>CM028134.1:515250000-517750000 GCA_016271365.2 Neoceratodus forsteri | reverse complement strand
ATTTTCTCACTTTCCTCAACATGTTGCAGAAAACTGTAACACCATAACTAAAACACCTTAAAACGATAATAAATAATATGAATAACTAAAAAACTACAACACTTAGTCTTAATTCTGATTATTTAGAGAAAACAAGTCCATTGGATTGGTTGAGTTACATATTGCCTTGCAAAAAGTCACATTCCAGTAAGAAATGCCCCATTATGGGCTTTTTTAAAAGGTAGTAACCCTACAGTAAAATGTGGGGGTGTTCAAAGGAACAGCTGGCCTAAACAAATTTGTTGCTCGCACTCCTCTCAGTTACATCCCAATTAATTTGGTAATTTGTGCCATAAATGTTGTACTTTGTCCCTGATTTGTGGGCATGGGGTTTAGAAGTACAGGTGTGGTAGGCAGCAATGCATCATAACTGGAAGCTTTCTTAAGATGAGAGAGAAGAAAGATTAGCAGGGGTTGGGGGTAGCCAGAGGTTGCAGTTGAAGCCCCTATCTATGATTTAAGCAATAATCCATGACAGTATGGGTTATGCTGGGATTTATTGATGCCTAGTGCGAGTTGGTCAGGTGTCCGCAGGCTCAGTGACTAAAGCACACCAGAAGTATAACCCACATCCTACAGTGGATTTTTAAGGAATGATCACTGATCAGGTGTGAGATGGGCCAGGATTTACCCACAGCTGAAGTGGTTCGGTCACGAAGGCGCAGCCGGAGTGACCAAACATGCCAGCCATGGGTAAATCTCAGCCCAACCCACACCCGATCGGTGATTATTCTGATTATACAATTCATAAAAATTAGAGTAACACAAAAAAGTGAAGGAAAATCTTTTTTTTAATTGTTCATATGCTGATTTTAATAGTATGTCCTTCCCCCCTACGCAAAATAGTTCATTGATACTGGGGAGAAGCCTTCTTGTGCCCCTTAAGTCAGCTGGCAGCAAGATGAGTGGAGTGTCATAAGACAGTGATCTTAAACTGAAAATATCGCTGTTAACTCCTTGTTGTCTCCCACTTAAAACTGCAGGTTAGATCAGATATTTGATGTCGTTTTTACCGATGGCTTTTGGTTTTGCAAAATGGGACAGTTAGCGGAAGAAAAAAATGGCAGCTTTGCGAGTTGTATTGGAATGCTTAGAGTTCTGTACAGAATGATTTTACTAACATGCAGTCGGCTGGCACTTTATGCAGTGGCGATTCAAAAATTACCCCATGGCATAAACTGTTAACTGACCAATCACAAACCTTATATTTTAGAACCCATTGTATAATAGCAATTATGCAATGGAAACTTTTTTTTTTATTTTTTTTACAAAATGTGTCAGAAATATATCTTTTTATATGTTTTTATAAGTTTTTCAGGAAATGTGTATCCACACTTCACAAAATAATCCCCCAGACAGCACTAGAAGGCTGCCACCCCCACCCCACCCCAGCCATCACTTAAAGTGTTGTTACTAGAAGCAAATGAGGCTTTCAACAGTAAAAAGTTCTTGGTTATTTTTTGTTTGTTAAATTCCAACGAAGCTGTATTTAAAGCAATTGTGATTGGCTGGCAGGTTTGGGGACAGAGGCAGTATGTCAGAGTGCAGAGCAAGAGGGAGAGAGATAGTGTGAGGGATTGGCTGACACTGGGAGAGCGAGGGTTGAGAGATAAAGTGAGTGTAAAGGAGCAGCCTGCTCTGAGGTTTGTGATTGATATTGTGGGCACAATTGAAATTTAAAAGGCTTCATAATCTCTTTGTGATCAGACAATTTTTATAAAGAGCCAGGGGCCTAGTGTTAGTGTGTTAGGATAGAGAGCAGGTATGGAGCCAGGAGCAAGTCAGAGGCCAGGCTGGTGCGAGCGGCCAGTGAGACGGTTTTACACAAATCAGGGAGTAGTGATTTCTTTTATCTTTATAAACTGACTGACTGGCAGTTTGTGCATGGGTTATGCAGGGATTTACCTATGGCTAAAAGTGCCAGTCAGCCAATGAGAATCACAGATTCTTGGACCCCATTGTATAATTCCTTGCAACTCTTATGAAGTCCACCAGTACCCCTAAAGAAGTTGGAAGGAATCCCTAAAACAAGGTTTTTGTAGTCTAGATTGTGACTCAGAATGTTTGCAGATTTCTTTTGTTTCTTTATCATTCACGGCTACTAAAGTGCTCATTCGGTGATCACTGTTGCCCATGCACTATAGAAGATAATGGATGGGCATCAGTGAGCAAGACCACTGAGTTCACTTCTCAAAGTTGTCCTGACAACGGTAAACTGTTTACTAAGTTGTCATGACAACCTCTCGAAGTGAACACAGCATTTTTGTTCAGTGATGCCACCCATTATCCTCTATGTTGTGGTGAAGTAGTGACATCAATATGTTGTACTGCAGTAGTGATGTTGTGCTGCAGTAGTGATATCACTACTGCATCACAACAACTTAGAATGTCAACACACAGCAGCTTTCTTCTAGTTAACTGAGCTGGAAGCTGTTTGTTTTTAAAATTTGAACTTGCAGAAACAGCTGCAGTTGCTAGCCACACGCTGAATCAGTAATTGGAGCCCACCATCGACCCTCAAGTGCCTCTTCCGACCACTAGCTCACTGAAAGGAAGCAAAGTGTCTGAAATGAGCATGGATGCCCATGTTACCCCCTTCTCAAGAGGGGAAACTGACCTGAACTGCCTATTTGCCACCCTCTTGAGGTCTCTGGGATGACTGGTGATCTTGCTGCCGGCTCACTCCCACTTAACCGTGCATGGGGTAGTGGGAAACAGTGCAGCAGCATGGACTTTCTTGGTGCCTTCTATGCTCTTTCAGCTGTGGCTGTAGTTCTGTGCCAGATCCCCCGATCCTAGCAGCAGGGACTGGGAGGGACAGGATGCTAATTGCTTCTGTGATGCATTGGTGTCACGAGGATACCCAGCTACTATTTTTTAAAACTTTTCTTTTAATCACCCAGCTTGCTATTTCTCGGCCCCACAGTACCTGCCATCTCACCCTATCCCCCAGGACTTACCTGCACACACACCGGAGTGCTCCCTGGATTACCCCCGCAGGGCAGAGCCACTAAGGAGCCATCCCACCTTAACTCCGTTAGCGGTGCCACATGGAGGTCCAGTGGTACAGTACCTTGGATGGCTGCTTGGGGCTTGGTGGTGGGGGTGGGTGTCATTCATGCAAACCAGAATTTTTTGTCCTCGTTAGTCATACAATGAGGCGAGATGTGACCACACCGACATCCGTCATGCCTCCCAGACACTGTGAGCCTCAGGCGTGATCCCCTAGCCTCTGCCGGGGTCAGTCAAGCACTGAGTGCTAACCCCGCCTTCCCCCTGGAGGAGGAGAGCCTTCCATGGGACACTAAATCCTCCCCCCCATGTGGCCAGCCCTCTGACTCCCGGGTCTGTTCCCGAACCCGGGATATTGGCATCACAAGCAAAAGCTCTACCTCTGTGCCGATGGGCCAGCTCCCAGCTATCATTTTGAGCAGGACTGCATGCTGCAATGGGGCTGCTCCCCAGAGCTCCTGTTCAACTGGACCCAGCAGCTGCATGACACACTCCTCTGCCACAACACGAACCCACCAACCCAACCAGATGGCAGAATGTAGGGGGCCAGCACACTATGGGGTGTGAATAAAGAAACAAAAGTAAAGATGTTTGAGCACCCAGCTCCATCAGTTATGGCCACAGCCATTTTGATGACCCCTGATGCCACCAGCCATCCAGTCAGAGGGATAGAAATCCCTAGCAACTACAACAAGGGATTGTGGGGGGATGATGCAATAAAGACTCTCCCAAATAGATTGACAGGCTTAAGGAGTCAATCAAAGGGCAGGACAGGGCAGAAAGCCTGATAGACAGCCCTCCCTGTCCAATGAGACACAAAATGGAGGGAAAGAGGTTTCTGGGCTCTCGAGGAGCTGAGGGCAGTCTGAGAGGGACACGGAGGTGTTCAGACCTGCTGCTGGTGGGACTAAGTAAGAGGCCTAGCCTGGCCAACACTCATTCGAGCCATCTCCAGGGTTCATTCAGTAGACTCAGACTGTGCCTGATGAGCATCTGTGAGAAGAAATCACTGAGAGTGTCAGCCTGTGGGCTATTGCTGCATACCAAAGCTGCTGGGCTGTACTGAGAGGAAACAGAGACCTGCATCCTACCCATGTTGCTCCGTAGCCTGGTAAGGGGCCTGCTAGCCCTTATCTAGTGGGTGGATCGGGGAACAGGGAGCCATGGGGCACATGCCCCAAGTATGTGTGTACTCTCAATCCATAGGGGAGTCATACCGTGGGTGTTGCTGTTGGGTTCTGGGCTCCTTGGGAACCAGGAAGCTGCTGCATAGTGCTCCTGAGACTAATAGTTGAGCCAGAAGGGCTGTGCTTCTGCAGAACTTTCCAGAGAATCTGAAGCTCCTGATTCTTGTCTGACCTGCTGCTGTGTGCTGTTTCCTGCCTCAAGTAAACTGCTGCATCCATGAGTCACGTGAGTGCTGGTATTGTTGGCTGGGCCTTTGCACTTTTCCAAATTTGGGTTACAAGTTTAGTGTCAAGCATTCGCTATCTGGATTTCTAGTTCTTTATATTGTGCTAGCATACTATGGCCTGTTGAGGGGTTACACTGCAAGCTTGCTAACATACATCAAATGCACCACTGAAAGAGCCCAGGCAACGTGGTTGCCAGAGGAATACAAGCTACAGCGCACTCACAGAAACCAGAGTGGGTGCGTGCTAAACACCAATAAGCACAAGAGACACAAACAGCAACACTCTTTCTGGAAATAAGACAGCTTACTCTAGAAAGTAATTTAAGCCATCTGGTGTGTTTTACATCATGAAAATACACAGCACGAATACCCTGAGGCTTCATGTCATAGATATGATGCATCGTCAGGAGGACCCCTAACAAAGAGTCACATCTATGACACAAAGTGCCAGTGTATTCATGCTGTGTACTTTCATGTTGTAAAATCCACCAGAAGGCTTAAATTACATTTTGGAGTAAGTCGCCTTATTTCCCAAAAGAGTGCTGCTGTTTGTGTCTCTTGTAACATAGCTACCAGGCCTGCACTGGGACTGTAGTGTAATTCATGGGTCCCCAGAGTCAAACTGTAGTTTCACTATTGGTATCAGTTAAAGAAACTTACCAGTCTCGGGCCCTGCACCTGATATAGAGGTGCCTTACCCCATTGGACTGCTTCTCATGTTGACATTGCCCAAAATAATCCATTAATTAAAAAGTACTGACACTCATACAAGTAGAAAAAACATCTCACAAGGACTACGCAGTATTAAGTGCCGCTCAAGCTCCGCCCCCGTACTCTGCCAAGTTATGACATGATGCTAGGGAGAGAGCGGTGATGCGCTCCATTATAGTTTTTGGGGGGGTACCTTTACAATCTTTTTTTATGTTATAATATCCATTTGGTAATGAAACGTGGGCAATGGTCGACTAACGAGGCCCTTGTTAGTTGACCAGATGCCGCTTGGCGTTACAAATGGCCAGTATAATATAAAAGATTATCGAAAGGTGCCTCTCCATAGATTATAATGGAGCGTGTCCCCACTATCTCTCTAGAATCACATCATAACTAGACAGAGTGAGGGGGCGGAGTGTGGGTGGCACTTAATACCGGGAAGTCCTTGGGACACGGTTTTTCTAATTTAATGAGTGTTAATACTTTTTAACTAATGGATTATTTTGGGCAACATCAACATAAGAAGCAATCTGCTGAAATAAGGCACCTATATATCAGGTGCAGGGGCTGTCCAGTTTACCTTGGTGGGTCTCTTTAAAGAGTTCACCTAACCCTATGTTGAATAATTAATTTTTTGTGCCCCTTGTTTGTGCAGGTGCTTCCTCAAATTGTGTGGCATCTGAGACGGTGGTAGTGACCCATAGTACAGTGGCTTTTAGGGTGCATTACTATAGGGTGGGAGTGTTCAAGGAGACTTGCAACTGCTTAACTTTTCTTTTATTCTAGGTGCCAGGTCTGTGTCCTTAAATAAAAACACTGTTAGTTGGTTGAATTTTACTTCTGTGTGGCACAGTTTATACAATCTGATTGAAGTGTTTATTGATAAAGGTAACAACTGTCTTAGTGGCCCCCAGGGGGTGGTCTAGTACCATGTGGAGAGGTGGGGAGGTACTACATTGCAGAAGGTGGTACTGTACACATCTAGCCCACTTATTCTCTTTAGGTGGAGGCACCGTGCTATTTAATTTATTTGTTCTGGGACGAACCCCACCACCACCACCACCACAGGAGAAAGAATTAACCCAACTCCATTAGGCAGGTGGGCCCTGTACAGTCCCCAGGCAAGGGTGCTGGGGTGTGAACCCAGACATGGCATCGGTGGGTGTCACACCCATACATTATAAAAGATAATATAGGGGGGTCCATGCGCAGACAAGCTTGTGTCTTCATTTCGAGATTTCTATGGCAACCAGGGAACCTCTCGAGCTTCACTCTGGGTTCCTAGTTGTCATGGAAACCTCTTGACGCAGACGCAGGCTTGTTGTGTGTGGCTGCCTATACATTATCCTCTGTGTAAATCTCTTGTATGTTAATACTGCCATGGAGACCACACTTATGGTTGCAAGCATTGTCTCACGCATTCATAGGGCATGAAAAGTGTAAACCGAAGGTAAGTGTAAGTGGTCTGTGCGGTAGTATTAATACAGTATTGTTCAACAATTAATAATACCTTGAATAGTTTAAAAATAGACCCCTTACAGAGTAAGAGTGTCTCACAGAAACATAGAATTTGATAACAGAAAAGACCTGCTTGGCCCACCCAATCTGCCCATTTTTTTCTGCCTAAACTTTCAACACAAACCCTACTTGGTCTTTGGCCCTTCCCCCACTTTTCACCAAGATTCCCATGTGCCTGTCTCATACATGCTTAAAGCGCACTACTATTTTCTCTCCACTACCTCTTCTGGAAGACTACTCCAGGCATCAACCAGCCTTAAAGTGAACAAATACTTCCTCATAGCGCTCTTGAATTTACCCCCCTTCCAGTTTCCTTGCTTGTCCCCTTGTTCTTGCACATCTTTTCCTCTGAAAAATGCACCCTTGCTGTACTTTATTTACCACCAAGATGTATTTATATGTCTCTATCATATCGCCCCTCTCCCTTTTCTGTCAAGGGTGTACACACTGAGGTTTATCAGTCTCTCCTTGTAGAATTTCTGATGCAGAACCTGCACCATTTTAGTTGCTCTCCACTGGGCTGCATTCACTTTGTGTATGTCCTTCCTGAGATATGTGTAACCCCCCTGCAAATGGGGGTTCCCAAAAGACTTCCAGGAGCTTGCTTGAATGCTCCAAGCCTGAATGGTGTTTGGCATTTAAGCCATTTATCAGTGAGTGTTTTTAGAGCCTCTGGTACTGTCTCTTTAAGAGCTGTCTGCTTGCAGACATAATTAGTTTGTATGGGGGGACTGTGTGCTTCTCTGAGTACCACTCGAGCTGCTGCCAATTCACTTCATTTTTGCAGTCACTAGGAGTGCAAGGGAACCTATCTGAAAGATGTAACTGTTTGCCAGAAATTATTTAGAGTAATAATGAAATTACAGTTTGTCTAACCTGCTTTCTTTGCAGTCAGAACTGTGTCTGCTAGTTCCCCATTCTAGTTTTGAACTGCTGAACTGGACCAATCAGTGTGGGTAAGCTAGCTCTAAAATGGTGCCTTGGACGAATCAGAACTTGGACTCATAATCTGAGCCAGCCACAAGAGGATTGTATGGGCAGTGACTCTGGGAGATGTAGTTTAGACTTCAGTGCCTTTTGGACCAACAGCAGCAGTCTATTGTGGTGACAGCCAATCCAGTCAAGAACTGGGAGGAACTCAAAGGAAGTGCCCAGTTTTGTCGGTTGGAGCTTCAGTTGAGCTTTGGCAGTGAAGGAAGGAGCCCTGTGCTTTTTCAGTGTGCAGTTTTAGTCAAAAAGTGTGTAAGGCCCAGAGTTCCGGTCTGCAGCTTGTTAGGACTGAATCCGTCCTGTGAAAAGAATCAAAGGATCTCTGAAGAGTAGAAACCAGGCTCACCCTGTAGAAGACTGGAAGAATTGCTGAAAATTGCACTCGGTCTGTCAGGAACTGAATCTGCTGTGTGTTCTCCCGGTATTGTGCAGTAATTGGCGATCGGGATACAGATGCAGCCTGCCTGGTATAGTACTTTCTTTATATGGATGTGTGAAGAGGTTTGTGTACCTCAAGTGAGCCCTGCTGACATTGAAGGACCCTATCTTATTTGGAGGTCGTGAGTACTAATTCAGGGTTGCTCCCTGTTGAATTGCCATATTAAATCCAAATGGAATTACTGTACTGCTGACTGTTTAATTCTCCTTTTCTCTGTGTGAAGGGCCCCTACCAGCTGCCACGGTTTGGACTAGCCACTGGGGCTTGGGTACCCAGGGACAGTAACTGATAGGGATAGGCCTGTGCACAGAGCCATAGGTAGATTATTAGAGTGATAAGCTAATTAACCTGATTTCCCCTGTCCTTGTTATATCCCCTAAATAAATCAGAGCTGCTTGTTTCAGCAAAGTTATACTGCCTGGGTATTTGTCTATGTTAAAGTACTGTACTGTGATTGTTGCACTGTATCTCATTTCACAGGAGGTCCCAGTGCCGGAACCAGTCCTGGGGGTAAGTGTATACTGTGAAGGTAATTCTGATATATTGTGTGGGCCACTAGTGGGAAGAAAGGGGTTGCAGTGTCCCAGAGGGCTGTGACCAAGTTAGTTTAACTATTGCAAACCCTGACCTCTGGGTGGAGGCACCGCCATTGGATCCAGGCCCTCAACCTGTTAGTGGCAAATCAGGCAGGGGTAGTAGCCCCTGGGATAGCGCCATCTAGGGGTTACATCTTGGAGGCTCACCGCTGGGATTGTGTGTCCTCTAGTGGCCATATTTACGAACCACTGTTAAGAAAAAAATGGGTACCCCGACAGAAGTGGCTGTGCACCGGCTGGTGGAGTGGTGTACTGGGGAGGAGATCGACCCCCAAAATGCTATGCTTATCCTGGACATCCCCCTGGGTATCAATACGGACACTGTGCAGGGAGTACTTTCCAAGGTGGAAGGTTTACAAAACCCTGTGGTGGTGGGTAGGCATGCCAATCTGCTCACCCACACTTTCCTGGCCCTAGTAGAGTTTAAGGATCCCATAGATAGCTCCAAAGTGCCACAGACCATTACCCCAGAGGAGCCCTCACTGCTTGGAGAGTGATAACTAAGGACAGTAAAGACCGGGGGAATCAGCCCCACCACTATCTGAAACTTTGAGGAGAAATTTGCTGAATGGTTGCTGGGAGGGAAAACTGTGGAGGACTTGAAGAAACTATTCTTGCCACCTGGGGTGTTCCTCCCCAACACCCTCTCCTGCTCCAGTGCCCGTGATGGTGGTGAACCAATGCAGACTCCTATTTCTGCACCTGCCATTAGTCACGACTCTTACGAAGGTTGAGGATCTTCTCTGGCACCCTCCCACCCCCCAAGGGAGGATGACTGGGAGACCTGGATGAACTATGTTGCCCCAAGTGCTAGAATGGCAATGCTTGGGAGCGAAAGAGGGTTAGTGAGAGCCTCCGAGGTCCTGCCCTGGCTACCATCCGTGCTAAGCGGGCCAGTAACCCTGAAGACTGCACAGGCCTATCTTGAGGCCTTGGAGAATGTTATGGGAGCCCAGATTCTGATGAGGACCTATGGTGGAGAGTAAGAAATGCACAACAGTACCAAGGGGTTGTTGTCTGTGTATGTCTCTCGGCTGGAAAAATTGTTGCAAGAATGCCTCAGAAAGGGTAGTTTGCCAGCGATTGAACTGGACCGAACCAGACTGGACAGAATCCTTAAGTCTGCCCCCTTCTCAGAACTGCTGTTGCTTCCAGTTCGCCTGGCAAATCGACTGGAATCCCCACCTCCTATGATGAGTTAATGAGAGAAATTCGAGGAGTTGAGAAAAGGCGACCTCGGAGGTACCTGCACCAACAGCTGTGGCTACGACCCGAGTGACTGAGGGTGACCCATCAAGTGAAGTTCAGGGGCAGAGGTTGACAGTCAATGAGTGCTCTGACAAGGAAAAGATATGCCACAATGGGGCGAACTGTTGAGAGAGATCCGGGAATTCAAAACAGTCCCTTTATGAAGCCACGCCTGCAAGTACAGGCCCTGACCTATATCCGACTGCATCTGCATGGGGTGGGTACCACCCATGTATCTCCTACTGATAACAGCTCCAAACTCAATTCCTTGACCATGGAAGTGGAGAAACTGACGAGATGTCTCCAAATGCTTATCACGCCGCGAGACAGAGATGGCACCAGGTTTCCAGTTAGTATACCCCGCCCTGGCTCCCAGTGTGCGCCTCGGCCAGCTCAAACTCCAGAAAGTATGTTTTGCTATAATTGTGGGAAAGATGGGCACATGAAAAGGAATGCCAGTCCCCAAAAGACACTGACAAAGTTGCATATAGGCTACAAGGAGAGCTTCGGAGAAGAAATCAGTGGTTAAGAGGTGCGACATGATCCCAGTGAGGGCACCAAAATGCTAATTCACGTCCTTTTGTGGCAAGGTCAGTTGCCCAGGCCCCCACTACCGCCTCTCAGACTGGTCCAGAATAGTGGGTCCCTCCATGGAGACCACTGTAAAGGTGAATGGAGTGTCTACAAGAGCTGTATTAGACAGTGGCTCCCAAGTGACAATTATGTTCCAGGATTGGTATCAGAAGCATTTGTCAGGCGTACCCTTACAACCATTAGAAGGACTGCATGTATGGGGGTTAAGTGAGAAGGCCTACCCTATTCGGGTATATCCAATTTGGCTGTCTTTCCCACCTCCGTGGCTGGAGTGGCCGAACAAGTAGAGACCCTAGCCTTAGTGTGTCCCCCACTGGACTGTATGATGGTGTCCTTTGTTGATTGGAACAAATGCTCATATGTTCGGAAGGCTGGCACAGTTGTGTTATGAAAACAGGGGTCAAAGACTAGTAGAGCTTTAAGAGTTCGGCTTTAATTAAGAAGGCCTATGAGGCACAGAGAGATGCTGAAAAACAGAACCAGAGGAACCGTCGGAATTGTATGGAAGAAGGATCCTGAGTCTCTGATCCTGGCCTAAATGCCCAGTGTACCTTACAGGGAGAGGTCCGTATCAGAAAGGATGTTAAGAATAAAATATTAATGTTGGATGCACCAGGCGATGGAAAATTGCCAGAGGACTGCTGGTCAAGCCTAGTATTTTGCCGCTAGAGCCCATGCTTATGCCAGAAGGGTAATGGTCCAAGTTCATAATGTGTCTGAAAGAGACATTCGAGTAAACAGAGGTTGCATCCTGGCTAATGTGCATTGTGCAGACACTGCAGTGCTACCCAGCAGCAGAGTTCAAGGAAGAATGACAGAGTAGCCTGACTTGTTTGATTTGGCGACTCCCGCTGCCAGCTGAATGGAAAGTGAGGATCAGTGAGAAGCTTGCCCAGAGACCAGGTGTTTTCTTTAAAGGAATGGGATGTAGGATCGTGCAAGGAGCTGAGCACAATATCCGGCTGCATGACGAAGACCATTTAGTGAGAGGTCTCGACGCCTGGCACCTGCTGACATAGATGATGTGAGACGGCATCTGCAAGAGATGTTAGCTGCTGGTGTAATACAAGAATCCAAAGCCCTTATGCTTCCCCCATTGTGGTAGTGAGGAAAAAGAATGGAACAGTAAGGATGTGTGTGGATTATCGCACCTTAAACCGCGGACTATCCTGATCAGTACACAATGCCCCGCATTCAGGATGCTTTGGACTGCCTAAAGGGAGCAAGTGGTTCTCTGTGCTGGATCTCCGCAGTGGTACTACAGATCCTGATGGCCCCAGAGGACCGTGAGAAGACTGCCTTTATCTGTCCGCTGGCTTCTATGAATTCATGAGGATGCCTCAAGGGATTTCAGGTGCCCCAGCCACTTTTCAACGATTGATGGAGCGTGCAGTGGGGGACATGAACTTACTAGAGTGCCTGGTATACCTAGATGATGTTATTGTGTTTGGCAGCTCACTGGAGGAACATGAAAGCAGATTATTTAAGGTATTGGACCGACTGGAGGACTTTGGCCTTAAACTGTCCATTGATAAGTGTCAATTCTTTCAAACATCAGTAAAGTATGTGGGACACATAGTATCCACCGAGGGAATAGAGACCGACCCAAGTAAAGTTGAGGCCTTGACCACCTGGCCACAGCCCAAAAATCTAAAAGAACTGCAAAGATTCCTGGGATTCTGTGGTTATTATCGGAGCTTCATCAAGGACTATTCAAGAGTGATCCGCCCTTACTTAACCTTACTCAAGGTATCCCCAACCCACAAAAATACCAAAAGTCAAGCGTCCCTCAAGACTGAAAGAGTGTATTTTCATCCAAGTGAAGTATTTGGGGCCGCTGGACTCCTGATTGTGAGACTGCTTTTCATGAGATCATATATCAACTTACCCATGCTCCAGTGCTGGCCTATGCCGATCCAAGAAAACCTTACGTCCTGCACACACTGATGCTAGCTTGCAAGGTTGGGGGCTGTGTTGTACCAAAACACGAGAATGGCCTGAGACCAGTGGCCTTTGCCAGTAGAAGCCTGACCCCATCCGAAAAGAACTATCCTGTACATAAGTTAGAGTTCCTAGCTTTGAAGTGGGCTATTGTTGACCAATTCCATGAGTACTTGTATGGGGCTAAAATACTAGTAAAACTGACAATAATCCTTTGACCTATGTGCAGACCTCAGCTAAGTTGGATGCCACTGGCCATAGGTGGCTTTCTGCATTATCTACATATGACTATGCTCTCGAATACCGAGCAGGTCTGAACCACATAGATGCTGATGCTCTCTCTCCGGAGGCCTGTTCCCCAGAATGATTGGGTCCGATTGGCAGAACCTGACATTGGGCACTCTGCCGGAAGTTTGACAGGGAGGAACAAATGTCCACGGGACGCAGTGGACTGCATGGTGGATTGCTTGGGAGCCTCTGAGAATTGCATACCTGCTGCTTATTGCCACTTTTCTGCAATAGACATTGGTGCACTGCCTCAGCTGGACAATGACAGTATTCGGGCGGCTCAATCCCGCATCCCATGATCAAAGCAGCTTTAGAAGCCCTCATGCAGGAAAAGATGTGTCCAAATTACGCCCACTGATTTGAGAACTGCACTGTTATACAAAGAAGGTCCTAAGTTGAAACTGATCAATAAACTGTTATACAGAGAAACAGTAGACAGAGGGGACAAGTAGACAAACAACAACTAGTGCTGCCCACTGCCTTTCGAGACTCAGTACTGAGGTCCTTGCACAACCACATGGGGCACCTTGGTATAGACAGAACACTTGACTTGGTGAGATCCAGATTCTATTGGCCTAAGATGGGGGCTGATGTGGAGCAACACATTCAACTTGTAGTCGCTGCTTACAGAGGAAAGCTTTTGCCCCAGAGGGCTGCCCCTTGTTAACATCACCACCAGTGCACCCATGGAGCTGGTCTGTATTGATTTTCTGAGTTTGGAGTCAGATCAAAGAAATATCAGTAATGTGCTGGTGGTCACTGACCATTTCACGAGATATGCCCAAGCTTTCCCCACCAAAGACCAGAAAGCATCCACTGTGGCCAAAGTACTTGTAGAAAACTTTTTGTTCACTATGGGGCTCCACAAAGAATCCATTCTGATCAAGGGAGACTTTGAGAGTCGTCTGATCAAAGAGATGCTTTCTCTGTGAGAGTCCGAAGTCCAGAACCACTCCTTACCACCCCCAGGGGACCCACAGCCTGAGCGTTTCAACCGCACTTTGCTAGATATGCTGACACCTGCACCCAAAGGACAAGCCTAGATGGAGCCAACAAATTAGCACCCTGGTACATGCTTATAACTGCACCAAAGTGATGCCACTGGATTCTCCCCTACCGCCTGATGTTTGGAAGAGAGCTCGACTACCAGTAGATGTGTGTTTTGGGGTCTCTCCTGATGGGGTTCAAGCTGACAACTATTTACAGTATGTGCAAAGTTAAAGGCCCAGCTAACTCATCGTACCAACTGGCTCAAACCATGGCTGCCAAAGAAATCTGGCCAACAAAGAAAGGTATGATAAAAGGTGAAAGCACAGGAACTCCAGGAGGAGATCGGGTATTGCTAAGAAATCTGGGACTGCATGGCAAGCACAAGATTGCTGACAGATGGCACCATCTCCCTCACATTGTAGTGGGCAAACTAGATGATCTGCCAGTGTACAAAGTAAGGCCTGAGAATAATTCAAAGATGTAAAAACAATGCATAGAAATCATTTACTGCCCATTGGACAAATCCTGATTGAGTCTGAGCCCCAGAAGATGCCCCTCTGGACCAGTGACTAGAGCTGCTGCTAAGAAAAGATCAAGAAAGTCTGCACCTACAGAAGCAAAGTTAAAGTGTTCCCTCCACAAGTCCCAGTTGAGCATGACTGTCAGTCCATATCAGAAGAAAGTGAGAGTGACTTTGAATACTATCCTTCTTACGAACTGAGTCAATTGTTTTGGGGCAATCCCTAGTCAATACTGGAGACAAAGCTGGGCCTTCTGGACTGTCTAAGCCCCCAGCTTCATCCCTGGAGCCAATGCTCCCAGAAAGTGAAGTGCAAGCATCAGATCAGATGAAATGGAATCATTGTGCATGGTTGAACTGTTTGAGCTTTCAGGGAGGAAAATGATAGATTGGGGCAGACTGGTGATACACCGAACAAGAAGAGTATTTTGAGTGCCCTGACAGTCCACTGCCAGTGTCCGAAAGCTCTCCATGCGAGCCAAATGTTGTGGACTCAGAAACTGTAACTCCTGGAGCTGAAAGTGCCCCAAGTTCTAGCCTCTCTACCCCCATAGAGACTCCCCTGACAAGTGAGGACAATGCTGAAAATGAGGCTCAGAGTGCAGAGACTATAACAGTTCCCCCTAGAAAGACTGGTCGAGCTGTAAAGCCTGTGGTGCACCTCAGTTATGATTCCCTTGGGAGGCCTGTGGATTTGCCTCTCAATGTTGTCCATAAAGGAGTGTATGTGTCCCTGAGCTCATTGCCCAAACTGAGCGTCAGTGCTAACTCCAAGTTACTTGTGTTGCCCTCTAAGTATGGTGCCCTTGTCCCGTCCAGCCCCAAGGTAACTGATAGGGAAGGGCCCCCTCTCTTCAGGTTTCATGTACAAGAGGTAATAACTTGAGTTATGGTACAATGTGTATGTAATACTGTGTAAAGTGACGACTGCAATGTTTCAGAAATGTGTTCTTGGTAAAATGATATATTGACTGATGATTACATGTGCGAGCCTAATGCAAATGTATATGGTTGCAGTTGAAACTTATGGGTACTTGCTTGCCCGGACGTCAAGCTTTCCCAGGCCAGGAAGGGTGTAACCCCTGCAAATGGGGGTTCCCAAAAGACTTCAGGAGCTTGCTTGAGATGCTCCAAGCCTGAATGGTGTTTGGCATTTAAGCCATTTATCAGTGAGTGTTTTTAGAGCCTCTGGTACTGTCTCTTTAAGAGCTGTCTGCTTGCAGACATAATTAGTTTGTATGGGGACTGTGTGCTTCTCTGAGTACCACTGAGCTGCTGCCAATTCACTTCATTTTGCAGTCACTAGGAGTGCAAAGGGAACCTATCTGAAAGATGTAACTGTTTGCCAGAAATTATTTAGAGTAATAATGAAATTACAGTTTGTCTAACCTGCTTTCTTTGCAGTCAGAACTGTGTCTGCTAGTTCCCATTCTAGTTTTGAACTGCTGAACTGGACCAATCAGTGTGGGGTAAGCTAGCTCTAAAATGGTGCCTTGGACGAATCAGAACTTGGACTCATAATCTGAGCCAGCCACAAGAGGATTGTATGGGCAGTGACTCTGGGAGATGTAGTTTAGACTTCAGTGCCTTTTTGGACCAACAGCAGCAGTCTATTGTGAGTGACAGCCAATCCAGTCAAGAACTGGGAGGAACTCAAAGGAAGTGCCCAGTTTTGTCGGTTGGAGCTTCAGTTGAGCTTTGGCAGTGAAGAAGGAAGGAGCCCTGTGCTTTTTCAGTGTGCAGTTTTAGTCAAAAAACGTGTGTAAGGCCCAGAGTTCCGGTCTGCAGCTTGTTAGGACTGAATCCGTCCTGTGAAAAGAATCAAAGGATCTCTGAAGAGTAGAAACCAGGCTCACCCTGTAGAAGACTGGAAGAATTGCTGAAAATTGCACTCGGTCTGTCAGGAACTGAATCTGCTGTGTGTTCTCCCGGTATTGTGCAGTAATTGCGATCGGGATACAGATGCAGCCTGCCTGGTATAGTACTTTCTTTATATGGATGTGTGAAGAGGTTTGTGTACCTCAAGTGAGCCCTGCTGACATTGAAGGACCCTATCTTATTTGGAGGTCGTGAGTACTAATTCAGGGTTGCTCCTGTTGAATTGCCATATTAAATCCAAATGGAATTACTGTACTGCTGACTGTTTAATTCTCCTTTTCTCTGTGTGAAAGGGCCCTACCAGCTGCCACGGTTTGGACTAGCCACTGGGGCTTGGGTACCCAGGGACAGTAACTGATAGGGATAGGCCTGTAGCACAGAGCCATAGGTAGATTATTAGAGTGATAAGCTAATTAACCTGATTTCCCCTGTCCTTGTTATATCCCCTAAATAAATCAGAGCTGCTTGTTTCAGCAAAGTTATACTGCCTGAGGTATTTGTCTATGTTAAAGTACTGTACTGTGATTGTTGCACTGTATCTCATTTCACAGGAGGTCCCAGTGCGGAACCAGTCCTGGGGTAAGTGTATACTGTGAAGGTAATTCTGATATATTGTGTGGGCCACTAGTGGGAAGAAAGGGGGGTTGCAGTGTCCCAGAGGGCTGTGACCAAGTTAGTTTAACTATTGCAAACCCTGACCTCTGGGTGGAGGCACCCGCCATTGGATCCAGGCCCCTCAACCTGTTAGTGGCAAATCAGGCAGGGGTAGTAGCCCCTGGGATAGCGCCATCTAGGGGTTACATATGGTCTCCAGAACTGTACACAATAGCCCAGGTAGGGTCTTATCAGTGATCTGTACAGTGGCAACACCATCTCACTCCTTCTGTTGGTGATATCCCTCCTTATGCAACCCAACATCCCACTGACCTCACCCATTGTCTGGTCACAATGCTTCACCACCTTGAGGTAATCAGAAGTGATTATTCCCAGGTCCCTTTCCTGTTTGGTGATCTTCAATACCTCTTCTTCCATTTTGTATTCTGCCTCTGGGTTTCTGTGCTCCAAGTGCATGATTTTGCATTTCTTTGTATTGAAACCCAGCTGTCATGCCCCTGACCACACCTCAAGTTTTCTCAGTCTCTGCACATTCTTTCTACCCCCTCTAGAGTGTCCACCCTATTGAAGATTTTGGTGCAAAGAGACAGACCTTCTCTTCCAGCTCATCTGCAGTGTCACTTATAAAGACATTAAAGAGGACTGGTCTCAGAACTGAGTCCTGTGGCACCTAGCTGGTCACCCTCCCTTCCCTGGAGCAAACTCTGTTTACCACCACCCTCTGTCATCTATCCCTTACCAAATTTGTTACCCAGTTTACCACCTTTTTGCCCTCACCTAAGCTGTCCAGTTTCCTTATGAGCCTCCTATGTAGAATGGTTTTGAAAGCCTTACTGAAATCTAAGTAGGCCACATCCACCGCCCCACCCTGATCTATTTCCTTAGTCACCCAGTCAAAGAAATCTATCAGATTTGTCTAAAATGATTTCCTTCCTATGAATCTGTGTTGCCTTAGGTTTTGTAACCCATTGGCTTCAAGATATTCTGCAGTCCTTTCTTTTAGCAGTGACTCCATTAGCTTCCCTACCACTGATGTAAGGTTGACTGGCCTATAGTTGCTAGCCTCCTCCATGCCGTTTTTGTTAAGCAGGACTGCATTTGCCCTCCTCCAGACTTCTAGAACCACCCCTGTTTCCAGCAAGTTGTTTAAAAGGACTGTCAGAGGTGCAACTGGTACTGCCCTGAACTCACTCAACACCCTTGGGTGCACTCCGTCTGGCCCCATTGCTTTGTCTGCTTTCAGATTAGCAACTCCCTTCAGGACTCTCTCCTCTGTACAGGGACTTGTGCCTACCTCCCCTCTCCAATGTCTCTATTGCTGGGTTTTTTTTATATCTATATAGCTCTTTGATCCCTGTCGCCACTTCCCGCCTACCTGGCGATGGGGATACATGGGCAGAGCTGGTAGGTGACTCCGCCCCACCATTGGAGGGCCTCGGTCTCTGATCCCCTGCGTCTCTGCACCCGACCCTCCCTGCAATCCCCCATGGGCTACCCCTCCCTGTGGCAGGGCTGAGGGTGAAGGGCATCGACTCCCCCCAACCCCGGAGACCAACGTCTAGACTCTGGGGGGCTGGTGCAAGCGCTGCAGGGCTGTCATGGAGCCTACCATCTCCATTTTTCCTTATTTACTCCCAATCCCACGGTGGCTTGCACAAATGCGGAGGCACGCACATGCAGCAACCCGCGGTGCCTCCTTGTCAGTTGCTCAGACTGCTTTTCTCAGGCCTCCACCTGGGGCGCAACTGTAGTAGCTGGCTGGGTCCCCAACCCCAGAGGGGAGAGCTGCCTTACAGCTGCTCAATCCATCTCCCGACTAACCCCCCCCGCCGACCCCCGATGACCCAGGCTCGTTCCTGAACCTGGGGTACCGGCGTGGCGCGAGGTGTGGCATCCAGATCCTCAACCCTCAGCACCACTGGGCCAGCCAGTGTCTCTATTGCTTTTTTGTGGCCCATCCCCTTCCTCTGTGAAGACTGAACAGAAGAATGCTATCAGCTTTTTCCTGAACCTCCTCTGCACAGTTCCCACCTGCCCTTCTTAACCTCACAGTTCCTTCCCTAGGCTTCCTCTGTTCACTTACAAAGAAACATAGAATTTGTCGGCAGATAAGGACCACTTGGCCCACCTAGTCTGGCCATCTTTGACCTGCCTATTCTACTACCGTAGACCTTATCTGGTCTCTGGCCATCTTCTCCCCCTTGATACCAGTTTTCCTTTATACCCATCCCAAGCAGGCTTGAAGCCCACCACTGTTGTTGCCCCCACCACTCCCGTTGAAAGATTGTTCCAGGCGTCCACCACCCTTTCAGTAAAGAAATACTTCCCCACACCCCACCTAAACTTCCCCACTCCAGCTTCATTGCATGCACCCTAGCTCTTATACACCTTCTTTTCTGAAAAATGTTCCCTTCCTGTACCTTACTCACTCCAATGAGGTATTTAAAAGTCTCTGTCATGTTCCCTTTCTCCCTTTTCTCTTCCAGGGTTACAGGGTTAGATCCCTCATTCTCTCTTCATAGGACATTTAGTGCAGCCCATGCACCATTTTTGTTGCCCTTCCTTGGATGGCCCCTACCCTGTCTGTGTCCTTTCTGAGTTGTGGTATCCAGAACTGGACACAGTACTCCAGGTGTGGTCTCACCAGTGACCGATACAGTGCCAACACCACCTTCCTCCTTCTGCTGGTGGTACCCCTCCCTATGCACCCCAGCATCCCACTGGCACTCCCTACTGTTTGCTGCATTGCCTTGCCACCTTAAGGTAATCTGTTATGATTACCCTTGGTCCTTTTCCTGTTTAATGACCATCAATACCTTCCCCCTCCCATTCTATACTCTGCCTCTGGGTTTCCACACCCAAGGTGCATTATTCCGTATGTAACTCCATGCCACTTTTGGCAAGTTGGCACCCCCATTAACAGAACTAGTATCCACATATGGCATATCATTTACTTTTAGCAGAAATCCTCAGATCGGAACCACCCCTAGCTATAGAGTTTATACCAGACTCATTATCTAAAGGAAAAGGGATGGGGGTACAATTACCAAAATGAACCTTTGTAAAGACAATCAGGTCCAGGGTAGAGGATGCTAGTCATATGCTAGACCTAACTGCCGAGGGGGCCCCAATAACTCCACACAGAAAGCAATGATCAGAATGTCCAATGTAGCAGCTGGTATTGTGCAGTATGGCTTTATTCTTCACAGATGTTACTAAAGCACAAGTGGACCCCCAATGGTTGGTCATGGCAATCAAGTACATTCCTTTTCCAGACACTCTTTGCTAGGCAGTACAGTTTTCCACAAAAGCATTTCATTTCTGTTTCCCATGGTGTATGCTTGTGGACTGTTGCCACACACCCAAAACATTTCCTTTTCCCAAGAGTGTATGCTCGTGGACTGTTGCTGCACACTCAAAACATCCTCCTGTAGCAATGGCCTTTGCCCAGGAAAACTTGGCACCCATCAATGAACCAGTTAGCCCTGCCTTGTAGACTCCAGATGGCGTTCCTCCCACCCTTTTCCCCAACTGACAGTCTCTGCCATTCCTTCTGGGTTACACCAAATGAGCCTCTAATTCCCACTGAACTGCTAAAGAGTCAAACTTTAAACTTTAAATTAACACCGAAGTGTATGAGGGGTCCTGACAGTTGTGATCTAGCCTTATCTTGGGCACACACACCTCAGCCAACTCCCTAATGAGAACAGTTACTGCATCTGTACTCACAAATCAGTTACTCCTTCCTTCAGGCATGGAAACAACCCAGAAAGCACCCTTTTTCCATGGTAACTTGTCAGAAATTCTCACACAAATGTTCTACTCAAAGGTAGCTCTAGGACCTTCAGGGGGTTGCCCCTTCGATTCACTGAACTGGTAGTCCCTCTCACTCCCCCTGGAGTGAAATCAAGGAATCCTGCTGAAAATAGGTCTCCACCACTTCACTGGTGACTGTAGATGTAATCCAAACTAGGGTGAGAATCACAGGGCTCTCTGTAACAGAGCCCCAACTGGCAGACCCCCTGTCACTCTGACTCTCCAACTCAGACTAACTGAACATTCTAAACTTCCCCTGCACAGCTGACTCAAAAAATGTTAAGTTGCTCAAAGAGTTCTAAATACTAAGGTTCATACTAAAGAGTAAGGAGCAAAAAAGGCTATTACAGCCAATGGACCGCTCATGTCAATTCACCTGTAGTACACCAAATCATGTCCCTCTAAAATGTAGGAATCAAGTCTTTGTTTAAACTGGGTTTATTTTTGTAGCAAATAATATGTTCAGGAAGTTTATCCCATGGGTCCACCACTCTCCGTGTAAAAAAAGCCATCCTTCTGTTAGTATTAAACTTAATGTGTCTCAGCTGAAGTGGGTGGCCCCAGTACATTTTTCATTATTTTTAAATTGAAGGTTTAATTAATTGAATAGATAATTATCTTGCATTATGTTGAAGCATAATAGTAGACCCTCCCCCCCAACCCTTCTTGTCTCCAGGGTCATTAGTTGCAATTTGTTTAACCTTTGTGCATAAGTGTTACTTTTCATGTTATGAATTAATTTGGTTGCCTGTCTCTGTATCTTCTCAATTTTTTCCACACACCCCTTACTAATGAGTCCCCAAACCGGGGCTCCATAATCCAACAATGGTCTGACATATGCCCTAAAGAGTAGCATGATTACCCTTTGACTCCTACTTCTAAAGTTTCTCTTTATGTTCCACGATACCCTTTTTGCTTTTATAAGCTGTTTGTTACAGTGAGATTTATATGTAAGTTTATGATCCATTAATATTCCTAAGTCTTTCTCCTCCTTGGATTTCCAGAGGGAAGTACCATTCATATAGTAATTAGTTTCACTATTTTGGTTACCCAGGTGAATCACACAGCACTTGTCAATGTTAAAGCTCATACCCCTTGCGGCAGCCCATTTATAGATGCAGCCCAAGTCTGAATGTATTCTGGCAGCCCCACCATTGTCGGAAACAATACCTGCTAGTTTAGTGTCATCCACATATTTACTTATTCAATTTAGTGTTTCTCTGCCCATCTCTGTCTTGAACACTCTAAAGAGCACCAGACCTAGGACCAACCCCTTCGGCACCCCACTAGTCACAGGTATTGAAGTAGAGTAATAGCCATTTATGCTCACTCGCTGAGTCCTATCCCCCAGCCAGCTGCCTATCCAGCAGACTACTCTATGACCTAGATTTATCTCAGTAAGACTACGCATGACATAATCATTCCTACTCAGGCTAGCTGAGTAAACAATGATGTCATTATGTAAAAAGCCCTTTAATGAGCTCCTTTCCAGCTGCCTTTAAACCTACCTATAGACTAGTACTAACGGGATTCTAATAACCCCAGGGGACTGGGTGGTTACATGTAACTTTTTTGTACTGAAACTAAGCTGTCATACCCTTGACCATTCCTCAAGCTTTTTCCAGGTCTCCATTCTCTGCACCTCCTCAGGAGTGTTCACATTATTGCAGCTCTTGGTGTAAATTGCAAAGAGACACACATTCATGTCCAGTTCTTCTACAATGTCACTTATAAAGACATTAAAGAGGTCTGGACCCTGTACTGAGCCCTGAGGATATGCTCTGTTCATTCTCCTTTCCACTGAGTAAGCGCCGTTAACCACCACCCTCCTTTGCCTATACGTCAGCCATTTACATACCCTGTGTACCACCTTGGTTCCCACCCCCAAGCTTCTGAGGTTTTTTATGAGCCTCCTACGTGGCACAGTCTCAAAGGCCTTGCTGAAGCCTAAGTAAGCCATGTCCACTGCTCCCCATTGACCTATTTCTCTGGTAACCGAGTCAAAGAAATCTATCAGGTCTGTCTGACATGATTGACCTCCTATGAATCCATGCTGCCTTGGGTCCTGTAACCTGCCGGATACAAGGTAATCTATCAGTCTTTCCTTTAGAAGCAACTCCATTAGTTTTCCCACTACTGATGTCAGACTGACTGGCCTATAGTTGCCAGACTCTTCCCTGCTGTCGCTCTGATGGAGCAGGACTAAATCTGCCTCACTGCTATGTCCAGGATGGCCCACAGTACCTCCAGCCCCTCCTCACTCCCTTGCATTTCTGTTGCCCTGATATCTTCCCTGACATATAACACAACCCTTCTTCCTCCCCTTCCTGTTCTTCCTGAACTGCATGTATCCTGGTATAGCCATGTCCCAGTCGTGGTTTCCTGTGCTCCATGACTCAGTGATGGTCACGATGTCCAGATCTGTCTCCACCATGATAGCCTCAAGATCTAGAATTTTATTACCAAGACTTCTTGAATTTGCACACATGCCTTTCCACATCTTTCTCCTACGCTGCTTGCAACCCCCCCCCCCACCTTTGGCCCTGCCTCATTTTCCTCACTCTTATACCTATGTTTGTTCCTTGCACCTTTGTTTCTGTCTCCCCTTCTTTTGCCTTGAACCTTTTACCTAAGGGAGGGTTCTCCCCTGAGGTTCTCCTCTCCTGATTCATTTGTGGGTGTGGGGGAGCAGTATTTGCCTCCCTCTGTCCTTCCGCTACCCCCTCAGCTAGTTTAGATGTTTTTCAAAGTAACATTTAAATCATCCACTGATGACTGCAGTTCCTGTCCTAGATGGATGCAGGCTATCACCTTTGTGCAGGCCCACATCCTCCCAGGTTGGCCCCCAGTCCCCAGTGTAGCCAGATCCCTCCTCTCTGCACCATTCCTTCAACCACAAGGTGAAGCTTCGATATCCTCCCCTCAGCCATATACAGGTAGCACCTCAGTGAAGGCCACCATTCACACTACCTGTTTTAGGCCCCACAACAGAATTGACCAATCCCAGCTGCATCATTAGCTAAGTCATTGTTCCCCAGGTGGAAAATGGCATCCACCCCCCCACCCTACTGTCCTAGCAATCCTTATGATCAGCTGACCATCTTTCCAAGCCATGACACCAGATAGGCACCTTACCTTCCTTTCCACCCCTCCCTGTTCCCAAATCTATCCCCCTAATGATCAAGTCTCTCACCAGAAGCTGCATCTTCTTCTGCTGGAGTCCTCTGCCATCAGCCTTGGATTCCTTCTTTTGGGGGAACCCCACATCCTCCCCTGCCACTACTATGGGTGCCACCTCCTAGCAGTCCTATCCTGCCAGAATGGTGAAGGAGTTGTGCAGTGACACTGGTGGAGGAATGTGCCCCTGCCCTGGTACCCTCACCCTCCCAGAGCCAACAATTATCCAGCCAGCCCTCCTTCCCCTAGACATCCTCTAGGGCAGTGATGGTGAACATGGTGGCACTGGGTGAGGGACAGTGCCATCTGGATCCCAGTCAGCTTGGCCCAGAGTCTAGTGACCTCCTCCCTCAACCCAGAGAGGTGCATACATTGGGGCAGCACCTCAGTCTCCAGAATATCTCCCTGAAGACTGGTGCTCCGCACCCACTGCACCACTCACATTTCTGGCTGTATGTTCTTCTTCCTGCTTCTTACTGTACCCTGCCCCTCTTTTGTCTTGTTCCCTTTAGTTACCCCTTGGGCTATTTTTTTCCTCAGATTGCACCTTTGCACTCCTCACCACGTTCCCTGCCTCCCTCTGTTTCTCTTGCTACACCTCCCTGTCTTCTTACCTATGCTCCTCTTTGTACCTCCTGCCCTTTTAGCCTTAACTTTTTCAGACACTTCCTTTGAGAACCACAGCAATCTCTTTGTACTCCTGTTTTTACTCACTTCTTTTGCACCGAGGTTTGTTGCCTTCACTGTGCCTTCCCTTAGCTTAGCCCACTGCTACTCCATCCTACCCAGGTCATCTCTTCCCCGTTAGGCCGTGCCTAAGGCATTCAACCATTTTTTTAAAATCTGCCCTACTGAAGTCCAGGATTCTCATCCCCATGTGATTCACATCCACCGCCATCCTTATGGTGAACCACACTGTATGGTGGTCACTGGTCCCCAGGTGGCCTCCTACCTTGATGTCTGAAACACTGTCTCTGTTAGTGACACATGGAAATGCATGAGATGTCCAACCCAGGAAAAAAAGTATAGCTGAGGGTAAGTGTTGATTTTCATCAAATGTGAGTGGCTCTAGTTGCAGCCGCCAGCCCCATCCCCCGCCCCCAATTGTAAATATTGACATTTATTACCTGGTTTCTCCGTTCCCCTCTACCATTTCTGCCATACCTTATATTGTAATCTTCAGGTGGTCATATTCCCCCTATCTGCTCATCCGCTTTTTAATAAAGGGCAAAGAGGAAGAGCCTCTGAATCTGCTGAAATACCCTGGTGTTCTTTGTGGCTTAAGTAGGTTGTGTGAAAGGCAGGCACACTTAATCAAATTTATGTTGCAAGCATCAGAACTTGGGAGTAGGGGAGGAGTTAAGTGTGGTTTTAATCACAGATCAAGAAAAGAAGCCATTGCACTCACTAAATAGTTTAAAAATATTTCCACTTTATTAATAAGAAAATGTCCTTGGCCATTAGGCTGCTATGATGCTGGATCTGTATATATAATGGCACTACATACCAGTCTGTAGTCACAGTGAATAGGGTTTTCTTTAATATTTACTCTTCTCTTTCATTCTGTTGCACTCCCATTCCAGGGGTATCTGTCAGGCACTGAATTCTTATGCTAGTGTCAGAGGAACTCGGTCGGCATCCCCTCTGTGTGGACGCTGACAATCTGATGAATGCAGTAAATATTAAAGAATACACTATTCACTATGACCAGTGACTAATGCTCAGTGCCACTATATACAGATCCAACGCAGCAGGGAGAACTGACACCGAGCAGATGAAAAACACCTAGCTTACAGAAAAAAAGGACTTTTTTATACTGCCTGTTCAGGCTTCTTGGCACTCATCCAGCCCTTGCCCCCTTAAGCCTCCACTGAACACCAGCCCCAGCAACCCACCTTCTCCAAGGACTTACAGTGGTAGCCTCAGACATGGCAAGCTATTTCCAGATATTTCGCGAAATTTCTCAAGAGTTTCTCTCTGCTGTCCCTGCTGTTTAAATGCAAAAATCTTCAGATATTTCTCAAAATATCACAGAAATTTCGGGAAATAGCTTGCAGAGTCTGTGGCTACTACTGTACCATCCCAATGTAACTCCTGTGGCTTGCCCCCTTTTGTGGGGATCTTAGTCTGGCCAGATCTCTCTGAAAATTCTTCAGTAAATTAAATGGGAGTTTCTGAGTCTGGGAGTACGCTGCATCATCATGCTGCATGGATGAAGATCTTTCCTTTCTGTTTCTGCCTCCCCCACAAGGACACTGCATGCTAGCACAGCAGGACTTGTGACTCCAGAGCACACACCTTTAGACATCAGCAGGGTCCTCCCCTCCCCAAGGCCCTCACTGCACCTCCCCTGGGGTCAGCCAGTGGGCAGTATAGCAGTACAAATTCGACATTCAAGTGTGGAGGCTGGTCCCAATGTGCAATTTGTGGGCAAAAACATTTTGTGTTTATGTAAAGTTTATTGTAGTGTAGTAGATTATAGCAGACTACTTTTGCTTAGTTCTAGGCTGACATCTTCTTATATTGCGATTCCCAGAATCCCCTGAAGCTGACATCAGAGCAATAAGTAGCAGTGGGCAATTCAATAGTCTGTCATGCATGTTAGAGCTTTTATGATCTCCTATCAGATGTTTACCAGGACTGCTTTTCTCTAGGGGTTAAATACAGTCCTCTGTGACTGTACATAGCCCATGGAAGACAGTGGGACCAGCAAACAAAAGATCAGAGCTCATATAAACTCTAACATGCACTGCAGGCTATTGAATCTTCTCACAACTGTCTCCTGCTCGATGTCATCTGTAGGGAATTCTGGGATTTGTAGTAACAGAAGATGTCAGCCTACAACTAAGCAAAATTAGTCTGTTATAATCTACTATACTACGGTAAACAGTAAGTGTAAACACCCACCTGCTACTGTACACAGTTAGCTACCCCTGGCACCCATATTGGGCACAGACTCAAAATTTAGAAATGTTACCACCCCTAGCTTTGGGAATGTATACCAGGCTCATTCTCTAGACATCAAGGGGTGGTGGTGTACAAAAACAATAACCTACTGGTATTTACAAAACAAAGTCATGGGGAGAGATTTTTTGCTAGGCATATGCCAGACCTATCTTCTGGAGGGTACCCAGTAGCTCCACACAGGAAGCAATAATATAACTATCCAGACCATAGTTGGGGTTCTAGACTGTGATTTTATTCCAAAAGATGTTCTTCAAAGCAAGGATGGACCCCCAAGGTTTACATATTGTGGCACTAGGAACTTGCAGAACGACAAATCGAACTGTATCTGACAGAAAACTCTTTGTATTCCCACTGCAATAGGACATAGGACACTTGCACTTTGTATTCCCACATGTTGTAAGACATAGAACAGCTCAGACTTGTGTTCCCACATGTCGTAGGACATAGAACATTGCTTCCAGTGGTACTGGCCACAACTGAAAACACATTTGCTAACACCAGCACCATTCTTCATAACCAGAGAAGAAGCTGTAACCCACTGCAGGGGGTAAATAATATTCTCTTCAGACATTTGGCCATTTGTCTAAAGTAATCAGCCACCCTTACTGAACCTGTTAGTCCTGAACTGGTTGGGTTCTGCCCACCTTTTGCTCCCAAATCCATACTTAGCTATTCTTTCAGAGTTACACCTTAAACATTTGGAAACTTTTTGAATTGCTTTTGAATGAACTGGCATTCCAAATTCAAATTCACCACCTCAGCAGTGTAAAGGTACAAAAAGTCCTGAACAGTGTGATATAGTCATACCTCTGGACATCACACACCTCAGCCAACTAAACTGGGGTTTAATGCAAAGAAATGCAAGATCATGCACATAGGGAAGAGAAACCCTGAAGCCACCTATAGGCTGGGAGGGGAGTTGCTGGCAGTCACAAGGGAAGAAAGAGACTTGGGCATCATCATCACCAATGACCTGAAATCTGTCCAAACAGACCACTGGACAGTAGGTAAGACTGAGGGGATAGAGAGGTGATAGTAGGGTAGAATCACAAGTCGGAAGAGGGAGGTAATAATCCTCTTTACAAGACACTGGTTAGGCCCAATCTGGAGTACTACGTGCAGTACTGGAGGCCACACCTTCACAAGGACATTAACCAAACTGCGGCAGTCCAGAGAAGGGCAACCACAACGGTGCAGGGACTGCATCAGAAAACATATGAGGACAGAGTAACAGAGCTCAATATGTATACCCTAGAGCAAAGGAAGGAGAGTGAGGTGATATGATCGAAACATTCAAGTACCTTAAGGGCATTAACAAGGTAAAAGAGTCTAACATGTTTTAATATAAGAAAAATAGCAGGACAAGAGGACACAGCATGAGATTAGAGGGGGGCCGATTAAGGGGTAATGTGAGAAATTTCTTTTTCACAGAAAGGGTGGTGGATGCATGGAATGGCCTACCTCAGGAAGTGGTGGATATGAATACAGTGCAGGGCTTCAAACAGGCATGGAATAGGCATAAAGGAGCAATACAGATGAATATGAATAGATAGGCAATTGACAGAGCAAAGGCCAATGGCACATTTATAAGGTAGAAAAAGAAATGGGCAGACTGAATAGGCCTTGCGGTCCTTATCTGGCATTATCTTCTATGTTTATGTAACTTTAATTGAAAAACAGTCTTATATGTCTGTACTTACAGGAAATTAAATTGTGCCTTCCTTCTGGGCATGGAACACAACAGAACAGGTACTTGCTTTTTGTAGCAAAAGTCAGAATCCACTCACTGTTAGACATTTCAGGCAGCTTCAGAACATGCTGGATCAAACAGGGGATTGCCCTTTGGATCCATGCACTAGCAGCCCTTTTCACCCCTCCAGGGATGAAAATCAGGAAATCCAGCTGTAGAAAAGGTCTCCACCACTTCTCTTGGCAAGCTAGAGAATACCAGAATTAGGGTGAGAATTAGGTCTCTCAACTCAGAGCCCACAGTTGAGCAGTTCTTACTCCCTCCAACTTCGAACTGCAACTCTACAATGACTCCCGTCTCAACATTCTATCTCCCACCTCAACAGCTGGCACAAGGATTATGCTGCTGCGAAAGTTCCAAATGAGCTCAACACTTCCATCTCAACTGATGCCAAGTAAACAGAAGAGTGAGCAGGTGAAAAAACATTTAACTAGTTAATCACCAGCTGCCTCTCTCTGCCTAGTACTGATACTGAGGGGATTCTAGTAACCCCAGGGGAGTGGGTGGTTACACTTACCACATACCAGAAGAATGACTGTCTACAGTCATATCTCCATCTGGCACTAGGCCATCCTACCCTCCATGTTACCTATGGGGAGGTTGGGCATGTTCTCCCCTACCATATGCTAGGCACAGGCAGGCAACACTAAAGGAACAGAGGCCGCTGATGAAACTTCAGCCCCTATCCTATGATCTGTCTATGGATTCTCAGTGGATCCAAGAAAACTGCTTGAAGCATGCCCTGATAGACAGAACTGAAAGCCCGTACTCTAGTTAAGACCTCCAGCCTGTCCATCCCCCTAACTCTCTAGGGAAAATCTATCTGACCTATGCTACCTACTGGGGAAAACCTATCCCCCACACTTCCCAGGGTACTTGTGAACAACAAAAGGAAAACATACACTACATTGCATTACATTTCCCAAAAAATCACACCTGTGAAGAAAAACATGTTAATGCCCTGTTAACCATAAACAATTCTAAAAACACTAGGAAAAGGAGAACTCGTATGAGTTCCAAATATCCTCTTCTTTTCTTCTTCAGGAACACTTGCAAGAGAATAAAAACACAAAACACATTCTGCATTCCACACAGTGCCTAAACCTCCACCTAACACTAAAGAACCCAAAAAAACATTTTTTTATAAAAGTATAAAAGTAAAAAATGGAAGGAAGACATTTATACAACACATGTTGGGAATGGAATTCCCTACAATGTCCAGATCTAGGGACCAGTGTCACTGGTGTCCGTAGGTATTGTCCATTAAAGAGTCTCTCCTAGGCTGAAGCCTGCTGAAGAACAATTCTTGGACAGGACAGGGCCTGTACAACACTGCAATCCATGGGGAGAGTCTTTGATGAAAATTAAAGTTCCTTGGATAGTCTTCGAATGTAGGATGTGTTGTGCAAAGTCAGTTAATGTAAATAAAAAGGATTTTCTTACCAACTCCTTGAAGAATGAAAAAAAGATTGTCTTACTTCTGTAAGCTGAGGACTTTCTCCCTTCAGACAAGACGGCATCTTCGGATAATGCTGGGCTGATGTTCCAGAAGGCCAGATGATGGAATAGGAAAACTGCTGGGTTGATGCTTTTGGAAAACCAAATGATGAAACAGGAAAACTGCTGGGCTAATGCTTCTGGAAACCCAAACAATGAAACAGGAAAACTGCTGGGCTGATGAATCTGGATGTAACCCCCCTACAAATGGGGGTTCCCAAAAAGTCCTCCTTGAGCTTGCCTAAATGCTCACTGCCAGGCTGGTGTCCTACATTTGTAGCAGTTTAAATGTGATTGCCAGAGAATGCCTGCATAGCATCTGTGTACTGTCTCTCTAAGAGCTGCCTGGATTGCAGTCATAAGTAATCTGAGAGGGAGCTCTGTTGAAAGATGTAACTATTTGCTGAAAATCATTTAGAGTGATAATGATAATGTAGTTTGTCTAACCTGCCTTTTTTGCAGCAAGGACTGTTTTGTTTATCCCACCACTTTAGCTCAGGACTGCCGAATTGTACCTATCAGTACTGGCGGGACCTAAAATGGAGCCGGACTACAGGAGCTGTCTGGAGTCAGAATCTGTTAGAATTGTAGTTTTGGGCTTTTGGTGCCTTTTTGCACCTGAAGGGGGAGCTCCTGTTGTGACTGACGGATGAATCAGACAACCGAACCTTTTGGATCTTGGGGAAATTCCCAGGCTTGCTGGCAGTTGAGTCAGATCTAATTTGGGAGCTGAAGAAGCAACAGCTTGAGACAGTCTCTGTGGAAAGGCCTGAGTTTTGGCCTGCATGCCTGCCTGCTGCCCCTGAGAGGGAGAAGAGAATCAGTTCAGACTGAATCTGAGTTTGTGAGAATGAAGTAAACCACTGAGTTGTGACCAGGATCAACCTAAAGAAGACCAAAGATTTGCTGCATGCATCGGCCTGTCAGGATTTCCAGCTACCTCTAAACTCCCAGTGTGTGCAGAAACTTTGTGATTATGACCGGAGAGCGGTTTGCCTGGTATGGTAGAATCTCTTACATGTAAATGTGCTGTGTGTTTATAGTGGGTCGTGATTTGGTTCCCCAATGTGTGAATTGTGTTCTGCTTGCTGGAAGCTGTATCCAGCTCGACCAGACTGAGTCCACGTTCATCTCCATATGGCCTGGGCCTTGCCACACTGGCCCTGTCAGATTACCCCGCTGCACAGAGAAAGCCATCGACGAGAGACCTGCCTGGGGATCAGCCCCCTGCTCCACGCTTGAACAGGAATGACACCTAGGCAAATCGTGTGGGCCCTGCTTCTCCTGGCACTCCAGATCAACCACCTGCAGTCTCAATTTTCGTCCAGCCTGTGTCCAGTCTTGGGTATCGTGGGTAACCATCAGGGTAGCTCCCTGCAACAACAGCTTAATCTAAGTGTGTCATCTGATTGTCTTGTTGTTTCTTTTCTTTCATAAACTTAGCCCACCGACTCCGGATTACAATTCGTGTGCGTGGTGCATGTTGCCTTCTTCCATCACAGGGCCCTAACCAGCTGCGATGCTAGCCTACCCCAAGCAACGATCCTGGCTAGCCCACCTCTTCTTCACCTGGGTACCTAGAGTGTGTGACTGTTTATGGACCCTGAAGTGCATGCATAACTGTTTGATTGACACAGCCTTTAAGCAAATGAACCTGATTATGCCCCTCCCTTGTTCAAGTCCCTTAAATAAATCAGATCTAACTCTTTTTGCATTTACCCTGACTGTGGTTCCAGTTTGTGCAAGAGTACTGTACTGCTGTTATTTGCTGTGTATAACCTTGTTTTGCAGGGGGTCCCCAGGGTTGAGCCAGAGGAAAGCCCTGGTGGTAAGTGCAAACAGTGTGGGTACTTGTGTGGTGTATCAGGGGTATTGTGAAAGTGATTATTGTGTATTGTTCCAGCCACTAGTATGGAAAGAGGGGGGTTATAGTGTCCCGGAGGTCTGTGCCCAGGTTAGCTTGACCACTACCAACCCTGACCTCCAGATGGAGGCACCCGTTTCAGAACTCAGGCCCCTTAACCTGCTCCTAGCCAAGCAGGCAGGGGTAGTAGCTCTTGAGATAACGCCACCTAGTGGTTGCATGGATACACCTGAAGAAATCCTGGAATACCAGAAGAGCTGCATCTTCCTCCATAGATACTGCTGCTTCAGATGACAGACAATTGGCCTGCCACTGCTCACTTCCTTAAGGAATGCTGGGCATATTCATAGGGAGTGGCACCATTAAGGGGTAGTACCACTCATGTGTGGGGCGAGGACTATGACCCCATCTGGGCGTTCCAGGTTTATGATGTGAAATGTCTCTTGCCCAGCCCCATCCACAATTCACACAATGTCCATGAACAGAGTCCTGCCCAGTCTCCAGAATCTAAGGCGATCACTGATGATTTTGTCCCTTACATATTCTGCTGCCTCTGGGTGCAAATTCTTCCTTGCCTCCTCCATAAGTCAGGATTGCCTGTTCTCTTCGATTTCCTCCCAGACACGGCAAGGAAAGGTAGAATAGGACTTCCCATACATGCCGTCAGCTCTCCTATGAATCAGTCTTTCTTCCTTATTACTCTTTACTAGTCTGCAGCCCATGGCCCAGCTTGTGGGCGGCCAGTCCTGGTTGAGCCAGTGATTCAAGCTCAAAGAACGAAGGAACTTGTCCTCCACTACTTCTTTGGACAAGTTGCTAGAGCCATCTTCAACTGTCACTGGCTCCTCTGAGGCAAGAGCTAGGGGCGACTCACAGTAACCCTCAACATGAAGATAATATTCTTCATCCTCCTCTTCCTCATCACTCATGATCTGTGCCCAAGAGTGAGCAAATGTTCTCACTCCTAAGATATTCCATTCCTCACCAGGCACAGAAGTGGATACCTCCCAATTTAATGTCTCTTGTACTTCATCTTCCACCACTAGGCTGGGACTCAGACCCTGATTCCATGTGTGAACTGATCCCTCTGTTGCACTGTCTGTTTGGGACACAGATGTGGAAACCTCTCTCTGTTCCCACCCTTGCAGTGGATCAACATCAATTTTACTTGCTCTTTCTGTGGCACACTCAGTAGAACTTTCCCCAGTAGGTTCAGCCTGGTACTGCATGATGCTACTGGCAGGGTCCCCTGCCAGGGTCCACTTGGGAGCCAACCAAATTCTTATTGCCCTTTCTGGAGCTGTACCCCTGCTCATTCCAAATTTTGCAATGCAGTCCAAGCAATGGGGTATCAGAAAGACATCCCTTCCAGCCTTTAGACACACAATGCACAGTCTCACTGAATAGCTAGGAATTGCTATGTCCGGAGGTAACCTTTCACCATAGTAGGCTCTCTCTACCTCTCTCAGTGCTGCCACCTCCTCTGCGATCATACCTCAGGCATGATCCGGGTATCGGGGTGCTCCTGAAGCCATGTCTGAAAGCAAACACACAAACCTTTCATTACTGAATTGCTCACTAGTCACATATGGTCTCACAAAATGGCTCCCTGCTGTTGTGTTTACACTGCTGACTCTGCCCTGTCATGGCATTTGTAACTTTTCTCATGCATCACACTCTGTTCAGCTTGCTCAAAAACTGAGTTTCTGACCTTTCTGGCTACTGAAATTACTTTAAACTGCAAACGATTGTCTCTGATGTATCTCAGCACATTTATAGTGATTTAGAACTGGTAACTTGACTTTGCGATCAGCATAGTTCGTGAAAATTCTGTTTACTTGTCTACAATTGCTCAAAGTCATTTGCAATCCCCCCACAGTTTTTCTTTGCTCAGGATTGCTTGTTTGCTGTATCCCTCCTATACAACTCACAGTTCCGCTACTTAGAAATTTACTGTTGCTGAACCCATTTCTCATTGCTCACAGTCTATTGCTCAGAATTTACTGTTTGCTGCACCTGCTTTTACAACTCACAGTCCTTCTTTGCACATAAATCACACTGTTTGCAGACAGGTTTAGCTGGCTTTGCATTCACACACTGTTTGTTTGTACAGTTCACTTGTTTACTCACTGTATTCAGTAGCTGGTGCCCTCCGATGGAGAATCTCGGCCTGCTGGTGATTTGAGGAAGGCCTCTGGGGTGAAATGGGCTGACGATCCCACCGATCATAGTCACGATTGCCTCAATCACTCTCCAGTCAGTCAGAATATGGGTTGAGCCCGAAATTACACTTTACAAGTCTGTTTGATAAAGTTTAGAATGCTCACAAGCTCCTCAATGGTTGATCCTGGTCTAAACAGCTCACATGTCACTCTCTTTCTCTCTCTCCTCTGCGAACACTATGCAGTACACAGATGCTGGCCAGGGAGCAGGACTGGATGCAGCTGCACCAACCACTCGATGCCATGCAAATGAGCCTCTCTATCTCCTCACCTGCTTTTCCTTCACAGCGATCATTGAGCAAGAGAAAATTTAAACTGTAACTTTTTGATCTCGGCTGCAATTTTCAGTGGCGGGGGCGCCATTTTGAGCATTTTTACCACAGTTTCTGGACATTTTCTCTAGCAACTCCCCCAATTTGCACACTAAGCACATAAAACTTTCAGGGCAAATATCTGAGTCTGTTCCTTAAAGTCCACAATACTTTTGTTATTTGAAAATTGAAATTTAAAAGTTCTTTAAGCACTTTTTGATGCAGAGACCAGGACACACATTTCAATGCTTTATTGTCCATTAACAAGTTGAAAACACAAAAACAGCACTCTGTTCCTTTATTGTACTGGAAGGTACACAAGCAGCACATTTGGGTGACATTTTCCTGGGCACAAATCCTTTGTCCAAAGCTTCCTTTCCACTAGGGCTACACAGCTACCAGACAGAAAGATGCTAAACATACCCTCAGCAAAAAATTCTGGTTCTGTCCCCAAATTAAACATCACCAGATGAGCCCCCATTTTTTGTATCCACCTCCCCCCGGCTACTTTACATAGTTAGCTACCCCTGGCACCCATATTGAGCACAGACTCAAAATTTAGAAATGGTACCATCCCTAACTTTTGGAATGTATACTAGGCTCATTCTCTACAGATCAAGGGGTGTGGGTGTACAAAAACATAACCATTGGTATTTACAAAACCAGGTCCTGGGGAGAGATTTTTTGCTAGGCATATGCCAGACCTATCTTCTGGAGGGGTACCCAGTAACTCCACACAGGAAGCAATAATGTAACTGTCCAGACCGTAGTTGGGGTTCTAGAGTGTGACTTTATTCCAAAAGATGTTCTCTAAAGCAAGGGTGGACCTCCAAGGTTTACACATCGTGGCACTAGGAACTTGCAGAGCAACAAATCGAACTGTATCCGACAGAAAACTCTTTGTATTCCCACCGCAGTAGGACATAGGACACTTACACTTTGTAGTCCCACATGTCGTAGGACATAGAACAACTTAGATTTGTATTCCCACATGTTGTAGGACATAGAACATTGCTTCCAGTGGCACTGGCTACAACCGAAAACACATTTGCTAACACCAGCACCATTCTTCATAACCAGAGAAGAAGCTGTAACCCACTGCAGGGGGTTAAAAATATTCTCTTCAGACATTTGGCCATTTGTCTAAAGTAATCAGTCACCCTTACTGAACCTGTTAGTCCTAAACTGGTTGGGTTCTGCCCACCCTTTCCTCCCAAATTCATACTCAGCCATTCTTTCAGAGTTACACCTTAAACGTTTAGAAACCGTTTGAATTGCTTTTGAATGAACTGGCATTCTGAATTCAAATTCACCAACTCAGTAGTGTAAAGGTACAAAAAGTCCCGAACAGTGTACTATAGTCATACCTCTGGACATCACACACCTCAGCCAACTTTAATTCAAAGACAGTCTTGCATGTCTGTACTTACAGTAAACTAAACTGTGCCTTCCCTCTGGGCATGGAACACAACAGAACAGGTGCTTGCTTTCTGTAGCAAAAGTCAGAATCCACTCACTGTTAGACATTTCAGGCAGCTTCAAAACATCCTGGACCAAACGGGCTTGCCCCTTGGATCCGTCTACTAGCAGTCCTTTTCACCCCTTCAGGGATGAAAATCAGGAAATCCTGCTTTAGAAAAGGTCTCCACCACTACTCTTGGCAAGCTGGAGAATACCAGAACTAGGGTGAGAATTAGGGCTCTCAACTCAGAGCCCACAGCTGAACAGTTCTCACTCACTCCAACTTCAAACTTCAACTCTACACTGACTCTCATCTCAACATTCTATCCCCTACCTCAACAGCTGGCACAAGGCTTATGCTGCTGCAAGAGTTCCAAATGAGCTCATCACTTCCATCTCAGCTGAAGCCAAGTAAACAGAAGAGTGAGCAGGTGAAAAAACATTCAACTACTTAATCACCAGCTGCCTCTCCCTGCCTAGCACTGATACTGAGGGGATTCTAGTAACTCCAGGGGACTGGGTGGTTACAGTAAGTAAACTAAAATATTTTTTGCACACAAAATGCACATTGGGACCAGCCCTACACCTGAGTGTGGGGGCCCTTGTTGGTGACTTTTCCCCTTTAAACTGGCAGGGTGACTAGGTAAAATTAAGGGGATGTATTTTTAAAAAGTGTTTTAGGAGTTACACCAATTTCTTTAGTGTAGTTGTGCAACTTCTGAGAAAAAGTTAGGCAACGTAAAAGGTAGTCTAACATTTTGGTACAGTTGCCGCAGCTTGTGACACTATGGCTTCCGCTTGTCAAAAAGTGATGCGTTCATTAATATGTGATGCATGTGTTGTTGTTTTGCCACAAAGTAGATGCAGCTGTCACAAATTCATCAAAATGTTTGGTCCTGGAAACCATCACCAAGGACAGAGTAATGAAGCACTTGATGAGGTCAAGGTTCTTGACCCTCTCAGCATGACTTTGTGAGGGAGAATCATGCCAAACCAATCTGGTCACCTTTTTCAAGGGATGAACAGGTACGTGGACAGGAGCAAGGCCATGAATGTAATCTATCTGGACTTCTGCAATGCCTTTGATACTACTTTGCATGACAAGAATCTGTGCAAAGTACCCAGTGCAGTATACATGAGACATATACAAAGTGGACTGATAATTGGCTTTGGGTCAGAAAGCAAAGGGTGGTCAAAGACAGATACCACTCTGAGTGGAGAGGAGTATTCTGCAACATCCGTCAGGAATCGGTGCTGGGGTCACTGCTCTTAACACCTTTAGCAACTATCTTAAAACTGTGGTCTCAAGCAGGCTCTTTAAGTCAGGGAACACACTAAGACAACACCAAAATTGGGAGAAAGGTTGACATTGCAGGAAACAGGACTAAAATATGTAACAACATTGAAGAAATGGGCTTTTGTAACAAAAAGTGAACAGTGCATAGTCCCAGTCTATAAAGCATACATTAGACCCCATTCGGATTACAGCTTGCAGTTATGGAATCAGCGCAAACGAGGGGATGTAGATTTGGTGGAGAGGGTGCAGAGAAGTGAAACAAGGATGGTACCAAGGTTGAGCAGTTTATGTTAAACATATGAATGATATGAGGAGCAACTAAATGAACTCAAGTTGTTTTCTCTGGAAGAGAGGAGAAAGCTGGGAGATCTTCTGCAAAGGTATAAAATTGTTAATGATACAGAACTTTTGTATTTATTTATTATTTATTATGGTCTAGGATTAACACCTTTGAACTAAAAGCTTGTTACATAGGTTCCACGTCAGATAAGTACATTACAAACATCAGTTAACAGGACAACAATTGAAAAAATTAGCATATACATAGTATGGGTGGGCATTAACATTGGTAACTGACTTAAACAAAGAGTAGGTAGGCATTAACATCAAACCATAAGCAGAAACAGGTGAGGAAGTAATGGCAGTGCAAGACTAAGACAAGTTACTAAGTGCTGTAGGGGGACATGGTCCATAGTGCAGAGAGTGGGCAAAGAAGGTGAGCAGCCGAAAGGCCTTGTCCATAAGGGGAACAACCAGGGGGAGGTAATTCTTAGGTGTGTAGGACCAAGGTTGCAAGGCAGGAGAGGGAGCATACAATGGGCAGGGGAGGGAGAAAGTGGGGGAAGGGATGGAAAAGGGGAAGGCAGAAGAGAGAGAGGTGGGTAGGAACATGAGGGGAGGCAGATGGGGAGGAAACAGAGGTTGTGGATTAGAGTAGGCAGTCGCAGTGGGAACAAAGCACTATCTGTTGCTTAAGGTTCCGTTTGAAGGTACCCAGAGTGGGGAGGTTAGCAGTGTTATACCGAAGGGAGTTGAACCAGAGGAGGGCGCGGTATTTGAAGGACCTTTGTCCTTGGGAGGTGAGGCATTGGGGGGTAATGAAGAACTGGTGCTCCAGCCTTCAGGTAGGGTGAGGGTTGATGCAAGGAACGAGAAGTTGTTGAACCCCCGGGAGCAGCAGACCTAAGTCAATTTTTTTGGCCAGTAGGCATGTTTGGTATTTTAGTTGTCCATTGAGTTGGAGCCAGTTTGCCCTAGTGTATAGATCACAGGTGTGGGTCAGCCGAGGTGCACCTGTAATGAGCTGATAGGTTTTGTTTAGTGCAGTTTTTAAGCGCTGTAGGGACATGTCTGTGGCGGAGCCATATATGGCTAGTCCGTAGTCCAAAACAGTAACCACTGAGCTTTGCACGGCTATGTTTAGGGCTTCAGGTGTCAAACTGTGTTTGTGCCTATGGTGCAGCCCAATACGATTATTGATAGCTTTGGCACTGTTATCAACGTGGAGGGCATAGGACAGCATGTTGTCGACTGTCATTTCCAGATATTTGAAGTGTTGAACAAGTTCCAGTGAAGATCCCTCGTTGTTGCGACTTGAGAGCGGGAATTTTCTATTCTTACTTTGTGGGCAGGAGAACAACATAGTTTTAGTCTTTTTGTAATTCATTATCAATTTATGGTCATTGAACCATTTCTCAACATTCAAAAAGTCTCGTTGAAGCTGACAATCCAGAGCATTTGGATCAGAGCCACTGGAAAAAACAACCGTGTCATCTGCATAAAGAAGGGGGTGATCCTGGCAGGCTAGAGGAGACTATTCAGAAATAAACTCAGAAATAAACTGAATGGGAGGAGGCCCAGGATTGAGCCTTGCAGGAGCCAGAACAAATGGGTTGACTGTCAGAAAGAACATTACCTATCCTCACTTGTTGTGAACGGTTATGCAGGTAGCTGCTGAACTATGCGACGGTGTCCTTGGAGAGACCAATGGCAGTTAGTTGATCGGCTAATAGGGCATGGTTGACCGTATTGAAGGCATTTGTTAAGTCAATGTGCACTGCCCCAACAAGATGGCCTTGCTCTAAAGATTTGTGGATATAGCCCATAAATTCGAGTAGAGCTATTGTGGTACTATGCCCCGTCCTAAATCCATGCTGTTCTGGGCATTGAAGATGATGTTTTTCCAAATACTCAACTAGCTGGCCAGCAATGATTCTTTCTAAAGCCTTTGAGAGAGGCGGAAGAATGGAGATAGGTCTGTAGTTCCCAGATAAGGCACGATCACCGCTCTTATGTACAGGAGTTACTACAGTGGCTTTTCACCTCTGGGGGAATTTGCGTGCCTAAGTGATAAGTTAATGATATGGGTGAGGGGAGACAGGATTTCTTCCAGTGTGAGGGCCACCAGTTTAAGATCAAGAGTATCACGGCTGAATCTACCTTTACCTAGCACCTTACGCAGGTATTTCCTGGCTTCCACAATAGTGATGGCCTTGAAGTAAAAAGGGGGGTGCTCCAAGGGCTGTATGGGTTTATCTGAGGTGGCATGGGAGTAGAAGTCGGCGGGGAGGACACAACAAAGATCAGTAAAAGCGTTATTAAATTAGTTGGCTATGGTTTTAGGGTCTAAGGTGGGGGTTCCTTCGATATTAAGCATGGTGGGGTCTCTTTTCCAGTGACCTCTTTTAGGTTACTCCAGAACTGTCTGCCATCATTCCAGTTCTGGGCCAAGTCTTCCTTGTAGTATAGGTTTTTAGCTTTACAGATGTTCCTGGTGAAGGTGTTCCTGGCCATTTTGTAATTCTGAATGTCTGACTGCTTACAAGAGGCCCTAGATACATGCCAGAGATGGTCCCTGTATTTCATAAGTTCAGTAATGTCAGGGGATAGTCATGGGTTAAAGTGGCCTTTGATTTTGTGTTTTTTAAAGGGTGCGTGTTTGTCACAGGCTGCATTAAAAAGGTAGATGAAATGGCCAAGACACAGTTGACATTGCTGGCCCCAAACACAACTAATCAATCCATGCTTAGGAGATCATCTTTCAGAAGGCCAAGGTGACCACGCATGAGGATCCTATTAGTTATGGTTCTTGGTGGGGGTTTAGTGAACTTATTGGACCAGCAGAACCAGACAGGGGAGTGGTCGCTGATAGCATCCAGTAGAACAGTGGCTTTGGATATATGCTCTGGGCGGTTTGTGAGTACCTAGTCAAGCAGAGTACATGTGCCTATCCTGTAGTTGGTTCTTGTGGAATGAACTTAGAATTTCATCACAAGTGGTTCAATTTTAGATCCCATAACCAACAGGTCAAACTTGATACAAATACCAGAAACAGCAGAAGGGGCACATTTACGCGGAGGGTGGGTAGACTATGGAACACCCTGCCAAAGGAAATACTGGAATCAGATATATTACTGGACTTCAAGAATAAATTAGATGAACATCTTATAAGTCAAGGGATGGATGTTGGACCCACTAAACAATGGGAGACAGCCTAGATGGGCAGAATTCCTCTTCCTGTCTTATCGCTCAGTACAAGACTCAGTATAAGATAGCCATGGTGGTGTTCTCCCTTGAGGATGGGGACAAATTTCAGGATGACCTGAACAGGTTAGGCAATTCATCTGACTCCTGGAGCCTCAAATTCAGTGTAGGCCAATGCAGGGTGATGCCCTTGGAGAGGAAAAACAGAGGTAGGACCTACACACTATGTGTGGCTCCCCCTGCAATCGAGGAGGAAAAGAGTGTGGGGTTGATAATAGAGAAGAAGCTGAAGCAGGACAGTCAATGTGCAGTCGCTGTCATACAAGACAACAGAATACCTGGGTGCATCAAAAGGGTGACGACCAACAGAGCAGGGGCAGTAATCGTGCCACATCACAGGGCCTGGTCAGGCTTCAGCTGGAGCACTGCATGCAGTTTGGTCTTCTCAACTGAAAAAACACATTGAGGCAGTTAAGAGGCTGCAACACAGGGCCATCAGATGAAGAGCAGTATTGAGTGACAACAGATATAAGGAGAGGTTGGAGGCCCTTAGCATGCTCGCCCTGGAGAAAAGTGAACTGAGCAGGGACATGATCTCAGTCTTTCACGTGCTCAAGAGCATCAACAAGATTGAACAGCCAGAAATGTTTGGTCTGGTGTCTTGCAGCAGGACATAGGTACACAGCCTGAGCTCAGAGGTGGTAAATTCAGGGGTCATCTAATGAGGCACTTTTTTCCCCCAGAGGGCGGCTAAACCTATGAATTAGCCAACCAGTGGAGACACTGGACATGAAGACAGAACAGACCTTTAGGGTAAGCATGGAGAAATCTCTGCTTAACAAGGCAATAACAGGGTACACTGGGTAGTAGGCAGTAAAGTGGGTAGGGAATCCTTATTAATTGGTACATGTCTGCACAACAAACATGTCACCGTTGTTTATGGACACAATAGACCTAGAGTCCATTCTATCGTCAAATTACAATGTATATTTGTCACTGTGATATTTAAGTGGCTAGTTAATTGGTGGCCCTGTGCTGGGAGAACCTATAACTCTGTATTTGGAGCTTGCATTTGATCACAGGATACAGTCAGAGGCTTTGCTTGCCATCTAGGCATGAGCATCAGAATCCAAATTGTGGGCTTTGACATTTGACCTTTTATAAGCACTCAGTGTCAGGAAATGAGAGAATCTACTTCCAGGTCAGGTGGTAGGGTGTCAATATAAAGATAATTTCTAGGTGAGCAGCAGCACCACAAAGCAACAAAAGTAAACCAAGGTATGTGAGAAAGTTTGAAAGTAAAGATTACAGCAATGCACGTCTGCTATGCCTGCAGCCTTGTGTGTGATGTGCTAACACAGTTTGCTCACAAGCAGCAGAGGAGGAAATACTGGAGTCTTGAGGGCTGAAGATCATCTAGAGACCAGATGGATGCCAGACACCTCCAGTGATAACCTGACTAACCAATGGGGAAACGAGGTCCAGAGCCTGCGAGGATCTGGTCAGCAGCACAGCATTTGATAAGTCGCCCACTCTTAGATTTGTTGACATCTCTCCCTGAGAACCATTTACCATCTATGAAATCCCCATGACCATAGAAGGAGATTACACACACATATGCCCTTGCAGTGCAAGTGGGAAGTGGGGGGAAGGGCGGCAGCTTGTCAGTTATAGGGACTGGGACCATCAGCTTACTGAAAGTGTTCAGGGAAACACAGGGTTTTCCAGCTTTTAAGAGACTCATGTGTCTCAATGCTGAGCTGGCTACCCTCATGGTCGAGGTGAGGGGCACTATAGCATGGGGCACCATGGAGGCTGCAGCTCCATCCCCACTGTGTGCACCTCTTAAAAACAGGGGTGACTGGACTACAGTGGAGTCAAATAATTGGAGGAAGGAGATGGCCCCACTGGGGCGGCAACCCCAGGAATAAGCACCCAGAACAGATTTGGCCCCTAGCATAATTTGTAAAGGAAGATTTCTCAAAATTAAAAGCAGAGGGAGCAATCCTAGAGGCTGGAGCATCCAAAAATGGCATGCCAGGGGGAACACTGATGAGCAGCTAAACAACAAGATGTTCTTTCCCTGAGCTCAGCCTTCACACAATTTTAAACCTTAAAAAATGGCACTTCTACCACTTGAAAAAAGGGTGTAGCTAGGAACATAAATTTTGTACACCTTTTTGCAGACCATGACCTTCTTTGTTGACCCTACCCTGCTTGTTGCCCTAGGTATACCCAGTGTGTTGTCCCTAGATGTAACTTGTTTGATGCTCCACAGTTGCTTGTTAAGCATGGGAGAAAAATAAATCAGCAGCAATATGTATGTATTTGCACAGTGACTTGTTCAGGCAGAGCTCCGACAATCATATTATAAGTTCAGAAGGTGGGACAGATAGTGTCCTTAGGGTCAGGCAAAATGTTGCCCCCTCAAAAATAAATTTGTACACCACAGCTTACATGGTGTGTGTACTGTCTACACCCTTATTCCCTTGAAAAGTGACTGGGAAGTTGTCTCAGACCTTCATGGATGAGTATTTAGCCTTGGCCACAGGGAAGCCATCCAAGAGCGCATCGAAAAGTACTCAGAAAGGTGCACTAGCAGGGCAGGGAAAAGGCCTTGGAACAGTCACTCTCTCGGCTTTAGAGATGGAGGCCTTAGGATACATGATGACAGAGCAGCTGATTTCTGCAACTTAATCCAAGCTCAATGCAGCCACTGGAAAGTTGGCTGAACTAGCAGCACAGGGAGCGGGACAGGCCAAAAGACTTGCAGGAGGTGGAGCAAAGGGCCTCTACAGCAGAAGATGGCCTGAACCCCCCTGCCAGAATGGCTGGCCAAACTTGAACAGGATCTCACAGAATTACAAGACCAACCAGGCTACCGAGAAAATCATCAGCGATGTAGCAACCTCTGTATTTGTGGTCTCCCAGAGGACAAGGAGGGCAATAGTGTGGAGTACTTTTGTGGCATGATTTTACTGGGTCTTCTTAGGTTGAAGCTGAAAAAGGGGAAGTTCAAAACTGAACAAGCACACCTGGCCTTGGCCACTAAGCCCCCACCAGAGGACCCACAATGGTGGATAATCTTCTACCTACATCATTTTGGAGACCAGCAAACTATTCTAGCTGCTTATCAACAGAAGAAAGAATTTGTATACAAGGGCACCAACTTATTTATTCACCAGGATTTTTCCCAGTGATTGCAGTGCAGATAGAAATTTTTTTGTTCCGTCCTGGATGCCGTCTGAGAAAGAAAGGTGGACTTTCAGTTTACCTACCCAGCTGCTGTTTGTATCAGCACAGAAGGGGTGACATACACTTACTGGGAGGATGAGAAGGTCAAGCAATTTGTGGTGGAGCTAGATAAGTAGCAAGGTATAACTATTTCCAGTCAAATCTTTCCCAGAACTTTCTGGTGCACTCCATTTCTGACTATTTCGACTGTTATGCCCCTACCTCACACCACTATCTCCCATGGGGCCCTGCTGGAAGAGTTGGCTCAGGATTATTTTGGGAAGGGACTTGTGCTTGAACTGCAACTTTTTTTTATTCCCCATTTTATGGTTGCCTGTTTGCTGACTGAGGTATGATTTGAACTATGAAACTTTAGACTTGCCAGTATCTGAATGGGGCATTCGGATTCCCTTTTGACATTGCCTACATGGGATTTAAAATGGCGCCAACTGCATTGCACAGAGGTTCACTTCCCAGTCAAGTAACCATCACTGTGTAGTTTGGCTGTGACTCTGTTTGCTTCCAACCTGGGGGGAAGCCTGACATTTAGAATGAGGGAGTCATTCTGTGGAAGGCTTACAGCTGCTCTGTGGAGCTACAAGAAGCTGAGGTAGGATCTGCAACACCTCTTGCTATGATACATTTGCTGCTGGGTCAAGTAGGTGTGGAGACTGGGGTGGGGGGCACAGATGTTTGAGGGTGCCACTCGCCTCTGATCTACCATACTGGGTATGCTGAACCACCTCTGCCTCGTGTCTGATGCTAGTGCTGCCCTTGGACTGTTAGGGAAGCTTTCCTTATATTTTTCTCTATCTATATCATATGTTAGAGTCTTCACCAACAAGTGTATGGGGAAGGTATATTGCATTGTAGGGGGATTCCGGATGGGGGAATATGTTTTTATATTGTGGGGGGTGCAGTCTGAATGGTGCTGAGGTGGGAAGGGGCCAGCGGTCTGGACTAGGGAGTGTGCCACCTTGTGTGCGCTGGGGGGGAGATGGGAGCCAAAGAGTTTTTGGTGCAGCGTCTGTGAACTTTCCAGGTGCTGGTAGCCCTGCTGGGTCGGCATCTAGGCAGAAACATCTGTAAATGTTTCGGCTAGTGGAGACCCGTCTCTGGGGCTTCCTCCAATATACGGTGAGGATAAAGGGTTTCTAGTAGGAATGGCAAGGTGTTATTTTATTTAGACTGTTGCATCACTTGTTAAGTAATGTACAGGTAGTTAAGCAGGAGGGGAGACCGGGGGGATAGACACAACAGGAGAAGGCATGTCTGCTATCATAACATCTGTGTGTTATTCTACTAGTTTATCTTTCCCAATGGGTGAATGGGGGGGCAGAGGGTCGTTTATGTGTCAACCCCCCAGTTGGCTGCAAGGGATTCAGGAATTTTAGGGTTTCTCTTCCAGCTGCAGCGTCCCCGATGGTTGTTGATTTCTTCATTGTTACTATGTTATATTTTTGTGTCTTGGTATGTTTTAAGGAGACCAGTGGAACTCCTTTTATGTCATGATGGTCGGTATGGGGGAGGGGGAATGAGGCATCCTAGGCTGGAAGCAGGGAACTTTCAGTTATACCATGGGGTCTGACACTACTATTGTATCATGGAATGTCAGGGGCTTCTCCAATCCATTTAAAAGAAAGAAGGTCCTTACAGTTCTGATGCATCAGGCAGCCCAAGTGGCCCTGTTTCAGCAAACACACCTATTGAAGAAGGAGCATAAGAAGTGGTGGGGGTTGGGTTGGCTCTTGCTTTGCAGATCTGTAACTCACATACTAGGGACATTGCCATTTTAGTTCATAAGAATTATCCTTCATAGGTGGAAAGGGTGCTTGTAGACCTCCAAGAGGGTAGATATATATTTGTGCAGGGTACAATCTATGGCACTCCTGTGACATACGCCAGTATCTTTGCACCAACCTCTTCTGAGTTGGGGTTCTACCAGAATCTCCTGGACATCTTAGCTAGAGAGCAGTTTGATAATCTGATCATGGGGGGTGATTCCAATTGTGTGATGGAACCCAGCCTGGGTCACTGAGAAGGGATTGCTAGGTATGAGGGCATAATGCGGAAATGGAAGCAGGGGATGTTAGATCTGGAAGTTTCGGATGCTTGGAGGGTGGCTAATCCAGGGAGTTTACCTTTTATTCCCACCCTCAAAAGACATGGTCCAGGCTGACACACACACACATATATATATATATATATATATATATATATATATATCAGAAACAATATACCCAGTGCAGCCAGTGGCACTGGACACCACACCTTGCACCACGCCGGCAACCGGGGTTAGGGAACGAGCCCAGGCTATCGGGGGTTAGCATGGGAGGGAAGAGATCGAGCATCCAGATGACTGCTGTTTCTTTCTGGGGAGAGTTCAGGAGAGTGATTGCTCCTGGAGCAGCCTTTGGCGGCAGTCGGAGGCATCTGATGTAGCGACGCTGAGTATGCAGGGGGTGGAGCTATGGCATAGCATTCCCTTGATGGCTGCACTCCACAAGGGCAGGAATACACATGGAAAAATCATCACTCCTGGGGATAGGTGACGGCACCTCAGCCCCAATACCACACTCCAATGCCAGGCTTCCTTCTCTCCATGGCTGACCCATGCAGTCCTGGCACTCTACACTATAGATAGAGTGCCCTGGGTGGGTAGGGTGGCCCTTCCTCCGGGGGGGGGGGGTTCAGATCTGGAGGTTGTGTCGGGGCTGTGCCGGGGAGAAGATAGGGAGTCTCAGGCCAGCAGTTGAGACCTGGGCAACCGAGGTTGCCAGAGAGAGTTCCCCAGGTGTGGCGCAGAAAAAGAGTTCACAAGAAAAAAAGAAAAGAAACAATATGCCCAGTTCTGAGATGTTCTGCATAGTCCCATTTATGTGTCTGATCATGCCATGGTCATCCTCACATTCCTTTGGGCAGGACAAACCAAAGGCGAGGTGGCAGTTTCCTACGTATCTTATGGCTAGCAAACAGTTCAGGAAATATTTAAAAGGGCAAAGAGACATCTATTGTAGAACTAATCGGGATACAGCCTCATCTAAGGCATTTTTTTGGGAGGTGAGCAAGGTTTATATGCAGGGCATGATTGTGATTTATGCAGCTAGCTATAAGAAAAAGAGGAGGGAGAGGCAACAAGCTCTTGAGACAAGGCTAAAGGATTTGGAAAGGAGGGTCCTAGGTGACCCCTCTGAGGTCTTATAGCAAGAGATGCTTGCAGCATGGACAGCCCTTAATTTACTGTTTACAGGGGAGGCTAGCACTTCACTATTTTATGTGAGACAGTGAGTGGATGAGTTGGGGAAAAAGCCAGGGGAGTTACTGGTGAGGCTCTCACGAGGCCGAAAGGGATCCTCTGTGATTCCAACTGTGAGGGGGCTAATGGTAAGGTGGAAACTAAGGGGGAAGAGTATCAGAGACATTTTTTGCTCTGTTTATCAGAAATTGTATCAGGCTAAAGGTATGGGAACAGAACTGCAGGCCAGTGCCTTCCTAGATGGGCTACTGATCCCGATTCTCACAGAGGAACAGCAAACTGTGTTGGGGGGGGCCAGGGTGACACCTGCAGAGTTAGGGAGAGCTATTGGGTAATGCAAAAAGGGAAGGCAGGAGGCCCGGACAGATTTATTATGGAATATTTTAAGGAACTCTGTGAGAATCTTGTGGACCTCATGGCAGAGATGTTGGAAGAGGTGATGGAGGAGGAGGAGCTACCTGCCTCATGTCTCAAAGCCTTGATCTGTGTTTCACCAAAACCGGGCAAAGATCATTTGGAGTGTGCTTCTTACCGGCTCATTCACTTTTGAACTATGATTTGAAAATTTATGCTAAGGTACTAGCGAAGAGTTTGGAGGACTTCCTCCACTTGACAGTTCACCCAGATCAGACCGATTTTGTTAAGGGATGTCTCTCCTACTACAGTATGAGTTGGTTACCGAATGTAATCCATTTGGGTTCTTGGCATCCTGGACATGTGGTGATGCTGTCCATGGACACCAGGAAAGTGTTTGATTGCATAGAATGGCACTACAGTATGCGCCAAATGTAGCGGACACAGCTGTAATGGACAGCCGCTTGTAATGGACAAAATCCTTTTGCCAAACACCATTTACATAAGGTATACTAATAAAAACATGATGGTTTAAACAGACCTGTAATTCCACTTGTAGTGGCAGTGGGTTAGGTAAAAACATCTCATTAATGCACTGTTGCACATCATTACAGTAACTGAGGTGTTAACTTATTTTCTGGTGTTTCTGTTGCCCCCAATCAGCCAGTGTGTAGTATATTAGCTTGCCTTTCTTGCTGATTGCAGGACCTGCTTTGTTTTGCTTGAAACTTGTCATTGTACTGAACAGAACCATGTCTGGCAACAGAATCTGCCTTCCTCTGTCCAGAAAGATTGAGATTTTAAACAAACTTGAAAAGCAGCCTAAATTAAGTGTTTACAACCTTAGAGCACATTTTAACACCCCAAAATCCACAATTAGTGACCTACTTAAAAACAAGGAGACCCTGCAAGCTGTCTAGCATTTAAACCTAAACCCTGATCATAACAGAAAAAGGGAAGGCAAAGACAACGATGTTGAGGATGCCCTGCTCCGTTGGTTCTCCAATGCCAGAGGCAGGGAAGCTTTAATCAGTGGTCCCCTGCTGATTCAGAAAGTTGAGCACACTGCAGCAGCCCCAGGTAAAACTGAATTCAGGGCAACAGATGGATGACTTAGCCGTAGGAAGAAGTGACATAACATTAGTTTCCATAAAATTCACATCGAGAAGTTAAATGTTAAATGAGAAGTTAAATGCAGACACAATTGCTGCAGAGTCATGATTAAAGGATGTGCTGCCTAAGCTACTCAGCAGTTATAACCCGGAGAACATTTTTAACACCGGTGAGACTGGGCTGTTTTTCCACTGTGTTAGCTATGGCACACTAGCTTTCAAATCGGAGACCCCAGTGGGTCTGAAGAAAGCAAAGGAGCACATCACTGTGCTCCTCACATGCAACATGTCAGGAACAGAAAATAAACTTTAATGGCCATTGAGAAGTCTGCACAACTATGCTGTTTCAGAGGTGTCCACAACCCCCGTGCTGTACCAAAGCAATAAGACAGCATGGATGACTGTGGACATTTTTACAGCATGGTTGATGGACTGGGACAGGAGGCTTAGATCCTGAAAAATAGCACTGCTCCTTGACAATTGTAGCTCACACCCTCCTGTGGCTGGCCTCCGAAACATTAAACTGGTGTTTCTTCCCTCCAACACAACATGCATAATTCAGCTGCTAGATCAAGGCATAATGTACAGTTTCAAGTGGCATTACATTACCCTTATGAGGAGTAGACTGCTCCAAATTCTCGACAAAGATGAGGAGATCACTGCATCCACCTCTGTTCGATGGATCAACCTCCTGGACGCCGTCAGACTAATGCAACATGCATGGCACTCAGTCACCATGGAAACAATACAATGCTGTTTCCATAAAGGTGGGGTTGCTACACATCAGGTGATTGGAAACATACCTGACAAAGATCAGGAGGATCCCACCCCCTCAGGGTTAACACATGCAGCACGAGGAGCTATGTCACCTGGGCAATGAGGAGGAGAGTGATGCAGTAGATGACATGATGGAAGCTGTTGCAGGAGTCATCAGAGAAGTGACACATGAGGAGGAAGAAGAAGATGCCACAGACGAAGTCCAGGAGAAGGTGCAAGTAATGCCAGCAGATGTCAGGAATACGCTTCTGACTCTAAGGAGAGCAGTTGAGCAGAGAGGAGATATCATGCCACATTGGGATCTGCTAGCACAAACAGAGGCCACATGGAGATGCTGCACCTCAGCGCCAAAGAGAAGCAGACAGAAATTACAGCCTTCATGCATCCAAGCCGGCAGTGAATAGTACAGTACAGTGCACTGATTTTGATTTCATTTGATTTTAATGCCAGTTTAAATAAAGTAAAGCTAAAACAGGGCTGCCTGCAAAATAACTCACTGAAGGAGTTGTAATCACTACCGCACCTCTGTGTGCTGTGTGCAGTGTTATGTGTCTGTTTTGTATTTGTGTACCCCCCGTGCAGTGCCATAGTTTACCATATGTGTGTGTGTTGTTACTTGTCCTGAACTGCTATGTTAACCCCTCCAAACAATCTTACAATGTAATGGACGCCGCTTGTAACAGACATGCAGACTGAAGCCAGACTAGTTCGGTACAAGCGGCACATACTGTACTTATTTGAGACATTGCTCAGATTTGGGCTGGGGGACACATACATAAATATGGCAACGCTCCTTCATCGGACCCTCATGTACAAATCTTAGTTAATGGAGAACCATTATGGGAAATGGAATTGCAAAGAGGGGTGAGGCAGGAATGCCCCCTCCCCATTGCTGTTTGCCTTAGCCATCAAGTCATTGGCTATCCGAATCAGGGAGGAGCAGCAAATCAAGGGGTTAGATGGCACATCTGTTCAGAGGCACAAGATAACTCTGTATGCCAATAATCATCTGCTATTTTTTTTTACAGAACCTGAGGAGTCTGTCCCTGTGCTGTTGCAGGTGGTGGTTGGATTTTGCAGCCTTCTCTGAATATAAACTGAATGTTTCTAAATCTGAACTGCTTAGGTGTCAAAAATGGGGGGCATGAGGCCTAAGACTAAGGGAGATGGTTTACATATCTTGGTATTAAAGTGAGGAGACACCTGTATGGTCTCTATAATATGAATTATAGTCCCTTTGTGTGGAACTTCTCTGCTGACTTTGAATGTTGGAGGGCCCTACTCATTTCGTGGATCGGCCGGATCAACCTTATCAAAACTAATGTGCTGCCTTGCCTGCTGTATTTTATGCAGATGCATCCAATGGGGCTAGCAGGGGAGAAAATCAGGAAGCTGGAATGGGACTTCTCTGGGTTTATTTGGCAGAATAAATGGCCTAGGATGAGCCTGCAGAGACTCAAGAGGAATAAGGACACAGGGGGTTGGAACTTCCCTGATTTGAAGAGCTACTTCTTGTTCATACAGCAGAGGTACATTCAAGATTGGGTAAACTAGGGGAAAGCCATTAGTTGGGTGGATGGGTGAAAGGTGAAAGGGGATGGCATCCCAGCTAAATTAGCAGCCTACTTAGATCCCGGTGGAAGACAGGCATATAGCCATACTACACACTGGAATCCATTGGTGGAAAGGACTCTTGTAGGTTGGGAACAAATCAGGAAGTGAAGAGGTGTGGAAGTGGACTTAATTCTATTGGTCCCTTTAGCAGATAACCCTGCATTTCTACTGGGACAGTAGGACCTTGTTTTTTGGCTCTGGGATGGCCTGGGGGTTTGGCATGTTGGAGACCTCTGTACAAATAAGGGAATTAAATCCTTAGACTCACTTAAGGAACGATTTGTGCTTCCACTGGCTTATTATTTTAAATACTTTCTGGTACGGGTTTTGGCAGACATAGGAATAAAGATCCAGTGGACTTGTCCCCATGGTACCCATTTGAGCAGGCTGTCTTCCATGCCCATACATCCTCAAAAGAGTTAATTACACAATTAGTGAAGGGATACATTCCAAAACCTCTCAACCAAAATCAAGGGGCAGTAGGAAAAGGACCTGGGGGTATCAATTTCTGAGGAAAACTGGCATACGGTACTTAAATCACATATGGGACTTCTAACTTGCAACAAATATAAGGAATCACAATTTAAATTATTAAATAGACTTTACTGTCCACCAGTTACAGTGCATAAATTTAACCCTACGATATCCCCTACCTGTGGTCGCTTTAACGTAATAGTCGGCACTTACAGAATATCAACTATTTGAGGGTCTGTCAGGATCTGAGGCCTTTTTGGACACATGCTGTGCAGGAGCTTTCCCAAATGTTTGCCCTACAGATAGCAGATACACTGCTGTCTCAGCTTTTTGGGATGGAAGACCTAGGTGAGAAGGGATGGGAACCATACCCTAGATCCATAGGGGTCCTGCTAGTGTTAGCCTGGCAGTATATTCAGAATACACCTGGTTTCTCATGTCAAGCCTACAATGGGCCAGTGGAAAACATTAGCACTTAGTATGTTGACTTTGGAAATGTTAACATATATTCTGCATGATAGGAAGGAACCATTTTCTATGGCTGGGGGAAATATATTGATGTTCTCCCAGTGATGGCTGAATAGCCCTTTTGTACTATAAAACCTTAATGTCCCAGGCAACATTACACACTAGTCAGAAGGGATGGAGAGAGAGCTAAAGGGAGGAAAAGTAAGATATATTAGGGGGTATAAAATAAGGGAAGACAGATCAGTCCCTGTGGAGTAGGCTGCAGAATTACTCCATTTACAGCTAACAGATGGTGAAGTAAGGAAGTCCACACTCAGAGTGCTCTATATGTCACCTAACCTAAACGAGGCTAGGAATGCAGTGATAAACTGAAAGGTTTCTAAGGCATCAGAATAGGCCAGAACAGTGACCATGGGTGACTTCATTCTCCCAGACAAAGACTGGCAAAACAATGCAGTAAGCAGCTAGAAAAGCCAGAGATCTGTTGAAATGGTACAGGATGATTTCCTCAGACAGTGGGTACACAATTCAGCTAGAGGGGAGATAATAATTGACCTCCTTCTGAGTAATCAAGACATTAACAGGAACATTATAAGTGAATTCTCAGTAGGGCTATGGGACCACAAATCCATTAAATTTGAAATGCTGCTTGAATGTAACCATAACAAAACCAGTGCCAAAGTTACAGACATTAGGGAGGTTAACTATAAAAAAAAAAAAAAAACAAGGCTTATAAAGATATACAGCTAGAGGACTTGTATATTGTGGAACAGGTTGAAAACATGGACAAAAATAAAAAAAAAAGTAATACAAGAAGCCACTCAGAGCTTTGTGTGAAGCATGTGAGACAGGCCAAGGAAGCAAACAGAACCACTGTGGTTCCATAATAAGGTGAAAATAACAAGAACAAGGCATTCAGGAAGTACAAGAAGGACCAAAGTGAGATTAACAGGGTCACATACAGACAAGGAGAAACTGGCCAGTATCAAGGACATTATAAAGGCTAAAGTGGACAAAATCCTAAGGATTGCAGAGGGCATTAACAAGCAAGTGCCAGAACAGCTGACCTCTATAAATACCTACAGTGGATGGGGGGACAGAGGGATAAGGGAAGGAAATTGCAAGTAAATACTGTAGACCCTAGATACTCATACCAAACCAGAGTAATCTGTGTTACCTAGTAAGCTGTGTTCTGTATTATATACACTGACCTGGTTTCACTTTTTCAGTAAAACCTTTTCACGCTATCAAGCTTACTTGTACCCATTACAGACTTCTGTAATGCTAATATTATTATTTATTTATTTATTAGAATTTTGGTAACTGGTTAAGTCCACTGGGACCATGCAGTCCCTTTTTCAGTGACGACCCGGGTGACAATGGTGAACACAGTACAACAGATAAATACAATAATAATATGCAGGATACAGAGAGATTTAACAATGTTGCAAAAATTATTACAGTGGAAAGCCAGGTAAGTAACTTAAAACAGATCAGGCATTAAGCATATATAATAACTGGTCAGCAATTTCTCTCAATGTACTGACCAGGCTGATATTTTCCATAACAGCCAGCTGGTTGTTATGACATTCATGAGTCATGCCAGTCAAACTATGCTGCTGCCTCATTGGCCAACATTCTGTATGTGGGCGGGGCCAAACAGTCTCACAAAGTGCTGAAGAAAAATTGCTAGTCTGCTAGTATAAAAAATAAAAGATGGGGAGGGTGTTTCATATGAGAATTTAATGCACACCCTCATTGTGGGATACTTTGATAAACCCCTCGGGCTTCGCCCTTGGGGTTTATGTAGCATCCCACAACTCAAGTGTGCATTAAATTCTCATATCAAACCCTTCCCCATCCATTATTCTCTATATAAATAAACAGGATAACTAATATTATACAATATATGCATAGCAGGAATACGAGAGCAGGTGGATTACAAGATAATACAACTTTGTTAACTTGCTTTTAATGTTGACTGCTGCTGTGTTGTTTGTTTGTTCTGTATTTATGACATTTTTCAACAAAAAGTTTAATGTTAAAAAATTAAGGATGTACTATACATCTTAAACAATGAATGTGTGGGACTTTTAAATGCCTCTGTAGTCATTTGTTTGGTTTTATTTGTTTAATTACCTATTCATCATTTAATGTGTATTTTGTCAACTAATAGTAAAAATAATGGAATTCTTGCATTATAAAGTCAAATCTTTACTGGCTAGGCTGGTGATGTACTTCAATGGGAAACTGCAACCTGTTTTTAAATTTTTATAGGAAAATAATGATTTCTACTACCAAAATAGAACCTGTTATCTGTTGTTATAATTAAGCAAGTGACATTTTCTTCATAACCATATTTTTCTTGGGAAGAAGAAAAGAAAAGCCAATTACTTTTCCAGAACTTTAAAATCATACAGATAGACCACATTGTGCAAACATATAAAAGGCAAAATTTGTTGCTGAAAGATGTATCTATTTCTTTTGAAAAGAATAGAAAAATATGTTTCTTTTCCTGCTGAAATACATTGGCTGCTAAGTAGTTGGCAGTTTCTGACATCATAATACCAGTATTACATTGAATTCTTTTTAATAGCATTGTGAAAAGCAAAAGTGAAAACTCACTTGTTTCACTGAACAAATATTTTATTATAAAAGTAGAAATTATTTACAAACATATCAACACACGATAACATAATCAATTGTCTATTTATTAGAAGTGAATACCTAATGACAAGACCTTCTTTAGATGCATAAGAGAGGAGAGATTCATTAAGAACCGCATAGAGAGACTAAAAAAGATGGAAGATGCTTTGAGGGGGAGGAAACAAAGCTAGTATTCTGAATAATTATTTCAGCTCATCATTCAGAGTAAAAAGGATGAGCCACTGCCCATGAACAAAAATGGAAACCAAATGAGAGAGGGTTGTAGACTGGTCATTAAGCACATTACTGAGAATAAGACACTGAAAGACTTCATGAAATTAAACAGGACCAAATCTCTTGGGCCAGACAATGTACACCCAAGGGTTCTGAAGGAATTAAGCTGGTCACTGGAAGCACCTCCAGCAGACCTTTTCACAGAGTCAGTCCATACTAGGAATACCAGCATCCTGGAAGACTGCAAATGTGGTCCCCCTGCACATGAGTTGGGACAACAACTACTCTGACAGGCAGCTATTAGTAAGTTTAACATCAATTGTTTGGAAACTGATAGAATCTGTCTTTAAACAGAAGATGGTGAACTTTTAGGAAATAAGCTGACTCAGACAAAAAACAGTATGGGTTTATTAGAGGAAGATCATGCCAAACTAAACTGATAGACTTCTTCAACATGGTGACAAAGATGGTACACAAAAATCAGGCAGTGGACATCCTTTACCTAGAGTTTAACTAGGCCTTCAAGTTGGTGCTACAAGGGAGACTTATGAAAGTAGAACAGGGTGGAGCCTTTGAGCACTGCAGTTGAGCAGGCACACTTCAGTTCAGCTCTGCACCTTATAACTTTATTCATTGAAAAAAAACCTTTACCTGAATAACTGAACAATAAGTTTACAGTATTCGGAAACAAAAGATGGCTCTGATTCAAACTATACCAAAATCACCATGGTGCATCCTAAACAGGCCAGTTGAGGAGTTTCAAAGCAGCAGCAATCATCAGGGGGCAAGGTTGCAACACCACCAACACAACCTACCACATCTGGGATGGCTCCACTGTGGCAGTCATTAATGACTTCCCTACAGGTCATAGATCTGAAAATTGAGGCAGTCCTGCAATGCTTACCTCTTTCATGGGTAAACTGATTGAGTCACTGGTCAAAGCGGACTTCATAGACTACCTGGAGTGCAACAGTTTCCAGGATAGTAAACAGTATGGGTTCATGGCAGGGAGGTCTTGTCAGACCAATCTGATAGTTTTCTTTGACAGGGTGATGACGGTTTGGATAGGGGCCACACTGTGGATTTACTCCACTTTGACTTCAGTAAGCTTTTGACTCAGTGCTTCACAGAAGACTGCTGAAGAAGATGGAGGATCAAGGTGTGGCAAGGAACATATTAAGATGGGTAGGAAACTGGTTGAAGGAGAGGCAGCAGAGGGTTGTAATTCATGGTAACAAATTGGAAGAGAGGGAGGTCACAAGTTGGGTGCCAAAGGGATCTGCTCTGGGTCCTATGTTCATCAGTGATATTGGAGAAGGAATCCTAGGCAATTTGTGTCTCTTTGATGAAGAGCTAAGCTATGTGGGAGGGTAGATAGCAGTGAGGGAATTAGGGAGATGCAGAGTGACCTGCAAAGACTAGAGAGGTGGTCCAAGATTTGGCAGTTGAAATTTATTGCCAAAAATTGCAAAGCGATGCAACTGGGGAACAAGAACTCCAGGACTGAGTACTGGATGGGAGGTATAAAGCTGAGTACTATGGCTGAGGAAAGGGACCTAGTAGTCATCATTAGTGACAATATTAGTGACAAACAAGTCAGTGCAACAAGGTCTATAGTTACACAAATAGGATGCTGGGAAGTATTGGAAGGGGTATTGATAAAAGAAAAGAGGTTGATTGTTGGTGAGACCACACCTAGAGTACTGTGTCCAGTTCTGGAGTTCTCACCACAGGAAAGATAAGGGCAGGCTAGAAGCACTGCAACGAAGGGTGGCCAGGATGATTCAGGGCCAGCAGGACATATCTTATGAGGATCACTCAAGGCACTGAACATGTACTTGCTGAAGACCAGACAAGAGGGAGGTGATATGATAGAGACCTTCAAGCTCCTGAAAGGAATAAACAAAGTGAACTGTGAGGAACTTTTTAGAATGAGTAGCAGTTCAAGGACATGGAGGCATAAGTGGAAACTGATAGGGGGAGATTCAAAAGGGATATGAGAAAGTTTTATTTTACAGAGGGGGTGACAGAACCATGCAACAGTTTGCCAGTCGAGGTGGTGGGCACCAAAACCATAAATGGTTTCAAGTACAGCTTGAACAGAGTGAAGGATATAGTGGTTGCTCAGGGTGGTAGAAGTAGTAGGGAGTAGAAAGTGGGTGGATAGAGAAAGCTAGTACCCTGTATGGGCAATAGGTCGCAGGGTTTGATAGAGAACTACAGGCATACTGGATGGACCATCATTCTTTTTCTGTCATCATTATCTATGTTTCTGTGTTTCTAATGCCTCTGAGAATATGAGATTTTTAAAATTATTTATTTAGTTAATTTTATGTTGCTTTTTTGTTTGTTTATTGACTGGATGGGTGCACTGGTGCCAGACACTATCTGCAGATATTACCCGGGTACTGAAAAGTACAGATATAGTATAACAACATGATACAATGGTGCACAATGTACATGATGCAAGGTGTGGTATATGCAGTAAACAAGCTTGTCTCCATGTAATTAATTCCGAGTTGCCACTGAAAAAGGGGACTTTAGTCTCAGCAGGCCCACCTAGTCATAAAATTCAATAAATAAATACATAAATAGAATACAGGAAGGTGAACTAGCAAAGGTTTTGAATAATAAGATGGTCATGGGCATTCTATCTAACATTTTGTACAGAAAACAAAGGCTACACAGGAGATTGGCAGACATTAAGCTTTTGCAGGTGGTCTTTCACCTTAAGTGGCCATTTTGTGTCACGTTCTGTAATGGAGGTTCCGACACCATATGGCGTCAACTGGACTCAATGAGTTAAGAAAGAAAACCTTATGTGAAGACAGTCTGACAGAAGATGAAATGGAGTTTTAGAGAAAGCAGCTGGATAGGTGAATGATTTCTTCCCCGTGCCCATACTCATGAGTGGGATTTTTAGTAATTTGTTCACTGTAGAGCAGGAGATTGGGTTATTGTTGGCTGGCAGTATAGCCTAGAGGTAAGAGTAATGAGCTGTGAATGAGCTTGGTACATCCAACAGGTGTCCAGTCAAAACAACACCAGCAAATGCGCACAGTAAAAAAATGCACATTCATAACAGTGCCATGCAGTTTCAGAGTTAGTATATCTAATCTAGTGCGGTTCTGTACTCCCCTTGCAGTGCAGTTATTGACAGTGCTGTTTTTGACCATGTGGTCTTGACATAGCACCCATCCAACAGACCTGTGTTTGATTCCCACAACCTCCACTTGCATATTGTGTGACTCTGAGCAAGTCACTTAACCACCCCAGTGCTCCCGGGTTGCCCCTGAAAACAGGCACTTGTGCCTAGTGAGCCTTACCTGCTTACCAAAGAATTTACAAAATTGACAAACATGAGCAACTCAGAGAAGCACTGAGGCATATTTTTCATGCGTTAACCTGAAAACAAAGGTGGCTAATGTTAACTGGACTCTGTATTTTGGTTGCAACCAGCCAAGAGATTCAAAGTTAGTACAATGGTGGGACCTGGGCCTTGAAGGAAATCAAATTAGGCTTCTTTGAAATATAGAGCTGATTTTTTTTTCCCAGACAGTGGGAGGCATCTGTCACAATGGATCCAATATCAATAAGTGGGAGTAGGTTGTTTTGTGCTATACTCATTCTAGTGTCAGCTGTGAAATATTTTTTAATGCTGTATAGTAACCCCAATGTTTGATGTACAGACTTAGTTGTTCTTTTTGTATGGCTGCTGAAAGTATTTATTTATTTATTTATTTAGCTTTTGTTGACCGGGTAAGTGCACTAGACAAATCCCGCCTATTTTCAGGCACGACCCGGGGGAGGGGGGATACAAATGAATGCCAACTGACCTTGAACCAGATTAAGCTGTTGGTGGAATTTTTAGTGAATGAGGGAAATTTGGCCAGGACACCGGGGAAATTCCCCTACTCTTTTCGATAAGTGCCATGGGATCTTTAACATCCACCTGAACTACCACCAATCTAGGCAGATGGGACCTCGGTTTAACGTCTCATCCGAAAGGCGGCACCTCAGAAGTGCAGCACCCCTCTCATGCTGCACTACAGTGTCAGTACTGGGATATTAATCCAAGTGCCAGATGGGGGAACTGAACCCACAGCCCTCTGATCTCCCGGCCTCAGAGGCAAGTGTGCTACCTACTGAGCCACTGACACTGACGACACTGACGACGAAGTAAGACAGGGGTCAATAATTGCACCCAGATATTTTAATTTATTAACCACTTCGAGTTGGGCAACCCCCATGGTTGAGATTTATTTTATTATTTTCTTTCTCTAAAGGAGCAAAGGAGCAAAGGAGACACATGCCCATAAGCTGCTCTTATCCATTATCAGTAGTACTACAGCTTTCCTCCATTTGGTATATACAAGTCCAATTTGGATTTGAATTCTGCTCCCGAGTTACTTATGACTATTTCTGGGGCTAGATGATTCCAGACAGTTATGATTCTTTGGCTAAAGAAGTATTTTCTAGTGTTTGTTTAGAAATTTGAGGTTTTTTTAGTTGTAATAGATGTCCCCTCAGAGCCATACTGGAGTCTTTAAAATCCATGTTAAACTCACAAAATAGGAATGGATCAATTAAAATATTGTGCATAAACAGTAAGTCTCCCTGCACCTTTCTAGCAGCAGTGACGTCAAAGTTAGATTGACTAGCCTCTTTGTATGTTGTTTCTTTAAGATCATAAATTATTTTGGTCAATCTACATTGTTCTAGCTGAACTCTGTTAATGTCTTCCTCACTATAAGGACACCATACCTGACTAGCATAATCAACGTACTGGCACACATATGCTCTATACGGAGGCAAGATGACTGTACAACTGGCGGCTTTTAATATGCTTTCTTATGGACCACAAAAACCTTATTAGCATTGACAACAGCCATTGAGCATTGTTTCTCTTGCTTAAATTTGTTAGTAATTAAAATACTCAAATCTTTCTAATTTTCCACTTATTTTAATTCAGTATTGGATAATATGTATTTATGTTTTCTGTTGTATCTCCCTAAATGCAGAAGGCTACATTTTGCGGTATTAAATTGAATCTCCCCTTTGAAAGTCCAGATGGAAATTCTATTTAGGTCCTCTTGGATGCTTTGTATTTGCTCAAGGATGCCACACGGGCCCCCTAGCTTTGTGTCATCAGCATATTTATTGTTCCATTTGACAACCATATTATTAGTATCTCCTGTAAAACATTGGAAAACAATAGGGATAAGAACCGAACCTTGCGGAATGCAACTGGTGACCAAACTATATACTATATTTTTAAAATTCTTGTATTATCATTACAGTATTTTATTTCCCTGACTCTGTTTCTGTATGCTGTTGTTCAATGCTTATGTATTATTATACTGTATTTTTATAACTCTTGCATTATCATTATTGTATTTTATTAATCATAGAATCGTGCCAGCAGAAAAGGACTCTTCAGCCATTCAAGTCTGCCTGAGATACCCTCCCCATTGCCCTTTTTACCTCCCACCCGGCTGCCTTCTCTCACCTCCTCGTCCTAGTCCCATGTACTATAGTTATCCCATACGCTTTTTAATTTTTCCACTGTATCCACCTCCACCATCCACTCCGGCAACTTGTTCCATGGTTGTACAACCCTCTCTGAGAAGTAAGACCCCCTTCATGTCCCCCTTAAATCTGCCCCTTTACAACTTAAATGCATGACCTCTGGTGGTTTTGTTTTCACTCAGTCTGAAGATGCTATCTCCCTTAACCTTATTTATTCCCTTCATGTACTTGAAGGTTTCCACCATGTCCTCCCATCTTGTCTCATCTCCAGTATATAAAGACCAAGCTCCTCTAGCCTCTCCCCATATGGCCTCTACTGCATCCCCTGGATAATCTTGGTTGCCCTTCTCTGTACCTTACCAGTTTATCCTTGTCACCTTGCAAATGGGGCCTCCAGAACCAAACTCCATACTCCATCTGTGGTCTGACCGTTGTTTTGTATAATGGCATGATCACCTCCCTCCTCCTGCTTGTGAAGCCCCTCCCAATACATGCCAACACTCTTGTTTCTTTTCCAGCTGCTCATTCACACTGACTCCTAACATTTAAAGTGTCCATGATCCAAATCCCCAGGTTCTTTTCTTGTTCTGTGACCTGTAGTGTTTCTCCTCCAAGGCAGTAAGTGGGCCTTGAGTTATTCCACCCTATGTGCATTATTTTGCACTTTTCTGCATTGAATTGTAATTGCCACTTTTCTGCCCTCCTCCAGCCTGGCTAGATCCTGCCTCAACTCCCCCCGGAGCATCCACTCTGTTATATATCTTCGTGTCATCTGCGAACAAACACACCTTTCCATTTAGACCCTCCACTAAGTCCCTCACATGCACATTAAATATTATGGGCCCCAATACCGACCCCTGTAGTACCCCACTCATCTCCCCTAGTTCTCTGGAGTGCTTCCCATTGACCACCACCCTCTGGGTTCTTCCACCAAGCCAATCTTCCACCCACTTTGTAAGCCTAGCTCCCACAGCCAGACTGCTCAAATTGCTTACCAACCTTCTATAGAGGATGGAGTTAAATGCCTTCCTGAAATCCAGATAGGACACATCCACCACTCCCCCCTATCGTATACCTCCGTAACCCCTTTGAAGAATTTGATCAGGTTGGTCTTACAAGACCTACCACCTGTGAACCCATGTTGGTTGTCATCAATTAAACCCTCCCCTGCTAGGTATCTTACCAGTTTCTCCTTTCTGAGAGTTTCCATCAGCTTGCCTACAACAGAGGTGAGACTGACTGGGCAGCAGTTGCCAGGTTCATCCCCACCATATAGCGGTACCACCTCTGCCTTTTTCCAGTCTCCCGGGATCCTCCCCGATTTCAGGGAAAGATTAAACAGCTTGGCCAGAGGTCCCATCAGATCCACCCTTATTATTTCCCTGTGTGTGTTTGTGTATGCTGTTACTCAACACTTATGTATTATCCTGTTCCATATATCATTGTTTCCAAACTTATGTACGTTGTCCTACCCAGGACCTCATTGAAAATGAGCTTGCTCAGTGTAGCCTTTTCCTGATGCAATAAATGAAATGAAATCAATGAAAATACCCATGTGTGATAGATGTCCATTGATTGCCACTTTGCTGGGTTCTACCTCTCAGCCAATTATTTACCCAGTTAATGATACGTAGATGAATTAATGTATTAACTATATTTTCAATCACAGTCTAATGTGGTATGGTGTTAAATGCCTTACAGAGATCTAGGAAAATTAGATCACCCGGAGTGTTATTGTCTAAGGACTGTGTTACTTTTTCATAAAAACAGACCAGGTTAGTGGCACACGATTATCCCTTTGTGAAGTCATGCTGTTTTTTTATTGATATAATTGTTTATTAATATGTGGTTTATGATTAGGTCTTTAATTATTCATTCCAAAATTTTACCAATAACTGAGGTGGGACTGATTGGTTGATAGTTCCGAATGTTGTGTTTGTCTCGCTTTTTATGTATGAGGTCTATGGTTGCGGTCTTCCAGTCTGTGGGTACCATACCTAAATTTATTGACGATTCAAATAATATTTTTAGCAGTAGTGTTGTGGAATTTCCCATCATCTTCAGCATTTGGGTTGAAATTTTGTCGGGTCCCAAGGCACTCTGATTTTTAGGTTTTATATTTTATTAAGTACATATTTTCTGCTTATGCTAATGTTATTAATAGTAAAGGTGGTGTATAGTGGTTCAGAATTTGTATTGTTTTTGAATATGGAATAAAAATATTCATTTCAATGGTTTGCTATGTTAACTGGATGCATTATAATTTCTCCATTAATAGCAATGCTGCTCAGTTTGTGATCTGATTTTTTTTCAAATGGAAATATAACTATAACTTTGCTTACAGTTGCTTTTGTTTTCATCATTGGCAATGTGAATTTTTATTTTCTTTTTTGCATGATTGATTTTGTTTTTGCATTCCCTTTGCATACTTTTATATTCTTACCAAGTTGTTTGACTTTTAGTTTTGTAAATATTTACTGTGTGTTTTTTAATAAGTCGTTTTACTTCAGTATTCAACCATTTTAGTTTGAATCCTTTTTTGTTATAGTTCTTAATCTTTTTAGTATGTTTGTTACAGACTCTGGTTATGTTGTCCTTAGCAATGTATCGCTTGTCTTCCACTGATTTGTTTTGTAATATTTCTTTGTAATTAATTTTTTCAATTTTGTCTATTATTTCATCTTTTTCAGCAGTATTGTACAGCTAGATTTTTGGCATTCCCTGTGGTAGCCTGCCCTGTGTTTAATTTCATATTTAATGCTATCATGTTTGTTGTTTGCTGTTTCCTAATGATTGATGTTGTAGAGGCATAGATCAAGAAGCATTGGTGAACCAGGAAATGTAAAATTCACAAGTATTAATGTTATTAATAATAATAATATAATGAAACATAAAATTGTACAAGAAAATGCTTCACAAAGGCAGTACAAACAAAAAAGTTCTTCATCTGAGAGTCTCTTTTCAATTAAAATCTCAGTCTCTCTCTAACCCCACAAAACATTGCTCTGTTTTATAAGATGTATTTGCCTAGCAGTTTAACCTGTGCATTCTGTTCTTGCAAGTTTCATTTCTTGTTTTTCACAAAATGTAACAAGACTTTTTTTCATTGACCTTCCTATGAACAGACTGAATAGTACATTAGTCTTCTTAACAGGTACAATCAATCAAGACATCCTGCCCAGAGCTAGTTTTCTGTAAATAATTCTACAAACAAGAGCCAGCCCGGTGGCACTGAGGGTTGAGGCACTGGTCACCACACCTCACACAGTGCCAGCGACCCAGGTTCAGGAACGAGCTCGGGCTGCCAGGGGTTGGTGGGGAGGGAAGGGATCGAGAGTCTGGAAGACTGTTCTCCCTTCACAGGGAGGGTTCCAGGAACTGTGCCACTCCTGAGTGACCTCTGACATCAGTCAGAGGTATCTCCAGGTACATGCAGAGCAATACCATAAGATGGGACAGAGCTGTGGTGGACATCAGAGGATGTCATTGCACGCCCGATCTCCAGAGGAGGGATAGGGAAGGGGCAAAATAACAAAAAACTCTGGAGGACAGATGAGGTGATGAGGGCCTCAGGAGCCATCCCCACACATCCTCAATGCTGGACTACCACATCCAGGGATCCCCAGGTGCCACCCATGAGAGATGGATCCTCTAATTTCAGAAAGACACTGCCAAGGTAGGAGAGGTGGGCCTTCCCCTAGGGGGTGATCCAGGGGACTGGGAAGTCTCCATGGGAGGGGATTACTGGGTGGGAGTCTCGGTGGGGAGTAGATGGGGATGCGATGAGTAGGCACCTCTGAGAGATGCCTCGGCCCTTCAGAGAATAAACAGAGTTGAAAAAAAAATTTAATTCTACAAACAAGCTTGTGGAAGTCAAAATACAGGTCACGGTCAACCCCTTGTACTACAGTTTGCCACTTTTAAAAGAAAGTCAAACAGCTTTCTACATTCATTTCAACAATATAATTATATACATTTGCAAATTATGAGATCACAGTTACACATACAGAGTTATACATATATATATTTTTTAACCACAGAGAAGCAAGGGAAGGAATAAATAATGAATAGAAACAACAAGTGAAGGAAGGGAGAAACGGGGAAATAGTGGGATCATCCGAATGGCCAATTCCCAGGTGCCAAAAGGAAGATTTGATTGTGCAGTCAGACAGACAAGAGATAGACAAGTGACAGAATAAGAAAGGACAGAACAGATCCTTGTTTTTAACTCTCTCTGCATAATAAATGGGACAGGGGCTGATCCCATCCCTGTCTCATACCTCCCTCTTTAAAAAGGAACCTGTTTTTTCATTCTTTAAAAAACAGATTTCCAAAATCACTTCTTATTTTTCTTTTAACAATACCTTATAATATTTTCAGCACTTTGGCTATGCAGTATCCCTTTTCCCACAAACCCTTTTACAACAAACATTTCAGTTTAAGCATGCACATATTTTTTAACCTTCTTAATTCTCAGTTCGTGAACCATATCTTGACATAAAATCAGCATAGACATTCTCTTTTCCAGATTTGTGTGTCACTTTGAATTTAAAAGGCTGTAATGCCAGGTACCACCTTGTGATTCTGGGATTTTTATCCTTCACTTGATTAAGCTAACGAGAGGATTGTAATCTGTTATAAGTAGAGTCAACTATAAATAACTATAAATAAATATCAAATAAATTGTAAGGGACTCCGTTTTTGTGGCAAGGCATTCTTTTTCACTGGCAGAGTACTTTTTCTCTCTGTCATGCAATTTTCTACTGATATACATAACGGGATGTTCCTTCCCATCTATATCTTGACTCAGGACTGCACCTAAGCCTACCTCTGATGCATCTGTCTATAATAGAAATTGTTTCGTAAAGTCTGAACTTCTTAAAACAGGAGCTGAACAAAATGGGTTCCATGTCATAATAGCGATCGCAAAACAGTGATCGCTATTATAGCGTATGTATATCGCCGAAAAGCATTCAGCTCTATACAGTCCTCAGCGACCCCACTTCTGGCAATACTTAATGTTTTCACGGGGTACTGCATCCCCAACACCCATGCACCCACCTGCTTTTATATTCTCAGCTCCGGGGGGGGTGCATGTCAAGGAGAGGACAAAACTCAGCCGGGGGAAAAAAGACAGCTGCAAATAGCAGCAAAATACTCAACCCCGGTCCATCCCAAACCCAGTGCCTACTGCACCATAGCCAGCCACCCTCGCCACCACACCAAAGGGCTGGCTTGGCTACAGCAGGCTCTCCTTCCTATCTCCATCCTCCTTCCTATCCCTCTCCTCCACCTCCATATCACTCCCCTTTTGGTCACTTTCCTCGCTATGCCATCACTGTCTTTGCAGGGTAGCTGATGCTGATAGCACTATAAATGAGTAGCTGTTTTTATAGTCGCTCATTTATTATCGCTATCATCACTAGATACCAACATAATGGAGGCTTGATGGCCTGAATAGCTTCATCACACACTGTAGACCATTTCACATTATTTGAGTACCGTTTTTTGTGAGTTCAGTGAGGGGAGTAGCTAACTGGGTAAATCTGGGAACAAATCCCCTGTGGTAACCAGCTAGGCCTAAAAATAACCTGCCATGTTTCTTTGTTTCAGGAACTAGACTGTTAGCTCCAGCTTCTGTATTGTATATCTCTGGCTTTACTTTTCCATGTCCCAAAATATAACCCAAATATCTGGTTTTCTGCATGCCTTATGCTCACTTGGTAGGATTATTGGTCAGACCTGCATTTTTGATAGACTGGATAGTTGCTCATAGGTGTTCCAGATAGGGTTTCCAGTCTGGACTATACACCACGATATCGTCCAGGTAAGCAGTGCAGTAATCAGTGTGAGGGGCCAGAATTACATCCAGATACCACTGGAAAGTAGTGGGTGCATAGTGTAACCCAAACAGCATGGTGGTGAACTGATAAAATACAACTGAAGTGGAAAATGCAGTTTTGTCTCTGGATTCTTTAGCTAGGGGAATTTGCCAGCAACCCTTGGTTTGATTGAGGGTACTAATGTACTTGGCACTTCCCAGCCTGTCTACCAAATCATCTATGCTGGGCATAGGATAGCTGTCAAATATAGACACTTGATTAAGTTACCTAAACTCAAAGCATATTCTTATAACCCCTTCTTTTTTATTTACAGTCACCCTTGGTGATGACCAAGCACTTCTTGATTTGTCAGTGGTACCCAACTCTTTCATTGTTTTGTATTTCCTTAACCATGTCTACTCTTAACTGCTCTAGTAATCTGTATGTCTTTTGTCTGATAGGGCAAGCATTCTCTATCACTGTTACATGCTCGACCCCTTTTGCTTGGCCTGGTAATTTGGTAAAAATACTTCTAAATGTCTTTACTAAGTTATGAATTTCTGCAGTTTGTTCTGTGGGTAAGAAAACATTCACCTTTACAGCATCAGAAGTTACATTTTGCTCCAGTCTGTCATAAGCTGTATCGATATCGTCTTTAGCAATTTCTGGTGATACTAACAAAGCAAATGTTGATGTTTTTTCAATCCATTTCTTCAGGAGGTTAGCATGGTATATCTTGGTAGGATTTTTCCTACTAGGGGTTTCAGTCTCACAGTTAACAGTACTGGTACATCTAACCACTTATAAGGCCCTTGCCACTTTATTAACAGTTTGTTTTCTGTAGTAGGTAACAGTAGCAAAACCTTTTCACCTGGTTCTAAAATTTTTAGCCGAGAATTTTATCCAAAATTTTACTACTCACTTTTAGTATCTCGGCTTATACACAGGTGAAAGCAAAGTTTGCAATTAGCGATCGAGTTCTGGCAAAGCAATCAATCAATTATCGATCGGGTTCTGTCAAGTTAGCATACAGATCTGGTTCTGTCATGTCACAATACAGTCTATAAGAGTGCAGTACTCACAGGTACTGGCACTGTCCATCTCTGAATGCACAACAGCATGAGTTTCAAATGAAAGAGAAGCTCCTACAATGCAGCTGTTAAGCTGCAAGTTGTTGAATGTGCCAAGGCAACCAATAACTCAGTTGCAGCTTGGCAGTACACAGTAAATGAGAAACAAGTCAGAGAGTGGAGAAAGCATAAGCTTTCATTAGCCAAGATGCCGAAAGGGAAATAGGTTTGCTGTGGGGAGTGTGCAGCATTTGCAGATTTAGAAGCAGATCTTAACACATGGGTTTTGCAATGCAGGGAGAGTGGGTACATTGTTACCAGGCTTGCAATATGGATGAGGACATTGCATATGGCCAAGGATCCTAAATATCAGCATGCTGGTGTTGAGTCATTCCTAGCATCAGCCAGGTGGTGCTCCAGATTCATGGAGAGGCATGGCTTGACTGTAAGACAGAGAACAAAAATATCACAAAAGGTATTGGCTGATCTTGAGTCAAAGATTGACAGCTTTCAGCGGTATGTGTTGAAAATGCACACACAACATGAGTATGCCCCAAGTCAAATTGGAAACATGGATGAGACTCCCATGACATTTGGTCTTCCCACTAACAGAACTGTCAACCCACTCAGGAGCAAGATGGTTTTGATAAGAGTGACAGGGTATGAAAAGACACACTTCACTATGGTGTTGTCATGTATGGCAGATGGGGCAAAGTTAAAACTCCTTGTAATATTTAAAAGAAAAACCCTACCAAAAAAAAATGACATTTCCTCCTGGCATCTTAGTCTGCACGCATCCTAAGGGCTGGATGGATGAGTCCTTTGTGCAGATGTGGTTGCAGAAGGTCTGGTACATGCATCCTGGGGTACTATGAGCCAAACACTCATTTCTTGTCTGGGATATGTTCCGTCCCCATCTCACAGATCCGGTAAAAAAAATGTACCAAAAAATTGAAAACTGATCTGTGTATGATCCCCGGTGGTCTGATCTCAATCATACAGTCACTAGACATCTGTCTCAACAAACCCTTCAAGGACAGAGTCCAAAAGAAATGGAGTGAATGGATGTGTGCTGGGGCCGGAGGGGGGTGACGAAAGCAGGCAACCTCAAAAAAACGGACCTGGATGTTGTCTGCGAGTGGATTGTTGCAGAATGGGAATCCCTACCTGAGGAGATGATCAGGAAGTCCTTTCTCTGATGTGGAATAAGCAACCGCATGGATGGGACTGAAGATGATGTGCTGTTCGAGGATGAGGAGGAAACTGAGGTTGCAGCAGAGGGGGCAGCAGATGATGACACTGAGCTGGATATACTGCAATCGAATTTGGTCACTGAGGAGTATCTAACTGAGAACATGCATGCCTTAGGGATATCAGATTCAGAGCCAGTGGATGAGGAGGAAGATGAGTGAGCTATTGTATCCATGGGTGCACTGTGACTTCTGAGACTTTATACGGCTGTAACTGTGATCAATTTCTTGGCAATTTCTTTGGTCGTTGCTACACTTGTTTTGTTTTTGGTGTGCATACAGTAACATTTTGGTCAGTAACCGGCAATGGATTTTAGTTATTTTGACTCGGCTTATACGCGGATCACTGCATTATCACTGTTAGTAAATGCTCATTTTGGGGGGTCGGCTTATATGTGGATTGGCTTATCCACGAGTATATACGGTAATTAAAAAGCAGGTAAGCATTGGTTCCAATCTTTCCTTTCAGTTTTCACAAACCTTTTTAACATGAGTTTTAAGATTTGATTAAAATGCTCAACAAGACTGTCTGAGTGTGATAAAGGGAGGTTCTTATGGCAGTGACACCTAGTAGTCAGTACATCTCCTTCAACAACGCAGCACCAAAATTACTACCCTGATCAGGAAATAATCTCTTTAGGTATGCCCACCCTGCTGAAAATGTTGGCAAGCTCTTCTGCCACTTTTGGGGCTGTGACAGTATGCATTGGAATTGCCTCTGGGTATCAAGTAGCATAGTCACATACTACCAAAATGAATCAATTACCCTTTTTACTTTTGTCTAATAGGCTAATCACATCCCTTGCAATTTTCTCAAATGGCACATCTATCAAAGGTAGGGGCACCTTGTCTTTTTAGTTACTGGGGCTACTTTCTGACATTCAGCACAAAAACTGCAATAGGTAGTAACATCCTCATGAATCCCAGGTCAGTAAAATCTGTACAACAGTCTGGCAAGGGTGCAGTCCCTCTCCAAGTGACCAGCCATGGGACTATCATGTGCTATCTATAACGACTCAGTTCCATGCTTCTTTGGTATGACCAATTGTTTTATCTGTTACTGCATCTGAGGATTAACCCAAACTCTGTACAGTAGCCCATTACATTTTTTAAACATCAATTCACCCTGTTTTTGTTTCACCCCCAGCTGCTTAAAATAACCTTGGAGAGAAACATCATTAGTTTGCTTAGAAACAAACTCACAATCAGTTATCATTTTAGTTTTAGCATTTTCATATAACAGCCCCTTATGTCCATCAGTCTTTTGTTGCCACTGTTTTTTCAGGCATCTTCTTTCTTTCTTTCTTTCCCAGACTTCTGGATCTTGGAGCTGGGCTCAAACAAGTCTGAATCAAAGGTGTTGGTATTCTGACCAAACAAAAAATGAATCGATAGACAGGAACTTCAATCTCCAAAAATAAGGTTTATTAACTCTAGCTAGGCACAGCTAGAGTTATGGCACTCTAACATACAGAAGCATAAGATAATAGCTAATAACCTGTCTTCTGGGAGGTGTACAAGGTACATATGATTCAGCATCTCATATCATAGATTGTCACGTCTCATTGTACTCATTGCAAATCCCTTTAATAAACTCTCCAGAAAACAGTTTCTTGCAACTCAGTATACATACATACAAGGCAATCGATTATAATCTCATTCCCGTGTGAACTACACATAGTCAATTTTTTGCTATCTCAGTGCTGTGACTATGCGCAGTCAAGTTAAACTGTGTGAAGCTACAATATGGATATTCTTACAGACAGCAGAGACTCTTATCAGTATGTACCACACTGTGCCTAGTCCAGTTCAACTTCTCAGGCAGGAAAAGGAGGCAGACAGATCACAGCTGCATCAACATGTAAAATAAGCAAGGTTAGCAGATAATAGCCTGTTAATTCATTAATCCTTTAGCACCTCCAGCTAATACTCAATGTTATGGTACTCAGGACTGTCAGGTCCCAAAGGTAAAGGATAGACAAGGCCTAACAGGCTAAGTGTTTTGATCGGATGTGCTCCCAGAGAGTGGTGAACCTATAGAAATCTGAACAGATATTCCTGTTCAGTCTGATATTGAATTGTCAGCTTCCAACAGTCCCCACCTTGATGCAGGCAAAGCAACTGCATCATTATCATAACATAACAATTCTAATAATTCTATAATTGCATGGCCCAAGATGGTTCTGCTAATTAAGCCATGAGCAGCATATTAGCATTTCATATATCTAAGAAATCATGAACACTGGCACAGCTGGTTTACAGTTGCACTTTGAATGGCTGCATAGTATGTAAAAAGCGTAACTGATGCTGGGTTAGAATTTGCCAAGCACAACGGACTAGTATAATCATAATAAAAAGTAATACAGTTTGCAACACTACAGATAATTTGACAGTGAGCTCTAAGTACGTGTTAGATATCAACAATACATCTACAGATTGCTGAGCCAGGTGCATTCTATTACTACTTCTAATCAAATGTTCATTTGTGTTCTAATTTAAGCCGGAGATTAAGAGAGAGAGAGAGGAGGAGGAGAAATATGCACATTAAATATTGGAATATATGGGGGCACTGTGGAGCATTCAACACAGCGGACAATCTTTTTAGAGCTCCGTTTTCAGCTCATCTAAATCTAGTATTTTGACTAATTTAAGTGAATTAAAACCTATCTCTCTGCTGGCCTGGTGGTGCTGATGGTTGAGGCACTGGATGCCACACCTCATGCCACACTGGCGACCCGGGTTTGGGAACAAGCCCAGGCCATCAGGGGAGGGAGAGGATTGAGCATCCGGAGGACAGCTCTCCTCTCCCAGGAGGGTGGGGGTGCCGACTCGGCACTTGTCTGGCCTCTGTCAGAAGTGGGAGGCACAACAAGCACACAAGCACACAGAGAGGGTTGGGTGTGAGGACGTTGGTGGGGATGCCTTGATGTCTGGGTGTAGCCACTCCCTTAGAACAAGGGAAACACACACTGAAGTGCCGAGAAGAAGGAGTGCTGGGTATGGGCCCTCATGACTACTGCCTGCCTGACTGCTGGAGGGCACCTGATGAAAGTTGATTGATCGGGGTGTACGGGCCCCACCTCATACCCACCTGGGGGACATAGCCACGGCTCCATGGGGGTCTACTGGGGTTTCAGGTAAGGCAGTAGTGGGGTGATACCCTTAGCGACTCCTGACAGAGTGGGGCTTCAGTGTAGAGAGGAGAGAGATAAATTACAATTTCAAAAAAAAAAAAAGATCTCTCTCAGTTCATTAACTGCAGCCGGAATTGATGGTGAACAAAATAAGCCCAAAAAAGCAGCACTAGTATGCATCCTCGGGGCTAGAAACTTACTTTAATAATCCAGTGACCAGCACTTCTGCAAAATCAGGAGGCCCAGTTTCTTCCTCGTCATTGGAACTTGCACAGATTCTCCTGCTCCTAACAAAGCTACAGGAGACAGGAGATGAGACAAATAAATGGCTGGCTGCTATGCAGCAGAAATTTACAGACTTGGTACATAAAATTGATGCCAATACCACGGCGATTACAGACCTTAATGCATATTTGGAATGGCAGTCTGAAATCCGCATAGGCCTAATCCGCAACATTAGTTTCCTTAGAGTGAAGGTGGAGACGTTGGAGAATGGCCTGCGGCAGAGGAACGTAAGGATAGTTGGTCCTCCCCGCTATGCCAGCCATGCTGAACTGATGTTGGCACTTGATCACATGATTTTTGATGACCTGGAATTACTGCACAGCTACATGGGTATCAATATTGTGCAGACCTTCACAATCTCTCTGCACCCTGGATCTAGAAAGAGCTCTAGCATACGACCATTGACGGCGATCATGACTTTGTCTACCCCAGAGGCCAGAATTCCTTTATTGCAAGCTGTTAGGAAGAAAGGGAACATTGTCTGGGAAGGCAATCACTTGGGATTTTTCCAAGATCTGGTCTCCCAAATGCAAGATTGCAAGAAAAAACTGCAATCTGTTAAAAAATCACTTCTGGCTAAAGGAGTGAAGGCCCAGATGCTCAACCCTGCACATCTGCAGATTTTCCATCAGCAAAAATACCACATCTTTACTGATCCAGAGGTTGCATCCAGCTTTTCAGAAAAATTATTTTCCTGGTTGGCCCGGTGGTGCTGAGGGTTGAGGCGTTGGACGCCACACCTCACGTTGCGCCAGCGACCCGGGTTAGGGAACCGACTCGGGTGCCAGGGGTTGGCAGGGGAAAGGGTTGAGGACTGAGCTCTCCTCCCCGGCCTACAGGGGATGGGGTAGCCCGGCAAGCCAGTGACCCCCGGTGGAGACCGGGGGTACTGCAGAAAGCCAGGCTAGCACTTAATGGTGTGGCCGATGCTGGCAGAGATGCCATGCACCAGAGCATTGGGACATGCCAACACAAGGGAGGGGTAACCACAGCAATGAGGGAAAAATACCCCTGAGGGCCAGATAGTTGATGGCATCCCAGTGCCTCGACCACCACATGCCCAATACTGGGCCTCTGCCTCTGCCCTTGATCTCCCCGCAGGTTTGGGGACAGGGGCCCATGGGGAGTGCTAATGCCTCAGAGGGGCAGATGGTCACAATGGGCAATAGAAGCAGCAGGTGAATGGACTGCCTGAGAGAGTTCTGGCACTTGGGTGAGATAAATAGATCTGGAAAAAAAAAACTACTTTCCCAAATGGAATGTAGGTCTTCGGATCAAGATTCTGAAGGGGACCCAGGGTGACTACAGCAGGACTGTGGTTGGTTCTACTGTTGCCCAGTGAGGTCTAGTAAGGTCCCTCAGACATATTAAACTGGACTGCCCAGTGAATGCTCCATAATGTACAGTATATAGTCTGTAGGTTAAATTGTCTGTTTACTAATCTTTAAGGTTAACTGATTGTTAAATGTTTGGCCTACTGGTTACCCTCCTTTGCAAAGGGACAGAATTCTAATTGGTGTACTGCTGTGCACCACTCAGTTTGTGGACTTTAAATATATCTTTAGAGATAAATATTCCCCCTGCATGGTCCCCTAGAGGTGGCCTGTAGAGCTTTAGCTTAACTTAACCAAGCCCAGACAATGCAATGTACTGCATAGTGTCCTATTTGCATATGTTCCCCCCATACCTTAAGTGAGTAAGTGAGTCTGCTAGTGGGAGGAATGCTTGGCGCAATGATCTTAAAGTGTATTATTTCAGATCCTGAGGTGACAGTATGGTTTTCTATGTGCTTATTATTTCTGTGCATTTACTCCTATTGCTATCTGAGGGGAGGAGGGTCCTTGTCTGAGAACCATAGTGTTTTTTGAATGATGGCTTTTATTGTTAATATTCACTGAACAGACAATGTGTGCCTTCTGCCAATTATTGGAATATGTACATTCTATTGTGTACATACTGCTATCTGTATGATGAAAATCCATAAATAAAAAGTACAAAAACAAAATATTGGAATGTACTTTATGACATCATGTTGATAACCAAGTTTACTAAGAACATTTCTTTCTTCGTGAAATGGTAGTAGTAGGATAACCATTTCACCAATGACAGTGCGGGCAGTGGGTGTGAAGCAGAAGTTTGGAGTAGTCACTGAGCACACCAATGTCCCATAAGCAAAGAATTTATGGTTTTTAACTATACAATACTGACCAGCTATGTTGTAGGTGACTTTAACCATAGGAAGGCACCATTACATGAGCTTCACAGGGCACATGACAGTGGTGTTTATTTGCACCCTGCTGGATTGATCAGTGTGCAGCTGCACCCATGCACCATATCCCTCTACAGCATTTCCACAGATGGGGTAGTTACATCAAACACATTGCATCAGCACATGTATTTACCATGCATCAAGTAGTATGTGGGGCTAATCACATCTGCGTGGTGGGGTGGAATGGCCAATTTGTCATAAAATGCCTCAGCAGGGTCAAATATTGGTACAGGGTATCCTGTCTAGAACAGAAACTAGTGGTGTAGCCTTTGCCCTGGTTGGAGTGCAAGGTAACATAACCCAAGTCTCTAGCTGTTGCAAAAGAAAGCTTTCTGACAGGCCTCAAGCATCCTGTATGGATGTCTTGTGACACAGTTACACAGGCCAGGCAGTACCATGTGGTCAAGTTGTTATCTGAGATGAGATCAGGAAAATGCCCTTGTTTCCACATCTCATGAGCAAATTATAAATCATTGTGAGAACATAGTTCCCATAGGCTGTGCATATTACTTCTCTACCTATGTTTGTGTTGAACCTTTAAAAATTGTTTGCAACTAATGCATTGATCTGAGTTTGTATTTGTAAATGAACGTGCCTTCTTGTTTTTTTTTTGTGCTAGGCCATGAATTCCATATATCATAGGTTTGGTGGCCTTATCTGCATTTTGATGCTTTAAAATAATGCATATGTCTCTTGATGGTCTCCATGTCAGTCCTATGCCATATGGACAAACCAAATATAAATAGGCCTGAGATGGAGCTAGAAAAGTACGGAATCTCCTTTCTTGTGTAGTTATGGGATCCTGAGCTCTAGCATGATATGAAGCTAATATATCCAAAGGAAAACATTGTATCATAAACATACATCAGTAGAAGCACCCTGATAAGTGGCAATTACCTCTGAAAGTAAAGAAACAATGATACATTTGTTCCCACACAAGGCCCATATTACTTCATATCACAATGTAAAATATTAAAAACAACATGCATACATTATTCAATAGAGTCCCTGGGGTAGAAATAGCAGTCAAACAACTACGTGGACCCTGTCCCACTTTTAGGGCACAGTTCAATCTCTTCAGGCACTGTGGAACAGGTCGTGGTGTGTCACTAATAAATGTCACAGTTTCCTGCAAAACTTTTAAAATGATGCTTTACACCATGACATATAGTGGTGCTCATGTCTGAGCGTTGTGCTGATTCAGTCATCAAGGAGGCATTGTCTGGAAAGCTATGTATACAAAGGTCCTGTGTAAGTAGAAACAATGTTGTCTGAATGTGTGTCTCCTTCCCTTGGATTGCATTCCTTTAAAGGAAAGCCTGAAATATCTTATAGTCTCTGCAAAGTTCAGTAGGACAGTCTGTGAACAACATTATTCTTTATAATTATTAGGCAGTCTTACCACCACAGCACACAGGAGAAAATGAGTGAATCATACATGACAGACAGCATGGCCAGTTCTCCCTCACAGACTGTCTTTCTTCTATGCATGGTCACCTGAAGTCCTGTAGCTACCAGCTACATATCACTTGATTTCTGAAAGACAAAACAAAGAAGAGGGATTCAGACCCCCTCCTTCATTGGAGGTTAGTAAACAGATTCAACTGATTTACATGAAATCACTTATCACATGCTCCCAGAATGAACTGGCATGTTTCCTGTATCTCCAGGGCAATTTTCTTATAAAAGCTGAATTATTCTGTTTTCCTGTATAATCAATGCAAGTCTATGGGAAGAATTTCACTGTACACTGCTCCAAGTCTCTCTAAAATACAAGAATCCCTGTAGGTCTGGGAGCCTATCCCCAGCTCTGCATTTTCAAATTGGATTTTGTCTGCCTCCCGATGGCCTCCCATTTGCACATCAGGTACTGCAGAAATAAGTTCCTGGACCTATTTTAGCAGAATTTCAGACTCTGGATGACAATGGCAGTTTCTTGTATGCTTTTGTTTAACAGTTAAACTATAGTAATCAGCTACTGCATAAAGCAGTTAGTTACCAAGGCAGCGATAGCAATACTAAAAGGGGAGAGGGGGAAGTGTGGAAGGGAACCAGAATAATGCTGACATACTGAATAAGTACTTTTATTCAGTATTCACAAAGGAAGGGGTAGGTGATGGGCCACAGATAGTGGAGAAGGGCATTAAGGGAAGGGAGGTGGGCACTAGCCTTTTTACAGAGGAGAGAGTCCTCAGTGAGCTAGCAAAACTAAAAGTAGACAAGGCCATGGAGCCAGATGGGGTTCATCCTAGGATACTGAAAGAACTAAAGGAGGAACCGTCTGTGCTTCTGACTGCCCTGTTCAATCTATCACTGGATATGGGTGAAGTTCTGGGGGCTATAGGAGGGCAGATATGGTCCCACTACACAAAAGTGGGAAGAGGGAGGAGGCAGGAAACTACCGACCTGTAAGTCTGACTTCAGTGGTGGGCAAAGTTATGGAAACTCTACTTAAACAAAGGATTGGGGAATACCTTACCACCAGTGGATTGCAGGATCCAAGGCAAAATGGGTTCATGGGGGTAGATCTTGCCAAACAAACCTGATAGAGTTTTTTGACTAGGTTACCAGGGAGGTGTATCAGGGAGGAGTGGTGGATGTGGCCTACCTGGATTTCAGTAAGGCTTTCAACACCATTCCACATAGAAGACTGGTAAACAAATTAGACAGCATGGGAGTGGATCCAAAGGTAGTAAAATGAGTACAAAGTTCATTACGTAACAGAACTCAGAGGGTGGTGATAAATGGAGTTCACTCAGAGGAAGGCAAGGTAACCAGTGGGGTGCCACAGAGTTCAGTACCAGGACTGATCCTCTTCAGTGTCTTTTTTAGTGACATCGCAGAGAGGCTGGAAGGAAAGGTATGCCTGTTCGCAGATGACACAAAACTCTGCAACAGAGTGGATGCACCAGGGTGTGCGTGTGTGTGTGTGTGTGTGTGTGTGTGTGTGTAGAAAATGAAGGAAGCTCTAAAAAACTGGAAGACTGGTCAAGGATTTGGCAACTGGGTTTCAATGCCAAAAAATGTAAAATTATGCACGTGGGGCACAGAAGCCCAAGGGTAACATATAATTTAAGGGGGAGGTGTTAACAACAACAAAACAGGAAAGGGATCTGGGGGGTCATCATATCTGATGACTCAAGATAGCAAAGCAGTGTGATAAGGCAGTAGGAAAGGCTAGTAGGATGCTGGAGTGCATAGGGAGGGGTATCACCAGTGGAAAAAGGGAGGTAGTGTTACCCCTATACAGATCAATGGCGAGACCACACCTGGAGTATTGTGTCTAGTTCTGGAGGCCCCATCTCAGGAAGGACATAGACTGGGTGGAAGCAGTACAGAGAAGGGCAACCAAAGTGGTGCATGGCCTGCATCAGAAACCCTATGAGGAAAGACTCAGGAAATTAAATATGTACTCATTGGAGGAAAGGAGAGAAAGGGAAGACATGGTAGAAGCATTCCAATGCCTCAAACGTATCAGTAAGGTACAGTAGGGTGGCATATTGCACAGAAAGAGATGCTCAAGGGGGGGCATGATATGAAGCTGGAAGGGGGAAGACTTGGAGGGAATGTGAGGAAATATTTCTTCATAGAAGGGGTAGTGGACACCTGGCACAGCCTTCTAGCAAAGGTGGTGGGCACCGAAATGGTAATAGGTTTCAAACATGCGTGGGATAGATGGGAGGGTTCTTTAGTAACAGGGCTTGGGCAGTAAATTAACATCAATTAGGGTCTACGGTAACACAGTAGGTAGGGACCTTAGAGCAGACTAGGTGGGCCAAGAGGTCCTTTTCTACCAACAGCTTCCATGTTATGTTTCTGTGTAAATGGGCTTGATTGTTTTTCTGAGAAGCTTGCCACAGGTTACAGAATTTTATGGAAGGTTCATCTGTGTCTGCTTTGACAGGAACGAGGATGGTATAACCTTAACATTCCTTGTAATGTACTGGTGGCATCTGTTCCATCCATGCCCTCTGTCCATTTATTGCATGCTCAATCTGGCAAAAGGTGGTAACAACTGTCAGCATTCTGAAACGACAAAGGACAGATAGGTAAAGGTACCACTCCCCCCCCCCCAACAGAGATGGAGGTTAGAGAGGAGACCTTTTAGGTTCCCTTAAATAATTTTAACTGGCTAATATGGAACCATTTATCCACTGATTTTTTTTTCTTGGTAATTCTCAACATATACACCGATGGGCTGCATTTTTCAATGATATGATATGGTCCTTCCCATTTGGGTCTCAAAGGGTGGTCTTGTGTACCATATGATCATTTCATAACTTTCTGACCCACTTCCTCATCAGTTTTAATGCTTTTTGTGGCTTTTTCCAGCTGACCTGATGACTATGGGTGGAAGGCAATGTGACATTTTTGTTTAACTCCTAGCAAACATATTGTCTGTTGCACGACAGCCCCTATAAAAAATAGTCCCTTATCAGAATCTATACCCAACAGTAGTCCAGTAGTCCCCTCCTGGGAAACAATTGTTGCACTAATACTCATACAGACCTTTACAATCTCATTCGTGGTTTGGAAAGACTCAACCCATTTAGAAAATGTCTACAATTATCAGAAAGTATTTGTGGGCCCTAGCAGTAACGGGGAGGGGTCAGTAGTTGAAATATAAGCTCAGGGTCTTGCTATTGCAGGACACAGAGGTCAATCAGACCTTGGGTTCACAGCAGTCATGGCACCTTCAGGCACCTCTACATCTGGATGACTCCAAAGGTCTCCTGTTCATGGCACCTGATTTAGGCAGGTTGTCTGCTCTGTCATTAGCTGCAACTGGTGAGACACTAATGGTTTGTCATCAGATGAGCTGAAGTCACTTTGTTCCCACATTGGTAAAAATTCACTTAAAGCATTACAAACCCAGACCTTGTGGCACATTTGCATATTGCTGCAAAACCCATGCCACAGCAGAAAGTTCAGCACACTGCATTGAGTGTGGGGTACATTGGAAGGAAAATTCCTTCTCTTCATCACCTTATATCGGATGCCCTTCAAACACAGTATATGCCTTTCCATCCCAATAGTAACTTGAACCATCTACAAAGGCCTGAATTTCCTCTATAATGGAGTGCCCTTCTGGTAACACTTTAATCACGTTGATCTGGCCTTTGGCCTGTAATCCACACCATGACATTCTTGGGGTTCTCCCCCACACAGGGGAGAACATGTTAACATATTCTGATGCTTAATGGCTATGCCCCTGTCTTGTAGAAACAATGCCCAATGGGTTACTCTTGCATTTGAATCAGCTTCATCCTTCACTCTGTCTGACAGCAAATACTGTGTGGGAGTATGACAAGTACGGAGGATGAGAGAATGCATGCCCACAATACAAGTAACATGTTTCACAGCCCAGAAAGTAGCTGCTAAGTTTTTCTCACATTGTGTATAATTCCTTTCTATTGCAGTCAACATTCAAGAAGCATGTGCTATGGGCATCAACTTCCCATGATGTTCTTGTGTCAGCACAGCAACAACAGAGTGCTCCAATGCAGCTACCTCTAGATGGAAGAGTAAAGCCTGGTCTGAGTATGCTAGGGCTGGGGCCTTTGTTAGGGCCCCTTTCAGGGCCTGTACTGCTTCTATATGTGCTGGTGTCCATTTCCACTGTAGTCCTTTCTTTAATAGGTTGTACAATGGTTTGGTAAGATCAGCAAAGTGGGGAATAAAATCACTGGGGTATCCTACAAGACTCATAAATATCCTGAGTGCTGTTTCTGAGGTTGGTGGGGGGCAAACATCTGATTACCTTGATTTTGTGTTGATCAGGAGTAAACCCTTCCTTTCCTAGGATAAGACCCAGAAAGGTAACCTGTTGTTTACACAATATGACTATACCAAGAGTTGGTACCCCTTTGCAACTGAGCTAGCATAACTGTGCCAATGAAACAAAAAAGCTACAAATAACTTCAAATGAGCAAACATTAACAGCTGAAGGAGAACCTTCTTGTTTCTGTTAACAGTTAAGCATTATCCCCCCATTTCACTAGGAAAAATCAGTGAAAGCTTTGGCAGGCTGTCAACTGCCTGGAATCCATCCCACTGAAGGAATGATTTCACTAGGCACACATGGGGTTTAATCACATTAGTTCATACCATACAACACTTTTGCATTAAAACATCTCATTGTACTGTCATATGAAACATACATACACATTCAAGCACAGATTGATGCAAACATATTAAAAACAGATTATCACATAGTACTATTTATCAAAATCAGCAATGTCATAAACACATCTAAAGAATCACTTTAAATAGCAGAGCAAAAACGTAGCCTTAATTGCTGTACTCTCTGTCTGTCCCCAGTGTTGCTTTTCCTCAGTAGCTGACTAAGATAACATTTTCAAAACATGCAGCACTTTAACCTTGAACAGATTACTTGCTATTCAGAGTAGAAAATCCCACTTTAAATTCACATAGCACACATTGGTATTTTTTTTTGAACGGGTAAGTGCACTAGACAAATCCTGCCTATTTTCAGGCATGACCCGGGGGAGGGGGATACAGATGAATGCCAACTGTCCTTGAACCAGATGAAGCTGTTGGTGGTATTTTTCATGAATGGAGGAAATTTGGCCATTGCACTGGGGAAATTCCCCTGCCCTTTTCGAGAAGTGCCATGGGATCTTTAACATCCACCTGAACTACCACCAGAACAGGCAGATAGGACCTCAGTTTAACATCTCATCCGAAAGACAGCACCTCAGGAGTGTAGCACCCCCTCATGCTGCACTACAGTGTCAGTACTGGTATATTAACCCAAGTGCCTGGTGTGAGGATAGAACCCACAGCCTACTGATCTCCTAGCCTCAGAGGCGAGTGTGCAACCTGCTGAGCCATTGACACTGCAACATCTGGGCATTTGTAAAGTACAAAATCATACTATTTAACCTCTCTGACACACACAGCACTAATAGCCAAAGTTTTTCCTAACAGCTAAACTTCTGCTATGTGTGTGCATTCATGTGTACTGCATGTAAGGAAAGAGAAGTCAGAGCATTGAGAGGTTTCTAAACCTTGGCTGATCATACCAAGCTTAGATAAGACAATGTGGGAGATAAGATAAGGCAGGAAGAATATTATCAGAGAAATATGGGTGGCCGCCCAGAACAGAGAAACTTAAGTTAAAGTGAAAGGTTAAGGTTATCTTGTGTACTGCTGTTTTCTTTCTCCTCCCTAACCTTTGTCATTCAAAGCTTGCCCTTCCAATCTACTATGCTTTTGGCGATATATGGAAGGATCATTCTCGGTCCCCTTTGCTTGTGCCTGTACATGCATGGCTTACTTAAGGTCCATTCACTGCTGCTCTAGACTGAACCCATCATAAGTTATACATTTCAAATGCACTAGCAGTCTGTCTCTCTCCCTTTGTTTCTCATTTGCCTTTTGTAGTTTATAGTTAATAGTTTTTGCCATGTTTCCTAATACAGTTGCCTTTGTCCAGATAAGTCAGAATAGTAACAGTATTCTTATCTTATTCTAAACAAACAATACTTGGTCCCCTACTATTTTCCATATTCATCAATGAACTGTGGTGGTGCATCAGTACAACTCTATGCGGATGATGCAATACTTTACAGATCTTCCAAGGATATCGGCACCCTGACCACAAATCTTGAGCTAGACTTCCACACCCTGGAATCTTGGTTCTTAAATAGCCAACTGTTTCTCAATGAGAAACAAAAAAAAACTATGCTCTTTCATCACACCTCCTTCAAAACTCCATATGACATACCTTTCCTCTTAAAAACCTCCTCAGGTACTCCACTGGAAAATGTCTCATCATTCAAATACCTGGGACTCACGCTTGATGAGAACCAAGTGCTTGAAGCACACATAAACAACACCATCAAAACCACTAATCAAAAACTTGGGCTGCTCTACCACTCAGCACCCTTCTTCTGAAAGCATGACAGAGTGACCACTGCCTCTGCCACCCTACTCCCTGGTCTATTCTATGTGGCATATGTAATCCATTTGGTTAAGGCTCCATTACTGAACAAACTAAAAAAGACATACCACAGGATAGCTCACATTGCCATCTTGGCCCCCGTCCATGCTCATCACTGCCTTGTACTCAACAAACTAAGTTGGGCAACTTTTGACAACAAATTTGACTCCCCCATGCACTGTACCATCTTTAAGTTGATTCATCAGCCCCCCCTCCCAGTCTGATGGGCCTGCTATCCCTAAAACCTACCCCTCGTGTACTAAGATCTTCTAGCCTACCATTACTGGAGCTCCCGAAGGCCAGGCTAAAGATGGGCCAAAGATCCTATGCCATCACTGCCCCCAGAATTTGGAACAAGTTGCCCCACCCTCTACTTTCTTGCAAAACCATTAACCAATTCAAAAAAAGGATGAGTTCTTCAACCCCCCCCCACTCCAATGCAGAGGTAACTGTTATTAACAAATAAGGACACATGGGACTAAAGTTATGCTTCTCTCTCACTCTCTGCAACAGTCACAAACAGCCTCCCTTCTCTCCTATCTCAAAGACAAGCTGTTCTCCCCACTTCTCACTCCTCCTCTTCTACCTAGAATTATATCTGACTGTAAACTGAACCCCACGTTCTCTAACCAAAAGCAATTGAATCTGGCTATCTTTAGTTATCTAGCTGTTTAAATTGTTGACATCTGGTATATGAATGGCATAAATGTCCCTGCACATGGTTTAAAATGTTAATCTGCCTCCTGCCTCCCCTGGCTACCTGTAAACTGCCTGTAATCTTGACTCCTTTGGTTATTACCTGCTCGGGCACTGTTGTTAGTTACCTGTGGCTTAACTGTACAGTGTGACTCACTGTACTATTCTATGTGTATTATTGTATTATGTTTTGTTCTTGGAATGCTTTATTCCTCAGGTCATCACTGAAAAAGGGACTTTGTCTCAGTTGACCTATCCAGTTATCAAAATTCAAATAAATAAATAAATTAGAGATACATAGTAGAACATACATTTCAGTAGAACACTATACATAAAAGACAGCCTTACAAAATACAGCCATAGCAAGCTTGAGTAATTATACATCTAGGGATACATAGTGGCACATACAAATTCAGTGTAACACTATACATAGAAGAGGCCTTTCATAATTTGGCCTGTGCAAGCTTGAGTGATTATTCTAGTACATTAGACAATAGCATTCCAATCCAAGAAACATGATAGGTACTTTTTACATAGAGGGCCTTTATTTGCAGTCAGTACCGAACTTGTCGGTGGGGGGGGTTAGTGTGAGGAGGGGATATGCCAGGTGGGCAAGAGGAGACAGTAGTGGGTGTGGCAGGCGTGCAGAGGGGTGGGAAGGGGATGGTGGTGAAGGGGGTGGGGTGTGAGGCAAAGGGTGAGATAAGGCCTGGCATATTACAGTTGTAGCAAATAAAGACTCTGGGTGCAGATTTGATACCCCCATCAGAGTTCTTATCTGACCTGCAGTTACATTGGAAAAATGAGTGTCTTATCAGTCCCTGCCAGTTACTTCACTGATAGTCTTCAACCTTAGCCAAAGAAATGGCCTTCTCCCCACTTTGTGGTTGATGTTCTCGGACCTGACCAAGGGCCTTTCATCTTGTTGATCATCTCCTGCTGCTTAGGGGGTTGTGGAGTATTGAAGTTGTTAACTCTCCATTACAGTGGCTCAATAGCTACTTAACTGGTCATCCTCTGCGAGTGTGCTACCAGGGAGTGATGTCCGGGAGTAGAATGTTGGCAGTAGGAGTGCCTCAGGGTTCTATCCTGGGGCCCCTCCTATTCTCCTTATTTGTTGATAAACTGCCATCTTACTTACATAGAAACATAGAAACATAGAAGTTGATGGCAGATAAGGACCGCAAGGCCCATCCAGTCTGCCCATTTCTTTTTCTACCTTATAAATGTGCCATCCGCCTTTGCTCTGTCAGTGGCCTATCTATTCATAGTCATTTGTATTGCTCCCTTATGCCTATCCCATGCCTGTATTCGTAGCCACCACTTCTTGTGGTAAGCCATTCCATGCATCCACCACCCTTTCTGTGAAAAATAATTTCTACATTCCCCTCAATCGGCCCCTCTAATCTCATGCTGTGTCCTCTTTGTCCTGCTATTTTTCTTATATTTAAACATGTTAGACTCTTTCACCTTGTTAATGCCCTTAAGGTGTTTGAATGCCTCGATCATATCACCTCTCTCCCTCCTTTGCTCAAGGGTATACACATTGAGCTCTGTTAATCTGTCCCCATATGTCTTCCGATGCAGTCCCTGCACCATCCTGGCTGCCCTTCTCTGGACTGCCTCAACTTGGTTAATGTCTTTGTGAAGGTGTGGCCTCCAATACTGCACGCAGTATTCCAGATGGGGCCTAACCAGTGTCTTGTAAAAAGGGACCATTACCTCCCTCTTACGACTTGTGATACCCCTACTAATACACCCCAACACCCCCTAGCCTTAACTACTGCTTTAGAGGTCCACTTGGATGACTTCAGGTCATCAGCGATGATGATGCCCAAGTCTCCCTCTTCCTCTGTGACTGCTAGCAACTCCCCTCCCAGCCTATAGGTGGCTTCAGGGTTTCTCCTCCCTATGTGCATGATTTTGCACTTCTTTGCATTACTTAACTCATACTGATGTTTTGATGTACGCAGATAATATCATTCTCTTCAGTAGCTCACCCTCAGAGGATAAAATAAAATCTAATCTGACTGCTGACTTTCAGGCTCTTGATCACTGGTTAAAAAAAACATAATCTTCTATTGAATAATAGAAAAACAAAGAGCATGCTCTTTGGTTCTAAACAAAGATTGAATAGAAATAATCTACTTCAAATTGTAAATCAAGCAGGTTTTGTACTGGAACAAGTTTTCCAGTTTAGATATTTAGGGATACTTTTGGGTCCATGTCTACCCTATTCTTTACATGTAAACACAGTACGTAGAAATGTTAATCAAAGGTTGGATGCTTTATTTAAATTGCAGAACTTATTGACTAAAGAACCTAGATTTGCCATAGCTAACAATGTATTAGTATCAATATTAACTTGTAACTCATTTCTATTTCAAGACTTAGCCAAGTCTGTGACATCATTACTTACCACTACTTTTCATGCAATATGTAGGTTTGCTTTGAAAATGTCATTCCGGACCCATCATTGTACTCTTTATTCTTTGTCAGCCTGGCTCCCCCCGGTTTATATTGTCAGTATAGTTTAAACTGCTTAATCCACAATACCTTAGCTCTGGGTTCATCTTCTCCTTTATTTCCTTTGTTGGATATTAAAACCTCTGACAAGGCACCGGCCTGGTGACACTGAGGATTGAGGCGCTAGACGCCACACCTCGTGCCACGCCAGCGACCCGAGTTCGGGAGCAAGCTCGGGTGCCGGGGGTCAGCAGGGGAGGGATCGGATTGAGCACCCGGCTGGCTGCTCTCCTGTCCTGGGGGAGGGCTTGGGGTTATCCAGAGCTCTGGCGACACCTGATGGAGACCAGGGTGTAGCAGATGCATGGGCAAGCATGTTACAAGTGTGCCCGACGTTGGCTGGGTTGCCATGCGCCAAGCATCAGGAGGTGCATACACAAGGGAAGGTGGGGAAGAAACTGGAAAAACCCAGCAAGTGGGGATAGGTGACGGCACATCTCCTCCATGCCCGGCGCTGAATCTGTCTGGGGCCAGCCCTCATCGCTCCTCAACCCGCCCCCTCCCATGCCAGAGTCTGTCTTTCAAGGAGCCCAAGTAAGTGGTCGGGCTACCTTCCCTGGGTGGGTTAAACCAGGGGTGCTGGCAATGGGAGGGGTGGAGAGAGAGAAGGGGCATAGACCTACAAGCGGATCTCAGGCGGGCAGGCACAGGGAGAGGATGCCTGAGAGAGGTCCCCCTTGCCGTGACTGGAGTAAATAGAATTGAAAAAAAAAAAACTTTGACAAGGAATTACATTCCAATGCTTCCTTAATGTTAATATAATTTTTATTGATGTTTTCACATATTTCAGGGGGAGGGAGAAGGGGGGGAGGCAGTTGGAAGTACATCATGTTATATTTTGTTTTACATAGACAGATTTAGAAACAAGTACAGTTTCAGTTTATGCATAGTACATAGGATATAACATTTTGTTATTTCATGCCCATTTGAGATTTTCTTAATGGGTATAGGACCATACATTAAAGTTACACCTCTTCCCCAATCAACCCCTACCAATTAATTCATTCTGATTCTCTTCCCTTTCTTAGAAGTGACCCCTATTGTAATTTAAATAAATTGTGTGATGGTTCTCTCTTTTTTTTTTAGGGTACAATTCCAGGATCCCTTGCCATTATGTAAATTATCCACTTAGTCCATTTCAACATGACCAGGTCTGAGAAGTCATTCAAGGAGTATGATATCCTTTCTGTTTTGTATATTTGTGTTATTATTTCCCTCCATTCAGAGATTGTAGGTAACTGGGGTGAAAGCCAGTGTCTAGTTAGTGCTTTTTTTGCAGCTAGGAGAGCTAGCCCCAGTAAGTAAAGTGTGTGGGAGTCCCTTAGATCATGTGGGAAGATTTGCAATATGAATAACTCTGGTGTTAAGGTAATAGGGGAACCTATGAGTTCTTTTAATTCTACCTGAAAAGAGGTCAGGAAGGGTTGTGTAACGGGGCATGACCAGAAAATATGGGTATGATGAGCCTAGTGTTCATCACATTGGTGCCAACGTTCAGATGTGCCTTTCATTCAATAATGAGCAGTAATTGCTGGAGTTCAGAAGTATCTTACTATTAATTGCCAGAAGAGACACCAGCTATGTGAGAACGTAAGTTTGGTGGAAGACTAGTTATTTCAAAGATTAAATTGAAGTTGGGTATGCATGCTTTCTCCAATTATGCCCCCACATATTAGAATAAGATACCAACTCTATTGCAACAAACTGTTAGCCATGACACTTTTAAAGTACTGTTGAGACAGCATTATCTAGATTCATTGAATTGTGATTGTTTTTAATGTTATATATAGTCACATATGTTGTTTGTACCTATTGAATTGTATTTAACAACTTGACTGTATTTGTTATGATCCCGGGTCACATTTGAAAAAGGGCTTTGGTTCATGTTGCTTACCTGGTAAACAAAAGTTTAAATAAATAAAATAAATTATCCAAAGCTGCACATCTGTGGGAAGGACATATTTGAATAATCTCTCCCCCTTTTCTTTTTCATTTCTGTGTTTTGGTCCTGAGTTGTGCCTTCATTATCTTCCCATTGCCTTTTCTTGCCACCAGCTTTGTTCTTAGCACAAGGTTCATTCCTCATGAGTAAAGAATCTCCCTTAAAGCAGCAGTACTAGATAAGAAATTGGATCTTTTGCAACAGTTTGTTCCCTGTGCTCTGTGGAGCATTTACCCGGTATTCTTTCTTGTTTTCGCTGTACTATCACTCCGTACTTTGCTCTGCTTTTCTTTGTTTTTGTTTACGTTTCTCCCACCCACCATGTTGAACAGGAACCCTCTGCTGCAAACTATGCACGCGCATGACTAACAGTACTACACAGGGACAGCGGGAATACACAGCACAGACTCACACAGAAGTAAACAAAATACATGATGTGACGTGAGGGGAGGAGAGCTCACCTGCAAATTAGGCACCAGCCATATTTGCTGTGGTTCCATAACAATGGAAATACATTTTAATTATCCAAAAAACTAAAGATTGCTAGAAAAAAAAAATTCAAGATATGGAAACTGAAACTATGGCTGCATGCTTCCAGCCAAAAAGCAGAATTTCAATAATCACTTACTGATTATCCAGTATTGCTGCTTTAAGTGACTTAATAAAAGAATACATTTTATTAACTTTGAGTGCTTTTTAGTTTAGCTTTGATACAAATGAATTCTGACTGCAACTCTAAGTAAGCTGTGCACTCGATACAGGTAAACCTATCATCCAAGGCATTTGTAGATTTTTTCCCCATACATATAACAATTAAGGCACTTGACTAGACTCTTCATTACAGAACAAGGTCAGAAGATCGCCTGGGGGATCTATGGTCATATTTCAACTTGGCTATAAGGTTTTACAATACTTCTGTTACTGCCAATGGGTCCAGCCACTTCCGCTTCCAATGCGGCTACCAACAGTTGTTGGGTGCCTGCCTTTTATAGTGGCAAAATCGAAAGTGTCACCTATTGCAACTTCCAGTTTAGCGATCCCTCACCAAGTAGATTTTTTATAATAAAACTGCCTTTTAATAGGCTAAAACCCACATTTAGTAGCTATCTTGTGGTATATAACCCTCCTCAGAGCCTTTTAGTGTTTAGTCCGTATTCAGATAATTTGTATTGGAGGCTGGTCCTCCAGATACTCAGAGTTCCCTGCTAGTAGCCAAGGACAGCTAGAGATGGGATGATTTAATAAAAACAATAGAAACACACACACTGTTTAAAATTTCCAGTTGCAACCTGGAAGAGAGGATCACGATGAACACAGGGAAGATTACCTTCAACCACAAAGTTCTTAAATACAGAAATGCAAAAATAACAATTCAAGTAGCATTCAGTGCTAAGAACAAGGACAAGGTGCAATCATAGAGCAAGGTGCAATTAGTAGAGTTACAGTACAATCGCTGATTATCTACAGGGTGCATTACACACAAGAAGCACCATGCAGGAAGACTTGGTTGTAGTAGATATAAAGCATGGCAGTAGGCAGAAAAGTTATACAAAGACTCTTGGATTCCAAAGGGATCCTGGGCTGCTGTAATGCAGCAGCCTAACTGAACAGCAGCAGGCCTGCATCAGTTACTGGCAAGGAGGGGGGATATGGATCATGTGATCATGGAGGAGTGATGAGCTTTAATCAGCCTCTTACATGATAAATAAGTAGAAGATGTGGTGACATTGTCGGTAAAGGCTATTCCATACAGAAGGCAGTTTGTGGGTGATGGAGGCTTACCCTAAACTTCACCTACAGCGAGGGATCTGAAAACGGCAGCCAACCTCAAACCTGAGGGAATAGGTGCAGTTTGTGGCCAGTGTGAAAAGTCTCATAAGGTAGCTTCTACAAAAGAACCCCAGAGCAAATGCACTGGGGCATGGGTTATCCTGGAGGATATTGGCCATACAGCCAAATTTTAAAGAAAACACAAATTGCACATACCTCAGTAATGCAGAGCATCATGGGAAGCATATTCAAATTCCCATGAATTAATTTGGACTGCTGAACTTTAAGCACAATTACATGGTGCCAAAAGGCCTCGCAATACAATCAACAAAGGCTGAGACCAGCAGACACAGACACATGTTTTGTCCTCATTTGGACTCATCAATGTGCCATATCTGTATCTCAGCCCATGGAGAGGGATCCAGCCTATAGAGGATCTTATTTGTTTGGGCCATGGGCAGCCCAAAGTAGAGAGGGAGAAGAGAACTACAAAAGAACCCCAGAGCAAATGCAACGGGGCATAGGTTATCCCGGAGTATATTGGCCATACAACCAAATGTTAAAGAAAACACAAATTGCACATGCCCCAGTGATGCAAAGCATCATGGGAAGCATATGCAAATGCACATGAATTAATTTGGACTGGCTCGACTTTAAGCAAAATTGCATGGTGCTAGAAGGCCTCACAATACAATCATCAAAGACTGAGAACAGCAGACACAGACATGTGTTTCATCCTCATTTGAACTCATCAGTGTGCCATATCTGCATCTGAGCTTGGGAGTTTGACTGACCAGTCCTTAGGCCCCACTAGAACAGTGTGCAGCAAGTGCCTGTTCGAGGGAAATGTCTGCCTAAGATTGTTGTACATGGTACAGTGGTGGGTTCTTGGGGGACAGACCAGAACAAATCTGGTGCTAAATACTAAATACTGTCCTAAATGAGATACAGTACTAGATACTAAAATCCTGTGAAAAACATTTGACTTTTGTGGCTGATCCAAGCAACATGGCTTTAATTTTGGAGACGTTCAAAGCCAGTTTTTCTTTTATGAACTACCTTTGTAATGAGTGGAAATTTTACCCAAGAGATTTGTTTATTTCTGCCATATCCCACCCTTGGAGATAAATAACTGCATAAAGCAGAGTTTTAGATGTTTTGCAGGTTTTTGGTAAGTTATTTATGAAAATTGTGAATAAAAGGGGCCCTAGAATGGATCCCTGTGGGACACCATGGGTGATGGTGTTAGCCCTGGAAGTAAGTTTGCCTAATTTGACTAATCAGGATTTATTTTGCAGGTAATTCGAGAACTGCTGAATTGTTGAAGGAGCCAGGACCAATCTGGCAAGTTTTTGTAGGAGTAGACCATGATCTATCAGACCAAAAGCTTTGATCAGGTCCACAGACATGGTCCCAATCATTGAGCCTTTGTCTGTGGCTCAGTGCACAGTGTCCATGAAACTGATCAGTGCTGTAGAAGTTCCACTATTAAAACCAAGTGGCAAAGTGGTAGCACTATTGCCTGCAATGCCAGCAACCCAAGTTAGGTGAACGATCCTGGGTTGTCGGAGCTGGCTGGGGGAGGTGACTATCACACCTTCCTGCTACCACCACTTGTGGATGCATGGGCAGCAGCACAGGACTTGCAGTATGGGAGGAGAGGATGCTGTTAGGTGCTTGGCTGAGATGTGCGCCAGCATGTCTACAGCCTGGACTTTCTCTCCTTTAAGCCGGCATCCTCAGGGTGTGGGGTTTCAGGGCCAAACAGCAACAGGCATAAAACATATAAAAAACTGCCATGCAGCAAGATCCTCACCGGCAAGTTAGAGGGGGGACAGAGCATGGATGGTTGGTAATACCGCCACCAAGCCCCACCGGCAGTAGGGAGATAAAAAATGTGCTATCAAGAAAAAAAAAATGAGTGGCAGAATCTACTGTTGAAAATGCCAACTCTTGAGCAACCCAAGTTTTCAATTTCAATTCAATTTCAATTTCATTGACAGGAAACACTCCATTGAGCAGGCTCATTTACAAGGATGTCCTGAACATATAAACAGTATACACAGCATGAGCAAGACATAATACACAAATATTACAATGTGCATAAGACCATAGTTACAACAATATTTATTTTTACAATAGTTACATCAATACATATAGCTTGGTAAAGGACAGGTATGCAGGACTACATACAGGAGACAGGCTAGTACAATATTTATATTGCAGATTGCAGCAAGGCTCTGTGAAGAAAAAAAAAGAGCAGATAGGAACAGAAGTGCTTAGCATGAAGCTTGACTATGGTCTGAGGGGAAAGGCATTCAGTGGGGGTTTTGGTGACCTCCAGCAAACTAGTGCAGGAAAATGCACAGCTCCACCATTATAGAATGTCGGCCCTGGAAAATGTAGATTAGGCCCCCAGTGTCTGTCAAGTGGGATTAACAGAGGGATTACGAGGGACAGATCTTTCACAGTTTTTGTAGGACAGGCTTCCAAGGTTCTCTGGTTGGCTACACAGGAGATGGCCCAAACCTTTCAAAGAGACTACCACAAATCCTACCATTCTGCTGAGGCCCAACGGAATCTGCCTCAGACAATCTTGCGAGTGACTACCAGTGCAGCAATCAGGGATCACGTGTTAAAGACCACCAAGGAAGCAAAAAACTTCTGCTATCAAGGTGCTATCTTGAATCTTTTCCCCACCATGTACACACACTGCAAGACTTTTGATGAGGTCAGGGAGAAACTAAATCTTAAAACGTGGTCCATTCATTATTAATGCTTGAGACTCTAGATTTTCAGTGGTGGACATATGTATTAATATGCAGATGTGATGGAGGTGGAGAAGATGATAGAAATCATCTCAAGAATTTGAGCAAGTCCCTGTCCCCAAGGACGAAGACTCAGCTTATGAAGCCTGAGAGATAACAGGGCAGCATCAGGGGCTTTGAATAAACAGAGTTTTGTTCCAAGGACTGAACTGTTTCATTTACTTCATTGCCTATGTTTGGCCTCTTTATGTTGCACATGAATTTATTCACTAATGCATGGCACATCATTTGATAGCGAGCAATATATAGTGGCTTAAAATAAAAATCTGAGAACATTAAGGTGGCGCCTGCCACAAGGACACTGTAACTTCCAATATCACAGTGAAACTATTGACGTGAATTTTTTTTTTCTAGGGTTGTGCCCCAGTGAAACAAATTGTACCCCATTATCAATAGACTTTTCAATTTTCATATAGTTAGAGTTTCAGTCTGACTGCCTATTAAGTTTATCAGTTATATTTTGTGACATATCAGCATAGGCACTACAGTTAAGTCCATCCAGTCTTTCAATATTCTAGTAATTTTATATTTGTAACTTACTTTTCTTGTAGGGAGGTTGGTTTTTACAGACTTCCTTTAGAGACAGGTAAAAGTTTTAAGTGACTAAGGACAAAATTATTGTTACATTATGGTGCAGCAATTGGGGTTTAAATGCTACCATTAAATTTGGTATATGCATGGTTGTGCAGTTAAATCAACTTTCTAGTTGAGTATAGAGTAGTTGGGGGCTATTTTAAATTGTTCTGTAGACCATCATATATTGCAAGCTGCAGCTATCCTTGTTGTCTTTATTCTGTTGGATTTAGGTATGTTTGTAATTGCCCCACATCACAAGTGAGATTGCCTAGACTACCTTATGCTGATACTCATTGGATGTTTCTTGTATATGTTCATACTGAATTGTCTGGCATGAGGATATTTGTATTCTATTGTTTTTCTATGAGACAATAAAATATAAGTATAAAAAAGAACACAGAACAAATTGGGTGCATGAGAAGATGGAGAGGCAACTGACTTTCAGACAGGACTCAGAGGGTAATACTGAATAGTAAACTCTCAGCTGCAAGGAATGTTACTAGTGGGGTCCTGCAGGGGTGGGTGATGGGACCTGTCTTAATAAATATGTTTCAGTGACATAGTGAAGGGACTGAACAGCAAGGTAAGTCTGTTTGCAGATGACACAAAGCTGTACGTGAAGACACAAAAGAAGGAATAAGACACAAGCAGAAGGACGTGGCGGCGAGCCTCCAACCATGGTCAGACAGTGGCAGGAATGCCTAAAAATGTTATGTTTTGCATACTGACAAAAGAAACCCACAGATAAAATATAGTCTAGATAGAGTCACTGCAGATTCCTCACATGAGGAAAGAATTCTGGGAATGATTAAGCAATAAGGTATAAGCAGGATTACATTAACCATCTGTTAATCACCACCCTAGGGGTGTAATGATGCACTAGGTGCAGTCAAGTGCTACATACCCCTAGGGGGTGATTGACTGATGGTTAATGTAACCCTTGGAAGTACCTTATTGCTTTTATAGCAATTTTCCACAGTTTTTAAATGTGCAACAGTGTTTTAAAAACATTGTAAATGCATTTTTTACTGACTTTCAGCTGAAAATACTCTATCCGCTATCTTAGTTGAGTCTGGAGTGTTGGTTGGAGAACGGTAATCAGTGAGTACATGCCAGTGCTGCAGGAGGAAGCTCTTTCCTGTTTCTCACTGCCATTTTACTATACTAATTGAAGGATTGGGTTTTGAGAGTCAAATATCAGTCTTTCGTGTGAGGCATTCACTATATGAGATACAAAAAACTCCATTTTTGTATCCGTTATTGTGCTGTGAGCCAGAGCTTTACTTTACTAACATTGCAAGCACAGTGCCTCATTTAGCATACCAACAATACAAGCTGCCATGCCAGCTACAACCCCACTTCCTCCATATAGCCTATGACCAAAGAACTAACTAGTAAAAAAACGGGGTCATTGCAGGAACAATTATTTCAACTAAGAAAAAGGCTGTGTTGCCATGTCAGCATAGCTAGACCATAGGTACTCCTCCTTAATCTGGTGCTCTTCGATGTGGTTTCCATGGTACCGGCAGTTGTTTTTTACTTTCAGTGTATTTCAGCAGTACAATGGTGTCAATCTGGGAGGATTCATAAAGACGTATGACAAAGTGTAAATTTTGTTGTGGGAGACCAGTATCTGCTTGAGATAGTTGGCGGCAATGAAACTACTGTAACATGGCAATTAAAATCCATTTGAGCAGAACTTTGAATCAGAAAGTTTTCTTACAGTGCTGCAGTCACCTTATTTGTGTAGTTAGCGCTGCTCAGTTTGATAGCAAATCAGCTGGGTTGCTATCACCAGTAGCAAAGTGGGGACAGTAATGACGGTCAGTTGAATCTGAAACAGAATTTTGTTGATCAGTCAAAGTGAGTATTTCGGGACATACTAGGTGTTGTGGATCCTGGTGTAGGTGATGAGCCTCTACATACTTAATAATCAAAGATTAATGTAAGGCTTGTGGGCTGTTCACAGCCAATCAAATTGCACCATTCAAGCATACATTGCTATAATAATAAACAACAACCTGAAAAGATCCAGTCAATGTGAAAAAATATATGGAAGAGCTAGCAAGTTACTGCAATGTTGCCAGATGTGGATTAATAAGCGGAAGAGAAAAAGTAATCTTGTCACTGTACAGGTCATCTGTCTGGCCACATCTGAAGTGCTTTCTTCAGTTTTAAACCCTTAACTTAAAAAAGATAAGAAGCAACTTAAAATAATACAATGGGGGGGGTACTAAAATGATACATAGGCAATAGAGTGGGAACTACCATGAGAGGCTGACAAACCTTAACATGTACTCGACAGAAGAGTAGAGGGAAAGATGGAACATAATGAGACCTACAAATACATGGGGGATATAGTAGGGTTGACTTCAATGAGTTATACAGACTTAAAGACAAGCATCTGAGGTCACAACCTCAAACTAGCAGAACAGTTTATAAAGGACATGGAGTTTTCCTTTACTGAGAGGGTGGTGGCCCATTTGAACAGATGGCAAGGTGGCAAACACTATCTCTATAGCAGACTTCATTATCAAATTGGACAAACACAAAGGGGTAGGTGGGGACACACTGAATTATGGGTTGTCAGTGGAGGGGGCTTTAAAGTTGGACCAGCATAACATTCTGTGGTGATTTGCATATGCAGCCCATGCTGCTTTGCATTGTGTGGGCATGTGTGATTTTGTACACTAGTTAAACTGCATAGAATATTAGGGCAGACTATATGGATGAAAGTCCTTATCGGTCCCAAACAATCGATGTTTCTGTGTACTGTAAGTAGCATCTTATTGCAATCATAAGCATGTATGATGGATCTGGAACAAGAATGAAAGAGATTGGACTATCTCAGAAAGGAAGTGGCACCAATGAAGATATACTGTGCTTACTGCCACATCCTCGATGCAGAGGAGCAGACTTCCCCCTCCACACTTACTCTCGCTGTGGCAGTAAGCACAGTATATTTATTTATTTATTTGTTTGTTTATTTGTGTGCATATGTATGTATGTATTTATTTGTGTATTTACTTCAAAGGTTTTACCAGGAACGACATACTGAGCTGATGACAGCTCATTCCAGATGTGTCCTGGGGGAAGGGAAGTGGGGAAAAGATAACAGCTACTAATAATACAGAATATAAAATACATAGACTGAAATAAGTATAACAAAAATAAACAGGACAATTATTCCTAAGAATAAACTGAAAAAATAAATACCAAGCAAAAAACTTATGAAACCAAACAAAAGAATAATTAAATAGTAATCAACCTAACAAAACAAAAACTGGGAGAGACACTGATCCTGGAGAAGTGGGGTAGTGCTGAGGACAGAGACTTAGATAAGTTGCAGGTAAGAAGTAAACCCAATATCAGCAACAACTGCAGGCGTGAGCAGAGAACTCGGGAAGGGGAGCTTTAAGAGCATGGAAGGATCTTAATGTGGCAATTAACTGGCAGGAAGTGCAGGTTTGTGATGAGGGAGGGTTAATTAAGCCTGGAAACTTCATAAGGAAGTATCAGCAAACCCTTTTATTTCCCAATAAACAAAGAGAAATATATTTTTAGATACTTACCAGCAATACGCTGATGAAGTGGCTGAAGGCCGCAAACACTGTTTTCTGCATGGGTGGATGAATGAAAAAGGAAAACTAGAAAATAATGTGTCTGTTCTTATATAGAACAAATGCTACCTCTTTCAGACATTTCCAAAAATAATCTTTTATTATATTTTATAGTACTTGAAATTATATTTAAAATGCTGTACCATTCTAGCTGTTAGGTGTAGAAATATGAGTTGTTTTTTTCTATGAATGCTTGGAGTCCAAATGTGTTTATGTTAGACAGAACAACTGCTAGTATCTTCCATTTCTAAAAATAAATATCTGTAATATTTTATAATGCTTTAAATTATATTTCAGATGCTGTAATATTTCAGCTCGTAGACGTAGAAATGTAAGTTTTTTTTAAAAGAAAGCTTGGAGTCCAGTCGACATGAATAGATTCTAACAATTCAGCTCTCATGTGTCACTACATGTCCATACATGTAAATATAATTTTTTGTTAAAAATGACAGCACTTGGGCTGCCCTGATGGGTCAGCGGCAGCCCATTCCACTGCCATGCCGACGATCCAGGTTCAGAAATGAGCCCGGGAATTCACATAGAGAGGCAGATCAAGGCCGAGATAGCTGCCATTGAGAAGTACATCTCAGTCAGGAAAGGTTGGTGTTGGGTTCTGCCACCACAGTAACTCCTGCAGCTGGGCCAGAAAGCTTTTTCTGCAGTCTACATTATGGATTGTTCAGGATATGTACTCTTAATGTTTGTGAAATGTGCTCTATAATGTCACATAACTAATAATGTATTAGTTGTATTTCTATATTTGTCTGGAACTGTGCATATGGTTGTGTTTCCTGTTTATACCTAATCCAACTTCAATTTGTACACATTGCCAGTGACTGTACATCTTGTTCTTCACCCCTACACAATGTATGCTCTTACTGTATGGAATATTGTATGTGTAACTAATCCCAGGTCGCCCCTGTGAAAGGTACCTGTGGTGTCAGTGGGCTTACCCAGTCATCAAAATTTGAATAAACAAATAAATAAATTGCTCCTGCCATTGGGGGGGCGCTGTGGCTGTGCAGGACCAACAGAGGCATCGGCTCTGCAGGGAGAGGAGACAGGGCAATAACAGAGGGTGAAAAACCCAGTAAATTACCATGAGCAGGGATCCTGGCCTGGGAAGAAAAAACTATGTGGAAAGAAAAATAATAGGATTTTAAAAATTTACTGAATCTTTTCTTGTTTTATAGATCGATCCATGGTAGCTGATACAATATCTTACATAAATATATCAGCTTAGCTCACTCCAAGCTTTCATTTAAAAAAAAAAAAATTTCTAGCTCTAATGGTTCTAAAATTATACCATTTTACAGGAATAAATCTTTTGAAAGGTCTAACTTTGGAACCGTTGAGGCTATAAACTTTTTTTTAATTGAAAGCATGGAATCCAGTCATTAAGAATTAGCTCTGAAACTGTTTATTTTTTATATATTTTATTTATTTATTACTTCTAGGACTAATACCTTTGAGCTAGAAACTCTTTACATAGGTTCCACGTCAGAGGAAATAGGGCAGGAGGGAAACATAGGAAGCAGTAGGCAAAAGCATAAAATTCACTGGCTACATAAACACAACAGTAGGGAGCAAATACAGGTAGCCTTATTAACAAAAAAAAAACTATACAAAATCCTTAGTACCCATTATTAGAGTACAGCGTATATCACAGGAAGGTTACAACCAAGATATAGTACAACTGTAAATCAATGGCATAACATAAGATGAGAATAACTTTATAAGAGCCACATCGCAGGCAGAGACACAGAAGGGGAGAGGGGTGAGGTGGATCATGAGGGTAGGTACCAGGTCAAGAAGCATTAAGAGTTACAGTCTAAAAGGCCAAATCAAAGGTGTGTTTAACAGGCATTGGCAAACTAGAGGGATTAACAAATTGGGGAGGATCCAGAGAGTACAGATGGGAGGTGGGGATAAGCAGGCAGGATGGAAGGTGGGCCTGGGGAGTAGCAGGTGCAAGGCTAAGGCATGGAGCAGTAGGAGAAGGGAAGGGCATGTGAACAGAGAGGCAATGGGAGAATACAGCCTCAGCGGGCCAAGCGACGGGAGGTGAGAGGAGAAGTAAGGAGGTAGGTGGGAGGGGTTGGGAGAGGGAGAGGGAGAGGGAGAGGGATGGAAAAGGAGGGTAAAAAGGAAGCTGAGGAAAGTATAAGGGGGAGGTGCAAGGTGCCAGATGGGAGTAGGAGCAGGAATAGAGGGACAAGAAGGTTGGGAATCCTAGTGAAAGCAGTCACAGCTAGCAGTGGCAACAATATATTGTCTCAGAAGCTGTTTAAACCTTCCCAACGTAGGTAATGCAGAGATATCAGTGTGAAGTGAATTAAACCAGAGCAGGGCACAGTGGGCAAAGGATCACTGACCTTGGGAGGTACGACAGCGGGGAACTTTGAATACCTGGCTGACCAAGTTTCTGGTGTGGAGACGATTGGTGAATGGGGTGAGGAGTTCTTGAACACCAGTGGGCATCAAACTAAGGATTACTATTTTTGCTAGCAGGCAGGTCTGATACATTAGCCTATCCTTGAAGTTGAGCCATTCAGCCTAGGCATACATGTCGCAGGTATGGGTCAAACAGGTTGAGCCTGCTAGGAGCTAACAGACTTTGTTAAGTACCACAGTGATGCGGTGGAGGCATGTTTCAGTGGTGGACCCAAAGATGGCAAGTCCGTAGTCTATAAGTGATACAACAGAGCTATGAATGGTTATTTTGAGGGCTTCAGTGGTCAGGATGTATTTGTGTCTGTAAAGGAGCAGAGTCCAAAAATTGATGGCCTTGGCGACGTTGTCAGTGTGCATGGCTTAAGACAGGGCACTGTCGACTGTGACCCCAAGATACTTAAAGTGCTGCAGTAGTTCTAGGGGAGAGCCCACTTCATTGGCGATTGTTAGTGGGTAGGAGTGATGTCTGTTTTTAGGGTTGGAGAACAGCATTATTTTCATCTTTTTGTAATTCATTATGAGTTTATGCTTGTGGAACCAACTTTCGATGTCTGAAAAGTTTTTTGTAGCTGCCTCTCGAGTGTTTTGGGGTCAGGGTCACTGGTGAAGACAACAGCATCATCAGCATACAAGAGAATATGGTCCTGGCAAACAAGAGGAATTTGCTGAGAAATACACTGAACGGGGGACGCTAGGATGGAGCCCTGGGGACTTCAGACTGGACAGGTTGACTGCCAGAAAGGATATTCCCAATCTTCACCTGCTGCGAGTGGCCACACAGGTAACAACTATTAAACCTCTCTACTTAGTCCATAGAGAGACCAATGGCAGATAGCTGATCAACCAGGAGGGCATGATTCACCTTGTTGAATGCCTTGGTTAAGTCTATAAACATCACACCAACAAGGTGACCCTGATCAAAGGAATGATGGATATAGCCTGTGAATTCAAACAAGGTTGTTGTAGTGCTATGCCCGCACCTAAAATCATGCTGTTCTTTGCATTGCAGCTGATATTTGTCCAGGTATTTGGCCAGCTGCTCTGCTTCTATTCTTTCCAAGGCATAAGCGAGTGGAGGGAGAATGGAGATCGGGCAATAGTTCCCACGTGATACATGGTCACCATTCTTATACACAGGTGCAGCCTTCCACAACTTTGGGAATTGTGAGTGTCAAGGTGAAAGGTTAAATATATAGGTTAAGGGCAAAAGGATCTCATCCAGAACAAGCTCAACAAACTTGAGGTCCAGTGAGTCTCCACTGGCTCTTGATTTACCCAGATTCTGTGGAGGTATTTTTTAGTTAATGAGGCTGAGATGGCCTGAAATAAAATGGTGGGTGAGGGTGAGACTGTGCAGCATTACCATAGTGATCAGAGTTCCTAGTCTGGCTGAAGTAGTCAGGAAGGTGAACACTGCTCAGGTCTGTAAATGCGTCACTGAAGGTGTTAGCAATGTTTCTTGGGTCAGTGGAAGGTTTACCATTGATGCTTAACATGGAGGGTGGTGTTTTTGAGGCTTTCCCAGTGACTTCTTTGAGACTGCTCCAAACCTTTCTACCATCATTCCAGGTACAAGATAGGGCTTTCTTGTAGTAGCTAACCTTTGCATGGCGGATAGCTCTGGTGCATTTATTTCTTGCCTGTTTATAGCTCTGAACGTCAGGCTGTTTCACTGTGGACTGGGCCCTGTGCCATAGGTAGTCCCTGTTTTTCAAGAGATCAATGAGATCTGAGGAGATCCATGGGTTGTCATGCCCTTTAATTTTACGTGTTCGGTATGGAGCGTGTCTGTCATACACAGCATTGAACTGGAGAATAAATTGTTCAAGAGCTGTGTTGACATCAAACGCAGAAGACCGAGGACCAATCCAGTTGTTTAAGGTCAGATTACAGGAGATGCAGGTGACCTCAGGTAAGGACCCTGGTGGTAATTACTCTAGCAGGGGGCTTGAAGAAGTTATTGGCCCAGCGGAATAGTACAGGGGAATGGTAGCTTAAACCATTTGGGAGTATAGTGGTGTTGGAGATGTGGTCAGGGCAGTTAGAGAGGACCCAGTCCAGTAGGGTCACTGATCCAGTGTTATAGTTTACTCTTGTGGCTGACTCGACAAGCTGAGTGAGGTGGACAACAGAGACTGCATCTCTAAATGGGCTGGCATCAGTACAAGCCAACTGACGTTGAAGTCCCCAAGCGCAATGACTTCAGAGTTAAGACTTAGACTACCAAAGCAGTGCAGGAGTGAGTCAAGGCCAGTAATTGTCTGTCAGGGGGAATATAGACCAACAGCACAGTGACAGCTTTATTGTGAGCACCTTGTAGCACTTTAACGGCAAGCATTTGAAACTTATCATCAGTAGGGGGCAGCGGGAAGGTGAGGCCCTGAATTCCATCCCTAAGATATGTGTTTATATGTGTCAATACTATAAATTACATGACAATATTTAAAGTATTTTCTTTTTTTAAAGTTTATTGGACATTTTTCAGTTTTCCGCAACAACAATATAACATCAACAATACAAATACACCACAAGGAGCTAAAAGAAATGGGGGGGTCACCTTAAATACATTTCTTAAAGTTTTCTGAATTTTGGTAATGCTACGCATTATTTCATTAAAAACAGTATTATTTACAACTTAATTTTTATTCACCTTATGTCCTTAATCATGTTGTGAACATTTCAGTTTCCTATCTAGGAGGCAGTATAGCACAGTGGTCTAAGGCTCTGAGCTACAAATCTGGTGACATCTAGCAGACCAGACCTGGGTTTGAATTCCACAGCTTCCACTTGCATACTGTATGACTCTGAGCAAGTCACTTAACCTCCTAGTGCTCCCAGGTCGCTCCTGTAATAAAAAGCTTTCAGTTCAGTGTGCTATACCTGGTTAAAAACAACTGAAAAAAAACTATCTAGCATTACTGATTCTTCCTTATAGCATTGGCTTTCCCTGTCAAAGCATTGGAAGATAATAATTTGGGAGAATTTACACACAGGTGATGCCCTCATTCTTATTGTTTCTATGACTTGCAAGTTTCCCGATGAAGATATCTCCTCTGGATTATTTTATTTTGTACACTCAGTATGAAAAGCGTATAACCTGGAATAACAACCCCTCCCCTCCTTTACTATTAGCTTATCAGTACAGTTGAAATATTTTTTTTGAACTATTGAGTGCAACAGCAGTTTCCTGATTGAAATTGCACGAGAGCCTACTATTCTCATATTCCCTTTTCTATTTTCTTCTCCCTAGAAAATGGGTCTTCCTCAGTGATCTGCAATGTAAGTGTTACGCATGCTACAGTCCTTCCGCATCCCACTGTCTAAAACATTGATTAGCTGGGTTGTGCATACTTGTTGTTGATGTACGAGGTTGCCATTGAGGAGGACAACAGCCTACTCCTGACATATGGGCTTAAATGAGGTTAAGAGGCATGGGCAGATAATTCCTATGTGGATGAGTTACACAAAAATGGTAAATTAAAGATCAGATGTAAGTTTTTGCAGTGCCTCCATCTAGGGAAAGATTAGGTGGTCAGGGTTATATGCTAGTACTGCTTCTCTGGGAAATCATACAAAATCACTGTGTTCCCCAGTGGTACAGCCCACCCACCTCCCACACAATGCAAGCAACTGTTTACCCAAATATCAATAACTTGCACTTTACAAATAATGGGCACTATGCCTATGTCCACGGGAACTAGGCACATAGGCATAGATACACGTGAATGCTGTGCAGAAGGGGTCCCACAGACCCCGTGCAGCATTCACAAATGGGGCATAATGTGGTAATATGCTGGATCCCCCAGCCATGCTGACAGCAATGCACCGGGGTGTTCTGGGAGCATGCCTGCTCTACGCATCATGCACAAAGCCGTGTAGTGCAGCACATTGGGGTATGTAGGAGGGTGTCCGTTATGCCCCAGTGCACCCTACCATAAGTTTCCATGCACCCTGCCCCCATGCACATCAGCTAAGGGAATGTCCCCATGGCAGGTGGGCATCCCCAGCAGAGCAGGCCAGCCCTGTCCCTGTAACCCGGAGGCAGACCCCCCACATACACGGTGCGGGCCCAGCCCCCCAATGTGCACCCCCCACCCCAGGGCAGCACCACGGTGTCCATGCTGCCCACAGCTCTACACAGTACCTGCATGGCACACAGAGGGGACAGTACCCCCCCACATGGCTGCTTCTATCCCTGGCCAGTGATACTCCCATACACACACACATGTGGCACCAATACCCCCCTCCCACATGGTCCATCAGTGCCACATCTTGGGAGAGCCAGTGGCTCTGCCCCCACAAACCTCCATGGCCGCTGTCCATCTATCATCTGCAGGGGTGCACAGCCAACAGCACACCCGGCCATGTAAGGGATCCACTGTAGGACCCGGGACGGGAATCCAATTGGATGCCCACCCAGGTCCACGGCTCTGCCCCTGGCCACCCCACATGACCATGCACACCAAGGGGTGTGGCCACAGAGAGGCACCCTGTGGGTGCATGTGGTCGTGCATACCACACACCCTGCACCTGTCCGGGTTTGTGTAGATACATGGGTGGGGTATGCATCTCAGGTACATACTTCCCGCTCATTAGTGTCTATCCCCCATTACACTCACACTAAAAAATAATATGATCAAAAGTTAGAACTTTCAAACAAATAAGGGATTTATTTAGGAGTAAGCAGGGTTACGATTCTAAACAAGGAAAAGGTTAAGTAATACAACATAGCAGATGCTTAGCTGTGCTTACAAGCCCTTCAAGGTGAAGCCCATGTCCCAGCAAACTTCTCAGCCCAACTGAACTGTTAGGCACTACTCACACCCTACTGATACCAGTGTTACTGCTGCAGTCCTAGGGAGCTCCCAGGGAAGCCTAGATACCCAGGTGGTGAAGCATTGCAGGCCTGACAGTTGCTGCAGTGGCCTGAATTGTTGCACTTAAGTAATAGTATTTATTTCAACCTTAATTTTGTACTACTGGACAGATGGCAATGCCCATTTAAACAATGCCAAGCTGTAGCCTTATCCAAATTATTTAAAGGGTGTGGTGCAGAACCCAAAGTTCCTGATATGTGCTCACAGAACCTTAACTCGGTAGACTTCCAGATGCTGTCTCCTCTCCAGCTCTGGTCCTGAATCAGTTCTCATGCTGGTCTCTCAGTTGAGACTTAAGTAGCCGAACTCTCAGGCAGGTCAGCACAGTTCTGGCCTCTCTATATTCATGCAGACTTCTCTCTCAGACAATCACCTCTCAGTTGCATGGCCTTGCTCCGTCAGTCACTCTCTGGCACCTCATGCAGATCAGGTTTCTGTTTATAGTTTTGGGCTAAGAATACCCACTCATCTACCAGTGCAGTGTTCCCACCACTGTAGAACAGTCACTATGGCTGCAGCCTCTGATGGTGATAGTGCTTCTGACACTAAGCTGCAATTCTAGGTTGGCAGACGCTTCATTCATATCAAATGTAGGGAATTTGGTGTATTTAGCAAATCTTCCATTCTCTGGATTGCTCTCAGTTATCTTCTTCTAGGTTGTTCTGGATTTCTCTTGGTTATCTTTTCCTTCTTGGTTGTTAAAAAACAGTAGTCACCTCTATTTCCTGGCTGAGGAAGCCACAAGCAGGCCTCAGAAAGCTGACAGGATCAGGAAGCAGCTTTGCCTACAAGCTGTCTCTTACACAGACCGAAGGAAACTAAGCTCTGGAACAGCCTCTGCTCACTGCAGAATCTAGCCCTCCTCATGGTCAGTACCAGTGGGCAGACACTGGAAAGAGCTGTCTTGCTGTTACTTGATGCCCTAGTGGCTGAAAATTGTGAGCAAAATCAAAGTCCTGTAGTGTCCCATGAGCCTTCTCTGGCTTCCTCTTCAGGCTCCAGAGCTGAACTGGTTTTTATGCTGACCCTTGACCTCATTGACTTGGATCCTGCGGTCACAGGCAGCAAAGATGACTGCTGTCACTATAGTTTTTAGGGGCACTGGTCCCAAAATTCCTATTTGAAGGGCTTCATCCCTTAAACACTTATTTGTGCCCCTCAGTTTGTTGCAGCATGACTGCACTGATGTTCCTGTCTGGTCCCATGACTGTTCAGTCCTTTGAGGCACTCATGGAGGGATTCCCTAGTCCCAAGTGTGAGATGGCATACTCCATCAAAGGCAGGCAGCTGCTGTTGATATGTGGCTAGAGTTGCAAAACTGTGTGTAGCTGGTACAGCTTAGAAGAATGGCATGAAGTGCAGAATATATCCTTGGGCTCTTCCTCTGCTACTCCCACTATGGTCTCCACTGTGCCTGCCTGGTGCCATGGCTTGGAGGGACAGGAAGCACATCCTCAGGATCACGAGAACAGCTGCAAGGGAGTCTGAGCTGGACGTAATTGTCCACCTAGGGACAAATGACTTGGCTCATCATGAGATTAGAGCAATGCAGGAGGACATTGCAGAGTTGGGGAGGGGCCTAAGACAAATTGCACACACAGTATCCTTCTCAGAGGTGCTGCCTGTCAAAGGCATGGGGGAGGCGAGGGTAATTAGCACCATACAGTTTAATGAATGGTTGAAAAAATGGTGCGGAGCACAGGGGTTTGGCTTCATTGGGGACTGGGGTTCCACCTGGAAGGACACCAGCCTATACTGGCAGGATGGTCTGCATCTGTCCAGGAAGGGAACAAGTCTTTTGAGCAATCGGTTTAAATGCTTCATTGGCAAGCTTTTAAACTAGTCAAAGGGGGAGGCACTGACAAGCAGCAGGAAAATCCCAGCCTCTCCCTACAAAACAGGGTACAGGGTTTTATTTAACTCTAAAAATTGATTAGCGTTTTGCTTATAAAAGTTCTAAAACATTGTGAAAATGCATATCACTTGCCTCACTGTGTTTAACAAACATAACACTTCTAGAAAACCTATATAAATACTTTCTGTACAGTTAATATTGTCCCAAGAAAAAACTGCTAATCAATTATTTAAAACCCTGGGGTACTAAATGAGAAAAAGACCGAGGTAGAACGGTCAGTGGGGGATGCTGCAACAGAAGGTAAAGCCATCAAAAAATGGAGAGCAATGAGTACCAATGCCCGTAGTCTGGGTTACAAGCTTCCTGAATTAGTGGCCTTGATGGAGGAGGAACATCTGGATATTGTGGCAGTCACAGAAACATGGTACACACAAAACCACGACTGGGACGTAACATACCAGGATACACTGTCTACAGGAGGGACAGGGAGGTAAACGAGGAGGAGGAGTAGCTCATATAAGGGAAGGAATAAAAGCAACAGAACAAAAGGGTAAACAGGGAGGAGAAGAAGCACTGTGGGTAAATTTGGAGACAGGCAATGGCACCACAATCCGTACAGGGGTTAGAACAGACTTCTTCAGGGGAGGAAATGGGAAGGAAATGATAGAAAGTATACTTAGAATGGCAGAAAAAGGGAGATATTGCTGATGGGTGATCTGAATATGCCAGATGTTAACTGGAGTGCAGTTGCAGCTGCCACTTCGAAGAGTGGAGTTATTCTAGATGCCCTACATGGGGCATGCCTTAGACAACTAGTATTGGAGCCCACTCAAGAGGGAGCAATATTTGACTTGCTTCTCTCAAATGGAGATGGAGAGAGGATCACAGATGTAGAAGTGGGTAGCCATCTTGGAACTAGCGACCATCGAACAGTATGGTTCACAATAAACACAGCAATAGAGTCAAGCCATACAAAGACAGAAGTACTGGACTTTAGGAGGACTGACTTTGCCAAAATGGGTGAGTGCCTAAGGAATGCACTAGCAAATGGGCAGGAAGGAGGGGTGGAAGAACAATGGGGAATAATCAAAACTGCCATCACAGAGGTAACGAGCCTTTGTGTGAAGCAAATAAACAAAACAAAACGATGTAAGAAACCACTATGGTTCTCAAAGGAAGTGGCAGTGAAGGTTCAAGAGAAAAAGAAAGCATTCAGGAAGTACAAGGAATCACAGAAGGAGCAGGACAGAGAACTATATCAGTTAAAGCAAAAGGAGGCTGGGGAGGCAGTCAGAACAGCAAAGGCCCAAACCGAGGAAAAGATAGCCAACTCAGTTAAGAAGGGGGATAAAACCTTTTATAGGTACATCAGGAGCGAAAGAAGACCAAGGAGGGGATAGTGAGGCTTAAAGGGAGGGAGGGTGGGCAGAGGGAGATCAGAAAGGCAGAGATACTAAACAAATATTTTTGCTCAGTATTTACAAATGAAGAGGGAGGTGCATAAAACAAACAGTAGAAACACTCTGGATACAGAAGTTGATACCAGCCCATTTACAGAAGAAAGGTTCTGAAAGAACTCTTAAAACTGAAGGTGGACAAAGCAATGGGGCCTGATGGGATTCATCCCAGAATTCTAAAAGAACTAAGGGTAGAACTAGTGACACCACTGACTACCCTTTTAACAAATCATGGAGGATGGGGTGGACCTAAGGACTGGAGGAGGGCAGATGTGATTCCCTTCACAAAAGTGGGAGGCAGAAGCAGGAAACTACAGACTTGTTAGTTTAACCTCAGTGATAGGGAAAATGATGGAATCACTTGAAGGAAAGAATTGTTGAGTATCTAGAGGCCAGAGGGGCACAGGACCCAGGCAGCATGGATTCACAACGGAAGGTCATGCCAGACGAATCTGATAGATTTCTTTGACTGGGTGACCAAAGTAGTAGATCAGGGAGGGCTGTGACATGGCCTACCTAGACTTTAGCAAGGCATTTGACACAGTCCCACACAAAAGATTAATATACAAGTTAGCCAGCCTAGAGTGGGTCCCAAGATGACAGCCTGGGTAAAGAATTGGCTGGAGAATAGGACACAGAGAGTAATAGTAAATGGAGTCCACTCAGAAGAAAGGAAGGTTACTAGTGGGTACCACAGGGTTCAGTATTAGGACGGTCCTCTTTAATGTCTTTATAAGTTTACATTGCAGAAGGACTGGAAGGAAAAGTATGTCTCTTGCAGATGACACAAAGATCTGCAACAGAGTTGATGCACAGGGTGGGGTGGAAAGGATGAGAAGGACTTGGCAAGATTAGAGGAATGGTCAAATGTATGGCAGCTTAGATTCAATGCTAAGAAGTGCAAGGTAATGCACCTGGGAAACAAAAACCCAGGGGAAGAGTACACAATGGGGGGTGAGATACTAACAACAACAAAAATGGAAAGGGACCTGGGGGTAGTCATATCAGATGACCTAAAGGTGGGCAAGCAATGTGAGAGGGCAGCAAGGAGGGCTGGGGGGATAGTGGGATGCATAGGGAGAGGCATCACCAGTAGAAAACAGGAAGTTATTATCCCTCTGTACAGACAGCTGGTGAGACCCCATCTGGAGTACTGTGTGCAGTTCTGGAGACCCAATCTCCGCAAAGACATAGACAGGAAGGAAGCTGTCCAGAGGAGGGCAACTAAAATGGTGCAGGGTCTGCACTGGAAGACATATGAAGAGAGACGAAAGGAGCTTAATATGTATAGCCTCGAGGAATGGAGGGAGAGGGGGGACATGATAGAAACGTTCAAGTACCTCAAGGGAATCAACAAAGTCCAAGAGGGTAGCATCTTTCAAAAAAAGAGGTGTGCAAGAACAAGAGGACACGATTTGAAGATAGAGGGGGGCGCTCAGAGGTAATTTAGGGAAGTATTTTTTCACAGAGAGGGTTGTGGATGCATGGAATGGCCTTCCGGAGGAGGTTGTGAAGTCAAAATCAGTGGTGGAATTCAAGCATGCATGGGACAGTCATAAGGCAATTCCAGGGGGTGGGGGTAGGAAGAAGTAGGCTGCTGGTTAACTAGGATCTGCAGCTTATCCGGTAGGTAGGGAAATGGGCAGACTGGGTGGGCCAAGCGGTCCTTATCTGCCGTCAAATTCTATGTTTCTATGTTTCACTGCTGCAGTCCTAATTGCAAAGAACTACTGACTGGTGGGTTGTGGTGCGGGGCTCCACTAAGCCAAAGGTAAGCCCCCACCATAGGGGCATGGTTATAATATTGGCAGCTCCAGAGACTTTGTTTTGCCACAGCACTTTATTTTTGGGGGCAACATGGGGGAGGGGGTTGCAACCCCAGAAGATATCAATGCAAGATAAGGTATAGAGATGCAAGAGGGAGGAGACAGAATTGACTAGATGATTAGTGAAAAACTATTAATTTTTGTGCGGCCACTTTCATACATGGTGCTTTTTGATTGAAATTGCACAGATTAAATTTTGCTCTTTGCAATTAGTGCCTAATTCACACCTATTGAAAATGTACAATTGCTGCCTATTAGCACCATTTTCATGCAATTGATACAGTTCTCAAAAATGGCAAAACATATTTTACAGCCAAAAAAAATAGTTTCACAGTACAGTATTTGCTGGGGAACAGACCTGATTAAATAAATTTACATTTGGTCAAGTGATGCAGCAGAAGTGGAAAAACATAACTAAGTAGGGCGCCAACAATGACTGCAATTTTATCAACATCAATATTTTAAAAGAGGCTTTTACTGGTTCTGCCTGAATTAATTGACAGAACAGATGGCAGAGCTCTCAGATGTCAAGGAATTTCCAGCTTTGAGCCCCGGGACTTAGCCAACCCACAGAAGATATGGAAGGTAGGCACCCCTCCATATGCCAGCCATGGTGCACCTGAAATCAGGGCACTGATATTGTAGCACCTCTCAGAAGTGACAGCACTGTGGTCATCAGTTATGGATGCCCTCCTGGATCATTTTGCAGGATGGCTAAACAATCTCTTATTCTCTCTGCAAACCCAAACCCACCAGGTTCCCTTTACAGTGCTTTGATACTAAAACATTGGTACCCTGCCTCTGCAGCCAAAAACTTCACTTACTGACCCCATACCCATAAAAAAATCAATTAAACTTTTCTCTTCTACCATCTGTAGTTCCCATCCTCTTAGATAACTGCAACTATCCAAAATAAATCCTTTCCTTCTTACCTCTATCATGTGCCGTCTCAACAACCCAGCTACCATCACTCCTGCTACTCTCTCACCCACCTGCCCACCCACACAAATTGATACAGGACCAGAATCAGCTTCCTGTTTGATGTGGAGTTTGTGTGTAGCAGGAATCTAAGACAGTGTGTCTGTTTTTAAATATTTTATTGATTTTCTCAGGAAGAACAGTGGAGGAAAGGTGTTATCCAGTACAGCAGCACTTTTTAACTTTATCACTGGTTACAGTGGATTAAATTATTATATACGAGACCCCATGTCAAGGTGTATTATAATAGTGTATTTTCTGACCCCATTGTACTCAAATGCGGTATGAGACAGGGCTGCTATTTTTTCTCACTCCTCTTCAACCTCTACCTAGAACCACTTATACTAGCCAATAAGGCTATCACAGAAGTTCAAGGCATATCCATAGGCAAAAACACCTATAAAATGTCACTTTATGCTGATGATATACTGTTGCACATGATACAGTACATCCAAATGCATTCTTGCTGGCTGTTAACAGAAATGATATCACCAGATTTGGTGCGATGACTTTTTCCCACTTGGTCTCTAAATTTTGGAATCTTCTGGATCCAGAAGACAAGGAATTGGTTAAAAATACCAAATTATTTTCTCTCCACTTAAGCAAAGCACCTCGGATTGGATGTCAGTTTGTACCAAGTCCACATTGAGTCAAATAAACAATACAGGACAAATGAGGAAGGGGTGACTACCTAAAGTTAATGCAGTACTGATTATAATAAAACACAAGATAATTTTAAGGTCTTAGATAGCCCAAAATGATATTTATTCATTTTGTTGATAGAAATTGTATATTTTTAAATTTATATCTATAGAGATGTAAATATGAGCTGTTGTTTATTATATAATTATTGTTGTATGTGTGATCTGTCGTTTTTAGGAAATGTTTGCATAAGAAACAATTTGTATAATAGGATCACCTTGAAAACAGGTCCTGCAGATCTAATGGTGTAAGTTGTCATCTTCCTGTATAAAAATAAAGATTTTACTACTACTATTATCAATCTAGGCATGACATGGGTACCCAAAAAAATTAAGATACTGAGGCCTAGAACTCCATATGGATAATAACCTAATGCAAAAATGTGACTCACACAACTTGGTTTCCAGAGTCAAAGAAGATTTAGAAAAATGGAATAGCCTCCCCTTAACTTTATGGGGATGAATACACATTACCAAGATGAACATCCTCCCAAGAATCTTGTACCCATGAATATGATGAACACCTGTCTCCCACTGCATTGGTTCTCCAATCTGTATGCACATATTGCCAACTTCACTTGGGCCAACAAAGGGCATCGCAGATCAAAACAAAATTGTCTAGACTAAAAACACAAGGAGGCATTCGCCTCCTACATTTCAGGATATGTTTTTTTGTCTCCCACATTAGTAAATACTTGAGATTGTTAGTACCACCCTAGAACACTGAGCTGATGCCTTATGTACCCCTTTGGCTCACCATAGAAAATTAATTATGCATTGAAGCAGGCATAACATTGACCTCACTCCATTATATGCCCTTTAAGAAATTACCAGGTGACCTAAAAAATACATCTATCAGTACCTCTATCAAAGTAAACACTCAATTTTGCAGATTTCTAAGCCTTAACATCACAAAAAGTAAATTTCAACCTTTCTACACTAACCCAAACTTTAAACTTAATGGATCCCTCATAAAACCCGTATTCTGGCCAGGGATTCAAATATCCTCAGTAGCAGACTTCATCCTAGGGGACTAATCTATACCTTATGCAAATTTCAAAGAAGTATAAAACCGAGGATAAATATATTTTAGGATGAATATATTTTTAAATTTATGCAGATATCACATGCAATACTCAAGCATTTAGGTCCCCCCTTTGTGGACAGACAGTGGCGCGGAGATCATTGACACATTGGTTACTGCTGCCTCTGCTCTGCATGCTGTCTCCTGCCTCTACCACATTATTTTTAATAAATCACCATACAAATCAGATGGCAACTAGTACCACTGACAGAATTTTGAAAAGGTAACTTTAATTGGGAACAGTTATGGTCCAATGTTTACTGATACACTAAGAATGACAAAGCAAGACTCACTCAGTTTCATATTTTGAATAATCTTTATTTTACACCAGTAAAATTCTATAGAATGGACAGATTTCCCTCAGATGTCTGTGTAACACCCCTACAAATTAGGGTTTAATACAAAGTCTTCCAGGGCTCCCTAATGTCCACTGTCAGGCTGGTGTCCTGTTTCAGTAGTTCTATTTGTGTGTGTGAGAGTGCCCTAGTGAGCCTCTGTGCCCATCTCTTTAAGAAAATAGCTAATCTGTGTTTAAAAATTAGTCTGGGCTGGGTCCGAGTGATGTAAGGCTTGCGACTGGCCAGACAGTGAGTTATTTTGCTCCATTCTGCAGTCGCTACTTGCTCAGAGGGAGCTCTCTTAGGAACTGTCATTGTTTGCTGTTTATTTGCTGTTATAGTAAAGATAGAGACGTTTGTCTAACCTGCTTTTATTGCAGCTCGAACATTTGAATAGAAGCCACCATGTTAGGTTCTGGACCTCCAGTATTTGGACCAATCGAACCACTGGGGACCTAAAATGGAGACTGTCCCCAGAGGTCTTGTGGGAAGGAAATTCTGTAGTTTTGTAGTTTTATGCAGTTGGCGCCTAAATGGACCTGGAGGGGGAGCCCATACTGTGACTGACAGTTCTCTCAGCCAACCAAACCTTTTGGATTACAAGGGAAATCCTCAGAACTGCCTGAAGCAGTGGATTAGTTAGAGTTAGAGTTGGAAGTGAAAGAGTGAACAATTTGAGCAGCTGGTCCCAGAAGGAGTGTAAGAGAACTGGTGGGAAGAGGCTAAGCTGGCCCTCCTGCCATGATCTCCTGCAAGTGAACTGCCTATTGCAGAAGTCGGTCCTGTTCCAATTTCCAGCTTTGGAACTGCAGCAGAGGAAAAGGAGAAGTGTCACTGCGACTTGCGATTTGGACCAAAGACTTGTTCCAGAAGCGATCGGCTCAGCTTGTGAGAGAACTTTGCTCGAATCGGAATGTTTGCGCAGTGAAGCTGTCAATTCGCAACCAGACTGCATCCAAACTGTCATTTAGAGTAATTAGAGATTTAAATGTGCTGAATGTGTTTTGTGGATCGTGATTTGGTTCCCCACAGTCAGATCCGTTACGCCAGCTGGAGGCTTCACCAGCAGAATATTACAGATGTTTGCAGAACTGCTCATCCTGCCTGGGCCCTGCCATTTCAGCCTAGGCCACTACTCATGCTCCAGAGACCTTCTTGGCAAAAGACCAGCCTGTGGATTCAGTCCCCTGTTCAACGTCATCAAGCAGGTAGTGTCCACCTGGAGGTGAGCTGCGTCGGCCCTGCTTCCCCTGGCCTCCCGGATCATCACCACGAGGTCTACATCTTGCTTGTCCAACAACCAGGTTCTGGTAGCATGCATACAAACCAGGATAGCTCCCTGCAACAAAAGCCCAAATCATTGTGGTACCATCTTATTGTTTCTTTTCACTGGGTTCTTGCAACGAACATAGCCATCCTGCTTGGATTACAAATAATTGGGTTGTGTGCATGTTTAACTGTTTTCCTTTCTTGAGGGCCCCAACAACAGCTGCAATGCCAGCCGCCCCCGGGCAACACTTCAGGCTAGCCTGTATGACATACTGGATGCCCAGGGTTGTTAAACTGCTTACTTTGGACTTACAGTGCATGCTGAACAATCCTGATTTAAATCAGATTGCTAATCATTTTGCTAGATTCACACCACTTCCTTGTTCACTGCCCCTAAATAAATCTGATTGTCTTTTTTCACGTTCAGCCTGGCTAGTGTGCATATTATTAGTTGGGTTACAGTGGTAAGATTGCATTGCTGCATTGCTGATCTTATTTTCTAGGGGGTCTCCAGGGCAGCTGCCACAGATCCAGCCCTGGTGGTAAGTAACATGGGTGTGAGCACATTATTATTACTACCTACTGATTGTGAAAGTACCACGGTGTTATTTCTCAGGCCACCAGAAGGGTTGGTGGGTGGTTATAGCATCCCAGAGGGCTATACCAAAGCAGTCACGCTACCCCAATACCATTCCTCTGGGTGGAGGCACCCAATTATAGAACTCAGGCCCCTCAACCTGTGCAAAACCATACAGACAGGGGTAGTAGCCCTTAGAATAGTGCCACCTAGGGGTTACATCTGTACAAGACATGGTAAAGAACAAGGCTCCCTGATACACATCCTATGGTCATATGAACAATCGCAAAATCTCTGGACCACAATTAAAGCCAAAGCAGACCCCTTGTTGGGCGCTGAGGATCATTTCACTTCAAAGATTTGCATTTTGGGAGACCTAACAGAATCCCTGTAAAAAGAGAAGAGATTTCATATTGGCAATCATTTCTGATTTTACAAAAATAGTTATTCTTAAACACAGGCTAGACCAAGATTGTGTTAGCTACCAAGAATGAATCAAGATTTACTTCTGAATCTCAGAATGGAAAAACAAGATTGCAGATTGAAGTGATAGATACAAAACCTTTGAAAAGGACTGGGTAAACTCCTAACACTACATTCACTCCCAAAGGATGATGTCTCATAACCTTGATCCATGCACAGAAATATGGACACTAATGCTATGTATATGCCTGTATGACTCTGGTATTGTAATGTAACTCTGAACATCCTCCGCCATGTGAAGGGACCTCAGACCTCAATTATTTTATCACTGTAGATGAATTCCAGCAGTTTGTACATAGTTTGGGATATGTATTGTCTGTTTGTTAAATCCTTTATGTAATATTTTGTCTCACTGTTCTGTTGTATGTTTATATAGAGAAATTCATAAAGCACATTTATGTAAAAAACGTTTATTACTGGTTACTGCAGTGTGTACAAATGCATTATGTGTGGAGGGAGGAAGAGTGATAGATTATTTATTAGCTTTTATTGACCAAGTGAGTACTCTAGATGCCTGTGCCTATTTTCAGGTACAACCTGGGAGGTTACATGAGAGGTAATACAATATATGGAACAGTATAAAACAAAAGCAAATATGAATACAGAGACGATGTGAGAAAAGCATTATAACCACATGAAACAATAAACTGAAGTCAAGTATTTGACCAGTAATTAATTTCAAGAAAATGATAGTGTAGATAACAGTACAAAAATGAAGTGCAACAACAAAATAGGAATGAAGAATTATACAAATTATGTACATGTAATAGACAATAGTCACTATTCAAGTTTTGGGCTTGGCATAAAAATTATTCTGACTTTTGATTTATGGCTTACAATACATATACAAGCAATTTTAAGAAAAGATATCAACCATATGATCCTGCTTACAAATCTAAATGAGGTCCTCAATTTACTGCGTATGGCAGGAAAGTTCACTCCAAACCCACCCCCTAAATATATCTCATTTAGGGATTTCTCTAGTCTTAACCCCCCTGCCTTCCTAGATGACCTATCCCTGGTTGACTGGACCCCGCTTTATAACTCAGATAATGCCAATGATGTGCTTGATTACTTCTTATCTCAAGTTCTGCTCTCTCCAGTACAAGCACAGCCTTCATATATTGCAAAGGATATGTGGAACTCCTACCAGATGGCTAAGCAAAGCCCTCCTCACCCAGCTTAAGTCTAGGAATAATAGTTGATCTAAATACAGGTCCCCTGGCTTACTGACTGACTTGAAAGAATAGTGTACAAAGAGGAATGCCTGTGAGAGAGCTATACACCTTGCAAAGAGTACTTACTACAAAAGTTTGCTTCTTAATGCTGCTAGTGACTCCACAATATTCTGAGTCCACATTAAAAATGTCATGGGCACAGATTGTACTCAAGTCCCCAAGTGACATGGTTATTTATGGCTCGCACTATAACAACCCTCTTACTATAGCTAATTCTTTCAACCAACATTTCTCTGATCTATTTAATTATACCAGTCCAACCATTACTACACATACATACATCCCTCCCATCCCCTCCTCCTCTCTTGACTCACCTTATCTGTTTCTATGTTTCCATTTCCATGCCATAACAAGCCAGGAAGTTCATAGGCTACTTTCATCAATCTCTGCCTGTAGCAGTGTTGGAGCTGATGAATGTGAACCTAAACTACTCAAACTGGCAGCCCCACTCCTTGCTTCCCCGCTTGCCAGAATCTTTAATCTGCTACTTCACCCTGGGAGGTTCCTGGATATTTGGAAAATTGCTAGAATTGTCCCTGTATTCAAGAAAGATGACCCCAAGGCTATCCCTAACTATAGTCCTATTGCCGTCCTCTCTGTCTTAAGCAAGCTCTTAGAAAAACTCATTGTAAATCAAACTGTTATGTTTCTACTTGAACGGAACCTCCTCTTGGAGGCCCAACATGGCTTTAGGAAAGGACATAGCATGGCCACTGTGTTACTTAAATTCACAAACGACACTAAAATTGCAGTGAGTTCTGGCCTACTAACAGGCGCTGTATTTCAATCAATCAATCAGTCAATCAATCAAAATCTTTATTTATCCAGGTGAACACAATTGAGCAAGCTCATTTACAAGATGGACCTGGTAGAACAAGGTCAGGGTACAATACATTTAACATACAGTTAAAACAGTTTATAATAACAAAATAGTTTATAATCATGATTTCAGTGTAAGCTAGGACAGTAACCCAAGTGGGCTTATATCATTTGTAGTATTCAACTCTGTAGGCAACATGCACATAACAATATCAGGGTGGGAGTACAAGGTACATGGTTAATTGATCTCAGTAGATAGTAGACAATGTAATTACATTCATTGCCCGGTACAAGCCAGAGTGACCAGAATAATCAGGACAGAAGGGGATACCAGTGGGTAGCTACAGGGAAGACGGAGAGAGATGGAATACAGGCAAGGTAGGGGAATGAAGGGTACAAGGGGAAGGGGTGAAGGACCACACATGACACAGAGATAACAAAGACGTAGGAGTGAGGGGGGACAGGACTCATCCAGTGGATGTCTGAACTCCTACCATATAATGGAGACAGGGAATTACGATACGCTGAACAGAGTGGTGAGAAAGATAACATGGAAAGAGGTGGTTAGAGAAAGTAGGAGGAAAAATAGAACAAGTAAATCGGTAGGAGAAGAGCGGAAAAGTGCATAAGGAGACCATGGCATGATATATGATGCGGTAGGATTGAGGAGCACAGCAGATACAAAGGTTGACTAGGGATGGGGGAAACAGTTGCAAAGTTCCTTGACAGAACAGGCATGTAATGTCTTGAAGGTAGTCAGGCTGACAGGGATGCTCAATATCAATATTTTTTGCAGTTTATTCCATTGCGAGGGCAGCACAAAACTTATGGCTGCTCTGCCAAAATGAGATTTAACCTTGGGTACTTTCAGTGAAATAAATGAGCAACTTTTCAATGCATACTTTCCTAAGACACTTAGCGGAAGACAGTCAGAGATATATTCAGGAAGTTTTTTTGGTGATAGCTCTGAACGTCCACAGTGCAGCATTTCTGTCTCACCTATACTGGAGGGAAGACCACATCACGACTGCATACAGTGAGCAATAGTGAGTAGAGAGGGGAAGTCCAGTTATAAACCTCAGGGGTCTGTGATACAGCATGTCTCATTTTGCCAGGGAAGAGGCAGGACACTGACTATATAGGAAGTCTGCATAGTCTACCAGGGAAAGAAATGCAGTTTGGACCAGCCGCAGCTTAGCATCTCTAGTATGAAGGTGGTTTATCCTAAAGAAAAGACATAGCTTCTGCCTTAATTTTTTTATCAGATCCTCGATGTGGTCCATGAAGGAATGTATATGGTTGAGCCATACTCCCAAATACTTGAATTTCGAGACAAATTCCAATTTTTCTGCTAGAATCGTAGTGATCTGTGGAATTGACCCATCACTAGCTGGGTTCATAGCGTGAATTAAGGATAAGGAAAGCATAGCTTTTGTTTTTTTGGCATTGAGAAGTTTTTTGTTTAGGAGCTGGCTCTACAGGAGATTAAATTCTGCTTGCAGGTCTCCATAAGCAGCTTCCGGCATCAGGCGGCTTATGTAAAGTACCGTGTCGTCTGCGAACAGATGAATATTGGCCTTATTTATGCTGCCAACGATGTTATTTATGTAAATTGCAAACAGTAGGGGACCTAGGATGGATCCCTGAGGCACACCACAGAGCTGTTAAGAGGAGAAGAAAAGCTCAACATTTTAGTATCAAATTGTCTAACAGATTTGATTCACTTTCCACCCTTACTTTTAACACTACAGAGATAACCACAGAAGTCCCTGTAGGGTTAACAGATTCAAGCACTTTATCTCACATTAATTCCTCTAGTTTCATTCCTGCCCCCCCCCCCATCAATGATTTACAAACCGGTGAAGTACCACTTATTGATTTTTCAGCTGACCTACCCACCCCTGAGTTGCCCAGCTACCATCATGAATTTAATGACTCTTGTAAACAACAGCTTTATGTATTAGGTGATTCTCTAACTAAATATTTAGATAGGACAATATGTAACCCTGATAAAGCAAATAGAACCAGCTCCAGCTTTAGTGGCATTAAGATATCTGATCTTACTATAATGCTGTCTGAGATTATGAAGGATTGTGGTAATAACCCTATTGCACTTATACATGTGGGTGCTAACAACATTCTTCAGAACTCTGTTCAAAAAATAAAAAAATATTTTATTGCAATGACTAATAAACTGGTCAATATTGGTTGCAATATTTGTCTCTCTGAGATCTTACCTATTCCTCGTTTTTCTTCTTCCCTTAATAAAAAAAATGAAAGTCATAAATGGATAGCTTAGGAAATGGTGTCTGCACAGAACATTACTTGCATAACCCATTGGGAAGAATTTGAAAATCATTCTGAGTTATACTGTATCGATGGCATACACCTAAGCAAACATGGGAATGCTTTCCTGGGAAAACAGTTTTTGTCTTCTATTAATAATCTTTTAAACTGGGTTCTGGGGGTGAGATGGCAGATATATCACCATCTCTAAAACCAGTTACACCAATCACAATGAAAAGTCAACAATTGCATTGTTTAAGTTTCAATGCTAGGTGTTTAAATCAAAAACTGGATGAATTAAAATGTAGAATCAGTCAAGATAATACTGATATCATCTTTATTAGTGAAACTTGAGGTGCTGATAGGTCATCTTGGGATACAAATATACCTGGTTTCACTATTTACACCTACAACAGAATTATTAGAAAAGGTGGGGGAGTTGCTTTGTTTGTTAATAATCAAATAAAGTCAATTAATATTACTAAGTATTAAAAAACATGATAAACAAACTGAGACTATCTGGGTTAAAATATTTCTTTCCACATCTGATGTTCTTATTTTGGGTTCCTGTTATCGCCCTCCGAATTCTCCAGTAGATATATTAGATGCTATATTAAGTGAAATCGAACAGGCAAGACCTTAGGAAACATCGTTGTCACTGGTGATCCAATTTAAGTGAAATAGATTGGCTGAATTTAAGTACCAACACCAGCCTAGGAAATAGGTTGTTGATTACATGTACCCAGCTAGACCTTAAGCAGAACATACTTATTCCAACTAGAGGCAATAACATTCCAGACCTTGTACTTTGTGATGATGATTTATTAGTGGATAATGTCCAGATTAGTGATCCCATAGGGAAAAGTGATCATAATACTATTCCTTTCAATATTATAAAAACTTTGTCTATAATTCTAACTCCACTAAAATATATTTATATGATAGAGCAGATTTGATAACTATGAAGCACATTATTGGGAAAATTAACTGGGAATCTATACTTGTAGGTTCTTCCCCTGTCCATTGTTGGGAAAATTTTAAGGATATTATTTGCCATCTGAAAGATTTATATATTCCATCTAAGATCAAAATTGTAAATCATAAAAAAGCTCCAAAATGGATGAACCTATCAATAAAAAGAATTATTAGGTTAAAACAAAAAAAGTATGTTAAATACCAAAAAAATAAATCTACTACAAATTGGGACTCATATATTGATATTCAAAAAAATGTAAGAATATGATCAAGAAGGCTAAATCAAGGTGGGAACACAATTTAGCGAAGAATGCTAAAAAAACAAACAGTAAATATTTTTATTCATATATCAATTCACTAAAGAAACCCATGTCAAGCAGGTCCCTTATTTGAAAATGACACATTAATTCATGATTCTACAAGTATGGCTGAGTTATTCAATGATAATTTTTGTAAAATTTTCACTAGTAATTCCCAACATTCTTCTGATGATGTTCTGCTCAACACTGATAATGTTCCACCTGTCTGTTTGGCCCATGGAACAAACTACCACTTCAATGTGGTGGTGACGCATAATTTTGGGATGCGGTGGTGACATAAAATTTTGGAATGCAGCAGTGATGCACAATTTTAGAATGCAGTAGTGATGCACAATTTCAGAATACAGCAGTGATGCACAATTTTGGTATGCAGTGGTGATGCACAATTTTGGAATGCAGCAGTTATGCACAATTTCAGAATGCGGTGGTGACACACAGGTTCAGAATGTGGTAGTGATGCACAATTTAGGAATGCAGCGGTGATGCACATTTTCAGAATTCAGCGGTAATGCACAGTTTCAGAATATGGCAGTAACAGTTTAAGAATGTAGTGGTGACATAATTGTGGATGCACAGGTACAGAATGCGGCAGTGATGCACAATTTTGGAATGTGACAGTGACACACAATTTTGGAATGTGGCAGTGATGCAAAATTTTGGAATGTGGCGGTGATGCACAATTTTGGAATGTGGTGATGACACAGAATTTCAGAATGTGGCAGTGATGCACAATTCTGAAATGTGATGGTGACGTATAATTTCGGAAAGTGACGGTGACGTACAATTTTGGAATGTGCCAGTAACACACAGTTTTGGAATGTGGCGGTGACACATAGTTTTTGAATGTGGCAGTGACGCATATTTTCAGAATGTGGCGGTCATGCTCAATTTTAGAATGTGATGGTGGTGCTCAATTTTGGAATGTGGTGGTGATGCATAATTTAAAAATGTGGCTTGAGGCACAATTTGGGAATGTGACAGTGACAATTTTGGAATGTAGCATTGAAACACAACTTGATGGGGATGTACAATTATGGAATTTGGTGGGGATGCACCATTTCAAAATGTGGTAGGGATGCAAAATTTTGGAAATGGGGAAGGGATGTACAATTTTGGAATTTAGCAAGGATGCATAATTTTAGAATGTGGCTGGGATGCATAATGTTGTGGTGGAGATGTGATGCACAATGTTGAAATACGGTGGGTGCGTACAATTATGGAATGCGGCAGGGACAAGCAATTTCAGAATAAATGGTGTGTCCTGTCACATTCCGACAGTGTGCATCCTCACTGTCTTCTGAAATTGCCAGTCCCCACCAAATTCCTCAATGTGTGTCCCTGTTGCATTCCGAGACTGACTGTCCCATCACATTTTGAGATGGCACATCCTATCATATTCTGAGATTGTGTGTGTGTGTCCCACCCCAACATTTTAAAATTGTGCACCACCTTGACATTCTATGCCTTGGTTTAGTGCTGCATTCCAAAACCACCATCTGACATGTTCTAAAGTACAGTGCCGTGCATCTGAACATTCTGGAAATGCAAGCACTGCAGCCAACCTTATGTCATTTCTTTTTAAGGATTACTATAGCTACAGTTTCTGAAACTTTGGAGAAGCAGGTCCTACAAGGTTTCTGACAGGGAGGACTAGAGTGTGAGTTCAGGGGATGACATCATCAGTGGCTCTTCACTGAAACTGGCTTTTTTGAATAGGTAGTGAAATCAGGGGTACAAAATAACTCATAACTTTAAAATGAAGTAACGTAGAAACCAAATTTTTAGTATGCTATTTATTGGGTGAATGCTTATTCTAATTCTGCAATGTAGCACATTTGGCAGGAGTCCTTCTTTAAATATTTGTGGGATCAGTGTTCTGGCAAACTGCTTAAATGCCCAATCTGATTCTTAAGAGCTGAACTTGGGAGCAAGAAAAAGCTCTGGTAATGAACCTTTATGGGGCTATTAAAGTCATAAATGCCTCAACCTCTCATGGGATCATTTTCATTCCTTGAACTTTATACAGAATAATTAGACTAACTTTTTAACCCATTCTATAATAAAAACAGCTGGCTCATGATATCCCTAAATACTTTTAACATAATTCAAATTCAGCCTGAACTGCTTGAACTGTTGCTGAGTTGTAAAGATTTTTATTTCAGCCTGAATTTTTCAACCAGGATTTTACTATGACAGACGCCCTATTTTAAATGTGTGTACATTTGTATCACGCTTTGTGCCTTCTGTTTGTGTTAGATATGTTCAGAAAATGGCTGTATATAATACTGTTACTGTTTCACTTATTAAATAACAATAAGGTAGTTTCCTTATATGATGTCACATGCTTAAGGGACCCATAGAGCTGGATTTTTCAAAGCTCCGGGAATGCCACAAGCCCCTGGTGTGCCAAACATATGACACACGGAGCTTGCGGCATTCCCTTGTTGGCGATCAAGATTTTCCATCCCTTGCAACAATCATCACACCTTAGACAATGGTTTGTGGTCTAGCGTGTGCCACCCCTGGGAGGCAAAGTAGCAGTGCTTGCACCAGAGCATTGGCACAAGCTGCCGTAAATCATGGAAATCATCGCAACTGCACCCAAGATTTGAAATTTGGGTGCCGTTGTTGCAAAAGCGGTTGGCACACCGCAGAATACTAAGCCCTGTGGCACAGGGTGGGACACAAGCCCTGCTCCCCCATTTGAAAATCTGGCCCATAGGGTTTTATAGAGCCAGGGTGATTTAACTGAGAGACCCAAGGAAGGTATGGAAATTAGCAATGGCCTCTTTGCTTCAGTTTATTAAAGTAAGAAGCAGCATCATAGCAAATGCCCAAAGGGCCTGGGTGCAAGGAGATGTTACAGGGCCCTTCCCCAGTTTTGAATAAATTTCAAAATTATGATTTGGGCCCCTCAAACCTTGTGGGCCCGGGTGCCACTGCACCCCCTGCACCCTTGTAGCTACACCCCCTGGTAAGAGGGCAACCAGGGATTAACCTGCTGAATATTAGGCACTAATTACTCAGTATAGTACTTCAAGGTGGACCTCATATGTCTGTGATACAGGTACACAAAATTAGGGCAGGACCAGATGTCTGCTGACACCTAGAAGGCAGGTTAGTTCAGATGCAATTCCCCCCCCCTTGAAATCTACTGGTGACGAGTGACTGTTATGGGTCCAGGTGGCTGTCCTGGCCTAAAGGAAAGCTTATTCAAACTAAAGGATAGCAAGTACAAGGGCTTTGCCCCTATTTGTCACCATTAGGTAGTGCCCAAGAGGTATTCAAAATTCCAGCCATCTTTTAAGCTGGCCTTTATGTTTGGTGAAACCCTAATGGAAAGCGCTTAAGCATTACAGCATGGATCCCACAGAAGGAATGTAGGTTTTTTGTTGCTTGATAAACAAAATGGGATGATCTGGTTTATCTCTCTGAATTATGATTTCTTCATTTTTGTGTAACTCTTTCCAATATATCCATATGGGCCTAGTACAGTGAATCATTACTTTTGGCTTGCTATTTAACCCTGAATTATGGTGTATCCTTGAAATTATCATCTATTTGTTTGTATATTTTTGCAGATTTGCACAATCAGCCTATATGGAGGATAATGGATGGTCTTCGGGTAATAATCACACTATAATTACTTCAACAGGTTGTCATGACATTGTAAACCTCGAGAGCGAAGCTCAAGAGGTCTACTGTTGTCATGGCAACTTCAAGAAGTGATTGCAGTGTGGTTGTTACCCAAAGACCATCCATTAGCTTTTGTAGTGTGTGAGTACCAGTTTGTATTGAATTCACAGTACAGAATGTTACACAGAGTGAATGTTCCATTTTGTTATACCATTGTTATGACACAGTGAAGAGGGTATAACAACAATCTGATGTCATATCGATGGTATAACAACATTGGAAAGTGTGTGAATTTAGTTAATAATAAGCCTCTCCCATACATTATAAGGAATTAACCACATGAAAGATGTTGCTTTTTATCATGGGGAAAATTATTCCATTCTTCACTGTCTCCATAGTAATTCAAAATGATGGCATTTAACGTTTTTAACAATACACAAAAGATGGAGCAAAGTCTTTATTAACATTAATTTTCAGATATCTAATATAAGAAGGTACTGTTTAAATCTTGGCAATTTTAGGATAAAGATGTTTGAACAGCGGCTCTTTGTGAATTATTGTATCTTATCAGATGGAAATGAAGGGATATATTTATAACAAAGTTTAATCATGATACTGCTTTTTGTTTTACATACTGTGTCTGTATGGTACATTTGTATTTGTTTTTTAACATATTGTAAAGGCTTGTAGTCGAACAATAATTCTTAAAAATAAATAAATAAATGAAGATAGTTACTGATCTCTTGAGCCCTGGCTCTTACAAATACAGAGTCAGATTAACAAAGTAAAATAACATGGGGGCTGCTTCATATGGGGAAAAGCAAGACGTTGAACACATACACTGTCTTAAGTGCTATGACAGCACAGGATCTGATTGTATGGTTTAACTGAAAACAACTGAATGCATTTATTATTTTGTTTTATATTTTTCTTTATCGCCAGACTGTCTCACTCATTGTCTACCATAGTATCTATCATTATTTCTCTTTAAAAAAATAGTTATTAATTTAAAAAAATATGCAGACATAGTGCTGCCAAAAAATGCAGGCATGTTACCTGAAGCTTGAAAGAAGTGTATAGTACAAACATTCTAATGAAAAAAGAAGCAACTTAGAAGTTTTTTGTTATAAGGCAAATTAAACTGAAATTTCATCTCTTGCAATCTAGTATGTTTATACTATGGTTAACTTTCAACAGACAATTTGGATATTGTATATATTGTAACCCTATTTATTTCGAAAACCATGATCTAGTTCAGGAAAATTAATTATATTTTAGAGGCTTTTTTATTGTGTGTTTTGAGCTTATGAATAGAAGATAGTTTCCCCATTGGGTCCACTTTTAGATTGATTCAAAATGTGTATTTTATTAAATAATATGACTTTTAGTACTTTATTAGCCTTGGAGGCTAAAAGATTAGAGTTTATTTCCCAAGATGATCCACATGCTGCAAGTTAAAACACAGGCATGTGGCCCATTGCAATTCCAGGAGACTGGCATTTGATGAGGTTGAAACACATGTGGAAAGATAAGCAACAGATTAGTTTGTTTTGTTTGTTTTATTGATTATACTGGTAGGCATGGTAGGCAAACTAATGCTCGTTTTTACAGATGACCAGTATAAGTTAAACATTTTAGCAGATTTACATTTATAATAACAGTAAAAGTAAAACAATATAAATACAGCACATATCATGATTGCTCATTACAATGGCATGTAGACATCGAGCTATATCAAGAACTAGGATTTCATCCTCGTAGGAAAAACTGTGTTGTGCTGAGTAATTGGATTTTTTTAACTTTATTTTTATTAGTTAACTGTATATGTAAAACAGTACACTTAGCCTGTAGTAGGTACATAGTAAACACTTCAAAATTACTATAGAATGAGTATATCATTTTTACAGTCAGGAGTTTATATGCACCTATCCAGTGTTAAACCATGGGGTTGCTAGATGTATAAAATACCAGCCAAACAAAATAATATTTAAAGGCTGTTACCACCATGAGCAGGGATTACCAACACATACAGAAGATTAAAATCATGCATCCTATGACATGGGTGTAGCATCCACTCATCCAAGATAGAGAGTTAATTGTAAGATGAATAGTGCAGTATACTCAGTAAAAGATATTGATAAATCCACTAACATCAGCTTCTTAACATGTGGGAAATCAGTTCAATAATCTGAAAACTAGCAAGTATAATTAGCAACTACATAATGTCTAGAAGGAAAGATGACTCCAGGAACAGAAGCAAAACTCATAGCAGCAAACTGCTAAACATCTTAGCCAACATAAGTGAAACAAAAGTGACTGCTTGCCACATTGAGTTCCCAATATAGAGCCATAAACAGTACTCAAAACAATTTAACTAGTTTAAGAAAGTCTTTGCAGGAGCAGTCCTTTGTCAGTCCAATAAAGAGAACAGTTCAACTGTGCGCTTTTCTGTCCTGATGGAACAGTAGTTCCCAAAAGTCTAGTGCACATGTACCAGATCTTGAAGACATCAAAGTCAGCCACTTCGTACAAAATACACCAGCTGAAGAAGCCATTTTGACCACTCTTCCTCTTTGACATCCCCAGCGCTCCAAGGCCAGGTCCCACATTGTAATTATTCAGAAATAACTGCAAATGCACAAACTGTGCACTGGCCAGTGTTAGGGGAAACAAGGGAAGGCAGGCATGTTACTGTCTCTGGTAAATAGCTGCTGTCTGGGTCCCACAGATATTTAGGCACTGTCCTCCAAGTCTGTATCAGAACCTTCTCCCTTGGTCCTAAACTCCTTCTCTATTTGATTCACCATCTTTGTGGCTTCACCAGCATCAGCAAATTGATATGTCTTTTCCCTGTATACAACTTTCAAACTAGCTGACATTAGCAAAACATGATGAACTCCCAGCTGACATAATCGGGCTCTTACCCCATCAAAACATTTCCAGCATTGTCAGGTCACGTAGCTTAAATCTGGGAAAAAGTGAATTTTATACTCTGCCAGTCCAAAGGGGCTCATTGTCTAGCCTGTGTCAGAATAATGTCTTTGTCAAGAATGGTTCCCAAGACAACAAGCAGGGTACATGGTGGCAGTTTGTTCATTGCTGTCCGACTTCTCCCCCCTCTCAGACTGATCTGGTAAGCTTTCAATACAGTAGTCAGAACTTCCACATTTAAGGCTTCATTAAAGAAAGTGGCAAAGAATTGAGTAATGTTTTCTCCCTCAACACTTTCAGGGAGCCCAAGGATTCTTACATGTGTTACTAGGGATGCATTTTCTAGGTTTTCAAGATGGCTTCAGAGCAACACATTCTCTTTAGTAAGACCCGTAGATACTGCTAGAGCTGTCTCAGCTGATTTAGAGGTGGATTTTACTTCTTCCTCTACCAGCCCCATTTTTGTGTCCAGTATTATAAATTGATTTGAAAAGTCCTCTGTTTTTTGATCTAAGCGCTTAATAGCCTGAAGGAGAGCCACGTTGGATGACTGTGTAGTGGCTTTGGTTCCTGCTCCCTGGCTAGAGTCTTTGCTTGTGCCCAGCTTTGGGTCCTTGGGTTGGGCTCCATCTCCTCCTGCTCCCGGTTTGTTCCCTCTGCCCATAACTCTGAGGAACTTAGATAGAAACATCCCAAAAATATATTGATTGCTTGCTTTGATCTTCCTCTTTCCAGTGAATAAAATAAGTGGAATGTTAGTTTTACTGAAGAAAATTGACGTTTCTTGGCATAATGTGTAGAGCTCTGCAAAAAAGCTGCTGTAAGCTCAGCAGTTGGCCATGCCCCCCATGCTGAGTAATTGTTGATGGAAGAGTGGTGTACAGTTTGATTGCATTATATGATAAACCTATTTGACCTCTTGGGTGTTCCCAAAAGGAACAAAACATGTGAAAGACTGAGATTCCATTGCACGGGTATGTCTAGTCTTTGTTCAAGGAATAAAAAGACTGGTTATGCATTTTGGGTAGTTACCCAGAGCAACCTTTTGCATAAATGTAGCAAGTTTAACATTTTTATGATCTTCAAAAGAGAGGCACCCCATGCTGTCATAAACAGTGCAATGGTGAGTTTGAAATGGAAGGTCAAATACAAATCAATAAACAAGATTACACAAATAATTGACTGGTTATAGCCCAACCCCTTCCAAGGAATAGCACACACGCCCATAACTGATTGTGGAAAATAGAAAGCTGATAGTTAAGAGTGCCCTAGTTTCCCTGACCAAGTATTTTTTAATCCTGAAAAGTATTCTAATCCTCTGATGAAATGTCTTAACCATCCTGGTAATATGTGGACCATATGTTATTGAACTACCCACTGTCAGGCCCAGATATTTAAATTTATTAATTGTCTCAATAAAAATCACCATCAAGAGATTTCATTTTAAAATCTACGTAAGTTTACCCTCTTACTTTGGCCAGCAAAAAGCATGGCTTTTGTTTGTTTTTTTATGTTTAATATAATCCTGTTCAATCTAAACAAATGTTGCAGACCATTGAAACCTTTCTGAATCAAAATATTCAAGGGCCTCTGCTTCTCCCCCACTCAGCAATACTGCACCATTGGCATATAATAATGTAACCCCTATGTGATGCTATCCCAAGGGCTACTACCGCTGCCTGCTTGGCTAGTAGCAGGTTAAGGGGCCTAGTTTCTGGAATGGGTGCCTCCACCTGGAGGTCAGGGTTGGTAGTGGTTAAGCTAACCTGGGCATAGCCCTCCAGGACACTGTAACCTCCCCCTTTCCTTACTAGTGGCTGGAACAATACACAATAATCACATTCACAATACCCCTGATACACCACACAAGTACCCTCACTGTTTGCACTTACCACCAGGGCTTTCCTCTGGCTCGGCCCTGGGGACCCCCTTTAAAACAAGGTTATACACAGCAAATAACAGCAGTACAGTACTCTTTCACAAACTGGAACCACAGTCGGTGTAAATGCAAAAAAGAGTTAAATCTGATTTATTTAAGGGACTTGAACAAGGGAGGGGCGTAATCAGGTTAATTTGCTTAAAGGCTGTATCAATCAAACAGTTATGCATGCACTTCAGGGTCCATAAACAGTCACACACCCTGGGTACCCAGATGGAGAATGGTGGGTTAGCCAGAAATGTTGCAGTTGGTTGGGGCCCTGTGATGGAAGAAAACAACATGCACCACACACACTAATTGTAATCCGGAGCCAGAGGGCTCAGTTCATGAAAAGAAAACAACAAGACAATCAGATGACACACTTCTAGATTAGGCTGTTGTTGCAGGGAGCTACCCTGATGATTAATCATGATACCCAAGACTGGACACAGGCTGGATGAAAATTGAGACTGCAGTGGTTGATCTGGAGTGCCAGGAGAAGCAGGGCCCACACAATTCGTCGAGGCATCGTTCCTGTTCAGGCGTGGAGCAGGGGGCTGATCCTCAGGCAGGTCTCTCATCGATGGCTTTCTCTGTGCAGCGGGTAGTCTAGCTGGGCCAGTGTGGCAAGGCCCAGGCCAAATGGAAACAAATTTGGATACAGTCCGTTTTGGGTTGGATACAGCTTCCAGTAAGCAGAACACAGTTCACACAGTGGGAAACCAAATCATGACCCACTTTCAACGCACAGCACATTTACTTGTAAGGAAATTCTACTGTACTAGGCAAACCATCTCCAGTCACGATTGCAATGTCTCTGCACAAACCGGGGATTCAAAAGCAGCTGGAAATCCTGACAGGCCGATCGCATTCAGCAAAATCTTCTGCCTTTTTCAGGTATGAGCCTGGTAAAAAATCAGTGGCTTACTTCGTTCTCACAAACTTGGATTTAGTCTGAAATAATTCTCTTCTCCCTCTCAGGGGCAGCAGGCAGACATGCAGGCCAAAACTCAGGCCTTTCCACAGAGACTGTCTTGAGCTATTGCTTCTTCAGCTCCCAACTTCTGACTCAAACTGCAGCAAGCCAGGGAATTTCCCCAAGATCCAAAAGGTTTGGTTGGCTGATTCATCTGTCAGTCACAACAGGAGCTCCCCCTTCAGGTGCAAAGAGGTGCCAAAAGCCCAAAACTACAATTCCTACAGATTCTGACTCCAGACAGCTCCTGTAATCTGTCTCCATTTTAGGTCACACCAGTACTGATTGGTTCAATTTGGCAGTCCCGGGCCAAAGTGGTGGGGATAAACAAAACAGTCCTTGCTGCAAAGAAGGCAGGTTAGACAAACTACATTATCATTATCACTCCAAATGATTTTCAGCAAATAGTTACATCTTTCAACAGAGCTCCCTCTCAGATTACTTATGACTGCAATCCAGGCAGCTCTTAAAGAGACAGTGCACAGAGGCTATACAGGCACTCTCTGGCAATCACATTTAAACTGCTAAAATGCAGGACACCAGCCTGGCAGTGAGCATTTAGGCAAGCTCAAGGAAGACTTTTCGGGAACTCCATTTGTAGAGGGGTTACACCCTTCCCTGCCTGGAGAAAACTTGGCATCCGCGTCAAGTCTGTGCCATCATAATATTGCAAATGCAAACTATACAAGACATTTATACCATTAACATGTTATGCAAGTGACATCCGATGCATCAGTCAACGTAAACTTATACCTTTACCATACATATTCTCTACACTTTACAATACTATATCCATTCTGACAACACATTTTGCATATTTCACACAGGTAAATTGAACATTACTATACTGAATCAGGAAATAACTTCTTGTACCTTAAACAATGCAAGAGGTGGCCCTTCCCTATCTGCTAACTTGGGGCTGGATGGGGCAGAAGCACCATGGTGAGAGGGCAGAACAAGTAACTGGAATGGGCCATCAAGCTCAGTTTGGGCAGTGAGCTTGGTGAGATATAAACACCTTTGTGCACCACATTGAGAGGCAAATCCACTGGCCTCCTGGGAAATCATAACTGAGGCATACTACTGGCTTGACAGCTTGGCCAGTCTTTCTCAGGGGGACAATTACAGTCTCTGTACTCTCAGCACTGGTCTGGGGACTCTAATCACTTGTGAGGGGTGCCTCTGCCTGGATGGGAAATGTCCAAACTTGGAGCACTGTCAGCTACTTACTCTGTAGGCTCTGTTTCTACAACACTTGACTCATTTTGCGAAGGCTCGGGCACAATCAAGCTTTGAGGCACTGAAGTGGGGTGGTCAGCACTCTCATAGTGTTCTTCAGGGAGCATTGGCTCCAAGGACAAAGCTGGGGGGTTAGACAGTTCAGAAGGCCCAGCTTCATCCCTGCAATTAGTCATAGGATTTCCTCAAAACAACTGACTCAATTCATAGGAAGGGTAATAGGCATTGTCACACTCACTATCATCAGAATCTGACTGACAATCACTATCAGTCTGGACCTGCTGGGGGAGAACCCTTAAATCTGTATCCACTGGGGTAGGTTGACTCTGTCTCTTCCTTGCAGCAGCATGAGTCACCGGCCCAGGGGAATCAATCTCTGATTGTTCAGCCTCAATTATGACTTGGCCAATAGGTAGCAAGTGGTTACGGTGCATGGTCTTGACAGCTTTGGAGCTGTTCTCTGGGCGCACCTTGTACACAGGTAAATCATCCAACTCTCCAACTACTACATGGGGAAGATGGTGCCACCGATGAGCAATTTTGTATTTACCATGCAGTCTTAAATTGCGTAACAACACGCGGTCACACAGGGCTCTTGAACCTTTCCTTTTTTATCATGCCTTTCTTTGTTGGCTAGATTTCTCTTGGCAGCCATTGTCTGGGCCAGTTGATAGGCATGGTTCAATTGAGCTTTCAGTTTTGTACATATTGCAAGTAGTTTTTGGCTCGGACCCCATCTGGAGAGACCCCAAAACAGACATCAACAGGCAGCCGGGCCTCTCTCCCAAACATGAGGTGGTAGGGAAAGAAGCCAGTAGCATCATTTTTCTTGCAATTGTATGCGTGTACCAAGGTGCTAATCTGATGGCTCCATTTATGCTTGTTGTTTGGGTGGAGGATGCCTAGCATGTCTAGCAGGGTGCAGTTAAAGCGTGCTGGTTGAGGGTCCCCCTGTGGGTGATAAGGGGTGGTTCTTGACTTTCGCACCCCCAATAGAGAGAGCATTTCTTTGATAGCTGACTCTCAAAGTCTCTGCCTTAATCAGAATGAATCCGCTCTGGGGCACCATAGTGGACAAAGAAATTTTCCACTAGCACCTTGGCCACGGTAGATGCCTTTTGATCTTTGGTGGGGAAAGCTTGTGCATACCATATGAAATGATCTGTAACCACTAACACATTGCCAATGTTCCACTGATCAGGTTCTAAACACAAGACGTCTATGCAGACTAGTTCCATGGGGGTGCTGGTAGTAATATTAACAAGGGAAGCAGCCCTCTGAGGCAGGATTTTTCTTTGCAGGCAGCGACTATAAGCCTTTACATGGTGCTCAAGATCAGCCCCCATTTTGGGCCAGAAGAAGCAAGATCGTACCAGGTCAAGGGTTCTGTCAGTACCGAGGTGCCCCATTTGATTGTGAAGGGACCTCAGTACCAAATCTTTAAAGGCCATTGGCAGGACCAGTTGTTGCTTGTCTACTTTGCCCCTATGATCTAATGTCTCTCTATACAACAACTGATTGAGCAACTTCAATCTGGTGCCTTCTTTAAACAATAAAGCAGATTGCAAGTCAGTGGAACGTAACTTAGACACATCTTTCCCTGCATGCAGGGCATCAAGTGCTGGCTGAATCATAGGATCTTGGGATTGACCCACTGAATGCTGTCATTGTCAAATTGAGGTAGTGCACTAATATCTAGAGCAGAAAAGTGGCAATAAGCAGCTGGTATACAGGTGTCAGAAGGGCCCAAGTAATCTACTAAACAGTCCACTGTGTCCTCAGACATCTGTTCATCTCTATCAAACTTTTGGCACAATGCTCGAATGTCAGGTTCAGACAGCCTGACCCAACCACTCTTGGAAGTGGGCCTTTGTGATAGGGCGTCAGTATCAATATGGTTCAGGCCCGGTCTATATTCGACAGCATAATCATAGGTTAATGCAGAAAGCCACCGGTGCCCAGTGGCGTCTAACTTAGCTGAAGTCTGTACATAGGTCAATGGGTTATTGTCAGTCTTCACCAATATCTTTGCCCCATAGAGGTATTCATGAAACTGGTCAATGATGGCCCATTTTAGTGCAAGAAACTCCAACTTATGCACAGGGTAATTTTGTTCGGACGGGGTTAAGCTCTTACTGGCGAAAGCTATTGGTCTCAGGCCATCCTCATGGTCTTGATACAGCACCGCTCCTGGACTCTGCAGACTAGCATCCGTATGCAGCACATAGGGTTTGGTGGGATCAGCATAGGTGAGGATGGGGGCATTGGTGAGCTGGTATATGATCTCATGGAAGGCTGCTTCACAGTCAGTCATCCAGCGGGGCCCAAAGAGTTCACCTGGGTGGAAGTATACTTTTTCTGTTTATTTAATGGACCCTTTTTGTATTTACGATTGGTAGGAGGGTAACCCTGGGTAAGGTTCAAGAGTGGGCCAATCACCTTGGAATAGTCTTTTATGAACCTGCGGTAGTAGCCACAGAACCCCAGGAAACATCGTAGTTCAGATTATGGGGCTGGGGCCAAGTAGTCAGTGCTTCAACCTTACTGGGATCAGTCTCTATCCCTTTTGTAGATACTATGTGCCCCACATACTTCACAGAGGTTTGGAAAAACTGGCCCTTGTCAATGGACAGCTTGAGGCCGAAGTCTTCCAGTCGGTCTAGGACTTTAAACAGTCAGTTGTCATGCTCCTCTAAGGTGCTCCCAAACACAATGACATCATCCAAGTACACCAGGCATTCCAGCAAATTCATATCTCCCACCACACGTTCCATCAGTCGCTGAAAGGTGGCCGTGGCACTCAATATCCCCTGTGGCATGCTCAGCAATTTGTAGAACCCCAATGGAAAGATGAAGGCTGTTTTCTCACGGTCTTCCAGGGCCATCAGGATCCGGTTTTATCCACTGTGAAGATCCAACACTGAGAACCATTTGCTTTCATTCAAGCAGTCCAGGGCATCTTGTATACAAGGCATAGTGTATTGGTCTGGGATGGTCCGCCGGTTCAGGGTTTGATAATCAACACACATCCTCACAGACCCATTCTTCTTATGCACAACCACAATGGGAGAGGCGTATGGGCTCCTGGATTCTTGTATCATGCCAGCAGTGAGCATTTCCTGCAGGTGTCTTCTCACATCATCTATGTCTGCTGGGGCTAGGCATTGGGACCTCTCTCAAAATGGCTATTCATCATGCAGGAGTATGTGATGCTCCACGCCCTGGACACATCCCACATCCCATTCCTTCAACAAAAACACTTGGTCTCTCTGGGTAAGTCCCTTGCTAATTCTAGCCTTCCATTCAGCTGGCAATGGGGAGTCATGAAAGTCAAACAAGTCTGAGGTCACTCTCTCCTTCTTGCCAGGGTGCTTGTTGCTGGGCAACACTACAGTGTTGGTGCAGTGTACCATAGCTAGGGTGCACCCTCTGTTCACCTAGATCTCCCGATCTGACACACTGTGAATCTGGACCATCACTCATCATGCATAGGCATGGGCATGAGCAGGCAAGATGCTGGGCTTGACCAATAATCCTTCTGACAATTTTCCATTGCCTGGCGCATCCAACATCAGTATTTTGTTCTTGACATCTTTCCAGAGGCGGACCTCCCTTTGAATGGTACACTGGGCGTTGGGGGCCAGTACCATTGAATCAGGATCCTTCTTCCACATGCTCCCCACCGGTTCATCCTGATCTACTTCCTTGGGTTTCTGTTGCATGTCATAGGCCCTCTTGATCAGAGCCAGAATTCTTAGAGCCCTTCCAGTCTGTCGCCCTTGTTTCTCATGACAGACTTGTGCTAGCCTCCCAAACATGTGGGTGTTTGTTCCAGTTAACAGGGGAACCCCATCATACAGTCCAGTGGGGGGGACACACTAAGGCCAGTGTCTCTACTTGCTCCTCCACACCAGTTACAGTTGCACAAAAAGACAACCAAAGGCGGACATATCCTAAGTAGGGATAAGACTTGTCATTCAGCCCCCACACATGTAGGCCTTCCAGGGATTGTAATGGCATATCAGATAAGTATTTGTCATACCAGTCCTGAAATACAGTGGTCACTTGCAACCCACTGTCAAGCACAGCCCAAGTAGGAATACCATTCACAGCCACAGTAGTCTCCACTGAGGGGTCCACTATTTCGGACCAGTCAGGAGGGACAGCATCAGGGGCCTGGACAGACAATTTAGCCACAAAGAGGTTTGAGTTAGGATGTCCAAAACCTTCACTGCAATCATTTCGTGCACCCCTTGACCACTGATTTGGTTTCTGAAACTCCCCTTGCCACCCGGTGCCTTCCCCCTTAGAGGAGGGGGACCTGCCAGGCAATGGAATATGCTGGGACAACTCGGGGGATGGTTGTGATGTGTGTGTGTGAGAGGGAGAGCTTCAGAAGAGGACTGCAGGGGCATGGAACACTAGGCGGCCCAAAGGAGAGGTGGACGCCAGAGTGTGGAGGAGGTAAAAAGATCATACAAAAAAAAAAAGAAGAATGGAGGGAGTGAGCAGGACAATACAGATGCAAGAGATCAAGCAGGTAACCAGGACCCAGACTGTGTGGGGCCTTATAGGTTAACAACCTGATCTTATAGGAGATGCGCCACTTGATCGGTAACCAGTGCAGTTCCTGCAGTGCTGGAATAATATGACTCAACATGGAAAGGCCTGTCAAAAATCTCGCAGCTATGTTCTGCACCAGCTAGAGGCATTGCAGCACACCTCCACTGACCCCGAGGTAGAGGACATTGCAGTAGTTGAGACGAGATGTCACAAAAGCATGCACCTGTAAAGGCAGGTCCTCAGGGGGAACAAGGAAATTAATCCTGCTAATATTTCTAAGATGGCAGAAACCATTCTGAATATCTGCCGACACCTGAGCCTCAAACGTCAGACATTCATCCAGAATAATGCCTAGATTCTTCACCTGTTGGACAGTGTCAAGACAAGAAGTGCCAAGACAAAGGTTCAGTAACCCCTCTGACACTGTCCATCCCCCTTTCCTACCCGGCTCAAGCACCAGTACTTCAGCCTTATCAGGATTGAGTCTCAGCCAGCTCAAGGACATCCATCCAAACATTTGTTCAGCACGTCCACAACCCCCTGGTCCTGGGGTGCAAAAGACAGGTAAAGCTGACTATTATCTGCATAGCAGTGAAAACCAACTCCATACTGCCTGAAGATCTTGCCCAGGGGTAGCATGTACACTGAAAACAACATGGGTGAAAGGGCCGATCCCTGGCATACCCTGCAGTGCAACTCCCTTGCACATGATGAGAAAGTACCCATTACTATCCTTTGAGAACTGCCCTGAAGAAAAGACTCAAACCAGCTAAAAACTGTGCAGGTGAGTCCCACGTATTCCTTGAGATGGTCCAAAAGCAGCCCATGGTCCATGGTATCAAACACAGAGGAGAGATCAAGGAGAACGAGAATTGATCTCTCTCCTCTATCCGTCACCACAAGCAGATCATTTTGCACAGTGACCAAAGCGGTTTCATTGCTGAATCTCAACTGAAAGCCCAACTGGAGAAGCTCATAAATATTGACGGTCTCAAGATGAGCCTCAAGCTACATGTCAATCACCTTCTCAAAAACCTTACCTAGAAATAGCAGGTCAGAGACAGGTCTGTAATTTGCTAGGACATCTGGCTACAAAATCATTTTTTTCAAAAGGGGTCTCACCAGCATGCTTTTTAATTTGGCTGGAAAGACCCCTTCTGACAAGAAATGTCCAATGATACCAGTGAGTACTGGATCCAGCTGCTTCACACAGCCCACTAGGAGCTGTGTTGGTCCTGGGTCCAGTTCATAGTAGGTAGGCCACAGCCCAGAGAGCACCCTGATGACCTCCTCATAATCACTGGCCAAAACTCACACCATGACCACTGACAGCTGCCACAACATCCTGATCCCCCCCACTGCTGGACAGTAACTGTCCAGAAAAGGAGGTCCCAGCCCTAATGGAGGACGCCCTCTCTGAGAAAAACTGAGAAAAATCCTCACATTTTGTAAATGATGCAATTTTCATGGGCTCCAGACAGGCCGGGTGTAAAAGCCTGTCTACTGCCCAAAAAAGCTGAGCTGGTTGGTTCTTCCCAACAGCAATCTTTCTGGACAGGAATTTTGGTTTGATACTCACCATAGTGAGTAGTCAAAGCTAGTTTGTCCTCCTGAGCCCAGGACTTCCTCCAACACCTTTCCAACCTCTGTTCCATAACCTTCATCAACCTTAGCTCCCCATCAAACCATGGTGATCCAAGACATGAAAGCAAAGGACAGACATGGACTGGAGCTATCAGGTCAAAGGCCACAGTGACAGCCCTATTATAGGCTGCTAATGTTTCCCCCCATACCCACAGCACAGGTCTCCCATACACCTAAGGTGTCAAATACCACCAGAAGACCCTCAGGGTTCAACTGTTTCAAAGGGTGATATCTGACTACCTCCATGGAGGGAGGGCTACAGAGGGGGTCCCTGAACTTAAAACTGATGGCACAATGATTCAACCAACTGATTGGGTCAGTTCTGAGGTTCTCCATCTCAAGCCTGTGTGGAACACTTGGTTCAACACATGTCCATGTTGGTGAGTTCCAGCAGCAATTGCTTGTGCTAGACCCAGAGCTAGCATGCTCTGAAGGAACTCCTACCCACAATGTGATAGTCTGTCATCAACAAAGGCATTGAAATCGCCAAAGATAATCCACCTGGATGACTCAAACAGCTGGTCATCAACAAACTCCACAATTTCCTGTAGAATGTCCCCTTCACACTCAGGTAGACAGTATATGAGGAGGATTCTGCACCCAGCACCTTGCAATTACTGTGAAGGCCAGGAAGCTGGTAGAGAGATCAAAGGGATAATTCTATCTGTCATAAAGCCTCACTAATTATGAAGAAAATATATATTTTTTTAATGTTTTAGCAGTGGGCTGAGACGTGCGACTGATAACATTTTTTTTTATTTAGTTGTTTAACCAGGTATAGCACACTAAGCTGAAAGCTTTTTTACAGGAGCGACCTGGGAGCACAAGGAGGTTAAGTGACTTGCTCAGGGTCACACAGTATGCAAGTGGAAGCTGTGGGATTCAAACCCAGGTCTGGTCTGCTGGATGTCACCAGATTTGCAGCTCAGAGCCTTAGACCACTGCGCTATACTGCCTCAATTTAAGTTCTTAGGTTTGAGTGACCTCACAGCCAGCAACTGTGAGCTGTGTCATCAGGGAGGAGAAGTTTGAAAGAAAGATATTACTAGCCAGCTGGGAGAAAAGATTGTATTTGATTTTTGGCTTGGTGAGCATTTGACAAATCTGCCCTGGACTTCTGACAACCTCTCACAGTGCTGTAGGTAAATTTCAACCATCTGTTTTTTTTTCTTGAAACCTAGGATAGTAGAAAGTCAGTAAAATGTTTTGTTTTTGTATAATTATCCATTTACTTTAAAAGACTGTAAACCCAATTTTATATGTTCTGTGTTTTGTATTTTATCTATTTTTAATTTTTAGTAAACATTATTTTTCTTGAAATTCTGCCTGTGCCTTTCTCAGTTTCTTTTGCATGTGAATGCTGGAAAAGTGTTAATAATTCTGACAACTGTTAAGGGCTTAAAAGTGTGTTACTATCTTGCTAAGGTAAGAATATACCTAGGTCTCTAACTGAGCCAAAAGAGGAGACTTGTGAATCAGGCTGGTGCCCACAGGGTGAAGTATTGCACTGCATCCACTGAATAGAGTGCATATCTGAGCCTGTTAACTGGGTGTGCTAGTGAAAAAAAGGTTTATATTTGACCCCAGGGATTGAGGCTAGTAGGTGATTCGGACCCAAAACAGACAGGAGGGTTATCCTGTTTGTCTCCTGTTCACATATTGCACTTTGAGGTTTGGCACTGTGGGAGCAAAGGGCCTGACCTGCGGAGTGCATTTGTGACAGATCTGGTTGACAGCGGTGCAATTTTAAAGTTTTTGATAACACGAGCATTAACAGTCCTGTGTGTCAGATTGATAACTGTAACATCTCACATGCAAAATAAGGCAGTGATTTAAAAAGTAAAGAACTATATCATTGTGCTTACAGTTTAAGTTCCCTGTTTAATTTTTTTCAGGTGTAAGTTAGTTTAGCCATAGATAGGGAAGAAGATGGCTTCCAACTACAGCGAGTACACTGCAGACTACCTGAGGCAGTTGTGCCAAGAGAGAGGAGAGTCCATCACAAGAGGTGAGCCAAAAGGCATCTCATGGAGGCTCTTGTGGCAGCCGATGCCCAAGACCGGTGACTGAAAAGGACCAAACCTTAGGCGTGGAAGGGCCAGGGTCCAATGCAGTGTCCAGACCCAGGAAGGAGGACAGCAGGACCAGTGCAAGCCAAGAGCCACAGCAGCAGAGGAAGGTCACCAACATTCTGGAGCCAGAAGGGACCAGCTTGCAGTTGGAGTTGCAGAGAATGGATCTGGAATTTAAGAGAGAAGAGAAGTGAGAGCAAAAAGCCACAGAGGAAAGACAGTGACAGCGTCAGAGAGAGGCTGAATGAGAGCAGTGAGAGGCTGAGTGAGAGCAGCGAGAGGATGAGCAAGAACAGTGAGAGGCTGAGTGAGAAGAGCATGAGCACCAGAGGAAACATGAACTGGAGAAACTATGACTCCAAACACCAGTACCAGAGCAGGTAAGTGGCCTGGGTGAAAATGGAACTCCAGGACTGAGTTACAAATTAAATTCTAAATTGATAGCTGAATTTAAAGAGGAGGAAGATATGGATGCATTTTTAAATTCCTTTGAAAAAGTATATATTCAGGCAGAAATTCCCAGAGAGTCCTGGAGCTTCCAGCTATCCCTGCTACTTACCGGGGACGCTCAGGAAGCATTGGGTCAAATGGACAATCAGAACAGTAATTATTATAGCAAACTTAAAGCTGCACTGTTAAAGAAATATGATTTAACAGCAGAGGCATACAGAGTTAAATTACGTAAGCTCAGGAGAAGCCCTGACATGAGCTATGAGGAGCTAGCCACTAAACAACGTCAGTTTTGAAAACGTTGGTGGGAAGGGATTGAAGCAGACTCTGCAGAGAAAATTGAAAATGTTGTACTGTTAGAGCAATTTTTGGGGGCGTGCCCAGCAGAGCTGAAAACCTGGATAGAGGGCAAAGATCCAAAAACAGTGCAGGAGGCTGCTGAACTCACGGACCGCTATGCCAGGAGCAGACCTGCTCTGAGAGGGAATGGGGCAGGCATGGTAGCACAGAAAGGGAAAAGTCCACCTTCAGGGCAACTAAAACCCTCCCTGCCTCCACTGAAACCAGGCAGACCAAGGTTACAAAGAAAAGATTTGCCTGATAAAAGAAATGAATGTTGGATATGCTGACAACCTGGGCACCTTGCCAGGCAGTGTTCAAAAAAGGCAGACAGTGCATAAAGTGGTGCTAGGAAAGAAGTGGGTTGTTTGTGTATCCCTGAAAGCATGCCAATAAACATGAGGGAGCACATATACTCAGTTACAGTGAATGGGGTACAGACCCATGGATTAAGGTACATGGGGGGTGGCCCTGACTTTGGTAAAAGGGGATTTGGTAGAGCCTGAACAGCTTATACCCAATCAATTTGTGACTGTATGGGGATTCATTGGAGAGGAGAAAATGCTACCACTTGCTAGTGTTCTCCTGGACTGGGGTGAGACAGGAGAGACTGTGCCAAAAGCTGCAGTAGCAGTGAATCTTGCTTTAGATGTAATTATTGGAAACAATCTCCAACAGGGAATGGTGTGTGCAGTTGCCCACAGCCAAGCAGCAAAGGTAAATTGTAGTTCCCTGGACCCCATAGAAGCCCCTGTGGAAAACACTGGGAGGCTGGTTCCCCAGCCTGTTTCTTCTGATGTGGAGAATAATGAAAGGGGGGTAGAAATTCCACAGGTAGCAGTTAACATAACAGCTACAGAAGGTTACCCTGAGGAAGGAGGTGTAACCAGTAGTCAGAGGGTAAGGGATGGCAGTGACCCTGAATGCCCTGATGCTAGAGCTAGGGATCTTAGTTTAGAAACTGGAGGGGACCTGTCCCATGCCTTGGGAATGTGTAAGGATTTTGCAGCTGTTCAGAAAAGTGACCCTAGTTTAGAGAAGCTGAGGGCTTGGGCAGACTCTGATGGAGCACAGGGAGGTGATGGAAAACATAAAGTTTATTGGGACAATGGACTGCTGTATATGCAGGATGTAAAGACAGAGGGAGGGGTGATGGGCAGGCAGCTTGTCATCCCCCAGAGGGTACCATGAGTGATTGCTCAAGATTGGTCACAATATTCCCATGTCTGGTCATCTGAGAATTGCCTGCACTATGCAGCGATTGGCCCAGAATTTCTATTGGCCCAACCTCACCCAGCAGATGAAGGAGTATTGCAGGTCTTGTCACTGGTGCCAAGAAATAGGGAAGGCAAGTAGGAAAACCCAAACTGACCTAATTCCCTTGCCCATAGTGGAGGAGCCATTCCAGAGGGTAGGGATGAATATTGTGGGGCCCTTGAATACCCCCAGCTCCTCCGGGAAGAGGTTTATCCTAACTGTGGTGGATTATGCCACCCAGTATCCAGAGGCAGTCACCCTATCCTCACTGAGGGTAGATAAAGTGGCAGATGCCTTGCTAGGGATTTTCTCACATGTTGGTTTTCTGTGGGAGGTTATCACCAATCAAGAGGGTTCCTTCATGTTGGACCTGATGAAATGTCTGTGGGGCGGTGCAGAGACACACAACATCTTATCACCCACAAGCCAATGGGCTTGTGGAAAGATTCAATGGTACCCTTAAATCGATGATCCAAGCATTTGTGGAACAGCATGGGAGACACTGGGAGAAATACCTTCCCCACTTGTTGTTCGCATACAGGGAGGTACCCTAAGAGTCGATAGGGTTTTTCCATTTCGAGTTCTTTTATGGATGTAGGGTACGTGGGCCCCTAGACTTGATCCGGGAGGACTGGGAAGGCAAACACACCACCCAGGGAACTCCCATTGTGGATTATGTCCTTAAGTTTAGGGAAAAACTGAAGGAACTTATGGGGACAGCCCAGAGCAACCTGGCAGCTGCACAACAAAAACAAAAGGTATGGTACGAATGCAGAGCTAGAGCTCGCTCATACACTGTGGGTCAGGAGGTCATGGTACTAATCCCGGTCCAGAAAGATAAGCTGCAGGCCGAGTGGGTAGGACCATAGAAGGTAGTCAGATAGGTGAATGATGTAAACTACATTATAGAACTGCCTGATAGGAGACATACCCAAAGAATGTACCATGTCAACATGATGAAGCCATATGCTATTAGGACTGACATGGTCTTTGCAGTGTGTAGTTCTAGGGAGGGGATGGACGAAGGACACCCGCTTCTGGACTTGCTGCAAGAAAGCAAACAGAAGTCCTCTGTAGAGGCAATTAAAATCTTGCCCCAGTTGACCCTGGACCAGATCCAGAAAGTAAGGGAGGTTTTAGCAGACTTTGCCCAATTGTTTAGTGCCAAGCCTGGACTAACCCCCTTAGCTACGCATGATGTGGAGATGGGGACACAAGCGCACATATGGCAAACAGCATATTGGGTGTCAGAGGCCGTTCAAAAGGACATAAGGAGGAAGGTGGAGGAAATGCTGAATTTAGGGGTGATCCAGAAATCCCACAGCCCTAGGCCTCACGCGTAGTCCTTGTTCCCAAGCCAGATGGCTCTACTTATTTTTGTGTTTACTGTCATGGACTCAATGCAGTCATGAAGTTAGATGCCCACCCAATGCCATAGACGGACGAACTCCTGGACAAGTTGTGAGGGGCAACATACCTTACCACTATTGACCTTACAAAGGGGCATTGACAGGTAGAGTTAACTGTCAGAGCTAGGGAGAGATCAGTCTTCATCACTCTGATAGGATTATTTGAGTTCAAAGTAATGCCTTTCGGAATGAATTACACCCCTGAAATCTTCCAAAGGTTGGTGAACCAGGTGTTAAATGGGTGCTGAGGAGTACACTGTGGCATACCTGGATGACACTGCCATCTTTAGTACCAGCTGGGAGGAACACCTGGCCCACCTTAATGAAGTGCTGGGAAGGATACAGAGGGCCAGACTCACTGTAAAAGCTGAGAAGTGCCAGGTGGCCATGGCTGAGGTGGCCTACCTTGGGCATGTAGTAGCCCGGGGACAGCTCCGTCCTAATCAAGCAAAAATTGAGGCAATCAAGGCATGGCCCAGACCTGAAACACAGAGGCAGGTTCAGAGTTTTCTAGGGACAGCAGGGTACTATAGGAAATGTGTACCAAACTACAGTGCCCTGGCCACTCCCCTACCTAGCCTGTTAAGGAAAAGGATGCCAAAAAGGATTAACTGGGAACCAGCCTGTGAGCAAGCCTTTACACACCTAAAGGAGGCACTGTGCAGTACTCTTGTATTAGCCAGTTCACACTATAGTAAACTCTTTGTAGCCCAGACTGACGCCTCAGATGTGGGTATTGGGGCAGTGCTTAGTCAAACATCTATCCAAGGGAAAGATCACCCAATAGCGTACCTCAGTAAGATGTTACTTCCCAGGAAACAGGCTTACTTTACAGTGGAAAAATAATGTCTTGCCATGGTGTGGGCACTAAAGAAGTTAGAGCCATACCTATACGGGCAGCATTTTGAGGTACAAACAGATCACAACCCCCTGGTTTGGCTGGCACAAATGGGTAAAACAAATGATAGGCTGTTAAGATGGTGCCTTGCCTTGCAGGGTTACAACATGACTGTCTCACACAGGGCAGGGGCAGCAAATAAAAATGGCTATCATGTCAGTTTGAACAATGAACTGACTTTGGGGAACTCATCCCATGCAGGAATAGATCCTCCCAAATTCAGTCTAGGAGGGAGGACTGTGACGTTCTGCCATCTACTTGTCATTATATTGTATTATATCTGTGATATAAATATATGTTTATGTGAACGTCTGCTTAGGGAAATGGCAGCCATCAGCTTTTAAAGGGGCCTGACCTTTTGACCCCAACACAGTAACTGCAGTAGCCAAAACTGCTAGCTTCCTTCTCTGTTTTGACACAGTTGCAGGACTTTCTTATGCCAGGTTATAGCAGTCGTAAACAATCTCTCTTCTTTGATCTGTAGGGACAAAGTATGTATTTTATGACCTCTGAGGAAAAGGCCATTTTAACTCATTCCTGTTAGCTTGTAAACTTGCAATTACTGTGAAGGCCAGGAAGCTGGTAGAGAGATCAAAGTAATAATTCTGTCATAAAGCCTCACTAATTATGAAGAAGGATATATATATATATATATATATATATATATATATATATTCATGGCAAAAACTCCATTTAATGCATCAGTTAGGGTTGTTACACAGCGACAAAAGTGAGGAAATTCAATGTTAGGGTTCCCACCTCCCTTGCCCACACCACCCTGCCCCACCAACAGGCATTGGGGTGTGCGTTGAGAGTCATCAGTCCTAACTCTCACCCCATCCCATGTGTGAACAAGCTGAGGTGGTGCAGTATAGGAGAATGAGGTGAGAGTTAGGACTGATACCCAAACGCACACCCGATACCTGTTGGTGGGAGCGGGGTGGGGGTGGGGTGCAAGGGGTGGAAACCCTAACATTGAATTTCCTCACTTTTGTCACTGTGGAACAATCCTTACTGATGCATTAAACGGAGTCTTTTGCCATGAATTTCCCTTCTCTTTGAGAATGTGCACTATATAGAAACATAGAGGTTGATGGCAGATAAGGACCGTAAGGCCCATCCAGTCTGCCCATTTATTTTTCTACCTTATAAATGTGCCATCAGCCTTTGCTCTGTCAGTGGCCTATCTATTCATACTCATCTGTATTGCTCTGTTATGCCTATCCCATGCCTGTTTGAAGCCCTGCACTGGATTCATAGCCACCACTTTCTGAGGTAGGCCATTCCATGCATCCACCACTCTTTCTGTGAAAAAGAATTTCCTCACATTCCCCCTTAATCATCCTCCTTCTAATCTCATGCTGTGTCCTCTTGCCCTGCTATTTTTCTTATATTTAAACATGTTAGACTCTTTCACCTTGTTAATGCCCTTAAGGTGTTTGAATGTTTCAATCATATCACCTCTCTCCCTCCTTTGCTCAAGGGTATACATATTGAGCTCCATTAATCTGTCCTCATATGTCTTCTGATGCAGTCCCTGCACCATTTTGGTTGCCCTTCTCTGGACTGCCTCAATTTGGTTAAAGTCCTTGTGAAGGTGTGGTCTCCAGTACTGCACACAGTACTCCAGATGGGGCCTAACTAGTGTCTTGTAAAGAGGGGATTATTACCTCCCTCTTCCAACTTGTGATACCCCTACTAATGCACCTTAACATCCCCCTAGCCTTACCTACTTATTTAGAGATCTGCTTGGATGATTTCAGGTCATCGGTGATGATGATGCCCAAGTCTCTTTCTTCCTTTGTGACTGCCAGCAACTCCCCTCCCAGCCAATAGGTGGCTTCAGGGTTTCTCTTCCCTGTGTTCCCCCATGTTCCCGCTGTGCCACGCGGTATTAGAAATTTTATTAGTAACAATAGGAGCAAATTTGAGTAGTATTTCTGCTGAGATTTACTTAGAAACTTAGGGTTAATTTAACTGGATGCTGAATATTTTTATGTGAGTCTGGGTAGGTTATTTGTTTCATTTAATGTTAATTTTATACTGAGTTTTATTATTTGTTTTATTTTTCTATTCTTTATTTAATTTATTTAATATATTCTGGGTGGGTTGCTTATATGAGCAAGTTTTATATAGTATTTACTAAGTGGATTACCTGAGATTTCCTCTACCTTATAGGATTATCCCTGATATAATGAGGTAGTTGCTCATTATTTTATTATAATTAAAGTTTGATTAACAGGGTGGTTTAAATTTTCACAATGTTGATGTTATGGTGAGGAATTGTTCTGGTAAGGTGCCAGTTTTAGTATGTGAAAATTCTGCTCAGAATAGAAAATCCTTTATAGAATGTCCATACTTGACAATGAGTATAAGGGAACTATGATGAGAGAGAAATGTTCTAATTGGGTGGCAAGGGGACATTCATGCCTCTTTATTGAATATCCATATTGAGACAACTTTGATCAAATGGGTGTATATGGGTAGTGAACTTCTATGTGGCTGGGGACATAATGCTGTTTTAGAAAGTGCCAAATCTAGAAATTATTTAGTGAAGGGGAAATGTTTATATTTTAAGATGTCTAGAATGGGTAAATGGTTTGTAATTATAGGGTTAATGTTAAGTGAGGATGTTCAATTAAATTCTGGGCCTGTTGCTGATTTGAATCATGATTATACATTTGAAATGTTGAATGAAAAAGGATTGAAAACTGTGCATATTAATATTTGTAGTTTGCTTAAGAAAATTGAGTATCTAAGAGAGTGGGTGGTTTATTATAAGCCTGATATTTTAATAATTACTGAATCATGGCTGCATACAAAATTCAAGATAATGATATAGCCCTGGAAAATTTCTATATATATAGAAAAGACAGATCCAAAGAGGAGAGGGTATTAGTTTATGTTAAAATTGGATTGATGTTAGGGAATTGCAAGATTTGTATAATTGGACTGATTCAGAATTGTTACTATTAGAATTAAAGCTACCTTATTCTAAACCCATCTTATAGATTGGCATTTACCGTCCACCTAAAAGTAGCTTAATGGTCTTCTCTGAAATACAGGATGTACTGAAGAATTATCAAAATTCACATGAAATTTTGATAATTGGGGTTTAAATGTTGATTGGGGAAATATAGATGCCCATCATAGTCTAATTGACATGGCTACTACATTGAATTTGGTGCAACTGATAAAAGATGTTACTAGGTTAAATGCAGTAAATCCCAGTAATTCAACTATGTTAGATCTTATTTTTACTACAAATCCAGAAAAATTTATAAAGAGTGGAGTGTTACCAGACTCAATGTCAGATCATCAGATAATTTTCTGTATTAGAAATCAGAAATCTAGAAAGACATCTAAGAATGTTGTACAGATTAGAGTCTTTACACAGTTTGATTATGTTCAATTTATGCAGGAATTAGAAAATTATAACTGGGAGAGACTAGAACTAATTCCCAGTGTGGGGGATGCGTGGGATATGTTTCAAAAGGATTTAATACAAATTTGCAATAAACATGCTCCTATAAAAACTAGGTTGATAAAATCAAACAAAGCGCCATGGTATGATTCAGGTTTGTTTAAAATTAAAACTAGAGATAAGGCATGCAAACAAGCTAAATTAGCAAGAGAGACCAGGACTGGCATAAATATAGGCAATTAAGAAATTTATATACAAAGGAAATTAGAAAGGCTAGATTGGCCTATTGTAACAAAATTGTCTTAAGAAATGATGGAAAACTCAAGAGTATTTTGGAACACAATAAATAAGATGCATAAGGGACTTAGCTTGGGATATCCTAATCATTTCCTAATTAATGGTAATAAGAAGGATTTGGGAAACAAGGTGGTTAATGAGTTTAATACCTTTTTTACAAATATGGGTATTAATGAATTACAATTGGGTGGAGGAGATGTAAATCAGGTTCTACAGAGAAATTCCCAGGTAAATGATACAGATAGAGTTTATATACAATCTGGTATACAAGCTGAGTTTAAGTTTACTTCTATTACTAGAGGAGATGTTAGGGATTTATTATTTCAAATTAATACTAATAAAGCAGAAGGTATGGATGGTATCCCTAATATCTTATTAAAGTATGCAGCCCCTACTATTGATTTACCCTTAGCAAACGTATTTAATTTGTCTCTTCTCTCTGCGGAGTTACCTCAGACTTGGAAGACTGCCAAGATTGTGCCAATTTATAAGACAGGATCTAGGTTATTATTAGAAAATTATAGGCCAATTTCTCTTTTATACTTGATTTCTAAAATTTTGGAGAAAATAGTTGCAAAACAATTACAGGTATATCTGAAGAATGAAATCCTTAACAGTTATCAATCCGACTTTAGACCGAACATGGAACAAACACTGCCCTTATAAAGGTCACAGGAGATATAATGGAGAGCATGGACAGGGGGATGCCAGTGGGAGCAATTTTTGTTGACCTTTCTAAGGCCTTTGACATGCTGGACCATGGCATCCTCCTGTCCAGACTAAAAACCTGTGGTATGTCTGAGTCAGTTATAAATTGGTTTCAAAATTATCTTGACTCAAGATTGCAGCAAGTGACTATTAGAGAGTGGTCATCTGATTTGAAATTGATTGTGTCAGGAGTCCCACAAGGATCCATTTTGGGTCCTATACTATATAATTTGTATATGAATGATTTGGGGTTTGAACAACCAAAGCTACAATACCATCTTTATGCTGATGATACAGTTGTATATTTTGCTGATTCATCAGTGAGAACTATTCAGATAGTATTACAACAGGCTTTTGATCAGTTACAGGAATTTTTGCTTAGATCTAAATTGGTTTTGAATGAAAACAAATCTCAGGTAATGGTGCTTCATAGGGGTTATGGGTCTAAAACTGAAAATGAGGGGTTACAAATTAAAACATTTTCAGGAAGAATCTTGCAACAAGTTGTTAGTTATAAATATCTGGGGGTGTATTTAGATACAAAATTTAAATGGGACAGTCGTATAGATAGTACCTTGACTAAAGTTGGTAAGTGCTTGGGGTCATTATATAGAGTAAGAAATAGTGGGCCAGATATTCAAAAGGGTTGCGCCATGCGCAATAGGGTTGCGCATGCGCAAGTCCGAAATTGCGCCATTCTGCGATATTCAGCAGGAGGCAGTTGCGCCACTGAAAACAGGCTGAGCAACAGCGCAATGCAAATGAATGCATGCTCAACTGGAAGGGGAGGAACCATGCATAAACTGCATAGCCCAATATTCAGCTGGGCTGTGCAGAGTTGTGCAGGTGCAACCCCCAACCTGTGCCTGCAGGACTTTGAGCCAAAAAAAAAGCTTAAGTTGAGGGCCACCCACAGGTGAGCTGCTGTACTGCCGAGGCGCAACACAGCAGCTGCCACCGGTGGCTAACCCAACCCTGTGCCCCTGCAGCCTGATCACAGGCATAGTGCACTCCCCACCAGCCTGATCGCGGGCAGCAATGTTCCCCAACACATCCCTAGTGGTCCAGTGGACGATAAGCCAATCGTGGGCGGCTGGAAGTAATAGAAACACCCCACCTCCTGAATATATCCTTGGTGGTCCAGTGGACCGATAAGCCTGATAAGTGGGCTGGGTTTTCAAACACCCCCCACCTCCCGATCATATCCCTGGTGGTCAGTGGACCCGAAAAATCCCGGTCGTGGGATGTGATTTGCCAACCCCAACACATCCCTGGTGACCTAGTGTCCCCCCACCCCACCCACCCTTGAAGCCCCACCACCCCGCTCCCCGCAGCCAGCGGAGCAGCAGCAACATCCACCGCCTGCCACCCCTGCCACCCACTGACTGACTGCCTGGTGGGGCTGCACACCCATTGGTGCAGGCAAGAGCCAATGGGTGTGCAGCCCTACCACTCCAGACAGTCCAGTTTTGTGAATGAATTTCATTCACAAAACTGAACTGTCTGGTGCGGTATGGGCTGCACACCCATTGGCTCTTGCTCTGCACCAATGTGCAAGCACTCCGGGCAGTCAGTCGGCAGGCGGCGGGCGGCAGGCGGGTGGGATGCTGCTGCCCGCCAGCTGTGGGGGGAGCAGGGTGGTGGGCTCGTGGGTGGTGGGGTGGGGACACTAGGTCACCAGGGATGTGTTGGGGGTTGATAACTACATCCCGCGATCAGGATTTTTGGTCCACTGGACCACCAGGGATATATTCGGGAGGTGGGGGGTGTTTCATTACTTCAGCCCGCGATCGGGCTTATCGGTCTACTGGACCACCAGGGATGTGTTGGTGAGGTGGGGGTATTTGAGCTATGCTCGTGATTGGGCCAGTGGGGGGTGGTGGTGGTGGGGTTTTTACACTCTTTTGCCCGTGATTGGGCTGCAGGGGGCATCGTTCCCCGACAGCTGCTGCCTGGCAGGGCGCCAGGCGCAAGTCCTCGGGGATCGGCACACCTGTATGCTAATGGCATGCAAATGGGGCCATAATCAGATGCAAATGGCCCCCCCTGCACCTTGCATGAATTATAGCCCCATTTGCATGTCAGCTTTTGAATATCGGGATTTTGCGCATGGTGCAATGATACTTGTGCCACCGCAAGTTGAATGCTCCACTTTGTCAACTTGTGGTGGCGCAAGTTCCACTGCACCATGCACAGTGGCTGTGGCTGGGGGGTGATATTCAAAGGAGTTGCTCAATAGCGCAACTCCTTTGAATATCGCTTCGACACACCTCAGCAAAGAACTATTTTGCGCAGCGCAAGGGCTTGCGCCTATGAATGGCGTAGTTTGAATATCCAGCCCAGTATGTCTTTGGAAATTAGAAAATTAGTTGTAACTGTTGTTGTACTACCCATATTGGAGTATGGTAATTTGATATATATGGGTGCGTCTAAAGAGCAACTAAATAAGCTTGATGTTATGTATAATAAATTAATTAGATTTATACTGGGAGCTGCAAAGAGGGCACATAGAGTAGATATGTATAAAGTATTAGACTGACATACTTTGTCTCAAAGGCGTGCTCTTAGTACAATTATGTTAATGTTAAAATGTATCTCAGGAAAAGTCCCTAAATATATGGCTGAGTCCATTAAAATAAAAAGACCTATTGAGGGTCTGCGCTCTGTTAATTACTTGGACTGTGCAGTTCCAAGTCACAGAACGGCTTGGGGATAAGCATTTTTTTAATATCGGACCTTCTATATGGAATAAATTGCCTGGGAAGCTTAGACCCCTTGACGGAAATTTCCAGTTGCACCAAATTAAACAATGGCTTATCGAAAATATTAGTTATGATGGGAACTAGTTTGAATCTTAGGATGGTAGATTGTAACTTGTATTAAATGTATACTGTGAATTAATTATTGTTTTTTGTATGTTCTTCTTGTCCTAGTTTGTGTTATGATTTGGAACTGTGTTATATTTATTGATGTATAATTATAGTGTATATGTGTTTTCCTTCGTTATATATTGTTAATTTATAAGAGTAACTGGAAATGACACCTGGATCTCACTGTAAAGGAGCTTCCGCTCAGTGGAGATATCCTTATTCATTTTTTGTATGAATAACAATTTTTTACTACTACTATTTACTATGTGCATGATCTTGCACTTCCTTGCATTAAATCCCAGTTGCCACTCTTCTGACCATTTTGCTAGTTTATCCAAAGCTCTTCTCAATCTGCCCACCCCATCTGGATCATCTACTCTGTTGCAGATCTTGGTGTCATCTGCAAACAGACAAGCCTTACCCTCTAGTCCATCTGCAATGTCACTAATGAAGATATTGAAGAGGACTGGCCCCAGGACTGATCCCTGAGGTACCCCCCTTGTGACTTGCATCACTATAAATAGTGAAGTAATGGCAATGCAAATGCAAGCACAAATGCTAACACACATGGTGATGCAAATGTAAATGATAACACAAATGGTAATACAAACACAAGCGCAAATGTTAATGAAAACAGAAACGCAAACGCAAGCACGTACGGAAACACAAACCATAACGCACATGGCACGGTAACATAATTGGAAATGCAGACAGTTATGGTAATGCAATGATGACACCAAAGGAAGCACAAACAGAAACGCAAATGCAAATGGAAATGCACATGGTGATGCAAAAGGAAATGCAAACAAAAATAGTAATGGAAACGGAAATGTTAACACTTACGAAAACGCGAGCACAAACGAAAACGCAAAGGGTAATGCACATGGCAGCATAGACAGGAATGGTAATGCAAACAGACATGCAAACACAAGCGCGTACGGAAACTCAACTGGTAACACACACAGTCATGGTACCGCAATAGGAAACGCAAATGCTACGGTAACAACAGCAACGGCGACGCCAAAGGAAACGCAATGCAATGGAAGCGCGTACGCAAATGCAAATGGTAATGCACATGGTGACGCAAAACGAAACACAAACAAAACCAGTAATGGAAACACAAATGTTAACAGTAATGCAAACACATGTGCAAATGAAAATGCAAAGGGCACACAGTGGCATAGATGGGAACAGTAATGCAAACGGAAACAGAAATGTAAGCGCATATGGAAATGCAACTGGTAATTCGCACGGTCATGGAACCGCAATAGGAAATGCAAATGCTAACGGTAACAGCAGCGATGACGCCAAAGGAAATGCAAACAGAAGCACATATGCAAAAGCAAATGGTAATGCAAACGGTGATGAAAAAACAAAATGCAAACAAAAACAGTAATGGGAATGCAAATGTTAACAGTAATGCAAATGCAAGCGCAAATGAAAACGCAAAGGGTAAGGGACACGGTGGCGTACACGAGAATGGTAATGCAAATGGAAACGCAAATGCAAGTGCATACAGAAACGCAAATGTGCGCATGGTCATGGTACCGCAATAGAAAATGCAAGTAAGTGCTAATGGTAACAGCAACGATGACGCTAAAGGAAACGCAAATGCAAATGGAAGCGCATACGCCAATGCAAATGGTAATGCACATGGTGATGCAAAATGAAATGCAAACAGAAACAGTAATGGAACCACAAATGGTAACAGTAATGCAAATGCAAGCGCAAACAAAAAGGCAAAGAGTAATGCACACAGTGGCGTAGACGCGAACACTAATGCATACGGTTACGGAAACGCAAGTGTGAATGCTAACTGTGACAGTAACAAAAGCGCACACCCTTTTTTCACCAACAGTTGCATACAGAAACACAGTGAATACAAAGAATGTATGCATAATAATGGGCCTCGGCGCAGAAAATGAGCATTTGGAATACTAAATTGCTTATATTTCAGGAACCGTACAACGTAGAAAAATAATTAGAATTTCATATTAATTATGACTTTCCTGGCTAGTTTTGCACTTAGCCCCTGTAGTGGAGGTAAAGCATTTTCTGACGAAAAGTCTGTATCTGCCGCTTCCGGTGATATCGGCTCCCCGGAAGGCGCAGCGGACGCCCGTAGTCGTTAGTCTAAGGGGAAAAGTGTCAAATTAGGAGCACCGTAACTTTCCATTCATGCAATATTTTGTCACCAAACCACCAAAAGGCACATCTGTGGGATGTTGGCTTTCTTCCCTCCAAACTTCAGCCCAAAAGACCAAACCAATGTTTTGCAGCAGGGTGGCAAAGAATTCCTGTTATTTTGGGCATAGTGTCGCAAAATAGTGTCGCAAATCACAATTTTGCAAATGAAATCACGAAAGGCGTGAGTGCAACACTACTTTGTGACACTACTTTTTACAAAAATTTCAAAAACATATTTCTGGGGTGTTTAACCCCCACAAAAAAGACATGGCTAGCATCCTCAGGGTCCGACTAGGTGAACACAAAAAGAATTGTGTCCCTAGAGGGTCCCAAATTTAAATGGCAAGCATTTCTGTGACCACTAACTAAAAAAAAAAATGGCTGACTCACAACACTACAGGGGTCATTTGCGACACTAAAAACTGCATTTGCAACACTGTTGAACTTTTTGTTAACTTTTCCCATTCACTATAATGGGAAACTTGTTTTTTGAATAAATTTTGAACCATTTAATATTTTTTTGCGAAATCTTCAAAAGGCACAACAGAGACCCTGGCCGCATGTTTTCTGAAGTTCTTGGACCAGTCGTGCAAATCGTGCGACCTGTAGGCGCGAGCAAAGAATGCGCAAAAAAGGGTAAATGTGCTACAGAATGTCACTTTATAACTCCACAACCATACACTCGACCAGTACAAAACTAGTCAGATCCAGAGATCTATAGTACCGTTCTGTGCCTGCCAAATTTCAGGCAAATCTGTCATACAGTGGCAAAGTTATTAAGATGCAATATTTCACACTTTAATCTTAAATGGGGTACTCAAACCTTAATCTATAGTGGCACTACCGTGCCACTATATATATATATATATATATATATATATATATATATATATATATATATATATACACATATATATATAAATGTTTTAGCAGTGGGCCAAGACATGTGACTGGTAAAATTAATTCAAGTTCTAGGTTTGAATGACCTCACAGCCAGCATCTGTGAGCTGCGTCATCCTGAAAGAAAGATATTACTAGCCAGCTGGAAGAAAAGACTGTATTTGGTGTTTGGTTTGGTGGGCATTTGACAAATCTGCCCTGGACTTCTGACAACCTCTCACAGCACTGTAGGTACATTTCAACCATCTGTTTTTTTTTCTTGAAACCTAGGATAGTAGAAAATCAGAAATAAGGCATTATTTTTGTATAATTATCCATTTACTTTAAAAGACTGTAAACCCAATTTTATATGTTCTGGCCCGTATATTCAGAAGGGTTGCACATGGCACAACACTGTTGCACCATGTGCAACCCACTGATGCATCGGCGTGATAATCAAATGGGGATTGTGCCTGGCACAAATCCTGATGCGCCGGAGCGCTTCAGTAATGTATGCGGTGCAGGTAGGGGGGCATGCCCATGCATACTCCGCACATCCCGATATTCAGCCCAGGATGTGCTGAGCCCATGCATGTGCAACCCCTACTTACGCTGCACACAGGTGAGCCAAAAAAAAAGGAACAATGGCTGGCCACCCACAGGTGAGCTGCTGTATTGCAGGAAGTAACATGGCAGCTGTGGCCACCCGAGCTCCGGCTGCACCTGGTGGCACCCCCCATGCCCGATCACGGGCATACATACTAAAAGGATCCTCCTAAATCCCTGGTGGTCCAGTGGACCGCTCGCAGCCCGATCACGGGCATAAGTTGTAAACAGTACACTTCCAATATCCTTGGTGGTCCAGTGGACTGCTCGCAGCCCGATCGTGGGCATAAGTTAAAATAAAAGAAGTCCAATATCCCTGGTGATCCAGTGGACCGCTCGCAGCCAGATTGCGGGCATATGTTGTAAGCAGAGGTCCAATAACCTGGTGGTCCAGCGGTACCCCTCTCCCACCTGCCCACTGGAGCCCTACGCCCTGCTCCCCTGGTCAGCAGCAGGCAGCAGCACCCACCGCCTGCCACACAGCCAGCTGACTGACATCATACGGAAGTGCTGTACCCATTGGTCCACAGCATGAGCAATGGGTGTGTAGTCTTCCCATACTACACAGTCCAGATATGTGAATGGATCCACATATCTGGACTGTGTAGTATGTACAAGGCTACTGCCCATTGGCTCATGCTGTGGACCAATGGGCGTACAGCCCTTCCAGACGGTGTCAGTTGGGCAGGCGGCAAAGCGCAGGTGGGTGGGTGCTGCCGCGACCGGAGGAAGTGGGGCCCAGTGGTGGGTGGGGGGTACTGCTGGACCACCAGGGTTCTTGAACCTTTACTTTTTACAACATATGCCGCAATCAATGCGATGTCGTCCACTGGACCACCAGGGATATTGGACTTCTTTTATTTTAACTTATGCCCGCGATCGGGCTGCGAGCAGCCCACTGGACCACCAGAGATATTGGACGAATATTTAATTCTACATATGCCCGTGATTGGGCAGTGGGGCACATTTCCATGCTGTGCAGGGGGTGTCGGTCCCCAATGGCTGCAGCCTGGCAGGGCGCCAGGCACAAGTCGCCAGGGATCGGTGCACCTGCATGCAAATGGGGCCATAATGACATGCAAATGGCCCCATTTGCACCTTGCATACATTATGGCCCCATTTGCATGTGCACTTTTGAATATCACGGTTGTTGCACCTAGCACAATGGAACTTGCGCTAGCGCATCCCACTGCTCCACTCTGGCCACTTGTGCTGGCACAGTGCCACTGCACCATGCACACTGCGGGTGGCCAGGGTGCAAAATTCAACACTGCTGTGCCATGGTGCAGCTCCATTGAATATCACCCTGTCAATGCCCCAGTGCAGCCCATTTGCGCTGCGCCCAGGCTTGCGCCACAGCCTGACGCAGTCTGAATATCCTGGCCTTTGTGTTTTGTATTTTATCTATTTTTAATTTTTAGGAAACATTATTTTTCTAGAAATTCTGCCTGTGTCTTTTTCAGTTTCTTTTGCATGTGAATGCTGGAAAAGTGTTAATAATTCTGACAACTGTTAAGGGCTTAAAAGTGTGTTACTATCTTGCTAAGGTAAGAATATACCTAGGTCTCAAACTGAGTCAAAAGGGGAGACTTGTGAATCAGGAAGGTGCCCACAGAGTGAAGTATTGCACTGCAGCCACCAAACAGACTGCATATCTGAGCCTGTTAACTGGGTGTGCTAGCGAAAAAAGGTTCATATTTGATCCCAGGACTCGAAGCTAGTAGGTGATTCGGACCCAAAACAGACAGGAGGGTTACCCTGTTTGTCTCCTGTTCACATATTGCCCTTTATGGTGTGGCACTGTGGGAGCAGAGGGCCTGACCTGTGGAGTGCGTTTGTGACAGTGGGATCCAGCAAATGGTTCAAACTGCCATGGCTAGCAACTATGGCAGTTTTCCAAATGCCAGTAAGCACAGAATGCTATTTAAAATACAAATACTATACCTCAATCAAATCAGTACCTAATCTCTTGATTAAAAAAAATTATTCAAGAAGAGCACAAGACACCTCAGTTTACTACTATTAACTACTAGCCACACGCAACAGCACCACCTACCTACTGGTCACTTTAAACCCCAACCAGTAGGAACTTCTTTTAAAATGTACATATACACATTAATAAAACATCTTTCATGAAATACTTTAAAAAGTTGTTTTTAAGTTTTTATTTATACAAATTTTAATCTAGTTTTAACCCAGTTGATAACAGCAATAATACACTCTAGGGTGTGGTATATCATGAGATATCGTCACTTCTGAGGTGCATGAGACACTCAGCTTGTGGCTCATACCTCACAATGCACCCGAGGCGTGATGATATTGCATGATATTTCACATCGTCATGTATTATATGTACAACAATGGATGGGGAAGTGTGCTTAATGAGAAATTAATGGTTGTCCAAGGTGTGGGATGCCACATAAATCCCAAGGGCGAAGCCCAAGTGGTTTATTAAAGCATCCCACACTGAGGGCAACCATTAATTTCAAATTTAAGCCCACTTCCCCATCTTTTATTATTTATAATTGCTGCTCCCACACTTGATTTTTCCTATGTCTGAGACAAATACAGACAGACTCACACACACAGACACAGAGACACACATACATACATACACACACACACACAGCATCAATTTGTTTTTTGACAGCATATGTTTTCATTTTTGTCATCATTTTACATTTATTTGGCTTCTGGTTTGTCCCTTCCCATTTGACGCTTACCTCTCAAGTGCATCCGAGGAAAGTTTTTCTCAATTTTTTTCTCCGGTGCGGCTGCAAACTGCTCGGGGCAGTTTTTGAACAGCAGGATCAACCAGATGGAATAAAGGAGGAGAGAACTGTTTAAAAATTAAAAAATACAAAGACGTGCTCCAGCTGTGGCAGCTCCTCATTAAGCGGGATGGAGGAATCGCCATTTTTTTTTCCGGTAAGCCCACCCAAGGGAAGTAACAGCCAATTAGGATGCGACTTTTGTTTGAGTGGCATGGCGCATGTTTGCCGTTATAACCCGCGAGTTATAACAGAAAATTATAACTGGCTCAAGCAATGAGGAAAATTGCTTGCCAGTTATTATTACTTAATTATAACACAGTATATATATATATATATATATACAATATTTGCATACTATACCGGATAAGGTAGCTGATCAGAAACTATCCCTTTACTATAGGGTCATGGTATATCATAAAGGGGGACTGACAATAAAATGTTCTGATGCCAAAATTGTATCTTAATTTCTGGTAAATATAGAAAGAAGTATGGGGAAGTGTGTGCATTAAATTTGAGTGTCACACACTTCCCCATTTTTTTTATTTTATATAATAAACTGGTTAGCAATTGTTTACACACAGACACACACACACATACTCATACATACTGCCTCTGTTTGGTGGTTTTAGTTTATAATTGTTTATTTAATTTTTTTTGGGGGGGAGCTTTAACTTTGTATTCAGAGATCGCTGCACTCACCTTCAGCTGTCTGAAGTCAGCTACGGCTCCATTCCATTCGAGGTAGAGATCAGCGGGATCAACCAGATAGCGTTTTTTCTATGTTAATTTTATAGAGGGTGCAGTAGATGTTTTATTTAAAAAAATGATGGATGTAGTAGATGTTTTATTTATAAAAACGATGACCTTGATAGGACCATTGCTCCGGCGGCTCCACGCTACCGGGGATACAGAGCTGCCGAGCAAGAAGCCGCCACATTTGTGAAGATGTTCACCCCACCCAGAGGGAGAGAGACAGCCAGTTAGGGAACACCTGCTTCTGAGTGTCAGAGCATGTGTTCATCGTAATAACCCGTGAGTTATTACAGCGAATATCAACTGGCTCAGCCACGAGAAAAAATTGCTGGTCAGTTATTATAATTGGTTATATTGTAGGCATAGTCTTGATAGTGGGTATCATTACCAATGGGAACTGTGTCTCTCCTTTGTTTTAAGTATAAAATGAATATAAGAAAACTTTAGCCACACAGTGTATAACAATTGCCAACCAAAATACAGCCCCAGACATAAAGAATAAGACTTTTAACATTCTGACACTGGTTTTAATGATGCAATAGAAACAACTTGTTCAAGTCCTTTATGTAATATCACTGCTGACTTTGGAATTGCAATCCTCTAGATGGGTGTCATTGGATGGTATTTTGGTTGAAAAGACTTCTTCTTTCTAAAGTGGGACTTCCATACCACCAGAGCTCCCACTTGTGGAATCCATTTAGGTGAGTGCATGTCCTGAGGATGCAACTGTTTGTTACAAAGTCCAATCTCACATGCAGTTTCAATGTCTTTAAGAAGGGAGTTAATTGCTGAATGAACTGTAAAAAGTCCTCCTCTGTTTTTAATAAGTGGGGTACACTGTTGTCTGAGACTAATGTCTTTAAACAGTGGTTAATGACAGTTGTTGCCATATAGTCTTTAGAGAGGGAAATGAATGGATGTTCAGAAAATTGGTCTACCACAATTAGTGCATGCTTAAGCCTCCCTTAACTGTTGGTAGTGGTCTTATATATATATATATATATATATGTGTGTATATATATATATATATATATATATATATATATATATATATATATATATATATATATATATATATATATATATATATATGTATATATATATATATATATATATATATATATATATATATATATATATATATATATATATATATATATATATATATATATATATATATATATATATATATATATATATATATATACACTCTGTCCCAAATTCCAGAGGCAGGAACACGTAGCTGGGTTTCTCCACTCTATATTCTACTTGGATTGTCATGGATAGAAGGAATGCAAGTGTGTACATTGATTCAGATATCCTTACTTCTAGTTGGCCACCACCAATTGCCCAGTAATGCTGAGGTGTTATCCACCGAACCATGTAAGCCCCTGCACCTAGATGTTCTTGTTTGATTAAGATCCCCTCATGTTAATAAGAGAGATCTTTTTTGTGACCTTCCAGATTCAGTTGTCTTGGACCACAGGAGATGTCCCCTTCAGATAAGGTTCTGACCTAGGTGGAGATGGTGATCCCAGGGCTGGTTGTTGCAGATGACTTTGAAGGGTTGTGGAGGTGGTCGTCTTTATGACAGGAGTCCTCAGGCAAGGGTTTGACTGCAACATGCCATCATCCTTTTGTACATTCAGGAGTTTAGTATGGTGGTGGGTCAGAACTGCATGACAGGCCACAGAGGGGGCCAGCTGTTTATAGCAAACCTATTTTGCTACTTTATCTGCCTCAGTATTCACCTCAAGATGTATATTCCCTTCAAGTTATGTCCCCTAGTATGGACTCACCTACGGTGGGGAAGTAGGAAACAGTAGGAATTAAAAATAAAAAATAAATATAAGTAAAAGTAAGAAAAGGGAGTGAAGGCATTTGGTAATATTTTGAGTCAGTAAGTACTAATACCTCTGGTGGACTATCAAAAGTAGCAATTGCCTTTCTAGGGCACAGACCTCCATTTCGTGTGCCAAAGATGCTGCAACCTGGAGAAAAACCTTGTCGCCCTGAGCTATTTTGCTACTCTTGTTTCTCCTTATTATCATACCAATTCCTGCCCTGCTATTGCCTTGACACTTGTTAGTAGGATCCGTCAAAAAAAAAATAATTGTGACGGGGGGTATACCTCAGCTGTGGCAGGCACCTCCTGCTCGATTAATACAGGTAAGTGGTTTTCATGTGGGCTGTATTCAAACTGCAACAGTGGATCACTTAATAGGGTTTCCCACAGATGCCACCTTTGGCTTACAGTTTTCCTAAACTTATCTGTTTTCCGTTTTAGCATGTTGGGGATGGGGACTAGCACTAGTAATGTAATCTGCTCCTGCTGGCAGTTGGGTCAGAAAACAGTGAGTGCCTGACTAATAGCAGCTAAAATATTTTCTTCAACTGTAAAATTATTTGTGGTTAGGGTGTATGTCTTTCCTGCAAACTGAAGTACTTCCCTTTCAGAGTTTTGTCCTTGTACGAGCGTTGCATAGTAGGGTCCACATATTCAAAAGAGACGAGCAGCACAAAACAGAGATGCACCATGCTTCTGGGAAAATACGCAGAGGTGCGATATTCAAATGGCAGAGATGCATAGTGCATGTTGGATTATGCGATCATGCATAGATAATGTATGCAGTGCAAAAACAGGGGGCAGGTATATGAATGTGCCACGTATGGGAATATTCAACCAAAATGTGCAGCGCATCTGCCGTACATCCCAGAGATGTGCCGCACAAAGATAGGCCAACACAAGGATGGCCTAAATGGACTGGAAGTGGCATGAGCATGCTTTATGGACACCGGACCCTTCCGGTGTTGAGCGTGTGGCTGCCACGGGCACGTACATGGCCAGTACCGGGCTGGCCACCCAGGTTACCAGGACTGTTCCAGGTGGGTCCCACTCACTCGAGTACCTGGTCACTGTCTACACCTTGCCATCCATGCCTTTCTCATCCCTTATCCATTATACTGGGGTACGCGGAGCACTGTAGGTGAATGTACAATGCATACAGGGCTAGTGTATCACAGTCATGTGGTATACTGGTTGGAGTGTGTTACCCTGGGCACACCCTGTTGCTCATCCAAGGGGGCTCCCACGGCATCTGTCCGGGTGAGCCTCCTGTACCCCAGTCAGACCCTGTACATGGCCATGGGCAACAGCACTGTACGCAGGCTACTGCAGTCTACCCACACACATATACCCTCACATCAGCCTGCTGGGCTGCAGTACATCCTGCTCACCTTTGTGGTGTGGTGGGGCTGCCCTGCAAAGCTGGATCTGTGCATGCCACAGGTATGCAAATGGCCTAAATATATTCCAGTAATGTGGGGATTGGGCTTGGACTGTGCAATGCAGCTATTTGCATATCCCAGCTGAATACTTAAATTCTGCACCCCACACATATGGCCGCCCATCGCACATTTTCATATGCCCCACAATGGTCTCAGGACACCTGCTGAACTGTGCATCTCCCACTGCACTATCGCGCATGTTCAGGATATTCTGCTGGACTTATGTGATCACATCCTATGGAGCATCGTCTGAATACATCAATGTTTTGCGCCAGAGCATGGACATGTGCGATGCAGCCAGCCACTTTTGAATATGGGGCCCTTGGACTCATTGCCTAATATGATCTGAATAAAAAGGGGTTTGGTAATATCTCTAACTGAGATATTTACACTAGCTTGTACTGTTTTTTTTGCTGTGTTTGTGTGAGTGTGTGTGTGTGTGTGTGTGTGTGTGTGTGTGTGTGTGTGTGTGTGTGTGTGTAGTGACTCAGTTTTGCAATATATTCCTGAAATTAATTTTGTCAAGTTGTTGTGTGTGTTAACACTGGATGAGGATCTGGTCCCAAACCAGGGGAGCAACTGAGCAGGTCATTGCAAACAGATATGAGACCTGCACTATCCAGCCTATTCCCAGGGTCACTTCTTCAGTTATGCACACTCATAACACTTCCATATTATGGGAACCAAATCATGATGTTATGTTCACAAATGCTGCCCTCCCTGGGCTGCAGTTTGAGGCAGGGGAGAGTGTAGGTTGCAGTGAAAAAAATGTGAACTGCTCTGAAGAATGCATAGTCTGACTGGACATGGACAGCTTAACACAACAGCAGCACAATTGGGGGGGTTGCAGTGAATAGAATGTGAACTGCTCGGAAGGTGTATAGTCTGCCAGGACACAGCTTAACACAACAGCAGCACAATTGGGGGGGTGGTGGAGAAAATGTGAACTGCTTAGAAGGTGCACAGTCTGCCTGGACAGAAACAGTTTAACACATTGGGGGTAGCAGTGAAGAAAATGCGAACTGCTTGAAGGTGCATAGTCTGCCTGGATGCAGACAGCTTAACACAACAGTAGCACAAATGGAGGTGGGGGACTGCAGTGAATAGAATGTGAACTGCTCAGAAGATGCACAGTCTGCCTGGACACAAACAGCTTAACACAATAGCAGCACAAATTGGGGGGCGCAGTGAAGAGAATTTTAACTGCTTGGAAACTGCAGTCTGCCTGGACACAGACAGCTTAACAAAACAGCAGCACAAATGGAGGAGTTGTAGTGAAGAGACCATGAGCTGTGTAGAAGGTGTACAGTCTGACCAAACAAAGACAGTATAACACAACAGCGGTACAAATTTGGGGGGGATGTTAGTAGTATACAAATTTAAAAGAAAACACTTATATAATTGTAGAAATTTCACCCCAGCACCCTCCCCCACCCCAATTGGAAACTTTCAAACATAAATGACAGTTTTATGGATTTGAAACTTACTTTTTAAATTTGTACTCCTATCAATCTCCCAATATGGCGCTAACCTGGGCACTGGCATTTGCCATTAGCAGCACCGCTTTTCGCTCACTCCACATGACTTTTCAATGTGAGGCGGTGCAAAATAAAAACACAGTAAGTTCCCAATCTATAAAAAATTTCATTTATGCTTGGAAAGCCTAGTTGGAGGTTAAGGGTGTGGGGTGGAATTTCTTGATTATGAATGTTTTCCTTTAAAACTGTTTAAACCTTACTCAGTTCTTGTTAGATTTTCCGAACCTCTGCACTAAAGGTCATAATCCTACTAAATCCATTATGAGCTATCAAATTTAACTTTCAGATTTGTATAACATTTTTGAACTGTTTGGGTGCCAGAATGTCACTGGAGCCAGATCCAGTATCAGAATCGGTACCAGAACCAGCACTAATGTCAGTACCAGGGTTTGTATGCGTACTCAGTTTTACATGTATTTTACAGAACAGACCTGGTGCGTACGTGCATTGTTCGAGTATTCTTTTATTATTATTGCATAATTCTATCACAATCTCATATTAGAAACCTTCACTAGAAATGTCATGACAAACTAATCCTTTTCCTTACCCAGTAAAAGCAACAATCAAAATAACTATTTCCTGTGCCCGGCAGCCTTTTGGCCTAAAAGCTCAGGCTTCTAATCTGAGGTACAGAAACAACCTACTATAACTAAGCTGTGTAGGCATTCAATTCATACTACAAGGCAGTATTATGAAGCAGCTTTCCTATTATAAAGCAGTTACCCTAAATTAGTCTCTGTTGTAATATTTGTGTAATTGTCATAAAACAGCTATCCCCCAAAAAGTAATCTTTAGTGGCCTGTAGCCTGTGACTAAGTTTTGCATGAGAGGGCTGTCACTGCCTGGGATATAATGGACCTTCCAGGGGCTATCAGGTCCTCCGCTTGCAGTGTCGGGCCTAGTTACGCCCCTAGGTTGTCCATTATATCTCAATAATGCCCACCCTGTCAGGTATTATTACTTACTCAAAAAAGGAAGAAAAGGTCTGCTCAGTGAGTGCAGTGCATCACAGTAAGCAGCTCAAAGCAAATAAGAGAAAACTGTGCCACTCGCAGTACTAACTTACATCCCAAACAAATCAGCTCCAAGTCACAGAGTTGTACTTGCTAGGTTCCATTTAATGAATCAGCATCCATAAAGGTACAGACGAATAAAACACTCAACATTTCATTCACTGTCCGTGAGCTTTTTCAAGAATGCTGGCACCACCACAAAAATCCCTTAAATAGATCATAAAATGGGGCACGTGCCAGTAGCTCCACCAATCTACCCCAATTATCATAAAAGCATGCATTTAAATAAGTGATTAAAGCTTAAACGGTGCAAACGTGCTATAGTGAAAATAGATTTTAAAAGGCAGTGGAACAATATTTATTCACATCTGCACCTAATTCATCAAGACAGATAAATATATTGCATAATTGTCTGTAATAAATAAGACATATATAAATACATTAGTGCATCAACATGGAAGACACTTCATACAAAAACTGTCAAATGAAACCTGTCATTCATTCCTGGAAAAACTCTGGCATAGGATGATATATCCAAAAGGCCTCTCTTTTTGACAGGGCTGCATCAACCGTATTTCTATTTGTCACTGTTCTCATGTGATCTCCCACCCAGTCATGTGATCTCCCACCCACTCTTTAAGTTTCCTTTTGTCTTCCCCACATAGTATCTACCACAACTGCACTGGGGCAGATATACCACATAGGTGATATCACAATTAATCAACCGAGTAATAGGTACTGTGAGACCTTTACCTGAGTTGACAAAAAAATTACCACTCGTAATCACCTCAAAATACTTACATCTACCACAGTGGAAACAACCCTGTGGCAGTGGAGGAAGCCACATCTGTGTTTTAGTCTATGGCTGCAAACTATTTGTTAGGTTTTGTTTGTTTTTTCGAATTCTATTTTTCTCCCACCACCGAACTCTCTCCGGCAACCTCCTGTCTGCTGTCTCTACCTCCCTGCGTTGCTCGGTTAGCCCTCCATTCCTCCCCAGCACCGGGCATCCCCTGGGTCTGCCCTCCAGGGTAGGGTCACCCCCACCTGGGGCGCTCTATCTTAAGTGTTGAGCCACCGGGCTGGAGAGGAAGGGGAGAGTGGAGGGGGCCGAGCCCAGCTTCAGGAGTGTGGACTGCGTAGGGAGGCGCCATCGCTTATCAGCGGGGGGGTTCTTGTTTTATGCCCCTGTGGAGCCTGGCTGCCAAGGTTATGCACTGCCATGGCTCCATCCCCTGGCATACACCACGACGCTACTTTCGGCTACCCCCCCCAGCCTCCACCAGAGGTCACTCATTGAGTAGTCATTGCCCTAACCCTCCCCGGGGAAGAGAGAGCAGTCCTCTGGATGCTCAATCTCTCCCCCCCCGATGACCCCTGGCCTCCCGGGTCCATTCCTGAACTCGGGTCGCCAGCGTGGCGCAAGGTGTGGCATCCAGCACCTCAACCCTCAGCGCCACCGGGCCAGCCCAATTATTTGTTAGGTGATCACCCAAATTCCTAGCCCTTCAATAAATCGTATGAGGAGGTTCCCTAGAAACGAAATCCAATTTAGGCTCAGCTCGAAGAATCCTCAAGTTTCCCTTCTCTATAGATTCAATAGCTCTGGACTGAGCATTAAATGTAGTTACAAAATTAATACATCCTGTAACATTGCTAGTGCTGGGATGTGGGTTTAACAATGTCTTCCTTTCAGTACTAAGTGCACGATTGTAAGCCCTGTCAGCGTCACTCTCAGAGTAACCCCTTGTTTTAAATCTGTTACACAATTCATTAGCATGTTTCTGGAACTCAGTGTTCTGACTACAGTTATGGAGAACTCTCAAAAATTGTCCTGTGGGGATATTCCTGATGGTGTGGCAGGGATGGCAGGAGCTGGCCAGGAGTTTCTATCCAGTGGTTTGCAGTATAGAGCAATATCTACCCCAGCTCCGGATTTTTAATGATATAAAATATCAAGAAAAGAGATACTGGGGAGTCACATGATGACCTGTGAGGTGGAAGAGCTCCACTCGGTCGTAACTTAAAACTCTAAAAATACAGCAATAAATCCCTGCTGCATCATGTGCTAGACTCTAGGCAAGCTTTTTAATACCACCCGCAACTGCCAATACACAATTTATGTGGCAAAATGTCTCTATTGCAGATGCTACTGGATGAGGAAACAGCAGGATCAATGATCTCTGGCAGATCCCCTCCTGTAAGGGCGGGAAGCCTTCTGACACTCCGGACACCTTGTTGCTAAAATCCACTCTAGAAGCCAAAATTGACCGCTTTTCACAGGACCTGGCCACAATTAAAGGAGCTAGTGCTACCCTCTTGTCCCTAGGGGTTACTAGAATTCCACTTAGAATCAGTGGCAGGCAGGGAAGGCAGCTAGTGAAATGCCAGGTAAATAGGGTTCACTCTGTCATGCTCTGTTTTCAGCCTCAACTGAGCTGGAGTGATGATGTAATCTTAGAACTCTCGCAGCTGCATAAGCCGCACTCTGGCAAGCAGTTGTCAGCTAGAGTAGAATGTTGGGTAGTCTGTGAGTGAGTCTTCCAGGAGGAGGCTGCAGCTTGCTGTGCAGCTCCTCATACAGCTCTGTCAAAGAGCTACCTCTTTTGTTTTCGGGTAGTTTGTTCTCACCCTAGAGGATGGAAGATTTGATACCTTTTATTGGACCAATAAGTGTCTTGTACAAAGATGGAATTATACACAAGCTTTCGGGGCCACACATGTCCCTTCTTCAGGTGAATAGCAAAACTGAGCAACATAAGCAGTATTTCTATCCACTGTGGAGCAATCAAAAATCAGGAAGTGAAGTAGGAAGGTGACCCTAGAAGAACATAGAAGATAGTGTCTAAAGTGGTGGAGACCCGGCTAACTGGATTTTCCTTTACCCATTCCCAGGAGGAATGGCGCAATCATCAGGGTTCAGGGGCAATCCCCTCAATCCATTCTGTCTGGTGAAGCTGCCTTGGACGTCTTCATTTGTTGTGAGTACAACTTTTCTTCTGTGTAAGCCCAGGAGGGGCACCTGCAATACCTAGGGGTGAATTTCTCTGACAAAGGGATTCTGTCACATAGACTTTCTGTGTTTTAAAAGTGTCTGCCTACGTTGAAGTCCAGTATGTGACCATCCAAGTACAGAACTTTTAACTTATGACACCTTTGAGGTGTGTGTGTGTGTGTAGTATGTCAAATGTGTAATACATTTCAAGACAGCATCTACAGTTTTTTACAGTTGTGTGATGTTGTTAACCAGATGAATGGCCAAGTAACATAGAAACATAGAAACATAGAATTTGACGGCAGATAAGGACTGCTTGGCCCACCCAGTCTGCCCATTTCCCTACCTAATGGATCAGCTGCCCCACCCCCTAGAATTGCCTTATGGCTTTCCCATGCATGCTTGAATTCAATCACTGTTTTTGACTCCACAACCATGCATCCACAACCCTCTCTGTGAAAAAATACTTCCTTACATTACCTCTGAGCCGCTCCCCCTCTATCTTCAAATTGTGCCCCCTTGTTCTTGCACACCTCTTTTTTTGCAAGATGCTACCCTCTTGGACTTTGTTGATTCCCTTGAGGTACTTGAATGTTTCTATCATGTCGCCCCTCTCCCTCCTTTCCTCGAGGCTATACATATTAAGCTCCTTTAGTCTCTCTTCATAAGTCTTCCAGTGCAGACCCTGCACCATTTTAGTTGCCCTCCTCTGGACAGCTTCCATCTTGTCTATGTCCTTGCAGAGATTGGGTCTCCAAAACTGCACACAGTACTCCAGTTGTGGTCCCACCAGCTGTCTGTACAGAGGGATAACAACTTCCTGTTTTCTACTGGTGATGCCTCTCCCAATGCATCCCAGTATCCCCCAGCCCTCCTTACTGCCCTCTCACATTGCTTGCCCACCTTTAAGTCATCTGATATGACTACCCCCAGGTCCCTTTCCATTTTTGTTGTTGTTAGTATCTCACCCCCCATTGTGTACTCTTCCCCTGAGTTTTTGTTTCCCAGGTACATTACCTTGCACTTCTTAGCATTAAATCTAAGCTGCCATACATTTGACCATTCCTCTAACCTTGCCAAGTCCCTTCTCATCCTTTCCACCCACCTTGTGCATCAACTCTGTTGCAGATCTTTGTGTCATCTGCAAAGAGACATACTTTTCCTTCCAGTCCCTCTGCAATGTCGCTTATAAAGACATTGAAGAGGACCGGTCCTAATACTGAACCCTGCGGCACCCCACTAGTAACTCCCCTTTCTTCAGAGTGGACTCCATTTACTATTACCCTCTGTGTCATATTCTCCAGCCAATTCTTTAACCAGGCTATCATCTTGGGACCCAGTCCCAGGCTGGCTAACTTGTATATTAATCTTTTGTGTGGGACCGAGTCAAATGCCTTGCTAAAGTCTAGGTAGGCCATGTCCATAGCCCCTCCCTGATCTACTACTTTGGTCACCCAGTCAAAGAAATCTCTTAGATTCGTCTGGCATGACCTTCCTGCTGTGAATCCATGCTGCCTTGGGTCCTGTGCCCCTCTGGCCTCTAGGTACTCGACAATTCTTTCCTTCAGAAGTGATTCCATCATTTTCCCTATCACTGAGGTTAAACTAACTGGTCTGTAGTTTCCCGCTTCTGCCCTGCTCCCACTTAAGCAAAAGGTGGGAGACCCCCTATCTGGAATGACCCTGTTTACCTCTTCGGGTTCAGTTTGGGCATCAGTACTTTTTCATTTAGTGCATCTGGCCAATGCCTAATGGAAGTAGTTACCCCTGTATGTGGGTTGTTTTTTCTCAGTTTACCCCAGTATGGTGGGCTCTGAAAGTTCCTGAGCCTGGATGTGTGTCTTTGTGGTCATGTGTGTACCACCTTCATTCCTCATAAAATATGGGAAAGTGTCCCAGTACTGGCCGTGTGTGCCTAGTCGATAGGAAATGTACTAGTTCTGGCTGTGTGTGCCAACCTCCATTTCAGAACCAGTGTGTTTGCTGTTTTGTGTTACTTCAGCTATGCTAAATGGGAATTTCATGAATTTCTGTACCATGGAGAATCTGCTATACCAGTATGTGTAGCCCTGTGGGAGTCCATCTTCAATTTGTGATTATTCCTACTTTGTTATGTGAATAAAAGCCACATTCTAGAATCCCAACCTGGTTTGGACAGTACTGTTATTGCTTCCTTGTGTCTGGATTTACTTGGGTGCCCCTGTCCAGAAGTGCAAACCTAGCATAATTGCGATCAAACGTTTTCTCTCAGGGACCTGGGTTGCTGGCCATGGTAACTGGTCCCCCCAGGTGTGTAGCCACACTTGGGTTTGACTGTTCTAGTGTAACAGTTGGGTCACCTTGCCAAATGGTGGCCATTTCTCTGTTTTCCAAATATATTTTTCACTTATGTAAACCACCCCCCCCCCCCGTTTGCCCCTAGACGTCTGTGGTGAGAGGATCAGCCCTGCTAGTTAAAGAAGGGGGGCTGGTGGGGGGGGGGTTACACTAGTCTGTAAATTAGTGAGTGAATATCACTCCCTCAAGCCAGCATTGGACAGTATTATACAATGAATGGGGGACGCAGAGGCCCACATCAGCTCTACAGAAAAACACGTGAGCCAGGACACCGCTGAGTTTTGCCTTCCACACCGCAAGCTTAAAAAGTTGGAAGATCGGATTGATGATCAGGAGGGCTGGAGCCACCACAACAACCTCGTACAAGTGAGGCTTCCAGAGAAAGTGGAGGACTCTGACCCAGTCCGGTTCATGCAGTAACTCCGAGAATGGATTAGTGGTCCCTCCACGAAAGGCCCGATTTACGTTATCGAACGGGTGCATCGGGCACTCTGATCTGCCCCGGGAGATGGTGAAAGACCAAGAGTTATCTTCAAACAGCTTAATTATTTAAACAAACTTCCCTTACCGGCCAAAGCTTGGGAGACAGAATGCATCAAATGGGAAGGGAGACAATTGTTCCTCTTTAATGATTCATGCTCACAAACCCGAGCCAAGCATGCAGAGTACAGGGACTTGAAACCTAAACTCCATGCAACCAGAATAAAATTCCGCAGTCTATTCTGCATGCATGTTTATCAGCATTAATGGAGAGAATCATCAATTTCAGTCAGCCGATCAAACACAACAGGAATTACCTACTCTGCTGCTCAATCTCTTTCCAGATGGCCCTTCTGCCAACAAGATCATAAGGAACAGATAAGGTGCCTGTTTTTACATTTGTGCAACTCTGGATTCTGTTTTGTCACATGCAGTACTGCCAGAGGCCCTGAGAATGGCTGTTTCTAACCCCAGTAATACTCAGGTATTCTTTTTTTTTTATATAATTTCTTTTTATTCAGAAGTATTTTGTTTACTACACAATGGGTAACATTGGGTACAGGTAGATACAGATGGAGTACAGTTCAATAACAGATGTGCAATTAACCTTTTACAGGAAGAATATCAAGAGGCAGGTTCAATTGTGATTAGTCAGTTTACATGAAAATGATGTTTTATTAGGTGAAGCCTGGGGTCTAGTTAAAGATTTGAGCAAGTTATAGAGCGGGGTAAATACCTAATTGGAAGTCTCCAAATTAGACCAGAAATACTCAGGTATTCTTGACTTTCTGCAGTGTCACTTTAAGCCAGAACTGCCCAGAGAGGACAGAACACATGCAAATGATGGAACTCTTTGCATGTGACAAGTATTCAAATGCTGCCTTGAACTAACTGCCTTAGTTCTAAACCCCTCAGATTTCACTCTCCACCTGTAAAGTCTAGTTGCTCGGAGTTCCTCTCTTCAACTTGTACCTGTGACGTGAAGAAACTTATAAATTCATAAGTCTCTTTTTCTTTCATTTGCTGCCTTTTATTCATTGTTATTTTTAGCTAAACTTTAGTTTTAGTGTTAATTTTATTTTTTTAAAACTTTTTCTTTATTCATTTTTCTTTTCAGCTCACATAAAATTATTACATTCTGTCTCAAGCATGAGGAATGAGATACATTCAAGCTGATTTCCAATGTTTGACAAAATATCGTACAGAGGTTGGGTTTATCAAAATGCAATTAGAGTCTAAGGCTGAAAATTACATTCTAATTTAAAAACAACCAAGTATCTTCAATTGTGGAGATCAGTATTACAAAAAAAAAAACCTGGCTCAGGGGGGCCAGCCTTCCGGTTGGAGAGGGCCAGTCCCTTGGGCGAAAGATAAAATTCCCACAATATATTCACCATCCTATATAGGAATACACTTTCTGAAAGCCTCATCTGTGGGAATGATATTAGAGCATCTTATAATGAATTGTTTAAAGGGGGAAGGCTGACCGACCCAACATTGTCACTAGTAGATTTGTTAGGGATTCGGGGGAAACAACTGGGTTGGTAAGATAGATGAGCAGATCATCCACGTAGTACGCTAGTTTTTGTTGTGTTTTCAGGGTCTGATATCCATGGACATTAGGGGATTGCTGTAATAATTGTGCTATGGGTTCAACAAACAGGGCGAATAAATACAGGGATAAGGGGCATCCCTGTCTGGTACCCCAGTATAGTTTGAACCTGTCTAATTGTGTACCATTTACCCGTATCCCCACCTCTGGCTCTGTATTAAATATCCCTTTAATGGTTTTGATAAACCCCGATGGAAAAGCAAACTTTGACAATGAGGCCAGTAAAAAATCCACGTACCATGTCAAAGGCTTTTTGAGCATCACGGCTGATTAAAATTAGTGGGGAGTTAGAACTCTTGGTGTGATTCAGCAGGTAAAGTGTGCGTTTGATATTATCGGTAGTCCTACAAGTTTTTATGAAGCTGGATTGGTCTGGGTGGATAATAGTGGGAAGAATGTCATCCAGCCTGTGTGCAAGAATGCTGGTGTAGAGTTTATAATCTTGATTAAGGACAGAAATCGGCCTGTAGGAATCACAGCTGGGTTTCAGGATAACTGATATCGAGGCCTGCCGCCAGGAGTCAGGGCACTGACTCTTGTTTTGACTATTCTGCAGTACCTCCAAAAGAGGCTCCCTAATCAGGTTCCAGGAGTTTTTGTAAAATTCTGGGCCGAATCCGTCCGGCCTTGGGCTCTTCCCATTCTTTAGCTTCTTAACTGCCCAACATAGCTCCTCTAGTGTGATGGGCGAGATCAGTTTGTTCTGTTGATCTGCGGAGATAGTTGAGAGGTTTATCTGGTCTAAAAATTTAGGAACAGTAGCTGGGTCAAATTCTTTGGGGGGGTGTATAAATGTTGGTAGTAAGCTCTAAATGCCACCAGTATGTCTTGAGTGGAATAATATATCCGATTGTTCCTATGGTATTTTATTTTAGTGATTGTGTTCATTTGTATTTGCCTACGGAGGTGATATGCTAGAATTTTAGATGAATGGGCTCCTCCCTCATAGTATTTCTGCCTAAGGCATAGTAACGCCTTCTCCGTTTTATCTGTTAGTAGTTTTTGTATGTTTGTTTGCGTTTTAGTTATCAGAGGGGTGGCCTCTAAGTCCCCCTGCCTATGTGCCTCCTGTAGGAATTTCAGTTGTTCCTGGAGTTCCTTTAGTCTAGCCTCCCTCTGCTTTTTCTTATGGGTGGCATAAGCAATAATATGTCCTCTTAGGATGACCTTAATAGTGTCCCAAAGAATCAGGGGAGCGGTTTGTGAAGAACGATTGTCTGCAATAATTTCAGGAATCTTTCTCTCCAAGAGGTCCTTGAATTCCTTATCTCGGAAAAGGGAGGGTTAAATCTCCAGGAAGATGGCTTTCTCTGGTTATTAATAGTGAGCTCTAAGGATATGGGGGCATGGTCGGAGAGGACTATGTTCATTATTTCTGCTTTATGTATCAGATCTGTGTGTTCTTTACTGATACATAGATAGTCTAGTCTGGAATAATGTTTGTGGGCATGGGAGTAGAATGTAAATTTCCTTGGCTAGGGTGGAGTTGTCTCCATGCATCAACTAGACCAGTGTCTCAGATCAAACGTCTTAGGTGTCGCTATCCTGATGTCTGAGAAGGGGACTTTGATGCAGAGGTATGTATTGAAGGGTTGAGTAGGCAGTTCAGGTCGCCTCCCACCAACAATATTCCCTTCTGATGCCTCATGACAGCATCCCATAGACTCTGGATAGAGGAGGCATCTGTGTTTGGAGGGACGTATGTACTACACTCTGTCAGTGTGGTCTGGGCTATTTGACCAACCGCTAGAGCTAAACTGCCCTCTCTGTCTGTGTACTGATCTATGATTTTGAATTGTGATTGTTTGGAAATTAGAACCACCACCTCCCCGTCTCCTTCCATTTTGGTATGAGGACGCCACTATCTAGAAGAAGCCAAATTTCAATAGCTTTTGGTGCTCTGTTTTGGAGAGGTGGGTCTCCTGTAACAAAAGGATGTCTGGTTTCTGTTTCTTTAACCAATGAAGGGTACGGTATCGCCTGACAGGGCCGTCCAGCCCATTTACATTGTGAGATAAGACTTTGAAATGTATTGACATTTTAATTTAAGTATCTATCCCCCCTCAGCTCAACTCCCCCCCCCAGAGGCACCCCCCATCAAAATAAAGGCATTCCTCAAAGTTAACCTTCAGTATACAACTGTTCGCTGTGGCTGAACATTTTTTAAAAGGGAGTGGGGAAATTAACTTGGGATAAATGGAGTTGGGCCAACTACGCCCAGTATTAACATTAAGAACTATGTACAGGCCACCCAACTGGTGGGAGTATGTGACTTCCAACGTCTGACATCCAAGATAGGAAGTAGATGTGGGCAGATCTATTTGCTGCCATATGGGGATAGTACCCTCCTGCTGGTGGGATAGACCCTGGGGAAACTCCTGCCCCTAAAAGTTGAAGGGCGGTAAAATGGGCAAGGGAAGATAAAACAAAAAATCAGAACAAATATTATGGGACTGGGAGGTGTTACACGACGAGGTCCCTGCACCCAAATTGGTACCCTCATAGGTACACCATAGACAGCTATTGCTTAGATACTGTATATGGTATACTAACATATAGAGCTAAGGGCATCTACCATACAAGAGTAGATGTCAGGATATGAATGCATATTATTGTAATACACTTTGCTTGCTAATACATATATTCTTCTATGTATTTTCTGTGTATTTCTTACTTGTAAGATGCCAAGGCACCTGTGTCCTTGGAGTAATTATGATATGTAAGTGTAACCCCTAGAAGGCGCTATCCCAGGGGCTACTACCCCTGCCTGATTTGCCACAAACAGGTTGAGGGGCCTGGATCCAATGGCGGGTGCCTCCACCCAGAGGTCAGGGTTTGCAATAGTTAAACTAACTTGGTCACAGCCCTCTGGGACACTGCAACCCCCCTTTCTTCCCACTAGTGGCCCACACAATATATCAGAATTACCTTCACAGTATACACTTACCCCCAGGTCTGGTTCCGGCACTGGGACCTCCTGTGAAATGAGATACAGTGCAACAATCACAGTACAGTACTTTAACATAGACAAATACCTCAGGCAGTATAACTTTGCTGAAACAAGCAGCTCTGATTTATTTAGGGGATATAACAAGGACGGAAATCAGGTTAATTAGCTTATCACTTTAATAATCTACCTATGGCTCTGTGCACAGGCCTATCCCTATCAGTTACTGTCCCTGGGTACCCAAGCCCTAGTGGCTAGTCCAAACTGTGGCAGCTGGTAGGGCCCTTTCACACAGAGAAAAGGAGAATTAAACAGTCAGCAGTACAGTAATTCCATTTGGATTTAATGTGGCAATTCAACAGGAGCGACCTGAATTAGTACTCATGACCTCCAAATAAGATAGGGTCCTTCAATGTCAGCAGGGCTCACTTGAGTGCACAAACCTCTTCACACATCCATATAAAGAAAGCACTATACCAGGCAGGCTGCATCTGTATCCCGATCGCAATTACTGCACAATACCCGGGAGAACACACAGCAGATTCAGTTCCTGACAGACCGAGTGTAATTTTCAGCAATTCCTCCAGTCTTCTACAGGGTGAGCCTGGTTTCTACTCTTCAGAGATCCTTTGATTCTTTTCACAGGACGGATTCAGTCCTAACAAGCTGCAGACCGGAACTCTGGGCCTTACACACGTTTTTTGACTAAAACTGCACACTGAAAAAGCACAGGGCTCCTTCCTTCTTCACTGCCAAAGCTCAACTGAAACTCCAACCAACAAAACCGGCACTTCCTTTGAGTTCCTCCCAGTTCTTGACTGGATTGGCTGTCACTCACAATAGACTGCTGCTGTTGGTCCAAAAGGTGCTGAAGTCTAAACTACATCTCCCAGAGTCACTGCCCATACAATCCTCTTGTGGCTGGCTCAGATTATGAGTCCAAGTTCTGATTGTCCAGGCACCATTTTAGAGCTAGCTTACCCCACACTGATTGGTCCAGTTCAGCAGTTCAAAACTAGAATGGGAACTAGCAGACACAGTTCTGACTGCAAAGAAAGCAGGTTAGACAAACTGTAATTTCATTATTACTCTAAATAATTTCTGGCAAACAGTTACATCTGTCAGATAGGTTCCTTTGCACTCCTAGTGACTGCAAAATGAAGTGAATTGGCAGCAGCTTGAGTGGTACTCAATCAAAGAAACACACAGTCCCCCATACAACTAATTATGTCTGCAAGCAGACAGCTCTTAAAGAGACAGTACCAGAGGTTCTAAAACACTCACTGATAAATGGCTTAAATGCCAAACACCATTCAGGCTTGGAGCATTCAAGCAAGCTCCTGGAAGTCTTTTGGGAACCCCCATTTGCAGAGGTTACACCCTTCCTGGCCTGGGAAAGCTTGGCGTCCGCGTCAAGCAAGTACCCATAAGTTTCCATCTGCAACTTATACATTTGCATTAGGCTCGCATACAATCATCAGTCAATATATAATTTTACCAAGAACACATTTCTGAAACATTGCAGTACGTCACTTTACACAGTATTACATACACATTGTACCATAACTCAAGTTATTACCTCTTGTACATGAAATCTGAAGAGAGGGGCCCTTCCTATCAGTTACCTTGGGGCTGGATGGGGCAAGGGCACCATACTTAGAGGGCAACACAAGTAACTTGGAGTTGCTTTGATGCTCAGTTTGGGCAATGAGCTGGGGACACATACACTCCTTTATGGACAACATTGAGAGGCAAGTCCACAGGCCTCCCAAGTGAATCATAACTGAGGTGCACCACAGGCTTTACAGCTCGACCAGTCTTTCTAGGGGAACTGTTATAGTCTCTGCACTCTGAGCCTCATTTTCAGCATTGTTCTCACTTGTCAGGGAGTCTCCATGGGGTAGAGGCTAGAACTTGGGGCACTTTCAGCTCCAGGAGTTACAGTTTCTGAGTCCACAACATTTGGCTGCATGGAAGCTTTCCGGACACTGGCAGTGGACTGTCAGGGCACTCAAAATACTCTTCTTGTTCGGTGTATCACCAGTCTGCCCCAATCTATCATTTTCCTCCCTGAAAGCTCAAACAGTTCAACCATGCACAATGATTCCATTTCATCTGATCTGATGCTTTGCACTTCACTTTCTGGGAGCATTGGCTCCAGGGATGAAGCTGGGGCTTAGACAGTCCAGAAGGCCCAGCTTCATCTCCAGTATTGACTAGGGATTGCCCCGAAACAATTGACTCAGTTCGTAAGAAGGATAGTATTCAAAGTCACTCTCACTTTCTTCCGATATGGACTGACAGTCATGCTCAACTGGGACTTGTGGAGGGAACACTTTAACTTTGCTTCTGTAGGTGCAGACTTTCTTGATCTTTCTTAGCAGCAGCTCTAGTCACTGGTCCAGAGGGGCATCTTCTAGGGGCTCAGACTCAATTAAGATTTGTCCAATGGGCAGTAAATGATTTCTATGCATTGTTTTTACATCTTTTGAATTATTCTCAGGCCTTACTTTGTACACTGGCAGATCATCTAGTTTGCCCACTACAATGTGAGGGAGATGGTGCCATCTGTCAGCAATCTTGTTCTTGCCACGCAGTCCCAGATTTCTTAGCAATACCCGATCTCCCTCCTGGAGTTCCTGTGCTTTCACCTTTTATCATACCTTTCTTTGTTGGCTCAGATTTCTTTTGGCAGCCATGGTTTGAGCCAGTTGGTACGCATGAGTTAGCTGGGCCTTTAACTTTGTACATACTGTAAATAGTTGTCAGCTTGAACCCCATCAGGAGACCCCAAAACACACATCTACTGGTAGTCGAGCTTCTCTTCCAAACATCAGGCGGTAGGGAGAATCCAGTGGCATCACTTTTGGTGCAGTTATAAGCATGTACCAGGGTGCTAATTTGTTGTCCATCTAGGCTTGTCCTTTGGTGCAGGGTGCCTAGCATATCTAGCAAAGTGCGGTTGAAACGTTAGGCTGTGGGTCCCCGGGGTGGTAAGGAGTGGTTCTGGACTTTCGCACTCCCACAGAGAAAGCATCTCTTTGATCAGACGACTCTCAAAGTCTCTCCCTTGATCAGAATGGATTCTTTGTGGAGCCCTATAGTGAACAAAAAGTTTTCTACAAGTACTTTGGCCACAGTGGATGCTTTCTGGTCTTTGGTGGGAAAGCTTGGGCATATCTTGTGAAATGGTCAGTGACCACCAGCACATTACTGATATTTCTTTGATCTGACTCCAAACTCAGAAAATCAATACAGACCAGCTCCATGGGTGCACTGGTGGTGATGTTAACAGGGGGCAGCCCTCTGGGGCAAAGCTTTCCTCTATAGCAGCGACTACAAGTTCAATGTGTTGCTCCACATCAGCCCCATCTTAGGCCAATAGAATCTGGATCTCACCAAGTCAAGTGTTCTGTCTATACCAAGGTGCCCTATGTGGTTGTGCAAAGACCTCAGTACTGAGTCTCGAAGGCAGTGGGCAGCACTAGTTGTTGTTTGTCTACTTGTCCCCCTCTGTCTACTGTTTCTCTGTATAACAGTTTATTGATCAGTTTCAACTTAGGACCTTCTTTGTATAACAGTGCAGTTCTCAAATCAGTGGGAGCGTAATTTGGACACATCTTTTCCTGCATAGAGGGCTTCTAAAGCTGCTTTGATCATGGGATCGCGGATTGAGCCCGCCGAATACTGTCATTGTCCAGCTGAGGCAGTGCACCAATGTCTATTGCAGAAAGTGGCATAAGCAGCAGGTATGCAATTCTCAGAGGCTCCCAAGCAATCCACCATGCAGTCCACTGTCCTGTGGACATTTGTTCCTCCTGTCAAACTTCCGCAGAGTGCCCGAATGTCAGGTTCTGCCAATTGGACCCAATCATTCTGGGGAACAGGCCTCCGGGAGAGAGCATCAGCATCTATGTGGTTCAGACCTGCTCGGTATTCGAGAGCATAGTCATATGTAGATAATGCAGAAAGCCACCTATGGCCAGTGGCATCCAACTTAGCTGAGGTCTGCACATAGGTCAAAGGATTATTGTCAGTTTTACTAGTATTTTAGCCCCTACAAGTACTCATGGAATTGGTCAACAATAGCCCACTTCAAAGCTAGGAACTCTAACTTATGTACAGGATAGTTCTTTTCGGACGGGTCAGGCTTCTACTGGCAAAGGCCACTGGTCTCAGGCCATTCTCGTGCTCTTGGTACAACACAGCCCCAACCCTTGCAAGCTAGCATCAGTGTGCAGGACGTAGGTTTTCTTGGATCGGCATAGGCCAGCACTGGAGCATGGGTAAGTTGATATATGATCTCATGAAAAGCAGTCTCACAATCAGAGTCCAGCGGCCCCAAATACTTCACTCGGATGAAAATACACTCTTTCAGTCTTGAGGGACGCTGACTTTTGGTATTTTTGTGGGTTGGGGATACCCTTGAGTAAGGTTAAGTAAAGGGCGGATCACTCTTGAATAGTCCTTGATGAAGCGCCGATAATAACCACAGAATCCAGGAATCTTTGCAGTTCTTTTAGATTTTTGGGCTGTGGCCAGGTGGTCAAGGCCTCAACTTTACTTGGGTCGGTCTCTATTCCTCGGTGGATACTATGTGTCCCACATACTTTACTGATGTTTGAAAGAATTGACACTTATCAATGGACAGTTTAAGGCCAAAGTCCTCCAGTCGGTCCAATACCTTAAATAATCTGCTCTCATGTTCCTCCAGTGAGCTGCCAAACACAATAACATCATCTAGGTATACCAGGCACTCTAGTAAGTTCATGTCCCCACTGCACGCTCCATCAATCGCTGAAAAGTGGCTGGGGCACCTGAAATCCTTGAGGCATCCTCATGAATTCATAGAAATAGCGACAGATAAAGGCCGTCTTCTCCACGGTCCTCTGGGGCCATCGGGATCTGTAGTACCCATCGGGAGATCCAGCACAGAGAACCACTTGCTCCCGCTTAGGCAGTCAAAGCATCCTGAATGCGGGGCATTGTGTACTGATCAGGGATAGTCCGCCGGTTTAATGTGCGATAATCCACACACATCCTTACTGTTCCATTCTTTTTCCTCACTACCACAATGGGGGAAGCATAAGGGCTTCTGGATTCTTGTATTACACCAGCAGCTAACATCTCTTGCAGATGCCGTCTCACATCATCTATGTCAGCAGGTGCCAGGCGTCGAGACCTCTCACGAAATGGTCTTTCGTCATGCAGCCGGATATTGTGCTCAGCTCCTTGCATGCATCCTACATCCCATTCCTTTAAAGAAAACACCTGGTCTCTCTGGGCAAGCTTCTCACTGATCCTCACTTTCCATTCAGCTGGCAGCGGGGAGTCGCCGAAATCAAACAAGTCAGGCTACTCTGTCATTCTTCCTTGAACTCTTGCTGCTGGGTAGCACTGCAGTGTCTGCACAATGCACATTAGCCAGGATGCAACCTCTGTTTACTCGAATGTCTCTTTCAGACACATTATGAACTTGGACCATTACCCTTCTGGCATAAGCATGGGCTCTAGCGGGCAAAATACTAGGCTTGACCAGCAGTCCTCTGGCAATTTTCCATCGCCTGGTGCATCCAACATTAATATTTTATTCTTAACATCCTTTCTGATACGGACCTCTCCCTGTAAGGTACACTGGGCATTTGGCGCCAGGATCAGAGACTCAGGATCCTTCTTCCATACAATTCGACCGGTTCCTCTGGTTCTGTTTTTTCAGCATCTCTCTGTGCCTCATAGGCCTTCTTAATTAAAGCCGAACTCTTAAAGCTCTACACTAGTCTTTGACCCCTGTTTTCATAACACAACTGTGCCAGCTTCCGAACATATGAGCATTTGTTCCAATCAACAAAGGGACACCATCATACAGTCCAGTGGGGGACACACTAAGGCTAGGGTCTCTACTTGTTCGGCCACTCCAGCCACGGAGGTGGGGAAAGACAGCCAAATTGATATACCCAGAATAGGGGTAGGCCTTCTCACGAAACCCCCATACATGCAGTCCTTCTAATGGTTGTAAGGGTACATCTGACAAATGCTTCTGATACAGTCCTGGAACATAATTGTCACTTGGGAGCCACTGTCTAATAACAGCTCTTGTAGACACTCCATTCACCTTTACAGTGGTCTCCATGGAGGGACCACTATTCTGGACCAGTCTGGAGAGGGTAGTGGGGGCCTGGGCAACTGACCTTGCCACAAAGGGCGTGAATTAGCATTTTGGTGCCCTCACTGGGATCATGTCGGCACCTCTTAACCACTGATTTCTTCTCCAAGCTCTCCTTGTAGCCTATATGCAACTTTGTCAGTGTCTTTTGGGGACTGGCATTCCTTTCATGTGCCCATCTTTCCCACAATTATAGCAAAACATACTTTCTGAGTTTGAGCTGGAGGCGCCACACTGGGAGCCAGGGCGGGGTATTACTAACTGGAAACCTGGGTGCCATCTCTGTCTCGGTGATAAGCATTTGGAGACATCTCGTCAGTTTCTCCATTCCATGGTCAAGGAATTGAGTTTGGAGCTGTTATCAGTAGGAGATACATGGTGGGTACCCCACCCCATAGCAGATGCAGTCGGATATAGGTCAGGGCCCGTAGTTGCAGGCGTGGCTTCTCATAAAGGGACTGTTTTTGAATTCCGGATCTCTCTCAACAGTTCGCCCCATTGTGGCATATCTTTTCCTTGTCAGAGCACTCATTGACTGTCAACCTCTGCCCCTGAACTTCACTTGATGGGTCACCCTCAGTCACTCGGGTCGTAGCCACAGCTGTTGGTGCAGGTACCTCCGAGGTTGCCTTTCTCAACTCTTCGAATTTCTCTCATTAACTCATCATAGGAGGGTGGGGATTCAGTCGATTTGCCAAGTAACTGAAGCAACAGCAGTTCTGAGAGGGGCAGACTTAAGGATTCTGTCCAGTCTGGTTCGGTCCAGTTCAATCGCTGGCAAACTACCCTTTCTGAGGCATTCTTGCAACAATTTTTCCAGCCGAGAGACATACACAGACAACAACTCCTTGGTACTGTTGTGCATTTCTTACTCTCCACCATAGGTCCTCATCAGAATCTGGGCTCCCATACACATTCTCCAAGGCCTCAAGATAGGCCTGTGCAGTCGCCTCAGGTTACTGGCCCGCTTAGCACTGGATGGTAGCCAGGGCAGGACCTCGGAGGCCTCACTAACCCTCTTTCGCTTCCAGCATTGCACATAGTACTTGGGGGCAACATAGTCTATCCAGGTCTCCCAGTCATCCTCCCTTGGGGTGGGAGGGTGCCAGAGAAGATCCTCAACCTTCGTAAGAGTCGTGACTAATGGCAGGTGCAGAAATAGGAGTCTGCATTGGTTCAGCCACCTACGGGCACTGGAGCAGGAGAGGTGTTGGGGAGGAACACCCTCAGGTGGCAAGAATAGTTTCTTCAAGTCCTCCACAGTTTTCCCTCTCCCAGCAACCATTCAGCAAATTTCTCCTCAAAGTTTCAGATAGTGGTGGGGGCTGATTCCCCGGTCTTACTGTCCTTAGTTATCACTCTCCAAGCAGTGAGGGCTCCCTCTGGGGTAATGGTCTGTGGCACTTTGGAGCTATCTATGGGATCCTTAAACTCTACTAGGGCCAGGAAAGTGTGGGTGAGCAGATTAGCATGCCGACCCACCACCACAGGGTTTTGTAAACCTTCCACCTTGGAAAGTACTCCCTGCACAGTGTCCGTATTGATACCAGGGGATGTCCAGGATAAGCATAGCATTTTGGGGTCGATCTCCTCCCCAGTACACCACTCCACCAGCCGGTGCACAGCCACTTCTGTCGGGTACCCATTTTTCTTAACAGTGGTTTGTAAATATGGCCACTAGAGGACACACAATCCCAGCGTGAGCCTCAAGATGTAACCCTAGATGGCTATCCCAGGGGCTACTACCCCTGCCTGATTTGCCACTAACAGGTTGAGGGCCTGGATCAATGGCGGGTGCCTCCACCCAGAGGTCAGGGTTTGCAATAGTTAAACTAACTTGGTCACAGCCCTCTGGGACACTGCAACCCCCTTTCTTCCCACTAGTGGCCCACAAAATATATCAAATTACCTTCACAGTATACACTTACCCCAGGTCTGGTTCCGGCACTGGGACCTCCTGTGAAATGAGATACAGTGCAACAATCACAGTACAGTACTTTAACATAGACAAATACCTCAGGCAGTATAACTTTGCTGAAACAAGCAGCTCTGATTTATTTGGGGGATATAACAAGGACAGGGAAATCAGGTTAATTAGCTTATCACTTTAATAATCTACCTATGGCTCTGTGCACAGGCCTATCCCTATCAGTTACTGTCCTGGGTACCCAAGCCCTAGTGGCTAGTCCAAACTGTGGCAGCTGGTAGGGGCCCTTTCACACAGAGAAAAGAGAATTAAACAGTCAGCAGTACAGTAATTCCATTTGGATTTAATGTGGCAATTCAACAGGGCGACCCTGAATTAGTACTCACGACCTCCAAATAAGATAAGGGTCCTTCAATGTCAGCAGGGCTCACTTGAGGTGCACAAACCTCTTCACACATCCATATAAAAGAAAGCACTATACCAGGCAGGCTGCATCTGTATCCCGATCGCAATTACTGCACAATACCCGGGAGAACACACAGCAGATTCAGTTCCTGACAGACCGAGTGTAATTTTCAGCAATTCCTCCAGTCTTCTACAGGGTGAGCCTGGTTTCTACTCTTTAGAGATCCTTTGATTCTTTTCACAGGACGGATTCAGTCCTAACAAGCTGCAGACCGGAACTCTGGGCCTTACACACGTTTTTTGACTAAAACTGCACACTGAAAAAGCACAGGCTCCTTCCTTCTTCACTGCCAAAGCTCAACTGAAACTCCAACCAACAAAACTGGCACTTCCTTTGAGTTCCTCCCAGTTCTTGACTGGATTGGCTGTCACTCACAATAGACTGCTGCTGTTGGTCCAAAAGGTGCTGAAGTCTAAACTACATCTCCCAGAGTCACTGCCCATACAATCCTCTTGTGGCTGGCTCAGATTATGAGTCCAAGTTCTGATTCGTCCAAGGCACCATTTTAGAGCTAGCTTACCCCACACTGATTGGTCCAGTTCAGCAGTTCAAAACTAGAATGGGGAACTAGCAGACACAGTTCTGACTGCAAAGAAAGCAGGTTAGACAAACTGTAATTTCATTATTACTCTAAATAATTTCTGGCAAACAGTTACATCTGTCAGATAGGTTCCCTTTGCACTCCTAGTGACTGCAAAAATGAAGTGAATTGGCAGCAGCTTGAGTGGTACTCAATCAAAGAAACACACAGTCCCCCATACAAACTAATTATGTCTCCAAGTAGACAGCTCTTAAAGAGACAGTACCAGAGGTTCTAAAAACACTCACTGATAAATGGCTTAAATGCCAAACACCATTCAGGCTTGGAGCATTCAAGCAAGCTCCTGGAAGTCTTTTGGGAACCCCCATTTGCAGGGGGGTTACATAAGTCGGCATTGCCACCTTTTGGTGATTTGTACTACTACACTGAGTTATGTAAGACTCTGTATAAGAACTCTTTTGTTCACAAACTGATGACTACTACAAAATTGTATAATGTTATCTTGGACCGTGGAGCCACCTCTAATTTAGCCAATAGGGCTCATCTCTGTAACTAGAAATGTTTCTATCTCACAGTAACCATAGTAATTATCATAGGTATATAATATGGTACACTAGTCTTGTACCTCAGAGATCCCAAGAGACACAAAGAAACCTCGAGGTATAGGGAACGCTTAGCACTGGCTCCCGGTTCGTATTGGTAAGAACTGCTTAGGGCAACTGTGATTTTATCCTTTTGGTAGTAATAAACAAGTTTATTACTCTAATGCAACGTGTCTGTGATTACTTGCATTCCCAATATTACCAAGAACCTGAAAGTGAGGTTTAGACCTCCTGACAGAGGCGACAGTAGGAGGGGATAAAAGGTGCTGCTTTCCCAGGTCGATGGAGACTCTCTGCCCGGGTAAAATGAGACCAGAGGAAGGGGGCTCAGACCTGTCCCAGCGACTAAGTAGAGAAGAAGGGTGGCGGAGGGGGGCCTAAGGCATCTCATGTTGAAAGCTCCCTTCATTTCTCTTGGGCTACTGTGCCTGCACCAATCTTGGCCATCACCCCCCCAACTCAGACCCTGAGGGATCTGTAATTAGTCCAGATGGCTTTAGTCCTCCTGGAGTGAGTTCTTGATGGGCATGTCTTATTAAACCTTGATCATCAGGGCCGTGGTATATGTGGTACTTCCATTCTCTCAGTCAGTCTAGTTCCCTCCATTGACCGAAATTAAGGTTCCAGCCTCTCCTCCCTTCTGTCCTTTCAAGAAGGGTACTCAGTTTTGGGACTGAGCTCCTCCAGGTGGGTCAAGCTCACATAGACCTCATCAGAACATCAGAGTGTCCTCAGCCTTGATCTTTATCAGCATGGACTGTTACCCCTGTTTTTTTCAGATCCGGCTGTTTATCAGGCGGGTGATCCCTAGCATGCCAGGAAACTCCCATCCCACTCCAAAGGGAGGGAGACAGGCCGAGAGGCAAGTTGGGGGCCAGGTCCACCACATGGGAGGCAGTCTGATTCGAGGGGTCCCAAAATGGACTGTTGAGAGTGCCAGAGTCCCTTCAAGCAGATATTACCTGGGGTACATAGTCTGCGCCCAGTCTCCCCACCAACCTCTTCCCAGAGGCTCCCCAAGCTCCTGTACCGAAGCATCACGTTTCTCCATTACAATTCAGAAGGGCTATAAGCAGTTCCAGCCAAGTGTGTTTTATGTCCCTTCACCTGACCTAAGTGGAGGGCTGAATGGTTAGATTCCGCATCTCTCGGCAGTTGTTATCAGAGAGCCCGAGTTCCTCAGGGATCCCAGCAGGAGAGGTCGTCTGGCAACCCCCCTGCACTGCTGACCCCCTCTGCACTTCTGTCTCTGTTGAAAGGCTGACTGCTGTATTGAGAGAACATTTTGAATCCATTTATTCACTAAGCTGGGTCCACCACCCTCGACTACAATAACGGAGTGTTTGCCCAGTTGGTGACCTGCAGTAAGCGAGAAAGGAGGAGGGCCTATTGGAGAGGTGGTGGGAGCTGAGCAACTAAACCCAGACCCTCCACTCATTAGGACCCCAGCAATCAATACCACTCTGTTAACTACCTCTCGTAGTCGGCCCCGACCTCCCGCTCACCCCCAGCTCTGCAAACACACAGGGAGTCCCCACAGGCCAGCGTGCCGTCCACCTACCTCAAACCGTTCAAGCTGATGTCTCTGATTATAACTCTTCTCTTCTTTCCTGTCTGCTGCATGGGGCTGTGACATCAGGGTGTGAGGGGTCAGGATGTCCTGAGCACTGTCTCTAAAAAAGCTGGATCAATCGCTTAGCTGAAGAATGGTAGAATGAAGGCTGAAAGTTCGAGTGAACCAGAGAGGGAGTCTGGCTAGCCCCTGGGAGTGTTCAGAAATTATTCAAATTACTATACTAGTTGTCTGCGTGTTGTGTCTGTGATATTGGGATCAGCCATAGGGGATAGGGGTAAGGTCGAGCAGAATAGGGAACTAATAAAGTTCAGAACTCTCAGCACTCCTGTCTAGCAAATTGCTGCAGTATGTTTTTAATGCTGTCCAGTGCACATTGCTGTATTTTTTTGCTTTGGGCTGCAGCCTGTTGCGAAGAATGACTTTTCCATTGCCCCTTCCCCACAGATGCTCAGGGGGGAAGCGCAAATCCTCTGGTCCCTAGGTCTTGCACTGCCTCCTCCGCAGAGTCATAAGAGCGCTGACCAGTCAGGTATTGAACAACCAGTTCGTGAGGCTAGGGAGTTCAGAATTTGAGTTGCTGTTGGCACAGAATTGGGAAGATTGGAATATATGCCCTCCTCTGTTGCACAGTGTATGAGGCATAATCATTGTCCAAAAAGATTCTCTGCTCGCCATAAAACACTTTTCCTTGGCCCCATGCTGTTTTCAGTATTAGTTCTTTTACTTGGTATTTATGGAAACGTACAGCAACCGAATGAGGTCTGGCATCTGGATGGGAGGACTTAGGTCCTAACACTCAATGAGCCCTTTCTATCTCAATCTGTAAGGCCGGATCAAGCGAGAGGGCTGTGCGGAGAAGTGATTCAATGAAATCAGGCATATCAGGTCCTTCACTGTTCTCCGGAAGGCAATAAATACGTATATTTTTCCAGCGATGCCAGTTCTCAGCGTCCTCCTGTTTACCCATGCTCAAATGGCAGAGCTCTGTGATCTGGTTTAGGGCCTTCTTGAGTTGTTGTGTGGTGTCAAAGAGCTCCTGCATTCCGTTCTCTAAGGTGGACACTCTAAACTGCGTAACATCTAGGTCTTTCCTCAGTTCGTCTTGGGACCATTTAAACTCAGAGAACTCAAACTTTAAATCTCTAAGTTCTCTCAGGATACAGCCTAATTTTTGGTCCATTTGCGATGTCTTTGCTGGTTTTCCTTTGGTGGATTTGCCAGAAGACTGGCGGGAATTTACTGAGGCCTCAGAGTCCGAGCAGTCTGTCTCCGGGGGTTCTTCTGTCAGGGTAAGTAGCTGGTAACGGTTGCTTCCTCCTCGATTTTTAGTAGTAGCCATCCCTAAAAAAGGTTGTTACAAGTGTAACCCACCCCAACCGGCCCTCCTTGTTCAACTAACAGAGCTGCTCCTCTCACACATGGCACCAACGAGAGGGATGGGGGTTGTCACTACAGTTCAGTTTACCAGTACATCTACTTCAGAGCCTGCCATCCTCAGACAGACAAACCAAGTGTGGCAACTACCTGGCTCACACCTGGGTGGACAATTTACCATGGCCATCAACCTGTGTCCCTGGGAGAAAATGTTTGCTCACAATTTTGCTAGGTTTGCACTTCTGGTCAGGGGAACCCAAGTAAATCCAGACACAGTGGAAGCAATAACAGTACTGTCCAAACCAGGCTGGGATTCTAGAGCGCTGCTTTTATTCACATACACATGGAATAATCACAAAGTGAAGCCGGATCCCCCACAGGGCTACTCCCACTGGTAATGCAGATTACTGAGGTACAGAGCACACACAACATGAACCCTCAGGTTCTGAATGGAACAGCGAACACTCTCTGGTCCTGAATTACACAGCGAACTCTCTGGTTCTGAATGGAGATTGGCACACACAGCCAGATCTGGTACACTTCCCTTGACTAGGCACCCTCGGCCAGTACTAGGAGACTTTCCCATATTTCATGAGGAATTATTGGTGGCACCCTCGACCATCAAAGAGCAAATACAGGTTCACAGAAAATCCAAACTATTTTCTTCAGTCACTGGCCAAATGCACTGAGAGAAAATAAAGGTGCCCAAACTGAACTCGGAGAGGTAAACCGGTTGCTCCAGATGGGAGGTCTCCCACCCTTTGCTTCCAAATTTATACTCTGCCATTCATCTGGTTAATAACACCCTCACAGAAAACTTGTAGATGCTATCTCGAAATGTCTTTCACATTTAACATGCTACATCTCACACCTCTGAGGTGTCATGAAGTTAAAAGTTCTCTAATTGGCAATGTCTCTTCACTAGACCCCAAATTTAGCAGGCACTTTTAAATCAGACACAAACTAAAAGTTCTGTACTTGGCAAGTCTCTCTCTGGACCCCATAGTAGGCAGACACTTTTAAACAGAACACAGTCTTGGTGACAGAGTCCCTTTGTTAGAAAAAATTCCCCACAGGGATGCAGGTGCCCCAGGGCTTTTCCACACAAAAAGTCTCGGGTACTCGCAGAACAGATGAACCTCAGGCAGCTTCAACACAGTCCAGGCTGGACCAGGGGATTGCCCCTGAGTGGGTCCTGGAACCCCCCCATCCCTCCGGGAATGAGGCACTGGAAAACCCTCTTGGAACAGTTTCCAACACTTCACTCTCTGTCTTCTATGTTCTTCTTCTAGGGTGAGAACAAACTACCCAAACTACCGAAGTAGCCCTCTGTCAGAGCTAAAAACTGAGGAGCTGCTCACTGCAGCCTCCTCCTGGCACTACACTCTTCAGACTACTGACCTCTAACTCAACATTCTATATCTATCTCCCTAGCTAGCATTCCAATGTGGTGTAACACAGCACTGGGCATAGTTGTGGAAGGGCTATATCTCCCAGCATGTCTGTTCCATTTTCTCTCTACCAGGACTACAAAGCATGGTGCACACACTACAAGCCCCAGAAGGCATTGCACCACAGCTCCACCTAGCTGAGTGTTTGATTAAGAACAGGTGCAGGAGAGTGACTGCCTGCATAAAAGAGAAGGCTCAAACAATTGCTCTCTCTCAGTACCTGATTAGGAAACAGGCATGGAGGGTGGCTAGTGAGCATTTGTAGAAAGATGGAAAGAAAGAAGGAGAAATTTGAATCAACTGACTTCCCAGCATTGACCTTTTGTTTGGCATGTGACTACGAATTGGATCTTGACTTTGGACTGGCTGAAAACCTGACACTGGTAAATGACCTTTGTTTGAAACACGGACCAAGAGACTCTTTTCTGATTTTGTTTGTTTGCCCCAGGAAATAGCTTAGCTATCTGGGCTATAGACAGGGAACTGAAAACTCACTGTGTAGGTAGCACTCAACAAAGAGCCAGGTATTATTTTCTTTTGTTTGTTTGCATCCTGCGTTATTTTGAATGTACCTCTCTCAGTATTTTTACTACTAAACATACAGTCATAGTGCTGTGTTACCCTGAATATCCTGTGTCGTGGTGCAAAGTGTGCTCATATCCCCGCCTACAAGATCCCAGTGGAACACAACCCCCCTCACTGTGTTACAGTGGTGGAGAATGCGGGCAAGGTTGTCTGGATAACAACAGCACTAACACACTGAAACAGCCATGGAGAACCTACTGCAGCAGCTTGTGCAAGCGAACCTGGCCCAGCAAGCCGCAAACCAACAACAGGCAGAGACCAACAGACTGCTGCTGGAAGAGCAACGGAGGGGACAACAAATGTTGAACTTGGAGCTACAGCGGCTTGCCGCAGAGGTAGAAAAAGGGAAGGAAGCCCGACCAGCAGGTGCATCTTCCATTGTAGCTGGACATTTCCTGCAGAAGATGACAGCCAGTGATGATATGGAAGCCTATCTGAAAACTTTTGACAGGACTGCAAACAGAGAAGAATGGCCTCAAAGCAAGTGGGCTGGCATTCTAGCCCCCTTCCTCAGTGGTGATGCACAGAAGGCGTATTATGACCTTGAACCAGAGGACGTTGATGACTATGACAAGATGAAAAAGAAAATCCTTGAGCGCCTAGGAGTAACAACAGCAGTGAGAGCTCAGCGATTCCACTCATGGACATTTCAACCACAGAAAGCTCCCCGCTCACAGATGTTTAATCTGATCCACTTAACATGAAAATGGCTGCAACCTGAAATCCTGACGTCTACTGCAGTGGTGGAAAGAGTGGTGCTGGATCACTTCACCAGAGGGTTGCCCTATGATTTAAAAAAAAACATCAGTCAAGGCAACCCTAGCACAGCAGAGGGCCTAGTAGACCTTGTGGAAAGGTATCACGCTATGGCTGAGCTCTTAAAGACTACCAGACCTGAAAGGATCAGTTCTGACAAGAGAACCCACCAGGAGCAGAACAAGAGAGCCATCCACACTTAACACAGCGGAAGGAGAGAGAAGGAGCCAGGGGACCAGATGACTACAGCACCAGCAGAGGACGCCAGAACTTGTTTGAAGCAAGAAGGGGAGTGATGGACCGAGATACCAGAACCTGTTTCACATGTGGAGAACCAGGACACATTTCTTGGAACTGTCCTAAGAAAGATGAGCCAATGCAAGTAGAAGCAACCCTGTCCAAACAGTGTAATGTCATCACTGTCCTCCTGGGGAATCATAGTCAGCCTCCTCGCATCAGTCCAGTCCAAATCCAGAACCAGGAAGTGAACGCATTGTTGGACTCTGGCAGTATGGTGACACTAGTCAGCCCCTCTTTAGCACCCATCAGCCAAATGAGTGACAACAACCCCATTTCCATCACATGCATCCATGGGGACACCAAGACATATCCCACAGCACACCTTGAAATAAAAACAAAGGAAGGTGTGTTTACTGGAACAATGGGATTGGTGAAGCAGTTACCTTTTCCTGTGTTGTTAGGACGAGACTGTCCATTCTTCCAAAGACTTTGGAAACGAGAAAAAGACAAAGACAAAGAGGAGGATAAAGACCATGAAGACACAGGCAAAGACAAAGACAAAGATGAAGACAAAGAGGAAGACAAAGACAATGAGGACGACAAACTGTATACAGTGTCCGACAAACCTGAAAAAGAAAAAAATATGTCAACACCAATGGTACAAGTCTTCATGGGAGAAGACAATGATGAGGAAGACAGAGGAGCAGATGTCATAGAAGACACTCCAGAGGACTTAGAAAGGAGCAATTTCTTCACACCAGCATGGGCACAGTACAGAGAAAGATTTGGGACAGCACAACTGGAAGATCCCACACTCCAGCACGCCAGAGGAAATGTGAAAGTGGTGGATGGGAGGCCTTTCAACCCTGACCAGCCCCTCCCCTACCCACACTTTGCTATGAACAACAACTTGCTGTATCAAGTACACAAAACAGCCGACATACTGACAGAGCAGCTGCTCGTGCCCCAGCCCTTGCGGTGCACTGTAATGCATTTGGCCCATAGTCACCTCTTGGGAGGACACCTGGGAATGGATAAAACAAAAGAGAGACTGCTGAATCATTTCTTTTGGCCGGGGGTCCATGCTGAGGTGGAACAATATTGTCGCTCCTGTCCAGAGTGCCAGCAGAGAGCTCCATAACCCTCTTTCTGAAATCCATTAGTTCCTCTGCCAATCATCGAAACACCCTTTGAGCGGATTGCCATGGACCTGGTAGGACCCTTGGTGAAGTCTGTGAAAGGGTTTCAGTACATCCTGGTGGTAGTAGACTATGCTACCAGATACCCTGAAGCCATTCCCCTGCGGAACACGACAACCAAAAGCATAGCCCGAGAACTAGTACAGATGTTTTTCCAAGTCGGGATACCCAAGGAAATCCTCACTGACCAAGGAACACCCTTCATGTCCAGAATAATGAAGGATTTGTGCCAGTTCCTCCAAATCAAACAGCTGCGCACATCCGTGTATCATCCGCAGACAGATGGGCTCATTGAAAGATTCAATAAAATATTAAAGAGAGTATGATTAAAAAAAACATGGAGACAGATGGACGGAACTGGGACCAGTTGCTGCCATATCTAATGTTTGCCATCCGTGACGTACCCCAAGCGTCCACAGGATTTTCCCCATTTGAACTGCTGTATGCCCACCACCCATGAGGTCTCCTTGACATAACAAAAGAGACATGGGAGCACCAACCCTGCCCCCACCAAACTATCATTGAACATGTGGAAGGGATGAGAGAGCACATTAATGCTATAATGCCCATTGTGAAGGAACAAATGCAAAAGGCCCAAGAAGCTCAAAGTAGAGCCTACAACCGTCCCCTAGCACCCAGAGAGTTTCAGCCTGGTGACAGAGTGTTGGTGCTTGTCCCCACCTCCAAGTGCAAGTTCCTGGCCACCTGGAGAGGACCCTATGAGGTACTAAAAAAAATAAACCAAGTCAATTACAAGGTAAAACAACCAGGTAGATGGAAGCCTGAACAAATATTTCACATCAATTTGTTAAAAAAATGGGTGGACCGTGATGTCTTCTGGAGTGAAACAAACCCCGGTCCAGATGAGGAAAACCCCAGAGACGCAGTGATGGTTGGAGACCTGACACCAAGTCAGAAACAAGACATCTTCAAATTCCTTTGACAGAAATAAGATGTGTTCTCTGATCTGCCCGGCAACACTTTCGACTCATCACTCATGACATTGTGACCCCTCCAGGAAGCGGGTACACCTCAAGCCATATAGTGTACCAGAAACACGCCCAGTGCGATAATGGAAGAGGTTAAAAGATGTTACATCTGGAATGAATGAAGAATCTCACAGTGCCTGGTCTAGCCCATAGTGCTTGTCCCAAAACCTGATGGATCATCAGGTTCTGCAGTATTTCAGAAAACTGAATGAGATTTCAGCTTTTGATGCATACCCAATGCGCAAGTAGATGAACTCATCGAAGACTGGGAACAGCCCACTTCATCAGCACTCTTGACCTGACCGAAGGCTACTGGCAAGTCCCCTTGACAAAAGCTGCCAGAGAGAAGACTGCGTTTGCCACCCCTGATGGCTTGTATCAATATACAATGCTTCCTTTTGGTTTACATGGAGCCCCAGCCACATTTCAATGCCTGGTGGACCGTGTGCTGTGACCCCACCAGGAGTATGCTGCTGCTTATTTAGATGATGTCATTATTCACAGTCACACCTGGGACAGCCACTTGAAGAAACTGCAAGCTGTGACGCAGTCCCTCCAAGAAAGCAGGGTTCACAGCCAACCCAAAAAAATGCACCTTAGGGGTGAGTGAAGCACAGTACTTGGGTTATACAATAGGAAGAGGCCTTATAAAGCCACAAGAAAAAAAAGTTGCTGCTATTCAAGATTGGCCACAACCGGTCAATAAAAAGCAAGTAAGGGCATTTTTGGGCCTCACAGGCTGTTACAGAAGGTTTATTCAAAACTTTGCTACTATAGCAGCCCCCCTCAGTGACCTCACGCGTAACAGCCAACCTAACATGGTGAAATGGACTCCTGAAGTGGACAAAGCTTTTTGTTGCTTGAAACTGGCACTGTGTGCCTCTCCTGTCCTGAATTCCCCTGACTTCTCCAAACCCATGATCGTACAGACTGATGCATCTGACATGGGTCTGGGTGCAGTCCTGTCACAGGACATTAATAGTGAAGAACACCTGATAATATACTTGAGCATAGCTGTTGCATGAGGTCACTTTGCTGCCACGGTGGAGAAGGAATGCCTGGAGATCAAATGGGCACTTGAGTCTCTGATATTACCTGCTGGGCCGTAAGTTTCTTCTTTTTACTGATCACGCTCCCCTGACATGGATGAGACAGGCTAAGGAAAAGAATGCTCATGTTACCCGATGGTTTCTGAGTTTACAGCCCTTTGATTTTCAGATTGTTCACCATGCCGGTGCCAAGCATGGGAATACAGATGCTCTTTCCCGGATCCACTCCTTCTTTTCAGCTGCCGCTCAGCCCGAGGGGGGCTAAGCTGAGGGGGGAGGTAGGTAACACAGCACTGGGCAGAGTTGTGGAAGGGCGTTATCTCCCAGCATGTCTGTTCCATTTTCTCTCTGCCAGGACTACAAAGCATGGTGCACACACTACAAGCCCCAGAAGGCATTGCACCACAGCTCCACCTAGCTGAGTGCTTGATTAAGAACAGGTGCAGGAGAGTGACTGCCTGCATAAAAGAGAAGGCTCAAACAATTGCTCTCTCTCAGTACCTGATTAGGAAACAGGCATGGAGGGTGGTTGGTGAGCATTTGTAGAAAGATGGAAAGAAAGAAGGAGAAATTTGAATCAACTGACTTCCCAGCTTTGACCTTTTGTTTGGCATGCGACTACAAATTGGATCTTGACTTTGGACTGGCTGAAAAACCCGACACTGGTAAATGACCTTCGTTTGAAACACGGACCAAGAGACTCTTTTCTGATTTTGTTTGTTTGCCCCAGGAAATAGCTTAGCTATCTGGGCTATAGACAGGGAACTGAAAACTCACTGTGTAGGTAGCACTCAACAAAGAGCCAGGTATTATTTTTTGCTTGTTTGCATCCTGCGTTATTCTGAATGTACCTCTCTCAGTATTTTTACTACTAAACATACAGTCATAGTGCTGTGTTACCCTGAATATCCTGTGTCGTGGAGCAAAGTGTGCTCATATCCCCACCTACAAGATCCCAGTGGAACACAACCCCCCTCACTGTGTTACAGTGGCTTATGCTGCTGTTACAATTCTAAAGTGACATCATCACTCTAGCTCAGCTGAGACTGAAAACAGAGTGTGACACTGTGAAATCCATTTAACTGGCATTTCACAAGCTGCCTCTCCCTGCCTATCACTGATTCTAAGTGGGAGTCTAGTAACCCCTGGGAATAAGGGGGTTACACCCACCCTCAGCCAGAAAATGACTGTTCCCAGTCATTACCTACCCAACACCAGGCCATCCTACCCTATATGTTGACTATGGGGAGGTAGCACTACCCTCTCCCCTACCATGTGCCAGGCACAGGCAGACAACACTAAGGGCCCAGAGGCCACTGGCTGATGCATCAGCCCCTACTCTATGATCTTACTATGGTAACCAGTGACCCTGGAAGAACTGTCCAGAGCACAGCCCTAAAAGACCAGCACTGCAGCCCCAACTGCAGGTCAGGACCACAGCCTGTCTATCCCCCTAGCCCTCTAGGGAAAGCCTATCTAACCGAAACAAACCTACCCAAAACAGGGGAACTTCCCCCCATCCCTGGACACCTGCAAACCAAACACGGAGCTAACACTATACACAAGCATTACACTCCCACACTCCCCCACAACTACACCTGTGGAAGGAAAAAGGTTAACCATGTTAACAACTACACAGTACTTTAAAGCAAACACTTTGAAGTACAGATGAACTCGGATGAGTCCCTCCAATCCTCTTCTTGTCTTCTCTTCTTTCTTCACCAGGATCTACCTGAAAGAGAAAAGACAAAACACACCCCAAATCTACAAACACAGTACAACAGTAACCCTTGCCATCAAAACACTGGAGAATCCCCAAAAATATTTTTTAGAAAAAAAGGTAGAAAAGTACAAAATAGTAGAAAATGTCAACATTATGTACAATACACCTTTTGGGGATGGAAGGCCCTAAATGTCCCAACTAGTGACAAACAATGCCCGAAGGCAAGGTCCATGAAAGAGTCTCTCCTGAGCTGGAGCTCAGTGAAGCACAGTCTTAATGTACTGTAAATCCCAAAGGGGAGAGTCTTTGTGGACAGTTCAACAGTCTGTAGTCTGCCTGATGTAGGATGTGTATTGCAATGTCAATAAAGTAAGAAAAGTCTGGATTTATCAGTCCCTTGAAGAATGAAAAATGGAACAGCACCTGGATCTCCAGCCAAAGACTCTCCCTGGCAGCATTTTTCAGATACAGTTGGGTGGAAATCTTACGGAAACAACAGGATGGACGTCTGGAAACTGCTGAGTTGATGTCATCTTGAGCTGAAGTTACCTAGGAGATGAAACCTTGGAACAGGAAAGGAACAGCTGGACTGATGTAATTGGAAATCCCAGGTGATGAATCAGGAAACAGCTGGGTCGATGTCATCTAGGACTGATGTCATCTGGAAGGCCAGGCGATGGAACTGGAAAGGCACACTGCAAGGTTGATGAATTTGGATGCACATTTGGATCCTGGAATACCAGACTGGTGGAACAACATGGGTACAGCAATGGCTGGATGGCAGCACTGGCTACCACTGCTCTGCTTCCCTGAATGTAGGCATGGACACATTCACAGGATGCTGGTTACATTGCGGGTAATACCACAATGGGTCAGGTGCAAGAATTATTACCCTGTCTGGGCACTCATAATTCACATTATGGAAAGTTTCAATTCCCTGTTCATCCACAAAACGTACAGTGTCTATGAACAGTGTCCTGCCCACCTTCCAAAACTTGAGTTTGTTTCGTATCGCTTTGTCTCTGACATATTGAGTTGCACCTGGATGCAGGTTTTTGGTTGCCTCTTCCACTAGCCAGGCTCTCCTGTTTTTCTCAATCTCCTCCCAGACTCTCTGAGGAAAGGCAGGAAAGGACATTCCATAGATCTCATCTGTCTTCTACGAATCAGTCTTTCCTCCTTACTACTCTTCATCAGTCTGTGACCCCCAGCCTGGCTTGGGGGCGGCCAGTCCTGGTTCTGCCAGTGTCGCATACTCAAAGCTATGTAAAACTGGTCCCTGACCCCTCCTTCTGGGGGCAGGGCTGTGGAGTCACCAACTTTCTTCTTCTGGTTCCTCCAAGGCAAGAGCCCAAGGCTGTGGACTAGAACCTTCATCATAAAGATACATAGCTCCCTCCTCCTCCTCTTCCTCACTTAGCACCTGGGCCCAGGAGTGAGCAGCTGTCCTCACTCCAGAGACAGTCCACTCTTCACTGGGCTTGAAGGTAGACACCTCCCAATCTAAAGTTTCTTGAACCTCATCCTCTCCCACAAGGCTAGGACTAGGACCCTCTCACCATGGATCCACTGATTCTCCCTCCGCACTGTCCATCTGCAACACAGACATTGAGACATCATGAGGACTCTGCTCTGGCAGTACATCTACACCCTCTTCCTTTGTGCCACACTCTGCTGGGCCTCCCCCAACAGGTTCAACCTGGTGCTGTGTGCTGCTACTTGCAGGATCTTGAAGCTTTGTCCACGTGGAAGCCAAACGAATCTTAGGTGCACTAGTTATCCCTTGCTTCTCTAACCACCCTGAACATTGAGGAATCATGAAAATGTCCCTTCCAGCCTTGGAGCACATTATGCATACTCTCACAGGGTATCCGGGAATCGTAACATAAGGAGGCAAACGTCCACCGTAGAAGCATTTCTCTATATCTTTCAGCTTGATAACCTCTTCAACTATCATAGCCTGGGCATGATCCTGGTAGCAGGATGGTCCGGAAGCCATGACTGCAGAAAAACACACAAACGTTCACTGTTATCATTGAGTTCTCTCTACTTGGAACAGTTTCACAAAATGGTTCCCTGCTGCTGTGTTTACATTACTGCCCCACCTTATAATTGCAGTGGCAGCACTCCTAATGCATCAACAATCTGTATCTGACTCAAGCCACTGCGCATCTGATTTACTGCATACTGATAAATTTTACTCAAAGTGCACAGACTGCACTGCTTTTCTTCCTCAGCACATCTATATGATTTTCTAGGACTTTACCATTAGCTTTCAATCACTTTTACTTGCTTAAAGTCACTAAAGCCACAGTATTTCTTTAACAGGATTGCCTGTTTGTTGCAGCCTCTCATGCAATTCACAGTCTCTCTGTTTACTCAGAAAATTACACTGTTGCTGAATCCATAATACATGCTCACAGTCTAATGCTCAGAATTCTTGCTTGGGTTTGATTACTTTACATAGTCTTTCCTTGCAAAAACAATCACACTATTTAGACACAGATCCAGCTGGCTTTAGGAAAATCACACACAGTATGAGCTCAGTTTTGCTGAATGGTACTCACTGAATCAGTAGCTGGCTTTTCGATGGAAATTCTTGGCCTACAGCCGATCCTGGAAGGCCTCTGGGTTGAAACGGGCTGACAATCCCGCAAATTTTCCCTACAAACACCAAGCTTTCTCCCCAGTTGATTGGAATACGGGTTGAGCCTGATTTAGCACAGAAAAGTCTGTTGTTTGAACTTTTAGAATGTTTGCAGTCACTGCAACGATCCTCCTAGCTAGCCAGCTTGCACACCACTCGCATTCTCCCTCTCGAACACTGGGCAGCACTCTGAAGCTGGCTTGGAGACAGGACTGATTGCTGTCTCACCAATCACTCGATGCCATGCAAATGAGCCTCTTTCTCTTCTTGTGCTCTTCTCTTCCACAGCGATCGTCGAGCAGGCAAAATTTAAACTACAAAACAACTTTTTTTCTTTCCAATTGTAACTCCACGGCAGGAGCACCATTTTGAACCATTTTTCATGGCTATTTCTCTAGTGACTCCCTCAGTTCATACAGCAAGCATTTTAAACTTTCAGGGCACAATTGTCTCTTTGTTTCCCACAGTTCACAATACTTTTTCCTGTCACAACTTGAAAATTAAAGCTGGCAAACGTTCTATTTTTTGATGCAGGACAAGGGACACACAGAATCTGGCTTTACAACTCCTTGGTAAACGTTGACACAATCACAGCAACACATGAACAGCAGGCACACAGCGGCACATATGGATGGCACTTCTCTGGCAAATCCCTTATGCGCAAAGCTTCAGATTTTGGGCTACCAACTGCCAGACAGACAAAACGCTAGCCACAACCTGAGCAAACATCTCTTGTTTTCTCCAAAATTCCAAACACATCCTCAGCGGTGCCTCCATTTTGTAACCCACCCCCACCAGCCCTGCTTGTTCAACTAGCAGGGCTGCTCCTCTCACACATGGTGCCAACGAGAGGGATGGGGGTTGTCACTGCAGTTCAGTTTACCAATACATCTACTTCAGAGCCTGCCATCCTCAGACAGACAAACCAAGTGTGGCAACTACCTGGCTCACACCTGGGGGGACCATTTACCATGGCCATCAACCTGGGTCCCTGGGAGAAAATGTTTGCTCACAGTTATGCTAGGTTTGTACTTATGTTCAGGGGCACCCAAGTAAATCCAAACACAGTGAAACACTGGAAGCAATAACAGTACTGTCCAAACCAAGTTGGGATTCTAGAGTGTGGCTTTTATTCACATACACAGAGAATAATCACAAAGCGAAGATGGACCCCCACAGGGCTACTCCCACTCATAATGCAGATTACTGAGGTACAGAGCACACACACCACAAACCCTCAGGTTCTGAATGGAACAGCGAACACTCTCTGGTTCTGAATTATACAGCAAACTCTTTGGTTCTGAATGGAGATTGGCACACACGGCCAGATCTGGTACACTTCTCTTGACTAGGCACCCTCAGCCAGTACTAGGAGACTTTCCCATATTTCATGAGGGAATTGTTGGTGGCACTCTCGACCACCAAAGAGCACATACAGGATCAAAGAAAATCCAGACCCACATCTGGGTAAACTATTTTCTTCAGGTACTGGCCAAATGCACTGAGAGAAAACAAAGGTGCCCAAACTGAACTCGGAGAGGTAAACCTATTGCTCCAGATGGGGGGTCTCCCACCTTTTGCTTCCAGATTTATACTTGGCCATTCATCTGGTTAATAAAACCCTCACACAAAACTTGTAGATGCTATCTTGAAATGTCTTTCACATTTAACATACTACATCTCACACCTCTGTTTTTTTTCTCTCTCAGAAGAAGCCAGAAGGGGAAGGAAACATATTCAATTCAGTGCTTTACAGTAACTGGTAACTGCTATTTTTCTTTTAAACTTAGATTGTGGGCTTTTAGTGACACTGTACTTTCTTTGTTGTCTTTACTTAGAATTGTTTTTGGGCTGTTGAAAATTTAAAATGTAGTGGTGGTGTATTTCTTTGCTGTCTTTACTTGCTGCAAATTTTCACCCCCCCTTCCCCCAACTCTTAATTATATGCCCTGTTAAATCTGATTGACAGGAGCTAAACACAGGGTATAGTAAGGGGTGTGGAGTAGGAGGGGCATAAGGGTGAAGAAGCCCTCCCTCAGCACGACAAGTGTTTTGATTCATTTATTTATTTCTTGGTTTATTTTCTTTTTTTTAAAGAAAAGTATCTGAGGATCAGTGGCAGGATTTTTAGGACAGTAAATTAATAAAAAGGGAACTAGGAGAGCTTCAGTAGCAGACAAGTAGTGGACTAGCAGTATACTTGCAGTATAATGTGGGGAGTGGTGCAATGCAGTAGCTGTGGGGCAGCCATATTCAGGCAGACCTTCTGGACACTGAGGTGCTGCCCTATCTGCATGCATCTCTCTGGACTGTGGGATGAGGTAGCCAGACTCAGAGTGGAAGTAAACTGGGTCAGGAGTACCATCACCCCTATCCAGAGACCACCCAGTCCGATGCAACTGCCTCAAAGGATGCCGAGAACGAGGAGCACTTAGATGACAGTGGGCTCAGGGAGGGTTAGAGCAGTCAGGCAGAGGCACATCCCAGATCCTATTCCACTCAAGAACTGATATGCCACACTGGCAAACAGGGACAACCAAACAGAGGTACCCAGAGAAGTGGAAGGAAAGGATGTGGAGGTTAGCCAAGGAGGTGTCCTCAGCGGGGAAAGCAGTGGACCCCAGAGGAGGAGGAAGCAAATCCTGGTTGGGGACTCCATCATAAGAGGGATCCAGCTAGGAACACAGGAGGGGGAGGACAGGGAGGTGAGATGCCTACCAGGTGCCATGGCATGGAGGGATGGAAGGAAGATCCTGGGGATCACTGGAAAGGCAAGATGGGAGGATGAGCTGGATCTCATTCTCCACCTAGGTACTAATGACCTGGCAAATGGGGGGCAAAGGAGTTCAGGAAGAGTTTAGGAAATTGGGAGGGGTCTCAAGCAAGTAGCTACTTCTGTCACTTTCAGAAGTACTACTCATGCAGAGGCAAGGGAGAGATAGGGGTGCATGCACCAGGAACTTTAACTCATGGTTGAAGAACTGGTGCTGTGAGGAAGGGTTTGGATTCATTGGTGACTGGGGACCCACCTGAGGGATGGAGGTTTGTTCAAGCTCGACGGACTGCATCCATCCTGGAGGGAATCCAAGCACTCAATGATAAGTTTAAATGCTACATTGACAAGCATTTAAACTAGCAAAGGGGGTGGCAGGCCAGCAAGGAGGGTACCTACTTGCTCACCCCCACAGCTAGCAGTGGAACCAGTGAACCAGAGGAGTGGCTATCTCTACAAAGCAGTGTGCAAAGATGGAGATTAGCGCCAAGAGGTGGATAGGCAGAAAAGGGCAAAATTCAGTAGAAGGGCAGACAGCAAGGAGAACCAGGGATAAAGGACAACCAAGGAAGGGCTGTAGTAGAACAGCGAAACAGTCTAGGAGGTCAAATCATGGAAGGCCATGTGTACAAATGCCAGGAGCCTTAGCAACAAGATGGAAGATCTGGAGGCTGTCATGGTGCAGTTAGACTGACATTGTGGCCATCACTGAAACCTGTGTAATGATAACCATGACTGGGAGAGGCCATACCTGGCTACAACATATTCAGAAGAGACAGGGCAGGCAGGAGAGGAGGAGTGGCACTGTATGTGAAAATGACATAAGGGCCACAGAGATCCAGGAGGAACAAAATGAGGAGAGATACTGTGGGTTAAGCTGGAAAGGAAAATGGGGCCAGCCATCTGCACAGGTGTGGTCTATAGACCACCAGCCCAGGAGGAAGAAACAGATAGGGAGCTGATGCTAGCCATCCAAAGGATGGCAGTCAAGGGTGAGGTAATACTGGTTGGAGATTTCAATATTCCAGACATGGACTGGAGCATCCCAGCAGCAGCATCAACTAGGAGCAGATTTATCCTGGACTCCATTCAGGGTGCCTTCCTCAAGCAACTGGTCATGGAACCAACTCAGCAGAAGTCAATACTGGACCTTGTGCTCACAAACAGGGACAGTGTGATGGGGGTAACAGTGGGGGAGCACCTGGGGAACAGTGACATAAGTCAGTGCGGTTTGAAATCACAGAAAGAGCAGAAACAAACCACACAAAAACACGTATCCTGGATTTTAGGGGGGCAGTTTTGGGGAAAATGGGGAGATACTTGAAAGAGGCATTAAGAAGAATGGGTCAGGAATCAGGGGTTGAGGAACAGTGGGCAGTATTTAAAATGGGGATTACAAGAGCAACAGAATTATGCATTAAGCAGGTTAGCAAGAAGAAAAAGAAGAGGAGACCATTTTGGTTTTCCAAAGAGGTAACAAAGAAAGTGAAAGCCAAAAAGATTTCATTCAGGCAGTACAAAAAGACACAGGCAGAAGGGGATAGGGAGAAGTACCAGGAGAAGCAAAAGGAGGCAGGGAGGTCAGTAAGGTAAGCCAAAGCTCAGACAGAAGAACACATTGCAAAATCAGTGGGTAGAGGGGACAAAACCTTTTACAGGTACATAAGTGAAAAAAGAAAGGCAAAGGGAGGGATAGTGAGACTGAAGAGGGAGGATGGGGGCCGTGTGGAGGATGACAACAGTAAAGCTGACATATTGAACAGGTATTTCTGCTCATTCTTTACTGAGGAAGAGGAGGGTAATGGGTCTGAGAGGAGTACAAGGGTGAGAATGGTGCAGAAATGGACACAAGTCCCTTTACGAGAAAAGCCGTCCTGAAGGAACTGGAAGTAATAAGAGTTGATAAAACAATGGGCCAGATGGGTGCACCTATGGTCCTATAATAACTAAGAGAGTGGTGGCTGAACCTCTGGCTATCCTGTTTAGCCAATCACTGGAAACAGGGAGGTACCCAAAGACTGAGGATAGCAGATGTAGTCCCCTTTATACAAAAGTGCGAACAAAGAGGAAGCAGGAACTACAGACCAGTCAGCCTCACCTCGGTAGTGGGGAAGATCATGGAAGCACTACTGAAGGAGAGATTGCGGGAACATCTGGTTGTCAATGGACTACAGGACCCAAGGCAGCATGATTTCACCAGGGGGAGGTCATGTCAGACCAACCTCGAATTTTTTTGACTGAGTGACTAGGAGGTAGATCAGGGAGGGCAGTGGACATGGCCTATCTGGACTTCAGCAAGGCTTTGACACTGTGCCATAGAAGACTATTACACAAACTGGGGAATATGGGTGTGGGCAGGACAGTAGTGTGGTGGGTAGGTAACTGGCTTGGGCAGCAGGACACATAGGGTGGTGGTAAATGGCTGTCACTCCACAGAGGGAAAGTGACCAGTGGAGTACCACAGGGATCAGTGCTGGGACCGGTCCTATTTAACATCTTCATCAGTGACATTGCGAGGACCTAGAAGGCAGAATTTCACTGTTCGCTGATGACACAAAGCTCTGTAATAGAGTAGACACGCCAGAGGGTGTAGACAGAATGAGAAGGACCTGCAGAAACTTGAAGAATGGTCGGGGTTTGGCAGTTGAAATTCAATGAAAAGAAGTGCAAGATAATGCATGGGGCACAAAACCCTGGCACAATATATCAGTTGGGGGGTGAGGATATAGCATGCACCAAGCAGGAAAGGGATCTTGGGGTTATCATCTCTGATGACCTCAAGGTAGGAAACAGTGTGACAAGGCAGCAGGTAAAGCAAATAGGATGCTGGGATGCATAGGCAGGGCATCACCAGCAGGAAAAGGGAGGTCATAATTCCACTACAAGACACACTAGTGAGGCCCCACCTGGAGTACAGTACAGCAGTTCTGGAGACCTTACCTATGTAAGGACATAGACAGGGTAGAGAAGGTTCAGAGGAGGGCAACAAAGATGGTGCATGGATTGCATTACAAGTCCTATGAGGACAGGTTGAAGGAACTGAACATGTACTCCCTGGAGGAGAGGAGGGAGAGAGGGGATATGATAGAGACATACATGTATCTTACAGGGAGGAACAGGGTGCAGGAATATACTATTTCTAAGTGAAAAAGATGTTCCAGGACTAGAGGGCATGGGATGAAGTTGGAGGGAAAACGATTCAGAGGAAACGTGAGGAAGAATTTCTTCACAGAACGGGTGGTGAACAAATGGAACACCCTGCCAGAGGAAGTGGTGGGGGCTGAAACAATCACAGGATTTAAGAATGCATGGGATAGACATAAAGGAATTCTGGAGGTCAGGAGTAAGGGACAACAGACTTGTAGGAAAACAAACTGAACTTACAAGCTCAAATGGGCAGACTGGGTGGGCCACAGGCCCTTCTCTGCCGACACTGTCTATGTATCTATTTAACTATGAGGTGTCAAAGTTAAAAGTTCTGTAATTGGCAATGTCTCTTCACTAGACCCCAAATTTAGCAGGCACTTTTAAATCAGACATGAACTAAAAGTTCTGTTCTTGGCAAGTCTCTTTCTGGGCCCCATAGTAGGCAGACACTTTTAAACAGAACACAGTCTTGGTGACAGAGTCCCTTTGTCAGAGAAAACTCACCACAAGAATGCAGGTACCCCAGGGCTTTTCCACACAAAAAGTCTTGGGTACTCACAGAGCAGATGAATCTCAGGCAGCTTCAACACAGTCCAGGCTGGACCAGAGAACTGCCCCTGAATCCTGGACCCCCCCATCCCTCCTGGGATGGGGTACTGGAAAACCCTCTTGGGACATTTTCCACCACTTCACTCTCTGTCTTCTATGTTCTTCTTCTAGGGTGAGAACAAACTACCCAAACTACCAAGGTAGCTCTCTGTCAGAGCTAAAAACTGAGGAGCTGCATACTGCAGCCTCTTCCTGGCACTCCACTCTACAGACTACTGACCTCTAACTCAACATTCTATAGCTATCTCCCTAGCTAGCATTCCAATGTGGCTTATGTTGATACAACAGTTCTAAAGTGACATCATCATTCCAGCTCAGCTGAGACTGAAAACAGAGTGTGACACTGAAATCCATTTAACTGGCATTTCACAAGCTGCCTCTCCCTGCCTGTCACTGATTCTAAGTGGGATTCCAGTAATCCCTGGGAACAGGGGGGTCACATAAGGGTATCTATGTCGATGCAGTGTTAAAGGGTGGCTAGGGTCGGTTTTAAATGCTGGGCGATGAGGAGCTCCAATCCTAAGCTGCCATTCGCACCGGAAGTCGCATCAGAAGTCTCTTAGTGTTACTTTTAGTGTTTTTATCAGTTCCTCCCGGTTCGGTATAACCGTGGGGAACTGAGTTATTTTTGTTATTTCTGGGATTTTCTGACAACAAAAATTCTGTTAGTTTAATTTTATTTTAAATCCTTTAATTTTGTAACCGTTTTATCAGTTACTGAACCAATAAACTCGGTTCACTTTTTCCTTTGGTTCCCAGTTCCCATCGGTTCCTTATCGGTTCCGGAACCAACCGCAACCACTAAATTTTAGTTAAAACTTTTAAATGATTTAGCGGTTCAAATTTTTATCAGTTCCCAATAAAATGTCAGAAAAAAATAAAAATAAAAATGGTGAACCTGGGTTTAAAAATTGCACCGATTGTGGGGAACTGTTTGCCAAGGCAGACAAGCACAGTTTATGTGTTGCCTGCCTTGGCTATGATCGCCTTAAGGAGGATTGTGATATTTGTAAAACCTTCCCAGAGAAAACAGTGGAGAAATGCCTGGAACGGCCTAAGAAAAAACTTCCTCCACCTAAGGGTACCTCTGGCTCTGACTGGCCGACATCCTCTTCTGCTGTGGGTGAAACAACTGTAGTGACTATTTCAACCCCTGAGACGGGTGATAAGGGCACTAAGAGGCTTCCTGAACTGGTTGACTTCCCAGTTCCCTCTAAAATGACAAAGAAAGAAAAGCACACAGAACCCCCTACTGGAAAAAAGGGACTTCTGTGAGTGCTTCCTTCTCAAGAAATAGCTCAGGCTTTTAAAGTGGTGCAAGCCTTACAAGGCCTTTTCCCCACTGGCCAGCAGCCACCTGTTCAAGTCCCAGCTGGACAGGCTGGCAGCACAGGTAAATCCTCATGTATTAAAGAAGAGGATTACGGTGAATGTGAGGAGGAAGATGAAAAGAAATCCATTGAACCTGAGATCTCCCCTGAGCAGGATTTTGGTTCACCTCCTAGAACCACTGAGGAATATTCCTCACATTTCTCTTTTGAGAGAAAGATGGCTGATGCCCTGGACATCGCCACAAGTGAAGAAACAGAGGAGGAAGGAGAGGTGGAATACCTCAAGATGATGTGGTTAACCCCCACAAAAAAGATTGTCTTGCCTGTAAATAAAGTCTTCAAAAAAGATGTATTGAAGATTTTACAGACTCCTAATTCTGTCCCCTCTCTTGATAAGAGGCTGGACAAGAAATATCAGTTAGAAAGGGTGGATGCAGAATTTCTGTTTTCCTACCATGACCACCAAGGGGTGGTGCAGGCAGTTGCCTGTGACAAGGCTAAGGTGCCCCTGGCTTCTCATCCACCAGATAAGGAGTCCAGAAAGATTGATAGTAATAGTATGGCCAAAAAGGGATACTTGTCAGCTTCCTTGGCCATCAGGCAGACTAATTTTCAAGCCTATGCGGCCCAGTATCAGAAGTCTTTATGGCAGTGTGTACTGGACATAGCAAACAAAGCCCCTTCACTCATGTCTAACGACCTCTCAGAAACTGCCAGGTTTGGCTTAGAGGCAGCCAAGTATCAGTTTCAAATGGTTGCTGATACCAATTATACAGCAGACAGGTGGATGGCAAATACTATTGCCCAACGAAGGTTTGCCTGGCTAAGAGTCACAAATCTTACCTAGGACACTCAAACAAAGGCTCTGGATTTCCCTCTGGAGGGTAATTCCCTTTTTGGAGCAACAACAGTGGCTTATATGAAGAAGGTGGATGAATATAAAGCCACCTTCAAAAGCAGCTCAGCTAAAGAGAAAGCCTCTCCATCCACCAGACCCTATGGAAGGGGAAGCAAGGGCAGGTCCTTTCACACTAGGCCCTTTTTCCAGGCAATGGCTGCACCCCAATACCAACAGTATCCCCAGCAGGGGTACTTCAGAGGTAGGGGCAGGAGGGGTGCCAGGTGGGAATCCCAAACTCAGCCTCAGCCCCAGAGTAAACAAACACCCTGATGTGTCTTTACAGGCTGCCTCCTTGATACCTGTTGGAGGCAGGCTGTCTCAATACCTCCAGACTTGGCAAAAGATCACCACAGACAAGTGGGTCCTGGGGGTAGTGAGACAGGGACTGTCTCTGAGTTTCAAATCCCTTCCTCTTCTGAGAACCAGAGTGTTCAGACCATCCTGCCTTGCAGAAAAAAAGCTGCTGGAGGCAAAGTTTCGAAACCTGCTACTGTCAAGGGCCGTGGAATCTGTCCTAGTTCAGCAGAAAGGAAAGGGTTTCTATTTGAGGTACTTCCTTATCACAAAGAAAAATGGGGAGTGGCGGCCTGTCTTGGACCTCAGGGTACTAAACAAGCATTTGACAAAACCATAGTTCAAAATGGTAACTTTGGCACTGATTCTGCTAGCACTCCAAAAAGGAGATTGGTTGGCATCACTGGATATCAAAAGATACCTATTTCCACATCCCCATAAGGGAGTCTCGCAAAAAATACCTCAGGTTCAGACTCCCATCAGGGCACAACCAGTTTTCAACCCTGCCATTCGGCCTCACTTCAGCTCCAAGGGTGTTCACAAAGTGCCTGACAGTGGTTGTGGCACACCTTCGAAGACAAGGTGTCACGGTGTTTCCATATCTGGATGACTGGCTGGTGGTGGGAAAATCACCAGAGCAAGTCAGACAGTATCTGCAGATCACCCAGGGGCTTCTAGAGTCCCTGGGGTTCTTGATAAACCACAAAAAATCCATCCTCCTACCTGCACAGGTGCTGCAGTTCATCAGAGCAGAGATCAACACCCTGCAGGGCAGGGCCTACCTGCCTTTGGACAGGGTAAGAAGTATCCAGTTGATTGCAGCCTCATTCAGCCTGCACGAGCCAAAAACTGCAAGGCAGTTCCTACAGCTCCTGGGCCACATGGCTGCAGCCACAGGCACAGACCTAGGCTCCAGGTTCCAAATGTGAGATACCCAGTTCCACCTAAGGGTACACTGGTGCCAAATAAGAGAGTCTCTCTCAAAGCTGATCTTGGTAACAAAAACCTTGTTACAAGCACTTCAGTGGTGGAAAGAGGAATCCAACCTAAGGGAAGGGGTTTCTTTTCAGCGAGAGTCCCCATCAGTTGTTCTCACAACAGATGCATCTCTACTGGGATGGGACACCCATTTGGGGGACCACACAACCCAGGGCACTTGGTGAAGTGCAGAGTCACTCCAGCTCATAAACTTCCTGGAACTCAGAGCAGTGTTTCTGGCACTGAAAGCCTTCATAACACTGGTACAGGGAAAGGTGGTATATGTCAGAACAGACGATACCACCACAATGTACCACATAAACAAGCAGGGAGGTATCAGGTCGGGTCCTCTCTGCGCAGAAGCAATGACAATTTGGAGTCTGGCATACTCCTTGGGAGTTTCCCTACAGGCAATCCATCTGCCAGGGAAGGACAGCACCCCTGCAGACGCCCTGAATCAAATAAACAAATAAACCTTGCCCATCACAAATGGACCCTGAACACGCAAGTGGTTGAGGTAATCGTCAGAAGGTTTGAGCACACCAGAGATAGACTAGTTTGCATCCCACCAGAACCACCACCTGCCACAATACTGTTGCAGACCACCAGATCGGGGTACAGTACCCCTGGATGCTCTGGCTTTGAATTGGTCAGGGAAGCACCTATATGCTTTTCTTCCCTTCCCTCTGGTGTACAGGGTATTGCTCAAGCTCAGCATCAATGATCTTGATAGCACTAGACTGGGCCAGGCAGCCATGGTACTCTCGGCTGCTCTCCATGTCTGTAGCCGAGCCAATACTCCTCCCTCGGTGGCACAATCTATTAACCTCCAACCAGGGGAGGCTCCTGTATCCGAATCTCAGGTCTTCAAATCTCAAAGCTTGGCTCTTGAAGACCTAGAATATATAGGTTTACACCTCTCTGAAGCTGTTTTGGACATCCTAAGCGGTTCCAGGAAGCCTTCCACTAAGAAAACCTACGCTTCAAAATAGAAACGGTTTTCTATTTGGTGTGTAGCTAGAGAGCTGGTACCAACACAAGCTGGGGTTCCAGCTGTTCTTGATTATCTCTCTTACTTACATTCCCTGGGATTGTAGTCCACTACCCTCAAGGTCCACCTGGCTGCAGCATCCTCTTACATTTCTGCTAGAAGGAGTGTGTCAATAGCTTCAGGCCCTATCTTTAGGAGGTTCTTCAAGGGTTTGACCCATTTGCAGCCCTATATATATATATATATTTTATTTTATTCTTTGGTAACCGGGTTAGGCCCACCAGGCACAAGCGCCTGTTTTCAGGGGTGACCTGGGAGCACTGGGTGGTTAAGTGACTTGCTCAGAGTCACACAGTATGCAAGTGGAGGTTGTGAGAATCAAACTCAGGTCTGGTCTGCTGGATGTACCAAGCTCATTCACACCTCATTCCTCTAACCTCTAGGCTATACTGCCAGCCCATATAGGGAACCAGTGCCTGCATGGGACCTTAATGTGTGCATAGCTAAGCTCATGGGACTTCCTTTTGAGCCCATGTCCTCCGCTCATCTGAAATATGTCACATGGAAATCAGTTTTCCCAGTGGCAATGACTTCTGCAAGAAGAATCAGTGACCTCCAGGCTCTCTGCATTGAACAGAACTACATTTCATTCCACTTGGATAAGGTGGTCCTGAGAACAAACAGGAAATTTCTCCCTAAAGTGGTCTCTGATTTCCACTTGAACCAAACCATTACCCTACCTGTCTTTTTCACTGAGCACTCCACCTCTGGTGAAAGAAGGCTTCATAGTCTGGATGTCAAGAGAGCTCTCAGCTGCTATATGACAGCCACTAAGGACCATAGGCAGGACAGAAAACAGCTGTTCCTGACTTATGGGGATATGAGAAAGGGTAACCCAGCATCGAACAGGTCCATTTCTCGATGGATAGTCCAGTGTATTGAGTTCTGTTACACTAAAGCTAGAAGGGAACCATTAACAGGATTGAGGGCCCATTCCACAAGAGGGACAGCTGCTATCTTAGCAGCTGCCAGGGATGTTCCACTAGTGTACATCTGTAAAACAGCTACCTGTAGTAATAATAATAATAATAATGTTTATTTATTAAGCGCAATATCTAAAAATCAAAGCGCTGTACAATACTTAAAAGAGTAAAAACCACTAGACAGGCAACATCAGACACAATGAAGGTCCAATATTACAAAATACAGAATACTCACACAGAAAAACACAAGCGGGAGTGTGCTTCGTAATATCTAGTCACCGAAGGCCTGGCAAAACAAAAAGGTGTTTAAGATGCTTTTAAAACTCTCCACAGTCTGGCACTCTTGAATCTGGTGATGTGGAGAATTCCACAGGGTTGGAGCTGCAAACATAAAATCACGAGAACCAGATGTTTTCAACTGTACCCTGGGAATCTCTAACTACCCCATGTCAGCTGAGCAGAGTGGCCGGGAAGGGCAGTAAGGAGTCAGGAGCTCTTGCAGATAGCCTGGGCCCTGTCTGCATAGGGCTTTAAAGGTCAGAAGACCAACCCTGAAGGTGATCCACCACTGGGCAGGCAGTCAGTGCAGTTCGCGCAGCACAGGCGTGATGTGGCTCGAATGAGGAGCCCCCGTCAACAGCCTTGCCGCAGCATTCTGCACCAGCTGCAAGTGGTGGATATCAACCCCCAGAAGCCCTAGGTAAAGAGAGTTACAGTAATCCAGGCACGAGGTCAGAAAGGCATGGATCAGTGTAGGAAGGTCACCGGACAGAACAAGATGCTTAAGCCAAGCAATGTTCCTGAGATGGAAGAAAGAGGATTTGACAACTGCTGACACCTGTGTTCACAGTGTCAACCTATTATCAAGGAGCACCCCTAGGCTTCACACCTGTTCAGAGAAAAGCAACTGACTGTTCCCGAGCCAAAGTCCAGAAGGATGTACCGCCACTGACCCCCCTATCCGGAGGCCTGGATCCACGACCAACACCTCAGTCTTACTGAAATTCAGTTTCAGCAAGCTGGATTTCATCCAGTCCTGGATTTCTAGGAGGCAGTTGTTAAAGACCAAGACAGCACTATCCTGGTTGGGCGCTAAAGACAGGTAGAGCTGGGTGTCATCTGTGTAGCAGTGAAACCTCAACTCATACCATCTTACAATGTCCCCTAGAGGCAGCATATGCACTGCAAACAACACTGGGGAGGGCACCGAGCCCTGAGGGACCCCACAAGACAGGAAGACTGGGTCCAAGGAAAACAGCCCGGACACCACCATCTGTGACCTGCCAGAGAAGAAAGACTGAAACCTTCTGAGGACTGGACCAGCCAGGCCACAAATGACCCTCAGGTGCTTGAGCAACACCCCATGTTCCACAGTGTCAAAAGCTGATGAGAGATTAAGAAGCACCAACATGGAACGGCACTTCTGATCTCTAGCCATCAAGAGGTCATTGAGCACCTGAACCAGAGCTGTCTCAGTACTATGCCTCTTCCAAAAACCAGACTGGAGGGTATCATAGATATCATGGATGGTGAGGTGGTTCTCCAACTGCAGCACGACTACTTTCTCAATCACCTTCCCTGAAAAGTGAAGATTAGAGATGGTCTGTAGTTAGCCAACCAGTTCAGGTCCAAAGAAGCTTTCTTAAGGAATGGTGTCACCCCCGCCTCCTTCAGGGAGCTAGGGAACTCACCACTCTCTAAGGAGCACCACACAATCTTGGCCAGAACAGAGGTGATGGAATCAACACCCCCCAAAATGAGGCGTGTTGGGCCTGGGACCAAACTACTGTATGTCGGCCACATGTTCTGGATAACCCACATGATATCGATGATCTCCAGCCGGCTGAAAGAAGACCAAGAAAACCATGGTGCAGTGACCAGGCACTGATCACAGCCAACCCTGATAGAGTGAGCTGGTTGGGTCTCCGCCCTGATGTTGGCCACCTTGTCAGCAAAGAAAACAGTACACACCTTTACAAAGCACTACAATCTGGATATTCAGTCCAGGGGTGACGCTAGGTTCAGCACAGCAGTCCTGCAAAGTCCGTTTCCAAAATAAGGTTCTGTGCCCACCTCCAAAGGTATTGCTTCATGGTCTGCAGAAAGTTAGGAATGCCTGAGTATTACTGGGGTTAGAAGAAACAATTATTTACCATAGTAATCTTGTTTCTTCCTAGTGATACTCAGGGTATTCATAACTTCCCAACCTGCCTCCCCTTCTGGAATCTTTAGCCTCTGCACTCCTGAATACTGTGCTCTCAGGGGTATACATGCCACTTTTTGGCACAATTTTGGTAAACATGGTTCACGTTGTGTTTTCTCCCTTCTTTCAGGTGACTCTGACATTTTTGGGGGTATCTGTTATGGTTTTCCCCCTCCAGTTGGAGGGTTTATTTGGGGGGTTATGGGTTTGATTATCTTTATTATTATTGATTATTACTGTCATTCAGTATTTATAGTCCTTGGGGGCCTGTCTTTCCAGGCATCCAGGAAATCTGAGGGGTTTAGAACTAAAGCAGTTAGTTCAAGGCAGAATTTAAATAGTTGTCACGTGCAAAGAGTTCCATCATTTACATGTATTCTACCCTCTCTGGGCAGTTCTGGCTTAAAGGGACACTGCAGAAAGTTATGAATACCTGAGTATCACTGGAAAGAAACAAGATTACTATGGCAAGTAATTTTTTCTTGTATCCCCCCATTTAGGACTACGATCTTCCCTTAGTCCCTTCCTTTCAAGACTGTTAAGCCAGTGCACCTGAGATTAGTCCCTCTTCTCAGTGACTTGATGGTATTGGCCTACACCCCTCTTGTTTATTGCTACCTTGGTCTGCCCAGTGACATGTTGAGCCAACGTAGTGGAATTACCTGGCGCAGCATGGAGACACCACGAGGCCTTTGAAAGTGCAGCAATTACAGTGAACTCTACCACCTGTGTGTAAAGCAACTGTGCTTTAAAAGATGTGCACCACATGACACGATAATTCCACACAGTCTGACACTTTCACTTGGTGTGCACCGAACTCTCAATGATCGAGGGATATCAGATTATGAATTTACTGCTAAGACTTTAATCTTCTTAGTACTGAGTACTGTATGGGACTAACAGAATATCTGTAGGTATTAGCAATGGCTTTCACTTTATTTCTGCAGTGCCGAACCCACCCTTCCTCTCTCCCTTTTCTTAAAGGGGCTGTTCTTCCCTCTTTCCATTCCACCCCCCCCCCATAAAAATTTGTTGTTAGTTCGACAATATGGTTTATTTAGTCCCTTAAAGGAAATTTCCGACATAAAGTATTGGGCTTCATAGCCCAATACCTTATATTGTCTGGTGCTGACAGGCACCCAAAATTTAATTTAAAACATCCTACTTGTTGTTTCGGAAGGGGTCATAAACCATATTGTTGAACTAACAAAAACATTTTGTAAGGGGGGTGGAATGGAAAGATGGAGGAACAGCCCCTTTAAGAAAAGGGAGAGAGGAAGGGTGGGTTCGGCACTACAGAAATAAGAAAGTAAGATGTTTTAAATTAAATTTTTGGTGCCTGTCAGCTCACGTAGCTATAAGGTATTGGGCTATGAAGCCAATTGGGCTATGAAGTCCAATGCTTTATAGATTTAGATCTGAACATCATTTGGGGGGGGCACACCTCTAACATTACCTTGTGGAACTAATGGGGCTGCTGTTCATGGATTCCCCCTCTCCTGTCCCTGCAGCGTGGGGTCAACCCAGGTTGCTTGGGTGGAGTGACCCGGGGATGAGTTGGATCCACTACTGCTGGTGGGATCTTGGAAGGGGGAGAATTGATTTGAATGGGGCATTATCATTCATTTTATTTAGGTAGATCTCTTGCTATAGTCCCCCCCCCCCTTACACATAGTATTCATGTTAAAGAGGTCCAGCAGATGCTTTACTAGTGGTATTAAAACTATAAATACCACAGCTCCCATTATATATGGCAATCTAACTTGTTTTGGTGGGTAGTACCATGCCACCATATGGAAGTGGTGTTACTTCACTACATGGGAAGCTTAATCTGTCTGAGTGGTCTGTCCTCCTTAGTGGCCATGTGCATGGCTTCATGGATCAACTGGAGATTGGAGTAGGCAGAACCCAGTAGGAATTTAATTGAGGGCAATTTCTTACCCTCTATACCATGTGTGAATATGTGTGTGTGTGTATGTATGTGTATATACATATATATATATATATATATATATATATATATATATATATATATATATATATTCATGAAAAACTCCATTTCATGAATCACTTAGGGTTGTTCCGCGGTGACAAAGTGAGGAAATTTGATGTTGGGTTACCCCTTGCACCCTATGCCTACCCTGCTCCACCAACAGGCATCGGGTGTGCGTTGGGGTTGTCGGTCTAATTCTCACCCCATCCCTTGTGTAAACAAGCTGAGGTGGTGCAGTATAGGAGAATGGAGTGAGAGTTAGGAGCGATGACCCCAATGCACACCCCGATGCCTGTTGGTGGGGACGGGGTTGACATGGAGTGCAAGGGGTGGGAACCCTAACATCAAATTTCCTTGCTTTTGTCACTGTGGAACAACCCTAACTGATGCATGAAACAGAGTTTTTTGCCATGAATTTTCCTTCTTTTTGAGAATGTGCACTATAAATAGTGAAGTAACGGTAACGCAAATGCAAGAGCAAATGGTAATACACATGGTGACGCAAACGAAAATGGTTATGTAAACGGTAATAGAAACACAAGGGCAAATGATGATGAAAACAGAAATGTAAATGCAAGCAAGTACACAAACACAAATCATTACATGCACGTTCACGTTAACACAATTGGAAACGCAAACGCTGATGGTAACACTAACGATGACACCAAAGGAAACACAAACAGAAACGGAAACACAAATCAAATGGAAGTGCATGCGGAAACGTAAATGGCAATGCACATGATGACGCAAAAGGAAATGAAAACAAAACCAGCAATGGAAATGCAAATGTTAACAGTAATGCAAACGTAAGTGGAAATGCAAAGGGTAATGCACACGGAGGCGTAGACAGGAACGCTAATGCAAACGGTTACAGAAACGCACGTGGGAATACTAAGTGTAACAGTAATGGAAATGCACACCCTTTTTTCCCAAATGCTGCATTGAGAAACACAGTGAATACAAAGAATGTATGCATAATAATAGGCCTCAGAGCAGAAAATTAACACTTGGAATACTAAATTGCTTATATCTCAGGAACTGTACGATGTAAAAAAAAATTAGAATCTCATATTATTTATCACTTTCCTGGCTAGATTTGCACTTAGGGGCTAAGCATTTTTCCAACGAAAAGTCCGTATCTCGAAGCCTTTCCGAGATACGGGCCCCAAAAGGCGTGGCAGACGACGTAATGTTAGCCTATGGGAAACATTGTCAACTTCGGAGTGCCATAACTTTGCAGCCCTGTAATATTTTGTGACCAAACCATGAAAAGATACATCTGTGGTATCTTAGCTTTCTTCCCTCCAAATTTCAGCCCCAAAGACCAAACTGTTCTTTTGCAGCAGGGTGGCAAAGATTTTCTATTATTTTGGGCATAGTGTTGCAAAGTAGTGTCGTGATTTGCGACACTTTTGCAAAAAAAGCGCAAAAGTGTCGAATGTGTGACACTACTTTGCAACACTACTGTTTACAAAAATTTCCAAAACATATTTCTGCAGTGTTTAACCCCCAACAAAGACATGGCTAGCATCCACGGGGCTCAACTAGGTGAACGCAGCAAGAACTGTGTCCCTAGACGGTCCCAAATTTAAATGGCAAGCATTTCTGTGACCACCAACTGAAAACAAAATGGCAGATTTGTGACACTACAGGGGTCATTTGTGACACTAAAAACTGCATTTCCGACACTGTTGAACTTTTTGTTAACTTTTCCCATTGACTATAATGGGAAACTTGTATTTTGATAACTTCTGAACCGTTTAGTATTTGTTCACAAAATCTTTGAAAGGCACATCGGAGACCCTGGCCGCGTGTTCCCTGAAGGTTTTGGACTGGTCGTGCAGACCGTGCGACCTGTAGGAGCGAGCAAAGAATGTGCAAAAAAGAGTAAATATGACATTCTACAGTGCTATGTAGCTCTGCAACCGTATGTCTGACTGTTATAAAACTTGGCAGATGCAGAGATCTATGGTACCGTTCTGTGCATGCCAAATTTCAGGAAAATCCCTCATACGGTGGCAACGTTATTAACCTGCAGAATTTCAGAGTTTCACCTTAAATGGAGTACTCAACCTTAACTATAGTGGCACTACCATGCCACTATGATATATATATATATTTATTACAATGGCGTGGTTGCACCACTATAGTTAGGGCTGAGTGGCCAGTTACATACTAAAGTCAAATGTTTGGACGTTAATAACTTTGGATCCATTCAATGGATTTGCTTGAAATTTGGTACATGCATTGGGGCACACTAGATCTCTTAATTTGCCAAATTGCATTTCTGTCAGAGTGCTGGTGTTCATGTACGAAAGCGCTGAAAAGTGCAAAATGTTCCATTTTTGGAGGCACCTTTTGGCATTCTTAATGTGGTTCTTCATGGCCATTGTGTGGCATGCTGCTCTGTGAGATGGCTCCTTTGAAAGAGCTTTGGTGGCCGAACATGCCGCTTTTTGTTTGGTGAAAACATATTAAGGCTTTCAAAAGTTATGGCACTTTTAAGTTCCCATTATAAGTCAATGGGAAAGTTTATATGTATATCTTGCGATCAAATAATCGGGGTTCTGGCCATCTCGTACTGCCTGGTGGTCAAAGAATTTGCAGCCTTGTGGTTCAAGAATCTTTTATCCCAAGGAATTTCAAAAATTCTTTGACCATGAGGTCCGCCATCTTGTTTTCAGTTTTCTGATTGCACAAACACAAATATCTCGGCTCAGGGGTCACTTCTGAAGTAAAACTTCAATGGGTTTTACTCAGGTGACCTCAATCTATCAAGCCATGGCTTTGGTTCCATCCAAATCAGTCCAAAAATAGAGTTTTTAGCTTTTAAATTCTTCGTTCGCGGCTCACTAGTGATCTTTGATCGCGAGCCAACAAATAATTTGATCGCAAGAATATGTGATCATGCATCACAAGTGAGAGACGAAATGGCCAGATTTAAAAATACATTTTTTTCAGCCCAGGGGTGCCCTAGACTGTGAAATAAAGGTGGGTTTTGCTTAGGGGGCTTTGTTGTGCTCCATCCGCATGCCCAAAATAATATAATAATGATCCCTGGTAGCCTAGTGCCCCCCCAATAAAATATTTACATCCCTGGTAACCTAGTGGCCTCCCCATAAAATATATGAAGGAAGTAATGCCCTGGTAGTCTAGTGACCCCTACCCTCTGTTTTTTTGCGGTAATGCAAAGAGGCGCTCTGGAAATACTTCTGAGCACCTCTTTGCATTACCGCTTGTCATGCAGACAGTCGGCGGCTGGCCATGGAGGTGAGAGGAGGGCTGTGCCAGTTGCTGGCTGGCAAAGGGTAGTGGATGCTCGGTGGGCTGGGATGGATGGGTGGGAGGGTGGAGGCCACTAGACTACCAGGCATATTATTAACTCATTATTTCTTTCATTATGCTAGGGGGGGTCTTAGACTACCAGGTATATAAAGATTCACATATTATAAGACAATACAGCTCGGGGGGCCACTAGACTACAGGGATCTAAAAACAAACAGGGGTGGGGGCACTAGACTGCCAGGGCATTACTTTCTATATATTTTATTGGGGGGGGCCACTAGACTACCAGGGATGTAAATATTTTATTAGAGAGGGGGGCACTAGACTACTAGGGATCATTATTACATTATCTTGGTCATGCAGATGGGGCACAACAAAGCCCCCTAAGCAAAACCCACCTTTATTTGACAGTCTAGGGCACTCCTGGGCTCAGAAAATGAATTTTAAAATCTGGCCATCTTGTCCCTCGTTCTTTATTCATGAGCAAGTAATTTCTTTGATCGCAAGGATGCAAAAACTTTGACCGCAAGATTCCTTGATCGCAATTGTGCATTGCGAGTGAGGGATGAGATGGCCAGATGAAAAAATCAATTTTCTCAGCCCAGGGGTGTCGTAGGTAGTCAAACAAGGGTGGGTTTTACTCAGGGGGTTTTGTTCTGATGAACCATGGCAGTGATGTACCACGATTATGTATATTTTTTAAAATTACAATAGTTTAAATTCTTTGATCATGACCCTGCAAATTCTTTGATCACGAGCCTGCAAATTCTTTGATCACGAGATTCTTTGATTGCGATCGTGCATTGCGAGCGAGGGATGAGATGGCCCAATGAAAAAAAACAATTTTCTCAGCCAAGGGGTGTCGAAGGAAGTCAAATGAGGGTTGGTTTTACTCAGGGGGCTTCGTTCTGTTGAACTATGGTGGTAGTTTACCGCAATTCCTTCAATTTCTCAATTTATAAGGTTTTTAAATCTTTGTTCGTGAGCCTGCAAATTCTTTGATCGTGAGCCTGCAAATTCTTTGATTGTGAGAGTCTTTGATTGCCATCTTTGGTCACGAGGAAAGGACAAAATGGCCAGATTTTTTATAATGGAATACATAGGGAAATTTTAGTAATCTTTCATATTGAATATCTTGGGAACGGTTTGCTCTTTTGACTTGAAATTTGGAGGAAAGAAAGCCAATATCCCACAGATGTGGCTTTTGGTCAAGAAATAGCACAGGGCAGCAAAGTTACAGCACTATGAAGTTGAAATTTTTTCCCATAGGATAACATTACAATGTTTGCCGCATTACAGGAATTGTTTGACGTACTGCTACAAAAGAACGCTTTGGTCATTTGCGTTGAAATTTGAAGGGAAGAAAGCCAACATCCCACAGATGTGCCTTTTGGTGGTTTGGTGAAATAATGTTCCAGGACAGCAAAGTGACAGCACTCCGAAGTTGGCGCTTTTTGCCATAGAATAACATTATGGTGTCCATTGCATCTTTCAGGGCCTGTATCTCGGAAATGGTGTGAGATACGGACTTTTCATCAAAAATAAGTCATTCCCAAATGGGGACTAAGCACAAAACTAGCCAGGAAAGTAATAATTCATACAAAACTTTAATTTTTTTTGTTGCATGGTTCCTGAGATATAAGCAATTTAGTATTCTAAGTCGTAATTTTCTGCTCCAAAGTCAATTATAATGCATACATTCTTTGTTTTCAATGTGTTTTTTTTAATGCAGTTTTTGGGGAAAAGAAGAGTGTGTCCTTTTGTTACTGTGTCAGTTAGCGTTTCCAGCTGCCCTTCTGTTGCTATTTCGCATCACTGTTCTCGCCTACGCCACCGTGAGCATTACAGTTTGCGTTTTCATTTGCACTTGCATTTCTACTTTGTTTAGTGTTATTGTTGCTATTACCATTACCATTTGCATTTGCAATTGTGGTACCATGCCCATGCACATTACGGTTTGTGTTTTCATATGTGCTTGTGTTTCTGTTTTCTGTTGGTTTTATTGTTGCTGTTACTGTTACCATTTACATTTACAAATGCAGTTCCATGACCTTGCATGTAACAGTTTACGTTTCCATACACGCTTGTATTTGTGTTTCTGTTGGCTTTATTGTTGCTGTTACCGTAACAGTTTGCCTACCGTTGCCACTTGCGTTTGCTTTGCAGTTCCTGTTACTATGTAACAAGACATCACATGGCGCCACTGCATTCCATTCACTATTTATCATCCCCATTCTCAAAAAGAAGGGAAATTAGATGGAAAAAACTCTGTTTAATGCATCAGTTAGGGTTGTTCTGCAGCGAAAAAAGCAAGGAAATTTGAGGTTAGGGTTGAAAGCCGCCTTGGACCCCCCAGCCCACCACCCCATCCGGCATCGGGGTGTGCATTGGGGTCATCGGTCCTAACTCTCCCCATTCTCCTATACCTCTGCTTGGCTTTACTGTGATGGAGTGAGAGTTAGAGTCGAACGACCCAACGCCGCACTCGATGTTGGCTGGAGGTGGGCTGGGGGTCCAATGGGGCTTACAACCCTAACCCTGAATTTCTTCACTTTTTTTGCTATAGAACAACCCTGATGCATCAAATGGAGGTTTTTGCCACTAAAATATATATATATATACACACACACACACACACACACACACACACACACACACACACACACACATAGTAAGTTCTATGTTTTTTGTCATGTCTTGTAAGGTATGTGTTTTGCACAGGTTTTTCTGGTTTACATGTTTGAGATGCAGTATCTGCAACCTTGTAATAGAATTGTAATTTTCAATGTTGTCTGGTTTGTATGTGGGTTAGGGAAGGGGTGGGTGGAGCACAACTGATCATACTATACTGCTTCTGGGGAGGAGCATTAACTTTGTTTAGCACAGGGAACTTAAGCTTATCATCTACATGCAGTCACAAGTAACCTGTACAAGAATGTAAGTTGGAATATAAGAGGTGCACACCACCACATTAAATGCCATGAGGTTCTTCAACATTTTCTTTTTGCAAAAATAATTTTTATTAGGACACACTTCATCTATAAATAACAACAAGGTGAACTGTCTGATTACAAATAACAAGTCAAGAAACAAGTCAAGAAATGGAGAGAATTCAATAATCACCATACTATAATTACTTTTAAAAAAATAGTTGTATCCTGGTAACATAAGAGCAATTAAGCAATTATTTCAAGTTGATTTACTAAAGTCATCTTTTGACTAGTTTTCACATATTTATTATATAATCTCCAAACTGAATCCTAGTCAATGAAATAGTCATTATTGTACAAGGTACTTAAAAAAAATTGTTTCCACTCTATTACTGGACATCTGGAATGAATCTCTCTCGACTTCCAGCATTTTAAGATAAGCATTTTAATAGCTATTGTATTAGCTTTAAGAATATGTCTAAAATGTTTATTAGCCCTAAAAGGGCTATACATTTACAAAAGCAAATTAAAACTAGTGTCCCAGTTATCCACATGAAAACCGATCTTTCTTAGAAGTGTGAAAGACTGATCCAATCATCCTTTACTCCGATTACATTGCCAGAACATACATATACAATCAGCATCCAATTGTTTACATGACCAGCATTGACTTGAGTCCCTTCATTTCATTTTGTGTAGCCTGGATGGAGTATAGTAAGCTATAAAAAGAATCTTGTACTGAACTGACTTGTCTCTTGTAAGCTTATAACTGTAAATTTGGGCTAATGTCATAAGCCATTGTTGTTCTGATATAACCTGTTTTGTCTCTTTCTCCCATTGTGATATTATATTTTTATGTATCTTAAATGCATTTGGATAAAATTTGGAACCTATCCATGAATATAATTTAGCACCTTTTTTAATAGGATTGAAAATATGTTTAAGTTCCTGTTCTATGAGATAGTTATTAGGTGCTTGTTCCCATCTTTGGTAATCTTTTTTATATATAGAACTAATTTACTTGAAAAATAAAAAATCAGAGTCCTGTAGTTGAAATTTGTGTTTGAAAGAATCCCAAGATAGCTTTATTTCATGTGAATACAAGTCTTCCCATTGCCTAATACCTTTTTGAATCCATTGTATGTTATGTAACATCTTACCTTGTAAAGTATATTTAGTGTTCATCCAGATGTTATTTAATGGGGAATTAGTGACTGTCCAGTTAGAGCTTTTTGGGAATTATTTAAAACCCAGCACAGATTCTTAATGTTGCTGTTATATTTTTTTCCCTACTGAAGGTAAAAAAAATATTTTTTTTATATTTTTTTGTTCTTTAATTTGTAGAATCTGGTTTTCCCATTGTAAATCTATATCTTTACATTCCCAATTAATTATTAGTTTAGTAATGAAAGAATAGTAGCATATTTGTATATCTGGGCATGCTAAGCCACCTTTTTCCTTATGTAAGCATAGTTTGGCCCACAAAATATGTTATGCCACACAAAATTGCTAAAAAGCCTATTAATTTTTTAAACCATTGAGCTAGTATCGGATATACTATTGATTGTAATTTGTATGAGAGGGTAGGAATAGCTGCCATTTTTATTAATTGTATTTCTCCCATATTGATAAATGCAATTTACTCCAGTTTTGTAGTTGAGCTTTTACTGCACTATATAGGGGTTCAGAATTCTTATAATACCAATCATGAGGTTTATTTGAAATAATAATTCCTAAATAAGTCATCCCCTCAGATTGTACTTTAGCTTTTGTTATATTTTGAAAGTCATCTGATTGAGGGTAGTAAAATTTATCATTTCTGACTTAGTTCCATTTATTTTATAACTGGATATCCTGGAAAATCTATGAATTAATGTCATAAGTTCTGTCAAGCTTTGCACTGGATTCTGTACCAAAATTAACAAATCATCTGCACATGCATTATATTTTATTTCCAATGAGGCAATTTTAACACCAGAAATACGATTGGCCTGTATGTCTTTTAATAGTAGTTCTAGACCTATTATAAATAAAGATGGAGATAATGGGCAGCCTTGTCTTATCCTCTGAAATAAATTAAATGATGTGGAAAGATGACCATTAATTTTCAATTGGGCATGATGTTTTTTATAGATCATCTGTATATACCCTCTAAATAATGGAGGGAAGTTAAAAATTCCCATCTCCTGGAATAAGTAGGTCCATTCCATCATATTGAAAGCTTTGGTAGTGTCCAAAGCCAGGAGCGAAGCTTGAGTGCCTGAGTCCAGAAGATATTCTGTTATAAACAGTAATTTAATAAGTCCAGATTGAATGTACCTGTCTGGAACAAATCCAGACTAATTTATGTGATTAATGGAACCCAAAATGGTTAAAAGCCTATTATTCAGAATTCTTGTGTAAATCTTACAGTCTGTATTAATATTGCTATTGGTCTATAGTTTTCTTTTTTTGATAAATCTTTGCTTTGTTAAGGTATTAGGTAGAAATAAATGCATGATTAAAAGGAATCTGGAAGACTGTTTTGTATTTGATTAAAAATAAGTTTTAACCAAGGATTTATTATTGTAGCAAAGGTAACATAAAATTCCAAAGTAAAACCCATTTGAACCTGGACATTTGCCTTTTTTCATAGTATTAGGTACCTCCATTATTTCTGTATCAGATATTGGTTCTGTCAAACATCCCCATTCTTCTTTCCCAATTTTCGTTTGACAATAATTTCCATAATGGGCCATCTCTGCTACAGTGGGATTACTCTCCAATCTGTATAAGTTTGTATAATAATCAAAACATTATTTTTCTATCTCTTCCTGGGACAGACACTTGTTACCATCTGATTTTGTGATTAAGGTAATATCCGATTTAGTCTGACTTTCTTGAATTCTTTTAGCTAGTGTCTGGCCAATTTGTTCACTGTACTGTTTTAAAGTTTTATTCTTTTTAGCCCATAGAAATTTGGTTTGGTATATTTCAGTTGACTTGATAAACTTTCTCAACTCAGCCAATTCTGTTTTATCCAAATTCCCATTCTTAACTTCTAATTCTTAAGTTTTAAGTTTATCCTGCACCTCCTTTTGGTTTTGTATTCTGGTTTTATTTTTCCATGAAGCTACTGAATTAAGGTTGCCACGAATTGTGGCTTTTAATACATCCTAACTTTGTATAATATTAAGGCTATTTATGTTATTATCTGTGAAAAAATCTGTAATGGCCTTCCTTATCTGTTTTTGAATAGAAAGATCCATCAGCAGATAGTTATTTAATCTCCATATGTTAGATTTCCGTACATGACCTTCATACCTATATCAACTGAAACCATATTATGGTCTGATAGAAGCACAGGATGTATGTTTACCTCTATTGCTAAGTAAGACACCACTAATTCTTTAGAAATAAAATTATAATCAAGATGTGAACACATTTTATGTCTTGCTGAAAAAAAGTGTAATCTCTGGTATCTGGATAAAGTTCCCTCCACATGTTTACTAAATTGACTGTCTAAGAAAACAGTTAATGGCTTGGCTGTATATCTGTCCCAGGAGGAGAAGGGGGATGATTTATCCCATGGATCTTTAGCCAGACAGTTTAATTCACCTCCCATTATTATACTATAACAATCTAAATCATGAATAACTTTATTGATTTCAGCCAAAAAATTATTGAAACCTGTGAATGGTGCAAAGACTGAATAGAATGTCATCATTTCACCTTGACAGCCACTATACATCCCTGTAGATCTGATGTAGATTCTACCACTAGACCCTTAAACTGCTTTGCTATCAATATCAGTACACCATCACTCTTTTTCCTTGAACCCAGTGAATAATAGATTTTCCCCAGACCATTTTTTTTAACCTATCCAGTTCTTTCTGGTTGAGGAATACCTCCTGTAATATTTTATTACATCCAATTTTAGTTTCTTAATCCTAGCCAGTATGCAATATATTTTAATGAGAGAACTGAACCCATTAATATTCCAAGTTACTATTTTTGCAAAAGATATCATCTTGGCTGGTCATTAGCCCCATCTGTCTCCCCATTCCTAGGAGCACCTTGTGTACTTAGTAAGTTATTCCCAGTGCATAAACTTACATTTGTTAACAAACCTGTGTCCAACCCATACAACCAAAAATGTGGCCTATCAGCCCTCTATTGCCCCCCCCATTTGCACCAAGGATCTATGTATGGTGAATATCTCCACCACTTAAAAAAGTGTGAAAAAACAGAATCTCCCCTTCCCCAGCACCTATGTCCCACCAGTATGCCTGCCACAATAACATTTACTTATTTCCATCATTATAATCAGAAAAATACTCTGGAAGTCGTATTCTAAGGTCTTGAACCGCATCTATAAGCGTGTCGTATATAAGAACTTGGTGGTACAGAAGGACCTTAAGCTTTGCTGGGTAAATAACATATGCTTTAACTCCTTTCTTCCAGAGATGTTGCTGCAGCTTATTAAAGATTCTTCTGTGATCCCATAATTCTTTTGAATAGTCGTTCCTCAAAGATATCTGTTGTTCCTTGAATGTGAATTTCCCCTTTTTGAAATAAGTGTTCATAATCATATCCTTGCCTTCTGAAGTCAGAAATTTTAAAATTGTTGATCTTGGACCCGAGTTCTTTCATGCAGGGCACAGCCAGTGGATTCTATCTATGACTGGAATTTCTGCAGTATCTCCCAGTATACTGCTTCAAATATCAATGGCAATGTCTTTCAAAAATGATTCTTTTTCCCGTTCATGTTGAATTCCAAATATACAGATATTCTTACGGCAAGCCCTGTTTTCAAAGTCACCAAGCTTGTACTGGGCATCCTGTAATTTTTTTTTGACAAATTTTAAGATCCTGGGTTAAGGGTTGAAAAAGATCTTCAAGCTGTGATTGGCACTGTTCAAGTTCATTCATCCTTTTAGTTCCTTGTTCTATTTTTTGTTCGATATTGGTAAGTGAACCTTTTAATTGGTCTATTGTCCCAACGACAGGTTGCAATTCTTCCACTGAGGTTTGAATATTTTGCACATTGCATATTGTTTTACCCACTCGGGGGGGGGGGTCGTCCTTAGAATGATGACTAAAGCTCTTTTCTTTCCTCTCCTGAGTACCTCTACAAACTATTGTATCTAAATCATTTAGTTCCTCTTCTAGTAGAATGTCAGACTCCTCAGCTATGTCTGTATTGGTGGAGATAGCTTGTTGAGGCTTGCTGGTAGAGGGTGCAGACCCAGCATATTTCCCAGATTTGTCTTTCTTCTTCTCTTGATCTTTTTTTGGTGGCATTTTAATTGGAACAAGGCCTGTTGCACTGCAGCAGTTTTTGAAAAGTAATTGGAGTGCTTTATATTTTTTTCCCGCTTTATGGAGTTCTTTGTTTTTGCTCTATTAATTGTCTCATTATTTTTTTCAGATTTCCTTTCCCCAACTTGGAAAATTTTGTTGAGCCTTTTTTGTTTGATGTTGTTTTCAAGCATTAGATGTCTACTATGAATGCTATAAATAGTTTACACAACTCTGGAGGAAAACTCTGACCTAGAATTAAATAATAACCAATTGTACATATAGTGCAGATACTGTTTTGACCTATTGCAAATGGCCTGTTGCCCGAGAGTTATGAAATCATAAAATGCAGAAACCAGACTGGTAGTCAAAATGATATTGAGTCTCTGACCTTAATTTTGTAACTTAGACCTTCTGGAGAAATACATATGTCATCTTTTTTAACAGTTTTAACCATTTTAACCACTTTAGTGTTCCTCTCGTGCCACCAAAAACATTAGGTCTCAATGCTACAATGTTCTAAATTAGAAGACAAAGTAAATTTATGTAAAGTGATAGTAAGTCAAATTCCAGTCCCCTTGTTAAATCTTCCCATTGTAGTATACATTCACCTATGTTGGCAATGGTAATTAAATGAAAAGTTTAACAGTACCTGTTTATTTTGTATGCAAAGCGCTCTGCTTTCTGACCAATTTAGTTTGCCATTTACCACACCAGTCACTGAAGTTTATCAGCTTCTCATTACTTCTCATTGTGGGATAGCCTGGTCTGTCATAACGCTGCAGCCTTCCTCATTGAAATTGCCTGCTAGATTCCAACAGATGTCAGTTTTGCCCATTAGTCCCACAGTAAGGACCGATGATAGACTGACAAACTTCATGAGGCAGCAGAATCGGCATACTCAATGACCTTCTTCAATAACCAGCTGCTTACCCGGTAGCTTCTTTCACCGACCACAAAAATTCAAGAAAAAATATCATGACACGGGTCCATCCAGCTGTATTAGAGAAGAGATAATAGGCAAGAGAAGTTCTGTTTGAATTTGTCCCATGTTCCATTAATAAAGTCAGACATAAAGCAAAGCTTCTTTAGTCATGTGTAGCATAACGCTGTAAAAGGCCATTAGACATGGGTGCCGGAGTGGAGGTGAGGCAAGTAACTGCTCAGCTCAGGCATGCGCACATAGCTTCCCCAGATCATGAGGTTCTTCAACATCTGAAGAAGCTGCAAGCATGAATATCTTTTTTACAGGAGACCCATCTCAGGAAAACCAGATCTCACTACTTCATAGGAGCTGAGTAGGGCAAGTATATGGGGGAGAGAGATGCAACCAATCAATGGGAGGTAGCGATTTTATTTGCCTGATCAGTCCAATTTAAACAAGTAGAATATATGTGTGATAAAGATGGCAGATATATCCTGCTCAGAGGAACCCTTGGACAAATAAGAGGTAGTACTTGTTTCCATCTATGGTCCCAGTGCTGACACCCCAAGCTTTTCCATGGACATAGTCTGACAACTTGCACCATGGACCCATATCCCAATCCTTTTAGCAGGAGATTGGAATATTATAATGGATTCTGGTCTGGACAGGGACCTGGCACTACAGTTGGGTTTATCCCCTACTCACAAAGTGCTTCCTGAATTAATAGACACGTTGGGGCTGGTTGACCTATGGCGCATCCTCCACCCAACTAGCAGGGAATTCACATTTCACTCTTCTTCCCATGGCACCTTGTCCCAGCTAGACTACATCTTTCTGTCTAAGGAGTATTTAAAGGGTGTGGGCAGCTGTGAAATCTATGCTGGAGTAGTGTCTGCTCACTCCCCTGTAATTCTCTTACCTTACAATTCAACTCCACATATCACTTTGTGAAAAGAAATAGAGACTGAACAACCACATTTTAGAAGATAAAACTTTTATTTCACATACTAAACAGTTTATGTTGGACTTCCTTCAATGCAACAAAGGGACATTTGACAAAGAAGATGATTTTTGGCTAGCCTTCAAATGTAGCCTCCGAGAGGAAATGATCTGGTTTACATCTAAAAGGAAAAAAACAAAGAGAACAAAAAGCCAGGGGTCTACTTAAACACATATGTTCTTTAGAAAAGACATTATCGAAACATATGCTAGAATCAACCTGGTAACAACTGAATGCCATCAGAGCCTCATACGCTGAATTTAACACAGAGGCCACTGAATTAGCTATCTATAAGATTAAGGTCAAATATTTTGACCAAGGTGAGAAGGCCAGAAAATTGATGGCCCTATGAGTGAGGCAAAAAGAGGCCTTTGGGACAGTACAAGGCCTAAAGGTTCCTGGTAAATCAGAATTAGGTACCCAACCCACAGCCATTACAGCTGAATTTAGATCTTACTAAGCCTCTCTATGCAAAAAACTTGATTCAGATACCTTACTATAAGAAACTGATGCTTATCTCAAGGCCTTACTGCTTTCTATATTGACAGAAGCATAGAAAACTTCCCTGTCAGCCACCATCACAATAGGTGAAATTGATCAGGCTATCTGAAATGTAACCCCAGATAAGGCACCAGAACCTGACAGATTCTCCCTTAACTTTTGCAAGTGCTTCAAGAAAGAACTCTGTCTGCGCTTAAAGGACCTCTTTACTTACCTTTATCATAAGGGTGTATCTGAGGGGAGCATTATTGAAGCTTTAATCACCTTAATTCATAAGCTGGGACAGAACCCAACCATAGTTGGTGAATATAGACGCATCTCGCTCTTAAATTTAGATATCAAAATTCTAACCCTAACTAGTGCATTAACAAAGTTTTATACAATGAACTTTCTTATTTTTTGAGATAGTATAATTGCTTCCTCATTTGCCTGTGGGAGCTCTGTGCTCTCCAAGCCCTGCACTCCCATCCATTGATACTTTTTGAGATAGTGTAATTGTATCCTTATTTGCCTGTGGTAGTGCAGGGCCCTCTAGGCACTGCACTCCCATCTCTCCATAGATGCGTATATGTACGTTGCTGTAGAAGCTCAGGGCCTTCTGGGCCCTGTGGTTCCAATTTTAGCAAAACTGCAACCTAATTGTCACCATAGACTTATTACCCCACCTCACGAATCTGGTTCTAAAATTTCCAAATCCCTGCCAAAATAGGATTCTGTGCCACTGCAATGTCATTAAACCACAGGTGTGAAAGGACAGTTTTACCAGGATTTGAAAAATGACAGCTATCATGTTCATGAGGTGGTGCAAAAATATGTCTATGTTGAAAATTTTGCATCAAAATATTGAAAATTACTAGAGTTATAAGCAAGCGTAGCAAAATTTCAACGCATGCTCATAACTTTGCCACTTTTGCATATTTTGACCCCACATTTTCAACATAGCCTTCTTATGACCCCATCTCATGAGGAAGGGCAGTGAAAATGTTTAAATCCTGCCGAAAAGGTGATTTTGCCAAGCAACCGTGAAATAGCCTTTTGAGCCAGATTTGCAGAATTCCACTGACATTGTTCATGAGATGAGATAGCAAAAAGGCTATGTTGAAAATTTGGTGTCAAAATATGCAAAAATGCCCAAGTTATGAATCAAAAGTTGAAAACCCCATTGAAATACACTGAACAGCGTCTACCTTAGTTTCTCATATTGTAGTTGGTTGTTCCAGCAGCAAGACATGTCTTCGATCAGAGAGTGGCTCTTCAGCCAGCGAGCTGTTCAGGTGAGTGAGAATGCGTATGTGGGGGGGGTTTGCTCAGTGGGAGGTCGGGGGGTCAGATCGGCGAGGGACCATTTCATTTTTTACAGGTTAAAAAAAAACATCTAGCTGGCCCAGTGGTGCTGAGGGCTGAGGCACTGGATGCCTTACCTCGCTGCACACTGGTGACCTGGGTTCGGGAATGAGCCCAGGTCATTGGAGGTCAGCAGTGGGGGGGGCGGAGCTGGACTGAGCTGTCGACAGGCTGTCCTCTCCAGGGAGGTGATGCGGCATTCCTCTGCCAATGGTGACCCTAGTGGAGGCAAGGAGTTGCACAGGCTCAGAGGGGGCCTGGCGTTAGGCCACGGGGTGGGGGATAGGGGTCATAACCGGGGCTGTAGTAGCATGAGCGCCTCCATGCGTATGCATTCCTACTCCTGGGGCTCCTGGGTGAAAAACCAGAGGCAGAAAAAGCTGGCAGCAAGCAGGATGATGACCGATTCCCCACAGGCTCTGCTCCCGGGCTGGGTGCAAGGTAAGTGCCAGCGATTCCTGGGGACAGGGCTGGGGGAGTCGGTCAGATGGGGGCTGCCGTCCGGAGGAGCATAAATAGGAATAAAAAAAAAAGACATCAAGGGACCATTTTCTTTATTACAGGTCTAACAAGAGAGGGGATCAGAGGGTGGGGGGGTACCACGGGACACCAATCAGAAAATCAAATATTACGGGGACTGTGATCGGGGCGTTGAGAGTGCCACTGGACACTAGGGACCATAAAGAAACATATTAGAGGGACAATGATGGCAGGGTGGGGGGCACCAATAGACACCAGGGAAACAAATAAATAAGGTACGGTGATTGGAAGATGGGGAGTGCCACTAGACACATGGAATAATAAAGAAAAAAAATATGGGGAGGACAGTTGGAGGGTGGGGGTGCCACTAGACACCAGGGAACAGATGCCAGGGAAAGAAAAACAATATTTCCTTCATGAAAAAAGGATATTTTTTCATGACTTGAGATATGAGAAAGAATCTTTTTTCATATCACAAGTCACAAAAAGATATTTATAATCTTAAAAAGACAATACATCAAGAGCATTTCACCTACAGTTAAGTGCAGAATCCAACCTAGGGGCTCCAGATAAGCAAGTTATATGTGTTGGTCACTCTGCAGAATGTCATTTTTGTGGGGTTTCCAAATTAGAACTTTTAGGGAACAACAGAAAACAAGATGACCGCCATAGAAAAAAACAAACAAAAAACCATACAAAAAAGGATTCCCATATGAAACCTTCATATAGCCATTCTTAAATGCTGTCTGAGCATGTTCAGAATCCACATTTTTAAAATGTAATAACTTTAGAATGGACTAACATTTTTCACCAAACCAGCAAAAGGCATATCTGTGGGCCATGCTCTTTCTGCCCTGAATATTTCAGACCAAAATTCCAAACTGTCTGGGTGCAGGGCAATGACAAAAAACAGCAAAAAGCAGCAATTTATTTTGCTATCCGCATTTCAGAATCTGTACATCCGACTGGAACGAAACTTGGCATATCAAGGGATCTACCCCCACATGACTAAGTATGCAACATTTCATGCAAATACATTGAACAATTGCAAAGATATTAAAGTGCAAAATATAAGGTTTAACACAGAACCACTGCTCAACCCTTACTATAGTGGTGTTACCACGCCACCATAATTAATAGCTTCGCCACTGTTCAACAGAATTGCACTAAATTTTGCACACACAGTCTGAGGGGCAAGGTGCATTGATCTGCCAAGTTTTGTTCCAGTCAGATGTGTGAGGATTCCAAGATACGGATAGTGCATTTGTAGGAGGAAAAAAATAATGTTCTGTTTTTTTTTGTCATCACCAACAGCCCAGACGGTTTGGAATTGTGGTCTGAAATTTTCAGGGTAGAAAGGGTATGCTAAAGAATGGTGCCTTTCATTAGTTTGGTGAAAAAATATGATGGTGTTCCCAAGTTATAAGCATTTTAAATTTTGGCTCTGAGCATGCTCAGCAGGGCATCAAACGTCTATTCAAAAGACCCTACTGAGCTTGCCCAGAACCAAAATTTCAAATCCTTGTAACTTGGCAACAAATTAATATTTATTCACCAAACCAGCTAAAGGCACATCTGTAGGCCAAGCCCTGTCTACCCTGAAAGTTCCAGTCCAAATTCAAAACCGTCTGGGTGCTAGATGACAAAAAACAGCAAAAATGTTGATTTTGTTACCTTTTTTTCACTATTCAACTGTCAGAATCTGCGCATCTAACTAGGATGACACTTGGCAAGTTAAGAGAGCTACCCTCTGAGACCATGCACGCAACATTACGTGCAAATCCATTTAACGGTTGCCAAGATATTAAAGTGCAAAGATGGCATCTCACAAAAAAAGATTGGCCCCATACAACAAAGACTCCTTTTCATGAGACCAAATTCTTTTGCCATTCCAGGAAACTATCCAAAAGACTGAACTGGACATGCTCAGAACTCAAAATTTTAAAATTAAATAACTTTTGAATGGATTAATATTTTTTTCAGCAAAGGGCACTTCTGTGAGGCAAGCCATTTCTATCCTGAAAATGTCAGACCAAAATTCCAAACCATCTGAGTGCAGCGAGATGACAAAAAAAGTACAAAAAGCAGCGATTTTTAATGTTTTAGCACTATGCACAGCTTGGAATCTGCAAATCTTTTTTTTGGTAAACTCTTTGTATTCTCCTACCAAGCCTTGGCATCTCTCAGAGGTGGTCTTATAGTTAGACTCCTCTACTCTCCAGCTTGAAGCTCTTCTCCCTTCCAGCACCCACATACCAGACTTCCTAGCCCCCTGGATCACCCCCCCCCCGGGAGAGGGCCCGCCTCAACTATCTGGCGGCCTATCTGAGAATTAGAGGGTCTGTCTGGTGGTGGGTCAGACCAGCCTTCAGGTAGAGAGCCTGGTGATAGAGATATGAAAGTCTGCCCTCGTTGCCTCCCAGACCAAGCAGAGTTTTTTCCTTTGGTTACCCCTCGGAGCTCGGACATGCAATGACATCCGAGGCACAATGTGCTGACATCCACCACAGCTCTGCCCAGCATCCTGCAGCACTGCCTGTTCCTTATGCTGCCCTCAATTACCGTCAGGGGCTGCAATGGTGCGGTGCAGTCCCTGGATCCCTACCCAGGACGTAAGAGCAGTCCTCTGGATGCTCGATCCCTTCCCTTCCCTGCTGACCCCAGCTAGTTCCCGAACTCGGGTCATGGATGTGGCATGAGTTGTGGCGTCCAGTGCCTTAACCCTCAGCGCCACTGGGCCAGCTGGAATCTATAAATCTGACCAAAAAAAAACTTTACATTTCAAGAGATCTACCACATAAGACTGCACGTGCAAAACTTAGTGCAAATTCGTTGAAAAGTTGAAAAGTTATTATAGTGCAAAGTTTGAGGTTTAACATAGAAGCCCCTGCTCAATCCTATCTACAGTGGCACTACCGCGCCACTATAATACATATATGTTTGAACTTGAGTTCATGGTCCAAGGTATGTGCTCCAAATCAAGGGCTCTTTAACAAGTTACTCACTGTTAGGTACAGTCTGTTTTATAGGGCAGCACCCACAGAGGTTTGTCATCAATGATGCAAAGTGGTAGCTTGTTCCACTGCATTTCCTACAGCGCATTTTCTTGTAGTGCTATGCTTAATCTGAAATTACATACAAAATAAGGTTTCTGTTGTCTTTTACTGAAACTGTACTATAGGCTACTTTTTGTGGAGAGGGTTCAAAGGACGAGAGAAAAACTCCCTCTTACATATACTGTATTATAAAGTTCTCTTAGCCATTTGAAGATGGTTATAAAGCTTTGCAGCTCCTTTCAAAGGGTTTTGCCTGACCGCCATTAACACAGATGCTCCTGTCATTCTAGGGGCTGTTCCTCCTCTTGTAGCCTATATGATGTTCTAATCATGCTGAGCGTGGTGATGTCATGTGTGAAGTATAAATTTGAAGTTACCACAATACGAGTTTGTGATTTCCACGGGTAGAATACTCCCCTGCTTTAAAACTTAGTCTCTATAGAAGGTGGAATTCAGTTCAGATTAACTCTATATTTCCTGTTCTCCTATTCCTAAATCATTTCATAGGGTATTTCTATTTGTTATGTATTATTCAAATATTTCTCATTTACGGGGCAATGTTATTTTACAGTTGTACACTCTCCGTTGCAAATATTAGTATATTTCTATGATTTTAAAATCTGTCTCTAATGGGTACAAGTTTAAATGGAACTTATTTCAAAAGCTCATGGGAGAGGGCCAGGCAGAGCTCCACAGCTCCAAGAGGAGCAGAGATGTCATTGTGGTGTCACTTTGCTGCCCCATCAAGAAACCTGAAATCACTTCAGACTACTAAAAATATGAGTTGCACCAAGGAGATCACGTTATCCTCTCAGGCGAAATAGGTTTTCCTGAGGGAGATCTGGTGCACCAGATACTTTCAGTTCTGATGAACATGTATGCCCCTCTCCCTATAGAGTGCCTACAGCGCTCACGACAGGATTTCTGGTTAATGCTTCGAACAGCACAACATGCTTGAAGAAGAGGCATATGCCGAGACACTTCCCGAAGTCTGGAGACAACAGGGAAAAGATCTGTATGCACTGCCTTGTAGTATCTCTACTGGAAGAGGCAAGGAGTTGATTTTTGTAGTGGGGCATTCGAAGTCCAGGGTGACCGACACCCCTGTCATCTTGGAAACCCTGAAGAAGACTGAGTATAAATCTACGTACCATTGCTGTGGGAAGAGGAGGTGAAATGTGTCAATGATTTTGGGACTGCTGTTAGAGGTATGAATCACCGGGACCACAATCTGATAGAGCTGATCACTTGAGGAAGTCCTGGTTTGGGGATTCCAAAGCCAGTCATGCTGTACCAACATCTGAAAACTCCAAGATGTGGCAGAATTACCTTCCTATGGTCTGCAAACAGCAATGGTCTTGCTTCTGGGTGAATGTCGTGCACTGGGAACAGGCCAATCCTAGTACAACATATGGCCCTTACGATCTCTTGTCCCAGTGGATTACTGTGCCTCGCCTTCCTCTGATATAGGGAAATGATCTGTGGTTGGATGAGGTTTGTGCCTTGTCATGAGAGATGTGGAAATCACAGGGTGGTATTGTGCATCGGGTTAAATTTCGGCATGGCAGCCAATATCTGTTTGTGTACTCCAGGCCTTGGACCCCACTACGTATGAACCTTGTCAAGCCTTTTTGAATATTTTTGGTGTGTCTCGGAGCTGAACTTCTGCTCTGTAGGTGTCCATGCTGGGCCCTTGATGTTCACAGACCCCTGGTGCTTGGTTGAACCTGCGGTGAGGCACAATAAGCTTTGGGCCTCTTTTCTTTTTCTACTGTATATAGATTATTTTCTCCCCGCCGGGTGGGGCTCGCTCTCCAGTCCCCTCCCCCGACACCCCTGCCCGATGCCCGACTGTCCTGGCAGGTCCCCACGGTTCCCCTCCCATGACAGGGCCGAGGTGAAGGGCATCGACTTTCCCACCCCCACCCGGAGACCAACATCTAGACCCCGGAGGGCCGGCACAGGTGCTGTGGGGCCATCATGGAGCCTGCCAGCTCCAGTTTCACTTTTTCTCCCCTTGCCACAGCCATGGCCACTCAGGCATGTACTGAGGCAGGTGCATGCAGTGATCTGCGGCACCCTCCTGACTCTTGCTGCTCCCGTCTGCACTACCCTCAGGCCTCCACCCGGGGGCAGCTCTGCAGCAGTCATGGCTCTGTCACCACCTGGGAGAGGACAGCTGCCTAGCGGCCACTCAATCTATCTCACAGCCCCCCGCTGATGACCCAGGCTCGTTCCTAAATAAAGGTCGCCGGCGTGGCACAAGGTGTGGTGTCCACTGCCTCAACCCTCAGCGCCACTGGGCCGGCTTAGCTTTGAGCCTCTTGAATACTACAGGGAATAGTAGGGGCCAGCCACTAGTGACCAAAGCCTAAAGCCTTTAGCTCAGTGGTGCACAACTTTTTTTTGTGGATGGCCAAACTGAAAACTTGAGTAAAGACCAAGGGCCAAGGGCCACTGTAAAGCAGCCCAAGGTGACAAATATTCAGCAAGACATTATTAAATGTACGCATAAATCAAAACATCTATCCATCCATGTTACTAAAATCAAATAAAGGCTGCAAGGGGATGCTGCTAGGTTCTCAGAGGCCACAGACAGCTGCTGTGGGGGCCATTTGTGGCCCCTGGGCCATATGTTGTGCATGACTGCTTTAGATCCTGGCTACTTAATGCTGGTACCTGATGGTGCACTTGAAGATTCTGGGCCCGATTCTAAAACTGGTTACGCATGTTGCAAGGCGACTTGCGCCAAACCCAATGGCACAAGTCTCACTTTGCGACATGCATTACGTCGTTAACTTTTCTAAGATGTGGCCTGCACCATGGTGTGGGTGGCCTGTGCCCAAGTGGACTTCCGCCGGCTGCAGCCCCTACGGCATGGCGGGGGGTTACAGCAGCATCTGTGCCCTATTCTGAAAGGGCGGCTTCTGTAACCCACGTATGCCATTCCAAAACACACTGCGCCACTGCAGGGTTAGACCAGCAGCTAGCTGGTCTAAGGGGCATCCATCCTTGCCAAATGGCGGTTGCCCCCCCTGTGCCACAACATGCACACAGATGTCCATGGACACCCCATCACATAGATACCCCGGGCACCTGGGTCCATTTTCTGTGGTGCCACCCTTGTGCCTGTGCCACACTGCTGACCCCCCATGGACCCCCAGGGGCTTGCACACTCGTTTTAGGGCTGGGGGACCTCGGTGGGGGGCTGTTCATTGTGGTTGGCGGCTTGCGGCACCCAGTTCCATTGTGCCATTTCCGTAGGGCAATCCTGCAGCTGCATGCAAGTCACAGGACGTAAGTGCCGTGGACCCTGCCTATCTTGGAATACGGCACAGGGTCCCTGGCATAGCGGTGCATGTCACAACTCACATACGCCTGTGAGCTGCAACATGCATCTTAGAATCGGGCCCTCTGTATTTTTTTTTAAATGATATGCGTCCATATCAGCATCTAGAAGGTTGGCTGCCTTGATGAGCTTGTCAGCTGTGGGGTACCTCTCATGAGTTACCCGAGAATGAGATCTGGAGTCACTTCATAAATCTGCTTGGTGCCGATCTAGAGAAGGTTAGGATGGGCTCCACTGCTGAGGAACCTTGAATCCTGACTGAGGAGTTTCTCTGTTCAGCCGAGCTTCAGGTGGAGCCCGATAAGCATTGGGCCGCTTTTGATTCAAAGAATTCTTTATTGTGGATGTGCATTTGAAGCCAGTCACGGAGGACCAGAGCTTAGCCCATTATCTTTTACAGTTTGTAACCTTAGATCTTGCCTCTTCAGTGCAGGTGCTAGAAGATATTATGTGCATTTGATGACAGTGCCAGAGAGCTGGTTCGGATGTCTTTTCCATCTCATCTTTGCTTCTCTGTTACCAGGGTGGGTGAAGCTAGAGACTGCACTCTGGGCTTTAAAAAAAAAAAAAAAAAGACAGGCATAAGGGAACCACAAGAGCCAGCAATGGTGGTGGTGGTGGTGGGGGGCAGAATCTAGGAGGACTTTCTAACACTTGTGGAGCCCTTCCTTGGTTCCTAGAATTTGGCACATCAAAATTTCATATTGAGGAGGGTCCTAAAGAGGCCTGCATTTAGCCAGACTTGCATCTTTGTGGACAAGAAACAATACTTGGTGGTGGTTGGGGGAGAACTGGAGAGGTCCTTTGATGATGGTGCCTTAGGTCTGGACTTGGGGGGGGGCACTGCTCCTCTGCCCCCTGTGAAAGAGTAGGAGTCGTCTACAGCTTCTCTCTGCTTACAGGAAGATGCCGCGTCTTAGGTCTGACAGCTGGAGCTGGTTGCGGTGGACTGAAGCCTTGTCTGGAGGTGGCATGTCCTAGGACATATACATTTAGGACTCCATGAGGACAAAATAAAAAAGGATGATGAAGCTGGTGTTTGTCCAAACAGCTGATTTTAAGGAGCACTTGTGATATGCTGGTTGTTAATCTGAATGGGACTGTATCAGTGATTTCACACTGAAAAGAAACTTCAAGATGGTTGCCGTGCTCCAGTGCACATGGGCAAACTGCATCAAGATGGCTGCTACACTCCAGTGTGCATGCATGGCCAGAACTAAGATGGCTATTGCTAGAAAGAAATGCATACTATTCCTTCACCTATCATGCATGTGTGGATGTCAGTGTGGAACCTACGCATCTATAAGCCATACTAAACAGTCCCTTGACCTCAAAAAACCCAGTTCCTACCTTTTCTTCTGTGGGGCAGGGTAAAATGTGGTCTTACCAACCACTGTATGGAGAGTCTAGGCTACAGCAGTCCTACCAGGCACTGCAGATTTGGGTTCTCAACCTGCCTACAGAGCCCTTGCTGAGATGTAGAATCCTGAAAAAATTATCCTTCTGTACTCCTGCTCCTAGCAGACTGAAGTTGGCAGAACAGCAGCTACACTAAAGACGTTTAGGAAATTGCAGAAAAAAGCCACCTGCTAAAAGAAAATTATCCCAGCAGAGAAGGGGTGTCTCATATCAACTAGTAAAGACTGCAAAGACTGAAGGAGTTTGGGAATTATGTCTCAACCTCCCTCATCACAAATCAGGAACATGGCTTAAAATGATCAGGGACAAATGACCAAAATCAGGGACACATCTGAAAAAATAGTAATATTAGTTCCAGAAGCTGTGTACAACATGCTTCTTAGCGTGAATAGCATTTTCTTAATGAGAACTAGACTGTAACACCAATGGCTGGCATTATTTTGTCATTCAAATCCCTACTCTTCAGTGACAGAAATGCCAAATCTAGGAAGGACAGAAGAAATTTCTGAGGCAAAATTAGGGACATCCCTGAAAATCAGGGACAGTTGAGAGGTATGCTGGGAAACAGTGTATCCTAAGACTTCTCTCAGACTGTTATAATTTGTCCCAGCTAGCAGAAGAGAACATCCCACACCAACGGACTGCCCAGAGAAGCCAACACACATCCCAAAATTATTTGTTCTTTTTCTGTCATGTTAGTGCTAGTGTTTTACATACAAAGGTCTAGTAGAAAAATAATCTTATGCCTATCCAAATAAATCAGTGTGTAGCACGCTCACCCTTGAGGACTGGAAGATCAGAAAGTTGTGGGTTCTATCTCCACACCAGCTACTTGGGGTAATACCCAAAGCTGACACTTGTACAGTATGAGCGGCTGCTGCACTGTTAAAACCCCATCCTTTAGAAGATAATTCCCCCCCCCTTCCTCTCGTCCCGACTCTGTGTGATCATGCGTGTATGGAGGCACGACATGTGGTGAGACACACTCCCTTCACGTCACCCCCCTCCCAACTGCACCACTACTGGACCTCCACCCGGTGATGACGGAACTATGGAGGGGCGACCCCCTACCCGGGAGAAGAGAGCTGCCATTAGGTGGCTTAATCCTGCTCCCTCCCTCCCCGTGACAGCTCCATGATGACCTGAGGTAATTCCCGAACCTGATTCACCGGTGTGGTGCGAGGTAAGGCGTTTGGCTAGGAAGAGATATTTAAGATCCCTTCTACCCATCTCTGGACACTCCCCAGGTGGAAGTTAAAGATCCCATGGCACTTAGTGAAAAGAGCAGGAGTTTCCTGGTATCACGTCTCAACACTCCTGGTCAATAAAACATGTCCACATCCCCCCGGCATGCCACACCTTGAAACACCCTAGTATGACTTAGTGCCTTTTCTGGTCAAACATTACACATATTTTTTTAAATACACAAAGCAAACAAAAGGAAACCCCATTAAACATATTGTTTTGCCCTTATCCTTTTATTTGTATGCTTCCAGAACATTCTAAGCTTTAATTAAAAAAATATACAAAGTATAAGCACTGTATCAAATGTTCTGTCCATTTTCAGAATACAGTAAGAAAATGTAAACATTAAATGGTAAGAACAGAAAACAGCATTAAAATGAAATTTTATAGCACAGTAGGTACTGTATAAGCAGCTCAATTTGTTGTATGGGCTGTAAAATACATACAGTAGTTAGATAACATGGTATCAAGTTCAGACACTTCAGGGCTGGGCAGAACTGTGTAATAACAGGTTTAGCATAAAAAAACCTGCTAGGTCTTGAACTGACGTTAAAAAAAAAAACCAATTAGTTACTAGTTACCATTTACCAGGAAAGTAATATATGTATGTATGCATTATAAAATGGGTAGGGAAAATCCTGTATCCCAATTGGTTGGCCCCTAATGCAAGGGTGAAAAAAGTGCTGGCAATAAGAACACAACACACTAACAATATTAATACCTATTTTAAAAAATTCTGATTGCTATTACAAACATGGCTACCACCTTTACCCTCACCCCCCCAAAAAATCATCCTGCCCTAAAAAAAACTACCTCAAAAGAAAAACAGACAGTTCTGTTCTTCTGTACTGTATTTCCTTCCATACACACAAATCAAAAAACAAAAATGAATACTCAGTGTTTTTTTTTTCTAGAGCTTCTTTGTGACCATGATAACTCCCTCTCTAATCCTTCCTTACCTGCCTACCATGGACATCTTTTTTGGTTCTCTTGCCAGATAAAATTGAATCTCTAGCTTTACTAAGGCATTCTGTTGTGTGTTTCTTTGGATCACAGGTGAACTTCTGCATTCATTTATCAACAAACATTCCCTCTACTGAATACGTGGCGAAACATAGGCTGCACAACTGGGTGGGGAATATTTTTTTCTTATTATTTTTTAACAAAGGAAGATACTCGTTTCTATAAAGAAAACGTTGAGATTTCTGTTTAAATGTTCTTAGTTTAACCATTTTGTAAGAGCAGTAAGATACTTTGAGGGTGTGCATTATGCAACTCTAGCTACACTCCCAGGTGCTGAAGGCACTCTGCCTGCTGCAATGTGCCTCACTATGCCCCTGGGCATGTACTTAGATCAGCATAATGCATGCCTCGTCATGTCTTATTGCTTATATAAGACATGCCAGGGTGTGTAACCATTGCAGTTAGGTATGATGGAGGTTTGTTATGGTGGGATATGGCCTGCCCTGGGTGGGTTGAAGAAAGAGGCAAAGTCGAGTGCTTCTACCACCTGAGAAGGGCCATTAGCCCACTGTAACACACTCCCTGGAGTGACTTATTGGGATTAAGAAATGGGTCCTTTTTAGTAAACTGGATTTTTTAAAACATATTTTTGTTGAGCTACTTTCAGTCAGGCTGTAGTACTAGGATAACTGAATGGGTAATAATCGCATGCCTCAAGTGTGTCCCGAACAGAAGCACAGGGAAAGGCAGTTCAGAATCACCAGATCAAAAGGGGGGGCACACACCGACGCATGTTGCATGGTGAGTGTCATGATGCCATTGCACACTGCCCCCTCTGGGAGAAAAACAGTAAACACCGTCTGGCTGCAGGATGATGCTGGGTAACCACAGGTCCAGCACCCAACCAACCGGGCCCCACCAGCAGAACCAGATCCTGACATATGGTGGGGTTGGGGAATCCCACCAGGGAAAGCAAGCCCTGAAAGCAGACAGCTGGCCAGGTATGTCCTGGTGCATGTCGGGGTGTCTGGGAGATGACCTGACCGAAAAGAGGAGAAAAAGAGCAAAAAAAAAAAAATAAAATTAACACACAAGAATAAAGTGTGTTTAATGACCATAATTACAGATCCCTGAGGTGCCTTACTGCACCTATAAAACTGATTCTACTTTTTTTTTTATTGAATAAGAAAATATTGTTTTCTGTATGAAATATGATTAGAAAACAAAAACACTGTTCCAGTTGAGGTGTACTGATATTGTAGCCAAACATGGTGCACCAGCTAAACAAGTACAGAAACGTTAACTGTGACCAAATAATTGCACTCTTGTCTTTTAGCAAGTCTCATGGCTAGAATGTTCTAACCCATGTTATACAACTGTACATTTAATTGTGGTCTAAGATCAGTAACGAAGGCAAGAAACTGAAAGGTGTAATAATAGCAATTAAAGGGAACAATGCTGTTTCCTGTTTTAATACAATTGCAAATTTAGGCATGTGTGAAGTTTGTTTAATCAACTCAGTGCATTGTTTTGTATGTTTCTTCTGAAACAGACCTATTTTTTTCTTATTTAGGACCCCCTTATTAATGCAGCCTTTTTCTTGTCCAATATTCACTTATTTCATTACTCAGCAGTTAGAGAACAGTGACGTCAGTTGAGCTGAAGACTAAAAGGGAGTGGAACAGTGACATCAGCTAAGCCCACGTCACTGTGTTCCACTTCACTGTAGTCTTCAGCTCAACCAATGTCACTGGTTTCTGGAACTGCTATACTACAAAATGTTGATGGTATGTGGTGGAACATATAATAAACAAGTTACTGCATTTTGAATTAGGAATTGAGCCTTGTGTTTTGTCTTTTGCTGGTTGAGCCCAGGCCCCCACTTTAATAACTATGGGCACAAGGGCTACTGGATTTGTCAATGCCTGAACCTGTCTAAATAAAAAGGAATGTTGTAAAATACAAAACAGTAGACTGTAACTCTTCCAGAGTTAGATATTATCTTTAAAGGGGAATGGAAACCATTTTACACATTCATTTCATTATTAGGGTGCCTCTTTTAGTACAAATAAAGATAGGTAAAGAAACTCCATGGTCTTTGCTTTTTAGAATATGTGTTGTTAGAACACTGCTCACATGCATTCTGCCTTCTTTAGAATGTTGTGTTATAGTGCTGGCCTGTCGGCACAGCAGTAAGGTCATAGCTTATGATGCCAGGAACTCGAGTTTGAAAATGGGTTTGGGGCATCAGGGGCTGGTTGGGGGGAGGAGGATCGAGCTTCTGCTCCTGTCACTGGGGACATGCTGTGTGCTTGTGAGGCCATCTCAGGTTGGCGCTTAAGTTGGGAAGGTGGGAGGGGCAAGAAAAACATAAAAAAAAACCAATATTGGCCTAAATTAATCTCTGGACGCCTAGATTCCCCAAAGTCCTAGTGCCTGCAGGCTATGGATCCTAGACCACATAGTGGACTGCCGGGTGGGGGCAGCCTCCACCCCCCAGCCCCTACCATGGAGGGCAGGCACGGGGGTAACCAGCGGGTAGCAGGGAGCCAGGAGACAATCAGGTATGCAGGCCTCAAAAGAGTATATCCTGGACAAGACAGTTGTGGCTGGGGAGGAAAAAAAACTCTATGGGGGAAAAAGAATGCTCTGTTATTATGTCACTAGTTTGAAACTGGTAGAATTCTTACCTGTGCTTACAACCTTAAGAGTCTTCTTCGCAGTAGAATTAATATATTATAACTGCACAAAATGCATTTTAGGTAATATTTTATATATATATATATATATATATCTATTTATGAACCTTTGGATGGGATGTTAAAGTGAGGTCCTGACTACTTTTCTTGTGGTTGTTCTGATGGACATTAAAGATCCCACAGCACTTCTCCAGAAGAGTAGTGGAATTTTCCCGCTGTACTAGCTAAATTTCCCCCATTCTTTCAAATATTACAATGAGCTTAGTCTGGTTCAATTTTTATTATACATACACTCTCTCAAGACCACTGCTGCATAAAATCTGTGTGGGAGGGTACCAGTGCCAACAGGGTAATGCCCAGACTTACTGCAGATGGCACTACCCAGGTTACAGTTCATAAAACAGAGATGCTTTGATTGAAGAAACTGAAGGCTTCAAGCAAGGTGGAACCAGAAACCAGCTTAAACAGCAAGTGCTAGGTAAGGATGTACATCTTAAAGAATGAAGATTTGGGGCCTTTATCTGCCTCTGTAATAATTTTGTTTGCTTTTATTAATTTCTTTGACATTTTCATAATTTTATTCAAGGCTGCCCCCAGACCTTTAAAAATGACGTGCACACAAATTTTTTTTCTCCAGTTTGTGTTGCACTGTTGTCTGCTGCCTGGTAGGCCAGCCCTTAATTTCAACATTCTCTTGACAGATTTAGGGTACACAGTGTGTGCACTTGAGGATGCCAAGGGGCAGCCTTGATTTTGTTTGTATTTTGCAAACTATCAGTAAAAAAAATGAATCCAATGGAATTTTTGTATTATGATGTCAGAGACATTTTACAGACATGGCTGAATGGGAAACAGCAAACCTGTTTTCAGATCTGTATAGAGAAATACAGAGGATAATGTATGATTGTCTATCGGTAACTGGTTTGTAAACCATCGAGAGGTTGTCATGGTGAACGTTTAAGCATCTAGAGCGAAGTTCGAGAGGTTTAAGTCACCATGGCAACCTTGAGATGATTACACAAATTGGTTGCTAATAGATGACCCATACATTATCTTGTATAGTGTATGGTCCCCTTTTTCCAGGTGCACAGTCAGAAAATTGCACTTGGGATATCCTCACCCTTCTCTGAGGTGCTTCTCTATCACCGCCGTGGCCATTTTGGATTTGCATTCATGGATTACGCATGCGCAAATACCATACAGACTACAGAACGCGCATGCGCAAATATGGTCAATGTTATACCACTGATGAGACATACTCACGATGGCATAACAACATCGTGATGTCACGTCAACAGTGTAACACTATAAATTGTCCAATTTCAATGAATAATAATGTTCTAACATACATTATAACACTTTCTATCACCAACATATTATATATTTAATAGCAATATAGGATTTTGATAACCTGTGATATTGTAATTTAGCAGGTAACATTTTCTTCATATGCAGAATGTACTTGGTAAGAAAAGAGAAGCTAATTACGGTTTTAAAAATTGTAAAACCATACAGATAGACCACAAACAGTGCAAACATATAAAAGGCAAAGTTTGTTGCTAAAAAAAGTTATCTATTTCTTTTTAAATAGATATATAATTTCTCACCAAAATACACTGGGCTCCCAATAGTTGGCAATTTCTGACATCACAATACCAAATGAATTCTTTTTTATTACTACTAGTGTGAAAAGCAAGGGTGAAAACTCACTTTTTTACTGCACACGTATTTTTTATAAAAGTAGAAAATAATTACTAACACATCAAAACAATGAATAAAACAGTTGTCTATCAGAAATAAACACCTGCTTTTAAGAGTTCTGAAGGTGCTCATTTCCTTTAGCTCCACACCTGAGGGGTTCAAGGGCAATAGCAAGTACATCCCCATGCCAAGGACCACCACCACTATATCAGTGGCTTTAATCATGAAATGTTGAATTGTATAAGCACTTTATAGGTCAATCATGCAAGCTGTAGAGATTCCACTGCTACCATGTGTTATGTACTCATGAACATCTTAATTCAGGAAATGCTGAGCCCACACTGAATATCTGTGCTTTAAACCAGGCTATCAGACTAAAAATTAAAATCTGACTTTTTTTCATAAAAATTTCTAGGATACTGCCTGCATTCTTTCCCTTTTTAACAGTTATATTTACGGCTAAAACTTAAGTTAGAATGCATCTGTAGAAGCCAAACTTGTAAACATGATTTCATCTCTTCTTAAAATCAACTGAAAAACTGCTTAGTCCCACACCATGTGGTAAGTAATCAAAGCTGTAGCCAAATGTACTGGCGATAACACTTGACAGCTCATTTGAAGATACAAAGTGATAGATTCAGTAATATATAGTATACTGTGCACAGTAAGTCATGTAACAGGGCTGTTGGCAGTAACAAACACGAAAAAAGCCTCATTGCACCAACTATATACTGATTACTTAGGATAAGCAGAGAAACAAGTTAAACATGGCTATAAATGGTCATTTTCAGACACTTGTACTGTAGAGCTAAATCTGCACAAAATGCTGCTATTGCGGCAATTCATTACTCAAGAGGCTTACACTTAAAAACACAGTGATCTATGTAGATCAGCTACAGCAGAAGCTAAATGATGCAGATTGGAGAATTAGCATATTGTGATCTCCCATACAAAAGCCAAATGTCCTTTGCCCCACATATATTTCAAAAGGTTGCAGACTGTGAAGGACCATGATCTAAAGAGGTCCCATCAGTAACTACTCCACTTTCAGATATTAACCCACTGCACTGCTGAATCCTGATAAGTTTGTGTCATGACTGCGCCTCCCTTTGCAAAGCTTCCAGTCTCTGTAGCAGTGCATTTCCCAAGGCCTGTCTGTATGCTGGGCTGAGGGAGTCCAAAAGAGAGTACACTGTTTCATGGTATTGAGAATTTAAATTTTCATCTACTTGGTCAAAAGCATGACCTACCACCTGCAAAAACCAAAAACGAACAAACAAAAAGATTTATTATTGCTTTTTAATTAATTCACGGACTGTGCTTTTCAGTAATATGTAAGGAAACAGTAAAATGTATACAACTTTTGACCCTTAAAAAAGAAAACTGTCACGTAAAGCATACTGTATATAAATTACTGAATCTGTAGACATGTAATGCTTTACAACCTGTTTAAACAAAAACGTTCACCTATAATCGGGACCCACCTCAGTGTCAGACAGGGCCCAATTAGCATTTTTGCAAACCGTTTCATTTTTTTGTCTCGTAATTAAGATTTTATCTAGTTGATCCTGCCATCCTCCTGTTGGCATTTTGAAATGAAGCATACCTAGCAGTGCACCCACAACCTCCAGCAGCTGTCCCGAGAATGACATATGAGCCAGGGTGCAGTTGCGGAAGCATGCATAGGGGTCCTGTATAGTTAGAGCTATTAATAGCTCTGGTTTGCAATTTACATATGCAGAATCTTCAACTCAGTACACAAAACTAACATGTAACCAATGTACTGCCAAAAGCACAGGAGTTATGTGCTTAGATCTCTGTGCAGTGGTCACCAAGCATTCAACAGTGTTCTGTAGAAACTACAGGCAGTATATCTGAGTCGCTGGTAGGCCATGGTAAAGTGTATTACAGCAGTTTAGCTACAACGTGACACAGCCTTTACCAATGTTCTCAGATCACTTAGTCAAGGTAAGGACGCAACCTAGCAATATTTCTCAGATGGTAAAAGACACTTGTTCTACTTCAATTTCAATTTTAATTTTTTATACCGGAAAGTATGTGAGCAAGAATGCACTTCTGACGATGGCTGACACCGGAGCCTCAAGTACCAACTTGTCATCTAGTGCGACTCCCAGGTTGCACAGAACCTGCACTGCCTCCAGTTTAGTCCCATCGAAGATGGGCAAACACAGGCCATCCTTAACAGATGTTATCAACCAGTCAGTCAACAGTGTTGATTCTCACAACACTGGCAACCCGGGTTTGGAAGTAAGCCCAAGTCGTGGGGGTGGAAGGGGAGGAGGCTCATAATCAGTCAGGAGTGTTACCGCCTCTGTGGCAACACTGCCACTTGCGTGACAACAGGTATCAGCACAGCAGACAGAAGGGTACTGGCCGAGCTCTGCATAGGCATGTGTTTGGAGAGCACTTTGATATCATCATGTGGAAGGAATTTCCAATTTTATTAAAAAAGTTAACAAAAAAAAAGTTTATAATCACTTTTAACAGGATCTCTGTGAAATTACTGTTTTTGCATATAAGGAAAGAATGTTTGTATTTTTATGTTACAGTTTTTCAATTTATTTACCGAGGACAGACCAACTGAGAAGCAACTTCTCATTTTCAGTGGTACCGATTCTAACCATTTGGAAACTAGATGGACTGAAGCACAAGGAGTTCAAGTAGCATCATGAAGGTTACACAGTAGGCCAGTGGCTGTGGTGGCACTGAAACCTGGGGTCTAAAGGTTTAGAAACATTTTTAATTATTATATTTCCTTTATTCCTTTTTTTAGAAAACTACATCTCCCAGCAGGCCACCATCATTTGCTGTGGGTCAGCAATTTTGGCTCAATTACTGGCCTGGTGGCCACCAAGTTTTTTTAAGCTAGAATGAATCCCAGCGATGGCTGCCTCCTCACCCTGAGTCCTGCATCAGTGAGCTCCAAACAGTATATATTTCCCTCCTTGATCTTTACATTGATATAGGCCACATCTTCTACGCACGGTAGGATTTTAGAGACACACATGTTGCTGACAGCAAAAAATACATCATTGACCACAGCTTCTGCCTCCAGCCTCATGTCTTTTACATCTGTGCCTTCAAAATCTTGAAATTCAGAATCTTCGTATGACTTATCCGTTATATCACTTGGCTCAGAGTCAACTTCCATGTTTCTGTAAACAAAAGAAAAAGTTAGATATTTGTGTAAAACAAGGCAAGGTTTTATTTTTCAACCCCAAACGTCCTCAGTCATCTGTAGGACAACGGTTTTGTAAACAATCATAAATCAGGAAAAGCAACTGGAAATACGTCAGTTTTCTTAAAAAAACAGCCACATGTGGTGAAACAATTAGTACTGGTAAAACTAGCACTTTTTTTTTCTGCACTCTTGATGCCAATGTGCTAAGAACCTGGGACCTGAAAGCACAGAAACCCCTCTCCTACAGGCCCAGCACCAGTGTGTGGGGGGGGGAGCTGGGGATCACTGCTACCCCAGCTATGGGGGAATGGCGTGACAGTAAGCACAGGAGAATCTGAGTGACTGGGCTGGGAAGGTCAACATGATGGGCACGGTCGGAGCCGGGGGTAAAGTAATTAAAGAACAAACATCTGTCATTGCTAAATGTTAGCTTGCATTTTGTGTCAGACAGGTTGTGGCTATGTTGTAGAGAATGATGATGGCAGAGTGGTATTGTAGTAAGACAGTTTGCAATGGAGTTAGTGAGTAGTATGTTTTTCTTATGTATTTTCTGAAGAGCATACAGGATTTTGAAGGTTTTAAAAGTTCAGTCTCTTGCCATGGGCGCTATGTAAAAATGAACTATATTGGTACAGTGCTGTGGTATTTACCATTACAAATCTGAGTTAACATCATCTTACTACATCCAGAGTATGAATCTAGCATGCACATTGAACAGATAAGCTTAAGAGATGTTTAGAAACTGCAAGTGGTGGTCATGTTTAATGATATCAATAGTTAATTACAAAAGTAGGCCATGACATGCATGGCAACTCCTTGTGAGGGAAGGCTCCCTGACCCATCACAAGGTGTCACCTGTGTGACAGAATACCTTCCCAGCCTCGGACCAGTGACCCAACAGTGCTGGTCCCCATCCTTGTGCTGCCCAGCTGGCTCCCTGAGCTCATCCACAAACGTCAGTCACTGGGATGGGAACACAACACACTACCTGCTGGGCCAGTGGTTGACCCTACACACAATGCTTCTTCACGACTTTTTTTTCCTTTTTTGACATTGTGACCCAAAATTTCTAACAATGTCTTATGACCCCCCCCCCCTTCTGAACATGACAGGTGTCATTTATAAACTACTGACTGAAATGTCATTTCGCGCCACAAGTGCGGAAACATGTTTTAGGCAGGATCTGAAAAACAATTCACATTCATGAGGCGGTGTGAAAACATGGCTATGTTGAAAATGTGGGGTCAAAACATTGAAAATGACTATGAATTTATCCTCTTTAGGGTATTTAATACGACTCGTTAAAATACAATAAAAACTTGGTCGAGTCATTGCTGCTCACTCAAATCATCTCTAACCCTACTAGGCTCTCTGACAATGGGCAATGTGCCACCCTTATTGCCTGGGTGCTTGTACCAAAGTTGGACAGAGTAGTCTGGTCGGGGGTACTTCCTGATGCTATCAGTGATCATTCCCCAGTCTACTGCGTATGATGAGCGAAAACCCCTAAGGTCCCTCCAAGACTGATTCATTTCTGTCACTTCTCGCACCTGGACCCTAACTAGTTAGAAAATGAAGTAGCTTGCCTAGACTGGTCTTATCTGTGGACCACTACCGATGTCAACCAATCTGTCTCTTATTTCTGTACAATCTTTGCTGGTCTACAAGATAAGCATGCTCCCCTTACTACCAGGAGGGTCTGTGGTTCAACAACTAAATGGTTGGACCGCCCCCTCCATTATCCTCCTCAAACTGAGAGACAAATGCTGGCCTACCTACAAGGCAACCAACTCAGGCTCTGACTGGATAAGCTATGAAAAACACAGAAAAGAACGCAAACAGGCCATCCAACGGAGCAAAATTAATGTTTGTAAAACCTGTTTGATTCCTCTGTTGGTAGCACATGTCAATTTTGGAATTGTGTTATGAAATCCCTGGGGCACGATGGAATCCCTCCTCCTACGGACATCGAGGTCAGGGGAGTAAAGTGCAACAACCCTCCAATATCCCGAATGCTTTCAAGAAATTTTTTTTTTTTTTTTTTTTTTTTTTTTTTTTAAACAGGTCTCTCATCTTATACTGGGGCTTTTCCTCTCTCCTCACCTAATCCAACACCCTTCCCTACTACTGCAGTAATGCCACACCCTACTTTTTACTTAAAAAGAGTCAGTCTCAGAGGTGTGTGAACTCCTGAAGCAGGTCCCAGAGTCCAAATCTGAGCTGGCTCTGATGGGATCAAGCCCCACCTGAAACTTGCTGCCAACAAACTGGCTTCCCCAATAGAAAGAATCATTAACCTCTCCCTCTCCTCTGGCATTGCTCCAAACCTCTGGAAGATGTACCATATAGTACTTGTGTTCAAAAAAGCTAACAATAAAAATATCTGTAACTACAGACCTACTGCCCTCCTACTGACTCTTAGTAAGGCCTTGGAAAAAATTGTTACTACTCAACTCACTGATTACCCCTCTGCCCATGCTCTCCTCTCCTCTCCCCTGCTCAACATGGTTTCTGAAGGAACCACAGTACCACCACAGCACTGCTCACCCTTACTAATAGCACTTCTAACACATTTGATAAAGGGGAGCTTACTGGCGCCATTTTCACTGATCTAACAAAGGCCTTTGATTTGGTTGATCACACCCTACTTTGTAATAAATTAACATTGCTGAGAATATCCGATACTGCCCTCCCCTGGTTTAAAAGCTATTTGTCCAATAGATGAGCCAGGTTTGGATCCTCCATCTGTGATCCTGCTCCTGTCACAACTGGGGTTGGCCAAGGCTCAATACTTGGACCCTTCTTTTTCTCCCTACACATTAATTCTGTCACCCATTGCATCTCAACAGTATACCCATCTTGTACAAACGACCATCCAGTAATTTTTTTCCAGTGCCCAGAATGTGGCTGAGATCAACAGAAAACCACTGTCTGACCTACAGTTAGTCCAAAAATGATTCCATGAAAACAGACTCTTAATGAATGCTATCAAATCACAGGCTGTGCTATATGGATCTGCCCCCCGTTTAAAGAATATCCAAATTCCACTTTCTGTGGCCTGCAATAACGGTACACCCTTGGTCACTATCCCATCCTTTAGCTACCTGGGAGTTACACTTGACCACTCCTTTGATTTTTCACTCCACATGGCATCTACCTGTAATGCTGTCAATGTCAGTCTTGGGCTTCCTTACAGAGCTAGCCATAACCTCTCTCTCAGTGCTTGTATTGCCATAGTGCAAGGTATTCTGCTCCCCAACTATCCTACAGTCTGCCTGTCCTTACTGAAGCCTCAATCTCAACAGTGACTACACAAATGAGATGTGGCATATAACAATGCCTGTTGTTTTGCCCTTGCTCGAATCAACTAGCCCACCACTGTATTCTGACCCTGGCTGGCTCCCTCCATCCACCCTACATGATCCCTCCCTGGGAGGTATCTCGCATAGTGTCTTTCATAATCAGGTTCCATTACTGCCTCCCACCTAGTGCCCTACATAAATGCCTATCCACTTAGATCCGCGGATCTCGACCCCCTAGTCACACCAAGGACCAGGACCAAACTGGGCGAGACAGCTTTCTCAGTCTCTGTCCCTAAACTATGGAACACCATACTAGCCAATATCAGGCACAGTCCTGTTTCCTGCACCTTCATAAACCTGTGCTGCTCCCTCTTACAACAGTTGGCTGTGTGTACCTGTTCCTAGCCTCTGAATTCTGACAAATGTTTAGCCTATGTGAAAAACATTTCGTATTTTGTATATATGCTATGTTGAAAGTACACCTGTTTATAACTTGTGCATTACCTTGCAGTATCATTATTCTAATGTTTTAATTGCCATACACTGCATTACTTACTGGTTGTACTCTCCCAGGCAGTGCCTGAAAATAAGCAAATGCTTGCCTACTGCACCCTGCCTGGTTAATAAAAGCTAACTAAATAAACACATTTCAATGTACCTTCATAGCTCTGGTGCCCTTTTTTTTTTTTTGTAAGATTTTTCACCCCAGATTTTCAATCTAGTCTTTTTATGACCTCGCTTCAAGAAGCTGGGCGGGTGAAATTTTCAAATCCTAAGTGAAAGGTGATTTCGCAAAGCGACTGTGAAATCAAACTTTTCCGCCAGATTTGAAAAATGACATCTACCTTGTTCATGAGCTTGGGTCCCAAAAAGGCCATGTTGAAAGTCAGGTGGAAACACTGATTTCAACCTCCACTCATAACTTGGTCATTTTACTATTTTCCACCAAATGTTCAAAGTCTTCTTATTACCCCATCTCAAGAACCCAGCCTATGTCCATTTCAGTTTATGTCTTATGACCTCACCCGATAAACCCGGTGGGTGAAAATTTTCAAAAACTGTCCAAAAGGTGATTTTGCAGCGTGACTGGGAAATCTCTATTCAAGCTGGCTTTATTCAGTGCTGGACCTTTTTTAGGTGGAGGGTGGGGTGGGGTGCTCAGTGGGGGAGTTCAGGGTGAGGTGGGTTGGGGGGGTGTTTGGTCGGCAAAGTTGCAAAAGACATTGATGCAATGGCATTTTCTTTTTCAGGTTTAAAATAATAATTAAAAACAAACAAAAACACACACACACTGTGATGACACAAGGGTAACACTGGGGATTGGACACCCCAGTCTCACAATGATGGCAGTGGGTGTAACGAATATAAGACTCTGGCCAAGTAAGCCTCATTAACAACAAGCATTTGTCAATGCCGAATGTTGTCGCGCTGGCATTGGCAGTGGCGGAGGTAGAGACACATGGCGCTGTGATTTTGTTAATGTGTCCCAAAAGGTGATTTTGCACAGCGAGTAAGGCACTGTGCGGCAGAGCTGCGGAAACGCGTTTTGGGCTGGTTGTGGAAAATGGCAACTGGACTGTTGATAATGAGGTGTGCACAAATGCCAGTGGTGAAAATGTGGCATGAAAATATTGCAGATTGACGAAGTTACAAGGGTGCGTGGAAACTGCGAAACGCATGCTTGCAGCATAGTCATTGTATGGACTTTCGGCACCAAATTTTCAACATAGGCATTTTAGGACCTCTGCTGATGAATAGTGTCACCATCATTTCCTCAAACTGTCCCGAAAAGTGATTTCGCACAGTGGCCGTGCAATTCTGCAGCAGACGTCTGAAAACACATTTCAGCCAGCTGTACTGTTCATAAGGAGGTATGGGAAAATGCCAATAACGAACAGCTGGAGTGAAAGTATTACAAATTCACAAAGTCACGAGCGTGCGTGCAAGCTGCGCAATGCGTGCTCATAAAACACTCATTTTATTGACTTTCGTCCCCAAATTTTCAACATAGGCATTTTAGGACATCTGCTAATGAACAGTGTCACTGCCATTTTCATAGTGTGTCTCAAACACGGGCTTTCCACAGCGACCGTGCTATTGTGCGCCGGAACTGCGAAAACAGATTTTGGTCAGGATGCAAAAAATGACAGCTGTACTGTTCATTAGGAGGTGAAGAACAATGGCACTGTTGAGAGTCTGGAGTGAAAATATTATAAATTTGCAAATTACAGTGCACTTATGAGCTACTGGCAGCTCGTATTTACAGTCATTTTAGAATGTTGTCATCGAAATTCAACACAAGCATTTTAGGACCTCTGCTCATAGTACACTGTCACTGTCATTTAGAATGTGTCCCTAACAGTGATTTGCACAGTGACCGCTTATTCTGCGCTGGAAGTGCGAAACACATTTCGCCAGGATGTGAAAAATGACAGCTGAACGGTTCACAAGAAGGTGTGGTAAAATGCCAATGTTGAGAATCTCGTAGAAAATATTGCAATTGCTAACTTCACGAGGCGCATGTAAGCTAACCGCGCAATGCACGCTAGAAAACAGTCACTTTCTGGATTTTTCCCACCAATTTGCAAAATAGGCTTTTTGAGAGCCCCCCACGAACAGTGGCACTGTCATTTCGTTACTCGGCCCCAAAAGGTGATTCTGCGCAGTGACTGTGAAATCACCTTTTGGGACCGAATAATGCCATGACAGCGCAAGAATTCATAAGGAGGAGTCCCAAAAATCCCAGGTTGAAAATTTGAGGCCAAAATTCCCAAAAATGCCTGAGATATGCAGCACAGTTGAAAAAAAAACCCATTTATTCCATTATACAACTTACCGGCATTTCCTCAGTTTGCGGTCAGCTTTGAAGAGTGCAGACCTGTTCCCGGTCCACCGATGATCGCTGCTCCGGACCGGAAGGATGGGGTGAGGTGGGGAGGCAGGGTGCTCAGAGGGTGGGTGCGGGAGGGGCCAGGAGACTACAAGGACCGCTTGCTTTTACAGGTGGAAAAAGCAAAAACATTGCAGGACAGTTTTTATATTTCAGGGATTTGTACGCTGAGTTGGGCTCCCAGTGTGCCATCTAAATGTTTGGGGGTCTGCCAACGGGATTGGGCACCCTGCTGGCACACAACACAGGGGTGGGGTGGAGGAAGTTATGCAGACGGGATTGGGCACCCCACAGCACACAAAGAAAGTGGGGAGGGGGGAGCAAGGGGATTGGCACCCTCAGCATTTAACAATGGGGGGTTACGCCGACAGGAGTGGCCTCTGCGCACACAAAGAAAGTGGGGTGTAAACCGACAGGGATTGGGCACCCCGAAGTCAGCAGTTGGGCCGCCCACCATGCTGATAATGTCAGCGAGCACATAGGAAGGGTCCGCTGCGTCTGATGAGCTTTGCTCGAATTGCAGAGGACCTTTTCTTAGATGTGCTTGCCACATTATGTATGCATAGTGTGGTGCCGGCATGCAGGCTGATTGGGGAATGAGGGAGGCACCTACTGGTGCATGCCCTGCATTCGCCCAACAGCGACCGCGCCTCCAAAGCTGCACTGTCCCAAGATGTTGGCTGCGCAAGCACGCCACCATAAAAAAGGTGGGTTAGTTTCCCCTCTTGACTTATTTTCTTCTCTCAGTGTAGCAGAGAACAGGGATAAAGGAGGAATTGAGCGATAGCAGGTCGAAATGCTGGATGGGCGGATATGTGTGTGTGTGTGTGTGTGTGTCAGGCTGAAAAATCTTCGTCAGCACTCCTTTTTTTCCCCTGGAGTTTATGTCTTTGTAAGCCCCGATACAAAAACAGTAGTTGGTCGGTCGGGTGGACTGAAACGCAGGGTGAGGGGATGAGAACGAAACGTTTTCAGCAGGGCTCTGGTAATATCCTCAGCAGGGAAAGGGAGAGGACAAGGACTAGAAGGCTATACTACCAAGCTACACTTGCTTATGCTACCTAGCTATCCTTGCTGATTATGACACTGCTCAGATGCAAAACGAACTCGGGCCACCAGGCGGACTTAAAGACACTTAAGACACTCATCTTAGAAGTTTGGAAATCTTTCCATAGTAGTTATAGTCTGCAGTTCTTTTTCTTTTTCTCCTTTTTATAAGGCAGCTCATTGAAACATAGTGAAGCTGAAATATTGCTTTAGCCAAAGCAGCAGCAGATTACTGCTGCAGTACTTTTTTATGGATGATACATTTAGGCTTCTATAAATACTGCGGGGATCTTTATGTCGGATACTAGCACTGGCTGAAAGGGGATTGCATTTTGCATGCAGTAATGCACGGAGAATTTCTCTATTTCCTCCTAGGAGGAAAAGATTATAAAAGCACACAAAATCTGACTGTAATGGACAATTCCGTGTGGCTCATGGGCTTGTATGACAGCTAATCTGGATTAACAACTGTAATTTAATATATACTGAATCACCCCAATGACGTATCTTAAAGCAGTATAGTTTTGTATGTGTGTATTAAGAGGAATGGCATTGGATATGGCAATTGTTATATATATGCTTGTACAATGTTATTCATTGTCTATTTGAAAACAATAAACAAAGTACAAAAAAAAAAGCTGCGGCAGCAGAACTCTGGACATCCAATTTATGTTTTGAGAATGTGTGGATTGAGGACCACGTAGCTGCTTTGCATAGTTCTGAAACTGTGGCCTCAACCCTCTCTGCCCAGGAAGTTGGCAGTGCCCTGGTGGAGTGGGCCTTGATAAGAGCCAGAGGCCTCCTCTTTCTTGCCACGTAGGCCTTAGCAACACAGGCCCATACCCATCTAGCTAGGGTGGGTTTAGAGGTCTTTTGTCCTTTCTTGGCTGCCTCAAAAAGCACAAACAGCCTATCTGACTTACGAAATTCAGATGTACGTTTAAGGTAGAGCCTAACTGCCCACTTCAGGTCCAGTTTATGCAACTCCTTCTCCTTGGGGTGAGAAAGATGCGGACAGAAAGATGGAAGGCAAATCTCTTGGTTCACATGAAAAGTCGTGGGCACTTTTGGGATGAAGGATGGAACAGTCCTAAGCACCACCTTGTCCTTATGCTTGATAATGTAAGGCTCCTTGTGAGACAAGGCTTGGAGTTTGCCCACTCTCCTGGCTGATTACATGACCATTGAAAAACAGACCCTGTAGGACAAAACATCCAGTGGCACGACTGACAACGGTTCAAAAGGCTCAACACAGAGAGCATTCAGAACCAAGTTAAGATCCCATGGGGGAACCGCAGATCGAAACAGCGTTCGGCTCCTGCCAACCACATGCAAAAAATGAACAACCTCTCTATTTGTTCCTAGGGAGAACCCCAAGGAAGCTCCGAGAGCGGAAACCTGCACTCTCAGCGTACTCAATGCCAGCCCATTATCTATGCCATCCTGAAGGAATTCCAGGGTCTGAGCAATGGAGGCCTTTGAAGGCTTAATTCTTTCCTCTCTGGCCCAAGAAAAAAATATTGTCCAGACTCTGTGTAAGCAGCCAAGGTAGATGTTTTTCTTGCCGCCAGCAAGGTTTCAACTACCCTGGGGGGAAAAAACTTAGTCTTAAGAATCTTCTCCTTTCAGGAGCCAGGCTGTGAGTTGCATTGCACCTGGGTTCGGATGGAGAATGGGGCCTTGCAGCAGGAGGTCCCTTTGTACCAGAAGGGAGCTTGCTGGGCTAGGTTCACTAGATTCGAGAACAATGGTCTTCTTGGCCATTCTGGGGCTATCAGAAGAAAATTTCTGCTTGAGTGTCTTATTTTCCTTAAGACTTTCTGGAGGAGAGGCAGTGGAGGAACAGCATATGCTGTTCAGAAGACCACATCAGAGTCAGGGTGTCCACTACCTCTGCGTGAGGACACCAATACTGACTGAAGAACCTGAGGGTCTGAGCACTGTGGCTTGAAGCAAACAGATCTATCAGCGGTTGCCCGAACCGATTGCTTAGTAGTGTGAACACCTCCGGGTTCAGCTGCCACTCTCTGGGGTGAACATCTCTGCGACTTAGCCAGTCCGCCTGAACGTTCAATTCCCCTGCCAAAAGTACTGCCGACAGAGAGAGAGAAGATCCTCCTCTGCCCAGTTCAGTAGGTTGGAGGCCTCCCAAAGCATTGCCCTGCTTTTTGTGCCTCCTTGGTTATTTATGTAAGCCACTGTGACTGCGTTACCCGACCACCCCTTTACTATGGTGTTCCTCAGTCTGGACTGAAAATGAAGCAAAGCTAGGTGAACCACCCGCATCTCCAGGACATTTATATGGAGACGCTGTTTTTGTAGTGACCAAATACCAAGTGGGAAGTTGGTCCAGGACTGCCCCTCACCCATGCAGGCTTGCATCCATTGTGAGAATCACCTCTCGCTGAAGTGCCAATGAAATCCTCTTGTTGAGATTCTGCACATTCAGCCACCAACTCAGGGAGTGATGAAGCTGATGGGTGAGGAGGATCCTGGCTTGACAGTCCTCTGATGACGGGTCCCAAGCTGTCAGCAGCATCTGGAAGCAGGCCCAGGGAACTAAGTCTATTGTTGCCATCATTAGACCCAGAATCCACAGCAGAGTGTGAGCCGATGCTGAGGACCGAAGCCTGAGCCACCATATCTCTGACAGCAACATCTCCTACCAGGAGGGTGATAGGAACACCATCCCTACTTTCGAAGATCACCCCCAAGTGCTTCAAGGACTACAATAGCTCTAAAGAGCTCTTCTTCCAGTTCACCATCCAGCCATGCGATTCCAGGATCTCCAGGGTCCTGGACACCGATTTCTTCGCAAGAAGCATCGCTGGTGTTCAAATGAGCAGGTCGTCCAGCTAAGAGTAGACATGATGACCCTCCTGTCGTAGTTGAACTACCAGGACAATCAGTACCTTCGAGAAGATTCAAGGGATATTGCAAGACCAAATGGTAGAGCCCTGTACTGGAACTGTTGGCCTAGAATTGATAACCTGAGGTACCTCTGGTGAGACTAATGGATGGGGATGTGAAAGTAAGCATCCATCAGATCTACTGAGGCTAAGAAATCTCCCAACTGGACAACTGGGATTATTATCCTCAGAGACTCCATCTTGAACGTTTTGTGGTGCACAAACTTGTTCGGATGCTTCTGCTTCAAAATGGGCCTGAACACTCCGGACTTCTTGAGAACTATGAAATAGAGGAGTAGAACCCCTGACCCTGCTCGTTTGGGGGAAACCAGAACTACAGCCCCGATTTCAGTGAGATGGGTCAGAGTGTCTGACACCACCTGGCATTTTTTTTTTATGCTTACTACTTTATGCCCCCTTCTCACTGCTCCAGGAGCCTCTCTTCAGGGATCCCAAGGTTGTGCGCGCTCCCGTAGTCCTGCCCCGGGTACCTCCATTCCGGGTACCAGCTGCCTGCCCCCATCCTGCTGCGGTTTACCCCCCGGGTGGGGAGGAGAGAGTCTCCCCTTACCCTCTCTCACACCTCAAGTATGCATCGGGAGGTCAGCTGGCCCCATCTCAAGAGCCCGGTTATGGGTTTTCTCGGGATGACCGGGTCCCGTCTACCGGAACCTGGAACAGGGTATATCCATTTTTCTGGTGATCCCACAGGACGTCTGCATGCAGGGTGGGGTGGGGCCAAGCAGCAATGCACGTCAGGACGTGCTAACGCTCCAGCTCCCGGCAGACGTCCTCCCTCCCTTGTATGCTGTCTCGCTGCACCTCCACCCGTGGTCACCCAGGTGGCGGTATCGCAGCGGGATCTGCATCCCACCCCACCCGGAGAAGGAGAGCAGCCCATGGGTGCTCAATCCTTCTCCCCAGCCAGCCCTCCAGCCGCCCGAGTCCGCCTCCTCAACTCGGGTCGCATGCTATGAAGGTAGCCCTGGTCATGGCGCTTGGCGGGCCGGCTTGACACCACCTGGCATTTTGACACTTGCTTTGAAACCGGGGCAGCAGAAAATGTTCCTTTGAAGGAACCACTGAGAATTCTATAGCATAGCCTAGGTGAAGGATTTCCAGAACCCAGGTGTCTGATGTTGTCTGGGCCCATCTTGCAAGAAATTCCTGAAGTCTTCCACCAAGGGGAAGGGGCAGGGATGGGTCCGCATATCATCACTGTGAGGTACCAGGTCTTTTTGCTGGTTCTCCTCTGTGGCACCTGGGAAAGGAGCCTCTGCTGCCATATCCTCTTATTGCCTGAATAGGTACCCAAGTTCTGAAAGGGACGAAAACCTCCCCAGGACTGTCTGCACTGACCATCGCCCTGGCCTCGCTGAGGAGCTGCGGCCTTGCATTGCTGTTTTGACACTGGGAGGTGGCCCTTTTTATCCTGTACGTCCTACAGGACAGAACCAAGAAAGAACCAAACAATAAACTTCCTTCAAAAGGAAGACTAAACAGTTTTGTCTTTGAAAACTGATCAGCAAACTAATGTCTGAGCCACATGGACCTCATGGCCGATGCAGTGTGGTAGGCCGAGTGGGCTAAGCGTAAATTGTCCACTATGAAATCCTCAAGGAAGGAGGATGCCATGGCCACCAACTGAAAAATACGTGCACCTTCAAAATCAGGAGTGATGTAGTTGGTCAGCGTAGTGACCCAGAGGTTCAAGGCTCTGGCAACAATAAATGAAGAATAAAAGGTATGAATGTTTGCACCTGAAGCGGCTAAAGCCCTCCTGCATGAGGTATCCGTCTGCTTGTCATGTGAATCTGATAGTGCCAGAGCCCCCTCCATTGGAATGGTAGTGTTTTATAGAATTATATACAGCCTTGTCTGCCGGGAGGTCCAACTTGTGAGACCTTTCCTGTAAAAAAGAATAATTCCTAGTTCTTGGTTTGGGAAGATTTCTTCTCTCATTTACACCTGCCCATTCCTGTTCAATAATTTGGTCACAGTGGAGAAAACCTGGGAAACATTTTGGAGCAGAGGAGGATGCTGACAAAATTGGATTAACCTCCAGTGGTTCCATGGACGACTGCTCCTTGAGCTGTAAAGATCTACATGCCTCAGCTATCAAAAAGGACAGGGACTTATTATCAAAGATGGGTAGAACTGGTATCCTTGTCTTGGGTTCTGTCCACTCTACCTCCTCCTCAGAGAGGACATCCTTCTCATAGAGGACATCCTCCTCATCTGAAAGTAAATTTTCTAAGGTCAGGCATGTCCCCAAGATCCCCGTAATCATCATCCTGGCCTTCCAATGGGTCAGGGTTGGGATCTGACTGCATATCTGAATCCGCAGCCTTCTGCTGTGTCGTACCTGTGTGGCCCCCCCGGCCTGAGGGGCCCCGTTTGAGGTTAGGTGTATTCGCTGGGATGTCCTGTGGGACATCAGGGCTCAAAAGCGCACCGACCACAACCAGAGATTTTTTTACACAATTCTGCTTTGCCACTGCCAAGGGACGGACCAGGTACCCCCCACCCTCTGGAGGACCGGCTGGGGGTGGAGGGGGACGACCGAGAGAGAAATATTATGTTGGGCAACACAATGATAACAATATGTACACATGGGAGAGGGCATCACCACCTTTCTACAGGGCTTACTTTGTTTCAGAATGTATGGTCTCTAGAAAACCATGGTGCCAAAACAGGTAAAAACTGTGACAGAAAAACATTGATTTTAAATTGTTTTAAAGATAGTTGCTCCACAATTGGAAAACTGTGACAGGAAAAAAAAACAATTTATAAACTGCATTGTAAAAAAAAAAAATTCTACCAGCCAATTGTAAGAAAAAGTTTCAGCAGCTTGAAAAGCTGTAACAGAGTGCATGCACCCTCTAGGCTTGTGGGGGCATGAGCACGCGTGTGTGAGCGTGCGCGAAACGCTGCACTCCCCTGCCTACTGGCGGGAAGCTGTAATGATGAAGAAGTGCACGCCCAGTTCAAATGGTCGCTGTGCAACTGTAGAAAACGATATTGAGGCGAGACAATACAAAAATACAGCTCACAAGTTGGCAAGACAACACAGAAAACCTCAAGCTGGGGGGTGAGGGCAAGAAACTGATGCTAAAGACGAGTAACTCCTCAGAGCCCTTACACTCCCAAGAAATAAATCTGTATCTACCTGAGGCACCTTTTTTTTCATTTTTAAAGGATTCTAACAGGAGATCACAGAAAACACCCTAGCAAGGCATAAGTGATTGCCAGTCCACACGGAGTGAAAAAAAAGGCAGATTATTCAGTTATAAAAGCCACAGCTTAACAGGCACAATTTAAATTTAGGGGTGCGCCCTTAAAACAGATAGCCCCAACCTGCAGAGCAGAACTGCAGCCCCAACTGAAGTCTTGAATCTTGAAATTCTTCCGAGAAGAGAAAGTAGCTCTGTCCTCTTTGAATGGCACAGCACAACTGGGGAGTTGCTGTTAGTTCAGGGAATCCTCAGGTACCCAACATTCTAAATCTTGGGCTCCGCCATTCCCCTGGTAGGGGTGCTCTATATCCATTAGTAATGATTACCTATTGACAATGTGGAATGCTACAGAAAAGACAAAAATTAAAATGGTTGCCAACTAGGATATTCTCCGATTCCTGTGAATCAATCAGGAACCAGAAAAATCATAAGCTACTAAAAGTCTCTTGCTATACCTATGCACTTATAAACCTATTGTATATAAAAATTCCAGTGTCATGGTACGTCCTAATGCTTATTCCCTTATGTAAGGTATTTTGCCTTTTTATTGTCTTATTGCCTCTACTGTTGTGTTCATGAATCTGTGATTACTGCCTGTACATCCTTTCTTTGTTGCTCCTTCATGTTGTTCTGTATTTTTACCCTTGTAGTCTCCCAGGTCAGACCTGAAAATAGGCATTTTTGGCGTATTGTGTTTAGCTGGTAAACAAAAGCTAAATAAATAATAGAAAAAAATCCAGATAAAACACACTCTTAAAATAAATTACAAAACAAAAAAACCCAATTGGAGAACCAGCCGTTACCAGAGTTCACTACGGGGTGACTGCTCTCTTCAGGGAATGAGGCAGATCTGAGCAATGCCCAGAACGGAGCATGGATGCAGAGTTTGAACCTACATTCCAAATTCTAAAATTTGCATAGGTTCTGTCTCTGGGGCATCACTCTTAGCCAAGATGACTGCATAAAGTCTAAACATTAAGTAAGGGATTCCTGGGATTAGAAGTTGAAGGTAAGGGTGGTATAGTAAGGATCAGGACACCAGAGGTGGGGTGAGGACTCCCCCATCAAAAAAAGGAAATATGGACGATGTTACATCTTGCTCGATTAAAATATTTTTCGGTGTAGGATGCCCCTGCCTTTGTAAGATGTCTTGTTCAGATCTAGTCACATTTCAGTGGTTCTGGAGATAAGTGATGAGTGTTCTGAAACATAAAACAGTTATCCTTGAAGTCGTGCTGATCATACAGCACTCCCAGTCCCAGGCTGCATACACATGCAATGTTGTGTTTATAGTGCAGTCTCTAGTCTGTCTACCTCCATGCACACCTGCCAAACAAACACCTGTGGTCCCCCCGCTCTATGATGGGCTGGTCAGCTGTTCAAAGGATGCATTCAACCTATTTGTTAAACAAGGTGCAACTCGGGATGGAAGCATCCCAGGTCCGTATACTGGCATCCAAAGTGTGGCTGGGCCCCCTCCCGCAACCCCGCTCGGGGGGCAAGCCAGAGTGCATCTCCAACTTGGGTAAGTCTGCAGGGGGAGGGTGACAGGGCTCGGCCCATGGTTGCCAGTCCGGGAATAAGTATAGCAAACTTGGGTATGGGAACCAGGGCCAGCCACTCATGCTCACACCACACCCATGGGGATGAAACAGTCCTTGTCCAGACCGTAAGTAGTTCATCCAAAACACTGAAGATTATTGCACTTTGTTCATTCTTCTAATGCATACGCTCCCTAGCATCCCATATGGCAGCCAGTCACAGAGGTGAAAGGAGGGCTGTGCTGGCAGTCATATTGGGATCGCTGCATGGCCTCTTCCTGACAGGTACGGGAGGTTGGCTTTGTGGTGGGCATGGTTCCGGTGGTGTACGGGGAAGGGGGATGGCCTAATCACCAGAGCCCGCTGTGAGAGACCACTGACATGGCTCAACAGAGGGTGGGGGGGTCTATTAGAAACTAGGACATTTTTTCATAATAAGACGGCAGGCGATCGGCAGGTGGGAGGTGCCAGCAGACACCAGGGAATGCTATACTGATAAAGAGGGCAACTGGAGGATGTGAGGTGCCACTGGACACCAGGGAATACAGTATCCCTACAGTGGCCAATGATCAGAGGGTGGAGGGGTGCCACGAGACACCAGGGAATGCTGTACTACTATGGTGGCGGGCAACTGGAGGGTGGGGGACGGGGTGCCACTAGCCAGCAGGGAAGTCATGGCTTCAACAGGTTGGGGTTCAGGGGCTGGGGGCCGCTGCAGTACCTCCAGGGCTTGCTTTAACCCCCTACTGAAGTCCCCAAATGGGATTTTTGAGGATTCTGAAGCACAAAAATAAAAGCAGTGCTTCAGCACTGACCCTGTATATTGAAAGGTTTGCACAGATATCCTTAGCAGTAAAAATATTGGATAATATTGTACAAAGCCACTCCAGAAATTTCTGACACCAAGATTTTCTGTTCTGACCCCCAACATTTGAAGCAGCGGGTCAAACTGACTCCCACTTTACTAGTGCTAATGCAAGTCCTGACCTCTGCCCGCTACCAGGGCCTTGTGCCCCATTAAACTGGGGTTTGTAAAGGCAGTAACTTGCGCCTGTTCTGGTGGCATATACCACCTGTGCAAACCTCTGAATTTGCCGCTGTGCCAATATGAAAGTAATGACCCGCTCAACTGCATGGGTGTAGCAGTAAATTAGCACTCGGGCGTTAACGGGTTCTGCCCGTGCTCTGGGGGTACCTGAATATAAATCCCACCCACATATCAGGCACAAAACCCAAATAGTGTGGACAAACCCCTCTTATCGCTCAGGCTAAGTTATGAACATCTGGCCCCAGCTGTCTAAACAAAACACATAAAGAAAGAAACATTCAGAATCTTAACTTTACAAATTGTATACCACACATCCCTTTAGAAAGGAGACTGATGATGTGCACAAAGCATTCTTTTTCATATCTAGACAAGAGGCTAGTGCATGGAACAACAAAGAAGAATACACAACTGGCCATTCAAGAAGTACTGACCAACTTGAAAAATTCAGACTTTCTCCTGAATTTAGACAAGTCCCAGCTAGAACCAACTAAGGTATTAGAATTTGTAAGTGAAGAACAGAATACAAAACAAGCAAAGCTCCTCCCCATGCAGCAAGCCCAAGCTTTAATTCAGTTTGCATGCTCCTTTAAAGGGGACAGGAAATTTGTGCTAATTGGCAGCTGTTTATATAGAGAATAATGGCTATGCGAGTGTGCGCTGTTTTTTTTTTTTTTAAACACACCTGAGTTGTGTGATGACCCTGTAAACCTTGACAGCAAAGCTCGAGATGTTTACCTGGTCATCACACAACGAGGGTGTGTAAAAATAAAACCATAACGTACACTCAGTATAGCCACTATTTTTTATAATTTGCTGGTGCATGAAGTTTAGACAAAAGCAGAAGAGAAAACAAGAGACTATGGGTCAGTGTTGCACAGTCTGTTTACTGAGACAATCAAAGCAGTACATCAACATGTGTGATGAAAGTAAGCCAGAAAAGATCTGCAATTTTCAAACAGTTAAAATAGTAAATACTCAAGTCATTTAAATACTTATCGTGCTGTGACTTCAACGGAGATGGTGACATTGACTGGCCAGTGAAGAGTGGGATCTGGAGTCAACTAAAGAACTGTAAAACAACTAAAAGTTCATTTGAACATAAAATATTTAAATTTTTATCCATAAATATTTCTGTTTTCGTCCAAGAGGTTCCTTCTTGTTAGGGTCACGGAGGTGCTGGTTTCGGTGCTAATCAGTGAGGAAACAAACAAAAAAAAATACAGGGAGAACAAATGGAAGCGGCCGTCGCGTCAAAAGACAGCGACCCTTGCTGAGAATGTTGAATGTTCCATGTCGCTAATGGCAGTTGCACTGCATCTGTGAGCTCGAGAAAGCTGAGTGCCGGTAAGAAATCAGAACTAGCACAGAATGGCGTAATAACCTGACTGCCCAGTTATTACTGCATTTGAAACAGGAACTTGAGACAGTCATTAAAGGGTGGGGTCACCAGTAATTATAAAGTTCTTATTCTCAGAAATGTTATGCATTTTCCTAAAATATCCATATTTAACTGTACCCGAATAAAAAGTGACAGGTAAAACTGTAGCTTGCATTGCTGTGTTTTTGTGGGCAGCATTTTGTTACAGTGCACTCCATGGAATCACTTACATGGAGTTTTTACTATGTCATGATTTGTGTACAGAATGCTAATTGTAAGCTGCTGACTGATCAGAACCCTTTTTAGAGTTCTGTGCACAATGACATAGTTAAAGCTCCAAATTATTGGTTCCATGAAGAGAACTGTAACAGAATGCTGCCCATAAGAACAAGACAATGCAAAATTCAGCTTTTTATATTACTTTTTATTCAGGTACAGTTGAATATGGATAATTTGGGTGAATGCATATCATTTCTGAGAATAAAAACTTTATAAACAGCTGCCAGTTAGAAATGATTTCCTGTCCTCTTCAAAGTGGACTGTCCTAGAACAGCACAGAAGTTTGAAATGCTATTAGGCTGTGCCATCATCTACAGCTGTGACCCCATGAGCAAGGTATTAGATGAGGAGTAGCCAATATTAAATGAAAAAAAAAAAACAACAACATTGGTGTCAGAAAAGTGCACCACTACTCAAAAAGATTCTAGTAAATCAAATGTTAGTGTGTGCTTTGGAATGGTGGAAAGAAGGCCTGCCTGCCGGGACAGCAGCAGAAATACCGATTGCAACACAGATGAAGTGGGTCCAGGAACAAGCCTGAGTCATTGGTGGACTGGTCGAAAAGGAGTATTGAGCGTCTCAGCAGACACTCTCCGGGGGGGGGTATGTAGACTCTGCTGCAATACTGTGACTAGGGTGACGGTGCTCACTACAGCTGGGAAGCAAGGGATGGGATACACCGACACGTTAGGACGTGCTCTGCCACTGCACTTGCCTGCATATGCCTGAACACTCTCAAAGTACATAACAAAAGAGGTACTTTTACAAATCACCTACTTTGTTCTTCCTCACCCCCCCACACACACACATCCTTCTTTCTCCACTGTGCCCTGCTGCAATATTTGAACTCAGAGGGCCTCTGACACCTGCTAAAGGTTATCCGGTCATAGGCCGAACATCTCACTTTTGTTAATATGCTTTTTGCTGCAAGGTAGCTTCCCTGTCCAGTGTATAACAAATGCTTTTTGTAAAAACTGCCATCACCTGTAAAAGAGCACTGTGAGGCCTGAAAACCTGTGCACTGAAAATGACTTGTTGATCCAATAAAAGGGATCAAATCACCCACTTTTGTTCTTCTGTTTGTACAACGTCCAATATGCCTTCACACAATTCTTTGCAAATGCTTTATATATGTTCTGCTGGTCTCTTCTCCATTTTTGTGCCACTTTTTTTTTTTTGCATTGCTTTTGTATATTCCGAAACTGTGTATGCTGTTATTTATTGCCAGAATTTCTCTTTCATAAGCTTGGCGCATAAACTGCATATCTGTACTGTTACTTCTGTACTTATTGTCTGATGATTTCTGTACTCATTGTCTGGGTTAAATGACTATTGTACCATGCTAATAATTCTTGGACTTGTATGTGCTTTTTACTATTCACTGTTATGTGCCAGCTTGATGGCTCGGGTTGTGCCTGAAAACGGTCCATGGGAACAGTGTATCCACCACCTAGTTAAATAAAAAAATAAATGCACACAGGATCAGCAGGATGTTATACAACAGTGTATTGCTATAAAGTTTAAGTCAATTAAATGATTGCTTGTTATACCTCATGCCATGCTGTATACAAGGAAGTCCGGTAATCAGGCAATTGAGACTAGCCATTGTATCAATGACCATGCACCAGACTTTTGCCTTTGTTTTGCAGTCTCTCCCTGCTGTATCTCACTCAACTCATGTATGGAATACACATTTAATAAAAATCTGACTGAACACGAACACTGTTACTATGATGAGTAACCTCTTCTTCTGCCCCAAAGTGCTGGTGCCCCACTAAGATGCTGGCTAGCCTTGGCGATTGTTGTCTGTTTTTCAGAAGGTTCCCCAGTCCCCTAAAAAAAATGTTATCCCTCTTCTTCACACCAACCCTTTAGCTATGTGTTAAACTCCATGTTTTTCATTTGTTTGCCTTGTCCTGCATTTCGCTTCTCCCCTCACTGCTAAGCAGCCTCTCCAGCTTCTGCAGGGAGACACGGAACAGATCCATTTACCCAGCCAGAGTGGCAGAATACCCACCCTGTCCCTCTACCAACTGAGTCCTCTATCATAATGATGCGTTTCTTGTACTTCTGCTTGACCCCACCCCTCTGGCTCGTCCTAACTGGATGCTGCCCCCCCCCTCACATCAGCTGCCTCTGTGCCTTTGCAGTTCTAAAACATTCTGCTGAAGATGTGAATGTATTCTGGGCGCTTAGCCATGGAGTTTTCTCAGTGGTGGGGGCCACTCCTCCTCCTCCTCTCACTGCTGTCCATTTGCCTGTGCAAGCGAGAGGTATACGCTGCAGTGACGGACCTCATGATGTGGTGCTCCTCAGATACTGCACTACAGTCTTAAAGACAGTCAACTACACACCGAGGTCCATGAACCTACTACACACTGGGCACCCACCCGCCTCCCAGAACTCATTCCTGAAGGTGGCCGAGCCACAACCCTTATGGCTGACCCCCATCCTCCTTCCTGAGCTGCCTGTATGTATGTGTGCATGTTGGTGACAAATGAGGTATACATACTGCAGAGTTTCCTACCGCCTGTCTCCCTAAGCCCCTCTTCATATACAAGTCCCTGGCACTTACACTCATGGAACCGTACTTTTGTATACTATCGTCTGACCTGAAAATGCTTCTCCACACCTTTCTGACATGTGAATTTTGTACAAAGGCCTTTGCGTTTGCAGCATCAAACACCTGGAACAAACTCCCTCCTCAGCCGAGGAATGCTTTTAGCTTGCAAGTGTTCCAAGTCCAGTGTTTCCAGCCACCTTAGAACTCCCTGTATTTGTTTTGGTCCAGAATCCCCCTTTAACGGGCCATGATCATGGTGCATAAAAATGCTCACAGCCTTCGTCTGCAGTGAACACACTCTCTTAGCTCGTTTTGATTACTGTTTGCATGTGCTTGAAGTGTTTGTTTTTTCCTGTGTATATTTTAACAAGTATTAACTATTCCTGTTGGACTATGTTAACCTGCTGACTGCTACTATCCTCCCTAGGACCCCCATGACAGTGAGATGCTGTATCTCACTGCGTTATCGTGGTTGGAGTAATTTCAAATAAATTTCTCCCTGTGGCTATAAAACTTGACCCTTTTAAGCCCTCAGTCTGGTCACTGATTGCTGTGATAAAGTAAGCCTTCTCAACTTCTTCTCCAATCAGCCACCAACTTCATAGGTTGTAACCATTCAGCCCATAACAGGCTGTAATACTCTTAACCAGCTTGCTTCCCTAAGAACTTCCACACACACAAAAAAAAAAACTTACTCACACTGCCCTTGAAGTAATAAATACTATTTCTCTATAACCTGTGCTCCTGTATGCTCTGTCAGTTCTACCAGCTACTTCATTTGTGCTTCTAGTAGACAGCTGTTCTACCTTTAAGCACGCATAAAATGTTTCCCATCACAACACACAAACTTTTACATTAAGAACATTTTAAATGATGGCCAGACAGGATTTTTACATATTATTGTGCTGGATTCTCTGCCTTTGCTGTTGTGGTGAGGTGAACTGATTAGAAATTTCTTTAGCCACTTAGCACAAACTGTAGCAGGAAAGAAATAATGTGATCTACTGGGAGTTGAACCCAGACCCCTGAAATACCGTCCCAGTGCTCTACCACTGAGAATTGGCTCACTTGAGTACACCTGGGGTTCTCAGACGCTTTTCTCTAGTATTGCATATCCTGCAACTAGGAATAATTGAGGTGACGGTTAGATGTCACTTGCCATTTATTCACTTAGGAAATCTTTTTGTTTCTCGCACCATAGTTTCTACTACACTGCTAAATAATATTGCTATAATTAAATCACTAATGAAATGTCTGTAAACTGTACCAATATTAGAATTAGGGATGGGTGAACCGGTCTGTTTGAAATCAGAATGTAACCAGATCTTGGATGAGCAAATGGATCCAGGCAGCTCAGGACCTTGCCAGTTAAGTACTGGGTCTGCCTTCTGCTTTAAATTTTTTTTAAATACCCAAATCCCTCCTCCCCATCTGTGAAAAATAGCCACTCCCTCCAAAACAAATGTTAAAAAAAGTAATAAAAATAATCATTTTACTGTGCCACTGCTCTTGCACCCCTGACCTTTTAAAATACTATAACAGCACAAGCTTGTAGCACTGATGCAGAGCGCAGAAACAAGCAGCCAACAGTCAGTGGAGGTGGCTGAAGCAAGGACTGGCAAGGCTTTGAGTGGACGGACAGTTTAAAGGTGCTTCTTTTTTTTACAATAGGTCACTGATGTAAGGATCTGGGCCACAGTGCTGGAGAACTGCAGCAGCTACGGCGATGGTGACCTGTGGAGCATCAATTGAGTGTGTCATGTGAACTGTGGAAGGGTATGTAAAGTATTAGCAGATTATGGAGGCTGGCATGTAGTAAAGACATGGTGGGTGCCAGTAGTCGGGAGGGCAAGAGTGTTCATACTGGGACAAGGAGAATGTCAGAAAAAGGGAGGGGGAAAGGTTGTGCATACTGGGGCAGGTTGATCATACTGGGGCCAGATGGATGCTAGCACAATGGAGAGCGCAAGGCTGCACATACTGGGGCAGGGTGGGTACTGGCAGATGGGATGGATTAGGGCTGCTCATATTAGTGCATGGGGGGGTGTCAATACTCGGGAAGAGGGTGGGTGCTAGCTGATAGGTGAGTGTAAAAGGGTGTACATATCAGGGCAGAGTGGATGCCTGCAGATGGGGGGCTTGGGTTTGCATACTGCAGCAGGGTTGGTGTTCCAAACAGAAAAAGTAATGTGTTGCACCCACCAGATTTACACAGAAAACAATTCCGCTATGTGAGTTAAGTGCTAGAATAGTTTTATTCCACATGTAGAAAAATGCAGCAAACACTGGCAGACTTTAAAAAGGCTCAACACTTTGCACTTTCTGGTGCTTTTCTGTTTGTGACGGTTCACTTTTTAGTCAGAGTTCCACAGCAGTGGCAGAGGCAAGCTTTTGGTTGCTTTGCATGGTTGGTGTCAACAGCTGGATGTGAATATGGGGGCAGGGATTCAGTAGATGGGATAGGCAAGCAATAACACATGACGAGGTGTGGGTTATCTCCTGATAAAAGCACGCCCAGGTGCGTTGTTAGGCATGAGGCGCTTGTGCCGAGTGCCTTATGCACCTGGACGTGCTCTTATCAGGAGATAACCCACACCTCGGGGTGTGTTATTGCACTAATAAAATGGGCGTCCAAGTATTTCAAAAAGAAAAAAAAAAGAAATAAAGTCAGGAATATAAAAGTGGGGCTTCAGAGGGTTAAATCACACTTCCGACCAGACTCAGTCAGTCAAGTGCACCAACTCCCTCCTTGATATAATTCTCTCCAACCGCCCCCACAAAATAAAGGATGTTAATATCCTAGCTAACTCACACAGCGACCACTCCCCCATCCTCTGTCACTGGTCTTCATCCACACAAAAACCCGTGCCCCAAGTTGCCTCCCCCCACTGTTTTCGGCCAGGGGGCCTTAGTAAATTAAAGAAGCACCTATCCCAAACAGACTGGACCCCAATCTCTCTCAACCGATATAGACACCGCGCTAGCCTACCTCACCAGTGCCTTCTGCAAGGTCTGTGACCTCTTTGCCCCATTTACCAGCACCCTCCCCAGACGACAAAATGTGCCATGGATCTCCCCCACTCCCATTAAACAATGGAGACAGAAAGACAACCTATGGCATATCGTGGTGGAGTCGGGCAGGCCTGCGGACAGACAGGTTTATAACGCTGCTCATAACAAAAGCACCTGGGCCATACTGCAAGCAAAAGCCAAACACTACCAAACTACCCTGGCCTCTTCCTGGGGCTCCGCACGTGCATTCTGGGACAATATTAAGGAGCTCAATAGAAAAACCTACCCCCATCCCAGATAGCGGTCAATGGCAGTATCACCGCTGACCCCTTACATATTGCCGAATGCCTCAACATGGCTTTCTCAGATCTCAACTCTGTCCTACCTACCCACTTCTTTGACCAGATTATTCCTTCAATCCCTCCCGGCCTGGAGCGCCCCCCATTTCTCTTTCACGCCATATCCCCCCCCAGCTCAGCATCATGGACACAGGGGGGAGGGAGGTGAGCACTACTCCCTTCACAAAAGAAAGGGTCCTACAAGAGCTTGCTAAGCTCAGGGTGGATAAGGCAATGGGACCTGATGGCATACATCCCAGGGTACTTAAGGAGCTAAAGGAGGAACTAGCAGAGCCATTAGCAGAATTGTTTAGTGAGTCTCTGAGCACAGGAGAGGTCCCAGAAGACTGGAGAAGGGCTCATGTGATCCCGCTCCACAAGAGTGGTAGCAGGGAGGAGGTGGGGAACTACAGACCGGTCAGTCTTACCTCAGTAGTGGGCAAGATTATGGAAGCACTCCTTAAGCAAAGGATAGTGCAACACCTGGAATCCATAGGAGCACAGGATCCAAGACAGCATGGGTTTACAAAAGGAAGGTCCTGTCAAACTAATCTCATAGATTTCTTTGACTGGGTAACCAGAGTGGTGGACCAAGGGGAGCAGTTGATGTCGCCTACCTTGACTTCAGCAAAGCTTTTGACACTGTTCCACATAGAAGATTGATAAATAAGCTGGTAGGCTCGGGTGGGTCAAGTTGGTCAACTGGGTGGCAAACTGGTTGACGGGCAGAAAACAGAGAGTGGTGGTAAATGGTATACAGTCAGAAGAGATGCAAGTCACAAGTGGGTACCTCAGGGATCAGTCCTGGGGCCAGTCCTCTTCAACATCTTCATTAGTGACCTTGCAGATGGACTAGAGGGTAAGGCTTGTCTGTTTGCAGATGACACCAAGATCTGCAACAGAGTAGATGATCTAGATGGGTGGGCAGAATGAGAAGAGATCTGGATAAACTAGCAGAATGGTCAGAAGAGTGGCAACTGGGATTTAATGCAAAGAAGTGCAAAATCATGCACATAGGGAAGAGAAACCCTGAAGCCACCTATAGGCTGGGAGGGAGTTGCTAGCAGTCACAAAGGAAGAAAGAGACTTGGGCATCATCATCACTGATGACCTAAAATCATCCAAGCAGACCTCTAAAGCAGTAGGTAAGGCTAGGGGGTGTTAGGGTGTATTAGTAGGGGTATCACAAATGTAAGAGGGAGGTAATAATCCTCTGTACAAGACACTGGTTAGGCCCCATCTGAGTATCATGCAGTATTGAGGCCACACCTCACAATGACATTAACTAAATTGAGGCAGTCCAGAGAAGGGCACCCAAAATGGTGCAGGGACTGCATCAGAAGACATATGAGGACAGATTAACGGAGCTCAATATGTATACCCTTGAGCAAAGGAGGGAGAGAGGTGATATGATCGAGGCAAACACCTTAAGGGCATAAACAAGGTGAAAGAGTCTAACATGTTTAAATATAAGAAAAATAGCAGGACAAGAGGACACAGCATGAGATTAGAGGGAGGCCGATTAAGGGGCAATGTGAGGAAATTCTTTTTCACAGAAAGGGTGGTGGATGCATGGAATGGCTTACCACAAGAAGTGGTGGCTATGAATACAGTGCAGGGCTTCAAACAGGCATGGGATAGGCATAAGGGAGCAATACAAATGACTATGAATAGATAGGTCACTGACAGAGCAAAGGCCGAAGGCACATTTATAAGGTAGAAAAAGAAATGGGCAGACTGGATGGGCCTTGAGGTCCTTATCTGCCGTCAACTTCTATGTTTCTATGTTTCTATAGCCAAACCTATCCTACTAAAAGCCCTCTCCAGCCACAATCCCAAATGCGACCCAATCAACTCCAGGATTCTCCGGCTATCCCTGGATGTCATGCTAGCCCCTCTTACTGACCTTCTAAACCGGTCCCTTTGTCTTGGTAAGTTCCCAAGCCCCTGGAAATCAGCTGAAATCACCCCAATTCATAAGAATGGAGATCACACAATACCAAATAACTACAGGCCAATCTCTATCCCCCCCCCCCCCAAAACCCTTGAAAAAAATAGTCTCCACCCAACTCATGGAATACCTTACCAAAACAACATACTGTGTCCAGAGCAGCATGGCTTCTGCCCTGGACACAGCACTACGCCGGCCCCTACTGGAGTTCCGCAACACATACTCTGCACTTGACTCAGGTGACGTTACCAGGGCAGTGTTCATAGACCTGTCTAAGGCCTTTGACACTGTGTGTCACCCCTCCTGCTCGACTCCCTCCAAAATTTGGGGTTCTCATCAGGCCCCCTTGCCTGGTTCTCGTTACCTCCGTGCCAGATCCCAACGGGTCAAGATAAACGGTACCCTATCAACTGCGCTACCTGTTCGCTCCGGTGTCCCCCAGATATCCATCCTGGGCCCTACTCTGTTCAGTCTCTTTCTGAACACTCTTCCCAGTACCTGCTCAGGCAAAATGCTCTTACATACAGATGACGCGGTCCTTGTCGCCTCCCACCCTGACCCTACCACCGTCCAGGACTCACTTCATATCATTTTCAGTCAAGCTGAAAAATGGCTCCATGACCACCGCCTGGTTCTGAACCTCAAAAAAACTAAATCCATGCTCTTCGCCCACCGTCAGAGCACCACCAGTAATGCCCCCTTACACATCCTTCCCAGAACCAAACACCCCATTAAGCAAGTTACAGCATACTAATACCTGGGCATCACCTTCGACTCAGCACTTACCTTCCATGCCCACCCCAACACCCTGTCCACTGCAGTAAACACCGGGATTGGTCTCCTATACCGCCACAGAGACTGTCTCCCTCAGGCTGCCCTCTGGCTGGCTATCACCTCCTCTATCCTGTCCTTGGTTGACTACGGGCTTCCTATCTATGCTGCGGCTGACAACACCATCCTCTCTAATGTCCAGAACTCAATAAACAAGGCCTGTAGACTCCTGACAGGTGCCCATCGCAGAACTCACACATGCCGACTCTACTCTTCCTCAAATCTACTCTCCTTCAAGGAGCGCCTGCGCTACCACACCTGTATACGGGCCAAAAACACTTCTTTGCCCCCTGCCACCGTGTCCCTCAAACCAGCCTCCCAGATGGTTGCCAATTCAAGAGCAGCCAAGGCCACCTTCCAGGTTCGAAAGCTAGGACCTCGCTTGCACAAAGGTCCTTCTATTACAGAGCACCCTCCTGGTTTAACTCTCTCCCCCCCTATCACCAGCATCCCCAAAATAGGCCCGTTTAAAATTGCCCTCCGGAAACACCTCATGGACACTCGGGTCTGTAGGTGCCCCCGACTGTCCTAGAGACTGCACTCTTTCCGGCTCTCTGTATCTGACAATGTCCTCTCGGACTCCCCCCCCCAAGGTCATGGTCCTCACTCTCCCCAGGTACCTGCTCCATAGATACACTAGAGCTGGCCTATTATACTGTCTTGAGAATGTTTTGGTCGAATCTGTAATTAATTGCAAACCTATTTTCTTCTACGTAATTATGGAATTGCTGTGTATATTACCTCTGCTGCACCACACTTGTATTGTCCTCTTTGTCTTCCACTGTCATATGTTGTCTACCCTCCCTGCGACAAGGTGCCTTTGTAAACGAGTCTCTGACTCAAAGGTTGTAAATCTGATTTATAAATAAATAAAATATTGAAAAAAATAGTCCCACTATAAAAAGTGTTGTTTATTGGCATCAGAGGGTTTCCTAACTATTTTTGAGATAGAATGTAGAAAAAAAGGAGATAGTGTATGTAAGGTCCTCCTCGCTGCAAAAGGTGTAAAAATTTAACTTACTTATTGGTTTATCTATGTGTGAGGAGTGACTCACAGTGACTGCCCATTTAGTTTGCCTTACAGCGAGGAGTAGCGAGCCCTGTTGCGAGTGTTTGAGACTTCGGGTGCAATTTGATTGTGTGACCTCAGATGCGGAAAAAATTTTTTTCTTTTACTTTTACTTCTTTTTGATTGTTCGTTCGAATCCCGCTTCAGTATCGGTTCAGTAACATTGTGTGTGTCCCTATGCAGTCGCGGTGAAGAGGCGTTAAGAATGTAGAGACTGGAGATCGGTCTCGGGCTTCTGTGGTAAAGTACAGGTCACATTTTTTTATTTTTAAGCCTTGAGTGCTGTATATTTGAGGAGGCAAGAATGAAAGCGATCGGGGAATGAAATGGGAAGCATGAAGTGAAAGTCGTCTATACGAGTGCTTCCCGTTTCAGCGGTCGCGTGTGACTGGTGCATTTTTATGAATGTGAGAGAAAATTAAAAAAAAAAAAAAAATTTAGTTTTGTGAGAGGAGTTTGAACATAGTAATTTTTAGTGTGAAGGGATAGAAGGAGCATTAATGGCAGTGATGTTGGGAGAGCGAGGGGGGCTGCGGCTCGTAGAAAATACCACGAAGTGTTACTGGTTTAGGTTTTTGTTTATAGTGGCCAGAGGTCAGTGATATGCTGCTGTTATGGGGCCGTAGGGAGCAGATAAGTGCCGGTTGCATATGACACATGCTGATAAAGACATGGCTCTGGAGGGCCATTAGCCAATCAGATTTGTGTATTTTAAAAGTCCATTTTATAAGCAAGCAATAACACATGATGAAGTGTGGTTTATCGCCTGATAAGAGCAGGTCCAGGGGTGTACTAAGGCCGCGAGCGGCTTGCAGAAGTGCCATGCCACTGGCGTGCTCTTTATCAGGCGATAAACCCACCTTGATGAGTGTTATTACGCCTTTATAAAATGGGTCCCATAGTAAAGAAACCAATTAAAATGCACAGAAAAGAGGCATATAGAGTAAAAACATGTGAGCATATTAGTAGAAAGAGAAAAGTAGTCCTTATTGTATTGGAATATTGCTACTCATTAAAAGTAAGTACAGGGCTTTGTGCTTGTCCCTCGGTATACTATATAGCCATGCAGTGAAGCTCTTGTATAGCAGGGTTAATTTAGTTTTTATTAACGTTTTTTTCTTTGGAATGATTGCCCAGTCAGTTACAGGGGCGTGTGAAGATCAGTAACCTCCCTCATGTTTAAACTGTTTTACAGACAAGCACACACAGTGCCGTTGCTCCTGCCATTCCTACGTTACTTGTGCCACCATTTACAGGTGCACATCACCACAAGAAACAATTTATTTTAATCAGTTTGCTTTCCTAAAAAAAAAAATAATTACTGACCCCAGCAGCAAGACAAGTTCATGTGGTAGCGTTGCGAGTCCTCGTGTACGGCTTTCAAAGTGTCATACTTGCTCCTCCGAACTCACCAGACCCGATGCTGTACTGCTCCTGTACAATATCCCACAAAACCGTTAGTTTATTTAAATCTCCCAGTTCAGACCAAGCTGCTGAACGCGGAAACCAAAAGCGCTATCACGGGTCTCCTAAGCAGAAGGGACATGCTCACTCCCAGTCTCATCATAAAATCACCTGCAGTACATAATCTTTTGGAAACACGAACATAAACGACGGTTTTGTAGGATATTGTACAGAGCAGTACAGCATCGGGTCTGGTGAGTTCTGAGAGCAAGTATGACAGTTTGAAAGCCGTACACGCGGGACTCACAATGCTTACCACATGAACTTGTCTTGCTGCTGGGGTCAGTAATTATTTTTTTTTTTTTAGCAGGGAAAGCAAACCGATTAAAATAAATTGTTTCCTTGTGGTGATGTGCACTGTAAATGGTGGCACAAGTAATGGGGGAATGGCAGGAGCAACGGGCACTGGTGTGTGCTTGTCTGTAAAAACAGTTTAAACATGAGGGAGTTTATTGATATTTTCCTGTTGTGAGGTCGCCCAGGGAAGAAAAGTGCCGGTTGGCATAGATATCAGCTGATAAGGACACGGCTGGAAGGTCCTTTCAGCCAATCAGTTTGCAGCATTTTTGTGACCCATTTTATAAGGATCAAGAATGTACACACTGGGTGGGGATGGAACTGTCAGCAGATGTGAGCGGCTGGGGATATATATTTGGGGTAACGAGTGCGTGAAGGGGCTGAGGATATTCATATGACGTGGTAGGGTTGCAATCCATACCTCTCAACTGTACCACATTAGGAGGAACGTTCCTCATTTTACTTCACAAAAGCTCCCTGTTCCACATTGTGAGGACTTGTTCCACATTCAGTATTAACATTTTAAAGCAAAAATCTATAGTAAATTATGCAAAAAATATATCATTCAATTAATAACAGACTTTCTGAACATAAATGCAAACATTTAACAGTGTTCTGAGCCTCCTAGGCAAAGATTTGATTAAGTGTTCCACATGTTGTTGATTTGTTCCACATTTTGAAAGGCAATGTTCCACATTTAGGGGACAAAAGGTTGAGAGGTATGTTGCAATCGGTGTTTTAATCAGTTGTAATTAGCGACACCTTGCTCCGACACATAGTAATAGAAAGACGTACACATGGATTATGTAACTGTCTGGCAGTATAACCTAGAGGTTAGAGTAACGAGATGTGAATGAGCTCGGAACAAAAATCCAGCAGTCCTGGTTTGATTCCCATAACCTCTACTTGCATACTGTGTGACTCTAAGCAAGCCACTTGACCACCCCAGCTCCCGGGTCACTCCTGAAAACAGGCACGTGAGCCCTACCCGGTTACTAAAAGAATAAAAAAACGGCAACAGAGCGGAGTAATGCATACGATTTAGTCAGAAACAAAGATCAACACATCCAGCTGTTTTACTGCATTCTGTGATATAAAAAGATTCCGATTTCGATCAGAATTAATTAGGGCTCTACGGGATCCAGAGAATAAGGGCCATGACCCTTTTGGGTCCGTCCATCCAGAATTAAACATTCAAACTCGACCATGGACATTATGGCGGGGGCGTCTATTAAAAAATACACACAAAACCAAGCCAATAATCTTGTGCGCACCTAGCAGTTTCAAACCTCTCAAATATGTAGTAGTTTCCCTTTCTTTTCTCGAACGGCCGTCATCAGATTTCCAAATGATCAAATCTACGCGTGCATAATCTCACTCTACTGTCTAAGCTCATCAGACTTTCTCCAACGCCTTCCACGTCGAAACTGTGACCCCCGTCGGCTTCCGTCTCGGGCCGGCCGCGGAAGTGTCACTATACGGCTGTCTCCGGGCGCCTAGGAAGAAAAAAATAAACACAGTCATACTCACTCTTCTAGTTCAGGGAGCAAAGGATGCTGGGATAGCGAGTCCATACAAAAAGTGACATACGCTTTTGATAACGTCAGATTGTTTCACCGGGTTGTATTTGTTTTATTTTTATTTAGTTTTTGTTGACCGGGTTAAGTGCAGCGGACAAATCCTGCCTATTTTCAGGCACGACCCGGGGGAGGGGGATACAGACGAATGCCAACTTACCTTGAACCAGATTAAGCTGTTGGTGGTATTTTTAGTGAATGACTGAAATTTTGGCCAGGACACCGAGAAAATTCCCCTACTCTTTTCGATAAGTGCCATGTGATCTTTAACATCCACTTGAACTACCACAAATCCAGGCAGATGGGACCTCGGTTTAACGTCTCATCCGAAAGACGGCACCTCAGAAGTGCAGCACCCTTCTCATGCTGCACTATAGTGTCAGTACTGGGATATTAACCCAAGTGCCAGTGGGCACCGACCCCAGAAATATGAACACTACAATGGAACTTTACTGAATGGCGCTATCGTACGCATTCACAAACTATTTGGTTTCTTTTTCCTGTTCGGTTCGTGATTTCCTGTTAATTCTAATAGCCCCTCCACGGAACTCTCATCACGAATGTGATGCGACACTCGGGGTTACCTCCTGCGCTGATTTCGTCAGGACAGTCCTGGTTTGGGTGGCTGTATCCTGTCACACAGCCTATAAAATAGCAAATGTTCTGCTCATGTAATACAAGTAATATATTTTTTTACGTTCCTGTAGAAGTCAGACAAAATTAAGATGATAGGAAACATATTTAAAGATTAAGATGAAAAAAACCAACCTACAACATTCGTTCTTATTATATAGAGAAAAGTCTGCTGTATTAGTTGAGGTTACATATTGCCCCCACGATAAATCGTGTTTGAGTGTGAAATGTCGCACTTCGGGAGTCTTAAAAAGTAGTAACCTGTCCCTACTCATCACAAAACTACCATAACATGGGTTCTATGGAACCGATGTCAGCAATAAACACACTGGTTTCCCAGCACCTGAGCGCCGAGCGTCGCGCACTGATGTGCACGCCTGTGACGCCATGACCGGAGAGCGGCCTGTTGGCGCAGCTGCAGTTCATACCAAGGCAAGAGAGTTTGTGTCAACAAGAAGGTGGATGGACTGCGGTTGTAGGGGCACCTAAGTCTATCCCGGTGTCATCAGCTTTAGACCTTGCTGACCGCTTCTCCCGGCTATAGTGCGCCACAGAACGGTTTCCATGGTTACAGAGAACGTGTCTTCAGCGGGAGAACTGTCCGTTTCTTGCCTGACACGGGACATTATGAAATAACATCAGTACGCCTTGCATGGACTAAACATGCGCATATATCGGGGTTCTACTGTCGGTTGGGGAATGTGTTAGTCTAGCTGTGCAAAAAAAAAATCATACGAAATACGAGAAATGCCTTGGCCGTTTTCCGAATCAATAAAGAAACGGGCATGCAGGTACCTGCTGCAGAGGTACCTCGGCCACTTTCTGCAAGAGAAGCTGAGTCTGGAACAGCTCAGCTTGGATCTCTATCAAGGCACTGGCTCGCTGGCACAGGTTCCTCTGGACAAATGGGTAAGATAGAGGGTAACGGATAAAATAATTGTTACAGATTTAAGCAAAAGAAGCTGACTGACGTAATTGAGTATCTAAAGAACTGGGTTGCTTTGGCAAGCTTCTGTAGTGGGTGCTGCTAGTGCACCTGTAAAGGTTTATTGGGAGGCTGTATTGCACCTGTAATTAACGTTTTCTTTCCCAATTGTATTTAAAACATCAGTTTCAGTTTTGCTGTTGTTCCACCTCTGACCAGGCCGAGGTAGGAGATAACATAGTACTGTGCTCAGGTATACTGAAACAGCTGCAGAGTAGGTGGCTGCACCTAGTGAGTAAGGAGTACTAGGCACCAAGATAAGATAGGTACAGGTAGGAGAGCTGAAAAAGGGAGAGCAGGAGACACCCTGCCTATGATAGGTTAACAGATACGGTTAAGGCAGTATTAATCTTAACAGCTACTTTACTAGCTACTTTTAAATACCCACCCACACATTATCTGCCTGACTGTGTGCTGGATTGCAGCTGACTGGCTTGAAACTGAATCTCTGACCTAAGCTGCTTCTTATTTCGTTTCATTACATTTGCCAGCACGTATATTTGCCATTATTACTTCCCCCTTCCCTCTCTTATCCCTCCACCCTGATCTCTTCCCTGATGCCTTGGACTAGTCACTGATCAGCTGCCATAGAGTTCAGCTCTTTATTATCCAACTCCAACATCTTTTGAACTTGCTTCTGATTGTTTTGGTTTATATCTGCTCAGTCTTGGCTCTGCATTAGTGCCCCAAGTATCTTTAATATTTCCCTCCTCCAATATTTTTGCACTCTTGCTTCTGAACTTGACTCTGAAACTGCCCTTTACGTTTTCGGTGTTACTTTATTATAACATACCACATCACCTCCTCCCTAATAATACCACTCCCCTCACAGTAATATCCCAGTCATTCCCCCTCCGAGTGGGTCCCCATCATGTGCACGCCCTGCTTGCCAGCTTCAGCCCTCTTAATTTAATATTAACAGGCCTGCTTTATATAGCTGACTCTGGAATGCCCTGTCACTTAACCAGTGTACCCCAATGGGTATAAAACCTGGCCCCCCTTCTGGAACCAGCACCCTCTCCATTGACAGCAGTGATTCAGCTCCCTTCACCTACCCCTCTAACTACCCGAGTAGATTCTGTCCCATACTGCTAAATTTTCTTCGTCTGGCTGGGAACCCTGGGTGCTTTTAATCCTTGGAAGTAACATCCTTCTTAATCCCACGACTCACCCCCCAAAAGCAGAGCCTTACAGGGGATATCTTGAAGTAGTTCATGGTAATATTGGGGGTCTTATGCCCAAGCTTGATGAGTTTAGGCTGTGGGTAACCAGTACCAAGTTTGACATTGTGGCAGTTACAAAATTGTGACTCACCCCCCACCAAGTCTCACTTGAAAACTGCTAGACTCACTACAACCCCAGTGTCTACAGACCTGGAATGCATAGCTGTTAACCCCACCCTAGGTGCTGGGATCGAGGAAAAATATAAACCTAGTAGTGGCCTACAGTGGGCTCAGGGAGGTTGAGGGAGAGGGGGCAGAAGCACATCCCCCATCCAGTCCAACTTAAGAACTCCTTTGCTGTCATGGAGGAGCAGGCAAGCCCCACAAGGGAGCCCAAGGTTGGGACCAGGGAGGATGAGTGGGTTCTCCAGGAAGGAGACCCAGGGGTGGGAGGCAGAGTACCCCGGGGGGGAGGAGGAGGAAGCTACTTCTGGTGGGGGGACTAAATAGTCAGAGGAATGGATCTGGGTACAGTTAGCGGGGAAGAGAGGAGAGGGAGGTCCAGTGCTTTCCAGGAGGCACAGCCCAGAGGGAGAGGAGGCGAATCTAGAAAATTGCCACAGCAGTGGCAAGGGGGTAGCCAGAGGTTATGGCTCATCTGGGGACAAATGACCTAGCCAGGGAGAGGGTGTGCATAGGGGAGGTGCAGGAGGACTTTAGGGGGTTGGGTAGGCACCTTGGAGAGGTAGCAGGCTCCATAACATTCTCAGAGGTGCTACTAATCCATGGCAGGGGGAAGGCTCGAACTCTCCGCATCAGCAAGTTCAACACTTTGTTGAGGGCCTGGTGCAGAGAACATGGGTTTAACATCATTGGGGACTGGGGACCCACCTGAAGGGATGGGGGCCTGTACAGGGGGATGGCCTTCATCCATCCAGGGAGGGGACTGTGGTCCTGAATGAAAAGTTTAGATGCTTTCTAGCCAAGCATTTAAACTTGCGGGGGCAGCCAGGAGCAGGGAGACTTGGGCAGCCCACTCCCACAGGTTAGATTAGCTAGCAGGGTGGTGAAAGAGAAATTAAGGGCGGATATTCACAAGCTCAGCACAGGGGATAGGACGGAGAAGGGGAGGCAGCAATACATAGAAACCAGAGTTGGAAAAAGGTGAACAGATGGGAAAGTGTAGAAATACAAAAGGGACAGGCTGAGAAACACGGACAGATACACCTGGGTTCGTTATAAGCGATGAGACAGCACTAAATAGGAAGCAAAAGAAAAACACCAGGGTTGGACGGAGAGAGTGAACAGGGAAAGGTAGAAATGCAAGGGGCACAGGCTGTAAAACACAGAAAGCCATGTATATAAATGCCTGTAATCTGGGAAACAAAATCACAGACCTGGCTGCCTTAATGGCAGAAGCAGACCTAGACATAGTGGCAGTTACCAAAACATGGTACACAGGAAACCATGACTGGGAGGTAAAGGTACCAGTGTACGTTCTGCACAGGAGGGATAGGGATGGTAAAAGGGGGGTGGGGGGTGGCTCTATACATCATAAAAAGTATTAAAGCAATGGCAGTGCAGGGTAGATGGGGAGGCCGAGGCATTGTGGGTCACACTTGAGCCAGGAAATGGATGGTAGTTTGCACAGGAGTGACCTACAGGCCTCCAGTTCAGAGGGAGGAGGTTGTTAGAGCATTGACGGAGGAAATACACAAGATGGCAGCAAAGGGGGAGGTACTTCTGCTGGACGATTTTAACTTGACAGATGTAGACTGGACCATCCTGGCAGCTGCCTCAGCCAGGAGCCGAGACATCATAGAATCCTTGCAGGGGCAGGCCTCAGGAAGTTGGCTCTGGAGCCCACCAGGGACAAGACAATCCTAGACCTTGTGCTGACCAATGGAGACAGGATCAAGGAAGTCAGGGTGGATGGGCACCTAGGGTTCAGTAACTACCATACAGTATGGTTCAGCATCAGTACAGGGTCACAGGAGAGCCACACAAACACAAGAGAAGGGTGGATTTTGCGAAGATGGGGAGATAGATTAAAGAAGTGCTGGAAAGTAGGGAGCCGCGGGGAGGGGTTGAGGAGCAGTGGGCACACCTAAAAAGAAGCCATAGTGGAGGTGACAAATCCATGCATAAGGCTGAGCAACAAGGGAAAAAGAAGAAACAAACCACTGTGGTTCATAAAGGAGGTGGCAAAGAAGGTGAGGAATAAAAATAGGGCCTTCAGATAATATGAGGAGACTCAGCAGGAGAAAGACAGGACGGTGTACCTAGAGAGACAGAGGGAGGCAGGGAAAGCAGTTAGGAGCACCAAGGTGTAAACAGGAGAGATTTTTTTCAGATGGTGTAGAGGGGGACAAGACATATTTTACAGATACAGTAGCGATAGAAAAAAGGCCAAGGGAGGGATTGTAAGGCTTAAAAGGGAGGAAGGCATGTGGGTAGAAGGGGACTTGGAAAAGGCATTGATACTGAATACTTCTGTTCGGTATTTATGGTGGAGTGGGAGGGACAGGAACCACAACTAAGCAGTAGGAACAAGGGGGAGAGAGAAAGGGGGAAGGAGAAAGGGGAAATTGTTTAACCAGAAGAGGCACACTGTGCTGAAGCTTGATTCCAGGTGCGACCTGGGAGTGCAAGGAAGTTAAGTGACTTGCCCAGGGTCACACAGTATGCAAGTAGGGGCTGTGGGATTCAAACCCAGGCCTCCAGGTTTGCAGCTTAGAGCCTTAAACCACTGCGCTATACTGCCGCAGTATTTACAGAGAGGTTAACACCAGTCATTTTACAGAAGAGCGTTTCCTGGAAGAACTTGCAAAACTGAGAGTGGACAAAGCGATGGGACCAGATGATATACACACCAGGGTATTAAAGGAATTACGAATAGTGCTAGCGGCACCGTTTTTTAGTGAGTCACTCAATACAGAGGTGGTTCCAGAGGACTGGAGGGGGGGGGCAAATGTGGTTCCTCTCCACAAGAGTGGTAGCAGGGACGAGGCAGAAAACTATAGGCCAGTCAGCCTCACCTAAGGCAAGATTATGGAGGTGCTGTTAAAGGAAAGGATTGTGGAACACCTGGTAACCATGGGAGCACAGGATCCGAGTCAGCATGGGTTCATAGCGGGGAAGGTCATGTCAAACAAATCTGATTTGACTTTTTTGACTGGGTTATGAAGGAGGTGGCTCGGGGATGGGGGGAGTGGATATAGCCTACCTTGATTTCAGCAAGGCCTTCAACTCTGTGCCCCACAGAAGACTGGTGAACAAGCTGAGCAGCCTGGGGTGGGTCACAAGGTGGAGAACTGGGTTAGAAACTGGTTGAGGAACAGAAAGCAAAGGGTGTTAGCAAATGATATCAAGTCTGAGGAAAGAACGGTGATCAGTGTGGTGCCTCAGGGACCAGTCCTTTTTAGTGTCTTCATCAGTGACATTGCTGAAGGGCTGGAGGGGAAGGTCTGCCTGTTTGCAAATTATACCAAGATCTGTGACAGAGTAAACACTCCAGAGGGGGTTGAAAGAATGAAGAGGGAGCTGGGAAAGCTGGAGAAATGGTCAGAAGGGTGGCACTTAGAGGAGCTGATGCATTTGAAAAAAATTTGGAATACATAATAGTTGGAAACAGTTCAGTTTGTATTTGACATGTTTTCTATATATTTCTTCTCTTCATTATTTGTTACTGATGAAATTCCCACAAAAACAGGATCCTCATCCCTTAGAGCTCATCTGCCTCTATAACTGACTCCCTACTTGACATAAAGCTCCGTTGTGACATCACAGTCTGTTGTTATGGGAATAACGGTGATGTCACAAGCACAGTATTGTGACATGAGGTTGGGATGAAGCAATATGAGCTGATGAACCCTCAGGGAACAACTCGTTTTAATGCATCTGACCTCAGTAATAAATAATGAAGATAAGAAATACAGAGTTAATGAGAAATAAAAGCTGCTTTGTGTCCAGATATTATGTTCTTCAAAGTTCTTCTTGAGGAGCCAGTGGCTCTTTAAAGTTTAATGCAAAGAAGTGCAAAATCATACACCTGGGGCAAAGAAACTACAGTATTGGGGGGGGGGATTGCTGACAGTCACCAGGGAACAGAAGGATTTAGTGATAATCATCTCAGATGACCTGAAGGAGGCCAAACAGTGTAACAAGGCTGTTGGGAGGGCCAGTGGGATGTTGGGGTGCATAGGAAGGGGTATCACTAGCAGAAGAAGGGAGGTGGTGATGCCATTGTACAAAACACTGGTCAGGCCTCATCTACAATACAGTGTTCAGTTTTGGAGGCTGCACCTTCACAAAGACATGGGGTGGAGGTGGTACAGAGAAGGGTGCCCAAGATGGTGCAGGGCCTGCATCAGAAGACATATGAGGACAGATTAAAATACCTCAATATGTATACACTTGAGGAGGGAACCGGGGTGGGGGGGGGATTATATGATAGAGACCTTCAAGTATCTTGAATGCGTAAACAAAGTGCAAGTGGGTGACATCTTCCAGTACAAGGACAAGGGGCCACAATATGACATTGGAGGGGGGCAGGATAAGGGGAAATGTGAGGAAGTTTTTCTTTATGGAAAGGGTGGTGGATGTGTCGAATAGCCTGCCCCAGGAAGTGGTGGGTGCTAACACAGTGGGGGGATTCAAACATGCGTGGGATAGACATAAGAGAACACAGGAAGTGGGGTAAAAAGAGGCAAAAGCCATTGACCAAGTAAGGTCAATGGCTGCAAATGCAGGCAGGGAATATGGGCAGACTAGATGGGTCTAGCGGTCCTTATCTGCAGTCAACTACTATGTTACTGTATATGTTACTATGTATATTCCCCCTAGTAGTGTTGGGTCAGGACTTCGACAACTTCATCAACACCGTAACTGGATGTCTATGTTTCTATGTAACCATCACCAAGAAAAAATAATACACGGTGACTGTAACTGTAATCGGCTTGAAGGTAACAATAAATGTTATGTAGACAAAACTGCCAGCCTATACCTAATGCAAGTTATATCGTCCCCCACCAGGGTCAATTACAAAACTGGATCTGCCATGCTTCTAGACTGGGTACTGGTCAGCCACCCTGACAGGATACTCTCTTCTGAAGTACTACCCAACTTCTGAGTGACCACTCTCCTGTCGTGTGTAGATGGTTGGCAAAAACACCTCTCGGCTGAACCTTCCTGCACTAGGGCTAGGGTGTTTCATAAGCGCAGGCTCCCTCAAATTTGTACGCTGCTGCAGCAGATGGACTGGTCCTTCCTGCTGCAGACTCAGGATGTGGATACAGCCCTGGATTACTTCATCAGGCAGTTTAACAAAGTGTGTGACCTTGTTGCCCCATATAAAACTCATGATAAAAAAAAAAAAAAACATGTCCCAGCCATGGTTCACCTCAAATCTTATGACACTAACCAAAGAGCAAGACAGAATCTGGGCACAGTACCGAGGGCTTGGTCATACCTCCCTCCTCCAAAATTATAAAGAGCTCAGAAATAAAAAATCAAGCCAAAGCAGCCAAGGCTAGCTATCATAAAAACAAGCAATTTACCCTCCTCAACCAGCCGAAACTTCTGTGGAGTGGAATTAATGACTTTCTTGGCAATACTAGAAAACCTCTTCCACACTCCATCCAAATGGATGGGTCTATGGCTGAGGGAGACGCAAACATAGTCAAAACATTTAACAAAACTTTTAGCAACCTATCCACCTACATTCCCTCACACACCACACACCCTGCTGAAGACAGTAGCATGCCAACCCATGCTACGCACCCACAATTCTACCTTAAGAGACTAACTTGGGCTGACACCTACAGATACAGTATCTAGCCCAAACAAAAAATATCAACATGAATTGATCCTGATAACCTGGATATGAAACTCCTCAAATCTGCCTTAAAAGAGATCACGTGCCCCCTCCAACTCATATTTAACCTGTCACTCTCCACTGGGCAAGTACCCAAGATGTGGAAAATAGCTCATGTCACTCCTGTCTTCAAAGGGGGTGCCTAAGACCTTCCTACTAACTACCATCCTGTTTGAATCTTGCCCCCCAAACTAAAACATTGGAAAAAATCGTAACTGATCAGCTTACAAGCCAGTATGACCTGCTGTCTAGTGAGAAGCATGGTTTCCGTAAGAACCACAGTACTCTAACCGCCCTGGTGGAATACACTGACTACCTTCACTGTGCCTTGGACAGAGGGGAGCTAGCAGGCTCCACCTTCATGATTGTCATACAGTACTATCAAGTTTTAACTTGGACATTTGTGGCATTAAATCTAAAGGTTTTGCTTTTAATTTTGAATGAATTCTCATAACACACACATTCATTAATAATTTCAGTTACAGGCTTTGCCTGCTCGAGTGTTCAGCTTATCTAATGGATGTCATTTGACCTTGAAAAGATTCTCAGTAATAGCAAGCTAATGGGATGCTATTCATTCCATTTAAATTTGTGATTTTTTTTTTTTGAAATAGGTACTTTTAACCAATGAGAATTTTTTTTCTGTTTTTTCTATGTATGATCTGGGTGTTAACAGAATGTGACTCTCTGAACAATTGTCATAAGTCTCTGAGGAGGGGCTTGGTTGGTCCAAAAGCTTAGACTTTGTCTTCTTTTTGTAACATCTGTATTTGTCCAATTAAAGGTATCAAACCATTTGCTTCTGGATCTGTGACTCGATACGGATATTGTGATTAGCCTTAGCTAACTTCCTTTCATGATTTTCAAAACACATTGTTGGTCTGTTAAACTGGTGGTCTGAAAGTATCAAAAAGCACTAACGAGTTTCTCAGGCTAGTTTATACACTTCGGTTTCCTCAAGGTGCTTTTAGTTTTTAGAAAATGTAACAGGTCACTTAACTTTTTCTTTCTTAAGTATCTGGTGATGTTCTCAAGTCGTCATCCCTCCTGCTGTGAAAGTGTGTTTCCTACTGAGAGATGGCGAGGAGCTGAGCAGCCTTTTGACTTGCCCGGCTCACAGTCCCTTGCAGTACGACACAGGTGTGCCATAACATCCTGTGTCTTGATGCAGTTACGTCAAATTTGTAATGCAGTTACGTGACTGCCACACTACCGGATCCTAGCTATAGGAAACCACCAAGACAAGTGTCTAGTGCCAGAGGGTGCTTGGTTCTCCGCTGAGGACCATTCCACGTTTTATTTGACTTGGAGCCATTAGTACTTTAAAAATGACAAATCTTATAAGGGGATTCTGTCAGGAGATGTGGTAGGCAGAGGGAAGATAATAGGAAATCCTATACAAAAGATACCATACAGTTGCCTGTCTACTGGTAAGGTCTTATATAAGGTGAAAAAAAAAATATGTGTGTGTGTGTGTATATGTGTGTGTGTGTGTGTGTGTGTGTGTGTGTGTATGTATGTGTGTGTGTGTGTGTGTATATATATATATATATACATACATTTTTAGTGCTCTATATACATTCTGTGTATGTTTTATGTACTTCATATATATATATTAGTCTTTCTTTATTGAACAAGTCTTTCAGAAAAAAAAAAACCTTTTCAGTTGAGCTCTTCATTTAGTCTGTAGCATGGCTTTTGTGTCTGTAGTGTAAAAATCCACCACTCCTATCTTCTTAATAATACACTATCCTATCCTAGCTTGGCAGAAGACACCAGGAGTACCTTGGCACAAGACACCAGGAGGAAGGAGTGCTGTGTGACTGGACTTCTCTACTATGACTATATTACCCTCCTTCCCTCCCCTCCATCCAAAGCTAGTTCTACTTTTATAGGCACAGGATTTGACTGACAACAGGAACTTCCTGTTTGGGAGCAGGAAGTGAGTGATCACAGAGCCACCAAAGACCCACCATCCTAGAAGGGCAAGAGTAGCTCTCTGGCCCCCTCTAGCTGCTGGAGGCCTGCCTCTGAGCAAGTAAGGGGTCTACTGAGAAATATAGGATATTCTTGTCTCAGAACAGGACAATCAGGAGCTTAAAGGGCACAGAGGCAGAAAGTAAGTAGAGAGAGAAGAAAAAAAAAAAAACAGAGGAAAGAGTAAGGATTCCAAGCAACAGTTAAGGGGCCAGAAATAAGTTCGTGATGGGAGTGGTGCAGTGCAGTGGCTGTGGAGCAGCAGTCTTCCAGGAGACGTTCTGGAGGATGCGGTGTTGTCCGATCTGCAGGCACCTCTCTGGGCTGAGGGAGGAGGTTACTCATCTCCAGGCTGAGTTGGCCAGGATCTGTGGGACCTCCTCTTCCATCCAGGGACCACCAGTGCCACTGCCGTTGCCTCAGAGGTTGCCAAGAAAGAGGAGCGGTTGGACCACAGTGGGCTCAGGGAGGGTGAGGGTGGTGGAACAGTGGCGCGTCCCTCCAGTTGTACCTCTCCACAATTCCTATGCCACTCTGGCAAAGTGTGGTTCCTCTATGGAGGCACCTGCAGTGGAGACCAAGGAGGATGCTGGGAACCTCCAGAAAGGAGACCCACAGGAGGGTGGCATGGGACCCCACAGGGGAAGGAAACAACTCCTGGTGGGGGACTCCATTGTTAGGAAGGTAGAACTGCGGGAGGAAGGGGAGAGGGAGGTAAGGTGCCTGCCTGGCGCCATACCTTGGAGGGACAGGGAGCGAATCCTCAGGCTTGCCGGAGCAGCTGCACAGGGGAGGAAGCTGGATGTCATTGTCCACCTAGGGACAAATGACCTGGCTAAGAAAGGAATTAGAGCAGTGCAGGAAGAGTTTGTAGAATTGGGGAGGGGCCTTAGACAAGTTGCACGCACGGTAACCTTTTCGGAGGTGCTGCCCATCTATGGCGTAGGAGAGGCTGGGGTGTTCTGTACCATGGGATTCAATCAGTGGTTGAAAAACTGGTGCACAGCTCAGGGATTTGGCTTCATTGGGGACTGGGGGTCCACCTGGAGTGATGCAAGCCTATACTGGCATGATGGGCTGCATCTGTCCAGGAGGGGAACCAGGATCCTAGGTGATAGGTTTAAATGCTTCATTGGCAAGCATTTAAAGTAGCCAAGGGGGGAGGCACTGGAAAGGAGCAGGAAATCTAGCCCCCAAAAAAAATCATGGTAGTAAGCGGTGGCTTACCAACATAGAGGTGGTGATAGGGAGAAGAGCAGGGGTAAATAGGCGAAAGTGACAAAGGCAAGAAGGACAGGGATGGGGCAAAAAGGAGTAAGGCCATCAGGAAATGGAGTGTAATGAGTACCAGTGCCCGTAGTCTGGACAACAAGCTCCCTGAGCTGGTGGCCTTGATGGAAGAGGGATGCCTGGATATTGTAGCAGTCACAGAAACATGGTACACAGAGAACCATGATTGGGATGTTAACATACCAGGGTACATAACCTACAGGAGAGACAGGCGGGGGGGGAGGAGTAGCTCTCTATGAAAAGGAAGGGATAAAAGCAACTGAACAAAAGAGTAAACAGGGATGAGAGGAGGCACTGTGGGTCTCTGGAGACTGGAAAGGGCACCACAATCTGCACAGGGGTTGTGTACAGACCCCATGTCAGGGAGGGAATGGACAAGGATATGATAGAAGGCATTCTTAGGATGGCAGAGAAAGGGAAATACTGTTGATGGGAGACCTGAATATGCCAGATGTTAACTGGAGCACATTTGCTGCAGCCACATCCAAAACAGGGCCATTCTCGATGCCCTACAGGTGGCAGGCTTCAGGCGGCTAGTTTTGGAACCCACTTGTGAGGGAGCAATCTTAGACCTCGTGCTCTCAAATGGGGGCAGTGAGAGGATCTCAGATCTAGAGTGGGTTGCCATCTGGGAACAAGTGACCATCAAACAGTGTGGTTCATGTTAAACTCAACTACAGAGTCAAGCCATACAAAAGTGAGGGTACTGGACTTCAGGAGGGCTGACTTTGACAAGATGGGAGAGTGCCTCAGAAAAGCACTAGCAAACAGGCTAGAAGGAGGGGTGGAGCAACAATGGGGAATCATCAAAACTGCCATCACGGAGACAACAAGCCTTTGTGTGAAGCAAATAAACAAATCAAAATGAAAGAAAAAGCCACCATGGTTCTCAAAAGAGGTGGCTGGGAAAATCAGGGAGAAAAAGATAGCATTCTGGAAGTATAAGGAAACACAGAAGGAGCAGGACAGAGAGCTGTACCAGTTAAGGTAGAAGAAAGCGGGGAGGGAAGTCAGAATAGCAAAGGCCCAAACTGAGGAAAAGATAGCCAACTCGGTTAAGAAGGGGGATAAAACCTTTTATAGGTACATCAGAGAACATAGAAAGACAAAGGGAGGGATAGTGACGCTGAACAAAATGAATGGTGGGTGGGCAGAGGGGGACAGTAAAAAAGCAGGGATACTGAACGAGTATTTCTGCTCAGTACTCACAAAAGAGGAGGGGGAAGTGCCTAATCCAATTAACAGAAGCACTCTTGATAGTGGGGTTGATCCCAGCTGTTTCACAGAAGAAAGGGTTCTGCAAGAACTCCTAAAACTGAAGGTGGACAAAGCAATGGGCCTGATGGAATTCACCCAGAATTCTAAAAAAATTAAGGGGAATTAGTGAGGCTCACTGACTACTCTTTTAATAAATTATGGGAGGATGGTGTGTGGTACCCAAGGACCGGAGGAAGACGGATGTGATTCCCTTCACAAAGTGGGACCAAGACAGAGGCAGGAAACTACAGACCTGCGGTTTGACCTCTGTGGTAGGGAAAGTGATGGAGTCACTTCTGAAGGAAAGAATTGTTGAGTACCTAGAGGTCAGTGGGCACTGGACCCAAGGCAGCATGGGTTCTAGCAGGAAGGTCATGTCAGATGAATCTAATAGATTTCTTTGACTGGGTGACCAAAGTAGTAGACCAGGGAGGGCTGTGGACATGGCCTACCTACACTTTAGCAAGGCATTTGACACAGTCCCACACAAAAGATTAATAGTCAAATTAACCAACCTGGGAGTGGGTCCCAGGGTGGTAGCCTGGGTAAAACATTGGCTGAACAACAGGACACAGAAGGTAATTGTAAATGGAGTCCACTCTGAAGAAAGAGGGTTTACTAGTGGGGTACCGCAGGGTTCAGTACTGGGTCCAGTTCTTTTTAATGTCTTTATAAGTGACATTGCAGAGGGACTGGAAGGAAAAGTATGCCTCTTTGCAGATGACACAAAGATCTGCAACAGGGTTGATACACAAGGAGGTGTGAAAAGGATGAGAAGGGACTTGGCAAGGTTGGAGGAATGGTCAGAAGTATGGCAGCTAGAATTCAATGCAAAGAAGTGCAAAATAATGCACCTGGGAAACAAGAACCCAGGGAAGATTACACAATGGGGGAGGTAGTAACAACAACAAAAAGGAAGGGACTTAAGGTAATCATATCAGATGACCTTAGGTTAGCAAGCAATGTGAGAAGGCAGTAGGGAGGGCTGGGGGTATACTGGGATGCATGGGAGGCATCACCAGCAGAAAACAGGAAGTTGTTATCCCTCTGTACAGACAGTTGGTGAGACCCCCATCTGGAGTACTCGTCCAGTTCTAGAGACCCCATCTCCGCAAGGACATAGGATAGAGGCAGTCAGAGGAGGGCAACTAAAATGGTGCAGAGTCTGCAAGAGAAGCCGTATGAGGAGAGACTAAAGGAGCTTAATATGTATACCCTTGAGGAAAGAAGGGAGAGGGGGACATGATAGAAACTTTAAGTACCTCAGTGGAATCAGCAAAGTCCAAGAGGTAGCATCTTTCAGAAAGAGACATGCAAGAACAAGGGGACACAATTTAAAAGATAATGGAGGCGGTTCTGGGGCAATGTGAGGAAGTATTTTTCACAGAGAGAGTAGTGGATGCATGGAACAGCCTTCCTGAGGAGGTTGTGGGCTCTAAAACTGTGGGAGAATTCAAGAATGCATGGGACAGACATAAGGCACTTCTTGTGGGGGGTAGGAAGAAATAGGCTGTTGGTTAACTAGGATCTGCGGCCTATCCTGTAGGTAGGGAAATGGGCAGACTAGGTGGGCCAAGCGGTCCTTATCTGCCATCAAAGTCTATATTTCTGTGTATCCCTCTTCACCGTTACCAGTCTGAACTTTTTCTGCCATCAAAAGACGCAATGATGACGCCTGGGGCCAGATATTCAGAGGATTTCCTATGTGCAAAGATTGCACTGCACCCCAGATTGCGCTTGCACTAGGTCTTCAGCCGGCTATATTCAGAGGCTTAGCGCTGGCTCTAAGCACTTTGAATATAGGGTGCAGCGCGCAAGCAACAGGTGGGAGCACAGCACTCTTGCGCAGTACTGAATATAGCTCTGGGGACAGGGCAGGACACGAAGGGGACGCAGTGCTGCAGCACTGGGCATGGCACTGGGAAGGGAGCATCAGAGTGGGGTAGCTGTGGATGGGCGGTGAGGGCATCAAGAACAGACACAGTATACAGGTGCAACAGTACAAGAACAGAGACAACACAGGTGTAACAATATCAAAAATAAACTTTAATCTCCACAACAGGTAACAGGCCATAAAAACAGGAACATGGGAAAGGGGAAGGGAGACAGGGTATGGGGTGCAAAAACTGAAACAAAATTGAGGGCATCTGTTCAGCTCAAGCTGTCATAGTACTGCTGGCAGAGGGGGTGGTGCTGCTGAATGGGGAGCATTTGTTTGCAGCAGACAGGTGACTAGCTGTGTGACTGCCTCCTCTGTCCCCTCTAGCCTTGTAGCATGAGGTACTGTTGTGCTGGAGCAGTTCGTCCTGTCCCACCGATTCCTCCAGTTGCTGGCCCTCTGCTACACTCTTGTCAGACACCTATGGACAGAAAGAATATGTACTCAAGCCAGCTGAGTTCACAGAATGGAGCATGCCATTGTTGCCTATCATATGCAGCCATGGGGGAAGTCTCCCAGCACAGGCACCAACATGCCTCAAATGGAACACGGCGGATGCACAGGTGCTGTGGAGTGGAGATGGCCCATGCCAGCCAGCTACCTGGACATGTGCAGCTGGAACCCATGGAAGGTACTGTGCCACCGTGTTACCACTGGGCTGATGTGCAGGTGCCACTAATGTCTGCAGGGAATGGGGCCTGTGGGCACTGCAAGACAGGGCTGATGCATATGTTGCATCTTTGACAAAGTAAGTGGCATATGGTGAACACCGTGCCCCCTGGGACCTCACAAAGTGATGTGGCTGGTAGGCCTGGGTAGCAGCAGTGCAGGTGTGTCACCGTGTCCAACCCTGTACCATGTCAAATGTGGCAGACCAGGGACTGCACAAGGGACCCAAACACTGCTGAGTTGCACTAGCAGTGATGGCCCCATGCGGCAGCAGGGCTGATGTAGATTAACTCATACCAACAATGGACATGGTGGTATGCATGCGGCACATGCAGACGCAGCAGCACCATGCCATAGGCTGCCATGCAGTGGCATGTGTCGAGTGTTAGGGTGGGGTGCATGGACAACTTGTGGTTGTGCAAGGGGACACCAGCACACAGGTCAGTTATGGGGTGCATGACAGTGCAGGCAGAGCCCATTGTGTGTTAGTGGCAGGATGGGACACAGGCACACACATGTCGCACAGAGCAACGATGCACAGGGCAGGGACCAAACGGCAGTATGGTGTGGGCTGGCCACGGTGCACGACACTGCAGCGGTGCTGTTCATGACAGAGTGCTGCACACACACTGCACCATCAGCACAGCAATGATGGACACCGTGCCTTGGCTGGGATGGGCCAGTGATCTTATGTTCATCACAGCATTATGGAGATTCTGGCTTGGGGTGTGTGGGGCTGGCAAGATAAGTGACAATGTCCTGGGGGTCCCCACAGGTGGCATATCAACCACCCTGCCACATATGGCATGCTGCAGCTATACTCTTCCCTGCTTCAGATTGATGGGCCACCACTCATTCCAAAATGCTGCCATGCAAACACAGCGGCAAATAGTGATGCTGCCCACGCATATTCATGCAGCACCCTGAGTCCTCCCCCAGTGTATGTCTTGGTGGCCGCCAAGTAAGTGCGGGTAAGTGGAATGTGCCCCATGACAGGACCCCGAAGGTCACAGGGTGCATGGCCCCATGACGACTGCCTGTACAGTTGGCCTTCCTGGATACACTGGAGTCCCCATCCCCATGACAGCGCTTTGTCGGGTATCCTGTGCCATGGCCCAAAGCACACTCTCACAGGGTCCCACCCACACCACGCAGCTGTGGCCCAACTGTGCACCACACTGTGGGCCCCTGTTGGCACGAGGACACCACACAGACCATTGCCAGCCACCCGTTGGCAGCCGCCAGACACAGGCCTGGCTGGGGGGTGGGGCGGCCCCAGCCAGTGGTGTGGTAACCACCCCTGAGGTGATGTGCAATGGCACCATCCACTGTGGCTAGGGGCATCTGTGCCACATGCCAGCATGGTGGGGGCAATGGCACATCATGGCAGGGATGCAGTGGGATGCACCTCAGTGGCACATATGTGTGCTGTCTGGATGGTGCACACCGTGACATGGCCCGAGGGCACTGTGGGCCCGCTGCCCATGTGCTGGGTCAGTGCCCACCACCAGATGCCCTGAGATGGCATCCCCACATGGGGCCTGCAGCATGGGGGCCACAGCTACCTGGTACTGGGCCGCAGCTGTGGTAGTGGGATGGACCCATGTGGCGGACAGGTCCACTTATACCGTGGGCACACCTGGTAGGGGTACATGCCCTTCATTTGCCTGTGGTTGTGAGGACACGGCAACCCAGCCCAAGTGGTTTCACATGGACAATGTGTGGCCCCACACACCCACTGGCGGCACCCTATACAGTGCACACCTCTAAGGCCTGTCACTCCCACTCACCCTTCCCAGCTGGCCAAGGTGCCATGTCCCAGCGGAACGGCACACTGGTCGACCCCAGGTAAACCCCTGGGGCCTCTGGGGGCCACAGTGCCACTGCCACCTGTCAGCCATAGAGATGGTGCCATTTCCATTGCCATGGAGTAGCATGTGTGGCTCATTCAGGGAGTAGCCCACCTTTGCTACCAGTACAGTTCTGTACATCTGGGACAGCCACTCAAGAGACCCATACGGGCATGTGGCCCATGCATATCAGTGTGTAGTGGTGTCCAACAATTTCTGCGCACACATGTAGGCCCGAGGACACACACGATGCTGGGTAATCACCTGTCTGCCATGTCCAGCTGTGACTGGTGTGGGCTCCATCACGGCCCGGGGACCAGTCTCCCGACGCCCTTCTCTGCCAGTGCTGCAGCTGCTGTCCTTGCTGCTTTTGGCCTGCTTGTTCCTCAAGATCTGTGGGGGAGACAAGAACAGATGTGGTGAGAACCTTGTCATGCAGCAGTACGCCCTATGCAGCTCGCACACCCTAGGCATCTGCATGTCTGAACCTAGCGGGGACCACCCTCCATCTGTGGTAGTCATGGAAGGGCATGCAGGGCAGCCTTATGGTGCACTCATGTCACCAGCTGTAGCATCCCGTACGATGTAAGGGATGCTCTCCATGGATCTGCCCCCTCCCCCCGGGGTGTTGACACTGAGTGGGCATATGGACTGCCGTACTGGACCCCAACTCGGCTGACATGTGGAGGTACCCAGACATGGTGGGCATGGTCCCAGTCCATGCATGATGCGCGTGGGTATGCATGGCTTGATCATTGCCACACGACTGCAGGGGCATGGCATACGGGCGTGGCAGACCGGACTGCTACATACTCATACTTGGGACATGTGCCAGTACTGCGTGTCATAGAGGGTGGAGGTATGCACACAGTTCATGGAACATACGGGGATGCAGCTGTGTGGCAGTGGGTGGACTCACGTGCTTTATAGTCCCTGGACAGTACTTGGCTTCCACAGTGGCATGCTGCCAGGTTGGACGGCAGGGCCACTAGGGTGGCAGCCACTGTGCCAGGCTGTGGGTCACAGTATGGCTATGTATGATGTGGCTTGGGTTTCGGAAGTTGGTGGTGTGAGAGAAGGATGCTCAACTATGCGCTCCCTATTTTGAGGAGAAGAATAGGGAAGCAGGGAGACTTTGCCTAACAAATATTTACAAAAGGTGTGCCACCGTTGCCTTATTAGCTAGTCTCCTGTCCAGACAAACTTATTGTTGGCCCCAGTCGTGTGCTGTTTCCCTTCCTGCTCTCTTTCTGCCCACAGGAGGAAGGCCTGTGAGGGGGGACCAGGGCTGGAGCTCTCGGCACAGAGTCGGATTGTGAGCAAAAAAGAGGAAGCCTTTGGAGCGGCTGCAGGAGTGGGAGACGGTGCACCGGTTTCAAAGTGAAGTGACCCACCAGAGTCCAGCCTGTGACACTTGCTCGATTCTTTGGAAAAAAATATTTAAAATCATAATCATAGGAAAAATATAAACGGCGTTCTGCCTTTTCCCTTTTTTAAATTTTTTACAGAGTCTTTTTCTATACAGCTTTATAAATTTAATACCTGGGTGACATATTTTAATTTTTATGAATTATCCTTATAAATAACTTACTTAAATGTTTGTGTCTGCACTTATAAAATTAGTTTAATTTTCGTGCCATATGTTAATTCTGTCATGTGAACACCTTGCACATAAACACACCTTTACCTGTAGCTGTATACACAATTCAATACGTCATTTTTTCTTTGACCTACACTTCGGCGTGGCGTCTTATGGCTCGTGGTCCGTTGCTAACAGTCTGCAGTTTTTATTTAGCCTTTGTTTTAGATTGGAGTTTTAGATTGCCAAGCATTGTGCTTGCATTTTCTTAACATTGCCTAAATTGTTAAACAGACCTCCGGTGAAAGCGTAGGTCCTCCTAACGGCTAAAAATAAATTTGTCCTGACTTTCAGCATCTGCTTATTAATCATTTTTCCCTCACAACACTTGGAGTTTATAGCCAGCTTGTCTTTGGGGGGACAAAAAAAAAACGCTATACTGGTGCCAGGCCAAGAGCCGTACAGTTTAATGGTGGAAAGTAAGCTTTGAATTACACTAATTTTATTTTATTTTTGAACTCCTCTTTTTATAAATTTCACTATAGAAGTAGTTATTCCCATCTGGTAGCTTTAAAAACTCAGGTGTAATTTACCATAAAGTTTGCTTTTTAGTCCTGAACTTAAAAGAGCTCCTTTTTTTCCTTTTTTCACTATTCATTACTCACTATTGCCTGCTTTATATTTATATTTACACTTATATTGAGCTTTCCACGAATTTCCACGGCGTTTCATGGAACAAAACTAATTAAAAAGGCAAAAGAACTTGAGAAGCAGCTTTGATTTTCAAATTTCACATTTCACTGAAGGGCTAGTAGTACTAAACTCCAGACGAAAGCCCAATTTGGTTATGGACAAGTAACTCTTTTGGTGGTTGATTTTTTTTGAAAAGAATTGATTCATCCTGTTGATCTTCTCTTTTAGTGAACTCAATCATAGGTGCTTTCAGACGAGAGGGAAAAAAAAATTGACTTTTCTACGCATTGACTACACTTTGTTGGACAAGTTGTGATTGATTCTATGGACTTTGTGGGGTTCTGAGAAGGACTATTTATCTAGAAATAAACAAAGAAAGTGTTCCTTTAAGTATCATTTGATAAAACTTTGGAAACATTTGGGACTTTTGACACGTGACCTGAGTGTTTACTTTTTCTTTTTTCTACTGTTTTCCCTACTGTTAAGTACTAAATCTTAAATTCTATGTTGAGGTATAAATTATATTAATATTTAATATCTAAATATGTATACTCATAGTGGAAAGATAGTACATAAGGATTCCGAGGGAAAAGGAGAGAATGATTAATACCCACACTGAAAATAAGGAAAGTAACAGTGTTATTGGTAACAAGGGACCACAAAATTGTAGTAGTCTAAAAAATGGTTTACAAAAGAAAAAGAAAATGGTTGTGTATTTGCGCAGGACTTAGTTATTTCTGCTTCCACTCCTAAGGATTTAATGGGATCCTCCCTTTCCCCAACTTCCCCATACCTGCTTAAGGAGGAGTTGGTGTTTAAACCCAAAGTAGAAAATGTTTATATTAACAAGAAATGTAGTGAACTAAGGACGGAACATAGCAAACTCTCAAGTACGAGGGCCACAAATTTAGGTATTTCTGACTCATTGCTTTTAAATGAATCTCTGAAATCTGATTTAAACAGAGAAGGAAATAATATTAAATACGCTAATTCATTTTTTTCTAACATAGGATCCAAAACTAAAGGGGAGAAAAAAGTCTTAAATGAAACATGCCCAAAAATTAAGCAAACCCGTCAAGGAAAAATAACTGATTTCTTTTTACATAACTATTAAAAAAATCTGTTGGAGCTTTCATAAAATAGGTTAACCCCAATGCAATGTCCGAATGACTGTGCCACTCACACTTTTAACCATGACCCAGAAATGTCACTGCATCCAACACAGATTGAATTTTTTTAATCCAGGGTAAACAAATAGTAGTATAGATAAATATTTGGGTCATTCAATAGAGTCACTTACACTGGCTGAATCTCCAGAAAAAATGTTTATTAAATTGGATAAGGAAGTCGAAGCTATAGAAATAGACCCAGAATTTTTAAAACAATGTCCTGATACGATATCAAAATACACGATTAAAGCATTAACTCATCCAATAATGGCCAGTATAGTCCTTTTAGAGGCCTGTAACGGCCTAAAATATCATATTGAAAGATTATCTGATTTCGTAATCAATTTCACACCTGAACTGAATGATAAACTTGAAAGTTTAAGGAAAAATAAACATGATAAGTTAACTCAAAAACCTTCTTTCTCCCCTATTTTAATTCTCCTTTCGCCAAAAAATAAAAAGAAAGCAGCTAAGAACAAAAATGAATCATTAGCTAATAAAGACGGAAATTTTAATAAATCCAATAAAAAGCAGTTTAAACATAACAAAAAGGAAACATCTCAGAAAACATCAGGGAAAGTCTCTTAACAAGATTAACTTAAATAGGATTGATAAGACCTTGGGGGGGACTGATCGGGGATGATTCTGATGATTTACCAACAATTTCCTTACCAAAAGATCTGAATAAACTTAATGACCAAGAGGCAGTAAGTAATAAGGATAATTCAAATTCGGGAGTGGATTCGAACCTTTTTCTACAACAAGACCCCATCAATCATCTACCTACACCTGTTTCCTCCAATAGTGACCATCTTATTTTTACAGGGGAATTAAGTGGTTTTCAAACTTGAAAATATTTATCTAAAACCGTATGAAACAAATGAAATGCTTTTTGCCTTAATGACTTATTTATTTCAATCAAAGCTAGAAATCCCAGAGGCAGTGAATAGCATTAGGTGTGTCTAGTGAAACATAACAGTGCCTAACTTTCCAGTGTATGTAATTTTATCTGACATGGATTTGACAAAAAAAATCTGGACTAAACGCTTTTCAAACAGTTTAGATATTTCAATCTCTTCTCCTGTAAATTGGTCGACCATTTGGAAACAGGTGTATGGGACGGATAAATTATCTCCTATATCCCTTACTCTGGAATATGTAAGCTCCACTTTATCAATATTAAATTGGAACTTTGATAGAAAGCCCCAATCAAACTATCTATCTCTGTTTGGAGTTGAAAGATTTGATGGGGAAAACAATCAATCACTTTCCATTTTTATCAAGTTACTTCTTACGGTTTGCACAAGCACCGAGATTTCCCCTACGGAGCTAGGGTCTATTTGGAGAGCTCATATAGAAGTTATTGACACCCACATAGACACAGAAATAAAATCTTTACCTTTATTTAGGGAATTACTGTCCAAGGCTTATATGTTAGATAGAGTGCACATACATTTGATTGATCTCCACTTTTCGGTAATTACTAATAACTTTAATCCGGAGAAGACTGAAGTCTCATGACGATGTCCTTTACAATATCTTTCTTCCCCCACAAAACATTGGAGAGAGAGAGAGTTTAACCTACAAAGATATACCCTCAACAGATTCTATCAGTTTACTAACATGGAATATAGCTGGCTTAGGGACCAAACTGAATGATAGCCATTGGAGTGAATTCGTTACACAATCTGAAATTATGTTATTCCAAGAAACATGGATGTCGGTAGAAGTATCTCTCAATGGCTATGAGGCTTTCAGTTTACCAGCATTAAGAGGAAAAAAATATGGCAGATTAAAGGGAGGTTTAACTACTTTTGTTAGAATTAGAAATGGTATTCAAGTCCTCTGTCAAGCTGCTTTTAGAAACGTCTCTCTATTAAATGTAATAAAATGGGACCTACTCACCTTCTTGGTTGTAAATATATATGCTCCCCTGGGCCTCCCAGCAGATGCTTTGGAAAATCAATGAGCTGAACTATTGCAAATTATTGACTCCATATATGTAAATCGTAATATTGATTTTATTCTGGTAGGAGATTTTAATGCCCGTATCTCAAATTTTGACAATCTTCAATCTCTTCAATCTCTGATGTATATGGGTGATTTAAAACCTAGAAAATCTGCAGACACATGCTTAAATATGGCTGGGCATAAGTTAAAAGACTTTATTATAAAAAATAACCTGCTGATCCTCAATGGAAGAGAATTGGGAGACCCAGGTGGGGCACATACATACTATTCCCCAAAAGGGAATAGCGTTATTGATTTTTGTTTTAATTTCACCAGAAAGTTACGAGTGTGTAAAGAATTTTCAGATAATAGCAAGACCTGAAAGCGACCATGCTCTACTGATGGTTAGTTTCAATATCTTAAAAAATTAAAAAAACAGTAATAGATGAAAAATACCCTGTTCCTTTAGTTCCAGCAAGGAAGGATCAACTTTGTATAAATGATAAGAATATGAAGAAGGTTGAACACATTCTTTAGTCCTCTAATTCAACCTTATTAGCTAATTCATTGTACTCAAATATCTCTAGTAAGACTATAAGAAAATTTGAGGAGCTACTCTCCACTATCTCATCTGAAATTTATGTCAACACTACCCAACAAACCTCTTCATTGACTTGGTTTGATTCACAATGCTTGAAAGAAAAACAGAAGTTGGGGAAATTAATCAGAGAGAATATTAAAAATCCCTCCTGTTTTAGATAACGTAAACCTAACTCAGGCTCGTAGAGCATATAAAAAATTCCTGAATCTTAAAAAAATTTGAGTTTACCCAAAAAAGATGGGAATCCATGCACCAAATTATAACAAAAAAATATGCCAAAGCATTTTGGAGCATGGTTGCAAGGGGAGTCAAATTTCATCAAACCACCCTGTCAACATATATTCCTAAAGAAACTTGGGTAACTTACTACTCTAAATTGTTTAATAATGATTCTATTAATATGTTGGAAATGACTTTGCCTGGTGAGGTTTATTTACTATCATATATTCCCCTGGCTATTTCAATTGGAGATGTAGCATTAGCTATTTCTAAATTAGCAAACAACAAAGCTCCTGGGCCTGACAAGGTACCAGGAGAAGTCTTTAAAGAAAATCAAAACTTCTGGATTCCCTTTTTAGTAAACTAATTCAATGTCTGTTTAAGAGAAAGACTTATTCCCTCATCTTGGAAAAAAAACATAATAATCCCCATCCACACAAAAGGTTCATACTACTCGCCTAGTAATTACCGACCAATAAGCCCCCTGGACATTGTAGGTAAAATCTTTGCAAGCATTATGCTAACTCAACTACAAGACTGGGTGGATACAAAAAGTCCCCTTTCTAACTTTCAAGCAGGATTTCGAAAGGGGTTTTCAGCTATTGATAATGTGTTTGTTTTGGCTCATTTTCTGGAGAAATCTGTTCAATTTAGAAAAATGAATTTGATTGTTTTACTTATTGATTTCTCTGCTGCGTTTGACTCAGTGGATATAGGGGGATTCTTTGAGAAATTCTTGAGAAATGCGGTCTCCCCTACTCCTTGTTGCTCCCCATTTTTCTCCTGCGCACTGATATTGTTACAGCAGTGAGATATGACCAAATGGGATCTATTTCTGATTATTTTCCTCCCAATAAAGGGGTTAAGCAGGGCTGCCTCTTGGCACCATTATTATTCAATTTATATATAGATTCCATCTTAAGCTTCAATTTAAATAGTTATCTGGATTCCCCAAAAATAATGAATCGACATGTTCACTGCTTAGCATATGCAGATGACTTAGTACTTCTGTCTCTGTCTGCCAAAGGTTTACAAAATAAATTTGACCAACTGATAACCATATGTGATAAATTACATTTGGAAATAAACTTGGAAAAAACAAAACTAATGTCGTTTGGGAATCAAAAAATTAAACCTAGGATTTATTATAAAAACAACGTATCGAAATTGTTTCATCTTATAAATATTTAGGTATAACGCTTCATGTTAAAAACTTTTGGAATCTGCATATAAAAGATCAAATTGCTAAAGCTAATCACATAGTTTAAGCACTACTAAGGTTTAACTGTAATTATGGAGGATCTTCGCTAATACCAGCAATTATAGCAGGGGAAGCAAAAATTAATCCCCTCCTCTTATATGGGGAATAAAACAGGTCCCGCAGTTGGAATTGCCACTGCTCTATTACTATAAAGCCATTCTACAAGTTCCATCTTCTATGACTGGTTCCATAGTTAGAGGAGAATTAGGTAGACTTCCCCTGGCAGAACTGATCAAACTAAAGCTAATTGTTTATTGGCTCAGAATAATAAGTAATAAAAATAATGGTTTACCCTGATTATGTGTTAAGGAAAAAGAAACATGGTATATTGAGGACTTTTATTCCCCATGGTTACAAGCACTTCTGTATAACCTAGATAACTCTGATTTCTCACACTTATGGCGTGATTATCAGCTTAACATAAAGATCCATGAATCCTACAAAGCTACAGTAAAAAGGAAAATATTTCACTTAGCATTTGTTAGACAAATGTCCTTAGTTCGTACCCAAAGACAAGCCTTATGGCTTAGTCAAAACAAAATAGATTCAAATTTAGAAGTCTATCTCCAAATTCCCCTTGCCCCTAAATACGGAAAAGTCATTACCTGGGCAAGATTTGGATTCATTACATCAAAATACATGTATTTTAATTTATTATTAAATCAACTTGACATAAATAAGAAAAAATGTTTATGCAAGAGAGGTTTTGAAGAGATTCTTTTGCATGTTAAATTATACAATGCCCCTTATATACTTATGCACGAAATAAATACCTCAAGAATTTTCTGACAAAGTGTATCGATTTAGCCTATGACCCAGTTTTTATCTTAATGCACCCAGGGACAGTTGATGAAGCTATTAGTATTGGAATGTTTTTAATATTTATAATACGTTATTAAAAAAAGGCTCATTTAAAGAGATAAAGAAGAACATAAAAACAAAAATATTGTTTTTATTGTACCACAGGTTCTTTATAGAGCCTTGATTGTGACTGTATTCTCTTCACACAAGCCAGTCATAATTCTATTATAAAATGTATTTTAGATTGATTCCTTTTTTATTTCTTTTGTTTTATAATTGTATTTTTTATGCACTTTTTATTCATTGTAATGTTCATAAAGTTTTGTCATGAAATTTTAATGGAAGAACAATAAACTTGAAACTTAAACTTAAGCTATGTATGATGTGCTGTCCACAGGTCGCTGCCGGATAGGGGCTACCAGATCTGTGCCAGTGGCGCAGGTGTCTTGTGGCATCCCCTGCTGTGCGGCTGGACCTGTTGTGCCCCCGGGAGTCCCAAGTGTTAGTGGCCATACATTAGCACAGGGTCATCCCAGTGCTATAGAGTTCCTATGTGGTGCATGTGGCCAGCAGGGCGTGTTGGGGCTCCCCGTTGAGGGCCATGGTGCTAGCGGGGTGGCTGTCCTGTTGTGTACATACCTTGGTACCCGTCTGCCTATATGCCCTTAAATGCACCAGCCACACACCACACTGCACTCACCAGGTCTGTGGACTGTGCCTTGGGGCACCATGGCCTGTAGATCCCGCAAGTGGCGCTGCTTCTGTCGTTGGAGATCATTGTACTATTGTTGGATTTCTGCTTGCGGCGCTGGCGACCCAGGTTCGGGAATGGACTTGAGTCACTGGAGGGCCGGCCTGGGAGAAAGATGGAGCATTCTAGGGACTGTTCTCCTTTTCCGGGGGGTTAGTGGGGACACCACCCGGCGCTTGACTGACCCCTGGTGGAGGACGGGGGTACTGCAGCGACCGGCGCTCATCAGTACTCAGGAGGTGGGGCGGACACAGGACGTCATTGCATGTTCCCGCCTCCCGCAACAACAAGGAGGGGAAACATTCCTGCTGCCACAATGAAGCCCGCTCCGGCTGCATTAGGCGCTCAGGCTGACTCCTGCCTTTCCCAAGTTCACGGCACCCTTGGTCAAGGTGCCATGACCCCGCCCTGGGGGGGGGCCAGGGGGTTCAGGGAGGACCGCTACAATGTGAGCAGCTGCAGCTGGAGTCCGTGACCGGGCTGATGGTCTCAGCGTGGGGATGCTGGGGGCAAAATTGTAAATTAAAAAAAAAAAAGGAAATTATACATGGATGTTTGACCCTATACTCTACCTGTTTCAGGAAGCAGCTTTGTCTTGGTTTGATGTTGTGCCTGTGGGTTAGCCACAGGGATGTGGCCCCCTGGCAATGTCCATCCCTGAGTGCCTAAAACCAGCGACTGCAGCAGCACCACTCATGGCCAGATCAGGTGGTCCCATGCTGCAGTGGGACAGGTGTGTGGGGAGCATATGTCAGATGGGGCAGTGGCCTTACCCTCGCCCACCTTTGTGGTGCTGTCACTACCCCCTCCTCACTCTTGTCGCATCACTTCCTCTGGCAGGTACCATGGACAACAGTTGCAGACAGCATGCCCACTGCTTTAGTGCAGAAGAGCTACATGCATTGGCACAGGCCTACAAGGCCATGGAGGAGATACTGTCCCACAGGAGGAGCACCAATGCCTGTGTTCTGAGGGCCTGGGAGGAGATCACAGATGAGGTGAATGCCATTGACAGCTTGGGGGTGGACTGTGGAGGCAGTACAGAAGTGCTTCCCAAGACGTGCGGAGATGCACAAAGGAAACCATGGTGACGGTGCACAGGGAGCTAGATGCCATGAGTGGGGGCCCTCGGGCACCGGTGGCCGCCCAGTCCCTGTATCCGATGGAGGAGATAGTGGCATCAATACTGCAGCCAGTGGAGGTGGCAGGGGTGCCTGGTGATGGCTGTGAATCCTAAGTCTGGCCCGCCTAGCCATGTGAGTACTTGCAAGTGTTTCACCCCCGTGCACATGGGTTGGTAGTGCTGTTGTCTACCAGTGTTGGGGCACACTATGGCCATTGCCATGAAACACATGGTGTGGGGCATCATCGCCCTCTTCCCACAGGCGTGATGCCCTGCTGTGGGCCTGCCAACAGCCGGCTGCAAATTGCGTGTCACCTGGCCATCTGCAGGGGTGAGGGATGTGCACCCAGGACTGGTGGAGTGTGCTCGTTCGCATGGTGTGTGGAGACAGTGTTGTATCATGTGTTGCCATGGGTGATGCAGGCATCTGACTTAAGTTTTGCAGCCACTAGCCAGCAGTGCTAATGACTGGGAAAATCCACTGGCCCCACAGACTTTTTTTACTGATCCAGCTGGTACACTTACTGAAATGTTATCTTTTTCTATACAAGTCTGCAGGGATAGTTAAGAGAATATCTTACTAGCCCAGTACAAAATCTGCCAGCATTTGGCTAGTTGGCCAGTGCCAGTTTTGACCCCCTGCTGATGGGGTGTGACACCAAATGTGATGGTTGTGTGGCTGGCTGTTGGTAGTAGGGTGTGCTCAGTACAGTGCATGTTGTGTTTCACATGTGTGGCATGTACATGCACTGGTGATGGGTCATGGTAGTGGTGGCATTGCACACATCCCTCCCCACTGGTGGTGGTTTCCTGCCATGTGTGAATGTGTGTACTTCTATGTCACATTCAGCACCTGCCTGCAGACACTGAATTGGCATACGGCACCATCTTTCCGGGCATGCACACTGCCCCACATTGTGTGGCGTAGTGTCTACTGCATGCTGCACTACTGCCCCGTCATATATCTACATCACAAGCCATGACATCAGAAATGGAGGAGGATACCATGGGACCATCCTGGTTTGTGCAGTGCCTGCCATCCAACTGGCCATACCAGCCGGAGGACTACTGTGAGGAGTCCCTGGAGGAAGACCATGATGAGATGCACATTGAGAACCTAGAACTGGCAAGGCTGGCTCCACACCAGAGGACTGGTTCCTAGCTGCACTAGAGAACCTGTACAGGGCAGTAAGGCAGCTGTGACCACAGTGGCAGACACTGTGAGGGCTGGCCATAGCCCCAGCCTCTCCAGTGTGTGCAGCCTCATTGCACAGTAGACACAATGGCATACACCGATGCCGTGGGATAACAGGACGAACACAGCCAGGACACCCAGTTCCATTGGGATATCATGCACATAGGATTGCAGGCAGGCCTGCACCTGGGCCAGGGTGACACCTTCACCATGAGCCTCTCCCATACTGTTGTTGCCCCATTGCAGTGGTAGTCGCAGACAGACATAAGTGATGCATATGTCCCCAACCTCAGGCGGTCCTCCCTTCCTCTTGCATAACCCGCAGCAGCTACTTCTGATGTGTGTCGCTCACGGCCCTCACGTTGTGGCCTGCCTGGCGTGGTGTGCAGCCTCTACCCCACCTAGCTGGTGGGTCTTCCTTTTGACTCCAGGTCCCCCCACCCATCATTGTGTCTGCCCATACAATCCTGTGTACCACATCTATGAAGGTGGACCACTACTGCCCAGCACCCTTCGTCCCCATCCCCTACCTGTTGTGCTATTGTCAGTATTGGCAGCCCAGACCACTGCTCAGCATGTATGGCACTGTCTGTGTACCATATCATTCCCCCCCTTGCCCTGTGGCATGGGCATATGTGTTAAGCACACCATGTTGTCCACTTTCTTGCTCATAAAGCACTGCTTGCATTGTTTCTGATGTTAATGCTTCCTCTGTTGTTGTTGCTGCTACTGTTGGTGTTAGTACTGGTGATCTGTTTGCCTCATAATACAGTAGTGAAGCATGCAGCATTGTCCTGTGTGGTTTGTACTCGCCTGCCAGATCCACAGATGTTACTTACGTATGCAACCCCTCACCCCTGCATTTTTGCAAATGACAGGTGGCATGCTGTTGAAGCTGACAGCAGTACCTGGTGGGGACTGGGTTCGGGAGGACTAGGTTACTCGGCACAGGGGGCCTAGGTTTGGCTACTCTGCACAGGGGCACCCAAGTAAATCCAAATACAGGAAGCAATAACTGTAATGTCCAAAACCAGGAATGGAATTCTATAGTGTGGCTTTTATTCACATCCAAACTGAATAAACAAAGCATAGACAGACCCCCACAGGGCTACATTCCTGGTAATGCAGATTAGAGATAACAGAACACTTCTTCACATTTCAGCCCTCAGGCTCTGAACCCACCAGGCACACAGCCCGGACTTGCACGCAGCTTTGGGTACACAGCCCGACTTGTAAACTACTTGGGTTTTCCCCATGGCCTGGCTCCCCCGCCGGCCACTTTATCCATGGTCCATTATGGGAATGAACCAGTTTTCCAATTGGTGGCTCCCCAAACCACCTTAGAGCCTTCGACTCCTAGAGGGAATTTTCTTTCCGTCCCATGTCTGGGTACTTCCCTCATCACTGGCCAAGTACATGAGGCAAAGTAGAAATCCACAGAGCAAATCCATAGAGGTGGACCTGGTTACTAAAGATGAGGGGGGGTCTCCCACCTCCAGCTCCCACAATCCATACCCAGCCATTTCTCTGGAAACCAAACAACTTTTTTCTGAAAGCTTGGCAATGTAGATTACTGGGTAGACGTATGTCACATCTCCTCTATATGTCTTGACTTCCCCTGTGTGCTGGACTTGAACATTCACTTTTGGCTAAGCCTGTTACTCTAGGCCTCCCACTACTTCAGTAGTCCAATCCCCACTTTAACACAGTCCAGGATGAAACATGGGCCCTTTAGAAAGAGCAGAACTCACCCTCCTGTTGCAGGTGCCCCACAGCCGAATCACAAAATCTTCTTGTACCCCACACTCATGGACAAAATAAGGCAGTTTCTTTCTCCAGCAGTAGCCAGGGGGTTGCCCCTGGAAATGCAGGCAAACCTTCCTGCCCCATCCCCTCAGGGATGGGGCACAGAGACCCGAATCAGCAGTCTCCACCACTAAAAAAACAGCTTACTGTGCCTCTCTTTAGGCGGAAACACACACCTTTCCCTATATGTAGCCCTATTTCAGGGCTGAGGCTCCAAAAGCCTGAGCACAGAGCTGCTGTGCTCCTCTCACAATAATCTCCAACTCCAACTGCCTGCAGACTGACTGTTCAAACCTCCCAACATTCTACTCTAACTCCTTTCTGCAGATTCCATTGTGGCTCATGCAGCTGCGATAGTTCTATGGTGATGTCATCCCTCAGTCTCAGCTGAGACTGAGAACAGAGTGAGACAGTGTGAAATCCATTTAACTGGAGTTTCACAAGCTGCCTTCCCTGCCTACCACTAGGTCTTACTGGGATTCTAGTAACCCCGGGTAACAAGGGGGTTAAACATATGATGCAGGTTGTGTTCTCCTGGGCCGTCCTGGTCATTCAGGGGCCTTGCCTGTTAAGCTGATCAGGTATCCTCTGATTCTGTATCAGATATGCTCTACATCTCTGTGACCAGAGGCATATTCCTCAGGTAAGTGTCATGTTGTGTAGTATACAACAGGCTAGGAAGATGGCACAGCCTTGCGAGGGATATACTGTAGGGCACCACTGGGACAGGTCCAGCCACTGGAACCACATCTTCAGCATGCTAAAGATGTGCACTATGATATTGTGTGTGGTGGTGTGTGCTGCACTGTACCTGTCCTCAGCTTTTGATGTTGATGCAGGGCGGTGGACAGGTGTGAGGAGCCAGGGGCACAGGGGTGTTAGCCATGGACCAGCACCCCCGATTGGCCCCCTACCTCGCAGACAGTAATACTTAATACTCAGGCACTTATCGTATAAGCATAAGTGTCAGGATCTGAGTTCTATGGTATTTTTCTACTAAGACTCATATAATCTCTGCTATCATGATTGTACCACTTGGGAGACACCTTTGTTTATACCATTGTATAATCATTAGTTAGACAATACTGCCATCTTTAGTTCTAGTGCAGAACAGTGATTACTTACGTAATTATGTGTGTAACCACAAATGGCCTTCATGAATACAGGTCCTTTGTTGAGTTATCTTGTCTCTCTGCTACCTCAGCATACTTTCCCAGGCTAGTGAGAAGTCAGGTTATTTGCCATTATCCAATGATGAGACTTTTATATATCTTTTTAGTAGTTGGTATGGTAATTATCAGGGGTATAAGACCCTTTGCATTGCACCTTTTTCTCTGAGAAGAAGAAACTTGTTGCTGCCTATAGGTAAGAAAGATTAGAGGTGTGCTCCCTGGTGTTTATCACTGTGATTTGGTTGTAAGCCTGCTTTATATACCAGAAATAAATCACTTTATGTGCTGGACACCACTTGTCTGTTGTTTCTTCACTTTTGTGCAGTTCCAACAAGAACCTAAGAAAGGTAATTTTATTACCCAGTTACATTTGGTGACTGTGTGCAGGTTGGAATGTACAAAGTGAGGATTCCATTCGAGTTCTTTGAACTGAATTTCGAGTAGTGTGGTGCATTTCTGCCCACTTGGACCTACTCAGACATACTGTGGTTGTTCCTTTACGGACTTGTTGGTTTCGGGTGTGGCAGACCCACACCGAACCACTGGTACACTCCCTTTGTGAGTAGCAGCATACCGCCTTGGCATCACCGTTTGCCCATGGAGGACCGGAAAGCCGTTTGGTGACGGCGCCAAGGATTGTATTCCAGTCTTTCAACTGCTTTCATTGTTTGTCTGTTTACCCCTTAGTTTGTTATCTCTGAATTGTGCACAGAACTGAGACTCGATGTCTCTAACTACCTCCCCTCCCATGGAGGATGGACTGATTTTGCCCTGTACGTGAGATCAGCTGAAGACCCCTTGCTTGCGATCTTTGAACTATATCTTGAGTCCAAGCAAAAAGCCAAGAAATACCACACCAAAGGTCTCTTGGTAGCGGCTTTACATACAGCTGTAGAAAGTTTATTAGCACGATGTGCCTCCCTTGAACAGCAAAACGCTTCTCTAAAAAAAGAAATGGGCTTGCAGGCATTGGAGTTACTGAAAAGGGAACAGAAACTCGCAGAGGAGACACAGTCACTCCGTGATCATAACAACAGATTGTTGCATTGCACTGCTCAAGACTCTGAGCGTGAATTGTGTATGTTAAGAGATGACAATGAAAGGTTAAAATGTGATAAGAAACAACTATCTTATTTGAATGACACGAATGAAAGTTTGAGAGAGGATAATGTTGAATTGAAGGAAGAGAATGTGAGATTGATGCATGAGTCAGACAAAGAGCTTAGAGAAAACGTTGAATTGGGTGCCGTGTACAGAGTATTGCAGCATGAGGTTGAGAAGGGTATTGAGCAGGGCACTGCTAAAGTTTGTCACAAGAAATGTAGAGACAAAATGGTAAGAATGCACCATCAACGAGATATTCTTGCTGGCCATGTAAAAGCCATGAATGGTTTTCAGTACACACCCATCGATATTACCTTATCAGGTGATGACGACTCTGATTACCAGGACATAGGATGCCTTGTCACATCTAAGACCTCGCTCCATAGGGCGATGACCTTTACTAGCCATTCCCAAGATGGCGGCCATTATAGCCCACCCCCATGTCATGTTGGTATGCCTTCTATGCTGCCACAACAAAACAAACATGGCGGCCCCCATGTTACAGGAGGCCAACCACCTCCAAGTAGGAGCCCGCTTCCACTGGCTTCCCTTTCCCGGAAAGACGGGGTGGAAGTTCGAGGCATTGTAAAGGATGTCTTGTCTGGACTGTCCACCCCTGAGAGAAGCTCCTCTATGCACGAGCAGATCAGACGCATGTTTGAAAATGCTGTAACCCAAGAGAATGCATTTAAGGCAGTCGCTGATGCGGTGGCAGAAGCTGCCCTTTGCAGTCCTTTGGGTCATGTGGAACTCGGCTCTGCTCCCTGCTCACCCACTTCTAATCCCCATGTAGGTCGCTCATTCCATTCAAAAAATTGCTCAAGGCATCGGACAGATGGGCCCCACCGACTACCTCAGTTGTCATCTAGAGAAGGTACGCTCCCTCTGCGAGAAGCTTTCTCTCCAACCCAAATACCAGGTCTAAGTCTTAAGACAAACCATGGAGCCTACCCTCTGTGCCAAACTCCCAGAGGCCGTCCGCAATTGCGAGTTGCTCGACTACAACGATATTGCACAGGCACTCCTTGCTGCCAATGCCCCAGGTATTGTTGGAGCCCGTTTGGCCTACAAGGTCAAGCAGAATATGAAGGAAAGCCCAGCGGCTTACCATCAATGGTTATGGCTCGCCTGCGAGGCCGGCAAAGACCTAGCAGTGAGAATACTAACAAAAAAAAACAGATTGAGTACAAGGATTTGTACATCCGGAACATGACTCCGGCTTTTCCGGAGAAAGCTGAACTCAACGTTTACCCGCAGACTGACACCTTTGAGGAGATCCTCACCAAGATGGAGCAGGCCTTCCAGGTCTACCTCCGTAAATTCACTTCCAGTAAAAACACCAATAAGGCCACTGCCATCCAAACTCCCATGGCCCAAGTCACCACGGTAAGCCCTGCCCCAACCCACTATGTGGTGGAAGGCAACAACAACAATAAACAGGAAACCCCTTCTGACGACTGAGAGTCGCACAAGGACCGGAACTACAAGAATAACCGGAACAATGACAACTACAACAGGAATGGGAAATCAAATTCTGATGGCAAGTACCGTAACGGGTCTAGCTATCTGGATCTAAAGGATGAAAATGAGACCCTCCGCAAACAGCTGGAAGAGGCCCGTGCTGCAAAGGAGGCTGCGTCCACATGTTCTGTGGCAGCCCTAGCACCGGCTAGTAATAGCAGTAACCCTTTCTGGTCTTCGGCTACCAAACCACTGAACAGCCAAGGAAAAAAACCCTTTCATGGTATCGGGCACTGGCCAGGCCGATGTGGTGATCCGGGAACCACCCATTGAACAGTTTGAGATCTCGGCCCTGATATCAGAAGTACAGTACTCGTGCCCTGTGAAGCACCGAGAGGTGGCCCAGTGATCCTCCAGAGGCCTTAGGTCACAGGGACAGGAGGATGAGGAAGAAGCTGGGAGCAGCACTGATTGACAATTACAGGCCCCAGTCTGGATTGTGAGTGACCTGCTCATCGACACAAACGGATGGCCTTGTGTAAGGGCCACGGTTGGGGGCCACCAACTGGACATGCTTCTGGATACAGGAGCAGCTATGTCTGCTCTCCATGATGAGAACCCAGATACGTCAGCCTGGTCTACCGGCTGGAAGACTAGTGCATAGGGTATAGATGGCACCTACCTACAAACTTATCTGTTTGTGTCTCCGCCTGTGCGGGTAGGCCATCTTAAAACAAATTTTGTTTTTGACCTCATGATATTACTTCATCATCCCAGCGTATTGGGAATTAATTTTCTTGCACAGCATGGATGTGTGGTGGATCTAGCTAACAGGTTATTGCTACAGATCAAGGGACAGTGTCATGCTGTCACCATACCCGACTCCCATGCAGTGACAGCCATCTCCCACAACAACAAGGAGTATGACGTCATGGCTCTGTTTGAAAGTCAAGACTTGTTTCCTGAACTACAACCATTGCTACCAGAACATATTGATGTGTTTGCTACTAACAAGCTTGTGGTAGACTGCACACCACCATTGAGATCCCAGGACCTAATCCTGTAAGGCAGACGCAGTACCCATTTCCTGTTGAAGCCTTACTCTCTTTGAGGGAAACCATTCAGTCACTGCTACAACAAGGAGTGATTAGAACTTGTGTTTCCGCTGTGAATTCACCCATTTTGCCTGTGAAAAAGCCAAATGGAGCTTGGAGGCTTACAATACACTACAGAAAACTTAACCAAGTTACTCCCAGCTTTGCCCCATCTGTGGCATCAGCTCCTGATGTGCTCAAGTTGCTGACACCTGACAAAAAGTGGTTCTCAGCTCTTGACATCTGTAATGGGTTTTGGTCACTCCCATTAGCACAAGAAACCCAACAGAAATGTGCTTTTACCTTTGATGGGTGCCAGTACACCCGGACCTGACTGCCCCAGGTCTTCCACAACAGCCCTTCCCTCTTCCATCTCCACATGATGGATGCTCTGCAGGGGTTTTCCACGCCCCAGTGTCTCCTGCAGTATGTGGATGATTTGCTCTTGGCAACATCCACCAAAGAAGAAGAACACGTAACCCTTTTGGATGAATTGTTGACTCTCCTCAGGAGAGCAGGCCTCAGATGCAACCCCTCTAAGGCACAGCTGTGTCAGAAGGAGGTTATGTTCCTTGGCCTATGCATCGCAGACCAAGGCCGAAGCCCAGCTGTCAGGAAGATCCAGGGCTTACAAGATCTGCCACTCCCCACTAGCGTGGCAACACTGAGACGCTTTTTGGTAAACTACTCTAGAGATTTTATCCCTGATTTTGCCTTGAAGGCTGCTCCCCTGTAAGAACTGCTGAAAAAGGATGTCCCATGCACATGGGGCCCCACACATACTGAAGCTGTGGCCCAGCTCAAACAGGCTTTGGCCTCAGCCCCAGTACTGATTAACCCAAATACAAGACTACCTTTCCATTTGGAAACTTCCACCTCTGATCTGGCTATGTCTGCAGTGCTGGCCGAAAAATACATTGGATACTACAGGCCCATTGCCTATGTATCTCAGATGCTATCCCCAGTTGAGAGGATCAACTCCATGATCAGGGGTATCCAGTGGGAGGGGGAAGGGGAAAATAAAAGTAGCCCAGTCAAGGCTAAATGTATACCAGGACTATCCATACATAAGGCTAAATTTCACCTATATTCGCTGACACTGGATTGTGGGGGATCCCGGACTTCCTAGTACATCTGGGGACAAATGATTTGGAGGGGAATAGTGAGCTAGAAATACAGGCTAGATTCCGGGAACTGGCCAGGGTTTGTCACTCTATAGGAAGCAAAATTTCCTTCTCTGAGACTCTTCCGGTGCCAAGGGCAACTGGGGAACTCAAACAAAAACTTAGAGGGGTAAATCAGCGGCTTAGAGATTGTTGCAAGGCAGAAGGATATGGATTGGTGGGGGATTGGGGGGATACTTGGGAGGAAAAGGGGCTTTATGCCAGGGATGGGTTACATCTCAACTTGGAGGGGAGGGAGATCTTGAAATTAAAACTTGCTGGATTCATAGGCGAGAGGTGGGGTTTAAACTTGTAAAGGGGGGGGTCAAATAATAAAAAGACCCCAGGGGGGCTGTTTGAGGGTCCAGGTCTAGGACATGAGAGGAGTGGGAGGGACTATGTTGCATATTCAAGGAATCCTGGGCAGAAAGGGGACTGCGTAGGGTGGAGGGGATTGGAGAGAGGGGAGAAGTTGGGGTGGGGGACAGTCCTACTCAATGCCAGGAGTGTGAGCAATAAAATGCCCGAGCTCCAGGCTGTGTTGGCTGAGGGATCAGTGAACATGGCAGCAGTTACAGAGACATGGGCTACTCAGTGTAATGATTTGGATCTTAACTTAGAGGGATACAAGATATTCAGGAAGGATAGGGGAGTGGGAGGAAGAGGGCGGGTTGCGCTGATTGTCAGAAATGATATAGTGGTTAGTGGAGTGGAAGAGGCTGGAGGGAGTGTGGAGTCGATTTGGGTAACCCTGCATTCGAGGGGAGGGAAGAAATTAAAGATAGGAGTGGTATATAGGCCCCCTGCTATAGAGGAGGCTTTGGAGGATAAATCGGTTGAGAACATCAAGGGTCACTGTGACCTTGGAAGGGGCAGGGTGGTGGTCATGGCTGATCTTAATATGCCGGCGTGGATTTGGACACCATGACATCCTCTGTAAGCAGGGAACAGAGACTGATGGATGTCTTTCAGGATGCCTTCCTGGTACAACAGGTGGGGGAACCTACTAGAGAAGGGCGGATGCTTAACGTTATCCTAGCGGACAGTGAACAAATAAGGGGCCTTTAGGTGTGCAGTTCATTGGCGGGTGGTGACTACGCCACGGTTGGTTCTTGCTGTATCTAGGAGGGGAGGAAACCCACACTCATACAGTAGTGGTTGACTTCAGGGGAGTGGATTTCATGGGTATGGGTAGGATTCTACGAGAGAGGTTGGACATGATTAGGCCGGACATGGATGCTGGAAGATTGTGGGAGATCATTAAAGAAGGGTTACAAGAGGCTACTAGGATCTGTACTAAAGTAAGGCGTAGGCATGGTGGAACCAATAAACCATGTTGGTGGACCAGGGAAGTGCATGAGGCGGTAAGGGATAAAAAGGCTGCCTATGCATGTTTTAAACATTCTAGGGGGATAAGGATCGAGGGGAGTATGAATTTTTGGCCAGGAAGGTCACCAGAGTGGTAAGGGGCACCAAGGCAGGGATGGAGAAAAATCTGGCTAGGGATATCCGGGGAGGAGGATTCTATAGATACATAACAGAGGAGAGAAAGAGAGGACACAGATCAATAGGATTAAGATTGTGGGGGAATGGGCTCAGTGAGCAGGGGAACAGGCAGAGGTGCTAAATGAGTACTTTGCCTCGATTTTTAAAAAGGGGGATAAGGGATCCATATAGCCTTATGGGAGGGAAGAGGAGACAGCAAAAGTGAGAGGTCTGTCTCAGTTTGAGATCAGTGGATGGAAAGAGGCTAGGGTACAGGCTGGGCTAGACCCAGAAGGAGTAGGAAAGTTACATGAGGGAGTGGATTGGGGGAGAAATCACAGTGGATAGGATGAGGGAGGCCCTTGGGAAGCTAAAATCTCATAAGGCGCCGGGGCTGGATGGACTACATCCGAGGGTAATTAAGGAATTGGCAGAGGAACTGGCAGCTCCACTGGCTGCACTCTTTAACATCTCTCTGCAGATAGGATGGGTGCCACAGGACTGGGGGTGGCTTATGTAGTGCCTGTACATAAAGGGGGGGTCTAGGGAGGAGATGGGGAATTATAGGCCTGTCAGTCTGATGTCTTTGGTAGGCAAAGTAATGGAGGGCCTTATTAAGGAGAGGCTTGGAAGACAGTTGGAAAGGTTAGGACACCAGGATGATAAACAGTATGGCTTTGTCCTGGGGAGATCGTGTCAGTCCAAGCTTGCGGAGTTTTATGACTTGGTGATGGGGGCCTTGGATAGACATAGGCCGGTGGATGTCATATGCCTAGATTTCAGCAAGGCGTTTGATTCAGTGCCCCATAATGGACTGATGGCAAAAATGGGGGAGATGGGGGGTGGGAGGTCAGGAGCTTTTTTGGGTTGCAAATTGGCTTTCGGGGCATTTACAGATGGTTATGGTGGGTGGGATACTCTCCTCCCCCAGGAAGGTAATCAGTGTGGTCCCTCAGGGTTCAGTTTTGGGTCCAATCTTGTTCAATGCCTATGTCTCGGATATTGGGAGGGGGTTAGAAATAGGTTGAGTCTCTTTGCGGATGATTCAAAACTGGGAGCACTGATGGATTGTGAAGAAGCGAGGGAGTCTGTCCAGGGGGACCTGGATATTCTGGAGGGGTGGTCAAAGAGATGGGGACTAACATTTAATGCTGGGAAATGTAAGGTACTTCATTTAGGAGTCAAAAATCCGTGCCTTGTTTACTGCCGGGGGGAGGGGGTAACACTGCAAGTCACATTGGGTGAAAGGGATTTAGGGGTGGTGGTAGACATCAGAATGAATAACTCTGAAAACTGTAAAAGAATTGCAGCCAAAGCAAACAGGATATTGGGCTGCATAGCCAGGGGAATTACGTCCAGAAGGAGGGAGGTGATCCTCCCTCTATATAATGCTGTGGTCAGGCTGTAGCTCGAGTACTGTGTACAGTTCTGGAGACCCCATCTGAAGAAGAACATAGCGCTGCTGGAGAGGGTTCAGAGGAGAGCGACCAGGATGATTCAGGGCATGGAGGAGAGGACTTATGAAGAGATATTGGAAGAGCTTGGGCTTTACTCACTGGAGGAGGGGAGGGATAGGGGAGATATGATAGAGGTTTTCAAGTATGTAAAAGGAATAAACAGGAGTTGAACCAAGAAGCTGTTTAGGCTAAAAAAGGGAATAACCAGGGGCCATGAGTGGAAATTGGAGGGGGGAAATTATAGGTGGGGGTAGCGTAGGAGGCATTTTTTCACTGAGAGGGTCGTGGAGCTGTGGAATGTGCTGCCCTGGAGGCTGTTGGAGGAAGGCACAGTGGAGGGCTTCAAGAAGGGGTGGGACAGGTACAAGGGGACATTGAAATCAGAGGGGGACCCTCTTGAGGGATGGGGGGGTGGTAAGGCGAGCAGCCACTAGGTTGCTGGTTTTCGAGCAGACATTGAGAGACCTTTTGGCCTATTCTGCTGGCTTTTAATATGTTAGTATGTTAGTGTGAAAAATAGTCTCTGTGAAAGGACACTTCTGGCAACCTTCTGGGCTGTCAAACACTTTTTCTCCATCATTTTGCATAACTGTCACACTCCCACTAACTTTTTACTTTCAAACAAAATAAAAGATGGATCAATCTCTAATACCAGACTCGCCCATTGGTCTTTGCTTCTGCAGGATAGTGACATGAAGGTGTTGCCTGCCAAAATGCTATCGGTCTTGGCCCATGGCCTATTGTACACAGGTAAGCCCCATGACTGTGCCCTCCAACCACCTGATCTACCTGATCCAGGGCCCTTCCTGCCAGCCACACCTGAGGTCCTGGAAGACAAAACAATGTTCCGCATCTTTACAGATGGTTCTGCATCCTATATGGCAGAACAACAGGTAGCAGGGCTTGGAGTGCTCATTAGGGATCATGCGGGTGATTAGAGGCACATTGCTAGAAAATGCACTGTTATCTCTTCACAGTATGTCAAACTGGCTGCTGTGGCCTGTGCGTTAAAAATCATGCAACATGGTGACAAGGACACTATAATTTTTGAGGACTCCAATTGGGTATGCTCATCCCTGAGTTTTTTCCATTTTGGCAAAAGAACAACTTTACCTCATCTGATGGCACTCCTGTCAAGTATAGGGAACTGTTTGTGTACATATACACTTTGACACAAATGTTCACCCACAAGCTGTACATTCACAAGGTAAAGGCTCATTGCAAGTCTGACCCTTACCATGAATTCGGTGAACGAGCGGACTCGCTTGCCAAAGCAGGTGCTCGGGGGGGCGGGGAGACATGGGAAATGACTCACCCAAGTGCATAGCAGCAATTGTGCAATCTATAATTGCTGCCACCAAGAAACCAGCACCAGAGCCCCCTCTGGATCTATCCACTGCACAAAAAGCAGATCCAGAGATCAGAGATGTGTTCAAGTTCTTAGACAAAGGAACTGAACAACCACCACCTATTGGCAGTCCCTACAAAAGACACGTTGGCAACTTACATTTGTCTGGTGATCAGAAACTCATCTGGTATCACAAACAGGATATAGGTGACAAATTGTGAGTTGCTGCACAATCTCCGCGAATCAAATTGATTTATATGGTTCATGACACTCTCACTGGTGGACACCAGGGGACAGAAAATACCCTCCACAGGCTCAAGACAGTCGTCTGGTGGCCTGACATGGCCAAAAATGCAGAATACTATGTAGACAACTGCATAGTGTGTGCTTAGAACAATTCTATTACGTGAAGACTAATGCCAAGCTACTGCCTCAAACGCAGTCTGGACCACGGAATGCAATACAGATTGATTTCATTGGCCCTCTTACTAACTCTAGTAAGAACATCAAGTATGCACTTGTCACAGATTTGTTCTCCAAGTGGGTAGAGGCATTTCCCACTAAGAACAACATGGCAAAGACCACTGCCAAGATCCTGGTGGATCAACTGTTCTCCAGGTGAGGCCATACCTTTAGAGGTAGACTTAGATCAGGGAACCAGCTTTACAGATGAACTGATGCCACAGACACTCCAGCTTCTTGGAGTTTATCAGAATTTCCACATTCCTTACCATCCTCAATCATCAGGTCGGGTAGAAAGAGCTAACAGACGCATAAAACAGATGTTATGCAAATTCATTGATGATAATCCCGAGGATTGGGATTCCCTCTTGCCACTACTACTGATGGCAATTAGGGGTATGCCTGCAGCTACTACCCAGTACACACCCTATAAGGTTATGACTGGTAGAGCTATGAGACTACCTGAGCACCTGTTGATTGATATCCACACCCTTATTGCAGATAGAGTGTTTGTAGACAAGTATGTGGAAAAGCTTCACAACGACATCTTATCTGTTCACTGCTAAGCAGATGGGAAAGGCTCAACAGCAGGCTAAAGCGCATTTTGACAAGCATGTCAAAGAAGTCGACTAGCAAGTTGGAGACCAAGTAATGCTTCTCCAATACAGACAACCCACACACTCATTTGCCAGTAAATGGGAAGGTCCCTATCCCATTGTCAACAAGCTCAGCCCTGCTGTGTATCAGGTCAGAGTACAGCAGCAGAAAAAGACTGCTGACAAGTGATTCAATGCTAACCAACTCAAACTATATAAAAGTGACTAAAAACCTTACTTTTCCTAACCCCATAGGGTGGAACAGTACTTTCAGCTAACCAATCCTTTTCTATTTCTTTCAGATATCGGCAAGATGGCTATCTTGCACCTTTTTCTCCTATTGGTGGGACTACTGCCTCTAACCATTATAGCACCCCCACTCAAACCCCCACAGACTTACAAGGACCGATTGGATCACTTGCTTGGTCAAATGGAACATTCGACTCCCATGTGTGTTCAGATTAACATTCCAAACAAAAATGTTAAGGTTACTCAAGGCAAAGACACCTTTCTGGATGCTGTAGTGGTTGCCCCAGATAAATCTTCATTTTCCATCCAATGGTAAACTGATGCAATGGGCAATACAATTCCTGTAGCTTGCCTGGCCAAAGGTACATTCCATGGCAGGCCTAACACTGACATATCTCAGAATGGTTCTCTTTCTATCAGACAGGCTTCTCCATGACACACTGGTCAGTACAATCTTACTGCATTCATTGATCCTGCCTTTTGTGATGGACTCCCTTCACAGGATGCCACTGACTTTTTGTCTCCAAAACTATGCTGCATCCTCTTCTCTCTACCCCTCTGTAGTCCCACCCAGTCAGGAAGAACTGCTTGCCTGCCGTCGTATGGAGGATGGCCCTCCTAGTGGTTTGACCGCCACATCACTCCCAGGAGCTCTGATAAACAATGTGCAATTTATGCATGTCCCAGTTATTTTCAGTTTATCACATTGGAATATGGCTGAATTTGGTTTATGTCAACATACTAATACGACTAAGTTTCACAGTATGATGCTTACTGATCTTGTAACTGCTTACCAAACACGCACAAATGATCCTATTGGTGGACCCCACACTACTGACCATATTGGTGTTTTTAGACCAGCCAGTAAATTTGAAAAACCCAGACCAAAACGCACCAAGCAGGCCACAGCCTCAGATGTCGCTGGTGCAGCTGATTCTGTCTCTGGTATAACTGGAGTAGCCGGCACTGTTACTGACGTTTTTGGCTCAGGAATGTCTTTTTGGAATAGAACAGATATTGCCTCCATTAAGGCACAGACACTTAAGTTTCAGCAAACACTTGGCAATGATGTTATGCCCCCTATCTTGCAAGATGTTAATTGTCTTAGTGAGGAAGAACGTTATACAGTGTATAATATGAAGGAGATTGCTCAAGGGTTAAATGATACCAGACAAAAAGGTAATGATCTTATTTTTCAGAATAACTGCGAGGTGGACAAACAATATATTGGGCGGGAAATTCTGTGTTCTGCTTATGGTTCTTATGTTATTTCTACTGTCAACGCTCTCTTCAGGGATTTGGAATCGGGCAAAATTCCAGATGTTATTCATGATCTCAGATTGGGTAAATGGTATTTGCCCACATTGCTCAACCACAGGTTGCATTTCTATGTGTTTAAAGAATTCTCCTAATATTTCCTCAGTACGTAATATTGGTTACGTTTCCAGGTTTCCTAACAGAGCACCATGTTACTTGACAAAATCTTGTTCAATTAAGGACAACATGTTTGTGACCTTTACTGTCTCCTTACCATGCTTTGATCCAGCTACATCTGTCTTTGACAAGCTGGCAAATATCCACTCCATTGGACATCTTGAAAATAACATTTTCCATGAATGAACTGAACTTCCTTCGATGTTGGTTTACCACCTCGTTCTGCAAGCTTGGGTGGCTCCTCACACGAACTGTTGTGTAAGAAAGGATTCTCCTTCTTGTGCCACTGTGACGTTTTTGACATTGTGAAACCAGTTTGCAGCTACTCGCCAGAACATCTTGACTGGGCTTTGACATTGGGTGATGATTTGCCGACAAACCTTACTGACGTCCCTCCTGCTGCATCTTCAGTGTTCGATGTCGAAACAGCACCATCCAGACGCTATCTTGAAGAGATACATCGCTTCACCTCTCGGCTAACAAATCAGACTTTCACCTGCCCTGTATGCTTACATCGCTGGCGTGTACCTACACTCATAGTCACTTATACTTCTGAGGGACAGTTTTGCATGGTAACAAATTATCCATCCTTTGCTTATGGAACTTGTAATTGCAATATTCATAATCCTAACTTCTGTTTTACTCCACAGCAAAAAACCATGATGGGTCACAACTGTGATCACGCCTATTCCTCTCCCTGAACCAGACGTTATTGATACTGATCCCCAATACTTGCGTGCCCTGTCTCAATATTTGCCTATTTGTAATGTGCACATTGATCCCTTGACTCTAACCTTGCGATCTCTTTTAGTTAGAAAAGATGCCCATTTGATTTATATTAGCAATAATATGTCTAAAGCAAATAATATCCATAATGATTCAACTCATGATGGTGATTTAAGTCTTGCAGTTGGCAGTTGCTGGGTAGACCTGAGCTTCAAAGTTTTTGTTATTATTCAAGCATTTTTGATTGTTTTCCTGATTTTTACTCTCTGCTGCCTGCGATGTACCCTGAGACAACATCAAGAATCACTCTAATTTCTTTGCAAGGCTTGTGCATCGGGCCTGTAAATGACTTTTTAGCTCCATCCCTACCAGCTTACTTGGGATTGTTGCTCCTTCTGAGGCAACAAGGGGGGAATGTTAGCCATGGACCAGCACCCGTGATTGGCCCTCTACCTCGTAGACAGTAATACTTGGGGCGCAGGCACTTATTGTATAAGCATAAGTGTCAGGATCTGAGTTCTATTGTATTTTTCTACCAAGAATCGTATATCTCTGCTATCGTAATTGTACCACTTGGGAGACACCTCTGTTTATACCATTGTATAATCATTAGTTAGACAATACTGCCATTTTCAGTTCTAGTGCAGAACAGCGATTACTTATGTAATTATGTGTGTAACCACAAATGACCTTCATGAATACAGGTCCTTTGTTTAGTTATCATGTCTCTCTGCTAGCTTAGCATGCTTTCCCAGGCTAGTGAGAAGTCAGGTTAGTTGCCATTATCCAATGATGAGACTTTTATATATCTTTTTAGTAGTTGGTACGGTAATTATCGGGTATAAGACCCTTTGCATTGCACCTTTTTCTCTAAGAAGAAGAAACTTGTTGCTACCTATAGATAAGAAAGATTGGAGGTGTTCTCCCCGGTGTTTTTCACTGTGATTTGGTTGTAAGTCTGCTTTATATACCAGAAATAAATCACTTTATGTGCTGGACACCACTTGTCTGTGGTTTCTTCACTTTTGTGCAGTTTCAACAAGAACCTAAGAAAGGTAATCTTATTACCCAGTTACAGGGGATAGGCACTGTCCCTTGTAAGGGCATATGTTAGTATGTCATCACAGTTTCAGCACTTGCACTGTGGCGACAGCCCACACCCATTTGGCTATCCTGAGCACCTCTACACCATATCATTCCCACTAGAAGGCATGTCTCTGAGGTTCTACACCTTTACACCTCATATGGGGGATTGGGGGATGGGCTATGGGGGTGTACTCACTGACAGGGTGTTCACTGGGAATGTCTCCACCTTTAGATCTCTGGCACAGGATGGAATTATGCCAAATGAAGGTGTTTTGGATACTGCCATGGTACAGTGCCAGGACATTGGTGATGCACCATGTTGCATTGCACACCACCTGGCAGTTGATGGAGTGGTACTCTTTCCTATTCAGGTAGGTGTCCAACCCATCACCGGTGGGTGCCGGGATGGCAACATAAGTGCAGTCAGCAGCACAGAGTACTGCAGGTGGGTGTGCAACCTGATGGAACTGCTGCATGGTTGCTATGCGCTCTATTATAGTGCATGGGTATATGATGAATTCGCCAGCATATTGCAGCAGTGTGTCTAGGAATTGTTCCAACAGGTGTGAATTGGCCAACTGCGAGACACCGGTGGTGTCCCCCACTGATGGCTGGAATGTCCACTATGGCTAGGAAACACATTGTAGCCATCACCTTCAGCTCCACAGATATGGCATGGCTGCGCTGGGTGTCATTCTGGAGCTGGTCATGCAGGAGCTCACAGAGCTGTCTTAGTATGGGCCTGTTGAGCCTGTACCAGCCAGCAAGGTGGATGTCACTGAGGACCTCGAATGTGGCTGGTGACTGGTAATGTCTGTGTGCAGCATAGTGCCTATGTTCAGGCTCAGGGTGGGCACCTGCCCTCTCCTCCTGCTGGACAGCCTCCTGCAGCATGTACAGTAGGTTAACTACTCCGAACGCCATCTTAGATATGTGGCTGCAGTATCTCTGCCCGCCACTGTAGTTTCACCCAGGTTTTAGTTGTAGCACATGGGTGGTATTTGTGTAACATGTCTGTCCTGCACTAACCCCCTTGCACAGTGCTATGGCGTGGTGCTGAATATGGCCCTGTACCAGTATGCATGGTACTGCACCTCCCTTTGTGTACCACGTACATTTTCTTAGCGTGTGCTCACAAATCCTATTAGCATGTGCTATGGACCCCTTTGCATATTTCATTTTCTGGTGCAAATCCCTCGCAGTACCGGTACAATCACTTTGTGGGGGGTGCATTCTTTTGAATATTGTGCCCCTGATGTCCGTATATATCAAAATGTCTAGCAACTGCTGAAGTTTCATCTTTTCTTCTTATAGAACATTGGTGTTCCAAAATGTTTTTTTTTTTGTTTGTTTTTTTTTTTTTAAACCTCTCTTTTGGTCTTTCCAAGATAATACAGTCTGTACATGCATTTAGTACAGCAGACCGCATGCTCTATTATGGAGGTCATAAAGTCTTTTATTTGTAACATTTGTTCGGTACAGGTGTTTTTTAGATCTTTAGTCCTAATGGCATTTGTACGTTGTGCACAGTTAACACATGAGAAAATTATAGTTGTTATTATGTAACCATATGGTTGGTTTCAGACCTGGTGTTCAGTGGTGCATTTTTACAAGCCTTTGTATTATGGTTTTTTTTTTGGGTTTTTTTTGTATGTGTGTGTGTGTTTTTTTTCCCTGCGATCTGTGTTTTTTCTTGAAGTATTGTTGCTCCAGTCTCAGTGCTCTGTAATATGAGCCAATGTTTGAATGTCATATTTTTTTAATCATGTGATTGTGAGTATGCTGTGCTGAAGCTTACTGTACCACAATTCTTCTGTTGGGTTGGTTCCTGTAACAGAGTATCCTTGTTGATGTTAGATGCTTTCATTTGTGCTTCTAATCCCAGGAATCCCTGTTTTGAGCTGTGCTACACATTACTGATGTAATTTACATTTTGTAGCGTCTTCCATGCCCCCTTCCCCAGGACACATCTGGAATCGAGTGGTAGTCTGCTCAGTATGCCTTCCTAGTAAAACTTTTAAATAAATTAAATAAAAAAGAGTAACTACCTATTATAATAAAAAGCTTAAAACCACAACTACATTTACACCAAATACGTTTTAACTCGGTTTTGTAGTTACTTGCTTTTTTTTGTTACTTCTCCCTGTTGTTGGTCTACCAAATATTGCAGATAATGCAGAACTTATTTCACTAAGTCTTTCAAAATGTATTGGACTCTTCCCTGCTAACCACACAGTTGCTATTTGTTACATCATAGTCTGTTATCATGGGGAGTACTGATGTCATAAACAAAGGCACTGTGAGGTTAATGGGGGTGGGGGAAATGTTTTCAAAACAGTCTTTTCAGATGACTACCAAGGTGTACTGTAAATATTGGAGAGGAACATTGAAAATAAAAAAAGTATTTTCTAGTAAACTGTAACAACTGCAACATTTATGAAAGTACATGCTGAAGTGCAGAGTTGCCCTTCAGTGGTCATCAGTCTCCATGGAGACAAATGCCCTGGAGATAGAATGTTAGTCTAATGTAAGCCCCCCCTTCCTGTCTAGGGTTATCCAGGTGGTAATAAAATTGGGAGGGGGGGCACTTCACAAACACATGGAACCATAGTCCAAGCATTTGAAGCAAAGATACTCATTACCTGGGTTCTTGGATCTTAGTGACTGGGAGTCACGCAGTAGGGAAGCAGGCACCATTTGTTAGGCAGATCTCTTCATCTGTGGGGGGGGGGGACACAAAACAATTTGAAGGTGCAGAACCTTCATTAAGTCCCCAGAAGTTCTGTAGTTGTGGAGAAAAATGAGAGCTTGCTCTGAGTTCTATATACAAAACATCCGCAGCTGTGGAAAAAAATACACTGAGGACAGTGGAAAAAAAGTGCAGCTACGGAAGTTCCTGAGGGAAAAAAGCCATAGAAATGTATGGCATATCTCCTTAGAGGCTATTCACAGCCAGTGTGTTTCCACAGTTGCGGAAAGAATGTTGCACACATGCTGCACCACAAAGAGTGAGGCGTAACTCTCCCTGAGCAAAGTGCTGTGTACCAGCAAATTGGGTACAATTATAGTAAAGGTGCAGGCACAAGTAATAGCAAACCTGCAGTAGTGTCAGTTGATATAACAAAAATAGCACACATTTTCATTGAAATACAACAAACTACAACCACTAGACCCAGTGCAGCCCATAAAGGAGCTCCACAGGCAGTAGAGGTAGAGCTGGTAACAGCCTGCAGTTAGTGTTACTGAAGCAGACAACATAAACACTCCAGGGAGAGACACAACCATCCCACCAACAGTTACAGACAGCCACTGTGGTGCATGGCCCTACTGGTACCAGTGGTGCTGGAGTGGTCTCAGTTGAGGGACTGGCTGCTGGTCTCTCTCCGAGTACTTGCTGCCGCATCTATGGCAAGACTGTCAAAGTCTGCTGCTCCAGTTAATATGGATCACCTGTTGTGCCTCTTAATCTTTTTTCTCAGCTAAGGAAAGAATGTTAGGGAGATTTCAGACTTGTGGACTTCCGTAACTTGCCTGTTTTACGGATTTCCGCAACTGTGGAAATTTTCTTTGTGAATATGGTGCAGCTAGATTTCTGCAGTGCTGCAAGCCTTTTTTTCACAGCTATGGAAATTTTGGCTCTCTTTGTGAATCCAGCCCAAGGTTCTTTAGAAAACAGGCAGGCATGCACAGTCCTTTTGAGTGAGTTCATTGTCCACTCCAGAATCACAAGGCAAAACGATTAAATTATATGTGAAAACAGTACCAACCACTCCATAGGGATCTTGGGGACGTGGGTGCCTGCGTCCTTTATGCACATTTTGTGCGTCGGGACGCTCGGACATTTGCGAAAGTCCCGAGACGCTCAGCCACCCAGCCCCTTCACTTTAGGGCATTTTTTTATGTTACAGAGGGGGAGTTATAACAAATTACGGCCACTGCTCAACTAATAGAGCTCTTGTTAGTTGAGCAGTGGACATAATTTGGTTGAATATACCTTCTGAAACATGAAAAAATGTAGACTAAAATGCCCCAGCAGAAAGTAATGGAGCTTTCTGCAGAATACTATGGTAAGAGCAGTGCTGGCACAGGGGCCCGGCTCCCATGTATTTGAATGGGGATCCCTGAAAATTTTCCGAGGACTCCCACTTTTCAGTTGTGGACCCGCCCCTTTTTTTTCATAGCCAGTCCCAGACCCCCGATCAAAAAATCCTACCAAGAGCCCTGACTTCATGGAGTAGGGTGTATTAAATAAGGTGGGTTTCTTTCATAGATACGGCTGGAAAATGTACTGCAACAGTCCCTTGTGCTAACAGACTGTTTATTTCATGCAGAGCTCCCATAAGCCATAAAAGCTAGAATTCCTGGCAGCATTCTTGGGGCCGAAACAGGGCTCTACACTTGAGGTAGCTTGGTACTGATAACTCTAGCAACTCGTATCCCATTCCTTGCCTTCTCTCTCTCTGGCAGTTACATTCCTTTCCCTTTACTCTCTCTTCAGGCAGTTTCATTCCTACTTTTTTCCTTTGGGCTTATGACAGCATGAGACTTTTCTGCTGTCCCAAACCCTTTCACTCTCTTCAGTTCATTTCCACTAGCCTGATCTTACACCTTCTTCACCTGGGGGCTATTACTTATGGAGCATACTCTTCTTTCCCTTCTTGGTCTTATTTCTTTACTTTTCATTTGATGTTTGTATAGCAAGAACTGAACTACCAGAACTTTTCAGACATCCAATGGCTGATGCCTCGGCTGGCCTTATTCCAGTGGTTTTGGGCGCCCCGGACCTGATCCTAGTCCTTACCAGCATGCTTCGCTCATGCAGTGACTCCAACCTCTGAACTGACTCATCAGATGGACTTCTGCCAGTGCCACACAGATCACCCAGTGAACTGCTACCCTGCTGGGGTCCCAAACATCAGTCCTCCAAATGGACTTTCCCCACCTCCGTAAGTGGCTCACCCCATGGGTCCCAACTCTGTGGCGGCCTCCAACCTGGGGGATAGGGGTAACTCTGCCACCGTTACACCCGCAACTGCAAGGGCTGGCACTTCCAAGCCCCGCCGCAGGGGGACCACCCACAGTAAACCATTCCAACCCAACAGCTGAACCCACCCACGGGCAATCTCTCTCTGTTGGGGCTTTTGGCCCTGTCAGTGCTTACCTACCAAGGTGCCGAAGTTCACTTGGTGGGCCTCCATTTTTATTTCTTCTCCCCATGCTCTGGCTCTCAAATGCACTGACAGGCTCCTTCTGATTTGCTCCATTGCTCCCCTTTTTGCACACCGAAACCATTGCTCTCACATCACGGGTCTTTAAGGGTGGAGGGCTGGGGTGGGATGCAGCCCACCCTGCCACGGCCCTCTGGCCGAACTTGCAGGCTGAACCACCCCCCGGTGCTCTTCCCCTGGCTGTCTCTCTCGGAATCCTCCTAGGTGCCCAAATCCTTTGCTGTTTATACCCTATTAGAAGGGGCCCCACCTGCAGGGCAGCAAGCAGGCTCATATCCAGACTCGGCAGCACCACAGATCTCAATATCTCTCTCTCTCTCTCTCTCTCTCTCTGCCTAGCTACCCTTAGCAAACTAAACTTAACTAATAAGTGCCCAGAGGGTGCTTACACCAATTATCAGAATTCAGAATTTAGAATAGTGATTTGAAAAGCTCTGCAGCTACCTACCAGCTTGGCAGTTGTCAGATTTTTTTTTTCCACTTGGAGACAAAGGTCACCCCAGGTTGAGCTTTTGGTACCACTGGGGCTCCAGTCAGTTTTTTATTTTAATTAATAGTTTTAAAGAGCAGCTGATGCCTTCAGGAGAACTTTAACAAAACATAATATCCAGAAGGGTCAGGGGTAAACAAACAAGATGGTTACACGAGGACCTGCTGCCTAACCTGCGCACACGGGTCAAACTCTGGAAGAAGTATAAAGTGTCCAGACTACCGGAGGATTACAATACCTACAGGGCCTCTCAGAGCGCCTGTAAAAAAAAAAAACAAAACAAAAAAAAACCGAATCAGAACAGCAAAGAGCATCTACTGCAAGGAACTGCTCACAAACTCTGCTGGTGACCTAGAAAATTCTGGACGCACATCAAGACCTTTCTTGGGGCTGCCCAGTCGTCGACCTCAGGGGATATGATCCTAAATGGTGTGCATTGCAACGACTCAAACACTATAGAGAATGCCTTTAACAGATTATTCAAGGACCTGTCTCAGTACACCTCGTCCTTCGCTTCACCTCCCACAGCATCTCAGCCTTACTGCACACCCCAGAGATCTGCATCTGGTGCTGACCACTGCCAACTAACTAATACCCCCACTTTCTACTTTAGGACACAGTACCGCAACCGCTCTTCTCAAATTCTTCACTGATGTACTCTGCAACATGGACAAAGGCCTACTCACTGGAGCAGTATTTGTCAGTCTTACCAAGGCTTTCGATCTTGTTGATCATCCCCTGCTTCTCTCAAACCTGCATAGACTTAACTTCTCATCCTCAGTAGCTGACTGGTTTAACAACTTCCTATCAAACAGATTACAACTTGTTAAATTCAACTCCGCTGTCTCGGATGTGACCAGCACTGATATTGGAGTACCCCAGGGCTCCATCCTGGGACCCCTTCTTTTCTCACTATACATCAACAACATAGATTCTGCCTTACTCTCCTACTCAGCTATCCTATACGCTGATGATCTTGTCCTCTACTCCAGCGCTGACAAAGTTAACATCATTAACGAAAACCTCTCCTCGGATTTCATGAATATGCAAACATGGCTAAATGCTAATAAGCTCATCCTCAACACAAAAAAGACTCAAGCCATGCTAGTTGGCACTGCCCCCAAACTCAGGGCCTGTAAGGAACCCCCTCCTAGTCCATGACTCTGGGGGGGGGTCTCTCATCGACTGTGTCACATCCTTCAAATACCTGGGAGTCCTCTTTGATAAATCCCTTGACTTCAGTCTGCACATCCAGTCAACCTGTAAAGCAACAAATGCTAAACCTGGAATCGCCTACAAGACTAGTCACCTGCTAACACCATCCGCTAAATTGGCAATTGCCAAGGGTATTCTGCTTCCAGTGATGACATATGGTGTCTCCACTTTTGCTAATGCCCATAAGACTGCTCTCCTTAAATGGGATGTCACGTATAACAACATATGTTGGTATACCTCCTCTTCCCATCGCCTCAAGCACCACTGCACACTGTATAGCGACCTAGGCTGGCTCTCCCCTACTGCCTACCGACTATACTCCCTAGGGACCGTCACAGACTCTGTAATCTGTAACCAACCCCCCTTCAGCTCTATTTGTACCACAAACACCTACGTTCGGCAAACAAATTTCTACTTACTGTACCCAGGTGTCTTACTTCAAAGGTTCTGGAGCATTTCACTGCACCGCCCGCCACCTGGAACTCCCTCCCTCCTGCCCTGAGGCAGGCAAACTCCCACCCAATCTTCAAAAAAGAACTATATCGCCACCTATCCCGGGACCCTTGCACATGCTTTGATCCCACGTAATGCCTCACAGCTAGCCACCCTATTTCACCCAAGACACTGCTGCACTTCTAAACAAGTTTTGCTATAAAATGTCTTTATAGCTGCCACTTAGTCCAGTCTCAGTTGTTATTTGCATGTACTAATGTCACCTTTTTGGCATCTCTGCCTAGCTGTATGTATTATCTCAAGTACTGTCTGACTTGATCTGTATTCTAACCTACTTGTACGATATACTATGTATTGTATAATCTCATCGCATTTTATGTATGTATTCTCCCGGGTCGTGCCTGAAAATAATCAGCTTTGGCTAGTGCACCTAAACCGGTTAACAAAAACTAAATAAATCAATTTAGGCACAGTTCAGCTTACATTTCACATTAGTTCTTTATTTCTACTCCCCATTCTTTTTTAACTGAGGCCATTTGCTTGAAAACAGGATCTTCGCTCCTGAAGAATTCATGTATTTCTTTTGTTTTTCCCTACCTGAGGTCACAATGCGCTGCTTGTGACATTACATTTACTCCTATGATTACAGATTGTGATGTCATAACAGAGGTTTATGATTTTAAGTAAGGAGTAAGCTATAGAGGCAGATGAACTCTTAAGAGATAAATATCATGTATTGAAAATTTCCACAGTAATAAATAATGAGGAGGAGAAATTTACAGAATGTATACTGAATTACACCTAAGTATGTTTTTCAAAGTTTTCCTTGTGGCATCAGCAGCTCTTTAAATACTGTAGAAATATATATTTTTTTCTGTCCCGGGGAGCCAGCTGGATCCAGGGGAACAAAAAGCAAGTTAAACAAAAAAAAAAAAAAAAGAAATCTGTTTTTTTTTTTCCTATTTATTCTTTAAAGTAGTTGGGGTATTTTAATTTTAACACTGGTATTCTGGCTCCCATTTTGATTCCCAGGAACCGGCAACCACATTTGGGCTACCATTTTCCATCTTTACTATTTTTTTCCTAAATTTATCACTTACTTTCCTATTTTTGTAAGTGATCGTGTGTTTCAAACCCCAGAAATCTGTCACTGTGTTTAACAACTGCAGTCATTCCACGAGAATGTCATGCTGATTATGGAATTCAGAATGAAGTTCAAAATCTGTTCTGTGGTCATGTCTGCCCTCCAGTGTCAGATTTATTTCTTTGCCTGAGGAAGAAGTCGCCACAAAGTCGTTCTTCAGTACTTCAGTGCTATTTTATGGTTATTTGTTTAGTTTCCTTATTTTAGAGTGTTTATTTAGTTTCTCGGTATTCTGCAGTAGAGTTATTTTTTTGTGTTTCCTGCAACTTTTCTGGGTTTTCCGTGGTTCCTCGTTGGTTCCCATGTACTGTAGAAAAGGCCTCAGAGTCACAGTTCCCACTTTCAAGGAACCGCGTTACTTTAAAAAAAAAAAAAAAAAAAGAAAGCTAAAAGCGTTTTTAACGCTTCACATTTTCCTCTCCTCGTCCCATTTCCTCTTGTTTGAACGAGATACTATTTTTTTTTGTTGTTGTTGTTGTTAGAAAAACCAAAAACAAACAAAAAATAGTATTTTGTTGCAGTTCCCTTTTTTCCTAAGAACCGAACCACAGACTTTTTCTTTTAGGAACCGGAGTATTTTGGGTTGTCAGACATTGGCATGACTGACACACCCATGAAGAGAACATGACCTACAGGCTGTAAAACAATTGTCAAATTTGTTTTCAGCTCCTGGGTAAGGTGGACTGCCACAAGCTATGTTTTGAGGTGCCTAGATCCAGATTATGACTTCGTCAGTTGTGAACTCTGTGTAAAGTTTTGCCCTAAAATACAAAAGAACAGGGCTAACAACAAGATATTATGGCTTCTAGTTTGCTTCTGTATCACCTAAAGGCTCAGAAGCGGGTCCAGCAGAGGTCAGGGTGTCTGAATGGGGTACCTTGCCTGCAGTAGGAATAAAAGAGCTTCTGAGCAGACACCAGAGATGGTGCTTCTCAAGAAAAAAAAAAAAAAAACAGAAAGAAAAACATTACTTTTTCTCAAATGCACAACCCAGTGGCACCACAAATATTAACTTGTAACAATCGCACAGGAGTGTGGTGTGCATATTTATGGAACACATACAAACAGAGGTGATAAAGAAGTAAGTACCTTCGATGGGACTTGAACCCAGGTTGACTGGAATACCGTTCTGATTGCATTAACCTGCTGTACCACTGAAACAGCAGGAATCTGGACTGTCCCCAAGCACATCACTTTTTCTCAAATGCACAACCCAATGGCAACACAAATATTAACTTGTAACAAGCGCACAGGAGTGTGGTGTGCATATTTATGGAAAAAGTAATGCGCTCGGGGACAGCCCAGGTTCCAGTTGTCTGGAATATGCTGTGCTGCCTTCAGTCCGCCATGGGAGCTGATATCATTGGAAGTTCCAGGTATTAAAATTATTGACTCTTACGAGAGCTGATAACTGGAACCGACAGGCTGGAACCAAAATTTTTAAAACTGATTGACAAAATGTTTCCGCCTTTGCCTTCTGTCTTTAACTTGTCCTTAATTACTGGTGATTATCCTACACTTTGGAAAAATACAGTCGTTCCTATTTTGAAATCTGGCTTTTCTCAAGATATAGATGATTGTTGTCGAATCTCCATTTAATCAAGTCGTTGGAGAAACTTGTTAATGAACAAATTGTCATGTACCTACAACCTTCAAACCAGGGGGCAGAACGAATTCAGAAAACATTACAGTACAGGCACAGCCTTGGTCAGTTTCACTGACATGTCAGTTGAGCTGTGGTCGGGTGGGGTGGGGGGTGCTCACTGGTGAGGTCTTTGTAGACATCTCCGAGGCATTTGACCATATCAATCACATGTTGCTCTTTGATGTTTTGAATAGTCTTGGTTTCTCTAGTGCCACATACCACTTGTTTCAGAGTTATCTGTATAAACATCCACTTAGTTTTTATGGTACCTTTTCTAGTGGGAGGTTACTAACTGACTGTACCTCAAGGATCCATACTTGGAACTTTATTATTTTTGTATGGTATTTCATGGTACAGTGTAGTTTAACATTAAGATGGGAGCAGAGGCAAACCACACAAGGATGAGGATCCTGGACTTTAGGAGGGCAGATTTTAAGGAAATGGGAGCCTACCTCAGAAACTGGCTATTTTGGGGGCTGGAGATGCCAGGGAGGTGTAGGAGGAACAGTAGGGGAAAATGAGTAGAGCAGCCAGCTTCTGTGTGAGGTGATTAAAATCAAAATGAAAAAGAGAGTGTTATGGCACTCTACGGAAGTGTCAGGTGGGTGAAGGGTGGTGGAAGTGGCCATGGCAGTAAAGGAAAAAAGGGTTGCATTCAGAAGGTATAAGGAAACACAGAGGGAGGAAGACCGGTGTACTAGGTAAAACAGATAGAACCAGTAAAGCAGTGAAGGGAGCAAAGGCACAGACAGCACGAAGGATAGCCAAAGGGGTAGCAAATAGGAATACGAATTTCTTCAGGTACATAAGTGAGAAGAAGAAAGCAAGAGGAGGGATAGTGAGGTTAAGGAGGGCAGCAGAGGCAGATTGCACAGCAGAGGACCAAGAAAAAGCAGACATCCTGAACATGCGCTTCTGCTCAGTCTCACAGCGGAGGGGTATGTGTGGACCACCAATGATTAGCAGGAACAAAGGTGGGAGGGGAAGAGAACTCAAGTCCATTTTCAGAGGAAAGAGTCCTGAAGTGACTTGCAGTTCTGAGAGTGGACAAGGCAGTGGGACCAGATGGTATATACCCAAGGGTGGTCATCATCATCATCAAGTTTTTATTGGTAAGCAAGTTGAGAGAAAAAACTCTCTTTTACAATTGCGGCCAAAGATAGCATACCATAATACAAAATACAGTTTGATACAAACAGTACATAAAATGCACAAATTCAGAACATATCTCATAAAGATTCATATTGCATCAATCATAGAACTGGGGACTAGCCATAACATACACACAGTTTATAAAGGTGATCCTTAATAAATATTTTAAAACGTGAAATATATATTATTTTCACTATTTTAAACTTATTCTTCAAAATTTCCCATGTCTGGGCAGTAGTAACAGATAGGGCGTAATTACCTATTTCCAGTTGTTCTCTTGGTATTATAAAACTTGGAAGTACCATAGATCTTAAGCTGTACTTACTTTCTTGTTTAACTTCTACTAGATTCAAAAGAAATTTAGGGAGTTTGCCAATCACTGAAAGAACTCAGGGAGGTGCTGGCTACCCTGCGGTGACAGCCATATTCAGCAGCTCAGTGGAATCAGGTATGGTTCCGGAGGACTGGAGGAGAGCAGACATGGTCCTTCTACATGAGAGCGGCAGCAGGGGAAGAGGCTAGTAACTATGGGCTGATGAGCCTCACCTCAGTGGTGGGGAAATTAATGGAAACACTGAAAAAAGAAAGGTTGATAGAGTATCCTTTAAACCAAAGGCAACATGTGTTCACCGGGGAGGGTGGTCATGCCAGGTAAATCTGACTGACTTCTTTGACTGGGTGACCAGGAAAATAGATCAAGGGAGGGCAGTGGACAACGCCTATCTGGAATTTAGCAAGGCCTTCAACACTGTGCCACATACAGTAGGAGATTAAGAAATTGAGCATCCTGGGGGTGGGAGACAAAGTGGTGAATTTGGTTTGAAACTGGTTAATAGATAGGAGACAGAGGGTGGTGGTTAATGGCACTCACTCTAATGATGAGAGAGTTTCCAGCAGGGTGCTGCAGGGCTCAGTACTGGGACCAATTTTCTTCAGTGTCTCCATGAGTGATACTGCAGATGAACTAGAAGGGAAGATATGCTTATCTGTAGATGGTACCAGCATCTGTATTAAGATGGACAATAAGGAAGGGGCGGAAAGAATGCGTAGGGATCTTGGGAAACTTGAGGAGTGGTCAAGGGCATGGTAGTTGGGGTCCTGTCTTAAAATGATAGACAAATTCACCAGTGAGCCATAAAGTTCTTAAATAAAGTTTATTATCTGGTATTTTCAAAGTTTGTCCACTTTTGCATTTCCTGATGGCGACCTCCAGCTTTATTACCAGAGCACCAGAACCAGAGAGCATGTGATAAAGCTGGGAGGGGGGAGTTCAGGAAGAATGTGAGAAAGTACTGGAGCAAACACACAGAGAAACTGCATCCCACACTCCTGGATCATGGAGGGTTTAAAGATCTACAGGATACATCCCACACAGATAAACTTCATCACAACCACTATGAGAAAGAGGCAAACCACCCTGCAGTTAAACCACGAGAAAGGTCAAATCACCATCCCAAATACAAGTGTCCAACGAGGGATATTTCAAGGCGACTCCTTGTCACTACTTCTGTTTTGCCTTTCCCTCAATACATTAAGTTGCCTAATCAACAGCCTTGGCTATGGATACAGCTTGAACCCCAGAAACAAAAACAATCAACAGCTGACATCTCGTCTCCTCTTTGTAGTTGACCTAAAGCTTTATATTTCATCCGACAAACATCTGAAAGCACAACTACAAATCGTTAAGATCTTCTCTGATGATATACGGATGACATTTGGCCTAGACAAATGTGCCAAAGCAACATTTATCGCAGGAAAGTTAACTCATAAAGAAAACATTAACCTGGCGGAGGGCTGTGACATAAAAGAACTTGAGCAAGAGGGAGTACATAAATACCTGGGACTAGAAGAAGGAGCAACAACACAACATGTACAAATGAGCAAAAATAAGCCAGGAATATTTTAGAAGGTTGAAGCTCGTACTGTAAATTTCGTTGACAACATGAAATAAAGTGCAAGCTATAAACCAACTCACCCTTCCAGTGATATCATACAGCTTTGGTGTGATAGACTGGCCACAGAAAGTATTGAACCAGCTAGATATAAAAACAAGAAAACTGCTTTATGCTCACCAGTTAATGTATAAAAACCAGTGCATGCCAAGATTATACATCCCATGTCAGAGGGAGGCATGGGCCTCCTTGAGATTGATCACACATACAAATCCACAATAGTGGGGCTACATACATACCTACTGACATCACTGGACCCACATATACTCAAGGTCCTGCATCATGAAGAAAATAAGCCTAAGATGCCTTCACTCATCCGATTAGGAGAAGCCTTCAGGAGGGTAGCAGAGATGGCTGTTGATCCATTAGTAGATAAGGAACAGCCAGCAACAGAAAGTGCAAAGAATCAGAAAAAGGAGTATAAGGAGAAAGACCAACAGAAAAGAAAAAACAACTGGAAAGCCCGTAATTATAGTGGAAAATACAGGGAGCTGTTGGAACAACCACAGGTTGATCAAGCCCTGACTCATGAGTGGTTAGAAAGAGGTGAATTTAGGTTACAAGATGAGAGATTGATAATGGCAGCCCAAGATAGTGGACTACGCACAAGATGGTTCACAAAATCCATAGAAAAAACAGGAGAAACAGACAAGTGCAGGTTCTGTAGTACAGAATTAGAAACAGCTGCTCATCTCTTGGCTGGATGCAAAGTACTCATGGCAGAAGGCCTGTATACTATACTGAAAGACACAACAACGTAGCAAGATTGATCCACTGGAAACTGTGCAGACACTGTAACATACAGGTAGCAGAGAGACACTGGAAACATGAACCACAAAGAATCACAGAGAATGAAGCAGTAATAATCACATGGGATCACCCAATACCAACAGCCAAGAAAGTGGAAGCGAGAAACCCGATTGTAATACAAGAAAAAAGAACAAAGGTAGTATTGTTGATTGAAGAAGCCACCCCTAGTGGCTACAGTGTCCCGCGTACAGAGAGACACAAAATCATGAAATACCAAGATATGCAGTCAGAAACCAAACTAATGTGGAATAAGGACACACAAATTGTTCCAGTAGTGCTTGGAGCAATGGGACTAGTCTAAAAGAACTTGCAGGCACATTAAAAATGCTACTAATACTTGTGACACCTTATGAACTTCAAAAGGAAGCCATCTTGGGGAGGTTGCGTGTACTGAGAAGAGCGCTCTCAGCAAACATCAAAGACTAATACAGTACTAATTTATTGAGTTTTGAATATGCCCTGGCTAAAGAATGGGGTCCATTCTTGTCACAGTGTCCGAAATCCCTAAACATTTGGAGACACTAAACCCGAGAAACTGCAGTCTCTCAAGAAAGTGAAAGGAGCCCCATCACTTTAGGTCCTACTGTGACCCATCCTCGGGGGAGTAGTACTACGTCACTGAAAAAGTGGTGGATGCTTGGAATAGACTGCCGGTGGAAGTGGTGGAGGAGAAAACAGTAGGGGACTTCCAGCATGAGATGGACATAGGGGGTATTAGGAAATGGGCAAGGTGGAGGGAAGGTTGCCAAAGACCAGTTAGGATGTGCTATGTGTGTGGTTATCTGCACCAAGTACAAAGTGGCACGCTTACTACAGATCAGCTTTACTCTGTTAAGCACTGTGTCACAGGCAGCTGCTTAGACAAGTAGACCATAATCTATAAGTGGCAGAATGGAGCTGACTACAATAAGGTGTATAGCATTCCCAGTGAAATGGTTCCAGTTACAGTGTAGGGCACCAAGTCTTCTGATAACTATAGCCACCAGTATCAACTTTGGGGGGGGGGGGGCCAAAGGTGTGGGGTTATCCAGAGATACTCCCAAGATATTTGAAGGTCTCTACCTGTTCAGGGTTATGTCCCTGGCTGTTTCAAATGACAAAGGGTGGAACCTTCCTCTTTTCTGGGAGGCTAGAGAAGAGCATGGTCTTTGTTTTTGTTTTTGGTTTTTTTGTGATTGAGGACTAGTTTGTTATTGGAGAAGCAACACTCCTTTGGTTTTCGTGCTCCTAACTGGCTCAACTCACTCCCTGGGGACCTAATTGGTGAGTCCAAAATTGGTTCTTTTAAAATAAAACTCCCCACACACCTGACAAGTCGCAGTATATGTACTTGCTTGCCCTTACCTGTAATAAGTCCTTGGCCAGGGATTTACAACAGTAGCACTTTTTCCCCTCTATTCGATTCATATATCGTCTTCCACCCCCACTATATCTAATATACCAACCACAGCACCTTACGTTACCCCTCTCAGCTCAGACCCCCTAGGATTCTCAGCACAGCCCCAACTTTAACCATTGTCCACCCCACTATAATCTCTACTAGCGGCGTGTATATACGCTCCCAGATACTGTCCTACTACAACCCTTCCGCCAGTCTACTTCATACTCTGATTCTGCGCTCTCTCCTGATCTCCCCTGTGCTCTCTTCCTTCCTACCAACCAGTTATCCTGTTTCTGCTGGTTCCCAGCCTTCTCCCTCCTGCTATCCCCAATTATCCTGTGTTTTCTCCTAGTTTTTGGAACCTTGTTCATATTTGGAGTCGCTATGTTATTGCAACCATGTTTGAATGTAGTATTTATTGTCTTTGAGCTTTCACTGTATTATTTTTTTTTTTTAATCATTATTTATACTTCTGCAGCCCGACCTGCCTACATCCAGCTGCTGTCTTCATCCCCGATGAGCCCACAGGCTCACTTACATACCGGCTGGCACAGCACTGTATCCACAAGGGGGAGCCCCCGTGCCGGGCCAGGAACCAATACTGCAGTGCGATTCCCCGACAGGCCCCTTGGTTGCTGAAGTGTGGCCATCAAGCTGCCTCGGTCGTCTGCCATTTTCCTCCTATGTTTTTTCCCCGAGAAGTGTGAATGTGTAGTGATGTTGAGGTACAACTTGCCGACGTCTGCCGCACTTCTCCCCACGTGTATCCCCTGCTCCTTTAGTGCCCCCCGATTTCCATCGGTGGCCACTGCAGCGCGGTGGATGCCCCAGTCCCTCCCCAGGGAAAGGAGAGCAGTTCTCGGACGCTCAATCCTTTCCCTCCCCAGCCAATCCCCGATGACCCGGGCTCGTTCCCGAACCTGGGTCGCCAGCGAGGAGTGAGGTGTGGTGTCCAGCGCCTCAATCCTCAGCACCACCGGGCCAGTGTTCACTGTATTATTGATTTGTATTATCGTATGTGTTATGTTTTACTGTTCTCTGTTAATTGACTGACCACGACGTGGAGCCTTTGTACATGAGCTTCTAGCTCAAAGGTGTAATCCGAGACTGTAAAAAAATAAAAATAAATCGGCTTTCTAGTGACCTGATGTTACTTTGGAGAGCAACAGTGAGGCTGTCTAGGTCAGGGTAGGGTGTTTGGCATAGATAACAGTATCATTGGCGTAGAGGAGTTCACTGGCTGTCTGACAGGCATCGGGCAGTTAATCTATGAAGAGGCCAGATAGGAGTGGGCCCAAGATATAGCCCTGGGGGGACACCAGTAGATACTCCTCTAGCGTCAGACAAAGATTTATTGACCTTCACACACTGGAAGCGATTGGTGAGATAGCTGTGGAACCAGTCAGCTGTGTTCTGTGACAAATCCAGGCCAAGGAGTTTAAGTAGGAGCTTATGGTTGACCGTCTCGAAGTCCTCAGTAAGGTCCATCTGTACTAGCTCAGATGAGGTCACCATTGTCATAGGCCTCATGAGCAAAGGTGGTGTATTCCAGCAGTGCTGTGTTGGTGCTGTGGAGCTTCCAGAAGCCATGCTGTTATACACACTGGACGCTGTATTTTTTTCAGCTATGTGACAAGTTGTTCAGAGGCTATTCTCTTGAGGACTTGCACGGGGGGGGGTAGAAATGAGTCTGTAATTGGCAAGACTAGTGCTGTCGCTGCTTCTGAAAGCTGATGTATCCAGTGCGGCTTTGCAGTTCCTGGGGAACTGCAAGTAGCAAAGGGGAAAGTGAAAAATTCTAGAGATGCAGTGGGAAAGTTCCTCTACCACCTGGGCGAGAACTTTCATATCAATTGAATAAGTACCTTGCTAGTCGAGCGGTGCCCATGTTTCATCACCAACTGACCATTAAAATATAAAACATAATCGGAAAGGTGCCCCCTCCATATACTATAATGACGCTCGTGCCCCATGCTCTCCCTGGCATCATGTCACAACTTTAGTGAGTGCAGTGGCTGCACATGGGCGACCCCAGAAACCGGCAAGTCCAAGAGACCCGGTGGGCTAATTTTATGAGGGTTGGCGTTTTTTGAAGACTGCATTATGTTTAATATTTTCTGCATCAATAGCGGCTCAAGGGGGTAAGGCACCGATCTAGCCAGTGCAAAAGCTGAGACTGGTAAGTCTCTTTAAGAAAAAGGTAGATTATTAATTCTTGAATTGATGACCTGGGGTAATGTGTATGCTTTTATGGCTCTGTGTGGTTTTTGTGAAAAGAAATGATTTTAAAAACAAAACATTCACTCTTGCTCACTATACCTGGGCATGCACCTTGACAACAAGAAGATTGGATTAGAAATAATTATTTATTTGAGGCCAGAATAGCAGGTACAGTGCTGCTGCAGAGTGAACAGTAAGCAAGTACTCACTAAATCGGTGATCTTGAATGCATCACTGTCACATAAGACAGTAGGCATTGTAAGGAAAGGAAAGGCAATAATGTGTACAGATACAGAGACCCCCCTAGGGGCCATAAAACAAGTAGGCAAATTTAGAAAAAAAAAATCCCTAGCAAACAAAGGAAAGAGTGCAGTAGGACTACACACACACACACACGCACACACGTATCAAAACACTCTGCACAACATATTTTCAACATTTTTTTTTTAATTTGCCTGTAGTTCTTCTTTAATCAGGGGTGTTTTTTTGGGCACCAGTATTGTGGTACCAGTCTGCATTCGGTTACTAAATGACATCTAAAGGCCCATTACACTGAGCATTCTGTACTGACATGAGTGGTGCAGAGTAGCTGAACCACTGCCAGAGCATAAGTGTAAAGTGTTTTAGAGTGTTTTATGCTGATCTATTTCAGCTGCTATAAAACTCTGCAATGGTAGGTAGCTGAAATGGTGCAGGAGTTTTAGGTTCCTGTGTGAACGCTCCACACCACCTGAAGTGATGCAGTTGCAGTGTTGGAGTCCAGCAAAGGGAATTAAAAGGTTTAGTCAAGCTGCTGCTAACACGTCTCCAGTTTCTGCACCGTTCCACAGTTCCTATAGCCCCGTTCACACGGACAAATTGCGGCGTTGTTGGTGGTGCACAGCAGCAAAATCATTGCTGCTGTGCATATCTGAACGCCAGTTTTGTCATTTGGGGATTGTATTTCATTCTGTCCGTGATCCCTGTTTCCTTGGGATCGGGTAGTGGTGCAGGCCTTTTGCGCCGTTTTTACTCGGCCATCTGAACAGCCCACACCACACACAGCATTGTGACAGGCTTTTCCCAGCCCGCACTTTTGTTTCTTTTGCTTGCATGCGCACTAATTTTTCCCCACCCGATTTCAGCTAAAGGTTGTTTCTGGTACTATAAACACAGCTGAACTCAGGGAAGTGATTCTTTTTGTAAACTGAGTGCTACAAATTGGAACAAACATGGTCTCAGTCGAGCCGTGACAGTGGGCATGCACTAGATGCATAAGCACATGCCCAGTGTCACGGCTCGACTCTGAGATCGGGTGTTTTCCACGTTTTAGCCCTCCGTTTACAAAAAGAACCACTTCCCCAAGTTCGGCTATGTTTACATTACCAAAAGCAATCTTTAGCTGAACTCGGGTCAGAAGACCCATCCATGATCTTTGTGACGTCATCACCCCAACTTGACCACCCCGCTCTCTGCTGGAACTCTCCTTGAAACTCCGGAACTTCAGGTAGCATCCCTCCAGTGCTTCAGGGCCATGCTGTCTGAATGCTGCTCCACAGCATTTCAGCAAGAATGGCTAAAATGAATTACACGGTGCTGATGTAAATCTCTCGCCGTGTGAATGAGGTATATGTCTGGAAGCACTGGGAATGGCTACAACAGTGCACTTCACACACAGGTGCTGGAATGGTTCAAAAACCTAACTTATGTGTAAACACACCTGAAAGGCCTGTTTACACTGCCACATTTGCACTGCAGCCACTGGAGTGCTCGGGTTGCTGTGGTGCAGTTACGGCAGTGTGGACACTTAACTGATTCCAGTAAGTTGATTCCTTTTCCTCTTCCCGAGCTACAGCTGAGATTGAGATGCATTCCGGAGTGAGCGATGCAAGCTGCCATGTGGACAGGATTCCCCATTTGCTCCAGTGCACAATAGACACTCAGCATCCTCCTCTGCCCTCCCATGATTTTCATGTTGATTTAATCCCATATGCACGTCAGTTTCACTGTTCTTACTGGCATAATTTGTACCCATGTAAAAACTACTACCGGCTTGTTCCTCAGGAACAGTGTAATGTAAGTCAAACAGTAAATATTCATTGGATTTTTTTGTTCCTTTGATTGCTTAAGTCACTCTGCCATAGAAAAGGTGTAGCATAGTAAAGTGTTTCATTTAAGAAGACCGATGAATAAGTGTTTGCAGTTAGCTTGTAGTTAGAACAACAAGGTCCAAACTATCCCTGGGGTGCCATTTGTTCTTGCACCCCCCTTCCCTGACTCATAGCCCCTCTCCATTACTGCTTACCGGCTTTGAGGGGGTCTTTTAAATGTACATCAACAATGGTGTGGGAGAAGGTGGCAGGACTGAATTGGGCCACTGGGGACATTGGTGCGGTTGTGTAAACATGGCTAAACTTAGGGTTTAATGTATTTTCTGTTGTTTCTAGGGGAGGATTGCCAGGATTAGTGAAACTTTATGGCAGTTTTTGATGTTCCTGTGTAAATTTAGCAGAACCATGTCAAGTAATGTACTACTAAAAGAGAATTTTAATAAAACATACATTTCTTTCACTCTTTTTTTTTTTTCCTAGTCCTTCAATGAGATTCTGGAATCTGTGGATGCCCCGCTGGAGGTGACAGATGGATATATTAAGTCAATTTCCTTATCAGTTCCCTGGGCTTCATTGTTGCAGGAGAACTGTGCTCTTGAAGTAAAGGGACTTGAGATGGTCTTCAGACCTAGACCACGATTTGGTGAGTACATTAGTCTTAAAGTTTTATTGGTCATTTTAAAGGATTGTGAATTGATAAATATCTTATATTTTTGTAAGAGAATATGAGTAGAAAGGTTGAGGTAAAAATAACAACAAATTGTTTCATTGGATACCATGCTGGCACAATTTAGTGTCTTGGGGACCAAGTATTGGATCCCTACTGTTGCGTTTAACGAGAACATAAATCCTGTTGTTTACATTTTTGAATATATAACTGTAACATTAGGCATGAGTGAAGTTTTCACTAGGATACAGAAAGAAGCAAGAAGGCACTTGCCTATAAGATGCCGCTAGCATTCACCCGTAATAGTCTAGACTGTTTTCTAGCAGAAATTTATCCAGTCTGCTTATAAATGTCAGCATGGATTCGCTTACAACTACCTCAGTGGGTAAGTTTATTCCAAGGACCGATAATTCTCTGCAAATAGAAGTAAGCTCTTTTATGTGTTGTAAATTGATTACAAGTTAGTTGCAAAGGATGCCCTCTTGTGTTAATATTAATTTGTTTAAATTTGAGACCTATCTCTGACATCAGATAAGTGTCTCTAGTTAGTAATAGGTCACCACGTAACCTTCTAATTTGTAGGGACATCAGGTTAAATTTAACCAGCCATTCTTCATATGAAATGGCATTGGCAACTTTAATCTGTTTTGTTATTTTACGTTGAATTTTTTTCTATTCTGTCAGTGTCCTTCTTGGTGTAAGGGCACCAGAGCTGTGATGAATAGTCCAAAAGAGGACATACATAGGCTGTATATAGGGGCAGAAGGACAGATTCTTCTCGTTATTTAAAATTATGTGTAATTGACCACCAAACCTTGTTTGAACTAGCCAATTTATCTGGTATGTGTTTATTGAAGGAGAAATCATTAGAGATATATACTCCTAGATCTTTTTCACAATCCGATTTTAGCAGAGTATGACCGTCGTGTAGCAAAATTTCCGATTTTTAGGGCCTAGGTGCATGACACGGAGAGAGAGACCCCAGTGATTTTAGAGGCGGATAGAGTGTCCAGATCTTTTTGGAGAAGGATGTTTTCCTGTAGTGTACTAACGGTCCTACCAATTTTGCAGTCGTCCGTGTATTTTGAGGACCAACTATTTATGTTCTTTGTTAGGTCCGCAATAAATATTTGGAAAATAATCGGGGCTAGGACAGCATCCTGGGGTACACCACTTGTTACTGCTAACCAATCAGAAGTATGGCCATCTATAATTACTCTTTGCACACAGTCATGCAGCCAGTTCTGGATCCATCTGATTAAGTGAGGGACAGAGTCAAACGTCTTTTTAAAGTCTAAAAAGACAGTATTGCGTGGTATTTTCTTATCCAAATTCAGACTAATTTTTTCGTAAAAACAAAGTAAATTAGTTACACAGGAGCATCCTTTAGAGAAACCATGTTGATTGGAATCGAAGTTACCTAGTGTAGCTGTTACTTTGTTTTTTATAACACGTTCCATAATTTTGCAGGTGACTGAGGTTAAACTGATTGGTCTATAGTATCCATATCTCCCTTGTCACCTTTTTTGAAAAGAGGCATTACGTTTGCTGTTTTTCAATCCAGTGGTATGTAACCTGTTTGAATACTCTGATTTAAATAAGATCTGAAGTGGTAGAATAAGATGTTTTTGCATTATTTTAATCATATCCGTTGTAATGCCATCAGGGCCTGGCAAAGAACCAGTTTTTAAAGTTTTTATAATGTCTATGATTTCTTCATTAGTAACGATGATATTTTCACAGGGTTGAATATTTATGGGGGTGTGGGATGTAGTATTGAGATGGAAGGCTTTACAAAAGTGGCTATTTAAAGATTAGGCCATTTCTACAGGTGAGTTTATAGTCTATGATGAAATTTATAGCGGACCTACCTGGCAATTCTGATGTTTTTATGAATTTATGTAGCGGTAGAATAACTCACTGTTCCCTTTGTTAGCTTGTTTAGCTAGTGTTCGTTCAGCATTCATTTTTGCTTTTTTGATTTAAATTTTGCAAGCTTTTAATGCCTTTTTATAAGCATCCCAGTTTGGGCTGAATTTATTGGTCTGACACTTTTTGTAAAGCTATTTTTTTCCTTTTGATAAGCAGTTTTATTTTATTGTTCATCCACTTTGGGTTAAGATTAGACCAGTTTTTGTAATTTTTTTATTATTGGTATACAGAGATTAGCTGTGTTAAGGATTATTGTTTTCAGTTTGGATCATATTTTTTCATCAGGTTTATCTTTCAGCATAGTATGCCAGTCAATATCTGTTAGGAAATTATCGATTTTAGAGATATTTACTTTTTTCTAAAGATACGTTTTTGGATTTTTTTGTTCGTAGTCAGTTCAAACAGTTTTAATATCAAAATGAATCATATTAATGTCACTATTAGCCAAGGGTAATGTGACCATGCAATTGTAGATATCAGTGGTTTCGGGAGTAACTACACTATGTAGAATATTTTCACGTCTGGTGGGTGTGGATACATTCTGAGAGAGGGCTAGTTTGTTACAAAGGTGTAAAAAGGCCTTAGAGGTGCTTCCATCCAGGGACCACCAGTGCCACTGCCGTTGCCTCAGAGGTTGGCAAGAAAGAGGAGCGGCTGGACCACAGTGGGCTCGGGGAGGGTGAGGGTGGTGGAAGAGAGGCGCATCCCGCCAGTGGTACCTCTCCACAATTCCTATGCCATTCTGGCAAAGTGTGGTTCCTCTATGGAGGCACCCGCTGTGGAGACCAAGGAGGATGCTGGGAACCTCCACAAAGGAGACCCACAGGAGGGTGGCAGGGGACCCTGCAGGGGAAGGAAACAACTCCTGGTGGGGACTCCATTGTTAGGAAGGTAGAACTGGGGAGGAAGGGAGAGGGTAGGTGCCTGCCTGGCGCCATGGCTTGAGGGACAGGGAGCGAATCCTCAGGATTGCGAGCAGCTGCACAGGGGAGGGAGCTGGATGTCATTGTCCACCTAGGGAAATGACCTGGCTAAGAAAGGGATTAGAGAAGTGCAGGAAGAGTTTGTGGAATTGGGAGGGCCTTAGTCAAGTAGCACGCCGGTAACCTTCTCGGAGGTGCTGACCATCTATGGTATAGGAGAGGCTAGGGTGTTCCGCACCATGGGATTCAATCAGTGGTTGAAAAACTGGTGTGGAGCTCAGGGATTTGGCTTTATTGGGGACTGGGGGTCCACCTGGAGTGATGCAAGCCTATATTGGCATGATGGGCTGCATCTGTCTGGGAAGGGAACCAGGATCCTAGATGATAGGTTTAAATGCTTCATTGGCAAGCTTTTAAACTAGCCAAGGGGGGAGGCACTGGAAAGGAGCAGGGAAATCCTAGCCCCCAAATAATCACAGTAGTAAGTGCGGCAAACACCAACATAGAGGTGTCGATAGGGAGAAGGGCTGGGGTAAATGGAGAAAGTGACAAAGGCAAGAAGGACAGGGGTGGGGCAAAAGGGAGTAAGGCCATCAGGAAATGGAGGGTAATGAGTACCAATGCCCGTAGTCTGGGCAACAAGCTCCCTGAGCTGGTGGCCATGATGGAAGAGGGATGCCAGGATATCGTAGCAGTCACAGAAACATGGTACACAGAGAACCATGACTAGGATGTTAACATACCAGGGTACATAACCTACAGGAGAGACAGGTAGGAGAGAAGAGGGGGAGGAGTAGCTCTCTATGTAAAGGAAGGGATAAAAGCAACTGAACAAAAGAGTAAACAGAGGAGAAGAGGCACTGTGGGTCACCTTGGAGACTGGAAAGGGCACCTCAATCCGCACAGGGGTTGTGTACAGACCCCCATGTCAGTGGGAAGGAATGGACAAGGATATGATAGAAGGCATTCTTAGAATGGCAGAGAAAGGGGAGATACTGTTGATGGGAGACCTGAACATGCCAGATGTTAACTGGAGCACATTTGCTGCAGCCACATCCAAGAGCAGGGCCATTCTTGATGCCCTACAGGTGGCAGGCATTAGACAGCTAGTTTCGGAACCCACTCGTGAGGGAGCAGTCTTAGACCTCGTACTCTCAAGCGGGGCAGTGAGTATCTCAGATCCAGAAGTGGGTTGCCATCTGGGGACAAGTGACCATCAAACAGTGTGGTTCACGTTAAACTCAGCTACAGAGTCCAAGCCATGCACAAAGTGAGGGTACTGGACTTTAGGAGGCTGACTTTGGCAAGATGGGAGAGTGCCTCAGAAAAGCACTAGCAAACAGGCTAGAAGGAGGTGTGGAGCAACAATGGGAATCATCTAAACTGCCATCACAGAGGCAACAAGCCTTTACGTGAAGCAAATAAACAAATCAAAACGAAGAAAAGCCACTATGGTTCTCAAAAGGGTGGCTGTGAAAGTCAGGAAGAAAAGATAGCATTCCAGAAGTATAAGGAAACACAGAAGGAGCAGGACAGAGAGCTGTACCAGTTAAGGCAGAAGGAAGCAGGGAGGGAAGTCAGAATAGCAAAGGCCCAAACTGAGGAAAAGATAGCCAACTCAGTTAAGAAGGGGGATAAAACCTTTTATAGGTACATCAGCGAGCGTAGAAAGACAAAGGGAGAGATAGTGAGGCTGAACAGAATGAACGGTGGCTGGGCAGAGGGGGACAGTGAAAAAGCAGGGATATTGAACGAATATTTCTGCTCAGTATTCACAAAAGAGGAGGGGGAAGTGCCTAATCCAATTAACAGAAGCACTCTTGTTAGGGGGGTTGATCCCAGTCCTTTCACAGAAGAAAGGGTTCTGCAAGAACTCCTAAAACTGAAGGTGGACAAAGCAATGGGTCCTGATGGAATTCACCCCAGAATTCTAAAAGAATTAAGGGAGGAACTAGTGAAACCACTGGCTACTCTTTTTAATAAATCATGGGAGGATGGTGTGGTACCTGAGGACTGGAGGAAGGCGGATGTGATTCCCCTTCACAAAAGTGGGACCAAGACAGAGGCAGGAAACTACAGACCCGTCAGTCTGACCTCTGTGGTAGGGAAAGTGATGGAGTCACTTCTGAAGGAAAGAATAGTTGAGTACCTAGAGGCCAGTGGAGCACAGGACCCAAGGCAGCATGGGTTCACAGTGGAAGGTCATGTCAAACGAATCTAATAGATTTCTTTGACTGGGTGACCAAAGTAGTAGACCAGGGAGGGGCTGTGGACATGGCCTACCTAGACTTTAGCAAGGCATTTGACACAGTCCCACACAAAAGATTAATAGTCAAATTAACCAGCCTGGGAGTGGGTCCCAGGGTGGTAGCCTGGGTAAAACATTGGCTGCACAACAGGACACAGAAGGTAATTGTAAATGGAGTCCACTCTGAAGAAAGAGGGGTTACTAGTGGTGCGCAGGGTTCAGTATGGTCCAGTCCTTTTAATGTCTTCATCAGTGACATTGCAAAGGGACTGGAAGGAAAAGTATGCCTTTTGCAGATGACACAAAAGATCTGCAACAGGGTTGATACAAGGAGGCGTGGAAAGGATGAAAGGGACTTGGCAAGGTTGGAGGAATGGTCAGAAGTATGGCAGCTAGGATTCAATGCAAAGAAGTGCAAAATAATGCACCTGGGAAACAAGAACCCAGGGGAAGAATACACAATGGGTGGGAGGTAGTAACAGCAACAAAAAGGAAAGGGACCTGGGGTAATCATATCAGATGACCTTAAGGTTAGCAAGCAATGTGAGAAGGCAGTAGGGAGGGCTGGGGGTATACTGGGATGTATAGGGAGAGGCATCAGCAGCAGAAAACAGGAAGTTGTTATCCCTCTGTACAGACAGTTGGTGGACCCCATCTGGAGTACTGTGTCCAGTTCTGGAGACCCCATCTCCGCAAGGACATAGACAGGATAGAGGTAGTCCAGAGGAGGGCAACTAAAATGGTGCAGGGTCTGCAAGAGAAGCCGTAGGAGGAGAGACTAAAGGAGCTTAATATGTATACCCTTGAGGAAAGAAGGGAGAGGGGGGGACATGATAAAAACTTTCAAGTACCTCAGTGGAATCAACAAAGTCCAAGATGGTAGCGTCTTTCAGAAAAAGAGACTTGCAAGAACAAGGGGACACAATTTAAAGATAGAAGGAGGGCAGTTCAGGGGCAATGTAAGGAAGTATTATTTCACAGAGGGTAGTGGATGCATGGAACAGCCTTCCTGAGGAGGTTGTGGGGTCTAAAACTGTGGGAGAATTCAAGAATGCATGGGACAGACATAAGGCAATTCTTGTGAGGGGTAGGAAGAAATAGGCTTTTGGTTTACTAGAATCTGCGGCCTATCCTGTAGGTAGGTAATTGGGCAGACTAGATGGGCCTAGCGGTCCTTATCTGCCGTCAAAGTCAAAGTCTATTAGATGCATCCAATTGCACCAATTAATATCGCTATAGTTGTGATCTCATAAGAACAGGATTTCTTCCAATCTGCCGAGGTTTCAATTTCTTTTAGAAAATGGGCTTTTTATTTGGAGGTATCTGAGTGGCTAGTGCCCCTTCAACAGGGGTACATTAACTTTCAGTAGATGCCCACCAAATAAAAAGCACCAGTCCAGAACTGCCATATGCCAAGCCATGTATCTTTGTGCCCAGCCTGCTACTTCATTGGCTGAAGCACTAGGCAAAAAATTTCAAACTGCTGCCATTTTTTTTTTTTTGCCAGTTAGCGAGACGAGTAAGCCCCCCAGAAACACATACAAACAAGTTAAAAAAATAAAAAAAATACTTGGCTGCACGGCATTTGCAAAACGTATTTATTTTTTTCAAATCTACCAGTATTGCAGCTTCTAAGAATAACGCTCTTCACTGCTCGCTCCTCAAAGCCGTCTCCTCAATCACGGCTTTCTTTCATCTCCGCCCACCCGTTTCTGCCGGTACTGCCCCAAATGTTCTCTGTGCACGCAGGGAGCCCACCCAGTGTGACAAAATGTCATTTTCTGATGGGGTGCCCAATCCCCTGTCGGTTTCACTGCCCCCAAAAAAAATGTCTGAATGCCACGCTGGGAGCCCACCCCAGCGTGACAAAAGTCCCCTGTAGTCAAAAAAGAAAGCAAAACACAGTCAATTCCACTTGTGTGCAATTTGGATGTGTGCACATTCCGGTTGTGTGCACACATTCCTCAGGTCCCAATTCCATTACTATTACTTTAACATTAAAAAATGTGGTTGTGTGCACAATTCTGACATCATTTAGCTGTCACTAGCAGCAGCAGTGAGGTGTTAATTGCGGTGTTGAACAGCTGCTTTTGTTCAGCCCTTAAGTTTCCTGAGCTGTCCACTCTGCAGTCATTGGTAATTAGCACTGAATCTCTCTCAGCTGTGACTACTGGTGTGAGGTGTGGTATGAAAAGCTCCTAAAAGCTCTGTGAACAGCCCCATGAACACCCATAAGACTTTTGGATAAATTTAAATCAGTGCGCAGGTTTGGTTGTTGAAGTCTGCGTCCTGCCTTCCTGAGCACACGTTTTTCGGCTTTATTTTTTTTTTTTTTAAAGATTTTTTGGAGGTTGACTTGGGCAAATAATCTGCAGTTTAGCTTGGTAGATCAGTCCTAATTGCCGTTTGATTTGCAAGTCCCGGCCAAAATCCTATTGCCGTCTCAATTACATAGAAACATAGAATTTGACGGCAGAGAAGGACCGCTTGGCCCACCCAGTCTGCCCATTTCCCTGCCTACTGGATAAGCTGCAGATCCTAGTTAACCAGCAGCCTACTTTTTCCTACCCCCATCCCCTAGAATTGCCTTATGACTGTCCCATGCATGCTTGAATTCCACCACTGTTTTTGACTCCACGACCTCCTCCGGAAGGCCGTTCCATGCATCCACAACCCTCTCTGTGAAAAAATACTTCCTTAAATTACCTCTGAGCCACCCCATCTTCAAAGCCCCCTTGTTCTTGCACACCTCTTTTTTTGAAAGATGCTACCCTCTTGGACTTTGTTGATTCCCTTGAGGTACTTGAAAGTTTCTATCATGTCCCCCCTCTCCCTCCTTTCCTCGAGGCTATACATATTAAGCTTCATTAGTCTCTCTTCATATGTCTCCCGGTGCAGACCCTGCACCATTTTAGTTGCCCTCCTCTGGACAGCTTCCATCCTGTCTATGTCTTTGCGAAGACTGGGTCTACAGAACTGCACGCAGTACTCCAGATGGGGTCTGACCAGCTGTCTGTACAGAGGGATAATAACTTCCTGTTTTCTACTGGTGATGCCTCTCCCTATGCATCCCAATATCCCCCCAGCCCTCATTGCTGCCCTCTCACATTGCTTGCCCACCTTTAGGTCATCTGATGTGACTACCCCAGGTCCCTTTCCATTTTTGTTGTTGTTAGTATCTCACCCCCATTGTGTACTCTTCCCTGGGTTTTTGTTTCCCAGGTGCATTACCTTGCACTCTTAGCATTGAATCTAAGCTGCCATACATTTGACCATTCTTCTAACCTTGCCAAGTCCCTTTTCATCCTTTCCACCCCACCTTGTGCATCAACTCTGTTGCAGATCTTTGTGTCATCTGCAAAGAGACATACTTTTCCTTCCAGTCCCTCTGCAATGTAACTTATAAAGACATTGAAGAGGACTGGTCCTAATACTGAACCTCAGTACCCCACTAGTAACCCCTTTCATCAGAGTGGACCCATTTACTACTCTCTGTGTCCTATTTTCCAGCCAATTTTTTACCCAGGCTGTCATCTTGGGACCCACTCCCAGGCTAGCTAACTTGTATATTAGTCTTTGTGTGGGACTGTGTCAAATGCCTTGCTAAAGTCTAGGTAGGCCATGTCCACAGCCCCTCTCTGATCTACTACTTTGGTCACCCAGTCAAAGAAATCTATCAGATTTGTCTGGCATGACCTTCCTGCTGTGAATCCATGCTGCCTTGGGTCCTGTGCCCCTCTGGCCTCTAGATACTTGACAATTCTTTCCTTTAGAAGTGATTCCATCATTTTCCCTACCACTGAGGTTAAACTAACAGGTCTGTAGTTTCCTGCTTCTGCCTTGCTCCCGCTTTTGTGAAGGGGAATCACATCTGCCCTCCTCCAGTCCTGGGTACCACCCCATCCTCCATGATTTGTTAAACAGGGTAGTCAGTGGTGTCACTAATTCTACCCTTAGTTCTTTTAGAATTCTGGGATGAATCCCATCAGGCCCCATTGCTTTGTCCACCTTCAGTTTTAGAGTTCTTTCAGAACCCTTTCTTCTGTAAATGGGCTGGTATCAACTTCTGTATCCAGTGTGTTTCTACTGTTTGTTCTAGGTACCCCTCTTCCTTTGTAAATACTGAGCAAAAATATTTGTTTAGTATCTCTGCCTTTTACATTCTCCTCTGCCCACCCTCCCTCCCTTTATTAAGCCTCACTATCCTCCCTTGGTCTTCCTTCGCTCCCTGATGTACCTATAAAGGTTTATCCCCTCTTAACTGAGTTGGCTATCTTTTCACTCGGTTTGGGCCTTTGCTGTTCTGACTGCCTTCCCAGCTTCCTTTTGCTTTTTCTGATACAGTTCTCTGTCCTGCTCCTTCTACGATTTCTTGTACTTCCTGACTTTCTTTTCTCTTGAACCTTCACTGCCACTTCCTTTGAGAACCATAGTGGTTTCTTACATTGTTTAGTTTTGTTTATTTGCTTCACACAAAGGCTTGTTGCCTCTGTGATGGCAGTTTTATTATTCCCATTGTTCTACCCCTCCTCCTGCCCCATGTGCTAGTGCATTCCTTAGGCACTTCCATTTTAGCAAAGTCAGCCCTCCTAAAGTCCAGTACCTTTGCCTTTGTATGGCTTAGACTCTATTGCTGTGTTTATTGTGAACCATACTGTTCGATGGTCGCTAGTTTCAGATGGCTACCCACTTCTACATCTGTGATCCTCTCTTCATCTCCATTTGAAAGAACCAGGTCTAAGATTGTTCCTCTCGAGTGGGCTCCAATACTAGTTGTCTAAGGCATGCCCCTGTAGGAGCATCTAGAATAACCCACTCTTAGTGGCTGTGGCAACTGCACTCCAGTTAACATGGCATATTCAGATCACCCATCAGCAATATCTCCCTTTTTGCCATACTAAGTATACTTTCTATCATTTCCTTGTCCATTTCCTCCCCCTGAGAGAGGTCTGTATCTAACCCCTGTGCGGATTGTGGTGCCATTGCGGTCTCCAAATTTACCCACAGTGCTTCTTCTCCTCCCTGTTTTCTCTTTTGTTCTGTTACTTTGATTCCTTCCCTTATGTAAAGCTACTCCTCCTCTCTTTTTACCCTCCCTGTCCCTCCTGTAGATAGTGTATCCTGGTATGTTTATGTCCCAGTCATGGTTTTAGCAGAACCATGTTTCTGTGACTCCACGATATCCAGATGTTCCTCCTCCATCAAGGCCACTAATTCAGGAAGCTTGTTACTCAGACTACGTGCATTGGTACTCATTGCTCTCCATTTTTATGGTGTTACTTTCTGTTGCAGCATCCCCACTGACCTTTCTACCTCGGTCTTTTTCTCATTTAGTACCCTGTTTTGTAGGGAGAGGCTGGGATTTTCCTGCTGCTCATCAGTGCCTCCCCCCTTGACTAGTTTAAAAGCTTGCCAATGAAGCATTTAAACCGATTGCTCAAAAGACTTGTTCCCTTCCTGGACAGATGCAGACCATCCTGCCAGTATAGGCACATGTTGTCAGGCAGCTCATAAAGCTACTGCATATTGTATATTTATTAACTCTGCTGCAATATTTTTCACATTTTTACATAATAAAAGCGTTTTTACAGTATATAGCAGTGTGCTGGAGTGTTTAATAAACTGATGTTATGCTTTTACCGCAACCACGATTCTGTCCTGTCTAAAAAATGGGAATTTCAGTTTAGTGCATTTTCGGTTGTGTGCACAGCTTCTGCAGATCCCGAGGTTGTGCACACAAGCGGAATTGACTGTACCTGAAAAAACCAAAAACCTTCCCTCATAGATTCTTTACCCCCTCCCCCAGCCTGCGCCCACCCTCTGCATACCCCAACTCCCCACACCCCCACCTCAACCCATACTTATCTCCGGAGCCCAGCGTGATGATCTTCAGTGGACTCTGAACACATCTGCACTCTTCAAAGCTGACCGAGAACTGAAGAAATGCCGGTAAGCTGTATAATGGCATAAATGGACAATTTACAACTTTAGTGCATATCACAGTCATTTTTGGGAATTTTTTCACCAAATTTTCAACATGATTTTTTTGGGGGCCCATCTCATGAACTGTGACACTGAAATTTTGTTATTCAGTCCCGAAAGGTGATTTCGCGGTCACTGCGCGGAACCACCTTTCGGGACCAATAGACAAAATAACAGTGTTATAGTTAATGAGGTAGGCCCCCAAAAACCCTACATTGAAAATTTGGTGAAGAAATTCCCATTGACTCTTTTTTACAGGTGTGCGTTGCGCAGTTCCTACGCACGCTGGTAACTTCGAGAATTTTCAATATTTTCACTCCAGATTTTCAGCATTGCCATTTCACCACAGCTCCTTATGAACAGTACAACTATCATTTCTCACATGTCACCCAAAACGTGTTTTTGCACATGCAGTGCACAATGGCGTGGTCATTGTGCGAAATCAGTGTCCGGGACAGATTAAGAAAATCACAAGGACACTGTTCATGAGCAGAGGTCTTAAAATGGCTATGTTGAAAATTTGGTGGAACCATTCTTAAAAATGACCTTTTTACGAGCATGCGTTGCGCAGTTCCTACGCACGCTCGTAGGTTTGCAAATTTTTAATATTTGCAGTCCAGATTTTCAATTTTGCCATTTTACCACACCTCCTTATGAGCAGTACAGCTGTCATGTGTAAAATCTATGAAAATCTGTATTGTCATATAACAGAAAGGGACTATTTTTTTCCTCTCCTGTCAATAAATAAACTGTTAAAACTTTACGGCTCAGAGTAATTATTTATTATATATTGTCATTACTCAACTAATTGCCCATTTTCTAAGAGTAATAATGCCCTCCAGGGTGGGCGATATTGTGCTATACCGGACCTTCCGGGGCGATAAGGCCCTGCGTGAGCTGTCCAGTATAGCACAGTACCACCCACCCTGTTGGGTATTATTGCTTACTTAGAGTTAGTTCACTGTTTGCAGTGGAAAGGTACAGAGGTCGATAACATAGGTCAGCAGTGATTTTGCATATGTCACTGCCTCCTATTTTGGTCCATACAGTTTCAGTGACATTTGATGTTTTAATTTTGTTTGATATCTGTAGGTTAAAGTTCAGAGTTAACATATAAAGCAACTCTATCACCTTTCTTATCAGATCTAGTGTGGTAGAATAATTCATAACCCTCTATATGTTTTTCCCAGAGATCTGTGTTCTGCCACCAGGTTTCAGTTATGGTTAGCAAATCTGGTTTCTCAGTACTACAGTGAACCAGACGTTTGTTGAGTTTATTAAGACGTTATGCATTTAGTAGGATGCCTTAAATGGACACTGTCAGCCTGTTTTTCATCATATTATTTCTAGTTAAAAACCTGCATGTTATGATTGCTTACCTTCTCTGCAATTCATTGATATTGCTGTTTGTTTTGTCTGTCTCCTTGTTTAGTAGAACTGAAATACATGCTAATGTATATTTATAAACAGTCTTATTTTGTTCACAATCCTGGATCTGTTCTTACTGGCTACTTCCTGAACGTTAGAAAAACCTCTAAATAGTGCATTCACTCATGATGCAATAGCCTCCTAAACTCTCACTGCATCATGAGTGGCTAGACAGTGTTGTGAGTGTTCCCAAATCCAGTAAAGATGCAGTTGGAGCTGATCAAGGAATGTAAACAAACATGTTTTGGTGTGGTAACACCAGTATGGTGGGCTGTCTGTTTTTCACTTTAAATTTGTATTATTTGACTCTGCATGCCTCTGGCCGCCCCAGCCCTATCACTCCAGGCGTCCCTTGGTACTTACCATGTTATGCGGTGCCAACTAGCTGGGTGCAGTGTCTGCAAGGCCTTTATCATCCCGCCGGTTGGAGAATTTTCAGCCTCCATTTGTTCTTGTCCCCAAATTTGGAACCCGTAGACTGTGCAGTGGCGCTAATGGCTGAGCTGCACATAGCTTCGCATAAAACGCATAAGGTGTCTGCTCCGTCTCCGCCCGGTGTGCCAGCCTCCAGCCGCCGCTAGGGGCCAGGCATGCACAGGTCTTTGGTCCCACCCTTCCCTGAGAGAGGAGAGGGGAGGAGAACTGTTCTTCAGATGTTCGACCCTCTCTTTCCCTGGCCGACCACTGGCGACCCGCTCGCACCACAAACACTGGTCGCTGGTGTGGCAGGAGGTAAGGCAGTGATGCCTCAGCTCCTCCATGCCTCGGGGATGGCCTGTTTTTCACTTTTCTAAAGAAAAAAAAATAATCAGAATCAAACTACCAACTACATCGGCAATTTTACAGAATGTTGGCAATCATAAAATGTGTTTTTTAAACTAGGGACACTTTGAGACCTAAGGGGGTTGACAGGGTCCCTTTAATTTTTTTTTTGGTGTGTTAGTAATGTTTTGTTGCCTGGTTTCTGCATTTGAGGACTCGAGGATGACTTGGACTATAAATTTCTGCCCCATTCATTAGTTTAAAGAGAGGCAATGTTGAGCAGCTATGAAATGGGAGGAGAGTTTAGAGGCTCCTTTAGTACAGTCCATCTTTTGAAAATAAGGTTTTATCATGAAAGAAAGTATTTCAGAGGCCTGTAAATAAAACCTCCTTTCTGGAACACCAGTTTTTAAGCCTGGCATTTATTCTTGCAATGGTCGCATTCTTTTCTGGATGAGCTTGTGGGATAAGGTAAAATACCTGATACCACTACTTTGCAGCCTTTTATTTTTAATTTTATGACTTGGATCTATTAGATCTTCCTGGACTAAAAGTCTCCACCAGTCATTCACACTAATGGGACTATGCTGGAGGCGTTAGGACCCTGCGGGAGGCAAAAATTTTCAGGAGGGCTGGCACCGGGATAGGACCGTGCATGTGCAGCGTCACGAGGCTAGCTCGCGCCCTATGGGCCATCTCAGCATCGACCCTCCAACCGTCTCGGTTTCTTTTCTCCCGCCGTCGAGTGTGCTTCGATGTCGATGTCGCTCGCCTGCAGGGAGGAAAGTCCTCTTATATACGACAGCCGCTACAGCCATTCAGTATTCATTTAACTTACCATTTTTAGTGTTCTTTTCTTATTTAAAAAAAAAAAAAATGAAGAAGAAATTCTCAGCCTGCCATCAACTGTAAAATACAGCTCTCGGTAACATGTTCAATGCATTGTATAGCTGATCTTAGTTCTGCAATATTGTATAACTAAAAGAACTGTAACCTTTTGCTGCCATTCTATGTCTACATGTGTTAAGTGTTTGTTTTCTGACGCGGAGCCTTTGTAAATGAGTCCCTGACTTGAAGGTTGTAATCCTAAAGTCTGTTAAATAAATAATAAATAAATAAATAAATAAATAAACGGAATCACCTTGGGTGGTGATGGTAGGGAGACTTCGTTTGAAAGCTGTGATGGCAGTGGGGCTGTGTGTGGTTGGCCGCTCTTTGCGGAGGGGGGGCCGACCACAGGCAATCTGGTGCTCGGGAGTGGGGGGACAGACCACCCGGAGCACAAAAGTAGCAGTTCCAGGACCTGGCTCCGCTTGACTTCGAGCTCTTCTTCCTCCTGTCAGTGGAAGAAGAATCAGTGCCTCTCGAGGTCGCCCTCTGGTACGTCTGTGCGGTGATCGTTGGTGGTGGAGAGCAGTAGGCCTGAACCGACTTCCGTGAGTTCCTCTGAGGCTCCACTCTTAACGGCCGTGACCTTTGACACCGGATCCCATCTCTGTCTTTGATGGGGTTCCAGTGAGCAGTTTCACCTCTGGGCCGCTGTTTCAGAGCAGGGGGTACAGCGTCTACCCAGGTTTTCCTGGCCAGTGGACCCAGATCTAGGGCCTTTCGGGCCTCGGAGCTGCTGGGCCGCGGCCGGGCCGGTTGGACCAGGATGTGCGCGGTGCCCTCTCTGGTGCCAGCACCATCGACGCCGACTCCTTGTGCCTACCCCCTTCCCTTTTTCCTGCAGGGGCCAGCACAGGTACCGCTTTCCTTCTCCCCCTTTCTTCAGGTCTAGGTCTAGCAGTGGTTTTGGAGCTGTGTTTGGTGCCAGCAACGTGTTTGGTCCAGCACCGGGTGAGGTGCCAGTGCCGGGTGTAGAGCATGTGCTGGGTTTGGCGCTGGCGCCGTAGGTGGCGCTGTGTCAGGTGTCGTATCTGGTGCCATGTCGTGCTGCTGCCGTGGGTGGTGCCAGCACCATGGATGGTGCTGGGTCTGGCATCGTGTCTGGTGCCATGTGATGCTGGCACCGGATCTGATGCTGGGTCTGGTGCCGTATGTGGTGCCGGTGCCACCGATTGTGCTGAACTTTTCGCCAATCCAGGTGGTGGTGTCTTCCATGTTCCTGGTCTAGACCTGCCTTGGGGAGGTGATTCTGGGGTAGAAGTGGATCTGGATGAGTCTCTCCCTATTCTGCTTTGTCGAAGATGTAGCAGATGACTCATTTTATGGACTGGAATGCAAGCCTTCTGTATCAGTGTGATGGAAGATCTTCTTTCCAGTTCTTTTTCCTCAGGGATATGGGATCTACCATAACATTTCAGTCTTCATCTATGGACCAAAGCAGACTTCTGTGTCTTGAGTCCCTACATTCCTCAGTACGAGTACACCTTGTGGAACACACTCAGTGCAGTGGTTGAGAACCTCTCAGAATCTAACGCTCCATTGCTAGGGGCTTATAGCCCAATAATCAGCTGAAAGCTTTTATGGATGCCTACAACTCTGCCTCTATGGCAGCTGCTGCTGGCAGCAGGTGGTTAACGTCTTCTTGACAGTGCTTATTTGTTCAGCCCTCAGGTTGAGTTCTGGGGCCACTCAGAACAATATGATTGCCATTTACGAACATACGATATGAACCTACAAATGTGCCAGCAGAAACAGACCACCTGGTCTATCTAAGTCTGCTCGAGTGTGCAGCCAACACCCATAGTTTACAGCTGCCCCACCCCCTTCCTTTTGTCATCCCACTGCCACCCCCCACCTCCCCCATCCTCACTCTCCCCTATTCCTTGTCCCATGCCCTTTTGAAGCTGTTCACAGATTTACATGATACCACCCATTCTGGTAGGACGTTCGATTTTGCTAACCCCCTCTCTGTGAAATAGTGTCTCCCCATTTCCTTCCTAAATCTTCCCTACTCTATTCTTAGCCCGTGCTCCCTGGTGACCCTCCCCTCCTTAACTTACAGATCCCATCTGCCCCATCCTTATTGATTCCCCTCAGATACTTGAATGTCTCTTATCATGTCCCATCTATCCTCCAGGGTGTACATATTCAGGTCTCCCATCCTGCTGTCATAGTCTCTTCAGCAGGTGGTGCCTGCTGTCTCTCAGAGGAACAGGACCTTCAACATTCTCGTAACTGGCAGTCCTTTCAAGGTAAAGGTCTAGGTGCCTTTATCAGAAACCAACCCAGTAGAGGGTGCAGGTCCCCAAAGTGCCCTGTTCCAGCCTCTGCGGGTCCAGCCCAGGTCCCACCTCAGCTGTCTGAGGGGGACGCTTCTCGACGGTAGGTGGGGTGTCTAATTCGGTTTTACAGGCAGTGGAAGCCCATTACAGTGGACATATGGGTCATCAGGATTGTCTGAAGGGGATACTCTCCCAATTTCGCAGACTTCCCTAGACCTTCCACCCAAATGGCAGCCCAGTCTGTCCACCTGTCAGTCACACTCTCTTGCTTCTGTGATATGGGGCCTCTGTGGGAACTGGGCAGTAGAAGTTGTTCCACAGTGGAACGGAGCGCAGATTCCTATTTCCATTGCTTCTAGCTCCAAGATAACAGGCGGCGTGCGCCATTTGTTGACTTTAGAAGGTTAAACAAGTACCTGTTCGAGGAGGAGTTCACTAAAACCTCTGCATTCAAGTCTTCACTTCCTGGACAGTTGGCGCCTAGCTAGCCCATTCAAGAAAGAGACACAGGAGGCAATTGCCACAGCTTCTCAGTTGTTCTCTCCAGGGGGTTTTCTGATTCAGGGACAGTGCTGGTTTCATCTTCCAGCAGCCCCTCTTCTTAGGAGTCCTCCTGGACACCTCCAGGGCATTGGTTTTCGTTCCAGAGGATGGGAGAAACAGCATCTTCAAATGGGTCGTTACATCATGGAAAATGACTCTATTCAGGCCCCTTTCGGTTGAGTAGATGCTGGGACTCTGGGTGTCCCCCGCAGCAAGCAGTGGTCTCTGACCATGCATCTGTAGTCCTCTGTACAAAATGACAGCCTTGGACAAAACCTCTAGTGGGGAGCTCACCGTCAAGACCTCCACATTCAAGTGTGGAGCCGGGAAGAACCTCATCTTTTCATAAATTTCTTAGAGATGAGAGCTATCTTATAAGAAAAGTCCTGAAGGATGCCCTCTGCCACGAAGTGATCCTACTTCAGATGGACGACAAAACTCTGATGTATTGCATCAAGAAGCAGGGTGGGGCGGCCTCCCACCCTCTCTGCAGGAAGGCCGTGAGGTTAAGAGTGGTACCTCTAGCGTGATGCGTCAGTTCAGATTTCGTGCAGTTGCTTTCGGAGAGTGGGGCAGTTCAGTCCTGCTCATTTTTTTGCATCCCCTCTCAATGCAAAACTACTTCTATTTGGCTTCAGAAATCCAGACCCTGGTTTTAGTTTCAGGATGTATTCTCAGCAGTAGTCAAGACGCTCCCTGTACATTTTCCTCCTCTTGCTTTATTTCGGAGGGTGCTGCACAAGTTGTAGGCACAGGGGGGCAGGATGATTCTCATCATCCTAGACTGGCCTCGGCAGTTATGATTTGCATTGAAGTTCCCCTGAGGCGACTCAGTCTATGAGCGGACGTCTGACACAGGGACTTTAGTCCATCCTAACCTGTGTTCCCTTTATCTCCATGCTGGGCTCCTCAGGAAATGGAAGTGGGCAAGTTTTAGGTTTCCCAGAACATCGCAAACATCTTCTAAGCCATGCATAGGCCTTCCACCAGGAGGGCTTGCGCGGCTAAGTGGAAACCCTTCTCCATCTGGTGTGCAAGCCCCGTCTGGACCCTTCAGTTGCCCACCAAGTAAGATGTCAGGGTGCCTCTTGGACCTGTTGAACGCAGGTCTGCATTACTCGGCAGTGAAGGTACACCTCTGAGCGTTTTCAGTCTATCTTGAGCCAGTAGACAGCATGTCACTGGCTCAGTTACCGTTAGGTTTTACTTTTCCCTACTTACTTCGTTAACTCTAGAATGAAAGAGAGCGCACCCTTCATTTCTGTGGATGTTAAGAAGGTTCTGTGATTCTACATCGACAGAATGAAGAGGTATGCATCCAAGCAACTATTGTATCTTCCAGCATGCCTCGGCTGGGTCAGCCTGTTGCTGCGAGGTGTATTTTGACTTGATTAGTAGCATGTCTTCGACACTACTAGTCCCATAGCACAGGTCAAGCTGGAAGACTGGGTTCACACCAATCTACCAGAGTGGCTGCGGCTTTCCTAGCGGAGATTCGTAATTACCTGTCGCAGACTTCGGCAAGGTGGTGAGTTGGAGCTCAGTGCATACCTTTGTAAAAGCACTGTGTTCTGGATGCCTATGCCAGACAGTTCACTTTCTTCAGCAGGACAGTCCTTATGGACTTCTGTCCTGAGCGAGCTCTGTCTCCTACCACCCGGGGAGTTTTAACTCTGTACTCTCCCATTAGTGTGAATGAGTGGTGGAGACTTTTGGTCTAGGAAAATATGGAAATTACGTACTTACCGTAATTCATGATCTTGGACGACATCTCCACCACTCATTCACATGCCCACCCACTATCCGCCAAGCTCACTCGTTCTGTTTTGGTCTTCACTTCCTTGTTGTTTGGACTATGAAGACATTGTTGAATTGACCTTTCTTACATGGGTCATCTGGGCCTTCATGTGCCCAGAAGTTAGGGTTAGGTTTTCTTTCGTTAGTTTACAGTGCACCTCCTCGGTCGAAAAGGTACTGAGGCAGTTGGAGGGTTGACGCTGAAATAGTCTATACGGTGCAAGTTAACTTTACCACACCGCGCATGCACAGTCCTATCCCGGCATCAGCCCTCCTGAAGATTTTTGGCTCCCACGGGGTCCTAATGCCTCCGGCGTAGTCCCATTAGTGTGAATGAGTGGTGGATACTTCATCCAAGAAGATCGAGAATTACGGTAAGTACGTAATTTCCATTTCATGACATATATCTTTTTCATGAGTATGGCCAATGTTATTTGTTCCAACATGAATTATGTTTGAGTTAGGTTCAGTTATTAGGTCATCAATTCAAAGGGACTCATTCTCTATTTTAGCTCCAGGAAGGCAGGTGATGTTACTCCTAATAGCATTGCTTGGGGGAACACTGAATCCATATAGTGAACTATAGAGTCACAAATAATTGGTTGAGTTCCAGTTATATTTGGTGAAACATTTGAAGGGTTAGAAACTGCTACGTGGAGATCATTAAGTACAGCATATCTGGTAGAACACTGAGATGTTTGGGACTGTGTTAAGTGTCTTTAGCTATGTTACTATTAACAAAAGGAGAGTGACAGCTCTTCACCCTTTTTTGAACTTTCTGTTCTGAACAGTTTCCCAGTCATAATTTGCAAGACGTAGCTCTAGTTCCCTAGGCCTTTTATCTTTTCTGGCATTATTGCATACTGGAGAAGCATTTTTGTTTGATGTAGAGGGGAGGGGTACGTATCATTAGCTAGCACATTCATAGGTGGAGGTGACATGGTTTGTACTGAAGGTATTTCTCTGATCATGTTATCTACAAACTGTTGTAAATCTCTAAGGTCTTTAGATTTTTGCAGCTCTGCTTTAGATTGGCTATAACAGCACAGTTTGCACATATGTTTGTAATCTGAGAGCAAATATCTGGATTATAATTAATTTCAGGATGCTTACTAATACTGCAGATACCTGCAGTTTCCCCATTTAATAGGTGAAGCATTTTATAAGGGCCTAGTGCACTAGCCACAAGCAGTTAGATTACAAAAGAACAGACAGACAGTTTTATTCAGACAAAATATTCCCAGTGCCCAAGGTACCTGGTGCCGATGGGTACTAGTGTGTAATATTTTAAGGTTTCCCAGAATTAATGATGGCAGCTAATTTGTATGTTGACTAGTACTCAGTAGAGCCTTGTATCCTCGGTCTCCTCTCTGCGTGCTCGCCCCGCTCAAGCTCGGCCTGCTTGCTTAGGGCTAGCAGGTTTATGTGTCGCAACCCGGAAGTGGGTAAGCGGTCACGTGACAAGCAACCTCCGCAAATCTTTGTAATCTCCCTAAGGTATTGTTTTACGTGTTTGTCACTGGGTTCCAGACCTGTTAAGTAATTAAAAAAATGAATGTTGATTGGGATAAGGATTGCATTAATATGGGTGTCCTAAATAAGGGAAAAAGGACAATTTCAGTGCAGACACACGCACACACACACACACACACACACACATATATAACAACACACTGAGGGTATTAAACAGACTTTAGGCTTGCTCACATTTGCAATTATGTAAAAAAATGTACATAGCAGGGTTTATATTCCTTTTAAGAAAGGTTGTTGGACCAAAACTAAATGGTTGTGCAAATGAAAAGGCAAACAAGCAGAGAAATTAGTATGTATTGGGAGCATTAAAGCCATTAATATGCATAATCTGTTTATTTTTTTTATTTAAGTTTATTGAAGTTACAGGTATACAAACAGATTTCATATTCTCAGATATCTTGCATTTCACTTATTTCAATATTGGAGGCTCTTTACAATTAATATATATCACTTTATTTGAGCTATATTATACTTTAACTTCAGTCAGTTTCTGCAGTAAATACCAGAAGTCTTCTTGCATCACCCACAGTCTATCCATTAGACTTCCGTCACACAATAGTGGGTAAACTAAGCTTATTATAACTTTTATTAAGAAGCTCCCTTTAATCGAATTAACTCTGACCAACCCCCCCTTCATGTATACCCCCCCTTTTCATGATTTCCTGTCGAGCCCTAGCCACATTATCCTTCAAACAACATGAAGTCTTGCTGTATTCTGACATTATGCAGTTAGCCCCAGCACTTGCACTGCTCCGGAGAGGAAAGAGTTAACTCTGTGCCAGAGCATAGAACGTTGAGCTCTAGCTCGGTTCAAACCTCTGTCTGCTGCATTTTGAAGTGTAACCGTCAGATTCTTTACTCCACCTTACTGAATAGTCGCTCCGGAGATCTCTTCTTCGCTATCGGGTCGGTAAAGTAAAAACTTTGGTTTTAAACCGCTATTTCTTTTTTTTTTTTTTTTCTTGGTTCAGATCACTGTCTATGGTACAGTAAGTACTTAGGTAGTGGACTAGTGTGATATATTTTTTTTTTTTGTGTGGAAATTGTAAGAAATATTTTCAGTCGGTTCGGCTGAACCGATTGTCTGTTATTCTCTCTTAAATTTATTTTTGTTTCTGAATTTAGTGTGAAGTACCGGTCCTTATCGGTTCTAAAACAAAAAACAAACACGTATTTAGATGTTTTTTTCAAATACCCGTGACATGATGAGGAACCGATAAGGGAGTCTTGCCTGGCTTTTGCCGAGTAAAGGGTAAATTTTTAGGATGGCTTCGTCTGAGAAACCCAAAAGAATCATTGGGCCCCACTGGGTTTTAACACTGCAGTGAGTGTGGGGAGGCCTTTGCTAAGGCTGATCTCCACACCACCTGCGTTTATTGTCTGGGTTTTGACCGTCTTGATTCAGACTGCCAGATTTGTAAACATTTTCCAAAGGCCACCCTAGATAAAAGATTGGGCAGACTTAAGGAAAAAGGAGGCCGAGAAGTCCACTGACCCGAATGGCCAGCCCGGTTCAGTTCTGGCCGAACCTGAGGGAGTGCCTACTGACCTGGGCGAGACTCCCTCGGGGAAAAGGAAAGCTGATCGTGAGGGGTCAGTTCCGGCTAAAAGAAAGAAAAAAGAGAAATCGTCCGGTTCGGATCCAGAACCGCATTGTCCAACTGCCGAGGAAATTGCCAAGGCAATTAGTATTATTGAATTGCTCCAGCCGATCCGGTGCCTCTCGGTAGGTGTTCATTTCAGTCGATTCCTCCGGTTCCGGACTATTCCCCAGAAGAGTATTATGAACCGTATCAGGAGGAGGAGGAGGAGGAGGAGGGGGAGGGGGAAGGGGGACTCCCCCCAGACAGACCTTCTGGTGTTTCCCCTCCTAGGCTTTCTGAGTCCCCTTCCCACTTTATGGTTACAAAAAAAGTGGCAGAAACCCTCCAGCTCCCTCTGGTTGAAGCTGTTGAGGAGCAAGAGAAGCCTGACTATGTGGAGATGATGGACATCCCAGAGTCCAAGAGATTGTTTATTCCCCTCCATAAATCTTTCGGGAAACAGACACAGAAATTACTTAAAACTCCAAATTCTTTACCTCCTGTGGACAGATGAATGGACAAGAGGTATATGATGTCGGGCCCAGGTACGGAGTACTTGTACCACCAATGCAGCCATTTCAGGGTCATGCAGGCTACAGCCTGTGATAAGGCTAACACACCCTTGGCTTCACACCCCCCAGATAAAGACTCCAGGAAGCTGGATGCTGTGGCTAAAAAACAATACACGGCATCTTCATTGGGATTCAGGCAGGCTAACTACATGGCCTACCCAGCCAGATACCAGAAGTCCAGATGGGATACTATTCTGGAACTGGCTAAACAGGCTTCCCCCCAGCTTGCCAAGGAGCTGGAGGAGGTGGCTGCTGATGGGATTGAGGCATCAAAAATCCAGTTTTATGCTGCTGTGGACACCAGTGATTTGTCATCACGAGTCATGGCTACATCTGTGGCTATTTGGAGACTGGCTTGGCTCAGTTGTACTAGCCTACCACAGGATTCCCAGACTAAGGCCATGGATTTCCCTGTCATGGAGAATTCTCTGTTTGGGGAGCAGACAGAGAATTATATGAAGAAAATGGATGAGTACAGGACCACCTACAGGAGTGCACAGGCCAAGGAAAGGCAGGCAACTCCTCAGAAGCAGCAATCTAGGGGCAGGGGAAAGCCTTTTCACAGGCCTTTCTACCAGGCACAGACCTCCTCTCCTTTTCCTCAGAGGGAGAGGCAGAAGGAGGATGAGCAGGGCTGCATCCTCCTCACAGTCTAAGGCTCCTGCCAAGCAGACACCCTGATGTGTCAGCCCGGGTCGACTCCCCAATTCCTGTAGGAGGCAGGCTGGCTTACTACATCCAGGCCTGGAAGTCTGTTACCTCATACAAGTGGGTCCTGGAGGTGGTAAGCCAGGGACTGGCCCTCAGCTTCAAAAAATTTCCAAAGCTGAGGGTCAGGTCTTTTCCACCTGCAAACATCTCCAAAACCATTGCCCTAGAGGCAGAGGTTTCCTCTCTGCTGGCTCTCAGAGCCATAGGAAGAGTTCCTACATCTCATAGGGGCAAAGGTATGAACTCCAGATACTTCCTTACCCCGAAGAAGACAGGGCAGTGGCGGCTCATCCTAAATTTAAGATACTTAAACAAGCACCTAGCAAAGCCAAAATTCAAAATGGTGACTCTGAGAATAATTCTTCCCTAAGGCCAGGGGATTGGCTAGCCTCCCTGGACCTCAAGGATGCCTATTTTCACATTCCCATCAGGTGATCCCACAAAAAGTACCTCAGGTTCGAACTACCTTCAGGCCATTATCAGTTCAGAGCAATGCCCTTCGGCCTAACCTCAGCACCAAGAGTGTTCACCAAATGTCTAGCAGTAGTAGAGGCCTTTCTAAGGAGACAAAACATTTCCATATTCCCATACCTGGACAACTGGCTCATTGTGGGTCAGTCTCCAGACCAAGTCAAGTCAAACCTGCAAGTGACCCAGCAAGTGCTCACTTCCCTAGGATTCCTCCTCAATCTTCCAAAATCAGTTCTCGAACCAGTGCAGCTCTTGACCTTCATAGGGGAGGAGTTGGATACTGTCAAAGCAAGAGCCTTTCTCCCTCTGGCAAGAGCAAAGGCCCTTCTAGACCTAGCTTCTTCTTTTCACCGTCTGGTGTCTCGACCAGCAAGGCATTTCCTTTAGTTCTTGGGCCACGTGGCAGCATCCACTGCAGTGGTACAAGGGGCCAGATTTCAGATTTCCTCTAACCAACCTAATTCCAGTGACTCAGACTCTGATCCAGGCTCTCCAATGGTGGTTGGATCAGGACAACCTCAGACAAGGGGTCCCATTCATCAGTCAAGTCTCATTCTGTGGTTCTAACCACAGATGCTTCTCTCCTGGGATGAGGAGCTCACTTAGGAGTCCTCACAGCACAGGGAGTGTGGTCCCCTCAGGAGTCTCTTCTCCACGTCAATCTTCTGAAGCTCAGGGCAATGTTCCTGGCTCTGCAAGCTTTCTTGGACTCAGTACAGAACAAGGTGGTTCAGGTCAGGACAGACAACACCACATGTGGTACATCAACAAGCAGGGAGGCACTCTGTCGATGGCCTTGTGCACGAAAGAAATTAAATTATGGTCACTGGCTTATTACCTACAGACATCTCTGATAGCAATCCACCTTCCAGGGAAGGACAATGTGCTAGCAGATGCATTGAGCAGGATTTCTCAGGGCCATCACGAATGGCCCCTGGATCACCTAGTGTTAAAAGTGATCTTTTCAAGGTGGGGCACTCCAGAGATAGTTCTCTTTGCAGCCCCAGACAATCACCAGCTTCCTTTCTTGTGTTGCAGACCCCCAGACTTGGGCTCAGTCCCTCTGGATGCTCTACTCCTGGATTGGAAAGGGAAATTTCTGTATGCCATTCCCCCTTTCCTCTACTATTCAAAGTTCTAGTCAAGATAAGGTCGCAGTCTTGCAAAGTGATCTTGATTGCTCCAGACTGGACCAGGCAGCCTTGGTATCCCCTGTTGCTGTCCCTAGCAGTCCATCTTCCCCCATCTCTTCCCAGGAATCACAACCTGTTAACCTTCTCTCAGGGGAAGATTTGGTAACCCAACCTTTGGTCTCTTAATCTCAAGGCATTGCTCTTGAAGAGCTAGAATATGCAAATTTGCATTTGTCTCAGGGTTCTGGACATTCTCAATGCTCTCGAAAAACCTGCCACCAGAAAAACTTACAACTCCAAATGGAAAAGATTCAGCATTTGGTGTTTCAGTAAGCACATATCCCCAGATACTGCTGACTTGTGTACAGTTCTGGATTACATGGTTCATCTTAATAGCTTAGGCCTCAGACCAGCTACCTTCAAAGTACACTTGTCAGCTGTTTCTGCATTTTTGTCAGTGAGAAAGCCCTCCTCATTGGCATTTCACCCTGTTTTCTGTAAATTCTTCAAAGGATTGCTCCATACCAACCCTCCCTTTAGGGATCCTTCTCCTGCTTGGGATCTTAATGTTTGCATTGCTCAGCTTATGCAACCCCCTTTTGAGCCTTTGGTCTCAGCAGAACTTAAGTACTTGACTTGGAAAACTGTGTTCCTGGTAGCTGTTACCTCTGCCAGGCATATCAGTGAATTACAAGCTCTGTCAGTGGAGCCTGATTTTTATCTCATTCCATAGAGATAAGGTGGTCCTTAGAACCAACAGGAGGTTCTTCCTAAAGTGGTTTCAGATTTTCATCTGAACTAGTCCATATCTCTTCCTGTGTTCTTCACTGATCATTCTTCTTCAGGAGAGAGAAGATTACACAGTTTGGATGTTAAGAGGGCTCTTAGCTACTATGTTGAGTGTATTAAGGCACTTAGGTTTGACTCTCTCCAGTTGTTCCTCACTTATGGTTAAGTGGGGAAGGGTAAACCTGCTACTAAGAGAACTATTTCCAGGTGGATTGTCTCTTGTATACAATTCTGCTATGAAAAGCTAGGCAAAGTACCCCCCTGAGGCCTGAGGGCTCATTTGACCAGAGGTGCAGCTGCTTCTCTGGCTGCTGCCAGAAATATACCCTTACTAGAGATATGCAAAGCAGCTACCTGGAAAACAGTCCATACATTCACCAAGCATTACTCTCTGGATATCCAGGCTAGGAGTGATGCTAGGTTTGGTGCAGCAGTACTGCAGAGCCTATTCCCAAAATAGGTTTGGTACCCTCCTCCAGGGAGGTACTGCTTGGTAGTCTGCATAATGTCAGAATACAGCAAGACTTCATGTTGTTTGAAGAAAAAATTGCTCACCTTAGTAATTGTGTTTCTTCTAATGGAGTCTTGCTGTATTCTGTTTCATCCTACCTCCCTCTGAGAACCTGGTTTTTGAGGAAGTGGGCTGCTGGGCGCAGTGTGCACCTCAGGGGTGCATTTGGCACTCTCCCTGCTTTAGAGAGGGGGAGTGGGTTATGTTATATGTTTTTGATAATTATATTTGTTCACTACCTAGTTCTTTTTGTTTTGGATTTCTCAACTTGAGTCATTTGGGATCCAAAATATTTGGTTGCCTTTTGGCTAGTAATTTTACAATTTCCACATAGTAGGTGTAGTTAGTTAGTTTTAGATCATAAGAATCTGATGGTTACACTTCATAGTGCAAGAGACAGCTGTTTGAACCAAGCTCGAGCTCACCGTTCTGTGCTCTGGCATAGAGTTAACGCTTTCCTCTCCGGAGCAGTTCAAGTGCTGGGGCTAACTGCATAATGTCAGAATACAGCAAGACTCAATTAGAAGAAACACAATTACTAAGGTGAGTAATTTTTTCATCTAGTCCATCTATTTAAAAAAACTGCGGATCTAGAATTAATATTGTGGGTTAGTTCCTCCATGTCCTGAATCTCCCCGACCACCTCACACCAATGTTCCAGTTGAGGTGGGGCTGACTGCAGCCATTTTCTTGTGATGGCTTTATGGGCCGATGTTATTAGGATATTCCATAAGTAAATTTGATCTTTGCTCCTCACTCCCCTAGGTATTGACCCCAGTACTAGATGTTTGCTTTTGAGAGGCTCCTCCAGAGGAAGTATATTTTCTAGGGCCCCTGTAATTTCTTTTCAGAATTGCATCAGATTCGGGCAGTTCTCCATGGTATGTAGATGGTGAGCTGGCTCAGCTCCACAGTTTCTCCAGTATGCTGGTTTATGTCCCCCATTCCATCTATTCTTCATCACTGGAGTGATGAAGAAACATGACCTGACTTTCCAAGCAAATTCTTTCCATCTCTGACAATAAGTTGTATGATGTGCCTGATAGAAGATGAAATCCCACTCTTTTTCTAATAACTGTTCCCCCAGCTCAGTTTCCCATCTACTCTTAAGATGGGCCGAGTGTGTCACCACTTTATTTCTTCGTGCCCCATAGATAGCAGAGATGTGTCCCTTACTTGTTTGAGAGGTCATAATCTTATTTCCCACAACCTGTAGTTCCTGCGGGCCTCTCACAGGGCCATGTTGCCTCTGGAGGTTCTGAATATGGGTTCTAAGCTGAAGATACCTGAAGTGGTCTGCATTCCTCAACTGGAACTGCGTCTTAATATCTGTAAATTCCCTTATTGTATCCCCCGTCCAGGAATTGCCCAAGAGAATTCAGGCCCAACATACTCCATTTCCTAAAAATGAAATTTTGCTTCGCTGGCTCAAAGTCTACATCCCATGCAAATTTCCTCAGTGGCCACAGTTCCCCAAGGCATTTATGCTTTGTCCAGAGTCTATACACTGCTGCCAGGGTATTCCTGATTGCATATAGTGTGGGACCTTTCTCCTGTATCTGTAGGTGGAGGGCAAATAGTCTTGCTTCTAAAGGGGTACCCTTCGTAACCTCCCCCTCTATGCATTTCCATAATGCTTGGTAGCCTGATGCTGACCAAAAGAAGGGCACTACAAAGATGGGATGCTAGGAAGTAGTCCTCTAAATTAGGAACTGCTCTTCCTCCATGCTTTTCGTTTGAATGAAGCAGTTGGACCTAGGAACATCTGGATATCGTGGCAGTCACAGAAGCATGGTACACACAAAACCATGACTGGGACGTAAACATACCAGGATACACTATCTACAGGAGGGACAGGGAGGGTAAAAGAGGAGGAGGAGTAGCTCTTTACATAAGGGAAGGAATAAAAGCAACAGAACAAAAGGGTAAACAGGGAGGAGAAGAAGCACTGTGGGTAAATTTGGAGACAGGCAATAGGCACCACAATCCGCTGAGGGTTATATACAGACCTCTTCTCAGGGGAGGAAATGGACAAGGAAATGATAGAAAGTATACTTAGAATGGCAGAAAAGGGGAGATATTGCTGATGGGTGATCTGAATATGCCAGATGTTAACTGGAGTGCAGTTGCAGCAGCCACTTGAAGAGTGGGGTTATTCTAGATGCCCTACAGGGGCATGCCTAGACAACTAGTATTGGAGCCCACTCGAGAGGAGCAGTCTTAGACCTGGTTCTCTCAAATGGAGGTGAAGAGGATCACAGATGTAGAAGTGGGTAGCCATCTGGGAACTAGCGACCATCGAACAGTATGGTCTGCAATAAACACAGCAATAGAGTCAAGCCATACAAAGGCAAAAGTACTGGACTTTAGGAGGGTTGACTTTGCAAAATGGGTGAGTGCCTAAGGAATGCACTAGCAAATGGGCAGGAAGGAGGGGTGGAAGAACAATGGGGAATAATAAAAACTGCCATCACAGAGGTAACGAGCCTTTGTGTGAAGCAAATAAACAAAACAAAACGATGTAAGAAACCACTATGGTTCTCAAAGGAAGTGGCAGTGAAGGTTCAAGAGAACAAGAAAGCATTCAGGAAGTACAAGGAATCGCAGAAGGAGCAGGACAGAGAACTGTATCAGTTAAAGCAAAAGAAGGCTGGGAAGGCAGTCAGAACAGCAAAGGACCAAACTGAGGAAATGATAGCCAACTCGGTTAAGAAGGGGGATAAAACCTTTTATAGGTACATCAGGGAGCGAAGGAAGACCAAGGAGGGATAGTGAGGCTTAATAAAGGGAGGGAGGAGGGTGGGCAGAGGAGACTGTGAAAAGGCAGAGATACTAAACAAATATTTTTGCTCAGTATTTACAAATGAAGAGGGAGGTACCTAAAACAAACAGTAGAAACACTCTGGATACAGAAGTTGATACCAGCCCATTTACAGAAGAAAGGGTTCTGAAAGAACTCTTAAAACTGAAGGAGGACAAAGCAATGGGGCCTGATGGGATTCATCCCAGAATTCTAAAAGAACTAAGGGTAGAACTAGTGACACCACTGACTACCCTTTTAACAAATCATGGGAGGATGGGGTGGTACCGAGGACTGGAGAGGGCAGATGTGATTCCCTTCACAAAAGAGGGGAGCAAGGCAGAAGCAGGAAACTACAGACCTGTTAGTTTAACCTCAGTGATAGGGAAAATGATGGAATCACTTCTGAAGGAAAGAATTGTCGAGTATCTAGAGGCCAGAGGGCACAGGACCCTAGGCAGCATGGATTCACAGCGGAAGGTCATGCCAGACGAATCTGATAGATTTCTTTGACTGGGTGACCAAAGTAGTAGATCAGGGAGGGGCTGTGGACATGGCCTACCTAGACTTTAGCAAGGCATTTGACACAGTCCCACACAAAAGATTAATATACAAGTTAGCCAGCCTGGGAGTGGGTACCAAGATGACAGCCTGGGTAAAGAATTGGCTGGAGAATAGGACACAGAGAGTAATAGTAAATGGAGTCCACTCAGAAGAAAGGAGGGTTACTAGTGGGTGCAGCGAGGTTCAGTATTAGGACGGTCCTCTTCAATGTCTTTATAGCTTTACTTGCAGAGGGACTGGAAGGAAAGCATGTCTCTTGCAGATGACACAAAGATCTGCAACAGAGTTGATGCACAGGGTGGGTGGAAAGGATGAGAAGGGACTTGGCAAGATTAGAGGAATGGTCAAATGTATGGCAGCTTGGATTCAATGCTAAGAAGTGCAAGGTAATGCACCTGGGAAACAAAAACCCAGGGGAAGAGTACACAATGGGGGGTGAGATACTAACAACAACAAAAATGGAAAGGGACCTGGGGGTAGTCATATCAGATGACCTAAAGGTGGGCAAGCAATGTGAGAGGGCAGCAAGGAGGGCTGGGGGATACTGGGATGCATAGGGAGAGGCATCACCAGTAGAAAACAGGAAGTTATTATCCCTCTGTACAGACAGCTGGTGAGACCCCATCTGGAGTACTGTGTGCAGTTCTGGAGACCCAGTCTCCAAGGACATAGACAGGATGGAAGCTGTCCAGAGGAGGGCAACTAAAATGGTGCAGGGTCTGCACTGGAAGACATATGAAGAGAGACTAAAGGAGGCTTAATATGTATAGCCTCGAGGAAAGGAGGGAGAGGGGGGACATGATAGAAACTTTCAAGTACCTCAAGGAATCAACAAAGTCCAAGAGGGTAGCATCTTTCAAAAAAAAGGGTGTGCAAGAACAAGGGGGCACAATTTGAAGATGGGGCGGCTCAGAGGTAATTTAAGGAAGTATTTTTTCACAGAGAGGGTTGTGGATGCATGGAACGGCCTTCCGGAGGAGGTTGTGGAGTCAAAATCAGTGGTGGAATTCAAGCATGCATGGGACAGTCATAAGGCCATTCTAGGGGGTGGGGGTAGGAAGAAGTAGGCTGCTGATTAACTAGGATCTGCAGCTTATCCAGTAGGTAGGGAAATGGGCAGACTGGGTGGGCCAAGCGGTCCTTATCTGCCGTCAAATTCTGTGTTTCTATGTTTCTATTCTAGGTTTTTTGTTGGCCCATATGAATGCCGTGATTGTTTTTTGCTAATTCTTAAACTGGGCTGGGGAAATTCTAACAGGGAGGCACTGAAATAGGTATAAAAACCTAGGTAGGACATTCATAGATACTGTTTCTATTCTGAAGTATAACGGTAGATTTAGGAGTTCCCATTTTACTATGTCTTGTTTGATCTGTGCAAATAGAGCGTCAAAGTTATTAACAAACAAGTGATTTTGATTCTTAGGAATGTAAGCCCCCAGATATTTGATTTTGGGGGAGTTCCACCGAAGGGGAAAGAGATTGTTTACTTCAGGGGAGGGTGTGTAGTAAAATTTTAGGATTTCAGTTTTATTTTTATTTAAAGCATATCCAGAGAGTGTGCCAAATTTAATCAGTAAGTCCCAGACTCTAGGCAAGGGATACCTCCGGGTTCGTTATGTAGAGTAGCATATTGTCCGCATATAATGAGTAATCCCCCTATATTAGGATCCTCTCTAACTGCCTGTGCTAAGGGTTCAATATATATTGCAAAGAGAAGCGGGGACATTGGACAACCCTGGCAAGGTCCTCTACCCAGGGTAAACCTTTGTGAGATACCTCCATTAATTCTGACACAGGCCTATAGGGCTGCATAGAGGGACTTCACTGCAGCCAAGAAAGGTCCAGGGAAACCCAGCCTCTCCAGGACAGCAAACAAAAAGTTCCAGTCTACTCGATCGAACGCTTTCTCAGTGTCTAGGCCGAGAAGGCAAGCTGGGGTGCAATGTTTATTTATCAGATCTATTATATTAATTGTTCTTCTCTCTCCCTCTTGGGCCTGTCTCCCCTCAATAAACCCAGTCTGGTCCAGTTTTATGATCTGTGTCAGTAGTGGGTTTATTCTGTTTGCTAAAATGGCCATAAGGATTTTATAGTCAGCATTTAAGAGGGAGATAGGCCTATAGGAACTGCATTCCTTCAGGTCCTTTTCCCTCCTTAGGGATTACTGTGATAGTGGTGTAGTTCCAAGATGGCGGAACTGTTTCTCCTCCTAGCCAAATCGAGTCAAATACACTTTTCAGGAAAGTTGTGACCTCTGGGGCCAAAACCTTGTAAAACTCACTACTGACGCCATCTGGGCCTGGGCATTTGCCTGCTTTCAGGTTTTTGATTATGGCTGCTGTCTCAGCTATAGATATTGGGGCCATCAGTGTCAGTGTTTGGGTCTCATTTAGTTTGGGTAATCCTAGTCCCCTCAAAAAATTGGCTGTATCCTCTACCAGGGTCACCCTTGTCGCCCCATATAAAGTCTTATAGTACGAGACAAAGGAGTCTGTTATATGTTCCCATTTATGCCGCAATGCTCCAGAACCAGGGTCTCTTATACCAGTTATGGTGGCCCTAGCTGCCCTTTGTCATAAGCGGTATGCTAATTGTTTAGCTGCTTTGGACCACCCCTCATAATATGTCTGTTTTAAATAACATAGGGCCCGTTCTGTTTCGATTTTATTTAGTCCCTGTATTTTGTTTTTAATTACTTTAATTTCAGGGTCCCTCTCTTTATTCCAGTGCAGTTTTTGCTGTGTTTCTAGATACCTTAATTGAGCCAGAAGACTCTGCTTATGTTTGAGCCTTTCTTTTTTTTTAAAAGGGTCAGTGGAGATCAACTTCCCTCTCACCATGGTCTTAACTGTGTCCCATAATATTTGGACAGTAGTACCTGGTTTATCATTAATCTCAATCGTATTTTTAATTACCTTCTTTATTTCCTTTGTGATGTCTCCGTCTTCCAATAGACTTGTATTTAGTCTCCAAAGTATGGGTTTTCGGGGTAGCTGGAGATCCATTTAAAAAAAAAAAAAAAAATAGGTTGATGGTCCGAAAGTGTAGCAGTGCCAGCGCACACCTCCTGACAGAGGGAGACATCTCTGTCAAAAACCAAAAATCTATCCAATCTGGAATATGTCTTATATCTGGGTAAATAGTAGGCGAAGTCTTTGGATGACGGAAATTTTTCTCTCCATACATCTACGATTCCTGAGTCCTTTAAGAGTCTAGCGACCTGGGATGCAACTCGTCTTTCTTGAGTGGGGATACCAGAAGTGGAGTCCCGTCTTCTATTTAATATTAGGTTTCAATCTCCCCCAGCTATCACCACTCCTTTGCTTTCTGTGTCACCAACTGCAGTAAGTCTGCTTAGAAAGTGGTTGGAGACCCTGGGGGGGGGGGGCATACACGTTAACCATGCTGACCCACAGGTCCTGTATTTTTCCTATCAGAATTGGGTATCATGCCCCTACATCACCCACCACCTCAACCTCTTCAAATGGGAGATTGTCTGATAGCATTATAGCTACCCCTCTTTTCTTATCCTTATCTAGAGAGGCCTGGTAGACGACAGGAAAACCCCTGGTTTTGAGCTTCGATGATTCCTTTGGGGTTAGATGCGTTTCTTGTAGGAAATTAATTCATTGCTGGGTTCAAATAAATTTCTGAATTTGCTTCCTTTTCATGGGGTGGTTAACCCCATTAATATTATAGGATAAGATTTTTGTGTTAATTGTAGCCATTTTTATCAGCTATAAGGGTCCATAACTCACTTGAGGGTTTCCCTGTCTTTCCCGGCCTTGTACATGTGTTAAATCTTTCTCCGTTAACCTTTTGGCAATATTGTTTAATCCTCACAAGTATTATTTTGCCCACTCTGACATTCTGAGAAGTATAATACTGTTGTCTTATTTTCCAGGTATACCTTTCTTGCTTCTTAAACAATTGAACATTTACCAATATACATAACTTTAAATGGTAAAAACAATTCCAACTTTCTCCACAAGATGGGAATGATAACTTGTATAAATGCATTTAACTGTTCTCCAGCTCTAAATTTTTCAGGTGGAAGTTTAAACTGCTCCGAACCAGATGGGGTTTAGATAGGAAGCATTATCTGGGCTCTCCCATCCATTCCCCAGCAGTTATATTTCGAAGAGGGACTCAAGATCTGCTTCCAGCAGAAGCAGATGGAGAGTGTTAACTCAGTTACTTGGATTCTCTCTTTTTGAAAGTGATTATGGTTCAGTTGGGAAGCCTCCCAATGTTTTAGTGTTTGACTTCCTAGGTCAACACTGGAAAAGTGTTCCTCACATGGAGTATCCCTTAGACGAGTTTGTCCTCCCCAGTATGTTATGGGGTAGCGCCATTTTAAGGGGGACATTTGGGGTCGTAGCCCCTCCCCGTGGCTAATGGTTAGTGTCATCAGAAGAAGCAGCAGCCCAGTCATGTTTTAGTTATCAAACTTCTCTTATGTCCTTTAGTTATGGAAAAAATCAAAAGAGAAGAGGGGACTGTCCATTTATGATCTGTTGTCTGCACTTTAGTTTAGTTAGTCCCCCTTCCTTAAATGTACATCCACATTATTCAAGCATCTTTCCCCTTACCTTATTTGTCTTTTAACCCTGATATTCAGCCATCAGTGGCATGTCACTGGTTGGGTTCATTCTGTCTCGAGGGCTTAGCAAATATAACTTTCTCCCTTTTTTTCATCAGGGTACCTTATAAAATCAAAAGCCTTTCTCTATAATCAAGGTATTATATTCAGGGGATTTATAAAAGGTCCAGAATGTTCCTTTAATACAGCTATTACACCTCAGAATATGTGTCAATGTGTTATATGTTGTGCTTTATATTTCTATTTTAGTGTTCTGAAGCTGGTCAAAACTGTCCCCCACCTCCTTCTCCTTTCGACACCCCCAGATCCTATCCCGCTTAGTACTATACCTGGAAGTTGGTTCTATTGGGCCCCAGTGGGGGATTTGGAAAATTAATAATCTTTAAATTCTCCACTAGTCCTTAAAGTGTTTGCCTTTGAGGTGGAGGCCCGAGCTTCAAGTCGGCTCCTTTTCTCCCTTGCTAGAATAGTGTCTATCAGCACTGGGGAGCCGTAGTGCTTCAGCATGGCGCAGACATCCGCCCTCAAGGTTGAGGAGGCAGGTTCTATGTTCGGGCCTACCGCTGGTGATCTTCGAGGTACAGACCAGGCCGATCCTTTTCTAGGCGTTCCTTGGCAAGATGTGGAACCGGAATTCATATGTTTTCAAGATATGGGGTCACTGCTACCAGGTCTATGAAAGTTTTCTGTCCACTCTCCGTTTCAATCCTAAGGCATGCTGGGTATAGGATTTGGGCTTTAAGATTTTTGGCCTGCAGTTGTTTCAAAATCGGCCATAAGGTTTTCCAACTGTCTTGTACCAAAGTAGTGTAGTCGTTGTCAATTTGTATACGGTGCTCTTTATAGTGGAGTGATGTTTTCCTCCAGGCTTTCCTAAGAATGTCCTCTTTAGTAGTGTAAGACATCAGTTTGGCCATGAATGAACGAGGTCTGTCCCCTAGATTTGTATGTCTGCACACAAGAGAGCGGTGCGCCTGGTCCATGGCCAGGTCGTAAGTGGGTGGGAGGTTCAGGGCCTCTCTCAAAACTCATTGAAGGAAAGTGATCAGGTCACCGGTTCTGTCCTCCGCTCCTTCCAGTACTCCATACACCCTGATATTTTGTCTACGACTCCTTCTCTCTAGATCTTCCAGCTTGGTGGTTAGTTCTCTCTCTCTCTCTCTCTCTCTCTCTCTCTTGCCAAAAGAAGTAGGAGGAGTTGGTCACTGCGATCAGCCTGCTCTGTGACATTGGTAAGGGCGATTTCGAGTTGATCTGAGCGGTGCTCAATTTTATTAATAACTTCCCTCAGCTCATCTAGGGTGCTATCAATTTTTTTAACTGTTCTCACTGTCTGGAGGATAGAGGTGACAAGTTGGGAGCATACTTCTCCTTCTGCGCCTGCCATTTCTATGTCTGGATCCTCTCTCGCGGTCTCCGGCAACAAAACCCTTTTTTCGAGCTGCAGCATTGAGTTCAGCTTCTGTACCGGGGTCTGTGGATTCTTTGGTAGTAGCCCTTTGGAACGGGTCACTTTCGCATTATTGTAAGAGTGTGAATGCCAGAAGATTGTTCATAGGGCGAGGTTGAACTCTAGGGTAAGCCGCCATTCAACCTGCTGAAGTCACCAGAAGTCTGTTTATTTACTTTTTGATTACAAAGTAAGTGCGCTAGGCACGTAGAATGCATACTTTCAGGCATATTTTCTGGGAGAGTTACAGAAAAATTATAGTAATAACATCAAGTATAAAAACAATGCAGCAAATACATAAACAGAAATGCACACTGGTAAAAGTTACCATTTTAAACCTGGAAAACAAAAAAATAATACTTGTCAAACCCTACACAGGAAGTAGTACAAGGATTACAAGATAACAGTAACTTTAACAATAACTGACATTTTATCAACCCTGTGGAGACAGGTGACCCCCCCAACCCCCCCTCCACACACACAGACTTCAGCAACATTAGTGAATGGAAATAAAACAAGCATTGTTCAATGTCGAATGTTTGCTTGGTTTTATTAGCAGTGTAGTTGTTGGACATAGATAGCGCCAGGGTGTAGAGTTTAGGTCTTCCGGGGTGGGTAGCGCTCTCAGGCTCAAAACTATTGGCCTTAACAGTGAACCTGTTTTAGACTACCCTATCGAGGGGGCTCCAGCTTGAAGCCCCTTCAAACTCTACACCTATGGTCGTAGAGGCTAAAATTAGTAAATAAACAACATGAGTTATAATAATGAAGTTCATGATTGGGAAATGAAAAGGTTCACACATGAAACTGCTTTATTAAATTGTGACCTTGAATTTTTAAAATACTACTATTTTTCTTTTTTCATCCCTGCAGATTAATATGGCAGGTGCCATTTATCAAATGCGAGCTGAAGCATTATTTTGTGGAATGACTGGAAAAATAGGTTTTGAAAAGTTTTTTTTTTCTATATACATTTTTTGATTTATTTCTCCCCTTTTTATGCCGAGGCCCGGGACGCCAGCAGACACATATCTGCACGTGCGTGGAGGTGCATGCACATGCTGGGCACCGGCTCTGCCCTTCTGCCCCATCCTGGATTTTTCCGCCACTCCCCGCCATTACTCCACTGGACCACCACTCGTGGGAGCAGAACTACGAGGGGGAGTGGACAGCCACCCCTGGGAGAGCTGCCCACCGCAGCTCAATCCCGCCTGACCTCCCCCCATGCCGGTGACCCAAGGTCGTTCCTGAACCTGGATCGCTGGTGTAGTGCGACGTAAGGCGTCCAGTGCCTCAGCACCACCAGGCCGGCTTATTTTTGAAGAGGTTTTTGAAAATGACACCTGCCGTATTCATTTGATGGAGGTGCAATCCCATCTTCTGCAGTCCCAGGTAATGGCTCCCTTCCACACTCCTCGGCCCCAGGCACTAGTTTCACCTGTTTCTTCAGCCCCAGACAGTAGCCACACCTCCATCCACGGCCCCCTGACACTTGTCCCGTTCTCTTCAGAGCCTCAGACACTAGTCTACCTCCCTTCATGGTCCCTGGCAGTAACCCTGTTCTCTCCATTGCCCCCCCCCCAAACAGTCAGGAGCTGTGGCCCTACTTTGTCCGCCGCCCACCTGACATTCTCATCTCCCTCAGCAGCCCCCTGACACTTACCCACTTTCTCAACAGCATCCAGCCCTAGCTCCTTCCTCCATGGCCCCTGTCACTAGCCCCCTTCCTGAAACAGCAGTGATGCAGAAAACATAAATCTACTAGTACAGCACAGGAAGCAAGTATGCCTTGCAAGAGCCAAGCTGCAGTGATGGCTAGAACAAATGAATATTCCTCTCTCCTAAGCTGGTCTCCGGGCTTCCTTACGCATGGGCTGCACCTTCTGATGCTGGTTGGAGGCAGGAATTAAACCTCTGCAGCAGGGGGACATCTAGCCCTCCACATCTGGTTTTCTCCAGTTTACTTTGTGCCTTCAGTAGAACAGGTACTCTGCAAGCAGAGGTCTGTCACATGTGGCGGAGTTGAAGACAGCAGACTGTAAGTTTTTTAATTATTTCTACTTTGGGCCATTTTCTACTTTTGGATACTATTCGGAGCTACATTCAGTGCTCCATGGTGGGTTCCAGTCTCAGCTTTGCAAGCTGCACAGACTGGCTCCACTCCTCCGTGATGAATTTTCCAGCGGTTCTGAGCATTGAGGACACTATCGGGCAATAGTACTTCAATGCCTGATTTACGCTTGTGAGGGGGTTAAAAACAAAGGGAGTTCTCCGAGGATTGAGGATTTTATTAAAACTCCCCTCACTGGCGATAGTCTTTTGAAACATCCCATCAACGGCCGACTTCTTGCCTGTTTTAGTCGCCCGTCGATGGTGGGCCCGCAGCGCTAGTGCGCCTCTCATCAACACTCAAACACTCATCAATGAGCGCTGCATATAGAAACAAGGAACCACTCGTTGACGCTCAGCCACAATCCAAGAGCACTGTGGAGCAACAGGAATGCTAGCCAGGGCCATCCTTTTCTGCCCCCCCTCGTAAATTAAGGGGACTCGAGAAAAGAATCAACTCAGGCATTGGCTCTTAAAGGGACAGCATGTCAATTCAGCTCAGCATCAGCCTAGGACTTATAAAGCTCCATTGCTGGGATCATGGCTTTGGACAAGCTGCCAGGGGCAGAAAATGCCAGCGCTGCAAATCCCCACTCCCAATTACTTTTGTGGGCTCACGTTGCCTCACATGTGAAAAGGCAGCATCTGCTCATGGGGAAGAATCAACAGATGCAACCCCTACCTCGGCTATGATTGATGGCCTAGACAGGCCTGAGCAAGTGACTGCCTCCAGATCGGAGAGAGCAACGGCCACCAGGGCGACCCAGCAGGCTGCTGCCCTATCTCTGGCCCTAGACCTCATAGACAAGTTAAACAGGACCTTTGCTCTTGACCCTGCATGCTTCGACTGGCAGCCTCCAGGGTCACCAGATACGAGACCTCACAAGAAGACAAAGCGGAAAAGGACCCCTCCTCATCCTCTTCTGACAAGGGGCAGTTGTCCTCACATCACTACGAGACAAAGAAAAAATCCCGACATAGGTACAGATCATCCGAGGAGGAAGATCACCATTCCTCATGCAACAGGAGGAAGAAAAGGTCTCTTTCCCAGAGTAGATCCAGGGGTACTCACAGGGGAAAACGTTACAGGGATCATGCACTGGACTCCTCAGACGACAGCTCCTCCCCTGAAGAGGGAGAGATCGTGGGCTCATCATCTGACTCGGACGACTTCCCATCCAGAAAGTTTGGCCTGGTTAACCTAGATTTTTTCATCAAAAAGGTTGTATCTGAGATTCACCTGGGACCTTCCCCAGTGGCTTCTTCCCAACTGAATCAGACCTTTCACCTAGCCTCTGACTCTAAACCAGCCACAGCCTTCCCTATCTCTCCAGCCATAGAGGAACTGCTAAATGAGGAATGGCAAGGTCCTGAATGCAAATACCCAGTCTCCCAACAGATCTCTAAACTTCTGAAGGTTGACAAGAAGCAATCTTGGAAAGTGGTTAGACTGCCCCAGAATCGACTCCTTGATTTCTAACCTGACCAAAAAAACAGTCATCCCTGCAGAAGGAGGGGCTTCTCTAAGGGACCCAGTAGACAGAAAAGTGGATGCCTCATTCAAAAAGGCTTTCCAAGCTTCAATGATGTATCTCAAGGCAGCCACTGCAAATCTTATTTTCTGCCAGAGCCGCCCTGTCCTGGGCCTCTGATCTAGCTTTTCAATTTGCAGAGGACCTAGAGAAGAACTCTCCGATTATCCATCAGCTACAGTTAATGGGATTAGCCTTGGCCTATGCAGCAGATGTGTCAGAGGAGGTGGTCAGGTGTGCTGCATGGACCATGTTCCATCAAACCTCGGCTAGCCGCATCCTCTGGGTTCAGGCCTGGCAAGTAGACGCCTCTTCAAAGAGTCATTTGGTGAACGTGCCCTATGAAGGCAGTTTCCTGTTCGGTTCAACCCTGAAGGAGGTGGTGAAGGAGTCCGGAGAAACGTCTAAGGTGCACATGCCCAAGTCCAGGGGCAGGGGCAAGCATGGTACTCAGGCTCCAGATGCAATTTTCATCACAGATTTTACAACAAGGGTCAAAATTCCAACTTTTCTGGGAAAAGAACATGATTTTCCTCCCATAACCAGTGTAACTTCAGAGAGGTGGATCCGGGGGTTGGGGGAGTGCCAGAGACACCGGAAACAACAACAGGAAATCATAACGAAGCCTTCTGGACCCATCCTCGAGTAAGGTGGGCAGACTTTCAGAATTCCCAGAGGAATGGGTCCAAAGCACACTGGACAGATGAATTCTAGACATTATCAGCAAGGGTTATCTGATAGAATTCGATTATAAGCCCCCACTACCTCACGTGGTGCCCTTCCCCATCTCAAGCAACTTGTGCAAAAGACAGGCAATGTTGCAGGCCATCACAGATCTTCTGCAAGTGGGGGCTATCGAGCAGGTTCCACTCGCAGAGTTTAGTCGGGGGGGTATACTCCCTATTCTTCATCGTACCCAAATGCATAGGAGGATTCAGGGCAGTCCTAGATCTCAAATTCCTGAACCGCTTTGTGTGCAGCAGACCATTCAAAATGGAAACATTGTCTTCAGTCATCAAAGAAGTGCAGCAAGGAGATTTTCTAGCATCTGTCGACTTGCAAGATGCCTACCTACATATTCCTATTCAGAGGCTACACAGGCAGTATCTCAGGTTCAAGGTGGGGAAGCAACACTTTCAATTCAAAACTCTCCCTTTCGACATTTCTTGACCCAAGTACTTTCTCAAAGGTACTGGTAGCAGTCGTAGCTCACCTTCGGAACCAAGGGATCCAGCTTTTCACTTACCTGGACGATATCCTCATCAAGGCTTCACAGCTCAACCAAGCAGTACAGGCAGTGGTGGAAGTAGTCCAGTGCCTCTCAACACATGGATTTGTCATCAACTGGAAGAAGCATTCCCTAACTTCGAGCCAGAACTTGAGCCACTTGGGGACAGACTTCAGGACACAGGCCAACAAGGTCTTTCCCCAGAAACAAAATTCAGGGACCTGCTGAAGCTCATCAAGAAATTTCAAAGAGCTGCTCAGCTGCCGGCCCACTCCTTTATGCAGCTAATCGGGACTCTAGTGTCACTGGTGGAGTTGGTCCCCTTGGCTGTAGTGCACATGCAGCCCATTGAAGTACATCTGCTCAGGCTGTGGTCCCAATCCAGACACAACCAGCACCAGCTTATCTCAGTTTCTCAGCAGATAAAAACCTCCCTCCGATGATGGTCTCGGAGGGCAAATGTCATGAGGGGGGCAAAAGTTGGGCCATTCGCATCAAATCAGAATCATGACCGATGCAAGCCTCAGGGGATGGAGGGCCCGCCTGCATCAGCTGTCGGCACAAGGCAACTGATCACCGGTAGAATCAAGGTGCAGCATCAACATCCTCGAGATGAGGGCAGTTCGCCTAGCTCTGCTACACTTCCAGCAGCAAGTACGCAATCAAGATGTGTTGATTTTAACAGACAATCGAACAGTGATGGCCTACATCAACCATCTGGGAGGCATAAAGAGCTTGAAAATGCTTTGGGAGTCACTTCTCTTTCAATGGGCAGAACAACACCTGGCAAGTATAAGAGCCATGTACATCCCAGGACAGGAAAATGTCACAGTAGTCTGGCTGAGTCGCCAAGATGTCCTGCCATGGGAATGGAAGCTGAAGGACAGTGCCTTCACCTCCTAACAGAGTAGTGGGGCAATCCCCAGGTAGATCTGTTTGCATGCCGGCAAAACTCCAAGGCAGAACAGTTCTGCCCCCTGGCCAGGTACAAGCTTGAAGTAGCTCAGGACGCCTTTTCCCTAGATGGTGGTCAGTTTGGCCTCCTTTATGCCTTTCCTCTGATACCACTACTATCCAAGGTACTGCACAAAGTGGCCCAGGACGGAGCAAAAATTATCCTAGTCTGACCAAGGTGGCCTCGTCGTCCATGGTTCCCACTTCTCATTCAATTGTCAAAGGGACCAGCTTTAACTTTACAGATCAGCCCGGACCTTCTCCATCAGGGTCCAGTTCTGCACCCCAGTTTAAACAATCTATCCCTCTCAGCCTGGAGATTGAGCGGGAAACCTTCAAAGAGCTAGGCTACAGAGCTCCGGTCATTGAAATGATGGTGAACTCACGGCATCCCTCCTCCTCTAAAGTGTATTATAGAATCTGGAGAAAATTCTTGTTCTGGCTTCAATCCAAACATATACAGGACCACCCAATATCATTACCGGTGCTATTGCAGTTTCTTCAAGAGGGGTTTGACAAAGGACTGCAACCAGCCACCTTATGAGTTCAGGTCTCTGCACTGGGGGCACATTTGTTGGTAGATTCAGGGGACTCGGATCACACCCTCATGACAGGAGGTTTCTAAGGGCAGCAACATTAAAACGCCCCCCAATCAAGTCAACTGTACCACCTTGGAGAATTAATCTGGTTCTCAAGACCTTAACCAAAGCGCCTTTTGAGCCTCTTAAGGAGACTTCCCTTATGCATCTTATTATGAAGGTGTTTTTTCTTGTAGCTATTACTTCAGCAAGGAGAATCAGCCTGTTGCTAGCCTTGCTTGTAGAGCAGAAAGCAGCTAACTAAAAGAAGCTGCATTTTCTTACTAATTTAACACTTATATCTCAGCAGGAGTCAGTGTCTGTTGAGATTAAGCAGACAGATACTTTACTAGAAGTAGAAGGGGTCTTATTTAGGGTTAAAAAAAAGAAAGAAAAGAAAGAAAGTCAGTGTGTGTTCTGTGCTGTGAAGGGTACTGTATCAACTTACTTTGCTAAACCAGTAGGAGGAGAGAGAGCTTAATTGGGGGTGTGGCTTAGACACTATAAAAGCAGGTGACTCAAATTACAACTTCGTGTTGCTAGCCTTTTTTCTTACTAATTGCCCTTCATCCCACCCACCCTAAGCCAGTTCTATTTTTATAGCCACTGGATTTGACTGTCAACAGGAACTTCCTGTTTGGCAGTAGGAAGGGAAGGATCATAGAGAAACATTGGTTTTGTCAACCCTAAAGGAAAAAAGTAGCTCACTTTCCGCCCCCTAGCTGCTGGTGGTCTGACACTGAGCAAGGAAGAAGGAGGCTACTGAAGAATATAGGAAGTTGCTGTCCCAGAACAGGAAGGGTGAGAGTTGTAAGAAGAGGGGAGAGAGAGAGTAAGCATACAGAGAAACAGGAGAGGGGACACAAAGTAAGACATGATGGGAATGGTGCAGTGCAATGGCTATGGGGCGGCAGTGTTCCGGAAGACATTCTGGAGGCTGCGATGCTGCCCTATTTGCAGGCACCTCTCTGGTCTGAGGGAGGAGGTTGCCTGTCTCCAGGCTGACCTGGCTAGGATTCATGAAACCTCCTCCCCACCCAGGGACCACCAGGGCCAATGCCACTACCTCAGAGGTTGCCAAGAAAAGGAGAGGCTGGACCAGGGTGGGCTCAGGAGGAGATGGTGGTGGAACAGAGTTGCATCCTCCAGCTGTACTCTCCACAATTCATTCGCTCTTCTGGTGGATAGTGGTTCCTCTACGGAGGCACCTGCAGTGGAGACCAAGGAGGATGCTGGGAACCTTCACAAAGGAGACCCACAGGAGGGTGGCATGGGACCCCACAGGGGAAGGAAACAACTCCTGGTGGGGGACTCAATCATTAGGGGGTTAGAAATGGGGGAGGAAGGGGAGATGTAGGTAAGGTGCCTGCCTGGTGCCACGGCTTGGAGGGACAGGAAGCGAATCCTCAGGATCGTGGGAGCAGCTGCACGAGGGAGGGAGCCGGATGTCATTGTCCACCTAGGGACAAATGACCTGGCTAGGAATGGGATCAGAGCAGTGCAAGAGGAGTTTGTAGAGTTGGGGAAGGGCCTTAGACAAGTAGCGCATATGGTAACCTTCTTGAAGGTGCTGCCTGTCTATGGCAAGGGTGATGCTAGGGTGCTCCTCTCCAGGGAATTCAATGAATGGTTGAAAAATTGGTGTGGAGCTCAGGGTTTTGGCTTTATTGGGGACTGGGGAGCCACCTGGAGGGATGCAGACCTATACTGGTGTGATGGTCTGCATCTGTCTGGGGGGGAACCAGGATCCTAGGTGAGAAGTTTAAATGCTTCATTGGCAAGCATTTAAACTATCCAAGGGGGGAGGCATTAAAAAGGAGCAGGAAATCCCAGCCTCCCCCCACAAAACACGGTAATTAGTGAGGTAAACACCAAGGCAGAGTAGTCATTAGGGAGTAGGATAGAGGTAAATGTAAAAAAAGGCAAAGGCAGTAAGGACAGGAATGGGGCTAAAAGGGGTAAGGCCATCAAAAAGTGGAGGGTGATGAGTACCAATGCCCGTAGTCTGTGTAACAAGCTCCCTGAACTAGTGGCCTTGATGGAAGAGGGTTGCCTGGATATTGTGGCAGTCACAGAAGCATTGTACACAGAGAACCATGACTGGGATGTCAACATACCAGGATACACAATCTACAGGAGGGACAGGGAGGGTAAAAGAGGAGGAGGAGTAGCTCTCTATGTAAAGGAAGGGATCAAAGCAACAGAACTAAAGAGTAAACAGGGAGCAGATGAGACACTCTGGGTCACCCTGGAGACAGGAAGTGGCACCACAATCCGCATAGGGGTTGTATACAGACCCCCATCTCGGGGGGAGGGAATGGAAAGGAAATGATAGAAGGCTTCCTTAGAATGGCAGAAAAAGGGGAGATATTGTTGATTGGGGACCTGAATATGCCGGATGTTAACTGGAGCACCTTTGCTGCAGGCACATCCAAGAGCAGGGTCATTCTTGATGTCCTACAGGGGACACGCCTCAGACAGCTAGTATTGGAACCCACTCGGGAGGGAGCAATCTAAGACCTGGTACTCTGAAATGGGGACGGAGAAAGAATCTCAGATTTAGAAGTGGGTAGCCATCTGGGAACAAGCGACCACCAAACAGTGTGGTTCACGATAAACACAGCCATACAATCAAGCCATACAAAAGCAAGAGTATTGGACTTTAGGAGGTCTGACTGTGGGAAAATGAGGGAGTGCCTCAGAAAAGCACTAGCAAACAGGCAATAAGGAGGGGTGGAGGAACAATGGGGAGTAATCAAAACAGCCATCACAGAGGCAACAAGCCTTTGTGTAAAGCAAATCAACAAAACACAATGAAGGAAAAAAACGCTATGGTTCTCAAAAGAGGTGGCAGGGAAGGTTAAGGAGAAAAAGATAGCATCCAGGAAATATAAGAAAACACAGAAGGAGCAAGACAGAGAACTTTATCAGTTAAAGCAGAAAGAGGCTGGGAAGGCAGTCAGAATAGCAAAGGGCCAAACCGAGGAAAGGATAGCCAACTCTGTTAAGAAGGGGGGTAAGACCTTTTATAGGTACATTAGGGAGCAAAGAAAGACCAAAGGAGGGATACCGAGGCTTAATAAAGGGGAAGGAATGTGGGTAGAGGGTGACAGTGAAAAAGCAGGGATACTGAACGAATATTTCTGCTCAGTATTCACAAAGGAAGAGGAGAGGGAGGTACCTAAACCAAACAAGAGAAACCCTCTGAAGAAGGGGGGTCGATACCAGTCCATTTACAGAAGAAAGGGTTCTGAAAGAACTAATAAAATTGAAGGTGGACAAAGCAATGGGGCCTGATGGGATTCACCCAAGAATTCTAAAAGAACTAAGGGTAGAACTAGTGACACCTCTGACTACTCTCTTTAACAAATCATGGGAAGATGTGGTGGTACCTGAGGACTGGAGGAGGGCGGATGTGATTCCTCTTCACAAAAGTGGGAGCAGGACAGAGACAGGAAACTACAGACCAGTTAGTTTGACCTCAGTGGTAGGGAAAATGGTGGAATCACTTCTGAAGGAAAGAATTGTTGAGTACCTAGAGGCCAGTGGGCACAGGACCCAAGGCAGCATGGATTCACGATGGGAAGGTCGTATCAGGCAGATCTAATAGATTTCTTTGACTGGGTGACCAAAGTAGTAGACCAGGGAGGGCTGTGGACATGGCCTACCTAGATTTTAGCAAGGCATTTGATACAGTCCCACACAAAGATTAATACATAAGTTAGCCAGCCTTGGAGTGGGTCCCAAGGTGGTAGCCTGGATAAAAAATTAGCTAGACAACAGGACGCAGAGGGTAGTAGAAAATGGAGTCCACAGTGAGGAAAAGGGGGTTGCTAGTGGGGTACCGCAGGGTTCAGTACTGGGACCGGTCCTTTTTAATGTCTTTATAAGTGACATTGCAGAGGAACTGGAAGGAAAAGTACGTCTCTCTGCAGACGACACAAAGATCTGCAACAGGGTTGATACACCAGATGGAGTGGAAAGGATGAGAAGGGACTTGGCAAGATTGGAGGAATGGTTAAATGTATGGCAGCTCAGATTGGGTGCAAAGAAGTGCAAAGTAATGCACCTGGGAAACAAAACCCAGGGAAGAGTACACAGTGGGGGTGAGATACTGACAACAGTAAAAATGGAAAGGGACCTGGGGGTAATTATATCAGATGACCTAAAGGTGGGCAAGCAATGTGAAAAGGCAGTAAGGAAGGCTGGGGGATACTGGGATGCATAGGGAGAGGCATCAGTAGTAGAAAACAGGAAGTTGTTATCCCTCTGTACAGACAGTTGGTGAGACCCCATCTGGAGTACTGTGTGCAGTTCTGGAGACCCCATCTCCGCAAAGACATAGACACAGTGGAGGCTGTCCAGTGGAGGACAACCAAAATGGTGCAGGGTCTGCACCAGAAGACCTACGAAGAAAGACTAAAGGAGCTTAATATGTATACCCTTGAGGAAAGGAGGGAGAGAGGGGACATGATAGAAACTTTCAAGTACCCCAAAGGAACCAACAAAGTCCAGGAGGGTAGCATCGTTCAGAAAAAGAGATGTGCAAGAACAAGGCGGCACAATTTGAAGATAGAGGGGGGACAGCTCAGAGGTAATGTGAGGAAGTATTTTTTCACAGAAAGGGTTGTGGATGCATGGAACAGCCTCCCTGAGGAGGTCATGGAGTCAAGAACAGTGGGGGAGTTCAAGAATGCATGGGACAGACATAAGGCAGTCCTAGTGGGGAGTAGGAGGAGGAAGTAAGCTGTTGGTTAACTAGGATGTGCAGCTTATCTGTTAGGTAGGAAAATGGGCAGACTAGGTGGGAGAAGCGGTCCTTATCTGCCATCAAATTCTATGTTTCTATATTTAAACTGGGAGCACTGTCCACCAAAGAGCCGTACACTGTTTTTCATCAGTACTCTGTGGTGCTTCGTACAGATCCAGGATTTTTACCCAAAGCTATGTCTTCCTTCCATTGCAACCAAGAGCTAATTCTTTCTTCCTTCCTTCTGTCCACACCCAAAAAAATGAAAAGGAAAGGGAGTTTCATACACTAGACCCTAGGAGAGTGATCAAAATGTATATTAAGAGAACAGAGGCCATTCGCAAAACATCAAGTTTGTTCATTTTAATTACAGGCCAGAATGTGTGTAAAAAAAGCTTCAAAAGACTCTATAGCCAGATGAATTAGAGCAGTAATTTCCAAGGCTTACGATCAGGATTGAGTAAATCTGCCTGGCCCAGTGAGTGCCCATTCCACCAGAGATGTGGCCACTTTGTGGGCGAACTTCAGAGAAGCATCTTCTGCAGACTTATGCAGAGCGGCCACTTGGTCATCCATTCACACTTTTACGAAATTTTACAAACTGGATGTGATGTCTTCGGCGGAGGCATCCTTGGGCCGCTGAGTGCTTCAGACGGTGGAACCTTAAGGGCACTTGATATTCTTCCCACCTGGGACATCTGGGGATGTACTGCTTTTGTATATCCCATGCGTAAGGAAGCCTGGAGACCAGCTTAGGAGAAAGAAATTTAAATACCTGTAAATTTTCTTTCTCTGACGGCTGGTCTCCGGGCTCTGGATTCCCTCCCAGAATGTATATAGTTGGCTAGCCTCACGGCCATTTATGCCTTAACTTTCTTGTGTTTTGTTTCCAAGGTCTTATAGTATTGCCACATTAGGACTGCTTTCAAAACAACTAGAGAAAACCAGATGTGGAGGGCTAGATGTCCCCGTGCTGCAGAGTTTTCATTCCTGCATCCAGCCAGCTTCAGGAGGTACAGTCCCTGTGTAAGGAAGCCCAGAGACCAGCCGTCAGAGAAAGAACATTTACAGATATTTAAATTTTGATATAGTAGTGTATATGTAACCCCCCTTCCAAAAGGGGGGCTTACCTACAGCTCTCAGCCTGGGATCGCAGTGCCTCTCCTCTCCTCTCCCTAGAACCATTTCTTATACTTCTGCAGCCAAACTATCTTTGTTCCTGGACCCCACTGATTGCAGATGGTCTTCTCCCTAGATCCACTCCTCTCACTGCCGCAGCCCTAGATAGTAGCCCCCGCACATAGTTCTCAGCCCAGTACACTAGTCACACCTGTTCTGCCCCAGACAGTGGCCACACCTTCCTTCCATGGCCCCCTGACACTCACCCCCTTCCCTCCATGATCCACACAGTAGCTCACCTCCATTTACAGCCCCTGACACTAGCCGCCCTCCCTCCATGGCCCTTAACAGTAGCCCTACTCCTTCCACAGCCCCTGACACCAACCCCCACCACACACACACACACACACACACACACACTAGCCCACCTCCTGCAGAACATCCAACACTAGCCCCCTTCCTCTACAGCTCCCAGCACTGGCCCCCTTCTGCCACAGCCCCAGCACTTGCCCCTTCCTGAAACAGCAGTGATGCAGGAAACATAAATGTGTCAGTACAGCACAAGAAGCAAGAACACGTTGCAGGAGCCAAACCATAATGATGGCTAGAACAAATGAGTATACAGTAGTGTATATGTAACCACCCCCCCAAAGGGGATGGGCCTACGTTAAGGCTCCCAGTCTGGGATCACAGTGCCTCTCCTTTCCGTAGAACCACTCCTCTCTCACTACTGCAGCCAAACTATCTTTGCTTTTGGACACCACTGATTTCAGATGGGGGAACGGGCAGCACAGAGGTGGCACCTTTTGTTCTTCCCAGCTGGATTTCTGAGTAGGGCTGGGTGAAATTAAAAAAATTGTGCTTTCACTGAATTTTCACAAAATTCTAAATTGTTTGAAATTCTTTAATTGATCATAATGCAGTCATCCATACAGCTGGAGACATGAAATGTGGCATGCTTATTTTTGTGAGGGGCCCTAAGGAGTTGACAGGTTTCGTGGCATTTGGATGAGGGGCGTGGAACGTACAGGGGCTCAGAGTTTGGCAATTTATTATTTTTGTGAAAATTTGTGAAAATATTTATCTTCTTACAATGTAGCCACCTTCGGACACAGATAATTGAAAATTCATATGCGTACTTTCTTGGAGGAGTCTTAGAAATGGCTAAATCGGGAGGTAGTTGGTTAAGTAAATTGTAACTTGCATTAGCTGATAATTTCACAGTTTAATTATTTGTTAAATTGTGCAAAAAATTACGCCAGCCCAGTGGCAAGGAGGGCCGAGGCACTGGATGCCTTACTTCCTGCCACCCGAGTGACCTGGGTTTTGGAACATACTAGGGTCTCTCAGGGGCCAGGCCGGGGATGGAGGATAGAGTGTCCATTGATGGCTCTCCTCCTTCAGGGAAGGGTGACAGCACATACTGCTGCTTGGAAGCTATGTGCCACAGTACGATTCACGCACCTAGTTGACTGGGAGCATTGGCAGAGGCGTGTTGTGTCTTAACGCAGTACATGCACACCATAGCAAGCATCCTAGTCTGGGTCTGGAATAAAAAAAATAAATCACTGCTGCTGAAAGGATGATGCCCACAAATCTCCAGGCCCTGCACCACCTCCTAAGGCACCTGCTGACCCATGGTGGTTAAAGAAGCAGCAGATGGGGTAAGTCCTGGGTTTAGTGGGTAAGTCCTGGGTTTAGTGGGTGATGGAGCTGGAGGTCACCAGGCAGAAGGGGTTCGGTGGGGGTAGGGGAGATTAAAAAAAAAAAGGTGTGAAAATGTTCAAAATATTTGGAAGTTTGTAGGTAGCTGCAGTGCAGTTGCAGGTATACACCCAAAATTTGGCATGCCCACAAGCAGACATAAAACGAGTATAGTGCGGAAACAGGAATAGCAGGAATAACTGGAGATGCACCATATCAACATTTGTTAATATTGGGACTGACTGTGCTCAGAGGAGGTTATGTTTGTGCCTGTTGTGTTGTTTTATGGCCATGTCTTTTAAACAATTTTCAATAAAGTATATTTAATACAAAAAAAGGAATAAGTGGAGATACTAGGTCTGAGTTAGATTAGAACAGGAACAAAAGCATATGAGGATAAGGTAGTCATTTAGATCTCTGCAAAACTACAGGTGACTGGGAGAGCTGCACATATTTTGCGGCAGGGAGTTCTAGTGTTTAGGGGCATACATCAGAAAAGCTAGGTGGCCCAAGTCTCTGGAATATGTGTACTCCTTGAGAAGATGGGATTCAACAGATCTCAGGCAGTAGGTTGAAGTGGGATGCTGCAGGTGGGTGGCCTGGGTGGCCAGGGCAGCTGAGAGCTAGACCTCAGCAGTTTGTCAGCAAAGTGGCCCAGAACAAATTAACATTGGCCAGTTGGGGAGAGCCAGCCTAGGCTAGCATAGAGTTGGCAGTGGTTGGTGAGTCTTGAGGTGACCAAAACAAAACGATAGATGTTGTTGTAGGTTACATCTTATTTTGAGAGGATAGTTTTGCTAGTGCGAAGGAATGCAGTAGGTGAGACCTGGCAGCAGCACCCCTTGGGCAGTGGCCAGATGTGCAGAGGGGGGCAGGCAATGTCTTAACTCTCTAGGCCATGTTCTTTGTGTATCTCTAATTTTTTCTTTCTATTCCTTTTCTTTTTTTCATACACTGTGTTATACTTTTAAACCTAGTTTCTTAACAAGGTCTACATAATTTTATTTGGTGATATTAAGTATCTTCCATGTCAAAGTATTAGATAATTTTGCATAGATAGGTATTTATTTATTATTTCATTACCTATTTATTTGTTCCTTGCACAGCATTTGTATTTGGTGTAATTTAACTGCTCTTAATGGAAAAAAAGGTTTGTCATTGTAAATTACAAAACCCAATACAATGTAATTGATAAAAATTGTTTAGCATTCACAGATTTGCAGATTGAAGTGACATGGAGGAAGAAATTAAGGGGGGGGGGGGTCAAGTGTAACTCCAAGGCACTTGAAACTACTAACTTCTTCCAGCAGGAACCCATAAGCACAGGGAATGAAGAGTTTGGGCCTACAGCCAAAAAGCATTGTTTTGGTCTTCTTAAAGTTTAATATTAACTTGTTGGTTGATGGCCATGATTGAATGTGAGCAAAGGAACCTGACCGAGTCAGACAGATGTAAGGGATAATAGTTCTACTGCAGTACAGGACAAAGTCCTCCACACACAGCAGAGAGTTACTATGGGTGGCAATATCACGGATAATGTTTATGTACACTGAGGAAAAAAGAGGGCCCAGAATCGAGCCTTTGTGAAAACCATCAGTTAATGTTGGTGAGGTTAGAGGTAATGGAGTGCAGCCTGACTTGCTGATTTCTACCAGATGGGTAGTTTGCAAACTAGTAGGCATCTGTAGGGGAGACACTTAGGGAGGCCAGCTTGGTACAGAGTAGTGAGTGATTGACTAGGTGAAATGCTGTTGTGAGGTCAGTGAACACTGCTTCAGTTAGGAGGCTGGCATCAGTAGCCACGCTAATGTTATTTGTGAGTTTAGCTACAGCTGTGGCAGTGCTGTGATTTTTCCCTGAACCCGTGTTAGCCAGGGGTAAGGGGGTTATATTTGGTAATAAGGTCTGTGAGCTGAGATGTCACTATTTTCTCCAGGATCTTAGCAAGAACTGACTATTGCTCCTTGGGTTATTTATTTATTTATTTTTTAAATGACATGGGTAGGGAATTTGCTGCATCATGTTTTGCTGAGAGGGTTTGGGACCCAGTGCCTTACAGGGTGACAACCACTGGGTTGGGAACCCTTCTGGCAACCAGGACACAGCGTACCTAGATAGCCATGCCTCCCAGAAATTTTTCGATTAAAGTTTTCTGGCATCCATGTTTGCGAAGTAAAAAACATATGCCCTACCAGTTGCCAGTATTTTACAAATAGCAAATTAACCAATTTTAATTACCCCCTACTTCCACCTCACCTTAGACACACATGATGCCCCCCACCCTTTTCAGTCATTCTTTGTTTTATATTTTTGTACCTTGTTTTACAAGGCCTTTAATGTCCGACATTGATTTTCTCCTTTATCTCTCCAGTCGCTCAGTTCTGCTGCTACGCAGACACCTGTATTCCTTGTTCTTCCCCTTACCCATTCCATTCCTTTCTTGTGCCAACAAACTTTTTTTTTTAAAAACTACACAGGCTCTGTGAGACAGGGATGACTCTCTCACCAATACCCCTGCTGCCTTCCCCGACCTGTCACTCGCATATCAAGCTCCCCTGCACGCACACACTCCTAAGGCCATATCACAAATGCATGTCCAAGAATTATGCACTCTCTTACTGATTGACCGGATGCACAGAACTGTCTCTCTAACCGACTCAGAGCGCTCCCTCTACCATTGGCTGGCTGCACAGCACCTAGGCACAGTGCTCACGGTCTTCCTTTTCTGTACAGGTGATCAGCCACAAAGTGCTCACTCTCTGCCTTATTTGTATTGGGCCGCGCAGTGCTCTCTCCCTTGCTCTTCTGGCAACTGGATGCACAGTGCTCACTCTCTCCCCTACTCTATAGGTGACCGGCCACACAATGCTCACTCTCTCCCTTACACTGCTGGCGACCTGTTGCATGCTTTTTTACTTATATCAGTAGTCAGTTCGTGTTTACTGTTACTGGGCATACATAGCTTGCCATTACAACAGTGCCATACAGTGGCACATTGAAACATCAACTGAATAAAACAATTTATTTTTCCCTTTTCAGGGAGCAGCTCCTGCGGAGTCTCGAGAGAACTCTTCAACTGTTTCTCTCCCTGGGCATCACGGTCAACTTGCCCAAGTCAGTACTAGTCTTGTCCCAAAGGCTGCAATTTATAGGGACGGTTCTAGTCTCGGCCATGGGAAAAGCCTTCCTGACTCAGAACAGGGCGGAGTGCCTCATTGCTCAGGCTCAGGAAATTTGCCCGGAGCCATTATGTCCCTGCAAGAGGATACTTGAGGCTGTTGGTGTTGATGGCTGTAGCCATTCCCACTGTTTCTCTGGCTAGGCTTCATATGTGCATCCTCCAGTGGACCCCCGAGTACAATGGGACCTGCGCACAAACAAATTGGATCAGTTGGTGCTAGTTTCCTCCCCAGTCTGCAGGGTGCTCCAGTGGTAACATAGAAACATAGACTTTGGCGACAGATAAGGACCGCTTGGCCCACCCAGTCTGCCTATTTCTCTACCTATCAGATAAGCTGCAGATCCTAGTTTTACTTGAGCCACTTATGCCATGAAGTGGAAGATGTTTGCCATCTAGGTGTGCCAGACATAATCTGGACCCTTTCACTTGTCCTGTGAACCAGATTCTTTACTACGTGATATCATTGTCGGACTTTGGTCTCCAGTACTCTTCCTTCAAAGTAAACCTTTCGGCCATTTTGGACTTCCACGAGCCCGTCGGTGACCATACCTTGGCTCTAACTGGATGTTTCCTGTGCCTTCTTGAAGGGCACCTTGCATCTGAAACCTCCAATCTGTTCTTCTGTCCTGGCTTGGGATTTAAATTTTGTTTTGGAGAAATTGACCCTGTCTCCTTTTGAGCCAGCCGCATCTTGTGAGCTATGCTTCCTTTCTTGGAAGGCGTTTTTGTGTTTGTTACTTATGCTCAAAGGATTTCCAAGCTTCAGGCCCTCTGGTGTGAGGAGCCTTATTTGATTTTCCACAAAGGCAGGGTGTCTTTGTGCGCAAATCCTATGTTTCTCCCTAAGGTGGTGTCTGAGTTTACACTGAACCAATCTATCCACCTTTCTGTTTATTTCCATGAGCGTACCAATCCAGAGGATGCACTGTTCTATACATTAGATGTGCACAGAACTTTGAAGTATTATCTGCTCCGGACTAAGGAATGCAGAAAGTTGAACCAGGTTTTTGTTTCTTTCACCCAAGGTAGATAGGGCATTCAGGTTTATAAACAATGTTTGTCAAAATGGTTGGCAAATTGCATTGTGTTCTGCTACAATAAGTATGGCAAAGAGTTGCCAGGAGTGGTGAAAGCTCATTCCACAAGGGGCATGGCTACCTCTGTGGCCTGTTTCAGAGGGGTCTCAGCCGCTGACATTTGCGTGGCTGCCACCTGGAGTACTGGCCATGTCTTCACCAAGCACTGCTGTTTGGACATTGCCTCAAGCTTGTGCATATTTTGGCAAGGCTGTGCTGCAGGGCCTCCTGTCTTAAGTTTAGGGATGGTCTTCCTCCCAGACTGTTGATGTGCATATGTTACTGATTGGGACTCGTTCCATCTGGGGGACCTGATGACTGAGATACCCCTGAAGAAGATAGAACAGTTACGTAAGAACTTACCATAACAATAGATCTTCAGTGGGATCTCAGTCATAAGGTCCGCCTTCCCTCCCACCATCCCCCTTTTTTGGGGGTTCCTCTCTTATAACTGGCTATCTGGTGTATCCAGCCTTTCATATGGGCCTGGGCACCTTTCTCTTTCCCCTCAGTCCCCCATGGTTCGAGCTATGCTTCCTTTGTCTCCTGTGGAAAGAACTGAGGAGGGATCGGGGCTGCTCATGCCTTTATAGGGTTGGTGACATTGGCAGATGATGTTGGCATGGGGGCCCCAGTTGTACTGCTGAAAATCTTCTGTGTGGATCCTGCTTCACCGATGCAAAGTTTCATCTGTGGGACCTGATGACTGAGTTCCTCTTGAAGATCTGCTGTTATGGTAAGTTCTTGCGTAACTGTTCTTTTCCTCTGATACAAGAGCCGCCGTTCCCATGGCTCCTATTGCTGGTGCTTGCGAAGCTGATGGGAAAACCATTCGAGCCAGTGGACAAGTGTGAAATGTCATATCTGTCATGGAAAAAATTAGTTTTTGGCCTCTATCACCTCAGCTAGACAGGTGAGTGAACAAGCTCCAAGTGCTCTCAGTATCAGGTTTTCCACAAGGACAAGGTTGTCCTCCGCTGCCATGAGAAATTCCTGCTGAAGGTGGTTTCAGAGTTTCACCTTAATCAGGAGATTTATCTCCCTCATATTCTTCCTAAAACTGTATGCTTTGGATACCAAGCATGTGCTCATTACTTTGGATGTATGCCAGGTGCTCCTCTACTATGAGGATCGCATCGCAGGGTTTCACGTCGACGCTTTCCAGCTGGTTCTTATCTTTGCAGAAGTATCTCTGGACAGACTAGTAGCCATGCACAGGATTGGCTGGCGCCTAGTCTGCATCGATCTGTGTTTTTTGTTGGCTGGTAGGGAGCCATCCATGAGGTTGAAGGCTCATCCTAACAGGCATATTACTATGTTAGTTGCTGTTACCGGGTACATCCTGATCAAGAAGATCTGCAGTGCTGCTTCCTTGTCCAGTGTGCATGCATTCACACCCTGCTGTACCATCAATGTGCTTAGTCATTGCAATGCTGCTTTTGGGACCTCAGTCCTCCAGTTTCTTTTCACTTACTGTAATTTGGGATGCTTGCCTTGCCTCCTTCTCCCTGAGGACTGCTAGGAGTCTAAGTGTGTATATTGAATGGAATCTAGGTAGTTAGAAAAAGAAGTTACTCATCTGTAAACATTGCTCTATGAATAGTATTTAGTTCACATCCATGTGATCTTCCCTGGCAAGATTTGCAGATCTGATGTTAAGCGGGTGGAGCCAGAGGGTGACACCATTGGTGTTGGGAGGAGCCAAGCTTGAACACTGTCTGGTGAACTGAGCTACTACACCCATCAACTGCCTCAGTATGGATGTGTACTGAATACTAGTGGTAAAACTATGGTTACTGGTGAGTAACCTATGTTTTTCTGTCTTCTCCCTCCACTCGGCACTCTGTACCAACCTAGCGTCCCTTGGTGTCTCTACTACAGCTATCTGCTGGTTTGCAGACTTCTGTTTGGCAGAAAGTCCCAGGTTTTCATCATTGAGCTGTTTTTGAACACTCATCATTTAACATCACTTAAGTTGTGACTTGGATGAGCTAGGATGCAACCAGCCCCACTCACTGACCTTACTGGACAACGGGTTCTCAAAAACATTAGAGAATAAAGATGAAAACCTGGGGATAGCCATATTAAAATCACTTCTTTTATTATTTCAAATGTAGAAAAAGTAGTAGTAGTAAAATGTTATTCACTAACTTTCATGAACAGGGATAAAATACTCCATTGATCATTGCTCATTTCCAAGAAGGTCCCAGACCATACATACAGTGTTTCTGTAAGGACATTAGTCCATAGTAAACTTATAATCAATACAAACTGATTCTCAGCAGTACAGCATATATATCTAATAATTGAAATCTAAACACATAAAACAAAAATATGAAAAAATATATATATATATATACATACACATACACACACATATACATATATATGTAACTAGGGGATACATGATGGGCAGGAGTGGAATATGGAAAATGTCTTCATGAGTTCACAGTGACCTCTGGATACAAGATGGGCAGGAGTGGAATGTGGAAAATATCTTCATGAGTGAACAGGGACCTCTGGATACTCACGAGTGGCGTGGCGTGGCGTAGTGTAGTGGAGCCAAGAGTGATAGTATCCAGAGGTCCCTGTTCACGAATGAAGATATTTTCCATATTCCACTCCTACACATCATGTGTGTGATTTATACAATAGGGTTTCACTGTGAATTTTGCTGTGTTTTGTTTTAGTTTGTAAAAGAAAATGTGCATTTTTGTTGGTGGTCTTTTTTAGAGTGGGTGCTCTCCGCTACTGTGCTGTGGTTTGATGAATAAGTTTAACTTTACTGGAGGTTGTGCTTTCTTATTGTTTGTGTTGGTGAATGGCTGTTGGTTCCATGATTGCATTAGTTGTTTGTGTGCTACGTATGGGGAGCGTGTTTTGTGATTGGGTGGATGCTTGCTTAGGGCGTGGTTTCTGTCTCCACCCGAGTTTGCGTTCTGTTCTATTGGAACATATTATTTTGTGGAAGAGGAAATAACTTTCATGTATTTCTTTTGGGGTTGTGTATTGCGTGGTTCATTTGTGCTGTCATAGTTTTATAAGCGTTTGTCGGGTTCTCACCGGAGCTTCAGTTTGTTGCACTTTCACTTTTACTGTGGCATCCTTTTTCAGCAGCAGAGGGAAAACTCTGAGCAGGTACATTTTCAAAAAATCTTTCACTTCTTTATGCCCACTGTCACTCAGAATCACTATGCGATTGAATCACTCGTACCCTGTTCCATGGTGGGTTATCGTACTGTGCAGCTGTGAGAAAATAAACAGGACATATAACTGTGACATTTTCAAAACTAGTATAGTACTGCGTACATGTTTTGGTGGAGTACTTCATAGCTAGGAACAGCTGCTTCACTAAAGAGTCTGTGTTGCACTGCAGTACGGGAACCGCTGAAGAAGGGCAGGAGGTTTCCATGGAGGTTTGCAGGTAGTGGGACGCCAATGCTGGATGTAAAGATTACTGGTGATTGAGTTGAAAAGGTAAAGGAAACAGGACTTTTTCGAGTTAGTTGCGTGCCTTCACCACTTTGTATGCCTGGAGTTTGTGCTGCTAAAATAAGACTGGCCATACTGTTTATCTGACACATTTATGTAGTACTGGTTCCACAAGGCTTGATTGGGGGTGGGGTGGGGTGGGGAATGACGTGTGCACTATGTATATAATTGTAAGATTTTACATTTATACATACAGTAGGTACGTCATCGGGCCGTTCATTCATCTGGGGTGAAAATAAACAGGTTACTCACCTGTAGCAGTAGTTCTAGGAGTGGTATATGTTGTTCATCCACACCTATTGGCACGTCCCTTTCCCCTTTAAATCTTGCTGGAAGTCTTCAAGCTGGCTTCTCCCACCCACCCGGGTGGTATATACCTCGGCTCTGCCTCATGACGCCAGATCTTAGCCTGCTGGAAGCCAGGTTGTGTGCATCTGCAGCCGGGGAGGTCGGGTGGGTTTGTGTGGATGGACAACATATACCACTCCTAGAACTACTGTTGCAGGTGAGTAACCTGTTTTTCTAGGATCATGGATATGTTGTTCATCTACACTTATTGGCAGACTCCTAGCAGTTCTCCGGGAGGAGGGAGGCAAGGTGCACACCCCCTATTCAGGGAACAGAGATTGGAGAACTGAGGTCCCAAAACCAGCATCCCGGCATGACTCAAGGTCGATGTGGTAGTGGGTATTGAAGGTGTTTGCTGGCTTCCAGGTAGCAGCCCAACAGATTTCCTGGATAGGGATGTCCCTTGAAGCAGCCACCGATGCAGCAGTATGGCAGGCAGAATGAGCTCTTATCCTGGGAGGCTCTATGCTCGCCAACTCATAGCATAGACCTATGCATGATGTAATCCATCTTGCTATGGTCCATTTGGCTGCAGGTCTGCCAGAAGTGGCTTCAGCGTAGGTGACAAACAGCTGGCGAACCGCTCCACGAATTTCTGCTATCCTCTCCTTGTAATAGGAGAGAGCATGTCTCGGGTCCAAAGTATGGAGCCTGTACTTGACCTCTGAGGTGTAGTTAGGGTAGTATACTGGCAGAGTCAACACCTGGTTAAGGTGAAACTCTGACACCACCTTCGGAAGGAATTTTAGTTGGGGGCGCAGGACAAATTTGTCCCTGTGGAAGACCAAATAAGGGGAGTCCACCGAAAGCGCCTGGAGCTCCCCTGTCCTTCTGGCAGACGTGATGGCCACCAGGAAGGCAGTCTTCCACAACAAGTGTGAAAGCTCACACTTGTGCATTGGTTCGAGTGGCTTGCCCATGAGCTTTGCCAATACCAGCAGTAGATCCCACAAAGGTGGAGGTTCACGCACCGGAGGGGATATGTGATCCAGGCCTTTGAAAAAGTGCCCGACCACGGTCTCCTGCGATAATGTCGGCTGACCGGCCCGCACCCGGTAAGCAGAAATGGCTGCCAGGTGCACCCTAAGGGTCGATGACCGTAGACCCCCTTTGGAGAGAGACCAAAGGTAGTCAAGAATGTTAGCCACAGAACAGGATAAGAGGTTCAGACCCTTACCCTGACACCAAATGGAAAATCTTTTCCATTTCAAGGCATAACATTTCCTGGTAGATTCCTTTCTAGATGCCTCCACCACAGTGTAGACATCTTCGGAAAGACTCAAAGCCTGGAACTCTAGCCACTCAGGTACCAGGCTGTGAGGTGCAGGGACTGAAGGTCCGGATGGAAGACCTTCCCCTGGTTCAGAGATATCAGGTCCGGACGTGCAGCTGAGGCTGAGAAGATCTGGATACCAGAACTGGTGCGGCCAGTTGGGGGCTACCAGAATCACCTTCACCTTGTCCCTCCTCACCTTGAGTAACACCTTGTGGATCAAGGGAAATGGAGGGAAGGCGTCGAGGAGGCCTGGGGTCCACAGCCTCGAGAAGGCATTCCCCTGCAGTGAGCCCTGCTGAGGGGTGGGCAGGCATGAAACAGCCTCAGCTTGGTGTTTTCCCTGGATGCAAACAGGTCCAACATTGGTTTGCCCCAATGGGAGAACAGGCTGTAAGCTACCTCTGGATGGAGAGACCACTTGTGGGATGTCTGGCCTATGCAGCTGAGAGCATCCGCCAGATGGTTAGAGAGTCCTGCCACATGGATGGCTAGGAGATCCGCCTCCAGCCGGCCCATGAGGGTCCACATGCAGAGCGCCTCCTTGCACAGCAGTCGGGACTGCGTGCTGCTCTATTTGTTGAGGTAGTACATGGTCGTGGTATTGTCCATCTAGACTTGAACCACTTGACCCCAGAGCTGATGAGCAAAGGCTGACAGTGCCAGTCTGACTGCTCTGAGCTCCAACAGGTTGATGTGGCATCAGGACTCCTCAGGGGTCCAGAGTCCATGGGCCCTGTAGTCCCCCATGAGGGCTCCCCAGCCCATGAGAGAGGCATCAGTCATGAGGATGACCGTCAGCTCGGGGTGGACAAACGGGATCCCTTCCTGCAACCGGTTTGGGGCAGTCCACCATTGCAGAGCGTCCCACATCTTCTGGGTTACAATGTAAGCTGGTTGAAATGACCATGGCACTGAGTCCACTGGGCGGCCAGCTCCCATTGGAGGGAGCACATGTGCAACCAGGCCTAGTGGACCACTGAGGTGCACGCCGCCATGTAACTCAGAAGACACAGAAAGTCCCAGGCAGGGCGCAAATGCCCAACCAGAAATGATTGGGCAAAGGAGAAGAGAACCTCCACCCTGTCCGCTGGGAGCCAAGCTCTGGCTTGACAAGAGTCGAGCTTTACCCCAATGAAACCCATCACCTGAGAAGGCACGAGTTCTGACTTGTCCTCATTGATCAGGAGGCTGAGTTGGGAGCAGGTTTGGAGGGCCAGATCTCTGGACCTCTCCAGCTCCTGTTGGGTGGAACCTGCAAGGAGCCAATCGTCGAGGTAGGGGTGAATTCTGACCCCCCGACACCGAAGATGGGCCGCCACCACTGCAGTACATTTGGTGAAGACCCGTGGGGCCGATGACAGGCCGAACGGCATGGCTCAGAACTTATACAGGGTCCCCTCGACCCTGAAGCGGAGGAACCATTGATGGGATGGACGGATTGGGACATGAAAGAATGCATCCTGCAGATCCAGTGAACAGAACCATATGTTTTGCTTCAAGGCTGGTATGATCTGAGACAGGGTGACCATCCGAAAGGTGCGTGACCTGAGATATTGATTCGTGGAGATCTAGAATGGGGCGCCAGCCCCCCAGCCACTTGGGCACCAGGAAGTACCTGGAGACAGAGCATGGGTCTGCAGATGGATCCGCCACGAGAGCTACTGCCTCCTTGAGAAGGAGCTGAGCGATGTCGTCTCAAAGAGCCGACTTGGGTGCATGCGGAAATCCGTTCTTCCGGAGGGGCTTGGACTCGGCTGGGAGGGTACTGCTCATATTCTAGAGGCAGTCCCTGACTGACCACTTTGAGAACCCACCTGTCCGAAGTGATAGCGGACCAGACAGAAAGGAAGTGGTGCAGCTGGCCCTCCACGAGAAGACCCAGAGCTGACCTGACGGGAATAGGCGTGGCAGCAACCACCCTGTCACTGAGCAGGCTTGGAGGAAGAGGAAGCTCCAGGACCTGAGCCTTGGCCTCCTCTGCGGGCCTGTTGGGGTCCAGGCTTGGGCCGAAGGCGCTAAGCTTGAGCTTGCTGCTGATGCTGATGTTGCTGTTCTCCATGGAAGGAGGACTGCCAAACTGCAGGGGAAGAGTGCCGAAAAGGCTTCTTCTTTTTCTTCTGCTGGTTCTTGCCCTTAGAACTCTTAGCAGAAGTGGCGTCCAAGGTGGCATTGGACTGCTCTATGCGCTGTAGGTGACCAGCCACTCCTGGGCTGAACAAGTCGGTCCCAAGCAAAGGCACATCAGCTAACTTGTGCTGAGTATCTGCCGAGAAGGAGGAGAGCCTCAGCCAAGCCCTGTGGCGAGAGACAACTGCGGCGGCCATCGAGCGGGCACATGAGTCCCTGATGTCCAGGGCCGTCTGATGCTGCTGTTTGGTGACAGCATGGCCCTGATCTCATACCTGCTTGACCGTGGTCTGCATGTCCGTGGGGAGATGTGGGAGAACTTCATCCAGTGACCCGAGAAGGGCGTGGGAGAAGTGTGCCATGATGACAGCCGAACTTGCCTGATGAAGGCCCAAGGAGGAGGCCGCATAGATCTTCTGCTATGAGTGGTCCAAATTCTTGAACTCCTTGTCGGGAGGTCGGTCAGTGTTGGCAGAACTGCCAGTATGCCTGAACTCAGAGGCGGTCACCAGGCTCTCGGCTGAAGGGTGCTCTGTGAACCCCACAAGGGATCCCACAGGCACCGCATACTTGCGGGCCATGTGGGCAGATGGTGCTGACATCATGCAGGAAACTGCCACAGTTTGAGTGCCGGACCAACAATGGTCTCGGCCACCGGAAAGGCCTCCGTAGGGTATCCTCTCTTTTGAGGATTCCTTGAGAGGGTACTCCGCCTTTTTCTGGATGTGTTCCTGGGGCATCCCTGTGGAATTTGAGATGAGACGAAGGATCCCTTGGAAGGAGGAAGGACCTTTCTCCATCCCTCTGCCAATGGACGACGGCATCCCCAGGATGAGAGTGGAGCCCAGTGACATCAGAGTCCGAAGAGTTGGGGTACAGTGACCTGCCACCCAAATCACCCTCGACCCGCCGAGGGAGGTCTGGGGTGACGGTGACCGACAGACTTTGGGGGGAAGCCCAGTATCTGGTCAGTCCTACGAACATATACGAACATACGAAATTTGTCAGCAGATAAAGGCCTAGAGGTCTATCAAATCTGCTCGAATGTGCAGCTAGCACCCCTTATTCTCAGCTGCCCTCCTTCCACCTTCCTTCATTAACCCTCCCCTTGTCCTGTCCCATGCTCGTTTGAAGCAGTCCACTGTTCTACTGCATACCACTTAAGCATAGCAGCATTCCACCCAGCCACCACCCTCTCTGTAAAAGTGTCTCCTCATCGCCCTCCTGAACTTTCCTCGCTCCAGTCTCATGTCATGGCCCCTGGTGGCCCTCCCCTCCCTTACTTTGAACAGCCCCTCTGCACCCGTCTTGTTTATTCCTTTCATGTATTTAAAGGTTTCAATCATGTCACCCCTGTCTCTCCTCTCCTCCAGTGAGTACATGTTCAACTCCTTCAACCTCCTCTCGTATGATAAGTCCCCCAATCCCTTGATCATCTTTGTCGCTCTGCGCTGCACCCCCTCCAGTAACTTAATGTCCCTCTTCAGATACGGACGCCAATACTGCACACAGTACTCCAGGTGTGGTCTAACTAATGACCTATACAGTGGCAGAATCACCTCCTCCCTCCTCGAGGATATATCCCTTGCAGTACAACCCAGCATTTTGTTGGCCTTTGCAGCTGCCTTCCTACATTGTGTCGAATTGTTCATTGACCCTGTAATGAGCACACCCAGATCCTTCTCCTCCTCTGTCTGGGCTAGCTGCACCCCCCCTAGCTGGTAACTCCTCCTTGGGTTCTTCATCCCAAAATGCAGCACCTTGCACTTTTTGGCATTAAAGCCCAGTTGCCAGATGTCTGACCAGGTTTCAAGCTTTGCCAGATCATCCTGCAACCCTTGCCATCCCCTAGGTCATCCACCACCGCGCCTACCTTGGTATCATCAGCAAACAGACTGATCTTGCTCTTTATGTCCCATGATATGTCTGCAATGAATATCCCAAAACACTGGTCCCAACACTGAGCCCTGTGGAACACCGCTCGTCACTGCCCTTGGGTGTGAGCTCCCCACCCACCACCACCCTCTGTTGCCTTCTCTGCAGCCAGTTTCCTACCCATCTCACCAGCTTTGCACCCACCCGTGCCTACTAACTTCCTTCCCAGCCTTCCATGTGGCACTGAGTCGAATGCCTTACTGAAGTCCAGATACAGGACATCCACTGCATGGCCCCTGTCCAGTTGCCTAGTTACCCAGTCATAGAACTCGACCAGGTTGGTTTGGCAGGATCTGCCACATATGAAGCCATGCTGTCTGCTGTCCTGTAGTCCTTTGGCCTCTAGGAGGGCCACCAGCCTCTCCCTCAGGATAGTCTCCATTAGCTTACCCACGATGGATGTGAGGCTCACTGGTCTGTAGTTTCCCGGTTCATCCTTGGGGCCACTCTTGTGGAGGGGCACCACATGAGCCATCCTCCAGTCCTGAGGTACACACCCCGAATGTAGTGAGGCATTAAATAGGTCTGCCAAAAGGTCTGCAAGGACCTCTGCCAACTCCTTCAGTACCCTGGGGTGGATGCCATCTGGGCCTGGCGCTTGTCCACCCTCAGTGCCTTCAAACCCTTTCAAACTCTGCTCTCCATGATTTCCCCATCTGTCACCACTTCCCACCCTGCTTCTGCCATTTCTCCCACCTTGGGTGTCACCCCCGTCTTCTGTTTAGTAAATACTGAGCAGAAGTACTCATTTAGTGCTTCCGCCTTATCGCACCCTGCTTCCACCCAACCCCCGCCACTTCCTAGTCCTTACTATGTGGTTCTTACAGCTCCTTTTCTCCCTGATGTACTTAAAGAAGTCCTTATCCCCCTTCTTAATGCCTTGTGCCAGCCTGAGTTCCGTAGATGCTTTGGCTCCCCTTACTGCCCTTGTCACCTCCTTCGATTCTGTCAAGTACTCCTCCCTGTCCTCCCCCCTCCCTGTTTTCTTGTACTTCCTAAAGGCAGCTCTTTTCCTCCTTACCTTTTCCAAGCCCTCTTTGGAAGGAGCCCATCCCACAGGCTGCTTAGGCGGTAGCTCCACCACTGTCGATGGAGAGACCGGTATAGGCCAAACTGGAAGACGAGCTGGCCCCGCGGGCTGAGAAACCAGAAGCTTCAGTTCCGAGGCAGTTGGCTTCCGCCTAGGAGGTGAAAGCCAAGTAATGGCCGGAGTAGGAGTCGAAGTCGGCTTGTGCCCGGACAAAATCAGCTGTTGCCACGAGGTCTTCGTAGCACCAACGGAGTTTCCATTGGAGCCTCTCCTCATCCGAGGAGGACGAGGACGACCGGTGGTGTCATCTCTTTTTCGAGTGCTTGTGGCTCTTCCTCGGGCCATCCAGACAAGGGGGTTCTAGATCTCGACTGAGATCGGACAGGCTGGCTTGGTCACTCGGGAGACACCGGCCGGACTGGTGATACCCGGGGATCCGGAACCGGGTTCTTGATGGGGACACCAGCAGGCTGGGTCTCCTCATCGGGGAAGACAAGGACCGGAGTCCTTTCCAAGGAGTCGTCGACAGGGGCTGGCGACAGTGGATCAGTGGGGTCAAGGACAGTCTCGACCTCATCGGTCGCATCCTCAGTCGGCTGGCCTGACGGAAGGGCCGTGAAACCTGTGGCCAAGAAAGCGATCTCGACCGAGGTCCAGACCGCATGCTCCTGGGACTGAGACCTCTCTCAGTCCCAAGAGCGTCTTCGCCGAGACGAAGACCTGCTCGGTTCCTTGTCTCTTTTATGAGATCGGGAGGAGTGCGAGCCCGCGGACACCTTTCCTTGGGTGGGGAGAGACTGGCACAGCTCCTTGAAGGAACCTGAGAAGGTGGAACCTAGGCTGAGTGGAATGAAAAAACCTTGATCGTCTGAACCGCAGGTGGCTTCTTCCAACGCCTTCGTGCATTCCAGCCGCTCGGCTGAAACCACGGCCGTGGAAACCGCCCACCTAGCCTCCTTGGACTTCACCAGAGGATTCCTTTTCTCAGGTCTCCCCAACTTTGTGTGCCAGGCGGTCGTCCAGAACATTGGCATGGAAGGCCCAGCAAAAACTGCAGGATGATGTGTCATGGCCAACACCTAGGCAGCAGACGCACGTGAGATGGGGATCGGTGTGAGACATCTTCTGGCTGCAAGGACACTGGCGAAATCCTGGAGAAGATTTCAAACACTATGAAGTCTTGCTGTATTCTGACTACATGCAGTTAGCCCCAGCACTTGAACTGCCCTGGAGAGTAAAGAGTTAACTCTATGCAGAAGCATAGAACGTTGAGCTCGAGCTCGGTTTTCAAACCTCTGTCTCTAGCACTCAGAAGTGTAAACGTCAGATTATTACGAGCACTAACCAATCAAATTAACAGGTGGAAATAGTTTCAACTTTTGTAAGCCAAATGGGCACCACAAATTGTTTTTAGGGTCAAAAATACTCAAGTTGAGAACCCTAAAAAGAAAGCTAAAGATAAGACAAAGTCAAAGTAGGTAGTGAAATTAAAACATTAATAAACCCATAAGATAGGGCGAGACAAGTACTCCTCTGGGGTGCAGCACTGTGCCTGCCCACCCACATCCCAAAACACTAGGTTCCGGGGGGGAGGCAGGGAAGGAGGTCAGAATACAGCAAGACTCCATTAGAAGAAACAACATTACTAAGGTAAGTAATTTTTTCTTCAAACAACATGAAGTCTTGCTGTATTCTAACTTTATGCAGACTGCCAAGCAGTACCCCCCAGGAGGAGGGAGTCACAGAACCTATTTTGGGAACAGGCTGTGCAGCACAGCTGTGCCAAACCTAGCATCACTTATAGACTGAATGTCCAGAGAGTAATGTTTGGTAAATGTGTGAACAGTTTTCCAGGTGGCTGCTTTACAGATTTCCACTAAAGGTATATCTCTAGCTGCTGCAAGCGAAGCAGCTGTACCTCTGGTAGAATGAGCCCTCAGGCCTGAGGGAGGTTCCTTCCCAAGCTTTGAATAGCAGAATTGGATACAAGAGACAATCCACCTGGCAATAGTTCTCTTGGTGGCTGGTTTGCCCTTTCCCATCTCACCATAGGTGAGAAATAACTGAGAACAACCATTCCTGTAGGTCTTGGTATGCTCCACATAGTAACTAAGGGCCCTCTTAACGTCAAGACTGTGTAATCTTCTCTCCCCAGAGGAAGAATGGTCAGTGAATAACACAGGCAATGACGTAGATTGGTTAAGATGAGTCGGTCACTACTTTGGGAAGAAACTGTCTGTTAGTTCAAAGGACCACTTTATCCCTGTGAAAAGAAATGAAATCAGGTTCCACTGATAAATCCTGTAACTCGCTGATTCTCCTGGCAAAGGTAATAGCTACCAGGAATACAGTTTTCCATGTCAAGTATTTCAGCTCTGCTGAAGATAGAGGCTGAAAAGGAGGCTGCATAAGCTGTGCTATACAGATGTTCAGATCCCAAGGAGTAGGGTCTCGAAAGGGAGGATAAACATGCATCAGACCTTGGAAAAACTTCTTGAAGACTGGATGAGAGGCTAGGGAAGAGCCCTTACCAGCGGAAAGGAAGGCAGACACAGCTGCCAAATGTACATTGAGAGTAGTAGGCTGGAGGCCTAAGCTATTAAGATGCACCAGATAGTCCAATACAGTAGCAGTGTCAGCCGACTCTGGCTGAACAGGTTTCTGGGAACACCAAAACCCAAATCTTTTCCACTTGGAATTGTAAGTCTTTCTGGTAGCAGGTTTCCTGCCAACCTTTAGAATATCCAAGACTAATTGAGGAAGGTTTTGATTTGCATATTCTAAGTCTTCAAGAGCCAGGCTTTGAGCCTGAGAGCCTGAAGATTGGGGTAGAGGATCCTCCCCCGGGAAAATGTCAGAAGATTGAACTGTCTGGGAAAACACAGAGGCATAATCACTGACAGTGACAGTAGTAGAGGATACCATGGCTGTCTGGCCCAGTCTGGTGCCACTAGAATCACCCTGCAAGGCTGAGATATGATTTTGATCAGGACCCTGAATATCAAAGGGAAAGGAGGAAATGCATACAGCAACCTGCTTGTTGAATCCAATAGTAGAGCCTCCTGATGTACAGAGCCTAGGAGAGGAGGCCTGCAACAAAAAAGAGGGAGTTGATAATTGTCCGGGGCTGCAAAGAGATCTATCTCTGGAGTACCCCACCTCTTGAAGATAACCTGAAGGATCAGGGGATTCAGAGTCCATTCGTGATGACCCTGAGAAATTCTGCTGAGAGCATCTGCTAAAATGTTGTCCTTCCCTGGGAGGTGCACAGCCACCAGGGAAGCCTGAAGGGAATAAGCCAGAGACCATATCTTCATGGCCTCTATGCACAAGGCCGAGAATCGAGTGCCGCCCTGCTTGTTGCTGTACCACATGGTTGTGGTATTGTCTGTCCTGATTTGTACTACTCTGCCCTGAACCACAGCTGAGAATGTCTACAGAGCTAGAAAGACAGCTTTCAACTCCAGAAGATTTATGTGAAGGAGAGACTCCTGGTGAGACCAGGCTTCCTGAGCTATAAGCTAATCCAGGTGAGCCCCCCAGCCTAGGAGAGAGGCGTCTGTGGTGAGAATCACTGAAGGAGCCTGACTGATGAATGGAACACCTTGCCGAAGGTTGTCCTCCTCCAGCCACCACTGGAGTGCCTGAACTAGAGTTTGAGACGCTGGAACAAATTTGGAGAGAAGGTCCTTTTTCTGAGACCAGTAAGATCTGAGATGAAATTGAATATCTCTCATCTGAAACCTTGCTCCCTGGACCACAGCTATGGAGGCTGCCATGTGGCCCAGTAACTGCAGAAAATGTCTGGCTGGACGAGAAACTACGGGATGAAAAGAGGAAGCCAGAGTGACTAGAGACGGAACTCTTGAAAGAGGAAGGAATGCTCTTGCCTGGGTAGTGTGTATGTCCATCCCTATGAAAGTGAGCAACTGAGTTGGTTCCAGAACAGACTTTTCTAGGTTTAAAATGAAACCCAAGGACTCTAGGAGCCTTTGGGTGACCTCTAAGGCTGACTTGACTTGGTCTGAGGACTGACCTACTAGGAGCCAGTCGTCCAGATATGGGAACAGAAGGATACCTTGTCTCCTGAGGAATGCCACCACTACTGCCAGGCACTTGGTGAACACCCTTGGAGCAGATATTAGGCTGAAAGGCATGGCTCTGAACTGATAATGGCCTGAGGGCAACTCGAACCTGAGGTACTTTCTTTGGGAATGTCTGATGGGTATGTGGAAATAGGCATCCTTGAGATCCAGGGAGGCTAGCCAGTCTCCTGGTCTCAGAGAGGGAAGAATTATTCCCAGAGTCACCATTTTGAACTTTGGTTTTGTTAAGTGTTTGTTGAGGTACCTTAAATCTGGGATGGGTCGCCACTCCCCTGTCTTTTTTGGGGTAAGGAAGTATCCGGAATAAAGTCCTTTTCCCCTGTGACAAAGAGGTACCTTCTCTGCTGCTCGCATGAGCAGAAGAGAGGAGACGTCTGCCTCTAAGGCCTATGTCTCCAAGGGGGTGAGGGTGCTGAAAGATCTTGCTCTCATTTTTGGGAACCTTTTGAAACTGAGAACAGGTCCCTGGCTCACTACTTCCAGGACCCATTTGTCTGAAGTAATGGACTCCCAGGCCTGGGAGTAGTGAGCCAGCCTGCCCCCTACAGGGATTGGGGAGGCGACCCTGACTGACACGTCAGGGTGTCTGCTTGGCAGGGGGGGCTTGGACTGAGTGGATGCTGGGGTCCTGGTCATCCTTCGTCTGCCTCTTCCCCTGAAGAACCCCTTCTGCTGGAATGAAGAGGAAGCCTGGGCTTGGTAAAAATGCCTGTGAAAAGGCCTGCCCCTGCCAGCCCTAAACTGCTGCTTCTGAGGAGTGGCCTGCTTCTCTTTTGCTGCAGCACTCCTGTAGGTGGTCCTGTACTCGTCCATCTTCTTCATGTAAGCCTCTGTCTGTCCAACAAACAGAGAGTTACCAGCAACAGGAAAATCTATGGCCTTAGTCTAGGTATCCTCTACCACTTACTGTTACCGAGACAGAGGTAAGAAGACTGAAAATAAAGGAGCGGTTAGTTAAAACCAACCGATTTCAACTATGCTGAACTGAAGTGCAGGAGGTATCTCCGGAGCGACTTCAGTAAGGCGGAGTAAAAAACTTGACGGTTACACTTCAGAGTGCTAGAGACAGAGGTTTGAAAACCCGAGTTCGAGCTCAACGTTCTATGCTTCTGCATAGAGTTAACTCTACTCTCCGGGGCAGTTCAAGTGCTGGGGCTAACTGCATATAGTCAGAATACAGCAAGACTCCATTAGAAGAAACAACATTACTAAGATGAGTTATTTTTTCTTCTCTTCTATGATCGAGGACACAAAAGCTCGATCGCTAACTCGGATGAGTTTTAATTTCGGTAAAACCGAAGTATTGAAAGCCAGGGCCTACGAAATGCGTGAGCATGAGGGAGGCAACCTGTATCTTCCAGCGGAAAGGAAGACCTGGCATCATGGGGCAGAGCCGAGGTATATACCACCCGGGTGGGTAGGAGGAGCCAGGTTGAAGACTTCCAGCAAGATTTAAAGGGGAAAGGGACATGCCAATAAGTGTGGATGAACAACATATCCACGATCCTAGAAACATGTTTTTATCCCACTAGATATCACCTCACTCTTATTGTGTATATATATATATATATATATATATATATATATAGGATATATAGGATACATGACGGGCAGGATTGTGATATGGAAAATATTTTCCTCCTGCAGAGTGAGCTCTGGATACTCACAAGTGCCAAAGGCACGAGTGACAGTATCCAGAGGTCACAATGCAGGAGTGAAAAAATTTTCCATAGCACACGACTGCACATCATGTGTCTGATTTATACAGTAGGAGTTTCCAGAACTACTTCTTTTTTAGTTCACTTTAGTCTTGTGGAATAAACAAAGAAAACACAGAACAAAAAAAGAAACTTCTGCTGAAACACTAATTTGCCATTTGGGATGAAGCAGGCTGTATTCATTGGTAGTTGAGGTATTCAGGGATGTGAAAGGCTTTGCTGTTGTTTAGCTTCTTGTCAGTATGAAACTGGCTGCTGTTGGCTTGCTTTGGTTCTCTGCAGGAACACAGTGTGCTTTTCTAGGGCTAGCAGGTGAGTTGCAGGTGGAACTAATACACTGATTAGTTTCCTAGGCTACTGAGGGTTTGATGGAGTTCCTTCCTGATGGCTGGGTTAGGGAAACCTGCCCAGAGTGATGATATCTAGTCCAGCTGAGTTTTCTGATTGGTCAGGATGTAATTAGGAGATCAGGATAGTGATTGTTTTAGGCAGTGTTTCAGCCTGACATCAGCATAGTCATAATAGCAGCCTGTGTGGTAAGCACAGTATGTACTGTATAAATGTAAAATATTATCACATTGTGATAATATTCCTGGTAAAACAAAACAAAATAATCAGTGTGATTTTCTACCAGGATTTACATCACCGTGTGTAAGATACATTGATTTATCCACTACTCATTTGTCTTACCCCATTGTATTAATGTGTATACATTAAACACTTACTTCTCCTAACAGAATTCAGTGCCCACAAACTAATACATTTACAGTATTTTGTGTCTCAGCCGTCATAATTACTTTAAAAAAAATGCTTTATAGTGATGGTTCCCTCCACCTCCCAGTCCAAGTAATCTTGCCTGAGCAGCAAGGTAAGGGAGCAGTCATCCGTTCTAGCATCTAGTTTTTTAAATGGCAAGATTTATTTATTTATTTTTTTTACCAAGTGAGACACACTAAGCTGAAAGCTTGTTTGCAGGTGCAACCTGGGAGCACGAGGAAGTTAAGTGACTCGCTCAGGGTCACACAGTATGTATGTGGGGGCTGTGGGATTCAAACCCAAGTCTCCAGATTTGCAGCTCAGAGCCTTAAACCACTGCCCCATACTGCCTTTTTATCTTTTTGCCATCATAGTGCAATAGGGATTGAGTTCCAAAGTACCACCTCTCTGTGCACAAGGGAAGTCTTGCCGATTTCTAAATTAAAGCTTTGAGCTACATATTCCAAGCCCAATGCTGATCTAAGACCTTGCCTATGGGTTCTTATCTGAAACCGTTCTATAACGAAACCTGGAAAATTCCCCTTCCAAACTTCTATCATGAATTTCAGAAGGTTAAGAGTCCTTCTGGCCTGGGGGCGTAACCATTTCATTTTTCTATATCGCTCACAATGATGTGTCTTTCTGTACGCATCAAGGGCGTAGCATGCCAGCTGGTTATACATGGTATCTAATCTGTCAAACTGCGCCCCTGAGGCTCCAGCGTACAATAGATTACCCTACTCCATTGCCGGAACTATCATTGTGTTAATAATTCATAGTCGGAATTCAGTTGACATACAGTACATTGTTTTAGATTATATAATAAACACCTAACTTCTGGTTTGTATTTTTTATTACTGAATCTATGTGAGCATTCCATTTGAACAAACTAACCGGATACCCAGATATTTGTAACTAGTAATCTGCCTTATATTGTTACCGTCCTGTGTTTTAATTTCCAGACAAACATCTTTCACAGATTTCAAAAGTTTACTAAATATTAATGATTGTATCTTCTTATCATTTAGTTTTAACATATGTTTTTAAAAAAAAGTCCTGAATTTGCATTAATGCTAGCTGGAGTTTTTCATATATGTACTCTAAAGAATGCCCCTTCACATATTATACAGCATCATCTATATATAAGTGATAATTTACTTCTGGGTCTGCGAAATGCAAATTGTTTTTTTTTTTTTTTTTGCAGCTATTAATTTTTGCTCGGCCTCCACATCCAGAGGGCGCCCCAGCCCTGGTCCCCGGACGTCCACCATCCGGCACTGACCCGGCCCCAGGGCTTACCCCCTTGTGGGGCTAGTGGGGTTCGGAGCCTGCGAGGCGCCCTCCATCACACTACTGCGACTAGTGTTTTTTCCTTTTTCCTTCCCCTAGGTGTGGGGGCGTACAATGATGAATGCAGAGTGAAGCGCGCATGCGTCCAAAAGCGCTCCCCTCCAAGCATCTGCCCCGACTCCTTCCTTGTCTGCAGCATGGCAGCTGTGTCCCTCAGCCTCTGCTAGGGGCAACCAGGTGCCAACAGTGAAGCCCCGGAGAAGGAGAACAGTCCATCGGACGCTCAATCCTTCTCCGCCCCAGCCCGACCCCCAGTGGTCCGTGCACATTCCCGAACACGGGTCGCTAGCATTGCAAGAGGTAAGGCGACCAGCGCCTCAGCCCTCAGCACCACAGGGCCGGCAAGAAATGCAAATTATTGATGTAACTGTTAAACAACAATGGCCCCAATACCAAACCCTGTGGTACACCTGTTATAAGAACCAAGGATGATCTATATGGACTCATTACTACCTGCTGTTTACATTCCAATAGATAGGTTTCAAACCAACTAAGCTCAACACCACTTAGACCAATATCACTGAGCCTGCACAGGATAACTCCATGGTCTAACATATTGAAAGCTTTCAATAGATCTATAAATAAAGCACCCCACTAGCATTCTCCTGTCTAGGCTCAGCTGAAGATCGCTAACCACTTTTGTCAAGGCTGTGTACTATGAAAAGTTCTAAACCCTGACTGATGTTCATAGGCATGCGCAGGTCCGCCACCCCCCCCCCCATTAAAAGTCATCCAAGCAAATGTTTATAATTAGGGCCCCTCCATTAAAAGCCATCCAAACAAATGTTTATAACTAGAAACATAGAAGTTAACAGCAGATAAGGACCTCAAGGCCCATCCAGTCTGCCCATTTCCTTTTCTACCCTATGAATGTGCCATCAGCCTTTGCTCCATCAATGGCCTATCTATTCATACTCATCTGTATTGCTCCCTTATCCCTATCCCATGCCTCTTTGAAGCCCTGCACTGTATTCATATCCACTACTTCCTGAGGTAGGCTGTTCCATGCATCCATCACCCTTTCTGTGAAAAAGAACTTTCCTCACATTACCCCTTAATCGACCTCCTTCTAATCTCATGCTATGTCCTCTTGTCCTGCAATTTTTCCTATTTTGAAAAATTTTAGACTCTTTCACCTTGTTAATGTCCTTAAGGTGTTTGAGTGTTTCAATCACATCACCTCTCTCCCTCCTTTGCTCTAGGGTATACATATTGAGCTCCGTTAATCTGTCCTCATATGTTTTCTGATGCAGGCCCTGCACCATTTTGGTTGCCCTTCTCTTTACTGCCTCAGTTTGGTTAGTGTCCTTGTGAAGATGTGGCCTCCAGTACTGCACGCAGTACTCCAGATGGGGCCTAACCAGTGTCTTGTAAAGAGGGATTATTACCTCCCTCTTCCGACTTGTGATACCCCTACTAATACACCCCAACATCCCCTAGCCTTACCTACTGCTTTAGTGGTCTTCTTGGATGATTTCAAGTTATCGGTAATGATGATGCCCAAGTCTCTTTCTTCCCTTGTGACTGCCAGCAACTCCCCTCCCAACCTATAGGTGGCTTCAGGGTTTTTCTTCCCTATGTGCATGATCTTGCACTTCTTTGCGTTACACCCCAGTTGCCACTCTTCTGACCATTTTGCTAGTTTATCCAGATCTCTTCTCATTCTGCCCACCCCATCTGGATCATCTACTCTGCTGCAGATCTTGGTGTCATCTGCAAACAGACAAACCTTACCCTCCAGTCCATCTGCAATGTCACTGATGAAGATATTGAAGAGGACTGGCCCCAGGACTGATCCCTGTGGTATCCCACTTGTGACTTGCATCTCTTCTGACTGTATACCGTTTACCACCACTCTCTGTTTTCTGCCCATCAACCAGTTTGCCACTCAGTTGACCAACTTCTGACCCACCCTGAGCCTACCCAGCTTATTAATCAATCTTCTATGTGGAACAATATCGAAAGCTTTGCTGAAGTCAAGGTAGGCAACATCAACTGCTCCCCCTTGGTCCACCACTCTGGTTACCCAGTCAAAGAAATCTATGAGATTAGTTTGACAAAATCTTCCATTTGTAAACCCATGCTATCTTGGATCCTGTGCTCCTATGGATTCCAGGTGCTGCACTATCCTTTCCGTAAGGAATGCCTCCATAATCGTGCCCACTACTGAGGTAAGACTGACTGGTCTGTAGTTCCCTGCCTCCTCCCTGCTACCAGTCTTGTGGAGTGGGATCACACGAACCCTTCTCCAGTCTTCTGGGACCTCTCCTGTGCTCAGAGACTCACTAAACAGTTCTGATAGGGGCCCTGCTAGTTCCACCCTTTACTATTTTAGTACCTTGGGATGTATGCCATCAGGTCCCATTGCCTTGCCACCCTGAGCTTATCGAGCTCTTGTAGGACCCTTTCTTTTGTGAAGGGACTAGTGCACACACCCCCGTGTCCATGGTGGTGAGCTGTGGGCCCTGCCTTACCTTCTCTTCAGTAAATATTGAGCAGAAGTATCTATTTAGGATAGATGCTTTTACATGCCCCCTTATCCCCTTTGTTCTTAGCAGTACCCCCTCTGGACTTTCTCCTTTCACTAATGTATCTATAGAAAGTCTTGTCACCTTCTTTTACTGTTTGTGCTAGTGTTTCCTTGGGTTGGGCCTTTGCCTGCCTTACTGCCTTCCCTGCTTCCCTTAGGGAAGTTTGGTATGCCTCCATACCTTCATCCTGCTGCGTTCCCTTGTAGTTCCTGAAGGCCAGACTTTTGGCTGTGACCTTTTCTTCTACTGTTTTTGAAACCAAAGTGGTTTCCTTCTTCTTTTGAACTTCCTTTTCTCTTTGACACAGTGGGATGCTTCTTCAAGTATTACATCCTTAATGCTTGCCCACTTTGCCTGTACCCCACTCACCTGTATTTCTTTTTGCCAGGGCTAGCTTAACTCTGTTGGCCATCTTATCAAAGTCAGCTCCTCTGAAGTCACATATATTTGCCTTGAAATGGGATGATTTAGTTCTAGTAGCCAAATTGAACCATACCATGTGATGGTCACTGGCCCCCAGGTGACCTTCTACCTGGAGATCTGTGATCCTTTCCCTGTTATTTGTTTTATTTGGGATTCTGCTGGACTCTCCAAGCACTGTCACTCCTGAACCAATTAGTTTCCCCTACCAACCACCATTGCCAAACCACCCAACAGATAGCAATACACAACTTGGCTTCAGTACCTCAGGACAGCCAAACTCAACCAGTTAGTCTCCCCTACCAGCCAGCATTGCACAACCACCCAGCAGATAGCAATACACAACTTGGCTTCAGTACCTCAGACAGCCAATCAGTGTGCGCTGTCTTGGGTGGTCCAGTCATGGGCAGTTTTACTTTGGAGGCGACGTGCTGTCGCAGATCATTTTAGCAGGATATATGAAAAAAAAAAAAACGATCTTCAGGCTCCTACCCACTCAGTTCCCTGACTGGGGTTTACTACTGCTTCTGCTGCTGTGGGAGGGGATCACACGGTTTTAAATAATTGATTAGCAGTTTTTTTCTTGGGACAATGCTAACTGTACAGAAAGTATTTATATAGGTTTTCTAGAAGTGTTATGTTTGTTAAACACAGTGAAGCAAAAGCTATGCATTTTCACAATGTTTTAGCACTTTTATGAGCAAAATACTAATAAATTTTTGGAGTTAAATAAAACCCTGGATCAGGAAGATTTCATGTCGGGAAGACACTGCTACTGCGAGCTGTGGCTGCTTCCCTCCCACTGCACTCCAACATGATGCAGCCGACCACTGCCAACTAGGGACAAGAACCGAGGAGGAAATGGGACACAACAGTGATAATGCTGGTCAAAATCTTCGTGCTGGACCTGGATCCCACAGTTTGGATGGATGACACGCACTGTGGCCAAAACATTGAAGTTATCTTTAGGCAAGAGGGGGTCGTCAGCCGACCGAGAAGGCCACAGATATTATTTTCTGTTCTCTGCCCAGATTTACTACGGCATACCAAAATGCCGAAGCCCAACACACAGGAACCTGAAAATTATAGCCCGACAGTTGGTATCCCAACAGTGGGGAACTGCCCACGTTGGAGGTTTTTTCTGTGTTTCGGGAGGCTTCACCCCACACACCCCGCACATTTAGGATTGCCAACTCCGCTGCAGGCAGTTCTTGACTGTCAGGATACCGACTGTCAGGTTATAATTTTCGGGCTCTTGGGTGTTGGGCTTAAAAATTTTGGTATGCCGTAATACTCCCCTCTGCCCCGTCAGTCTCTGTGCTGCTGCAAGGGATTTTAACTTTGTCCACGATATATGACACTAAATATGGGGCATGATCATACTTAGCTATAAAATCCAGGAAAGTGCACCATTTACATCAGTGGCATAGTTTGGGGATTCAGGGTGTTCAAACAACCCCGTAAATTACCTCTGAACTTTTTTTTTTTGTGGAGCCACCCACCGCTGATGCCATCTGTTCGGTCACCCTTGGCTACCATCTCCACATCAGCTGTCCTCCTGATACCCCCTGGCTTGCACCCCAGGGTGGGGTCGTGGCACCCGAACCCCTCTTAGGGTGCCGCAGTCAACAGGATAGGTTGGGAGTCAGCCTGGGGGCTGATTGCAGCCGAGGGGCGAGCGTCATCCAGGCAGTGGGGTGGCCATTTTTCTCCCTGTTTTTGTACGGGGGCAGGGATGTGAAGTGACAACCAGCATCCGCCCTGCCCTACTAACACACTGGCACCCGGCATAGGCAGGTACACCAGCCTCCGCTGGGTGTCCGTGTAGCGCCGGTACACTCCCCACCCTCCCCCCTGGAGAAGGAGAGCAGGCCACGGATACTCAATCCTTCTCCCCCGGCCGGCCCTCTGAACCTCTGAAATTTTTGTTCAAGCCACGGGCCATCATGGTTTTGCTGGGATCGTCCTATTTTCCAGTACCCTGTCCAGGGGAATGAGAAAGTCTGCCCAGGACATTGAGTCCTGGTTTTGGAATGTGCTATTATTTGTGCAGTGCAAAAGTCCTGGTTTTGCTGCAGAAAAGCCATTGTTTAACAATGTAATTTAGAGTAAAACAATGATTTTTCTACAGGATTTCTCCCTTATTTACCCTGGATTATGCCAAAATCTACCTGCAGACCTTGGCCCACTGCAGGGAGTGACACCTTTTAATTTTCTTTCCTCTCCTCTGGTCCCAGCATATTTGGCTGCGTTGCTAAGGCAACGAAAGGGGAGAGAGGCGGCCAGGGCTGGGCTGGCTAAACTGTCTCTGCCACGTGGTTGGATAGATATGCTTCTACTACTACTACTCCTCTCCTCCAGTCTCCGACTCCTCCTCGTAGTGTGTACATCAGATCTGAGCTGCTAACATGTGTTGAACTTGTTTGCTGCGGGCTGCGGCTCCTCTGGGTCCAGTTACTGGGTGCTACTCCACTGAATCTGCCCCCTTGGCTGCCAGAAATTGCCAGACATAGTGCCGGGACCTCTCATCTCTCCAGTCATCGGATCGCCACCAGTGCCGAAGATCAGGCCATGGGCCTACGGCCTGACTACCTGGATTAAGTGCAGACATGACAACATGTAGGGCAGCAGTCGAAGAATTTCATCCAGTCCCTCTCTCTGGATCTTGCTTGCTGGTCGGGACTAGAGTCGGACAGACGATCATCGAGGAGATGGAGGATGCGGCAGGAGCCGGGTCACCAGGCAGCAGTGAAAGGCAAGGCCAAGGAAGTTTACTAAATGTTGTTGTTATGATTTGCGGATGTTTAGTTTTTTTTGAACTATTGAGGTCCTCCAGGACTGTGGACTGGGGAGCAGTCTGACTGAGCTGGCTGAGCTCTAGCCTGCAAGAAGTGGGAACCTACGTATGATTATGTTACTACTTACTTGGATTTGCCCAGGAATGGAATCTTCCGGGAGTCAAATGCCTACTGCCACCTCTGTGTTTCAGTCCCCAAACCCTTGACTGAGTAAGTTAAGGAAGGGAGGGAGGGTTGATTTCCCCCACTACTTAATGCCCACCCCCTGGATGTTGTGCTTGGACCCTGAGGCGACCAACCACCCATTTGGTTACAGGCCAGTCAGGTTCTCCTACAACCATGACTTCAGGCCAGGGGGAAAATTATTTTTTTCCCCTTGAGTCAGGGGTAGGAAAGACCTCACAAAACTGTGTTTTTTTTACTTTAATAAAAACCACAAAATTCACTACAGAGCATGTAAACCCCCAGAGCTTCTGGGGCCTAGCGGCCTCCAGACCCACTGCTTTAATATAGAAATATATCGCAGTATATTACAAAAATGTGTATGGCGTGGTTGATGGCACTGCTGGGCAGCCAGTTGTCCACAGCAATTGCAGCTGCAGACTCTAATGCTAGCCAGAGTCTCCCACACCCCTAATTCCATGGGGAAAAACATTTTCCCTGAAATCAGGAGTAGGGAACATCTAACAAAAGTGTGTATTTTTTTTTCTTTGTTGAAGAAAAGCCCCAAAACTCACCACAGAGCATATAAACCCCCCAGACCCCAGGCTTTTATGTGTCCCACTTTATAATTATCATATCCAACACCCCCAAAAAATGTCCTGCCTATGCCACTAATTTACATTGCTATTTTGAACTATTGAGGCACCAGGAATGGGCGCCATACAAATAAACGTTGTCTTACCTTGCCCTGCCTGTTTTAAAAATTTCCTGCGGGGGCATGCCCTAACATCCCCCTAGCTTTGAGAGGATGTTGGCCCCCCTTGTCCACTGACTCTGCGCACATCTCTGATGATGTTTATTTAGTATGTTATTGGTCTCTAAGTACACTTTTAGTTGTCTTGATACCAGTCTCTCAAAGATGTTGGAGATCTGGGGGAGCAGGGATATTGGCCGGTAATTAGTGATATTTTGCCTTGGACTGGGATCATCTTTGCTAATTTCCATTCTTCTGGAAATACTCTCATTTTTATGGAAAGATTGAATATGTATGGAAGAGGATAGACAATACAGGGGGCTGCGTATTTGAGCAATTTTTGAGGAGATTCCGTCTAAACTTGCTACCTTAGTAATATCAAGGTCCAACAGTTCCTTTCTGACCTGGTCTACAGTAATGGTGCTTAGTCAGACTCAGTGTACTCATTCAGACACAAAATGAGAAAAAAAGGGTGTCTCACAAGACAGAAAACAAGGGCACGATATTTAGAATACAAATGTGTACTTTCATGGTCCCAAACATTTGGCAAAACAAATTTAATGTAGTGGGCGCACCATGTATTTGGCAACCCAGTTGACATTTCTGGTTTAATGGTTTTCAACTCTTGAACATTCTGGGATATATGTTAAACTTCCTAGTGCTACATATTAGTGGGACAATAGATCTCGGAGTACAGTTTTAGTAAAATTTTGAGCATTATGCCTCACAGTCTGTGAAAAACCGGCAAAGTCATTTTATGCAAACTGCCATACTCGATGCCCAAACCTGACTTTATAAATACAGGAATACAAACTTCGGATTTGTTTAGTTTTATTTAGACTGCCTTAATCTTAGTCCAAACCTGATCTATAAATACAGTAGTACTAACTGCATATTATTTTTAAAGGGAAACTCCCGTCAGCTGATGAAGAACAACAGCTACTGCACAAATGCCCAATTAGGGCTTTAAGTGTTAAAATACAGTTTTATTTAACTGCTTGGCCGTAACTTCCAGCTTTAAAGATCTATGCTTTCCATAATGTTGCTGGAGCTGCCCACAGCCGTCTCGCATAGCTGGGCGGCTTTCACTGTGTGGGTTATGCTAATGAGGGATACTACCACCTCTGCCACTGGTTGGTATCCCTCATTAGCATAATACAACAGCTGAAGCCGCAGCAGCGCCAAGATGGCTGTGGGCAGCTTCATGTTGATGATGATGGCTAGATTTTTAAAACTGAAGTTATGGCCAACAGGTAAGTAAAACTTTTTATGCTAAAAGTCTTATCGGCATTTGTGCAGCAGCTGCTGACATTGTCAGCTGATAGGAGTTTCTCTTTAAAAAAAAATTGGAGGTATTAATTGTAACCTGAAAAGCAGCTTGACATTGTGCTTTATAAAAGTCCAGCAGGTATTGCACATCAGAGTTTTGCACACAGAAAAACACCATGCTGCATTTTGTTTTATATACACTTAGTATTCATAAATCATTTACCTCATTATATACCTGACAGGCTGCCCATCTCTTGTGGTCAGTGGAAAATTTAAAATGGAAGTCATCCAGTCCTTTTTAATTTTTCGGGAAAAAAAATCTGCAGATTGTTCCTAATGGTACACATTGTGAACGTCTGTGAGTTGGACCACAGCCATGGAGCACCAATCCCAACCATGTTACTTGTGACATATATCAAATACAGTTTGAAATGTGATCTACATTGATTTAAAGATTTAAGCATTCCACCATGCCAGCATGTGAACGTAACATAAGCTGATGTTTTCTTGCCTTTGTATGCTGGTTTGTTCAAAAGGATCCTGTCCTTGTAGTAGCAGTAATGGTAATGTGAGATTGATGACATTTATTTTAACAAGGGATGTTGAAAATTCTTTATGTTATATAAAATTATATGAGAATTTTGTTTGTGTTCTTATTTCACAGCATCTGGTTCTGAACCAATGTATTGGTCAAGTTTTATGACCAGCAGTATACAGCTTGCAAAAGAATGTCTTAGTCAGAAACTAACAGATGAGCAAGGTGAAGGGCCTCAGCCATTTGAAGGACTTGAGAAGTTTGCAGAGACTATTGAAACAGGTTTGTGTATAACAAAATAATTCACATACAGCTTGTGGTAATTTATTCAGAGATACTTCACTATATACCCTTTATCAACTCTGAGTGGATCCTCGCTGCTGATTTTTGTTTCTAAATCCATCTATACAGTGCTACATTTCATTGTGATCACCACGTTAGAGTTTAAGTGCCTGATTTACAGAGCCTTATATTGATGTGTACAGCATCCACATGCCAAGGTGTGCCCCCTCAGCATGTATACAGAACCCTGTAGCATGCTTCCCCCCAGCACTTCCATGGTCAAGGCCCCTTGATTTGATAATGTTCCTTTACCAGCACTATGCAGCAGTTCGTGTTGGGAAGCATGCTGGAGCCTGACGACACCCCAAGGCATCCATAAAGCCAGGTAACCTGACTTTGGGCATTGGAATGGTACTGAGGTTACCCCCTGTTGTAGATCTGCAGTGTTTGGGGCATGATCGCCTCTTCTGTGCTACACACGACATCCACAACCGTGTGCAACTGCCTGAAGGACAGCGGGCCCCTTTCCTTTAAAAAAACAAACAAACATTACTGTCTGCAAAAGGGGATACATCAGTCCCAGTTTGTAACCCATAATCTTGTTTTGTATATGATAAAAGGTAGACTGAAAGGCAGTGCCATGTAGTGTTATATGCTACAAATGGCAGTGTCCTAAAGTGCTGAGTAATTTATAACTGTATGGAGACTTCTGGTGGTGATCATTGAGATTGTGGTGTATAAAAGTTAAGGAAGCACTCTAACCTCCCATTAACCTCTACCCTTTAGCCGAATGGATAAAGCTGCTGCTTTTTCCTGTCGGTCGGCGACTCTGTAGGGCTACTGCTAATGACGCAGGTGACCCAGGTTGTCCGGTGCTTGCCGGGTGGAGGATGACTGAGTATCCTAGGGAAAGCTGTCCTTCTCTGGGGATGGAGTAAGAGCAGCGCTGCTGTGGATGTACCACCTAGGTGACCACTGGTGGAATTGTTGGATGGCGTGCCTTGGGGAGGGGAGATATTGGCTGATGCTGTGCAGCAGCATGCTCTGAATATGTGCTTGTGCACAGCATCTTCATCTTTGGCATCTTAGGGGAAGGGCATGGAAAATTTGAAAATGGCCCCCGCACCCATGACTATGGACCTCATTATATCTGGGCCTCTCCCTCCATCACAGTGCCTCCTGACACAAGACCTCATTTGGGGTTGAATTCCCTTACCCCACTTGAGGGTAAACCAAGGCCCTGTTGAGGATAGAACTGGTAGGTGAAAGGTGTGCTGGATGGTTGGGTGTGCATTGGAAGCTCCAGAGGGAGATGAGTGTTGGAAACAAGAAGGGGGCATAAAAGTGTAGATAAAAAAAGTAATAATAATAAGCTGCTGCCTTTAAGACTCGGTCCTATGTTTAAGTCCCAGCAGACACTGGCGATACAAGTAGAGGGGACATACAGAACACCCTTCTCACAAAAAGGAGATTCAGTAGCTGGCTGATTTGGTGTCTGGCCCAGATCCACCTCCATGGCTGCCCCCTGTCCCTCGAAGGAGTTCATGGTGGTTGATGGGAGCAGTCAGTGGATGTGATTGCTTGGGGGGGAGTGTGAACCCTTACTTCTGTACCCTTGAGTTAGTCCTGATGTCCTTGGTAGCTCTCAATGCCAGGAAGCAATTTCTGTTACATGCTAGTTCGTCTTGGTCAAAAGCACAGTGATGCCAAACTATAGGTGTTAAAAAAAACAGTAGAGAATCTTAATAAAAACCTGAGGCAACCTCAGTTAGGGAACCTCTCATTTAATTATTTCAAATCTGGAAAATAAATGCTAAAGCAGACTCAGAATGGTAGCACGACCGCTAAGCTAATGGTATGAGCGCACGGTGAATACCACTTAGCAACTAGTGCAGAAGACTTCTGTGGTGTCAAAAGATGATAGCACTAAGTGTTACAGCGCTATATGGGTACCACCTTCTGTTTCCGCCGTTCGCTATAAGTCTGCTGATTTGTGGCCTGTCAGCATGCCGTCAGCTTGGCCTAGAGCAGGGGTTCTCAAATGGTGAGGCCAGCCTCCCTTGGGAAGCCCCAGCCTGTTCCAGGGGAGGCTCAAGCAAGTCTGAAAAAGTACTGTATTTAAATTTTGAGTTTTTTATTTATTTTGTGTGAAGAGATGAAGCAAACTGTTTTGAGGATAATAGTAGGTGAATTTTATGTATTTATTTACTAATAGGTGACAAGGGAAGGTGAATGAGCCAAGGCTCATTTCAGGTGTACCCGGGGAAGGGTAGGGAGTGAATAGATTTCAAAAGGTAACTACAAAACAATCAGGAAATACACAATGAACAATAATGCAAACAAATATGAATAATAAACTAATAATGAGTGGTGGTAATTGATCAATTTGTAGACTGATGGCAGAACAGCCCAAATACGAGGGTTGAGCATAGAAGTGCTAAGAGCAGTAGCAGGAAGGAGCAAAGTAATCCCAGAGAAGTTGCTTAGGAGCAGGGAAGGAAGGAAGGGAAGAGGCAAAGTATGTAGGAAGGTTATTTCATATAGAGAGGGAACAGAGCAAGTGGTCTGATCCATGAAGGTACTGTAACAAGGGGTAGCAATGGTTCAAGAACAAAAATAGTGGAGCAAGTAGGCTTGCCTTTGGTGGGGGTTACAATAAGCTGAATAATATTTGTTTATTTGTTATTCAGATAGCACCTTTGAGCACAGCTCTTTTTCAAAGGTTCCACGTCAGTTTAAGACAAAGAACTGAATGTTTGCCAAGTACTCAGAGGGGTTTCAATTTATTCATGGTGTACTGCACAAAGTACAGTATGTTATTTTTCTTTGAGGAGGCCCAAGATTATTTCAGTTTTTGGGGAGGCTCAAAATCTTTTCCATGGATTTGGGGAGGCTCACTGTGACAAAGTCTAAGAACTATTGGCCTAGAGGTTAGAGTGATAGCTTGCTGGTAGCTTGGCACACTGGACCACAGTTCGAGTCCTCCCTTATCTCGGTTTGATTTCTTATAATTTATTGTTTTTTGCAAAACTGTTAATATTATTCCGGTACATACTTAAGAAGGGTGTTGGGGTCAGTGTCAACTCTGAGGTCAAAACTGTGCAGGTATAGAAACCTGCTCTTCAAACAACATGAAGTCTTGCTATATTATGACAATTGCAGTTTGTCCCACCATTAGAACTGCTCCGGAGGTGAAAGAGTTAACTCCATTCCATGAGTGGAACTTAGAGCACAAGCTCTAAAGAGAAGCTCTGTCTGTGTAATTTCAAACCTGAACTGTCAGATTCTTTACTCCGCCTCACTGAACAGTCGCTCCGGAGATGTCTCCTACTGCTCGGTTCATTTCTCGGTTTAAACAGTGTTTTCTCGGTTCGATTCAACCGAGAATAGTTTTATTTTAACCGCAAAACCGATCGGTTCAAGCTCTGTCTGTGGTATCGTAAGTAATTCATATTTTAATTCTGTGTGGAACTTGTAAGTTTTATCGGTTCAGTTTTGAACCGATCAGCTTGGGTTAAAACTTAAAGTTTTAAATTTGAGATTTTAGAGTGCGGTTCCCGGTTCTTATCGGTTCTAAAAAAACCGGATTTCATTACGTTTTTTCCAATACCCGTGACACGGTTAGGAACCGTTAAGGGTGTCTTGCCTGGCACTGCCGTTTAAAGGGCAAGTTTTTCTGGTTAGGCTGGCATTATGTCTGAGAAACCCAAAAGAAAAACCCGGCCCACTGGGTTTCAACACTGTGATGTCTGTGGGGAAGTCTTTGCCAAGGCTGACCCACACACCACATGTGTTTATTGTCTGGGGTTTGACCACCTCCAGTCAGACTGCCAGATTTGTAAGAATTTCCCTGCAGCCACCCTGGAAAAGAGATTGGGCAGGCTCAGGGAACGAGAGGCCAAAAAGTCCGCTGACCCGGATGGCCAGCCCGGTTCGGTGCCAGCCGAACTGGAGGGAGTGCCCTCTGACCAGGGCGAGACTTCCTCGGGCAAACGAAAAGCTGGCTCGGATGAACCAGTTCCAGTAAAGAGAACAAGAAAGTCAGCAGGTTTGGAGCCCAAAATTCTTACTCCAACTGCTGCAGAGATAGCAAAGAGCTATTCAGATTGTCCAGTCACTTTCTCCGGTTCCGTCCGAACCGCCACTATCTGGTAAAAGGTCGGTTCGGTCGGTTCCATCGGTTCAGGAATATGATGTTGAGGAGTTTTATGAACCAGAGGAGGGGGAGGATGATTATGAACAGTATGAATGTGACTTGGAGGGTCTGGGTGTGCCCATTGAACCGGACATCTCCCCAGACAGACCTTTTGAATCTCCCCCATGCTTTCTGAGTCCCCCTCTCATTTTATGTTTTACAAAAAAGTTGCTGAAACCCTCCAGCTTCCTTTGGAGGAAGCTGTGGATGAGCAAGAGGAGCCTGATTTTGTAGAAATGATGGATATACAGAGTCTAGGAGATTGTCTATTCCTTTGCATAAGTCATTTAGGAAACAAACAATAAAATCTTAAAACTCTAATTCTGTGCCTCCTGTAGATAAAAGATGGACAGGAGGTACACACTGTCAGGTCCTGATACAGAATTCCTTTCTCAGCAATGCAGTCATGTTGGGGTAGTTCAGGCTGCAGCCTGTGATAAATAATAATAATAATAATAATAATTTTATTTGTATAGCACCTTTCAGTATATAAAGCTAATATTCCCCTGGCTTCACATCCTCCTGACAAGGATTCCAGGAAGATTGATGCCATGGCAAAAAAACAGTACATGGCAGCGTCCTTGGGACTCAGGCAAGCAAATTATATGGCTTATGTAGCAAGGTATCAGAAATCTAGATGGGATACTGTTATGGATTTAGCCAAACAAGCCCCTGGCCAGCTTGCTAGTGAGCTGGAGCAGGTGGCTGCCGATGGCAGTGAGGTTTCTAAGGTGCAGTTTCATGCTGCTGTGATTTTAATGATGTTTCTCTAGAGTCATGGCCACATCTGTAGCTTTCGGAGGTTGGCCTGGCTCAGGTGTACTTAGCTATCACAGGATACCCAGTCTAAGGCTATGGATTTTCCTGTGGTGGGAAATTCTCTGTTTGGGGAGCAGACAGAGAATTATATGAAGAAGATGGATGAATATAGGGCTACCTATAAAGTGCCCAAGCAAGGAGGCGGCAAGCCACTCCTCAGAGGCACACCCAGGGGGTAGGGTAGGCCTTCCACAGGCCTTTTACCAAACCCAGGCCTCCTCTGCTTATGCTCAGAGGGGTTCTTCAGAGGCAGAGGCAGGCGGGCACGGGCAGGCCTGCCCCACCCCTCAGCCTAAAGCACCTGCCAAGCAGGCACCCCTGATGGGGTGCCCAGGGCCGATTCTCCTTTACCAGTAGGGGCAGGTTGGCTTACTTCAGTCAGAACTGGGTGTCTTTAACTTCAGACAAGTGGGTTCTGGAAGTAGTAAGCCAGGGTCTGGTTCTCAGCTTCAAAAAGTTCCCAAAGATGAGAATCAGGTTTTTTCCACCTGCAAGCTCTTTAGAGACCTTTACTCTAGAAGCAGAGATCTCAACCCTGTTAGCTCTCAGAGCGGTAGAAAGGGTTCCTCCCCTACACCAGGGCAAGGGTCTGTACTCCAGATACTTCCCTACCCCAAAAAAGACAGGAGAATGGCGACCCATTTTAGACCTCAGATATCTGAACAAGCATCTTTTGAAACCAAAGTTCAGAATGGTAACTCTGGCAATGATTTTACCCTCTCTAAGGCCAGGGGACTGGCTAGCTTCCCTGGACCTCAAGGATGCCTATTTTCACGTCCTAATCAGAAGCTCCCACCGAAAGTACCTCAGATTCGAACTGCCCTCAGGTCACTACCAGTTCAGAGCAATGCCCTTCGGCCTTACCTCTGCCCCAAGGGTATTCACAAAATGTCTGGCAGTAGCAGTGGCTCACTTAAGGAGGCAAATGATTGCTGTTTTTCCCTATCTGGATGACTGGCTCATTGTAGGCCAGTCCCCAGAACAGGTAAAATCTCACCTGCAAGTCACCCAGCAGCTTCTCACCTCCCTGGGCTTCCTGCTAAATATACCAAAGTCGGTTCTGGAACCAGTTCAGGTACTCACCTTCATAGGTGCTGAATTGGACACAAATCTGGCCAGAGCTTTTCTTCCCTTAGAAAGGGTAAGGAACTTGGTGGCTCTGGCCTCCTCCTTCACTCTGCAGGTCTCTCGACCAGCAAGACACTTTTTGCAGCTCCTGGGGCACATGGCTGCATCCACAGCTGTAGTGCAGGGAGCAAGATTTCAGATGAGAGACATTCAGTTTCACTGGAGAGCTTATTGGTCTCAGAGAAGAGACCCCTTTCCAAGTTGGTCCCAGTGACCAACCTTGATCCAGGCCCTCCAGTGGTGGCAGGATCAGAGCAATTTAAGACTGAGGGTCCCCTTCATTCCTCTGTCTCACTCTTTGACCCTCACTACAGATGCTTCCCTCCTGGAGTGGGGAGCCCACATGGGCGACCTCTCCACTCAGGGAGTGTGGTCCCCCAGGAATCTCTGCTCCACATCAATTTGCTGGAACTCAGAGCTGTCTTTTAGCACTTCAGCGCTTTTCTGCTTCTGTCCAGAACAAAGTGGTACAAGTCAGAACAGACAATACCACAACAATGTGGTACATCAACAAGCAGGGGCACTGGTCTTGACCTTGTGCACCGAGGCAATGAAGTTGTGGTCTCTGGCCTATTCCCTGAACACTTCACTCATAGCAGTTCACCTTCCGGAAAGGACAATGTCCTAGCAGATGCTCTCAGCAGGATTTCTCAGGGCCATCACGAATGGCCTCTGGATCCTCAAGTGACTGGGGATAGTCTTTGCCAGATGGGGCACCCTCAGATAGATCTTTTGCAGCCCCGGACAATCACCAACTTCCACTGTTCTGTTGCAGGCCCCCAGTGTTGGGCTCAGTCCCCCTGGACGCCCTTCTCCTGGATTGGGAAGGGAAGTTTCTTTATGCTTTTCCCCCCTTCCCTCTCCTATTCAAGGTGTTAGTAAAAATCAGATCCCAGCCTTGCAGGGTGATTCTGATTGCCCCAGATTGGGCCAGGCAGCCCTGGTACCCACTCCTTATGTCCCTGACAGTCCATCTCCCCAGGAATCACAACCTATTAACCTGTGCCATGGGGAGAGTTTGGTATCCGAACCTCAAATCCCTCAACCTCAGGGCCTGGCTCTTGAGGAGTTAGAATTTGCTGACCTACACTTCTCTCAAGGTGTTCTTGAAATCCTAAAGGCTTCTAGGAAGACTTCCACTAGGGCTACTTATAATTCTAAGTGGAAAAGGTTCTCCATTTGGTGTTCTGGGAAACATATTTCCCCAGAATCTGCTGATTTACCCATTGTGTTAGATTACATGGTCCATCTTAATTCTTTGGGTCTGAGACCAGCTACCCTGAGAGTTCATTTGGCAGCTGTCTCTGCTTTTGTTTCAGCAGGAAAGCCATCTCTCTTTCCGCCACCCTGTATTTTCCAAGTTTTTAAGGGATTACTTCATACTAATCCACCTTTCGGGATCTGGCCCTGCCTGGGACCTTAATGTTTGTATTTCCCAGTTAATGCAACCCCTTTGAACCTCTGTTTTCTGCAGAGCTTAAGTATCTAACTTGGAAAACTGTTTTCCTTAGTGTCTATCACTTCTGCTAGACGCATAAGTGAGTTGCAAGCATTGTCAGTAGAAACTGACTTTATTTCTTTCCACAGGGATAAGGTAGTCCTCAGGACTAACAGGAAGTTTTTGCCTAAGGTGGTTTCAGATTTCCATTTTAACCAATCTATCTCCCTCCCAGTGTTTTTCACTGATGATTCCTCTTCTGGTGAGAAGAGATTGCACAGTTTGGACGTTAAGAGGGCCCTTAGTTACTATATAGAACGTACCAAGGGTCACAGGTTCGAATCCCTCCAACTTTTTCTCACTTATGGTGAGGTTGGGAAAGGGAAACCTGCCACTAAGAGATCAGTTGCCAGGTGGATTGTCTCTGGTATCCAATTTTGTTATCAGAAACTGGGCAGAGATCCCCCCTCTGGCTTGAGGGCTCATTCTACCAGAGGTACAGCCACGTCTCTAGCTGCTGCCAGAGACATCCTTATATTGGAGATATGTCAAGCTGCTACTTGGAAAACGGTACACACTTTCACCAAGCATTACTCCTGGATGTCCAGGCTAGGAGAGATGCTCGGTTTAGACAGCTGTGCTTCAGAGCCTATTCCCTAAGTAGGTTCTGTCCCTCCTCCATGGAGGTACTGCTGTGTAGTCTGCAATTGTCATAATATAGCAAGACTTCATGTTTTTGAAGAAAAAATTACTCACCTTAGGAATGTTGTTTCTTCTAATGGAGTCTTGCTATATTATGACCTCCCCCCCAGCCTGCCCCTCTCAGAACTTCTACTTGGGTATGGGGTGGGCAGCCTAGTGTGGGCACTATTTTATTCCCTTTTTATGTGTTTTCACCCCTTCTTGGGGTTGGGGGTGTGGTGTTTTTCATTTTTCCTTATATTTCTCTATATTGTTAAATTATACTATTAGTTCTGGTCCCCTGACTTGAGTCTTTGTGTTGGGACCAGCAATAGTGTTAATATTTAGGTAGCCAGTTGGCTAGTGTAGGTTACAGCTTCCACACAGACCTTAGTGAGTTTTTGCTCCTAAAGATCTGACAGTTCAGGTTTGAAATTACACAGACAGAGCTTCTCTTTAGAGCTCGTGCTCTAAGTTCCATCCATGGAATGGAGTTAACTCTTTCACCTCCGGAGCAGTTCTAATGGTGGTGGGACAAACTGCAATTGTCATAATATAGCAAGACTCCATTAGAAGAAACAACATTACTAAGGTGAGTAATTTTTTCTTTTGTTTAAATTATGTGTGACCTCGGAGTTGATTATATTTAGAAAGGTGGGGGTCAGTGAGTGGAGCCCCTCCAATAGAAATGTGTTTTTTATTGGAGGGGGACTATGTTAGAGGTACAGCGAGTTGACATTAGAGATATGCTATCAGCGTGGTACTGCTGTAAGACTGGAGAAAAAGGGCACTCTACGTAAGTAATAATACCCGACAGGGTGGGCGTTATTGGGATATAACGGACTGCCCAGGGACGTAATGAGGCCCGACGCCGCAGGCGGAGGGCCTTATAGCCCCTGGAAGGTCCGTTATATCCCATAACGCCCACCCTGGAGGGTATTATTACACTTAGAAAATGGGCTGTAGCTGTCTTTTTTTTTTTTTTATATATGATAATAAATATTTATATATTTGAACAAATGAACCAAAAAAGGTCACTTTTATAACGAAGTAATTCCTGTTCTGCTGGAATTACCACTGGAGGGCGCTGCATTTTTTTAAAAATCTCTAATGATCGTGTTCTGTTGCTTAGTATTTTCACCCCCGGTCACAGAAACGAGAGCTCGTTATTTTAGCTCTTTGGAGTAGCACTGTATCAGAACGGGAATGTTGCTCGATGAATGGTAGATTATTTAAAAAAAATTAACGTGACGGCTGAAAAAGATCGCATGGTTTGCGTTACTAGGGTGGTACTAGTATGTGAGCTACCGACTGTCAGGCTAGCGGGCGGAGCAGCGGCCAGCGAAACAAGGAATGAATGTGAAGTACTGTTCAGCATTCAGGTAACGGAGTAAGAGACGAATGTTTTAAATTACTGTTTGGAGAGAAAAAAAAAAAGAGTAAATCTGGGCAGTGACGGCTGCTATTACTTCCTGGTTTCACTTTCTCCGAAGTAAAGGTGGCTAGCGGAGAAAAACTGTCGGCTGGCGAGTTTCAAAATTCAGGGTGCCCAAGGATAGTCTTAGTAATAGGGCACCCTGAATTAGGACTTGTTTTACACCAGGCATTGTTAAGAAATAACAACACCGGTGTGACCGTCTTTTAGCCAATCAGGAAGAGTCTTTTACGATACCCATTTTCTAACTTAGAATAAAAAGGTATAGATAGGTACAAACTTTACCTGTAGCATCAGCTGCAACTCAGCTGATGTCACTGATTCCTGCTTCATCGTAATCTTAAGCTCAAATGATGTCACTGGCTTTTGAAGCAGCGAATATACTGGACAGAAAAAAGACCGCATTCATTTATTTTGAAACTGTAATATTTATTGCAGTTTTAAAATATACATGTCGATAGACATCGCATACAGAGACATCTTATGTTCTCAAGTGATATGTTGACATAAATATGCAGTAAGACAGTATTAATATACTATGCAGGATCCCAGGAGGTAAGCAGAGGAATGGGTAACTAGGATATGGACTGAGTAAAGAGGTAAAGCACTTTCTTCTTACAATCCAGAACTGAGAGCCTTTTAAGATGGGCAGACCAGACTCAACGTAATTCCCCAGCTTTAATCATCACTAAGGCACCAACTCAGGCCTATAATCAGCCATAGGTATATAAACCAGGTGGTCCATCTATTCATAAGTATAGGTGTTTTAACTTGTAATATCGCTGTCATACTCTCCATCTTGTATATATCATTTATAGTGTCCTCCCAGCTCCTCTGTGTTGGAGGGTGGGTGGGCTGTAACTATAATCTCGTGATAACCTTCTTAGCCACAGCTAAAAGTATACTGAGAAGATAAACTTGGTGTCGCTGTTTAAAGTGTGTAGGGAGGTGCAGGAGGATGGCCATTTCAGGGGTTAAGGACCACAAGTCTGGGAAGATCCCCCCCCCCCCAGGGTCTGTCCCTCCTGCTACCAAAACTGTGCTGGTATGGGACAAGACCAGAAAACGTGAGTGTGGGTCGACACTTCACATCCGCACTGTCTCCAACATGAGGAATCCCTTATGGATAAAAACGTGGAAGTAATTTGTGTAGCGCGGAAAAAAACGAACCGCCACCTTCCATCCAAATTCTCTCCAACTGTAGGAGCTTGTTGTCTGGTGCTGTTGATACTATATCCGGCGCCATTCATCTAGAGTCAAATTGAGCAATTATTCTGCCTCCAGTTTATCTGGACCCCATCCATCAGTGCAGTGGGAAGGTCTGTCAGTGCCCTATAAAAGTGTTTCATGGAAGATTCTGACCGGATTTGTATGAGCAACTGGAATAGCGGTGGAAGTAACTGAGAAGTGACATCAAGGCCTAAAGTGGAGCCCAAGAAATGCTCATCTGCAGATATCTATAAAAGTCATGTTGAGTAAGGGAATGTTCTGTTTGCAGTTGTGAGAAGGGTTTAAAGATACCATTGTGAAAGAGGTGATTTGTATGTATGAGGCCTCCCTGCATCCAATTCCTAAACCCTGTGATCTAGTCCAGCTGGGATAAAGGCCTGATCAAGAGCTGGGATCCCCATTCATTTAGCGCCCACCACATTTTCAGGTCTCTTTAAGTATAGTTGCCAGCAGCATAAGAGATCTACTGTGAATGGGGATTGTTCACAATGAAGGTCTTTACCACTGGGTTGAAATACCATAGTGTCATCCAGTGGGAGTGAGGAAATGGCCCGCTCTGTCTGTACCTGCAGTGGGGTGTAAGTGTGAGAGCCAAGCCAGTGTGACAAGTGATGGAGCATAGCCGCCAGGTTGTAATTTTGTAGGTTAGGGAGTGACAACCCACCCCTAATTTTAGGTAGTTGTAACTTACCCAGGGCCACCCTAGGTTTCTTCCCCTGCCATAGATAAGAGGAAATAATTCCGTTCCATCTACTCATTTCTTTCTTAGGTGGAGTATACGAGATATTCTGCATTAAATAACAATATTTATGGAAGACTATTCATTTAAATAGACTGAACCCTATTAAGACGGGATATTGGAAAATTAGTCCAAATCAATTTTTCTTGCTATTTTTCTATTTTTTAAAGAAAAAAAGGGCTTTTAATATTTTTATTATTCTTTTATTTTAAAAAATAGCAATAAAGTGTACCAACTCAACGGGACTCTTGAGAAAGATTGGAAGCAAAACCGGCCAAGTTGGTACGCTCTCTTACTATTTTTATGGATGGTGTGTTTTAAAGCACTTGAATAAATATCTTTATTTATAGCCATTGCTGGTGCCGGCTTTTTCTATTTTCTGTGTTCACAAAGTGCCTCACAGCAGTAGCTGGATTCCTAAGAAGAAATGGAATATCTTTATATCCCAACGTGGACAACTGTTTAGTGACAGAAAGGACAAAAGGGGAGGCACTGAACCCATTGCAGTGGCGAAAACACCCTGGAAAAACTGTGTTTTCTACTGAACATAGAAAAATCTCGGCTGGAATCCACCCAAATGCTGGTGTTCCTAGGGGCAGAGTTAGACACTACAAGGGAAAAGCATTCCTGTCACAGGGAAGAGCAGAAAGTCTGTTGTCCTGCACAAGCTTCTTCAAGCCAGGGGAGCCAGGGTGAGCAAGGGAGTTCTTGCAGCTACTAGGGCACATGTCAGCCTATTGACCCAGCCATTTCAAATCAGTCACAGCCAACCTGGTAAAAGCTCTAGAGTGGTGGAAAGAGGTGGGCAATCTCAGAGAAAGAATCTCATTTCAGTAAATGTCCACAACCCTTATTCTCACAACAAATGACTCCCTACAAGGATGAGGGACATCTGGAAGGTCAAACAGTAAGTGAGGTTTGGTTTCAAGAGAAACAGGAGCACATAAACATGTTGGAGCTCAGTGCAGTGCTCCTGTCCATACAGTATTTTTCAGATCTGGTTCAAAACCAGTCAGTTCTGATTAGAACAGACAGTACCACTGCATGAACTACGTAAACAAGCAAGCTAGTACCAGATCCACAAAACTGTGTACAGAGGCAATGAGGATCTGTAATCTGGCATACTCCTTAAATGTAAAAATCACTGCAGTACATCTGTCAGGGAAGGACAATGTTCTGGAAGATTCACTATGCAGGATACGTCAGGGATACCTTGAGTGGTCACTAGACCATCAGGTGGCTCAAACCCTATTTAGGAAGTGGGGTACACCAGAGGTGGATTTGTTCACCTGATGGGAGAATCAGAAGTTACCACTGTTCTGCTGCAGGCCACCCCACAGGAAGACTGTATCCCAGGATGCACTGACCCTCAATTGGGAAGGGAAGTTCCTTTATGCATTTGCTCTGATTTAAAGAGCACTTTGGAAATTGAGGAAGGAGTCGGCAACAATGATTCTGGTACATACGAACATAAAAAGTAGCCAGCAGAATTGGGCCTTTTGGGCTATCTAGTCTGCTCATTGTGCAGTGTTCTTAGCTCAGGCTGGTATCCCTGCTCCCCCATCCCCTACCTTACCATTCCTCCTCCACTTCCATGACCTTTGTTGTCCCCTTGTATCTTTTCCCGCCTCTCTTGAAGCTGAACACATCCTCGATGAGATCGCCTCCTCTGGCAGCGTTGCATTCGTTCACCACCCTTTCTGTGAAGAAGTGCCTTCTAACCTCCCTCTTAAACACCCCCCTCCAACTTTAGGCTGTGCCCCCTCATGGTTTTGCTGCGGCTTAGCCTGAAGAGACCCTCCTTGTTAACCTTATTAATCCCTTTAAAGTATTTGAAGGTCTCAGTCATGTCTCCTCTCTCCTTCCTGTCCTCCAGGAAGTACATGTTTAGTGCCCTTAGTCTCTCCTCGTATGATTTACCCTGGTACCCCGCAGTCATCTTTGAAGCTGTCCTCTGGACCATCTACATCAGGCTTTTGACCTTGTTGACCACACCGTTCTCCACACTAAACTCACCCTTCTCCACATTAAACTACTTCACCTTGGTTGCTTGACTGAGACATTGTGGTTCTGGAGCTATCCAACGGGCTGATCCCAATCTGTCAGCATCGGTAGTGCCTCCTCCCCAGCCATGTCAGTTTCCACTGGTGTCCCCAGGGGTCCATCCTGGGCCCCTTGCTGTTCTCCCTCTTTATAAATTCCCTACCTACCGAAAGCCTGTCCTGTGAGGCCCTGCTGTATACTGATGATCTGGTCTTATATCACAGCAACAAGTCCCTATCAAACCTATGCACCACACTTACTCATAACTATGGGGCAGCCCGAAATTGGTTTTTGTCCAGCAGGCCCTTAGTAAGAAAAAAACTAAAGCAGTGCTACTTGGGTCCAAACCTTACCTTGCTAATATCGCCAAATTTAATTCCTCCATCACCTAATAGTACTGACACCCGAAAGCCCCCCTGCAGAATGTTCCCTGCTTTAAATACCTGGGTGTTACCCTAGACCCCTCCCTTACATTCATGGAGCACATAAATAACACAGTGTGAAGGGTCAAGCAGAAACGAGTGGTAGACTTGAGACTGAAACACTACCTGACATTTGAGGCGTGCGTAGCCATTGCTCAAGGCAACCTTCTCCCCCATTAGATTACTGTTCCCCGTATTTACTCCCATGTTTCCTCCTTTCTGTGCACCAGACTTACCTCTGTCTGTAACAGTATCTGTAGGTTTGTGCTGCTATCACCCTACTGCACCTTATACCAGTAGCTAGGGTGGCTCCCACTACAAGGACAATATGGCTGTGCCCTTGGGTGCATTGTTGATAACGCCATTAGAGGCAGTGAACTGTCATCATACTCATCCCTACTTAAACACAGAGTAGCACCCAGATCTCTCCGGGAATCCTCAGTTCCCCGTTGGAAGTCCCAGGATCTCCCCTGTTAGGGGAAGCAAATACCTGTCCTTCACGGCCCCCACACTGTGGAATAAACTCCCTGCTTCACTCCACTCTCTGGATTTGCACCTTACCTTTAAAGCTCATCTCAAAGCCTAGCTGCTCTCTGAAGTCAAATGTTCCTGCTTATCTGGGCAATTTAAGAATGCTACTCCTCACCTTTGCCACTGAGTCCCACCTGTCCTTTCCCCATGCAGAGTGTGCTACTTGTCTGTTTGTACCCTACCCTATTTCTGTTTGCACTTGCTCCTTACTTGCTGCGGCATTGCACCTGTTTCTATTGTAACTACATTCCCTGGACTGTGTGATATTTGTATCTCATTTGCATTCCTGTGTTCCCAATGTATTGTGCACCTTCTCGTATGCCTAGTGTAAAAGCATTTTTTTTTCTGTTATGTGTATACACTTGACCCTTCTTGAATCATGTAATTTGTATTGCATGTATTTATATGTGCCATCTTCATGGCCAGGGTCATGCCTGAGAATGGATCAGTGCACTTACCCGTTAATAAATAAATAAATAAATGCCGTTTTTAAGGTGAGGGCTCCAGAACTGCACCACATACTCCAGATGTGGTCTCACTAGTGACCTGTGCAAGAGGAATACCACCTCCTGTCGCCTACTGCTGATCCCCCTGGCTGTGCACTCCAACATCCTGTTTGCCCTTGCCACTGCCTTCTTACACTATGTAGAGTGCTTCAGGTCACTCATCACCCCCAGATCCTTCTCCTCCTCTGTGGGAGATACCCAGACCCCTCCCAGGTAATACTTTGTTCTGGGGTTTTTGGGTGCAGTGTGCATAACCTTGCACTTCTTGGCATTGAAACTCTGTTGCCGGATCCAGGACCACTTCCCAAGTCTTCTCAGGTCCTGTATCCCCACTGCTGAGTCCACCATCCTGCAGAGCTTGGTGTCGTCCATGAACAGACACATTTTGCCCTTGATGGCCATCCCCAGTATCATTAATGAAAATGTTGAATAGCATCAGCCTTATTCTGTTATGATTCTGGTGGCCCCAGACTAGGCGAGACAGCCACTCTATTCTTCTGTCCCTGACAGGCAAGAACCCCATCTCTCTTCCCATGAGACACAACCTTCTGACCCAGTTTCAGGGCAGGGTGAAATTCCCAAACTTTAGAACTCTGAGGCTGAAGGCTTGGTTCTTGAGTACCTAGAGTATTCAAGCATGAACCTATCAAGCGAGGTGCTAAATATTCTGAATTTGAAAGTTGCAAGAAAACAATTCACAAGAAAATCTTATTCCTCAAAACGGAAATGGTGCTCAGGTAAGGGTGTATCTTCCTTTGAAACTGATTTATCTTTGGTTTGGGATTATTTAGAGCATTTGAACACAAGAGGACTAAGAACTAAGTCCACTTGGCAGCATTAAGTTGGCAAAACTTGGCTGTTTTATTGTTTGCAGGGAAGTCAAAGTCTCTAGTTCTCACACCCTGTGCGCAAGAGTTTCTTCAAAGGCCTCCTTCACCTGCAACTCCCAGTTAGGGAAGCTGTACCCCACCCCTTGGGACTTGAATATCTGTTTATCACAGCTGGTACAAGTCCCGTTTGAGCCAATGGCCTTAATGACCCGAAAGTTTGTAGCATAGATAGCACTGTTCCTATTAGCTATGATTCAGCAGCAGTACAGTTCAGTAGAAGGATGGCTGTGGAATCGAACCACACAAAGGTGAGGGTTCTGGACTTCAGGAGGGAAGATGTTAAAAAGATGGGTGAATACCTCATGGATGACCTGGTAGGGAGGAGGAGTGAACTGGGTGGGATGGAGGAAACTAGGGAGCAAGAGGAAATGGGGACCGTGTGTTCTCAAAGGAGGTGGTGCAAAAAGTAAAAGCTAAAAAAGTAGCATTCTGAAGGTACAAGGAGACACGGGGGATGGGGAGGTGTATCAGGGTAGCAGGGAAGCAGAGAGAGCAGTAAGCAGTGCAAAGAAGCAAATTGAAGAGGGAATAGCCAAGGCAGCAACAAAAGGGGACATGACATTTTTTACGTATATAAACTAAAAAAGGAAGGAAGGATGACCAGCGGGGCGCCTCAGGCATTAGTGCTGGGACCAGTCCTCCTTAATGTCTTTAAAAGTGACATGACAGAGGTGGGAAAAGAATGTCTGCCTTTTTGTGGATGACACCAAACTATGCAGTAGGCTAGACACTCCTGGATGTGTGGAAAGGATAAGTAGCAACCTGAGAAAACTCTGGTAGTAGTCAAGGGTATGGCAGCCGGGTTTCAGTGCAAAAGAGTGCAAAATAATGTACTCGGGGCACAGAAACCCAAGGGCGGAGTACAAAATTGAGGGGGGGGGGTGTTGGTACTGACAACCACCAAGCAGGAAAGAGAGCTGGGAGTGATTGTATCAGATTTCTTTTTTCTTTTTTTTTTTTCTTTTAGTCTTTGGTAACCAGATAAGGCCCACTAGGCACAAGTGCCTGTTTTCAGAGGCGAGCTGGGAGCACTTGGCGGTTAAGTGACTTGCTCAGAGTCACACAGTATGCAAGTGGAGGTTGTGAGAATCAAACACAGGTCTTGTCTGCTGGATGTACCAAGCTCGTTCTCAGCTCGTTACTCTAACCTCTAGCCTATACTGCCAGCCCAGATGTTTTAAAGGTGGCCAGGCAGTACGACAAGGCAGTGGGGAGGGCAAGTGGGATGCTTGGGTGAATAGGGAGGAGTATCACTAGCAGAAAGAGGAGGGGTTGTGTTGCCTCTGTTTAAATCACTGGTAAGACCCCACCTACAGTACGGTGTCCAGTTCTGGAGACCACATCTCAGAAAGTACATAGAGTGGAAATGGTCCAGAAGAGGGCAGCTAAAATGGTGCAGGGTCTACATCAGAAGTCAAACGAAGAGAGATTAAAGGGCCTAAATATGTGCACCCTGGAAGAGAGGAGAGGGAAGGAGGGAGATATGGCAGAGACCTTTAAATACCTCGCGGGGGTAAATAAGGTACAAGAGAACAGTATTTTTCAGAAAAAAAGGTGCCCAAGGATAAGGGGCATGATAAGAAGCTGGAGGGGGGTAGATTCAGGAGAGATGTGAGGAAGAACTTTGAGTGGTGGATTTGTGTAACAGTCTTCTAGCAGAGGTGGTGGTGGGTGAAAACTGGTGGAGTTTAAGAATGCATGGGATAGGCATAAGGGAATCTTGTGGAAGGGGAGAGGGTGACTGGGCCAGAGATCAAGCAGGCTCGGCGGTGGAACTATAGGCAGGGAAAAATGGAGAGACTAGGTGGGCCATGTGGTCCTTATCTGCCGGCAAATTCTCTGTTTCTCTGAGCTCTGCTAAAAGAGTCCGTGATCTCCAAGCCCTGTGCACAAAGCCTAACTACGTAATTATGGACAGGAACAAAGTAGTCCCCAGGACAAACAGAAAATTCCTTCCAAAAGTGATGTCAGAACTTCACCTTAATCAGTCAGTTACTTTACCTGTGCTATTCCCATCACATTTTAGCCCAGGTGAACAAAAATTCCACTGATCTTCTTCGGGGATAGATCTGTCATCTGAACACACCTGTGGAACTCAGCCGTCAGGCACCAGGATCCCATGGAAGCTTTTCTGCAGCAGTGTAATAGGGGCCACCCACATCTACGTCAGGCTCCGATGTCACAGCCCTGTATAAGCACAGGCAGCCCTATTCCCTCCTCAATTCTTTCCTGCCATTGATCATTCGCGCATGGACTCCACTGAAGCTTCATTGCCTAGTTTGACTGCCAAGATTACTTGCCTTTTTTTCTTTGTCAAAAGCCTTTGAATCTCTTTATTTTAAAGTGATTCCTTTTGCCTTTGTATGTTGAGAACTACTCCTTCGTGAGCTGTTTTCTGTCACTGCCACTGCGGAAAGAAGATTCTTCTGCCGACAACCACGAACTCTGCATCTGTTGTCTTGGGCCTGCTCACAGTGCTCTTGCCTGCAAGCTTTGCCTGAAGTTCAATCTCACCACCCAGTGCTGACGCAAGAAGGCCTTGCAGAAATTCCTCATGGATCAGTAGGCGAACAGGAGTCTTCCAGGGTTCCCCCTTTCCATTGCTGGCATCCTCTTTGGGCTCTCAGGCTGCCAAGGCCTGGGAGAAGTCTTTGGAGAAACTATCATCAGGATAAGGATGTCCTAAGGCCTGGACCTCTGATGGCAATCCCCACTGGATTCCTTCTCCTCTTCTTCTGGGAACACTCCATTGACCACTTTGGCATCGACACCTCACTCTGTGCTAGCCTTGGCTGCTGTCAGGCCCCTGACAGAGGAGAGTTCTCCCAGCCTGCTCAGGGCTGTTGAGGGACTGTCGGTCTCTAGGTTGGTGACCTCAAACCTGCTGTCGAGACCTCTTGAATCTTGAGGTCCACAGGCGCTGGGCCCCACCACCTCTCCTATGTGTAGTGGCAGTTCATTGGAGCTGGGCTCTGTGTCCTCTCTGTCGCTAGCCACGTTGATGATACTCCATTATTCTGCTGTTGACCTTAATGCTGTTCTTTCTTCCATTACCTCGGCTCTTATACAACAGCTTGTTCCATGGCCTGGGTCCTCATTGCCCGCACCATCAGGTGTTGCCTCTGTGTTGACGCCAGTTCGACCTGTCTGCCCTGTGCTTTCTCGAGAGCCGTCAGTTCCCAGGGTATTGGTCCCTGCTTCAGAACAGATCGACATAGAGGAAGAATACCACCCTGATCTCATCCTCCCTGAGGAAGAGAATGAGGAGGAAGACATTGAGGCTGACTCGTCTGATAGGTCTACTGTCTCTTCCAGGAGTGAGGACTCAGCCATGCACACCCCAAGGTCCTTTCTGAAGGACCCCTCTTTTTTTAGCATCATGAAACAGCTTTCCTGTACTATGGGGTTCTAAATGGAGGAAGAGGATGTCACAAGGAGGAACTTGGTGGATTTCTTGGAGATCCCAGGATCTCCACTCAAGATTATTCCTCCTTTGCTTCCAGCACTGAATAAAGCTGCCACTGCTGCGTGGCACAGGCACACCCTGGTACCTGCCATGCTTGTAAGGGCTGATAAGCTTTACCAGGTGCCTCTGGCTGCCTTTTTATGCAGCACTGCCAGAAACCGACTCAGTGGTCATCAAGGCAGCTCATGATAGGACTAAGGCACCCAAGCACCTTAGTTCCCTTCCCTGACCAGGAATCCAGGAGGCTTGACCTCTAGGGCAAGAGGACGTTTGCCTCTGCCACTTTATGCCTTAGAATTGCCAACTACTTGGCTCATTTGATAAAGTACCAGAACACCCTCTGGAAGAAGGGCAAAGCTGGTGCTCAGGCCCTTCCTGAGGGTACCCAGAGACAAGAGCTTCTCAAAGTTCTCCAGGCCTCGGAAGATGTTAGTAAGCATCTCTTCAGAGCCACCTATGATATTGCTGATACTACAGCCAGGGCAGCTGCCACGGGCATATGCCTTAAAAGGCGCTCCTGCCTTAGAGTCTCTGACTTTGTTGCTGATGTCCAGCAGAAGATGCCGAATGCCCCTTTTGTGGATCACAGACTCTTTGGCCATGATGTGTAGGATATCATTAATGACCTGCAGGCGTCTGGCAGAGCTGTTAGGTCTGTCTACTCCCTTTATCATACCCAGTCCAGGAGCAGACCATGGTCCTCCTTTCATAAGGCCTCTTGCCAGTCGGACTCAGGGACCAAACTCTAGGGCAAATGCAGGGCCAGCTCTGCCTTGCCTTCCCCCTCTTTCACCACAGGTCCCTCTGTTGAGCACCCTAGGGGAGGAGTGGCTCCGGCCGCCAGTTCCACCTCAGCCTGACTCCTTGCCAGACCCCCTGCCCCAAGCCAGGAGATGATGGTCTGAGGTCAGTGCTTCCTGTATCTGAGCCAGTGGAGAACCATTACCACAGATGTTTGGATCCTGCAAATAATTGAACACGGGTGTTGGTTATTCTTTACATACTACATTATTCATTTTCCAGTACCCAGTTCTGCTGAGAGCACACTGCCTTCTGTTTGTGAAAAATAATTGAACACGGCCATGCTCTAGAACAGCCTCAAAATGTTCCACCAGTTCCCTTCTACTATCCTCCTGACCACACAGCAGTGTTAAGGGAGGAGGTGCTCTCCTTCCTACACAAAAGGGCCATGCAACCAGTACCCAGGCGTCAGAGGAACAAAGGGTTCTACTCCTGGTTCTTCCTGGTTCCCAAAAGAACCGAGGACTTGAGGCCAATTTTGGACCTCAAGGAGCTGAATCTTTTCATCCAGTACAGGCAAGGCAGTTCTCCATGTCTTTCAGACCTTCCAGAACCATTTCTCTTTGGCCCTATGCTGGTGCAGTCGGACAACCTCAGTGTGGTCTGTTACATCAACAAGTAAGGGGGGCCCATTTGTACCCCCTGTGCAGGGAAGTGATGAGAGTCTGGTACTGGACTCGAGATCGTGGTCTAGAACTGTCAGCCGTCCATGTGCCAGGCGCCCAAAATGCCTTGGCAGATAGCCTCAACCGGTCACAGTCCAGAATGCACGCGAGGAACAGCTGGCCTTGGTTGTAGAAGACCTGTTCGACTGGTGGGGTTACCCAGAGTTGGACCTTTTAGCATCCCCACTCAGTGCAAAACTGCTGTGTTTTTGCTCGCTGGATCTCGGGTCATTAGTTTTCTGGTGAGACATGTTGTCCCTCTCCTAGACAGGAAGGTTTCTGTATGTCTTCCCACCCTTTCATCTGATTCAGAAGGTGCTCATCAAGCTACAGATAGAGGGTGCCACCTGAATCCTGGCGGCTCCCTTCTGGCCTCATTTTATTTGGTTTCCATTACTACAGCAATTGGCTGTGGAACCTCCAGTTTCCCTGCCCCTCTGCTGGGATCTGTTGACACAAGGCACAGGGGACCCTGGTCCATCCAGACCTCAAGTCCCTCCACCTACATGCATGTTCGTGAGGACGTAGCCATTTCTCAGTTTGGTGTGTCTCAGAAGGTGGCTGATGTCCTGGTGGCTGCCAGAAAACCTTCCACCAGGGCCACTTACTCAATGAAGTGGAAGTGATGTGCTATCTTGGATGCTTCCCATCACATGGACCCTTTCACTTATCCGGTGAACCAGGTCTTTGAGTATCTTCTGTCCTTATCTGATGCAGGACTCCAATACTCCTCTATTAAGGTGCACCTATTTACTATATCAGCCTTCTGTGTGCCCATTGATGGCCGCACTGTGGCCCAGTTGGATGAGGCCCTTACCTTCCTGAGAGGCATTCTCCACTTGAAACCTCCTATCTGTAATCTGGTTCTGGCTTAAGACCTGAATTTCGTTCTAGAGAAGCTGACCATATCTCCTCTTGAGCCAGTCATGTCTTGCAAGCTATGCTTGCTGACGTGGAAAGCATTATTTTTAGTCGCTATTACATCGGCTCGAAGGATTTCAGAGCTACAGGCTCTCATGTGTGAGCCGCCTTACTTGATTTTTCACAAGACAGGGTCTCTTTGCGTATTAATCCTAGGTTTCTTCCTAAGGTGATGTGTGAATTTACCCTTAATCAATCTGTTCACCTGCTTGTTTATTTTGCAGAGCATGCCAATCTTGGGGAAGCATTGCTCCATGCTTTGGATGTGCATAGGATTCTCTGGTAGTATACACACTGTATTAAGGACTGCTGAAAGTCCTCTCAGTTGTTTGTTTCTTTCACCCCTGGTAAAGAGGGCACTCCAGTTTCAAAACAGCATTTGTCCAAATGGTTGGCCAGTTGCATAATTTTTTGTTACAGGCAGTACGGTAAGGAACTTCCTGGGGTAGTCAAGGGCCGTTCCTCTAGGGGCATGGCCACTTCAGTTGCCTGTTTTAGAGGCATCTCAGCAGCTGAGAATTGTGCTGCTACAACTTGGAGTACTGTCCACACATTCACCAAGCACTGTAGTCTGGACATTGCTTCCAGAAGAAGGGCTGGCTTTGGCCTAGCTGTGCTTCAGGGCCTTCTTTCTTAGGCCTCTGGCCTCCTGCCACTCAGACTTTCTTGCGCTTAGCACTGCTTGGGACTTGTTCCATAGGTGTGACCTGATGACAGAGATATCCCCCGAAGAACATAGATCAGTTCCGTAAGAACTTACTGTAACAATAGATCTTACTTCGAGAGGGTTCCTACAGTAGGTCATTACACATAGGACTGCACCACCTGGCGTCAGGACTGCACGGCAAACCTTTCCAGCAATGCCTAGCGGGGGACTGCCCACCCGATGTCACGTGACTGATGTCAACGTGACCCTATATAGTGGGCTGTCCCCACGCCCGCCTTTCAGTTCTTTTCCGCTGTTGTCCTGTGCATGGTACCTCGTGGTAAAACTGCCCAGTTGATCACCTTTAAAACCCATCTTTTTCTTTTAAAATTGAGTCATTTTTCTTCTCTATGTCTTCTCCATCATCTAAGGCCAAGAAAAAGTGTGAGGATTGCGGTGCTCAAATTCCACACAAGGATGATCACTGAAGGTGTCTTTTCTGCCTAGGCCCGGACCACAACACCGCGGCTTGCCGAGACTGCCAGCCCTTCAATCAGGCAACTCACAAGAGAAGACAGAAGGCCCTGGAGGCCCATCTCTTAAAAAAATCGGATGGCCATGCTCGAAAAAGAAATGGAGTGTCTTCAGGAATCCGCATCTTCACCTTCCCCAGAGGCCAAGAAGAAAAAGAAAGACAAACACTGGGAGCGGGAGCGCAATGAGGACAAGGACCATCCGGAGTCTAGTAGGCCTTCTACCAGCAAGGCCTCTCCCCTGCTGCCTCCCGTAGTGGTCGTCCAGGCTGCATATGGGGACACTCCAGGCCCATCTGCTGCACTGCTCCTGATCTCCACTGGTAAGACGCCCGTCGGCTCCTCCTGTGTGCACCCAGTATCTGCCAGTAAGTCGGCCCCCTCCTCTGGGGCCCACTTGGCTACCGATAAGTGGAGCCCCCACTCCTCGGGGATTCGCCCGGTCTCTGGCTGATAAGCTGGCAGAGAGTTCCACCCTCTCCTGCCTGGCTCCTTAGTCTGGTAAGTCGACTGCCTCTGGAGCCCGCCCGGATGTTGCTTGTCCGTCGGTGGCTTCTGCCAGTGTACCCAGTGCGCGACTGAGCACCCAGAAGACCCTGAGTCTTCCCTCTTTCTCCCCACCCATGGTGGCTCCTGTTTCGCTCCCTGCCATCCCAGGTCAGGAAGAGAGTGATGAACAGCTGGATATGACCCTTACTCTGGCTTCTGTTCATCAGTCCCCAGCGGGTGATGAAGGGTTAGAGGCACCTCCGCCAGCTGTCCATATGCTGGACGCTACTCAGGGCCCCTCTGTGTCAGATCCCCTCCACATGCAGGAATGGAGAGGCATAACCTCTGATGCATGGGTCCTGCAACTTGTCTCACAGGGACACACTCTGAAGTTCTTCTGAATTCCTCCAGAATCTCCACCAAGTCGCTCATCTTATGCGCCCCACCAGATTCTTCTAGTAAAGGAGGAAGTTCAAGTTCTATTACAAAAAGCGGCAATAGAGCAGGTTCCCCTTCATCAAAGGGGTTGGGTGTTTTACTCCCACTTTTTTCTGGTTCCAAAAAAGACAGGCGACCTCGGACCCATTCTTGACCTCAGCAGACTCAATCTGTTCGGCGAGTACAAAAAGTTCAGAATGCTGACCCTCCAGAGCCTTCTACCTCTTCTCCAGGAGGCCCATTGGTTATGCGCACTGGACATGCATGATGCCTACCTGCATATTCCAGTATTTCTGGCCCACTGCCACTTCTTGCGCTTTTGTTTCCAGGGGAGCATTTCCAATTTACGGCACCCCCTTGGCCTTTCCTCGGCACCCAGGGTTTTTACCAAGTGCCTAGCGGTGGTGGCAGCAGATCTGCGTCATCAGGGCATTGCAGTCTTTCCCTGCCTGGACAACTGGCTAATTTCGGCCCCATCCAGGGAGAATCTTTTGGAGGCTCTCTCGCGGACTCTGGACCTGTTTTCTCATTTGGGGATTACAGTCAGTATCCCCAAGTCCACGCTTGCTCCTTCTCAGAGACTTCAGTTCATAGGAGCTGTGTTGGAATGGTCCAATGCAAGGCCTTTCTTCCTCCAGGCTGGGTGGAGGCCATTCGAGAACAGGCGACTGTTGTAGCCTCCTCCAATTTTCTCCCATCCAGAGCAATGCTCTGACTCTTGGGGTTGATGATGGCCTGCATCTCCACGGTTCCTGTCGCCAGGTTACACACATGAGAGTCTCTCAGTGGACCTTGCTTGTTAAGTGGGATCAGTTTAGGGATGATCTGGATCATCCGATCATGATTTCCACTGCAGTCAAGAAGGATCTGCAGTGGTGGAGGTATCCCTCAAACTTGTCCCAAGGTCTTCCCTTCTGAAGGCCTGCTCCCTGGTACACTCAGGGAGGAGGCAGAGAACTACAGACCAGTCAGTCTTACCTCAGTAGTGGGCAAGATTATGGAGGCACTCCTTAAGGAAAGGATAGTGCAATACCTGGAATCCATAGGGGCACAGGATCCAAGACAGCATGGGTTTACAAAAGGAAGGTCTTGTCAAACTAATCTCATAGATTTCTTTGACTGGGTAACCAGAGTGGTGGACCAAGGGGGGAGCAGTTGATGTCGCCAACCTTGACTTCAGCAAAGCTTTTGACACTGTTCCACATAGAAGATTGATAAATAAGCTGGGTAGGCTCAGAGGTGGGTCAGAAGTTGGTCAACTGGGTGGCAAACTGGTTGACGGGCAGAAAACAGAGTGGTGGTAAATGGTATACAGTCAGAAGAGATGCAAGTCACAAGTGGGTACCTCAGGGATCAGTCCTGGGCCAGTCCTCTTCAACATCTTCATTAGTGACCTTGCAGATGGACTAGAGGTAAGGCTTGTCTGTTTGCAGATGACACCAAGATCTGCAACAGAGTAGATGATCCAGATGGGGTGGGCAGAATGAGAAGAGATCTGGATAAACTAGCAAAATGGTCAGAAGAGTGCAACTGGGATTTAATGCAAAGAAGTGCAAAATCATGCACATAGGGAAGAGAAACCCTGAAGCCACCTATAGACTGGGAGGAGTTGCTAGCAGTCACAAGGGAAGAAAGAGACTTGGGCATCATCATCACTGATGACCTGAAATCATCAAGCAGACCTCTAAAGCAGTAGAGTAAGGCTAGGGGTGTTAGGGTGTATTAGTAGGGTATCACAAGTCGTAAGAGGAGGTAATAATCCTCTTTACAAGACACTGGTTAGGCCCTATCTGGAGTACTGCGTGCAGTATTGGAGGCCACACCTTCACAAGGACATTAACCAAATTGAGGCAGTCCAGAGAAGGGCAACCAAAATGGTGCAGGGACTGCATCAAAAGACATATGAGGACAGATTAACAGAGCTCAATATGTATACCCTTGAGCAAAGGATGGAAGAGAGGTGATATGATCGAGGCACTCAAACACCTTAAGGGCATTAACAAGGTGAAAGAGTCTAACATGTTTAAATATAAGAAAAATAGCAGGACAAGAGGACACAGCATGAGATTAGAGGGAGGCTGATTAAGGGGGAATGTGAGGAAGTTCTTTTTCACTGAAAGGGTGGTGGATGCATGGAATGGCTTACCACAAGAAGTGGTTGCTATGAATACAGTGCAGGGCTTCAAACAGGCATGGGATAGGCATAAGGGAGCAATACAAATGACTATGAATAGATAGGCCACTGACAGAGCAAAGGCCGATGGCACATTTATAAGGTAGAAAAAGAAATGGGCAGACTGGATGGGCCTTGCGGTCCTTATCTGCCGTCAACTTCTATGTTTCTATTCAATTCAATTCAATTTTATTTATAAAGCGCCTTTCAGGGCCTCTCACCACGGGCACTTCCAGCCAGGGTTGGGGAGCTCATATGGGGGACCACCAAACTCGGGGTCTGTGGTCCCAACTCGAGATGTCCTGGCACATCAACGTCTTGGAGAAGAGGGCAGTCCTGTATGCATTTCAGGCCTTTCAGTCCATCCTTCCCAGGGGATCTCTGCTTCTCCAGATGGACAACATGTCTGTAGTCTGGTATATCAACAAACAGGGAGGCACTCGATCGTACCCCCTTTACAGGGAGGTGATGCAGGTGTGGAACTGGACAGTCCAACATGGTCTGTCACTCACAGCCATCCACGTGCCAGGCATTCAAAATGTCCTGGTGGGCAGCCTCAGCAGAACCTACACCCTTGCTCACGAATGGGATTTAAGTCAGGAAGTGGCAGACTTCCTTTTTCAATGATGGGTGCGACCGGAACGCGACCTGTTCGCCTCCCCATCCAACGCAACTTCCCAGTTTTTGCTCGCTCGTTCCAGGGCATGGTGCTTTCTGGCATGACACATTGTCACTTTGTTGGAAAGGGAAATTCTTGTACGCTTTCCCTCCACTTCCCATGCTTCAGAGGGTCCTCCTGAAACTCCAGGCAGAGGGAGCCAGGATGATTCTCATAGCTCCCCTCTGGCCGAGGCAAATCTGGTTTCTGCTTCTGCAGCAGCTATCAGCGGAACCCCCAGTTCCTCTTCGTCTCAGTCACGACCTGTTGACTCAGGATCAGGGCAGATTAGTGCATCCCAGGCTTAGGACCCTGCATTTTCATGTGTGGCTCCTCTACAGACATAATACAGTCTTGTTTCGGGGTCTCATATAAGGTCGCCTAGGTCCCCTTAGAGTCCAGAAAGCCCTCTACCAGATCAGTCTATGCTATGAAATGGAAGCACTTTTCCATTTGGGTGGCACCAAAAGGCTGGGACCCCTTCACATGCTCGGCCCCACAGATAATGGAGTATCTGTTGCACCTGTCTGAGCTGGGTCTCTCTTATTCCTCCCCCAAGGTTCACCTCTCGGCCATTTCAGCCTATCATGATTTGATAGGGGGGAAACCCATGGCACAGCTGGAAATCTCAAAAACCTTTCTGAAAGGGATTCTCCATCTGAAACCCCCTATCTGTAATCCAACCCCACCTTGGGATTTCAATTTTGTTATCGAGAAGCTTACACTTCCCCCTTTTGAACCAGCGATGAGCTGTGACTTGCGCTATCTCTCCTGGAAGGTACTATGTTTGGTTGCCATTACTTCTGCTCGAAGGATTTCCAAGCTTCAGGCCCTGATGTGTGAGGAGTCTTATTTGATTTTTCATAAAGGCCGGGCAGTCTTACGAACCAATCCTAAGTTTCTTCCCAAGGTAATTTCAGAGTTCACCCTCAATCAGACTGTCGAATTTCGGTGTATTACCTTAGCCATTCTAACAAAGGTGAGGCTCTTCTCTATACGCTGGATGTACGCAGAATCCTGCGTTATGTCCACAGGACTAAAAGCTCCAGAAAGTCTGAACAGCTTTTTGTCTCATTTGCCCCCAGATCTGTGGGTTCAGCAGTATCTAAGCAGTGCTTATCCAAGTGGCTTGCTAACTGCATTCGCTTCTGTTACCAGAAGTATGAGAAACCTCTGCCGAGGGAGGTCAGAGGTCATTCCACTCGTGGAATGGCTGCGTCCACAGCATTCTTGTGGAATGTATCTGCAGCGGAGATTTGTGCAGCAGCTACCTGGAGTTCGGTTCACACCATCACCAAACATTACAGTCTGGACATTGCCTCTAGGCATAGGGCCGGGTTTGGCCTAGCCGTACTGCAGGGCCTATTATCCTAGGTCAGTCCTGTACTGTCTTTTCAGTTGCTCCTCCTCCCATGTCTCTCTTTCTGTGGGACTGCTTGGGATTCAGTCCTATGTGTAATGACCCACTGCAGAAACCCTGTAGAAGTAAGATAGTACAGTTACGCAAGAACTTATTGTAACAGTAGATCTTCTAGAGGGGTTCCTGCAGTAGGTCATGTTTTTCCCACCTTCCTTTCCCCAATTTTCTTTTGGTCTCCAGAATCTGTTTCCTTCTCCTGTCTTTCCTTTTAGGATCTCCTGTGTGAGAACTGGAAGGCTGGCGTGGGGACCACCCACTATATAGGGTCACGCTGACATCAGTCATGTGATGTTGGGTGGTTGGTCCCCCGCCGGGCATTGCTGAAAAAGTTTGCCGTGCGGTCCTGATGCCAGGTGGCTCAGTCCTATGTGTAATAACCTACTGCAGGAACCTCTCTCGAAGATCTACTGTTACGGTAAGTTCTTATGTAACTGTATTATCTTTGAGGGAATCTCTGTTATCAGGTTATGCCGTATCTCCCTCTGTCCCTCCCCCCCCAACAGCTCGACTGTCCTGTTGCTGCGGCCTTTTTCTTAGCTAGGCACTTTATCTCTCTCTCACTCCTCGGTTCCCTGGCGGGACTCTTATCTCGCATGGCCTCTAGCTAGGGAAAGAACTGAGGAGGGAGCGGGGCCGCCCGTGCTTATATAGGACTGTGATGTTGGAGCCTGACGGTGGGGGCAGTCCTTACTAGACTGCTGCAGAAAAGTTTCCGTGGGATCCTCGTGCCTGATAGCTGAGTTCCATAGGTGTGACCTGATGACAGAAATTCCCTCAAATAGGTACTGTTACGGTAAGTTCTTATGTAACTATTCTTTTTGATGTCAAGCGAGCCCTTGGCTACTGTCTTAGAAACACAGAGATTGTTGGCAGATATTGACCGACAGGCCCTTCTAACCCCAGTAATACTCCAGTATTCCTTTCTGCAGTGTCCCTTTAAAACAGAACTGCCCAGAGAGATGGAACATATGCAAATGATGGAATCTTTTACATTAGCCACTTTTTCAAATGCTGATTTCTACGAACTGCCTTAGTTCTAAACCCCCACATTTCTCTCTCTCTCTCCGCCTGCCAGGACTAGACACTTGGAGATCCTCGCCCCATCATCTTGTTCTGACGTGAGAAAATTTTATAAAATATATATAAGTATTATTTACATTTCATTTGCTGCCTTTTACTTTTTTAATTTTAAGTTAAACCACAGTTTTAGTGTTTAAATTGTAAGTCATCTCGATTTCTCCCAGTTTGGTATAACCAGGGGTAAACTGAGGTTTATTTTATATTTATCGGATTTTTCTGACTAAAAACTCCGTTATGTTTAATTTTATTAAATTGAACTTATATTAAGAACCGCTAATACCGGTTCCTGAACCGATAGCCTCGGTCCCCTTTTACCTCGGTTCTCGGTTTCCGATTGGTTCTTCATCGGTTCTGTAACTGATCACAACCGCTAAATAAATTTTAAATTTAAATCATTTTTTAGTGTTTGCATCTTTTATCAGTTTTACATTGAGAATGTCGGAAAAAACGAGAAGAAAAACTGGAGATCCGGTTTCAAACCATATATTGAGTGTGGTGAAATTCTGCCAAGACAAACATTTTTTTTGCGTTGCTTGCCTGGGTATGAACATTTAAAAGCAGAGTAAAATCTGCAATACATGTCCTGAGAAAACTAGGTAGGTAGGTAAAATTTTATTGTTGATAAGTTATGTCTTTACAAAAACAGAAAAAAGCATATACATAAATACACTAGCAATTACATAGAACAGAGCTTAATAAATACAATAAATACATCATTTTACATCATTTGCTTTGCATATTTTAGTTAGCATAATTCCTAAACCTTACTACTAGAAAACTTTTAAAGAGGACAGGAAATGATTTCTAATTGGTAGCTGTTTTATAGTGTTCCAGTTTACAGAAATGATATTCATAAGGCTGAATGATCCATATGTAACTGTACCTGAATAAAATGTGATATAAAAAACTGTAGTTTGCATTGTTTTGTTTTTACAGGCAGCATTCTGTTGCAGTTCTCTTCACGGAACCAGTGATCTGGAGTTTTAACTATATCATACTTTGAGGAAATAACTCTTAGCATGGTTCTGATAGGACAATAGCTCATGTTTAGCATTCTGTACTCAAACCGTGACATAGTAAACACTCCAAATTATTGGTTCTAGGAAAAGAACTGTTCAGAGTGTTGTTCGTAAAAAGAAAATAATTGAAAACAGTTTTTCACATCAGTGTTTATTAGGGTATAGTTAAATATGGTTTATTTGGATGCAAGTTTATCATTTCTCTTACTATGAACATTGCAGACTGCTGCCAATTAGCACAGATTTCCTGTCCCCTTTAAGTTCTTGTCTGCAACACTACCAGAGGCACCAGCTGTTCTGGGCAATCAGGCTGTGAAAGTTCACAGCCAGGAACCCAGCAGTCGGCTATCCATAAAACCCAGCTACAAGGGTCTCGGACTCTTCAGCATAGTGAAATCAAAGAGAACCCTATACTTCCTTGGAACCAGTTGTCGCTGGAGGAGGCCAAAAGGAAAGGTCTAGCAACCTCACCTTGGAAGCTTGCATGTACTGCCTGCCACTAAAGGTGTGTATAGAGCAAGCCCACCTCATTACATGTTTTTTAAACACATGATGGTCCATGGAGAGAAGGGCAAATAAAATTCATTATAGGAACGCATTGCAGAAATCCAAGTCTTGCTCTAATCTAAGGCAGGCCATACAGAGTTGATGTTAATTCATCAAAACTATCTTACTCCCCCAATATAATGAGGGAATAGACTTCATTGTTCGACAGTTTATATCATTATTATATATTGTCAATATTACTTAAAGTCAATCCATTGTTTACAACCCTAAACATATTCAAAACGTCTCTATATTACTTGATATAGAACTATCTTAAATCTTCCCGAGTTATATCCCAATTTACTTGTGTTCGATTTATCCTTAGTATGATACTTTTTTTGCTCAATAATTTTGAAGAATGTAATATTTCTTTTCAATAGCTGAAGTGTGCCTGATCTCAAAAGGGTTGTTGCCATTTCTTTTGGTTCCATTTCAAATGTTTCCAAAATATCCCTCAGGCCCATACTCCGAGCATTGTTATATAAAGGGCATATCATTAATAGATGGGTAATATCATCTTCCCCCAGTTGGCAACCACAGTTGCTCCCCTCAGCTTGTCCGAGAAATGCCTTCATTCTTTGGCTTTCATAGTACTCAAAGCGGAATTTTGTCAATGACTTCCTTCTTTTTGGGCTTGTTATGATATTTAAATATTTTTCTAGCCCAAAGCTATTTTTTTTTTTTTTTTTGCTAACCATTTACTTATGTTATATTGTTTACTCAATTCAATATCTTTCTGTATATAGAAATTCTTTATCCTCTCCTTCATCTGTATACATATTTAATTTATGGGTAATCTATGAATATCTATGATACAGCTCAGCAAACCATGTGGTTTTATAACTTTTTCCATTCTCGGAGTACTAGGAAATATTACCGCCTGCTCCATATAGCTTATTGCTTCCTCCAAACATATTCTTGGAAGTCTGTTTTCATCCATCGTGTATACCTTCATCCAATACTTTACCATCCTTTGATCTATATTACACTGTACTGGTAACTGACCTATTTCCATCCTAATTAATGAAGTTGGGGCACCTTTTGGGAGCCCAAGAATAAATTTATAATGTGTATTTATTATCGGTTCCAGACTTTCTCTCAACTCCCACCCCCATAGTTCAGCTCCATATAACATTTGATTTCTGATTTTTGTATTTATTAATTTTAAACAGCCTTTTATCGATCTTCCCCTGTTTTATTTCCCTTAATGTGTGCTCCAGCTTAATGTGCTTTGTGTAGCATTGCTGTTCTGTTTTCTCTATTTTGTATGACCGTACTTCTGTATCACCACATTGTTTCTCTGTGTTGTACTCTTCCAGGTCATGCCTGAAAATAGGCATTTTATGGCTAGTGTGCATACCCAGTCAACAAAAACTAAATAAATAAATTATTAATGTTAATATATATTTCCCTAATGTTCTTTTATTTATATTACCACATGGCATCAGTTTTGTTTTTTCGTAATTTATTTCTAGATCCATGTCTTTAAGTTCTCTTTGAAAACAATTAAAACTCCTTTTAATGCCCAAAAGGCTGGTAGACAGCAAGACAATATCATCTGCATAGGCTAAATATGGGCAGTTTCTCTCTCCAGTTTTTGGCATATGGAATTCTGGATTGTATAACTTCTCCAATGACCAGTTAATAAACAGGTTGAATAGTAACAGGGAAAGAACACAGCCCTGCTTCACTCCTTGGTTCGTATTAAATTTCTCACTCGTGTTTCCATCTCTATTATACCTTACACTCGTCTTATTGTTTTGATATAATGACCATATAATATTGATATCTCTTCTAATTTGTCCTCCTTAGGTATTTTCCATAATTTGTCCCTGTTCACCCTATCGAATGCAGACTTCAAATCTACAAAAATACAAAATAGCTTCTGCTTCTTTATCTTATTATATTTGTATATTATGTGTACCAAAGTGTAACATTGCTCTATTGTTGAATGTGATGGGATAAAACCCGCCTCAGCTTCATCCAAAATTTTATTTTCCCTTACCCAGTCCAAAATTCTATCATTTATAATTCTAGTAAAAGTGTTCTGAGTGTTATCTGTTAGGCTTATTGGCCTATAACACCCTGGATTTTTGTTTCTCCTTTCTTGTATATTGGGATTATTATATTCTCTAGCCAAGTTCTTGGCATTTTCCCTGTTTCCACCATATAATTATATATTTTCCAAAAACACTTCACCCAAAATTGTATTCCGTTCTTAAACACATCCATTGGTATTCCGTCGGGCCCTGGTGCTTTTCTGTTCTTGAAAGTCTTTATTGATGTTTCTATTTCTTCTCTTGTTATTTTATTCTCCAATAGAGTCAATTTCTCTATTTTTAAGTTATCTATTTCCTTAGCTCTATTTAACAACGTGTTGTAATATTGTACCCATAAATAAGGTTCTTTATAGTTTTCTATTTCTTCTGTATATTTGTCTATCCCTTTCGAAATCATCTTTCAAAACTTGTTGTCGTCTTTCTCATGAACAGCCTGTTCAAATTCTCTCCATACTTTATCTTTATAAGCGTCCCTTTTCCTTTTTATTATATTGTTATATACCTTTCTTTCTTCCCATAATTTTTTCCTATTTTCTTTGTTCAGGTTTTATCTTGTCCATCAACTGCCCCTTTACCTTTTTTTTCACAGTTTTACATGTGTTGTCGAACCAACAGGATCCCTTTCTACTATAGAACATCTTTTCTTTATTTATAATTATGTTAATCCTTCTAAGGATATCTTCCATGTTTGACAAACAGTCATTTCCAATATTACCCTCCATTATTTTCTCTGTTTCTTCTATGATGCCAAATGCATACAGACTTTCTACTAAATGCTCATTATTTATTGTCTCCCATAATGTACAATTTATTTTTCTACAGCACTTTAAATGTATATTCCTTTCATCCCTTTCATATTTCTTTTTACTATCTACTTCTCTTTTTATCTCCACAGGAGCATGGGTGCTTTCTGCTTCTACTTTTATATTTTTACACTTCACTGTTAAATTATATGAAACCCAGACCAGGTCTGTTACTGAAGCTCCATTAGTCCCAATATATGTGTAGTTTCCCTCTAAGTCATTTGCTGTTTCTCCTTGTAAAAGTAGAAAATTCCACTCTGTCAATCTTTCATACAGTTTTTTCCCTTTTTCATTATTTTTACTATTTTTTTTATTTTGTATAGTTTTTTAAGTTCTTGTTATATTTTATTATTTCAGCTATTTCTTCTGGCGGATTCCTATAATCCCCCACCCTTGCATTAAAATCCCCGGTGATTATAATTTTGCTTTGTGGATTTATGTTTATTTCTTCTTCTCCTATAAATTGAGACAGATTTTCTATTGTTTTCTTTTCTTTGGATTTCCCAACTTTTGGGGGGTAGGTATATATTCAGCAATACTATCTCTAATTCTCCTTGCCAAATACTCTCCCCCTTCATATTTTCATCTCTTCTTTGAATTTCTTTAGTTCTTACATCCTTTTTAATTTTACTTAAAGTCAGTAATCCACCTTGATCCCTCCCATATTTTTTTTCCTTTTGCTGGCAATCTTGTTATAAGCTGTATATCCATTTATATTTATATTTATTTTTTCCAGCGACCAAGTCTCTTGCAAACATAAGAAGTCAAATTTGTTTATGTAATCAACAAATTCAGGGTCACATAATTTATTTTTATACCTGATATATTCCAGGTTAAAATATTGTTACCCTCATTTTCCTGTTTTAGCCCTCTATCTGCACCTTCTTTGTCTTCTATTCCTTTCTGTCAGTTTTCCTTCAGGTTTAATAAGGGGGTACTGAGAAAACTAGTGAAAAATGTCTGGATAAGACTAAAGGGAAACTCACCACCTAAGGGTCCCTTGAGCTCTGACCAGCTGACACCCTAAATTCCTGTGGGTGAAACCACAACTACTATAACTGCTACCCCTGAGACTAGTGTACAAGCAGTTCCTAAGAGGCTTGATGAACCAGCTGACTCCCCGGTTCCCTTAAAGAAAACTAAGCATACAGAACACCCTGCTGGGCAGCATTCGGGGAATTTTGTGCCTGCTATAAAGCCTGGCAACTCCTGCAGAAATAGCACAGGCCTTTAAGGTCATTCAGGCTTACAAGGGCTGTCTGACTCTCAGCAGAAGATCCCTGCAAAGCAGTCTGTCTCCTTTGCTCAGTCTTCTATTATTTAAGAGAAAGAATATGGTGATTATGATGAAATGGGGAAAGGGAAACCCATTGAACCTGAGGTTTCCCCTGAACAGGAGCTTGGCTCTCTCCACAGAGCATCTGGGGATTATTCCTCACACTTTACATTTATGAGAAGAATGGTTAATGCTTTAGACATCGCCACCAGTGAAGTGATTGAAGATGAGGAGGAAATGATGGGGGCTGACACCCACTAAAAAGCTTCTCCTTCCTGTAAATAAATTTTTCAAGAAAGATACTTTAAAAGATTTTACAAACTCCAAGGTCTGTTCCCTTTCTTGATAAGAGGCTGGATAAGAAATATCAGCTGGACAGGGAGGGAGCTGAATTTTTATTCTCCCACCCTGTCCACCAGGGAGTGGTATAAGTGGTAGCCTGTGACAAGGCAACAGTACCACTGGCATCCCATCCTTCTGACAAGGATTCCAGGAAAATTGACAGCATGGCCAAAAAAGCATATGGATCAGCTTCTTTGGCCATCAGGCAGGCAAACTTTCAAGCCTGTGCTGCTCAATACCAAAAGTCACTACGACGGTCAAGGCCTAAACTTCCCTGTCAGATGATCTAGCTGAAACAGATAAATTTGGTTTAGGAGCAGCCAAATACCAATTTCTGATGATGCTGCTGCTGCAAGATGGATGGCAAATACAGTGGTTCAGAGGAGATTTGCCTGGTTGTGAGCCATAAACCTCACTCAGGATACCTAAACCGAGGCTATGGCTTTCCCAATTGCGGGTAATTCCCTCTTTGGAGAAAAGACAGAGGCTTACATGAAAAAGGTGGATGAATACAAAACCACCTACAGAAGCAATTCTGCAAAAGAAAGGGCTTCCCTATCCACTAAAACCTATGGAAGGGGAGGCAGAGGCAGATCATTTCACTGCAAGCCCTTTTTATGAGTCCATGGCTGTGCCTCAGTATCAGCAGTGCCCACAGCAGGGGTACTTCAAGGACAGGGGCATAAGGGGTTCCAGGCATGGTTCCTAGTCCCAGGCCCAGCCTCAAACAAAGCAGACACCCTGTTGTGTCTCCCCAGGCCGCCTCCCCACTGTCTGTAGGAGGCAGGCTGACTCACTTTTTCCAGTCTTGGCAAAGAATCACCACAGACAAGTGGGTTCTGGATATAGTGAGTCAGGGATTGTCTCCGAGTTTCAAATTCCTTTCAGCATTAAAAACCAAAGTTTTCAAATCCTCTACAGATGTAGAGGGAAAACTCTTGGAAAGAGGTTCAAAACCTGTTACTGTCAAAGGCAGTGGAACCTATCCGAGTACAGCAAAAAGGTAGGGGTGTTTACTCAAGGTACTTCCTTACCACAAAGAAAAATGGGGAGTGGCGGCCTATCTTAGACTTCAGGGTACTAAAAATAGGCATCTGACAAAGCAAAAGTTCATATTGGTGACTTTGGCATTGATTCTTCCAGTGATCCAAAAATGGGACTGGTTGCCATCACTGACCCTAAAAGACACCTATTTCCATATCCCCATAAGGGAATCTCACAGAAAATACCTCCGGTTCAGACTCCCATCAGGTCACTACCAGTTTTCAACCCTGACTTTCGGTCTCACTTCAGCTCCCAGGGTTTTAACAAAGTGCTTGGCAGTGGTCGTGGCACACCTTTGAAGACAAGGTGTCACAGTTTTCCAATAACTAGATGACTGGCTGGTGGTTAGAAAATCACACCAGCAAGTGAGGGATCATCTGCAACTCACCCAGGGACTCCTGGAGTCTCTAGGGTTCCTGATAAATCTAACAAAGTCTGTCCTTCAGCCTGCTCAGGCACTGCAGTTCATAGGAGCAGAGCAAAATACCTTGCAAGGCAGGGCCTACCTGCCTCTGGACAGGGCAAGAAGTATTCCACTGATGATAGGCTCATTCAGCCTGAACAAACCAGAAACTGCAAGACAGTTTCTTCAGCTACTGGCCACGTGGCAGCTGCCACTGGCATAGCCTTGGAATCCAGGTTCAGGTGAGGGACATTGAATTTCATCTCAGGTCACACTGGTGTCAGAAAAAGGATCCTCTCTCAAAACTAATTCCAGTAACAAAAAACATTGTAACAGGCCCTCCTGTGGTGGAAAGAGGAAACCAACCAAAGGGAAGGGGTTCCTTTTCAGCAAGAGTCCTCATCAGTTGTTCTGACAACAGATGCATCTCTACTAAGGCGGGCACTCATCTGGGGGTTCACACCACCCAAGGCACATGGTCAAGTATAGAGTCATTCCTGCACATAAACCTGCGGGAGCTAAGAGCACTGTTACTGCAACTCACCCAGGGGCTCCTGGAGACTCTAGGGTTCCTGATTTTGGGGTGATGTGGTTTGTTTGTATTTTGTTTTATGCTTTTAATACTTTTTATGAGCCTTTTTATATTTAGACTGCAACTTTATCTTTGTTTGTTTTAGGAAATTAGGATTCTTTGTGTTGTTTTGCCACAACTTGGTGGCATTTTGTGGAATGTGTCTGCATGCTGCCCCCAGTCCTGTGCTATTCGGCCTCCTCTCTCTGTGCCCTCTGCCCATTCTCTCCCCCCCTTTGCCTGCTGTCACTTACCAGTGCTGTCGGGTGCTGGGGATTGCTTGCAGGGGAGGCAGGCAGGGGCGGGGGGGGGCGCGAACATTGGAGCTCAAATGAGCGGGTCTCTCCCATAGGGGTGGTTAGGACCAGAAGACGCCCTGGGGCGAAATGGTGTCTGGAACGTGGTGACCCATGTGTAGTACACATACCCAAGGGCACCTCCTTTTTGGGAGGGCAAGTAGCTGGGATGGCTCACTAACATCGTCCAACCCGGGCGTTGTTATGCAATGCCAGATCCATTAAAAACAAAACTGCACTTATTGCAGATTTTGTAGGAACAGCTGATCTGGATTGCATCACCGAGACTTGGTTAGATGGAAATGCTGCCCCAATTTTGGAGGCAGCTATTCCCCTCCTGGGTACTCGGTGATACATCGCCCGAGGTTGGATCGCGAGGAGGGGGTTGCGGTCTGTTTCAAGACCAAATTGGACCTCACCGGTGTGCCAGTTGAGGAGGCCGAATCATTTGAGTGCACTGTGGTAACTGGTGTGGGGTGTAGGATAGCTCTTATTTACCGTCCACCGGGGATGAAAAGCTGTTCCTGCAGGAAGTAGCAGACTTCGGCGCCGACATGGCATTGGAGTTGCCCAGACTGATGGTTCTGGGCGACTTCAGTGCCTGGGTCGACGACCAATCCTCGCTTTTTGGACAACATTTCCTCCAGTTGATGATATCACTGGGCTTCACACAGGTTGTTTCCTCAGCTACCCATAATGGTGGTCACTCTCTTGATCTGGTCTTCCTCTTGGGGATCGAGGCCTCTGATTTGGGGGTGGAACCTGTCAGTTGGTCCGATCACTACACCGTGAGGTTAAATTTTTCTGCCCCCCTGGGTAGGTGTACCTCTGGGGAGATGGTCAGTTTCCGCCCTTTGCGGGACGTGGTCCCTGAAGACCTGGCTGAGGCGATTGACCTCTCGGTGTTCAGTGAGACCAGCACAGGTCCAGAGCAGTTAGTTGTGGCCTATAATAAGGCTATTTCTTCAGCTCTCGACCTGATTGCTCCTGTCCACATTCGCCCCCTTCCGCTTCGCCCTCAGTCCCTACGGTTTGATGGGTCTCTGAAGAAGCTGCGGAGGTTGGGACATAGGTTAGAACGTCACTGGCGGAAATCCGCCTTGGATGCCGACCACCTTATTTTGTTAGAATATTATCAACTCTTATCAATCAGCGATCTCCTGTAAGAAGGTAGAATTCCTGTCCAGGGAAATCGCTGTTGCTAGGAACCGACCGGCTCAACTCTTTCGAACTGTGGACAGACTGTGCAACCCAGTCTGTCTGCAGCTCTGTCGAGTTTCTTCACAAATGGAGTGTGATGAGATCACTAGATTCTTTGCTAATAAGGTGGCATACATCAGGCAGGAGATCAGTCCATTCCGTTCTTTGGGGGATGCTGTTGGTCTGTGCTCGGTCACTATGCCCAGTGTTTCCTGGAGTACCTTTGACCTGCCGGAGTTCGTTCACATTATGGGGATTGTCCAGGGGATGCACCCCATGTGCTGTAGTTTAGACCCGGGCCCTACTTCCCTGATTTTGGGTCGTAGTGATATCATTGGCCCGGTCTTAGCTCAGATTGTCCGGTGCTCCTTGGAATCTGGTAGTTTCAACTCCCTGAAGGAGGCGGTGGTGACACCTCTTCTGAAGAAAGCTTCTTTGGACCTGGAGACTCTAGCGAACTACAGACCCATCTTGAACCTTCCTTTTGTGGGAAAGGTTATTGAGAAAGTTGTGGCAACTCAACTGGAGATCCATTTAACCATCCATAATTTATACGAACCTCTCCAGTTGGATTTTCGTAAGAGGCATAGTACTGAGACTGCTCTGGTTCGGGTGCTCAATGATCTCCTGATGGCGAGAGATCGGAGAAACCATTCCATCTTGGTACTCCTTCATCTCCCTTCAACTTTTGACACTATGGACCATGGGGTCGTGCTCGAGCGCCTGAGGTCAATCTGTGGGCTGACTGGTACAGTGCTCAGATGTTTTTTATATTTCCTCACCGGTAGAACTCAGAGAGTTTCTTGTGGGGTGCCCCAGTGCTCGGTGCTGTCCCCCATGTTGTTTGCAGTCTATATTCTGCCCCTCGAAGACATTGTAAGATGGTATGGGCTGAGGTTTCGCTGCTATGCCAATGATACCCAGCTCTACCTGTCTTTTGCCCCTGACCAGGTTAGTGCTGTCTTGGTATTTAACAGCTGCCTCATTGAAATCCAGGATTGGATGAGTTTCAGTGAGTTAAAGTTGAACGCTGGAAAGGCTGAGGTTTTGGTGGTGGACCGGGGTTGCAGGACAGAGGGGTTGAGGACTGATCTGCCCTCTGGTTTATTTTTTGGGGGCGCTCAGATCCTTACCTCTGAATGGGTGCGTGACCTGGGAGTGATACTTGACGATGGGCTGACCCTTCATCATCAGGTGTCGGCAGTCATCAAGTTAGCCGTTTACCATCTTAGAAACATTGCCAGGATCAAGCACCTCATTCCATCCAGTAATTTGCCCGTTTTGGTCCACGCCTTTGTGACCTCGCGCCTTGACTATTGTAACTCCCTATACTTAGGGCTTCCTGAGGTTGATATTCGCTGCTTGCAGCTACTGCAGAATGCTGCTGCACGTTTATTGACTAGGGTATCAAGGAGATCTCACATTACCCCAGTGCTGCGCGATCTGCACTGACTGCCGGTTCAGTGGCGGATCACCTTTAAGGTAGGTTTGTTAACCTACAAAGCCCTACACGGACTTGGTCCTGACTACTTGAAAGAGCTTATGATTCCTTACACCCCTGTGTGACAGCTCCGCTTGGCTGATGAGGGGTTGCTGGAGATTCCGAGGGTTAGCTTAAATTCATCTGGGTCTCGTGCTTTTATGTTTGTTGCCCCAGTCCTCTGGAATTCTCTGCCACGTCAGCTACAGGAGTGCAGGACAGTGGGGAACTTTAAGCAGGCACTGAAGACTTTTTTATGGAGCAAAGCTTTTCCTGATTTTCTATGATTTTATTTATATTTATTGTATTTATCGAATTTTGTATGTATCTGTGAAGCGCCTTGATATTATGAAAGGCGCTCTATCAAATAAAGTTATTATTATTATTATTATTACTGGCACTAAAGGCGTTCACACAACTAGGACAGGGAAAGGTTGTACAGGTTAAAACAGACAATACCACCACAATGTACTGTACTACATAAACAAGCAGGGATGAACACGGTCAAGCCCTTCCTGCACAGAAATCATGAAAATATGGAGTCTAGCATACTCCATGGGGGTTTCCCTGCAGGCTAGTCATCTGCCAGGCAAAGACAATACCTTGGCAGATACCCTGAGTCAGATCAACCAGGCCCATCATGAATGGGCCTTGAACAGTCAGGTGGTGCAAGTGAGCTTCAGGATGTGGGGCAACCCAGAGGTACACTTGTTTGCGTCCCACCAGAACCACCACCTGCCACAGTACGATTGCAGACCACCAGATCGGGGAACAATCCCCCTGGATACTCTGGCTCTGAATTGGTCAGGGAAGCACCTGTGTGCTTTTCCTTCTTCCTTCCCTCTGGTGTACAAAGCATTGCTGAAGCTCAGGTCCCAGTCAACATCAGTGATCTTGATGGCACCAGACTGGGCCAGGCAGCCATGGTACTCTCTGCTACTCTTCATGTCTGTGGCCGAACCAATACACCTTCCTCAGAGGCACAATCTACTAACCTCCAACCCAGGGAGGCTCCTGTACCTGAAGCTCAAGTCACTCAGGCTCAAAACATGGCTCTTGAGAACCTATATATGCAGGCTTGCATCTTTCTGAAAGTGTCTTGGACATTTTAAGGGGTTACAGGAAGTCCTACACTAAGAAAACCTATGCTGCAAAATGGAAAAGGTTTTCTGTTTGGTGTTCAACCAGAGGAGTGATACCAGCACAGTCTGGTGTCCCACCTGTGCTGGACTATCTTACCTGTTTGCATTCACTGGGCTTGCAGTCCAGTACCTTAAAGGTTCACCTGGCCACAGCATCTGCTTACATTTCAGTTGGACAGAATGTTTCTCTGTCCTCAGACCCTGTCTTTAAAATGTTCCTCAAAGGCCTGGCCCATTTGCACCCCGTCATGGAACCAGTGTCAGCATGGGACCTAAATGTGCGTATAGCTAGGCTCATGGGTCCCCTTTTTGAGCCTGTGTCTTCAGCTCATTTGAAATGTGTCACATGAAAAACTGTTTTCCTTGTGGTAATGCCTTCTGCCAGAAGAATCGGTGAGCTCCAGTCTCTCTGCATTGAACAGGACTACATTTCATTCTACAGAGACAAAGAGATCCTTAGAGGAAACAGAAAGTTTCTTCCTAAAGTGGTTTCTGATTTTCATTTGAACCAAACCATTACCGTACCTGTCTTTTTCACTGAATACTCTAGTTCTGGTGAAAGGAGACTCCATACTCTGGACGTCAAAAGAGCTCTTAGCTACTACCTGACAGCCACTAAAGTCCCTAGGCAGGACAGAAAACAGCTGTTCCTGACCTATGAGGATGTGGGAAAGGGTAACCTAACATCAAAAAGGTCAGTTTCTCGCTGGATAGTACAGCATATCCAATTCTGTTACTCTAAGGCTGGAAAGGAACCCCCAACAGGGTTGAGGGCCCATTCCACAAGGGGCACAGCTGCTACCATAGCGGCTGCCAGGGATGTTCCCTTGGTGGACATCTGTAAAGCAGCTACCTGGAAAACAGTACACACTTTTACAAAGCATTACAGTCTGGACATTCAGTCCAGAGGTGAAGCCAGGTTTGGCACAGCAGTCCTGCAGAATTTTTCCAAAGTAGGTTCTGTGCCCACCTCCAAAGGTACTGCTTAGTAGCCTGCAGAAAGTTAGGAATACCTGAGTATTACTGAGGTTAGAAGAGAAAATTGCCATAGTAATCTTGTTTCTTCCCAGTGATACTTGGGTATTCATAACTTCCCACCGTGCCTCTCTTTCTAGAACCAGTAGCCTCTGCACTCCTAAAAACACTGTATTCTCAGGGGTATGTGTGCCACACTCTGGCACATACGTTGTGATTGTGTTCCGTATTGTTATTCCCCCTTTTCAGGTGATTCTGTCATTCAGGGATATTCTTTCATATGTTATGTCCTTCGGTTGGAGGCCTTTTTGGGTGTTAAGGGAGTTCTAACTATAGTTATTATTATTATGATTACTATTGTTATTATTATTATTACACTTAGTCCTCTTGGGCCTGTCTTTCCAGGCTTTCAAGAAATCTGAGGGGTTTAGAACTAAGGCAGTTAGTAGAAGGCAGCATTTGAAAAAGTGGCTCGCCGGCCCGGTGGCGCTGAGGGTTGAGGCGCTAGATGCCACACCTCGCGCTACGCCGCGACCCGGGTTCGGGAACGGACTCGGGAGCTGGGGGTCGGTGGGGGAGGATCGAGGTCCCAACGGATGCCTCTCCCCAGGGTGAGTGACCAAGACACGTCGGCGTTCTGCATCCTTCCATAGCGGTGGAAGCACCCGACAGCAGGAGAGGATGGATGGCGGCCCAGCCTGTCGGGCGAGGAGGACGTTAGCGGCTAGTGAGGGCTGGCGGCGCCAGCATGTAGCCACTGACATGCGGGCCCCAAAGCGCACGGCGCCTCAGAGGACGTGGGTGTAAGGGAGAAACCAGGAAATACCCCTTGCAGCCGCCTAGTAGACGGAGCACCAGGGCCCCGACCTTCAATGCCCCTACCTGTCCAGGGACAGCATGCCGACAAAGACTAGAGGACGTCCGGGTGGCTAGGGGACCACCCCGTACCCGCCTGGGGGGTATAGCCACGGCTCAATGGGGCATGGACTGCACTGGCTCCAGATAGGTGAGCGAAGGCTGATAAGGCCATACGGTGTCTCCCGAAGAAGAGGTGGTTGTAAGGAGGGAGGAGAATAAAGAAAATATAAAAAAAAAAAAAAAGAAAAGTGGCTCATGCAAAAGATTCCATCATTTGCATATGTTCCATCTCTCTGGGCAGTTCTGTCCTAAAGGGACACTGAATGAATGAATACCTGAGTATCACTGGGAAGAAACAAGATTACTATGGAAGTAATTTTTTTATCCAGTCTGCCCAGTTTTCCTGCCTTAATTGGCAGCTGATGTTCCTGTCTGGTCATTGGCTTTAGCCTCTTCTTTCCACCTCTAGGGTTCCCTTAAGTCTATCCCATGCATGTTTAAATCCTCCCGCTGTTGATGCACCCACTACCTCCTGGGGTAGGTTATTCCGTGCATCTACCACCCTTTCTGTGAAAAATAACTTACTCACATTTCCGCTTATCCTGCCCCCTTTCAATCTAATATCATGCCCCATTGTTCTTGTGCCTCTCCTATATTGAAAAATGTCTCCCCCTTGCACCTTGTTTATGCCTTAAGACACTTGAAAGTTTCTATCATGTTCCCTCTGTTCCCTCCTTTCTTCCAGTGTATACATATTGAGGTCTTTCAGTCTCTCCCCATATGTCTTCTGGTGTAAACCGTGCACCATATTTGTCACCCTTCTCTGGACCGCCTCCAACCAGTCTATATCCTTCCGAAGATGCGGCCTCCAGAACTGTACACAGTATTCCAGATGAGGCCTCACCAGTGTCTTGTGTAGTGGTATCACCACTTCTCTTCTTTGGCTAATGATGCTCCTTCCTATGCACCCCAACATGTCATTGGCCTTCCCTACAGCCTTTGTACACTGTTTGGTTACCTTTGGGTTGTCTGAGATAATAACCCCCACATCTTTTTTCTGTGGTGACTGTCAGTAACCCCCCATCCTGTAGCTGTCTTCAAGGTTTCTACGACCCAGTTGCATGATTGCACTTCTTTGCATTGAACTTCAGTTGCCACTCTTCGGACCATTTTTCTTGTTTTTCTAGGTCACTCTTCATTTTCTCCACCCCATCAGGAGTGTCCACCCTGTTGCAGATCTTGGTGTCATCTGCAAACAGGCAAACCTTCCCTTCCAGCCCCTCCACAATGTTGATAATGAAGTCATTAAAAAGGACTGGCCCCAGGACTGATCCCTGAGGTACCCCACCGGTCACTCCTTTTTCCTCAGACCGGATCCCATTTATCACCACCCTCTGCTTTCTATCCTGTAACCAGTTTCTAACCCATTTTACCACCCTGTGTCCCATACCCAGGCTTCCCAACTTGTTCAACAGTCTCCTATGTGGAACGGTGTCAGAGGCCTTGCTGAAATCAAGGTAGGCGACATCCACCACTGCTTCCTGGTCCACCTCCTTCATCACCCAGTCAAAAAAGTCTGTTAGATTTGTTTGACATGATCTTCCCATAGTGAATCCATACTGCCTCTGGTCAAGCGCTCCGGTGGAGTCCAGGTGTTCCACGGTCCTCTTTTGCAATGCCTCCATTACTTTCCCTTCTGTTGAGGTGAGGCTGACCAGCCTATAATTTGCTGCCTCCTCCCTGCTACCACTTTTTTGTAGGGGGACCCCGTGTGCCTCCGTGATGAGTGACTCGCTGAACATGGCTGCCATAGGCGCTGCTAGCTCCATCCTTAGTTCCCTCAATATCCTGTGATGTATGCCATCTAGTCCCATTGCTTTGTCTACCTTTAGTTTTGTGAGCTCCTCTAGGGCTCTACCTTCTGTAAATGGACTGGTGTCCACCTCCCTCCCTACTATGTTTTTGATACCTAGCTGTGGCCTCTGCCCTTCCCCTTCCTCAGTGAATACCAAACAGAAGCATCTATCCAGCACTGACACCTTTTCCTGGTCCCCCTCCACACACTCCCCATCTGAGCCTTACAATCTCCCCCTTAGGCTTCCTTCTTTCACTGATGTAAAAGGTTTTGTCCCCTCTCTTCACTGTCTGTACCAATCTTTCCTCTGTTTGCACCTTTATTCTCCTAACAGCTTTCCCTGCTTCCTTCAGACAATTCAGGTACATCACTCTATCCTCTTTCTTCTGTGTCCCCTTATACTGTACTTTCTGAATGCCACCCCTCTTGATGCTAACTTTCTCTGCTACCTCTCTTGAGAACCGTAGTGGTTTTTTCCTTCTTTTTTCCATGAGCCTAATGTGCCTAATGCACTGGTTTGTTACCTCCGCTATGGCTGCTGTTATGTTTGCTCACTACTCCTCAAACCCCCCCCCCCAACCTGTCTCTCTCCTTTCCAGGGCTTCTTTGATAGCCATTCCCATTGTAGCAAAGTCTGCCCTCCTGAAAACAAACCTTTTCCCTTGTGTGGTTGGACTGTGACCCTGTACCTATGTTAAAGCAGCAGTGCTATGAACCTGTTTTCATAACTAAGTACCATAAACATTATGTTAGCAATGGTCCCTGCCAGTTTATTCAACAAATACTTTCCTGACCTTTTATTTTTCTCTTTATTCAGATCCTGTCACCTCCCGATCAGCACACACCCTTGCCAGGCCCGCCATATTTAATCAGCGTGTATCATGGTCACTTTGAGGTCGTCTGGTATAACCATGATGCATCTATGTATTACCATAATGCAAAGTGTTGTTATCATTTATAATGCCATACACGTTCACGATAATTACCCCTTCACCAGTAAAAATTGGTTGCTCATGTGTCCCAGTCAAGCTGCAGTCTAGTATCTCTTCCAATACAGAGTAAGTCTAGGCTTTAACGTCTTCACATAAATAAAACTGAACAATAGTTTGTCTCTATACTGCTCCTTCATTTTCAGCAATAATTTTGAAGTAAAAAAAAAAAAAAAGTAAAAGGCACTTGTGCCAAACCGGAATCCAGATGCAGGTCCATGCTGCCTAAGGGGGTAAGCGGCCCCAGAAAGATTTGCAGTCAAGTTTAAAGGAAGGTGCACTCACAGGCAAGAAACCACAGCAGTGGTGTCAAAATAAGCCAAAAAGCAGAACTTGTGCAGACGTAAAAAAGAGACCAGCTTACCAGCGGCAACAGAGTACAAAAGTACAAACCGCCGATAGACAGTTCCACCATTCTTGTGCTGCTGTCTTTTCATGCCTGCATCCTGTATGTAATTATTTTGACGTCGTCTGTGTGGTTTCTTTCCTGTAAGTGTGCATTCCTGTGGATCTAACTGCAAATCCACAGAGGCTACAGTGCTGGGCCGGCATCGGACTGTACACGGAAGTTCCTGGATTCTGGCTTGGCACTCATACAAGTAGGTGGGGGTGGGGGGGGGCAGCACTTCAAAAATATTATTACAACAGTACTGTAAAAAACAAATGCTTTAGAATAAGACCTGTATTAGATCTACTAAACAGGTGTTTCTTTGGACATGATTATTAATGCTAAATCTTGCATTTACTGTGCTTTCCAATAATGTAGCCCATTGCAGTTTTTCTTCCCACGTGTTCGTATACAGCACCTCCCATTCAGTGGGTATTTTTTAATTTATTTATATCTAACTGGGGTTGTAGCACTGACAATGTAGAGTTATATTAATATTTCAAATCGGGGAACTGTACCAGACTGACAGCATCTATCATAGCGTATACATATTTGTTTCCCGTTTTCCCATACAACCATCAGTGACTGAGCCTGCTAGAAGACTTGCCTGATTTTTGCTGTGAACTGCGAATGCTCTGTTATATGGGAAGCAGCTGAGGTAATGTCTGTGCTTTCTGACTCTAAAATCAAATGCAATGTGCTCTATAACTGCACTAGGAAATATTTGTAACTGCAGGCTAAGAAGAGAGGACACTGAAGTAGAAAGATGCTCGAGAGTGAGCACATTTCACAAACAGACACAGCGAGGGGCATTGTAGGGATACAAGCAGGGTCAACGAACATAGCAAGTGGTAATTTAATTCGTGCAAATTAATACAGAAAACTACTAAACACAGAAAAACTAAAGAAACAATATTAAAATCTAATACCATATTTAAAAACCAGAATCAATATCACATCTCATAGGCAAGTTAAACAGTAACGTTTATTTTATATGTCTGTTCATTACACTGCTGCTTTAAACTGCACTATGTGGTGGTTGCTGGCCCAGAGGTGACCTTCCACCTGTACTTCTGTGATTCTGTCCTCATTGGTCAGGACTATTTTATTTTATTTATTGGAATCTCGGATAACACCTTTGAGCTAAAAGCTCGTTTACAAAGGTTCCACGTCGTAAGGCAATAGACAAGGTATGTAGACATTACAAAACAGATAGGGGTATATATAGCAGGCAAGTACATTATGGTACATACAGATACAGATTCAAGCAAGTGAAGTTAAAATGCATCAGGTAGGAGAGGTCAACTTTATTGCAACAGTACTAGGAGCATACCTAAGGTGGACAAGCAATTTATAGTGGCAGCTGAGCTTTAGAGCATGCAGGTAGAGTTATGGGGGGTCAGAAGTGGTGGTAACCAAAGGAGGGAAGGACTGAATAGATGAGAGCAGGGGAGGTGGGCAGAGACAAAGGGGTGACAGAATAAGGGGTTGAAGTCAGAGGGTGGATTGATAGAGTCTCCAGGGTTATGTAAGTAGGTGATAGGGCAGGGCTGGATAATGTGGTAGAGAGGGATAAGAAAAGGGTTTTAAAGTGGGGGATGAGGTGAGGGGAACTGGGGAAGGGATGAATATTGGGGGATTGTATTTGTGAAGAGAAAGCAGGAAGGGGGGATAAAGAGGGGGCATGGGGGTAAGTGCTCAGTGGGGTCACACCAGGCAGGGGAGGAAGTGAGGGGGGGGAGATGGGTGCTATGCAGGACAGATAAGCTATCAATAACAGTAGGATTAGGCATAGGCGACGTAGTCACAGTTACTAAGAGTGGCCAGTTACTGCAGCAGCTTGGGCATAGTTTCGTTTCCTCAATCAGCTCAGAGTTAAGGGAATTTAGCCAGCAGAGGGCCCTGTATTCGAAGGACCATTGCACTAGTGAGGTCTGACGGAATGGGATATAAAGGCAGCTTTACTCGACCCCCTAGTTAGTCTGGAGGAAGTGGAGTTTCTTAGCAGTTACCTCACTCCAGGAGGAGCAAGACCAAGGGTGGATGTTTTCGCTAATAGACAGACTTGGTACTGAATTCTGCTATTCAGGTTTAACCAACCAGTGCTTGAGTATAGTTCACAAGTGTGAGTTAAACGGTCCACACCCAGGACTAGTCTGCAGGCTTTGTTTTAGACAATCTTGAGTCGCCTAAATGCTGTATCGGTACTGGCTCTGTAGACTATCAGTCCATAATCTATGATAGAGAGCACGGAGCTGTTAACTGCAAGCTTGATGGCACTTTTGGTGAGGCACTGCCTATGCGGGAGAGCTGACCTAATCTGGCACTAGCTGCCTTGGCAACATGGTCTATCATGGACTAGATCCAGAATTGCCCTGTCCCTGGTGGGTTCTTTCACTATCTGCCTGAGGCCTGTCCCCTGCAGGGTATCCAAGATGTCTCAGCTCCTGGCTGTGGCCGCCGCTGGGATGGACCAATCCACATCTGGCATACTGAAATCACCCAGCAGCAGCACCTCCCCTTTTGTTGCCATCTGATGTATTTCCTCCACTATCAACTTGTCCATCTCCTCCCTCTGAGCTGGGGGTCTGCAGATCACCCCGGTTTGAATTGCTGTGCCATTGCCTGGCTTAAGGGTGACCCACAGTGCCTCGGCCTCCCCCTGTCTACCCTATACCACAGTGGCTTTTATGTCTTCCCTAACGTATAGGGCTACCTCTTCCCCTTTTTTACCCTCCCTATCATTTCTGAACAGTTCATAACCTGGTACACTTACCTCCCAGTTTATTGCCACTATGTCCAGGCCCATCTTTCCCATCATGGCTGCCAGGTCTGGGATTTTATTACCCAGGCTGTGGGCATTTGTATACATTGCCTTCCATGTGTTACTGCCTGTCCACCTTAACGGAACAAAGTATATCAGGCCTGACAACAGCTATGCTTGCCACTTATGGGGTGGTTGATGAGGGCAAACCTGCAGCAAGAAAGACGATTTCAAGATGGCTGGTCTGTTGTATTAAATTCTGTTATGAAGGAGCAGGTAAGGAGCCCCTGTTAGGTCTTAGAGCACATTCCACAAGGGGCAGTGCAGTTTCAGTAGCAGCCTCAAGAGGTATTCCTTTGGCAGACATTTACAAAACAGCTACCTGGAAAGCTGTACACACTTCCACAAAGCACTACTGTCTCAACATACTTTCCAGAAGAGATGCAGGGTTTAGAACTGCAGTCTTACAAAATCGTTTTCCTAATCAGGCTTCAGATTTCCCAGCCTCCCAAGACACTGCTGTGCTGTTTGCAGTTATTACATGGCATTACTGTTGAACTCATGTTGTTAGAAAATAAATTACTCACCCTAGTAATGAAATTTCCTCATGGGTCCAGTAGTGAGCTAATACAATCTTCCCCCTACTTCCTCCTTCTAGAACCAAATCAGAAAAAGATTTACTAGTTTTTTTTGGGAAAAAGAAGGCAGAGGCCCATCGGGATTTTCCCCCACATTTGAGTGGGCTAATTAATGAAGTTAGAATGAGAAGTCAAAAATGTATCAAAACTATTGCAATCTATTAGTTCCTGTGGTAAGATGTTCCACAATCTAGGGGCACGCAAGGGAAAAAAAAAAGATACCTTCGATGTTTTTGCCTTATTAATCATAATTTGTTTGTTATGACGCCTAGGGACGATTTGGTTTGTTGAAAACGTAAGACTGCATTGTTCCATTAATTTAGGTGATTTTTAGTACCTTATAAAGAAATAAAATGTCCCCCGTACGTCTCCTTAGTTGCAGGGAGTGTAGACCAATGGCTTTCAGTCTATCCTGATAGGTCTTGGAAAATAGCCTAGGAATCATTTTAGTAGCACGTCTCTGAATTTGTTCGATTCGATCCGATGCATACCCTTGCTGAGGTTGTTATAAAAAGAAATTAGATCTGAGGTACAAGAATGCCCTGACATAAAGCCGTGTTGTGTATTGTCCTTAAGCTGGAGTTCTCCCATTTCTTTCTCCCAAGTATTTTTTAATAATTTTTTCCATTGTTTTACATAAAATGGAATTTAAGCTAATTTGGGCTGTAATTTTGTACGCTGGACTTACTACCCTTTTTTAATATTGGAGTTACTGTTGCTGATAGCCAATCCGAGGGAATTTGAGAATTATTGAGCGATTTATTAAAATGATTTTTAAAGGGGTAGTTATTGATTCGGCAGTTTCAATCAGAAATCTGGGGCTTATTTTGTCTGGACCTGGACTAGTTGATTTTTTTTAAGGTTTTCAAAATTGAAAGTATTCCTATTTCAGAAATATTGGTGAGTGTGCGGAGAATTATTTAGTAGGGAGTTGGAGGGTAGATAAGGGTCTCTTTTTTAAATACCGAACAAAAATAAGAATTAAATAAATTAGCGGTATCTGTATCAGTGTGTGTAGTGGTGTCATTGTGCATCAATGGACCAACCTTCCTAGTATTGCCCTTTTTATTGTCCAAGTATGAAAACAAGGATTTGTAGGAGTCCTTAGAGTGAGCTAATTTAAATTCCAGTTTTGTTTTTGCTTGTTTAATCATGTGCTTCAGGGTGTGCAAGGCTATCTGATAATTAAGATTTGCTGTATTGTTAGTCTGAACATTCCTGAGTTTTTTAAATAATTTATGCTTGAGTTTAATTTGAGATTTTATTTTTTTGTTATACCACCTTGGAATTCTACCCTTGTTATTATATATCTTTTTAATTGGCACGTAGGATCTTTCAAGCTGGTGAATAGTGTTTTTGAGTGTGTTCCAAGCATCCTCAGTTGATGAGTGGTGCATGATCCTTTCCCACGGTGTTGAATTTGACACTATTGAGTGCAGTAAAGTTTGCTTTGTCAGAATTGTTAAAAGTGGTCTGTTTTTTTTTAAGCTAATGTGCCCCCATGCTAGATCAAATAGAATAGAGGAGTGATCACTGCTGCCTAGAGGATACCCTATTTGAATGTTAGAGATTGTATCCCTTATGTTAGTGGTGAGAAGATCTAAGGTATTTATGCCTCTAGTTGGCAGTGTAATAAGTTGTGTAAGGCTGTTGTCTGTAAGGGATGATAGAAAAAGTTTTTCATGCTGGCTGCAGCCAGTTAATGATGTCCAGTTTATGTTAGGCATATTGAAGTCGCCCCATATTATGGCATCACCCTTGTTAGATAGGTTAGAGATATCAAGTAATAGCTTAGATGTGTAGTCTAAATCTGATACTGGGGGCCTGTAACAGTTACCAGTTATTATTTGTGGCTGACCTTTAAATTGAATGGTAACCCAGATGCTTTCGGTGTCAGTTTGGTAGTGGGTTTCATGTGAAGGAATGTCATCTCTTATGTAGATGCAAACCCCGCCACCCTGTCTGCCTACGCTATCCTTATGATATAATTTGTAACCCTGCATTTCCTTTATCCAGGAAGAGGGGGAATCCCACCAGGTTTCGGTAATTGCTATTATCCACAGGTTAAATTTCTAACCCCAGTAATGCTCAGGATATTCCTAACTTTATGCAGTAAGCCTGGAGGGTTGGACTGTCTGGAGAGATGGAGCACATTCAAATGAGTAGAATTATTTGCACGTGAGCATCTTTCAGATACTCCCTGTACCAACTGTAGTGTTCTAATGAGGCAGTATAACGCAGTGGTCTAAGGCTCTGAGCTGCAAATCTGGTGACATCCAGCAGACCAGACCTGGGTTTGAATCCCACAGCTTCCACTTGCATACTGTGAGACCCTGAGTAAGTCACTTAACCTCCTTGTGCTCCCAGGTCACTCCTGTAAAAAAGCTTTCAGCTTAGTGTGCTATACCTGGTTAAAAAACAACTAAATAAACCTCTTCAGATTTTTCTCTCCGCCTGAAAGTCTGGTTGTTTGGAGTTTTCGTCATTCTCTTTTGTGTGAGAGATAGCTTCAGACCTAAAAATAAAAGTATATTTTCAGTTCTTATACTGCCTCTATTAGTTGTCTGTTAAATTTATTTGTTTACAATTAAAATTTATTTTCCCAGTTCCTCTCGGTTCGGGATAACCGCAAGGGAACCAGGCTAGTTTTAGGTAAATCAGGGGTTCTCTGATTAAAGAACCTTGTTTTTGTGTTATTTAAAATTTAGTTTTGACTAATTTTAACTGTTTTTGTAACCGCTTATTCTCGGTTACTGAACCGTTGAACTGGTTCCCTTTACATCAACTCGGTTCGGTTCCATTGGTTCCTATCGGTTCCAGAACCGACTGCAAAAGAAAAATATATAACAACCTTTTTTGATTAACGGTTGGTGTTTTCTCCCTTTCTGAGTACTATGTCAGAGAAACCTAAAATGAAGACCGGGGAACCCGGCTTAAAAACTGTATTAAGTGTGGAAACGTCTTTGCTAAAGTAGGCAAGCACACTTTATGTGTGGCTTGTCTGGGATTTGAACACCTTGATGAGAACTGTGAGATTTGTAAGACATTTCCGGGGTAAAACTGTGGAAAAACGCCTTGAAAGGCTTAAAAAAAAATTTCCAAGGGGTCCCTCAGGCTGTGACCAGCCGACACCCCAATCTGTTGTGGCTGAACCCACAGATGTGTCTACCCCTGCCCCTGATACGGGCAAAAAGAGGAAATTAACCGGCTGACTCTCCAGCTCCCTCAAAGAAAGCTAAAAGGCTTAAACATGCAGAACCCTGTCCTGCTAAACTAGGGACTTCTGTGCAGGTTCTTATCATACCTTCTGCCCAGGAGATTGCCCAGGCATTTAAAATTTTACAAACCCTGCAAAACATCATCCCTCAGCCTCCTGCACCTCCTCAGGCTGGCAGCAATGTGCTGCCCTCTTTGCCAGAGAAGCAGCTTTTTAAAGAGGATGAAGAATTATATAAGGAGTACGAACCTTTTCTTCCAGAAGTGTCCCCTGAACAGGACTTTGGTTCGCCTCCTAGGGGGTCTGAGGATTATTCCTCATACTTCACCTTCATAAGAAGAATGGCAGATGCTCTGGATATTGTTACAACTGAGCAAGCAGAAGATGAGGAAGAAATAGAATATCTAGAGATGATGGGGTTAACACTCACAAAAACCCGCCTCCTGCCAGTGTATAAATTTTTCAGAAAGGATGTTTTAAAGCTCTTACAGACCCCTAACTCCATCCCTCTAATTGATAGAAAGATGGACAAAAAATATCAACTGGACAGGGAAGGAGCTGACTTTCTCTTCTCCCATCCAGACCATCAAGGTGTGATTCAACATGCTGCCTGTGACAAAGCTAGGTTCCATCTGTCCTCCCATCCTCCAGACAAGGACTCTAGAAAAATAGAAAGCATGGCCAAGAAAGGTTATTTGTCAGCTTCCTTGGCCACGAGACTGGCAAATTTCCAGGCTTATGCTGCCCAGTACCAAAAATCACTGTGGCAGTCGGTACTGGCTATGTCTGAGAAAGCCCCCTTGCCCCTGTCAGAAGACCTGGCTGAACCTGCCAGGTCTGGGTTGGAGACAACTAAATATCAGTTCCAGATGGCTTCTGACACCAATGACACTGCAGCCAGATGGATGGCGAATACAGTGGCACAGTGGAGGTTTGCTTGGCTCAGGGCCACAAACCTCACTCAAGATACTCAGTCCAAGGCATTGGATTTTCCCCTGGAACGGAATTCTCTCTTTGGGGAGTCCACTGTTGCAAATATGAAAAAGGTGGATGAGTATAAGGCTACTTATAGAAGCAACTCTGCCAAAGAGAGAGCTTCTTCATCCACCAGGCCCCTTGGACGGTGGGGGCAGGTCTTTTATCACCAGGCTTTTTTTCCAGCCAGTAGCTGTGCTCCAATACCAGCAGTACCCACAACAGGGGTACTACAGGTGTAGGGGTAGGAGGGGCTTCAGGCGGGGGTCTCACGCCCAACCTCAGCCCCAACCAATGCAGAACCCCTGAGGCTCAGGCCACCTCCTCCCCTCCTGTCGGAGGCAGACTCTCCCACTTCCTCTGTGCTTGGCTAAGCATCACCACAGACAAGTGGGTTTTGGAGGTAGTGGGTCAGGGTCTGTCTCTGGACTTCAAATCCTTTCCTCACCAAAAGACCAGGGTTTTCAGCTCACCTCCCCTAGCAGAAAGAACTCTGCTAGAGTCAGAGATTCGAAACCTGCTGCAATTCAGAGCAGTGGAACCAGTTCCTACTACCCTGAGAGGAAGGGGATTTTACTCCAGATACTTCCTAACGACAAAGAAAAATGGGGAGTGGCGGCCAATACTGGATCTCAGTGCTCTGAACAAGCATCTGAAAAAAACAAAGTTCAAAATGGTAACTTTGGCTCTAACTTTCCCAACAATCCAAAAAGGGGACTGGCTGGCATCACTGGACTTGAAAGACGTCTATTTCCACACCCCCATCGGGGATTCTTACAGAAAATATCTAAGATTCAGACTTCCATCAGGTCAGGTCATTACCAGTTGTCAACCCTGCCTTTCGTCCTTTCTTCTGCCCCAAGGGTATTCACAAAGTGCCTAGCAGCTGTAGTGGCACATCTTCGAAGGCAAGCAGTAACAGTCTTCCCATATCTGGACAGCTGGTTGGTTGTGGGCAGTTCACCAGACCAAGTCACACATTCTCTAAAAGTCACCAGGAACTTATTTGAGTCTCTAGGGTTTATTATCAACCAGAAAAAGTCTGTGCTCATTCTTGCACAGACATTGCAGTTCAGAGGGACACAAATAGATACTCTGCAGGTCAGAGCATTCCTGCCTTTGAACAGGGTAAAAGGTCTTCAGTCATTGGCAAGTTCCTTCATATTACACAAACCAAAAACTGCAAGGCAGTTTTTACAGCTTCTGGGCCACATGGCTGCAACCACAAGCACAGTACAGAGTGCCAGGTTTCATACTGGGGACATCCAGTTTCATCTCGGGGCTCACTGAAGCCAAAAGAAAGACCCTTTCTCAAAACTTGTTCCAGTATCAAGATCATTCCTGCAGTCACTTCTGTGGTGGAAAAAGGAGTCCAACTTAAGACAAGGAATTCCTTTCCAGAGGGAGAATCCCTCACTGATTCTCATAACAGATGCATCCCATCTGGGATGGGGTGCCCATTTAGGAGCTCACACCACCCAGGACACTTGGTCAGCTGCAGCATCCCTTCAGCACATAAACTTGCTGGAACTCAGGGCAATGTTGTTCACTCTAACAGCATTCTCTGCTCTCATGCAAGGCAAGGTGGTGCAGGTCAGAACAGACAATACCACCACAATGTATTACATAAACAAGCAGGGAGGCATCAGGTCAGGCCCCACCTGCACAGAAGCCATAAAAATCTGGACTCTGGCTTACTCCTTGGGAGTATCCCTGCAGGCAATCCATCTGCCAGGAAAGGACAATACCCTGGCAGATGCCTTGAGTCGAATGGACCCTGAACAAATTCTGAAACTATGGTATAAGTTAAAAACACATAAGGCTTTTAGAACACTTTTTTCTTTTATATGCAAATGTCAGGGGATAAGAGGTTTCTCCCATCTACCATAGATCATAAGTTTGCAATTTGGAGAAGATTGGGTTTTCAGTTCTTTAGACAATTCCTATGTCACACGGACATTGTCCCTTTCAAAACTTTAAAGGCGACCTATGGCTTAACGGAAACAGACATTTACGGGTATATCCAGGTTAAAATGATATTTTAAGACAGAGAGAAGTGGAAAAAAATTACTTGAACCTATTCCTTTTCCTTTGGCATGGACATACATAGAAGACCATATATATGGTCATATATGAGGACATCAAGTGGGTAACATTTATAAAATTCTCAGAGAAGGGATGGGTGATTCCTCACTCACTATTCTTAATAGCTAGTGCAAGGATTTAGCTGAAGATATATCAGACCAGGATTGGTTACGGGCATCTCCCTTAGCTTGTAAAGTAACACATTCCACGAAATGGCGAGAATTGCCTGGAAGTGCCGTAGTCGCTTTTTTTGTTCCCCAGCTACCCTAGCAAAATATCTTCCATCCAGCTTTGGCAAATGTTGGAGGAATTGTACATGTACACATGCTGACCACAGTCATATATTCTGGACATGCCCTCAATTAACTCCCTTTTGGTGCATGCTCCAACAGGAGGTATCAGACTATTTGGGTGAGCCGGTCGAGTTTTCGGCCGAATCGATACTTTTGACTATATTTCCCCTCACAGACCCCCATGGCACCGTACTCTGTTACCCATATATATTTTAACTGCAAAGAAGCTGATCACTAGGCAGTGGAGAACGACAGTTATTCCCACTTTAAAAGACTGTAGGGGGTGGTCCTGGATATTTATAATATGGAATTTCTTACAGCCAGTCTTCATAGTAAATACCAGGCATTTGAAATCTCCTGGAGACCTTGGGTATTGTACTTGCCTACTTGCAACCCGGATTTTGTCCCCTGAGCCTCTCCACAATATTACTATATGTGTTTTATCGGGAGAGATGAAGACCCTTATAAAGTTTTTAGAACGTTGTCATTACATCTGGGTGATTTATACATTTTTAAACTTTCCTAGAAGGAATCATAAGAAAAAAATATAATTATATAATGAGGTGAATCCACCATTATGCTAATAACGTCAGTCTATATAAAATGAAAATACAAAGACACTGGTAAAATTATAATGATTTTTATTATTCTGGATATATTGTATCAACTCATATCACTAAGGATTGTAGACCCCATGATAATTATTGTATTTCATGTATATGTCACATCCTTGGAAAAAAAAAAATGTTACTGAAGCTCAGATTCCACTCAGCCTCTCTGATTTTGATAGCTCCAGACTGGCCCAGGCAGCCTTGGTACTCTCTTCTGCTCTCCGTGTCAGTCACCAAACCAATACATCTTCCTCGGAGACACAATCTACTGACTTCCAACCAGGGAACATTGCTGTATCCAAACCTCAAGTCCCTCAATTTCAAGACTTGGCTCTTGAGGACCTAGAATATGCTAATCTGAACCTCTCTGAGGCTGTACTGAGCATACTGAAGGGTTATAGAAAACCCTCTACTACGAAAACGTATTCTTCCAAATGGAAACACTTTTCTCTCTGTTGCACAGCCAAAGGTTTAGTGCCAGCTCAGTCTGGAGTCCCAATTGTTTTAGATTATCTTACTCATCTGCATTCCCAGGGTTTACAACCCAGTTCTTTAAAGGTTCACCTTGCAGCACTGTCTGCTTACCTTTCTGCTGGGAAAAAGGTAACAACAGCATCAGAATCCATTTTCAGGAAATTATTCAAGGGATTGGTTCACTTACACCCTCCCCATGGGGCACCAGTGCCTGCATGGGATCTTAATGTGTGCATAGCTAAACTCATGGGTCCTCCTTTCAAACTCATGTCTACAGCTCACCTAAAATATGTTATGTGGAAAACAGTGTTTCTTATAGCAAGTACCTCTGCAAGGAGAATCAGTGAGCTCCAGGCTCTCTGCGTGGATCAGGACCATATCTCATTCCATAGGGATAAGGTGGTCCTTAGAACAAACAGAAAATTCCTTCCTAAAGTGGTTTCATACTTTCATCTGAACCAATCCATCACTCTCCCTGTCTTTTTCACAGATCATGTAAGCTCTGGTGAAAGAAGGCTCCATAGTTTGGATGTAAGACGGGCTCTCGGCTATTACATGACAGCCACTAAAGATCATCGACAAGATAAGAAACCGCTATTCCTAACATATGGGGATGTAGGGAAAGGCAATCCAGCCTCAAAAAGATCCATCTCTCGGTGGATAGTCCAGTGTATACAGTTTTGCTACACAAAAGCTGGTAGGGAGCCCCCCACCAGGATTGCGGGCTCACTCTACAAGAGGAACAGCTGCTACTTTAGCAGCTGCCAGGGGTGTTCCTTTGGTGGACATTTGTAAAGCAGCTATCTGGAAAACCGTACACACCTTTACTAAACACTATGACCTGGATATTTTGTCCAGAGGTGATGCTAGGTTTGGCACAGCAGTACTGCAAAGCCTGTCTCCAAAATAAGTTCTGTGCCCATCTCCAGTGGTACTGCTTGGTAGTCTGCATAAAGCTAGGAATATCCTGAGCATTACTGGGGTTAGAAGAAAAAAGTTTTTGCCGTATTAATCTTGTTTCTTCCCAGTGATGCTCAGTTATTCATAACTTCCCTTCCTTCCTGCCCTTCCAGAACTTCAGACTCTGCACTCTGCATTCTGGTGTCACAGAGCCATCACACACACATATATACATTTTTTTTGAAGTGCATCTCCTCTGCACTCAGTTTTAAACAGAGTTTCATTGTGTTCTCTTTAGAGTGTTCTCTGATGTTGTTACTGTTATATTTATGATTCCTCCCTTTGGAGGTTTATTATAATATTATGCTTTAATTAGGGGTAACCCCAGATTTCATAATTATTAATCATTAGGCGTATTACCTGAAGCCTGACTTCCAGGACCCATACACATCTGAAAAGGTTAGAACACTACAGTTGGTAGAGGCAATATTTGAAAGATGCTCACATGCAAAGAATTCTACTCATTTGCATGTGTTCCATCTCTCCAGGCAGTCCAACCCTCCAGGCTTACTGCATTGTTTTGTATAGCTGAGCATTACTGGGAAGAAACAAGATTACTTTGGTAAGTAATTTGTTCATCTTACTTCTGGCTTCTAGTTCTGCCATTTTGGATAAATTCAGTGATCTTGCACAGAGGTAACGAGCCTTTGTGTGAAGCAAATAAACAAAACAAAACTATGTAAGAAACCGCTGTTGTTCTCAAAGGAAGTGGCAGTGAAGGTTCAAGAGAAAAAGAAAGCATTCAGGAAGTACAAGGAATCACAAAAGGAGCAGGACAGAGAACTGTATCAGTTAAAGCAAAAGGAAGCTGGGAAGGCAGTCAGAACAGCAAAGGCCCAAACCGAGGAAAGATAGCCAACTCAGTTAAGAAGGGGATAAAACCTTTTATAGGTACCATCAGGGGAGCGAAGGAAGACCAAGGGAGGATAGTGAGGCTTAATAAAGGGGACGGAGGGTGGGCAGAGGAGACTGTGAAAGGCAGAGATACTAAACAAATATTTTTGCTCAGTATTTACAAATGAAGAGGGGTAGGTACCTAAAACAAACAGTAGAAACACTCTGGATACAGAAGTTGATACCAGCCCATTTACAGAAGAAAGGGTTCTGAAAGAACTCTTAAAACTGAAGGTGGACAAAGCAATGGGGCCTGATGGGATTCATCCCAGAATTCTAAAAGAACTAAGGGTAGAAATAGTGACACCACTGACTACCCTCTTTAACAAACCATGGGAGGATGGGGTGGTACTCGAGGACTGGAGGAGGGCAGATGTGATCCCCCTTCACAAAAGTGGGACCAAGGCAGAAGCAGGAAACTACAGACCTGTTAGTTTAACCTCAGTGATCGGGAAAATGATGAAATCACTTCTGAAGGAAAGAATTGTCGAGTATCTAGAGGCCAGAGGGGCACAGGACCCTAGGCAGCATGGATTCACAGCAGGAAGGTCGTGCCAGATGAATCTGATAGATTTCTTTGACTGGGTGACCAAAGTAGTAGATCAGGGAGGGGCTGTGGACATGGCCTACCTAGACTTTAGCAAGGCATTTGACACAGTCCCACACAAAAGATTAATATACAGGTTAGCCAGCCTGGGAGTGGGTCCCAAGATGACAGCCTGGGTAAAGAATTGGCTGGAGAATAGGACACAGAGAGTAATAGTAAATGGAGTCCACTCAGAAGAAAGGGGTTACTAGTGGGGTACCACAGGGTTCAGTATTAGGACGGTCCTCTTCAATGTCTTTATAAGTGACATTGCAGAGGGACTGGAAGAAAAGTATGTCTCTTGCAGATGACACAAAGATCTGCAACAGAGTTGATGCACAAGGTGGGGTGGAAAGGATGAGAAGGGACTTGGCAAGGTTAGAGGAATGGTTAAATGTATGGCAGCTTTGATTCAATGCTAAGAAATGCAGGTAATGCACCTGAAACAAAACCAGGGAAGAGTACACAATGGAGGTGAGATACTAACAACAAGAAAATGGAAAGGGACCTGGGGGTGGTCATATCAGATGACCTAAAGGTGGGCAAGCAATGTGAGAGGGCAGCAAGGAGGCTGGGGATACTGGGATGCATGGAGAGGCATCACCAGTAGAAAACAGGAAGTATTATCCCCTGTACAGACAGCTGGTCAGACCCCATCTGAGTACTGCGTGCAGTTCTGGAGACCCAGTCTCCAGAAAAACATAGACAGGATGGAAGCTGTCCAGAGGAGGGCAACTAAATGGTGCAGGGTCTGCACCGGAAGACATATGAAGAGAGACTAAAGGAGCTTAATATGTATAGCCTCAAGGAAAGGAGGGAGAGGGGGCATGATAGAAACGTTCAAGTACCTCAAGGGAATCAACAAAGTCCAAGAGGGTAGCATCTTTCAAAAAAGGGTGTGCAAGAACAAGGGGCACAATTTGAAGATGGGGGCGGCTCAGAGGTAATGTAAGGAAGTATTTTTCTACAGAGAGGGTTGTGGATGCATGGAGCGGCCTTCCGGAGGAGTTGTGGAGTCAAAAACAGTGGTGGAATTCAGGCATGCATGGGACAGTCATAAAGCCATTCTAGGGGGTGGGGGTAGGAAGAAGTAGGTTGCTGGTTAACTAGGATCTGCAGCTTATCCAGTAGGTAGGGAAATGGGCAGACTGGGTGGGCCAGCGGTCCTTATCTGCCGTCAAATTCTATGTTTCTATATGTTTCTATTTAGTGAAAGAATTTTGCATGGAGGTTTGAGGCAAGAGTCGAGTGAACTTTCTAGAGACTTGGGAAGATTGCCATTCTCCACCTTTTTATTTAGTTTAAAATATCGTTTATTATGGCTGAAAAGGATTTCCCCAGTAGAGTACTACCCTTCCTGCTGAGATGTAGCCCATCCCAGCAAAACAAGGGGGTTTTGTCCAAAAAGTTCTTCAAGTGGGTAATACATGGTGTTGACAGGGTGAACCCTGACATGAGTGGGTGTCCTGCAGTTCATACACCCCCCCCCCAATGAAGTGCTCTAGCACTATATTTAAATTCAGGCATAATGCCTGTATGGTAAAAAGAAACATTTACACTAGCAGTACCTTGATAGGACTAAAAGCAGTATTGAATATAAAATCAGGCAGCTCTATTAAATATCTGTTTTGTTCCTCTGAAAAGCCTGCTACAGGTGGCTCTTGTTCTGGAGAGGAGCTAGTGTGTCACGGAGAGGCATGTGTGCTTCTCCTTCTTTGCCATTAGCGCACTGTGATGGGATGGGAGTTTTCATGTTCCTTACAAGTGTAAAAATGTGAATAGATTTTCTTGCATGTAGGAACAGCGGCTGTCAAAGCTGCTGAGCGGATATTGCAGCCGCCGTTCTCTGCCACAATCTTCACGTGTCCTTCCATGAAATTCATAAACATTTAAAACCATAAAAGGGGTTTACAACCCGAGAGGGAGCTCAACAGAATCAAAATACAGCTCCTTGCTCCAGTGTAGTGCGTCAGTAATAGCGAGCGGCTGGCAGAATGCAAGAATATAATTGCAGCTGCCCCGCTCATCAGTAGATAATGTAAAACTGTACAAATAACCATAAAGAAATGCCCAGTGGGGTCTAAAGAAAGCTGAGAGAAAAGAGAGCTTTTTTATTTATTAAAGTAGGGCAAATGCTCTGTCCGAGTGAGCGCGTTGCAAAACAGGAGAGCAGGCTACATAACTTTCACTTTCTGCTACTCCATATTACTGCTTGCTCCCTGTGGGGTCTGTTGACTCTCCTGCCCTCTCTGTAGTGAAGTTATATAGAGGGAGAAGGAGTGAAAAAAAGAGGAAGAAGCAGATGAGCTCCTTGTTGTTTAACTTAATAAATTCGAGGGATGTGCAGGGTGAAAGCAAGCAACTGGCAAGGTGCCAGAGGAGCTATTTTGCCAGTAGTTCAAAGTGGGGTGGCAATCGCTTTTACTTTTCAGCTGCCCCCACTTTTAAATATGTCGTAGCTAGTCAGAGCATCTGAGGTGGGGACAGTGGTATCCCTAAGTAGTAGCTTTTAAATCAGATTAAGGGTCAAGTCAGAGAGAGAGCCAGAGAGGGGGGGGAATCAGTCTAGTACTGACAGTGAGAGAGGAGGGTGAGCCTCGACCTAACTGACTGAGAGAAAGCGTGCCATTGCTGGGCAGCGTATTGGCGTTTCTAAGGCAATTGAACCTGAAGAGTAAGAACTAACCTGACTTTTTATTTCTGTACGAAACATCATTTTAAAGAAGAAATAAACTAAGTGCCAGAACACTGCTTTTTATGCACTAGAACTACGAGTCTGCCTAGTAATTGTATCCTGTTATCCGAGCGCCGACCACACATGGGATTCCTTGCCTGAGGCACCATTTCCTTAGCCATTAATTTATATGATTGATGTTATGGGTAATGGTCTCAGTGACTCTAGGAACAGGTAGTATTTCTGAAAAACATACTATGCATCCTCTTTCAACAAGAAGGTTTTTAAGTGCTATATAGTCTTGTTTAATTTGATCAGGGTTGTTGTACTTAATGTTATTAGTACCAGCGTGAACAATTACAGTGGGGTTGGTTCCTGCATTGTGCAAGATCTCTGAAATCATGATGGTAATATCTGCTATTTTAGCCCCTCTAAAGCTAGAGCAAGTGCGATTTAGTTTGTCAGGATTACAGATGGTTCTGTCAAGGTGTTTAAAGATTGAATCACCCAGAGCATACACTTGTCTTGCCTGTGGTTAGGAGTCACTCTGGGCATGGGAACTAGCATTATGTTGGGGGAGGGGGAAAACAGGTGAGATAGAGGTCTGCATAGGAGGTAGTGATGCAGTGGAAATAAAAAGGGGGGAGGGGGTTTAATTTTCTCTAGGGGGCTACAGGATTTAGAGCAGTCTGGTTCACATTTTATTGTGTTTTTCTTTTCTGCCTGAACATTTAAATGCGTTTATACATTCCATATTTTACATAGCTGTTTTACAATTTTTTGTGCATGTTAAAAATGCCTGACTTTTTAAATCTACTTATGTTTTGCTAGTTAGCTCATTGTACGTTTTGTAGATGGCTAATTTAGCACTGTTCCCGTCTGCTCTTCAGCACAAATCTGATGTTAGAACACTAGTGGGAGCATCAGCACACAGCAGCATTTAAATGGAGTTCTGACTCAGCAGCACCATTCCAAACCTCTGAGGCAATATCTGAATTTATAAAATGTGTATCCAACATAAAGAAGTCTCATTGGTTAAAATATATTATGTGACTGTGCATGAAATCTGTTTCATGCTGTCATCCTGGTCCTAAACCACATCACACAATGAGCAAATCAGTCCCCCTACAACCAGAATTGATCTTCCATCACAAGATGGCTGCTACCTTTACACTGTAAAAAACCTTCAGCTGGGCCCTAAAAATAAAACTACCTTAAATAAAAAAATGAAACTAATTAATTAAATGTTGTTTCCGTGATCATCACACTTTCCTTACACATATAAAACATTGGGACCCATATTCAAATGTGGCTGGCTGCATCACACAAGTCCATGCGCCGTGTATCTCAGTTGCGCTGGCACAGAACATTGGTATATTAAGACAGTGCACCATAGGATGCGACCATGCAAGTCTGGCTGAATATCCCAAACATGCGTGATTGTGCAGTAGGAGATGCGTGGCGCAGCAGGTGTCCTGAGACTATTGTGGGGCATATGGAAAGGTGCGATGGGTGGCCACATGCGCGGTGTGCATAATTGCAATATTCAGCTGTGATATGCAGATACTCTCATTGCACAGTCTAAGACCAATCCCTACATTTGCATCTCATTACTAGAATGTATTCAGGCCATTTGCATACCAGTGGCATGCGCAGATCCAGCTTTGCAGGGCAGCCCCACCACTCCACAAAGGTGAACAGGAGGTACTGCAGCCCAGCAGGCCGATGTGAAGGTATTGGTGTGTGGGTGGACTGCAGTGGCTGGCGTACAGTGCTGTTGCCCATGGCTATGTACAGGGTCTGACTGGGGTACAGGAGGCTCACCTGGACAGTGGCCGCAGGAGCCCACCTGAACGAGCAGTGGGGAGGGCCCAGGGTGACGCACTCCGACCAGTATGCCGCATGACTGTGATACACTAGCCCTGTATACATTGTACGTTCACCTACAGTGCCCCACATACCCCAGTATAATGGATAAGGGATGAGAAAGGCAAGAGATGTCAGGGTGTAGACAGTGACCGGGTACCTGAGTGAGTGGGGCGCCCCTGGAACAGTCCTGGTAAACTGGGTGGCCACCCTGGTACTGGCCAAGTACATGCATGTGGCAGCCACATGCCCAACACCGGAAGGGTCTGGTGTCCATAAGGCATGATCATGCCACCTCCAGTCCACAGGTGGTGCTGCCTCTGCTGTGTGCTGCCCACAGTTGTGCAGTGTCCACCACTGTAACACCACACCAACCCATTGGACCCTGTGGCACTGTCCCACAGTATGGGTGGCATCAGTGTCATGTCTGTGGCTCTGGGTGGTGTGGGCCTGGCATGAGTGCATGATATGCACCTTTGGTGTACTCCGTGGGTGTGTGCCACTGGCCGGACCCTGGACCATGCCATGCTGCCACGAGTACTGCCAGGTCACCTGGACATCATTGCCACAGACATCACCATGGGCGCGCATGCCACCACCAGGTGGTGCCCTGAGGGTCACATGGGTGCAGGCCATGGCCCCTGGTACATGTGCTGCATTGTGGCTATCAGCATTGCTGGTGTGCCGAGGTACACCTGACGGCACCTGCATATGGCAAGTGGGCGGCTATGTCCCTGTCACAGTGTGGGGAGGGGTGGCTGTCTGGGTGGTGTCAGGGGCATCACAACACCTGTGGCTTTGGGTACTGCCGTCCGGGTATGCCTTCTATGTATGAATGCCTGGACCACATCCTGGTGCACCTCCAAGGGCTGTCTCAGGGGGGCGCCTGTGTGCAGTTCCGCAGCCTGCCTGTGGGTGGCTGGCCAATTTAGGCCATCCTTTTGTCGGCCTGTCTTTGCACGGCACATGTGTGGGGTACATGGCAGATTTGCCACACATTTTGGCTGAATATTCCAATGTGTGGCACATTCATGTACCTGCCCCCAGTTTTTGCACAGCATACGTTATCTATGCGCGATTGCACATTCCAGCATCCGTGATGCATCTCTGTTGTTTAACCATCGCGCCTCCTTGCATTTTCCCAGATGTGTGGTGCATCTCCATTTTGTGCTGCGCATCTCTTTGGACTATGTAGGCCATTAAGTATTGTTTATAGTTTTCATTACAACAGTTTCTTTGCTGACAATGAAAAATCCACCTTCTGTCTTTACCTGCTCATTAGGGAAATCTCTTCTGCTTGCCCTGACAGTGAGATAATTGAGTCTCTGGCTGTAGAAGAGGCCTTTGTTGAGTGTGTGTACAGTATGTTAGGAGAGGAACATTCTGCCAGTGGAACTGAGCAGAATTTAGAGTCCATATATTCCATGTTATACAATAGGGGTGAAGTGATATGGCATCAAGTAAAAAGCCGTATCAGAAGCACAGTGTGATAACTAGCACATGACGTGTACACTGTGAAGATATCAAGCACAGTGTACACGTCATCGCCGGTTATCACCATTGTGTACACGTCACTTCCCTCGTTCTAAAACAAAAAATAAAACAAAATAAACAAAAAACTGAGCCCTATTGTATAAAATGAATATGTGATGTCCTGTTGTGTGATACCTATGTATCACAACTCATGGTTAGTGACCTCAGAAACCTCACTCGTGGCTCCACTACGCTCCGCCACTTGTGAGCCAAGGTCACTGGCCACACGTTGTGATACATACGGTATCACATGCCGGGCCATTATGTATCCCCTTGGTAAACATTCTATATCTTGAATCTTGATGCCAGCAAAGGACAAGTCCAGCAGTAATACAGTGACATCATCGATGACACCATTTGCAGTGGGCGGAAGGAGTATTTCATCATAAATGCACACAAGTAAATCTGTTGTTTCTACATACAAGCATGCTTTTCCCAACTGTAAAAGTAAAAAAAAGGAGCCCATTTTATAAGTGCAATAATACACACTGGAGGTGTGCATGGAACAGATTTTACCACACTTCCAGGGGCTGAAGGCAGTCAGCCTGTGGCCTCATGCCTCACTACGCCCCAGGGTATGCGGTAACATCTGTTATCTGTTCCATGCACACTCCGTCATGTCTTATTGCTTACACAGAGATGATATGGTTTTTGTATTGGCTCACTGATTGACCCACGAGAAGAAATATTACTACAATGAGAATTTCTTTCTTCTAGGCCGAATAATAGCAAAATTGGAGTATCTGACACCTGGGTTTTTGGAAATGTTGTTAGCCTTGTGTCTAATTTTTGTCCAAAAAGGCTGGAGTTGTGCGTACTCCCAAAAATATTGAAAGTACAGTGTGTGTCCCTGTCTTTGTTGCACTTGCCACCAAAGGGGGACACTCCTTTGTTGAATTTGTACATCATAGCGAGTAGGAAGTACAACTTATTCACAGATTTGTATTATGCATTTTTGAATTAATTGCACACTAATACTCCCATGTGGCTTTCACAGATTTGCACCTAGTCTTGATGACTGATGTCCTGACCTAGGTCTTAACTCCACTAGGCCCTAACCTTAGAGGAGAACTGTGCCGAACCTGCAAGTCATTTCCCCAGTAGAAACTGATTTTGAAATACTGGTTCAAATGATGTTACTGTTCCATCTCTATAGGCTATCTAGTTATCCTAGTAGGTTTTTCTGATTTACACACTGGTGATAAGTACCATTTTAATGGTATGATGTAGTTTATGTCCCTTACTCCACTTTTCCATTGTTGGCACAGTGCACCCTGTGTTCTGATGTAGAACTCTGTGACTGAAAGGGACATAAACTACATCATCCAGTTTTAAAGTGGTGCTGAACACCAGAGTGTAAATCAGAAACACTTAGTGTATGTACTGTACTGGAAGGCCTGTATCGGTGGAACAGAATTGGACCAGTAAAAAACAGCTTCCATTGGGAAAAGGGCTTTCGGGTTCAGCGCAGTTCTCCTTTAAGTGAGTGGTTTTATCCACCTTTGCAGAAGCATTTAAATGTCTTAGCAATCATTCCTCTGGGTGCTAATCAGTTATTCATAAGTATAACCATAATGGATGATAAGTTTGATTGATTTTGGTGGGGGGTGGGGGTTCTATCTAAGGATCACACGACATCTTGGTTTATTTATTTTTATTTATTGAAATCTTGGATTACAATACCTTTGAGCGAAACAGCTCATTTATAAAGGTTCCACGTCAGTGGGGAAAGGTGACAAAACATACAAAGGTAACACAAGTACAACGGTTGCAAGTAATAACAGTTTAACACTAAGCCTGTACAATGTCCTGAATGTCATCCAACTTAAGAAACCAAGGAAAATTTAGGTAGAATAGGAGAGCAAATCGGTTGACAAAATGACAAAAAGTGAGGAGGCAGCCTAGGAGGCCTTGTTGTCGCAGGAGAGTTGGGTAAGTGCTAAAGGGGGTAACGGTGAGGAAAAGAGAACATGGGAGAACAAGGGGAGGGTTGGTGGGGAGTTGAATTAAAGAGAGGGAGGGAGGGAAGAAATGAGGAGGGAAGGGTAGAATGGGTGGTCTAGCATAGGGGGTAGGGAGTTAAAATAAGTATTCCAGTGGGCTAAAGGAACGAGGAAAGAGAACAGAGGAGCATAAGTGGTAGGTGAGTGAGGAAGGAGGTATAGGGGGAAGGAAAAAGGTAGGAGAGAGAGGGGATCATGGCGGGGGTGGGAACAGGCTAGGAGATGGGATACTGAAATCCCGTCTCATTAGAAGGAAGGCACCTCAGCAGTGCAAGTACCCACTCCTCGTACTGCACTACGCTATCAGTTATGGATATTACCCAAGTACCTAGTGTGGGGCTAGAACCCCTGAGCTGCCGATCTTCTGGCCACTGGCGCAAGCATGCTACCTACTGAGCCACTGGCATTGATGTTGGCCTACCCATGATCCTTCTTACTGGCCTCAAAGGTTCTTCCATATTGCCTGACGGGTCCCCATCCTATGGAGAAAGCTCCTCCATGGCGGGCCCCAGGCACTTGTGAGATGAGCAGGGGAGCCAGTGGAGGTAACATTGGAGCATAAGCATAGGTGGAGCTGCAGTGTCTTCTGCCCTTATGGTGAATTTTTGTTATTCGTCCCACTGTCCTCCCATTCTAGCAGCCTATATGACATGGCAACTGTCTTGGGGGGGTGGAGGTGTCACAGAATCACCCACAAGTTCCAAGGCCACCCTTAGCCCTCAACAGGTAGGTGCTGAAGCTGTGCAGGAGCCCCTCCTCATTGGTCTAGAGGTCACAGGGGGTGGGCTCATACAGCAAACTTGGTTCACTCAGCTGATACAGCTGGGCCTGTTTCAGTTTCTTAAACATATGGGAATATATTAGAATACAAAAAAGAATGGGTCACACTAACAGACACAGATTGATCTGCCAGCATGCCAGTATATCTTCAGCCTGATTTAAATCTGATTTGCAGGAGTTTCAACTTCCTTTCCAAGACTGGGTTTGTAAATCCTAATCTAGTACCCCTTTACACACTCTTTTCTCCATCATTTTCTAGAGGGGATTGTGGAGCATAATTATCATGTGAAATAGTACTACGTTACGCCCTTAGATCTTTGCCTTTGGCACATTTGAGAGTGTTTTTCACAGAAAACTATCGTGGTAGTGGCAATACTATAACTCCAGTAACAAGCGATTTCGTGCCAGAACCCTGACAGTGATATGAAACCAAGCCTAGATTTTTGCTCTGCAACTTGAGATTGGCTTATCTCTTCAATTTAGAGATTACTCAGAGCTTGCATTGACATCCACAAGTTGTTGCATACGAATGCATTTGTGACTTTGTGTATAAGAATACATTTTTGGTCCCATTCTGAGAAAAAGCAAAATAATAAAATTTGAAAATAAGCAAATGTGAGAACTCCACCGTTAAGATTTGCAGTTACGCTAACATTTGCCATTTTGATGTAAAGAACTTGGGTAACCTATTTTAACTATAGAAATAGCATAAAATGCTTAAGATGAACTGAGATTTATTTCTTTACAGTTTTACGAAGAGTTAAAGTTACATTTTTGGACACTGTTCTCCGAATCGAACACATACCTGAAAATTCCAAAACTGGAGTTGCACTTGAAGTTCGAATTAGCAGGTAAGTAGATACTGACACATGTTGTCATAGCTTCATCATTTCTTTGGCTCTGGGTAGCTGGTGGTTGATCTGTAGTGAAACATGCTGAGGCAGAGCCTGGACGCCTTTCTAAATTGAGATGTTTTATAATTATCCATAAACCGTATGTCTTATTGGCCTGCTGTTCTGTGATAAGATATATATGTCATTTACTGTAGAAAAAAAAGAAACAAGTATTGTAGTATCTTTTCTCTTTCACTACACATAAAAGATGGATCATTTTTCAGTAAACAATCACCAGAATGTGGTATTTATTTCTGTTTATATAACATTCAAAATATCTGTATTTATTTATTTAGTTTTTGTTGACCGGGTAAGTGCACTAGACATATTCTGCCTATTTTCAGGCACGACTTGGGGGAAGGGGATACGGATGAATCCCTACTGACTTTGAACCAGATTAAGCTGCTGGTGGTATTTTTAGTGAATGGGGGGAAATTTGGCCAGGGCACTGGGGAAATTCCCCTATTCTGCCTGTAGGAGGAACTGCTGGTCATGAGAATGGCCACTTGGTGTGGGGGCTCAGGAGCAGATGGACGTTGTGTGGTAGGGGAGCTGGCCTCCTTCCCTACCTTTGATTGCATCTAGTAAAAACATTTCTTTTACCTATCTTTTTACATATTAGTTGGCTTTTTCTTAACCCCTAAAGTTATTGAAGTCACATTATACAGTATTTTGTTTCAGGCTGTATGGGGGAGCCGACTCAACCCCCTAAAGCGCAATATATTATACTTACCTAAGAATCAAGGTGGTTTGGGGATGGTTAATCCCGTTGTTATGTTTACTACTATATATATTGAGGCCAGTACTATTCCACGTTAGACAGCCATGGATACCTTTATATGAACTCTCTTGCAGTCCATGGTTCCCTCAGTGGTCAACTGGACTCTCTTAGACTAGTTAAAAAGTCTAATGTATGCCCCCAGTATTTAAGAGACATTTTTGCCAAAATCAAAAGTTGGCAGTTAACTGCTAGAATGGTTAATAGTCAACACAGAATTTTTTTATATAAGCGGATTATTCATGATAAGTTTAGATAACTGGTTTCTTTTCCCTGCTGCCCAGTGCATATATTTACTGTGATGCTTGATTTTTTGAATAATCCCAGAATACCTGAGAAAATGTGGGACGTTCAATGGTTGTGTTGTTATAACCGGTTAAATATGAAAGAAAATCAAAAACATAAACAGTTGTCAGGAAGGACATGTGCCATACCTCAATGTTCTTCACAGTTAGAGTCAATGTCTCATTTATTTTTTAACTGTACCTATATTTCAACCTTTTGGTCTCTTGCAGCTCAAACATGGAATATACCCAACCCTAATCATCTTACATTAGAAGTATTGCTATATGGGAATTTTGATGCAACCTGGAATGTGTGGGATATGTCTACTTTGCAAGTAATTCTCACTGTTGCAAAATGGCATATATGGAATTCTCGCTGCTGGTATACTTTACAGCAAAACACAGTAACCCTTATTGAATCATTGGAAAAGATTGTGTGGGACATAAAATTGATTTATCGGAAAGAGGTCAAAAACAGATCTCATAACTGGGTGTTCCAAGCTTGGAGGAATCTCCCTTGGGTTACAGACTCTGATGTACCAATTACTTGAGTGCTATACTACTCAGTGTGTCTTTATTATATATTTTTTTGCTGTTTTGTACACTGCATCCTCTGACTTCTATATTGTGATGTTTTGTGGTTTTTCCTTTATTTATAATTGTATTTCATGTGTGTATGATTTTCAATAAAAACTAAATGCCCCTACTCTTTTCGAGAAGTGCCATGGGATCTTTAACATCCACCTGAACAGGCAGATGGGACCTCGGTTTCAATCAAAAAATTAATCAAAATCTTTATTTATCCAGGCAAACACCATTGAGCAAGCTCATTTACAAGGTGGACCTGCATCACACAAGGTCAGGTAGCAAAGCATTTATATACGGGCAAATAAGCAGTAAGTGAAAGTGTACAACAGTGCAGGTTGGTCTGCATCAGACAAGTCAAGTAAAAATACATTTATGTTCAGGTAGAAGACAGTCAGTATAGGTGTACGTGGTGATATAACAATAAGGTAGCAAGTAAGTAATAGTTGGTACTAGATACAACAAACATACACATGGTGTAGATACAACAAACATACACATGGTGTAGATACAACAAACATACACATGGTCTAGTATTCCTGCAAGGTTAAGGCATTTTAGTCCAGCAGAGAGAGTAGCTGCATTGGATGCTACTAGCGAAGAGAAATACATAGTCAGTTTTATAAAACCCAAGCATGTAAAGGAGGAGACATGTCAGGAGAAGTGGGCAGACAGTGGAGGGGGTCTGGTACTAGGATAATACTAGAAGTGAAGGTATGAGATGCTGTGGGTATGCAAGGATTGGGAGGTGTGGAAGGGAGGATTAAGGGCAGTGAATTAGTAGGTGGCTCGAGGACAAATTATGCGATGATGCAAAATGGAATGAGGTTGGGAAAAGCAGGAAGGATGTGGAAGGGGCAGTGTAAATCAGCTAGGATAGATGGAAGCAGTCGCAGGCTTCTGTGATGTATTTTGTATATAAGGTCTTAAACACAGTAAGACTAACAGGAGTCCTCAGTTTCAATGATTTCTGCAGCACATTCCAAAGCAAAGGCAGTATGAATCCTATGGCAGCTCTTCCAAAACGCGTTAGGGCCTCAGGCACTTTCAGAGAAATCAGTGAGCAGCTTCTTAGGGCGTAGGTTCCAGACACATTAAGAGGCAGACAACCAACAATGTACTATGGAAGGCTGCCAATGATAACTCTCTATGTCCAGAGAGCCGCATTTTTATTTCATCTGTGTTGTAGGGAGGTCCAACCTATGGCCGTATATAAAGAGCAGTGATGGGTGGAGGGGGAGAGACCAGAGATAAAACACAGGGCTCTGTGGTAAAGTATGTCCAATTTACCGAGGTATGAAGTAGCACATTGGCTGTATATAAAGTCAGCGTAGTTAATTAGGGAGAGGAATGTAGAACGTAGGTTTAACGTCTCATCCAAAAGACAGCACCTCAGGAGTGCAGCACCCCCCTCATGCTGCACTACAGAGCCACTATTAGGATTTAACTGAACTGCCTGGTGTGGGGATAGAACCCACAGCCTTCTGATCTCCCGGCCTCAGAGGTGAGTGTGCTACCTGCTGAGCCACTGACACTGTATCACAGAAAGTATAAACATTTCTCTCTAACAGCAGGCATTCCACAAGTAACTAATTCTAGGGACATGGATATGTTGTTCAATCCACACTTATTGGCAGGTTCCTTGCTGCTTTAAATCTTGCCGTAAGGTCTTCAAGCTGGCTCCTCCTACCCACCTGGGTGGTAAAACTCTCGGCTCCGCCCCATGGCGCCAGATCTTCCTTACCACTTGGAAGCTCAGGTTCCCTCCTTAGCGCTCTGTGTTTTAGACTGGATCCTAACTCTTCAGTTCGTCCGGGGTGGTTTGAAGTTTTCTAAACTTGAGTCTTCATCTTCCCTCGGCGGCTCGATGGACAAATCTATTCCGGCTTTCGGAGGTGCCCTTGCGGGCAGAAAATGTCAGGACGGATCCGCACTCCACATGCGTCTACTGCCTGAGGCCTAGATCACGACCCGCAGGCTGCGAGTTGTGCTGCTCTTCTCGCCAACGCCCTGGATGATCGGCTGTCCCATTGAAGCTCTGGCGCCAATGGTGAAGCCGCTTTCCCACCGTAAAATCTAAAGAGGCTTGTTGGCGGTGTCCGCGGCGGCTGGCTCGGCTGAGCACCTCGAGCAGATGATCTTCCTCCTCCTCAGCCGCGGCATTTATCCCGCTCTCTCCGAGTTCCTTGTACACGGCTTCGTTCAAGGAGCTTTGTCAGTCCCTTTCCACGAAGGGAGAGGGGCCATCGGGACTTTCTTCTCGGCCCAAGAAGAAGGAGTCGAAGGGTAAGTCCCACCGTCAGCGTTCGTGGGAGCGGGAGAGGTCTCCTTCCCCGGACAGCCGACCGTCGACTTCGGTCGAAGTTGCGGCTCAGGCCGCTGGCTTCATGGTGTCCCCATCAGGCCAGCCTGCCGAGACTCCCATCGACGCAGTTGAGATTTTTCTCGATCCGTTAGATGGGCTGTCAACTGGTGAAGCCGAGAACCCACCTTCACCGGTTCCCCCGGTGGAGACCAAGGATCTGCCTGTGCCTTCGGGGCCTCAGTCCCTGGTTAAAGTGCCCGAGCCGAGGGAAGAGTGGATGTCCCCCGGCCCTTTCCAGACCCACCCTCGATCCCCCCGAGGGTCTTGGTCTCGGTCTTGGACTTCATCTCGGTCACGCCATTCCACGACATTGGCGCTCTTGATCTCGATACGAGTAAGCGGGCGGCACATGCCTCCTCCTCGTCCTCTCTCGGATGAGGGGCTGGCTAGTAAGTTATGTCGGCACTACGAGGAGCTTATGTGGCAGCAGTTGCTGTTGTCCGAGTCTAAGCCGACTCCGGTCCAGACCCCGGCCATCAAGTGGCTGTCGCCCAAACGACCAAAGCAACCACTCGCCCCAGTCGAGTTGCCCGTTCCAGGGCCAGTTGCTCGGCCAAGACCAGCTGCTCCACTGATTGTGGTGGAACCTCTGCCTCCACAACCGAAGTCTGGGGCACTGACCAAGGATTCTTGGTCGGGTCACGGCCTGCCCCACAGGTTGTCGGTCACCCTCACTCCCGACCATCCTCGGCAGGTAGAGGGTGGCTCAGGGCCGAGGCAGCTCTTCGCAAACTCTTCGGAATCCGACAACGACTCCTCCCTGTTCTCCAGGCAGGTCGACCTGGAGTCCTCCGGGGGCCAGTCTTTGGACGATAGCCCATTGTCCTTTTTGGGTCTGCTTTGACTCATCTCGGAGTCCACCGGGATGCAGCTCGAGCCCGTGTCCAAACGGGCCAAGTATCCTCTGACGGAGATACTGGACTGAGGGGATTCCCCCACGGAGGCCTTTCCGGTGGCTGAGGCCATTGTCAGCCCAGCCTTGGAGCTCTGGCAGCGGCCTGCTTCCTGTCCTGCGCCCTCAGCCAGGATGGCCAGGAAGTATCACGGTCCCTACCCGCTCTTTGCCGGTTTCTCAGAGCACCCCTCTGCCGAGGTTAGTCACCAACAGCGTTTTCCGGCGTTCCGGTAACGCTCGGGGCGTGGTTAAGCGCCCTGACAAAGAGTCCAAAAAGCTGGACTTTGCGGGGCGCAAGGTGTACGCTGCATCCTCCCTCGGCCTCCGACAGGCCAGCTCGGCCGTGCTGATGGCACACTTCTCCTACGCCCTCTTGGGCTCCCTGGATGAGGTTGTCCCTCATCTCCCGACCGACCTGCAGACCATGGTCCACCAGGTGGGGGACCAGGGTAGGGCGGTGGTGAAGCAGCAGCTTCAGACTGCTCTGGACATAGGTGATTCCTGTGCCAGGTCAGTAGCGGCCGCGTTGGCCATGTGCCGCAGGGCGTGGCTGAGGATATCCACCTTCACAGCGGATACCCAGTACAAGTTGGTGGACGGTGCCTTCTTGGGGACTGACCTCTTCGGCCCTGGAGTGGAGGGACACCTCCAGCAGATTGAAAAGTCCAATGCCACCCTGGACTTGGTCACCTCCACCCAGAGGGACAAAGGCCTCCATCAGCTACAGCAGAAGTCCTTTCGTCCTTCAGCCCCTGCATCTCGACCGGCCCAACAGCACCAGCAACAGGTCTAGTAGGCTCGCGCTTGGCGTCCCAAACCCAAGCCGGCGGCTTCCTCCAACAGGAAGCAAGGAGATAAAGGCCCAGGAGGTCCCTCAGCCGGTTCCTCCTCCAAGTCTGCCCAGTGACTGGTTGAGGGGTGCCGCCCCCAGCCTCGTCACTTCCCCCTGGGTTCCCCCCATGGGGGGATGGCTCCGCCACTTCCTTTCACCTGGTCCGCTATCACCACGGACCGCTGGGTGTTGGAGGTGGTAGGGAAAGGCCTGCCTCTGGAGTTCGAGCAGGCTCCACCCTTTCGAGCCGTCACCCCTCGGGGGGGCCACGGGGTCCGCTGCCTCGCTGTTGGCCTGCCGAGCTGATATTGCCCTGCTCCTGGAAAAAGAGGTGATCAGGAAGGTGGCGGATCCTCCTCCAGACCCGGGGTTTGTGTCCAGGTACATCCTGGTCCCAGGACGGACAGGGGGCTGGCGCCCCATTCTCGACCTGCACGACCTGAACAGCTTCCTAAGGTCTTGGACCTTCAGGATGGTCACTCTGGCTCAGATAATCCCATCCTTGGAACGAGGTGTGTGGTTCTGTTTCCTGGACCTCCAGGACGCGTTCTTCACGTCCCAATCCGTCCGTCTCATCAGAGATTCCTCCGTTTCAGAGCAGAGGGATCCCTTTATGAGTTCCAGGCCATGCCCTTCGGCCTCTCCCTAGCTCCCAGGGTCTTCACCAAATGCATGGCAGTGGTGACAGCATTCCTGAAGCGCCGAAGGGTCCGGGTGTACCCCTACCTGCACAACTGGCTGATTGCAGCCCCCTCCAGAGTGGAGGCGGAGCAGTCCAGAGATCTGGCCCTCCAGGTTTGCTCTCAGATTGGCCTCCTCATCAACGAGGCCAAGTCGGAACTCGTGCCGAAGCAGGTGATACTCTTCATCGGGGCAGAGCTCAACTCTCTTCGAGCCAGAGCTTGGCTCCCAGCGGACAGGGCCGAGGTTCTTTCCTCCCTTGCCCAATCATTTCTGGTTGGGCAATCGCGCCCTGTCCGAGACATCCTGTGCCTCCTGGGCCTCATAGCGGCCTGCACCAGTGTGGTCTGTTGTGCCCGTTGGTACATGCGTCCCCTTCAATGGGGACTAGCCAGCCAGTGGTCACAATGCTGCGATCCGTTGGACCAGCCCGTGACAGTGACCCAGGAGATGTGGAACGCTCTCCAGTGGTGGACCGTTCCAGCACATCTGCAGGAGGGCATCCCGTTCGTCCGCCCCGAGCCGACGGTCTCTCTATCGACCGATGCATCTCTGATGGGTTGGGGTGCCCATCTGGGGGAGCACAGAGCGCACGGCCTCTGGTTCCCTTGGGAGTCCCGATGCCATATCAACCTGCTGGAGCTCTGAGTGGTCCACCTAGCTCTCACCGCCTTTGCTCCGTTTCTACGGGGTCAAGTGGTTCAGGTCCAGACGGACAATACCACGACCATGTACTATCTGAACCGCCAGGGCGGGACGCGCTCCATGCTGTTATGCAAGGATGCTCTCCACATATGGTCCCTCGTGCGCAGCCTGGAGGCGGATCTCCTAGCCATTCACGTGGTAGGCGCCTGCAACACCCTGGCCGATGCCCTAAGCTGGATAGGGACTGCGTCTCGTGAGTGGTCTCTCCTGCCGGAGGTAGTACAAGATCTCTTCTCCCACTGGGGCATGCCTCAGGTGGACCTGTTTGCCTCTAGGGAGAATGTGAAGCTGAGTCTGTTCCATGCCCGCCCCCCCCCTCAGCAGGGCTCGCTGCAGGGGGATGCCTTCTCGAGGCCGTGGACCCCGGGCCTCTTTTACGCCTTTCCCTCATTTCCCTTGATCCACAAGGCGCTTCTCAAGGCGAGGAGGGACAAGGCGCAGGTGATTCTGGTAGCCCCAGACTGGCCCCGCCAGTTCTGGTATCCAGATCTCCTCAGCCTCAGCTCCAGGCTCCCGAGGCGGCTTCCAGCCCACCCAGACCTGATCTCAGTCAACCAGGGGAAGGTATTCCATCCAGACCTTCAGTCCCTGCACCTGTCGGCCCGGTTCCTGAGCGGCTAGAGTTCCAGGCCTTGGGTCTTTCCGACGAGGTCCTTAACGTTGTTGAGGTGTCCCGTAAGGAGTCGACCAGGAAATACTATGCCTTCAAATGGAAGAGATTCTCCATTTGGTGTCAGGGGAAGGGCTTGGACCCTTCCACCTGTCCCTTGGCAAGCATTTTGGACTATCTGTTGTCCCTTTCTCAGCAAGGGCTTCGGTCGACGACCCTTAAGGTGCACCTGGCAGCCATCTCTGCTTACCGGGCGCGGGCCGGGAAGCAGTCGGTGGCGCAGGAGAAGGAGGTCGGGTGCTTTTTCAAAGGCCTTGACCACATTTCCCCTCCAGTGCGAGAACCTCCACCTCTGTGGGATCTACTGCTGGTATTGGCCAAGCTCATGGGAAAGCCATTTGAACCAGTGCACAGGTGCGATATTTCCCATCTGTCGTGGAAGACCGCCTTCTTGGTGGCTATCACGTCAGTCAGAAGGATGGGAGGGCTCCAGGTGCTTTCCATCGAGTCTTCTTATCTGGTCTTCCACGGGGACAAGGGTTGTCCTGCGCCCCCACCCGAAATTCCTTCCGAAGGTGGTGTCGGAGTTTCACCTTAACCAGGTGTTGACTCTGCCGGTGTTCTACCCCAGTCACACCTTGGAGGCCGAATATAGGTTCCATACTTTGGACCCTAGCAGAGCGCTCGCTTACTACAAGAAGCGGATGGCTGAAGTTTGGGAAGAGGTTCGCCAGCTGTTTGTCACCTACGCTGAAGCCGCACCTGGCAGACCTGCAGCCAAGCGGACGATAGGCAGGTGGGTCACCTCCTGCATAGAGCTGTGCTATAGGTTGGCGGGCATGGAGCCTCGCAGAGGGATAAGAGCTCATTCTACCCGCCATACCTCTGCATCGGTAGCTGCTTCCAGGGATGTCCCTATCCAGGATATCTGCAGGGCTGCTACCTGGAAGTCAGCATATACCTTTATTACCCACTACCACATCGACCTTGAGTCACGCCGGGATGCTGGTTTTGGGGCCTCGGTTCTCCAGTCTCTATTTCCCAAGTAAGTATCAGGGGTGTGCGCCTTGCCCCCCTCCTCCCGGAGAACTACTAGGAGTCTGCCAATAAGTGTGGATTGAACAGCATATCTATGTCCCTAGAAATACAGGTTACTCACCTGTAACAGGAGTTCTAGGAATGGTATATGTTGTTCATCCACACGACCCACCCGACCTCCCCGGCTTCGACGCACAACCTGGCTTCCAGCGGGCTAGATCTGGCGTCATGGGGCGGAGCCGAGAGTTTTGCCACCCCGGGTGGGTGGGAGGAGCCAGCTTGAAGACCTTCCAGCAAGATTTAAAGCGGCAAGGAACCTGCCAATAAGTGTGGATGAACAACATATACCATTCCTAGAACTCCTGTTACAGGTGAGTAACCTGTATTTATACCTCATAGTTGTGGGTCACCTTGTGGGAGGTCCAGCAGAGTGTTGGGATTATGCCATGAAGGAAGTCAAAACTCTAATAGAACTGCAAGAGAGGTCACGTCCGCATCATTAATTCACTGAAGTAGCAAGCTAAGTGGGGAAGCAATTGCCTACACCCCCCCCCACACACACACACACGTGTAACTAGTATAGTGTTCTTAATTCAAGGGGTGCCTGGCACTATTAACTTATTATATACATGTTCCTTTGTGGTGGGTGGCCATGGGCTATTAATTTTTATGCCCAAGCTGGCGCTTTCCCCCTGGTTTTCCAGTGGTAACATTTATGGGGGCCAGTCTGAGGCGAGTTTAAAACAATGTACATGCATCAGTATATTTATTTAGTGCTTTATAGAGCAGTGGTTAAGGGCACTGAGCTGCATACCTTGAGACTTGGGTTTGAATCCCATCATCCCCCACTTACATGCTGTGCAATCCTGAGCAAGTCACTTTTACTTCCTTGTGCTCCTAGGTTGCACCTGGAAACAAACTCCGGCTTAGTGTGCCTTTCCTGGTTAAACTGTTTCCATTTCCCATTTCTTTAATGGAGTATGCCTGTAACACAAGAGAGTAAACCATTTATTTTTTGAAAAGGGTTGCAGAGCAGCAGCTGCTCTGTGTCACACAGCTGCTGTGAGAGGGAGAGCCGAGTGGGCTCTAGAGCTTAGCGCTGCCATGCTGTCTGTAAAAGGTGGGTCCTGGCTGGGGGATGCTGAGCAGGTAGAGAGTGAACTGCTACCACAGTTGCAAGGCAGGCTGCAAGTGTGCTCCCAGCAGTCCCAGACCACCATTGTGTAAAACACGTACATTTAGTTGACAGGCAGCAAATGCCAGGGACATGAATTTGGGGACTGACTAGTAAAAGAATTCAAGATAAATAAAAGAGATGAAATAAGAAAGAGAGTGTGACCATACTTAATGGGGATGGGCTCACACTGCAAAATGGGTACCATTTTAAGCAGCAACAGGCTGCCAGGAAACACACCGGTAGCAAATATTCTATGAAAACAATAAACACACAAATAAATAAAACAAAGCGAAAGAGGGCTATTGCTCGGTCTGAGAAACAGAAGCATCTGAGTATTATGCCCTAGAAATACATAGTTATGAAGACCAAGCTGTTTACTGACAGTGGGTCAGAGAATTACAAGAGCAAACTTAAACTGCAGAAATGTGCACAACTTTTTTTCTGAACATTTTATCTCCATCATTACATATCAGAATGTCAGACATGGTACAATTATAGTTTGAGAGGTGGCTCATCAGGTAAAATTAGTCCCATTTATCAGAGTGACTTGGAAAGGTGGGTGTCACTGACCTGCAAAGGTGGAGTGGTCTTGGAGAAAAGCTTGTAGTCCAGAAGCCATGCTGGCTGGCAGGGGAAGTTAAAGGAGTACCTTGGAGAGGGAGGGTGCTCATGGGCAGGAGTATCAGACTGGAAGTGGAACCCTTTGGACAGCCCCTGGGAGGGGAGGAGTTTTAGCCCACAAGATTTGCATGTATAAAAATCAGCTACAGAAAAGTAAAAAATGTCAAGATTTAAAGGAGTTAATTAAGCAGCGTTTTCCCCCTCCACGAAAGTGTCTCAGTGTAAATAAGACTCTCATTTTCTGCATAGTGGGAACTTCAGTATAATTGAGCAATAAGATATCACCAGGGGCTACATTAACTGTCAATCACCCCTAGTGGTATAATGTGGTATGAGACACAGCTAAGTGCCACATGCCCTAGGGGGGGACTAACTGAAGATTACTGTAACTCCTGGTCATACCTTCTTGCTTTATAACAGTTTCATGCTGGTTACGAATGCGTATTACTTGGTTTACTTGGTTATTTTGAGAAAAAAGGCAGAGGCCCATCTAGATTTTTTCCCCACGTACAGTGGGAACATTTGGAATTTTAATCTCATTGCTAACCATTTATCTACAGCCTTTTTAAATGATTCAATGTTAACTGAATCCACTATTTCTTGTGGTAACCTGTTCCATAATTTCGGTGCTCTTAATGAAAAGAAGTTTAGTCTTAAATTAGTTTTAGCTTTAGGTACCATAAGTTGTTTGATATGGCATCTTGGGACAATACGTCGGGTGTCATGAGCTAATCCGCATTTATTCATCAAATCAGGGTTATTAAGTAGCTTATATATTAATAATAAATCCCCCCTAGCCCTTCTTATCTGTAGGGAATGTAAACCAGTAAGTGATAGTCTTGATTTGTAAGGTAGCTTAGCTAATCTGGGAATCATTCTAGTTGCACGTCTCTGAACTCTTTCTAAACAATCAATATCTGTTTTTAGGTGTGGGGTCCAAAAGGGAGACTCATAATCGATAAGAGGTCGAACACTTGATCTGTAAAGGGCCATAATACACTGCTCAGATTTATTTACAAAAGATCGATGAATTTGTCTTAATAAGCCATTTGCAGTATTTGCTACCTTTGTACAATGATTTTTTGAAGACAGCTTAGTGTTAATTAAAACACCCAAATCCCTTTCCACACATGGTGACTTCAATAATGAATTATAAATGAAATATTTATTTCGGGGATTATGGAGTCCAAAATGCAGGACAACACACTTGTCCACATTAAACTCCATTAGATTGTCAGTAGCCCATTTTTCAATTGACTTTAAATTGGAGGTTAGTGAATTAAATTCTGACAAATTATTTACTAGACCCCCAAGCTTCGAGTCGTCAGCAAATTTAGACAACCAGTTGTTATTTGTTACCTGCATATCACTTATGTAAATAAGAAACCAAACCGGACCCAACACCGAGCCCTGCGGCACACCACTAGTGACCGCTCCTAATTGAGATTGATAGTTATTTAATACTACTCTCTGGGTTCTATTTGTTAACCAAGCAGAAACCCAGTTGATTAATTGATCTGAAAAACCTAATGAATACATTTTATTAATCAAAATATTGTGGGGTACTTTGTCAAAGGCCTTACTGTAGTCTAATAGGATAACATCCATTTGGTTTTTGTTATCCAGGCCTTTGCTAATATTGTTGTGGAATGAGATCAGATTTGTTGTACAAGAATGGTTTGTCTTAAATCCATGTTGGGTATAATCAGTAATTTTTAATTCGATCATTTCTTTTTCCAGAAGAGATTTAATCAATGTTTCCATTATTTTACAGATTATAGAGGTAAGGCTTATTGGACGATAGTTTTGGACTACAGATCTACTACCCTTTTTATAAATTGGTGTAACAAAAGCCGTTAACCAATCTAGAGGAATCTCTGCATTGTGAAGGGATTTGATGAATATTAATTTTATAGGACGTGCTAAAGCCTTAGCAGTTTGGGTTAGGAATCTGGCATTAATTTGATCCGGACCTGGGCTTGTAGTTTTCTTTAAATTTGTTATAAATAGCAATATGTCTGATACCTTAATGTTGTATACATGAGTTAGTTTAGTATTGGCACTTATAGATTTTTTAGGTACAAAAGAATCTTTTCTTGAAAAAAATGAACAAAAATAAGTGTTAAAAAGATTAGCTATATCTGCATCTGATTGTATAGTACTACCGTCATGAGTTATTGGCCCTATCTTATGCAAACTACCTTTTTTATAATTTAAATATGAAAACAAGGATTTGTATCCATCCTTAGTATGTGCCAGCTTGAATTCTAATTTTGATTTGGCTTGTTTAATCGTATGTTTAAGTTTTTGTAAAGTTTTTTATACTGAAGAAATGTTTCGTTTTTATTGGTACTAAGAGTGTTTTTTAATTTCTTGAACAATTTTCTTTTTTTTTTTTGATTTGTAAGCTAATAGATTTATTAAACCATCTAGGTATTCTACCATTTCTATTGTATTTATTTTTGATTGGAACATATTTCTTTTCTAAAAAATAAATTAGATCTTTTAATACAATCCAGGCCTCATTTGAAGAAATCCTGGAAAACCTGATCCCACTGTATTTATTTGATTTCCCTATTTATACTGTTGAAGTCTGCACTATCATAGTTTTTATATGTTGACTTGTTGATTTGATTATATTTTGCTCCCATTAAATCGAACAATATAGAAAAATGATCACTATTTCCCAAGGGATCCAAAATTTGTATATTGGATATTTTGTGACTAATATTAGTAATAAGGAGATCCAAAATATTAGTACCTCTAGTAGCGGACGAGATTAGTTGAACTAGTCCATTATCTGTTAATACTTTTTATAAATAGAGCAAGATCAAACAGGCATTTAAATTTTTTTAATATACGAGCTCCAGTAACCTGGAATAGCTTACCAAAGAAAGTAGTTGAAAATACGACATTTAATACATTTAAATTGGAATTAGACAAATTTCTGTTTACAAATATCAAGAAATATACTAATATATAAGCCCACTATGAGTGGGAGACAATTAAATGGGCCTCGGCCTACTTTGTCTAGACTTACCAAGTTACCAAATACCAATAAAAATTCACAGTCATGGTTGTTATATCCTGAATTTGTGGACCAATCTATTTGAGGCATATTAAAATCGCCCAATATTATTGCATCGTTTAAACTTGTAAAATGGATTAGATCATTCATTAAAGCTTTCCATGTATTTGAATCACATGCTGGGGGGTTATAACAATTTCCAATTGTTATTTGTTGGAGCCCCTGAGGTTGTATTACCACCCAGATACTTTCTGGGTCATTTGGGGCTGGTATTTCATAGGAGGGGATATCATCTCTAATATATAGACATACCCCCCTTCCCTCTTTTGGACTCTGTTTTTGTGATAGAGTCGATAACCCATTAAATGTTGACTCCACTGGGAATGAGAATCCCACCAGGTTTCAGTCACTGCAATTATCGCTAAATTCAATAATTTACTTTTTGCTTCCAGCTCTGAGAGTTTAGATATATTAAGAGAACGAGCAGTTAATGACAGGATTTTGAAAGTTGTTGGTGACTGATTCTTGGATTTAATTAGAGACGTGGGTTGATTCCCATTCTCCCCTTGTTTATTAGTTTAAATGATTATTTATAATGTTCAGAAAGGATTTACCCAACATAGTACTGCCTCTTCTACTCAAATGTAGACCATCCCAACAATACAAGGGGGATTTGTCCACAAAGTTTTTTCCAGTGGGTTAAGCATGGAATATTCTGTCCAATACACCATTTTCTAAGCCAGTTGTTAATGGATTTAATTGTATCAGTCAAATCCTGAGTGGCTCTGGGAACTGGTAAAATTTCTGAAAAACAAACTGTACAACCCTTGTCCACAAGCAAATTATTTAATGCCACAAATCCTGTTTAAGTTTATTGAGAGTGAAATTGTTCTGGATATTGTTTACGCCTGCATGAATTATAACAAAAAAATTTGGGTCTGCGTCTTTTAAAATGCTAGGGATTCTGGTAGTAATGTCATTTATCTTTGGCCCCTTAAAACTAGAACAAGTTCGATTTAATTTGTCAGGGTTGCAAATCGCCTTATCTAGGTGTTTAACAAGGGAATCACCAAGAACAAATATCTGCTTCGGAACATCTTCAAGATTTGAAACCCCAACTGATTTAGGCATTAAGGGTGAAGTTTTGGAAACTGGTAAATGTGAAGACAAAGTATCCAAAGTAGAAAAAACAGCTGGTACTAGATCATTGTGTCTTATCTGAGTTATATTTTTTGACATGGTGGTTTCCAAAGATATAGGTCTCAGAAGATTATTTGTATTTAACTTTGGATAATCTACCAGAGTGTTTGGAAAATAGTTGTTTCCTGAGATGTAGTATCTTTTAATACTGAGAAACTATTTTGTAACGGAATTTGGAAGGATTTATATATTTGCCCCCCTCTTCGTTTAGTTTTTGGTTTGGGAATCATTGCCCACTCTTCCCCTTCAAACTGGTTTTGAGGGTTTATACTTTCTGACCTTTTGGTTCAGGCATAGGAACAGCTGCAGGAGTTTCCAGAAACAAAAAGTTCAACTGCCTGATCAATAAATGATTCTAAGCTAGTTATGTCACTATCTGCTGGTTTTTGTCTAAGAACAACAGTGATTTGATCTTGAAGGGAGGATATCAACACACAGTTATTACAAATAGGTTCAATCTCCGAGATATCTAAGCCAAACATCCTGCAACGGACACATTGTTTATACAGAACATCCATATTGTTAAAGCAATTTCTAATCTACTTAGTAGATGGGAAGGAATAATTTTACCCCATTATAAACACAGTTTCAATTTTTGAAGTTTAGCATATTTTCCGCTATACACGTAAAACAGCGTTGAGTCTTTCTGACGTCTTGGCGCTAAGTCACTCACCCGCTCTTCTGCCCCGCCGCTCTGACACAGTAAATATAACTCCCAACCCGAAGTGCAAATGAAGGCTCCCAGCCTGCTTTAGCCCCGTGATAAGGTTTTTAAAAAACAGCCCCCACGCTATTGTAGAGTGGTGCACAGTCTAAAAGATTAATTTAGTTTTCTGGACAGATAGTCCTCTGCCCGTATTTCACGGGCCTCAATTATGATAGTACACAATCACACTGACAAAGTATATCACAAGGTGTATCAACAAGGCTGAGCAGAACAGTGTCTAACTCTGCTGCTGTAAGTGCTATGTGAGAGAGTTTGGTCTTTAAATAGCTCCCAACCCGGAAGTAGAATGAAGGCTCCCTGAGCCTGCTTTAGCCCCATATAAGCAAGTTTTTTATAAAAACAGCCCCCACGCCTATCGTAGCGTGGAGACATAGTCTAAAAAGATTAATTTAGTTTTCTGGACAGATAGTCCCTCTGCCCGTATTTCACGGGGCTCAATTACTTGATAGTACACAATCACACTGACAAAGTGTATCAACAAGGCTGCGGAGAACAGTGAGCAGAACAGTGTCTAACTCTGCCGTTTTTCTTGATCGCTATGTAACATACAGTACAGTATACTGTACATATTACATAACGATCAAATTCTCAAGGTACACATATATTACTAATTTGAGACACAGAACATAGGGCTCCATAGGAACTGAATACTGGGAACATCCTGACTTGCTAAGATTACATCATCACGTTAGACGTTCCCAGCAGTCTTGGGCTCCGATCAGCATGGAGCTCTGAAAATGTTTCCTGGTTTTGGCGTTACAAAAAAACTCGACGAAAAGGCATTAAACGTTGGATTTTAAGGTAACTGCTTCTACGATTCAAAACCTTTCCCTGTCTGCCTCTGCTTCCACGGGAGGGTTTTTAAAACTGTATACCCCATTTGATGTATGTTTAGGTAGCCTTTAAGGTTTCCCTTGGTCTATTTTTAATATAAAAAATACTGCAGAAAGTCCAGAGTGTCGACATTTCAGCTAGGGAAGTGTAAAAGTGCTTACGAACATACGAAATTTGCCAGCAGATAAAGGCCTAGAGGTCTATCAAGTCTGCTTGAATGTGCAGCTAGCACCCCTTATTCTGCAGCTGCCCCTCCCTTCCACGATTCCCCTTCATTAACCCTCCCCCTTGTCCTGTCCCATCCTCGTTTGAAGCAGTCCACTGTTCTGCTGCATACCACTTCAGCAGGTAACGCATTCCACCCAACCACCACCCTCTCTGTAAAAAAGTGTCTCTCATCTCCTCCTGAACCTTCCTCGCCTCCAGTCTCATATCATGGCCCTGGTGGCCTCCCTCCCTTACTTTGAACAGCCCTCTGTACCGTCTTGTTTATTCCTTTCATGTATTTAAAGGTTTCAATCATGTCACCCTGTCTCTCCTCCTCCAGTGAGTACATGTTCAACTCCTTCAACCTCGCTTCGTATGATAAGTCCCCAGCCCCTTGATCATCTTTGTTCGCCTGGCGCCTGCACCCCTCCAGTAACTTAATGTCCCTCTTCAGATACGGGACGCCAGTTCTGCACGCAGTACTCCAGGTGTGGTCTAACTAATGACCTATACAGTGGCAGAATCACCTCCTCCCTCCTCGAGGATATACCCCTTGCAATACAACCCAGCATTTTTTGGCCTTTGCAGCTGCCTTCCTACATTGTGCCGAGTTGTTCATTGACCCTGTAATGAGCACACCCAGATCCTTCTCCTCCTCTGTCTGGGCTAGCTGCACTCCCCCTAGCTGGTAACTCCTCCTTGGGTTCTTCATCCCAAAATGCAGCACCTTGCACTTTTTGGCATTAAAGCCCAGTTGCCAGGTGTCTGACCAGGTTTCAAGCTTTGCCAGATCATCCTGCAACCCTTACCATTCCCCTAGATCATTCACTACCACGCCTACTTTGGTATCTTCAGCAAACAGACTGATCTTGCTCTTGATGTCCCATGATATGTCTGCAATGAATATCCCAAACAACACTGGTCCCAGCACCGAGCCCTGTGGAACACCGCTCGTCACTGCCCTTGGGTGTGAGAGCTCCCCACCCACCACCACCCTCTGTTGCCTTCCCTGTAGCCAGTTTCCTACCCATCTCACCAGCTTTGCACCCGCCCCTGTGCCTACTAACTTCCTTCCCAGCCTTCCATGTGGCACTGAGTCGAATGCCTTACTGAATTCCAGATACAGGACATCCACTGCATGGCCCCTGTCCAGTTGCCTAGTTACCCAGTCATAGAACTCGACCGGGTTGGTTTGGCAGGATCTGCCACGTATGAAGCTATGCTGTCTGCTGTCCTGTAGTCCTTTGGCCTGTAGGAGGGCCACCAGCCTCTCCTTCAGGATAGTCTCCAATAGCTTACCCACGATGGATGTGAGGCTCACTGGTCTGTAGTTTCCCGGTTCATCCTTGGGGCCACTCTTGTGGAGGGGCACCACATGAGCCATCCTCCAGTCCTGAGGTACACACCCCGAATGTAGTGAGGCATTAAATAGGTCTGCCAAAGGTCCTGCAAGGACCTCTGCCAGCTCCTTCAGTACCCTGGGTGGATGCCATCTGGGCCTGGCGCCTTGTCCGCCTCAGTGCTTTCAAACCTCTCTCGAACTCTCTCTCTCCATGATTTCCCATCTGTCACCACTTCCCACCCTGCTTCTTCCATTTCTCCCACCTTGGGTGTCACCCCCCTCTTCTCTTTAGTAAATACTGAGCAGAAGTACTCATTTAGTGCTTCTGCCTTATCGCACCCTGCTTCCACCCAACCACCCTCCTTCCTAATCCTTACTATGTGGTCCTTACAGCTCCTTTTCTCCCTGATATACTTAAAGAAGTCCTTCTCCCCCTTCTTAATGCCTTGTGCCAGCCTGAGTTCCGTAGATGCTTTGGCTCCCCTTACTGCCCTTGTCACCTCCTTCGATTCTGTCAAGTACTCCTCCCTGTCCTCCCCCCTCCCTGTTTTCTTGTACTTCCTAAAGGCAGCTCTTTTCCTCCTTACCTTTTCCATGACCTCCTTGCTCAACCAGATCGGTTTCTTAGCCCTAGCCTTCTTGCTCTGGGCCATGCAGCAGGTTTTGATTGCCTCCAATATCCCCAGCTTTATGAGCTCCCACCTCTGGTTAGTGTCCATACTAGATTGAATTCTGGCCAGGTACCTTTTTACCACTTCCCCCATCCTCCCAAAGTCGGCCCTCCTGAAGTCCAGCACTATTGTGCCAGATTCCACTCCTTCCTTGCCCATATCCAATGTGAGCCATACTGAGTGGTGGTCACTCCCTGACAGCGAGCGGTTCCTCCACTGTAAGTTCTCTCACAAAGTCCCCATTTGCCAGCACAAGGTCAAGGGTATTCCCTAACCTGGTTGGTTCACTGACCATTTGCAGCAGGAAGCTGTCCTGAAGGCATCCAGTAGTACCTGCTCCTTCTGTTCCTGGTTGTTGGGGTGCTCCAGTCCACTCCTGGCATGTTGAAGTCCCCCACAATCACCACACTACCCTTCTCGCAGGTCCTCCTGATCTGTCCCGCTAGTTCCTTGTTCAACTCCTCCGTCCTGAGATGGTGGCCTGTACACCACTCCCATTCTAAGAATCCTATTCTTGGAATCCTGGATTTGCATCCAAAGTGACTCCGTAGTACCCTCCTCCCCTTCCTCCCTTACACACTTCAGTCCTTCCTTCACATATAGTGCCACCCCCCCTTCCCAATCACCTTGTACTACGAAATAACCTGTACCCTGGTACAGACAGGTCCCAGTCATTGTATTGGGTGGCCCATGTTTCCGTGATGGCTGCAATGTCCACCTCTCCCTCTGCCATGAGAACCTGTAACTCTGCAGTTTTCCTCCCAAGGCTCCTAGCATTAAGGGTAACCACCTTCCACCCTCCCCCACCCCCATCCTGCCCTCCTTTCCTAGCATCATCAACAGTACTTGCCATTTGTCCTTTGTCACTGTTATGGGGGGTAAGCTCATATGGTTTCCCAACCTGTGGTCTCTGCATATCTCTTCCCCAACTGCCACCCCTAGTTTAAATTCCCAACTTCCTCTATGTACTCCTCCATCCTCTGTAAGATCCATTTGTAAGATGTTTTGCTTACATTTAATTGTAGTACTTTTTTTTCTTATTTATGGAATGTGTATAATAATTCATGTGAACGGAGCAGAGCAGGCTCGGAATTTTCAGGGCAGTTTGTTAGAGATTCAAACTGGAGCATTCCATTGTCGCTCACCCTGCTGCAGAATTCCAACTTCGACTTCTCACTGATTGTTGCTGACATTTGGAACAGGGTAGCTGTTCACTCAGAGACTAGGATTTGGGTTTAACAAAGTTCAGTGGGTATAAAAGGAGCTACACAGCTCATTTTCAGAGAGATTGAGCAGGAAGTCATATAAAACATAGAAACATAGACTTTGACGGCAGATAAGGACCACTTGGCCCACCTAGTCTGCCCATTTCTAACCCCAGGAATCACTCATTATAATTAAACTGATGCAGTCAGCCTACTGTGTTGAACTGCCTGGAGAGAGAATGGAATTTAGAACTATATGCAAATGATGGAACTCTCATTGGGTCATGCCAATTTCAAACTGCTGCCCTAGCGACTGCTGTGCTCTAGGTGCTTCAGATTCTTTACTCCACCTGCCAGTGAAGACGTCTCTGAGTGCTCTCCTTCAGCTTACTTCTAAAACCTTAATTTGGTTGATAAGTACTGTTTAAATTACTGTATATATATTTTGAATTGCTGCCCTTACAAGTTTAGTTAGACTAGTTATTTAGTGTTTTGTTTGTTTTTATTGTTTTTTAGCGGTTCTCTTACGGTTCCACAGAACCAAGGGATCCGCTATTTCTGAGAGGTTTTTAAACAAAAATTGAGGTAAAAACTACTTTATTTGATGGTTCCCTTATGATTCCGTCTTCCAATTATATTTTAAACACTTTTTACTGTTTTTGCGGTTCCCCTTTTTCTTCAGGGAACCGATTGATGCTCGGTTCTCGGAACTGATAGCAGTTGCTTTTATTTAAAATGGCTGGTTCCAGGAAACCGATTCTTTTAATTTAGCGAATATTTACTGTAGCGTACTCAATGTCGGAGGTACCTGGTGCTATACCTAAAAAACGCACTGAACCCACAGTGTTAAAATATTGTGAGTCTTGTGGCCAGGTTATTGCTAAAGCTAGCTCGCATTCCATATGTGTTTTCTGCCAGGGAACTAGCCATATTTCTTCTAACTGTAAAATGGTAAGACTTTCTGTGTGCCAAGACCCTTAAGAAGAGGTCTAAAAAATTAGAAGAAATGGCTTCTACTTCTGCTAATGTATCAGAGGAAGCTCTTTCTGTGTCCAAAAGGACAAGTCTAAAGATTCTGACAAGGGTCCTGATAAGCCTGATCATGAGACAAAAAGGGCTGTGAAGACAGTGGCTGAGACTGTCCCTTCAAAAAAAAAAAAAAAATGTATATACAGTATATATATATATATATTTATATTTTAGAGGCAAAAAACTCAGTTTAATGCATCAGTTACGGTTGTTCCACAGCGACAAAAGCGAGGAAATTCGATGTTAGGGTTGAAACCCCCTTTGCACCTCAGCCCACCCCAACTGGATTGTAGATGCGCATTGGGGTCCACGGCCTAAGTGTCACCCCATCACATGTGGAAAGAAGCTGAGGAATAGGAGAATAAGGGGGACAGGACCGATGACCCCAGTGCACACCCCGATTCCAGTTGGGGGGGTGGGCTGGAGGGGTGCAAAGGGGGTTTCAACCCTAACATCGAACTTCCTCGCTTTTGTCACTGTGGAACAACCCTAACTGATGCATTAAACAGAGTTTTTTGCCTCTAATTTCCCTTTCTTTTGAGAATGATAATGAGAAATAGTGAATGTAATGCAGCGGCGGGAGCGCGGGGGTGATGTCTTGTCGCATTGTAACATTGTGCCCGCAAACGCAAATCGTAATGCACATGGTGACGCAAAGCGAAACAGAAAGAGGAACAGTACTGTAGACAGACATGTTAAAAACAACGGAAACGCAACCGCAAATGAAAACGCAAAGGGTAACGCACATGGTGGCGTAAACGTGAACGGTAAGTGAAACAGGTACGGAACCGCAAGCAGAAACGGTAATGGTAAGAGTAATGTAAGCGCACATGCTGGTTTTCCCCAAAAGCTGTATAGAGAAAGACAGTGAGTAGAAAGAATGTATGCAAAATAATGACTCTCGGAACACAAAAATCAGTAGTTGTAATAGTAAATTGCTTATATCTCAGTAACCGTACGACACAGAAAAAAAAATTTAAAGTCATGTATTATCATTTTCCTGGCTAGTTTTATATTTTTCGACAAAAACTCCGTATCTCGCACCTTGTTCAAGATACGGGCCCTCAAAAGCGCGGCGAATGCCGTAATGTTATCCTTTGGGGGAAAAAAACAGAAGTTCAGACTGCCATAACTTTTGAACAGTTTAATATTTTTTCATGAAATCTTCGAAAGGCACATCGGGGACCTCGGCCGTGACGCTCCTGAAGATTTTGGGTTGTCATAAAAACTGCTATGAACTTGTAGGCTTAACTCAGAGAATTCCAGAAAAGCTTGAACGCGACGCAGCAGATCACGCTAATAACTCCACAGCCGTGTGTCCAACCGGTACAAAACTTGGCAGATCCCAAGGTGTATGGGTCTTGATCTTGTATTCCAAATTTCAGGCAACCACAAAATGGTTGCAAAGTTATTAGGTGCAAAGTTTGGGTTTAACATGTAAATGGCTCTCAATTCCTTAATTATGGTAGCACTATCATATACTATAATATATATATATATATATATATATATTATCATTATATATCTATATATATGTATATAAAAGAAAGCATGTCGCTGCGCCTCCAGCCGAGAAGGCTAAGGAGCTCCCAGCAGACGAACGTCAAACTATGCCATCAGCAGAGGACATCGCCAAGGCACTACAAATTTTACAAGCATTGCAGACTGTTGGTCCAGTTCTAGCCTAGGTCCCAGCAGCCCAGGTGCCTCAATTTATTTACGAGGACACTGAGGTTGAAGAAGAAGAGGAGGAGGAGGGGGAACCCATAGAGACAGAGGTTTCCCCAGAGCAGGAGTTTGGCTCTCCTCCCAGGGCTCCTGAGGCTTACACCTTGCATTATGCCTTAGTCAAAAATATGGTTGACGCATTAAACCTCCCACTCCAAGAGACAGAGGAGGATGTGGAGGAAGCGGATTTTATGGAAATGATGGGGTTAGCCCCAACAAAGCATCTGCTACTGCCTATGCATAAGACCCTGAGAAAATCTGTATTGCAAATCTTGAAGACCCCAACCACCGTGCCTGGGTAGACAAGAAAATTGTCAAGAAATAGCTGGATAGAAACACTGCTGATTTTCTTTTTACCCATCCTGATCACGAAGGTGTGGTACAGACTGCAGCATGTGAAAAGTCCAGAATACTTCTGGCATTCCACCTCCTGATGAGGACTCTAGGAAAATGGATGGATATATATATATATATATATATATATATATATATGTTATATATATATATATATATATATATATAAAAAGGGGTTATATGGCTGCCTCACTCCATGTGAGGCAGGCAAACTACATGGCCTATTCCATACAGTACCAGAAATCACTTTGGAATTCTGTTTTGGCTACGTCAGACAGAATCAAGGGTGAAGTGGCAGTAGATTTACAGGAAACTGCCAGGGCTACACCGGATGCCACCAAGTACCAGTTCTATATTGCAGTGGATGTAAACGACACAGCAACAAGGCTTATGGCCCTTTCTTTTTCACTAAGATGATTTGCCTGGCTGAGGGCTACAAACTTGACCCCAGACACCCAGGCTATGGACCTCCCATGTGAAGGGAAACTCATTATTTGGTGACAAAACAGAAGCTTGCATGAAAAAAGTGGAGGAATACAAGGCTACTTGTAGAAGTAATTCCAGGGAAAGGCCTTCTTCCTCTTACAGGTCCTAGTTCAAGGGAGGCAGGGGTAGGGGTTCATACCCCAGGCCTTTCTTTCAGGATCAGGCTACACAACCCTACTAGCCACAGAGAGGTTATTACAGAGGAAGGGGCAGATGGTCCATAAGAAGGCCATCTCCTTACACACATCCCAGCCCACACACAACCCCTGACGGGCTGATCCAGGTCGCCTCCCTTCTACCACCACCACCTCCAGTAGGTGCAGACTGGCTCACTACCTCCAGGTTTGGAACCCCATCACCACAGACAAATGGGTCCTGGATGTAGTGAACCAGGGACTGACACTCCATTTCAAATCACCCCCAAGCTGAGAGCAGGAAACTTTGCCCCAGTCACCTCTGCAGGCAAGATCGTACTAGATGTAGAGGTAAAACACTTCCTAGCCATCAAAGCAGTGGAGACTGTATCCCTTGTGCAAGAGACAAAGGCTTCTAGTCAAGATACTTCTTACCAAAAAGAAAAATGGGGACAGGCAACCTGTTCTGGATCTCAAGCTCTTAAACACATTATGAACCCAAAATTCAAAACTGTGACTGTGTCAGTAATCATTCCCGCACTACAAAAAGGGGATTGGCTGGCATCCCTGGACCTCAGGGATGCCTATTTCCACATTCTTATCAGGTCAACCCATAAAAAGTATCTGGGGTTCAGGCTGGCCTCAGGCCACTGCAGTGTTCCCCTCCTATAGGAAGGGAGAAGAGGGCGGGGGAGTAGCTCTCTATGTAAGGGAAGGGATAAAAGCAACTGAACAAATGAGTAAACAGGGAGGAGAGGAGGCACTGTGGGTCACCTTAGAGACTGGAAATGGCACCACAGTCAGCACAGGGGTTGTATACAGACCCCCATGTCAGGGGGAAGGACTGGACAAGAATATGATAGAAGGCATACTTAGGATGGCAGAGAAAGGGGAGATACTGTTGATGGGGGACCTTAATATGCCAGATGTTAACTGGAGCACCTTTGCTGCAGCCACATCCAAAAGCAGGGCCATTCTTGATGCACTTCAGGTGGCATGCCTCAGACAGCTAGTTTTGGAACCTACTTGTGAGGGAGCAATCTTGGACCTTGCACTCTCAAATGGGGACAGTGAGAGGATCTCAGATCTAGAAGTGGGTAGCTATTTGGGAACAAGTGACCACCAAACAGTGTGGTTCACGATAAACTGAGCTACAGAGTCAAGCCATACAAAAGTGAGGGTTCTGGACTTCAGGAGGGCTGACTTTGGCAAGATGGGAAAGTACCTTAGAAAAGCAGTAGCAAACAGGCTAGAAGAAGGGGTGGAGCAACAATGGGGAAATATCAAAACTGCCATCACAGAGGCAACAAGCCTTTGTGTGAAGCAAATAAATCAAAAAGAAAGAAAAAGCCACTACGGTTCTCAAAAGAGGTGGAGGTGAAAGTTAGGGAGAAAAAAATAGCATTTAGGAAGTATAAGGAAACACACAGAAGGAGCAGGACAGAGAACTGTACCAGTTAAGGCAGAAGGAAGCAGGGAGGGTAGTCAGAATAGCAAAGGCCCAAACTGAGGAAAAGATGGCCAACTCAATTAAGAAGGGGTATAAAACCTTTTATGGGTATATCAGGGAGCGTAGAAAGACAAAGGGAAGGATAGTGAGGCTGAATAGAATGGATGGTGGGTGGGCAGAGAGTGACGGTGAAAAAGCGGGGATACTGAATGAATACTTCTGTTCAGTATTCACAAAAGAAGAAGTGGGGGAGGTTCCTAATCCAATTAACAGAAGCACTCTGGAGAGGGGGGTTGATCCCAGTCCTTTCACAGAATAACGGGTTCTGAAAGAACTCCTAAAACTGAAGGTGGACAAAGCAGTGGGGCCAGATGGAATTCACCCCAGAATTCTAAAAGAATTAAGCAGAGAACTAGTGACACCACTGACTACCCTTTTTAACAAATTATGGGAGGATGGTATGGTACATGAGGACTGGAAAAAGGCTGATGTGATTCCCCTTCACAAAAGTGGGACCAAGACAGAGGCAGGAAACTACAGACCTGTCAGTTTGACCTCTGTGGTAGGGAAAGTGATGGAATCAATTCTGAAGGAGAGAACTGTTGAGTACCTAGAGGCCAGTACCCAAGGCAGCATGGGTTCACAGCGGGAAGGTCATGTCAGACGAATCTAATTGATTTCTTTGTCTGGGTGACCAAAGTAGTAGACCAGGGAGGGGCTATGGACATGGCCTACCTAGACTTTAGCAAGGCATTTGACATTGTCCCACACAAAAGATTAATAGTCACATTAACCAGCCTGGGAGTGGGTCCCATGGTGGTAGCCTGGGTAAAACATTGGCTGGACAACAGGACACAAAAGGTAATTGTAAATTGAATCCACTGTGAAGAAAGAGGGGTTATTAGGGGGTATCGCAGGGTTCAGTACTGGGTCCAGTCCTTTTTAATGTCTTTATAAGTGACATTGCAGAGGGACTGGAAGGAAACGTATGCCTCTTTGCAGATGACACAAAGATCTGCAACAGGTTTGATACACAAGGAGGCGTGGAAAGGATGAGAAAGGACTTGGCGAGGTTGGAGGAATGGTCAGAAGTATGGCAGCTTGGATTCAATGCAAAGAAGTGCAAAATAATGCACCTGGGAAACAGAAACCCAGGGGAAGAGTACACAGTGGGGGGGGGAGGTACTAACAACAACATAAATGGAAAGGGACCTGAGGGTAATCATATCAGATGACCTTAAGGTTGGCAAGCAATATGAGAAGGCGGTAGGGAGAGCTGGGGGGACACTGGGATGTATAGGGAGAGGCATCACCAGCAGAAAATAGGAAGTTGTTATCCCCCTGTACAGACAGTTGGTGAGACCCTATCCGGAGTACTGTGTCCAATTCTAGAGACCCCATCTCCGCAAGGTTATAGACAGGATGGAGGCAGTTCAGAGGAGGGCAACTAAAATGGTGCATGGTCTGCAAGAGAAGTCATACGAGGAGAGACTAAATGAGCTTAATATGTATACCCTTGAGGAAAGGAGGGATTGGGGGGGCATAATAGAAACGTTTAAGTACCTCAGTGGAATCAACAAAGTCCAAGAGGGTAGCATCTTTCAGAAAAGAGCTGTGCAAGAACAAGGGACACAATTTGAAGATGGGGGGACAGCTCAGGGGCAATGCGAGAACTATTTTTCACAGAGAGGGTGGTGGACGCATGGAACAGCCTTCCTAAGGAGGTTGTGGGGTCTAAAACTGTTGGAGAATTCAAGAATGCATGGGGCAGACGTAAGACAATTTTTGTGGGGGGTTGGAAGAAATAGGCTGTTGGTCAAATAGGATCTGCAGCTTATCCTCTAGGTAGAGAAATGGGCAGACTAGGTGGGCCAAGCAGTCCTTATCTGCCATCAAAGTCTATGTTTCTAGCCAACTGGCTAGTCGTTGGTCGATCCTGCTAGTATGCAAAGCAGTCACTGGCCCTCACAACGTCTACTCTGGAGTCCCTAGGCTTCCTCATAAATGAGCGGAAGTCACAGCAAGAATCAGTATACATACTGAACTTTATTGGAACAGATCTGGATGCCAATCAAGGCAGAGCTTCCTGCCCCAGGACAGGGTGGACAGCATCCTGCAAGTAGCAAACTCTTTTACTATGGGCAGGCCCTGACCTGCCAGAGAATTCCTCAGGCTACTGTGACACATGGCAGCTGCTACCACGGTAGTCCCATGATCCAGATTCCAAATATAAGACATTCAGTTTCACTTAGGACAGTACTGGTCTCAAAGGACAGACCTACTGTCCAAACTGATTCCAGTCACTCACAGCATGATACAGGCATTGCAGTGGTGGCTGGATCTAGACAACCTCAGGGTAGGCGTGCCCTTCCTAAAGGAGCAGCCCTCCCTGGTTCTTACAACAAATGCCTCACTACTGGGCTGGGGAAGGCACACATGTTAGATCACACAGCAAGTGACACATGGTTCCCCCCAAGAATCACTGATGCACATCAGTCTACTGGAGCTAAGGGCAGTGTATTTAGCCCTGATAGCCTTTGCTTCTCATCTGCAAAACAAGGTAGTGCAAGTCAGTATAGACAATACCACAACCATATACTACTTCAACTAGCAAGGAGGAACCAGGTCCACTCCTCTACGCTCAGAAGCAATGAGACTGTGATCCCTGGCATGCTCTATGCAGGTAACACTAACAGTCATGCACCTTCCAGGAAAGAACAATGTTTTGGCAGACTCACTAAGCAGGATCAGTTAAGACCATCACAAATGGTCACTGAATCCCCAAGTACTCAGTTCAGTTTTTCAGAAGATGGGGCACCCCGGAGGTGGATTTGTTTGCCTCCGGAAAAAATCACCAGTTGCCCCTGTTCTGTTGCAGGCTACCACACGAGGGGACAATCCCTCTGGATGCAGTGACCTTGGAGTGGACAGGGAGGTTCCTATACACTTTTCCTCCATTCCCAGTGATGCTCAGGACCCTAATGAAACCAAGGTCGCAACCAGCTGCAGTGAGTCTGGTGGTACCAGACTGGGCCAGACAGCCTCGGTATTCCATTCTACTAACTCTGTCAGGAGCCCCGCCAAATCACCTGCCCAGGAGGCACAACCTGCTGACAGCCTCCCAGGGCAGGATCCTGTAGCCAAGCCTCAAGTCCCTGAGGCTCAAGGCCGGGCTTTTGAGGACCTAGAATTTGCTAGCCTTAAGCTTTCAGGAGAGGTATTGACTGTGCTTGGAGACTGTAGGAAACCTTCCATTAAGAAAACATATTTCTCTAAATGGAAGAGGTCTTCCATATGGTGTTCAGGCAAGGGTACTGACCCTTCCAAATTGGACGTGTGTGTCCTTCTGGACTACTTGACACATTTGCACACACTGGGCCTGAGGCCATCCACCCTTAAGATACACTTGGCTGCAGTCTTGGCATACCTGTCGGCTGGCAAGGAGAGGCCCATGACCTCTCATCCAGTATTCAGAAAATACTTTAAAGGACTGAATCATCTGCACCCTCCTTTGATGGAGACAGTATCTGCTTGGGATCTAAATATCTGCATTGCCAAGCTCATGGAGTCTCTATTTGAGCCCATGGCTACTGTAGATTTGAAGTATGTCACTTGGGAAACTGTGTTCTCAGTGGCCATCACCTCTGCCAGGAGGATCAGCGAATTACAGGCACTGTGTACAGATGTGGATTACATTTCATTCCACAGGGACAAGGTGGTCCTCAGACCTTGGCCACCATATTGTCAGAACCAAGGCATACACACCAGAACAGACTCAGCTCTTCTTCACTTATGGTAAAGTGGGCTAAGGAAGAGCAGCCACAGAATGTACCATTGTTCACTGGATAGTGGCATGCATACAGTTTTGTTACAATAAAGTGTGTAAACAAGCTCCCCTTGGCTTTAGGGCTCATTTCACCAGGTGCACTGCTGCAACAGTGGCAGCATCAAGGGATATCCCACTGTTGGAAATCTGCAAGGCAGCTACCTGGAAAATGGTGCACACTTTTACAAAGCACTACAGCCTGGATCTCCAATCCAGAAGTAATGCCAGGTTTGGAACAGTAGTTCTGCAGAACCTGTTTTTGAAAAGGCTCTCTGCCCAACCTCCTAAGGTACTGCTTGGTAGTCTGCATCAGTTTAATCATAGTGAGTGATTCCTGGGGTTAGAAGAAAAAAATACTTACTATAGTAATCTTGTTTCTTCAGAGGGATCACTCAGTATGATTAGAGCACCCACCCTGCCTCCCCTACCAGAACCTTTCAAAAACAAACAAACAAAAAAAACAACACATGCTTACAATAAGTAAAGGGAATTTTCTGGGATCATGGATATGTTATTCTGTCCACAATTGTTGGCAGGGTCCTTGCTGCTTTAAGATGTACCGGAAGTTTTCAAGCTGGCTCCTCCAACCCACCCTGGTGGTATAACCCTCGGCTGCTCCTCATGATGTCAGATCTTCCTTTCCGCTGGAAGGTTCAGGTTCCCTCCTTAGTGCTCCCACATGTAGTAGGCCCTGGCTTCGTAATCTTTGTATTTGCTTCCAAAACTGATCCTCAAGCTCTCTAGAGTAAAATTTGCTCATTTTCCGATCGCATGCGCGATGGAGGAAAAATCGGCCCCTGGGTTTCATCGGTGCCCCTGTGGGCAGAAGATGTCTCGCATGGATCCACACGCCTCATGCGTTTATTGTCTGGGCTTAGACCATGATCCACACTCTTGCGAATTTTGCCAGTCGTTCACCCCGAACGTGCTAGAAGACCATACTGCCTAACTTCAATTGGGCCGACGGAGAAGTGTTTCCTGCCGGTCAAATCGAAGGAGGCCCGTTAGGTAGTCTCCGCATGTTGTGGGGTCCAATTAGCAGTTGGAACAGCTCAAGGCCCTCGAGAAGGAGGCGGCTCAGGCTGCGGCGAGTTCCTCTTCGGCTTCGGCCTTTATTCCTCTGCACCTCGGATCCTCCTATTCTGCTTCCTTCAAGGAGTTGTGCCAATCTCTGTCAACTAAGGAGAGAGCCCTTCGGGGTCCCATATTTCATGCTCCAAGAAGATGGAGTCGAAGAAAGACAAGTCGACTTATTGACGTTCATGGGACTGGGAGCGGTCCCGCTCACAGGAGAACCCTATTTCAACTTTGGTCGAAGTTGAGGCCGAGGCAGCTGGTTTCACGGTGTCCCTGTCGAACCAGTCGGCTGAGACACCTGTCGACGCAGCCAAGATTTTTCTCTAGCCGATCAGCGGGTTGTTGCCTGATCCGGCCAACGACTCTCATTTCTGAATGACGGTGCTCCCGGTGTCTTCGGAAGGGTCGGCCCAGAATGTTGGGCAGGACCCGGTATCCAAGCAGCTGGACACAGAGCTGAAGGTTTCCCCACCTCCGGTCGAGCTTCCCCACCAGCATCACTGACGGTCGAGGCCTCAGTCCTGCCCCTCTGCTTCGATGTCGGGGAAAGTCCCACCATTGTCGGTTTTAGTCCCGTCCCGGCAAGCGGCGCCACCGCTCATCATCATCTTCTTCATCCTCCTCGGGTGAGGAGAGGCGTCGGCATAAGTTGCGGCGACACAACGGAGATCTCGTGGCAGCAGTTGGTCCTGTCCAGATCCAAACTGACCCTGGTTTTGACTCCGGCCATAAAATGGCTCTCACCAGAGCGACCGATGTCAGCCATGGCCACCGTCACCGAGGTGCCGGTTACAGCCCTGCCAGCTCAGCTGAAGCTGGCCACTCCACCGATTCGGGTGGAACTGCCACCCGATCAGCCCAAGTCTGGAGCACCGACCAAGGATACCCAGTCGGCTCAAGGCTTGCCCCATAGGCTGTCGGTCACTCACACTCCCGACCGCCCTAGGAGGGTGGAGGGCGACTCGGGCGGATGCCCTCTATATGTGGAATCCTCAGAATCCGAGGACTCCTCCATGGTCTCCCTTCTGGTGGACTTGGAATCCTTTTTTTTTTTTTCTGTCGACGAGGGCCCTTCCTCACTGATGGGCATTTTTCAGCTCATCTCCGAGTCTACAGGGATGGAGCTGGAGCCTGTGCAGAAACAGGCTAACACTTCCTCACAGAGATTCTGGATAAAGGGGATTCTCCTGCGGAGTCCTTCCCAGTGGCTGAAGCCGTTGTGGACCCAGCCTTGGAGCTGTGGCAGCGTCTCGCTTCCTGTCCTGTGCCTTCTGCCTGCATGGCCCGCAAGTATGCAGTGCCCATGGGGTCCCTGTTGGGCTTTACGGAGCACCCCTCTGCAGTGGGGTTGGTGGCCGACTGTGTTTTTCGGTGCTCAAGTAAAAGGGGAGATGTGGATAGACCCCTGGACAGGGAGTCCAAGCAGTTGGACCACTCTGGGAAGAAGGTCTATGCAGCCTCCTCTCTAGGCCTTTGGCAGGCCAGCTGGGCCGTTATCATGGGACATTTCTCGCACGCCCTCTTGGGCTCCCTGGATGAGGTGATCCCTCATCTCCCGGCTGACCTCCCGACCACTGTCAGGCAGGTCCGGAATCGGGGGAGGCCGGTGGCCAAACAGCAGCTCCAGATGGCTCTGGATATTGGTCATTCTTGTGCCCGCTCAGTAGCAGCTGCAGTGGCCATGCGCCGCAGGGCTTGGCCCCGCATCTCGACCTTCACCGCAGATATGCAGCACAAGTTGGCAGATGTCCCCTTTTTGGGTACTGACTTTTTTGGGCAAGGCATGGAGGGTCACCTCCAGCACATAGAGAAGTCCAGTGCCACCTTGGATTCTACAACATCTGCCCAAAAGGACAAGGTTTACAAGCATGCTAACTGCAAGCCCTTTCGCTTCTCCACCCCTGCAGCCAGACCAGCCCAGCAGCAACACCAGCAGCAGGGCTAGCAGGCTGAGACTTGGCATCGTTGGACCAAGTTCGTGGCCTCCTCCTTCAGGAAGCGAGGGGGGAAAGGTCCTGGTGGTCCTCCCGCCAGACCCTCCTCCAAGCCTGCCCAGTGACGGGTTGGGGGGTGCCTCCCTCAACTCCATCATGCCTCCCCTGGGTCCTCCGGTTCGGGGGGCGGCTCAGCCACTTTATTTCCACTTGGTCCGTCATCACTACAGACTGGTGGGTTTTGGAAGTGGTCAGTCGAGGCCTGCCTCTGGAATTCGAGCAGGCCCCTCTGTACCGAGCCCGTGCCCCATGGGGGATCAGGTGTCCGCAGCTTCTCAGGTGGCTCTCTGAGCCGACCTGGCCCAGCTCCTCCTAAAAGAGATGGTATGCCCAGTAGCAGACTCTCCTTCAGACTCAGGGTTTGTCTCCAGGTACTTCCTGGTACCAAAGTGGACGGGGGGCTGGCACCCCATTCTAGATCTGCACGACCTGTATGGTTTCCTCAGGTCCCGCACTTTCCAGATGGGAACTGTGGCTCAGATCATACCATCCCCAGAGCAAGGAATGTGGTTCTGCTCCCTAGATCTTCAGGACGCGTTCTTTCATGTCCCGATCTGTCCATCCCATCGACAGTTTCTCTGCTTCATAGCAGAAGGAATGCTCTTCGAGTTCCAGGCCATGCTGTTCAGCCTGTCTTCAGCCCCCAGGGTCTTTACCAAATGCATTGCAGTGGTGGCGACTTACCTGAGGCACCGAGGGGTCCGGGGTGTGCCCTTACCTGGATGACTGGCTGATAGCAGGTCCCTCCAGGTTGGAGGTGGAGCGGTACAGGGATCTGGCCCTCCAGACTTGCGCAGAACTTGGCCTCTTGATCAACGAGGCCAAGTCGGAACTCGTACCTGTGCAGGTAATTTAGTTCATTGGGGCAGAGCTCGACTCCTGCCAAGCCAGAGCTCGGCTCCCGGTGGACAGGGTGGAGGTTCTCTCCTTCTTTGCCCGATCATTTCTGGTTGAGCAATTGCACCCTACCCAGGACTTCCTGCGTCTTCTGGACTACATGGTGGCCTGCACCAGTGTGGTTTGATGGGCCCACTGGCATATGCATTCCCTTCAGTGGCCAGCCAGTGGTCTCAGTGCTCTGGTCATCTCGACCAGCTGGTCTCTGTGACCCAGAATATGTGGGACGGCCTCCATTGGTGGCTCATCCCATCCCATCTGCAGGAAGGGATCCCGTTTGACTGCCGTGAGCCAATGGTCACTCTGATGACTGATGCCTCTCTGAAGGGTTGGGGTGCCCATCTCGGGGAACACAGAGTTCATGGGCTCTGGTCCCCTCAGGAGTCTCGATGCCACATCAACCTGGTAGAGCTCTGAGTGGTCCGCCTAGTTCTGACTGCCTTCGCTCCGTTTGTTCGGGGTCAAGTGGTCCATGTCCAGACGGACAACACCATGACCATGTACAATCGCAACAGACAGGGCGGGATGCGCTCCTTATCTCTGTGCAAGGAAGCTCTCCGCATTTGGTCGCTCATGCTCAGCCTGTAGGCAGATCTCCTAGCCATTCATGTGGCAGGAGCCTCGAGTCGGCTGGCCGATGCCCTCAGCTGGATGGGTGGGGCATCTCACGAGTGGTCTCTCCTCCAGGAGGTAGTACATGATCTGTTTTCCCTGTGGGGAACCCCCCCCAGGTGGACCTGTTTGCCTCCAGGGAGAACGCAAAGCTGAGGCTGTTCCATGCCTGCCCCCCCCCCCCCAGCAAGGTTCGCTGCAGGGGGATGCCTTTTCGAGGCCTTGGACCCCAGGCCTCTTCTGTGCCTTCCCTCCACTCCCCTTGATTCACAAAGTGCTCATCAAGGTCAGGAGTGACAAGGCACAGGTGATCCTCCATAGTAGCAATTAGTGAGACGTGGTTTACCAGTAACCACACTTGGGAGACTTCAGTACCTGGCTATGTACTGTTCAGAAGAGACTGAGGTACAAAAAGGGGGGGTGGAGTGGCCCTGTATGTCAATGAAAATATCAAAGCTACAGAAATTCAGAATACACATAAGGAGCCAGAGGAACTGTGGGTCACCCTGGAAACAGGAAATGGGACAGCCATAAGAACTGGGGTTGTCTACATGCCCCCAGACCAGGGGGAGGACATAGACACATTACTGTTAGAAGATATACAAAACATGACAGCTAAAGGGGAGGTTCTGATAATGGGAGACTTCCACAAGCTGGATACAGATTGGTCAATACCAGCAGCAACATCTGCCAGAACTAGACACATGGTGGATTCCCTGCAGGGGGAGGGCCTCAAACAACTGGTACAGCAACCCACAAGAGACAGGGTACAACAACCCACAAGAGACAGGGCTATCCTAGATCTAGTACTGACTAACAGGGAAGGGATCACAGATCTCCAGGTAGAAGGTCACCTGGGGGCCAGTGACCATCACATGGTATGGTTCAATTTGACCACTAGAACTAAATCATCCCATTCCAAGGCAAAAATATGGGACTTCAGAGGAGCTGACTTTGATAGGATGGCCAGCAGAGTTAAGCTAGCCCTGGCAAAAAGAAACACAGGTGAGGGGGTACAGGCAAAGTGGGCAAGCATTAAGGATGCAGTACTTGAAGCAACATCCCATTGTGTTAGACAGAAAAGAAAGTGCAAAAGAAGAAGGAAACCACTTTAGTTCTCAAATACAATAGCAGAAAAGGTCAGTGCCAAAAGGCTTTCCTTCAGGAAATATAAGGGAACACAGCGGGATGAAGATAGGGAGGCATATCAAACTGCCCTAAGGGAAGCAGGGAAGGCAGTAAGGCAGGCAGAGTCCCAAACTGAGGAAATACTAGCACAAACAGTAAAAGAAGGTGACAAGACTTTCTATAGATACATTAGTGAAAGGAGAAAGTTCAGAGGGGGGTATTGCTAAGCTCAAAGGAGAAAAGGGGGCGTGTGAGGAGAAGGACCCTGTAAAAGCATCTATCCTAAATAGAAACTTTTGATCAGTATTTAATGAAGAGCAGGTAGGGCAGGGCCCACAGCTCAGCACCATGGACGCAGGGGGGAGGGAGGTGAGCACTACTCCCTTCACAAAAGAAAGGGTCCTACAAGAGCTCGCTAAGCTCAGGGTGGGCAAGGCAATGGGACCTGATGGCATACATCCCAGGGTACTAAAGGAGCTAAGGGTGGAGCTAGCAGAGCCATTATCAGAACTGTTTAGTGAGTCTCTGAGCACAGGAGAGGTTCCAGAAGACTGGAGAAGGGCTCCGTGATCCTGCTCCACAAGAGTGGTAGCAGAGGAGGCGAGGAACTACAGACCAGTCAGTCTTACCTCAGTAGTGGGCAAGATTATGGAGGCACTCCTTAAGAAAGGATAGTGCAACATCTGGAATCCATAGGGGTACAGGATCCAAGACAGCATGGGTTTACAAAAGGAAGGTCCTGTCAAACTAATCTCCTAGATTTCTTTGACTGGGTAACCAGAGTGGTGGACCAAGGGGGAGCAGTTGATGTCGCCTACCTTGACTTCAGCAAAGCTTTCAACACTGTTTCACATAGAAGATTGATAAACAAGCTGGGTAGGCTTGGGGTGGGTCAGAAATTGGTCAACTGGGTGGCAAACTGGTTGATGGGCAGAAAACAGAGAGTGGTGATAAATGGTAGGCAGTCAGAAGAGATGCAGGTCACAAGTGGGGTACCTCAGGGATCAGTCCTGTGGCCAGTCCTCTTCAGTATCTTCATCAGTGACATTGCAGATGGACTAGAGGGTAAGGCTTGTCTGTTTGCAGATGACACCAAGGTCTGCAACAGAGTAGATGATCCAGATGGGGCGGACAGAATGAGAAGAGATCTGAATAAACTAGTAAAATGGTCGGAAGAGTGGCAACTGGGATTTAATGCAAAGAAGTGCAAGATCATGCACATAGGGAAGGGAAACCCTGAAGCCACCTATAGGCTGGGAGGGGAGTTGCTGGCAGTCACAAAGGAAGGAAGAAAGAGACTTGGGCATCATCATCACCGATGACCTGAAATCATCCAAGCAGACCTCTAAAGCAGTAGGTAAAGCTAGGAGGATGTTAGGGTGTATTAGTAGGGGTATCACAAGTTGTAAGAGGGAGGTAATAATCCCTCTTTAGAAGACACTGGTTAAGCCCCATCTGGAGTACTGCGTGCAGTACTAGAGGCCACGCCTTCACAAGGACATTAACCAAATTCAGGCAGTCCAAAGAAGGGCAACCAAAATGGTGCAGGGACTGCATCAGAAGACACATGAGAACAGATTAACAGAGCTCAATATGTATACCCTAGAGCAAAGGAGGGAGAGAGGTGACATGATCGAAACATTCAAACACCTTAAGGGCATTAACAAGGTGAAAGAGTCTAACATGTTTCAATATAAGAAAAATAGCAGGACAAGAGGAGACAGCATGAGATTAGAGGGAGGCTGATTAAGGGGTAATATGAGGAAGTTCTTTGTCACTGAAAGGGCGGTGGATGCATGGAATGGCCTACCTCAGGAAGTGGTGGTGGCTATGAATACAGTGCAGGGCTTCAAACAGGCATGGGATAGGCATAAGCAAAATAGCAACCCTGCAAACTACTGTCCTTGCACTTCGCCCTGATATAGTCATTATCACTGAATCATGGCTAAAGCCTTACAACAAGGATGCGGAATTCTCCATCCCTGGTTTTTCCCTAATTCGCCAGGACAGACAGGGCAAAGAAAGAAGGGTGCGGCACAGCCATGTACATATCCTCAATCTCAGTTCTCTAGAATCCCCTGCCTGCCCTTTTCCTTCTGTGGACTCCTTCTAATCAAAATCCTCTACCTCACTCCATTCCAATTTATATTGCTGGGTCTTACTGTCCACCTGGTACTCCTCTGAGTTGCATTATTGACCATCTTGGCAACCTGAGGTCACACACGGAGGGCGGGGAACTTCATATCCTTGGGGATTTCAACCTGAACTGGCTAGGCAGTGCAGCCTCCAAACCGCGTCAACAAATAAATGCCCTAAACCTGTCTCAGCAAATAGAGGAACCCACTCGACTAAACCTTAAATCAAACAAGCACACACTACTGGATTGGGCTTTAACTACCCATCCCCATTGGATCTGTAAAGCTGGCCTTCTACCCGACTTCCTCAGTGATCACCATATGATTTTTATCGTGAGAAAAATCTTCCGCCCTATGGCCCCCCCAACCCGTTTGCTTCAAAACAGAAGCTATAAGTCTCTTAACCTGACTGCTCTCCTAAGTGACCTCTCTAGTATTGATTGGTCTTTCATCCCTATGGCCACCTCTACAGATGATGCCCTGAACTTTTTCTCTGCAAATTTCCCTCGCCATCTGGGACCGACACGCACCCTAAGAAGATCCCGGTGAAGGGTCCCACTTCATGGTCTAACCTCTACCCTTATGGAACTCCTTACGTGCCAGAGACCGTGCCTGGAAATCTTTTAAGGCCACAGGTGATCAAACAGTCCAGCACACTACGGTCACTAAAAGCGCGGTACAAGACACATACGACTGGCTAAATCTAATTACTTTAAAACTGCTTTCAACAACAACTTCTCCCACCCCACTCATTTCTGGAAGTCTATTAAATCCCTCCTCTCCCCACCTGCCCAACCCCCTACTCCCACTCTAAACATTGCGGGTAATTCCATTACTGATCCTAGCCTGGTTGCCTCTGAGTTTAACTCCTACTTTTCCTCCCTGTTTTCTTCCATCCGCTCCTCTCATCCCTATCCCTTGTCCACTCCCCCCCCTTCTGTACCTACCCCAGCCACCTTCTGCCTCCGCCCAGTCTCATCTAGCCAGGTACTAAAAATACTGCAGGCGCTTGACCCAACAAAGGGAAAATGCCCATCGGGCCTCGATTCCAAGATGCTTCTGCTCTCTGCACCTGCCATAGCATACCGACTAGCACTGCTCTTTAACTTGTCCTTCAAACTGGGCAGTCCCCAACTCATGGAAACAAGCCACTGTCGTTCCACTACCTAAAGGAGGGACCTCCTCTCCATCCAACTATTGTCCCATATCCCTGCTCCCTGCCCTAGCAAAGATTCAAGGCGACTCGTTCTCTCTCAGCTCTATCATTATCTCGATTCTATATCCTTTTACCCCCTTCAGGCCGGTTTCAGAAATCACTCCACCACCACCTCCCTTCTTCGTCTTACTAATGCAATCCTCACAGGGAATGGATAAAGGAGAATTAACAGCTGCTATTTTCATTGACCTAGCGAAGGCTTTCGACACAGTCTCCATCCTTGCTGCTGGCTAAACTTCCCAAAGCAGGACTGTCCAAAAGCATGATCGACTGGTTCTACTCCTACCTGGCTGGCAGGTCCCAATCAGTCGCATTGGCTCGGCCAGATCCACCTCACTTCCTGTCACCAGTGGTGTCCCCCAAGGGTCTGTACTCGGCCCGCTGCTGTTCTCTATCTTTCTTAATGACCTGCCTGCTGCCTGCCTACAAACATCTATCCACATGTATGCTGATGACACGGTGCTGTTCGCCTCTGGCGCATCCTCTAGTGCAGTGACAGCCTGCCTACAGAAGGATTTTGATTCCGTTCAACGTTGGTTCACCTTAAACCAGCTGCACCTAAACCCTAAAAAAACAGTCTCCCTCACCTTCGGCTCCCGGTCCAAGTGCTTGCGACTCCCCGCACCTCCTCGTTCTACACTTTGAATAGCTCCCCACTAGAGGCCTGCACCTCCTATCGTTATCTTGGGGTCTGGCTAGACCAGCATCTTGACTTTTCCAGTGCATATCGATGCACTACACAAAAAATTGCAACCTATTTGGGGCCTCTACGGAATAAATTCCATCCCTCACTAGACAAGCAATAGTGCAAAAATGATCCTTCCTGTCTTTGATTACGGCGATATGTCTGCCACACCCCAAACTTCCTTAGCTAGGCTGGATCCCCTTTTTAACTCTTTTTGCCGCTTCTCGTTAAACCTCCCTCCCAATACCCACCACTGTGTCCTCTACCAATCCCTGGACCTCCCGTCTCTTCATAACAGAAGACTGCTCCACTGCGCTAAAACCTCTGTCAAGTTCTGGTCACATACCCTCCCCTCCTACCTGTCTTCATCCTTAGCCACCCTCTCTCCTCCTACTTATGCTCTTCGAAATATCGATGCTAGGCTCCTACATATCCCCCACAGATCCACCCAGTCAGGCCAGGCTGCTTTCAGCTTCAGGTTGCCCAAACTATGGAACTCCCTGACAGCCGACATCAGACATTCCTCAAGCACTCCTCAACTGAATGCTCTTCTCAGACTGCACCGCTACCGACTGCAACTGTAACCTCCCCTTAGTCCTCCCCTCATCTCCATAATCCTCCCAGTTGCGCAGCAACTTATTCTATTACTAACTTGTATTTCTGCTCCTCCGCATGTCTGGTAGCACATTTTACTGATTAAGTATCTATAACTGTACCTGTAACTGTACTGAACTGTCTCACCTACCGCTGGACTCTGCCAATGTATGTTCTTGTTCTGCTGTAACCCCCCTACCCCCAGGACGCATCTGGAATCGAGCAGTACTCTGCTCAGCATGCCTTCCTGGTGAATCTCTTAAATAAATAAATAATAAGGGAGCAATACACATGAGCACGAATAGCTAGGCCACTGACAGCAAAGGACGATGGCACATTTATAAGGTAGAAAAAGAAATAGACTGGATGGGCCTTGCGGTCCTTATCTGCCATCAATTTCTATGTTTCTATGTCTGTGTTTCTATGATCCTGGTAGCCCCAGACTGGCCGCGCCAGTTCTGGTATCCAGATCTCCTCAGCCTCAGCTCCAGGCTCCCGAGGTAGCTTCCAGCATGCTTGGATCTGCTCTCGGTCAGTCAGGGGAAGGTATTCCATCTGGACCTTCAATCCCTGCACCTGACAGCCTGGTTCCTGATGCGTTACAGTTCCAGGCCCTGGGTCTCTCCGACGAGGTCCTCAACATTGTTGAGGCATCCCGTAAGGAATCGACCAGAAAATGCTATGCCTTTAAATGAAAGAGATTCTCCATCTGATGTCAGGGCAAAGGATTGGACGCCTTGTCCTGCACAGTGGCTAGCATTTTGGACTACCTTTGGTCCCTCTCCCAGCAGGGGCTGCAGTCGATGACCCTAAAGGTGCACCTGGCAGTCATCTCTGCTTATCGGGCATGGGCCGGTCAGCAGTCGGTGGCGCAGGAGAAGGTGGTCTGGTGTTTTTTTCAAAGGCCTAGATCACATATCCCCTCCAGTGCGTGAATCTCCACCTCTGTGGGATTTACTGCTGGTTTTGGCAAAGCTCATGGGCAAACCATTCAAACCTATGCACAATTGTGAGAAGTCACACTGGTGGCTATCACGTCAGCCAGAAGGACAGGGGAGTTATGGTGCTCTCCATAGAGTCTCCTTGCCTGGTCTTCCACAGGGACAAGGTTGTCCTGTGCCCCCACCCGAAATTCCTTCTGAAGGTGGTGTCGGAGTTTCACCTTAACCAGGCGATTACTCCGCCAGTGTTCTACCCCAGTCACACCTCAGAGGCCAAGTACAGGCTCCATACTCTGGACCTGAGATGAACGTTTGCCTATTACAAAGAGCGAACGGCGGAAGTTCGGGGAGAGGTTCACCAGCTGTTTGTTACCTATGCTGAAGCCGCACCTGGCAGACCGGCAGCCAAGTGGACAATAGCTAGATGGATTACATCTTGCATTGACCTCTTCTGTAGGTTGGCAGGTAGGGAGCCTCCCGTTGGGCTAAGGGCTCATTCCACCCACCATACCGCTGCTTCTGGGGATGTCCCTATCCAGCAAATTTGCAGGGCTGCTGCCTGGAAGTCAGCACACACCTTCATTTCCCATTACCACATCGATCTTGAGTCATGCCGGGATGCTGGTTTTGGAACCTCAGTTCTCTAGTCCCTCTTCCCTAAGTAGGAGGTGTGCTTCTCACCTCCCTCCTCCCAGAGAACTGCTAGGAGTCTGACAACAAGTATGGATAGAACAACATATCCATGATCCTAGAAAAACAGGTTACTCACCTGTAACAGTAGTTCTAGGGGTGGTGTAACCCTTAGGTGCTCCTATCGCAAGGGCTACTACCCCTGCCTGCTTGGCTAGTAGCAGGTTAAGAGGCCTGGGTAATTAAATGGGTGCCTCCATCCGGAGGTCAAGGTTGTCAGTGGTCAAGCTAACCTGGGCACAGCCCTCTGGGACACTGTAACCCCCCTCTTTCCCTTCTAGTGGCCTGGACAATATACAATAATTACTTTCATAATGACCCTTATTCACCAGTCAATTACCCACACTATTTGCACTTACCACCAGGGCTGGTTCCTCTAGCTTGACCCTGGGGACCCCTGTAAAACAAGGTTAAAGACAGCAAATAGCAACAGTACAATGCTTTTGGCACAAACTGGAACCACAGTCAGGTTAAATGCTAACAAACTTAAATCTGATTTATTCAGGGGACTTGAACAAGGGAAGGGTGTAATCAGGTTGATTTGCTTAAAAGCTATCTAAATCAGACAGTTATGCATGCAGTTCAGAGTCCCCACACAGTCACACACTCTGGGTACCCAGGTAGGAAAACGGTGGGCTAGCCAGGAATGTTGCAGCTGGTTGGGGCTCTGTGATGGAAGAAAGCAACATGCACAACACACACTGTTTGTCATCCGGAGCCGGAGAGCTCCGTTCATGAAGGAAAAGGCAACAAGACAATCAGATGACAACACTTTTAGATTTAGCTGTTGTTGCAGGGAGCTACCCTGAAGTTTACTCACGATACCCAATACTGGACACAGGCAGGATGAAATCGAGACTGCAGGCTGTTGAACTGGAGTGCCCGGAGAAGCAAGGCCCACACGAATCACCGAGGCATAGTTCCTGTTCAAGGCATTGAGCAGGGGGCTGATCTCCAGGCTGTTCTCTCGTCGATGACTTTCTCTGCGTAGCAAGTATTCTGGCTCGGCCAGTGTAGCAGGGCCCAGGCAAACAGAAATGGATATTGATTCAGTCTGTGGAGCTGGATACAGCCTCCAGCAAGCAAAACACAGTCCAGACACACAGTGGGGAACCAAATCATGACCCACTATAAGCACAGAGCACATTCACATGTAAGGAAATTCCACTGTACCAGGCAAATGGCTCTCCGGTCACAATTACAGAGTCTCTGCACAATCCGGGAGTTCAGAGGTAGCTGGAAGTCCTGACAGGCCGATCGCATTCAGCAAATCTTCAGTCTTCTTCAGGTTAAAGCCTGGTCACAATTCAGTGGCTTAATTCGCTCTCTAAATTCTGATTCAGTCCGAAAAAAACAAACAAACAAAAAAAAAAACCCTTTCCCTCTCAAGAACAGTAGGTAGGCAGGCATGCAGACCAAACTCAGGCCTTTCCACAGTTCTCGTGCACGAATCCACTATGGATTGCTGTTCGAACTATCTCGAGCTGTTACTTCTTCACTTCCCAACTCAGATCTAACTGAAACTGCAAGCAGTGTGGGACCTTCCCCAAGATCCAAAAGGTTCAGTTGGCTGATCTGTCTGTCAGACACAACAAGGGCTCCCCCTCAAGGTTATTTTAGGCATCAAAAGCCCAAAACTACAATTCCTACAAGTTTTGGCCCCACCAAGCCCCTGTAGGCAGGCTCCATTTTAGAGTCCCAAATGCACTGATTGGCCCATTCTGCAGTCCAGGACCAAGATGATGGAAACAAACAGAACTGTCCATGCTGCAAAGAAGGCAGGTTTAGAACAAACTGCAATATTATTACTACTACTCTAACAAATGATCAGCAAACAAGTACATCTTCTAACAGAGTACCCTCTCAGATTAATTATGACTGCAATCTAGGCAGCTCTTAAAGAGACAGTACACAGAGTCTATACAGGCACTCTCTGGCAATACATTTAAACTGCTAAAACGCAGAACACCAGCCTGGCAGTGAGCATTTAGGCAAGCACAAGGAAGACTTTTCGGGAACCCCCATTTATAGGGGGTTACAGTGGTATATGTTGTTCATCCACACTGACCCACCCGACCTCCCCGGCTTTGATGCACAAACCTGGCTTCCAACTGTCTAAGATCTGGCGTCATGGGGCGGAGCCGAGGGTTATGCCACCCGGGTGGGTGGGAGGAACCAGCTTGAATACTTCGGCACATCTTAAAGTGGCAAGGTACCTGTCAACAAGTGTGGATGAACAACATATACCACTCCTAGAACTAGTGTTACAGGTGAGTAGCCTGTTTTTTTGTTTTGCATCCTTGCTTTAGCATAAGCCACTTATGAGATTCACACATTTGAACCGGTTGGTGTCCTTAGTGAACTCACCTTTTGGGTTTTGACCTTCAAGGAAATGTGATTTTGGGGGTGGCTAAATTTACTTTTAATGATAAGACGAGCTAGAGAGTCTTGCACCCTATTAGGCTTCGGAATGAATCTGAAGCACCTAGAGTGCAGCAGTTGCTAGGGCAGCAGTTTGAAATTGGCATGAGCCGGTGAGAGTTCCATTGTTTGAATATAGTTCTAAACTCCATTCTCTTTCCGGGCAGTGATCCCTTTGAGGAAACAAGATTACTATGGTGCGTAATTTTTTCTTCCCTACCTATTAGATAAGCTGCAGATCCTAGTTAACCAACAGCCTACTTCTTTCTACCCCCCACCAGGAATTGCCTTATGTCTATCCCATGCATTCTTGAATTCCCTCAGCCGGCAGCCCCCACTGGCCCAGAGAGCAGCAGGCTTACTTGCATGATGGGGGTATGGTGCAGCTGCCCCAACCCGCCAGAGGGTCTCCCTTTATCTTTTCGCATTGGGCTGGACCAGACCCCTTAGTGTGATTCTATGACAGTCCTCTGGGTCGGCTGGAGTGCGGCCATCAAGCTGCTCGGTCGTGCCCAGCCTTTTTACTCCATGTTTTCCCTGGAGCTGGCAGGCGCTATGGCGTACTGCGCGTCGTGCGGAATGTCTTGACGTGCTCCCTCTCCACTTGGCACTGCGGCGCTGTACTGCCTGGTAAATCGCCAGGGGAACGCTCCAATGCGATGTGCTCACCAAAACCACCCAGAGGAGGAGAGCAGTCCTAGGATGCTCAACACACCCCTCCTCCCTCACAGGCTAACTCCCGCTGGCCCCAGTCTGTCTCCCCGAACCCAGGTCGCCGGTGTGTGGCGTCCAGCGCCTCAACCCTCAGCGCCACCGGGCTGGCCTCCCCCACTGTTTTTGATCACATGACCTCCTCAGGAAGGTCATTCCATGTGTCCACCAGCCTCTCTCTGAAAAAAATACTTCCTCACATTGCCCCTGAGCCATCCCCTCTATCTTCAGATTGTGCCCCCTTGTTCTTGCACATCTCCTTTTCTGAAAGATGCTACCCTCTTTTTTTTTTTACTTCCTGTTTATTGCTTTTCACAAAGTAAAACAATACAGTAATCGTTCTCATGTAAGAGCTTCACTTATACAATAGTAATCCTAGATGGAGTAACATAAATATAGTCTTACAATCTTTTATATTAGGAAGTTGGGGTATAACACTAGAACTGGGCTTACTATGCCCAAAGTCCATTTGGTCTCAGAAGAGATGCCAGCTGCTCCAATGGCTAAGGAAGTGTCCAAAGAAACATGTCAAGGAAGACAAACTGCACTAATCTAGTAGTGCTATATACCTTATAACATTACTTGTTATCTAGGAAAGTGGATCCTCCCATTCCCACTCCCAGCTCCAATTTTAAATGAAAATGAAACAGTAGGTACTTTAGAACTACTTAAGCATTAGATCATTATATGTTCCCTTTAATCTGTATAGTGAGGGAATATCAGACTGATGGGTAATATTCTTTAACATCATAAGGAGTAATAATACTCAGCAAAAAACTTTTATCCCCTTATTAAAATCAAAACCTTAAAATTATTCCCGGGAGTGAACTTGATTAAATTAAATTCAGTACAGTTAAATCGAGGCCTAAAAGATTTACTCAGCCCTGGTCCGATTCTGATTCCTTCATTAGGGATCCTTGATGTGATGGTTTTTGGAATTCCGATTCAGTTTTTTCAATCCATCTTCCTGCATCTTTAGCATCATGAAACTGCCAGCTTTTCCCACCATAAGTTATACGAAGACGAGCTGGTAAAAGAACAGAATGCACTATCCCCAATGTGCATAGCTTCTGCCTTATGGGATCAAACTGCTTACGTTTTGCCCTGGTTTGGAACGAAAGATCTGGGAATAATTTAATTTCCTTGCCCTGGCATTCGATCGGGTAAGCTGTTCTTGCTGCACTAATGATTGCACCTCTCACTTCTAATCCAATGGTTTTCAGTAAAATTGTCCTTGGTTGGTTCGTCTCTGTAGGCCGTGCTCTAAAATTGACCCGGTATGCCATCCGAAGATCCAACCATTCGAACTCCTCTGGCATTTCCAATTTCTCCGCTAGCCAGAATCGCAGAAAGCTAAGGAGCTGTGTCCCTTCTGCGCCCTTCTGGAAGTCCAGCAATACGAACGTTCCCTGCTCTCAAGGTATTTTCCACTGCCTCAAGTCGCCCCCGTAACTGCAGATTTTCTTTTGTTAGCATAGCTACCGTTGCTTGGGTCGCTAGTGACCTTTTATCTGCATCTGCGGCTATGTCTTTTACCGGTACCAAAGCCGATTCTTGCGCTTCCAATTTTTCCAGTGCACGTTCTATTTTAGCGTCCATTGCCCTTACTGAATCCAGTATCTTCTGCCACGGAGGTTCTGGTGGGGTATTGGCTTCTGCATGCCCCAAAGAGGCTGCCTCATGGTTCACTTCAACTTGGGAGGTTGCAGGCCTTTGAGTCGCTGAAGCTTGTTGCAGTTGAGCATTTTTACGTCCCATAGTAAGTTTGGTATCGTTCTGCAGGTAATCGCTTAAGAAAACAGAATTTCACCACCAAAGTCGGAGGTAGTGTCTTTACTTCTAAAATTTTGACTTAATTGGAGCCTCAGGTGTGGAGCAGTAGGAGAGTGCTGCCTACCAGGAAGTCGGCTCTCTGGCACCCCGATGCTACCCTCTTGAACTTTGTTGATTCCCTTTAGGTACTTGAAAGTTTCTATCATGTCCCCCCTCTCCCTTCTTTCTTCGAGGGTATACATATTAAGCTCCTTTAGTCTCTCTTCGTATGGTTTCTGTTGCAGACCCTGCACCATTTTAGTTGCCCTCCTCTGGACTGCCTCCATCCTGTGTATGTCCTTGCGGAGATGGGGTCTCCAGAACTGGAAGCAGTAGTCCAGATGGAGTCTCACCAACTGTCTGTACAGAGGGATAACAACTTCCTGATCTTCCTGGACATAAAGTCTCCACCACTCATTCACACTAATGGGAGTACGCCGGAGGTGCTAGGACTCAGTGGGAGCCAAACTTTTTCAGGAGGGCCAGTGCTGAGGTGGATCTGCGAGCTAGGCTCACGTGGTATAGACTGCCTCGGCGTCGACCCTCCAAACCCCTCAGTTCCTTTTTTCCTGCCGTCGAATGTGCTTCAGTGACGACATTGCTTGCCTGCCAGGAGTCAAAACTTCAACTAGCAGCTAGTTTTCAGTTTTATTGTTTTGTAAGATTTCACGAAAGTACTGATTACATTTTTTTTTGGTTTTGTATACTTTATTTAAAACAGTGGAGAGTTGGTTATACATCTGACAGTTCAGGTAACACACCATATCATCTCATTCACAGTTCGATTGGAAATATACACATCAATGGTAGGTTAATGAAACAGTGGGTAGTCCCTCACAAAAGGGCTCACTCTGAAATGTACCCCTCAAAAACCTCTGGTCCATAAACCATGTAAAATAATAAGGAAGTTCGTAAAGCGAACCAACTTCTTGTGGCCTTTGACCCCCAGTGTCAGGGCAAGGCCATCTCAAAGCAGACTGTCTCTAGGTGGCTGGCTAACTGTATTTGATACACTTACCAGAAACATGGAAAGACCCTTCCGGGGGCAGTTAAAGGCCACTCCACCAGAAGTGTGGCCACTTCAACCGCTTTTTTCAGGAATGTGTCGACTGCAGAGATTTGTGTAGCTGCCACTTGGTCTTCTGTCCACACCTTCATTAAACACTACAGTCTGGACATTGCTTCTAGGCATAGAACTGGTTTCGGCCTTGCTGTTTTGCAGGGTCTTCTGTCCTAAGGCAGAACCTCAGTTGGCAGACATTTTCCTCCTTTCGGAACCTCGTCTCTGACTCCTTCTCTTTAGACTGCTTGGTATTCAGTCCTATATGTGAAGACCTACTGCAGGAACCTTCTCGAAGTAAGATATAGCAGTTACGTAACAACTTACCATAACAGTAGATCTTTGAGAGAGGTTCCTGTAGTAGGTCTAGTTTCCCACCCACCTTCCCCCAACTCCTGGAAATCTTTCCTTTCCTTCCTGCCTAGCCCACAGGTCTAGATAGGGCACACAGTCCCAGGAATTGTTACTCCTTCCTTTCTACTTACCTTTCTTTAGGTCTCGAGTGGAAAAGAACTGAAGGGCGGGCACGGGACTCCCCCTTTTATAGTTGGCTGACGCCGCATCAGCTGACGCGTGGGGCGGTCCCTGCTGATGATTGCTAGCTACAAGTTTGCTGTTGGAACCTGATGCCAGGGGACGCAGTCCTATATGTGAAAACCTACTGCAGGACCTCTCTCGAAGATCTACTGTTATGTTAAGTTCTTACGTAACTGCTATTTTCTACTCTCACTACTTTCTGGTTCCAAAGAAAACAGGCGGTATGCGCCCTATTCTCGACCTCAGAAATTTAAACAAGTTCCTCTACAAGGAAAAGTTCAAGATGATATCACTTGGTACCCTGTTACCCTTGATTCAACAACATGATTAGCTAGCCTTCCTGGACATTCAGGACACCTACCAACACATTCTCATACACCGAAAGCACCACAAGTACCTAAGGTTCGTGGCATTGGGTCAGCACTCCCAATTCAGAGTCCTGCCCTTTGGGCTATCCTCAGTGCCTCGAGTCTTTAGAAAGTGCTGTGCAGTTCTCGTAGTGCATCTAAGGAAAATCAGATTTCAAGTATTCCCATATCTGGACGACTGGCTTCTTGCAAGTCCCTCCAGACAAGAGACTCTGGAGGCCATGGCTACGGCCTCAGACTTCCTCATATCCATGGGAGTTCTGCTCAACCTGAAAAAGTCATAGTTGCAACCCTCCCAGAAGCTTCTCTTCATAGGAGCCCTTCTGGACATCTCTTGCGCAGAAGCCTTCGTTCCAGAAGACAGAAGGAGCGATATCCTTCAGATGGCCTGCTTCATCAGAGAGAACAGCTCAGTTTGACCTCTTTTGATGCAGCAGATACTGGGTCTCATGGCATCCTCGATGTTCACTGTACCTCTGGCTCGTCTCCACATGAGAACCTCTCAGTGGATGCTCAGCACTCAGTGGTCACCAACCACTCACCCTCAGTCCTTTCACATCAAGGTGACAGAACTGTTGAAACGGTCACTTACCTGGTGGTCTCAGGAGGACAACCTTCTGGAAGGATATTCCTTTGCCCCTCTAGATCCCCAGATCTCCATTACCATGGATGCGTCCTTACTGGGCCTGGGAGCTCACTGCCAGGATCTCCACACCCAGGGCATGTGGACCCAGGACGAGTCCCAACTTCACATAAACATTCTGGAAATCAGGGCCGTCCTCTATGCAGTCCGAGCTTTGAAGGACATACTCTGTCACAAGACCATTCTGCTTCAAATGGACAACAAGACGGTGATGTATTACATCAACAAGCAGAGCAATGCACACTCTTACCCATTATGCAGGGAAGCAATAAGAGTGTGGGAATGTTGACTGGAACACAAGGCTCTGATTCAGGCAATGTACCTGCCAGGAGTACAAAACGAACTGGCAGACCGTCTCAGCAGAACAGAGACAGATCCTCACGAGTGGTCTCTCGACGCAACAGTCGTTCAGTCACTCTTCAAAGAGTGGGGAACTCCAGATCTGGACGTTTTTGCATCCCCACACAATGCAAAACTGCCTCTGTTCTGCTCCAGAAATCCAGGATCTGGCATTTTTTGTCAGGATACATTCAGGCTGCAGTGGACAAAACACTTTCTGTACGCATTTTCTCCTCCTCCTCCTCCTCTTCCTCTTCCTCTTCCTCTAATTCAGAGAGTGCTTCTCGGATTGGAGGCACAGGGGGGCAGACTGATTCTCATTGCCCCATTTTGGCCTCGCCAGATCTGGTTTCCTGTAATCAACAGGCTATCGGAAACCTCCCCGAAACCGCTTCCACTCCAGACGAACCTTATGACCTAGGACCCTGTAGTTCATAACCAACCTGAGGTCCCTTCACCTCCATGTCTGGCTCCTGAGGAGATAGAGGTGAACAAGTTTAACATTTCTCATAGAATTTCAGATATTCTCCTAGCTGTGTGCAAGCCAGCTACTCGAAAAATATACATAGCTAAGAGGAAGTGTATCTCTATCTGGTGTACGAAATCATCTTGGAATCCCTTTTCGTGCCCACCGAGTAAAGTCTTGGAGTATCTCTTAGACCTCCGTAACACAGGTCTACAGTACTCTACAGTCAAAGTTTATCTTTGCGCAATTTCTGCATACCATGAGCCTGTACTTTCTATGTCCTTGGCTCAGTTACCTGTAGTTAAATGGTTTCTTAAGAGCATTCTGCATACCACACTGCCCATTAGACATCCAATTGCAGCGTGGGACATTAACCTTGTGCTAGACATGCTCACTCGTAAACCTTTCGAGCCCTTAGCCACTTGTGAGTTGAAATTTCTAACTTGGAAGACTGCCTTCCTGGTAGCCTTTACTTTACTTCCTCCCGTAGAGTATCAGAAATACACGCTTTGGTCACAGACCCTCCATACACTGTATTTCACAAGGTCAAGGTGGTTCTTAGGATTCATCGTAAGTTCCTTCCTAAGGTTGTCTCGGAATTTCATTTGAATCAACCTTTAGTCCTTCCTACCTACTTTGCAAATTTCCAGACTGAGGGAGAGCTTACCTTTCATTCTTTGGATGTAAAGAGAGCTTTGTGGTTCTACCTGGACAAAAGAGATACGCAAAGCTCAACAACTGTTTGTCTCCTTCAGCATGACCTGGCTGGGTCAGCCTGTTGCTATCAGGTGCATTTCAGCATGGTTAGTGGCATGCCTTCGCAACTGCTACTCCATGGCACAGGTCAAGCTGGAAGGCAGAGTATACGCGTAATCTACCAGAGCAGTCGCGGCATCTCTGGCAGAAATTCGCAATGTTTCCATTACAGACATTTGCAATGCGGCCACCTGGAGCTCCATGCACACTTTCGTCAAGCACTATGCCTTAGATGTCCATGCCAGACAGCATCAGTCTTTTGGTAGAACAATTCTTAATGGACTTCTGGCCTTAGTGAGCGCCTCTCTCGGGGGATTATTTTAGCTCAGTACTGTCCCATTAGTGTGAATGAGTGGTGGAGACTTTATGTCCATGAAGATATGGAAATTATGTACCTACCGTAATTCTTTTTTTTTTTTAATTATCTTTTTATTGCGATGTAGTGAGATATACAGAAGTAACTGACATGGGCATAACATCGACAGTCATGAGTATCCGAAATTGAACAAGGTTTTCACATATATATCAAAGAAAAGACTACTTCATTTTACCTTTATCATAACCTGTGTTACATTCTGTAGTCCATGCCTTAATGGTAATTAGAGTGACTTAGTGCTTCCCTAGTTTCTGAAAACGATGTTGTTCCCCGGACCATGGTCAATACTAAGTAGTTTGGCTCACACTTCCCTCCATTTAATAAGATCTAATTTTCCTCCACTCCTCCCATCCTCCCCCGACCCAGGGACATGCTTTAAAGATCAAAATCAGGGTCATTTTTGGAATAGTATATTATCCAGGGTTGCCAATATTGTTCAAATTGTGTCCGTTTATTGTGTATTTCAGCAGTCAATGACTCCATATAATAAATATCGGCAGCTAATCCCCTCCATTCATGAACAGTTGGAACTACCAAAGAATGCCAATGTTGAGTTATTGCCTCTTTGGCTGCTATTATAAGTATAGATTGTAAAGCTCGATGCCATTGTGGGTGATGTCTGAGATACATAGAGAACATCACAGTTTCTGCTGTGAGTTCAATAGATTCTCCCATACAGTCTTAAATTTCTTGTTGGATAGAACACTAGAATGGCATCAGTAACGGACAGGACCAAAAAATATGGCTGTGGTCTGCGACCTCGTAGGAACATTTTTTCCAACAAGCCCCATATGATAATGGAAGATATTTAGTTAATGTTGCAGGAGAATGGAAAGAACGACTCCTGCATTTCCATGCAAATTCACGCCACCTAGTGGCGTGCGTAACTTTATATGCTTGTAAAGAGGACCAAAGCCAATCCTGTTCCTGCACCTCCAATTCAAGGTCTTTATTCCAACTGTTCATAATAGAGACTGAAGAATCTCCCATTCCCTCTCTTAAAATTTTATAGAAGTAGCCCACTTGATTTGCCCATAAACTTCCCTTAATATTGTCCTCCAGGTAGCTCCAGGCCAATAGTAAAGGATCCGGTAATCGGATATTAATATCTCTTTGACGCAGTAGATAGTTCCTCACCTGGTTATATCTAAACATATCATTGTTGGGTAGATCAAATTTAGCTTGAAGTGATTCAAACGGAATAATTCCAGAGGGAGAAAGAAATTGTTCAACAAATTGTAACCCCACGTGTCTCCATCTGGAGAAGGTATGATCTAAGGTTGCTGGAATAAATCGTTCATCCTCTGAAATTAGAGAACATAGAGAAAAGAAAATTCTATCAAAGCTTTTTGTTGTTTTAGTCTGTACCATATCTTCAATATTTGTGCCATAAATGAAGTAAAATCTCAGAGAGGAGGTGACCTACCTACCGAGGCCAATGTGATTTTCATTATATCATAAAGGTAATTTAATGCAAATTCTAGGTCTTTCCAGGGAGAGTGGTAGGTTGGTGAGAGCCAGAGAGATAATATTCTGCAACAAGAAGCCATTGAATAGAGCTTTAAATTTGGTAAGTTAGCCTCTCCTACGGAAAGTGGAAGCTGAAGAAGTGACATTCTGATTCTTGGTTTTTGGCTGTTCCATATGAAGTTAGAAATAAGTTTATCCCATGATTTAAAATAAAAATTTGAAGGGAAAGTGGGGACATTTTGAAATAAATACAGCAATTTTGGAAGGATAATCATGCAAATAGTCTGTTCTCTGAAAAAATGATAATGGTAACCTAGACCATAAAATCAGATCTTTTTGTATTTGATTAGAAAGGGGTTCATAGTTTAATAGTTCTAGTAAGTCTAAATTTTGAGGAATTATTACACCTAGATATTGAAGTTTAGTTTTGTGCCATTTAATTTGATATTTATTTCTAAGGGTCTGGGATGAAGTAGAAAATAGAGGAAGCAAATCTGTTTTAGCAATATTTAACCGAAAGCCCGATATCTTGCTAAAGTTTTCCAATGTTTGTCATAGGGCTGGAAGAGATGTTTCGGGAGAAAGGGCGGTTATCAAAATGTCATTAATGAACAATGCTAACTTGTATTCCCTTTGGTCCACTGGAATTCCTTCTATATTCATATTACCTCTTATAATTTCGGCTAACGGTTCAATATATAACGCAAATAATAGAGGGGACAACGGACATCCCTGCCTTGTACCTCTTCGAATTTGGATTGGTCGAGTCAAAGAACCATTAATACAGATATAGGCACGTGGTTGAGCATAGATATTTTTAATACATGTAATAAGGGGATTTGGAAATTAAAATTTAAATAAGGTGGCCCATAAATATTTCCAGTCAACTTTGTCAAAAGCCTTGTCAGTATCTAGGCTGACGACAATAGATGGAATCTTTCTAGTATGTATATATTCTACGAGAAGCATTAATCGTTGCAAGTTATCGAAGGTATTTCTTTGTTTAATAAAGCCTGATTGATCTTGGTAAACCAATGTCACAAGAATAGGTTCCAATTTCTTTGCCCAAATTGACATAAATATTTTATAATCCACATTTAATATCGAAATGGGATGGTATTGTGATGGAAGCGAGGGTTCCTTATCAGGTTTAAGGAGAGGGGGCCAAACTGCATAATTCCAGGAGGGTGGGGGAATTTCTCCTTCCTTTATTTCCCTGTAGGTAGCGAGTAAACTAGGAAGAAGCTGAGGGATAAAGGTCTTATACCATTCTGAGCCAAAACCATCTGGTCCTGGGCACTTTAAGGGTTTTAGATGTTTAGTTTGTAAGAGAGTCACTTCGGTCGTGATTGGTCGATTCAGGATTTCCTTTTGAGATTCTGTTAGGGTGGGCAAATGAAGATTTGCAAATGTGGCAGCTATATGCTCCTCCTGGTTCTGGTTGGAGGAAGGAGCTGCATAGATGGCCCCCAAAAATTGTTGAAGTACCTGTTTTATCGATTCTTCTTTATAGGAGAAGGAATCTGAGGTCGTAGATCTTATTTTTAAAATTGTTGAGGCCCTTTTATTCGCTCTCAACTTCTGAGCTAATGCTCTAGTACCTTGGGCGCCTCCCTCATAGTTGTATTGCCGAACATAACTCAAACTTTGTAGTGTCCTATAATCAATTATTTTCTGGATGTCTTGTTTTAAAATTTTTACCTACTGTAATTCTTGATCTTCTCGGACAGAGTCTTCACCACTCATTCACACTCCCACCCACCATCCCTGAGCTTACTTTTCTGTTTATGGTCTTCACTCCTTCAATTTTTGGGCTGTGAAGGCTTTGTTCTTTGAGCCTTCTTACATGGGTCATTCGAACTATCTTATGTCCATTGTTTAGGTTAGGCTTCTGTAGGTTAGTTATGCTGCACCTCCTTGGAAAAAAAGGTACTGAGGCGGTGGAAGGGTCAAAGCAGAGGTAGTCTATACCGCACGAGCCTAGGTTATGGTGCCACTCCTCGTGGCTCCACCTCGGCGCCGGCCCTCCAGAAAAGTTTGGCACCCACTGGGTCCCAGCACCTTCGACGTACTCCCATTAGTGTGAATGAGTGGTGGAGACTCCGACCAGGAAGATCAAGAATTACAGTAGGTACGTATTTTACATTTTTCTACTGGTGATGCCTCTCCCTATACATCCCAGTATCCTGGCAGCCCTCCTTACTGCCTTCTCACATTGCTTTCTTACCTTTAGGTCATCTGATATGACTACCCTGGGTCACTTTCTGTTTTTGTTGTTGTTAATTACCCCCCCCCCCCAATTGTGTACTCTTCTACTGGGTTTTGTTTCTCATGCGCATTACTTTGCACTTCTTTGCATTGAATCTAATCTGCCTTACTTTTGACCATTCTTCCAAACTTGCCAAGTCCTTTCCACCCCTGTATCAACCCTGTTGCAGATCTTTGTGGCAAACCTGAAGGACCAGACCAAAGGAGCGCATCATATGGAGGCCTACTACAGGGTAAGGCCTGGGACTGTTCTCTCATTAAGTATACCTAGCCTATAGGGGATCGCCTGTATCCCACTGCCAGGGTCAGTCAGGCAGTGAGTACAGGAAAAGTATAGTTACTGCCTATTGCATTTGGTACCTGTTCCAGCTAAGTTGTTTTTAGTCTGTATCCAAGTACAATAACAGTTTCCAGGATCCAGATTGTCTCCAAGTATCAGCGTCACCACAGATCCGCTGCTTGAAGTTCCAGATTTTGCCAACAAATTTCAGGGATTATTCAGGGAAAGTGGCACAGTTATTTAAATTTATTGCTGGATTAGTTTAAGAGGGACACTGATCTGGTATACTGGGATTTGTGATCCAAATTTCCTGCAGGGGACTACCGTCTAGCAGTTTTATAGACTTTTTTTTTTCCAATTGTTTTACCAGGAGTAACACACTAAGCTGAAAGCTTGTTTACGGGTGTGACCTGGGAGCACAGGGAAGTTAAGTGACTTGCTCAAGGTCACCCAGTATGCAAGTGGAGGCTGTGGGATTCAAACCCAGGTCTCCAGATTTTCAGCTTAGAGCCTTAAACCACCGCGCTATACTACCTCCCACATACACTTTGCTCAGAGACTGATGGGGCATTTATGTAGATGTATTAGAAGCAATTGATATGCAGTGTGATTTAAATGCTACAGTAAATGTATAGTGAATTGCCTTAGAATAAAAGTGAAATGTTATAGAGCATAGGTAAATGCATACAGTTTAGATACCAGGGAAAGCTACTTGCGTAAAAGTGGTGAGTTGGCTGACTGAGATGGATACATGCCTAGTAGCCACTGCAAACCCTGAAGGCAACTGAAAGTAAGTGAAGTGACTGAGGCCCAAGGTATGGGCTGGTACTACTGGTATATTGGAGGGCTGGTGGGTTGAGGTATAGCCTGCAGTCTCCAGGGTTAGCAGGTACAGGCCTGTGGTAAATGGACGTGAATACAGTAAAATAACACATACACAGAGTGTAAGACACAGTCAGTTTAAGAGGTTATTTGCTGAAGTTATTTATTTATTTGCTACTGTATCCATCACACTGGAAGAAAACCTTCATTTCACTTGAAAACTGTGTCCGAGTTATACTTCAAAGTTGTCTGAGTCTCACAATTACTGTTGTCTTCAGTGTCAGTTCAGAACAGTGCCTTCTCTGCCACAGCGGTTTCCACAACTGTCTGATTGGGTAATTACCTGAGTATACCATCCAAGTGTGCCTAACTCAGAGGTTGTGGGCAGAAAGGGAAGTAAAAGAACCTAAGATAACGAAAGGCTGCACTTATTCCTCTCAGTCATGCAATGTGGCTTTATTTATAGCCACACTTACAGAATTATGGCTCAAGGAGCCAGCCGTCATAACTGTTCAGAAGATTTGAACTGCACGGATGTGCAATTCCTCGCACCTTGAACTGAACTCTCTCTAGCCATCAGATCCTTCTTTTCCACTGATGAGTTAGGCTGCTTCCAGATTCTAACCCCAGTAATACTCAGGTATTCATAACTTCTGCAGTGTCCCCTTAAGACTGAGCTGCCCGGAGAGATAGAATGCTATGCAAGTGATGGAATCTTTGCACGTGCTATCTTTTAAGTGCTGCCTTGAACTAACTGCCTTGGTTATAAAGCCTCAGATTTCACTCTCCGCCTGTCAAGACCAGAAGCCCGGAGATCCTCTCCTCATCATCTTGTCCTGACGCGTTAAAACTGACAAAAATATTTAAGTATTTTTTATCCTTTTTCTTTTGCTGTCTTTAGCTAGTGTTATTTGTTTATTAAACCGTTGATTTAGTATTACTTTGTTTCTCGGTTTCTTCCGGTTTGGTATAACCGGTGGGGAACTGGGGCTTTTCTTAGTGTTTTCGGAGTTCCCTGACTAAAGAACCACTTTAGTTTTATTTACATTTAAGTTTATATGTTTTAAATTTGAACCACTGGTTCCGGTTCATTTCTTGGTTCTGTTCCCGGTTCCGAAAGGATTTTCTCAATTCAGGAACCGACCACAAGTGCTAACTAAGGTTTTAAAATCCTTCTTATTTAGCGGTTATATATAATTTTCTTTCTCTTACTCAGAATATCTGAAAAAGAACCAGTGAACCCTGTTTTAAACCATGTACTGATTGTGGCGAGATTTTTGCCAAAGCAGACAAGCATACCCTTTGTGTTGTCTGTTTGGGCTTTGAACATTTAAAAACAGACTGTGATAGCCGGCCTGGTGGTGCTGGTCGCCGCACCTTGCGCCACGCTGGCGACCGGTGTTCGGGAACGAGCACGGGTCACCGGGGGTTGGCAAGGGAGGAGAAGGATTGAGTGTCCGAAGGACTGCTCTCCTTCTCAGGTGAGGGGGGTCCACAGCAGTCGGTTTGCGGTTGCCTCCTGGCTGAGGCTGGGGGGGGGGGACTGCACGCTCTGCTGCACATAGGGGTGGAGCTGGGGGCAGACGTCTGGAGGGTGCACGTGCGGACGTGTGCGTGCTCCCCTCTAGCAGTGTCATTGCATGTCCTCTGCTCTGGGGTAAAAAATGGAGGAGGGCGCCTGACTTGAGTGGCTTGATGGCCTTCTGTGAGCTTCGCCCGGTTGTTGGGCACTCCAGCTGGATCCGAGTACTGTGGGGAGTCGGAGGGGCTCCCTGCAGCCCTGCTGTGGAGGGTACAACCGCAGGGGTAAAGGTGCCAAACAGACCAGGGTAGAGGTGGACGGCAGCTGGAATCTCCCGAAGGATGCAAGGTCAAGACGGGAGCAGACCAGGTGGCCAGGAAAAAAGAGGTAAAAAGAGATAGCTAAAAAAAACAGACTGTGATATTTGTAAAACTTTTCCTGAAAAAACAGTGGAAAAGCACCTTGAAAGACTCAAGAAAAAGATGTCTGTCTCTAAGTGTCCCTAGAGCTCTGACCAGCCGACACCCTCTGCTCCTGTGGGTGACACCACTTTATCTACAACATCTGTAACTGCCACCCCTGAGACGGGTACATAGGCAGTTTCAAAGAGGCTTGCTGAACCGGCTGACTCTCCGGTTCCCTCAAAGAAATCTAAAAAGACAAAGCACGCAGAACCCCCTGCTGACAAGCCTCTGGTGACTTCTGTGCCTGCAGTAAAAATGCCTGCTGCAGATGAGATTGCACAGGCTTTTCGTGTCATCTGGGCTTTACAAGAGCTGACTGCTCCTTTGCCTCATACTCCAGCTAAACAGACTGGCACTTCTCAGTCTTCCCTCTATGAGCAAGAAGAGTATTTGGATGTTGAAGAGGAGGAAGAAGGGGACCCCACTGAACCGGACGTTTCACCTGAATAAGAATTTGGCTCTCCTCCTAGGGCATCAGAGGATTTTTCCTCTCATTTCTCCTTTGTAAGAAAGATGGTGGATGCATTAGACATCCCCACAAGTGAGCTTATTGAGGATGAAGAAGAAGCTTAGTATATGGAAATGAAGTGGTTAACACCCACCAAAAAGCTTCTTCCCATTGACACATTCTTTAAAAAAAGATACCCTAAAGATATTGCAAACTCATTATACTGTCCCACCTCTGGATAAGAGGCTGGACAAAAAGTACCAATTAGAAAGGCAGGGTGCTAAATTTTTATTCTCTCACCCTGACCTTCAAGGAGTGGTGCGAGTGGCAGCCTGTGACAAGGCAAGAGTCCCACTAGCCTCCCATCCTCCAGACAAGGACTTGAGGAAAATCGATAGTATGGCCAAAAATGGTTACATCTCGGGTTCCTTAGCTATCAGGCTGGCCAATTTCCAGGCCTATGCTGCAGGGTACCAGAAATCTCTAGCAGTCGGTCCTTTCTATGTCAGAAAAGGAACAGTTTCCTATTTCAGCTGACCTAGCTGAAACAGTTACATTTGGTCTGGAAGCAGCCAAATATCAATTTCAAATGGCTGCTGATTCAAATGACACAGCTGCCAGATGGATGGCAAACACTGTGGCTCAGTAAAGGTTTGCTTGGTTAAAAGCCACAAACCTTACTCAGGATACACAGACCAAAGCGTTAGACTTCCCATTAGAGGAAAATTACCTCTCTGGGCAAATGACAGAAGCTTATACAAAAAAGGTGAATGAGTATGAGGCTACCTACAGAAACAACTCTGCAAAGGAAAAAGCATCCCCATCCACTAGACCTTATGGAAAGGGAGGCAGGGGTAGAGCCTTTCAAAGCAGGCCCTTTTTCCAGACCATAGCTATGACCCCATACCAGCAGTATCCACAGCAGGGATACTTTAGGGGTAGGGGCAAATGGGGTTCCAGGTGTGGTTCCCAGCCCCAGGCTCAGTCCCAAGCAAAGCAGGCACCCTGACATGTCTGTACAGGCCACCTCCCTACTGCCTGTAGGAGGCAGACTGGCTCATTTTTCACATTCCTGGGAAAACATTACCACAGACGAGTGGGTACTGGAAGTAGTGAGCTGGGGACTGTCTCTAGCTTTCAAATCCTTTCCACCTTTAAGAACTCGAGTTTTCAGACCATCCTCAAATACAGTGAGAAAACTCGTGGAAGCAGAGGTTCAAAAGCTGCTTTTATCTCGAGCAGTAGAACCAGTGCCAACCACCTTAAAGGGAAAGGGATTTTACTCAAGATACTTTCTTACTACAAAGAAAAATGGGGAGTGGCGGCCCATATTAGACCTCAGGATACCTAACAAAACCAAAGTTCAGAATGGTAACTCTGGCATTGATCTTGACAACCCTCCAAAAAGGAGACTGGTCGTCTTCACTGGACCTAAAAGATGCCTATTTTCACATCCCCATAAGGGAATCTCACAGAAAATACCTCTGGTTCAGACTCCCTTCAGGTCACTATCAATTCTCAACCCTGCCGTCCGGCCATACTTGAGCACCAAGGGTGTTTACAAAGTGCCTGGCAGTGGTGGTGGCACACTTTTGACAGCAGGGTGTCACAGTCTTTCCATACCTAGATGACTGGTTGGTGGTAGGAAAATCCTCCCAGCACATCAGGGAGCAGCTGCATGTCACTTGAGCTCCTGGAGTCTCTAGGATTCCTGACAAATCAGAAAAAGTCAGTTCTGCAACCTTCTCAAGTATTGCAGTTCATAGAGCTGAGTTAAATACCCTGCAGGGCAGGGCAGGGCATACCTGCCATTGGACAGGGTAAGGAGCATCCAACAGTTGGCAGGTTAATTTGTTCTGAACAAGTCAAAAACTGCAAGACAGTTCCTTCAGCTGCCACTGGCACAGTACTGGGGTCCAGATTCCAGATGAGGGACATCCAGTTTCACCCAAGAGCTCACTGGTGCTAGAAAAGAGAGCCTCTTTCAAAATTGATTGCAGTAGCAGGAACTCTATTACAGACTCTTGAATGGTGGAAAGAGGAAAACAATCTGAGAGAAGGGGTTCCCTTCCAAGAGGAGCCCCCCTCAGTGACTCTCACTAAGGATGCATCACTGCTGGGATGGGATGCCCATCTGTGAGATCGCACTACCCAGGGCACTTGGTCACGTGCAGAGTCACTCCTGCACATAAACCTACTGGAGCTCAGAGCAGTGTTGTTAGCACTGAAGGCCTTCACGCCTCTGCTGCAGGGAAAGGTGGTACAGATCAGAACAAACAATACCACCATTATGTACTACATCAACAAGCAGGGAGGGACAAGGTCCAGTCCTCTCTGCCCAGAAACTATGAAAGTATGGAGTCTGGCTTACTCCTTGGGAGTTTCCATTCAAGCCATTCATCTGCCTGGCTAGGACAATACCTTGGCAGACACCTAGAGTCGGATCAACCAGGCCCATCACGAATGGACCCTGAACAGGCAAGTGGTGCAAGTAATTTTCAAGAGGTCGGGCTCTCCAGAGGTAGACTTGTTCGCATCCCACCAGAACCACCGCCTGCCAAAATATTGTTGCAGACCATCAGAACGGGGAACAATCCCTTTGGATACTCTAATTCTAAATTGGTCAGGGAAACACCTATATACTTTCCCTCCCTTCCCTTTGGTATACAGGGTTTTGCTCAAGCTCAGGTCCCAATCAGCATCCATGATCTTGACAGCACCAGACTGGCCCAGGTAGCCATGGTACTCTCTACTGCTCTCCGTGTCTGTGGCCGAACCAATACACCTTCCCAGGAGGCACAATCTGTTAACCTTCATTCAGGGGAGGCTTGTGTACACGAACCTCAAATCCCTCAGGCAAAAGGCCTGGCTCTTGAGGACCTAGAATACGCAGGTCTAAACCTCTCTGAAGGTGTCCTGGACATTTTGAAGGGTTACAGGAAGCCCTCTACTAAGAAAACGTATTCTGCAAAATGGAAAAGGTTTTCTATCTGGTGTTCCACACAGGATATCGAATCAACACATGTTGGGGTACCAGCAATATCGGATTATCTTACTTGCTTGCATTCTTTGGGCCTTCAGGCCAGTACCCTGAAGGTACATTTGGCTGCAGCTTCTGCTTAATTTCAGCCAGGCAGAGGATTTCATTGGCCTCAGATCCTATTTTCAAGAGGTTCTTTAAGGGCCTTTCCCATTTGCACCCCCCTCACAGGGAGCCAATGCCAGCATCGGATCTCAATGCGTGTATAGCCAAGCTCATGGGACCCCATTTGAGCCCATGTCTTCAGCTCATCTAAAATTTGTCACATAAAAACAATTTTCCTAGTGACAGTGACTTCTGCTAGAAGAATCAGTGAGCTCCGGGCTCTTTGCGTAGACCAGGACTACATTTCTTTCCACAAGGACAAAGTGGTCCTGAGAACAAACAGGAAATTTCTCCCCAAAGTGGTCTCGAATTTCCATCTGAACCAAACCATTACTCTACCTGAATTTTGTACTGAGCACTCCACCTCTGGCGAAATGAGGCTCCACAGTTTGAATGTTAAGGGAGCTCTTAGGTACTACATGACAGCCACTGTGCACCATAGGCAGGAAAGAAAAAAGCTGTTCCTGACTTACGGGGGTTTTGTGGGAAAGGGTAACCCAGCATCTAAAAAGTCCAGTTTTGCTATTCTAAAGCCGGAAGGGAACCCCCAACAGGGTTGCAGGCCCATTCCACAAGGGGCACATCTGCTACCTTAGCAGCTGCTAGGGGTGTCCCATTAGCGGACATCTGTAAAGCAGCTACCTGGAAAACAGTACACACCTTTGCAAAGCATTACAGTTTAGACATCCTGTCCAGGAGTGATGCCAGGTTTGGCACAGCAGTCCAGCAGAGTCTGTTTCCAAAGTAGATTCTGTGCCCACCTCCAAAGATGCTGCTGCTTAGTCTGCAGAAGATATGAATACCTGAGTATTACTGGGGTTAGAAGAAACAGTTACTTACCATAGTAATCTTATTTCTTCCCAGTGATACTCAGGTATTCGTAACTACCCACCCTGCCCCCCTTCAAGAACCAGTAGCCTCTGCATTCCTGAGGATGTGTTTCTGGCCTACTGTGTAGGTGCCACAATCGGGCACTATTGTTTGTGATGCGGGTTCTTTTTCTTCTTCTTCTCCTTCTCCTTCATGTGATTCTGACATTCAAGGGTATTGTTGCATTTTGTTACCCCCCAACTTTGGAGGTTTTGACCTCCCCTTGGGAGGATTTTGGGTGTTACTTAATTATCATAATTCCAATCATTAGGGTGTTAGATATAAATATGCAGTTCTGAGACCTGTCTTTCCAGGCTCCAAGGAAATCTGAGGGTTTAGAACCAAGGCAGTGGTTCAAGGCAGCATTTGAAAAATAGCATGTGCAAAGATTCCATCATTTGCATAGCCTTCTTTCTCTCCGGGCAGCTCAGTCTTAAGGGGACACTGCAGAAGTTATCAATACCTGAGTATCACTGGGAAGAAACAAGATTACTATGGTCATTTTTTCTTTGTTGCATGTCTCTCTTTCTCCGTCATATAAATTACAACTGTCAATAGGTTAATTTCTTTAATGATTCTAAACCAGACTCAGTATATTTATAGTAGAGCTGAGCAAACCTCCCAGAGTTTGACCTTGAGAACATCAAACTTCAGATCAGGCAGAGTTTGCCATAGTCAGAGTAGATTTACAGTTTGCAAAGACGAACTAAGAAATTATTTTTTAAAAACCCTCCCAGCCCTCCCAGGTGGCCAGGGTGAGTCACTTGGCCACTGCCACCCCAACCCCAGTCATTTTCTAACCTCTACTGCCTTACCCCATCCTCCCACATACACACATTAAAAAAAATTGACAGCTCTTGGAAATATTCCAGGAGCCAATACCATCTTAACCCTATAACCCACTGGCCTGGTCCCTAGTCTGCTGCTCAACATACGAACATACAAAATTTGCCAGCAGATAAAGGCCTAGAGGTCTATCAAGTCTGCTCGAATGTGCAGCCAGCACCCCTTATTCTGCAGCTGCCCCTCCCTTCCACCCTTCCCCTTCATTAACCCTCCCCCTTGTCCTGTCCCATCCTCGTTTGAAGCAGTCCACTGTTCTACTGCATACCACTTCAGCAGGTAACGCATTCCACCCAGCCACCACCCTCTCTGTAAAAAAGTGTCTCCTCATCTCCCTCCTGAACCTTCCTCGCTCCAGTGTCATATCATGGCCCCTGGTGGCCCTCCCCTTCCTTACTTTGAACAGCCCCTCTGTACCTGTCTTGTTTTTCCTTTCATGTATTTAAAGGTTTCAGTCATGTCACCCCTGTCTCTCCTCTCCTCTCCTCCAGTGAGTACATGTTCAACTCCTTCAACCTCCTCTCGTATGATAAGTCCCCCAGCCCCTTGATCATCTTTGTTGCTCTGCGCTGCACCCCCTCCAGTAACTTAGTGTCCCTCTTCGGATACGGACGCCAGTACTGCACGCAGTACTCCAGGTGTGGTCTAACTAATGACCTATACAGTGGCAGAATCACCTCCTCCCTCCGAGGATATACCCCTTGCAATACAACCCAGCATTTTGTTGGCCTTGCAGCTGCCTTCCCACATTGTGCTAAGTTGTTCATTGACCCTGTAATGAGCACACCCAGTTCCTTCTCCTCCTCTGTCTGGCTAGCTGCACCCGCCTAGCTGGTAACTCCTCCTTGGGTTCTTCATCCCAAAATGCAGCACCTTGCACTTTTGGCATTAAAGCCCAGTTGCCAGGTGTCTGACCAGGTTTCAAGCTTTGCCAGATCATCCTGCAACCCCTGCCATCCCCTAGATCATCCACCACCGCGCCTACCTTGGTATCATCAGCAAACAGACTGATCTTGCTCTTTATGTCCCGTGATATGTCTGCAGTGAATATCCCAAACAACACTGGTCCCAACACCGAGCCCTGTGGAACACCGCTGCCACTGCCCTTGGGTGTGAGAGCCCCACCCACCACCACCCTCTGTTGCCTTCCTGCAGCCAGTTTCTTACCTATCTCACCAGCTTTGCACCTGCCCTGTGCCTACTAACTTCCTTCCCAGCCTTCCATGTGGCACTGAGTCGAATGCCTTACTGAAGTCCAGATACAGGACATCCACTGCATGGCCCCTGTCCAGTTGCCTAGTTACCCAGTCATAGAACTCGACCAGGTTGGTTTGGCAGGATCTGCCACGTATGAAGCCATGCTGTCTGCTGTCCTGTAGTCCTTGGCCTCTAGGAGGGCCACCAGCCTCCTTCAGGATAGTCTCCATTAGCTTACCCACGATGGACGTGAGGCTCACTGGTCTGTAGTTTCGGTTCATCCTTAGGCCACTCTTGTGGAGGGCACCACATGAGCCATCCTCCAGTCCTGAGGTACACACCCTAATGTAGTGAGGCATTAAATGGTCTGCCAAAGATCCTGCAAGGACCTCTGACAGCTCCTTCAGTACCCTGGGGTGGATGCCATCTGGGCCTGGCGCCTTGTCTACCCTCAGTGCCTTCAAACCCTCTCGAACTCTGCTCTCCATGATTTCCCCATCTGTCACCACTTCCCACCCTGCTTCTGCCATTTCTCCCGCCTTGGGTGTCACCCCCCTCTTCTCTTTACTAAATACTGAGCAGAAGTACTTATTTAGTGCTTCCGCCTTATCGCACCCTGCTTCCACCCAACCCCCTTCCTTCCTAATCCTTACTATGTGGTCCTTACAGCTCCTTTTCTCCCTGATGTACTTAAAGAAGTCCTTCTCCCCCTTCTTAATGCCTTGTGCCAGCCTGAGTTCCATAGATGCTTTGGCCCCTTACTGCCCTTGTCACCTCCTTCGATTCTGTCAAGTACACCTCCTGTCCTCCCCCTCCCTGTTTTCTTGTACTTCCTAAAGGCAGCTCTTTTCCTCCTTACCTTTTCCATGACCTCCTTGCTCAACCAGATTGGTTTCTATCCCTAGCCTTCTTGCTCTGGGCCTTGCAGCAGGTTTTGGTTGCCTCCTCTATCCCCAGCTTTATGAGCTCCCACGCCTGGTTAGTGTCCATACTAGATTGATTTCTGGCCAGGTACCCTTTTACCACTTCCCCCATCCTCCCAAAGTCGGCCCTCCTGAAGTCCAGCACTATTGTGCCAGATTCCACCCTTCCTTGCCCATATCCAATGTGAGCCATACTGAGTGGTGGTCACTCCCTGACAGCGGTTCCTCCACTGAAGTTCTCTCACAAAGTCCCCATTTGCCAGCACAAGGTCAAGGGTATTCCTAACCTGGTTGGTTCACTGACCATTTGCAGCAGGAAGCTGTCCTGGAAGGCATCCAGCAGTACCTGCTCCCTTCTGTTCCTGGTTGTTGGGGTGCTCCAGTCCACTCCTGGCATGTTGAAGTCCCCCACAATCACCACACTACCCTTCTCGCAGGTCCTCCTGATCTGTCCCGCTAGTTCCCTGTCTAACTCCTCCGTCTGAGATGGTGGCCTGTACACCACTCCCATTCTAAGAATCCTATTCTTGGAATCCTGGATTTGCATCCAAAGTGACTCCGCACTACCCTCCTCCCTTCCTCCTTACACACTTCAGTCCTTCCTTCACATATAGTGCCACCCCTCCTTTCCCAATCACCCTGTCCCTATGAAATAACCTGTACCTCGTGACAGACAGGTCCCAGTCATTGTATTGGGTGGCCCATGTTTCCATGATGGCTGCAATGTCCACCTCTCCTCTGCCATGAGAACCTGTAACTCTGCAGTTTTCCTCCCAAGGCTCCTAGCATTAAGGGTAACCACCTTCCACCCTTCCCCCTCCCATCCTGCCCTCCTTTCCTAGCATCACCAACAGTACTTGCCATTTGTCCTTTGTCACTGTTATGGGGGGTAAGCTCATATGGTTTCCCAACCTGTGATCTCTGCATATCTCTTCCCCAACTGCCACCCCCCACTCCTAGTTTAAATTCCCAACTTCCTCTATGTACTCCTCCATCCTCTGTTTCAACACTTTCTTTCCCTCCTCCCTCAAATGTAGTCTGTCTTCGGCATAGAGACTGCTGTCCTCCCAGGTCCCTCCCCACCCCCCAACAGCCCATACCCTTTAGCACAACACCAGGTTCTTAGCCATCCGTTCAAATTCTCTATTCTCAGCTTTCTTGTTGTGCTTGCCTTTGGCACCAGAAGTATCTCTGAAAAGTTACTGATCTTCCTGCCCCTCACATAATTGTGCTAGTTCCTCAAACCTCCTCTGGACTGTATCTACTGTCTTGTCAGCCAGGTCGTTTGTCCCAAGATGTATAATTAAATGAGGCTTGTCCCTACCCTTCTAGCATATTTCAGAACAGACTGTCCCACTTTCTTCCACTGTCATTCTGGCATGGCCTCCACCCAAATGCGACTGCCTCTCCCTTGCTACCCCACCTAACTCCTCTTAGTATTGAGTCCCCAGCACTAAGATTCCACCCCTCTTACTCCCTGCTTGCTTCCATTCATCTCCCTCTCTCATTTCCAGCTCCTCTTCTTCCTCCTGCACATTATTTCCCCCTTTTACCCCTGTTGCCATTCTCCCAGCAGAACTTCCCCCGCTCCAGTTTGGTCCAGGCATTTATCAATTACTCCTCTAATTTCATCATTTCCCTCCTCCACCTTCTTCCTCTCTAGCAGTGCACAACTATTTTCTGAAGACCCTTCACAAATGCCCGCCCTCTTTCTTCATAGTAACCTGTTCTCTCCTTTCCACTCCATGACTTTTGCCACTTCTTCGCCTCCCCTCACAAGTCCCTATCTCCTCCTTCCATTTGTCTTTTGTCTCCTGACCTGGTTTCCCTGGCAATTGTTCTTCCTGTCCTGGGCCCCTTTGTCTCTGCTTCCCTTCTTCTGACCCTCTCCTCACCACTGTTGGCTTAAATTGCCCTCCCTCATCTCCCCTTCTTCCTACCTCCAGTATTGGGCTAAACCCACCCCAATCTGCCTTGCTTGTCTTAGTTCCTCCTGCAGACCCTCAATCTCCTTTCTAAGTTTTTCTATGTGGTTGCACACTAAACATCCTCCCACACTCCAGGCAATTTTTAGAAAGATTGGTGCACCACAGTTGTTGCAGCCTACCACCCTACCCATTGCTGTCGTTGCCCACCAGCGACCCCCCACCCTTCCAGATGCAGGATACCAAACACTCCCCCAAGTCTCCCTCTCCTCCTCTATCAGTGCAAAACATTTTCTTTATTTCCTACCTTTGTTGCACATGTTTAGATATATTGAGCAACTGCTTTTTATATTCCTATCCTTCCTATCCACACTCAAAACAGACTGTAAGTAGCCATTGCACAACCTTCTTCAAACTCCTACTCCTCCTTTCCCCAATGCAATATCAATGCGAAGAAGTAATAATGAAAGCTCCTAGATTTGCATTTACTTCCCTTCCACTGAGAGAGCAGTCACGTCTTCACTTGATGCTGTTCCTTTCCTGGTATGCCCCTCTTACTCCACACCCTTTACTATACCCAGTGTTTAGCTCCTGTCAGTCAGATTTAACAGGGCATATAATCAAGAGTTGGGGGAAAGGGGGGGGGCCAGAATATGCAGCAACCAAAGACAGCAAAGAAATACACCACCACTACGTTTTAAATCCTCAACAGTCCAAAAACAATTCAAAGTAAAGACAACAAAGAAAGTACAGAACATGCCCTGAAGGGACTTTTAATTAATTTCCCCAAGTCTCTGCGCCACTGGGTCTGAAATTTTTTTGTGCACACACAGCTGCTGCCTTTGTATGAGCACTGCAGGTAATAGTAATAGCACCCCATCCCAAGCCTGCCTACCAACCACACCACTTCTCATTTTAGTGCTGAAAAGGTATTTTAATTCAAAATATTTTGCCTCCTGAGTTCTGTTCTTTAAAACTCAAGGAGTTGGTTATATGAACATATGAATTTGCCAGCAGATTAAGGTCTATCTAGTCTGCTTGAGTGTGCAGTTCCCAGTGTGTTTACAGAGGGAACTGCCTCCTCCCCATTTCCCTCATGCCGCCCCCCACCTGCAACTTTCCCCTTCACCCTATCCCATCCTCTCCTGAAGTTGTCCACCGACTTTAGGGATGCCACCTCCTCTGGTACTCATTCAACTTGATCACCACCCTCTTGGTGAAAAAGTGCCCCCGATCTTCTTCCTGAATTATCCATCCACCAGCTTTAGCTGTGCCCCTTAATGGTATTGTTCCCATTTAGGCTGAAGAGGTCCTTAGTGCTCACCTTGTTTATACATTTCAGGTACTTGAAAGTCTCAGTTATGCACCCCCTCTCACTTCCTTCCTCAAGAGAGGACATCTTGAGTGCCTTGAGCCTCTCCTCATAGGTGTTTCCCCTCTGACCCTGGATCATCTTGGTTTCCCCTCATCTGGACAGTTACCAGTAAGTTGATATCCTTCTTAAAATATGGACACCAATATTGCACACTGTACTGTACTGTAAGTGTGGTCTTACCAGTGACGTGTGCAGCAGCAGAAGAAAAACCGCCGCCTTCCTACTAGTAATTCCCATGGCTATGCAACCAAGCATCCAATTTGCTTTGGCTGCTGCTCTCCTGCAGTGTGCAGAATGTTTCAGGTCACCTGTGATAATGACTCCCAGGTCCTTTTCTGTCTCTGTCCTGGTCACCTGAACACCTCCCAACCAGTATTTGGTCCCTGGGTTCTTTGGCCTCAATTGCATGACTACACTTTCTGTAACGCTCCACTTTGTCAATGGGTAATCATAACAACTGGGTGTAGTGCACCCCCCTACCAGGGGACTGGCACAGCCGAAGCTTTAAAATGTTGGACATATGAGGATTCCATGCTGCAACAACTTCCATGTTAAATTGTGCCATTCAAAGGGGACAGAGCTACTTTTCTGTCAAGAATTTCGAGTTTCAAGATTTCAAGACTTCATATGGGGCTGCAGTTCTGCACTGCAGGTTGGGGCTGCCTGTTTCAGGGAGCACCCCTAAATTTAAAATCGTGCCTGTTAAGCTGCGGCTTTCCAATTGAATAACCTGCCTTTTTTCTTATTCCCTGTGTAGATTGGGAGCCACTTCTGCTTTACTAGGGTGTTTTAATGGTCTCCATTTAAAAAAAAAAAGAAAAAAGTTGCCATAGGAGGGTACTATCTTATTTATTGGGAGTGTAGGGTCTCGGGGGGAGGGGGTGGGAATGGTCCTTCGGCTCTTGCGTCAGTTTCTTTTGCCCCCAAGTCTCAGATTTTGTGTTTGGTACTTTTATTAGCTGCTAATGTGTAAATTTGGTACAGTTTAGAGGTACTTTGGTGTTTTTTTACCTCAAACCTCCGTTTTCTATTTGAATGGCCGCCATTAGCGCTTGGGTACACGCTTCTTCTTCAGTAAGGCTCCTGCCATTGTCTAGAGGTGCGCACTGTAGGTGTGCGCTGCACAACGCTCAACCCCATTTGGGTAGCGAATACCCATTGGACTTGCATTGTGTGCGGCACATCTGCGCAAGTGCGGTAACACGTGCTTGCACCAGTCTGGAGCGGGTACACTCATTCTAGCGCTTTTTCTGGGACGCCAGTTTAGGATTACTGCTTGCTTTGCTGATTTTAGCCCATCAAGTAATAGGGCTAATAATTATTATTACTACTTTCATACATCCAGCAGTCCTGGGTTTGATTCCCACGATCCCCACTGGTAGCCAACAAACGAAAGGGCTAATAATTATTACATTATTATGGCTTATACATTCAGTAGTCCTGGGTTTGATTCCCCATGACCTCAGCTTGCGTGATGTGTGACTGTGAGCAAGGTTTTTTAAGTCAGTGCTGTAAAAAAAAAATTTTAGCCCAGGAAAAGATTGGGGCTAATTGTTATTTTTTACTTCACAATTGTTAATTGGCACAATTATATTTCTCTTTGGCACCATGACTTATCAGAGACCATTAGTCAAGAAATTATATAAGTCCTGCAGCAAGGGTGATGAGGCCCTCCTCATTGGGTTCCTTTTGCCAGTATTGTGTTGGTCAGCACCCCCCAACTGGTTCTCCAGCCTGGGGAGGGGGAACACCTGGTTCAAACAACATGAAGTCTTGCTGTATTCTGACTATATGCAGTTAGCCCTTCCAGTTCATCTGTCCCGGAGATGAGAGTTATCTCTATGCCATAACACAGAACATTGAGCTCAAGTTCGGTTTTCAAACCCCTGTCCCTGGTACATTCTATGTAACCGTCAGATTCTTTACTCTGCCTGCTTGTGAAGTTGCGCCGGAGAATTCTCCTTGCTCGCTTCGGTTCAGAGTGGTGTTTTTCATTGGTTATTTCAACCGTGGTTTGTTTTTCGGTTCTTCAAACCTCTGTCTATGGTACAGGTTAGACTAAATTAGATTGAATTCCATTTGGTAAGTCTCTCATCCTCCTTTTGGTCTGCATAACCGGGAGGAGACCAATTTAATTATTTCTTTGAGGTAAATTCTTAGAGTTTAAGTTTTTATTTGGGATTCTGTGGTTTTCAGTTAAAAAAAAAAACAAGTCTTTATCGTTTTTTTCCATCAACCATTGAGCTGGTCGTTAACTGAAAACTAAATTATTTATTCAGGCCTGACTGCCATGCAAATGGTAACTTTTGGCTTCAGTGCATTATGTCTGAGAAACTCAAGAAAAAGACTGGTCCCACTGGGGTTTCAGCACTGCACAGAGTGTGAGGAGTTGTTTGCCAGGGCGGATCCCCACCTTATGTGTGTTCATTGTCTGGGGTTTGACCACCTGAAAATAGACTGCCAAATTTGTGAGACCTTTCCTAAGGCCATGCTGGAAAAGTGTTTAGCCAGGCTGTAGGAAAAAATGGCCAAAAAATCCACTGACCCGGATGGCCGGTCCATTTCGGCTCCTGAGGGTGCTGGGGAACAGGAGGAGGTGCCTTCTGACCAGGGTGAAATCTCCTCGACCAAAAGGAAGGCAGATACTGGGGAAATCGGTACTTGCAAAAAAGAGACTAATATCTGCCGGTTTGGAACCCACGTTTCCGTCTCCAGCCACGGATGAGATGGCTAAAGCGATTAGGATTGTACAGTCGTTACAGACCAAACCAGGCGAACCGAGACCGAGTACAAACACACGCCCCTCAGTTCGGTCGTCTAATGGTTCACTTCCCACCGGTTTATATGATCCAGAGACTTATTATAAACTCGAGTGGGAAGAAGGGGAAGAAGAGGAGGAAGGCTTGAGGGAACCCATTGAGCCTGATATTTCCTCGGATAGACCAGACTCTGTCTCCCCACCCAGACAGCCTAGGGAGTCCTCCTCCCATTATTCATTCAGCAAAAAAGTTGCAGAGACCTTACAACTCCCTACTCTGGAGGCAGCTGAGGAGGAGGAGGAGGAGGAGGAGGAGTGAAATTTCATCGAAATGATGGATGTCCCTGACTCCAAGAGACTTTCTATACCCCTACGTAAGTCTTTGTAAAAGCAGACAAGTACCATTTTGCAGATGCCTACCTCTGTTCCTCCGGTTGACAAAGCAATGGATAGGAGGTATATGCTGTCAGGCAGTGGCACAGAGTTCCTCTATAACCACTGTAGCCATGTAGGAGTTGTCCAGGCTGCTGCCTGTGACAAGTCTGGCATTCCTCTAGCCTCTCGTCCTCCTGAGAAGGATTCTCGGAGGATTGATAAAATGGTCAAGAAGCAATGTTTGGCTTCTTCTCTGGGGATTAGGCAAGCTTCCTACATGGCATATGTAGCCAGATAGCAAACGTCCAGATGGGAATCTGTCCTGGACTTGGCTAAGACTGCTCCACCCCAACTGGCCAAGGACCTGGAGCAGATAGTCAAGGATGGCATTGAGGCATCCAAAGTCCAGTTTCATGCTGCAGTGGATTCTAATGATGTGTCCTCTAGAGTCATGGCTACTGCAGTTTCCCTGAGGAGATTTTCCTGGCTCAGGTGTACCAACCTTTCTCAGGATACCCAGTCAAAGGCCATAGATTTTCCTGTCCAACATTCTGTGTTTGGGGAACCGAGTCATACATGAAGAAAATGGATGAGTACAGGACCACTTACAAAAGTGCGGCTGCAAAAGAAAAGGCTGCAACCCCACAGAAGCAGCAGCAAAGGCCGGACAGAGGCAGGCCTTATCAGAGGCCTTTCTGTCAGGCACAGGCATTTCCTGCTTATGAGCAGCAGGGAGGCTTTTTCAGGGGCAGAGGTTGGAGAGGTGTGAGCAGAGCTGCATCCACCTCCCAGCCTAAGACTCTTGCCAAGCAGACACCCTGATGTGTCAGCCAGGGCCGCCTCCCCTCTTCTAGTAGGGGACAGGCTAGCTCACTACTTCCAGGCCTGGAAAACCATTACCACGGACAAGTGGGTCCTGGAAGTAGTGAGCCAAGGACTTGCTCTAAATTTCAAACGGTTCCCGAGAACCAGAGCATAGTCATTCAAACCTGCCAGCAGTTGAGGCAACTCTATTGGAGGCAGAGGTTACCACACTCTTGGAGCAGAAAGCAGTGGAACCTGTTCCTGTCCTTCACAAAGGAAAAGGGTTGTACTCAAGATACTTCCTTAACTTAAAGAAGACTGTGGAGTGGCAGCCCATCCTAGATTTGAGGTATCTCAACAAGCACCTCGCAAAACACGATGATGACTTTAACCAACATCCTTCCTACTCTCAGACAAGGAGATTGGTTAGCTTCCTGGGATCTTAAGGATGCTTATTTCCACATACCTGTCAGACACTCCCACAGTAAGTATCTAAGGTTTGAGTTGCCCTCAGGCCACTGTCAGTTCAGGGCAAAGCCCTATGGCCTTACCTCTGCCCCCGAGAACATTCACAAAGTGTCTGGCAGTGGTCATGGCCTACCTGAGAAGGCAGGGAGCGTCTGTGTTTCATTACCTGGACGACTGGCTGGTTGTGGGGCAATCCTTTCAGCAGGTGAGGGAAGCTCTGGCTCTGGTGTAGGATACCCTTGTTTCCTTAGGATTTTTGGTAAACCTAAGCACTGGAACCCGTCCAAATCCTGGTGCTCATAGGAGCAGAGCTGGACATGGTTCAGGCAGAGGCTCTCCTGCCAGTGGGAAGGGGGGACAACCTCATCCACCTGGCAGGTTCTTTTCGCTTGCAGGTGTCTTGACTGGCAAGACATTTTCTGCAGCTCTTGGGACACATGGCAGCGTCCACAGCAGTGGTCGCAGGAGCCAGATTTCAGACGAGGGACATCCAGTTTCACCTCAGGTCCTTCTGGTCCCAGAAAAGAGATTCCCTATCCAAGATGATTCCAGTGACAGTCACCTTGGTACAGGCACTGCAGTGGTGGAAGGACAAGGACAACCTCAGGGAGGGTGTTCCTTTCTTCCAACAATCTCCTACAGTAGTTCTGACCACGGACGCTTCACTCCTGAGATGGGGGGGGGGCTCACCTAGGGGACCACACTGCTCATGAGACATGGTCTCATCAGGAGTCTCTGCTCCATATCAACCTGCTAGAGCTCAGGGCAGTGTTCCTGGCTCTTCAGTCTTTCTTAGAGATGGTACAGGGAAAGGTGGTTCAGGTAAGAACAGACAACACCACCACCATGTACTACATCAAAAAGCAGGTAGGGACAAGGTCATCTGCTCTGTGTATGGAGGCAATGAAGATCTGGACCCTGGCATGCTCTCTTCAGACCTCCCTCTCAGCTGTGCACTTGCCAGGCAAGGACAATGTACTGGCAGGTGCCCTCAGCAGAATAAATCAGAGTTACCACAAGTGGTCTCTGAACAAGGGAATACTGTATGCAGTGTTCAGGAGATGGCACACCAGAGATAGATCTTTGCAGCCCCAGACGATCACCAACTGCCCCAGTTCTGTTGCAGACCTCCAATTCTGGGCCCTGTTCCTCAGGATGCACTGATTTGGGATTGGACAGGCAAGTCCTGCATACCTTTCCCCTATTCCCTCTGATCTTCAGAGTGCTGGTCAAACTCAGGCGCCAGCCATCATCTATGATTTTGATTGCAATGGACTGGGCCAAACAGCTCTGGTACCCCATGCTGCTGTCTCTGACAGTGACCAGTCCGATTGGCCTCCCCTGGAGGCACAATCTTCTGACCTCCTTTCAGGGGAGGATCCTATACCTCAACCTCAAATCCCTCAGGCTCAAGGCCTGGCTCTTGAGGACCTAGAGTATGCAGGCCTGCATCTCTCTCTCTCAGGGGGTCCTAGGTACTCTGAAGGTTTCCAGAAAATCTGCCACCAGAAAGACTTATACTTTCAAGTGTAAAAGATGTACTGTCTGGTGTGTACAGAGGGACATAGATCCACAAGCAGCAGGATTGGCAACACTGTTGGACTATTTGATCCATCTTCACTCCTTGTTTCTTTGGCCCTCTACCCTGAAGGTGCATCTGGCAGCTGTGTCCGCTTATGTCTCTGCAGGGAAGGTGCCTTCCCTGGCATCCCATTCAGTCCCATTCAGTCTTCAATAAAGTTTTTTTTTTTTTTTTTATATCCAGTATTTTTTATCCTCCTTGCAGCCACAGCCCTGCTTACCTCCAGCCACCACTCCTCCTCACCACCGACTCCGAAGTTGAACGTGCCCAGCTGGCATATGCAGCTGTACCATCGAGAGGGGCTTCCCCTATGCCCCCGCGTCCAGCCAGGATCCAGTACCGGCACACGTCTCTGTTCAGGCATTTGCTGGCCGGTGAAGCTGCGGCCATCAAGCTGCCACGGATGTGTGCTGCCATTTTTCCTCCTCATTAGTGCCCCTGGAGTGTGAGCATGCAGTGACATTAGGTACTATGCGCTGACGTCTGCCGTACTCCACCCCTTGCTGGCACCACTCTGATAGTGCCCCCCGGTCATCACCAGGGGCTGGATCTGGCCCCAGATGCTCGATCCCATCTCTCCTCTGCCAACCCCTGGCAATCCGGGCTCGCGCCCAAACCCGGGTTGCCAGCATGGCGCGAGGTGTGGCATCCAGCACTTCAAACCTCAGTGCCACCGGGCCAGTAGTCTTCAAGAAGTTTTTTAAAGGGTTGCTCCACTTACATCCCCCTCACAGGGAGCCTACCCCATCCTGGGACCTAAATATCTACATAGCTCAGTTAATGCAGCCCCCTTTTAAACCCATGTCTTCGGCTGAGCTTAAGTACCTGACATGGAAAACTGTATTTTTAGTAGCAATAACCTCTGCAAGGAGGATTAGTGAGCTACATGCCTTGTCAGTGGAACCTAACTACATAGCATTCTATAGGGACAAGGTCATCCTTAGGACGACCAGGACATTTCTCCCAAAAGTAGTCTCTGATTTCCATTTGAACCAGTCTGTGACATTACCTGTCAATTTTACTGAGTACTCCTGCTCAGGGGAATGAAGACTGCATAGCCTGGATATAATAATTGTATTTATCCATATGTTGATGTTTTCAGTAATTTGTTTGCCTATATTGTTACTTGTCGTATGACGTGGAACCTACGCAAAAGAGTCTTCTGACTCATAGATAATTGTAATCCAAGAATTAAATAAATAAAATAAATAAACATAGATCAGACAAAGGCCCATAGGAATGACTGTACCCAGTTGTTCCTCACCTGTGGAGAAGTAGGTAAAGGCAAGCCAGCCACCAAGAGGACCATTTATCGGTGGATCATGTCTTGCATCCAGTTCTGCTATGGCAGACTGGGGAAAGAGCCACCTACGGGCTCAGGGCCCACTCTACCAGGGGAATAGCTGCCACCATTGCAGCTGCCAGAGACATTCCCCTGTTCGAAACTTTCAAAGCAGCTACATGGAAAACTGTTCACACATTTACTAAGCACTACTGCCTGTACACTCAGGCCAGGAGTGATGCCAGGTTTTGGCACAGCAGTACTGCAGAACCTATTTCCTAAGTAGGTTTTGTGCCCACCTATATGGGGCACTGCTTGGTAGCCTGCATATAGTCAGAATACAGCAAGATGAGCCGGCCCGGTGGCGCTGAGGGTTGAGGCGCTGGACGCCACACCTCGCACCACGCTGGTGACCTGGGTTCGGGAACGAGCCTGGGTTGCTGGGGGTCGGCAGGAGAGGGAGAGGATCAAGCGTCTGGAGGACAGCTCTCCTCTCCTGGGAGGGACAGGGGTCCCTATTCGGCGCTCAGCTGACCTCTGGCGGTCACCGGAGATACAGCAAGTGCCAGAGAAGTGTAGTGAAGGGGTGGGGAATGGCAGACTTTGGTGAGGCCTTGACATCAGGGCGCTGGCCACTCCCAGGGAAAAAGGGAGAAAATCCCTTCAGCTCCGGCGGAGACGGAGAACCTGAGCTTGCCCATGATTTACGGCCGCCCTTCTGGCATCCTCCCGACCCTGCCCGGGGAGCAAACCGAGGCTACATGGATGACAGAGGATTGACCAGGTAGGCGCGAACCGTAGTGGGATGACTCCTAGGTACTCCCGAGGAGACTGGAGTTGAGGGGAGAGAGGAGGGAAAAATAGAAAGTACAAAAAAAAAAAATACAGCAAGACTTCATGTTGTTTGAGGAAAAATTACTTCCCACAGTAGTCTTGTTTCTTCTAATGGAGTATTGCTGTATTCTGACCTCCCTCCCTGCCTCAACCTAAAGGGGCAGGTCCTGCGTATTAGTGAAAATTCAAGTGCTGCACCTCTGGGTTGCCATATTTTCTTGGGCATTTTTTGACTTGAGTCTTCTAGTTGTGCTTTGTCTGGTTATTAATCATTTGTGGGTTGTTTATTTAATATAGGTAGGCTTAGTAGTAACTACTTTAGTGCTTGTAAGAATCGGATGGTTACATAGAATGCACCTGGGACAGGGGTTTGAAAACCGAGCTCAAGCTCAATGTTCTATGCTATGGCATAGAGTTAACTCTTTCATCTCCGGGGCAGTTGAACTGAAAGGGCTAACTGCATATAGTCAGAATACAGCAAGACTCCTTTTTTTTTTTTTTTAATTTTACAGTTACTTTCTTTATGCTCCTGGTCCCGGGCAGCATTCTATCTCACTTGACCCTCCAGCCCCATCCCCTGCTCTCAGTTTTTTTAAATTTTCAGCTTCCTCCATGACTTGCCCCCCGTGGTGGGGCAGTGGGGATCCCTCAACCTGCCAAACATGGATCCGGTGCTGGAGATTCCTGCTGTTTGAGGGAGCAGCGCCTGTGAGGATCGGCTTCGTACAGCTGTGCCCAAGACACTTTTTCTCTTCCATTGTTTCCCCTTAGGAGATGAGGCGTGCAGTGATGCCCGCAGACTGAGCGCACACACATCTGCACGCACTCCTCTAAGCGTCTGCCTCTTCTCCTCCCCATTCTGGAGCGTCTATGCCCTGCCCCCCAGCCACTGCTAGGGGCCAGCCAGGCACCGACTGCTAGTGACTCCCCCTCCCTGGAGAAGGAGAGCAGTCCATTAGATGCTCAGTCCTTCTCCTCCCCTGTCAACCCCTGGCTGCCCGTGCACATTCCTGAACATGGGTTGCTGGCATAGCGTGAGGTAAGGCGTCCAGCACCTCAGTCTTCTGCGCCACTGGGCCGGCTAGCAAGACTCCATTAGAAGAAACAAGATTACTGTGGTAAATAATTTTTTCTTCCTAATTGTCAGTGGTAGCAGAATTGCAAGATATTTCCTTTGTAGCACTGGAGTGAGCTTGAGCCCCAATATCCCGCAGGACATCCACACAGATACACCTGACCCCAGTAGGGCCTCTCAGGTCAGGAAGCCCATCCAGGCACGTCCAGGTGCAGCGCAGTGAGCTTAGGCTGCAATAACTAATGTGCAGGGAGACCCCGACCCGACTTTTTGAAGGCCAGGGTGATGATTATGGGGATCTTAGGGAAGTTTCTAACCTTAATGTAACAAAAAAAAGAAAAAAAAAAAGGCATCTGAATCAGGGATGATGTTCTCCCCTGATTCATAATAAGCCCTTGTCTTTTTGGATAGCTGAGGCATGTAGTCCCTTACAGCTCAGGAGGTGCAGCCTGCGGAGATGGTGAATGTCAGTCCGTCTCTGTTTGCATCTTCTTCAGCTACTGTGTGACCAAAATTATTGAGCAACACTGGGCAGGTGTGACTCAGAAAAGTGTCATCCCAACCTTACCATGGATTTTCCTTTTAAGGAAAATGTCTTGTGGATGGGAAGCTTCTCCTCTGGAAGACACGGCCATTTGTATTTCTGAAAAAACACTGCACTTCCTATAGATGGCTCTGGCCCTATCAGTCTTTCATGTTAAGTGGGTGAACACCACATGCGGGAGGTGGTTTGCCTCTATTAGCACACAGCAGTGTTATGTCTTGTGCGTATTTTATTGGCCAGAGCCTTCAACATATGGGTCACTACCCTGGCCAGTTTCATTCCACCTTTCTGAAAGAACGAGCCTTTTTTTTGCAATTCATGTCCATGGTTCCCCCTTCCAGGTGGTTATTCACTGGAGAATTTCATGCCAGATTGCTTGGCCTACTTCATTATTTTCGACCATGAGGGCCATGTGGTTTGTCATTGGGTCTGGTTAAGCCTCATAAACTAACCTGTTCATCATCCCCTTGAGGGAGGCCTATGGTTTGATTCAGCCCTGGATACTATTTAAAAAAAAAAATTCGGTGAAAAGGTTTTTTTTCTCCAGTGTCAAACAACAGCGCAAGAATACCATAACCCAGTGGGGTCAAGGTAACGGCTGGCGCAGATGGTTCCGAGGGGAGTTTTGTTCCTTCGGAAATTGGCTCCTGGGAATGGAGGAGCCTACTCGGGTAACCAGGTTATAGTATCAGAGGAACACTGACCAAGCACCGTGCTAGAGGTCCAGCACCACAGCATGGTGCCTCACTAAAGAGCACACGGCCCATCCCTGACTCCTTTTCTTAGTGATAGATTAGAGGAGTTTTCCCCATGATGGGCCAGAACAATCTCAGATGCCTTATTATGGATCACTTGTCCACCTCAGTTTTCAAGGGCAGCATGAAGGCCAGGTGTCTTTAGAGCTCCTGGCTCTTTTCCCTTTGGACCAGAGTATAGGTCCTGCTACTCAATGAGTTCAGGGGTCCTGATGTTTTATTGTGTGGTCCCCAGAAGTTAGGGAGTTGTCAGGCTTTTTCTTAAATTCAAGAGCCTGAATACATTTGTGCTCTACAACCTTTCTGTATGCAGCCCTGGAGGTCAATCACTGGACTGCTCAGTCAAGGAGTTCTTTTTAAGCCCCAGTACATCTGACGGATGCCTGCTGCCGCATTCCCTACGTCATTTCTACTCAGAGTATCTCAGATCTTGCTTCAAGAGAGCACTTGCAGTAGGTAATAACCATTAGGACTAGTGCTGCCAGGCACTAGGACCACACAGATAACTTTAGCTAGCAGTATCTGGCGGAGACCGCCCAACCAACGTCATGTGACGGACGTCAGCATGATGCTATATAATGGGCCGTCCCCATGCCCGCCATCCAGTTCTTTCCCGCCGTCGACCTGCACACTTTGGACCTCACGGAGAATGCTACTTCAGTCGACCACCATTTTCAGATGAGTATTTATTTATTTATTTATTTTATTTATTCAATTTTGGTGACCGGGTAGGCCCACTGAACCCCGAAGGTCCCTTTTTCCGGGGCGACCTGGGATAACAATACAAGTTATAAGAATGAACAAGGACATAAGGAACATTTAAGGCATTGTGAGTTACATCATGAGGTGGATACAGTAAAGAAAAATAGTGGATACAGGCATGGTGAAAGAAAAGCAGTGGATACAGGCATGGCTTACAGGCACGGTAAAAGAAAAGCAGTGGATGCAGGCATGGGTACAGGCATGGTTATCATCATGACATGTAAGCAATTGGTAGTACTTTACTATAGTTTATTCAGGGGTTACACGTGGCTCTGGCGAGCAGTCTGTATAAGGCAGGTAGTAGGAAGGTTAAGCTAGGAGACGGAGTTGGAGAGGAAGGGAGTACCTTAGAGCTTTAAGTGCCATGACAGTGGCATGCGCTGAGGTCAGCAGATGGGACTTAAGCCTGTGCGGAAGTTCATTAGTGAGGAGGAGGTCTGGACCTGGGAGGAGCTTGTTCCATTGGCAGGCTGCTTGGGAGGAAAAGGATCTTCCGCCAGCGTTTGTCCTTACCCTAGGGACTTCTAATAGCTGCCTCTATCTTGAGGTCCTAGGTCCTTGATTGTGTTTCTGAGGGTTATGGTCCCGGCAATGCTTGGCGGAGCGAGGGTTTGAGAAGCTTGTAGGCCTGGACAAGCAAGGTGTTGAGGCGGCACCAATGTGGGCCAACGGAAGATTGGCCAAAGTGTCACAGTGGTGACGCCTCGGTGGTCTAAGGTCATGGAAACGAGCTATTTTATTATATAGGGTTTGCATCCTGGTAATCTCTTGTTTAGCCATGCCCTGTATAATAGGGGCCGCAAAGGTCAGGTTGGGTAGAAGGACGCTGGTAGCTATGGAGAGCCTGGCTTCAGGGATGAGTTGGTCCCTGAGTCAGTACAGGGTGCCAGGTTTCCGATGTAGGGTCCTGGTGACCTGGTCCATGTGTTCCTTGTATGTGATATTCTGATCCAACGTGAGGCCTAAGTATTTATGGGAGGGGACTACGTTAATGGCTTTACCAGAGAGTGAGGTTAAGGAGAGGGATGAGGACCTGTCAAATCCCAGGGATCTTGGCCCGCATAGCATTGCCTTGGTCTTGTCGGCATTTAGCACCATTCTGTTCTTATATAGCCAAGTCTCTAGTGAAGTGAGATCCTTTTGGATTAGAGGGCCTAGGGCAACCACGTCACGCAGGGGTCGGAAGATTACAGTATCATCAGCGTACTGCACAACCGAGCTCTCCCCGCAGTGGGTACGCAGGTTGTTGGTAAACAAGGAAAACAGGAGGGGGCCTAGAATTGAGCCCTGAGGTACACCCTGATTTAGGGGTAGTGGGTCAGACATGGTCCCTTTCCATGAGACCCTCTGTGCCCTGCCTGATAAGTAGCTCCCAAACCACTTCAGGGCATGATTGTCTAGGCCTATATTTTGCAGCTTCTGTAGCAGCAAGTTGTGGTCGATGAGGTTGAACGCCTTGGATCAGTCTGTAAAGACTGCACCAGTGGGTATCCCTTTGTTCATTGCCCTGAGAACTTCATCCGTGAAGTTAATGAGGGCAGTGTCAGTACCATGGTTTGTTCTAAATCTATGTTGGGAGGGGGCAAGGAGCTGATGAGCTTCCAGGTAGTCCCTGAGTTGATTGTAGATGACTCTTTCTTGCACCTTAGCAAGTGAGCAGAGGAGGGAGATGGGTCTGTAGTTGTTGAGTTTTTCCCTGAGCCCCTCTTTGTGAATAGGGACAACATTGGCATGTTTCCACGGGTCAGCCATATTTCAACCATTTTTCTTTAATTTCTGTATTTTGAAAAGTAAATATTTTTCGTGCTTGTCTTCTCTGACACCTTAAGAGTCACATAAGAGCAAGTGTGATTCTTGCGGCACACAGCTGTCTCATAAGGACCTGCCTGGGACCCAAGCACAAGACTGAGGACTGTGAGGCCTGCCAGAATTTCAACCAGACCACATGGAAATGTTGCCAACAGGCCCCGGAACCCTACGTGGGAGCCGAGGACGCCGAGCAGCCACCCATTAACACAGGTAACGCTCCACCGGCGAAATCTGCTTCCTCCTCCATGGAGCAGCCCTTGGGGAGCCTCCCAACCTGAGGAGATTGAGGTTCAGATGGGTATCTGTGGAACTCCGGAGAACTCCACCACTCTTAAACCTCTCAAATCCCGCTGGTATAAGACAAGTGGCGTGGCTGATAAGTTCGTTATCAGCTAGCTCCTCTGATGACCACCCAGACCAGGCTGATAAGCCACACGCCAGCTCCTCTGGCATCCGCCCAGCCACGGCGCTTTTGTCAGGCCCTGATAACAGATCTGACATTGATCTACCAGATCAGTGCCTGCTGCTACTTTGGCTGCTGCCTTCCCCAGAGGGTTCTCCCTCTTGGAATCCTCCTTCCCTGCCTCCTTTGGTGGAGACTCCTGGCTCACCTGATCTTTCTGAGCCAGAGTTCAGGGAGCATCCACCCGACATCACCCAGGTGCCAAAGCTGGAACACCCAACCTCCCTTGGGAGCCGACATCTCCTGCACTGCAGATTCCCCTGTCTGGCAGTTGCACCACCCCAGACCATGGTGGGATCCTTCACCCCTTTGGGGCTGACACCAGAACTTCCTCCAGTGGATCTGACACCAGATCTGATGTTACCAGGCCCTTCCTACCCTCTGTCAGGGCCCTTGTCAGGTCTCTTAGCCCCTCCATCGGGGCCTTTGCCTGGTTATCCGCTATCGGCCTCCAACGGGACCCTTGGCTCTGCCACTGGGGCTTTCACCCAGCCTTCCTGTGCATCACTACCCCTCTCCAGGGTATCTGCCATCAGAGAGCCAGATGGCAGGATTCCCCACACCGGGGTATCTGACGCCAGGCTATCCCATGCCCAGCTATGGTAATCTGGGCTATCATTACCCGACGCCTGATTATTCGACACTGGGTTATCATTTTCCAGGCTACCCGCCCATGTATCAGCCTCCTTCACCTCATCAGCCTCAGGTTTACATTTAGGGCGGCGCTTCAGTCTTGGTGGAGCGAGACCAAGACCCAGCTGGTTTCTGAATTGGACCGTCAGCTGGTCTCAGCCTCCCCATCAGTCTGACTGGATCCCTATGCCCAGGTCCCTTTCACCAGTGGAATCTCATCCTTCTACCTTGGGCCATGTCTTGTGCCCTACCCTGGTAGCAGGCAACGATAGGGGCCTCATGGTCTCCTCTAAGGAGATCTCTCTTCCGCGGGCTCTGTCCCCGGGCAGAAGGTTTTCTTTGGACTCTGATGCTGACTCCTTCGCCTCCTCCGCTTCGGGCTTTGAGACACCTCCCCCGAAGGATCCCAAGTCCATGGACTCTCCCAAGTCTTCCCCCCGCCCCAGGTTCCCTCTTTCATAGAGATCCTTCTGAAAATTCAAGAGGTGAATTGGTGGAAGACTGAGGACCAGGACCCTCAATGTAACAGACTGGCAGAGCACCTAGACATGCCAGAGCTGTTGCCACTTCTCATTCCTCCATGGATAGGCCTGCATGACAGTTTGGCCTCCACAGTTTGGCAGCAGTCTTCGTCAGTGGCTGCGGTCGCCAAGAAGGCCGACAGATTATATTGGGCCCCTGAAGGCAAAGATCATCTCAGTTCTCATCCTGAGGTGGGCTCTGTGGTCATTAAGGCGGCCCATGACTGAACAGCTAAGCCTAAGCATATGAGCACCTACCCTCCTGACAAGGAGTTGAGGCAAATAGACCAGTTTGGACGTAAAGGTTATTCGTCCTCAGAGCCCTGAATTATCTGGCACACATGATCGTGTACCAGAAATCTATTCTAGGTCAGCTTTAGTTGGAATTTGAGGCCTTGCCCGGACTCTGAGGCTAAAACTAGGATTGACCAAACGGTCAGGACAGCGGAAATCTCCTGCCATCATTCCCAAAGAGCTACATATGATGCTGTAGATGCTTCTACCTGGAGTACTGGTACAGCTGTTAAGGTGCGTTAGTACTTCTGGCTGTGGGTATCTGGATTGGCCCAAAAATGTCCAAGTAATCATTCAGGATTTGAGGCTCTGTTCTTTTTGGGGGTGACGTCAAAGCCATCATAATGGAGCTACAGGACAGTGGCAAAGCCTTGCGCTCTCTACAGTCCATGTATTGTTCCAACTTCAAGCCTAAGCAGCCCCTTTGTCACCAGCAGACGCGTCAAATCAGGCAACAGCCTGCCCAATGTCAGACCAAACATCAGGCTCCTTCAGCAGCGGCCACCCTTCCAGCCAAGTCACAGCGGGCTTCCGGGGCACCCCTCCCCCACCCCCCGCCTCCTGACTTGCGGCAGGGCCCCCAACTTCTGCCGTTGACTCTGGAGGAACCAGTAAGGGGCAGATTTGCCAAACATCTAACTGGATGGGAGGTGATCACCACTGACTTGTGGGTCCTTCAGCTAGTCACTCAAGGCCACACCGTAGAATTCACAGAAAGACCTCCAACAAATCCTCCAGGTCTCTCTCACTACTCAAAAGGTCACATTCCTCTTATCACAGAGGAAATACAGGCTCTTCTGCAAATATCTGCCATAGACCCCATTCCTCAGAACCAGGTAGAAAGGGGATATTACTCCCACTTCTTCCTGGTTCTCAGAAAGATGGGGACCTCCGTCCGATCCTGGACCTCAGCATGCTCAGTTTCTATGTAGAGTACAAAAGAGTTAGCATGCAGACTCTGCCGGGGTCTGTTGCCTCTACTTCACCAGGGACATTGGCACTGTGCCCTGGATATGCAGGATGCTTACCTGCATATTCCAGTCTTTCCCTGCTGCCACCGCTTCTGCCGGTTTACCTTCCAGGGGGAACATTTTCAGTTCAAGGCACTCCCCTTTGGCCTTTCCTCGACTCCCATGGTGTCAAATGTGTGCCCAGCGGTGGTGGCAGTGGCGTTACAGTGCCATGGCCTATATGTATTCCCATACCTCGACGACTGGCTTCTGTCAGCACCATCGAGGGACAGACTGGTAGCCTCTTTGTCCATTAACCTGGACCTTTTTTGGCATGTGGGAATCACTGTGAACTACCCCAAGTCCCACCTTATTCCTTTGCAGAGATGGATTGAATCGCTTGCTGATTGGAGTAGTTTTTCACCCCTTGTCCCTTGCATTGGCCAAGGGTGCAAACCTGTTTGACGTTAGGATGTGTGTCCCCTGGTTTGGAGACTGTTGTGTCCTTTGAAACCTTTCCCTGTTCCTCCTTCCCACCTGCCATTCCCCAGTGCCAAGTGTACTAGGACGGTCTGTAGTACTTTCCTGGGGAGACGGTGTGGTGGATGAGGCCTGTTGGGTGTGAGATTTTTAAGGGTGATGGAAATAAGTTATGTGTTCCCAGGCATCCGAAAGCTGGGTTTTTAAATCACCTATTGTTCTGCATGTTGGACAGAAATCCTAGCACCACTATATGTGCCCTTTGAAATGATGTGCCGCACCACTTGCAGATAATGATACTCATCTTGTTCGAGGGCTGAAGTGTGGTAAAAAAAGAGAAATGTTCCGTTTTATTTGTTGTTTAGCAGGAAATGTGGATGGAAAGAAATTTAAGAGAGGAGTCTTTCCTTTTACCTGCTGTTAGGCAGGAATTGTGGATGGGAAGAACTTAAAGCCTGAAGTGTGGATGAAAAATAAATTATTTCCTATATTTGTTTTTCAGGCAGGAAGTGTGGACGAAAAGAAATAGTAAGCCCTCTGAGTTCCTTTGTTACCTCTCCTGAGGCAGCTGGGTGGACAGAGAGGCATCAGCAATAAAGTGGCAGGAGGAGAGTCCGAGAGGTAGAGCAGTGTTTCCGTGTCTTTTGAAGTGTTGGATCTTGCACAGGAGAGGAAATAATTCAAGAAGGATGAGAACAAAAAAGACAAAGGAATTTGCTGCAAAAAAGATTTTTTTCTTTTTTTGTTTTGTTATGTTATTATGCTGTGTTATTAAGCTCCTCTTCCTGTCCTACAGCAAGATGAGTGGATGAAAACAAAAAGGAAGGAGGGTGTAAGAAATTTGGTTGTGGCTGAATGGACAATAGTAGGTGCTCTGAGTATACTATATTGTAATCACTTTAGTTGAGAAGAAGGAAGTGGGCGGTACTAGATATGTATAAATGGAGATGACCCGGGGGACGGTGGCGATAGGGCGAAGGAGGGTGGGCGTTTCCAGCTGCCCCACTAGGGTTGTGGAAAAAAGCAGTGAATTCCTGAAACTACCTGAGGGAGGAAACAAAGACAAGAGTAAAAACCATTCTAAGCTGCTATTATACTGCTTAGACCTGTTAGCCTAGGGTCGTGACCCTGCCGTGGTAACTGAACAAGTTCGGTGTTTGTTCCGACCTCCAATTTCCTCTGGCATTGCTGAAAAAGATGTGCCCATCGATGAGCAAGGAGAGTGCAGTGTTCCTCCCTGCAGTACCATTGATGAGCAGAGTAGATAGATTAGTTGATTTCAGTAGACGCTGAAGCTGCTGAAGAGTGCAGTATTCCTCTCTGCACTACCGTCGATGAGCAGAGTAGATGGATTAGTATATTTCTCTATACGCTGAGGCCGCCACTGAGTTGAATGGTAATCGCAGTGTTGTAACTCTGGCGCCTTGGTGGAGTTTCAGTAGCAGATCACTGGAAGGGGATGTGGAGAGTTCAGCCTCTCACCACTCGATCCCTTTGCCAGTTCAGTTGTGTCCGACATTGAATTCAATGAGAGGCTGGGTTCTGCTATCAACCCAAGTTTTTTTTGGCTTAGGAGCTCATTGGCGTGTGTTTGTAGGACACGTCTGCTGTCCTGATCTGGTTTGCTGTATGATCTCTTGGGTTCTGAATGCTCTTGGCAAGGAGTTTTCCAAACCACTCCCATGCTCATCTTGTGTGTTGCTTTACAGGTTCCTGTTAAGGAGTCATACCTTATTATTAGGCATAAGGACAGGTGGTACTCAGAACGGTGTTCGTCCCTCAGCTGCTTATTGCCTTCCAGGAGTCCAGGACATAGGTTTCTGTTTGCCTGTCCATAACTTTCTCTATTTAAGGGAAGGAATTGCACAAGTTGAATTTGTCTTGCACTGTTGAGATCTAATCTAAATGGACGGCTGCATCGGACAGTCTTGTTTGTTCTCGTGGAACCATGCAAGAGGCCTTCCTTTTTAGGCCACCCTTACTAAAAGGGTGTGGGCCTGTGTTATTTCAAGCCAGTGCTGTAGTAAGAGGAGGTTCCTGGCTCACCTCAAGGCTCACTACTCCAGGGCTAAGATGGCACCCTGGACAGGCAGGTGAAGCATTAGTTTTAAGGTTATGCAAGGAAATTACATGGTCTCACATCCACACGTGCAAAAACATCCATCTTGATGTTTAGAATTCGGCTGATACAATCGCAGAGTGCTACAGACAGTAGTTCGCAAGTAATTCTCAGTGTTTGCCTCTGGTGTATAGGATAATCTTCTCCCCCCCTCCCATTTTTCTGAGTACTACTTCTTAAAACCCATTTGTTATGATTACCCATTGACAATGTGGAGTGCTTCAGAAAGAAGAAATTAACTTCATACTTACTGTAATTTCCTTTTCTGTTAGCTCCAACATTGTCAGTGGGGTCCTCCCAGGAGCTTGTTCCTGCTGGGGAATCTTATCCTGTATGCTAGGAGGGATGTCCTGTGGTAAAAAAACCTTACTGTTTTTTCCTGACATCCCTCTTCTTGCTATACTGTACTCACATACAGTGACTTGCAAAAGTATTCATCCCCTTGAAAGTTATCAGATTTGTCTGGATTACAAATGAGACTTACATATATTATTCCAGTCAGTATTTTTATTGCAAACTCATATGCTCTAACAGTAAATTGTCAAAGCCAAAATTAATTATCCGTCAGCAGATCTTTTAAAGAAAATTAAAAACTGGAAAATGCTGCCTGCAGAGGTATTCAACCCCTACACATTAGTATTTGGTAGAGCCACCTTTTGCTGCAATAACAGCTTTAAGTCTTTGGGGTAAGTATCTACCAGCCTTGCACACTGTTCGGGAGTGATTCTTGCCCATTCTTCTTGGCAGATTTGTTCCAGGTTGTTCAGGTTGGTTGGGTGACACTTGTGGACCGCAATTTTCAAACAGTGCCACAGATTCTCGATGGGATTGAGATCTGGACTTTGACTTGGCCACTGTAGGACATTCACCTTTTTGTTGTTTAACCACTCCTGTGTTGCTTTGGCCTTGTGCTTGGGATCATTGTCCTGCTGAAAGGTGAAGTTTCTCCCAAGCTTCAGTTTTTTAGCAGACTGAAGCAGGTTCTCTTGCAGTATCTCCCTGTATTTTGCTTCATCCATTCTTCCTTCAATTTTAACAAGATGCCCAGTCCCTGCTAATGAAAAGCATCCCCACAGCATGATGCTGCCACCACCACCATATTTCACTGTAGGGATGGTGTTTCTCGAGGCATGGGCAGTGTTAGGTTTGCGCCACACATAGCGCTTTGAATTTTGGCCAAAATCCCTATCTTGGTCTCATCAGACCACAAACCTTGTGCCACATCTTAGCTGGGTCACTCATGCTTTCTGGCAAACTCCAGACATGCTTTGATATGGTTCTTTTTGAGTAATGGCTTCTTTCTAGCCACCCTCCCATACAGGCCAGTATTATGCAGAGCTCTTGATATGGTTGACTGGTGCACCTTCACTACACTCTCAGCCACTGAACTCTGTAGCTCTTTCAAAGTGATTGTTGGCCTCTCTGTGGCTTCCCTCACTAGTCTCCTTCTTGTTCGGACACTGAGTTTTGAGGGATGGCCTTGTCTAGGTAGTGCCTGGGTGGTGTGATGCAGCTTCCACTTCCTCACTATTGATCCAACAGTGCACACTGGGATATCCAAACACTTGGATATTATTTTGTACCCTTTTCCTAATTTATGCATGTCTATTACTTTATCTCTAACTTCCTTAGAATGCTCTTTAGTCTTCATTTTCACACCCTTCCTAAGATTCACAGTCTGACCAATGGTCATTAAACTGAGGGGGGTGTTATCCAGAAAATGTGAGCTACTTTAATGTTTCAGAGGTGAGGCCAATTGTAAGCCAATTGTGTCCTCGTTAGGGCAATATTTTTCATCAGTGTAAACTTGGAGCTTCCAGAGCACAGGGGTTGAATACTTATGCAAACAGCATATTTCACTTATTTATTTTTCTTAAAAATATTTTCTAACATAAAACCAATGTCATTTTAAAATAATTATTTTGAGGGACAGTCTTTTTAAATAAAATATTACACAGAACAAAATCTCAATGTATTATTTGTCATTCAGACAAATCTGACAACTTTCAAGGGGGTTGAATACTTTTGCAAGTCACTGTATATAATATAATAATAAAAAAAAGGATTGTTTTCGATCAGTCTGCGACCACAGGTTGACAGGTTACTGGTAACTCTTGAGGCATTTTTTCCTTGTTACAGGTGGCCTCACTACATCTAGTTGTTACCTGGAAATTCTATCTTAGTGGCGATCAGCCTCAGTGTCCAGATGTGCAAAAGATGAAAACCTTCTTTTTATGCAGGATAGATCTTCGGGCAAGTAGCATTGAATTCTCCAAACCTTGAGTCAATGGAGAGTCTCCTCCTCCTCGAATGTCTGCCTGGAAGGTAAGACTGTTTTTTTTCTTTATAAGTGGCAATGCGTTTATGTTAATGGTAGATTATAATGTATAAGTGTGTAGCTATTATGGCACTGTGAGGTACTGTAAGTAGTAACTGGGGAGTTGCTGCAGCATAGAATTCTCATATGACCAACATTCTAAAGCTTGGGCCATGCCATTCCTCTGGTAGGGGTGCACTATACTCAGTTGTTATGATTGCCCATTGACAATGTTGGAGCTAATAGAAGAGAAAATTACGTTAGGTATGAAGTTAATTTCTTCTTTTTAGCATTAAACTCCAGTTACCAAATGCCAGACTAGCTTTTCTAGTATAGCCAGTTCTTCCGAGAGCTCCTGTCTCCCCTCCTCTGTGTCTACGCTGCCACAGAGCTTGGTGTTGTCCATGAACATGCAGATGTTACCGTTGATCCCATTCGTGATGACACTTATGAGGATGACAAGTTCATGAAAGGAACTGACACGATAAACTGGGAGGAACTATTAAGCATAAATAGTGGATCAGGAACACAGGGGCACAAGTAGAAACTGATGGGGCAGATTCATGATGGACATGGGAAAGTTTCATTTTACAGAAGGGGTGGTGGACCCATGGAGCAATCTGCTATCTGATGTGGTGGGCACCAAAATTATCAATGGTTTCAGACATGGGACAGAGTGAAGGGCTTAGTGGTTGCGCAGGGTGATAGCGGTAGGGCGGGGAGCGTGGGGGTGAATAGTGTGGGTAAAAACCCTGTATGGACAATAGGTCCTGGGTTTGTTAGGGTTTATTGGCAAACTGGATGGACCAGTGATCTTTTTCTGCCATCATTGTCTAGTTTTCTGCATTACACTACACAGCACCGAGCCCTGTGGAACCCCCTCTGATTATGGGTCTAGATTCAGAATCCCCCCCCCACCCGACTACCACTTTTTGGTTTTTGTTCTGCAACCTGTTCCTGACCCATGTCATGAGCTTAGCCCCCACCCATGGTCTTCCAGCTTTCTGACCAGTCTCCTATGAGGCATAGAGTTGAAGGTTTTACTAAAATCCAGATATAGGACATCATCGGCTTGGCCCTTCTCCACTGTTCTGGTGACCCAGTTGAAGTAATCAAATCAGTTTCTTTGTCAGGACCTCCCTGACACAAACCAGTGCTGCTTCACACCCTGGAGCCCATTTTCCTTCAGAAAGCTCACCAGTCTCTCTTTCAGGATGGTCTTTATCAGTTTGCCCACTTTGAGGTCAGGCTGACCAGCCTGTAGTTCCTTGGTTCATCCTTTAGCCCACTTTTATGAAGAGGCACCACATATGTAGTTCTCCAGTCCTGTGGCACAATCCCTGACTCCAGAGAGGTGTTAAACTGGTCTGCCAAGGGACCCCAGAACTTCTGCCAGTTCTCTTAAGACCCTTGGGTGAAAGCCATAAGGCTCTGGTGATTTGTCCAATTTTAGGGCCCTTAGGCCCTGAAGTACCCTGTCAGTTTGTATTATGCTGTCTGTTAAATCCTCACTTCCCAGTCCCCTTCCCGCTGCTCTTCTGTGGCAATGGGCCATCTTTCTCCCTAGTGACTGAAAAGAAGTACTCGTTAAATACCTCCACTTTTCCTTCCCTACCCTCCATGCAACCACACTCCTTTTTTGATCTGACAGTCTCATACTTAATGCCCTTTTCTCCCTTATATACCAGAAAAAAAGGCCTTCTAACCTGCTTTAGCTCCCTCTACTAACTGTATGGCCTTCGCCTCCCTAATCGCTCTGCTCGCCTCCTTTAATTTAGCAGAGTAATCCTCCCTGTCTTGCTCCTTCTGAGTAAGTTTTTACTTTTGGAAGGCAGCTCTTTTGCCTCCTGCTGCTTTAGCCACCTCTTTTGTGAACCCGTTGAGCTTTTTGACCTTGACTTTCTTACTTTTGATTTTGGCACATTTCTTGAGTGGCCTCTGTTACAAACCCACTCAGCAGGTCAGCCCTCTGCTCCCACAGTGCCAACCTCCGAATGCAGTCTTGTGAACAGTTAACAGAAACAGGGTAACCCTCCTGTCTGTTTTGTGGGTTCGAATCAACCTTTGGTCTCAAGTCTTGGATTCAAATGGTTTGTGACAGCCTCCATCCATCCCATCTTTATTAAGGCCCATTTCTGTTTCACATCCATCCTCATTCTGATCCCAGCAAGGTGTCCTATCAGAACTTCTTCCATCATACCAAAGTCAGCCCTCCGATACTTCAAGACCCTCGTCTTGGTCCTGACTTTCCCACTGCCCATGTCCAGGTGGAACCACAGTGTGTGGTGGTTGTGGCATGATAGAGCCATACCATATTGTTTTGGTCATATTTCATATCATTTTATGTATGTAATACACAAGGGAAGGCCAAGAAAAAGCCAGGTGAAGTTGCAAGGGATCATGGGATCATTACCCTCCCCCCACTGTCCCCCCCACCACCTTCCCTCCTACATACTAGCCGCACCCGCCACTCTTTCTACTCCTACTGACAAGGCCTTCTTGTTGCTTACCCCTCTTCTTCTCTCCTCTTACCCCTTCCCCCACTCCTCTCTTTTTCATTACTAAAGATATTAATTCTTGATAATTAAAGTATGTACTTTACTGATCTTCCTGGACATAAGTCTCCACCACTCATTCACACTAGTGGGATTGGCGCCGGAGGCACTAAGACCCATCGGGACAAACTTTTGCTGGAGGGTCGGTAGCGAGGCGGCGCCCGGCGAACCGGCGCGCGAGCAGCGGCTCGGCGGTAATGACCATCTCGGCGATCTACCCTCCAACCGCCTGCATCGTTCCTTTTTTTCCCGCGGCCGAAAAGCGCTTCAGTGACGACGCCGCTCGCCTGTCGGGAGTCAAACTAGCGCATAGTTTTCAGTTTGTTTTTTTGTAACATTATCACGTAGTAGTATCGCTTAGTTTTATTCTATTTTTCGTAAAATTTTTCTAATATTTAAATTTAACTTACTTGAAGAAGTCTCGCCTACTGGACGGAGTCCACCATGAGCAGGTCAGGGTGACGGTAGGGAGACTTCGATGAAAGCTGTTCAGCTCAGCCGGGCTGGGTCCGGGTCAGCCTCCTTCCTCAGCGGGTTCCGATCACGGTCAGTCCGATGTCTGGGGATGGGCGGTCCCCCGCCAGCATAAAATAAACGGTCGTATTCTCGGCGCCGCTCGCCTCGAGCGCTCTTCGCCCACAGTTCAAAAAAGAGAAGGCATCACCGAGGTCGCCCCTCTGGTATGTCTCGCGCTGCCGACGGTCAGTTATCGCTACTAGTTGCCGTCCTCTTCTTGAGCTCAACTCTCCGATAATCGCTGCCCCTATTATCGGAGCCCCTCCCGCCTATATAGGTAGGGCTCCAGATGAGCAGTTTCATCAGTGGGCCGCTCTTATGGGGCCGATGGGCTTGGAGGTTGGTTCTTCTGCCTGGCTCGGGTTACCTCGGAGCCCCTCGGGTCCTCCGATCAGGTAGGGCGTGTTGGACCTCCAGTCGCTGCTGCGCCTTCTTCGCAAGAAGGACCGCAGTTTAGTGTTTCACATGGTGGTTGGCGCGAGGGGCCCCACCGATGCCCCTCATTCCCTGGTTTTTCCCCTCTTGCTTTCCAGGTTCCCGGGCTTTTCCGCGCCTTCTGCTGGGTTCAGGCCTGTTGGCGCTGCTTTTGGGGTCAGCTGAGCTGGTGGTGCCGCTGGCGGTGCCGGGCGGTGGGTCTCGCGCGGGCCGCCGGGTGGTGCCGTTGATTGGGCAGCGCCCCCACGGGCGCTCGCTGGCGCTGCCGCCCGCCGCGCCGCAGTCAGCGCGTTGCCGCCGCCAGACGCAGGCGCCGTCCGCGTGGCGATGCCGGGCGCTATGGGTCAAGGTTTCTTCGGGCGCCTGGCGCCCGGTGCCGCTCAGCCTGCGGTTGCTCTCGGCGCCGCAGCCCTTGGGGACTCTCCTTGTTTTTCTGCCATTTCTCCTTCCACTTTTTCACTCCTTTCCTGTCCAAACAGTCCTTTCTGGACCATCAGGAGATGATGTTGAGCTCGGACCCAGACCTTCGTTGTGTGATGAAGTGGAGGAAACAGATCTTCTTGTTACAGAGCCTGTGGTCGAGGACCTGTCCTTAAGTCTCTGTTGAAGAACCTGGGATCCACTCTTTCTCCAGACTACAGACACGATCCTGGGAAGATATTAAGACTCCAGTATCTTCATGCTTCAGAGATCCCTCACGGATTTGACTCCTCCGATTCAGCTTTCCTTCGAGACGCTGTCTCAAATGGTATGGAATAACCCTGCTCTTATTCCTCAGTGGCTAAATCCATTGATAAGAAGTATTCAGCTCCCAAGGATCGCCCCATTTTGGCATCCCAAGCCTTTATGGATCCTATTGTAGTCCTGGCAGAGAATGACAAGGTCGCTTTTCCTCAACTACTACAGCTCACCTATTAACAAAGAGTCTCGTAAGATTGATACATTAGGTAAGAGAGTCTTGCTGCCTCCACTTGCGGCAGAGTTATCAAGGCTATTTTTCTCAGTATGAGTATATCCTGTGGCACTCTATGAAAAGAATGGTTGAAGCTCTTCCAGATTCGATTCCAAGTCAGAGCTTCTTCATCCGTTATTAGAGGTATTGAGTCCAATAACCAACAGGTCAAAGCCGCCATGGACGCTTCGACCTGCTTCTCGCCCAGCAGCCGCGATTTGTACGGGCGCCATTCCTGGCTGCGCACTTCTGGCTTCACCTAATGATGCTCAGCAGCAGGTGATGGCGCTGCCTTTGATGGCTCCTTCTTTGGCCTCAGGTGGAGCAAGCCTTAGAGGCCACTCAGAAGACTAGATCGGCCATTGTTGGCCAGATCTCCGCCTGCCCCTCTTGGGGCATGTGAACAGGCGTCAGTTTCATAGTCGTCAGTCCTTCGAGGCAGAGGCAGAAGCTTCCATAAAAGCCAACCTGCCCAACCTCAAAAGAAGATCTAGAGAAAGCGAGGGACCTAAAGCTCCCAGCGCTACCTTATGAGTCGCTGGCCCAAGTTCCATCCACTCTGCCCTGTGGAACTTTCCTCCGTGGAGGTCGTCTGATGTACTTCTACAACCAGTGGAAGTCCATAACCCGGACAATGGGTCTTGGATAATTCTGCAGGTTATTCTCTCAATTTCTTGGAAACCCCCTGATTGTCCTCCATCTGACACCAGGTTGTCGGCCTTCAGTCAGACCTCCTCACCGCTGAGATCCAGGGCCTTCTGAACAAAGGGCATAGAACTGGTGCCCCAAGATTCATGCAAACACAGGGTTCTACTCCCATTACTTTCTGTTCCAAAGAAATCTGGGGATGCGCCCATTCTAGACCTCAGAAAGTTAAACAAATTCCTCCCCAGGAGAAATTCAAGATGATTTCAGAGGTACCCTGTTACCCTTGCTGCATCAGCACCACTGGCTGGCCTCTCTGGATATGCAGGATGCTTACCAGCATATCCTCGTCCACCTGACCCACCGCAAATTCCTCAGGTTTGTAGCTTTGGGTCAGCATTATCAGTTCAGAGTCCTGCCCTTTGTCATCCTCGCTACCAGCGAGTTTTTACAAAGTGTTGTGCAGTTCTTGGCATGATCTCAGGAAAGTCGGACTCGGCGGCTTCCTTACCCGGACGATTGGCTTTCTGCAAGCCCTTCCGGCCAAGGGACTTTGAAGCCGCAAACGACTTCGCTTCACGCCCATGGGAGTTGCTGAATTTGAAAAAATCTCAACTGCAACCCTCCCAGAGGCTCCTTTTCATAGGGACGCTTAGACACCTCTTCAGCTAAGGCTTTCCTTCCAGAGGACAGAAGACTCGACATCCTTCGTATGGCCCGTTACATCAGAGAGAACCAATCGGTTACAGCTGTCTCGATGCAACGCATGTTGGGTCTCATGGCGTCCTCGGTCTTCACTGTCCCTCTGGCCCGACTGCACATGAGAACCACCCAATGGATGCTCTCCACTCAGTGGTCTCCACCTCTCACCCCAGTCTTATCCCATCAAGGTGGCGGGCCCCTTCAGGTCTCTCACCTGGTGGTCTCAAGAGAGCAATCTCCTGGAAGGATTCCCTTGCTCCCCGGATCATCAGATCTCCATCACCACAGATGCAATGCTACTGGGATGGGAGCTCACTGTCTCCTCCACACTCAAGGTGTATGGACTCAGTTCAAACTCATCTCTACATAAATGTCCTGGAGATGAGAGCTGTCCTTCATGCAATCCGAGCTCTGAAGGATGTCCTTTGTCACAAGAACATTCTCCTTCAAACGGATAACAAAGCAGTGATGTATTACATCAACAAGCAAGGCGGTAGTCATTCTTATCCCTTTGCAGGGAAGCAATGAGGGTGTGAGTGGTGCTTGGAGCACAAGTCTCTGATTCAAGCGGTTTATCTGCCAGGTATACAAAACTACTCCAGCAGATCGCCTCAGCAGAACGGGAGGCAGACCTCACGAGTGGTCTCGATCCAGCTGTAGCTCGGTCCCTGTTCAAAGAGTGGGGACTCCAGACCTGGACCTTTGCATCCCCACTCAACGCAAACTGCCTCTTCTGCTCCAGAAATCCAGGGCCTGGTATTTTCTGTCAGGATGCGCTCAGGCTGCTGTGGACAAAACGCTTTTACGCCTCTTCCACCGCTTCCTCTAATCCAGAGAGTACCTCAGTTCGAAGTCTCAGGGACCAAGATGATTCTCATTGCTCCTTCCTGGCCTCGGCAACTATGGTTTTCTACTCAACAGTATGTTGGCAGCTCTCCGAGACCACTTCCTTGCAAATCAGTCTTTGACTCGGGTTTGTTGGTCCATCCTAACCTGAAATCACTTCACCTTCATGCTTGGCTCCTGAAGAGATAGAAGTGAATCGGTTCAACGCTCGTCGAGAGTCTCAGACATCCTTCTGCTGCTCGAAGCAGCCAATAAAACGCACGCTTCCAAATGGAAACGTTTCTCTGTGTGCAAACCTCTTAAATCCTTTTCCTGTCCTCCTGGCAAGGTTCTAGAGTATCTTTTGGACCTATCAAACCTAGGGTCTTCAGTACTCCACAGTTAAAAGTTCACCTTAGTTATCTCAGCTGCTCCATGAGCCGTTTCTTCCTTAACTCTGGCTCAGTTACCTATGGTGAAGAGATTTCTTAAGGATTCTCCATACCAGACCCCTGTTAAGCCGTCCAGTTGCAGCCTGGGACATTAACTGGTGCTGGACATGCTCACTGGAAGCCTTTTGAACCCTTAGCTACCTGTGAGCTAAAATTTCTTACCTGGAAGACTGCTCTCCTGGTGGCCATTACCTCAGCCCGCAGGGTCTCTGAGATACATGCCCTGGTTACGGACCCTCCGTATACTGTATTCCATAAGGACAAGGTAGTTCTCCGTACTCATCCTAAATTTTTCCAAGGTTGTGTCAGAATTCCATCTGAACCAACCTCTGGTACTTCCCGCTTACTGTATAATTTCCAGAATGAAGGGAACGGCTCTTCATTCCTTGGATGTTAAGAGAGCCTTGCTGTTCTATTTAGATAGAACCAAGGATGTTCGCAGACTCAGCAACTGTTCTTGCTTTTCAGCGACACCGCTGGGTCAACCTGTCGCTATTAGATGCATCTTCTTCATGGTTAGTGGCATACCTTCTCATTGCTATTCCATGGCTCAAGTTAAATTAGAAGGTAGAGTGTACGCCACTCTACTAGGGCGGTTGGGCGGCATCCCTAGCGGAAATTGCAATTGTTCCATTGCAGATATATGCAACGCCTCACCTGGAGCTCAGTGCATACTTGCTAAGCACTATGCACTGGATGTTCATGCCAGGCGACATTCCGCATTTGGCAGAACTATCCTATGGGCTTCTATCTTAGACGCGTGAGCTCTGGCTCTCCTGCCTCCTTTGGGGATTATCAGCTTGGTACTCTCCCACTGAGTGTGAATGAGTGGTGGAGACTTATGTCCAGAAGATAGAAAGGTTCGACACTTGCTTGTATTTCTGATTTTTTTGGACTAGTCTCCACCATTCACACGCCCACCCTCCATCCCCGAGCTCACCGCTGTATTGGTCTTCACCTCAAATCTTTAGGGCCGTGAGGACTTTTGCTGACCCTTCTTAAGACGGGCCATAATGGACTATCTTATGTCCGCTTTTTAATGTTGGGTTTACTCTTTACGTTAGTTGCGCTGCACCTCCTTGGTAAAAAAAGGTACTGAGGCGGTTGGAGGGTCGTCGCCGAGATGGTCATTACTGACAGCCGCTGAAGTCATGGGCGCTTGCCTCTCTCAAGGGCGCCGCCTCTCGCACCGACCCTCCAGCAAAAGTTTGCTCCTATGGGTCTTAGTGCCTCCGGCGCCAATCCCACTAGTGTGAATGAGTGGTGGAGACTCGTCCAAGAAGATCAAGAATTACGGTAGGTACGTAATTTTCCTTTTTTTCAAACCTGGTCTTTGTATTACTGCCTCTGTATGTTTTTTTCACCCCTTCCCACTGACGTGGAACCTTTGTAAATGAGTGCCTTGTGCTCAAAGGTATTGTAATCCAAGATTGAATAAATAAAAAATAAATAAATAAAATGGTTACAAAGTACATGGGCCCTGGGGAATGATGTTGTAACTCTTGTTGCTGGGCAGAAAATTTGTCAGCTGCTGGAGTTTATTTAAATCATTTAAAAGGAGACAAAAGAATAATTAAGCAGAGCTGTTAGCAAGGACATCCCTTTGTGCTTGTGAAAGGACAGAACATCCAGTGGTGCCATTCGGTCTAGGTTCCTTTTGTCTGTGCAGGTCTGCCCTGAGATAATCTCATTACCACTGAATGGGCCTACCATGTAAGTAAATGGCTGCACTGAGGATAGCTTAATCATAGCCATTTCCAAGGAGGGAGGCTGGATTTCCCCTAGAATTCTGGTTTAGACTAGCTGACCTCTGAATTTTTTTTCCTCTCATATTCAGAAATGCACATTTGTTTTTCTGTAATAAAATACTAAAAGCTGATTGGTTGCATAGCCATAGAGATGGAATCCTTGCCAATCGCAGGGCAAGCCACTGTCCTTAGGACCTGCCCTTTGAAAAGCCCTTAAAACAAGGGTGCAAAGACTATACCGGAACCTTTAGCCTTTAGCCTTTTTGCATTTGGGGACCCTGCCTGCTTAGGAGAGCAGATACATTTTTCTTCAAGAATTCTTCTGCATTACCAAGAACCAAGATTTTCAACTGCTTTTGTAAAGACTTTGCACTTCAAAATTCAGCAACTAAGGACTTGAGGTAGACTTTAATCTCAGAGTTTTAAAGTGTAGGTTTTTATGTATATTTTCAATTTTATTTTCAACATCCTGTAACCAATGTCTAAAAGTATTTGTCTTTATGTTATTTAGTGCATTTATTAATTAATTAGTAAAGCTTTTGGTTTACTTTTAGGATACTTCTGCCAGTGTCGTTTGTGTGTGTTGCCTTAGAAGGGTTGTTCAAACTATACTACACCTGTGTGATTGCTTAAGGGCCAAAACACTACCAAAGGAAAGAACCTCTAGGAACTCTATGTGATGAAAGCAGGGGAGGAAATATGAAGGGCCTCAGGAGGAGTTTGTGTGGGTTTGAACCGAGCTCTGCATTTCTGGGTAAAGACACATAATAGGGTGTATAGGGCCCCCCGAAGCCTATACATGCCTGTGGCTTTTCTGGTTCGTTGTGCAGTGACCTAGAGGGTTCTGTCCCAGGAACACAGACTCGAGACTATATTTGTACCCCCTCACATGGAAAGAGGGTGCCCTGGGATTCTCTGGTGTACGCTCAGTTGTGAGACAGCGAGCATGCTAAAAGGACAGAAGAAGGGTATCCCTTACCACCACCCCCCTGTCACAAGAGGGATTCGCTGAGATCCAGAGAATCCCGCCCCATCGGAGTGGGCTTGTGACAAATTTGGTGAGCAGCTGTGTGATTGGCGAACTGTTTGAAAAACCACACACAAAGAGTGCAGTAATTTGGAAAAAGAGAAAATTGGTTATGGGATATAGTTCCCCATTTTGTGTTTTTTTTTTTTTTGCTGCAAGTAAAAGGCAGACTAGCGGTAGTGTAAGGAAGAAAGATGATTTCCAAGTATAGCGACTACACTGTAGAAGAGCTGAAGCAGCTGTGCCAGAAAAGAAGGATCCAGTATGAGGGGCACAGTAAGAAGCACCTCATGGAAGTCCTCAAGGCAGCTGATAAGCAGGCAGTAGCCCGGGGCACCGAGTCACAGCTGGTGACTGAAAGGGACCAGACCTTGGGTATGGGGGTGTCAAGGGACGTCGCAGTGTCCAGTCCCAGGGAGGAGGACAGCAAGACCGGAGGAAACCCAGAGCCACAGCACCAAGGGAAGGCCACCACAGAGCTGGAGATGGAAGGGATCAAGCTGCAACTGGAGTTGAGGAAATTGGAGCTGGAACAGAGAAAGTCTGAAGCCCAGCAAGAAAGAGAGCAGAAGAGGTTCGAACTGGAGATTTAGGAAAGGCAGCGCCAGAGAGAGGCTGAGGAAAAGCAGCACCAGAGAGAGAGGCTGAGGAACAGCAGCGCCACAGGGAATTTGATCTGGAGAGGCTAAGACTCCAATGACCAGTGCCAGAGGAGTTAAGTGGCAGGGGTGAACCTGAAACTCCAGGGCTGAGGTATAAGTTAAATTCCAAATTAATAGCTGAATTTACCGAGTGGGAGGATATGGATGCATTTTTGAATTCATTCGAAAAGGTCTGTATTCAGGCCAAGATACCCCTGGAGGCCTGGAGCTTTCAGCTGTCCATGCTGCTTACTGGAAAAGGGCGTGAGGCGCTAGGCCAAATGGACAATGAAGACAGCCAAGCCTATGAGAAGCTTAAGCTTTACTTAAAAAGTATGAACTAACTCCTGAGGCCTACAGGGTTAAATTCCGAAAACTTGGAAAAAGCCCTAACATGAGCTTTGAAGAACTAGCCACAAAGCAACGGCAGTTTTTAAAACACTGGTAGGACGGGGTGGAAGCAAACTCTGTGGGGAAACTGAGGAAGTTATGCTTTTAGAACAGTTCTTTCGGGCTTGCCCTGTGGAGCTGAAAACCCGGCTGGAGGACCGGGATCCAAAAACAGCACAGCAAGCTGCTAAGCTCTTGGATCCCTATGCGAGGAGTAGGCCTGCTTTGAAAGGAAGTGGGGGAGTGGCTGCTGCAGGGCAAAAAGGGAAAACCATGCCTTCAGGGCAGCTAAAACCCTCAATGCCTTTGCGGAAAGGGGGGAGCCCCAAGTTACCAAGAAGGGATGTTTTGGGAGAAAAAGAATGATGAATGTTGGTTTTGTAAGCAGCCAGGGCATCTTGCTAGGCAGTGTACTAAAAAGGTGCAAAGTGGACAAAGTGTCCCTCAAAAGGAGGTAGGTGCACTGTGTATCCCTGAGAGTATGCCTGTGAACATGAGGGAGCACATACACCTGGTTACTGTAAATGGGGTGCAGACCTATGGGTTAAGGGACACAGGAGTCTCTCTTACCCTGATAAATGGGGATTTGATTGAGCCTGAATAGCTTATACCTAATCAGTTTGTCACTGTGAGGGGATTCACAGGGGAGGAGAAAACCGTGCCACTAGCTGGTGTTCTCCTGGATTGGGGTGAGACAGGCGAGAGGGTGCAAAAAGCGGCAGTGGCAGACAACTTCGCTCTGGATGTGATTATAGGGAATAATCTGCAGCAGGGGGTGATGCGTGCAGTTACCTGCAGTCAGACGGCTAAGGCCACTTATAGTTCCCTGAACCCTACAGAAGCCCCATTGGAAAAGAATAGGAGGCTGGTTCCCCAGCCTTTGTCTCCTGAAATGGAAAATAGTGAAAGGGAGGTAGGACTTCCCCAAGTAGCTGTTCACCAGATAGCTACAGAAGGTTATTCTGAGGAGGGAGGGGTAACAAATGGTCAGAAGGTTAGGGATGTCAGTGACTCTGAATGGCCTGATGCTAGAGCTGTGGACCCCAGTTTAGGAACTAAGGGGGACATGTCCCATAGTTTGGGAAAATGTGAAGATTTTGCAGCTGCTCAGTGGACTGACCCTAGTTTGGAGAGGCTGAGGGCTTGTGCAGAATCTGACAGGATACAGGGAGGTGACATGACACATAGGGTATTTTAGTACAGTGGACTGTTGTATACACAGGACGTGAGGACATAGGGAGGGGTGATGAGGAGGCAGCTTGTCATTCCCCAGGGGTATCGTGAGCAGTTGCTAAAGGTCGCCCATGATATCCCCATGTCCAGACATCTAGGCATCGCTTGCACCGTCCAGCCGTTGACCCAGATTTTCTATTGGCCCAACTTCACCCAGCGGTGAAGGAATATTGCAGGTCTTATCACCAGTACCAACAGATGGGGAAGGCAGGTAGTAAAACAAAAGCTGCCCTACTTCTCTTACCCATTGTGGAGGAGTCATTCCAGAGGGTAGGAATGGATATGGTGGGACCCTTGAATACCCCAAGTTCCTCCAGAAAAAGGTTTATCCTGATGGTGGTCGATTATGCCACCCAATACCCAGAGGCGGTCATCCTTTCTTCAGTTAGGGCAAAGTGGCAGATGCCTTGCTAGGGATTTTCTTCCAGGTCGGGTTTCTGCAGGAGGTTATCTCTGATCAAGGTGATAACTTCATGTCAGACCTGATGAAGTGCTTGTGGGAGAAGTGTGGGGTGGTGTAGAGACACACGACACCTTATCACCCCCAAGCCAATGGGCTTGTGGAACATTTTAATGGTACCCTTAAAATGATGTTCCAAGCATTTGCTGAACAGCAACGGAGGGGCTGGGAGAAATACCTTCTCCACCTGTTGTTCACATATAGGGAGGTGCCCCAAGAGTTGACATGGTTCTCTCCCTTCAAATTCTTATATGGACGTAAGGGTGCATGGGCCCCTAGACTTAATCTGGGAAGACTGGAAGACAAGCACACCACCCAGGGGACTCCCCTAGAGGAGTATGTCCTTATGTTCAGGGAAAAGCTGAATGAGCTTATGGGGGTGTCCCAAAGCAGCCTGTCAGTTGCCCAACAGAAACAAAAAGTCTGATACGATTGCAGAGCTAGAGCTTGCTCGTACAGAGCAGGCCAGGAGGTAATGATCCTCATTCCAGTCCAGAAGGACAAGCTGCAGGCCGAGTGGGTGGGACCATAAAAGGTAGTCCGACAGGTAAATGACGTGAACTACATTGTGGAACTGCCTGACAGGAGACATACCCATCGAATGTACCATGTCAATATGATGAAGCCATATGTAAATAAGGCCGACATGGTATTTGCTGTTTGTAGTCCTGGGGAGGGGACGGATGAAGAAGACCCCCTCCTGGACTTGCTAGAGGAAAGCAAGCAGGAGTAATCAGTGGAGACAATCAAGCTGTCACCCCAGTTGACCCCGGAACAGACCCAGGAAGTGAGGGATGTTTTAGAGGACTTTGCCCCTTTATTTACGGCCAAGCCTGGACGAACCCCCTTAGCGACCCATAATGCGGACACCGGGATGCAAGCGCCCATACGATGGACAGCTTACTGGGTGTCTGATACCATCCTAAAGGACATTAGGAGGGAGGTGAAGGAAATGCTGGAGTTAGGGGTAATCCAGACATCCCAAAGTCCCTGGGCCCCACCCGTAGTCCTCGTCCCCAAGCCGGATGGGTCTACCTGCTTTTATGTGGACTGTCGTAGACTCGGTGCAGTCATGAAGTCCGACACCCACCCCATGCCCTAGATAGGCGAGTTGTTGGACAAGTTAGGGATGGGGCGACCTACCTAACAACCATAGACCTGACAAAGGGGTACTGGCAGGTGGAGTTGACTTCCAGAGCTAGGGAACGTTCAGCCTTCATCACCCCAGTAGGTCTCTTTGAATTGAAGGTGATGCCTTTTGGGATGAAGAACGCCTCTAACACATTCCAAAGGTTGGTGAACCGGGTGTTACAGGGTACTGAAGAGTATGCCGTAGCTTATCTGGACGATATTGCCATCTTCAATGCCAGCTAGAAGGAATACCTGTCCCATCTGAAGGAAGTGTTGGGCGGGATACAGAAGGCTGGACTCACTGGAATGGCTGAAAAGTGCCAGGTGGCCATGGCCATGGTATCATATTTGGGACATGTAGTGGGGAAGGGACACTCATGTCCAAACCAGGCCAAGATAGCCACAGAGGCTTGGCCAACGCCAGAGACCCAGAAGCAGGTCAGAAGCTTCCTGGGTACTGCAGGGTACTACAGAAAATTTGTACCAAATTACAGCCTCTGGCAGCTCCCTGTCTGGCTTGTTAAAGAAAAAGCAACCCAAGAAAGTAAAATGGGACCCAGCATATAACAGGGCCTTAACCCAGCTAAAAGCTGCGCTCTGCAGTGCCCCTGTGCTGGCCAGCCCAGATTACACTAGGCCATTTGTGGTGTAGATGGATGCCTCGGATGTGGGGATTGGTGCTGTCCGCAGCCAGATATCCTGACAGGGGAAAGATCACCCAATTGTGTACCTAAGTAGAAAGCTACTTCCCCGTGAGCATGTATACTCCACTGTGGAAAAAGAATGCCTTGCCGTGGTGTGGTCACTTAAGAAGCTAGAGCCATACCTCTCTGGGAGTCCCTTTGAGGTACAGACAGACCACAATCCTCTGGTGTGGCTAAACCAAATTGGAAAGACGAATGGGAGACTCCTTAGATGGAGCATTGCACTACAGGCCTATGACATGGACATTGAACATAGGTCAGCATCTGCTAATGCCAGTACAAATGGCCTATCTTGCCAATCCGAGTAAGAGACAGAACTGGTGGAAACCCTTACTAAAAGGGGCGTGTCCCCCCCCCAGGTTCTGTTAAGAAGGAAGGAGTGTGGCATGATAGAACAATACCTTATTGTTTTGGTCATATTTCATATAATTTTGTGTATATAATACACCAGGGAAGGCCATGAAAAAGCCAAGTCAAGTTGCAGGGGATCATAGGTACAAAGTACATGGGCCCAGGGGAATGATTTTGTAACTCTTGTTACTGGGCAGAAAATCTGTCAGCTGCTGGTCAGAGACTGGAGTTTAATTAAATCATTTAAAAGGAGACAAAAGAATAATTAAGCAGATCTGGAAGCAAGGCACATCCCTTTGTGTTTGTGAAAGGCCAGGAAATCCAGTGGTGCCATTCAGTCTCATTTCCACTGAATGGGCTATCATTTAAGTAAATGGCTGTACTGAAGGTAGCTTAATTACAGCCATTTCCAAGGAGGGAGGCTGGATTTTCCTCTAGAATTCTGGTTTAGACTAGCTGACCTCTGCATTTTTTTCTCTCGTATTCAGAAAGGCACATTTGTTATTTTGTAGTAAAATACTAAAAGATGATTGGTTGCAAAGCTATAGAGATGGAATGCTAGCCAATTGCACGAGAAGCCACGGTCCTCTGGACCTGTCCTTTGAAAAGCCCATAAAACAAGGGTGCAAAGAGACTGTATCCGAGCCTTTAGCCTTTTTGCATTTGGGGGTCCCTACCTGCTTAGGGGAACAGAGACATTTTTCCTTCAAGAATTCTTCTGCACTACCAAGAACCAAGATTTTCAACTGACTTTGTAAAGACTTAGCACTTCAAACTCCAACAACTAAGGACTTGAGGTAGACTTTAATCTCAGAGTTTTAAAGTGTATGTTTTTATGTATATTTTCTATTTTATTTTCAATAACCTGTCATCAGTGTCTAAAATTATTTGCCTTTATGTTAGTTATTGCATTTATTAATTAATTAGTAAAGCTTTTGGCTTACTTTTAAGATAATTCTGCCAATGTCATTTGTGTGTGTTGCCTTAGGAGAGTTGTTCAAACTATACTACGCCTGTGTGATTGCTTAAGGGCCAGAACACTACCAAAGGAAAGAACCTCTAGGGACTCTATGTACTGAAAGGAGAGGAGGAAATACAAAGGGTCTCAGGAGGAGTCTGGGGGGGGGGGTGTTGAACTGAGTGCTGCATTTCTGGGGAAAGATACATAATAGGGTGTATAGGGCCCACCGAAGCCTATTCATGCCTGTGGCTTTTCTGATTCGTTGTGCAGTGGCCTAGAGGGTTCTATCCCAGGAACACAGACTTGAGACTGTATTTGTACTCCCTCACATGGAAAGAGGGTGCCAGATTCTTGGGCGTACGTTCAGTTGTGAGACAGCAAGTGTGCTAAAAGGACAGAGGAAGGGTGTCCCTGACCCCCCGGTCACAACAGGGATTCGCCAGAGACAGAGAATCCCACCCCACGGGATTGGGCTTGTGACAGTGGTCACTACCTGCAAATGGCAATTCCTCATATCCTGAACATGTCCCTAGTGGGCTCCATGACATTCTGCGTCCAGAAACCACTTTGGGATGCATCCAGCAATACTTGCTCCCTCGTGCAAGAGGTAGCAGGGATTTTCCATTCCACTCCAAGTAGACTGAAATCCCCCACAGTTAGTACTTCCCCCTTTCTGGACATATGCATAATTTGAGACCATGGTACCCTCACCTACTCCTCGTCTTGGGAAGCTGGTCTGTTGACCACCCCCATCCTTAGTTTCCTTCCTTTAGCGGATTGTACCTCTACCTACTGTACGTTTCAGTCTTACCCTCCACCCTTTCCTTTCTGGTTCAGGTTATCTTCTCCTTCACATGCAGGGACACTCGTCCCTCCTTACCCACTATGCCCCTAGATGCGAACCTTGGCCTCACTTGATTATATTTGTACAGCAGCTGAACACCTGGACACCTTGCAAGATGTGTCACATGGCACCCTCCTCCTATCCGATCATGCCCCAGTCTATGCGAAGCATCTCTAGAAAAGCTGAGGTGAACCATGCACTGGCAGCTTAACCTGGCATTGCTCTGTGACTCTGAATTTCAACACACCATGGAGGAGCTGATCCCTTGCATTATTCAGGAGAGCTCTGACCTGGAGACACTTGCCCTATCCTCTGGACGATGATTAAGGCTGTGCTCAGAGGAGAACTCAAGTGTACTCTTCCAAAAAAAAAAAAGCCCAACTCATAGAGCTACAGCAGACAATATACACTGCAGAACTTCATGCAACATGGCAACAGCTCCGTTGCTCCTCAGGTTACACAAATAAAGCAGGGCCTGTAGAAGTTAATGGGTCCCAAGGTGGAATAGACCCTCTTTTACCTTAAACATAATTACTGTGAAAGCGGAGCACAGGGGCACTAAACCTAGCCTGCATATTCCTGTGTTTTGCAGCTCTTTGATCCAAAATCAGTTACCTTTACCAGGCAACCTTACGCCATCCAGAGACATGTTCTCCAGGTACCACCAAACTCTGTATGCCACGGAGGGGGAACATAGAAACAGAATTTGATGGCAGATTAAGAGCACTTGGCCCACCAACCTGCAGGGAGTGGCAGTCTCTTTAAACAGGCAGGCAGCCAGGAGAAAGTGGCAAGCTGCTGGGGGGGGGGAGTGAGATGTTAAACATACCCAGTCACTCATTGGAAAAAGACAGACAGAAAACAACCGGGCGGGTGGAACAGAGTTGTTTGTAGCAAAGATTTTCTATTTGGTGTAAAGAAAAGGTCTTAATACCAGCACAGGCTGGCAGTCCAACCATCCTAGATTATTTATCTCATCTGCAATCCCTGGGGTTGCAGCATTCAACCCTAAAAGTTCATCTTGCTTCACTTTCAGCTTATCTCTTTGTAGGGAAAGGGGTATCACTAGCCTCAAACCCCATATTTATAAGGTTCTTTAAGGGCCTTTTATACTTGTTTCCCCCTCATAAGGAACCAGTGCCAGCTTGGGATCTCAACATTTGTATTGCCCAGCTTATGCTCCCGCCATTTGAACCCCTGGCTACTGCAGAGCTAAAATTCCTTACCTGGAAGGTAGTTTTCCTTGTGGCACTTACCTCTGCCAGGAGGATAAGTGAGTTACAAGCCCTACTGTATGTGTGGAAAAGGACTATGTTTCTTTCCACAATGATAAGGTGGCGTTGAGAACTAATAGAAAATTCCTTCCCAAAGTAGTTTCCGACTTTCATTTAAATCAGTCTATTACCCTGCCAGTATTTTTTACAGCACACGCCAGTTCTGGTGAGCGTAGGCTGCATAGTTTGGATGTGAAGAGAGCATTGAGCTATTATATAGCCAATACCAAGGATCATAGGCAGGACAGGCAACAAGTGTTCCTTACTTATGGGGAAGTAGGTAAGGGATCTCGTGCTTCAAAGAGGACTATATCTCGATGGATAGTCCAGTGTATTCAGTTTTGCTATACAAAAGGTGGGCAAGGTCCTACTTACAGGTTTGGGCCCATTCCACAAGGCACAGCTGCCACCATTACGCTGCCAGAGATGTTCCTCTTCTGGAGATTTATAAAGTAGCTACTCTGACGTTACTGGCTAGCGGTGATTTCCGCCTTTACGCCGGGCGCAATTCGGTTCGAACGGACCCGGATCGCCGGAGGGCCGGGCCGGGGAGAAGGATTGAGCATCCGGGCGGGCAGCTCTCCTTCTCGGGAGGGTGCGGGCAACATTCGAGCACTGGGGACTTCCTGGCGGAGGCCGGAGAACTTGCGCCGACGCTCAAATGGGGGAGAGGAGGCGGGGTGGGCGCTGGCGTCATTGCACATCCCCGCCTCTTCCGGGAGGGAAAATGGGAGGAACAAAATCCCACGCCTTGTGTCTCGGTACGCTCTGCCCCGAAAGCCCTGATTGGCCACGAGCCATTCCCCAACCAGTCACAGTTCCGCTGCCCGAGTAGGGGGGGTCGGAATCGCTGCCCCACTCTCTGGGGTAAGCTAGGGATGACCGGGGGAGACAGCAATATCCGGTGGCCGGGGCTCCAGGGGTCCGTGACCAGAGTCGATGGTCGACGAGAGGCGTGGGGAAAAAAATAAATAAATAAAAAAATAAAGTAGCTACCTGGAGATCAGTCCACACCTTTACTGAGCATTACAGCCTGGTTACCCAGGCCAGGAGTGATGCCAGTTTCGGAAGGGCTGTTTTGCAGAGTCTTTTTCCTAAATAGATTCTGCCCACCTCCTAGTGGTACTGCTACGTAGTCTGCAAAGAGTAATAATATTAGTGGATTCCTGGGGTTAGAAGAAAAAAATTACTCACTTGTAGTAATCTTATTTCTTCCCAGGGATCCACTAATATTATTACTCCCCACCCCTGGCCCTCCCCTTAGAATCTCAGAAAAATACTCTGTACAGCGGAGATGTCTCTCAGTATGATGGGTATGTCATCTGCTGGCACATTCTCTAATACTTAGCTGGTAGGTTCTTTTCTAAGGGGTGCATCTGGCTCAGAAAAGAGGACTCATTCTTTAATGTTTTGTTGGCCCTTTCTTGGCCTATTACTTTTTTTATGGCCCTGTTGGCCGTTAGCTTTATAACTATTCATTGTTATATATATATTTTATGGCCTTTTTGCAGGCTTCACAGAAATCTGAGGCAGAATCCAGGCAGTTAGAATAGGACAGTTTGAAAATGAATGCACGAGCTGAACATTCCATAATTAGCATTGCATTCTGTTTGGCTTCGGGGCAGTGGTGATCTAAAGGGACACTGCAAAGAGTAATAATATTAGTGGATCCCTGGGAAGAAATAAGATTACTACAGGTGAGTAATTTTTTTCTTCTGGAACATACTATGCCATGTATGACGGGTATTGTCAGCAGTAGGAGGGATGTGGTGTTGCCAGTGTATAGAACACCAGTGAGACCCCCACGTGGAGTACTGTGTCAATATCTAAAGATGACTTCTCAGGAAGGTCATAGACAGGGTGAGGCTGTCCAGAGGAGGGCAACTAAAATGGTGCAGGGGTTGCATCAAAAGCGCCTCCTTCCTTCTGCCGGCGTTACCCCTCTGGACTGCCTCCACCCTATCTGCGTCCTTTTGAGGTGCAGCCTCCAGAACTGTACACAGTACTCCATTTGTGATTTCACCAGTGAGTGCTACAGTGGCAACACCACCTCTTTCCCCCTGCTAAAGATACCCCCTTCCTATGTACCACTGCTTTGTCACTCTGTCCTGCCTCTTTGAGGAGATCAGATATGATAACCTCCAGGTCCCTTTCCTGCTTAGTTACAGTCAGTACCTTCCCTTAATCCTGTACTTAGCTCCTGGATTCCTATGCCCTAGGTACATGATTTTGAACGTATGGCATTGAACCCCAACTGCCATGCTCTTGACCACTTCAGGAGTTTCCCAAGATCCCTACACATTCTCTTCACCACCTCCTGAGTGTCTCTCTGTTAAATGTTGGTATCATCTGCAAAAAGGCATAAATGACCTTTCAGTTCATCTGCGTTTCACTTATGAAAACATTGAAGAGAACCAGTCCCAGTACCGAGTCATGCGACACCCCGCTGGTCACTCTTCCATCATTGAGTGAGTGCCATATATCACCAGCCTCTGTCGCCTGTTCACCAGTTTCCAGCCCAGTTCGCCACTTTGGTTCCCACCCCTAGGCTGTTGAGTTTCTTTATCAGTCTGCTGCGTGACTGTATCAGTGGTCTTACTAAAATCCAGACAAACTACATCCACTGCCCTCTTCTGATCTGTTTCTCCGATTTCTTTGACTGGGATATCAATCAGATTTACATTTGTCTGACATGACCTACCTCCATGTTGCCACTGTTATGTACAGGGACCACGTCTGCTCTTCTGCAGTTCTCGGGAACCACACCTGCTTCCAGTGAACTGTTGAATAAGGCTGTCAGTGGGGCTCCTGCTATGTCCCTGAGTTCTTTTAGTATCCTTTGGTATATCCTGTCCAGTCTCCTAGCCTTGTTCACCTTTAGAGCTGCAAGTCTTATCAGTACTCTTTTTTTCTGAAAATGTAATTGTGTCCACCCCCGCATTCCTGCTGCTTCCTGGTGATCTGTCCACCCCTTCTTCCACTGTGAAGGCTGAGCAGAAGTACCTGTTCAGGATGGCAGGTTTTCTTGGTCCTCTTCTGTCCAGCCTCCCCATTTCCCTTATCCTCACTGTCCCTCCCCTTGCTTTCCTCTTCTCACTTATGTACCAGAAGAAAGTCTTTAGTTATCCCTTTGGCTATCTTTTCCTCTGTCTGCACCTTTGCTTCCCTCACTGCCTTCCCTGCTTCCCTCTGTTTTACTTGGTATAGCTCCCAGTCCTCCTCCCTCTGCATTTCCTTATACCTCCTGAATGCCACTTTTTTTTCCTTTACCACTGTGGCCACATCTCTAGAGAACCATAATGTCTTTTTCCTACTGTTTTTACTCATTTCCTTCACACACAGGTTGGTTGCCTTAATTATGCCTGCCCTTATTTTTCCCCACTGTGCCTCTGCCCCTCCCTGGCAATCCCCTCCTATGAGGCTGTTTCTGAGGCAAATCCAGGACACTCAGCGTCATGTGGGTTACCTCTGCTCCCGTCGTTATGCTAAACCACACTGTATGTTGATAACAGCTACCTGGGGACTGCCCACTGTGACATCTGCAGTGCTTTCCCTGTTTGTAAGCACCAGGTCAAGCACTACCCATCCCTCGTGGGTTTTTGACTAACTGCCTTAGAGCAGCCACATGTATGGAGTCAAGGATGGCCCTGCTCCTTGCTGAAGCCATAGTTAGAAGGCTCCACTCCACTTTTGGCAGATTGAAGTCACCAACTAGCAGCACCTCCCCCTCACTTGCCATTCTGATGATGGCTTCCTCAAGTGCCTTATCCAACTCCTCCCCCTGCGCTAGATGTCTGTACACCACCCCAGTATGGATAGCCACCCTAGAGCCTGTGTCTAGGATGACCCACAGCACGTTCTGCCCTTCCCTTTCCTCCCAGTGCCCTTGACCTTGATTCCAACCCTCACTCATAGTACAACACCTTCTCCCCTCCTCCTTGCCATGTGTCTCCTGAACATAGAGTAGCCCAGTATGGCCATGTCCCATTCATGGTGGTCAGTGCACTGCAACTCCGTTATGGTCACCAAATCCTACTTACCTCTATCATGATGGCTTCCAGGTCCAGAATTTTATTTCCCAGACTCCATGCTCTGGTGCACATGGCTCTTCATACCTTACGCTCTCTCTGCTTTCCCCCTTTCTGCTTGTGCTGCTTTTTGATGCTCCCCCGACGCATCTCTTCCATTTTTACCTTCTGTGTTCCCTGTCTCATTTACTCTTTGAGTTATATCCCTCTTTTCCTCTGCATTTCCCTCACCCCTGTGTTCCTTTTCCCCTCCACCAGGTGAGTAAACTCCCCTTGGGCCCTCCCTCCCTAATGTTCTGTCATCCTGGGGATGGCAATTTTTGCCACCCTTGGTTTTACAGCCTCAGTCTTTAAAATGTCATTAATCTTGGCATATTCTGTAAGGAACAGTGATTCGGTGAGTCATCTCCTTCTAGAGGCTAGTGATAACTGTCATCAGCTTACTCAATAGCCATTGATAGGCTTAGCAGTGTGCCACTGTGGTTTGTTTTTTAAACTCTTAATGAGTCAGTTTTTCAACATAGAAAATAAAATGCAGTTGACTATCTTAAACTGTGATAGATTTATTATTTAATAAGCTTGGCAGCTTGTTTATGGATCCTGTTGACCTCTGAAGAATATGTAAATATTTAGTACGTATTAAATGTATTGATTGCTCTTCATAATTACTGTCATCTTTTTATTCTTCTCTCTTTAGAATTATATATTGTGATGAAACTGCTGAAGAATGTTTGGGTATTAATGTTCATCAGCCCACAGCATTTGCGCACAAAAAAATACATCTGTCTGGTGTCACGCTTTTCTGGGATGAGTTCCTAGGTTCTTCGAAAACATCCCCAGTATCATCAACTACACAGCAGGTACAATTTTCAAAAGTGCTCCTTTTGGGGAAAAACATTATCACCAATCCTATCTGGTAGTTTTGGTTAATACCAAGTACAGATCACAATTGCACACAGCTTCTCAATTGGAACGTACATATTTGTTTCCCCATGATGCTTCATTTCCTTTGGCTGACGTGAGCAGGCTTTCAGTCCTGCCCCCTCCTGCTCCTGCTCAGCAGCCACCTCCCTGATACTCACGGGACCTAGAGACACCCCCTTCCAAGGATTGCATCCCATGGTGGAGCCAGTGAGGGGAAGGCCATCTTCTCCCCACTTGAATACACCTGTCCAATGACAGATCCAGTGTTCTGGGTTGTGACATGGGACAGAGAGCTGTTGGCAGGACTTTATATAGCTTGCGCTGACCTTTTTGTGTTTTCTCTTTGGAGTTCCCCTGCTGCAGTGAAACTTGGAGTGTGTTTGCTTGAAGGCATGCACACGTCACGGAACCATGGCCACTTCCTTCTTGTTGCTCAGGAGCTACCACCAGGCCTCCACCTCATGGCAGCCAAGGGCCAGGTCAGCAGGCTTCCCCACCCTGGGAGAGTAGAGGAGAGCAGTCAGTCTGATGCACAAGCCTCGCCCCTGGCCAGCTCCCAGCAACCCATGTTCATTCCCGAACATGGGTCGCCGGTGTGGCAGGAAGTGAGGTGTTCAGCATCTCTGCCATCCATGCCACCAGTCACAAATTCATTTTCAAATATGTTTTTTGTTCTTACAACAATAATTAGAACAGCCAGTTCAGTTGTATTTTATTTATTTATTTATTGAAATGTTTCACCAGAAAGGCACACTGAGCAACAAGTTGCTCGTCTTCCGGTGCGACCTGGTGGGTAGGGAAAAATGGGATAGAATACAGAGAAGTGTTACAATGTTGGAAAACAATTTGCTTACTTGCATACAATGAGAGCAGGAGGGAATACAGGTGGATAACATTGGCTGACAATGCAACAGTTAAGTATAGTATATATGAAGACACATATAGCAAATTGGCAACAGTTGGTAACACTAGAACACATATAATAACTTGGCAGTAGTATGTAACGCTAGATGGTAAGGTGACCCAATAGTAATTGGTAGCCATTAGTGTAACATAGATATTCAACATTTACAGTGATTGAAGTAAAGAGAGGAAGAGTGGAAGGAGGGAATGAAAAACTGCAGAGGGTAGAATGGAAGAAGGGAAAGGAAATTTACAGAGAGACGCAGACAGAAAACGATCTTCGAGGCAAACAAAGATGACAGGGTGGACTAGGTGCATGTAAGAGGTGTATAGGGCAGGTTATAAGTGCTTAATTGAGTGTAGTGGTAGGCCAGTGCTAGGCTATGTTAACCAGAAGGAGGGTGGAAGGAGAGGGGAGGTAGAGTGTGGCAGGGTGATGAGAGAGAGAGAGGTATTGTAGGTGGTAGGTGGAGGGGTGTCCGGTGAAATTCAGCAGTGTCCTGTCATCCCTGTTTGGGCAGGGCAGTGGACAACCCTACTGGTAGGACACCAGTTATAGGCGATGAGAGTTATTTATATATAGTGATGCGAGAGAGAGGGGTGGGTGTTGGGGGAGGGATGTTGTGGGAGGGGGTTGCAGAGGTCAATTATATTGGGGGGGGGGTAGTACCCCACCAGTGTGCTGGGTGACCCTGCCTGCACAAGGCAGTGATCTAGCAGTGACTGAGTGGGTGCAGTAAAAGGAGAAATAGGGGAAAGGGGGTTAAGTTGTTGCCCACCGTGTGCTATGGATCCTGCCTGCATAAGGCAGTGATCGAGCTCACAGGAGGGAGATAGATTAAGGGTAGAAAAAGATGGGGGAGGAACACTTTAGGAGGAGGGAGAGTAGAGGACAAGGAGGAGCATGATCAGAAGGAAATAGGAGTGGTGGGGAGAAGGCACATGAGCCTGAGCCGAGGTCAGTTATAGTGTGTGGGGGGCTAGTACCCCACCAGTGTGCTGGGTGACCCTGCCTGCACAAGGCAGTGATCTAGCGGTGACTGAGGGGGTGCAGTAAAAGGAGAAATAGGGGAAAGGCAGTAAAGTTGCCCACTGCGCACTATGTATCCTGCCTGCACAAGGCAGTGATCGAGCTCACAGGAGGGAGACAGAGTAAGGGTTGAGAAAGAAGGGGGAGGAGCACTTTAGGAGGAGGGAGAGTAGGGAACAAGGAGGAGCACAATCAGAGGGATGCATCATCTCTGTGTGAGGAATGGTGCCCTGGACTATAAACTCTATTTTGAGTTAAAACTGTCTTCTAGGGGCATGGATACTGTTCATTAATCCACACTGTGGCATTTTCAGTGTTATTGGCCGGACGTCTTTAAGCTAAGCTTCTCCCACCACCCAGGCAGTATATTCCCTGACACTCTGCTCCGTGATGCCAAATCTGTCTTTCTATTGGAAGAACAGGTCACCACCTTCTCGGCTCCCACTTGAGTTCTTTATGCCATAACTGAGCGTTAATCGTCAAAGTTTTTGATATTTCTAAGAACTTGTTTTGCAGTTCCCTTGACTCTGTCTCCAGACCAACGATGGAATAATGGAAACCAGGTTTCAAATTCTGTGTAAGGTGCCACCAAAATATGTTGGTCAGCAGTCTGCACGATACGTGCATGTACTACCTGGGCAGGCAATTCAGTACAGATGGGTGTTGCTGTTGCAAAAGTATGCTCCCTGAGTCTCTTGAGGGCAGGAAGCTGTGGCTGTTGCTGGGTCGGCCTTCAGAACAGGATCCAAAAGACTGCCTTATGGGCCATAAGAAGGCCTCGGCTGGGTCTGGGTTGGCTGAGCAGCTTGCAGTCCTTGAGGTGGAAGCAGCAACTGCCGCAGTGGGCAACTCTTCGGTCTTGGCACTGTTCCCTGTGGCCAGTGTCAGAGGGTCTTCCGGTGCTGGTTATGGGACCAGGAGTGATTGAGGTCCGCCCGGTGCCTCGACTCACCCGACCACTCGATGGGTGTTGGTGCCCCTTGGCTTGGGGGGTGGGCAGGTCGAAGGCTGTTTGGTTCTTCCATCAGGCCAGTTGACTTTGACTCCAGTCGAACAAGCCACTGAGATTTTTTTTCAAGCCTGTTGAGGACTTGATCTCACAGACCCTGGTGCTCCCTGTCCTCATCCAAGAGGACGTGATCCAGTCAGTGTCCCTGTCTGGTCCACCTTGGGAACAGCCTCTACCCAGGGTGGGGTCTTCAGCACCTGTATTACCTAATGTGGGCAGGCACGTGGTCTGTAGCAACGCGCCAGAAGATTCCTTTCATCGTCAGCCGGTCTGTCGTCAATTGAGGTCATGGTCGAGGTGCACTTGTTTTCGAGCTCACTTGACCAGGAGGCATCACTGTCAGTGTTCCTCGACCTCCTCATCCTTGCATGAGGGATGGAACCACTGCAAGATGTGCCTGTGCTATGAGTAGCTCCTCTGGCAACAGTGGCCCATTGCAGGGCAGGTTAGGGCTCTAAACCCGGACCTTTGGTTTCCTGGTCATCACCAGTGACGCCCCTGCTGGTCTACACCATGCAGATGCAACCCACAGCTGCTTCTCCATCTCTTTAGGTGGAGCCACCACTACTGAAGCCTAAGGTGGGTGCTCCGACCAATGAGGCCGCTGAATGGCCACTGGCTTGCCAGGCCTGTTGTTAGGGAGGATAACTCTGGGAGAGGATTCCTGGGAGATCCATGGTGAGAAGCAGCTGAGGGATGTTTTTGAGGAGTCATCAGATGACTTTGATCTTGAGTCCACAGTCTCCTCGGTGATTCCACTTTTCGGCTACTGCTCGGTCAAGGAACTTTCCACCGAGTATGGCCCAGTATCTTTCAGGGCGCTTCTCTGACTTACCTTGGAATCCATATCGATCCTGCTTGAGTCAAACCAGAAGAGAGCTAAGTACCCTCTCACGGAAATTCTGGACTAGGACGAGTCTCCGGGGGTTACCTTCTGTGTGGCTGAGACCATTCTAGGATAAAGTCCTGGAGCTTTGTCAGCATCCACCATTCTGGTCGGCACCCTTTGCCTATATGGTCTGTAAGAATGTGGTCCCTACGGGCTCTCTTTCAGGGTTTTTGGGCCATTCCACTGTTGAGGAGCTGATCACGGATTTGGTGTTCTCGAAATCTGACATCGGGGGGGTGTGGACATGCCTCCGAACAAGGAGTCTCTTAAGACTGGCCTTGCCACTAAAAAGGTGTACACTGCAGCATCTCTAGGGCTTCGACTGGCTAGCTGTGCCATGAGTATGGATAACTTTGGATCTTACTTAGAGGGGGAGCTCTTGCAGCAGGTAATACCAATAGGACTAAGGCTGCCAGGCGTTAGGACCCCATGGAAAAATCTTCTAGCTAGCAGTCTGTGGCGGGAGACTGGTGCCATGTCAGTTCTTTTCTCACCGTCGACCCGCTTACATCGGCTCCACGGATGCCTTAGTTTTCTCAGTCGACTGTGCTTTTTTTCCAATTGCCTAATGCTCGATTAAAGTGTTTTTTCTTCATTCTTTCGATGAATTTGCATGTCTTCTCCCTCTTCCTTGCAGCGCAAGTCGAATTGTCAGTGCGGGAAGCAGATCCCAGCCAAGGATGGCCACGCGGCCTGCTTGATCTTCCTAGGCCCAGACCTCCGGCCTGATGATTGCCCGCACTGCCAGAAGTTTAATAACAAGACCCGCGTCAGAAGAGCCAACGCCCTCAAGGCCTATCTTCTAGAGAAGCAGGTGGCAGCCATGCAGAAATCTCCATCAGGATGTAGTTCTTTGTCTCCCTTTCAAGAGTCTCCCCCCAAAGAGAAGTCATTGTGAAGGAAACATCTTCACCAGGAGAAAGACAGAGCTAGGTCAGAGTCCCATCCTAAGTCCCCTCAGAAGACATCTACTTCCTCAGCCTCCAGTGAGAGGTCGGGGTCAGTCCCACCAGCAGCCTCTGGGACTGTTTCCAAGAAGACGTCCTCCCTCACTCCCGACAAGAGCAAGGAGTCAATTACTTCTAGGTACCGTCCATGCTCCTTGGCTCACCGACCCCCATAAACCTTCTTACGGGTCGGTCCAAGAGGGTTATGCGTCTTCCACAGGCAGGTCTTTGAAAGCAGGCTGTAAGTCCAGTGGTTCGTCCGATAGACACAAGCACATGGATGACTCCACCAGATGCCAGGAGCTCATCAAGCAACGGACGCCTCTGCCCCCTGCATTAAAGGGGAAATCTTCCGCAGGCAACAGATGACCTGTAAGCCCGTCTAACATGCCCTCGGGCCATGACCAGACGCCACTGTCTGATAAGAGGCCGTCGGATCCTAAAGATCAGGTGTCTACCCCTAATCCTGGGGATCAGTCGCCTGTTGATTTGCGTCAAAAACCAGACACCGGGTCGAACAACAGGTCTGCCTGACACTGAACCAGACCTGCAGCCCAATACCTTGATTGAGGAGTCCCCTGACCAGATGCCTGCCCCAGAGAATCCTCAAGGCCTGACACGCGGTCCGTCGCACCCAGTGCTCGCACCCCCGGTTGTCCCACTAGTGGACGTTGGTGCGTTGTTCACCTCTTGATGGAACACCGTTAAAGGGGATCTACTCTATAGACCTCTAGAACCTTCACCAAAGGAACCCCCTGCAGTGCCTTCTCTGCCCTCCGGTGGTCGGGTGCCTTATGAAGGCTCTCATCTGACACCAGGTCTCATAGGTGGAAGAAGACACCGGTCGTCGGTGCCTTCTTCCAGCGGTTGTCTGCCGTTGTCCTCAAGTGAAGATGCAGGGGACTTATCCTCAGACTGTTCTTCTGGGGAAGATCTTTCAGCCCCCTCCCCAGACCCCACTGGACGACCCCTCATTCCTTGACATTATGCGTCACACACAAGCCCTCTATCAGTGGGACACAGAGGAGCTTGACCCAGAAAGGCGCAAAATTTCTTGGATCCAAGGACCCCAAACCCTTGGTCATCCACCTCTGGTAGAGCCATTCCAAGACGTTACCAGGCTCACCTGGCAGCACCCTGCCCCCATGTCTGCAGTGGCAAGGAAGGCAGACAGACTATCTAGGACACCCAAGGGGGAGCCATTCTTGGGAGATGATCCTAAAGCAGACTCCATGGTGCTTACGGCAGCTCATGGAAGAGCTCAGCAGCTTAAGCACATGAGCGTCCAGCCTCCAGACCCCGAGTCCAAAAAGCTGGACCACATGGGGAGGAAAGTCTACAAGTCGGCCACTGGTGCTGTTCGCTCCCTTCTTTTCCTAGCTCATATGGTGACTTACCAGAAGTCCCTCTGGGAAAATACCATGGACCTGATAAAGGCTCAGCCGAATTCCGACAGTAAAAGCGAGCTCATGGCTTCTATTCAGTTGGGCATGGACGTAGATAACCACGTGCTCAGGTGCTCCTACGATTTGGCAGACATGGCGGCCAGGGTAGCAGCCTTGGGCATTTGCATGAGGAGGCATGCCTGTCTCAGGGTATTGGGTTTCCGCCAGGACTTGCAGGATGCCATCCTGGATGCCCCTTTCCAGGACTCCATCCTCTTTGAATAAGAGACAGAGAAGGTCATCCTTCGGCTTCAAGATTCTGGCAAGAATGTACAAAACAGAGCCTCCCACTTCCCGTCATCGTCCCTTTCGTTGAAACCAGGGACAACAAGGGAATAGGCCACCCCAGACCAAAGGAGCCTTTAAGAAACATGGCCCTCCTGTTCCTTCAGGCACCCAGGGACCCAAACACCCCAAGGCACCCCAAACCCCCCTACCAAATCCCCCTAATATAGCATGACTTCCTGCTGTCCCTCCCCCACCCTCAGACGCCTTTGGGGGAGGCAGAAGATACTCCCTCTACCTGTCAGGGTGGTCTAGTATCACCTCGGACCAATGGGTTCTTCAGACAGTAGAGAGGGGTTACTCCCTAGAGTTTTTGAGCTGCCCTTCGGACAAGCACCAGCTCCAAGACAGCCTTGGATATGGGCAGTTCTTGCATCAGTGCCATGTCAGCGGCTGTCTCTATGCATCGCAGGGCCTGGCTGCTTCTTTCCCAGCTGGTGGCTCACTGCACAGAGACACCACAACAGCGAAACCCAAAAAAAGACCTTTACAGCGAAAGTTGCTGTAATGATCCGGGTTTCAGTGATGCTGCGACTCTGGTGTTCTGCCCCTTCCCCGAAACAACTCCGACCTGGAGTTGATGATATATAATTGCGAGGGGTGGGGGGAGCTGAAAAAAACACTTAGTTTCTGAACGGCACAATACCGCGTGTCAGCATTGTGCCATCACTGTAGGGGATGTCAGCAGATTTGCTGTTGACGAACAGTGGTGCTTCCCTGTCCACCTTTACAGCAGACATCCAGCATAAGCTGACCAATGACCCTTTCCTGGGCACTGACCTCTTCAGCCCCTGGGTGGAAGGACATCTCACCCACATTAAGAAGTTAAGTGCTACCCAGGATTCTGTGACTTCATCCCAGAAGGACCAGAAAAAGAAGCTTAAGAAATAGCCTTTCCATTACCGGCTCTTTCAGTCACAGCCTCCCTAGTAGCTGTCCCAGCAGGGGGCAGTTCCAGACCTGGAGCACCAAGCAGAAGTCCAGGGCCTAGGGTCCATTGTGAGCAGGGGTAGTGATGCTGCTATGGCTGCAGCCAGCGGTGCTCCCACAAAAGGTGCCTAGTAACGGGTTGGGAGCATTGTCCCTCTACCTGTTCTGTCCCTGACTGCTCTCCCTGTTGGAGACTGGCTACACCACTCCTTACCACATTGGTCTGCTATCACAGTGGACAAGTGGGTATTAGACGTAGTGGGCAGAGGGTTGTCTCACAGAAGGCTAGTAAATAAGTTGGAAAACTTAGGAGTGGGATTGAAAATTACTAGGTGGGTGGAAAACTGGTTGGCGAGCAGAAGCCAGGGAGTGGTGGTGAATGGGGTACACTCTGGGGTGGGGGTGGTTACGAGTGGGGTGCCCCAGTGGTCAGTACTGGGACCCCTCCTCTTTAATATCTTCATCAATGATATAATGGATGGGTTGGAGGGAAGAGTGTGCCTATTTGCAGATGATACAAAGATCTGCAATAGGGTGGACACCCGGGGGGGGGGGTTGGAGGACATGAGAAGAGACCTGAAGATTCTGGAGGGGTGGTCAGAAACTTGACAACTGAAATTCAATGCAAAGAAGTGTACAGTGCATCACTTAGGGTGCAAAAACTCACAAGCAGCTTACACTCTAGGAGGAAATTAAAAAAAAAAACAAGCAGGAGAGGAATTTGGGGATTATAATATCGAGCAACCTTAAAGTATGTAGCCTATGTTATTTATTTATTTTATTTATTTGGAAAGTGTTTCACCAGGAAAGACAACATAAGCTGTAAACAGCTTGTTTCCAGAAGCGTCCTGGATGGGGGGGGATACAAGTATTGGGAGAACAGGCAAACACATAGCAATAACAGAGCAATACAAGTACAATTACTGAAACAAAACCAGTGCACCCCTTTTCGTCGACACCCTGATGGCAAAACAGGAAAAAAGACCATTACGGCATGACATTAGCATAATGGTCCTTTTCCTGTTTCCTCGCCTTTCCCCCAGTGTTCCGCCTCCTCGACCAACTCCGACCTTGGAGTTGGAATCCTAAAGTCTGGGGGCAGAGCCCCCACATGGGGTGTGGGGCACAGCCCCCACAGAAAAAACACCTGAAACAGTGGCACACAATACCTGCATTGGTATTGTGCCGTCGCTGTGGGGGAGGTCGGCATTGTCACCGTCGACCAAACTTGGTGCTTCCAAACAAAACAGTGTAGTACAATTACAGAGCAGAAATAACCCAGACCAACTGGCCAGGGCAAACATAACCATGTTTGGAAATAACGTACATTGCAACAACCCAAAAGCATGTGATCCAGTAGGTTAGAGGATAGATAACACATTTGAAGTGCTAGAAGTAGTAGGCTGAGCACACGATTCGAAGTACTATTGTATACCCAAGGGAGGGCAGTTATAAGACAAGTGGGGAAGTGGACAGGTGAGGAGTAGAAGGTGGGGGATGGAAGAGGGAGAGAGAGGGACAGCCACGATCTAACCCCTTCTGGATGCTGAGAACCCTGCAAGGGGGACAGGACCAGGTAGAAAGGGAGCAGGGAGGTAGAGAAGAGAGGGTGGAGGAACAGGAAGGGAGGAGAGGGATACGGAAGTAGGGAGGTGGGCAGGTGATGGATTTGAAAGTGGGGAAAAGGGAGAAGGGGAAAAGAGAGAGAGCCAATCTATACCCCTTCAGGATGTAGAGAACCCTGCAAGGGGTCAGGATTAGAAAGTAGGGGGAAAGGAAGAGGGGTAGAAGAGAGGGAGTCAAGATCTATACCCCTTCAGGATGACAGAGAACCTCCAAGGGGGACAGGATCAGGCAGAAAAGGAGGAGAGAGAGAAGGGGGCAGGGAAGAGGAGTGGAATGTGGCAGGTGGCCGGAGGGGAGGAGAGGGTTAAGGAATAGAGAGGCTGAAGGAAATGGGGTAAACTAAGAATGGAAAAAGGGAGCACATCAGTGGGGGGGAAGGGGAGCAGTAGAGTGTCAAAATAGCACAGTAGGTTGTGGATGGTAGTCGAGAGTCAAAATGGCACAGTACGTTGTGGTAGGGGATGGGAGGAGGTATAATAGGTGGTAACGTGAAGGAGTAATCAGAGGAAGGGTTCAGTTAGAAGACAGGAGGTAAATCAGGGATAGAAGAGTAGAGGATAGTGCGAAAGGGTGGGGAGGGTTGCGAATGGGGGCTAGTAACAAGTATAGTTAGGAAAATGCAAGTAAAGTAGAATTGAAGGATAATGCACCAGGGTTGGGATGGTTGAAGGGGGGCTAAGAACAAGTGCAGTTAGTGGAATAGAAATTATGAAGGGCTAAGGAGATTGAAAATTGGGTAGAGGAAAGTCTGATAGGAGGTGGCAGTGAGTTCCAAAGCTTTGGGCAGCGGTAGGAGAAAGCTTCCTGGCCTATGGAGGTAGAGTGATGAGGAATAGCTAGAGTGCATGCGTCAGTGGATCTGAGAGGGCAGGAGGAGGGAGGTGGAGCGATAGGAGGGGAGAGTCCCAAACCTGAATTTAGAAGTGAACTTGGCGCAGTAAGAGAGCTGCCTGCACGCAAGGGAGGTGAAAGCTGGAGAATACAGTGATGTGTGTGGGAGGGGGAATCAAGAGCAAAGCGACAGAAAACATTGAAGAGAGTATCCAACCTGGTAAGGGAAGACTTAGGAGCAGCACTGTAGTCAAAAATAGGGAGTATCATTTTCTGAACAAGATTACGCCTAACCGGTAGTGGTAAGGAACTATGGTTCCTGTAAAGGGTGCTAAGCTTGGGGCGCAGTTTTTTCAGGATGGTGTTGATATAGAAAAGTTAAGGTATTGGTCAAGCCAGACAACCAGGTATTTGAAAAAGGTGATGTCCTCTAGTGTTGTCCTGTCAAGGGCTGTCCTGTCAAGGGTGTAGAAGGAGGGAAGGGAGAGCAGCCTAGAGAGTCTCTGCCTAGTGCCAAAGATCATGGAGACTGTCTTCTTGGTGTTGACTATATAGCAAAGCTGTGGAGAAGGTGAATGGAATTCTGGCATTGACTGGGAAGGGCATACCAAGTAGAAGAAGGAAGGTTCTGATGCCTCTTTACAAAGTCAAGGTGAGGCTGCACCTAGAGTATGGGGCCCAATTCTGGAGACCGCATCTATGAAGGGACATAGGTGGGATTGAGAGAGTTCAGAGAAGGACAACCAAGATCGGTATGCAGGGTAAGCCATATGAGCAGAGGTGTAGGGAATTAGATCTATACCCATTGGAGACCAGAAGAGAGAGGGAAGACGTGATTGAAACTTAAGTATGTTAAGGGTATCAGTAAGGTGAAAGAGGGGAGCTAGTTTAAAAAGAAAGAGGGGGCCAAAACTAGAGGGCAAAGCCTAAGATCGGAGGGAAGAAGATTGAGAGGAAATGTGAGGGGGCGATTCTTCACAGAGAGAGTGGTGGAGGCCTGGAACAAAGTACCAGAGGAGGTGGTGGGGGCTGAAACAGTGGAGGGATTCAAGAGTGCATTGGACAGACATATGGGGTTGGTTGGAGGGGGAAGGGAGGGTCCGTGAAATTGGTGATGAGTAGGGGGAGGAAAGGGGCAGACTTGATAGGCCGTTTGTGTCCTTTTCTGCTGACAAATTTCTATGATTCAATGTCTCTGGACTTAGAGGCTCTCCCGCCCTATCACCTCCACATGTGCGAGAGTCCAGGGTGTCTCAGGACATGCTGTCTGCCCTAAAGGTGGTCATCGCTCAGCTCCTTGCAAACAGGGTGATAGTCTATGTCCTGGACATCCTGGCCTGTCAGGGCTTTGTGTCCAGGTACATCCTGGTCCCAAAACAGGGAGGGGGGTGTGGCTGGCAGACCATGCTGGATTTGCACAGTCTCATCCAATTTATGCAGAAGTGCAAGCTCCAGATGGTCACTCTGAACCATATTCTACCATCCCTGGAGCAGAACATGTGCTTCTGCTCGCTGGATCTCCAGGATGTTTTTTTTCTACATTACTGTCCATCAAGCCCGCTACCTGTACCTCTGGTTCCATGTGGAAGGGGTCCTGTACCAGTTCCAGGTCATGCCCTTTGGCCTCTCCTCAGCACCCAGGGTCTTCACTAAGTGCACAGCAGGGGTGGCAGCCCACTTGTGGTATCTCGGGGTCAGAAAAGACCCCAGCCTGGATGACTGGCTGTTGGCTGGTCCATCCAAAGAGGCCATGGAGAGATCTGGCTCTCCAGACTTATCAAGATTTGGGCCTGCTGGTCAACCTAGACAAGTCCAAACTGGTACTGAAGCAAGTGATTAAAATTCATCAGGGTAGAAATAAACTCCCTGCGGACTAAGGCCCACCTCCTTGTGAACGGGGCATTGGGCCTCACCTCCTTTGCCCAATCATTTCGAGTTAGGCTCTCGTGCCCTGCCCAGGATTTTCTGAGGCTGCTTGGGTACATGGCATTCTGCACCAGCATGGGCCATTGGGCCCACTGGTGGATACGCCACCTCATTGTTCCCTAGTGACCTAGCCGATGTGGGATGCCACTCAGTGGTGGGTGGTCCCCGAACACCTGGAGGAAGGAATCCCATTTGTCCACCCACAACTGATCATCGTGCTCACGATGGACACGTCTCTAGTGGGGTGGGGAACCCACCTGGGAGACCACAGAGCCCATAGATTCTGGTCATCCAGGGAGTCCCATCACCACATAAACCTGCTAGAGCTCTGTGCAGTGCGCTTGGCACTGACGGAATTCACTCCACTAGTCAGGGGTTAGGTTGTGCAGATCCCGATGGACAACATCATGGCCATGTCCTTCCTGAACAGGCATGGCGGAACTCACTCCCTTTTCCTGTGTCAGGAGGCACTCCACACCTGGACCCTTATGCACAACTTGGGTGCAGATCTCCTGGTGATCCACATCATGGGAGGGAGCAGTCAAGTAGTGGACGCTGTCAGCTGGGAAGGAAAGATGTAGCACGAGTAGTCCCTGCATCAGGAAGTGGTGACCCACCTGTTCTCCCTGTGGGGCACATTCTTGGTGGACCTATTTGCCTTCTGGGAGAATGCCAAACTGAAGCTGTTTAGTGCCCGCCTTCCCAACATCCAGAACACTGCTTGGAGATGGCTTTGTGAAGCCCTGGGCTTCAGGCCTCATGTACATCTTTCCTCCCTTTCTCTTGATCCACAGAGTGGTGGTCAAGGCCCGGATGGACAAGGTGCAGATGATCCTGATAGCTCCAGACTGGCCATGGCAGTTCTAGTACCCGGCTCTCCTCAGCTTTAGCAGCAGGCCTCCATTGTGTCTGCCTCTCTGCCCAGACTGGCTGACCAGACTACAGGGAACAGTCCTGCACCCAGACCTTCAGTCCCTGCACCTCACAGCCTGGTTCCTGAATGGCTAGAATTCTAGGCTGTGGATCTGTTGGAGGATGTTCTCCATGTGGGGGAGGCCTCCAGGAAAGAGTAGATTCCCAGATGCTACGCTTTCAAATGAACAAGATACTCCACTTGGTGTCAGGGCAAGGGGCTGGATCCCCTTGCTTGCCCTGTGGCTAGCATCCTGGGCTACCTCTGGTCCCTTTTCTAGCCTGAACTGTGGGTGATGACCTGTAAGGTGCACCTGGCAGCCATCTCTGCTTACCAGGCATGGGCCTTGTACCCCGAAAGTGGCCCAAGAGAAGGTGGTTGGGCACTTTTTCAGGGGCTTGGACCACTTGTTCCCTCTGGTGTGTGTACCACCTCCACTGTGGGACTTACTACTGGTTTTGGCAGCGCTCATGGGCAGGTGTTTTGAGCCAGTACCCAGGTATGAGATGTCACACCTGTCATGGAGGACGGCCTGCGTGGTGACCATTACATCAGCCAGAAGGATTGGGGAGCTCTGGGCACTATCGGTGGAGTCTTCTTACCTGGTCTTCCACAGGGACATGGTTGTCCTTCGCCCCATCCTGAAGTTCCTCTTGAAGGTGGTATCGGATTTTCACCTTAGCCAGGTGATTAACTCACCAGCTCATCTTTGGAGGTTGACCGCATGTTCTATACCCTGGACCTGTGGAGGGCAGTCTCATACTGTGTGGAGCATATGACTGGAGATCGGGGACAGGCTTGCCAGCTGTTTGTCACCTTCACTGCAGCCGCGCCTGACAGACCGACAGCAAAGCAGATGACTGCAAGGTGTTATGCTGAAGCCGTGCCTGGCAGACTGACAGCAAAGCAGATGATTGCAAGGTAGATTACATCCTGCATTGACCTCTGCTATAGGTGAGCTGGTAGGGAGCCTCCCGAAGGGCTTAATGTTCATTTCACCAGACATAACCGCTGCCTTGGTGGCTGCTTCCTGGGACATCTCCATACAGGAGATCTGTAGGGCTGCTACCTGCAAGTCAGCACACACCTTTCTAGGATTGTGGATATGTTGTTCTATCTACACTTATTGACAGATCTGCCTTCCCCTTTAAGATCGCCAGAACGTCTTCAAGCTGGCTCCTCCCACCCACCTGGGTGGTATAACCTTGGGCTCCACCCCGTGACACCAGATCTTCCTTTCCGCTGGAAGGTTCAGGTTCCCTCCTTAGGGCTTCCGCTTGTAGTAGGCCCTGGCTCTTGAATCTTCGGAATTACTTCCAAAACTTATTTTAAAACTCATTCGAGTTTTGTCTTCTGCCTCTTCCCTTGCTACCGCGATGGAAGAAAAATCAGATCTTATCTGTGTCAATCTTCCCCATTCATCACAGATGGGTACTGGCCAGAGATCAGGACCCCGCGGGAGCCTTTTTTTTTTTAAAAGATAGGCGGAGCCGATGCAGCATAGCGCGTCCTCGAGACGACTTACTACGTGCGCTCGAGGATTAGCCGTTAGGCTGCATCACTCCACCTGCCGTACCAGTTCTTAGTCTCCCCGCCGTGCGATGCGTGGGAAGCCTGAAGAAGTCTTATTCTAAAATTTTAGGCCTTGAAGCCTCGTCTCTAGTCGTCGGTCTACTAGTTCTGTGTTTGCCTCACTCGGTCGCCGTAAGATCTTTCCTTTTAATTACATTTAAGCGGCGTCCGAGTCTGTTTTGTTGTGTTTTCTCCGTAGGTCATGTCGCGGTCGGAGGCAAAATCGCCAGAAGGCGGCCCCCTGTCGTCTGTGCCCGTGCGGCCGCAGAGTACTCAGTCACCCGACCAACATGACCGGTGCCTTTAGTGCCTTGGCCGCTACCGACGATGGATTACGTGCGGCGCCTGCTTCTCGATGGACCGCCGAGTTTTGGAACAGCGCGTTTAAGGTCGGGCGAGCTCCGCCCGACTTTCGGTAGGCCGCACTCGTCGGGCCCACGCTTCTCTCGGCCCCTCCTCCGGGTCCCCTCCGGTTCTATACAGACCGCGGAGGAGGAGCCTCGGCCCTTCTAGCCTAGCCGTGGCCGAGGCTCCTTCCGCGGGCGCAGGAGACCGGCCCCGCTTCGAGCGGGCGGAGGCGCCGCCCGCAATCACCTCGGGGTGAAGGCTCCCCGGTGTCGCCTCCCCGTCCGCCGCCAGGCCTGGGTCGACGTCCCTCACACCATCATTCGTGTCGCTAGCCTTCGTGCCGCTCATGTGCAGGAGGGTCCTTTCGGTGTCGGCGCTGTGGCTTTGCTGGCGCTCGTCACGCACAGAGCACTGTTCAGTGCCGTGAAACCGCCTCGATGTCGCCCTCGCCATGTTCACTCGCGCCGCGTGCACCGAGGGAGTAGGGCGCGTGGGGCCTTCGTGTCATCCGTCCGGGCGCTGCTGGGACTCTCGACGCGCCCGGGCGCGCCGCGCCTGTGGTTGGAGCCGGTCCTTCGGTCATCGGCCGGCTTTGGTCTCGCTCCGCTGCACGCGCGGGCGCGGCCTGGCGGTGGCGCCAGCTCGAGATCAGTTGTTGACGGCGCCTGCCTCATCCCGGTGCCTCCTGGCACCGTGGACCTGATGGTGCCGCAGCTGGCCCGGCCTAGGACTTCTGGCCCATGCTGCCCTGCCACCTTCTGCTGGCACCGCCTCGTGGTGCTGTGGACCGGGCGGGATTGCCTTGGCTCCTGGGCCCTCGAAGGTGTCCTCTCGACCCCTACTGTTTGGCTTTAGGGCTCGGACTCTTCCTCTTCGAGTCGGAGTCCAGCTCGAGTCGAATGGCAGTCACACCTTCGGGTTGTCTGCAAGGAGGACGAGCTGGTGGTTTCCTTCGGTCTCCGCCAGTCCTCTGAGGTGAGTCGGGTTCCTCAGGGCTAGGGTCAGTGGTGCTGACCAGCGGGCTGTGGTGCGTGCCACCATCGCCTTGCAGCCTAGCCTTGGGGGTTCCTTGACCCCTACGGTGGTACCTCTACTGTGACATCTCTCGATCGCCCAACCTTGGGGCCCATCGAGAGGGCCACGGAGGGGAAGGTGCTCCTTCCGGGATTGCTCCTTCAGAAGCAGTCCTGCATGGAGCTGCCTAGACTGGCCACTGAGGGCTAGGACCCTTCGGACTCGAAGGGTCGAGGGTATAGGTTCAGCGCAGGCCCTTCTCTGGGACCTACCCGGTCCTGGACAGAGCCGGAGTGCGGACTTCCCCGCCTCCCCTCGGGTTCCTTGAGAGGGTCCCATTCTTTCGAGGCAGGGACCGTCCTTCTGACCTTCACGGCCCCGTCGCCTCACTTGGGGATTCTTTTGGCGCAGTCTAGGCAGTACCGAGCGGTTGTGCAGCTTTCTACTGCGGAGTCTTCCAGGACTCCCCCCGTGGGAGTCTGTGGTCCGCTCCTTAGCCCTGGCAGAGGTCAGCCGACTTCTTCTCTCGGCTCTGTCCACTCCACTCTGCCGCCTTCTCCTGCGTTCCCAGATATCTTTGGTCCTAGTGGGCCTCTCACCTGGGAACAGTTCAGAGCGGTGGCTGCTCGGTTCCCTGCTTACATTAGGGCTTTGGACAGCCAGGTTTTTCAACCTCCCCCCGAGCAGCCACCCTCTGAGCCTATGGTGACCTCCAGCTCCTCATCCCCCTCTTCTGGGGGAGAGGAACCTTCTGTCCACATCTCTCTGAGTATCAGCATTCTCTGAGGATGGTGGAGGACCTTCACCTTTCTCCTTCTTCTGTGAGCAATCCGGAGCATGCGGCTGCACGCCTTTCTAGGTGATTTTGGGACAGCCACTCGTGGTGCCACCTTGGCCCGCTCCCTTTCGGGAGGCATCCATGCGTTTCTGGCAGAGGCCCTTCTCCGGAGTTCCTGCCCCTAGGGACCTCTGCCAGAGGTATTGCGCTCCCCCGGAGTCTCCAGGCTCCTTGCCTCATCCGCAGTCCGGATTGACGCACCTGGACACTCCTGATGGGCTTCGCGCCCTCCGCCGTGACTGGCCCCAGATCAGGACCTCGGATTTTGATTTCTGGGGAGGAGGACTTTCTACTCGCACGCTGCTTCTCTCCATTTCTGGCATCAGGCCCACTACGCTTCCTATAACAGGTACTTGTGGTCAGCGCTAGATCAGTTCCTAGCCGCCTGCCTGACTCGGAGCAAACCAGGCAAGCCATTGCCTCTCTGCACGTGGCCTGGAGCTAGCAAGGCACTCAAGGGGCATCTTATGACGCCAGTGAGGTAGCTACCAGGGTCGTAGGGACAGCGATCTGCACCAGAAGATCGGCATGGCTTCGCCTTTCCGGTTGTCACCCTTGGCCGGCGAGGGTGATTTGTCTGGCCACCAGGAACCTACCTCTTTTCCGTGAGGGCGAGACGGCGCTTGTCGGGCAAATTCCTTCCCTCGGGGACCCCATCTCGCTCTCCCTCTAGGGCCTCCTCAGGCCCAGAAGGTTCCCCTAGTGTGTCACCCACTGAGGCTAAGGGACACTGTCCCTTAGGGTGCAATCAGTCACCTCCTTGGGGCTTGGTACTCACTCATTCAGGATGAATGGTGAAGATTGGCACAGATAAGATATTCAAATTACGTATTTACCGTACTATGATCTTTCTGTGTATCTTCACCATTCATCACAATCCTCCCACCATCCCCTTGGGGCTCCAGTCTCTGGAATCCTCCTCCTCTGTGCCTTTCCCATCTTCACTGCATAGGTGCTGGAACCTCTGAGCGAAAGGGGCGGTAGCCCTCCACTTGTTGTTCCTGTATGGTTAAACCAGTTAGGAAAGTGCCTTTCTTCCTTAGCCCCTCAACTGTTGCCATCTTCCGGCACCTTTGGCTGAGTGAGATTAGTTGAGACACGGGGGACCGTCTTCCCTAAGGGGTATAGTTTGAGTGACACTCCTCTCTTCTACATATCTTCTCCCCTCACAGGTAGGAGCTGGTGGTTGCCCTCCTTCTGTTATCCATCTAATCAAAAAAAAAAAAAATTTTCCTTTTTCCTTTTTTCACCAAATATCTCTTTAGAGAGAGAGTACTGAGTCCCTGTACCCTGTCCTTCTCCAGAATAGCCGACTGCTTTGGGGTATTGCCAGTTATTCTGTGCCTTGAATTCTGGCAAAGAGCTTTGCTAACTCCTTGCAGTTCCTATACAGTCTGGTGACGGACAAGGGTCCTGGATCCCTGTTACTTCTCACTCTCTCTCCTGAAATTCTCTCCCCCCTTCCCTCCCTTCTTCCGTTTCCAGAGATTGGGGCCCCTACCCAATCCCCCTTAGTCTTACTTCTTCTATGCTGTCCTCTCAGTCGTTATTTCTCCTTATAGTTCAGTTTTCTCTCCTTTTTCTGTCCCTTGGACTCTCGTCCCACCCTCCATCCCTTCCTCTTACCTCTCCGGCGACTCAGAACTGGTAGGCAGGTGGAGTCGATGCAGCCTAACGGCTAATCCTCGGCGCCCACGAGACACGTCGGCCTCGAGGGCCGGCGCCGAGCTGCATCGGCCCGCCTATCTTTAAAAAAAAAAAAGGTCCCGAGGGGTCCTGATCTCCGGCCAGTACCCATCTGTGATGAATGGTGAAGATGCACAGAAAGATCATAATTACGGTAAGTACGTAATTTGAATTTCCTGGGTTTCGCTGGTGCCCTATGGGCAGAAGATGTCTCGCACTGACTCTCACGCCGCTTGCGTTTATTGCCTGGGACATGACCATGATCCGCAGGTCTGCGATCACTGTTGGTCCTTTTCTCCATTGGTTCTGGAAGACCGCACTGCGCAACTTCAACTGGGATGACCGGAAAAGCGTTACCCAACGGTTAAATCTAAGGATGCCCGTTGGGTGGTCTTCGTGGCTGCGAGGTCCACTGAGCAGCTGGAACAGCTCAAGGCCTTCGAGGAGGAGGCGGCCCAGGCCGTGGCAGGCCCCTCTTTGGCTTCGTCCTTCATTCTGCTCCAACTGGGATCCTCCTATTCAGCTTCCTTCAGGGAGTTGTACCAGTCTCTCTCTTGACCCAGGGAGAGGGCCCTTCTGGGTCGCATGTTTCATGCTACTGCAAGAAGGAGTCAAAGAAAGAAAACTCGCAACGTCGACGCTCTTGGGACCGGGAGTGGTCCTGCTCACAGAAAACTCCTGTTCTAGAATTGTGTATATGTTGTTTATCCACACTTATTGGCATGTCTCCTTTCCCTTTAAGGATTGCTGGAAGACTTCAAGCTGGCTCCTTCCACCCACTCGGGTGGTATAATCTTCGGCTCTGCCCCATGACACCAGATCTTCCTTTCCGCTGGAAGATACAGGTTACTTCTCTCATGCTCACACATTTCGTTAGGCCCTGGCTTTTAAACCTTTGGATATTCTGAAACTTTGTTTAGTTTGCATTAGCGATCGAGACTATCTAACTTCGATTATGGAAGACAAGTCTTCCCCTGGATTTCGTCGGTGCCCTTGCTAGCAGAAGATGTTGCACACCGATCCCCACCCACATGCGTGTACTGTCTTGGTGTTGACCATGACAGCTCGAGAGTCGCGATCTTTGCCTCGCCTTCATCTAACCTTCGACGACCGTCTCGCATGCCTGAAACTGGGGAGGCGGGAGAAATGGAACCCTCCGGTGAAATCCAAGGAGGCTCGGTGGGCAGTTTCTGCGGTTGCGGGATCCACCAAACAAGAAGCGTTTCGGGCTGTAGAGACCATTCAGAGCTTCTTCATTCCACTCAACCTGGGCTCCACCTTCTCGGGTTCCTTCTGAGAATTGTGCCAGTCTCTTCCAACTAAGGGAGAGAGTCCTGCGGGCACGCACTCCTCTTGGTCCCGTAAGTGGGAGAAGTACCCGGGACTGTTTTCATTCCAACGGAGACACTCTTGGGATCGGGAGAGATCTCGGTCCCAGGAACCGGCGGTCTCGACCTCGGTCGAGATTGCCTCATCAGCCGCTGGCTTTTCAGCTTTGCTGTCTGGCCAGTCGACCGAGGTTTTGGGCGATGACGTGGAAATTGTCATCGATCCTATCAACCCTTCGTCGCTGACTTCGGTTGACGACTCTCTGGTCCTTGTCTTCCCTGATGAGGAGACCCAGCCTGCTGGGAATCCCATCGAGGAAGTGATTCCAGACCCACCGGCGTCCCCTGAGCGACCGAGTCAGCCTATCCGATCTTGATTGAAGTCTAGGACCCCCTCGACCGACAGGCCGAGGAAGAGCCATAAGCGTTCTAAAAAGAGGCGACACCATCAGTTGTCTTCGTCCTCCTCGGACGAGGTGAGACTCCAGCGGAAACTCCATCGGTGCTATGAGGACCTCATGTGGCAACAGCTGATTTTGTCTGGGCACAAGCCGACCCCAGCCATTACTCAACTCTTGCCTTCCAGGCTGAAGCCGACTCCTTTGGAGCCGATCAGGTCGGTTCCCCCGCCTGCAGAGCCGGTGAAACCTCCGGTTCGGCCAAAACCGGTCTCTCCGCCGATAGTGGTGGAACCACTGCCCAAGCAGCCTGTGGAAGGGCTCCTTCTAAAGAAGATAGGCCAGCCACTGGGCTTCCCCGGCGTCTTTCGGTCACTGTCACCCCGGACCACCCCAGGCGGATCGAGGGTGACCTGTGCGGTCGACCGTTATACCCAGATTCTGATGACAGCACATTCCATCCTAGGGATGACGATTGGCTAGTGGGATAGGGACGGAGGAAGGTCCTTCATCTTTTCAAGGCATTCTCCACTTCATCTCTGAGTCTACAAGGATGCCCCTGGAACCAATCCAGAAACAGGCGGAGTACCCTTTCCTGGACATCCTCAAGAGAGGGGATATCCTGACAGAGGCCTTTCCAGTGGCCAATGCTAATATTGGCCCAGCCCTAGAACTCTGGCAGTGCCCTGCCTCTTGTCCAGCACCATCTGCCCACATGGCCCGCAAGTACGCGGTGCCCATGGGGTCCCTTGCAGGATTCACAGAGCACCCTTCGGCCAAGAGCCTGGTGACCGCCTCTGTGTTCAGGTGTACTGGCAGTTCTACCGACACTGACTGACTTCCTGAGAAAGAGTCCAAGCTCATGGACCATTTAGCCAGGAAGCTCTATGTGGCTTCCTCCGTGGGCCTTCGTTAGGCAAGTTTGGCTGTCATCATGGCACACTTTCCCCATGCCCTCTTGGGGTCTTTGGATGAAGTCCTCCCACATCTCCCTGCAGACATGCAGACCACGGTCAAGCAGGTCCTGGACCAGGGCCGAGCTGTCGCCCAGCAACAGCTTCCGACGGCCCTGGATATTGGGGATTCTTGTGCCCGTTCGATGGCAGCCGCAGTTGCCTCTCCTTACAGGGCTTGGCTGAGGCTCTCCTCCTTCCTGGTGGATACTCAGCACAAACTCACTGACGTGCCTTTCCTAGGGACCGTCCTGTTTGGCCCAGGAGTGGCTGGTCACCTTCAGCGCATTGGGCAATCCAGTGCCACCTTGGACACTACTTCTGCCAAAGGTTCCTTGGGCAAGAACCAGCAGAAGAAGAAGAAGCCTTTTTGGTACTCTTCCTCTGCGGCGCAGCAGTGCTTCTTTCAGGGTGGATGGCAGCAGCAACAACAGCAGCAGGCTGAAGCTTAGTGCCCCTGGCCCAAGCCTGGGCCCTCCCAGGCCCATAAAGGAGGTATAGGATCAGGTTGTGGATCCTCCTCCTCGAAGCCTGCTCAGTGACGGGGCAGGGGCTGCCTCCCCCTCTCCCATCATGGCAGCTCTGGGTCCTCCCATTGGGGGCAGGCTCCGCCACTTCCTTTCTGCCTGGTCTGCTGTTACCACGGACAGGTGGGTTCTCAAAATGGTCGGCCAGGGACTGCCTCTGGAATTTGAGCAGTACCTTCCAAGCCAAGCCGGCACCCCTCAGGAGGAAAGTGTGTCCACCCAGACCCAGTTGGCTCTTCAAGATGATATTGCTCAGCTACTCCTCAAGGAGGCAGTAGCCCCAGTGGCGGATCCTCCAGCAGACCTAGGCTTTGCCTCCAGGTACTTCCTGGTGCCCAAGCGGACGGGGGGATGGCGCCCCATTCTAGATCTCCACGACCTGAATCAGTATCTCAGGTCACGCACCTTTCAGATGGTCACTCTTTCTCAGATCATACCATCCTTGGAGCGAAACGTGGTTCTGTTCACTGGATCTGCATGATGCATTCTTTCAAGTCCCAATCTGTCCGTCTCATCAGCGGTTCCTCTGCTTCAGAGCTGAAGGAACCTTGAACAAGTTCTGAGCCATGCTGTTCGACCTGTCATCGGCCCCACGGGTCTTCGCTAAATGCATTGCCGTGGTGGCGGCCCATCTCAGGCGTCGGGGGGTCAGAATCTACCCCAACCTTGATGATTGGCTCCTGGCAGGTTCTACCCAGCAGGAGGTGGAGAGGTCCAGGGACCTGGCCCTCCAGATCTGCTCCCAACTTGGCCTCCTGATCAAAGAGGCCAAGTCAGAACTCGTGCCTTCCCAGGTGATGTGCTTCATCGGGGCAGGGCTTGACTCTCGTCAAGCCAGAGCTTGGCTCCCAGAGGACAGGGCTGAGGTTCTCTCCTCCTTTGCCCAATCATTTCGGGTTGGGCAATTGCGCCCTGCCTGGGACTTTCTGCACCTTCTGGGTCACATGGCAGTGTGCACCTCAGTGGTCTGTTGGGCCCGGTTGCACATGCGCCCCCTCCAATGGGAGCTGGCCGCCCAGTGGACTCAGCGCCACTGTCATTTCAACCAGCTGATCACTGTAACCCAGAAGATGTGGGACGCTCTTTAGTGGTGGACTGCCCCAGACCGATTGCAGGAAGGGATCCCATTTGTCCACCCCAAGCCGACGGCTGTCCTTACGACTGATGCCTCTCTCATGGGTTGGGGTGCCCACATGGGGACAACAGGGCCTACGGGTTCTGGGCTCCCGAGGAGTCCCGATACCAAATCAACCTGTTGGAGCTCAGAGCAGTCAGACTGGCACTCTCAGCTTTTGCTCCTCAGCTCCGGGGTCAAGTGGTTCAAGTCCAGACGGACAATACCATAACCATGTACTACCTCAACAAACAGGGCGAGCCGGCCTGGTGGCGCTGAGGTTGAGGTGCTGGATGCACACCTCGCGCTCTGCGGCGGCCGGGTTCGGGAGACGGACTCGGGTGGCGGGTCGTGGTGGGGAGGGAGGATCAGCGTCCCAATGGATGCTCTCTCCCTCAGGGCGGATTACCAAGAGCGCTCTGCATCCCTTCTGTAGCTGGTGGAAGCACCGGCATTGGGAAGGGATGGAGGCGGCTTCACTCGTCGGAGCCGGGGAGGGGGGACGTCGCGGCGCATGAAGGTTTGCGTGCGTCAGCACGCTACCACTCGGGACGTACGTCCCAAGTGCTGACGCCCCAGGGGAGTGGGATGTAAGGGGAGAATACGGAAAAACCCCTCCGGCAGCCCTAGATGAAGGCCGCTCCAGGTCCACCCGGGCCACCTACAGGACAGACCCCACTGTGCTAGGTGAAGATGAGGAGGCACTCTAGGGGCAGATCCCTAAGGTAGGTGAATCGGGAGACATGAGCGGACGGAAGGAGTGGGCACCAGAGGTAGGCAGGAGGATAAATAAGAAAGTAAAAAAAAAAAAAACAAAAAAAAAAACAGGGCAGCACACACTCCTGTCTGCTTTGCAGAGAGGCACTCCGCATCTGGACACTCGTGAGCCATCTGGAGGCAGATATCTTAGCCATCCATGTAGCAGGAGCCTCAAACCATCTGGTGGATGCTCTTAGCCACTTAGGCGAGACATCCCACGAGTGGTCTCTCCATCTGGAGGTAGCTTACAGCCTGTTCTCCCATGGGGCAAACCGCTGGTGGACCTGTTTGCCTCCAGGGAAAACACCAAGCTGAGGCTGTTTCATGCCCCCCCCCACCCAGCAGGGCTCGCTGCAGGGGGATGCCTTCTCAAGGCTGTGGACCCCGGCCTCCTGTACACCTTTCCTCCATTTCCCTTGATTCACAAGGTGTTACTCAAGGTGAGGAGGGACAAGGCGAAGGTGATCCTAGTAGCCCCAAGCTGGCCGCGCCAGTTCTGGTGTTCAGATCTCCACAGCCTCAGCTGCAGGCCCTCGGAGCAGCTTTGCACATGGCCGGACCTGATTTCCATTAATCAGGGGAAGGTATTCCATCTTGACCTTCAATTTCTGCACCTCACAGCCTGGTACCTGAGTGGCTAGAGTTGCAGGCTCTGGGTCTTTCCAAGGATGTCCTCACCGTGGTGGAGGCATCCAGAAAGGAATCGACCAGGAAATGTTACACCTTCAAATGGAAAAGGTTTTCCATTTGGTGTCAGGGCAAGGACGTGGACCTTTTGTCCTGTTCGGTGGCTAACATTCTCGGCTACCTTTGGTCTGTCTCCAAAGGGGGTCTTCGGTCATCGACCCTTAGGGTGCACCTGGCAGCCATCTTTGCTTACCAGGCGTGGGCCGGGCCTGATGCAGGAGACAGTGCTCGTCGCTTTTTCAAAGGCCTGGACTACATATCCCCTCCAGTGTGTGTGAGCCTCCACCTCCGCGGGATCTACAGCTGGTACTGGCAAAGCTCATGGGCAAGCCATTCGAACCAATTCATAAGTGTGAGCTGTCACACTTGTGGAAGATGGCCTTCCTGTTGGCTATCACGTCTGCCAGAAGGACAGGGGAGCTCCAGGTGCTTTTGGTGGACTCCCCTTAACTGGTTTTCCACAGGGACAAGGTTGTCCTACGCCCTCACCCGAAATTCCTTCCAAAGGTGGTGTCAGAGTTTCACCATAACCAGGTATTAACTCTGCTGGTATACTACCCCAGTTACACCTCGGAGGCCGAGTACAGGCTCCATACTTTGGACCTGAGACATGCTCTCTCCTGTTATAAGGAGAGGATGGCGGAAATTCGGGGAGAGGTTCACCAGCTGTTTGTCACCTATGCTGAAGCCGCTTCTGGCAGACCTGCAGCAACGCAGGCGATTGCAAGATGGATTACATCATGCATAAGTCTGTGCTACGAGTTGGCGGGCAAGAAGCCTCCCAGAGGGATAAGAGCTCATTCCACCCGCCATACCGCTGCATCAGTGGCTGCTTCCAGGGACATTCCTATCCAGAAAATCTGCCGGGCTGCTACCTGGAAGTCGGCAAACACCTTCATTACCCATTACCACATCGACCTCGAGTCACCCCGGGATGCTGGTTTTGGGGCCTGCGTTCTCCAATCTCTGTTCCCTAAGTAGGGGGTGTGCCTCTTGCCTCCCTCCTCCCGGAGAACTACTAGGAGTCTGCCAATAGGTGTGGATGAACAACATATCCACGCTCCTAGAAAAACAGGTTACTCACCTGTAACGGTAGTTCTAGGAGTGGTATATGTTGTTCATCCACATGGTCCCACCGGACCTCCTTGGCTGCGGATGCACAACACCTAGCTTCCAGCGGGCTAAGATTTGGCGTCATGGGGCGGAGCCGAGGATTATACCACCCGGGTGGGTGGGAGGAGACAGCTTGAAGACTTCCGGCAATCCTTAAAGGGAAAGGGGACATGCCAATAAGTGTGGATGAACAACATGTACCACTCCTCCTAGAACTACTGTTACAGGTGAGTACCCTGTTTTTGACTTCGGTTGAAGTCGCGGCCGAGGCAGCTTGTTGACGGTGCCCCTGTCACACCAGTCGGCCGAGACACCTGTCGATGTGGCTGAGATTTTTCTCGAGCCAATCGGCGTGTTGTCGCCCAGTCTGGCTGACAAATCTTTATTTAGGATTCTGGTGCTTTTGGTGCCCTCGGACGGGTCGGCGTAGCCTGCTGGGTCAGACCCGCCCGTCAAGGAGCCTGACCAGGAGCTGCGGGTTTCTCCGACTCCTTCAGAGGTCCCCTGCCGGTCCTGCTGATGGTCTTGGTCTTGTTCCTCTACCTCGGCGTTGGACAAGACTTGCCGTCACTGGCAATCTCGATCCTGACACCATGGTAAGCAGCTTCGCCGCTATTCGTCTTCATCCTCCTCCTCGGATGAGGAGAGGCTCCAGAGCAAGTTGCGTTGGCGCTACGAAGGCCTGATGTGGCAACAGTTGGTTCTGGCCGGGTCGAAACCGATTCCGGCTTCTACCCCGGCCATTAAGTGGCTTTCATCTGAGTGACAGACGTCGGCCACCACCACCTTCATCTCCATGGAGGTGCCGGCTAAGGCCCCGCCGGCTCAGCTGAAGCTGGCTGTGCCGCCAATCCGGGTGGAGCCGCCGCCCGAGCAACCAAAGTCTGGTGCTCCGACCAAGGAATCTTGGTTGGCTCAAGGTTTGCCCCATCAGTTGTCGGTCACCCTTACTCCCGACCGCCCAAGGCGGGTTGAGGGAGACACGGCTGGTCGCCCGCTTTATGAGGACTCCTCGCTGCTGTCCTGTCCCGTTGACGTTGAGTCTGTTGGGGGTCTTCCTATCGGCAAGTGCCCCACCTTGTTGGTGGACATTTGTCGGCTAATTTCTGAATCCACGGGAATGGAGCTCGAGCCTGTTCAGAAATGGGCCAAATATTTATTTATTGATTTATGTATTTATTGCAGTTTAGGATTAATACCTTTGAGTCCTGGGACTCGTTTACAAAGGTTCCAGGTCATACACAAAACAATTAGTCAAACATACAGGTTGCAGACATTACAAAAAAAAGTTAGACAAAGCATATCGGTTGCATACATCTGAACAATAAGAGTTAGAATACATTGAGGGAACAGTTTGTTTCAGTCAGGTTACAAATAAAATAAAAGGAACATGGCTTCAATGGTATAATGCATTTCAGTCAGGGAACATTCAGGATACAGCTCAAACAAAGGAAACAGTTTCAAAGGAAGTACTTTAGTCTGTCAGTTTAGGGTCATCAGACCCCTGGGAGTACTCGGAATACAGATGGGGACTAGCTATACAGAGGGGGAGTGGGTGGGGGAGCAGCCTAAGGACAGCATTGTCGTTTTGTGGAGGGGAGTGATGGGGGAGTTGCTGCAGTGATGCCAGCAGCTTTGGGGTGTGCAAGCTGGAACTCAGTAGGAGGGGTGGGGGGGCAGGCGGGGAGAAACTAGAGGGTACTGGAATGGGGGATGTGAAAGGAGGTAGGGATATAAACAGCAAGGAAGGTAGGTGGTGTGGTAATGGAGGGGGTTGTGCAGAAGAGGAATTGGGGTAGGAATATTAAGGGCAGGAGAGGGTGGGGGTTGGGAGGTGGTGGGGATGGTGGTGTAGGCGGGGATGGGGTGGGAAGGAGGGTGGGGAGGGGTAGTTATTCGGGCTAAAGAGTCCTGCAGTTGGCTAGTCGAAGCTTGCACAGGCCAGTTCATGATGCAGTAGAGTCCTAAGACCTGTTTTGAAGAGTCTAATCTTATTGCTTTCAATGAGTGATGCAAGTAGCCCATTATACCATTTTGGTCCTTGGTACGAGATGGATTTCTGTGCCAGGGTGGTGCATTTAAATGGTACCAGGAGCCCACCTTTCTCTGCACTCCTGGTTGGCTTAGATGATCTAGCCTGCTGAAAGAGTCTACATAGAGATGGAGGCGCTAGTCTTAATTGGGCTTTCTTGACAAGTACTGTAGGCAGGTCTGGTACCAGGCTCTGAGATGGAGAGGAAGCCATCCAGTACCTGAGTAGAGGGAACAGGTGTGGGTTGAAGAATCGGCTCCTAGGGTCAGCCGGCAAGCCTTGTTTAATAGGGTTTTTATTTGATTGAGGGCAGTTTCGGTGCTCACCTCGTATATTGATAGGCTGTAGTCAATAGCTGCAAGGACCGAACTGCTCATGGCTAGTTTTAGTGCATCAGGTGTCATAGAGTGCCTGTGGTGGTATAGCACTCTGAGTTTCTTATTGGCAGTGTTGACAACATGGTCACGATGACCGGAGATATTGAGAGTGTCATCAATGTGAATGCCTAGGTATTTAAATGAGTAGACTTGCTATAGAGCATCTCCGTTAAGGTTCCGTATCAGCATAGGATGGAACTTCTTTTAGTTCTTTGGGACAGTAAGCAGCATGCTCTTAGTTTGTGTGGTTTAGCAACAGTTTTTTGGTGCTGAACCAGGATTCTAGCTTGTGGAAGCTGTCGAGTTAGGAGGTGGTGGTCGACTGGTCCCTGCCAGAGGCAGAAATTACGACATCATCTGCATAGAGTATTGTTGCCTAAACACTCTTAGTGTGTAGAGTAAATAAAATACTAATAACACATATTCTTATGTCTTCGGAGTCTGCCAAGAAACATTCGTAAACAAGCAAGAGTACTAATAAGTGTTTGTTATACTACTTACTCCAAGCATTTGACAAAGAAAATCACAAGGGAGATGGGTGTCTCACCACTCTCCTGAAGGATGTACGTAAACTCCAGGATTGTAGGATCTCAGGTTCTCCAAGATCTCATTCTCTCTCCCAGCTCTCCTGGAGCTACAGTAGGTTGCAGAAGGCTATATACTACAGATAACAGCATAGCAACAGAGATTACCTCATAGTTACAGATATGAGAAACAATATGCATTGGATAATGACTTAGGAGACAGAATAACTAATGAGTATCATATGAGACAATATGCTTCCATTTGCATTATAGCTTGGACAAAAGAAATGCTGACTGGGCTCTATTACACGTGGCATTTCTTGCTTATGTATAATAGAAGACATAACAAAGGATTTCTCTCTCTGTCCGCTAGCTTGCTTAGACAAAGAGAAGTGCTGACTGGCCACAACTACATATGAATATCTGAAAATATATATGTATATAGGCCCGGATATTGAGACAGCGCCAGGCAGTGGCGCAAGCCTGGGTACAGTGCAACTGTGATGCGCCGGGGCCAGGTCCAGGTGATATTCAACGGGGATGTGCCGTGGCACAGCACCGTTGAATATGGCATGGACAGCGCACATACTGCACATGGCGCAAGCCACAGATAGGGAGCACGGGGATGTGCCAGCGCAAGTGCAGTATCACTAGGCGCATCACCCATGATATTCAGCAGGGGCATACAGATGAGGCCATAATATATGGAAGACGCAAATGGGGCTATTTGCATGTCATTATGGCCCCATTTGCATGCCTTGCACAGGGCAGGCTGGCGACTTGCACCTGGCACACTGCACAGCATGACGTGTGCACAGTGGGGGTCCTGGGGCATCCCCCGGCCCGTAGCCACGATCATGGTACAGCTCCGTAATGTACATCCCTGGCAGTCTAGTTGTACCCTCCTCCCGATTCCACGTTAAATGTAAATGAGAACACACCCTGGTGGTCTAGTGGATCCCCCTCCCGCCCGATTCCCTGATCGCGGCATATGTATAAGACAACATTCCCTGGTAGTCTAGCGGAATCCCCCTTCCTCCTCTGTCCCAGATCTCCGGTAGATGACAGATATTCAACTCCCTGGTAGTCTAGTGGAACCCCACCCTCCGAGTCCCCGATCACGGGTTATCTGCCGTAGTAATAGTACCTGGAAGTCGGTAGTAATCCCCCGCCCTTTACTGCGATCATGGTAAAACCCGTAATACAATTCCCTGGTGATCCAGTGGCATCCCCACCCCTCCCACCCACAGACCCCTTGCCACCTGCTCCCCCAATCATCGGTGGGCGGCTACACGCCAGCGTGCGCCCGGCTGCCTGCTGAATGGCAGGTACAGTATGGGCTTGCAGTCATACTGTACTAGATAGTCCTGAATATGTGAATGAAGTCATTCACATATTTTAAACTGTCTAGTACAATATGCCTGCAAGCCCATACTGTACCTGTCATTCAGCAGTAGGGCAGGCAGTATGCACGTGGGTTGCAGCCTCCTGCCGATAACGGGAGGGAGCAGGTGGCAAGGGGTCTGTGTGGTGGAGGGTGGGGTGCCACGGATCACCAGGGAATTGTATTACGGGTTTTACCGCGATCATGGTAATGGGTGGGGGTACCTCCGGACTACCAGGGACTGTTACTACAGTGGATAACCGGTGATCGGGGACACAGGAGGGTGGAGGTGTTCCACTAGACTACCAGGGAGTTGAATATCTGTCATCTATCGGCAGTCGGGCACACTGGGGGGGGTTCTGCTAGACTACCAGAGAATGTCGCCTTATACATATGCCACGATCAGGGAATATGGCGGGAGGGGGGTTCACTAGACCACCAGGGTGTGTTGTCATTTACATTTACTGTGGAATCGGGAGGGGGGTACCACTAGACTGCCAGGGGGATCTGGGTGCTTGTGGACGGTATGCTGGGTAGGCGGGTGGCTACCCACAGCTGGTGGCTACTGTATTGCACCCTGCAATGCAGCAGCCCACCTGTGGGTGGCTGGGATTTGTTCCCACATTTCACTGGCTCAACTTTGAGCCCCCTAATGCGGCGCAATGCAGGGTTGCGCCAGTATATGTGCCACACATCCCGGGCTGAATATCGGAATGTGCCACATATGCATGGGCACGCCCCCTGCATCTGCTCCGCATATGATTACGTTGTGCCCCAGCGCATCAGGATTTGCGCTGCGCGGGCCGCCTTTTCAATATCCCGCTAAGCGCATCCGGGTTGCGCCTGGCAAGAACTATGTTGCGCCAAGCAAGCAACCCCTTTGAATATCTGGGCCCTAGTGTATAAAGTAATTACTGATGATCCCTCAGAGTCATTTTATCAGTGATTAGGTAGATTATATATGAAATATATGTAAAAGATAAACGCAATGCATTATAGTGAGGTATAATAGCCATGCATGATATAATCCTATGAAAGGATGTAAACATTAGCAGATATTAGCAGCAAAGCACATTCCTGGCACTCATACTTATATGATGGATGCCTAAATCTATCTATTAGTGGAAAATAGCAGTATCACAGTATAATAGACCAGGAATACAGTGTGAGGTGTATGTGGGACGATGGGGGCATAACCGAGGTGCGACAGTCCCCTCTTTGTTGCCCTAATTGCAAAAGCGGCAACACAACAAAAAGACAATGGTTAGGCACCACTCATCTACAGGCCTGAGGCATGAGCCTGGTACAGGAATTTTAACTCGTCACGGTGGTGTTTCAGGGTGTTCCTTAAACAACAAAATGTATTTTAAGGGAAAATGTTCGAAAACCTTGTATTACTGTAAACATTTGGAATAAAACTTCACAATGGGGTTTTCCAATATCAGAACAATCAGTAAATACTGATATACAGTATATCAGGTGTGTGTCTGTCCTACTGGGAAGAAACTGAAGAGACAAACTTAAGTTGCCTGTATGGATATTAAAAATAAGTATAAATCAAGATAGAGCATCAAGATAGTTAGGACTAGACTTAATCATATCTGGTTCCGGGAAGGGAATAGGTGTGATTACCGTATAACCTCTTACCTGTTCAGGGAGTAAAAATAGAAGTTAGAAAAGTTCACTTTGCATAACTTTAGTCCATATCAGAAGAGTGTATAGTTGGTCACCACACAGTGTTCCACATCAGCAGAATATACCACCTTGGAGGATGGCATTTTTCAATTGGTAAGTTGAACAGGACATGAAATGTCAGTGTCCACAAGGCATAAACTACGAACAATTCCAGGGATAAATCCAGGGTTTCTGCAAGTGTTAGATGAAGATTCAGTTCAAATTCCATGCATTTAGATTTTTCAAAGGTAGATCCAAGTGTTCAGGGGGCTGCAGTATTTTCAGAGGCCTCAGCGGGGGTTGCATTAGTTTGGACATTACTTTTTACAGTGGAACAACAACAAAAGTGTTCAGTGGAAGATGATCACACGGCTGCACAAAGTGTAAACGTTTATGACAGTACAAAGTTTGTGTGAGGTGTCAGCCAGGCTTGGTAATTAAGCAGTGAAGAAAATGGATTTCTTGATTGTAGATGAAATGAAGAAGAGTCTTCTTGCTGAGGTTCGGGGATTGCCCCCACCCCAGACTTGCTTCATAGTATGCATAACAATGAGCTTGATTGTAGAATCTTAATTGGCTGTACTGAATACAGTTTATTTGAGAGTTCACAAGTGGAAGCCTAATTTCAGTTACTAGGCCAGTATTCACAAGTTAGTAAGACAAGTTGGAAGATGTCACATTTGCATAAAATGTGATGATCCTTTCAGGTATGACTATCAAAGTACAGGGTCAGTCACGATTCCAAGACCTCATGGTAAACAAACAAAGGTGGTAGTTCCAACCTTTTCATGATAAACGTTCCCATCAAGATGACCAATAGAATGGACGGGTTGCCAGATGATCAGAGATGAATGTAGCTGAATGAAGATGTGGCAATGACACTGTGAGAGTCACAAACATTACTTCCTGGATTGTGCAGGAATACGTTTCAAAACATGGAGCAATACTGGTGTGTATGGTGACATACCCAAGGTTCCTTGCCATTGACAAGGGAACAGTGCTAGATTTAAATAAACATTTGTTAACACATGCAATAGAAGTGCAAAATGTGGCAATGCCACTGACCCATACGTCTGTCATGTATGAGATCAAGGATATGTCCTAATTCCAGATCCCAGAAGAGATAATCAAAGGGTTGTAGGCATAGGAGCCAAATCCATGGGTGCTTGAGTGCTCTAGCACCCACAAAGTTGAAATAAGCACCCTCAATATTTTGAGCAGAGCCTGCAACAAAGGATTATTAGGGAAACTGGTCACAGGAAAAATACTACCTACTGGCAATGAGCACCCGAAAAGATTCCTAAATGTTGGCATTCCTGGTTGTAAGAACATAATAGCTGTAGGCAGTGCAAAGGACTTTCCTAGCTATGTGATGCTCATCTGCTTCCTTAATGTGAGCAGAAATTAATTCATTAATATGAACATTTGTCAGGTCAAACCTCTTCACAGTATCCTTAATATTGTAAATGTAAATCACTCTTTATGAGCAAACCATGTAGCCCATGCACTGGGGGGTATGATATTATATTTCATACTGTCATGAACCTTTCACATATGTGCTTGAATAATGGCTATATCAGCCCTATTTCAGATAGATATGTCAGAACCAGATAAGCCTGAGTCTAAACCTGTTTTTTAAAAAAGTAAAAGAAAAGAATAAATAACAAAACGCCTAGCGCATTTGGGTAGGTTTACAGTCATAAGTTGTACCACTAGCGGTCAGGATGTGAAAATCCTGTGTGTGTGTGTGTGTGTGTGTGTGTTGCTATCAGTCCCTGTGTAGGAGCCATCATTGAATACTTGGTATGTTGCAAGGGTTTCCAGTCACATTATTTAAAACAAAAGAAAAAGTGGGACATGTTTGTTGTGAAACATAAAACAAATCATTTCAGTTTAAAAGGTGAGATTTAAAAATCTTTGGGATGTGCATGAACTGCACATTATTAACTACGGTACCTGGTTTGGAAGTGGCTGTTAGACCACTATGTAGGCCAGGGTTTTGTTTTGGGCACTCAGTATTAAGTGTGACAAATTATGGGGCATCATAGGGTAAAACCTTAAGGTCTAAATGGCTTTTATTGTCATATAAATTTGGATGCAGAATTCCTGATTATCAATAAAAATGCAAACAGGGGTCCAGATCAAGTCTAGCTGCTAGGATTGATCCAAAGCAATGATCATAACATTCAGTAGGGCTTCACTACCCTTTTGGATGATGAACATGTCTTTTAGGACTTTAATGTGAATTCCGCAGGATGCAATTAGATCATGTGGGCTTGTGAGGTACTCTACCTCAATAAGCTTTTTAGGTTTAGGTCACTGTTTCTTATCTGCAATAAGATGTGCAGTTTGGGCTTGTAAGGAGACCCATACTTTACAAAGAATAATAAGCATACAAGTAAGCATATCTCTCTCTCTCTCTTTCTCTTTGCTCTCGCTCTCTCTCCCTCTCACCTAAAAGGAAAGAGAAAAGAAAAATGTAGTTAGTTTAGTACTATTCCACCCATTGGGGTGTGGAAGAGTAATTTAATCTACTTTAAACAGGTTCATTTGATTGGCATGTAGCCATTTATCAATGACTGTTACTGTGAAGCAGTTTAACTTGGTAGACTGCTGGACTGAGTTTGTTTACACTGGGATAGGGCCTGTTGTTGGGCCTTGTCCATACATTGTGCAGCAAACAAGTGTACTCTTTGGATGTCTTGTTTGAGATATGTAACATATTTATCTACTGATGCTTCATCAGCAGTGGCAGTACACAGGACTAGAAGTAAATGTTCTGGGAGCCTCATAGACCGTCCGGTCATGATTTCAAAATGGGGTACACTGTGTACCTGCAGAGGGTGTCCCTCTTATTCCCATAAGGAGTAAAGGCAATAATGAATCCCAGTCCTTTTCGGGTTTTTCAGAACATTTTTTATTATAACATAACTTTGATCTGCCTGTTAGCACATTCCACCTGTCCCTAATGACTGTGGGTTGTAAGGGATATGAAACTTCTGTTTTACTCATAACAAATCCAGAATTTCCTGCATTACTTTGGCTATAAAGCTGGATCCCTGTAATCAGAATTTACTTTTGGGGTAACCTTTACCTGGTAAATAGCTGGTTTACCAAGACATTTGCAGTCAATCTGGATGTTGTTCCAGGGGCCTGGTTGCCTCTGGGGTATCCTAGCTGGTATAGGATTGTTCTGTACACAGATCAAACAGTTACTAATGTAGTGTTCTGCATCATTTCTTATGTGTGTGGCCACCAGACACAGGATGTCAGTCTGTCTAGGGTTTTTACTGACTCACTGGTGTCCACCAGTTGGAGTATCATGTACTTGTTACAGCAGATAAAATCTATTCTCAGGTGTTCGGGAATTACCTATATCCTTCCATGAGTGTTACAACAGTGATGCCTCATACTAGATGCATCACTCATCCAAGTGATTGACATGCCAACCAGGCACAATGCCAAAACTGGCAACCACTCACTTCTTGACTGGGCACTTACCACAAACCCCTCTCAGATACTGACTGCTGGGATTATGTTGGAGTCCTTGAGTGACCACTGCCCTATCTACTGTATCTGGTCCAATAAACCACCCAGGCCTGCTGCCAGAGTGATCGTTGTAAGAAATTACGCCGATTTGAACCAGCAGGCCTCTGCGCTGACCTCCAAAAGGTGGAATGGGGTCCCATTGTCTCCCTTCCCACAATAGACGTGGCCCTCAAGTATTTCACCAAGACGTTCTTGGGCATAGCTAACCAACACGTCCCCTGGAAAAAACTCAGGGTTCAGGGGAAAGTGCCACAAATGGCTAAACCCTGAGCTAAAACACATCATGTGTCTGGGACAAGGTTTGGGGTTCTAATAAATCTTCCGCACCAATTCAGACTGGGAGAAGTATCGGTGCCTGAGGAACAAGTGCAAAAGCCACAAAACAGGCCAAATCAAAATACCATAGGGACCCAAACAGGCAATCTAAGAGACCCTAAGAAATTCTGGGCCATATAAACTCCCTCCTTAAAGGCTGCACACGGGAACATGATGCCTCGGTCATTGCTGGGAACTTACTTACCAACAACCCCTCCAAAGTGGCTGAAGCACTCTGCATATCCTTTACAAACCCCACTGGCTGCCCCCCGACAGTGCCAGTACCTCCCCCACTCACCCGTCCAGACACAGTGCTTCCACGTCCATTATTCCACCTGAAACTAGTGGACCCATGCACGGTACTGCCACTCCTCTGCAAACTTAACCCTGACTCGTCCACTGGGAACGACCAGCTAGAACCTCGGCTGTTGAGGGCTGCAGCACCGGCCATCGCCTACCCCGTTGCCCTACTCATTAACAGATCCTTCCTAGAAGGGACGGTCCCCAGTAAATGGAAAGTTGCCACCATTGTCCCAGTCCACAAAAAAGGAACTCGGGAGAGGGTGGAGAACTACAGGCCCATCTCACTGTTCTGCCCTCTGGGAAAAATTCAGGGAAGATTAGTCTATGATCAACTTCAAAACTACCTGGAATAACACCTGCTCCTCTCCAAAGTCCAGCACGGCTTTCGGAAAGGCCATGGCACTGACACTGCCCTTATCAGGCTGACATCGGACATGCTCAACGCCATGGACCAAGGCACCCCTACAGGCGCACTATTCATTGACCTCTCCAAGGCCTTTGACTTGGTCAATCATAAACCGCTCCTTACTAAGCTTCAACGGCGTGGCATGGATGAGCTCTCATTCTCCCGGACCACAAGCTACCTGACAAACCGATTGCAAACAGTCCGCTGGCAGGGCGTCCAAGCAAACCCAAGACATGTGACCTCTGGGGTACCCCAGGGCTCCATCCTGGGCCCCCTACTATTCTCACTATTCGTGAACGACCTTGAAGAGGTCTGTGCACCCTGCAACCTAATCCTCTATGCGGATGACACTGTAATCTACCTCAGTGACCCCCAACCCTCAGTCATCGCAGCCAAACTCCAAGCTTGCCTTGCAAAACTTGAAACATGGTTCACTGCCAACCACCTAAAACTAAATGAGGAGAAAACAAAAGCAGTCCTTTTCGGGACCCGACGACTGGGCAATGACTGAAGCATTTTTCTCCAGCTATCGTCAGCCCAAGGAAAGTGTGTCGAGGTCACTGACCAGTTTAGGTATCTCGGGGTTATTCTTGACCAAGAGCTAACCCTCAAACCCCACATAGATGCCTTAACAAAATCCATCCACCTGAGGCTGGGCCTCCTATACCGTGTTGGAAACTCCCTCTCTGGAGAAGCTCGACGAGCCATTGCCAACTGCAACCTCCTTCCCTCGTTGCTTTACGGCTCCCCACTACTACAGTCCCTCAGAGAGACCAAGCTAAACAAGCTGTCCACCCTCTACCACTGCATTGCTCGCTTCGCAACCCACTCCTCCCCAAGGAGGCATCACTGTGAGGCTCTCAAGGACCTTCACTGGCCAACACTCAGGCATAAACTGTCCTTTTCTTCTGTCTGCCTTACCTACAAACTCCTCTCCATGCACCACCCACCTCACCTTAGCAACCTGCTCACCCCTAAAGTCTCCCTCCATAACCTTCGGTCTACTTCCAGTCGGCTCTTGAATATACCCCGCATCCGGACCAGCCAAGGAAAGCACTCCTTCTAGTTCACTGTCCCACACCTCTGGAACTCGCTCCCCTCTTCCCTGCTTGACAAACCCTCCCTCTCCTCATTCAAGGCTGGTCTTAAAGTCTACCTCATTGAACTGAGTCACTGCTGCTGCAACCGCTAGATAATGCACCCTACCTCACCCCACCAAAATGGCAACAGACAAAACTCTTTGCTCCCTCTGGACAAGCTAACCTCTAAAGACCTATATCTCTGTAGGCAAATTTGCCCTACTGGCAATGTACGTACACTGGCTCTGTTTCTTACTGAATGTGCTCTGACACCGTCTTACCTTTCCCTTGCCTCCTGTACAAACTGTGTATGTATTTTGAAGTCTGTAGGCAAATGTACCCCACTGGCAATGTATGTGCTCTGGCTCTGTTACTTACTGTATGCTCTCTGACACTGTCTTACTGTTCCCTTGCCTCCTGTACAAACTGTATATGTATCTTGAAGCTGTCTTACTGTATCCTAATGTAAAGTGGTTGGCTTACTCAACCCCGGGTCGCCACTGAAAAAGGGATCTTTGGTCTCAGAGGGCTTACCTGGTAAACAAAATCTAAATAAAATAAATAAATGTTCCAAATGAGTAGGCCATCACTGGATAGGAGAATGTCATTTTCACTTTCTTATTTTGGCTTATTTCTGGAAGTTATTCCTCAGTTCCTTTATTAAGGAACCTATACACTGCCCTCAAATGAGGGTCCTTCTTTTGGAGCATAAGGTTCATATTTTACAATATGCTGGAACCTTATGAATATACAGTTTGTATTTAAACTGGTTAGGTTAGGGTTGTGATGTACACAAACAAGTCTGTGTATTTCACAGAGGTAATATTAAAGTATTTCTGGAAGTTTGTTTTCTTCCAAAGAAATTCATTTTAGAGAGAAACAGACCCAATTAGAATATATAATAAAAACATAGTATCTGCAATGCTTTCTGTAAGTATTTCAAGGACATTTTGCCAGACTACAGCACAACCCTCTCACTGAATGCTGGTATCATTTTACGTAAGGAAAAATCTTTGTATTCCTCTCTTAGCACAAGCTGTATCTTTCTCGAGGACTTACCAGCTCTCTAAACCATCCACAGATATTTTTGGTAATAAGGAGACTCCTCGCCTACCTGTTTTACATTTTTTTTTTTCTTGCTAGGCGTGTTTTAACAATGCCTGTGAATCGTACATGTATGATGATGCAGTTACTAGCCATGCACACTCTGTCATCACCAGAATGTAAAATAATTCCAAACCCTGCTCTCAGATCCTCATTGGTATGTGAAGATGAGTCATCAGTCAAAACATGACACACAGTGGTTTCTTTTAACATTTTATGAGGTTCTGTCAGAAAGGGCCGTGGGACAGGTAGGTCAGGGGGTTGGGGTGAACAATCATGGGTCTCTCCTGCAAATTGTAGATTATGGGCCAACAAGGATGGAGTTTTGATAGTAAGGACAATGATGACATGATCCTGTAAAATGAGAGACCAGTGTGCAAGTCTAGCATTGGATACAGAGTCATCTTTTACTCTGTCTGATAACAGAAAGTTAGTTGGCAAATGATTGGAATGCAGCACACTGGGTGCGTATCCAGTGATGTACATAAAGTATCTCACTGCCCAGTATATAACCAAAAGATTCCTTTCACAAAGGCTGTATTTTGGCTCCACTGGGACAAGCATCTGGGATGCATAAGCAATGGGTCTGATGTTCCCATTGTATTTTTGGGCTAAAGCTGCTGAGATTGCTATATCTGATGTAGCAGTTTCAGTATACCCTAAAGCTGGGTTAGGATTAACCAATGCTGGGACCATGGTTAATGATCCCAAAAGAAAAAATAATGATATCAGTATTATGATGCCTTGCACCTTCTTGCCAGTAGTGCCTGCTATTGGTAATCGTCCTCCGCAAACTAGGCCCAGGTAAACTTGCTCTCCTAAGATCTCATCTCAGGTCACTGGACTGGTCCTTCTTAAATAATACCCTTGACCCTGACCTAACCGTTGGCCTCTTCATTCGCACCTTCAACACCGTCTGTGACCAATTTGCCCCACTTTCCAAAAGGATGGCCAAAGGCAGCCCTGCCCCTTGGATCTCCGACCAGCTCCACACCTTGATGCGTACATGTGACTCTCTCTGGCACCTCTCAAATGAGACTGACTGTCCATCTGATAGGCAGAGGTATAGGGAGGCCCAGAACAAATGCACGTGGGCATTACACAAAGCCAAGGCCGAGCACTATAAAGCTGCCCTCACCAATACCTGGGGCACTGGGCGCAAATTCTGGAATAATGCCAAGGAAATTGGAGACAAAAATCCTAACACCCCCCCCAACCAGATAGCGGTGGATGGACACCTGACTTCCGACCCCTCCAGCATAGCCGTGGCCTTCAACCAAGCTTTCACTAACCTCAGCCATGTCCTCCCTTCTAACTTCTTCGATCCACCCCCTGGTCGGCCCCCCCTCCCAGCTTAACCCTCCCTTTCACCTACGGTGCATCACCCTCAAGGCTGCTGAGCCTTATCTCAAAAATGCTCTAAGCCACGGTCACTATAGTAGTGACTCCCTGGACCTGAGGCTTCTCCGGCTCACCCTCCAAGATGCACTCTACCCACTCACCCATATCCTGAACCTTTCCCTCTGCCAAGGTAAATTCCCCTCCATATGGAAATCTGCCTCCATTACCCCCATATTTAAGAGTGGGGACCATACTGACACTAATAACTACCGGCCCATATCTATCCTCTCCCCCCCATCCAAAGCTCTCGAGTGCAATTGTCTATGATCAGCTCACTGACCACCTTAACAAACATGATCTTTTCTGTAAACAGCAGCATGGCTTCCGCAAAGGGCACAGTACTACTACGGCCGTCCTGGAATTCACTGCGCACATCCACTCTGCACTAGACAAAGGCCACACCACTGGTGCTGTTTTTGTCGACCTCACTAAGGCATTCGACACCGTCAGTCGCTCCCTCTTGCTAGTCACACTCTCCAACATTGGCTTCTCACAGGATGCCCTACACTGGTTCACTGACTACTTAACGGACAGGTGTCAACAGGTCAAAATCGGCACTACCCTCTCCAATAGTCTCCCAATTCTCTCAGGGGTCCCCCAGGTGTCCATCCTTGATCCTCTTCTTTTCAGTCTTTACCTTAACTCCCTTCCTAGTGCCTGCTCTAACAGCCTACTGCTATATGCGGATGATGCTGTCCTTTATGCCTCCAGCCATAACCCTCTGCAACTCCACCAAACCCTCCAGTCCTCCTTTAACGAAGCCAAACAGTGGTTCACTGCACAACGCCTCATATTGAACTACAAAAAGACCAAGTTCATGATTTTCACCCACCCCCAGAACACTAAGCAGAAACTTTGCCCCCAGATGCTAACTGCTGATCTAACCCCTCTCGAGCAAGTGAACTCCTTCAGATATCTAGGCATCACCCTGGACCTGGCTCTCAGTTTCTACCAGCACATACACCACTTGTCCACGGCCCTCGATGTCAGCCTAGGACTGCTATACTGCGTTAAACATTGCCTTACCCAAGACGCTCTCCGACTTGCTGTCTCGTCCTCCATCCTCTCCCTCGACTACGGTATACTCATTTATAGCGCTGCCACCACCTCGGCCCTAAATAGGCTCCGTCTCTCCCTCAACAAAACCTGGACTGCGACCGCCTCACACACACCTGCTCACTATATAACTCCACTAACTGGCTTAACCTTGTCAGTAGGATCAAATTCCAAACCTGTCTTAAGGCCAAAAAAAATCACCCTAGGTCTCTCCCTTCCGGGTCTCACCCCCCTAATCTATCCATCTACAACCCCAAAAGTAACTCGTAGCTCCAGCAAGCAACTTCTCACAGTTCCCTGATGTCAAACCTCCCAATTTCAAAGGTCCTTCAGCTTTAAGGCCCCCTCCTGGATGAATGGCCTACCCAGCTTCATCGCAACCCAAAACTCTATCGGCCTCTTCAAAACCCACCTTAAGGGTCATCTCCAGTCCTCAAACTGCTGCGACTGCTACTGAACCTGTCACACGTTCCTCCCCCCGCAATGACAATGGCCTCTGGCTGGTCTGCCCTCCCCACCATTTTTTTTCTTCTTACTAGATGCTTATTTGTGCCTCCATAAGTCTGTTAGGTCCTGAGTGCGAGCCTTATTCCTTACCTTTACCATGTATCAGGCTTGTTCTGTTCCCTGCTCGGTATGTTACCTTAACTCTGTATTGTTCAATATATGTGATGTGGAACCTTTGTAAATGAGTCTCTGACTCAAAGGTACTTTCCGAACTCTGAATAAATAAATAAAAAATAAATAAATTGTGTGTGCTGGGAATAACCCAGACTGTTCCTGGCTTCTGCCTGCTATTGCATGTACTAGGAATAACCCAGACTGTTCCTGGCTTCTGCCTGCTATTGCTTGTGCTGGAAATAACCCAGACTGTTCCTGGCTTCTGCCTGCTATTACGTGTGCTGGGAATAACCCAGACTGTTCCTGGCTTGTGTCTGCTATTGCAGCCACAGTATGGGTTGATTCAGGTGTCACTGGTGGAGGGGGTTCTGCATCATGTGCTGGCACTATCAGGGGTGCCTGCACAGTGGAGAAAAGTGTTGTACAAGTTGCATGTAGTTCTCCAGCTATAGATTCTAACCCCAGGAATCACTCATTATGATTAAACTTAATGCAGTCAGCCTCCTGTGTTGAACTGCCCGGAGAGATGGAATTTTATGCAAATGATGGAACTCTCAGTTGGCTCATGCCACTTTCAAACTGCTGCCCTAGCAACTGCTGCACTCTGAGTGCTTGAGATTCTTTACACTGCCTGCCTAGTAAGGACGTCCCAGAGAGCTCTCCTTGAACTGTCTCTGACTAAAGTTTATCTGTAGATAAGTATTCATTTTCAGTTTAATTTTAAATTACTGCCTTAGAAACATTGTTTAGTAGACTAAATTAGTGTCTTATTAGTTTTTTATTTATATTCGTGGTTCCCTCACGGTTCCTCATCTATTTTAAAGGTTTTCTATCTCAATTTATTATTATTTAGGGATATTTAGCAATCGGTTCCTTGAACCACTTTAGTTTTGTCCAAATTTAGTAATTTTCTTGGTTCCCTTTTCTTCAGGAACCGAATAACGCTGGGTTCCAGGAACCGCTAGCGGTAGTTATTTTAAAGTAATCTCCGGTTCCGAGTTACTTTAAATAACGGTATTTTGAAGTAATCTTTTTTGCCTAGCTTAAATGTCAGAGGTCCATTTGGATAAACCTAAAAAACGCACAGGACCCACAGGTTTTAAATGCTGTGACTCTTGTGGGCAAATTATAGCAAAAGCAGATGGACATTCTCTCTGTATTTCTTGTTTGGGTATAAGTCACATATTTGCCAGTTGTGATATTTGTAAGACCTTTTGCCCAAAAACATTAAAGAAAAGGTCTAAAATTTTGGAAGAGATGGCTTCTGTTTCTGCTTCTGGGGATACTTCTGCTTCTTTCTCCTCCCACAAAAAGGATGGAGGTAAAGCCTAGGATCCTGACAGGAGTTCAGATAAATCTGAACAAGGTAAAACGAAAAGGGCTGTGGAAACAGGCACTGAACCTGTTCCATTAAAGAAAAAGTGTAAAGAAAAACATGTCGCTGTGCCTCCGGCCGAGAAGGCTAAGGAGCTCCCAGCAGACAAGCATATTATGCCCTTGGCTGAGGTCATTGCTAAGGCATTACAAGTGTTACAAGCCCTACTGGGTGCAGCCTTGGTTCCTACACCGACTGCCCCGGTTCCTCCTACAGCCCCAGCAAGGCAAGAAGTGCTGGAGGTGTTTGGGGAGGAGGAGGAGGATGACGTTGAAGGGGAACCTATAGATCTAGAGGTTTCTCCTGATCAGGAGTTTGGATCTCCTCCCAGGGGTCCTGAGGAATACTGCTCCCACTATGCTTTTGTTAAGAACATGGTGGAAACCCTGAACCTTCCTCTTCAGGAAACAGAGGAGGATATGGAGGAGGCAGACTTTCTAGAAATGATGGGGTTAACCCCCATGAAACGTCTACTTCTGCCCATGCATAAATCTTTAAAGAAGGCTGCAGTGCAGATTTTTAAAACTCCAACCTCTGTCCCTGGTGTGGATAAGAAAGCTGACAAGAAATACTAGCTGGACAGGACTACAGCTGATTTTCTGTTTTACGCATCCTGATCCTGAGGGAGTAGTTCAGGCTGCTGCCAGTGACAAGGCCAGGATCCCATTGGCTACCCATCCACCAGACAAAGATTCAAGAAAAATGGATACTATGGGAAAGAAAGGGTACATGGCTGCCTCTTTATTAGTTCGGCAGGCCAGTTACATGGCATATTCAGTGCAGTACCAAAAAGCTCTATGGAACACTGTTCTAGCTTTGGCTGATGGGGTCCCAGATGAAGTGGCTGTCGACTTACAAGATACAGCAAGGGCTGCACTTGATGCTACCAGGTACCAATTTCATATAGCAGTGGATGCCAATGATACTGCATCCAGGTTAATGGCTTTGTCTGTTTCACTCAGAAGGTTTGCATGGCTTAGAGCCACCAACCTGACCTTAGACACCCAGGCCAAAGCAATGGATTTCCCCCTGGAGAACAACTCCTTGTTTGGGGATAAAACTGAGGCATACATGAAGAAGGTGGAGGAATATAAATCCACCTATCGGAGCAAAGATAGGCCCTTCACCTCTTATAGATCCCAGAGTAGGGGAGGTAGGGGTAGGGGTTTTTACCCCAGACCTTCTTTCAGGCACAAGCCTCCCAGCCTCAGCAGCCAGCAAACTAGAGGTTATTTTAGAGGGAGGGGCAGGAGAGCCATGAGAAGAGCAGCTCCTGCACCACAGGTTCAGGCACAGCCCGCACAGAATCCGTGACGGGCTAGTGCAGGTCGCATCCCCATTACAGGTCCACCAGTAGGTGGCAGACTGGCTCATTAACTTCACGCTTGGCAGTCCATCACCACAGACAAGTGGGTACTGGAGGTTGTGAGCCAGGGCTTGGCACTCAGTTTCAAATCATTCCCAAAGCTGAGAACAAGAACCTTTGCTCCGGTAACAGCTGCACACAGGATTCCGTTGGAAGCAGAGGTAAAACATCTGCTGGCAATCAAAGCAGTAGAGGTAGTGCCCCTAATAAGCAGGGGAAAAGGTTTTTATTCCAGGTACTTCCTCATAAGGAAGAAAAACAGGGATTGGCAGCCTATTTTGGATCTAAGACTTCTGAACAAGCACATTTTGAAACCAAAGTTCAAAATGGACACTCTTGCCATAATCATTCCTTCATTTCAAAAGGGAGGCTGGCTAGCCTCCCTAGATCTAAGGGATGCTTATTTCCATATTCCCATCAGACCACCTCACAGAAAATTCTTGAGATTCAGGCTGGCTTCAGGCCATTATCAGTTTGCAACTCTCCCTTTTGGGCTAACTTCGGCACCAAGGGTTTTTACAAAGTACCTATCAGTGGTGGTAGAGTTTTTGAGAAAACAAGGTATAACAGTCTTCCCCTACCTGGACGACTGGTTAATAGTAGGACAGTCTCAGCAGCATGCAGTACAGTCACTGGCACTCACAAAATCCACACTAGAGTCCCTGGGATTTTGATAAATGAAGAAAATACGCAACAGGTACCACTCCAGGGGCTGGAGTTTATTGGAGCAGAACTAAATACCAGACAGGGCAGAGCCCTCCTGCCACAGGACAGGGCTACAAGCATTCTGCAGATTGCAAAATCCTTTGTGTCTGGGAGACCCAGAACAGCCAGAGAATTTCTCAGGTTACTAGGCCACATGGCATCTGCCACGGCAGTGGTAATGGGCTCCAGATTTCAAATGAGAGATATTCAGTTCCATCTCAGACAGTATTGGTCTCAAAGGACGGATCCTATATCCAAACTGGTTCCAGTCACAGAAAGTTTAGCCCAGGCCTTACAATAGTGGCCGGACAAGCACAACCTCAGGGTGGGTGAGCCTTTTATAAGGGAACAACCTTCAGTAATCCTCACAACAGATGCCTCTCTTCTAGGCTGGGGGGCACACATGTTAGAGCACACAGCAAGTGGCACATGGTCCCCCCAAGAGTCTGTGGTGCACATAAATCTCTTGGAGCTCAAGGCTGTTTACCTGGCTTTGAAAATATTTGCTCCTTACCTGCAAAACAAGGTGGTGCAAGTCAGAACAGACAACACCACAACCATGTATTACATCAACAAGCAAGGAGGTACCAGGTTACATCTACTGTGCACAGAAGCAATGAGACTTTGGTCCCTAGTATACTCCATGGGAGTAATCCTGTCAGCCATACACCTTCCAGAGAAAGACAATGTGCTGGCAGACTCTCTAAGCAGGATAAGTCAGGACCACCACGAGTGGTGCCTGAATACTCAGGTACTCAGTAAAATTTTCAGAAAATGGGCACTCCAGAGGTGGATCTCTTTGCCTTCCCAGAAAACCACCAGCTTCCAATGTACTGTTGCAGGCCTCCTCTAAGGGGCACAATCCCCCTGGATGCCTAGGCCCTGGATTGGACAGGGAAATTTCTGTATGCATTCCCTCGTTTTCCTATGATATTCAGGACCCTACTGAAATTGAGGTCCCAACCAGCAAAAATGATACTGGTGGCTCCGGATTGGGTGAGACAGCATTGGTACTCCCTTCTGCTGCCTCTGTCAGTGGTTTCCCCAATCCATCTGCCCAGGAGGCACTACCTGTTAACCTCCTCTCAGGGCAGGATCCTGTGCCCCACTCTCAAATTACTAAGGCTTAAGGCATGGCTCTTGAGGACTTGAGTTTGCTAACCTTAATCTATCAGAACAGGTGCTGACAGTGCTTAGGGGTTCCAGGAAGCCTTCTGCTAAGAAGACATATACCTCTAAGTGGAAAAGATTTACAATATGGTATACAGGTAAAGGTTTGAGCCCTTCCCAGGCTGACTTGGCTATTCTTCTAGATTACCTTACACATTTACATTTCTTAGGCCTGAAGCCTTCCACCCTCAAGGTTCACTTAGCTTCAGTCTCTGCTTACCTGTCAGTTGGTAAGGAGAGATCTATGGCTTCTTATCCAGTATTTAGAAAATATTTTAAAGGCCTTAATCTTCTGCACCCTACCCTAAGGGAACCGGTTCCGGCCTGGAATCTAAATATTTGCATTGCTAAACTCATGGATGCACCATGCGAACCTATGGCAACCGCAGATTTGAAGTATGTCACTTGAAAAACTGTTTTCCTGGTGGCCATTACTTCAGCCAGAAGGATCAGTGAATTACAAGCCTTGTGCACAGATGTGGACTACATCTCATTCCACAGGGACAAGGTGGTCCTTAGGACTAATAGAAAATTCCTTCCCAAGGTGGTATCTGATTTTCACTTGAATCAGTCTATCACTCTGCCTGTCTTCTTTAGAGACAACTCCAGCTCTCCAGAAAGGAGACTTCACTTCCTTGATGTCAAAAGGGCTCTTAGCCACTACATTGACAGAACCAAGTCTTTCAGGACAAGTCAATCACAGCTGTTTCTCAGATGTGGTGAAGTTGGTAAGGGCAGAGCTGCAACAAGATGTACAGTTGCTTGCTGGATAGTGGCATGTATACAGTTTTGTTATAGTAAGGTGGGTAAACAGATACCTGTGGGCCTGAGAGCACACTCCACCAGGGGCACAGCTGCTTCACTGGCAGCTCCAAGAGAAATTCCGCTACTGGAAATCTGTAAAGCAGCTGCATGAAAAACAGTACACAACTTCATAAAGCATTATAGCCTGGACTTGCAGTCCAGAGGTGATGCTAGGTTTGGTACAGCACTACCGAGAGCCTGTTTCCGAAATAGATTCTCTGCCCAACCTCCAAAGCTACTGCTTGGTAGTCTGCATTAAGTTTAATCATAATGAGTGATTCCTGGGGTTAGAAGAAAAAATTACTCACCACAGTAATCTTGTTTCTTGAAAGGGATCACTCATTATGATTAAAGACCCTCCCTACCTCCCCTACTAGAACCTATAGAAGTTGCTCTGCATCCCTGCATTAGGCCTTTTTATTTTCTCCTATATAGGTTAAGATAGAGACTCACTTTGTTTAGCCAGTTGGTGTCCAGGTGGTCTCAGGTTTGTTGGTTAAGGATGTTTTGACCTGAAAAGGACAAAAAATATTATTTTTTAAGGTTGTTAATTTTTAGTTAGTGGGTCTTTTACCCAGTTAGGCTCCGTAAGAATCTGAAGCACTCAGAGTGCAGCAGTTTGAAAGTGGCATGAGCCAACTGAGAGTTCCATAATTTGCATAAAATTCCATCTCTCCAGGCAGTTCAACACAGGAGGCTGACTGCATTACATTTAATCATAATGAGTGATCCCTTTGAAGAAACAGGATTACTATGGTAAGTAATTGTTTCTTGTGGTTCAGTAGCCATCAGGGGTGGAGAAAGTAGTGCTGAAACAGTTGTCAGCTCAGATTCAGAAATCAAACCTGTAACCCCCCCCCCCCACATGGCCTTTGATGCTGAAAATATAGCCACGGGGCTTTCAGAATCAGGGTTGTCCCCTCCCCCATCAAATGTAAAGTGGGTTTCCCCACCGGAAGGTTGCTGGATGGTAGCAACATTGCTTTTAATGTTACAGCTTAAAGTATTAATGGGCTGCATATGCCTAATGTTGTTAGGGTTAGAAACAGTACATTCAGTCTTCTCAGGGAAAGCTGATGTTAAATTACACAGGGAAGAATCACAACATTTCATGTAATTAGCCGCAATGTGTTCCATAATCAAGGACGCTCCTAGTATAGTAAACATTGCTAGCAGAAGTTGCTCTTCTGCAGTGTCAGACACTGACTTCATAACAGGCAGCATACCAGCCTCATTCAAAAGTACGTCAGAATCATTTTTAATGAGAATCTTCTGTCCCTCAGAAACACTAGTGTTACTGATAACATTATTAATCATGCCAAAAAACTCTGATATGTTTTGTTTGGTTATGGCAGCATTCACAGGTCCCTGTGACTGCATGATCCAGCCTCCGTGATGTGGTCGGCCATTTTGGATTACCTCATGGGCATCATGGGTTACTGTGTTATGACCATCATCATATGACCAAGAGTGGCCATCTTGGGGATGGTATGGGGATGCAACCTGATGAGATGTGTGTCCACCATTTTGAGACTCTAACAATTCTCCATTTTGTGAATCACAGAAAAACATGTGGCTAGCCTTTGTTCTAGTCCACCCCACAACATACTGTGAGTGTTCAAAATCAAACTCTTCAACATCGGAACAGGAAAGGTCTATGGGCGTTAAGGTAGTATGCCCTGCTAATACCTCTGACTGACGGCGCAAGTTTGCCATATCTGACTTTTTACTCCTACATTCTGACTGCTCAGATACAGGAGTTAGTACACTGTAAAGTGCCTTGTTTTCAGATCGTATGACATTCTCATCTTGTAAAACTTGCCTGTTATCAACAGAAGCTGTGTCACAGTTTAGATTCAAAACATTCATTTCAAGTCTGCAGTAACCAAAACATAATAATTTATGCTGTTCAGTCAAGGTCTAGTGTTGAAATACCAGCACCTTAACTCTTTCAGTAATTACTTCAGACTTATCATCCTTAATGTCCTTGTTTTCAAAATGTAAGGAATCAGTGTTATTAGCCAGAACACCATTTGTTTGAAAAACTTTTTTTCCAAGTTTTGCCTTTTCAGCATTATCTCTTAAGGCATGCAGGTCTTTGCTGCTTCTGTCATTAAAGAGAAACTCATTTTCTAGGGACATGGATATGTTGTTCATCCACACTCATTGGCAGGTATCCTTGCCGCTTTAAATCTTGCCGGAAGGTCTTCAAGCTGCTCCTCCCACCCACCCGGTGGTATAACTCGGCCCGCCCCCATGACGCCAGATCTTCCTTCACCGCTGGAAGCTCAGGTTCCTCCTTAACGCCTTATGCTTGAGACTGGTTCCTATTTCTCCGCTTATGGATTTAAAAATAAAATTTTGCAAAAGACTTCAGTCTTCTATCCCTCATGACTGCGATGGACAAATCGACTCGGTTTGCGGAGATGCCCATGCGCAAAGATGTCGGACGGATCCACACTCCCGGTGTCTACTGTTAGGCCTTGTTAACGACCCGCAGGCTTGCGACCTGTGTCATCTTTCTCGCCCACGCCCTCGAAGACCCGTGCTGCCCGATTACAACTGGGCCGTCCCGAGAAGCTGCTTCTCTCGTGAAGTCCAAGGAGTGTCTGCCATGTGTCCACGGGCGCGGCTCGGGCGGATCAGCTCGAGCGATGGTCGCCTCGGCGAGGAGGCGCGCGGGCCGTGATCTTCCTCGGCCAAGGGCATTTATCCCGCCTCTGGGCTCTTCTTATTAACGGCTTCTTTTAAGGAGCTTTGGTCTGTCCCTCTCCACTAAAGGAGAAGGCCTACGCTAAGGACCTTATTCTCGGTCCCAAAAGAGGATAGCAGAAGTCCCTCCGCCGACGCCTTTGGGAGCGGAAAGGTCCTTCTCCCCGGCCGCCGACCGTCGGCTTCGTCAACCGTCAAGCCGCCACTGGCCTCACGGTGTCCCCCGCCAGGTCAGTTGACCGAGACTCCCACCGATGAAGTCGAGATTTTCTCACCTGCTGGACGGCTGTCGCCTTTAGCAGCCGAGATTCCTCTCTCGTTCCCCGGGAGGAGTTGAGGATCCCGTGGGCTCGCTTGTGCCTCCGGTTCCGGAGCCCTCGGATGCACCATCCCGAGCCGGGGAGTGCTGGTTCCGCCGACACCTCCCGCACCGACCTCGGAAATTCCGGGACTCTCGGTCGGTCGCGGACCTCTTGGGGTCCAGCCGATCCCACCGCCATAGGCGGTCTCGGCCTCCGCACCGGTGAAGCGGCGTCGCTCGTCTCGCCCTCCTCCTCGATGAGGGAGGCTTCGGCGAATTACGCCGGACGGTACAAGGACCTATGTTGCAACAGCTCCTCCTGGCCGGGAATAAGCCACCCCGCCGCCTTCCCCTGCCATTAAGTGGCTGTCACCGATCGGCCGACACAACCCCGACTTATCCGAGGAGTCATACCCAGGCCGGTTGTTCGCCAAAACCAGCTGCTCCCCGATTCCGTGGAACCTCCGCCCACAGCCACCACTGGGGCTCCGACCAAGGATTCTCGGTCGGCTAAGGGTCTACCCCATCGGCTGTCAGTTACCCTCACTCCGACGACCTCGGCAGGTGAAGGGTGGCTCAGGCCGAGGCAGTTTCGAGGACTCTTCCGAGTCAAGATGATTCTCCTTTTCCCAAGCGACTGGACTTGGAGTCTTCAGGAGGTCAGTCAATGGACGATAGCCCGTCGTCCTTCCTAGGACTACTCGCTCATCTCGGAGTCCACCGGGATGGAGCTCAACCCATTTCCAAACGGGCCAGGTATCCCCTCACGAGATTCTGACCGAGGATTCTCCACGGAGGCCTTTTCCGGTGGCCGAGGCCATAGTGGGTCCGGCACTGGAGCTTTGGCAGCGCCCTGCTTCCTGCCCTGCGCCTGGCCAGGATGGCCAGGAAGTATGCGTCCCTACTGGTTCTTTGTCCGTTTTTGAACACCCCTCTGCTGAGGGGTGGTTACCGACAGCCCTTCGGCGTGCCGCAACGCCAGGGATGTGGACAAACCTCCTGACAAGGAGTCCAAGAAATTGGACTATGTCGGGCGAAAAGTCTACGCTCTATGCCTCTCGCCTTCGCCAGGCCAGTTCGGCCGTCCTCATGGCACATTTTTCTCATGCCCTGTTGGGCTCCCTGGATGAGGTCATCCCTCATCTTCCGCCGATCTGCAGACTACGGTTAAGCAGGTGCGGACCAGGGCAGGGCAGTGGCCAAACAGCAGCTCCAGACTGCTTTGGATTTAGGGGACTCATGTGCCAGATCGGTGGCGGCCGAGTGGCTATATGGCGTGGCTTGGCTGAGGATATCCACCTTTACTGGATACCCAGCACAAGTTGGTCGGATGTCCCCTTTTGGGGACTGACCCTTCGCCCTGGGGTGAAGGTCACCTGCAGAGGATCGAGAGTCCAATGCTACCTGACTCGGTCTCTTCCGCTCAGAAGGACAAAGGCCGCAAACCACAGCCTAAGCCCTTTCGTCCTTCTGTGCCCCCGCCGCCCGCCCAGCAACGCCAGGGCCAGCAGGCTCCGGCCTTGGCATCCCAAACCCAAGCCGCCGGCTTCCTCTAACAGGAGGCAGGGAGGAAAAGGCCCAGGAGGTCCCTCGGCCGGTCCCTCCTCCAAGCCTGCCCAGTGACGGGCTGAGGGGTGTCGCCCCCATTCCCGTCACCTTATCCCTGGGTCCCCCGGGGGACGGCACCGCATCTGCTCCACCTGGTCCGCTGTTTCACGGACAGGTGGGTCTTGAGGTGGTGGGAAGAGGCCTGCCTCTGGAATCTGAGAGGCACCACCCTTCAGAGCCGTCGCCTGGGGCTTCGGGATCCCAGCTCACTGGCGGCTCGTCGAGCCGACATCGCCTCCTCCTCCAGAAGGAGGTGATAAGAGAGTGGTGGACCCTCCTTCAGACCCAGGGTTTGTGTCCAGGTACTTCCTGGTTCGGAAGGACGGGGCTGGCGCTCCATTCTCGACCTACACGCACTAAACAAGTTCCTAAGGTCTCGAACCTTCAGGATGGTCACTCTGGCTCAGATAATACCATCCTTGAACGCTGGGCGTGGTTCTGCTCTCTGGACTTGCAGGACGCGTTTTTCACGTCCCTATCCGTCTGCCTCACCAGAGATTCCTTCGCCCGAGCGGAAGGATCCTCTTCGGAGTTCCAAGCCATGCCCTTCGGCTTGTCTCCAGCTCCCAGGGTCTTCACCAAATGCATGGCAGTGGTGACAGCATTCTCGCGGCGCCGAGGGTCCGGGTGTACCCTTACCTGGACGACTGGCTGATAGCAGCTCCCTCCAGGAAGGAGGCAGAGTGGTCCAGAAATCTGGCCCTCCAGGTCTGCTCTCAACTGGGCCTCCTTATCAACGAGGCCAAGTCGGAACTCGAGCCGAAGCAGGTGATTCTATTCATCGGGGCGCAGTTCGACTCTCTTCGAGCCAGAGCGCGGCTCCCGGCGGACAGGGCCGAGGTTCTTTCCTCCTTTGCCCGATCATTTCTGGTTGGGCAATTGCGCCCTGCCCGGGACTTCCTGCGCCTCCTGGGTCTCATGGCGGCCTGCACCAGCGTGGTCCGCTGGAACATGCGCCCCTTCAGTGGGGACTGGCCAGCCAGTGGTCTCAACGCTGCGATCCTTTGACCAGCTTGTGTGACAGGGATGTGGAACTCTCCAGTGGTGGACCGTTCCAGATCATTTGCAGGAGGGCATCCCGTTCGTCCGCCCGAGCCGACGGTCTTCTATCGACCGATGCCTCTCTGATGGGTTGGGGTGCCCATCTGGGGAACACCGGCTCATGGCCTCTGTCCCTGGGAGTCCGATGCCACATCAACCTGCTGGAGCTCCGGCGGTCCGCCTAGCTCTCACCGCCTTTGCTCCGTTCCTCCGGGGTCAAGTGGTCCGAGTCCAGACGGACAATACCACGACCATGTACTATCTAAACCGCCAGAGGCGGACGCGCTCCATGCTTCTATGCAAGGAGCTCTCCGCATTTGGTCACTGTGCGCAGCCTGGAGGCGGATCTCCTAGCCATTCACGTGGCAGGAGCCTCCAACACCCTGGCCGATGCCCTGAGCGGATAGGGGCTGCATCCCACAGTGGTCCTCTCCTGCCGGAGGTAGTACAGCATCTGTTCTCCCATTGGGGCACACCTCAGGTGGACCTGTTTGCCTCCAGGGAGAACGCGAAGCTGAGCCTGTTCCATGCCCGGCCCCCTCAGCAGGGCTCGCTGCAGGGGGATGCCTTCTCGAGGCAGTGGACCCCGGGCCTCTTCTACGCCTTTCCCCCATTTCCCTTGATCCACAAGGTGCTTCTCAAGGCGAGGAGGGACAAGGCGCAGGTGATTCTGATAGCCCCAGACTGGCCTCGCCAGTTCTGGTACCCAGATCTCCTCAGTCTCAGCTCCAGGACTCCGCTGCAGCTTCCAGCTCGCCTCGACCTGCTCTCAGTCAATCAGGGAAGGTGTTCCATCCGGACCTTCAATCCCTGCACCTGACGGCCTAGTTCCTGGCTGCTAGAGTTCCAGGCCTTGGGTCTTTCCAGCGAGGTCCTCAATGTAGTTGAGGCGTCCCGTGAGAGTCGACCAGAAAATGCTATGCCTTCAAATGGAAAAGGTTTTCCATTTGGTGTCAGGAAGCAGGGCTTGGACCCTTCCTCCTGTTCCTTGGCAAGCATCTTGGACTATTTATGGTCCCTTTCTAGTCAAGGGCTTAGGTCGGCGACCTTAAGGGTGCACCTGGCAGCCATCTCTGCTTACGAGGCGCGGGCGGGGAAGCAGTCGGTGGCGCAGGAGAAAGGTGGTCTGGCGCTTTTCAAGGCCTTGATCACATTTCCCCTCAGTCTGGGAACCCCCACCTCCGTGGGATCTACTGCTGAGTACTGGCAAAGCTCATGGGCAAGCCATTCGAACCTATGCACAGGTGTGCTCTCTCTCACCTGTCGTGGAAGACCGCCTTCTTGGTGGCTATCCGTCAGCCAGAAGGATGGGAGAGCTCCAGGCTTTCATCGAGTCTCCTTACCTGGTTTCCCACAGGGACAAGGTTGTCCTGCGCCCCACCGAGAATTCCTTCGAGAAGGTGGTGTGGAGTTTCACCTTAACCAGGTGTTGACTCTGCGGTGTTCTACCCCAATCACCCTGGAGGCAGAATATAGGCTCCATACTCTGGACCCTAGAAGGGCGCCGCTTATTATAAGGAGCGTGACGGCTGAAATTGGAGAGGTTCACAGCTGTTGTCACCTCACGCTGAAGCCGCATCTGGCAGACCTGCAGCCAAGCGACGCATAAGCAGGTGGTAACCTCCTGCATAGATCTCTGCTATAAGTTGGCGGGCATGGAGCCTCCCAGAGGATAAGAGCTCATTCTACCGCCATACTGCTGCAGGTGGCTGCTTCCAGAGACGTCCCCTATCCAGGAAATCTGCAGGGCTGCTACCTGAAGTCAGCAAACACCTTTATTACCCATTACCACATCGACCTTGAGTCACGCCGGGATGCTGGTTTTGGGGCCTCGGTTCTCAGTCTCTCTTTCCCAAGTAAGTATTGGGGTGTGCGTCTTGCCTCCCTCCTCCCGGAGAACTGCTAGAGTCTGCCAATGAGTGTGGATGAACAACATATCCATGTCCCTAGAAATACAGGTTACTCACCTGTAACAGGAGTTCTAGGAATGGTATATGTTGTTCATCCACGATCACCCGACCTCCCGGCTCGACGCACTTCCTGAGCTTCCAGCGGGCCAGATCTGGCGCCATGGGGGCGGAGCCGAGGTTATACCCACCGGTGTGGGTGGGAGGAGCAAGCTTGAAGACCTTCCGCAAGATTTAAAGGCAAGGATACCTGCCAATGAGTGTGGATGAACAACATATACCATTCCTAGAACTCCTGTTACAGGTGAGTAACCTGTATTTCTTGACGGAGAGACTGCAGCTGAGACTGCAGTCCATCTATCCTTTCTTTATGAGAAGCCTTTTTCAGACTAATTTCCTGCTTGCAAGCAGCATTCTCCATTTTGCAAGCAAGATACTCAGATTCCAAAACAGATAGTTTATTTAGAACAGCATCAGAACATTTAAACAAAGTTGCAATTAATAATCCTTCAGGATCGACTCTTTTGGTACCATTTTTCAGTTCCCTGTAATGGGCAATGATATCCATGAAAGGGATACCACTCAGTTTTGCTACCTCAGCAAAATCAGACCAACCACCGTAGGCAGTTTGGTATGTTAAGGCATCCAGCCTCAACTCAGTTCTGATATTTTTAGACATGTCATAAGATAAGAAACCCTTAGCTGTCTGTGGATCAAAAACTTTGTTTGCAACCAAAGCTCATGACAGGACACAAACAGCCTTTGGCGTATGTGGACTCCTAGATGAGTGTAGACCCATAAGGATTTGAAACCACAAAAGAAAGCAGTCTGTCTGTCTGTTCGGATCCCTTTACAGCTGTGTGTTCCTACAGAGAAAGAATAGGGAAAAAAAATAAAACAACTCATTACACAGAGATTGAATATTCTGCCAAGAGATTGTTTTGTCTGCACTGTGGTACACAGCTGACTGAAAAGTTAAACAGAAGACACTCTCAGCTGCTTGTTACTGAGATTTCTCACCCAGTGTTTTAATTTACAGAGGAAATTATAATGTAACCTTGGCAAAGACCCGTACTCCGTCCGCGGTCGCCATTTTATGTTGCCTAAACACTCTTAGTGTGTAGGGTAAATAATAATAATACAGATTCTTATGTCTTCGGAGTCTGCCAATAAACAAGCAAGAGTACTAATAAATGTTTATTATACTACTTACGCCAAGCATGTGGCAAAGAAAGTCACAAGGGAGATGGGTGTCTCACCACTCTCCTGAAAAATGTACATAAGCTGCAGGATTGTAGGATCCCAGGTTCTTCAATATCTTGTTCTCTCTCCCCGCTCTACTGGAGCTACAGTAGGTTGCAGAAGGCTATATACTACAGATAGCAGCATAGCAACAGAGATTACCTCATAGTTACAGATATGAGAAACAATATGTATTGGATAATGACTTGGGAGACAGAATTACTAATGAGTATCATATGCGACAAATAATATGCTTCCGTTTGCAATATAGCTTGGACAAAAGAAATGCTGACTGGGCTCTATTACACGTGGCATTTCTTGCTTATGTATAATAGAAGACATAACAAAGGATTTCTCTCTCTACCAGCTAGCTTGCTTAGACAAAGAGAAGTGCTGACTGGCTACAACTACGTATTATATGAGAGTGTACATACATATATATATGTATATATACACACACACACACACACACACACACACACACACACACACTTACCAGGCCCCCCTCTGGATCAATGAACTCCCTAAGAAACTACACACACACAGCATATCACAATTCAAAACAGGCCTCAGACAGCATCTCAAGTCATGTGCAAAATGCACTTGCTGCTCAGGCTCTTCCTGAAAGTTGTAGATCTTAAATCTAGGTACCACCCAATGCGGGGCTACCTGGAGAACCCCTGCCTCCTCTCGCCATCCCAGCAAATAGAGCATAAGTAAAGCTACTTGATCCACTCTAACCCCGTATCTGGATAATGCCTCCCCATTCCCCCACCCACCCACCCCAAGTTTGACAAGGCCCATTTTGGAGCTGCTCCCCCTTACCCCTCCCTCCCCACAATGACCTGGCCCACCCCCCACCTCTTGCCCTCTGTGAGTAAGTTCAAACCTCTGGCCCTCCTGTTTTTTATGTCACCCGGCCAGATGCAATCTAAGTTAGCGTAACCCCTATGCATTCCTTAGTCTAACTATGGAGTCTGGTGGTCGCCTGCTGGGTGGTTTTACTGGCTTACTGGTTAACTGGTGCCACCAACCGTTTTTTTCTACTCTGTTACAAATGCTCCTTGTCTCTCCAATTTGTATAACTCTATTGTAAATGCTGTTGTAAGGCAATTGAGCTGGCATCTGTAAACACTGTATATGTGCCGATGTGGAACCTTTGTAAAAGAGCTCACACTCAAAGGTCTCTTCTGATGTATTAAATAACTAAATAAAATAAATATATATATATATATGGTGGGATATTCAGAAGGGTTTCAGCTAACGATATTCAAAGGAAAGTGCATGGCACAAATCCCAGTCTTGGACATCAGTAATGTATCTTGACGCTGCGTGGGGCGTGCCCATGCATACTCCTAATCTCGATATTCAGCCCAGGATGTGCTGAGCCCATGCAGGCGCATCCCCAACTTGCGCCGCACACAGTTGAGCTAGAAGAAGAAGGAGCAACAGCTGGCCACCCTTCAGGTGAGCTGCCCTATTGCAGGGTGCAGCACAGCAGCTGCCATCTGTGGGTGGCCACCAGAGCTCCGGCGGCACCGTCTGTCATGGTAGCACCCCCCCATGCCCGATTGCGGGCATAAGTATTACAATAAACAGTCCAATATCCCTGGTGGTCCAGTGGACCGCTTCCAGCCCGATCGCAGGCGTAAGTATAAAAATATACAGTCCTATATCCCTGGTGGTCCAGTGTACCGCTCCCAGCTCGATCGCGGGCATAAGTATGAAATTATAATATTCCAAACCATCCCTGGTGGTCCAGCAGTACCCCCCTCCTCACCCGCCTACTAAGCCCCACCACCCTGCTTCCCCGTCAGGGTCAGTGGAGGGCAGCAGCTCCTCACCCGCCCAGCCACCCGCTGACTGACTGCGTACAGTACGGCTGTACGCCCATGGGTCCACAGCGTGGGCCAGTGGGTGTGCAGATCGCAGACAGACTACAGTCCAGATATGTGATTCATTCACATATTTGGACTGTGTAGTATGTGGTTGCATCCATTGGCCCACACTGTGGATTCATGGGCGACAGCTGTACCTGTACGCAGTGGCCGGGCGGTTTATGGTGGGGAGCTGCCGCCGCTGACTGGGGTGCAGGGTGGCGGGGCCAGTGGGTGGGTGGGGAGGGGGGTACTGCTGGACCACCAGGGATGGTTTGGAATATTATAATTTCATACTTATGCCCTCGATCGGGCTGGAAGTGGTCCACTGGACCACCAGGGATATAGGACTGTTTAATTTAATACCTATGCCCGCGGTCGGGCGTTGGAGCACTTTGCCTCTTGTGCAGGGGGCGTCGGTCCCTGATGGCTGCAGCCTGACAGGGCGCCAGGCGTAAGTCGCCAGGGATTGGCACACCTGCATGCAAATGGGGCCATAATGACATGCAAATGGCCCCATTTACATGTCCACTGCTGAATATCATGGTTGATGCGCCTAGCGCAATGGCACTTGCGCTAGCGCATCCCCCTGCCCCTCTCTGGCCACTTGCGCTGGTGCAGTGCCACTGCGCCATGCGCTATGCTGGTGGCCATGGAGCGATATTCAGTGGTGCTGAGCCATGGCGTAGCACCGTTGAATATCACCCTGTCAGCGCCCTGGCACATCCCAGTTGCGCTGTGCCCAGGCTTGCACCACAGCCTGGCACAGTCTGAATATCCCACCCCTAGTGTATAACATAATCACTGATGATCCCTCAGAGTCATCTTATCAGTGATTAGGTAGATTATATATGGAATATATGTAAAAGATAAACATAATGCATTATAGTAAGGTATAATAGTCTTGCATGATATAATCCTATGAAAGGATGTAAACATTAGCAAATATTAGCAGCAAAGCACATTCCTGGCACTCATACTTATATGATGGATGCCTAAATCTATATATTAGTGCAAAATAGCAGTATCACAGTATAATAGACCAGGAATACAGTGTGAGGTGTATGTGGGACGATAGGGGGCGCAACAGTACGATGTGAGCTGGGAAGGCTGAGGGTAGGATATTGATATAGAGACTGAAGAGGAGAGGAGAGGCCCTAGGATTGATCCTTGGAGACTCCAATGCTTATCTCCCTGGGAGATGATAGTGAGTCTCCAATTCTGATGCGCTGAGTGCGGTGAGCGAGGTAACTGCTAAACCATGCCACTGTGTCTGGGGATAGTCCTGTTGAGAGCAGGCTGTTAAGAAGAAGGTGATGGTTAATGGAGTCAAAAGCCTTCATGAGATCTATGAATATTGACCCCATCGGCATCCCTTTGTCTAAGGCATCGTATACTTGGGAGGTGTATTCTACTAGGGCTGTTAGGGTGGAGTGGTGTTTCTGGAAACCGTGCTGTTGGGGGCACAGTTTGTTGTACTTCTCCAGGTATTCTGTGAGCTGGTCAGAGACCACCCTCTCTAGGACTTTGGAGAGGGGGGATGGATATCGGCCTGTAGTAGGAGGTGTTGGTTCTATCTCCAGTTTTAAGGACAGGGGTGACTAAGGCAATGGGGAAACACACCTGATCTGAGTGAGGCATTTAAAACCTTTGTGAGTGGGTCGACAAGCTCATTTAGGACAAGGGCGACCAGCTTCGTATCGACTTGGTCACTTCCCAGCCTAGTCTTTCCAAGGACGTGCTTGACGTACTTGATTGTCTCAGCCCTGGTGTTTTGTTTAAAGTAGAACAGTCCCAGTTCTTGATGCTGTGGGGTGCACATGATTTGGTGACGGAGTAGTAGTTGGATTGAGATAATTGGCCGGTAGTACACCTGAGAGATCAGTAAAGGCTGAGTTGAACTCATTGGCTATGTCTACAGGTTCCTGGAGTATCTATGTGGAGGTTGTAATCAGGTCTGGTGGTGCTGTGGGGGCCCTGCCCGTGAGGGTTTTCATGGAGTTCCAGAAGTCCTTACTTGAGCCCCAGCACTTGGTAAAAAGGTCTTTATAGTACATGGCTTTAGCTGATCTGATGAGCCTGTTGCAATAGTTTCTAGCTGTTCTGTATGCAGTAATGTCGGCTTGTTTCTCGGACGACTTGGCCTTATGCCACGGATTATCACGGTTACGCATTAGATCAACTAACGATTTGGAGAGCCATGGGTTGATGGTTCCTTTCACTTTTTTGGTTTTAAAGGGTGCAGATATGTCACAGGCACGATTGAAAGTCACGACTAGGTAGTTCAGGGCTTGGTTATCATCAGTGGCTCTGTCGAGTGGTAACCAGTCAATCTGCTTTAGGTGTTGCTTGAAGGTGTCCAGTAGCCCTGGTCTCAGGGCTCTATTTCTGGAGACCTTGGGTGGGTGTTTGGAGAACTTATTGGCCCAGTAGAACTGGACTGGTGAGCGGTCACTAAAGCTGTCTGCCAAGACCAGTACTCCAGATATGTGCTCAGGGTGGGAGGAGAGGAGCCAGTCGATGAGGGTATTGGTACCAGTTTTGTAGTTAATCCTGGTGGCATGAGTGACCAGTTGGGTGAGGTACAGACTGGATATGAGGTTTCTGGTCTGAGTTTCCTGCAGAGACTGCCAGTTGGTGTTGAAGTCTCCAACAATGACTTGCTCCCAATTTGTGCCCAGCTGTTGCCGATTGCTTACAAATAACTTGAGGCCAGCGTCAAGTTTATTTGGTGGTATGTACATGGTGGTGAACAGTAGGACCTTATTTTGTTGCCCTATGGAGAGTTTTAGATTGAAGATTTGGGCCTGATTGGCATGCAGGCTATTGTCCAGGGTCTGAACTTTAATGTCTTCTCTAATGTAGACAAGGCAACCACCCCTTCGTTTGGTTAGCCTGTCCTGTTGGTAGGTGTTGTAGCCATCTATCGAAACGGAGGCATCCAAGTTTTTTGCTGAGAGACAGATTTAGGTGAGGGCTATTATGTCCGGTTTGGTCATCTCCACCCAAGTCTAGAACTGGGGGAACTTGTGCAGGAGGCTATGGATGTTAAGGGAGATGATCTTGAGGAATCTGTTTCCTTCAGCGGTCCTGTGGGGGGGGGGAACCGGGTTGGGATGAACATTGCCAGATAGGAGTAGGATCATGAGTATCCGTTTACGAAGGACGTGGGACCAGGTGTTCTTGCTTAAGCAGCTAGGCTGAGCCTCCAGGCACCTGTAGTCTGCATTAAATGCTATGTAATAGTTGCAACATAGTAGAGCGATGACGGGGGGCGCACTGGGACCCTGCTTGGTATTGTTTAGCATGGTGGTGAGGGGTGTTCGCAATCAAGGGAGCCTAGTGGACGTACCCCTTCTGTCTGGAACCACTAACCTCAGCTCAGCAGTGGGGACTGTGGGTGCCCTAGCTGGTCCTTCCGTTTCTCTCCTGTCATTAACCCCATGCCAGGTAAGCAGGGTGAGCAGGTGGGCTAGCTTGGTGTAAAAGGCCATTTTAGGGCAGGTATGATGTGACAGATAATTTATGTTGTCAGATTTTAAGTCTTCTTACTGTGGGCAGAGGTAGCAGTTGAAGTTTGAAGATGTGGTGAGGTTCTGGAAAGCTAACTTTGTCATAAGTTTCTGTAAGTTGTTATTGTTTGTAAGTTGTGTTTTAAAATTGGCCTAATTCCTTACGAACTTTCTGGAATAGAGGGACACAATTCCTTAAATCTTTCTGTGCTAGCTGGAGACTGTTCTTGTGGGGGAGGGTTCTTTGACTAGTAACACAGCCAGCCAATCAAGGTTGTGTGCATTTCAGTTAATCTCTGTTTAAAGTCCTCACTGAGGCATTTAAGTCTTCTTGCTGTGGGCAGAGGTAGCAGTTGAAGTTTGAAGATGTGGTCAGGTTCTGGAAAGCTAACTTTGTCATAAGTTTCTGTAAGTTGTTATTGTTTGTAAGTTTTGTTTTAAAATTGGCCTGACTCCTTAAGAACTTCTGGAAAGCCCTCCTTCTCGCCCCTTGGATTAGCCTTTCTTAAATACGGAAGAGCCACGGGGGTTGAGCTTAAAGGCTGGGAGGGAGGAGTTTAGGGAGTTGCAAACTTCCCCTGTGAGCAAACTCTTAAGGTTAATAGTCAGGTGGGGAAAAGTTCAGCCACTCAAGTGTTGCAGGTTTAAAAGTCTGCATGCTGTATTGGGGGAGATCACCTTGGTATAGGTACTGGTAGCTTGAGAAACTGTAGAGCAACTGAGTTGGTAATTTGGCCTAGAAAAGATTACTGTGATGATGGGGTAGGGACCACATATCACTAGAGCAGGTGTCTTTGGGCGGGTGGTTGGGTGCACAGGGTGTGGTGCGGCCATGACACTGGACTGGGCTTGGAAGTTTGGGGGATGCCCAGTGTGCTACCAGCTGGCAAAGCTTAAGGAGGAGGTAGAGGGAATCCAAAGGCAGCTGGGGGGGGAGGATTGGAGAGGTAGGAGGCATGCGGTCACCTACATGGAAGCAGTAGGTGCTAGGGCCTCCCAAGCTGGGGGAGGAGTGAAGAGAGATGCTCACAAAGGTCTCTATCATATCCTCCCGCTCACTTCCCTCTCCCAGGGTGTACATGTTAAGGTCCTTCAGCCTCTCCTCGTAGGGCTTTTGATGCATACCCAGCACCATTTTAGTTGCCCTCTGCAAGACTTCCTGCACTCTGTCTGTGTCCTTCCAGAGATGTGGTTTTCAGAACTGGCACAGTACTCAAGGTGGGGTCTTACCAGCGATCTATACAGTGGCAACAGTACCTCCCTCTTTCTGCTAGGGATACCCCTTCCTATGCACGCCAGCATCCAAATAACCCTCCTGACTGTCTTGTCGCACTGCCTGGCTATCTTTGACATCTGTCGATATGATTATGATTACCCCAGTTTTGTTTCCTGATTGGGTTGTCATCAGTACCGCTTCTCCGATTTTGTACTCCACTGCTGGATTTCTGTGCCTCAAGTGCATTATTTTGCACCTTTTTGCATTAAAACCCAGCTGCCATACCCTTGACCATTCCTCAAGTTTTACCAGGTCTCTGCTCATCCTTTCCACCCCCCTGGCTGTTCCACCCTGTTGCAGACCATGGTGTCATCCGCAAAGAGGCAAACTTTCCCTTCCAGCTTCTCTGCAGAGTCGCTTATAAAGACATTAAAGAGGACTGATCCCTGAGGTACCCCACTGGTTATCTGCCCTTCCTCGGAGCGAATTCCATTTACCACCACCCTCTGTCACCTATCCTCTAACCAGTTTCATACCCAGTTTACAACCTTTTTACCCACTCCTAAGGTACCCAGTTTGCTCACTAGTTTCCTGTGTGGAACGGTGTTGAAAACCTTACTGCAATCCAGATATGCCATGTCCACCGCTCCTCCCTGATCTAATTCCCTGATCACCCAGTCAGATAAATCTGTCAAGAGTTGTCTGACATGACATCCCCCCATAAATCCATGCTGCCTCAGATCCAGTAACCTGCTAGATTCAAGATATTCCACAGTCCTTTCCTTCAGTAATGTTTCCATTAACTTTCCCAACATCAGTGTCAGGCTAACTGCCCTATAATTTCTGGTCTCTTCCTTGATACCACTTTTGTGAATTGGGACTGTATCTGCCCTCCTCCAGTCCTCTGGAACCACTCCAGTATCCGGTGATCTGTTAAAAAGAACTGTCTGAGGTGCAGTCAGTACCTTCCTGAGGTCTCTCAGCACCTGTGGATGCATCCCATCTGAGTCCATTGTGTTGCCCACTTTCAGATTAGTGAGTGCCTTCAGGGCTCTCTCTGAGAAAGGGCTAGTGTCCACCTCCACCCTTTAAGGCTCCCCTTACGTTTTTTTGGTCCCTCCCCTTCTTCCTCTGTGAACACTGAGCAGAAGTGTTTGTTTAAGAAGTCTGTTTTTTCCAGGTCCCCCTCTGTACAGTCCCCCCCTTCCCTTTTTTAACCTTATAATCCCTCCCTTGTTCTTCATCTTCTCGCTTATATACCTAGAAAATGTTTTGTCCCCTTTTGATACTGCCTGGGGTGTTCCCTCTTTGGTTTGTGCCTTTGCTCTCCTTACTGCTTTCCCTGCCTTCCCAAAAAAATATATGGAAAAAGAGACTGGAGAAAAGTGCAGCTCCAGTTTGCCTAGGGCAGATAAGCGCATTGGGTTAGCTACACGTATTTAGACATAGATCATGATTTGAACTGTGAACTTTGCAAGGTTTTTTTGCCCTAAAACACAGAAGAGACAGTCTAAAAGGCAACCACTTTTAGCTTCAGCATCTCTGTCTAGTTCCAAAGAGTGTTCCCCTAATTAAAAGGTTGTAAACTCTCTAGTTAACATGGCTACAGAATCTGCTTTCCCAAAGGACATAATAACTAAGAAACTAGAGTCCTCAAAAAAAAGTCAACTTAAGAGCATAAATCTTTATTTTTTAATACGTCTTTTATTGAAATATCAATGTATTACAGTATTCTGGTTTCTCAGAAGTATTAAATCATCAAAGTTAACATGTAAACTATGTTTAGTGCATTAACATCAGAGAATCAAACAACGCAGTCTATAAATAACAGTTATAAGGTCTCTTAAAAATAATTAAAAAAGAGTGATTTGCACAAAGCTTAAAATTTCAGATGCTGTAAAATAAATAAAAACAAAGCAGAACAGAACATACCATGCTAGACAATTATAAATACATTCAACTTCACTTAAAAATTCTTATAACCAGATGCCTAAGCACCCCTGCATCATTTAATGCATTTCCTCTCATGGTAACCTTAAGTATGATGTTAATTAAGTTAATCTTTCCTTCCCAGCAAGCCCACCCTCGTTATGCATGTAAGCACATATTACTCTGCCGGCAAGTAGTAGGGGTGTCCATCTCATCTTCTGTACTACTCAAGTCCCATCTATTCCATCTGTTATTGTACATATCTACCTTTTGGGCTACACTAAAAGTTACTCTTTCCATTCTCTGAATATGTTGTATAATACATAGCCAATCTGGGCCCCCTGGAGGAGTACGTTGGAACCATTGTTTAGTAATAATAGCTTTCAGGGCTGCTGCTGCAATTATAGACCAAAGATATTTTTCTTCCTTCCCCTTTAGATTTTCAGGGATCAGCCTTAATATTAAATGTTCATCCTGTCTGTATTTGTGTTAGGAAAACTCATCTCAGTCTAGCTATGACATGCTCCCAAAAGGGGGGCAAGCCCAGGGCATTGCCAAAATATAGGTGCCTGAGTTGCCCTGAGGGTTCCACAGCTCCTCCAGCAGGAAGGGGAAATCTGCGGGTTATGGAGTGTGACCTGGACTGGGACCAGAAAGAAACGGGTCCTCAGTTTGCAGCAAAATTCACTCCATGTAGGGGAAGAAACATAAAATTTGACGGCAGATAAAGACCGCTTGGCCCCCCTAGTCTGCCCATTTCCCTACCTAATGGATAAGCTGTAGATCCTAGTAAACCAATAGCCTACTTCCTCCTACCCTTCACTAGAATTACCTTATGTCTGTCCCATGCATTCTTGAATTCCCCCCCCCCCACTCTTTTTGACTCCACTACCTCCTCAGGAAGGCTGTTCCGTGTATCCACAACCCTCTCCATGAAAAAAATACTTCCTCACATTACCTCTGAGCCGTCACCCCATTATCTTCAAATTGTGCCCTCTTGTTCTTGCACATCTCTTTTTCTGAAAGATGCTACCCTCTTGGACTTTGTTGATTCCCTTGAGGTACTTGAAAGTTTCTATCATGTCCCCCCTCTCCCTCCTTTCCTCGAGGATATACATATTAAGCTCCTTTAGTCTCTCCCTTTGTATGTCTTCTGGTGCAGCCCCTGCACCATTTTAGTTGCTCTCCTCTGGACTTCCTCCATCCTGTCTCTGTCCTTGCGGAGATGGGGTCTCCAGAACTGCATGCAGTACTCCAGATGTGGTCTCACCAACTGTCTGTACAGAGGGATAACAACTTCCTGTTTTCTACTGGTGATGTCTCTCCCTTTGCATCCCAGTATCCCACCAGCCCTCCTTACTGCCTTCTCACATTGCTTGCCCACCTTAGGGTCATCTGATATGACTACCCACAACCTCCTTTCCATTTTTGTTGAAGTTAGTATCTCACCCCCCCATTGTGTACTCCTTCCCTGGGTTTTTGTTTCCCAGGTGCATTACTTTGCAGTTCTTTGCATTGAATCTAAGCTGCCATACATTTGACCATTCCTCCATCCTTGCCAAGTCCCTTTGCATCCTTTCCACCCCACCTTCTGTATGAACCCTGTTGCAGATCTTTCTGTCGTCTGCAAAGAGACATACTTTTCCTTCCAGTCCCTCTGCAATGTCACTTATAAAGACATTAAAGAGGACTGGTCCCAGTACTGAATGCTATGGTACCCTGCTAGTAACCCCCCTTTCTTCAGCCTGAACTCTGTTTACTATTACCCTCTGCATCCTGTTGTCTAGCCAGTTTTTTACCCAGGCTACCACTTTGGCATCCTCTCCAAGGCTGGTTAACTTGTATATTAATCTTTTGTGTGGGACTGTGTCAAATGCCTTGTTAAACTCTAGGTAGGCCATATCCACAGCCCCTCCCTGGTCTACTACTTTGGTCACCCAGTCAAAGAAATCTATTAGCTTCATCTGACACAACCTTTCTGCTGTGAATCCATGCTGCCTTGGGTCCTGTGCCCCATTGGCCTCTAGGAACTCAACAGTTCTTTCCTTTAAAAGCGATTCCATCATTTTCCCTACTACTGAGGTCAAACTAACAGGTCTGTAGTTTCCTGCCTCTGTCTTGCTCCCACTTTTGTGAAGGGCAGTCACATCCGCCCTCCTCCAGTACCACACCATCCTCCCATGATTTGTTAAAAAGGGTAGTCAGTGGTGTCACTAGTTCTACCCTTAGTTCTTTTAGAATTATTGGGTGAATCCCGTCAGACCCCATTGCTTTATCCACCTTCAGTTTTAAGAGTTCTTTCAGAGTCCTTTCTTCTGTGAATGGACTGGTATCGATCTTCCTATCCAGAGTGCTTCTGTTCTTTGATTTAGGTACCTCCTCTTCTTTTTGTGAATACTGAGTAGAGTATTCATTCAGTATCCCTGCTTTTTCATTGTCACCCCTGCCCACCTCCCTTCCCCTTTATTAAGCCTGACTATCCTTCCTTGGTCTTTCTTTGGTCCCTACTGTACCTATAAAAGGTTTTATCCCCCTTCTTAACTGAGTTGGCTATCTTTTCCTCAGTCTTGGCTTTTGCTAGTCTGACTGCCTTCCCCGCTTCCTTCTGCTTTAACTGGTGCAGTTCTCTGTACTGCTCCAAGTGTATCTCCAAATCTTTGACTACTGTCAGGAAAGGCACCTGGGCATGCTCCTCTTCCCCTGATCAGACCCCAAACTGTTTTAGTTTATTTATGTAGTCTCTTAACTGATAGAATCTCAGGTCATCCGATTGGGTCCATCCAAAACTTCTTTGTGCAACCTCAAAGGTAATCACCAAATTATTGCTCATGAACTGATATGGAGATGTAATCCCCCATGCAGCTTGGCGCCGGAACCAGCCATCGTGTTTTGCAGGTTCAAAGCTTGAATCAAATGCCCACCACCTGAATGACCAGAGATGGTCTCTCGTATTAACCCTCAGAGTCCCTCTCCTCCATCCCTCCAGCTGTCTCTACCCCTGATAAATATATTTTTACAGCTGGATTTACTCCTAGGTTGAAAAATGAATGCTGGCAAGGGAGGATCTGACACAACTGACATGTCCATTTTTTCTGGTTAATCATAGGGGGATAATTGAGTTGAAATAGCTGATCTGATGTGATTCTAGTGTTTATACCCAGATATCTCATCTTAAGGAGTCCCCATTTCATTGGGAATCTCTGCGAAAGAACTGAGGGGGGCACATAATGTAGGCAAAGTATTTCTGTTTTAGTTCTATTTAATATATACTGAGAGAATGGAACACTGGTCCAGTTGTTTGAATAATGCAGGTAATGAGTCATCAGAGGATGTCGGGTATAGCAAAATATCATCCGCGTAAAGTACTAACTTATTTTCCCTTCCTCCCAGAGATACCCCCTGTATTTGTGGATTCCGCCTAATACTGTCTGCCGGGCAGGGCAGGGCTTATTTGCCTCCGGACAGGGTCAGAAGTCTCCAGTTGATTGCAAACTCATTCAGCTTGTGCAAACAAAAAACTGCAAGGCAGTTTCTACAGTTACTGGGCCATATGGCTGCAGCCATAGGCACAGTGTTGGGCTCCAGGTTCTAGATGAGAGACATCCAGTTCCATCTCAGGGCTCATTGGAGCCAAAGAAAAGATCCTCTTTCAAAGCCCATTCCAGTAACAAGGACTTTGCTACAAGCACTCCAGTGGTGGAAAGAGGAACCCAACCTAAGAGAGGGGGTCCCTTTTCAAAGAGTCTCCCTTAGTGGTTCTCACAACCGATGCATCCCTCCTGGGTTGGAGTGCCCATCTAGGAGACCTCACAACCCAGGGCACCTGGTCAGCTGCAGAGTCCCTTCAGCACATAAACTTGCTAGATCTCAGAGCTATGTTTCTGGCTCTAAAAGCTTTTTCAGCATTGATACAAGGGAAGGTGGTGCAAGTCAGAACAGACAACACCACCACTATGTACTACATAAACAAGCAGGGAGGCACCAGGTCAGGCCTTCTCTGCACAGAAGCCATGAAAATTTGGACCTTGGCTTACTCCTTCGGAGTATCCTTGCAGGCAGTCCATCTGCCAGGAAAGGACAACACCTTGGCAGATGCCTTTAGTCAAATCAACCAGGCCCATCATGAATGGACCCTGAACAGGCAAGTGGTGCAGGTGATTTTCAGGAGGTGGGGCACTCCAGAGATAGACTTGTTCGCATACCACCAGAACCACCACCTGCCACAGTATTGCTGCAGACTACCAGATCAGGGTACACTTTCTCTGGATGCTCTGACTCTGGATTAGTCAGGGAGGCACCTGTAAGCCTTCCTTTCCTTTCCTTTCCCCTGGTATTCAGGGTCTTGCTGAAGCTCGGATCCCACTCAGCATCTCTAATCTTAATAGCTCTGGATTGGCCCAGGCAGCCATGGTACTTTGTACTGCTCTCCATGTGTGTAGCCAAACCAGTACACCTCCCTTGGAGGCACAACCTGTTGACCTCCAACCAGGAAACCCTGCTGTACCCGAACCTCAAGTCTCTAAATCTCAAGGCTTGGCTCTTGAAGAACTAGAATATGCTAATCTGCACCTCTCTGAAACAGCGCTAGACATCCTGAGAGGTTGCAGGAAACCTTCCACTAAGAAAACATACTTTTTTTTTTTAATTATCTTTTTATTTAATTTATAAATGCAGCAATTTTACAGGCAGCAATACATCACTTATTAATACCAGTTGATAACATCACAATACATTTCATGTATACTTGTAGCAGTCATATTAGGAGAAAATAAATTAACATCTTGTTACTTCAGTATCCAGAGAATCATAATTACTCATTTTAAGCTCAGGCTGTGATCCATTCAAATCAAGAAAACATATTCTTCCACATGGAAAAGGTTTTCAATCTGGTGTTCAACTAGAGACTTGCTGGCACTGCAGGCTGGAATTCCTGCTGTTCTCAACTGTCTTTCTCATTTACATTCTCTGGGACTACAAGCCCAGCTCCCTAAAGGTTCACCTTGCAGCAGTGTCTGCTTACCTTTCTGCTGGAGTAAAGGTAACAATAGCCTCAGAACCTATCTTTAGGAGGTTCTTTAAGGGTCTGGTCCATTTGCATCCCCCTCTCAGGGAACTGATGCCAGCTTGGGATCTTAGTGTGTGTATAGCCAAGCTTATGGTCTCTCTGCCCTCCCTTTGAGCCCATGTCTACAGCTCACCTAAAATATGTCGCATGGAAAACAGTCTTCCTGGTGGCAATGACTTCTTCAAGAAGAATCTGTGAGCTTCAGGCTCCCTGCATTGAACAAGACTATATCTCATTTCATAGTTTCATAGGGATAAGGTTGTCCTTAGAATAAACAGAAAATTCCTCCCCAAAGTGGTTTCGGATTTCCACCTTAACCAATCCATTACCTTACCTGTCTTTTTCACTGACCACTGCACTTCTGGTGAAAGAATACTTCCCAGTCTGGATGTTAAGAGAGCTCTTAGTTATTACAGGGCAGAAAACAGCTGTTCCTGACTTATGGGGATGTGGGAAAAGGCAATCCAGCCTCAAAAAGGTCTGTTTCTTGATGGATAGTCCAGTGCATCCAGTTCTGTTACACTAAAGCTGATAGGGAGCTCCCAGTAGGATTGACGGCTCACGCCACGGGAGGGACAGCTGCTACTTTAGCAGCTGCCAGAGATATCCTATTGGTTGATATTTGTAAGGCAGCTACTTGGAAAACAGTACACACCTTTACAAAGTAGTACAACCTGGATATTCAGTCCAGGAGCGATGCTAGGTTTGGCACAGCAGTCCTGTAAAGTCTGTTTCCAAAATAAGTGTTCTGTACCCACCTCCAGTGGTACTGCTTTGTAGTCTGCAGAAAGTTAGGAATACCTGAGTATTACTGGGGTTAGAAGAAAAAAATACTTATCATCGTAATCTTATTTCTTCCCAGTGATACTCAGATATTCATAACTTCCCACCCTTCCTCCCCTTCCAGAACATCGGCCTCTGCACTCCCGCATGCTGTGCTACCGAAAAAGGGCATATCTCTATAATTGTATATGTACCACATTCAGGAACAATTTTTAGGAAACAGGGTTCATTGTGTTACCCTCTTTTCAGGTGTTTCTGATATTTCTGGGGTGTTTTCTTTAACTTAGTGATCTTACTTCGGGAGGGTTCCTGCAGAAGGTCTTCACATATAGGACTGCGCCCCCTGGTGTCAGGACCGCATGACAAACTTGTAGCTAGCAGTCGTCAGTGGGGACCGCCCCCAGTCGTCAGGTGATGCGGCGTCGACGTTACTATAAAAGGGGCGGTCCCCCTCCTGCCCACCAGTTCTTTCCCGCCGTCACCTGGTATGGTTCGACAAACACGGTAGAACAGCTTTCAGTCACCCGCCATTTTCTAATTATGATTTCTCTGTTTTTTCCATTTCTATTCTAAAAAACGTTACGGTGTATGTCGTCTAGTCTGCCCAAGAAAATGTGCTCCAAGGGCGGCGCACAAATTCCGCACGAGGACGATCATTCCCAGTGTGTCCTCTGCCTTGGGCTTAAGCACAACTCCTCTGAGTGCACCATCTGCCAGGGCTTCAACCAGGCCATGCACACTGATCACAAGAGGACCCTCGACGCCCATCTGCTGACCCAGAGACTGGCTTTGATGGAGAAAGAGCTCCAGGAGTTGAGGGAAAGATCGTTGTCGCCGGCCCCAGAAAAGAAAAAGAAGGAGAGATGCCAGGAGTGGAGCCATTCTCCTCAAGGGAATTCCAGCCAGAAAGCCGACACCGACCTGGGTCGGCTTTCCACTTCCGTGAGTACACCATCTGCGGGCCTTCCTCCGCTCTGGCAGACTGGATGCCCTCTCCCCCCTCTGCTGAGGTTAGCGGGCAGTCAGGGTTGCCTCTTCGGAGGTTCCTTCAGGGTCCTCTGCTCAGATCTCCACCGCTACGTCGCCCTCTGGCTCCTCTGCCAGGCACCCGGCCCCTGACCCCGGCCGATCAGTCTGACACTAGCCAGCTGGCTGGTGTCAGCCCGGCTGCAAACAGTAAGTCGCTCGACGGCTCCTCCGTCAACCGCATGGACTCATCCTCTTTCCTGTTGGACTCCCTCTTGGTCCCCAGTGTTGAGCAGAGAGAGCTCGCAGGTACTCCTTCATCTCCTAGGGGTTCACCCTCCAGGGATTCGCAACCGGTATCCAACCTTCCCGGGGCAACCCTCTCATTGGATATGCTTCCTGATCTGTCATTGGGGGGGATTCCCTGATCTCCCCCCTTCGTCAGGCTCTCTTCCACTGATGGATCCTCTTCTTTTGCCGTATCCCTTGCCGGACATTCTCGGGAGTGGTATGAAATCTCCTCCTGTGGGACCTTCAGCTCCTCCACCTACCCCGTCACTGGACCCACTTCCAAGAGGTCCTTCGACACCTCCTCTGGCGGGGCCTTCTGCCCCGCCTTCAGACCCATCTGGGTACTTTCCTGGGAACCCCCAGTTTCTACAGTATCCAATGCTGGAGGGTCCGTCGCTGGGTTACACCCTGCCGACACCAGGTTATCTGATGCCGGGCTTCGTGATGCCGGGCTATCCATCGCCAGGCTGTCAGGTGCTAGGACAGGCATATTACCAGTACCCTTATTGGAACCAGTCTCCCAGCTACCCTCTTCATGTAGAGTACCCAGGTTACCTGCCTCCTCCACCTCCACCGCAGCCTGAACGTGACGTCATACCTGACTGGTGGAAGGACGCTAGGCCCAAACTGCTTTTGGACTTGGGCCAACCTCAGGTCACAGTCAGGTCCACGCCCTCCTATTAGGGTGCCAGCTGCTGGTCTGACACCCTCTAGTCGAGTCTCTGAGGGAGACCTGGGTACTCTGCCTCACGGAGATCATGGACTCCGGACCCAACCTCTCGAGGCATCCTTGCCCAGTAGACCGGAGTCCTCGGATTCAGATGAATGCTCGGATTTAGGCATTCAGTCCGAACCTCATTCTCGGGTTGAGCCTCAGCCGAAAGAATCCCCAGAGCCCCTTCCTGAGGATCCCTCCTTTGCAAAGCTCCTCAGGACCATTCAAAAGTCTTGTGTATGGGCCTCCAAGGAATTGGACCCCAAGCACAAAAGGCTGGCAGAGCACTTGGACCTAGTCAATGTGGACCCCCTACCCATTCCTCCCAGGATGGGTCCACATGAGGACCTCGTGTCCACCATTTGGCAGCTACCCTTGTCCACACCGGCTGTATCTAAAAATGCCAATAGGACGTACTTTCCCCCTGAAGGGGTCTCACACCTAACTGCCCAAGCTAAGTCCGACACTATGGTCATTACTGCTGCCCACGATAGATCAGCCCAGCCGAAACTCCTTAGTGCCTACCCACCAGATAAGGAGTCCAAGCAGATGGACCAGTATGGTAGAAAAATCCACTCATCCTCTACCTGTGTTATTTGTTCCCTGAATTATGTAGCCCATATGGTGGCTTTCCAAAAATCCTCTCTCTCGGAATTGAAAAGAGACCTCCAGGAGATTCCTGATGAGCCACTTTGGAATAAACTCCTGGAGAAAGTCAGGATGAATAAATCATCCTGCCACCATGCTCTATGTGCCACATATGACTCTGTGGACTCTGTGGCTCGAGGGACGGCTACAGGAATCTGTCTCAGATGTCTAGCCTGGCTCCATCTGGTGGAATTGGTACAGGATGTTCAAAGCTCTCTTTTGGACTCACCTTTTAGGGGTCTAGTTCTGTTTGGCGGCGATGCCAAAGATATTACTGAACTGCAGGAGCGCAGCAAATCCCTCAGGGATGTCTGGTTCATGTACCTTTCTGGCCAAAGACAATGGCAGCAACCATTTCGTCGCCAACGGAAATGAACAAACAAAATCAGGGCAAATGACAGAACAAGCGTCTGCCTCAGGCTCTGATGCCCAAATCCCCCAGGCCAAGTTCTCCAAAGCTGCCTCTGGGGGGAAGGCACCCCTCCCCTCCACGTCCTGACTCCCTCCCCCCATTTCCATTCCCTCTGACCGTTTCGGAGGAACCTGTTGGGGGGAGATTCGGCCTCCACCTGGACTGGTGGCAGGTCATTACCACAGGTGCATGGGTTCTTCAACTCAAAGAAAGAGGTCACTCAATAGAGTTCCTGAAGAGACCGCCTCTAAACCCACCGGGAAGGTCGTCTTACCCGACAGGCCAACAACATCTGGTCTCACAGGAAATACAAGCTGTGCTGCAAAAGGCAACCATAGAGCATGTACCTCCAGAACAGACAAGAAGGGGTTTCTACTCCCACTTCTTCCTGGTTCCAAAGAAGACAGGAGATCTAAGACCCATCTTAGATCTCAGCATGCTCAATCTCTTCATAGAGTACAAGAGATTTCTCATGTTGTCTCTCCAGGGATTGTTACCCCTACTCCTCCCCAACACTTGGCTGTGCTCCCTGGATATGCAGGACGCTTACCTTCATATCCCCATTCTTCCGGCCCATGGCTGCTTCCTGAGGTTCTCCTTCCTGGACCATCATTTCTAGTTCAGAGCCCTACCATTTGGCCTCTCCTCGGCACCCCAGGTTTTCACCAAGTGCCTAGCGGTGGTTGCGACGTTCCTGCACCACAGGGGCACATATATGTTCCCTTTTCTGGATGACTGGCTCTTTTTAGCCCCTTCCCCAGACAGTCTGAAGGAATCCTTTTCCTTCACTCTGGACCTTTTCTCCAGCCTGGGTATTTCGGTCAACCTTCCCAAGTCCCAGGTGATACCATCCCAACACCTCCAATTCATCGGAGCGGTGCTGGACACGGTCCAGAGCACAGCCTTCCTTCTGCCCGACCGAGCAGAAACCTTAATCTCCCAAGCAGCACTGGTGGCTTCATCTCGGTGGATCACGGCGTGTTCGGTCTTACGACTTTCAGGTCTGATGGCATCCGCCACATCCACAGTCCCTTTGGCCAGACTGCATATGAGGGTTACTCAGTGGTCTATTCAAGTCCAATGGGACCAACGGTTGGATGACATAGACCAGAGAGTCCTTGTCTCCACCAGCCTTCAAAAGGATCTCCTTTGGTGGCAGGATCCCACCAACCTTTTGGTGGGGGTTCTCTTCCACCCTCTGTCTCCCTCTTAATTCTCACCTCTCATGCCTTGAACTTGGGATGGGGAGCGCATCTGGGAGACCACCGAACTCAAGGCTCCTGGTCTCCCATGGAGGAGAACCTTCACATCAATATGCTGGAGATGAGAGCAGTGCTTTATGCCCTCCAGGCATTCCAGTCACTCCTAACTCCGGGAACACTTTTTATCCAGACAGAGAACATGGCCACTGTCTGGTATCTTAGCAAACAGGGAGGCACCCGATCGTACCCTCTATGCAGGGAGGCGATCCGGGTGTGGTACTGGGTGATACAGCATGGCTTATCCTTGACAGCAGTCCACATGCCAGGTGTTCACAACATTCTGGTGGACAGTCTCATCCGATCAGTCGCCAGGCTAACGAGTGGGAACTAAAGCAGGCAGTAGTGGAAGATCTGCTTCTTCAGTGTGGTTGGCCAGACCTAGATCTAGTTGCCTCCCCACCAGTGCAAAACTACCCAGTTTTTGCTCACTCGTTCCCAGGCATGGTGCTTTCTGGCGAGATACACTGTCTCTATTTTGGACAGGGAGATTTCTATACACTTTCCCTCCCTTTCCTATTCTGCATAAGGTTCTGCTGAAGCTACAAGCAAGGGGAGCTCACATGATCCTCATTGCCCCCCTGTGGCCTCGGCAGATATGGTTCCCGTTGCTACAGCAGTTGACACTGGAACCCCCAGTACCTCTTCCTCTTTCCCACGATCTTCTGTCCCAGGAGCAGGGCACCCTGGTTCATCTGAGCCTCAAGTCTCTCCATCTTTATGCGTGGCACCTGTGGACTTAGCAATTTCTCACTATGGGGGTCTCCTCGGGGGTTGCTCAGGTCTTAGTGGAGGCCACGAAACTCTCCACTAGATCTATTTATGCCATGAAGTAGAATAGATTTTCTCTCTGGGCCTCAGCGAAAGGCCTAGACCCTTTTTCCTGCTTGGCCTCCCAGGTTTTAGAGTACCTCTTGTATCTGTCATAGTTAGGCCTCAGCTGTTCCTCCCTGAAGGTCCTCCTCTCTGGGGTTTTAGCTTACCACCTTCCAGTGGAGGGTAAAACCCTAGCTCAGGCCTGGCCCGCTGGCACAGCAGAAGGATTTCTGCTTGCGACGCCAGTGACCTGGGTTTGGTAGTGAGCTCGGGTCACTGGAGGGCTGGCCAGAGGGAGAGGGATTGAGCACCCGGAGGGATAAATGGAGATCAGCACTGTTTCGACTGTAAGTTCGATTGATTCTCCCATGCAGTCTGAAATTTCTTGTTGTAAAGAACAAGAAGTGTCTCCTCACTTCTCTCCTCCCTCCCCTCCAAAGACTTACCCCCTTCCCTAAGCTCCCCTAGTTCTTTTACCTCCTTATCAATATGTTCATTTGTTGCTAATGTACTTCATAGATATGTCTCTTGTGAATGATCGCCTTATTGAACTGCTTTGTGATTTTCTCTTAAACTGTCATAGATGTTGGTACTGTTTAGGTTCACTCCCCTCTTCCCCTCCTTACCTCCTAATGCCCATGGCCAGCGACTCTCCTCAGACTGTGTGCCCAGTCTTGGTTCCATGAGCTCGGCTGCACATACCTCCTACTACCGCTGAAGCTGTAATGTGCGCGATTTTTTCTCCCCTACTGCCTCCCATTCTCTCCATGCCAATCAGTGGGACCATGAGCCAAGGCCCCCCAGCCTGTCACTGCAAAAAAAAAATGATGGTACATCTTCAAATTCCACGTGCTGCTCCGCTGCTGCTCATTACCACCGAATGCCCATGGTCAGGGACTATTGCAGTCTCGGTATGCCCAGTCTCGGGACCATGAGCTCGGCCGACATACCCTCCTTCTCCTGCTAAAGCCGTAGTGCGCCTCTTTTCTCCTTCTGTCCACTGCCCCCATTTCTCTCTTCCAAACAGAGGTACCATGAACCCTGTGTCCCCTAGCTGTCACGGCAAAACTGATGGTACTTCTCTCAATATCATGGGCTGCCTACTGCTGCTCTTTACCACCGTAAGCCAATGGCTAGGACTTTACGGCTCGCGATGCCCAGGCTCGGCACCTTGAGCTCGGCCAAGACATACCCTCCTACTACCGTGCCAGTCGAGTGCGCCTGTATTTTTCTCCGCCCACTGCCTCCCATCTCACTTTCCCATCAGTGGTACCATGTACCCGCATCCCCTAGCCTGCCGCCTACTGCTCCTTCCTACCCAACTTAGCCATCTAACTCGCTGCTGGGCATCTTAATTATCTCCCATCCTTCCCTCCTCCATACCATGCTCTGGCTAACTACCCGCCATAATCTGACCTGTACCCTTCCTGCCTCTCCTCCATCCGGCCCAGTGGGGAACCCGAAACCCTGCTAATACCTTGTGCTTCTGTAGAGCTTAAGTCTCCTGCTCATAGACTCCCTGATCTTGACCCTCACTAGTGCCAACACTCCCCTGTAACCTCCTTGTACTGTACTCATTGCCTAGACTAGCCTACGCCTTGTTAGCCTAGCTGAAACTGCCTCTGTATGTGTAATGAATGTACTCTGTACTGATTGTCTCTATTGTAATGTTTCTTCCTTGTGTTATCCTGTATTGTACTCTCCCGGGTTGTGCCTGAAAATAGTCACCTGCTGGCTAGTGCACCTACCTGGTTAACGAAAGCTAAATAAATAAATAAACACCAAAATGGTGTCAGTAGAGGAAAAGACCAAAAAACATGACCATGGTCAGCTAGTTTACAAGAACATTTTCTCCAACATGCCCCAAATGAGGATGGGAGATACTTAATTAGTATTGCAGGAGAGTGGAAAAAACGGCTCCTACACTTCCACGCAAATTCACGCCACCTAATGGCGTGAGTGATTTTATATGCCTGTATAGAAGCCCGCAGCCATTCCTGTTCCCATATCTCCACTTCAAGGTCCTTATTCCAACTATTCAAAATAGAAATTGTAGAGTCTCCCATTCCTTCCCTTAATATTCTATAAAGAAAGCCCATCTGATGTGGCCATAAACTCCCCTTGATGTTGTCCTCCAGATATTTCCAGGCCAGAGGTAAGGGTTCCGGCAATCTGGTATCCATATCTTTTTGACGTAATAGGTAGTTTCTTACCTGATTGTATCTGAAATGGTCATTATTTGACATGCCAAATTTTGTTTGTAGAGATTCAAATGGGATAATCCCAGAGGGGGAAAGAAATTGCTTAAAAATTGAAGACCCACATGTCTCCATCTAAAGTATGGTCCAGGGATGCTGGGATAAAACCGATCGTCTTCTGAAATAAGCTTGTAAAAAAAAAAAAAAAAAAAAATTCCTAAAGGCTTTTTGTTGTTTTTGTTCTCTATCACAACTTTAATACTTGGGCCGTAAATGAAGAGAAATCTCTGAGAGGGGTTAACCTAGTTTCAGGAACTAGTGTCACCTTAATGATATCATAAAGGTCATTTATGGCAAACTCTGGATCCTTCCAGGGAGAATGATATGTCTGTGATAGCCAGAGAGATAGAATTTAAAAAAAAAAGATGCCGTTGAGTAAAACTTTAAATTTGGTAGGTTAGCCCCTCCCGAGGAAAGTGGTAGTTGGAGGAGGGACATTCTAATTCTTGGTTTCCGGCCGTTCCAGATAAAATTTGAGATAAGTTTGTCCCATGATTTGTAGAGCGCCTTATTTAATTTTCCACAGAGACTGGGTAGTTCTGCAGACTAACCATTTGTTTCTTCCAAAAGTAGTTTCAGAATTGACCCTTAACCAGAGTGTTGAACTGCCAATGTTTTTCCCAGAGCATTCCAACAGGGGGACTATCTCCTGCACACCCTCGATGTGCACAGGATTTTGAGGTATTGTACCTCTCGGACTAAGGAGGTTTGAAAGTCAAACCAGCTGTTTGTAACCTTCGCTCCCAGTGCCAGGGCAAGGCTATTACGAAACAGACTCTTGTCTAGGTGGCTGGCTAACTGTATCCATCACATTTACCAGAAGTACAACAAAACCCTTCCGGTGGTGGTCAAGGGCCACTCCACCAGGAGTGTGGCCACTTCTACCACCTTTTTCAGGATGTGTCCACTGTGGACATCTATGCAGCGGCCACTTGGTCTTCGTCCATACCTTCACTAAGCATTACAGTCTAGACATTGCCTCTAGGTGTAGGGCTGGCTTTGGCCTTGCAGTTCTGCAAGGTCTTCTGTCTTGAACAGACTTTTAGTTGGCAGACATTTTCCTCCTCCCGAAACCTTGTTTCTGACTCATTCTTTTGTGTTAGACTGCTTTGTATTCAGTCCTATATGTGAAGACCTACTGCAGGAACCCTCTTGAAGTAAGATATAGCAGTTACGTAAGAATTTACCGTAATAGTAGATCTTCAAGAGAGGTTCCTGCAGTAGGTCTAGTTTCCCACTCACCTTTCCCCTTACTCTTGTGTTTTTTCTTTCCCTGTTCAGGTCTCTGGCTCTTCCCGGGCACAGGGTACCAGGAGTTTGTCACTCCTCTTTTCTGCTTCCTTTATCTAGGTCTCCGGTGGAAAAGAACTGGCGGGTGGGCGGGGGACCATCCGTTTTATAGTCACGTCAACGTTGCATCACCTGACGACAGGGGGTGGTCCCCGCTGACAATTGCTAGCTACACGTTTGCCATGCAGTCCTGACACCAGGGTGCGCAATCCTATATGTGAAGACCTACTGCAGGAACCTCTCTCGAAGATCTACTATTACGGTAAGTTCTTACGTAACTGCTATTTTTTCCTCCAGTTGGAGGTCTTTTATTAGGAGGTTAGGATTTTTTCAAATCTTAAATTAATCATTAATCTGTAATATTCTTAGAATTCTATTTCCATGGGTCTGCCTTTTCAGGCTCATAGGAAATCTAAGGAGTTTAGAACACTAGCAGTTAGCACAGGACAGCATTTGAAAAGTTGTCATGTGCAAAGAATTCCATCATTTGCATGTGTTCTATTCTCTCCGGGCAGTCCTACCGAGAAGGCTTACTGCAGAAAGTTATGAATACCTGAGTATCACTGGGAAGAAACAAGATTACTATGGTAAGTAATTTTTTCTTTCACCTCTCCCTTCAGACAATTTAACTTTATACTTTGCTTTTTTCAGAGGCTTGGCTTAAATGATTAACATTCCCACTGTAGAAGCAGAAAGTGACATAGGCTAATCTAATACCTTATGCATGTTTGGAATGACATCCACACAAAGGGTGAGAATTCCTATTCACAATACTTTTAAAAAGATGTTCAAGGAACATTTACAGTTTCCTGCATCTTCTACTGCAGTTGATAAGAAAATAGAGAAAAGATATTGGGTCACTAGGTCAGGATTTGAGTATTTTTACAATCAACCTCAGCTCAGAGGGCTTAATACAAACAGGAGACTATAAAAGGGCAAGAACCACTTTTTTCCTACATCTTATGTCTCCAGATTAGGATTCTATGAAATAGATGTCCTGGATAAGAGATCCTATTCTTCAGCCTCACTTATTAGGGAGGCTGCCTTTCTGAGTTACACAACTCACTACCAGGAAGCACTGTAGAAAGCAGTTCTTTCTGTGACAACATGTCCCCCGATGACAGGGCTGAACTAATGCTGCTGGTCAGATTTGGTCTGGACACAGCTAAAAAACAGCTGCAGATGGCAGTGGATGTGAATGACACAGCCCCAAGGGTCCTGGAAAATGCAGTAACCATGAGAAGGTACACAGAGTGAAGAACCACAGGTTTATCCATACATTTACAAAATAAAGCTTCTGACCTTCCCTTTGAGGGCACATCGCTCTTTGGTGACCAGAGTGATATACAGATGAGGTTGACAAAATAACTTTCAAAAGTTGGTTGAAGAAGAAAAGAAATCAAGAGGGTACTACAGTTTCTGTGGAAGGGGAGGTAAGAATGCATTGCTCCAAGGGGTTCTAATCATGGAAGGGGTTACAGAGCAAATGACAAGATGATCTAGCGAGCCCACCACAACCAGAATAAAATGCCTGACGAGCTACAGGTTGCCACCCCCAAATTCCAGTAGAGAGTTTCCTCTAACCATTTTCGCCAATGGCAGCCTATAACCACAGATAAATGGGTTCTGGAAATGGTGAAGGAGGGTCTCAGTCTTTTTTTCACAACACCCCAAAACGAAAGAAATTCAACTTTTCAAACCAAATTCAAAGAAAAATATTCAGCAGTTAAACCTGGAAGTTCAAAAACAGCCTTAGAGAAAGTACCAGCAAAAGAATTAGGAAAAGGATTTTTCTCAAGGTACTTTCTGACAAAGAATAAAAATCAGAAGAGTGGTGAACAATTCTCAACCTGCTGTGTCTGAACAGGCACATAAAAAATAGGTTAAAATGGTCACTTTACAGATAGTTATACTATTACTAAAGATAAGAGTCTGGTTTTCCTCTGTAGGTCTGAAGGATGCATTTTTCCACATATCGGCCTAAAGGTCTAAACTAGGTGAAAAATATGTTTAATAAGCAGATACAGTTGGAACAAGATTTGGCTCAATGTGCATTTCCCAGCCCCAAATCCCCCAAAAAAATGAAAAAAAATTAAAATGTTTTAAAATCATATGTATCCTCTTATTAAACCACCTCACTCCTTATAGATCTAAACTTGGTTCTTCTCAACTCATGAATGTGCATAAATATATTCACTGCCACCCAACAGAATGAAGCACTCTGTGATATAGGTATCACACTTTACTGTATGACAAACTGGAGTAAGTACCATTGGATTACCATTGAATTGCATTGAGTTTCTGCAGTATCCTGCAAGATGTTGCTGGCAGAAACTGTGATAAGAGTGCTTCATCCTGGTAGGCGGCACTGTGTGATAAAATTGTATCTATTTAATAAACTTTCAGTGCAATGATTTTGGTTAAAAGTTCACTACAGGTCAGCCTGGGAACGCAGCAATGGTGCTACTGCTTACTAGTCCAGTGACCTGTGTTTGGTGACGAGTGTGGATTATTGGGGCTGGCCGGGAGAGGAAGGATTGAGCATCCCAGGAATTGCTCTCCTTTCTTGGCGAGGGGGGATGTTGCTCCTGTTGCGTGACTACCAGCTGGTGGAGTTCAGTCAGTAGCATAATAGGGAGGGGTCACCGCCAAGCCTGTCACACATGCTTGTCGATGTTTGCATCCGCAACCACATAATTGCACGCTGGCACCCCAGGGGAGAAAATGGAGGTGGAGGAAAAAGACTGGCCATCCAGGCTGTTACCCTCCAGCAGGCCCTTGCGTGACCAGGTTGACTGGCCACCTACTTTAGATGATCCTGGGCAAATAGTGGATAACCATTAAGTCCGTGAGAAGGTTGGTGATAGAGCTGGTGGTGCCAGCGGGCAGACTCTGGACTGAGAAACCACTTGGTTGAAAAAATTTTTAGTACAAGTGATCTGGAACTTTGTCTCTTAAAAGTCAAAAGGGATGCTCTCCCAACTCTGCAGTTTAACAAGATCAGCACATTAATAACTACAGTTGCTTTACTGGATTAATAGGAAATGATGTGGGCCTAAGATGCCAGAACAGTAGAATATCACAAGTTTGCTTACTTGTGACTAATTGTGCTTCTGTTTACTTTTTAAGGAAACTGAACCAAAGCTATCTCCTAGTTGGAACCCCAAAATTGTGTATGAACCCCATCCACAGTTTGCACGCAATGTGCCGGAGGCTGCATCGTTTGACCCTGTACAGATTGGCACGCTAGTTGGTACAATGGAAGTTAGCCTGACACTGAAGCAAAATGAAGCAGTTCCTGGGGCTAAGGTACTCTGTAATGTTTTTTGTGACTTCAGTGATAGTTTTATACTGTGCTTCAGTCTGTATTTCTCCAGTTCTTTTTAGGTTGTTTTGAATTTAAGTTATTTTAGCTAATAGAATCATTCGGTTGAACCCCTCCAGCCTGAAAACCCCCAACAGTTTTAGTCCTGGCATTTTGTGCCGTGAGTATTTCCTTCCTATTAGCTGTGAGAATAATATCCACATGGGTAACACTGCCTGCTATTTCAGCCAGAAGAGAAAAAAGAATATGCCTTAATTTAACAGGCTAAGCTCTCGCGGCTGTCACAGATAGATGTAACTGCTTTGCTACTACAGATGACTGTTGCTTTTTTAAAAATGCTCTTTTACTGTGTTAAGTTTTTTGCTATGAGATGTAATATACTGAATAGCTGGTAATGTAACATGTGAGTTTGTCTGTAACTGGACCTCTGTAAGTTACCTGTCACCCTGTTTTAGCTTTCCTATATGAAAATATTAAAATAAACAAAACAAGTATACACTGTATTAATTCATTATCACATTTTGTAACCATTGTTATATTTGTAAATCTGTTTCAGTTGGATGTGGATGGACATATAGATTCTGTACATCTGTTCCTGTCTCCACGACATGTCCATTTACTTTTGGACATGATAGGAGCCATTACAGGGCCAGGTAAGCAAAATAATGCTAATATCATTTATCCAGTTGACTGTAATCAGTGTATTCTATCCCCAGGAATCCCTCACTGAGATATTTACACTTTATGCAGTCATCTCGGCCGTGAGTGATGCCTTGAAGACAGAACCTATGCAAATTTTCGAATTTAGAATGGTAGGTTCAAACTCTGCAGCTATGCTCAGCTCTAGCTGTCGCTCAGATCTGTTTCTGTGCCTGAAGTGAACTCTGGCAACAGCTGGGAAGTGAACTGTGGCAACAGTTGGTTCTCGAGTCGGGTTTTTATTATGTAGTTACATTAAAAAAAAAAAAAGTGTATTTAGTTTGTTTTCTCGATTACTCTGCATTTAGCTCAGTTTTCTGCAAATTAAGGTTTATCCAGTTCTTGTTTTGATACCTAGGAACCAGAGAATATCCTACTTGGCTACTGTTAGTATTTGACTAGTAAACCACATTCCTTTTGCAAAATGTTTCATGGTTTACTATTTCTAACTATCTGATTTATGGAGAACAGAACATTTTTTTATTATAGGAGCTGTGATTTGACCTTTGGCATAATTTCTTCAGTACAGGACCTGTTTTGTACTACTGGACTGTTGTATAATTTTTGGGGGCTCATTTTGATTATTTTAATGTTCTCTCTAATTGGTATGTCAGGGAGACCTTGTGAACCTTCAAAAAATTATGCAAATTGTGTTCAGCTCCTGGCAAGGCAGACTGTCACGAGCTTTGTTGAAAGTGTTTAGTTCCACAACATGACTTTATAGTCCTTATATACTTTATAGACTTCATAGTAAGCCCTGTCATATTTTTTTGCCCTAAAACCTCATTTAAAAGGGTAAACATTTTTAGAAAGAAGCACGGCTTCTCAGTCTTCCTCCATGTCCCCTAAAAGTAATTAAAAAAGGTCTGTTAGGGTGGTCCCAGCTATGGTGGAAAGCACGCTTCTGAAGGGTCCATTTCCTGATGTACAACAGCAAATAATGTAATAGGTGACAAGAAAAAAAGAAAAAGCTGCAGAGCCATCAGAAAGGCTTGGTAAAAGATGGTTCAGATGTCAGGGTGTCCAAACGGGGGAACCCCGAATCCATGATGTTAAAAATAAAAGAGGCTTAGAGCAGGCACTGGAGATGGAGTCTGCCGACAATAAATAATGTTACTGCCACTCCTCCTGCACGGAGAAAGGAGCAGGCAGATGGCACAGAAAAAATGCCCTCATCAGAGGACATACTAAAAATGTGGCAGTTTTTCCAGGTGGTCCAAGCCATGGGAAACTTCAATAACATACCTGCCACTCCTTCCCCAGACTCAGGTTTCAACTTATCTGCCTGCAGAGGAGAAGGAAAAATATTATGTGCATATGCAGGACTGTGACCCCATGGAGTTAGACGGCACACACGAGCCAAGATTTTGAACCTCCTCCAAGGCAAAGTGAGGATTACTCATCATTTTCCTCATTTGTGAGACAAAGGCTGATATTCTTTGATTCTATGATCCTCACGCTAGAAACAGATGTGGATGGAGAGGATGATGATTTTATGGACATGCTGGGAGTAGCTCCTTCAAGAAGGCTCTCACTGTACTTCCCATACATAAACACTTAAAAAGCCATAGCAAAATCATGGCTGTAGCCACTGACAAAAAAAATGAGAGAAAATATCAGGTGGACAAGCAAGGAGTGGAATATCTCTATGCCCATCCTGATCATTATGGGGTGGTCCAGACTGCCACTTGTGAGAGAGGAAAAATCACTATCTGTGCAGCCCCCTGAAAAACACTTTAAAAAAAAAATTAGATACTATGGTAAAAAAAAGTTTATACAACAGCTTCCCTGCTTATTAGGCAGGCAGTTTATAGCACAGTACTAGAAAGCACTTTGGCGCACAATTCTGGCACTAGCAGAAACAGCAGAAGATGGTTTGGCGCAGGATCTGGTTGCTACAGCAATGTTAGTGTAGATGTCACAAAATGTAAATCCACACTGCAGTGGACACTAATGACACTACTCTACTCTACTGCCAGAGTTGTCTCATGCAGTGTCCTTTAGAAGGTTTTCCAGGTTGAGGACTACCATCCTTTCCCAGGATACTCAGATCAATGCCATGGATTTCTCCTTTGAGGGAAATTCATTATTTGGTGACAAAACAGAGGCCTGCATGAAAAAAAGTGGATGAATACAAAACTACTTTATTTACTTATGTAATTGATTCACCAGGAAAGGCACACTGAGCAAAACGATGCTCTTCTCCAGGTGCGACCTGGGGGAAGGATACATGGGGAGGATAACACGCAGGTTATCACTTGACAATAAACAGTTATGCAGAAGAGAATGGAATACTTGATTACCACATACAGTCAGCTAAAAGCATATACCAGAGGAATACATACATGCATGCATGCATGCATGCATACAAATAGTTTACAGTACAGATTATATATAAGCCAGCTTCCAGGGATAGGGTGGTACCGCTGGTCAGACAGAGGAAATTTGGGGTGGAGGGGCATAATTTATTGGGTGCAGGTACAGTTTACCGTGAGGTAGTTTGCCATTGCAGTTGATAGGGAATGGGTAGTAGAAGAGTGACAAATTTGAAGGGGGAAAACATTTCAGAGTTTTGGGAATCAGTGCGAGAAGGCTGTTTGTCCGACAGAGGTCTTTCGTCTGGGAATATTTAGTAGCTGGGTGTCAAGGGACCGGAGGGCGTGAGGGGGGGAGGGGGCCGACAACTGTAGGGAGGAGAGGTAGGAGGGGAGGATGCTAAGCCAGAATTTAAAGACAAACTTGGAGCAGTGCAGTTGTCGGTGATTTTCTAGTGATGGGAAGGCGAGGGAGTAGTAGAGGTCACAGTGGTGAGTACAGGGGGCCATCAAGGGTGAAGCGGCAGAAAGCATTGAAGAGGGGGTCTAGTTTAGATAAGATGGATTTTGGTGCTGCACTGTAGACTGTGTCACAGTAGTCAAAGGAAGGGAGGATCATCTTCTACACTAGTTCATGCCTAGCCGAAAGGTGGAGGCTAGGGCGGTTCCTGTAAAGGGCCTAGCTTGGGGCATAGTTTTTAAGATTGCATCAGTGTGGTCCGAGAAAGTGAGGCTTCATCGGTGCCATACCCCTAGATACCGGAGAAGGAAGCCACGTCCACCAGGGTTGTTCCGTCCAGAGTGGAAGGGGAGGGAGGGAGGGAAGTCGGGCTAGTCACTGTCTTGAGCCAAAGGACATGGTGACAGTTTTTTTAGCATTGAGAGAGAGCTGGTGCGACCTGAACCAAAGTTGAATTTTACTGAAGTCTGTCTGGAGGTTGGATGCTACTTCTTCCGGTGAGGTGCCGGTGGCGAATAGGATGGTGTCATCCGCATACATGTGAATAGATGAAGCTGTGCATATTTGAGGCAGGTTGTTGAGGAAAATGGAGAACAGGATGGGACCAAGTACTGACTCTTGAGGGACACCAATAGTTATGGGGAGGGGGGAGGAAATGGCATCTGCAATTTTTACTGATTGTATTCTTACTGAGAGGTAGGCACTGAACCAATTAGTGGCTGTGATAGTGAGGCCTGCATCCGAGAGGCTTGTTAACAGCAAGGGGTGGGAGACGGTGTTGAAAGCTTTTGCCAGGTCGACAAATATTGCTGAGGAGATCTGTCCTCTATCCATTCCGGAGAGGATAGTGTCAGTGAGTCTTAAGAAGGAGGATGCAGTGGAGTGGCCCTTTCTGAACCCAGGCTGAAATGACGTGAAGAAGTTTGAGTCGGAGAGAAAGGAGGTAAGTTGGTTGAGTACCAGATGTTCTTGTAGTTTGGCAAGGACTGGGAGGAGAGAGAGATCGGGCAGTAGTTTGAAGTGGAGGAGGGAGGCCCCCTTTAGGGAGAGGGATAACCACTGCATACTTCCAGGCCTGTGGGACAGCAGCAGTGGTAAAGGAGAGGTTTAGGAGATTGGCAAGAGGTGTTGCTATGGCTGGTGCAGAGAGGTGAAGGAGTTTTAGTGTCCAGCCCGTCGGGGGAGGTATCTTTAGATGGGTTTAGAGCCATTAGGGCCTCGAGGGCTTCAGTTTGTGTGATAGGTTGCAAGGAGAAAGTTCAAGGCCCTAGCGTGTTCGGGGCTTCTGCGGTATGGTCGAGTGGAGCAGTGGGGGGCAGGGAGGAGAGGAGAGTTGAGGCACAAGAGGTAAAGTATGTGTTGAACTCTGCAGCCACTGCCCATGGGTCAGAGAGGAGTGAGTTGTTAACTTTTAGGAGCGGTGTTGAATTTGCAGCCGGAGGGGAGAAGAGGGAGTGGATGACCTTCCAGAACTTGAAGGGGCTATTTAGATTTGACTGGAGGGAGGAGTTGAAGTATTCCGCTTTAGCGAGCCGAGTTGCTCTGGTGCACTTGTTACGCAGCACTCTGTACTTGGTGAAATCTTGTGGGAGGCGCTAAGATTTATGCAACGCCATGCTTTATTGATGGCATTTTGGCAGGCTATAAGTTCTGAGTGATCCAAGGTAAATGGTTGCCGAGTACCCTAGAGCGACGCAGTGGGCATGTGTATTCCAGATATTGAGGAATGTGTCATGGAAGTGTGTTAGGGCAACGTCAAGTGGAGCAGAGTGATGTAGGAGTTGTTCAGTTTCCAAGGGCTAGGTCTTCAAGCATGGAGGTAAGGTTGAGGGATTTATAGGACCGTTGGATTAGAAACCTGGGGGCAGATGTGGGGCGGTGAATTTTCCTGAGCAGGTAAATAATGTGGTGGTCACTCAGGGCATCAGGGAGCAGACCAGCTTGAATGACCCAGTGGGGTGGGTGGTGAGTGCCCAGTCTATAAGTAAGTGGCGTTCAGACTTGGGGTTTAGGCGGGTGGGCTCAGTGATGGATTGTGACAGGTTTAGTGCTGAGATGGCAGTACAGGTTTTGTTGAGGGAATGAGATAACCAGTTGTGGTTAAAATCCCCCATAATATACAATTTCCCCTTCGAGGTAAGGGAGAAGATTTGCGTGAGTAGGTCGGGGACAGAAGATACAGGAGTGCCCGGCCAGCAGTATACACCGGCTATGTAAATAGGGAGTGAGAAGGGTAGATCCAGTTCAACCAGTAGAAGTTCATGGGCTTTAGGTTCAGACTTTGCTATAACTACAGAGAAGTGTAGTTCAGTCTTAGCACAAATGGCCACACCTCCGCCTCTGCTAGCCCTGTTCTGGTGGGTCATGGCGTAACCTGGGATTGAGACCGAGGGCATAGAGATATTTTTGTTTATCCATGTCTCGGACAGGATGAAGATGTCGGGGGCATAGTGGGACGCAAGTACCTGGAGGGAGTCGAGTTTGGGGACTAGGCTTCTTATGTTTAGGTGCAAAAGGCACAGGCCACGAGGAAGGGAGCTGACACTTGTGAATGTGGTAGAGGACGAGGTAGGTGGGGGGCCCGGTGCATTTAGCAGGGTGGGGGTATGGTGAGGACCAGGGTTTGGATGTATGTCCTCTGCTGTGAGGAGCAGAAGGGCAATAGTAAGGTAGTGTCCTGTAGGTTGTAGCCACCAATACATGGTTGAGCGCCGTCTTGTGCGAGTGCGCGGGCGGCTGTAGTAGGTACTATGGGATGTAAGTAGTTGTAGAATTATCCAAGTGTGCGAGGGATGGAAGAGGAAGGGGCAGGGACGTACGCTTGAGTGGATCCACGTTGGGTAGAGGGCAGTGGTGGTTGAATAGTTTGGTAGGTAGTGGGACCTTGTAAGATCGAGCAGGATTGGAGTTTGAAGTTTAGGGGATGTTTTTGATAAGTTGGGGAGGAGTAGTGGGTGGCAGATGATTAGGATAGCAAGGGGGGGTAGGTAGTGTAGCATAGGGGGCATGGCTGGTGGCATGCAGCGAGCAGTGCTCTAGCAGCTTAATGGAAGATGGGGGGGGGGAGAGAGTGAAGGAAGAAAAAGTCTGAGCTGAGCACTGGCTGAGGTAACTAAAAAGCCAGAAGCTAAAACAATGACCTCTGGTGACTGATTTATATAAGGAGCAGATGGAAAACCAGGGAGATAGCAGTTTGAGTCTTGCGAGGCTGGCCGCTATAAATATAATATCAGCTAAGGGTAGGGGAGGGTATTGGGGGGTGGAGAGCAGTAACTAGCTTGCCTGGAACAGCTGCGTAGTGGAGAACTGCTGCCGGAGCATTTGTGAGCTTTTGCCGTACGTGGGTAGTTCGGGGGGGTTGGGGAGGGCACTTCCTACACAGCCTTCGCGACCTGGGACCCTCGGTGGATCTTTCAGCTGTGGAGACAGAAGGAGAGGTAAGAATATTTATACAGCCCAGATAGGTAGGGCACAATAGATTAGCATACGAGGCAGCAGCACTGAGAAATTTACAGTTCTGATGCAGTTTAACCTTAAGTCCGTTCTGGCTTAGTTTTAGCAAGACTGCATTGAGTTTCCTAGTCTGCGTTTAACGTAGAGCAATGATATTGTAGTCTGAAGTAGGTCTGATTAGATATTCTATGAATTCGTTCATAAACCAGTAAAAATACAAATATTAATATTTATTCACTAAAAAAACCACCTACAGCTTAATCTGGTTCAAGGTCAGTTGGAATTCATCTATATCCCCCTCCCCCGGGTCGTGCCTGAAAATGGGCAGGATTTGTCTAGTGCACTTACCCGGTCAACAAAAACTAAATAAATATCCTAGTCTGAGCTGCACAGAACAAATTCAGTGTAGAAGCAGAACGAAATTCAGTGTAGAAGCAGAACAAATTCAGTGTAGAAGCAGTTAACAGCATTAAATATCCAAGGCTGGGCTAGATATGTTACAAGTGCTACTAATTCATGGCACCAGTACAAATATTACTGTTTAAATATCAAAGTATGAGCTGCACAGTAGGAGATTAATTTGTTGCAGCACAGCTGGCTTCCAGTAGTTCAGCCGCGCCTAGCATTAAGGCCCTGAGGTAAGCTCACTAAACTTGGGCACAGAACAGTGGATCTTAAACAGTGATTAAAAGTATTTTTAAAAGTATTTAACCCTATATAGAAAGCACTGTGTCCTCTTAAGGCTCCGATCGGAAAGTGCTGAAAGCTATGCTGAGATGATATGCAGTCCAAGTTAAAGACTATCTCCATTGTTGTGGCGACATAAATCAAATTAAAAATGGCGCCACAACTACTGTACTCATGCATTGAACTAACTTGCCTGGAACAGCCGCGTGGTGGAGAACAGCTGCCGGAGCGTTTGCGAGCTTTTGCCATACCTGGGTAGTTCGGACTCGGAGCGTAGGGGAGGGCACCTCCTACACAGCCCTCACGACCTGGGACCCTTGGTGGATCCTTCAGCTGGAACAGCAGCATGGTGGAGAACAGCTGCCAGAGCATTTGCAAGATTTTGCCGTACCTGGGTAGTTCGGGGGGTGGAGGAAGGCACTTCCTACACAGCCCTCGTGACCTGGGACCCTCGGTGGATCCTTCAGCTGGGTAGTTCGGGGGTGGGGGAGGGCACTTCCTACACAGCCCTCGTGACCTGGGACCCTCGGTGGATCCTTCAGCTGAGTTACTTTCAAAAGTAACAATAAGGAAACTGCTTCTACCCTCCTACAGGTCATACGGAAGGGAAGAGGAGGCAGAGGCAGGGGATATTGCCCCAGAGCCTATGTCTCTTACACCCCTTATGAGTACCAGTCACAAAGATGTTACTGTAGTGAAAGGGGGAAAGAGGGCTTCCAGGTGTAATGTTGCATTTCCAGCACCTAAACTGCAGCCGAAACAAAACCCTTGACAGTTTTGTACAGGTCGCCCAACCATTGTCAGTGGGAGGGAGACTGGCACACTACTTCCAGGAATGGGTTAACATTGCTACAGACAATTGGATGTTGGAAGTAGTGGCTGTGGCAGTATCTGCAGTTCAAATACATTCCAAACCTGCAGAAACACACTAGCTCACTCTCCCACAGAAAAATGTCTGCTGGAGCTGGAAGTCATACAGCTGTAAATATCAAAAACTATAGAAACAGTCCCTGCTTCTCAGTGGGGCAGAGGCCTAGTCTCAAGATACTTCCTGACTCAGAAGAAAAATGGGGAGTGGCAACCCGGTTTAGACCACAGATTCCTCAACAATTCTAACATGGTCACACTAAGAACAGTGATACCATCTTTGCAGAATGATTATTGGCTGAGATCCTGGATTTAAAAAGACACATATTTTCATATTCTAGTCAGACAGTCTCACAGAAAGTACCTCAGATTCAAACTGGGGAATTGCCAGTACCAGTTCACAGCTCTCCTATTTGATCTCACTCCAGCTCAAAGGGTTTTCACAAAGTGCCTGGCTGTAGTGGCAGCACATCTGGAGAAAAAGCTTGATGGTTTTCTCCTACCTGGACGATTGGCTAGTCTCAGGGAAAACAGAACAAGAGGCAAGGTGCTCAGTTCAGTTAGTGAAAAGCACCTTGGAGTAGCTGTGATTCCTTATTGACCCTCAGAAGTTCCAGCTGAAGCCTGTTTAAGTACTGGACTTCATAGGAGTAGCGCTAAGCACCTTGCACGGGAAAGCTTTCCTTCCGCAGGCCAGAGTTAAAGCTTTGATAGCAACAGCGGAATCACCGCAGATCAACCAAGACCTACAAGAGTCTTTCTACAGTGGCTAGGTCACATGGCCACATCCACAGTTGTGGGGCCAGGTTCCAAATGAGAGATACCTAGTACCACTTAAGGGACAACTGGCCCGAAAGATGGGATCCACTTTCAAGGCTAGTGCTAGTGACAGGAGCACTAGTCAGTCAATCAATCATCTCTATTTAACCAGGTGGAACACTAGTGACTAGTGGAGTCATTACAGTGGTGGAAGGAAGAAAGCAACCTGCCCTCTGCAATCCCCAACAAGTGTTCTTACTACAGATGCCTCACTCCTGGGGTGGGGCACCTGCAGGACCTCACAGTGAGTGGCAAATGGAGACCACAAGAGTCACTAGAACACATAAACTTCCTGGAGCTCAGAGCAGTACTGCTACCAATGCAGTCTGTCTCCTCCCAGCTACAGGGTCAATCTGTCCAAATCAGGACAGACAGTGCCACAATAGTGTATTACATAAGGAGGGAGGAACAAGATCCTCAAAACTGTCTACAGAGGCAGTGAGGATCTGAGACCTGGCATATTCCATAAAGGCAAACATATTTGCAGTGCATCTTCCAGGCAGAGGTAACGTCCTGGCAGAATCAGCCAGGGAAATCACAAATGGGCCTTAAACCAGCAGGTTCTGGCCACAGCATTCAGAAGGTGGGCACTCCTAAAATAGACCCGTTTGCTTCTTGGGAGAATCATCAGCTCCCACAGTTTTGTTTCAGACCACCAGCCAGGGGAACAGTCCCTGTGGATGCTCTGGTACTGGACTGGACAGGGAAGGTTCTGTATGCCTTCCTGCCATTTCCACTCATTCAGGAGGTACTCCTGAAACTCAGGAGGGAACCTGCAACAGTGATCATGATAGCTCTAGACTAGGTCAGACAGATCTGGTAATTGATTTTTTTTGGTCCTGTCCAACAGGAATACAAGCAGCCTTCCACTCAGTTACAGTCTGTTGACTTTGTCCTAAGGGGAAGAATAACATTCCAGATGCAAGGACCCTGTGCCTGATGGCATGGTTCTTGAGGAGTTAGAGTTTTCAGGATTGGATATCTCAGAAGAATTCCTGGAGGTGCATACGTTTTCAAGAAACCCATTACTAGAAAAGCTTATTCCTCTAAATGGAAAATATTTTCTTACTAGTGTGCTCCCAGGAAACTAAACCCAACAGAGGTAGGATTGCTTATAGTTCTGCAATACCTAGGATACCTGCAATCACTAGGCCTACGGCCTTCAACTTTAAAGGTGTACTTATCAGCATCAGCATACATATCAGCTGGCAAGGAAAAGACTTTGGCCTTGTCACAAACCCACTCATCAGGTCAGCCCTCTACTCCCAAAGTGCCAACCTCTGAGCGTAGAATTGTGAACAGTGAACAGAACAAAGGTAACCCTCTTGTTTGTTTTGTGGGTTCGAGTCACCTTAGTCCCAAGTTCTGGAGGGATTCAAACCTCTTTTTAGCGTACCCAATTGTCAGGCTCAGATAATTCCATCTTCGGGGGGCCAGATATCTTTGCCTATGGGCACCTAACCAGGTATTTCAAAAGGAACCCTTAGAACTCTATGCAAGACCTAGAGAACTCTTATCTGTTTCCCAGTTTGGTACCACAGTAAGCTTATACACAGTGTCAACTATAACCATCTAAGCTTCACTTATATAAAAAGAAGTTTCAAGGCACACCAGGCAGTTTCTGTTTTAAAATATATATCTGTACTTTGAAATAGGTAAAATAGGAAAACAGTGAAGTACAGAACAAGTTATCCCCACGCAGTGCAGTCTTAAAAACAAAACAGGTTTTAAAGTGCAAATTCCTACAATACATACACTCAGACTGGTCTTATCTAAGGTCTCCTTACTTCTTAATCTTTCAGTGTTTTGTTGTTCCTCTTTTCTCAGTCAGAAAATAATGTCCGTCTGTGAGGTCTGCTCAGTATCTTAAAAGCAGTCTTGAGCCGGCCTTCTCTTTGAGGTCATGTAACTCCGCCTTGGTGTATTAAAATTTATATTTTATAACACAGGATGTCCTAATAATATATTTTAACAAAATAGGTGACCAATGAATCTCCTCTCTCCCTGTGACTTGTCAAAACTGGTCTGTGATCTGCTTCACCCAGACATCAAAGCCTCTTTGATGTAATTCTGGCTTCCTTAGACAACACCCCCCCAACACATGCATATTAGACTTCTTGAACCAGTTTGCGATCTGTTTCCCACAGACATCAAAGTCTCTTTGATGTAAACACTGTCTATCTTGGGAGACACCCCAACCATGCATATTCTCCTTCCTTTATGACACCTAGTGCATATTAAAGGATTTCCCTGAGGACGTCATGAATGGATATTTTATTTACTGGGCTTCAAAGAAAACTTAAAGTAATTGCAGTTCAGATATCTGCAGTTTAATCTACCTCCTGTCCTTTGAACATATCCCTGGGGGGTTTGATGTGTCAATTTCAGCAGACAGTATCTTCTCCTGACAGACACTCCCTTACAAATTTTATAGTGCAGAAAAAATATCATATTGAAATAGAGAACCAGCTGTCCACGTGCCACAGTCCTCCCCATCTAGACTGAATTTGGGGGGGTCTATCCCCTGCATGGGATGAGCTTCTCAAATCAGTTCAGTCCTCATACACACGAGACAGCCCATCTGAGTTCTGATTGGTCGCTCCAGCCCTGTGTAGAATGGTCATGTCATATCCTTGCAAAGCAAGACTCCATCTTAGCAGTTGACCATTGTTTTTCCCCATCTGCGTCAGCCAAACCAGGGGGTTGTGGTCAGTCTGCACCACAAAATGCTGCCCATACAAGTATGGCTCCAATTTCTTTAGGGCCCACACTATGGCAAGATACTCCTTTTCCACCGTGAAGTATGCTTGCTCCCTGGGAAGTAACTTTTTACTCAGGTAGGCTATTGGGTAATCTCTCACTTGGCTGGATGTCTGACTCAGTACTGCCCCAATACCCATGTCTGAGGCATCAGTCTGAACTATAAAAGGTTTGCTTTAGTCAGGACTTGTCAAAACAGGAGCACTGCACAGTGCCTCCTTTAGTTTGGAAAAGGCTTCCTCACAGGCTGGGCCCCAGGTAATTTTCTTGGGCATCCTTTTCTTTGTCAGGTCAGATAGGGGAGCAGCTAGGGCACTGTAATCGGGTACACATTTTCTATAATACCCTGCTGCCCTGAGAAAACTCCTGACCTGCTTCTGAGTTTCTGATCTGGGCCATGCCTGGATTACCTCTATTTTTATTTGGTTAGGACGGAGCTGTCCCTGGCCTACCACATGCCCGAGGTATGGTACCTAACCCATGGCTACCTGGCACTTCTTGGCTTTGACAGTGAGCCCGGCCCTCTGTATCCTGCCCAGCACTTCCCTAAGGTAGGACGGGTGTTCCTCCCAGCTGGTACTAAAGATGGCGGTGTAATCCAGGTACGCCACGGCGTACTCCTCAGCGCCATTTAACACCTGGTTCACCAACCTTTGGAAAGTGGCCATGGCGTTCTTCATTCCGAAAGGCATTACTTTGAACTCAAATAAGCCTATCGAAGTGATGAAGGCTGACCTCTCCCTAGCTCTGTCAGTCAGCTCTACGTGCCAATACCCCTTTTTCAGGTCATTGATCGTAAGGTAGGTCGCCCCTCCCAACTTGTCCAGGAGTTTGTCTGTCCGGGGCATCGGGTGGGTGTCTGACTTCGTGACTGCATTCAGTCCACAATAGTGTACACAGAAACGAGTCGCGCCATCTGGCTTGGGTACAAGGACTGCGGGTGAGGCCCAGGAACTGTGGGATCTCTGGATTACCCCTAAATCCAGCATCTCCTCCACTTCCCTCCTAATTTCCTTTTGGACAGCCTCTTGACACCTGATATGCTGTCCGCCATATGAGCGTCTGTGTGCCTGTCTCCACATTGTGTGTCACTAAGGGGTTAGTCCAAGCTTGGCGCTAAACAAGGGGGCAAAGTCTGCTAAACCCTCCCTTACTTTCTGGATCTGGCCCGGGGTCAGCTGGGGAGACAATTTTACTGCCTCCACAGAGGACTCCCACTTACTCTCTTCCAGCAAGTCCAGAAGGGGGTCTCCTTTGTCCGTCCTCTCCCGACTACACTGCAAACACCATGTCAGCCCCTATTTGCATATGGCTTCATCATGTATTGACATGGTACATCCTTTCTGTCTGTCCTACGGTCAGGTAACTCCACAATGTAGTTCACGTCATTTACCTTCCTAATCACTTTATGCGGTCCTGCCCACTCAGCCTGCAGCTTGTCTTTCCGGACCGGAATAAGGACCATGACTTCCTGACCTACCATGTACGAGTGAGCTCTGGCTCTGCGGTCGTACCACACTTTTTGTTTCTGTTGTGCAGCTGCCAGGTTGCTCTGGGCTGTCCCCATAAGCTCCTTCAGCCTTTCCCTAAACCTAAGGACGTAATCCACAATGGGAGTTTCCTGGGTGGTGTGCTTGCCTTCCTGTCCTCCCGGATCAAGTCTAGGGGCCCATGTACCCAGCGTCCATATAAGAGTTCAAAGGGGGAAAATCTTGTCGACTCTTGGGGCACCTCCCTGTGTGCAAACAACAGATGGGGAAGGTATTGCTCCCAGTCCCTCCCATGCTATTCAGCAAACGCCCGGAGCATTGACTCTATGGTACCATTGAATCGTTCCACAAGTCCAGTTGGCTTGTGGATGATACGGTGTCGTGCATCTCTGCACCACCCCACACTTCTCCCATAAACATTTCATCAGGTCCGACATGAAGGAACCCCCTTGATCGGTGATTACCTCTTGCGGAAACCCAACACAGGAGAAAATCCCAAGTAAGGCATCTGCCACTTCGTCTGTCCTCAGAGAGGATAGGGTGACTGCCTCTGGGTACCGGGTGGCATAATCCACCACAGCCAGGATGAATCTCTTCCCTGAGGAGCTGGGGGAATTTAAAGGCCCCACAGTATCTGTTCCCACCCTCTGGAATGGCTCGTCCACTATGGGCAATGGAATCAGGGCGGCTTGGGTTTTCTTGCCCGCCTTCCCTATTTCTTGGCACCAGTAACAAGACCTGCAATACTTCTTCACCTGCTGGGTGAAGTTAGGCCAGTAGAAATTCCAGGCCAACTGCTGCGTTGTGCGCACGATTCCCAGATGTCCAGACAAGGGAATATCATGTGCAATCTTGAGCAACTGCTCACGTTACCCTAGGGGAATGACAAAGCTGTCTGTCTAGCATCCCTCCCCCCTCTGTCTGTACTGCCTGAGTATACACAAGTCCATTTTCCCAATAAACCTTATGTCTGCCATCACCTTCCTGTGTGCAGTCCGAGTCTGCCCAAGCCTTCAGCTTCTCTAAACTAGGGTCACTCCTCTGAGCAGCTGCAAACCCCTCACACAGTCCCAAGGCATGGGACAGGTCCCCTTCAGTCGCTAAACTAGAGTCCCTAGCGCTAGCGTCAGGGCCCTCAGGATCACTGTCAATCCCAACACTCTGACAAGGGGTCACCCCTCCCTCTTTGGAGTAACCCTCTGTAGCTGTGTGGTTACTGGCTACTGGGGAAATTTCTACCCCTTTTTTATCAGTCTCCCCATCTGGAGACACAGGCTGGGGAACCAGCCTCTCAGTGGTTTCAATGCTGGTTTCTGTGGGGTTCAGGGAACTACAATTTTCCCTTGCCGCTTGGCTGCGGATAACTGCACATACCATCCCCTGCTGGAGATTGTTACCCAGGATCACATCCACTGCTAATGTTTTGGCTACAGCCACCTGTGCACAGTCCCTCCTGTTTCACCCCAGTCCAGGAGAACACTGGCCAGTGGCAATGTTTTCTCTTCACCCATGAACCCTTGGACAGTGACGTATTTATTGGGTATAAGCTGACCAGGCTGGACCAGATCCCCTTTTACCAATGTCAGGGATGCCCCTGTGTCCCTTAACCCCTGCGTCTGTACACTGTTCACCATGACTGGGTGCATGTGTTCCCTCATATTCACTGGCATGCTTCCAGGGACACACAAACAACCCACTTCTTTTCTAGCACCCGGTTGTGTATTATGGCTTGCCTTTTTGGGACACTGTCTGGCAATATGCCCAGTTTCACACAACCAACATTCAGTTCTTCTCTCAGAGAATCTTTTCTCTGAAACCTGGGGGCTAACTGGTTTCGGTGGAGGCAGTGAGGGTTTTAGCTGCCCTGAAGGCGCACTTTTCCCTTTCTGCACTGCCACGCCCACCCCAATTGCTCTCAGAGCAGGTCTGCTCTTGGCATAGCAGTCCGAGAGTTCAGCATTCTCTTGCACTGTTTTTGGATCTTGGTTCTCTAGCCAGGTTTTTAGCTCTGCTGGGCATGCCCAGTAAAACTGTTCTAATAAAATCACATTTTCAATTTTATCAACAGAGTTTGCCTCAATTCTTCCCACCAACGTTTTAAAAACTGATGTTGTTTCGTGGATAGCTCATATCAGGGCTTCTCCTGAGCTTATGGAATTTAGCTCTGTATGATTCAGCAGTTAATTCAAACATTTTTAACAGTGCAGCTTTTAGCTTGCTGTAATCATTGCTGTCCTCATTGTCCATTTGACCCAATGCATCCCAAGCTTTTCCGGTAAGTAGAGGGGATAGCTGGAAGCTCCAGGACTCTCTAGGAATTTTAGCCTGAATACAAACTTTTTCAAAAGAATTTAAGAAGTCATCCATGTCCTCCCCCTCTTTAAACTCGGCTGTTAATTTGGAGTTCAATTTGTAACCCAGTCCTGCAGTCCGAGTTAAACCCAAGCCACTTACCTGTTCTGGTGCCGCTGGTAGGAGTCGTATCTTCTCCAGTTCGTGCTGCCACTGGTGCTCCTCTCTCTTCTCCTCTGCAGCTCACTGGCGTTCACGCTCCTTACGGTCTGCCTCCCTCTGTTGTCGCTCTGCCTCTCACTGTTCTTTTTCTGCCTCTCGGCATTCTCGCTGTGCCTTCTCTTCTGCAGCTCGCTGGTGCTCACGCTCCTCAAGGTCTGCCTCTCATCTCTCTCACTCTCTCTTCTCCTGGAACTCCAGCTCCTCCGCAACTCAGTTTGCAGTCTGAGTACTTCCGGATTCAGGATACTGGTGACCATCCCCTTCTGCTGCTGTGGCCCTTCACTGACAGTGGCCCTGCTGTCTTTCTCACCGGACCTGGACACAGCACTGGCCGCTAGCCCTGCCACACTCAAGATTTGGTCCTTTTCAGTCACGGTCGATGACTCGCTGTTCTGGGTATCTGCTACCATCAGGGCCTCTATGAGGGTCTGCTTTTTGGCTGTCACCTTGAACGGTACTCCTCTGTCCCCGCACAACTGCTTTAAGTAATCTACAGTGTGCCTGCAATAGTTGGAAGTCATCTTTCCTAACTACTACTACTCTGACTGGCACTTAGAGAAAAAAATAAAAGGGTAGGAACTTGACTGTAAGCCAAGGGATATAGTTCTGTTTCCGTTTGAAATAAAACACTGCCTTTCTTTTTTCCAGGTGAGCTGAACAGTCTCAAGCTGACCCACTGAACAATAAAGCTTATACCACCAAACTTTATGTGCCACCACTGCCAACCAATCTGTCACAACCCCACTCAGCAGGTCAGCCCTCTACTCCCAAAGTGCCAACCTGTGAGATTAGGATTGTGAACAGTTTAACAGAACAAGGTGACCCTCTTGTCTGTTTTGTGGGTTCGAGTCACCTTTGTCCCATGTTCTGGAGGGATTCAAACTGATAACCTCTTGTTAGAGTACCCAATTGTCAGGCTCAGATAATTCTGTCTTCGGGGGGCCAGATATATTTTTCCTATGGGCACCTAATCAGGTATTACAAAATGAACCCTTAGAACTGTATGCAAGACCTAGAGAACTCTTATCTGTTCCCCAGTTTGGTACCACATTAAGCTTATGCACAGTCTCAACTGTAACAATCGTAGCTTCACTTATAAAAATAAAAAAGAAGTTTCAAGGCACACCAGGCAGTTTCTGTTTTTAAAATATATATCTTTACTTTAAAATAGGTAAAATAGGAAAACAGTAAATACAGAACAAGATATCCCCACACATACAGTTTTAAAAACCAAACAGGTTTTAAAGTGCAAATTCCTACAATACATACACTCAGACTGGTCTTATCTAAGGTCTCCTTACTTCTTAATCTTTCAGTGCTTTGTTGTTCCTCTTTTCTCAGTCAGAAAATAATGTCTGTCTGTGAGGTCTACTCAGTATCTTAAAAGCAGTCTTGAGCCGGCCTTCTCTCTGAGGTCATCTAACTCCGCCTTGGTGTATTAAAATTTATATTTTATAACACAGGATGTCCTAATAATATATTTAACAAAATAGGTGACCAATGAATCTCCTCTCTCCATGTGACTTGTCAAAACCGGTCTGTGATTTGCTTCACCCATACATCAAAGCCTCTTTGATGTAATTCTTGCTTCCTTAGACAACACCCCCCCCAACACATGCATACTGGATTTCTTGAACCAGTCTGCGATCTGTTTCCCACAGACTTCAAAGACTCTTTGATGTAATTACAGGCTATCTTGGGAGACACCCCAACACATGCATATTCTCCTTCCTTCATGACACCTAGTGCAAATCAAAGGATTTCCCTGAGGATGTCATGAATGGATATTTTAGTTACTGGGCTTCAAAGAAAACTTAGCAAAGTAATTGCAGTTCAGATATCTGCAGTTTAAACTACCTCCTGTCCTTTGAACATATCCCTGGGCAGTTTGATGTGTTAATTTCAGCAAGACAGTATTTTCTCCTGACAGACACTCCCTTGCATATTTTATATTGCAGAAAAAATATATTGAAATCAGAACCAGCTGTCCATGCACCACAGGCCTCACAACTCATGTTAAAAGGTTTTTCAAAGGCCTGAATCATTTGTACCCACCAGTGAGGGACCCTATTACACCCTGGCACCCCAGCATGTGCCTCGCCCAGCTCATGGAGGCTACTTTTAAGCCTGTGGAAACTGTTGACCTGAAGTATGTCACATGGAAAATCATAATCTTCCTGGACATAAGTCTCCACCACTCATTCACACTAGTGGGATTAGCGCCGGAGGCACTAAGACCCATCGGGAGCAAACTTTTTGCTGGAGGGTGTGAGGCAGGCGCCCCGTGAGACCTGGCATGTGAGCAGCGGCTCAGCGGTAATGACCATCTCGGCGGCGACCCTCCAACCGCCTCAATTCCTTTTCCCGCCGTCGAGTGCGCTTCGGTAACGGCGTCGAGTCAAACTTCAAACTAAACGCATAGTTTTCAGTTTGTTTTGTAACTTTATCACGATAAGTAGTATCGCTTAATTTTATTCTATTTTGTTAAATTTTTCTAATATTTAAATTTTACTTGAAGAAGTCTCGCCTACTGGATGAGTCGACCATGAGCAGGTCAGGTGCCGGTAGGGAGACTTGTATAAAGCTGTTCAGTCAGCGGGCTGGGTCGGTCAGCCTCCTTCTCCTCAGCGGGGTTCCGACAGCGGTCAGTCCGATGCCGGGGATGGGCGGTCCCCCGCCGGCATAAAATAAATAGTCGCATTCTCGGCACCGTTAGGCCTCGAGCTTCTTAAACCCACAGGTCAAGAAGGCATCACTCGAGTAGCCCTCTGGTATGTCTCCTGCGTCGGCCTTTCGATTATCGTTGCTAGTTGCGGTCTCCTTCTTGATGCATCAGCTTCCGGTAATTTCGTCCTCGACGCCGAGTCCCTCCCGCCTATAGGTAGGACTCCAGATGAGCAGTTTCATCAGTGGGCGCTCTTATGGAGCAATGGGCTCGGAGGTTGGTTCTTCTGCCTGGCTCGGTTGCCTCGGAGCCCTCGGGCCCCTCCGGTGATCAGGTAGGGCGGTTGGACCTTCCTGATCGCGTGGCGCCTTCTTGGTGCCAGCGACTCCGTGCTTAGGTGTTTCCCCCCCTCACATGGCTGCGGCGCAGGGGCCTCACCGATCCCTTATCTCCTGGTTTTCCTTCTCTAGCTTTCCAGGTTCCTGGGGCTTTTCCAGCGCCTTGGCGGGGTCTGTTGGCTTGTTGGCGCCGTTTTGAGTGCCGCTGGGTCTTGCGGCGCCCGTCTCGCCAACGCCGGGGTCTCCCATGGCGCCGCCCGGTGTCTCGTTGGATAGAGAGGCGGCGCCGTTCGCGGGCAATAGTCCGCGGTGCCGTTCGGCGTCGTCCCGGATGCCGTATGGCGGTTGTTTTTGCCAGCGCCGTGCGCGTTCTGCGTCAGCAGCGCTGCGGGCGCTGCGAGCCCGTGCCTCTTCAGCGCCGTCGCCTCCTCGTCGCAAATCTTCAGCCCGTTTTGCCGTCTCGGCGCCGGCAGCCTGGGGACTCTCCTTGTTTTCTGCTATTTCCTCCTCTCTAATTTTCCTCCTTTCCTGTCCAAACAGTCCTTTCTGGACCATCAGGAGATGATGTTGAGCCTGACCCAGACCTTCGGTTGGGTGATGAAGTGGAGAAACAGGATCTTTCTTTGCTACAGAGCCTGTGGTGGAGGACCTGTCCTTTAAGTCTCTGTTGAAGAACCTGGGATCCACTCTTTCTCTCAGACTACAGACATCGATCCTGGGAGATATTAAGACTCCAGTATCTTCATGCTTCGGAGATCCCTACAGTTTGACTCCTCCGATCCAGCCTTCCTTGAGACACTGTCTCAAATGGTATGGAATAATCCTGCTCTTATTCCCTCAGTGGCTAAATCCATTGATAAAGTATTCAGCTCCCAAGGATCGTCCCATTTTGGCATCCCAAGCCTGCTCGGATCCTATTGTAGTCCTGGCAGAGAATGACAAGGTCGTTCTTCCTCAAACTACTACAGCTCGACCTATTAACAAAGAGTCTCGTAAGATTGATACATTAGGTAAGAGAGTCTTTGCTGCCTCCACTCTAAGTATGTCGTGTTGCCAGTTATCAAGGCTATTTTCTCAGTATGAGTATATCCTGTGGCACTCTATGAAAAGAATGGTTGAAGCTCTTCCAGATTCGGTTCCAAGTCAGAGCTTCTTCTGACCGTTATTAGAGGTATTGAGTCCAATAACCAACAGGTCAAAGCCGCCATGGGCGCTTTCGACAGTGCTTCTCGCTCAGCACCCATGAGGATTTGTACTCGGCGCCATTCCTGGCTACGTGCTTCTGGCTTCACGAATGATGCTCAGCAGCAGGTGATGGCGCTGCCTTTGATGGCTCCTTTCTTTTGGCCCTCAGGTGGAGCAAGCCTTGGAGGCCACTCAGAAGACTAGATCGGCCATTAAGTTGGCCAGACCTCCGCCTGTCCCCTCTCGGGGCATGTGAACAGGCGTCAGTTTCATGAGTCGTCAGTCCTTTCGAGGCAGAGGCAGGAAGCTTCCAAAAGCCGACCTGCCCAACCTCAAAGAAGGCCTTGGCAAGCGCGGGGGCCTAAAGCTCCCAGTGCTCCTTATAGTCGTTGGCCCAAGTTCCATCCACTCTGCCGGTGGAACTTTCTCCTCCGGTGGGAGGTCGTCTGATGTACTTCTACAACCAGTGGAAGTCCATAATTTCGGACAAATGGGTCCTTCGGATAATTCGCGAGGGTTATTCTCTCAATTTCTTGGAAACCCCCCCGATTGTCCTCCCAGGCGACAACCCAGGTTGTCGGCCTCTCAATCGAGACCTCCTCACCGGCAGGAGATCCAGGGCCTTCTGAACAGAACAATAGAACTGGTGCCCCGCATCTAGAAACACAGGTCTACTCCCATTACTTTCTGGTTCCAAAGAAATCTGGGGATGCGCCCATTCTAGACCTCAGAAAGTTAAACAAATTCCTCCCCAGGGAGAAATTCAAGATGATTTCCCTAGTACCCTGTTACCCTTGCTGCATCAGCACGACTGGCTGGCCTCTCTGGATATGCAGGATGCTTACCAGCATATCCCCGTCCACCCGACCCACCGCAAGTTCCTCAGGTTTGTAGCTTTGGGTCAGCATTATCAGTTCAGAGTCCTGCCCTTTGGGCTATCCTCGGCGCCGCGAGTTTTTACAAAGTGTTGTGCAGTTCTCGCGGCGCATCTCAGGAAAGTCGGACTCCGAGTGTTTCCCTACCTGGACGATTGGCTTCTAGCAAGCCCTTCCGTCCAAGGGACTTTGGAAGCCGTGCAAACGACTTCTCGTCTTCTCACGTCCATGGGGTTCTGCTGAATTTGAAAAATCTCAGCTGCAGCCTCCCAGAGGCTCCTTTTCATAGGGACGCTTCTAGACACCTCTTCAGCGAGGCTTTCCTTCCAGAGGACAGAAGACTCGACATCCTGAATGGCCCGTTACATCAGGGAGAACCAATCGGTTACAGCTCTCTCGATGCAGCGCATGTTGGGTCTCATGGCGTCCTCGGTCTTCACTGTCCCTCTGGCCCGACTGCACATGAGAACACCCAATGGATGCTCTCCACTCAGTGGTCCCGACCTCTCACCCCCAGTCTTATCCCATCAAGGTGGCGGGCCCTTGAAGGTCTCTCACCTGGTGGTCTCAAAGAGCAATCTCCTGGAAGGATTCCCCTTTGCTCCCCGGATCATCAGATCTCCATCACCACAGGCACCGCTAATGGGATGGGAGCTCACTGTCTCTCCTCCACACTCAAGGTGTATGGACTCAGTTGAAACTCATCTCCACATAAATGTCCTGGAGATGAGGCGGTCTCTATGCAATCCGAGCTCTGAAGGATGTCCTTTGTCACAAGAACATTCTCCTTCAAGCGGACAACAAAGCAGTGATGTATTACATCAACAAGCAAGGCGGTGCTCATTCTTATCCCTTTGCAGGGAAGCAATGAGGTGTGGGGAGTGGTGCTTGGAGCACAAGTCTCTGATTCAAGCGGTTTATCTGCGGGTATACAAAGCGACCTAGCAGATCACCTCAGCAGAGCGGAGGCAGACCCTCACAGTGGTCTCTCAATCCAGCCGTGGCTCGGTCCCTGTTCAAGAGTGGGGGACTCCAGACCTGGACCTTTTGCATCCCACTCAGCATAAAACTGCCTCTCTTCTGCTCCAGAAATCCAGGGCCTGGCATTTTCTGTCAGGATGCGTTCAGGCTGCGGTGGACAAAACGCTTTCTTCCCTTTCCACGCTTCCTCTAATCCAGAAGTACTCCTCAGTTCGAGTCTCAGGGGACCAAGATGATTCTCATTGCTCCCTCCTGGCCTCGGCAACTATGGTTTCCTCTACTCAACAGTATGTTGGCAGCCTCTCCGAGACCACTTCCCTTGCAAATCAATCTTTTGACTCAGGATTCGTTGGTCCATCCCAACCTGAAATCACTTCACCTTCATGCTTGGCTCCTGAAGAGATAGAAGTGAATCGGTTCAACGTCTCTCGTAGAGTCTCAGACATCCTTCTGGCTACTCGGAAGCCAGCCACCCAGCATGCGCTTCCAAATGGAAGCGTTTTCTCTCTGGTGTGCAAAATCCTCTTGGAATCCTTTTCCTGTCCTCCTGGCAAGGTTCTGGAGTATCTTTTGGACCTGTCGAACTTAGGTCTTCAGTACTCACAGTTAAAGTTCACCTTAGTGCCATCTCAGCGTTCCATGAGCGGTTTCTTCCTTAACTCTGGCTCAGTTACCTATGGTGAAGAGATTTCTTAAGGGATTCTCCACAGACCCCTGTTAGCGTCCAGTTGCAGCCTGGGACATTAACCTGGTGCTGGACATGCTCACTCGGAAGCCTTCGAACCCTTAGCTACCTGTGAGCTAAAATTTCTTACCTGGAAGACTGCCTTCCTGGTGGCCATTACCTCAGCCATGGGGTCTCTGAGATACATGCCTGGTTCACGGACCCTCCGTATACTGTATTTCATAAAGACAAGGTAGTTCTCAGTACTCATCCTAAATTTCTTCCCAAGGTTGTGTCAGAATTCCATCTAAACCAACCTCTGGTACTTCCGCTTACTTAGCTAATTTTCAAAATGAAGGGAGCGAGCTCTTCATTCCTTGGATGTTAAGAGAGCCTTGCGGTTCTATTTAGATAGAACCAAGGATATTGATGAACTCAGCAACTGTTCGTTTCTTTCAGCGACACCGGCTGGGTCAACCTGTCGCTATTAGATGCATCTCTTCATGGTTAGTGGCATGCCTTCGTCATTGCTATTCCATGGCTCAAGTTAAATTAGAAGGTAGAGTGTACGCTCACTCTACTAGGGCGGTCGCGGCATCCCTAGCGGAAATTCGCAATGTTCCAATTGCAGATATATGCAACGCCGCCACCTGGAGCTCAGTGCATACCTTCGTTAAGCACTATGCACTGGATGTTCATGCTAGGCGACATTCCGCATTTGGCAGAACTATCCTTAATGGGCTTCTATCTTAGACGCGTGAGCTCTGGCTCTCCTGCCGCCCTTTTGGGGGATTATCAGCTTGGTACTCTCCCACTAGTGTGAATGAGTGGTGGAGACTTATGTCCAGGAAGATAGGAAAATTACGTACCTACCGTAATTCTTGATCTTCTTGGGCGGTCTCACCACTCATCCTACGCCCTCCATCCCCGAGCTCACGCTGTATCGGTCTTCACTCCCTCAAATCTTTAGGCCGTGAGGACTTGTTTACTGACCCTTCTTACGGGTCATACGGACTATCTTATGTCCGTTTTAATATTGAGTTTACTCTTTACGTTAGTTGCGCTGCACCTCCTTGGTAAAAAAGGTACTGAGGCGGTTGGAGGGTCGTCGCCGAGATGGTCATTACCGCTCGAGCCGCTGCTCGCGGCGCCGTGTCTCGCGGCGCCGTCTCTCGCGCCGACCCTCCAGCAAAAAGTTTGCTCCCGATGGGTCTTAGTGCCTCCGGCGCTAATCCCACTAGTGTGAATGAGTGGTGGAGACTCATCCAAGAAGATCAAGAATTACGGTAGGTACGTAATTTTCCTTTCCTGGTTGCAGTGACCTCTGTTAGAAGGATACGTGAACTGTAAGCCCTCTTCACAGAGCCAAATTACATAATTCCCCACAGGGATATTCTTAGAACTAACAGAAAATTCCTTCCTGAAGTAGTATTTGAATTTCAGTGGAATCAATCAGTGACCCTCCCTGTACTCTATCCAGAGCATTCAAGTCCATGTGAGGAAAAGTTCCAGAGCCTGGACCTAAAGCGAGTCCTGACGGTTTGCATGGACCAGACAAAAGATGTCCGGTCCCAGACTACACAGCTTTTCATATGTAGTGAGGTTGGCAAAGGCAAACCAGCTACAGAGAGATCTGTCACTTGCTAGATAGTCTCTTGCATTCAGTTCTGTTGTGAAAAAGCTGGAAAAATGCCACCAAGAGACACACTCCACTAGGGGTACCTCTGTCTCGGTGGCATCCTCAGGGTTCATCCCATTGTTAGACATTTGCAAAGCAGCCACCTGAAAAACAGTACATACCTTCACAAAGCACTACTGATTGGACATGCAGTCCAGAATGGATGACAGTTTTGGAACTGCTGTCTTGGAGAACCTTTCTCCTAACCAGGTTCTGGACCCAGCCTCCCAAGGTATTGCTACAGAATCTGCATAAAGTGTAAACATGCAAGTGAAGAGGGCTTACAGTTCACTTACCCTGGGGTTAGAAGGAATAAAATTAATCACCATAGTAATGTTTCTTTTTAAAAGATCCCACGCTGTGGTTACACTCCATACCCTGCCTCCCCTTCCAGAACCTGAAATAGGTTCTTATAGGAATCCGTTCTTTCTCACTGACTTTGATTGAGCATTACTACTGCAGTTTCTACAATTGTAACTTTATTGTTAAAGCAGCAGAGCATTGAAATTGGAAAAAAAAATCTGACCCTACCTTTTTCACTATGAAAGGTTCCAGACATCTTCCAGTTTTATTTGGTGGTACAATTTTCTAATTCCACCAAAATTTGAGTATTTTATAAATGGTTTAATTTATTTATTTATTTTTTTCCTCAAGATAAAAAAATGGACACCACATTTTGTATAGAAATAGCATTGTGGCCTGCTCGATAGCGCTGAGGGTTGAGGCGCTGGGTGCCATACCTTATGCCACGCTGACGACCTGGGTTCGGAAGTGAGCTCAGGTTGCTGTGGGTCGGCTGGGGGGAGGGTGTATAGTGAGGTTGAGCTGTTGACAGGCAGCTCTCCTCTCCTCTCCCGGGGAGGGATCTGGAGTCTCCTGGGCTCTTGGTTCCCACCGAGTGGAGCCTTGGTGGTAGCGCCAAGCCCAGTGGGAGACTCTGCGTTACACCGGTAGGGGGGAAGGGGCCATCACCGGAGCCACAGGGTGCATGCTCGCTTCCACGGGCACACACGACCGTGTTCTGGGGCCTCGGGAACAGGAGGGAGAAAACCAGAAAATGCTATGTCTCCCCATTGCTGAAGTAGGAGGGAGGCGGCAACAGGGAGCAAAAAGCTCTATAGAAAAAAAAAAAAAAGAAATAGCATTGTAGACTTGCCAAGGATTAGGATAAAAAAATAAAACAAGATTCATGGTGCATAACATAGGAGGTACGTATACAAGTACATTTGACAGGTATGCTAATATTTTTCTTATCTGTAGCTGAAACTACATTTTTTGTAAGAAGGTTTTTGTTGCACTGCTGCTCATACCTCTCAACCTTTTCTCCCCCAAATGTGGAACATTGCCTGTCAAAATGTGGAACAAATTGGCAAAATGTGGAACACTTAATCAAATCTTTACCTAAGAAGCTCAAAACACTGTTAACATGTTGCATTTATGTTCAGAAAGTCTGTTATTAATTGAATAATATATTTTTTGCATCATTTACTATGGATTTTTGCTATGAAATGTTGACTGTGAATGTGGAACAAGTACTCACAATGTGGAACAGGGAGATTTTGTGAAGTAAAATGAGAAACGTTACTCATAATGTGGTACAGTTGAGAGGTATGCTGCTACTTTAAGGTTTATATGAGAACTTTTTTTTCTCAAGTTTGCTTTCAGCTTGTATGGTGGTGGTTAAATTATTTATAAAATTTTTTTTTTTTATACGAACATATGATGAAGCCAGCAGATAAAGGCTCAATGGCCTATCAAGTCTGCTCGAGTGTGTAGCTCTCAGTGATGTGCACTGATGCTGCCCCCCACTCCCCGCTTGCCCCTCCCCACCAACTGATCCCACTGTTTTACCCTTCCCCCCCTTCCCTGTTTTGATCCTGCCCTTAAGTTTATCTCACCCCCTTTAAATCCCCCCACTGTAGCCTTTTAGTTAGTTTCACTAGGTGCTGCTCCACTCTGGCTTGGAAACAGATCTGAGCTATGGCCAGAGTGAAGTGTGGTTTTAGAATTTGAACCTAAATTCCAAATTTGAGAATTTACATAGGTTCTTTCCCCGGGGCATCACTCTTGGCCAAGATAATGCATAAAATGTAAACATAGTGAGGGATCCCTTAAGAAGAAACAACATTACTATGGTGAGTAATTTATTTGAGAGAGTTGGAATCATTCAAGAATAAACTACTGCATTCTAACTTAGAATTTTTTTTAATTCTTTTTATTAGTTTTGAAGACCAGCTTATATAATACATTAACAAAGCAATCCATAATCTTATCAATGTTTCATTTTTATAGTTTACATTAGGATTTGTTACAGTAATTGCTGTCGGGATTAGAGAAGTACAGAGACAGATATAAATGATCATGTAAGCCACTGTAGAGAGGGACTGGTTGACATTATATGGTACCAGAATAGAATCTTGGGCTCTCTACATGCAGCCTGATAGATCCCAGACTTCAAACATAAGGCAGTATAAATAAGGTTAAGCTTTCCTGACACTTCCACACATAAAGCTCCCTCTAGAAATACCACTCAAGCCTGAATTACTTGAAAATGTATAGTATTTATGTGTTAAACTCACACTACTGAAGAGTGGAATATTGCTCCAACTGTGTGCTCTACCCCTCTGTCATGAAACAGTATTGTAGAACTTGCTGTGTAGTGCATAATGTCCAACCAATAAATTTGCTAAACCAAAGTCCACTGCAGCTGTAACTTGTTGCAAAGAACATCTTGGAGCTGTCCAAATAACAAGAGCAGCAGACATTTTATTACATTTCACTATCAGGCATTTGGTTCTGTATCCACTGTAGATAAGTTTAAAACATGCTGTCGCCGGGGGATGTATGAGGTAACTGGAAGTGGCCATGTTGGTGACACAGAAGAAGAGTGCTAACCCCTTCCTTCTCATAGAATGTTACCTTAAACTACATGAGGGACTCAGCTCAAAATTAATAAAATGGGGAAAAAGAATCTACCTCACGATTGAATATAGTGGTATCTGTGAAGCACTGCCATCTACCACTCACCACACTCCCACTCTCTTCACGCCCCTAGTGCTCCCTTACTCACCGTTGCAAGAGTGGCGTTTGACTGAAGATCAGTCAGTCATCATCTAACTCAGGCTTGTCTTCCTGAGTCCTAGAATTCTCGGCATGCTGGCTTCCTTAGGGTCGTGAAATAGGTACTGGTTGCCGGCCTGGTGGCGCTAGAGATTCAGGCGCTGGTTGCTACACCTCGTGCCACGCTGGTGACCCAGTACGAGTACGAGCCTGAGCCACTGGGGATCGGCAGGGGCAAAAGAGGATCGAGCATCCAGAGGACTGCTCTCCTCTCTCGGGGAAGGGAGGTTTGCCATCCTACTAGCTGACTGCCCTCTGGCGGTGGCCAGAGGACATGTGCAGTGAGGGGGCATCGCTGGCATCCTTTAAGTCAGTGGGGAGGGGCGGGAATAAAAGGAGGCAGCAGGTTTCATAATGGCTACACCAGCACCCCAGTCGGCCTCCTGACATCTGGATTTTGCTCTGGGGTGGGGGTAAAGTCGTCGCCTCTTCGCCTCGGCCCTTCCACGGGGGAGAGTACCTGTGGGGGAATTAGGGGGTGTCGAGTCGGGGAATGGTGCAGCCAGAGACTGAGTCCCTCCAAGGGAGGGACTGGAGCCACCTGCCGGGCTCGGGGGTCATAAAAACTTATAGGGGAAAAAAAAAATAGGTCCTGGTTGTCTGAGCATATAATCTTGAGTTAGGCCTGGTGCTGTAATGCATGTAGTTCCAAACCAGTGTCTCCCAAGGTTCCCTTTTATTGAAAAACTCTTTTGAAGTGGTGGAAATAGATATGGGAGTGAGAAACAATGGAGATAAATTCCAAATTCGTACACTAATTTTTCACTCTACGACAAATCAGCTACAACTGAATTTCCACAAACAGAAAAGTTCATTTATTTTTATGTCTCTTTCATGTATCACTCCGCTCCTTAGAAATTTTTTTATATAGTGGCGTTTCAGAACTTAAATGTTCCTTCTTCAGACCTGGGGCATTTTCAAATAAACAATGTATACATTCCTGTGGAGTACAAAGAAAAACAGTTTTTCGGTACTCACATAAACATGAAATCCACTACATTAATTAAATCCACTTAATTAAATAATTCCACCAAAATAGTAAATAAAATAAAAAAATGGGGAACACACCTGCTTAAACTAATATTGCAATTGATATCACTCGTTGCAAATGGCAGGAAAAACAAGTGCTCTCATTCCAAGCCATACCCAAGAAAGAGTCTCTGAACTTTCTCTGTCAAAGAAACTATAACATAACAAAATGAACTTCATCTTTAAACACAGCCTTATTTTCCTTTTTAAAAATGTATATTATTTTATATGAAGAACCTATTTAGAACAGCTTGTGTATATTAAATAAATGCCATTTTCAAAATAAAATTACCTTTTATTTTGTTCATCCATTTCATTTTACAGATTCTTTTAAAAAAGTGAATAGACCACTTCTCTTACTACGTGCCTAAGAGAAGGAATAAAATGTAAGAAATTTACTTTCAAGATTACTATACATGTGAAAAGCACTTTTTCTGTGCCAGGCTCTACTATTTGAATTCGGAGAGGCCAAATGATAACTCACCAATGTTTGAGTGTAATAATCCAATTTGCTTCAGAGAATGCTTTCATGATACTGCCATTGCACAAGAACGCCAAACTAAAGACCTTTCTTCTAGGTCAAGTAGAAGGGGCCAGGCCTTTCAGGTGTACATGCAGAAGCATGTTTATGTCACATAGTGACGTCAGCCTGAGTGGCCCGGTCAAGAGAAACCTCTTATGACTGTGAAGTCAAAAAAGAGGACACCCTTCCACCGCGGTTTAGACTAGACTGCATTGAATTCTTTCAGAGGTATGCTAGAATATTTACACTTTCATTATACTGATACCTTGCGTATCAAACTCTGCTACTATAACACCTAGCTAAAAGGGATTTTTGACTTGAAATTATTACAAACATAAATCTCATATATGTTAAAGTGGTGATCCAGATTTTGGGGGGGAGGATGAAAAGAATCAAGAGTAATGGGGTTCAGCATCAGGCACTTTTGAATGGAAAAGCAACTGTGTGTAATATGGAGAGTTGTGTGAAACATTATCAGGAAATACATAATTTTAACAGTTACATATTACTAATCAAAACTGGTCCAAATCAAATTCTCATTCAATCCATAACAACTCTAATGTGTTCTTAACATGTAAATCCACCAAGCTTCATGCCTTAAAGAGTTGTTTCTCTATCACCACCTCTTATAGGTTCTTTATCTTGTTCTAAACCACAAAATTGTAGATTGGAGATCTGATGTCAATGTTCTAAAAAAATGCCTAGCTAACAGAGATCTAAAATCTTCACACCTTATATTACTCTCTGTTATGCGTTGTTTCAGAGGTCTTGTTGTTTGACCTATATAATATAAAGAGTAAGGGCAGAAAATACAATACACAACATAATCCGAATTAAACGTAATAAAATCTTTTACATCATATATAACAATTCCAAGTGCTTTTAATCATTTTACTCTTTAGACCACTGTGGCAGTGAACACAGTTGCCACAAGGGAAAAAACCTTTAATGTCTGACCTTAACCAGAATGTACCTCATTCAGGTGGGGTCCAATGTTGGGTTTTAACAACTTTTTATCCTTAGTGGTTATAGTTCGCTTTGCAGTTACCCAAGGTTTTTTGCTAAACATGTTATGCCCAGTTTCATTGCTCTGCAGAATATTCCAGTTTTTTAACAATATATTTTTAATTCACCCAAAACAATCAGAAAACTGTGTGAATATAGTCTGCCTGTCTCCTGTAGTATCCTCAGAGTCTTTGGTTTTTAAGAAGTCATCTCTGTCCTTCTGATCTGCTTTAATTTTAGCTTTATTTAAAGTTTCCCACATGTAGTCTCGCTAAAGATAAAAGAAGAAAAAACTCACCTACAGTTTACCTTGAAATTTCAAAATGACTACTTTCTCTGAGTTGGGAAATTGACTGATAACAGATCTACTGCTTTAAGCATTAATCAGGATGAAGCGAACATAATTATGGGACTGGTTAAAAGCAGAAGACATATTGAAAGTGGTGAATCTCCAGAATTACCCAAGACCTCTATTAATAAACTAGAAACTTTGAAAGAAAGAGGCATGAAGATTTTAGATCTCCGTTAGCTAGGCAGTTTTTAGAACATCGACATCAGATCTCCACTCTAAAATTTTGTGGTTTAGAACAAGTTAAAGAATCTTTCATGGCAGGATTTACCTTTACGCAAATTACGCCATGGCGTAGGGCCCTGTGGTTCAGGAGGACCTCCACAACACTCTAATTAAACTCATTTAAATTACAGATATTTACTTTCCTCTTTTTTTCCCCCACCAGCCGTCTCTGGCCACCGACCAGCCGTACAACTTGTGATACTATAAGAGCTGACCATCGGCAGGCCACAGGGTCATCAATATTTCACATCATGCCACCAATGCCAAAATAAAAAAGCCTCCCACCCCCCCGCCAGCCGCCACCTCTCAGTCTCTCTGGGTGGCTCCAGCTCTGCCTCTCATCTACCCTGACTCCACCATGGCACAAAACCAACCAACCATGTCTTATCACAGGTCCTCCAGAGGTGTGGCTACTGGAGAGTGGGAATCTGTGTTTGTGTATGGTGTCAGAATGTGTTGGCCAGGCACTGAGAATCGAGGAGGAGGATGAGCACGCTGAGAGTTGGACTTGCCACCGTCCAGCCAGCGCTTCCACTTCTTAATCTTTTTGTCGTCTGAGTGAGGGATGATGTGGTGCTGCATCGTGTGCTGCTGCTGGTGTAGTCAGTCAGACAGTGCTGCTGGGCGCCTGGGCCTCTGGTCCTGTGAGGAGGAGTCCTCCTGGGCCTGGATGACCGAGTTGGCTCGCCGCGTCCCTTGGCGTAAAGATCTGTCCATCCTGATTCTTCAGTCTAGGCATTTGATTTATCCTCCTCCAACTCCTGATTGATCACATCAGTCAGGGTCAGGCCAAGAAGAAGGCCACATCAGGAGGTAACAGGTATGTTATTACTGCGACCATGCTGCTAACAGTACACTCTTTGACTTATTGTTGCTATTTTGTTTTCTTTCTTTCTTTTTTGGTCTGGATTTGGTGGTCAGATGGTTGGTGGATTTGGTTGGAAATGGCGGGAGAACAGTGAGCAGTGCACACTGAGCATCCCGCACAGCAATTGATTATTGTTTACTGAAGTGAAAAAAATTACTAAAAAAAAAAAAAAGAGAGAGAGTCAGAGAAAATAACTAATTGCAATATTGGCATTTACATGGGCGTGACTGACTGGGCTGCTGCTAGCCAGCCAGGGCTCTGGGCTCGCCTGCAAGCCAAGATTATTTCTATAGTTATAATCATCATGGGGCTACCTGTTCACTGCTGCTTGCTTGAATTTGATGCATCATTTATATCAGAAATCTGCCAGGGCTCAGGGCTGCAACTTGCATGATAAAGAATATTTCTATAGCCATCATGGCTGGGGCTACCTCCTATATTCACTGCTGCTTGAATTTGATACATCATTTATATCAGAAATCTGGGAGCAAACCAAACCAGATTGCTCTGAAAGGATTCTGCTTTGCTTTACTACTTGACTTGACTTACTTAGAGGTTAATTGTTAAATTGATGAATTGCTAGAGTTTACAAGGTTTCTGCATGAACAGACCAGTCCACCAAGATTAAATTAAGATCTGGACTAGGGCAGGTGGCTAATTAATTAAGGAGCTTTCTGATTAGTCTTTTTGAAGGGTACAAAATTAAATACAAGCAAGGACATGGTTAGCAAGCTCTTGGTCTTGGCATGAGTTAAGCTTGTGGTGTTTTCTGCTAGTTTCTTTTAAGCCTCTTCTTTTAAACTTAATGAGACTGAAAATCTAACAGAAAACTTACATATTGAGTACCATGGTCATTGCCGCCTTGCCAGCCTGGCATGTGTTCTTTTGATATTTAGGGGCCTCCCGGGCCACAAAACATGACTTGGAATAGGGCCCCCACATCCATTAATTTGGGCCTGGAACCTATAAGAAGTGGTGATAGAGAAACCGCTTTTCTAAGGCATGAAGCTTGGTGGATTTACACTTTAAGAACACATACGAGTCATTATGGATTGAATGAGAATTTGATGTGGATCACTTTTGATTAGTGTTATGTAACTGTTAAAATTATGTATTTCCTGGTAATGTTTCACACAACTCTCCGTATTATACACAGTTGTTTTTCCATTCAGAAGTGCTTGATGCTGAATCCATTTACTCTTGTTTCTTTGCCCCGCCCCCAACACAATCTGGATCGCCACTTTAACATATATGAGATTTAAGTTTGTAATAATTTCAAGTCAAAAATCCATTTTAGCGCGGTGTTATAGTAGCCAAGTTTGATATGCAGGGTATAAGTATAATGAAAGTGTAAATATTCTAGTACCTTTGAAAGAATTCAGTGCGATCTAGGCGAAACCGCGGTGGAAGGGGGGCCTCTTTTTTGACTTCACAGTCATAAGAGATTTCTCTTGACCGGGCCACTCGGTTATGTCACTGTGAGACGTAAACATGCTTCAAGCGTGTACTCCTGAAAGGTCTGGCCCCTTCTACCTGACCTAGAAGAAAGGTCTTTAGTTTGGCGTTCTTGTGCAGTGGCAGTATCATAAAAGCGTTCACTGAAGCAAGTTGGATTATTGTACTCAAACATTGGTGAGTTATAATTTTGCCTCTCTGAATTCAAATAGTAGTCCTTGGCATAGAAAAAGCTCTTTTCACATGAATAGTAATCTTCAAAGTAAATTTCTTACGTTTTATTCCTTCTCTTAGACACATAGTAAGAGAAGTGGTCTGTTTATTCTCTTTTTTAAAAGAATATGTAGAATGAAATGGATGAACAAAGTACAAGGTGATTTGATTTTGAAAACAGCATTTATTAAATATACACAAGCTGTTCTAAATAGGTTCTTCATATAAAATAATACAGATTTTAAAAAGGAAAATAAGGCTGTGTTTAAAGATGAAGTTCATTTTGTTAAATATTTTTTTTGATAGAGAAAGCTTCAGAGACTCTTTTTTTGGGTATGGTTTGAAATGAGAGCACTTGTTTTTCCTGCCATTTGCAACGAGTGATATCAATTGCAGTATTAGTTTAAGCAGGTGTGTTCCCCGTTTTTTTATATTTTTTTTATTTACTATTTTGGTGGAATTATTTAATTATGAAGTGGATTTAATTAATGCAGTGGATTCCGTGTTTATGTGAGTACTGAAAAACTGATTTTGTTTGTACTCCATAGAAATGTGTACATTGCTTATTTGAAAATGCTCCAGGTCTGAAGAAGGAACATTTTAAGTTCTGAAATGTCACTATATAAAAAATCTCTAAGGAGCGGAGTGATGCATGAAAGAGACATAAAAATAAAAGACCTTTTCTCTTTGTGGAAATTCAGATCTTATCTGTGTCATTCTTCACTATTCATCACATATGGGTTCAGGGCTGGAGGTCATGACCCCGCAGGAGCTCTTTTTTTTTTTTTTTGGTGGTCGTGGAGCCGGCGCACCATCGGCGCTGCCCTTGAGGCCGACATAGTGCGTGGCTGGCTGCTGGGATTGGCCGTTAGGCGCTGTCGACTCCGCCTACCTGCCAGTTCTTTGTCTCTCACCATTGAGGTCACCTCGTGTGGATGCTCTACTGAACTTGAGGCCTGCTGCCTAAGCAGTTTCATTCTGCTGTTATTCTTCTGTGTCGCAGTCCATCTGTCCTGTTCCTGCCGATTCTAGTTACCTACTTGACATCGCTTGGTAAGATCCTTCCATTTATTTTTATTCTTGGTGACGTCGAGTCTGGTTTTGGTGTTTTTTTCCTCGTATGTCATGTCTCGGTCGGAAGGCAAGAAGACTTAAGACGGGATGGCCACCCATGCGATGGTGCCCTTGCAGCTATAAATTTTCAGTCACTGACCAGCACGACTGTTGCCTTACATGTCTTGGCCCGCATCATGACATGGATTTGTGTGACGCCTGGTTCTCCATGGACAGCCGGGTCATCAAACAACACGCGTGGAAAACGCCGCTCGCGGTGCCATGAGGCCTGATGGCTCTGTGAATGGTTCTGACTCTGGGACTGCTGTTCGGGCCGGAGCTGTTTCCTCAAGGGTACTGCTTGCAGTGTTGTGGGGGGCACTGGCTCGGGCGTGGTCTCTGAGTCCGGCACCCCATTTGGCAGGGATGGCACCGGGCGCCCTCCTGCGGTCTGGCACAGGGCCTCGGCATCTACCTCTTTGGAGGCGGAGTTGGGATCTGAGTCAGACGAGGAGTCTCACTCTTCGGGGTTGACTGTTGGTGTGGGCAGCCCTCTAGTGTCCTCGACAAGTCAGAGTCAGCCCCCTTCTGAGGTGGGGTCGGTGGCTGCCGAGACTGGGGTCAGGGGTGCTGACCAGTAGGCAGTGGTGCAGGCCACCATTGCTCTGCAGCCCGGTCTTGGTGGGTTCACTGACCCCTCAGCAGTGGTACTTCCGCCTATGGTGTGCCTGGATCGCCCAACTTTGGGGCCGATTAAGGCTTCTATGGGAGGGGAGGGTGCTGCACCTTGGATAGCTCCCTCAGGTGCTAGCCAGGGCTGTCAGCTACCTAGGCTGGCCCTCTTGAGGAGGAGGGCTCTCTTGGAATCCGAGGGGTCGAGGGGCATGGGGTCTGCACGGCGACCTTTTTCTGGGGCCCACCCGCGCTCTGGAAGAAGCCATAGTGCAGATCTCCACTTTTCCTCCTCGGTCTCTTTGAGAGAACCCCATTCTTTTGTGGTAGGGGACCGTTATGGCCTTGGTTGCCTCACAGGGGGATTCTTCCGAGTGCAGCCAAGGCAGTACTGAAATGGTTGTTCAGCTGTTGGCTGTGGAGTCTTCCGGAGCACTTTCTTCTTCCGGTGCTCTTGGTCCGCTCCTTAGCCCAGGCGGAGGTCAGCCGACATCTCTTCTCAGCTCTGTCCCCATCCCTCTGCCACATTCTCCTGTGCTTCCAGGCATCCTTGGTCCTAGCGGGCCTCTCTCCTGGGAACAGTTCAGGGCTGTGGCAGCTCGGTTCCCAGCTTATGTTAGGGCGATGGACAGACAGGTTTTTCAACCTCCTCCCGAGCAGCCGCCCTGTGAGCAGTCAGTGCCCTCCAACTTTTCATCCCCCTCTTCTGGGGAAGAGGAGCCTTCTGTCCACATCTCTCCAGCCGCTGATCTCGCTGAGTATCAGCGTTTCCTCGTGAGGATGTTGAAGGACTTGCACCTCACCCCTTCCACTGTAAGCAATCCAGAGCACTCAGCGCACACCTTTCTAGGCAATTTCAGCGAGGCCACACTTGTGGTGCCCCCTTGGCCTGCTCCTTTTCGGGAGGCATCGTTGCGTTCCTGGCAGAGGCCCTTCTCCGGAGTTCCTGCCCCTAGGGATCTCTGCCATCTGTATTGTGCCCCCTCGGAGTCTCCAGGTTCCATGCCTCATCCGCAGTCCGGATTGACGCAGTTGGACAATCCTGATGGGCTTCGCGCCCTTCACCATGACTGGCCTCCAGATCAAGATTCCTCAGATTTCGACTTCTGTGGTAGGAGGGCTTTTTACTCAGCATGGTTGTTGCTTTCCATCTCTGCACATCAGGCCCACTCTGCAGCCTATGATAGGTTCTTCAAACAACATGAAGTCTTGCTATATTATGACATATGCAGTGAGTCCCAACCTTCGAACTGCTCCGGAGGTGAAAGAGTTAACTTTCCATGCCAGGCATGGAACGCTGAGCTCGAGCTCGGTTGAAACTCTGTTTGTTGTTCTTTAAACTCAAACCGTCAGATTCTTTACTCCGCCTCACCGAACAGTCGCTCCGGAGATTTCTCCTTCTGCTCGGTTCATTTTGTCGGTTACAGTATTATTTTTCTCGGTTTTCAACCGAATTTAAACCGCAGCCGATCGGTTCAGACTCTGTCTGTGGTATTGTGAGTACTAGATAGGTTTTACATTTTTTTCTATTCTGTGTGGAACTTGTAAACGGTTTATCGGTTCAGTTTGAACCGATCAAGTTGCTTAAAATATCTTAATCTATCTTTTAGTGTGTGGTTACCGGCTCTTATCGGTTCTAACAAAAACAGATTTTATTACGTTTTTTTCCATGACCCGTGACACGGTTGGGAACCGATAAGAGGGTCTTACCTGGCGGTTTGCCATAAACGGGTAAGTTTGGTTAGGCTGGCACTATGTCTGAGAAACCCAAAAGAAAAACCGGGCCCACTGGGTTTCAGCACTGCAGTGTGTGTGGGGAAGTCTTTGCCAAGGCTGATCCCCACACCACCTGTGTTTATCGTCTGGAGTTTGACCACCTCAATGCAGACTGCCAGATTTGTAAAAGTTTTCCTGCAGCTACCCTGGAAAAGAGAGTTGGTAGGCTCAGGGAAAGGGAGGCCAAAAAGTCCGCTGAACCGGATGGCCAGCCCAGTTCGGTTCCAACCGAACCGGAGGGAGTGCCCTCTGACCAGGGCGAGACTTCCTCGGGCAAAAGGAGATCTGACTCGGAGGAGTCGGGTCCAGCAAAAAGGACTAGAAAATCAGCTGGTGTGGAGCCAAAACTTTCCTCTCCAACCGCTGAAGAGATAGCCAAAGCGATTAAAATTGTCCAGTCGCTTTCCCCGGTTCTGACCGAACCGGCACCATTGGGTAAGCACCCGGTTCGGCCAGTTGCACCGGTTCAAGAGTATGAGTTAGAGGAGTATTATGAACCGGAGGAGGGGGAAGAGGAGTATGAGGAGAGTGAATGTGGATTTGAAAGTCTGGATGTGCCCATTGACCCGGACATCTCCCCAGACAGACCTTCAGGAGTGTCTCCTCCTAGACTTTCTGAGTCCCCTTCTCATTTTATGTTTTATAAAAAGTGGCTGAAACCCTCCAGCTCCCTATGGAGGAAGCTGTGGATGATCAAGAGGAGCCTGACTACGTGGAAATGATGGATATCCCAGAGTCAGAGACTGTCTGTTCCCTTGCATAAATCTTTTGGGAAACAGACTTTTAAAATTTTAAAAGCTCCTCACACTATACCTCCTGTGGATAAGAGCATGGACAAGAGGTATACATTGTCAGGCTCTGATACGGAGTTCCTCACACAACAATGCAGCCATGTTGGGGTAGTGCAGGCTACAGCCTGTGACAAGGCTAATATTCCCTTGGCTTCACACCCCCGGATAAGGACTCCAGGAGGATTGATGCCATGGCAAAGAAACAATACATGGCAGCATCCTTGGGACTCAGACAGGCAAATTATATGGCTTATGTTGCCAGATACCAGAAATCCAGATGGGATACTGTTATGGCTCTAGCAAAGCAGGTCCCTGGCCAGCTTGCCAAGGAGCTGGAGCAGGTGACTGCTGATGGTACTGAGGCATCCAAGGTGCAATTTCATGCTGCAGTGGACTCTAATGATGTGTCATCAAGAGTCATGGCTACATCTGTGGCACTTCGTAGAATGGCTTGGCTCAGATGTACTAGCCTATCACAGGATACCCAGACTAAGGCCATGGATTTTCCTGTTGTGGGTAATTCTCTGTTTGGGGAGCAGACAGAGAATTACATGAAGAAAATGGATGAGTATAGGACCACCTATAGGAGTGCACAGGCCAAAGAAAGGCAGGCCACTCCTCAAAGGCAGCCTCCCAGGGGCAGGGGCAGGCCTTTCCATATGCCTTTTTACCAAGCCCTGGCCTCCTCTTCCACCTATGCCTAGAGGGGGTTCTTTAGAGGGGAGAGGCAGACAGGGTACAAGCAGGCCTGCTTCCACCCCTCAGCCCAAAGCCCCTGCCAAACAGGCACCCTGATGGGATTGCCAGGGCCGATTCTCAGCTACCTGTAGGGGGCAGGCTGGCTTACTTTGTCCAGGACTGGAAGTCTCTGACATCAGACAAGTGGGTCCTGGAAGTAGTAAGCCAGGGACTGGTTCTCAGCTTTAAAAAATTTCCAAAGATGAGAACCAGATCCTTTCCACCTGCAAATCCTCTAGAGGCTCTTGCCTTAGAGGCAGAGGTCTCTTCCCTCCTAGCTCTCAGAGTTGTGGAAAGGGTTCCACCCCTACACCAGGGCAAAGGTTTGTACTCCAGATACTTCCTTACCCCAAAAAAGACAGGAGAATGGCGGCCCATCCTGGATCTCAGATATTTAAACAAGCACCTTTTAAAACCAAAATTCAAAATGGTGACTCTGGGAATTATTCTACCCTCTCTAAGGCCAGGGGACTGGCTAGTGTCCCTGGACCTCAAGGATGCCTATTTCCATATTCTCATCAGAAGCTCCCATCGAAAGTACCTCAGGTTCGAGCTGCCTTCAGGCCATTACCAGTTCAGAGCAATGCCCTTTGGCCTCACCTCTGCTCCAAGGGTATTCACAAAATGCCTGGCAGTAGCAGTTCCTCACCTAAGAAGGCAAAAAATTGCCATCTTCCCTTACCTGGACGGCTGGCTCATAGTAGGCCAGTCTCCAGACCAAGTCAGGTTACATCTACAGATAACTCAGCAACTGCTCACTTCTCTAGGTTTCCTTCTGAATCTTCCAAAGTCAGTTCTAGAGCCTGTCCAGCTCCTCACCTTCATAGGCACAGAGCTGAACACAGAGAAGGCCAGAGCCTTCCTTCCTCTGGACAGGGCAAGGACCCTGGTCTCTCTGGCCTCCTCATTCACCCTGCAGGTCTCGACCAGCAAGGCACTTTCTACAGCTCCTGGGGCACATGGCTGCTTCTACAGCAGTAGTGCAGGGAGCAAGATTTCAGATGAGGGACATCCAGTTCCATTTGAGAGCCTTTTGGTCTCAAAGGAAAGACCCTCTAACCAAATTGATCCCAGTGACTCGAACCCTGATCCAGGCCCTGCACTGGTGGCAGAACCAGAGCAATCTGAGACAGGGGGTTCCTTTTGCCCCTCAGTCCCACTCCTTAATCCTTACTACAGATGCATCCCTCTTGGGGTGGGGAGCTCACATGGGCGACCTCACTACCCAGGGATTGTGGTCCCCTCAGGAATCTCTGCTCCACATCAGTCTGTTGGAACTCAGAGCAGTTTTTCTAGCACTTCAAGCTTTTTCCAAATCTGTTCAGAACAAAGTTATTCAGGTCAGAACAGACAACACCACCACAATGTGGTACATCAACAAGCAAGGGGGCACTCGGTCTACGGCCTTGTGCACTGAAGCAATGAAGTTGTGGTCTCTGGCTTACTCTCTGAACACCTCCCTTATGGCAGTTCACCTCCCAGGCAAGGACAATGTCCTGGCAGATGCTCTCAGCAGAATTTCCCAGGGCCATCACGAATGGTCACTGGACCCTCTGGTCTTGGAGGTGGTATTTGCCAGATGGGGCACCCCGCAGATAGATCTTTTTGCAGCCCCAGACAATCACCAACTTCCCCTTTTTGCTGCAGGCCCCCAGTGTTGGGCTCAGTCCCTCTGGATGCCTTCCTTCTCAGTTGGGAAGGTAAGTTTCTCTATGCTTTTCCCCCCTTCCCTCTCCTGTTCAAAGTGCTAGTCAAAATCAGATCTCAACCCTGCAAGATGATTCTGATTGCTCCAGATTGGGCCAGACAGCCTTGGTACCCTCCTACTGTCCTTAGCAGTCCACCTTCCCCTGTGTCTTCCCAGGAATCACAACCTGTTAACCTGTGCTCAGGGGAGAGTTTGGTACCCGAACCTCAAATCTCTCAATCTCAAGGCCTGACTCTTGAAGAGTTAGAGTTTGCTGACCTACACCTCTCCCAAGGTGTAATGGATATCCTGAAGGCTTCTAGGAAGCCTTCCACCAGAGCTTCTTATAATTCCAAATGGAAGAGGTTTTCCATATGGTGCTCTGGAAAGCAAATTTCCCCAGAATCTGCTGACTTGCCCACAGTCCTGGATTATATGGTCCACTTAAATACCTTGGGGCTGAGACCAGCTACCCTAAAAGTGCACCTGGCAGCTGTGTCTGCTTTCTTATCAGCAGGGAAGCCCTCTTCTCTTTCAGCTCATCCTGTATTCTTCAAGTTTTTCAGGGGGTTGCTTCACACCAACCCTCCATTCATGGACCCTGCCCCTGCCTGGGATCTTAATGTTTGCATTGCTCAGCTTATGCAACCCCCCTTTGAGCCTTTGTCTTCAGCAGAGCTTAAGTACTTGACTTGGAAAACTGTGTTTTTGGTAGCCATCACTTTTGCCAGACGCATCAGTGAATTACAAGCCTTGTCAGTGGAGCCTGATTTTATCTCCTTTCATAGAGATAAGGTGGTCCTCAGGACTAACAGGACGTTCTTGCTTAAGGTGCTCTCAGATTTCCACCTTAATCAATCTATGTCTCTCCCTGTGTACTTCACTGACCATTCCTCCTCTGGCGAGAGGAGGCTGCACAGCTTAGATGTGAAGAGAGCCCTTAGTTACTACATAGAGCGTACCAAGGGTCACAGGTTTGACTCCCTCCAACTGTTCCTCACTTATGGTGAGGTTAGTAATGGGAAACCTGGCACTAAAAGATCCATTGCCAGGTGGATTGTCTCTTGTATCCAATTTTGCTATGAAAAGCTGGGTAAGGTTCCTCCCTCAGGCCTGAGGGCTCACTCTACCAGAGGTACAGCTGCTTCTCTGGCTGCTGCCAGGGACATCCCTATCCTAGAGATATGTCAAGCAGCTACCTGGAAAACAGTTCACACTTTTACCAAGCATTACTCCCTGGACATCAGGCTAGGAGTGATGTGAGTTTCTTCAGCTGTGCTTCCAGAGCCTATTTCCTAAGTAGGTTCTCCCTCCTCCATGGAGTACTGCTGTGTAGTCTGCATATGTCATAAATAGCAAGACTTCATGTTGTTTGAAGTAAAAATTACTCACCTTAGTAATGTTGTTTCTTCTAATGGAGTCTTGCTATATTATGACCTCCCCCCCGCCTGCCCCTCTCAGAACCTTTGTTTTTGGGATGTGGGTGGGCAGTGCAGTGTTGGCACTTAGTAGATGCCCACCTTGTTGTTTCACCCAACCTTTTTGGGGTGAATTGGTGTTGTGTTTTTCATTTTTTGGGTCTCCTGACTTGAGTCTTTGTTTTTGGGACCAAAAAATGTGTTCTTATGTTTAGTAGCCAGTTGGCTAGTGTAGGTTTACAGCTTCCACACAGGACCTCAGTGAGTTTAGCTCGTAAAGATCTGACGGTTTGAGTTTGAAGAACAACAGACAGAGTTTCAACCGAGCTCAAGCTCAGAGTTCCATGCCTGGCATGGAAAGTTAACTCTTTCACCTCCGGAGCAGTTCGAAGGTTGAGACTCACTGCATATGTCATAATATAGCAAGACTCCATTAGAAGAAACAACATTACTAAGATGAGTAATTTTTTCCTTTTGTCTCTTCTCTTGAGCCTCTCCCCGGTACTATACGTACTGAGGGAAAGCAGGCCTCACCTGATTCTGGTCTCGCTGGAACTGCAGGCCTCACCTGATTCTGGTCTCACTGGAACCGCAGGCCTGTGTGAGGGGAGTGGTGGACAGTCGGCCTCCTTGGGAGGGTTGACTGAGCACCCCTTGCAGTCTGGTACCCCCTTGGGGGGCCTGGACGCCTCTAGTGTTGAGGTCTCAGCTATACGGTAGGCCTGTACCTGTGGCTTTCTTGGCATCGTGGCCTGGTGCCACCTCAGCTCCTGACACCTTCCCAGGTGTTGGTGAGTGGACGGCACTGCCCGCGAAACTAGGTCCCTCTCTGACACCACTCATGGTGTTGGCAGATAGGGAGTTCCTGGGGTGGCTTATCTGGTATTCTCCCTGATCTTGTCCTCAGATGTGGACAGTGACCAGGATGATCCTCATTGGCTGCTCTGTTCCTCGGAGCCCCGGGACTCCCCTTGGCTTAGCTCGAGGCTTACTGCTGTGTCTGGGAGCCCCAAGCTCAGCGCCGACTCTGGTGCTGCCCCTCCTTCATTTCTCTGCTCTGCTTGTGATGCTGATGAGGCTTCCAGTGCGGACTCCGGCACCGGAGAAGGGGGTGGTGCCAAGTACGGTGCCGGGGTAGGAAGTGGTGCCAGCCCTGTTTCTGGGGCCGCGGAAGGCACTGATTCAGGTGCTGGTGCCGTTGGCGGCACCAAGGGGGAATTCTGGAGCCATTAGTGGTGCTAGGTCTTCCCATCTTTCGCCGGTTCCTTTGCAGTTCTTATTGGGCCTCTGTCAAGTAGCAGGCCCTTGTCTGGTGGGGCAGGGGTCAGGATGTCAGAGTCAGCACCCTGTGCTGTCCCTAGAGCAGCTGGAGGCTCTGGGAGAAGTAGGAGCGTGGATTTGGGCCTTCAAGCCCCAGGAAATCTTACTGTATTCTAACAAATGCAGTATGGTCTCACCATAGGACTGCCCCCGGAACCAAAATGGTTAGCAGAATCTATGCTAATAGTGGAATGTTAGGCTCAAGCTTGGTTTTCAAACCACTGTCCCTGGTTGCACTTCCTGCAACCGTCGGATTCTTTACTCCACTTGCCTCAGTAAAACGTCTCTGAAGAGCTCTCCTTCACTTACTTTAAGAAGTTTATTTTTCTTGGTTTTGTCGAAGTCCATTTAGTGTTTTCGATTTTTAGAGCATTGTCCTTGGTTCACAGGTAGACTTAGTCTAGATTAGTGTTAATCGGGTACGTTTTCGGTTTTTCTCAACCGAGAAGGAACCGGTGATTTTCTCTTTATTTTCTGAGGTACAGTAGTTCTCGGTGTTTCTTACCTATTCCAACTTTTAAGGTAAGTCGGTACTTTTTTACTAAATTTTTCAGCGGGGTAAATTTCAGTTGCTCGGTTTTAACCAACCGATAACAAAAAAAAAAAAAAGAAAAGAAAAAGAGAAGGATTTACAGTGTTTTGGGCTAAATGTCACAAGTCAAGAAAAGAATGGGCCCTACAGGTTTACAACATTGTACCGAGTGTGGGGAGCCGTTCCCTAAAGCAGATCCTCATCTTATTTGAGTCTTTTGTTTGGGGTTTGACCACCTCAGAGAGGACTGTGATATCTGAAAGAACTTCCTCAGTCGACGCTTGAGAGACAGCTTAAACGACTGCAGGAGTTGAAGTCTGAAAAAGCTGCTGACCCGGCTGCAGGCAAACCGGCTACCAGCCATAAAGAACTGGAGGAACAGCCATCTGACAAGGGTGATGGTTCCTTAGTTAAAAAACGGCCTGCAGATACTGCCGCTGAACCAGCAACCTCAGGAAAAAGAAAGAAAAAAGAGAAGCATACAGTGCATGAACCGCAACCCAAAAAGACACCAGTTCCTACTGCTGAAGAGACAGCAAATGCTAGCGGGATTATTTAGTCGTGTCAGCAGAGTACCCTGGTTCCGGTTGAGAAGCAGTTGCAGTCTCAAACCTCTGGTTCTCCTTCAGTTCCTGGTTCATTTGAACAAGGGGCAGAACTTTTTGGAGAAGACGAAGATGAAGACTATGGGGAGCCAGTTGAGCCTGATATCTCCCCTGATCCCCACCGTCCTGATTCCCTTGATAAGGGACCTGAGGACTATACATCCCACTTTGCTTTTATAAAGCAAGTGGCTTTCTGACTTTGATTTGTCTGTGGAAGCTGAGAACCTTGCTGCACTGCAAAGAACAAACTATAACTCCATTTAGGACCTGGAAACCTGGTAAGGCATAATACTTGTAAAGAAAGGGAACTACGCTTTCTGGAAAAAGTTTCATTTTTTTTTCCTTATTGGCATTAAGCAGAGAATTGCAGGATTCCATTAAAACAGCTAATATTTTTCAAGTGAAACGACCTCTGGCTGGTAGCTGCAATACTGAACATAGGATTTGCAAGAAAGTGAGTGGTGCTCATAACAGAGGGAGGTGAACCTTTCACAGTGTCAGTGGCTCAGTAGGTAGCACACTCGCCTCTGAGGCCGGGAGATCAGAGGGCTGTGGGTTCAGTTCCCACATCTGGCACTTGGGTTAATATCCCAGTACTGACACTGTAGTGCAGCATGAGAGGGGTGCTGCACTTCTGAGGTGCCGTCTTTCGGATGAGACGTTAAACCGAGGTCCCATCTGCCTGGATTGGTGGTAGTTCAGGTGGATGTTAAAGATCCCATGGCACTTATCGAAAAGAGTAGGGAATTTCCCCGGTGTCCTGGCCAAATTTCCCATATTCACTAAAAATACCACCTACAGCTTAATCTGGTTCAAGGTCAGTTGGCATTCATCTGTATCCCCCTTCCCCCGGGTCGTGCCTGAAAATAGGCAGGATTTGTCTAGTGCACTTACCTGGTCAACAAAAGCTAAAAAAAAACAAAAAAAAAACAAACTTACAATTGTCTTTGGTTTGTAGCAGATATTCTGCTGGTGGAGGCTACTTCTAACTGAAAGGTGAAATAAGGAACTTAGAATTATCAGGAACAGACAGTCTTTAAAGCAACAGAGGAAGGTGGATCTAGCTTTACGTTTGTTACAATTCATAAGATTTTCAGTGCAGGAAGAGTTTAAAGCACAACTAACTTATTTTGGGGCTGACTGCTTTCAGAGCACAAACCACCAGGCTGTTTTGGGGCTGGGGAGGTTTACCTATGTCTGACTTGGATGTCTGGATTTTTCTCTGTTTGATAAGCAGGGTATTTTCTCGGTCAAATTGTTGTGTAGGGCATCTTGCTGACAGGAAGGCGCTCATTGCAGCGGTGGGTCAGAGCTTTTAGCTGATTGTTTTGTGAGGGCACAGTTTAGGCCCAACCCTTCCCACCCTCACCCCACCCACCCTGGAAATAGTTCCTTTATACCTGGGGTTCTGACATAATTTCCTCAAGAGTGCAAGGTGCATATCACTGTCATATCCTCTCTAGCACACTGCACTGACAGTAGAAGCATACACATTGTATAATATATATATTTCTATATAACAAACCAGTCACACACACGAACACACACACATACACACACACACACACACACACACACAAAAAAAAAGTAGATAAACATGTGGGAAGTAGTGCAATGTAATGGCTGTGGGGCAGCAGTCTTCCGGGAGTCTTTCTGGAGGCTGAGATGCTGCCCTATTTACAGACAACTCTCTGCCCTGAGGGAGGAAGTTGCCCGTCTTCAGGCCACACTGGACAGTAGTAAGGGAACCTTCCCCCAGGCCACACTGGATGGTAGGAAGGGAACCTCACCCATCCAGGGAGCACCAGAGCCACCACCACTACCTCAGAGGTTGCGAAGAAAGCACAGCAGTTGGACCACAGTGGGCTCTGGGAGGGTGAGGATGGTGGAACAGAGGCACACCCAGTCAGTTGTTCCACTCCACAATCCATGCACCATTCTGAGGGAGCATAGCTCCCCTGTGGATGCACCCGCAGAGGAGACTAAGGAGGCTGAGGACAACTGTCACAAGGGAGGCCCATAGGAAGGAGATAGAGGACACCACAAGGAAAGGAAGCAGCTCCTGGTGGGGGACTCCATTATTAGGGGAATAGAACTGGGGGGAGCAGGGAAAACTGAAGTAAGGTGCCTGCCTGGTGCCGTGGCTTGGAGGGACAGGAAGCGCATCCTCAGGATCACGAGAACAGCTGCACGGGAGTCTGAGCTGGACGTCATTGTCCACCTAGGGACAAATGACTTGGCTCATCATGAGATTAGAGCAGTGCAGAAGGACTTTGTAGAATTGGGGAGGGCCTAAGACAAGTAGCACACACAGTATCCTTCTCAGAGGTGTTGCCTGTCAATGGCATGAGTGAGGAGGGTACATTGCACCATGCAGTTTAATGAATGGTTGAAAAATGGTGTGGAGCACAGGGTTTGTCTTCACTGGGACTGGGGTTCCACCTGGAGGGACACCAGCCTATACTAGCAGGATGGTCTGCATCTGTCCAGGAAGGGAACAAGTCTTTGAGCAATCGGTTTAAATGCTTCATTGGTAGCTTTTAAACTAGTCAAGGGGGAGGCACTGATAAGCAGCAGGAAAATCTCAGCCTCTCCCTACAAAACAGGGTACTAAATGAGAAAAAGACCGAGGTAGAAAGATCAGTGGGGGATGCTACAACAGAAGGTAAAGCCATCAAAAAATGGAGAGCAATGAGTACCAATGCCCGTAGTCTGAGTAACAAGCTTCCTGAATTAGTAGGCTTGATGGAGGAGGAACATCTGGATATCGTGGCAGTCACAGAAACATGCTACCCACAAAACCATGACTGGGACGTAAACATACCAGGATACACTGTCTTCAGGAGGGACAGGGAGGGTAAAAGAGGAGGAGGAGTAGCTCTTTACATAAGGGAAGGAATCAAAGCAACAGAACAAAGGGGTAAACAGGGAGGAGAAGAAGCACTGTGGGTAAATTAGGAGACTGGCAATGGCACCACAATCCGCACAGGGGTTATATACAGACCCCCTTCTCAGGGGGAGGAAATGGACAAGGAAATGATAGAAAGTATGCTTAGAATGGCAGAAAAAGGGGAGATATTGCTGATGGGTGATCTGAATATGTCAGATGTTAACTGGAGTGCAGTTGCAGCAGCCACTTCGAAGAGTGGGATTATTCTAGATGCCCTACAGGGGACATGCCTTAGACAATTAGTATTGGCGCCCACTCGAGAGGGAGCAATCTTAGCCCTGGTTCTCTCAAATGGAGATGAAGAGAGGATCACAGATGTAGAAGTGGGTAGCCATCTGGGAACTAGCGACCATCGAACAGTATGGTTCACAGTAAACACAGCAATAGAGTCAAGCCACACAAAGGCAAAAGTACTGGACTTTAGGAGGGCTGACTTTGCCAAAATGGGTGAGTGCCTAAGGAATGCACTAACAAACGGGCAGGAAGGAGGGGTGGAAGAACAATGGTGAATAATAAAAACTGCCATCACAGAGGTAACAAGCCTTTATGTGAAACAAATAAACAAAACAAAATGATGTAAGAGACCACTATGGTTCTCAAAGGAAGTGGCAGTGAAGGTTCAAGAGAAAAAGAAAGCGTTCAGGAAGTACAAGGAATCACAGAAGGAGCAGGACAGAGAACTGTATCAGTTAAAGCAAAAGGAAGCTGGGAAAGCAGTCAGAATAGCAAAGGCCCAAACCGAGGAAAGATAGCCAACTCAGTTAAGAAGGGGGATAAAACCTTTTATAGGTGCATCAGGGAGCGAAGGAAGACCAAGGGAGGGATAGTGAGGCTTAATAAAGGGGAGGGAGGGTGGACAGAGGGTGACTGTGAAAAGGCAGATTTACTAAACAAATATTTTTGCTCAGTATTTACAAACGAAGAGGGGGAGGTACCTAAAACAAACAGTAGAAACACTCTGGATACAGAAGTTGATACCAGCCCATTTACAGAAGAAAGGGTTCTGAAAGAACTCTTAAAACTGAAGGTGGACAAAGCAATGGGGCCTGATGGGATTCATCCCAGAATCTAAAAGAACTAAGGGTAGGACTAGTGACACCACTGACTATCCTCTTTAACAAATCATGGGAGGATGGGGTGGTACCCGAGGACTGGAGGAGGGCAGATGTGATTCCCCTTCACAAAAGTGGGATCAAGGTAGAAGCAGGAAACTACAGACCTGTTAGTTTAACCTCAGTGGTAGGGAAAATGATGGAATCACTTCTGAAGGAAAGAATTGTCGAGTATCTAGAGGCCAGAGGGGCACAGGACCCAAGGCAGCATGGATTCACAGCGGGAAGGTCATGCCAGACAAATCTGATAGATTTCTTTGACTGGGTAACCAAAGTAGTAGATCAGGGAGGGGCTGTGGACTACCTAGACTTTAGCAAGGCATTTGACACAGTCCCACACAAAAGATTAATATACAAGTTAGCCAGCCTGGGAGTAGGTCCCAAGATGACAGCCTGGGTAAAGAATTGGCTGGAGAATAGGACACAGAGAATAGTAAATGGAGTCCACTCTGAAGAAAGGGGGTTACTAGTGGGGTACCCGAAGGTTCAGTATTAGACTGGTCCTCTTCAATGTCTTTATGCGTTACATTGCAGAGGGACTGGAAGAAAAGTTTGTCTCTTTGCAGATGACACAAGATCTGCAACAGAGTTGATGCACAAGGTGGGTGGAAAGGATGAGAAGGGACTTGCAAGTTAGCCGGAATGGTCAGATGTATGGCAGCTTAGATTCAATGCTAAGAAGTGCTAGGTAATGCACCTGGGAAACAAAACCCAGGGAAGAGTACACAGTGGGGGTGAGATACTAACAACAACAAAATGGAAAGGGATCTGGGGTAGTCATATCAGATGACCTAAAGGTGGGCAAGCAATGTGAGAGGGCAGCAAGAAGGCTGGGGGATACTGGGATGCATAGGGAGAGCATCACCAGTAGAAACAGGAAGTTATTATCCCTCTGTACAGACAGCTGGTGAGACCCCATCTGGAGAAAGTGCAGTTCTGGAGACCCACTTCGCAAAGACATAGACATGATGGAAGCTGTCCAGAGGAGGGTAACTAAATGGTGCAGGGTCTGCACTGGAAGACAGGAAGAGAGAGACTTAAGGAGCTAATATGTATAGCCTCGAGGAAAGGAGGGAGAGAGGGACATGATAGAAACTTTCAGCACCTCAAGAATCAACAAAGTCCAAGAGGGTAGCGCTTTTCAAAAAGAGAGTGTCAAGTATTAAGGGGCACAATTTGAAGATGGGGGTGCTCAGAGGTAATTTAAGGGTGCTATTTTTCACAGAAAGGGTTGTGGATGCATGGAACGGCCTTCTGGAGGAGGTTGTGGAGTCAAAAACTGGTGGAATTCAAGCATGCATGGGACAGTCATAAGGTAATTCTAGGGGGTTGGGGTAGGAAGAAGTAGGCTGCTGGTTAACTAGGATCTGCAGCTTATCCATTAGGTAGGGAAATGGGCAGACTGGGTTGGCCAAGCGGTCCTTATCTGCCGTCAAATTCTATGTTTCTATGGCTCAAACACTGGACCTTCCTACCCAGGAGTCCACTGACGAGGAGGAGGAAGAACAGGACTATATGGAGATGGTGGACATCTTAGTCTCCAAAAGACTGCTGCTGCCCATCCATAAGTCCTTGAAGAAACAGGTGAATAAAGTGTTGCAGACCCCCACTTCTGTACCACCTGTGGATAGAAAGGTGGATAAGAAATATTAGGTGGCTAAAGGTGGGGCTGAATTCTTATTTGGGCACCCAAGCCATGAGGGGGTGGTGCAGGCTGCAGCTTGTGATAAAGCTGGCATACCTCTGGCATCACACCCACCGGACAAGGATTCCAGGAAGATGGATTCCATAGCCAAGAAGGTTTATCTGGGATCCACTCTATCAGGCATGCCTCTTATGTGGCCTATGTTGCTAGATATCAGAGGACACTGTGGAATGCAGTGATGGATATAACAAAATCTGTCCCAGCCCCTATGGCAGCTGATCTGAAAGAGGCTGCAAAGAGGGGATAGAAGCATCTAAAGCCCAGTTTATAATGGCTGTAGACAACAGTGACACTGCTGCCAGACAGATGGCTGCTTCTGTAAGTCTCAGAAGATTTGCTTGGCTCAGAACGACCAATTTGACCCAAGACACACAATCCAAGGCTTTGTATTTTCCATGTGAGCCTGCATCTCTGTTCAGAGAGCAGACTGAGGCTTATATGAAGAAAACTGATGGTTATAAAATAGCATACAAAAGTGCTTTTGCCAAAGAAAAGGCATCTACACCCCAAAGCACCAAGCCAGAGAGGGTAGAGGCAGGAGACATTATAGGCTATTCTTTCAGCCTCAAGCTTTTCCCCAGTACCAGTCTCAGAGGGGTTATTTCAGGGGCAGGTGCAGGAGAGGCAGTAACCATACCAGCCCAACACTCAGACAGTATCCCAAGTGAAGCAGACACCCTGAGGTGTCTGCTCGGGTCGCCTCGCCAACCCTAGTAGGGGGCAGGCACTACCTCCAGGAATGGCAATCTATCACCACAGACAAGTGGGTTCTGTAGATAGTGGGCCAGAGCCTGGCCCTCCGCTTCAGGTTCATGCCAGAGTTGAGGGCAAGGATCTTCAGACCCTCTTCTCCATCAGAAAAAATCACTGTTAGAGGGGGAAGTATCAAATCTTCTGTCTCAAAACTCAATAGAGCCAGTTCCTCAGGCACAAAGAGGGAAGGGTCTCTATTCAAGATACTTCCTTAAAATAAAGAAAACAGGGGAGTAGCGACCCATATTGGATCTCAGACTCACAAACAGACATCTGGTAAAATCAAAGATCAAAATGGTGACTTTGGCAACAGTCTTCCCAACTCTGAGACAAGGGGATCGACTGGCATCTCTGGACTTAAAGGTTGCTTATTTTCACATCCCCGTCAGGCTTTTCCACAGAAAATTTCTCAGATTCAGACTGCCATCAGGCCATTACCAGTTTAAGGCAATGCTTTTTGGACTAACTTCTTTCTTTTTTTTTTTTTATTTATTTATGACAATTTCAGATAACACCTTTGAGCAGACAGTGCTCATTTACAGAGGTTCCACGTTATGGACAGTGGACAAGAATAGACAAGCTCAGGCAGGTAGATAACAGTTAATACAATTACAGTGCATGAGCTGCCAGTGGCTTTGTCAAGATAAGACAAAATAATTAGTAACAGGTAAAACACTACAGAATGCATGAGCTGCCAAAGGCTTTGTCAGGTGATCTAACAAGTGCATGAGAGGGCCAGAGGTAGTTGGTGAGAGGATAAGGTAGTACAGGTAACAGGCAAAAACCGATGTGTGGGAGACTGGAGGGATAAGGTAGGTGGTGATGGAGGGGAGGGGAGAGAATTGATGGCAGGTGTAAGCGGGGGTAACAGGGTGGGTGGGGGAAGGAGAGAAGAGTTAGTATGGGTAAGGAAGAGAAATGAGAGACAGAATATAAAAGCTAGGAGGTGCTGGGGATAATAGGTGAGGGGTGGGACAAGGATGTGAGAGGAAATGGAGAGAGGGAGGAGTGAAATCTGGGGGGGGCAAGGGAGATGGCTGAGGTGGTTGACGTGAGATATTGGAAGGAGTTAATAAGGAGAGAGTGGGGTGTGGTGAGAGTACATAAGTAATGGAGAGGCCAGGAGGGCGAGCAGGGAATTTAAGTGTAGCAGTCACAGTAGGCACTGGCCACCAAGTGCTGTCGTAGTTTGTGCTTAAAGGAGCTGAGATTTGGTGCATTGGTGATTTCCACTGGGAGTGTGTTGAACCAGTTAGAGGCCCTAACTTTGTAGGAGTACTGCCCTTGAGTGGTCCGGCAGTGGGGAACTGTGAAAAGTAGTATTTCAGAACTCGAGGTAAGGCGGGTGGCACAGTGAGGGAAAAGTATAGACTGAAACCCTGGTGGAAGGAGGCCTAGCACTGTCGTCTTAGCAAGTAAGCAGGTCTGATACTTAATTCTGCCTTGAAGTTGTTGCCAGTTAGCCTGTTCATTGAAATGACATGTGTGTGAGTCTAGAGGCTGTGGTGAGGAGCCGGGAGGCCTTGTTTAAGGCTATGGCTATACGCTGGAGGGCAGTGTCAGTAGCTGATCCATAAACTACGAGGGCATAGTCAATTAAAGAGGTGACTGAGCTCTGGATGGCAAGTTTTAATGCTTTGTCTGTCAGACAGTGCCTATGCCTATATAGCAACCCTATGCGTGTATTCACAGCTTTAGCTAGGTTATTTATATGTGTGGAGTATGAAAAAGTGGAGTCAGGGGTCACTCCCAGGTATTTGAACTGGTCTACCTGTTCCAGCACAGTGCCACCACTATAGTAGATTAGCAGTTGGAGTTTGTGTTTGTTATGAGTACCATGAAAGATCATTGATTTGTTTTTTGAGTAGTTTAGGATGAGTTTACATGACTTGAACCAGGTTTCAGCTTCTGAGAAACTATACTGTAGCTGTTGATGAAGGTGATGGGGGTCAGAGTGGCTAGAGAAAATGACTGCATCATCTGCATAGAGTAGAATTCGGTCATGGCAAGTGGCAGGCAGGTTGTTCATGAAGATGCTGCAGAGTAGGGGCCAAGGATAGAACCTTGTGGTACACCTGAACAGACTGGAAGGAGGGGAAGGGGGTCCAGATGGTGTCTTCAATTCTGAATTGACTGAGAGCGGTCACTAAGGTAGCTTTGGAACCAGCAAGTGGCATCCAGTGAAAGGCCAAGATGAGATAGTTGTCTGGTTAGTAGGGAGTGGTTAACTGTATCAAACTCCTTAGTCAGATCAATAAAGATGGCAGCGGCCAATTGGTTGTGGTCTAGTGGATGAAGGAGGTGAAGTCTAGCAGTGCAGTGGTGGTGCTGTGATCTTTTTGAAAACCATGTTGCTGGGAACATTGGAGGTTATATTTTTCCAGGTAGTCTACAAGTTGTTTAGCAACTATCATTTCCAAAGCCTTGGAGAGTGGGGGAAGGTTGGATATAGGTCTGTAGTTACTTGTGAGTGTCTTGTCACCACATTTGTGGATAGGAGTCACCACAGCCAACTTCCATTTGCTTGGGAATTGTGAGAGCATAAGAGAGCGGTTGAGAATTTTTGTAACGGGTGGCAGAACTTCAGCAAAGGTGAGGATGATGAGTTTCAAATCAAGGGAGTCAGCACTATGCCTAGACTTCCCGAGTACTTTGAGTAGATGTTTCCTGGCTAGCCCCTTCAGTGATAGCCTTAAAATAAAATGGGGGGGGGTGCGACTGGGCTGCCTGAGGGATGGTGGGATGGGTTACTGTTGGTGTGGGGTCAAAGAAGTTAGGTGGGAGCACATGACTGAGGTCACAAAATGTTGAGTTGAAAACGTTAGCAAGGGTTATTTTATCCAGGGTGATAGTTCCATCAGTGTTGAGCATTGCAGGGGAAACTTTTTTTTTTCCAGTTACCTCGGAGAGGTTGTCCCAGAACTTCCTCCCATCATTCCAGGTGTTTGCAAGGACATTCCTATAGTAGGAGGGTTTCACCTGGCGGATAGCTCTTGTACGAGCATTCCGTGCTGATTTGTAGGCCTGAGTATTCCCTGGGGTGTCGGATGCTTTAGCACGCTACCATAGTTGGTCTTGCGATTTCATCAGTTCAGGGAGGTCATGAGTCACGCATGGGTTTATTGACCCTCTAATCTTTTGTTTCTTGTATTGAGCATGAACTTCTCACGCTGTGTTAAAGGTAGTGATAAAGTATTCTAAGGCCGAGTCCATGTCCTGAGCTTCATTAATTGGAGACCAGACGCGTGATCACAGGTGCATTTTTAATGGACCTAGTCGACCAGGTATAAGTATTCTACTGAAAATGAATTTTGGTGGGGGTTTATTGAATTTGTTAGACCAGAGGGAAATGGAAAATTGTCACTTACGGTGTCCGGGAGTACTTCAGTCTTAGTGATGTGTTCAGGTCGATTAGTGAGAACCCAGTCCAGTAGAGAGGAGGTCCCCAGCCTGTAGTTTATCCTAGTGGGTGATTGTACCATTTGTGCCAGGTTGGCAGCTGCCAAGGCATCCTTATAGGTGCTTGCACAGGGGGCCAGCCAGTTGACATTAAAGTCACCAAGCAGAATCACTTCTGAGTTTCACCCACAGGAGCTGATGCAGTCACGGAGGGAAGACCCTGATTAGTCATCTTAGTTGGGATATATACTGACACAATGGTCAATGCCTTATTGTGTTAGCCTAGTAGTATCTTAATGGCTAGAATCTGAATGTCATTTCCAGTGCTAGGTAGGGCCAGAACATGACCCCCAAGTGTGTCTTTAAGGTAGAGGGCACAAGGGTGCTCCAAGGGTGTTCACAAAATGCTTAGCTGTAGTGGTGGCACACCTAAGGAGACAAGGGGTGGCAGTGGTCCCTTACCTGGATGATTGGCTAATCTTAAGCCAGTCACCTCAACAGGTAAGGGATTCCTTGGCAATCACACAGGATGTCTTGCAGTCACTAGGGTTCCTAGTCAACCTCAGAAAATCCGTATTGGAGCTAGTGCATCTCCTGGAATTCATGGGAGCAGAGCTGGACACTGTGAGAGGAAAGGTTTTTCTTCCACAGACAAGAGTGGACAGTCTGATAAAGTTGACAAGTACCTTCAAACTGCACAGTCTAAGGCCAGCAAAGCACTTTTTGCAGTTGCTGGGTCACATGGCAGCTTCCACAGCAACAGTACTAGGGGCAAGGTTGGAAATGAGGGACATTCAGTTCCATCTCAAGATGCACTGGCATCAAAAGAGAGACTTTCTGTCAAAATTGGTGGCAGTCTGAGGAACACTGCTTCAGGCACTTCAGTGGTGGCTGGAAAAGGACAATCTCAGACAAGGTGTGCCATTCCTACAAGAAACCCCTCCTTGATGCTAACCACGGATGCTTCCCTCCTGGGATGGGGGCACATCTGGTGACGCACCCTGCTCATGGCACATGGCTCAAGCAGGAGTCACTGTTGCACATAAACCTGCTAGAGCTCAGAGCAGTCTTCCTGGGACTCCAGTCCTTTGCCAGCATGCTGCAGGGAAAAGTGGTACAGGTCAGGACAGACAACACAACCACTGTGTACTGCATAAACACGCAGGGAGGCACAAGGTCAATACCTCTGTGCACAGAGGCCATACAAATTTTGGAGTCTGGCATACTCCCTGGGAATCCCCCTCTCAGCAGTCCACCTACCAGGAAAGGACAATGTCCTGGCAGATGCACTCAGCAGAATCAGCCAACATCACCACGGAGTGGTCTCTGAACAAGCAGGTGCTGCAGGTTGTGTGCAAAAGGTAGGGCACTCTAGATTCAGATCTCTTTGCAGCCCCAGACAACGATTAGCTACCCCAGGTTTGCTGCAGGCCTCCTGTGAGAGGCACAGTTCCACTGGATGCACTACTGTTGAACTGGACAGGGAAGTTCCTGTATGCCTTCTCTCCATTTCCACTGTTGCCAAGAGTCCTGAACAAGCTCAGATCCCAGCCATTGACAATGATCCTCACTGCTCCAGACTGGGCCAGTCAGCCCTAGTTCTCTCTGATTCTGGCCCTGTCTGTGGCCAAACCGATCGGGCCTTCTCAGGAAGTACAACCTGCTTCTTCCCAGGCAGGATCCTTTACCCCAACCTTTAGTCCCTCAGGCTCAAGGCCTGGCTTTTGAGGAGTTAGAGTATGTTAACCTGCATCTCTCTGAAGGGGTCATGGAGGTCCACAGGGTTTCTAGAAAGCCCTCCACTAGGAAGACCTACACGTCCAAGTGGAAAAGGTTCTCATTTTGGTGCCAGAGTAAGAACATGGACCACACTCAGGTGGGCTTTTCAGTGGTGCTGGATTACCTGACCCACCTTCATTCCCTTGGTCTGAGACCGTCCACTGAGAGTGCACTTGGCAGCTGTTTCTGCTTATCTATCAGCAGGCTAGACTTCATCCCTGGCTTCGAACCCAGTGTTCAGAAAGTTCTTTGAGGGGCTGCTGCATTTACATCCCCACACAGGAATCCCACCCTAGTGTGGGATCTAAACATATGTATTGTACAGCTCATATAGCCACCTTTTGAGTCTGTGTCCTCAGCAGATCTCAGGTATGTACTTGGAAAGCTGTGTTCCTAGTTGCAATCACTTCTGCTTGGAGGATTAGTGAGCTCCAGGCTCTATCCATGGAGACTGACTACATTGTATTCCATTGGGACAAGATTGTCTATAGGACTAACAAGAAATTTCTCTCTAAAGTATTATCGGATTTCCATATTAATCACTCCATTACACTACCAGTCTTTTTCACTGACCATTCCACTTCAGGGGAATGTAGACTGCATAGCCTGGATGTTAAAAGAGCTATCAGCTATTACCTGGACCATACTAAGGGCCACAGAGCAGATAGTACCCAACTTTTCTTGACCTATGGGGAAATAGGAAAAGGTAAACCAGCCTCAAAAGATCCATCACAAGGTGGAGTGTGGTCTGTATCCAGTTCTGTTACGGCAAAGTGGGCAGGCAGCCTCCACAGAGTCTCAGGACCCACTCCACCAGGGGAACAGCTGCTTCCATAGCAGCTTTGAGGGACAAGCCTCTGCTAAAAATCTGTAAAGCAGCTACCTGGAAAACTGTTCACACATTTACAAAGCAGTATTGCCTGGATACTCAGGCTAGGAGTGATACCAGGTTTGGCACTGAAGTGCTGCAGAGCCTGTTTCCTAAGTAGGTTCTCTGCCCACCTCCGAAGGTACTGCTTGGGTAGTCTGCATTTTTTTTTAGAGTACAGTAAGATTTCCTGGGGCTTGAAGAAAAACTTACTTACCATAGTAATCTTGTTTCTTCCAAGGGAATCTTACTGTATTCTGAGCTTGTACCCTTCCTCCCCTATCAGAACCTAGGGGGCACTGCATGTCAGCTGTCAATATCCTGTGGCAAACCTGTTGGCATAATTGTTGTTTTCTTGGGCATCGGTGACTTGAGTCTTAGTGATGCCCATGCTGTTAAGAGGGTGGTTGATCTAAAAGGGGGGAGTTCATTTGTTGTTGTTAGAATAGTTTAGTTTGTTTTTTGCTTATGCATGCTTCATAAGAATTTGACGGTTACAGGAAGTGCGACCAGGGACAGTGGTTTGAAAACCGAGCTTGAGCCTAGCATTCCACTGTTAGCGTAGGTTCTGTTAACCATTTCGGCTCCGGGGCAGTCCTATGGTGAGACCATACTGCATTTGTCAGAATACAGTAAGATTCCCTTGGAAGAAACAAGATTACTATGGTAAGTAATTTTTTTCTCTCTCCCCTCCCAATCAGACAGGATCTGCAGTCATTGGGGATAGGGGCTGCATTAGTGGGTCAGCATGGCTCTGATCTCACCTGGGTGTTTCTTTCCAGGGGCACCACTCTGTTCACCCCTCCATGGTTGGGCAACCTATAGTGGGCGGTCTTCACAGACCCCCTCCCTAGGGAAAGGTCCCCTGCTCACTCCTGCAGCCCTAGCTGAGGTGCTAGTGTGGACTCTTAGGACCGCTCTCCTCCCCCTGCCTCTGCCTCCCGTTCCTTCTCTTCCAGGTTTTTCTGCCTCTACAGGACCTTTGACTTGGGAACAGTTTTGAGTAATGGTGGCTGTGTACTTCCAGTACCTTAGAGCCCTGTATGAGGTCATCTTCAGACCTCAAGCCCCTGCACCGCCTCCCTCTGAACACAGCTTTTCCTAATCTCCGACTTTGTCCTCTGAGGAAGTGGATACTTCTATTCACTTCTCCTCTGATACTGATCTTACCTCCTATTAACACTTTCTGTCGGAGATGATGGAGGAGCTGTACCTGTCCCATTTTGTAGCTCACAACCCTGTGAGTGTGACACTGTCATTCCTTGGGAAATACAGTTCGAAGTCCGCCGTGATCCCTCCATGACCTCAGCCTTTCATGGATGCATCCCACAGTGTCTGGCAGAACCCCTCTGCCCCTATTCCAGCCCTGAGGGACTGCCAGCACAGGTACTGTGCACCTGTACAGTCTCCAGGTGCTATGCTCTATCCTACCTCAGGAGTGGAGCTGTTGGACACCCCCCTCTGGGCATCATTGCCCCAGGCACGATCGCATCCCAGACTCGGCCTCAGTCGAGTTTGACTGCTGGGGTATAAGGGTGTTCTTGGCGGCATGCCTTCTCTTATGCGTCTCAGCGCATCAAGCACACTAGGCTGCCTGTGCCAGGCACCTATGGGCAATGCTAGGTCAGCTCCTGGCATCCATGCCTGATAGCGAGGCAACCAGATGGGCCATCAGCCTTTCCACCCATGGCCTGGAGGTAGTGAGACACCAGTCAAGGGTGTCTTATGATCCCAGAGGAGTACCCTTTGGGCTTGTGGGAACAGTGGTCTGCGTCAGGCAGATGGCATGACTCCATCTTTCCAGGTTATCAGCCCTGGCACAGCGTAGGGTGATTGCTTCATCATACCAGGGGGCTTACTTTTTCTTCCCTATGATCAGGTGAGAGTTAGCAGGGCGACTTCCCTCTCCCAGGCAACTGGAGCCTCCGTCTGCCCCGACCATTCTCAGGTCTTGCCAGACCCGTGAGGGGCCTCTCCTCTCCTCTTGTGTCTCCCCCACAAGAGGCTGAAGGACCTTTCTCCCTCAAAGTGTGCCAGCACCACTTAAGGTCCTGGATTGGTACTCACCCACCAGTAATGAATGGTGACGATTGATCCTTGGAAGGTATGAAAATTATGTACTCATCATAATTCTTACATACGAACAAGCCAGCAGGAGAAGGCCATTTGGTCTATCAAGTCTGCTCATATTGCAGGGTCCACAGCTTGAGCTGATGTCCCTGCCCTCCCTCCCCACTCTTCCCGTCCTCCCTACCTATGATCCTTACTGTCCCCCTATGCCTGTCCCAGCCTTTCTTAAAGCTGTCCACTGTCTTCAGTGAGATGACCTCTTCAGGTAGTGCATTCCAAGTGTCCACCACCATATCTGTGAAGAAGTGCTTCCTGACCTCCTTCCTAAACCTCCCACCCTCCAGCTTAAGACTGTGCTCCCTAGTGTTATGGTTGCCACTCAGCTTAAAGAGATTCTCCTTATCAACCTTATTTATTCCTTTCAGGTGCTTGAAGGTCCCAGTCATGTCCCCTCTCTCTCTCTCCTGTCTTCCAGGGAGTACATGTTCAGTGCCCTCAACCTCTCCTCGTTTGCCTTACCCTGCTGACCCACTATCATCTTTGTAGCCCTCCTCTGAACCTTCTCCAGCAGGTTAATGTAGTTTTTGAGGTGTGGGCTCCAGTACTGAACTCCATACTCTAGATGCAGCCATACCAGTGACCTGTACAAGGGCAGTATAACCTCATCTCTGCTACTACTGATCCCCCTAGATATGCATCCCAGCATCTTGTTTGCCTTTGCTGCTGCTTTCTTGCACTGCGTGGAGTGCTTCAGGTCACTAGTGATCATCACTCCCAGGTCCTTCTCCTCGTCTGATGCAGATACTCTGACTCCACCCAGGTAGAACTCTGTCCTGGGATTCTTGGTTCCAATATGCATAACTTTGCATTCAAACAACATGAAGTCTTGCTATATTATGACCGTAGCAGTTTGATCCAGCACTAGAACTGCTCCGGAAGTGAAATGGTTAATACCATTCCAAAATAGAACTTTGAGCACAAGCTCTAAGAAGCAGCTCTATCTGTGTAATTTCAAACCTGAACTGTCAGATTCTTTACTCCGCCTCAGTGAACAGTCGCTTCCGAGATTTCTCCTACTGCTCGGTTCATTTCTCGGTTTAAACAGTGTTTTCTCGGTCCGATTCAACTGAGAATAGTTTTATTTTAACCGCAAAACCATTCGGTTCAAGCTCTGTCTATGGTAATCGTAAGTAATTAAAAGGGTTTGTCTGTGTGGAACTTGTAAGTTTATCGGTTCGGTTTTGAACCGATCAGCTGGGTTTAAAACTCATTAATTTTAAAGTTTAACATTTTAGAGTGTGGTTCCCGGTTCTTATCGGTTCTAAAAAAAAACGGATTTTATTACGTTTTTTCCAATACCCGTGACACGGTTGGGAACCGATAAGGGTGTCTTGCCTGGCACTGCCGTTTAAAGGGCAAGTTTTCTGGTTAGGCTGGCATTATGTCTGAGAAACCCAAAAGAAAAACCGGGCCCACTGGGTTTCAACACTGTGATGTCTGTGGAGAAGTCTTTGCCAAGGCTGACCCACACACCACATGTGTCTATTGTCTGGGGTTTGACCACCTCCAGTCAGACTGCCAGATATGTAAGAATTTCCCTGCAGCCACCCTGGAAAAGAGATTGGGCAGGCTCAGGGAATGAGAGGCCAAAAAGTCCGCTGACCCGGATGACCAGCCCGGTTCGGTGCCAACCGAACCGGAGGGAGTGCCCTCTGACCAGGGCGAGACTTCCTCGGGCAAAAGAAAAGCTGGTTCTGAGGAACCAGTTCCAGTAAAGAAAACAAGAAAGTCAGCAGGTTTGGAGTCCAAAATCCCTTCTCCAACTGCTGCAGAGATGGCAAAAGCCATATAAATTGTCCAGTCACTGTCTCAGGTTCCGTCCGAACCGCCACTATCTGGCAAAAGGTCGGTTCGTCCGGTTCCAGTGGTTCAGGAATATGATGTTGAGGAGTTTTATGAACCAGAGGAGGGGGAGGATGGTTATGAACAGTATGAATGTGGCTGGGAAGGTCTGGGTGTGCCCATTGAACCGGACATTTCCCCAGACAGACCTTTAGAATCTCCCCCTATGCTATCTGAGTCCCCATCTCATTTTATGTTTTACAAAAAAGTTGCTGAAACCCTCCAGCTTCCCTTGGAAGAAGCTGTGGATGAGCAAGAGGAGCCTGATTTTGTAGAAATGATGGATATTCCAGAGTCTAGGAGATTGTCTCTTCCTTTGCATAAGTCTTTTAGGAAGCAAACAATAAAAATTTTAAAAGTTCCTAATTATGTGCCTCCTGTAGTTAAAAAGATGGACAGAAGGTACACATTGTCAGGTCCTGATACAGAATTCCTTTCTCAGCAATGCAGTCATGTTGGGGTAGTTCAGGCTGCAGCCTGTGATAAAGCTAATATTCCCCTGGCTTCACATCCTCCTGACAAGAATTCCAGGAAGATTGATGCCATGGCGAAAAAACAGTATATGGCAGCCTCTCTGGGACTCAGGCAAGCAAATTATATGGCTTATGTAGCTAGGTATCAGAAATCTAGATGGGATACTGTTATGAAATTAGCCAAGCAAGCCCATGGCCAGCTGGCTAGCGAACTAGAACACGTGGCTGCTGATGGCATTGAGGCTTCTAAGGTACAGTTTCATGCTGCTGTGGATGTTAATGATGTTTCCTCTAGGGTCATGGCCACATCTGTAGCTTTTAGTAGGTTGGCCTGGCTCAGGTGTACTAGCCTGTCAGCAGGATACCCAGACTAAGGCTATGGATTTTCCTGTGGTGGGAAATTCTCTGTTTGGGGAGCAGACAGAGAATTACATGAAAAAGATGGATGAATATAGGACTACTTACAAAGTGCCCAAGCTAGGCGGCAAGCCACTCCCCAGAGGCATACCCCCAGGGGTAGGGGTAGCCTTTCATAGACCTTTTATCAGACTCAGGCCTCCTCTGCCTATGCTCAGAGGGCTTCTGCAGAGGCAGACGAGGGGTGGGCAGGCCTGCTCCCACCCCTCAGCCTAAAGCACCTGCTAAGCAGGCACCCTGATGGGGTGCCCAGGGCCGATTCTCCTTTACCGGTAGGGGGCAGGCTGGCTAACTTCAGTCAGAACTGGGCTTCTTTAACTCAGACAAGTGGGTTCTGGAAGTAGTAAGCCAGGGTCTGGTTCTCAGCTTCAAAAAGTTTCCCAAGTTGAGAGCCAGATTTTTTCTACCTGCAAGTGCTTCAGAGACCCTTGCTCTAGAAGCAGAGGTCTCAACCCTGTTGGCTCTCAGAGCAGTGGAAAGGGTTCCTCCCCTGCACCAGGGCAGGGGTCTGTATTCCAGATACTTCCTTACCCCAAAAAAGACAGGAGAATGGTGGCCCATATTAGACCTCAGATATCTGAACAAGCATCTTTTGAAACCAAAGTTCAAAATGGTAACTCTGGCAATGATTTTACCCTCCCTAAGGCCAGGGGACTGGTTAGCCTCCCTGGACCTCAAGGATGCCTATTTCCACGTCCTAATCAGAAGCTCCCATCGAAAGTACCTCAGATTCGAACTACCCTCAGGTCATTACCAGTTCAGAGCAATGCCCTTCGGCCTCACCTCTGCCCCAAGGGTATTCACAAAGTGTCTGGCAGTGGCAGTGACTCACTTAAGGAGGCAAAGGATTGCTGTTTTTCCCTATCAAGACGATTGGCTCATTGTAGGCCAGTCCCCAGAACAGGTAACATCTCACCTGCAAGTCACCCAGCAGCTTCTCACCTCCCTGGGCTTTCTGCTAAATCTGCCAAAGTCGGTTCTGGAACCAGTCCAGGTACTCACCTTTATAGGGGCAGAGTTGGACACAAAGCTAGCCAGAGCTTTTCTTCCCTTAGAAAGGGTGACGAATTTAGTGGCTCTGGCCTCCTCCTTCACTCTGCAGGTCTCTCGACCAGCAAGACACTTTCTGCAGCTCCTGGGGCACATGGCTGCATCCACAGCTGTTGTGCAGGGAGCAAGATTTCAGAGGAGAGACATTCAGTTTCACTTGAGAACCTATTGGTCTCAGAGGAGAGACCCCTTTCCAAGTTGGTCCCAGTGACTCAACCTTGATCCAGGCCCTCCAGTGGTGGCAGGATCAGAGCAATTAAGATTAGGGGTCCCTTCATTCCCCCTGCTCACAATTTGACTCTCACTACAGATGCTTCCCTCCTGGGTTGGGGAGCCCACATGGGCAACCTTTCCACTCAGGGAGTGTGGTTCCCCCAGGAATCTCTGCTCCACATCAATTTGCTGGAACTCAGAGCTGTCTTTTTAGCTCTTCAAGCATTTTCTGCATCTGTCAACAACAAGGTGATACAAGTCAGAACAGACAACACCACAACAATGTGGTACATCAACAAACAGGGGGGCACTCGTTCTTTGGCCTTGTGCACCGAGGCAATGAAGTTGTGGTCTCTGGCCTATTCCCTGAACACTTCCCTCATAGCAGTTCATCTTCCAGGGAAGGACAATGTCCTAGCAGATGCTCTCAGCAGGATTTCCCAGGGCCATCACGAATGGTCCCTGGATCCTCAAGTGCTGGGGATAGTCTTTGCCAGATGGGGCACCCCTCAGATAGATCTTTCTGCAGCCCCAGACAATCACCAACTTACTCTTTTCTGTTGCAGGCCTCCAGTGTTGGGCTCAGTCCCCCTGGATGCCCTTCTCCTGGATTGGGCGGGGAAGTTTCTTTATGCTTTCCCCCTCTTCCCTCTCCTATTCAAAGTATTAGTCAAAATCAGATCTCAGCCTTGCAGGGTGATTCTAATTGCCCGGTTGGGCCAGGCAGCCCTGGTACCCACTCCTTCTGTCACTGACAATCCATCTTCCCTTGCCTCCCAGGATTCAACCTATTAACTTGTGCCCAGGAAGGGTTTGGTATCCGGACCTCAAATCCCTCAACCTCAGGGCCTGCCTCTTGAGGAGTTAGAGTTTGCTGATTTACACCTCTCTCAGGGTGTTCTTGAAATCCTAAAGGCTTCCAGAAAGCCTTCCACTAGGGCTACTTATAGTTCTAAATGGAAAAGGTTTTCCATTTGGTGTGCTGGGAAAAATATTTCCCCAGAATCTGCTGATTTGCCCATTGTATTAGATTACATGGTCCATCTTAATTCCTTGGGTCTCGGACCAGCTACCCTGAGAGTTCATTTGGCAGCTGTATCTGCTTTTATTTCAGCAGGAAAGTCATCCCCTCTTTCCACTCACCCTGTGCTTTCCAAGTTTTTTAAGGGATTACTCCATACTAATCCACCCTTTCAGGAACCGGCCCCTGCCTGGGACCTTAATGTTTGTATTGCCCAGTTAATGCAACCCCCTTTTGAACCTCTGTTTTCTGCAGAGCTTAAGTATCTAACTTGGAAAACTGTTTTTCTGGTGGCTATCACTTCTGCTAGACGCATAAATGAGTTGCAAGCCTTGTCAGTAGAAACTGACTTTATTTCTTTCCACAGGGATAAGGTAGTCCTTAGGACTAATAGGAAGTTTTTACCTAAGGTGGTTTCAGATTTCCATCTTAACCAATTTATCTCCCTTCCAGTATTTTTCACTGATCACTCCTCTTCTGGTGAGAGGAGGTTGCACAGCCTGGATGTTAAGAGAGCTCTTAGTTACTATATAGAGCGTACCAAAGGTCACAGGTTCGAATCCCTTCAACTTTTCCTTATCTATGGTGAAGTTGGGAAAGGCAAACCTGTCACTAAGAGATCAGTTGCCAGGTGGATTGTCTCTTGTATCCAATTTTGTTATCAGAAACTGGGCAGAGATCCCCCCTCTGGCTTGAGGGCTCACTCTACCAGGAGTACAGCTGCGTCTCTAGCTGCTGCCAGAGACATCCCTATATTAGAGATATGCCAGGCTGCTACTTGGAAAACGGTACACACTTTCACCAAGCATTACTCCCTGGATGTCCAGGCCAGGAGAGATGCTCGGTTTGGCACCAGCTGTTCTTCAGAGCCTATTCCTAAGTAGGTTCTGCCCTCCTCCATGGAGGTACTGCTGTGTAGTCTGCTACTGTCATAATATGCAAGACTTCATGTTGTTTGAAGAAAAAATTACTCACCTTAGTAATGTTGTTTCTTCTAATGGAGTCTTGCTATTATGACCTCCCCAGCCTGCCCCTCTCAGAACTTCTACTTGGGTGGGTGCGGGCAACTATGTGTGGGCACTATTTTGTGCCCTTTAGCTTTCTCCCTTTTTGGGGTTTGGGGTGTGTTTTATTATACTGTTGTTTTATTCTCATGTTGTTAGAATTGTATTAGTAGTTCTGGTCCCTGACTTGAGTCTTGGGTGTTGGGACCAGCAATGGTTGTTAGTATTTAGGTAGCCATTTGGCTAGTGTAGGTTACAGCTTCCACACAGACCTTAGTGAGTTTTTGCTCGTAAAGATCTGACATTTCAGGTTTGAAATTACACAGATAGAGCTGCTTCTTAGAGCTCGTGCTCAAAGTTCTATTTTGGAATGGTATTAACCATTTCACCTCCGGAGCAGTTCTCGTGCTGGATCAAACTGCTGCTGTCATAATATAGCAAGACTCCATTAGAAGAAACAACATTACTAAGGTGAGTAATTTTTTCTTTCTTGGCATTGAAACCAAGCTGCCAGATCCTGGACCACCTCCCCAGCTTTTCCAGATCTTCCTGTACGTCCTGTATTCCTTCCGCTGTGTCCACTCTCCAGCAGAGATTGGTGTCATCTGTGAATAGGCGCATTTTGTCCTTAGTGCCATCCCCAGTGTCATTGATGAAGACATTGAACAACACTGGCCCCAGCACAGAGCCCTGCAGGACCCCACTGGTTACCGCTCTGGTACCAGATAACTCTTCCCCCCACAGCCACCCTGTGGGTTCTGTCCCTCAGCCAGATTTCCACCCATTTGGCCATCTTTTCCCCAACCCCAAGCTCCACTAACTTCCCGATCAACCTTTTGTGGGGCACAGAGTCAAAAGCCTTGCTGAAATCAAGATAGAGGATGTCTACCGCTTGGCCCCTGTCTACTGTCTTAATGATGCGGTCAAAGAAGTCAATCAGATTTGTTTGACACGATCTCCCTCCCATGAACCCATGCTGCCTCGCATCCTGGAGACCAGGTTCCTCTAGATATTACACCAACCTTTCTTTTAGTATGGTCTCCATGAACTTGCCCACAATGGAGGTCAGACTGACTGGTCTGTAATTCTCTTGGTCATCCTTAGGACTGCTTTTGTGGAGGGGCACTACATATGCTGTTCTCCAGTCCTGCGGTACCAAGCCTACCTCTAGTGAAATATTAAGTAGGTCTGACAGTGGCCCTACCAGCTCCTCAGCCAGTTCCTTTAGTACCCTTGAATGTACTCTGTCTGGGCCTGGTGATTTGTCCACCTTCAATGCCAGCAGCCCCTCCCTCACTCTGTCCTTCTATCACTACATCTGTGTTTCCCTCCCTCCCTGCTCCTTTTTTCCCCTTCTGAAGGCACTGGTCCATACTTCTCCCTGGTGAAGACAGAACAGAAGTATTCATTTAGTATCTCTGCTTTTCCCCCATTATCCTCCACCCACTCTACCCCTTTCTTAAGCCTAATAATCCCTTCCTTCTTGTCCCTTTTCTCACTTATATAGCAAAAAAAGCCTTCTCCCCCTTCTTAATTCCTTCAGCTAGCTGCAGCTCCTTCTGTGCCTTTTCTCGCTGGACTTCCTTACTTGCCTCACTAGGCAACCTTAGGTAATTTTCCCTATCCACACCTCTTTTGGTCTTTCTGAATTTTCTATAGGCCAACCTCTTTTCCCTTACTGCCTGGGCAACCCCAGAACGGAACCAGCTGGGCACTTTGGCCCTTGTGTTCTTACTCCTGAGCCTAACGTACTCATCTCTGGCAGCCAGGATTCCTTCTTTAATGATAGACCACCTTTGGTCCACCCCCATATCTGCTTTGATGTCCGCCATATGGCTTCTTAACATGTCACCCATTTTCCTGAAATTCAAGATTTTGGTCTTAGTCGGGATGCTTTCCCTGCCCATATCCAACTGGAACCACACTGTGCAATGGTCACTTCCACTCAGTGACTCCCTGACCATTATTTCTTGTACATGCTCTCCATTTGTGAGCACCAGATCAATAATTGCCTCAGCTCCTGTTGGTTCAGTGATGCCCTGAGTCAGGAACTCACTCTGCAGTCCTTCCAGTATCACCTGACTCCTAATACATGTTGTGGAGGGTATGCTCCAGTCCACCTTGGGCAGGTTGAAGTCCCCCACAATTACCACCTGTCCTTTCCCCGCAGCTTCCGATATTTGTGAGCTCAGTTCCCTGTCCCTCTTCTCATGCTGATTGGGTGGTCTGTAAACCACCACCAACCGCACCTTTCTCCCTCTATTGGACCTTAACTGTTTTTCCATCTCCCACTTTACCTCTCCCCTTCTGACTGTCTGTATCTGCTTTCAGTTTTCCCTTCCTCTTCCTTTCCTTTTCTCTCCCTCCCCCCCCATTCTCCACTCCGTTTTGCCTGCCCCGTCTTCCCTGTCCACCCTGATTAGTTCCCTCTCCCCTGTACTCCTACTCTCAGCCCTGGCTCAACCTGACCTACTACCTTACCTCCTGCTGTCCCCTCTCTCCTTTCAGACCTTGGTGCAAATCTATTCAATAAAGGCATCCCTTTAGAATTTCCCACCCCTGATGCTACTCTCACTTTCCTACCCCTTCCCCTTACCACCTGCCATACCTCCATCCTGGGCTAATTAGATCTCTGAGGAAGAGATACCCTGTATACTGGGTGCTCCTCCCAACTCCCATCCCCTGCCAGATGCCATCACTCCTGAGGACATCACCCCTCTGCCTTTCCCTCCTCGGCTCTGCACTTCTGACTTCCCACACCATCCTCCCCGGCTCCCATCTGAGCAGCCTTATTTCAGCCCTTAGCTGCTCCAGGCTCTTACTCACAGGACATCCCCCTTTACTCCACAGCACCCCCAGAAACTCTGCTGCCCCACAACTATTGCAGTTTGCTACTCTTCTGTTTCCCATACATGTACTTATTCCCCCACATCCTCCCAGCCCAGCTTCTGCTAGCCTCCAGTTATACATAACTATAAAATAACTAGATCTTACAGGATATCTTAACCATTCGTTACTGCTTCCCATCCACCTCCCCCTCATGGCCAGGCTCCTGAGTAGTGCCACTTTCCTGTTTACCTTCTCCCTTTTGACTCAAAAGGGGGCCCTATGTTTGGCTGGCACCCCGAGAGGGACCTCCTGACTCATAATCAGGAAGGTTTTTGCCTTCTTCTTGCACTCAAAGGGGGAAGGCAAGCATGGACAGCTTTGTCTTCTTCTTTATCCTACCTAGAACTCCTCAAAGCTTGCATTAACTCTAGGATGTTAGCATCAGTTGACACCCTGCTCTTGCTATGGGTCAGTGCAGAAACTTCAAGCCTAAGAACTAGCCACAGTATCTCGTGCTGCATTACCTACCACTTCTCCAGTGTGTGGGGCCAACACTAAAGCATTGTCTCTGGTGCTCCTAATCCTTGAAATTTCTTTACCATCTTTAGTCCTGGGATAATGCAAGCAACAAGTTCCTCACACTTGTCTCCCTGTTTTTCAAGGTACATATATGTATACCCTCTCCAGCCTTGCCATTACCCTTCTGTTCTTAAGGGTATTTGGATCTATTTAGGAGTGTCCTTCTAGATTTCCTTTTTAGAGAGAGGGAGACACTGTCAGATGCCTTCTGTCTCTCCAGGATCCATTAACTCAGTCAGTGAAGTATCTCTTGCCTCCCCGCCCCCCAAAAAAAGGGTGGAGACAAGAGGAAGTAAGAGTGGACCATCTACTCTCTTGCCCAGTCCTGGGCAAACTGTTCTTTATGTCTCCTCCTTACTCTACCTTGGGATCATGTCCTTGGGAAGATCTTCTACGGACACTTCTCCCTTCAGTATCATAATCCCAGAGTAATCTGGGCATAGAGGTTTCTTAGCAACGACTCTTGGGCTCCACCTCCCTGATGCATTCTCTTAATCAGTCACTCCTCGGGGGGTCCTCTTTTCCTAGCTGGAGTGGATCAACACTGTAATTCTTCACTAGCTGAGGATAGGGCATCCTTGTATCTCCCCCCCCCCACCTTTCTGTCTCTTTGGCCTGCCCAGTGGTTCTGGTCACCCCTCACCCTAAAGCCCCGAGCAGAGTTATTACCTCTTCTCTCTCTGGTCAGTTTTATGTTTAAGTTTATATCCTTTCCTTTTCCCTGTCCCTTGGGCTCCCTTGCCTCACCCCTTCTTTTCTCTCTTCTTTTTTTCTCCTCTCTGGCAAGCAGAACTGAGGAGATTGGGGGGCCGTCAGTAACTGCCTAACTCACAAGTGCCACATCATACGTCGGCTGTGAGAGTGCCGCCATCTCTGACATCAGCTCCCCTCCTCTAAATTCTTCAAGCTACAGTATATGCTTCTGTGGGGTCTTGCGCCTCCGACTGGTACCCAGCAGTAATGAAGGGTGAAGATATCCTGGAAGATCAAGAATTATGGTGAGTATGTCATTTTCATTTCCTTCCCCTCTACACAGACACCCCGGAATGTGTTGGCTTTCCTAATGGCCTGAGCCAGTGGCATTATGTACATTGCAAATAGTAGTGGGGACATAAGGCAGCCCTGGTGTGTCTCTCTACAGAGGGGGAAAGTCGGGAGAATTATGTCCACTAACCTTTATACAGGCCATGGGGGCATGAGGGCATGATAGAGCCATTGCAGGAGCTGTATAAATGGGACTGGGAATCCTAACTATCCCAGCACTGAGTACAAGAATGGGCAAGAGACCTGGTCAAAGTCTCTTCTGGTTACGATAAGCTTGAACCCAAACTCCTTAACCTAGCAGCACCCAGCCATTGCCTCCCCAATCACCAAGTTGTGCAATAGATCCCTCCCAAAAGGGAATGTCCCATCTATTTGGAAAGTGGCCCTTGTGACACCTGTACACAGGGGTGGGTCCAAAGAGCAAGTTGAAAACTACTACCCCGTCTCTCAACTCTGCATGCCGAGCAAGTTATTACAAAGGCTAGTTTTAAACAGCTCCAAGAATATATCGAACAACGTGGCCTACTCACTAATAATTAACATGGATTCAGGAAGAACCATGGAATGGACACCGCCCCTAGTCCGCCTAACTACCCATGTCCTGGAGGCCCTTGGAACTGGCTTGCTGACTAGTGCAGTCTTTATAAATGTCACCAAGGCTATTATCTGGTAAACCACCAGCTGCTATTATCTATATTAAAATCTCTTGGCCAATAATAGATTGCAGATGGTCAAATGGAAGAGAGTTCTGTCCAATAAATCTTCTATCCTGGATAGCGTCCCACAGGGATCAATCCTAGGTCCTCTTGTCTTCTCATTTTATGTAAATTACATGCCAGGAAACTGTATTGGAGCAAACTTGCTGCTGTATTCAGATGATACAGTATTGTATCGTAGCTCAAAAGATGCTTCCCAGTTGAATAGCCTGCTCTCAAATGACCTTCATATACTAGAGAAATGGTTCTTGACAAACAAACTGGTCCTCAGTGTCAAGAAGACCAAAGCCATCCTCTTTGGCCCAAGGAGCTTAGGCCCTCAAAGGTAGTATATTCTGACCCCATCCTTTTCAAATGGGTTTGTACTAGAGGTAGTTGATTCCATCGAGTGTCTCAGGGTATACATGGGCCAAGATATCACCTTCAAGGTACATGTGGAACACCTAATCAAATCCTTACATCAAAAATTGGACTCTCTGTTGCATTAACCCCCCTTCTCACAAAGGAGTCATTCCTGCACATTGCAAATGGCACCCTACTCCCACCACCACCGCTGAATGGACCCCCATTTCTTCATTCAGTCAGGTGCTCCAAAATGCAGAAGCTCAGAACACTATACCACAGCACAGGTCATTTTACAATAGAGGCTTCCCCATGGAACACCATTGTAAAGTGCTTCAAAAGCTAAAATGGCCCTCACTTGAAGGCAGGCTAGATTACTCTTCTTTGCACCCTGATTTTAAACTTAGGAACAGCAACGCTTCTCCTGGTCTACAAAACATATTAATTTCAATACGCCAGAGGCGGTGCCTTAGGTCCTCAAGCTGATCACTCTTTTTTGGTCCCCAAAGTGAGGACCACCTCAAGTAAAAGGTTTTTTGCCACCTCAGTCCCCCTTCTATGGAATGATGACTGTTGCTGGGGCACTTGATGTCATCGCACCGGTCCATATACAACCAAGATATTCTCGCTTTAGACCCCCATGGTTTGATGGGGCTCTCAAGGAGATGAAGATCAAGGGTGGGAAGTTGGAGTGTTGATGATGAAGAACCCGATCCGATGAGGATAAACTGGCCTTGAGAACTCACTGTCATGCGTAACAAGGGGCAGTTGACTGTAAGAAGGCAGAGTTCCTCTCCAGAGAGATTGCTGCAGGGAAGAGCAGACTGGCTCAGCTGTTTCGGACTGTAGACAGATTGCTTCATCCTATCTGTCTGCAGCTGAAAAGGGCATTTTCAACTGCATTGTGTAAAGAATTTGTTCAGTTCTTTCCTGACAGGGTGTCCTCCATCTGATCCGGGATCTCCCCAGTGGGGCAAGATCATGTCCGCAGGGGTGGGCCTGGTAGGAGCATGGGTACTTCTGTTTTTTGGGAAGGGTTTCAGCCAGTGGGGGTGGCTGAGGTCATTGAGGTCTTGATCTTCATGTGTACCTTCACCATTCATCACTGCATCCCACCCACCTTCCTCTCACAAGGCCTCGGTTCCTGGGCAGTGTCCTCTCCCTTCTCTTTGGGGATCTGGTTATGTTCCCCTTTTTTCCTTAGAGCCTTCCTTTTCCTAGGAAGCGACTGGAAAACTCTCTGGGAGGGGCGTGAGTAGGGCTTTCCTACTAGCCCAGTGGGGGGAATTCTGCTGGGCCCCTCCGCCTTCTCCTGGGTATGACCTCCCAGGACCGCCCACTCTGTCGGGGTGCACCAACTCTTTGGGTCCCCTGAGATGGGGGGCTGGGGCTGATGGGGACTCTCCTGGGCTCCCTCCTATTATTATTTCCTTTCTCTTCCTGTCTCCTTCTGGGAGGGAGACATTAATAGGTGGAATCCTTACTCCTCCCCAGACCCTGAGGGTTCTTCCTGGAAAACAGTAAAGGAGGAGGGGGTGAGGAATCCTCTTCGATGGGTGGTTCCCATCCTTAGGGGTTAGAGGACGGAGGGAGGGACCATCTCTGATATTTCCTACGGGATTCAGTAAAGCTGAGTTTCTTCCTCGGAAACTGCCCCTGTGGTGGGCTGTCTGCTTCCCTTGAGGCACTGTTGGTCACAAGATCTGAGTGTTCTGTGTGGACGTTGGTCCCCTGTCCCCTTGGTTTCTCTTTCTCTCTCGCTTCCCTTTCCCCTTTCCTATCATTACTGGCCATACAGGGGCTGGGGCCTTTCCGCCCATTCCTTCCCAGATCCTCCTCTGCCCTCTGGTAAGCCTATTCCTTTTTCAGTTGATATCCTTTCCTTTTACTGTCTCTCAGGCTCTCTAGCCTGCCCTCATTTTTCTCTATCCTCTTTTTCCCCTCTGTCTTTCTGGCGTGCAGAACTGAGGTGGAGGAGGAGCCAATGGCTGTTTCTGGCCAACCTGCAAACGCCACGCAGTATGTTGGCATCGTGGGCGGCGCCAACGGCACTGGCTCCTCCAGCCTAGAAAAAAAAAGTCCCGCTGGGTGCTTGTCTCCAGCCTATCACCCACCAGTGATGAATGGTGAAAATACACAGGAAGATGAAGAATTACAGTAGGTACGTCATTTTGATATCTTCACACTGGGACCTGTTCAGGTAAGTTATGGTGTGTGTGGGGGTGGGGTGGTGGGTGCTCATTGGAAGGATGGGCGGGCGAGGGGGGGTCTCATCACCACCCAGTCTGACTGATTAATCCCTATATAGTGTGAGGTCCCATGCCAAAACTGAATTCTGGAGCTTCCACTTGCTTCCAGGATACCCTTGTGTCTATCCCACTCCGTAAATTCTGTGACCATTTTAGCCCCTATCACCCCCTGTGGTTGGCTATTCAGGGTGTCAGCCAACCTGTCAGCGAAAAAATATTTTCTCATGTTTCCCCTGAGCCCCCCCCCCCAACTTCATTTTGTGTCCCCTTGACTTGGAGCGTCTCTTACTTTAAAGGATTCTTCTTTGCTGTACTCTTGTTTATACCGCTGATGTATTTGTATGTCTCAATCTTGTCCCTTCCTTTCCTCCAGGAAATATATACAGTATTTATCTCCTTTTTTTTTGCTTCTATATTTCTCTCCTTCCCAACCAGCCTCCTTCCATCCCCCCCCCCGCCCCATCACCCTGGCGTCCACAGGACTCATCTTTGGCTTCCACGAGGTGTCAGCTGGCCAGGTGCGGTGCCTGCGAGGGGCCGGCATCATCTCGCCAGTCGGGATTTTTCCACCATTTTTGTCCCGTCACCCGAGTGCAGTGTGCTGGCGTGCAGTGATGTCAGTGGCCGAGTGGTGCATGTTTCCGCACACAGTATGCTGGGCATCTGCCCTATCTCTGCCCCTGCATCTCTGGGTCTGCTGCACCAGCCACTGCTAGGGGCCAGACAAGCAGCGGACTCCATCCCCCTCCCTCCCTGGGAGAGGAGAGCTATCCTCTAGACTCTTGATCCTCTCCCTTCCCGGCTGACCCCCAGTGACCTGCTCGCACCACAAACACAGGCCACCGGCTCGGCAGGGGATAAGGCATGGATGCCTCAGCCTTCCATGCCACTGGGCCGGCATATTTATCTCCTTTGGTCTTTCCTCATTGGTCTTATCCCGCAGGCTCTGTACCATTTTAGTTGCCCTCCACTGCACTGTCTCCACCCTGTCTATGTTCTTTCTCAGATGAGGCCTCCAGAACTGGATGCCGTATTCCAGGTGTGGTCTCTCATAAGTGTCTTACACAAGGGCAAGATGACCTCCTTATTTCTACTCGTGGTACCCGTTCCTATGCATCCAAGGATCTGATGAGCCTTTCCAGCCACCTCATCACACTGCCTAGTTTCTCTTAAGTCCTCCAAGATGTTATGTTATGTCCCAGTTCCCTTTCCTGCTTTGTGACTGTCAGTACCTCCCCACCTAGTTTGTATTTTGCCCCTGGGTTCTTGTGTCCCATCTGCCTGATCCTGCACTTCTTTGTGTTGAATCCCAGTTGCATTTCTTCAGACCATTTCTCCAGTTTTAAGGTCTTCCCTCATTCCTTCAACACCCTCTGGTGTGCCCACCCTATTGTGTAGCTTTGTATTATCTGCAAAAAGGCATACCTTCCCTTCCCCTCCAGTCCTTCTGCAATGTCCCTAAAAAAGACACTGAAGAGAACCAGCTCCAACACCTACCCCTATGGCACCATGCTCATCACCTCTCCCTCTGCATAGTACTCCCTGTTTACCATGACCCTCTGACTCCTGCTATTTAGCCAATTCTCCACCCATAGAACTGTTTTAGAATTCACCCCTAGGCTACGCAGTTTGTTAATCAGCCTTCTATGAGGGACAGTGTCGAAAGCCTTTCTGAAGTCCAGATAGTCCACATCCATCGCACCTCCCTGGTCCACTGCCTTAATAACCAGTTATGCCATAGATTAGTACAATGAGTTAGTGCAAAACACAGTGCTTATCCTAAATACAGTTAAAGTTAGGGTTAGATGTATAATAGTGCCATATAAGGCATTGTGTGTGTGTGTGTGCGTGACAGTGTTCTGCATGTGTAGACAGTGCACTGCTATGCTATACTGGAATATATATGCATTTGTATAAATGTATTAGTCCATGTGTGTGTGTATGTCACATTAAGAAAGTGCAGTTAGGTGACTCAGTAGTTAGTGCAGAAATTGCTAGTCTACATCCCCCCTCTGTCTAGATCAGTTTCAGCCTTATGCATGTCATTGCTGATTTAAATTAGGTGTCTAGTGGCAACCCCCCTTCCCCAATCCTCTGATGTCCCTTGGAGCCTGAAAAGAAGAAAATGGTCCCTCAATGTCTTTTTTAATCTGTAGAAATATGTGTAGATAGTGCACTGCTATGTTGTAATGGAATATGTATGCAAACATGTGTATATGTGTTTGTGCGTGTGTGTGTGTGTGTCACGACAATTAGAAAGCGCAGTTAGGTGACTCAGTGGTTAGTGCAAAAATTGCTAGTTTATGCATTTCTCACTGCCCCCGATATCAATATGTTACAGCTGTATTGGCTCTTGCTAGATTTTGTTTTTTCTACATGAGATAGGTTGGGATTACACAGTGGGTGGGTTGTGGGACATACAATTACTGTTTGGATGAAGGAAAGGGGATAATTCAATTTGCAGAACTAATTGTGGTGGATAATAACAGATTGAAAGCATTGGTGAAAGGGGGAATTTACTTTTTTTGGTTTGAATGTAAATGTTATTGCCACTGTGTTGAATCTTAATGCGTCAGGTAGGATGGTTGCTACAGAGGAGTGACGTATGTTCCTTGAGCTTTATCAGTAGTTACAGGCTTTCTGTAGCGCTCTACACTGTCAATGGGAAATCATAACAACTGGGTATATTGTACTCCTACCAGGGGAATGGCACAGCCCAAGCTTTAGAATGTTGGGCACATGAGGATTCCAAGCAGCAGCAACTCCCCAGTTTAGCTGTGCCATTTGAAGGGAAAAAGAGCTACTTTTATCTTCTCTCAGGATTTTCAAGTTTCAAGATTTGAAGACTTCTTTTGGGGCTACAGTTCTGCATATCAGTTTGTTTTTGTACTTTCTTTCCCTCCTGTTCACCGGAGAGGTGGCCTCTTTCTGATGTCATCTGTCACCCAGCCTAACCCCCCTTGGTCCTGGGTCCCCCCCCCCCGCGAGCTCCACAGAAACCGACCTTGCCTGGTGAGGACACCACTCTTACAGGCACACTAGACTTCTAATATCTAGGCTTCGGTGATGAGCAGATGATCAGGACCCAGGTGGGTGGGGTCCGGCGGTGGGGGTGAGAGTCAAGGTGCTTTGTTGCCTACCAGTCTCGCCGGGGTTTTTCCTTGTTCTGGTGGTAATACCCCCTAACCCTCCCACAGCAGGTGCAATCATGCAATGATGTCTGGTCTTGAAGCACGCACGCACGCTCCCATGTGCTCTCTATCTGATGTCTGCCGTGCTCCGCCTCCCCTCTGTAAACCAGGCTGCTGGCTCAGTACCACCCAGCCACCGCCGGGAGGCACCCTCTTGCTAACCCCTGCAACCCCCCCTCCTGAGGAGAAGGCGAGCTGTCTGCAGATGCTCCAACCTTCTCCTCCCTGCCGACCCCCGGCGGCCCAAGCTTGCTTCCGAACACAGGTCGCTGGCGTGGCACGAGGTGTGGCGTCCAGCACCTCAACCCTCAGTGCCACCAGGCTACCCTGAATAGCAGATTGAGGCTGCCTGTTCCATGGAGCACCCCTAAATTAAAATCATGCTTGTTAAGCTGGCTTTCAAATTGAATAACCTGCCTTTTTCTCATTCCTTTTGTGGACTGGGAACCACTTTTGCCTTGTTAGGGTGTTTTTAAATGGTCTCCTTTTAAAGATAAAATGTTATTTGTTCTGGGAGTGTATGGTTTCTGTGGTTGTCCTTCCGCTCTGGTGTCAGTCCCCGCCCTCCAGGTTTTGTGTTTGGTACTTTTCTACAGCTAGTTTGTGAATTTTGTACACTTTAGAGGTTTTTTGATGTCTTTTCACCACAGACCTCTGTTTTTCTGTTTATGCGGCCGCCATTAGGGCTAAGCACGTGCTTCTTCTTTAAGCAGTGTTCTCGCCTTAGTTTTAAGCACATGCCTGTGGTGCACGTGCGCGCACAGTGCTAGGAGCATTTGCACAGCGCAATCCCTATTAAATACATCGCACTGTTGCATTTGCGCACTCACTGGTTGTGCACATCCGCGCTAGCTGCTAACTTCACGCGTGCACCCGCTAGAGAGCACACAAGCCCATTTTAGTGCTTTTTTTTCATGCTAATTACAGTTCACAGCTCATTGGTGACTTTTTAGCCCAGCAAGCTGTAGTGCTAATAATCATTGTTTTATGTATTTTACCTGTTTTATTTCTGTGGTAACTTCAATTCTTGGCACCATGGCTTATCGGAGACCATTAATTATGAAACAATGTAAGACCTGCAAAATGGTGATTGGGCCCTTCGTCATGGGTTCCTGTTGCCCTCATTTTATTGCTCAGCATAATATTTCCTCTCACAGTTCTCCCCCATCCGGTCCTCTGAGCTGGGAGGGGGGTACCTGGTCTGTCTGTTGGCAGTGGCAAAGCCGAATTGCAAAAATTATTTTTTTTGCTCGTGTGTGAGCTTTTGAGCCCTGATGTTCTGCAGGACATCCCAGTAGATACACCTGACCCCAAACCGAGCCCCTCAGGTCAGGGGGGCCCATCCAAGCACATCCAAGTGCGTGGCAGCAGGAGAAGTCTGTGGAATCAGATTTGCAGGCAGACCCCAACTTTGACTTCATAGAAGGCCAGGATGAGGATTTCAAGATTCCTGGGGAAGCTCCTGACCTAAAACATTGCTCTCTGATGAGGAGGACATCCCCTCTGAGGAGGAGAAGGAAGAGGAAGGGGGGTGGACGGAGCCCAAATCAAGGATCCTTATTCCGCCGCCCATGTTTAATAGTAAGTCCTTGTTCTTTTTGATTGCTGAGGCTTGTAGATCCTTATAGCTGAAGGAGGAGTAGACCTTCGAGACAGTGGATTTCAATCCAGTTCTGTCTGCGTCCTCCTCTGCTTCAAAATGTTTCCCAGGTTTTATTCACTGTGACCAAATTATTGAGCAAGAATGGGCAGATGTGGATCAGAGAAAAAAATCTTCCCAAACCAAAAACACGGAATTTCCCTTTTTAGGGGGGAAAGGACTCACAGATGGGAAGCGCCTTCTCTGACAAACAAGGCTGTTTATAATTCAATAAAACACACCACCCTTTCTATTGAAGGCTCTCTGGTCCTAGTGGATTCTCATGACAAGCGGGTGGATACCGCATGCAGAAGGACTTTAGCCTCTAATGACATGAACCTTTATATATCTTATGCTTTCTTTATTGTTACCGGAGCCTTAAATATCTGGGTCACTACTCTGGCCAGTTTCATTCTGCCTGATTCGGAAGGTGCAAGCATTTTTCAGTTGGTGGCCATGGCCTTTACCTTTCTTGGTGACTCTACAGTGGAGATACATGACAGTTTGTTTTGCCTACCACATTGCGTTGGCCATGCGGGGCATGTGGTTCAGGCATTGGTCCGCTGATCAAGCTTCAAAAGCTAAACTATTTAACCTTCCTTTTGAGGGAGACTTTTTGTTTGGTTCCAGCCCGGATTTTCTCTTGAAGGATCTTGAGGACAATTAGGGCCACCTTTCAGTATCTAAACAACAGCGTAAGACCACAGCACCACAAAGGAGTCAAGACGATGGCTGGCACAGGCAGTCCCGAGGGTGGTTTTGTCCCTTTTAGAGCTTTGGTAACCAGAGAAATAAAGGCACCTACTCAGGCAACAAAGGTTATGACAACAGAGGAGCCTTTGCCAGGCGCCATGTAGAAGTACCAGCACAAAAGCCTGGTGCCTCATAATGAAGGTTCGTGGGCCCATTCCTGCCCTCCCCTTTCTTTGGTGGAAGATTTCAGGAGTTCTTCTCAAGATGGGCCCAATCAACATTGGATGCCTGGGTTCTGGAAATCCTTCACCTGGGCTATGCCATAGAATTCTTAACGGTTTCCTCAAACGGACACTTTATAGCATCCCCAGTTTCTAAGCAAGTGGAAGAATGCCAGGTAGTGTCAGACACTGTGACCCACCTCATTCAAATTGAGCCATTGTACTGGTCTCGCCAAATGAGCAAGGTCAAGGGTTCTATTTGATATATTTCATAGTTCCTAAGAAGTCCGGGGGTTTCACACTCATTCTGGATCAGAAGCATCTGAACACGTTTGTCGGCCACAGAACGTCAAGACCAAGTCCCTGTGGTTGATAACCAGGGCCATTCAGCCGGTGGACTTCTTAGCTTCAATAGATCTGACAGATGCTTACTTTCACAATCCCGCCCATCAGTCCCACCAGAAATATCTCAGGTTAAGGTTATGCAAGGCAACTATGTGGTCTTCCAGAGTTCTGCTGATGCAGCGTTTGGTCACAGAGTGCTACAGACTGCAGTTCTCAAGTAATTTCTCAGTGCTTGCCTCTAGCATACGGAACGATAGTCCCACCTTTCCCATTTTTTCTGGGTGCTGCTTCTTAGAACCCAGTTATTATGATTACCCATTGACAATGTGGAGCGGTACAGAAAGCAGAAATTTCTCCATACTTACCGTAATTTCCTTTTTTGTTAGCTCCAACATTGTCACTGGAGCCTACCCAGGATCCTAGCTCCTGTGGGAGAATCTTATCTGGTATGCTAGGATGGATGTCTTTTCTGATTAAATCCCCCTACCTTTGAACATCTCTCTGTTCTGCTGCGCTGTATTCATATTCATAATATATATATATATGTATTTAAAAAACTTTTTCAATCAGTCTGCGACTGCAGGTTAACAGGTTTCGTTTTATCTTTAAGGTGTTTGTTCCTTGTTGCAGGTAGTCTTACTGAATCTAGTGTTGCCTGGAAGTTATGCTTCATTGTGTGGTCAGAGTCAGTTTCCCAGATCTGTGACTGATACTGAGTCTGTTTTCTGCCTGATTGTCCTTTGCTACAGGGAGGACTGAATCATCTAAATCTTGTGTCTAATGGAGAATATTGTCTTTCTCGATGTCTGCTAATAATGTAAGACAGCATTTATTACAATACTAAAGGTTGTTGCATAAGAGTAATTGTTTAAAATGCGGGCAAATGTGTAGCTACTATGGCACTGCCAGGTCAGTAGAGACTGGGGAGTTGCTGCTGCTTGGACTCCTCATGTGCCCAACACTCTAAAGCTTGGGTTGTGCCATTTCCCCCTGGTGGGAGTGCACTATACCCAGTTGTTATGATTACTCATTGACAATGTTGGAGCTAACAGAAAAGGAAATTATGGTAACTTTGAAGAAATTTCTTCTTTTACTGTGCGGAAGCAGACATCAGGTCTCTCACCACTAGATGATTTTAATTGGGGGGGGGTTCTAGGGAAATAACAAATAAGGGCATGGAGAATTAATAGAATCCTGGTATTTTGAAAGTAAAAACATATTTTGTAAACAAAGTGTTGATGTAGTATGTTTCTTCATATTCAGAAAGCTCAGTCAGGACTGCCCTGGCAAATAAAGAAAGAAAAAATCGCCCAATGCAGCAGGAGGATGAGTATCGCATTCACATGGTACTCAACCGCTGCCTGAAAAAGGAACCATTTTCAGCAGGAACATCAGCTGAGCAAAGCTTCTATGAAACGGACACTGTGCGTACAACACCCAGTCGAGGTAAGGAGCCCATACAAGGGGCAGCTACGTATAAATACTGTTCACTAAACAGTCAAAAAGTCACAGGCAAAGTAATTGGGTATACCATTATCACTGTTACTTAGATTTGCTACAGTCTTATATATCAAATCATTACTGGTACATGGGAGATGGTCCGTGTGAATAGTCATAGGGCAGTGACAGTGACATTTTATTGGATCATTATCTTCTGGTACCATTCTAAGAAGACGGCTCAGTTTCTAGTGACTGAGCACAGTATGGCTTTATTTGTTTAAAAAATGTTACCTGGATAAGCCCAGTAACTTGAAAAAGCCACTGTAGCTTCAGTAATGGGATAGAGATGATTACTCGATGATGTGATTAAATATCTGTGTTCCTCATGATGGTATAATTTCAGGGAATTTTTGAGGTTCTTTATCCACCTGTGATAAGATTTAGCTTAAAATTCCCCACATCAACAGAACTAAGAATTACAATAGTCAAAAATAAGTAATGATGCCTGCACCTGCAGTGGCATGAAGGTTCATGGATGGATTGACATGTAAACCGAGGACCATTTGAAGGTAGCTTGATGGGTGATTTAACAGTCAGGCAGATTGCACTATAAAGACTAATACAGACAGCAAAAAGATCGTAGAAACTATTATATAGTTAACCCTTGTATCTGACTTTCTAGCCTAACTAAAAAGTTGTTGTACCGTAGTTGAAAATCATTGAACAGTCTTGTAATTGTAATGTTTGATCTTACTGGACAAAAAGTCTTCACCACTCATTCACACTAATGGGACTACGCCAGAGGCACTAGGACCCCACGGGAGCCAAAAATCTTCAGGAGGGCTGGCGCCAGGGTAGGAACGCACTTGCACAGCGCCATGAGACTAGCTCACACCGTATAGGCTACCTTGACATCGACCCTCCAGTCGCCTCAGTTCCTTTTATCCCGCCGACGAGTGCGCTTCGATGATGATGTCGCTTGCCTGCTGGAAGTCAAGTCTTTGTCTGTACGACAGCAGCTGTAGTCGTTCAGTATTCGTTTAACTTGCCATTTTTAGTGTTCTTTTCTTATTTAAAAAAAAAAGATGATGATGACGATGATGAAGCAGAAGAAGTTCTCAGCTTGCCATCAATGAAGTCGACCATAGACATTAGGGAGACTTTGTTTGAAAGCTGGGATGGCAGTGGAGCTGTGTCCGGTCTGCCACCCTTTGGGTCTGACCACGGGCAGTCCAGTGCTTGGAGGGAGGGAGGACAGTCTGCCTGTAGCACAAAAGCAGCAGTTCCAGGACCCAGCTCCGCTTGGCCTTGGGCTCTTCTTCCTCCTCCTGTCGGTGGAAGAAAAACCGATACCGCTCGGGGTCGCCCTCTGGTAGGTTTGCACAGGGATCATCAGTGGTAGAGAGTGGTAGGCCTGAACCAACTCCGGTGGGTTCCTCTGTGGCTCCACTCTTAACGGTCATGATCTTCAACTCCGGATCCCATCTCTGTCCTTGATGGGATTCCGGAGAGCAGTTTCACCTCTGGGCCGCTCTTTTAGAGCAGGGGGTACGGCGTCTGCCCAGTTGTCCTAGCCAGTGGACCCAGTTCTGGGGCCTTCGGGCCTTGGAGATACTGTGCTGTGGCCGGGTTGGTTGGGCCAGGATGTGCACAGTGCCCTCTCTGGTGCCAACGCCATCAACGCCGACTCCTCATGCCTACCCCCTCTCCTTTTTCCTGCAGTGGCTGGCACAGGTACTTCTTTCCTTCTCTCCCTTTCTTCAGGTCTAGGTCTAGGTCCAGCAGCGGTTCTGGTGCCATGTTTGGTGCCGGTGCTGTGTTGGTGTGGGCGCTGGTTGTGGTGCTGGCTCCGTATGTGGTGCTGTGTCTGGTGCCATATGGTGCTGACTGTAAGTGGTGCTGGCGCCATGGTTGGTGCCAGGTCTGGTGCCGGATGTGGTGCCGGCACTGCTGATGGCGCTTAACTCTTCGCCAATCCAGGTGGTGGCATCTTCCATGTTCCTGGTCTAGACCTGCCTTTTGGAGGTTATTCTGGGGTAGAAGTGGATCTGGATGAGTCTCTCCCTATTCTGCTTTGTCGAAGACGCAGTGGATGACTCATTTCATGGGCTGGAATGCAAGCCTTCTGTATCACTGTGCTGGAAGATCTTTCCAGTTACTTTTCCTCAGGGGTATGGGATCTACCATAACATTTCAGTCTTCATCTGTGGACCAAAGCAAACTTCTACGTCTTGAGTGCCTAAATTCCTCAGTATGAGTACACTCCGTGGAACACACTCATTGCAATGGTTGAGAGCCTCCTGGAATCTAACACTCCATTGCTAGGAGCTTATAGCCTGTAATCAGCTGAACGCTTTTATGGATGCCTACAACTCTGCCTCAGGGGCAGCTGTTGCGGCAGCAGGTGGGTAACGTCTCCTTGACAGTGCTTATCTGTTTGGCCCTCAGGTTGAGTTTTGGGGGCCACTCAGAACAATACGACTGCCATTTAAACAACAGGTGGCGTCTGCTGCCTCTCAGAGGACCGGGACCTTCGACATTCTCCTAACAGGCAGTCCTTTCAAGGTAAAGGCCTAGGTACCTTTATCAGAAACCAACCCAGTAGAGGGCACAGGGCCCTAAAGCGCCCTGTACCAACATCTGTGGATCCAGCTTAGGTCCCACCTCAGCTGTCTGAGGGGAATGCCTCTCGGTGGTAGGAGGGGCATCTAATTCAGTTTTACAGCCAGTGGAAGTCCATTACAGAGGACATAAGGATCATCAAGATTGTCCGAGAGGAATGCTCTCTCAGTTTTGCAGATTTCCCCAGACCTTCCACCCAGATGGCAACCCAGTCTGTCCACCTGTCAGTCACGCTCTCTTGCTTCTGAGATAACGGGGCCTCTGCTGGAACTGGGCAGTAGAAGTTGTTCCACAGTGTAACGGAGCACAGGTTCCTATTTCCATTGTTTCTGGTTCCGAGATAACAGGCCATATGCACTATTTGTCAGCCTTGGAAGGTTGAACAAGTACCTGTTCAGGGAAGGGTTCACTAAAACCTCTGCGTTCAAGACTTCACTTCCTGGACATTTGGCTCCTAGCTAGCCCATCTAGGCAAGAGACACAAGAGGCAGTTGCTACAGCTTCTCAGTTGTTCTCTCCAGGGGTTTTCTGATTCGGGGATGGTGGCAGTTTCATCTTCCCAGCAGCACCTCTTCTTAGGTGCCCTCCTGGATACCTCCAGGGCGACAGTTTTCATTCCAGAGGACAGGAGAAATTACATTTTCAGATAGCTCGTTACATCATGGAAAACTACTCTTTCTCACCCCAGGAATACTCCAATATTCCTAACTTTATGTGATGTGTCTTTAAGCCAGATCTGTCTGGAAATGGAACATTATGCTAATGATGGAATCATTGGCTCGTGCCACTTTTTCAAATGCTGACACCTATCAACTGCCTACATTCTAACCCTCAGAATTCTCTCTCCGCCTGTCAAGACTAGACACCTGGCGATCATCTCTTCATCATCTCGTCATTTAACTTAAAAAAAAAAAAAATACCTATAAGTATTTTTATCTTTTGTTTGTAGTGTAACCGTTAGTTTATTTTAGTTAAATTACTTATTTTCTCATTTTCTCCTGGTTCGGTATAACCGGCAGGGAACCAAGACCTTTTTTAGCTTTAGCAGGGTTTTTCTTTCTTGAAACACTTTGAATTGTTTAAACTTTTGTGTAAAAATACATAATTTTGTAATCTCTTTTATTGGTTACTGAACCGCTAATCCCGGTACTTTTTCCCCTCAGTTCCTGGTTCCCCGATCAGTTCATGAACCAACCGCAACCATTAGATTTGTTTTTAAAAAGTTTAACATTTATTGCGGTTGCTTTTTTCTGGGGTTCTTGTTACAATGTCCGAAAAACCTAAGACAAAGACCAGTGAACCCGGTTTCAAAAATTGCTCAGAGTGTGGAGAAGTGTTTGCCAAGGCAGATGAGCACACTTCTTGTGTTATCTGCCTAGGTTATGATAATTTAAAGGCAGATTGTGAAATCTGTAAAACCTTTCCAGAAAAGAAACGCATTAAAAATGTTTGGAAAGGCTTAAGAAAAAATTGCCTCTACCCAAGGGTCCCTCGGGCTCAGACTAACTGATACTCTCTGTGGCTGTGGGTGAAACCACACCTTCTACCCCCGATACGGGTACAAAAAGGCCTGCTGAACCGGCTAGCTCTCTGGTTCCTATGAAGAAAACAAAACACACTGAACCTCCTGCAGGTCAGCCTAAGGGGACTTCTGCTGTGTCTGTTGCCTTGCCTACTCCTCTTGAAATTGCACAGGCATTTAAAGTTTTACAAGCCTTACAAGGCCTGCTGCCTGCTGATCAGCAGCCTCCAGTTCAGATGCCCTACTGAGTCTACCCAGTCCTCTGTACATGAAAGAGAAGATTATGGGGAAGAGGAGGAGGAAGAGGATGAGGGAGAGCCTATAGAGCCTGAAGTCTCTCCTGAGCAGGAGTTTTGCTCTTCCCCCGGGTCATCTGAAGATTATTAATTTCATTTTTCTTTTGTTAGAAAAATGCTGGATGCATTGGAAATCTCTACCACTGAGGTGACAGAGGATGAGGAAGAAGCAGAGTATCTAGAAATGATGGGATTAACACCCACCAGAAAGTTATTGCACCCAATAAATAAGCTTTTTAAAAGGGATGCAATGAAGCTCCTCCAAACGCCTGGGTCTGTTCCACCTTTGGATAAAAGACTGGACAAAAAATACCAGCTTGATAGGGAAGGGGCTGAATTTTTATTTTCCCATCCTGACCACCAGGGGGTGGTACATGCTGCAGCCTGCGACAAGGCAAACGTCCCTCTGGCTTCTCACCCTCCAGAAAAGGACTTCAGAAAAAATGATAGTATGGCAAAAAAGGGCTATTTATCAGCTTCTTTGGCCTTAAGGCAGGCCAATTTTCAGGCCTAGCGGCCCAGTATTAGAAATCCCTCTGGCAGTCTGTCATGGCTATGGCGGACAAGGCCCCTTCTAACCTTGCAGCAGACCTTGCTGAAACTGCCAGATTTGGTCTGGAAGCTGCTAGATACCAGTTTCAGGTGGCAGCAGATTCCAGTGATACTGCTGCTAGGTGGATGGCCAGTACAGTTGCTCAGAGGAAGTCTGCCTGGTTAAGAGCCACAAACCTTAGTCAAGACACCCAAAATAAAGCCCCTGATTTCCCAGTTAAGGGTAACTCCCTTTTTGGAAGTCGCACAGAGGCATACATGAAAAAAGTGGATGAGTACAAGGCCACTTATACAAGTAACTCTGCCAAAGATAATGTTTCCCCAGCCACAATACCATATGGCAGGGGAGGCAGGGGCAGGCAGTTCCATTCCAGGCCTTTTTATCAGGCCATGGCTGTACCCCAAGTACCTCATTACCCTCAACAAGGGTATTTCAGAGGCAGGGGCAGAAGGGGTTCCAGGCATGGTTCCCCCTCTCAGCCCCAGGCAAAGCAGGACCCCTGACTTGTCCTCCCAGGCTGCCTCCCCACTTCCAGTAGGGGGCAGGCTGACTCACTGTTTCCAGGCTTAGAAACAGATCACCATGGACAAGTGGGTCCTGAAAGTAGTGAGTCAGGGATTGTCCCTAAGCTTCAAATCCCTTCCCTCCTTAAGAACCAGAGCGTTCAAACCAGCTTCCACCGTGGAGAGAAAAACTCTGGAGAAGGAAGTTCAAAACCTATTGCTGTCAAAAGCAGTGGAACCAGTGCCTCCACAGCAAACGGAGAAAAGGGTTTTATTCAAGATGCTTCCTCACAACAAAGAAAAATGGGGGAGTGGCGGCCTATCTTAGAACTAAGGGTACTAAACTGGCACCCAACAAAACCAAGGTTCACAATGGTAACCTTGGCACTGATCTTGCCAGCTGTCCAAAAAGGAGAGTGGCTAGCATCTCTGGACCTAAAAGATGCTTATTTCCACATTCCTATAAGGGAGTCTCCCAGAAAATTCCTCAGGTTTAGACTCCCTTCAAGTCATTACAAGTTTTCAGCACTGCCATTCAGCCTCACTTCAGCCCCAAGAGTATTCACAAAGTGATTGGCAGCAGTTGTGGCACACCTGCGAATGCAAGGTGTCACTGTGTTCCCCTGTCTAGACAGTTGGTTGGTGGTGGGAATGTCACCACAACAACTAAAGGAACATCTGCAACTCAACCGACTTTTGGAGTCTCTAGGGCTTCTGGTAAATCTCAGAAAGTCATCCCTCCTCCCCTGCACAAGTGCTGCAGTTTATAGGAGCAGAACTAAACACCAGGAAGGGCAGAGCTTACCTGCCTCTGGACACAGCAAGAAGTATTCTGCAAATGGCAGGCTCTTTGAGCTTAAACAAGCCAAAAACTGCATGGCAGTTTCTTCAGTTACTGGGCCACATGGCAGCTGCTACAGGCACAGTTCTGGGTTCCAGGGTTCAGATGATAGACATTCAATTCCACCTAAGGGCTGATTGGTGTCAACAAAGGGACTCCCTTTTAAAGCTGGCCTAAGTAACTAAAATGTCACTCCTGGCCCTTCAGTGGTGGAAAGAGGAAGCCAACCTCAGGGAGGGGATTCCCTTCCAGAAAGAGTGTCCTTCAGTGATTCTCGCAACAGATGCTACCTACTAGGATGGGGTGCCAATCTAGGAGAGCACACTACCCTGGGCACTTGGTCAAGCGCAGAGTCCCTCCAGCACAGAAACCTGCTGGACATCAGGGCAGTGTTCCTGGCTCTTCAAGTCTTCACCCCACTAATTCAGGGAAAGGTGGTACAGGTCAGAACAAACAATACCACCGTTATGTATTACATAAACAAGCAGGGAGGTACAAGGTTGAGTCCTCTCTGCACAGAAGCCATGCAAATCTGGACTCTGACCTACTCCTTAGGAGTTTCTCTTCAGGCCATTTATCTGCCAGGCAAGGACAATACCCTAGCAGATGCCTGGAGTCAAATCAGCCAGGCCCATCATGAATGGTCCTTAAACAGACAGGTGGTGGAAGTGATTTTCAACAATGGTTGAGTATCTAGAGGCCAGTGGGGCACAGGACCTAAGACAGCATGGATTCACGATGGGAAGGTCGTGTCAGAAGAATCTAATAGAGTTCTTTGACTGGGTGACCAAAGTAGTAGACCAGGGAGGGGCTGTGGACATAGCCTACCTAGACTTTAGCAAGGCATTTGTTACAGTCCCTCACAAAAGATTAATACACAAGTTAGTCAGCCTTGGAGTGGGTCCCAAGGTGGTAGCCTGGATAAAAAATTGGCTAGACAACAGGATACAAGGGGTAGTAGTAAATGGAGTCCACAGTGAAGAAAGGAGGGTTACTAGCGGGGTACCGCAGGGTTCAGTACTGGAACCGGTCCTTTTTAATGTCTTTATAAGTGACATTGCAGAGGAACTGGAAGGAAAAGTATGTCTCTTTGCAGACGAGACAGAGATCTGCGACAGGGTTGATGCACAAGATGGAGCGGAAAGGATGAGAAGGGACTTGGCAAGGTTGGAGGAATGGTCAAATGTATGGCAGCTCAGATTCAGTGCAAAGAAGTGCAAGATAATGCACCTGGGAAATAAAACCCAGGGTAAGAGTACACAATGGGGGGGTGAGATACTGACAACAGTAAAAATGGAAATGGACCTGGGGTAATTATATCAGATGACCTAAAGGTGGGCAAGCAATGTGAGAAGGCAGTAAGGAAGGCTGGGGGGATACTGGGATGCATAGGGAGAGACATCAGTAGTAGAAAACAGGAAGTTGTTATTCCTCTGTACAGACAGTTGGTGAGACCCCATCTGGAGTACTGTGTGCAGTTCTGGAGACCCCATCTCCGCAAAGACATAGACAGAATGGAGGCTGTCCAGAGGAGGGCAGCCAAAATGGTGCAGGGTCTGCACCAGAAGACATACGAAGAAAGACTAAAGGAGCTTAATATGTATACCCTTGAGGAAGGAAGGAAGGGAGAGAGGGGACATGATAGAAACTTTCAAGTACCTCAAGGGAATAAACAAAGTCCAAGAGGGTAGCATCTTTCAGAAAAAGAGATGTGCAAGAACAAGGGGACACAATTTGAAGATAGAGGGGGACGGCTCAGAGGTAATGTGAGGGAGTATTTTTTCACAGAGAGGGTTGTGGATGCATGGAACAGCCTCCCTGAGGAGGTCGTGGAGTCAAGAACAGTGGGTGAATTCAAGAATGCATGGGACAGACATAAGGCAGTCCTACTGGGGGGGGGGGTAGGAGGAAATAAGCTGTTGGTTAACTAGGATCTGCAGCTTATCTGTTAGGTAGGAAAATGGGCAGACTTGGTGGGCCAAGCAGTCCTTATCTGCCATCAAATTCTATGTTTATATGTTTAGGTGGGATACCCCAGAGACAGATCTCTTTGCGTCCCACGAAAGTCACGACCTTCCACAGTATTGTTGCAGACCTTCAGCTATGGGAACAGTACCCCTGGATGCTCGTATCCTGGACTGGTCAGGAAGGTACCTGTATGCCTTCCCTCCATTCCCTCAGGTGTACAGGGTACTACTCAAGCTCAGGCTTCAGCATGCCCCAGTGATCCTGATAGCCCCAGATTAGGTCAGACAGCCATGGTATTATCTGCTGCTCTCCATGTCTGTGGCCAAACCAATATGCCTTCCCAGGAGGTACAACCTGCTGACCTCCAGTCAGGGGAGACTCCTGTACCTGAACCTCAAGTCACTCAGACTCGAGGCATGGCTCTTGAAGACCTAGAATATACTAGCTTGCATCTCTCTGAAGGTGTCCTAAACATTTTGAGGGAGTACAGGATACCTACCACCAAGAAAACCTATGCCTCTAAATGGAAAAGGTTTTCTGTCTGGTGCTCCATCAGATATACAGTCCCAGTCCAAGCAGAGGTGCCAAGTGTACTGGACTATCTTGTTCATCTGCATTCATTGGGCCTGCAGCCCACTACTCTGAAACTTCATTTAGCCTCAGTTTCTGCTTACACTTCAGCTGGAAAGAAGGCCTCTGTGGCATCAAATTATATCTTTAAAAGCTTTTTTAAAGGTTTGTCCCATCTTCACCCCTTGTCAGGGAACCAGTGCCAGCCTAGGATCGAAATGTTTGCCTTGCTAAGCTCGTGGGTCCCTCTTTTGAACCCTTGTCTTTAGCTTCTCTGAAATATGTCACATGAAAAACAGTGTTCCTGGTGGCCATCACTTCGGCCAGTATAATCAGTGAGCTTCAGGCCTTATGCATTGAGCAGGACTACATTTCCTTCCACAGGGACAAGGTGGTCCTGTGAACTAAAATAAAATTTCTCCAAAAAGTGGTTTCAGATTTTCATCTGAACTAGTCCATCACTTTACCTGTGTTTTTCACTGAACACTCGTGCTCTGGTGAGCACAGATTGCACAGTCTTGATGTCAAGAGAGCTCCTGGTTACTACGTGACAGCCACTAAGTCCCACAGACAGGAAAGGAAAGAGCTGTTTCTGACCTGTGGGGATATGGGAAAAGGAAATCCAGCATCTAAGAGGTCCATTTTCCTTTGGATAGTCCAGTATATCCAATTTTGCTATTCAAAAGCTGGGAACGAGGCCCCAGCAGGGCCGAGAGCTCATTCCGCAAAGGGCATAGCTGCTACTATAGCAGCTTCTAGGGATGTGCGTCTGCTGGACATCTGTAAAGCAGCTACCTGGAAAACAGTACACACCTTTACTAAGCATTATAACCTGGACATACAGGCTAGGGGTAATGCCAGGTTTGGCACAGCTGTCCTACAGAGCCCGTTTCCAAAATACGTGTAGGTTCTGTACCCACCTCCAAAGATACTGCTTCTGAGTCTGCATAGAATTAGAAATATTGGCATATTCCTGGTGTGAGAAGAAAAAGTTACTTACCACAGTAATCTTGTTTCTCCCAGAGGATACTCCAGTATTCATAACTCTCCCACACTGCCTCCCCTGTTAGAACCAGTGGCCTCTGCACTCCGTGCTGTAATACCAGGGGTATGTATGCCGCGCTCTGGCTTTTATATTTGGAACTGGGTTTCAAATAGTTTTTTCCCCCTCTTCAGGTGATTCTGACATTGGGGGCTTTCTTGCTATTGTTTTTCCCTCCAGCTGGAGATCCTTCTGGCTGTTTTATGGTCATTATTATTAGATAATTAATTCCTCTGGTACTCTGTCTTGTCAGGCGTCCACGAAATCTGAGGGTTAGAATGTAAGCAGTTGATGGGTGGCAGCATTTGAAAAAGTGGCATGAGCCAATGATTCCATCATTAGCATAACGTCCATCCGGGCAGATCTGGCTTAAAAACACACTGCATAGAGTTATGAATATTGGAGTATCCCCTTGGGGAAACAAGATTACTGTGGTAAGTAACTTTTCATTTGGGCCCCTTTCGAGTGGTTGCTGGGACTCTGGGCATCCCCCGCAGCAAGCAGTGGTCTCCGACCAAGCATCTGCATTCCTCCATACAAAATGACAGCCTTGGATGAAACCTCTTATGAGGCGCTCACTGTCAAGACCTCCACTGAGGAACCTCATCTTTTCATAAATTTTTAGAGATGAGAGCTATCTTATAAGCAAAGTCCTGAAGGATGCCCTCTGCCATGAAGTGATCCTGCTTCGAACGGACGACAGAGCTGTGATGTATTATATCAAGGTGGGGCACCCTCCTACCCTCTCTGCAGGAAGGCCGTGAGATTGTGAGAGTGGTACCTCCAGCACAATGCGTCAGTCAGATTTCTTGTAGTCGGTTCAGCAAGTGGGACAGTTTGGACCTGCTCCTTTTTGCGTCCCCTCTCAGTGGAAAACTGCCTCTATCCTGCTTCAGAAATCCAGACCCTGGTTTTCCTGTCCAGATATGTTCACTTCAGTAGACAAGATGCTCCCTGTATATTTTCCTCCTCTTCCCTTAATTCAGAGGGTGCTGCACAAGTTGTAGGCACAGTGGGGCAGGATGATTCTCATCATCCTAGACTGGACTCAGCAGATATGATTTGCATTGATCAACAGTCTGTCAGAAGTTCCCCCGAGGTGACTCCCTCTACGAGCGGACCTCTGACACGGGGACTTTAGTCCATCCTAACCTGCATTCCCTTCATCTCCATGCCGGGCTCCTCAGGAAATAGGATTGGGCAAGTTTTACGTTTCCCAGACCATAGCAGACATCTTCTAAGCCATGCATAGGTCTTCCACCAGGAGAGCTTACGTGGCTAAGTGGAAACCCTTCTCCTTCTGGTGTGCAGGTCCCGTCTTAACCCTTCAGTTGCCCACCAAGTAAGGTGTTAGGGTGCCTCTTGGACCTGTCGAATGCAGGTCTGCATTACTCGGCAGTGAAGGTAACACCTCTGCGCCTATTCGATCTGTCTTGAGCCAGTAGACCGCACGTCACTGGCTCAGTTACTGTTAGTCAAGTTTTACTTCTCCTACTTCGTTAACTCCAGAATGAAGGAGAGCGCTCCCTTCATTTCTCTGGATGTTAAGAGGGTTCTACGATTCTACAGCGACAGAATGAAGAGATACACATCCAAGCAACTTTGTATCTTCCAGCATGCCTCCACTGGGTCAGCCTATTGCCAGGAGATGTATTTCGGCTTGGTTAGTAGCATGTCTTCAACACTGCTAGTCTATGGCACAGGTCAAGTTGGAAGGCTGGGTTCACACCACTCTATCGGAGTGGTTGAGGCTTTCCTAGCAGAGATTCGTAATATACCCATTGCACACTTCTGCAAGGCGGTGAGTTAGAGCTCAGTGCATACCTTTGTAAAAGCACTATGTTCTGGATGCCCATGCCAGACAATTCACTTTCTTTGGCTGGACAGTCCTTATGGACTTCTGCCCTGAGTGAGCTCTGTCTCCTACCACCCGACTGGGGGGTTTGATTTTTAGCTCAGTACTATCTCATTAGTGTGAATGAGTGGTGGAGACTTTTAGTCCAGGAAGATATGGAAATTACTGTACATACTTACCATAATTCTTGATCTTCATGGATGAAATCTCCACCACTCATTCACACGCCCACCCATCATCCCCGGAGCTCATTCATTCTGTTTTGGTCTTCACTTCATTGTTGTTTGGGCTGTGAAGACATTGTTGAATTGACCCTTTTTACATGGGTCATCTGGGTCGTCATATGCCCAGAAGTTAGGGTTAGGTTTTCTTTCATTAGTTTACACTGCACCTCCTCAGTCGAAAAGGTACTGAGGCAGATGGAGGGTCGATGCTGAGATAGCCTATATGGTGTGAGCTAGTCTCATGGCGCCATGCGGTCCTATCCCGGCGCTGGCCCTCGTCCTCCTGAAGATTTTTGCCTCCCACGGGGTCCTGGTGCCTCCAGCATAGTCCCATTAGTGTGAATGAGTGGTTGGAGACGTTGTCTAAGAAGATCAAGAATTATGGTAAGTGCACAATTTTTATTTTTTTGTACTTTCCTAGACCATACCTAAAAATATGCATTCATTTATCTAGTGTACCTACCTGGTTAACAGAAATTAAATAAATAAGTACATACATAGGTACATGTATATGTACATAAATTAACATTATTTGGCACCTCATGCCACCTGCTGTTTTTTTCCTTCCGTATGCTGTTTTTGCTCATCATCTGGGTACATACTGTACTTCTCAACCTCTCTCCTTCCCTACACAACAGGAACTTCCAATTTGTGTAGTAATCTAAACACACACACACACACACACACACACACACATATATCTGTCTGATAATAACACACCCTCTGCCAGTAGAAGTACTGTAGATTATTTAGGAATCCATCTTCTCCATAGAACCAAAGTCTTAGATCTTAAGGAGGAGGCACTAGAACCCAGCAGGAGCAAAACTTCTCAGTCAGGGCATGAACAGTGGTGTCAGCAACAGTTCATGCTGGATGCCGTGCACCGAGCAAGTAATCATACTAACTAGCCCAGTTCTGTTTTTCCCCACTGTCTAGTGCGCACCATGGGAGTTGAACTTCTGTAAATTCCTGTTTGCTGTCTGTTCATTTTATTTTTTGATTGTGTGTGTCACGTAAGAGGAACAAAACCCTAAAGGTTAAACTGACGGGGCCCCTTTTTATGGCTGCAGTGGGCGGAGCCTGCAGACATTTTGCATGTGCAAAAGGAGTGATGTCATGTTTTCTGTCCATGGAACTGACTTAAGATATAAATAATCTCCTCCGCCTTACCCACCTCCAAGAAATGTTTTCCACCCTCAAATAAATATGCTTTCATGTTGGTCAGTGCTTGCAGGGCACTATTTTCTTTCTTAAATGGGAGGTAGAAGAACTGGAACCTGAGTAGTGGGAGGCAGCATTAGTTTTTTGAGGGAATAAGCTCCACCCGAAAGCTCCTAAAGATCCACCCCTACCTTTTTTTTTTGGTTCATGTGGGAGGGGCATGATATGGATCTGTCATGTTGGAACAACTATCAGAGTTGCCTGGGGAAGTAATTAAGGAGTGCCTGAAACTTCATTAACTCTAAACATGTCAATATTTGGCTCTTACAGTATGGGCAAGTTGGGCATAAAAACAAAATAGATAAAAAAGGATCAAGCAGGTGCCTTTTCCTTTGTCAGATACTTGCAGACCAAAGGCCACAAATCCTGTATGACAAGTTCATTATATGGATGTTTTCCGTGTAAAACAGAAATTATGTTGATGTCACGTCTGCAGCATTGTTTGTAGCCAGTAAACTATTATTTACATAGGTACTGAGAAGGCGCTGGGGCCAGATGGGCTGCATCCAAGGGAGCTGAAAGAACTGGCGGATGTGCTCGCAGCTCCACTGGCCTCACTCTTCAACATCTCCCTGATGACAGTGTGGGTGCCTCTAGATAGGAAGGTGGCTCATGTGGTGCCTGTCCACGGGGGGGGGGGGTCCAGAGAAGAGATGGGGAATTTTAGGCCCGTTAGCCCAACATCTGTGGTAGACAAGGTTATGGGGGGGCATTATCAAGAAGAGGCTGGGGGGCAGCTGAAAAAGTTGGGGCACCTGGATGACAGGCAGTATGGGTTTGTTCCAGGGAAGTCGTGCCAGACTAACCTGGTGGAGTTTTATGACTGGGTGACAGGTGCCCTGGACCGACATAGGCCTGTGGACGTCCTCTATCTGGATTTTAGTAAGGCGTTTAATTTGGTACCCTACAATGGCCTACTAACAAAGCTGGGGTGGGGTGGGGGAGAGACAGGTGCTCAGGTGGGTGGAAAATTGGCTTACGGGCGAATACAGCAAGTGGTGGTTGGAGGGATAGTCTTCTCCCCCAGGGTTTGGTCCTGGGGCCACTCCTGTTTAATTCCTATGTCTCGGATATAGGGTGGGGTGTTAGGAGTAGATTGAGTCGCTTTGTGTATGACTCAAAACTGGGAGCAGTGGCAGATGGGCAGGAGGGGAGAGCCCTGCAGGGATCTGATACCCTGGGGGTGGGCAAGGAAGTGGGGTTGGAGTTCAATGCAGGAAACGTAGGGTGCTGCATTTGGGGGTCAGAAACCCGGGACATGCATACAATCTTGGGGGGAACCACACTGCAAGTTGCATCGGGCTAGAGGGACTTAGGGATAGTGGTGGACAGCAAAATGAATAACGCAGAGAATTGTTGAAGAGCTGCAGCAAAAGCAAACAGGATACTGGGCTGCATAACCAGGGGGTTACCTCCAGGATGAGGGAAGTGATCTTCCCTCTGTATAATACCCTGGTTAGGCCGCATCTTGAGTACTGTGTGCAGTTCCGGAGATCCCATCTTAAGAGGGACATAGCGCCGCTGGAGAGGGTCCAGAGGAGGGCGACCAGGATGATTCAGGGCATGGAGGGTAGGACCTATGAGGAGAGACTGGATGAACTCAGTCTGTACGCATTGGAGGAGAGAAGGGACAGAGGGGACATGCTAGAGACTTTCAAGTATGTAAAGGGGATAAATAAGGGCAGAGCCAGGGAAGTGTTCAGGCTTAAGAAGGGGGGAACCTCCAGGGGTACGAGTGGAAGCTGAAGGGGGAAGTACAGGGGGGAGTGCAGGAGACACTTCTTCACAGACAGGTGGAAGAGACCACAGTTGAAGGATTCAAGAAGGGTTGGAACAGGTACGGGGGAAGCTGAGGCCAGGGAGGGCCACCTCTGGAGCTTGGGGGGGTGGAGGAGCGAGCTCCCAGTAGGGGGCTAGCTTCCGAACAGATACAATAGACCATGGGGCCTATTCTGCTGGCTCTTACTATGATACTGTAAACAACAGGTTTTAATTCAGAAATCCAGTCTTGATAAATTTGTTCTTTTAGCAGTTCTGTAAGATTTATATGTCTCTGATGTAAGAGTGCATAGCATAGAAACGAAAGGGTTTCTGTAATTGATTGTTGTTTGCATGAGAAGTGGGCATGACAGTGGCATGCAAGATTGAAGTCTAAATTGTTTCTTGGCCATTCTGGGATCTAAAGTTTAAAGTAATGTGTGAAGAGAATAAAGTTTTGTGTTTTTTGCATTTGATTAGGTTTAGTGCTTTGAAGTTAAAAGATATAAATGTATATACATAGTGTCATGGGCATCTGGAAAGGAAGGAGATACTGCTAAAATAAATGCTGTGATGCTGATTTATTTATTTATGTGTGAGATTTTAAGTGTAGTTCTGCCTAGGTCACAGACACATAAGCTATAAATAAGGATGGATGTATTAGTCAAAGCTTATAGTAGCAAAATAAAGCAAGAAAAATAATACATTGTGTTTTTTTTTCTTTCAACTGTTTAACCAGGAGTGGCACACTAAGCTGAAAGATTGTTTACAGGGGCAACCTGAGAGCACATGGAAGTTAAGTGACTTGCTCAGGGTGACCTGGTATGCAAGTGGGGGCTGTGGAATTCAAATCCAGATCTCCAGATTTGCAGCTCAGAGCCTTAAACCACTGTGCTATACTGCCTCCATAGTTGTGGCAGTCATCTGTTTTATGGTTCATGATGTTGGTGTAGCAAGCATACTAACATGGCAGCAGAATAGGACTAGCGGTCTTTCGTGTCTGCTCATTTTTTCAGCCCACACCCTGGGGGCTGACCTTGCTACCCCCCGCCGTCTTGGGCTTCTCCCTTCCCAGTCCAGGGTATTCCTGCTTTATTGCACTTTGCTTCCACAACCCTTCCCCTGTACCTGTCCCACCCCCTCTTGAACCCCTCCACAGTCTGTGCCTCCACCAGCCCCCCAGGCAGCGCATTCCACGGTTCTACCACCCTCTCGTAGAAGTAGCACCTCCTCTCTCCCCTGTCACCCCCCCTCCAGCTTCCACCCATGCCCTCTAGTTGCCCTCCCTTCTTCCCTCGGAGCACCGTGACTGTGCCTCCCCTATTTACCCCCTTCATGTACTTGAAGATCTCTATCCTGTCCTCCTTGTCCCTTCTTTCTTCCAATGTGTACATATTTAGCTCTTCGAGCCTCTCCCCATAGGTCCTTTCCCCCAAGCCCCAGATCATTTTGTTTGCCCTCCTCTGGACCCTCTCCAGAAGTTCAATGTCCCTCTTTAAGTGTGACCTCCAAAACTGCACGCAGTACTCGAGGTGCGGCCTCACCAAGCAGTTATACAGAGGGAGTATCACTTCCCTCCTGCTGAAGTGATCCCCCTAGCGATGCATCCCAGCATCATGTTGGCCTAGGCTGCTGCCCTCCTGCAAGTCTCCGAGTTGTTCATCCTGACATCCACCACCACCCCCAGGTCCCTGTCAGCCATACAGCCATAGCAGCAGTACATTACATAGCAGATGTAAAATGTCAGTAAGCAGGTCATGCAACAGATGTGCTGAGCAGTTACTGAAGCAAGAAATGTACAGCTGTCATTTTTTACATCATGTTCAAAATGTGTTTTTGCACCTGTGGTGCCAAATGGCACAGTCACTGTGCAAAATCACCTTTCGGCTAATGAACTGATAGTGTCACAGTTCATGCGATGGAGTCACAAAAAACCCATGCTGAAAATTTGGAGTGAAAATACTAAGAAACGCCCAGGGCATTAGGGTTTCTGACCATAATACCCTTCCTTATAGGGATTGACAGGCATCAGGGGTGTGACTTGGGATTGTAACAGTAATGCTCACGCCATTCCACCCCGATCCCCACCCTGCAGCCAGAGACGGGCATCGAGGTGTGCCTTTGACTCTTCAGTCCCAGAGTTCACTCTATTCTCTTATACTGTACCCATTTCAGCATATTTCCTTATGGAATAGGGTGAGTGTAAAGTTTGAAAACCCCAAGGCACACCTCGACTCTTGTCTGTGTCTGCAGGGTAGGGTGAGGTGAAATGGTGTGAGTGTTATGGGCAGTGACCCAAAGGCATACCCCAATGCCTGTCCATGTCTATGGGGTGGGGGTTGGATTGAGGTCACTTCAGTACTTCACTGCCATTCCTAGTCTACCTATCTGTCTGTGTGTGTCTCTCTCTCTCTATCTGTATGTCTACATAAGTATTTATTTTTCTATCATTTGCATGTATCGCTATTTTTACCTATTTCTAAAACAAACCTGCATATCACATTTGCCTGCAGTCTGAGCACATACTTATGAAACTGTGCATATTTGTACTCCACTTCTGCATTGACCTCATACTTTCCTAATATTCCCATTCTCACAAGCATAACTACCTTGCTCTTATCAAAAGCGATCCTCCTCTGAAAGTTAATATCACATTTTCTCTAACAGTACATCATCATTATACCTGACTTCCTGACATCAAAACACATTGCTTAAATATAACTTACATCACCTCATGGACAAAAAACCCTGTTTCTCTAAAAAAAAAAACTGTAAATAATCCAAAGGCTGACCATATGTCAGCCATTACTTTTCAATGTACTGTCACCTTCTGTACCATCATGGGGATTTGCATGTTTCCCTTGATGCTTTGCATTATTGGGGTATGTGCAATTGTGTTTTCTTTAAAATTTGGCTGTCTGGCCAGTATCATCTGGGATAACATATACATCAGTGGCATTTGCTCTGGGGTTCTTTTGTAAGCTTCCTATTCCTCCCATTAAAATGTACACCTCCATATATTTTCCTAATAATGTGTATGCCTTCCTTAGAGCAGAAACTAAAACAAATCTTACTACTTATAAATCATTGTGTTGTTTCTCCGTACCTCAGTTTCACACAACTTCACTAACTTCATTATGCAGCCGTAGTGGATCTGACCAGATGTTGTTTGACACTGTAGTTGCAGGATTGACATCCCCTAATCCGACTGGCGTACCTGCTGCTTCACCTGCCTAGGGCTCAACTATGACAGGAAGCATGCTGCCACTCTGAAGGTGGACAGTGGATCTTTGTGCTTTGAGGCTGGATCTTTACATCCCTGACCTTAAGGGCAGGCAGTGACGCAGAAGGTCACCAGGTAGGTCTGTAGACCATCGTCTCCCCCAGTCCACACTGCTCTTTTGAGCCAGTTAAGATTGAGAGTGCTCCCTTCCCCCACTGAGGTGGGTCATGACAAATCTCATGGTGGCATCGAGTGGACCATTGACAACTTCTGGGTGTCAAGAGGAGTACTCGCAGTGGTCCGGTAGCCGTCAACACTGGCCCACCCGGTCACCAGGGTTGATATCTTTGGTGCTGATTTCTACTACAGTGATGGCAATGCCAATTCTTTGCATTAGAGCTGGTGTAGTTGTTGGCACCAGCATCAGTGCATCTTTGTTACTGTTTGTGATGTTGGCACGGCATCACTGTGGTTGGTGTGATTTATGGCACTGGTGTCAGTTTGACGTTTGGTGTCCACATTGCTCTTGCTGTCTGTGGCAGGGCTAGCCTCAGTGCTGGGGTCTCTACTGGTGCCTATATTGGTGTTGTCCCTGGATCTAGGGCAGTCCCTGCATCAAGGCCCCCTAGGAACTAGGTGTTTGTCATCTGGCCAAGGGCTTCCCCTTAGGATGCCCACCCATTAGGTGCCACCGACATTGAAGCTGCCAGGCTGGGAGACTTTTATTGGTCTTCCTTTTGGATAAGGACACCAAGCAAACCATATCTTCCTCAACTGGGTATGAGTATGATGGCCCCTTCTGCCAGCAGTGTCCTGTCAGACCTCCCCACATAGTCAGTTTTCAAAAGGGTCGTTGAGACCCTTAGTCCTCCGTGCTCATTGTGTCTGCAGCAGTTCCAACAGTGGATGGAGTGCTTACAGACCTGGTTTAAGGAGACTGGCATGGCACTGTTCCCAGCACCTCCTTTTGTTCCTTCTTATGTCAGTGTTCCAGCCTCTGCTCCATTGATGTTCTTCTGTGAGGACCACAGATACTAACTTTACATCTCCATCATGGCTGAAGATTTGCTGTTCTAGTGGTTCATGAGGGAGAAGTTAGAGGCACTGAAGTTAGAGTTCAGGTATACTCCAGCAGGGTCTTCTGGAGATCCCAGTCTCTCAGTAGTGGCAGTGACATCTCTCCTGACCCCATGGGTCATCAGGCCTATTCCCCAGCTTGGCTATACCCCCCAACTCTCCGATCTAAACAGATGCACCGGGGAGGAAGATGATGACCTTGTCCAAGTTGTTGCTTACCATAGCGTCCCACCAAGTGGACAAGGTGACCTACCACTGCAGCCTGTGGTATCAGATACATGCCTTGCATTCTGAACGACTTGCATGTGACAGAGTTTTGGCTGGCCTTGATATTGCAGTGAAGATTGCAGAGGAAGCTCAGTACCAGACAAGGGCAGTGTACAATGCCTAAGAAATAGCTTTGCATTCAGTAGCTTTGGTTGTCTGTCTCAGACATCTTAGGTACACCTCTATGACCGATTCCCCACCTAAAGGTTTTAAATGCTTCGTTCTGGGGATGTCTCTTTTCTTGTAGTGGGTGATGTAGCAGTTATCGGCATATGCAACTCTCACTCACTCTCTCTCTCTCTCTCTCTCTCTCTCTATCATCCCTGAATTGGACTTCACGCAGCAATATTATCTTACTTTCTCAAAGAGAAAATGCTAATATCCTTCCATACCATCATCGGTTAGATGGGGCTACGTTTTTCTCTCCGGATAGTCTAGATGAATACCATCTATAAAGTCTAAGGATTTTTGCCTTACTCGCTGTAGGCACTGGACCCAAGTACTGTTCTTTTTTTTTCCATTTGGGCTTTTTATTACAGGGTATTAGCTGCAGAGGCCCAGTGTCCAGAACAGTCCCTCTCATCACCAAGGCTGTAGTCTCTCCAGTGGCATCTCTTGCTGTTTTATCTCACTATAATTCCCTTTATATACTGGGAATATAGATGCTTTGGATTGTTTACATCTGCTCTCCAATGCCTAGATTCTCACCCCAGGAATCCCTCAGTATGCTTGACTAATGCAGTTGTGCCAGCTGGGTTCAGTTGCCGTGGAGGTGGAGTGTATGCTAATGATCTGAAGAATTAGCCAGTCACGTTGTTGTAAGAGAGTGTGCCTGTAGGTGCTGCTGAAGGCTAGTCAGATTTCATTTCTCCACTGACTGGACAAGTCTGCCTCAGAGCTCTCTCTCTTCAAACCTTCACTTGAATTATTTTATTTTCATAGTTTAAGTAATTTCTTGTCTCTGTGCTGCCTTTAGAGTTTTTTTGTTAGTTTTTAGTGCTTTTTGTACATTTTCTGTGGATTTTTAGTTCCCGAAATCCACGGAAAAGGCACCGCTTTTTTCCGTGTTCTTGCACTTTTCTTTACTTTACCTCAGCAGAGAGCTGTTTTCAGTGGTTTCTCAGCGTCGGTAACTGTCTGCTTTTCCTTTTTGGGAAAAAGATTTTCTGGGTCCTTGATAAATTTGACAGGTCAGATAACCCTAGAAACAGACTGGTCCTGTTTTACTCCAGATTACCAGAAGCCTTTTAGGTTGTGGATTAGGAGACTGCCACAACCCTCTCTTTACATTTTGAGCCAATCATCATTTTCTTTCTGACTGTGAGCTTACTTTCCTTTTGCTCCCAACATTAAGAATTAGCCTTCAAACAACATGAAGTCTTGCTATATTCTGACATGTGCAGTGAGTCCCAACCTTCGAACTGCCCCGGAGATGAAAGAGTTAACTTTACATGCCAGGCATGGAACGCTGAGCTCGAGCTCGATTGAGACTCTGTCTGTTGTTCTTCAAACTCAAAGTGTCAGATTCTTTACTCCGCCTCACTGAACAGTCGCTCCGGAGATTTCTCCTTCTGCTCGGTTCATTTTGTCGGTTAAAGTGCCGTTTTCTCAGTTTTCGACCGAAATTAAACCATAACCTGTTGGTTCAGTCTCTGTCTGTGGTATTTGTGAGTACTAGATAGGTTATATTTTATCTATTCTGTGTGGAACTTGTAAATGGTTCATCGGTTCGGTTTGAACCGATCAAGTTGTTTAAAAAATCTTAAATTGTACTTTTAGAGTGTGGTTACCGGTTCTTATCGGTTCTAAAAAAACGGATTTTTTTACGTTTTTTTCCATGACCCGTGACACGTTTGGGAACCGATAAGAGGGTCTTGCCTGGCGGATTGCCATAAACGGGTAAGTTTGGATAGGACTGGCACTATGTCTGAGAAACCCCAAAGAAAAACCGGGCCCACTGGGTTTCAACACTGTAGTGTGTGTGAGGAAGTCTTTGCCAGGGCTGATCCCCACATCACCTGTGTTTACTGTCTGGGGTTTGACCACCTCAATGCAGACTGCCAGATTTGCAAAAAATTTCCTGCAGCTACACTGGAAAAGAGAGTTGGTAGGCTCAGGGAAAGGGAGGCCAAAAAGTCCGCTGAACTGGATGGCCAGCCCGGTTCGGTTCAAACCGAACCAGAAGGAGTGCCCTCTGACCAGGGCGAGACTTCTTCGGGCAAAAGGAGATCCGACTCTGAGGAGTCTGTTCCAGCAAAAAGGACTAGAAAATCAGCTGGTGTGGAGCCAAAACTTTCCTCTCCAGCCGCTGAAGAAGTAGCCAAAGCGATCAAAATTGTCCAGTCGCTTTCCCCGGTTCCGACCGAACCGGCACCAAAAGGTAGGCGCTCGGTTCGGTCGGTTCCACCGGTTCAAGAGTATGATTAAGAGGAATATTATGAACCGGAGGAGGGGGAAGAGGAGTATGAGGAGAGTGAATGTGGATTTGAAAGTCTGGATGTGCCCATTGACCCGGACATCTACCCAGACAGACCTTCAGGAGTGTCTCCTCCTAGGCTTTCTGAATCCCCTTCTCATTTTATGTTTTCTAAAAAAGTGGCTGAAACCCTCCAGCTCCCTATGGAGGAAGCTGTGAATGATCAAGAGGAGCCTGACTATGTAGACATGATGGATATCCCAGAGTCTAGGAGGCTGTCTATTCCCTTGCATAAATCTTTTGGGAAACAGACATTTAAAATTCTAAAAACTCCTCAGACTATACCTCCTGTGGATAAGAGAATGGACAAGAGGTACACATTGTCAGGCTCTGATACGGAGTTCATTACACAACAATGCAGCCATCCTGGGGTAGTGCAGGCTGCAGCCTGTGACAGGGCAAATATTCCCTTGGCTTCACACCCCCCAGACAAGGACTCCAGGGGGATTAATGGCATGGCAAAGAAACAGTACATGGTAGCATCCTTGGGACTCAGACAGGCGAATTATATGGCTTATGTGGCTAGATATCAGAAATCCAGATGGGTCACTGTCATGGCTTTAGCAAAACAGGTCCCTGGCCAGCTTGCCAAGGAGCTGGAGCAGGTGGCTGCTGATGGTATTGAGGCTTCCAAGGTACAATTCCATGCTGCAGTGGACTCAAATGACATGTCATCAAGAGTCATGGCTACATCTGTGGCACTTCGGAAAATGGCTTGGCTCAGATGTCCTAGCCTGTCACAGGATACCCAGACTAAGCCCATGGATTTTCCTGTTGTGAGTAATTCTCTGTTTGGGGAGCAGACAGAGAATTACATGAAGAAAATGGATGAGTATAGGACTACCTATAGGAGTGCACAGGCCAAGGAAAGGCAGGCCACTCCTCAAATGCAGCTTCCCAGGGGCAGGGGCAGGCCTTTTCATAGGCCTTTTTACCAAGCCCAGGCCTTCTCTTCTGCTTATGCCCAGAGGGGCTTCTTCAGAGGGAGAGGCAGACTGGGTACAAGCAGGCCTGCTTCCACCCCTCAGCCCAAAGCCCCTGCCAAGCAGGCACCCTGATGGGGTTGCCAGGGCCGATTCTCAGCTACCTGTAGGGGGCAGGCTGGCTTACTTTGTCCAGGACTGGGAGTATCTGGCATCAGACAAATGGGTCCTGGAAGTAGTAAGCCAGGGACTGGTTCTCAGCTTCAAAAAGTTTCCAAAGATGAGAACCAGATCCTTTCCACCTGCAAATCCATCAGAGGCAGTTGCCTTAGAGGCAGAGGTCTCTTCCCTCCTAGCTCTCAGAGCTGTGGAAAGAGTTCCACCCCTACACCAGGGCAAAGGATTGTATTCCAGGTACTTCCTTACCCCAAAAAAGACAGGAGAATGGCGGCCCATCCTGGATCTCAGATACTTAAACAAGCACCTTTAAAACCAAAATTCAAAATGGTGACTCTGGGAATTATTCTACCCTCTCTAAGGCCAGGGACTGGCTAGTTTCCTGGACCTCAAGGATGCCTACTTCCATATTCTCATCAGAAGCTCCCATCGAAAGTACCTCAGGTTCGAGCTGCCCTCAGGCCATTACCAGTTCAGACCAATGCCCTTTGGCCTCACCTCTGCTCCAAGGGTATTCACAAAATGCCTGGCAGTAGTAGTTACTTCTCTAAGAAGGCAGAAAATTACCATCTTCCCTTACTTGGATGACTGGCTCATAGTAGGCCAGTCCCCAGACCAAGTCAGGTTACACTTACAGATAACTCAGCAACTGCTCACTTCTTTGGGTTTCCGTCTAAATCTTTCAAAGTCAGTTCTAGAGCCTGTCCAGCTCCTCACCTTCATAGGCGCAGAGCTAGACACAGAGAAGGCCAGAGCCTTCCTTCCGCTGGACAGGGCAAGGACCCTGGTCTCTCTGGCCTCCTCATTCACTCTGCAGGTGTCTCGACCAGCAAGGCATTTTCTACAGCTCCTGGGGCACATGGCTGCTTCTACAGCAGTAGTGCAGGGGAGCAAGATTTCAGATGAGGGACATTCAGTTCCATTTGAGAGCCTTTTGGTCTCAAAGGAAGGACCCTCTGATCAAACTGATCGCAGTAACTCGAACCCTGATCCAGGCCCTACAGTGGTGGCAGGATCAGAACAATTTGAGACAAGGGGTTCCCTTTGTCACTCAGTCTCACTCTTTAATCCTTACTACAGATGCCTCCCTCTTGGGGTGGGGGGCTCACATGGGCGACCTCACCACCCAGGGGTTGTGGTCCCCTCAGGAATCTCTGCTCCATATCAATCTGTTGGAACTCAGAGCAGTATTTCTAGCACTATAAGTTTTTTCCAAATCTGTTCAGAACAAAGTTGTACAGGTCAGAACAGACAACACCACCACAATGTGGTACATCAACAAGCAAGGTGGCACTTGGTCTACGGCCTTGTGCACCGAAGCAATGAAGTTGTGGTCTCTGGCTTACTCCCTGAATACCTCCCTCATGGCAGTTCACCTCCCAGGAAAGGACAATGTCCTGGCAGATGCTCTTAGCAGGATTTCCCAGGGCCATCACGAATGGTCACTGGACCCCCTGGTCTTGGAGGTGATATTTTCTAGATGGGGCACCCCGCAGATAGATCTTTTTGCAGCCCCAATCACCAACTTCCTTTTGCTGCAGACCCCAGTGTTGGGCTCAGTCCCCTGGATGCCTTAGTTTCAATTGGGAAGGAAGTTTCTATGCTTCCCTCCCTCTCCTGTTCAAAGTGTTAGTCAAAATCAGATCTCAACCCTGCAAGATGATCCTGATTGCTCCAGACTGGGCCAGACAGCCCTGGTATCCACTCCTACTGTCCTTAGCAGTCCATTTTCCCTGTGTCTTCCCAGGAATTACAACCTGTTAACCTGTGCTCAGGGAGGGTTTGGTACCGAACCTCAAATCTCTCAATCTCAAGGCCTGGCTCTTGAAGAGTTAGAGTTTGCTGATTTACACCTTCCCAAGGTGTAATGGATATCCTGAAGGCTTTAGAAAACCTTCCACCAGAGCTACTTATAATTCTAAATGGAAAAGATTTTCCATATGGTGCTCTGGGAAGCATATTTCCCCAGAATCTGCTGATCTGCCCACAGTCCTTGATTATATGGTTCACTTAAATAGCTTGGGGCTGAGACCAGCTACACTGAAAGTGCATCTGGCAGCTGTGTCTGCTTTTATTTCAGCAGGTAAGCCCTGTTCTCTCTCAGCTCACCCTGTTTTCTCCAAGTTTTTCAAGGGATTCCTTCACAGGGACCTCAATGTTTGCATTGCTCAGCTTATGCAACCCCCTTTTGAGCCTTTATCTTCAGCAGAGCTTAAGTACTTGACTTGGAAGACTGTGTTTCTAGTAGCCATCACTTCTGCCAGACGCATAAGTGAATTACAAGCCTTGTCAGTGGAGCCTGATTTTATCTCCTTTCGTAGAGATAAGGTGGTCCTCAGGACTAACAGGAAGTTCTTGCCTAAGGTGGTTTCAGATTTCCACCTTAATCAATCTATGTCTCTTCCAGTGTACTTCACTGACCATTCCTCCTCTGGCGAGAGGAGACAGCACAGTTTAGATGTGAAAAGAGCCCTTAGTTACTACATAGAGTGTACCAAGGGTCACAGGTTTGACTCCCTCCAACTGTTCCTCACTTATGGTGAGGTTGGTAAAGGGAAACCTGGCACTAAAAGATCCATTGCCAGGTGGATTGTCTCCTGTATCCAATTTTGCTATGAAAAACTGGGTAAGGTTCCTTCCTCAGGCCTGAGGGCTCACTCTACCAGAGGTACAGCTGCTTCCCTGGCTGCTGACAGGGACATCCCTATTCTAGAGATATGTCAAGCAGCTACCTGGAAAACAGTTCACACTTTTACGAAGCATTACTCCCTGGACATCCAGGCTAGGAGTGATGCTCGGTTTGGCACAGCTGTGCTTCAGAGCCTATTTCCTAAGTAGGTTCTGTCCCTCCATGGAGGTACTGCTTTGTAGTTCAGATATACAGAATATAGCAAGACTTCATGTTGTTTGAAGAAAAAATTACTCACCTTAGTAATGTTGTTTCTTCTAATGGAGTCTTGCTATATTCTGACCTCCCTGCCTGCCCCTCTCAGAACCTCTGTTTTTGGAATGTGGGTGGGCAGTGCAGTGTTGGCACTTAGTAGGTGCCCACCTTTTTGTTTCACCCCTTCTTTTTTTGGGGTGAGTGGGTGTTGTGTTTTCATTTTTGGGTCTCCTGACTTGAGTCTTTGTGTTGGGACCAAAAAATGTGTTTTATGTTTAGTAGCCAGTTGGCTAGTGTAGGTTTACAGCTTCCACACATGACCTTAGTGAGTTTAGCTTGTAAAGATCTGATGGTTTGAGTTTGAAGAACAACAGACAGAGTCTCAACCGAGCTCAAGCTCAGCGTTCCATGCCTGGCCTGGAAAGTTAACTCTTTCATCTCCGGGGCAGTTCGAAGGTTGGGACTCACTGCATATGTCATAATATAGCAAGACTCCATTAGAAAAAACAACATTACTATGGTGAGTAATTTTTTCTTTAGTCTGAACATTATGGCTTCTCAGTCTGTCTTTCCTTCTATTAAAAATACAGAAGAGGAGTCCTCTTCTCATCATAAGAATAAAGATAGGACCTCCAAGGACCCCACTGAAAATAAGTCTGATAAAATAATAATGACCAAGCCAAACAAAAAAGACATTCTCAGCAGGTTTCTGATTCAGTGCCTGCTAAAAAGAAACAGAAAAACATAGCACTGCCCCTCCAACTGAAAAGCAAAGGGAGGCACCAGTGTTACAACAAGATATACCCTCTGTGGAGGAAATGTCAAAGGCTTGGTAACTATATCAGACTTTTCAGGCTGTAGACTCACTTCTGGGTGCCCCAGCAGGTCCCTCTACTGGTATTCCCTCTGACCCTGGTCTTGGCCAGGGTATTTTCTATGAGGGGGATGATGAAGAAGAGTGCGAATTAGAACCTGATGAAACTCCTGACCAAGAGCTTGGCTCTTTTTTTAATGGCCAGGAGGATTTTTCTTTTCATTTTACCTTTATCCAACATATGGTGGACACTCTTGGCCTTTCTATTCAAGAGTCCACTGAGAAGAATGGGAGGGAAGACTTTTTGGATGTAATAAGTCTCCCTTCTCTTGAAAAGCTACTTCTTCCAGTTCACAGGTCTCTTCACAGGGCTACTTTCAAACTGCTACAAAATCCCACCTCCATACCAGGGGTGGATAAAATGATAGGAAAAAAGTACCAGCTAGGTAAATTTAGTGCCAAGTACCTTTACTTGCATCCAGACCATAAAGGAATAGTGCAAGCTGCAGCTTGTGATAAGGCAAAGGTGGCTCTTTCTTCCCAGCCTCCAGAAAAAGATTTCAAAAAAACTGGACACTATGGGTAAGAAATCTTACACCACAGCCTCTCCACTGCTCCGCCTCTGTACTTACATGGTGTACACAGCTCAGTACCAAAAGGCTGTCTGGAATTTTGTCCTGGCAGTCAGACAACAAGTCCCAGATAAAGTGTCTCAAGACTTGGCAGAAACTGTTAAAACAGCCCAAGCCACAAAGTATCAGTTCCATATGGTTGTGGATGCTAATGACACAGCATCTAGAGCCATGGCTCATGACATCTCCCTCGAAGACGATTTCCCTGGTCGTGGACTACCAGTCTCTCACAGGACACCAAGACTAAGGCCATGGACTTCCCTTGTGACAATAATTCTCTGTTTGGGTATAGAACAGAGGCGTGTATGAAAGAGGTGGAGGAGTACAAAACCACCTATCAGAGCAGTGCAGCTAAAGAGAAACCTTCTACCTCCTGCAAGTCCCAAAGCAAAGAGAGCAGAGGTAGGGGTTACTGTCCCAGGGCCTTCTACCCCATGCCAATGCCTATGCCCTTGGACTACTCTCAGATGAGAGGTTTCTTCAGGGGAAGAGGCAGAAGGGCTCAGAAACATGCTCATCCTACTTCTTCTACAAAAACCCAGACTAAACAAAACCCCTGACTATAAAGCCCAGGTCACCTCTTCTCTCCCAGTAGGGGGAAGGCTGACCCACTACCTTCACCAGTGGCACCTCATTGCCACAGACAAGAGGTGGTGGGTTGAGGACTCACAATGCAGTTCAAAAAATGTCCCATTCAGCAGGGTCACAGGGCTTTAAAACCCTTAACCCCCACAGAAAGACTTCTGCCGGAGTTGAGGTAAAGTCTCTTCTGACTGCAAATGCAGTGGAAAAAGTTCCTTTTTCCCCAATAGGGAAAATGCCTCTATTCTAGGTACTTTCTCACCTAAAAGAAATATGGGGGCTGGCAACCCATTCTGGTTCTCAGGTATCTAAACAAATACCTGTTCAACCCAAAACTCAAGATGGTCACCCTGTCAGTAGTGATCCCTCCTTAAAGCAGGGAAACTCGCTGGCCTCCCGAGATCTAAGGGATGCCTGTTTCCATATTCCAGTCAGGCCCTCTCACAGACTGTCTCAACTTCAGACTGCCCTCTGGAGTTACCTGTTTGCAGCTCTACCATTCGGCCTTTGCTCAGCTCAGGGAGTTTTCGCAGAGTACCTGGCAGTGGAAGACAGGAGGTGTCTGTCTTTCCTTACCTGGACGACTGGCTAATAGTGGGTGCCTCCCCAAAAGGTCAGGCACTCCCTCAGCCTCACACAACGCACCCTTCTGATCAGCACAGAAAAGTCCCATTTCCAGCCAGTTCAGTGACGAATTCACTGGAGCAGAGCTGGACACCCAACAGGGAAAGACCCTGCTCCCATTAGACATGGTGTACAACCTTCAAAACCTGTCAAACTCCTTTGTCTTGGGCTAGCCAGATACTTCCTCAGGCTCCTGGGCCACATGGTCTGTACTACAGCCGTGGTTCCATGTGCCAGGTTTCAGATGAGGGAAATTCAGCACTACCTAAAAGCTCACCGGGCCCAGAAAAGAAACTGTCCAAGCTCATTCCAGTCACAAGGACCCTTTTGCAAGCCCTGGACTGGTGGAAGGACATGGACAATCTCAGAGAAGGGATTCCCTTCCAGCAAAGGGAGTCCTCCAGAGTGCTCACCACCGATGCTTCGCTTTTATGATGTGGTGCACACCTGGCAAACCAGTCCATAAGTGGAGTGTGGTCCCCCAGGGAGTCCAGGTGTCACATAAATCTCCTTGAACTCAGAGCTGTGTACCTGGCTATCAAAGCCTTTGCCCCTAGTTAAAGGGTGAGTCTGTCCAAATCAGAACAGACAACACCACTGCTACGTTTTAACATCAACAAGCAAGGAGGCACGAGGTCCACAAAGCTCTGCACAGAAGCCATGAAGATTTGGTCTCTGTATTACTCCTTGGACATACTGCTCTCTGCCATTCATCTTTCAGGCAAGGACAGTGTGCTGGCAGACTCCCTGAGCTGCATCAGTCAGGGCCACCATAAGTGGACCCTAAACAGACAAGTACTGGCGACAGTCTTCATGAGGTGGGGCACCCTAGATACAGATCTCTTCGCTTCCAAACTCAGTCACCAGATTCCACTGCACTGTTGCAGGCCTCCAGCTTTAGGCACAGTGCCAGTGGATGCCCTGGCTCTAGATTGGACAGGAAGGTTCCTGTATGCCTTCCCTCCATTCTCCTTAATCCTCAGGGTCCTGCTAAAACTCAGGAGCCAGCCTGCCAACATGATTCTGGTGGCTCTAGACTGTACATTGCAGCCCAGGTACTCCCTGCTCCTTGCCCTGTCGGCCAAGCAGCCCATTTGCCTGAGCCAAACTATATTATCTCCCACAAAGATAAAATTGTTCTCAGGATAAATAGAAAGTTCCTTCCCATGGTACTGTCTGAATTTCACCTGAATCAATCCATAACACTTCTTTTTACAGACAAATACACTTTTTTCTTTTTTTTTTTTGGCCTCGATACCCTTCCCCTTGGGGATCAGCCCCTGCCCTGCACACCACTCCCCCATGCCCAGGCTTGCCCCCCTGGCTCCCCATGGACAGTGGTCTGAAGCCCTGGCTTACCCCCCAAGGGTGGGGCCATGGGAGCGGGACACCCCCAGTGGACACAGATCGCAGAGGTAGTGGTGGCAGGCAGGGCGTCAAGGATGGGGACGGATTTTGTAGTTGCTGTGGAGATCCCTTGGGGGTGGGGACATGAAATGATGGCCAACGTCTGCCCTGCCCCCAATCCATGAGACCCCCAGCAGTGGCAGTACCATCAGCTTCTGCCATAGGTCTGCGAGCACCGGACACTCTTTCCTCTCTCCTCCCGGAGAAGGAGAGCAGTCCCTGGGATGCTCAGTCTCCACCCCCCCCCCCAGTTGGCCCTCCCGACTCCTGGAGCCGTCTCCAGACTTGGGATGACAGCGTGCAGCGGGATGCCATGCTGCTGCTGTGCTGACGGGCCAGCTCAGACAGATCCACTCCTGGTGAGCGCAGGCTTCACAGTCTGGATGTCAAAAGGACATTGACCTACTACCTGGAACACATAAAGTAGTGCAGGTCCACGCACACCCAGCTGTTCTTCACCTATGGCGAGTTAGGCAAGGGCAGGCCAACCTCCAAGAAAACAATTTCTAGATGGATCTTCTCTTGCATTAGTTTTGCTACAATAAGGCTAGCAAACAGTCACCTCAAGGCCTCAGGGCCCACTCCACTATGGGCACTGCGACCTTAGTGGCAGCTGCAAGGGACATTCCCTTGCTCAGTGTCTGCAAAGCAGCTACCTGGAAGACTGTACACACCTTCACAGAGCATTACTGCTTGAATGTACAGTCCAGATCAGATGCCAAATTTGGCATTGCAGTCCTGCAGAACCTGCTTCCAAAGTAGATTCTGTACCCTCCTCCCAGCTGCACTGCCCTGTAATCTGCATTAGTCAAGCATACTGAGGGATTCTTGGGGAGAGAATAAAAAATTGCTTACCATAGTAATATTGTTTCTTCCAGGGGATCCCTCAGTATGCTTGACCTCCCTTCTATCCTCCCCTTATATAACCTGGCTGAGATTAGCTCTGCAGTCCATGTCTCTGGCCAAATTTCTTACTGTTAGGATTTAACCATGTTATACATAGTTCACCTGTAGTCAAGTTATTTTCTCATTTTTCTCTAGTTCTAGGTTAGGTTAGGGATTTGGGGCCTTTTGCCCCATTAGGTTCTAAATGAGTCTGACTCACCTTCAGCAGCATGTACAGGTAGCACTCTCTTACTACAACCTGATTGGTTAATTCTTGGCATCATTAGCATAAACACCACCTCTGTGGCAACTGAACCCAGCGTGCATAACTGCATTAGTCAAGCATATTGAGGAATCCCCTGGAAGAAACAATATAGAGGATAGTGGATGGGCAACAGTGAACAAAAACACTGTTGTTCACTTCAAGAGGTTGTCATGACAACCAAGTAAACCTCGAGAGCGAAGCTCGAGAGGTTTTTGGTTGTCATGAAACCTCGAGAAGTTAAAACAGTGTTGTTGTTTACTGTTGCGCATCCACTGTCTTTTATAGTGTATGGGCAAGAGTAAATCTAAAACAGCTTGTGTCTTCCCCCTTGGTTGTGCCGTGATGTCAGAGACCTGCCCCCGTCCCTGCCCCGACGTGTCCAAACACTGTGCTCATTCCCGGCCCACAGCGGTATTTATTTGTTACCTTAATCTGGTGTACTACTAAGCGCTGGTAAAGATTAAAAAAAAAAGTCACCTACTATCTCCTCCTGTGCCTTCGTTTAACTGCTTTCCATTGTATGACTGCCTACAAAGCGCAAGTGGCGCATGCGCAAATGTAATCTGTGCTGTTGTACCATCGATGTGACGTACTCATGATGGCAAAACAACGTCATGACGTCACATCAATGGTATAACAGAACTAGGGAAAGCTAGATTTCAAACGAATACAACGTTCTAACATACACTATATTACTATGTTAAGGAATTTTTTCTTCCTGCTCCTTCTGAAGAAATATTTTTCCTCTCTATCTCTTGGAGCTTGGTATACTTTATTTATTTATAAAATCAGTTTACAACCTTTGAGCCAGAGGCTCGTTTCCAAAGGTACTTCGTCACATAAAGACATACATTGTGTTTTTGGTTACATAGCGTAGGTTTGCAAAACAATAGGCGTTCAACAGAGGCGCCACGTCACACTGTGGTCAGACAAATACATTTGGGTTACAGGGTACATGTAAATTGAGAACAGTTGTTACACAAGTTGGTATCAATAGTGAGCAATCTAATAGGTAAACACTGAAACAGCTGGCACTGGCCAGGTTAAACATAGGCACGGTGTACAGGGAAGTGGTGGTGGGGATGGCTAGGTGGAGAGCTGCCCGGAGGGCATTTTCAAGAGAAGTAGAGGTGGAGGCTACTTTCAGAGACAGGAGCAGTTATGAGTGTTGATGATGTGGTTTCGAACTTGGAGATGGTGGTGGCATTGGTGATGGGGGCAGGGAGAGAGTTAAACCAGGTTGGGGCTCTATAGCAGAAGGACCTCTGGCCACGGCTGGTTCTTGATCTGGGGACCATTAGAGTGGTCTTGTTGGAAGACCATGTTGCAATAGTGGGAGGGCTCTGGTGGATGGATGCCGTTACCCCAGGAGGGGAGAGCCCGAGTAGGGTTTTTTTTGTGAGGAGACAGGTTTGGTATTGGAGCCGTTCATCCAGGGTAAACAATTTAGCCTCAACATACAGCTGACAGGTGTGTGTGAGCCTGGGGGCACCAGTAATCAATCTGCAGGCTTTGTTCAGGGTTAAGTGAATTTTTTTGAGTGCAGTGGTGTCGGCAGCACCATAGACTGGTAGGCCATAGTCTACAAGGGACAGAACGGATGATGTAACAGCGAGCCGGAGAGCATTTGGGGGAAGGCAGGTTCTATGGCGAAGAGAATGCTGTCGTATGTTAGTGGCGGATGTTAGCGCCGATGTGGTTGTGAAAATGAGGCTGAGTCGAAGGTAACCCATGGTATTTGTAGGAGCAGACTTGATCCAGTGGCTGATTGGTACTTGGAAGGATATAGAGTGGTGGTTGCTAGCTTTGTTTTGGGGTGGGAAAAGAGCATAGCTTTGGTCTTTTAAGATTGATGACTAGTCGCGCCCTTAAACCAAGCTTGGCACTGTTGAAAGACTGCTGTAGGGTGTCCTGAGGGAGACGGATTGCGGTGGGTGGCAAAAAGGAGACAGCGCCATCTGCATACAGTAGAATTTTGCCAGGGCATGCACTGGGCAGGGTGTTCAGATAGAGCGAGAAGAGAAGGCCCAGGATGGAGCCTCGGGGACCCAGAGTGAATGGGACGGGTATCGGAGACTGTGCTATTGATTTTACACACTGCGATCGAAGGCCAAGGATAGCTTGTGCACCATGCTGTAAGGGGCCAGCCGAGAGACCAGTGTGGCGAGTGCATTCAGCAGAAGTGTGGGTGGAGACGGTGTCAAGACCTTGAGAGGTCAATGAACACTGCACCAGCTAGGAGCTGGTATCCAAGGAGGAGTGTAGGAAGTTGAGAATAATTAGGCAGTGCTGGTACTGTGACCAGCACGGAAGCCATGTTGCTCTGGGCATAAAATGTTATGCTTGCCAGATAATCAGTGATTTGAATGGCCACCACTTTCTCCAGGGCTTTAGAGATGGGGAGGATGGAGATTGGCGGTAGTTGTTGACCGATGACCTGTCGCCCCTTTATGAATTGGTGTGATAATGGCTGTTTTCCACGCTGTGGAAATTGTCCCAGGCAGAGTGACTGGTTAATTAGGCTGGTGAGTGGGGCAAGGACTTCATCTAGCACCAGCCTGAGGATACTGGGGTCCAGTGAGTCACTGCCGGGACTGTTGCCATTCAAAGCTTTGACTAGGATGGGTCTGGCTTCCCGGGTGGAAATCTTGCGCAGGTGGAAGCTGGGGCGCTGGAGGACAGGGGGAGGTTGGTTGGGGGGAGGGTCAAAGAAATTACTAGGGAGAACTGAGCTAAGGTCAGTGAAAGCGGTGTTGAACCAGTTAGCTATGGTGGCAGGCTCGGTGGTGGTAGGAACACTGGAATAGTGAGGCTGAGGGTTAATAGGGACAATAGGGTTGGTGGAAGGCAAAAGAAGGAGGAGGAGAAGAGAGAGGCTGACGAGCAGGGGGTGCACATGCGTAGTTGGTAAGGGTGGGGGAGCTGAAGTGAAGAAAGAATGGGGGTACTAGGATGATAGAGGGGAGATAGTAGTGAAAGGTCACCTCTAAGCCTAGTTGCTGCTGTGGTGTAGTGGCAGGGCTGGTGCCTGAAGTGCACAGGGTACTAGGTTCAAGTCTTGACCAGGGTAGAAGGAAGGAGCCCAAAAGTCTTGACCAGGGTAGCAGGAAGGAGCCCTTGGCATTATTAGATTGCTACTGTGTGCCACTGTCACAAGATATATTCCTTTACAACACTAAGAGCGCAGCTGTCCGGAGTCACTACCTTTTTGGGTTTTTTCCCCTCCTTTGCCCAGGGCTTGTGGATCATTGCTGTGGGTTAGGACTTCCTGTGGACTTTTTGTGTACAACTTTTCTACCCTTGAGGAGGTGGCATTTTAGGGAGACAAACTCTTCCCTCTGTTTTTAATTGGTTGTTAGTCATTGATTTTTAGTTTCTTTTTTTTTTTCCTAGATCATGTTTTTTCTCTTTACGTTTCAGTAAACAGTGTGCTTGTTTTCATTCGCCTTGCTAACAGAACTGAGGTAGTTAGGGTGTTGACAATAGTTATTGGCTCCTACTTGCAGTGTCACACATCTACTGATGTCAACACCTTTTTTGATGCCCTGACTGAAAGATTTTGCTTCAGTGTGGTTCAAGGACTTCTAGCCTGAGACTAAAGAATACAAACATATGAAGAAGCCAGCAGAATAAGGCCATTTGATGTCATATTGCAGGGTCCACAGCTTGAGCTACTGACACTGCCCCCCTTCCCACTGCTCCCATCCTTTCCATCTACCCCACCCATGACCCTGATCTTCCCCTTATGTCTATCCCAGCCTCTCTTGAAGCTGCCCACTGTCTTCAATGAGACCACCTCATCTGGTAGCGCATTCCAACTGGCACCACCATCTCCGTGAAGACGTGTTTCCTAATCTCCCTCCTAACCCCCCCAGCTTAAGAGTGTGTCATCTTGTGTTATCACTGCCACTTAACCTAAGAAGACTCGCCTTATCCAACCTGTTTATTCCTTTCAAGTACTTGAAGGTCTCAGTCATGTCCCATCTCTCCCTCCTCTACAGCAGGCAGTACATGTTCTGTGCCCTCAGCCTCTCCTCGTATGCTTTACCCTGCTGGCCTGCGATCATCATTACCTTCATTACCCTCCTCTGGACTGTCTCTAGCAGTCTAATGTCCTTCTTGAGGTGTGGGCACTAGTACCATACTCCATACTTTAGATGTGACATCACCAGTGACCTGTACAAGGCCAGTATAACCTCCTCTCACCTACTGCTGATCCCCCTAGCTATGCATCCCAATATCTTATTTGCCCTTGCTGCTGCCTTCTTGCACTGCATGGAGAGCTTCAGGTAGCTAGTGATAATCACTCCCAGATCTTTCTCTTTCTCTGATGCAGATACTTTGACTCCACCCAGGTAGTACTCTGTCCTGAGATTCTTGGCTCCAATATGCGTAACTTTGCATTTCTTGGCATTGATGCCAAGCTGCCAGATCCTGGACCACCTCCCCAGCTTTTCCAGATCTTTCTGTAGGTTCTGTATCCCTTCAGCTGTGTCCACTCTACCGCAGAGCTTGGTGTAATCTGTGAACAGGCACATTTTGCCCTTAATGCCATCCCCAATGTCATTGATGAAGATATTGAACAACACCGGCCCCAGCACAGAGCTCTGTGGGACCCCACTGGTTACCTCTCTGGTACCAGATAACTCTCCCCCTTCAACCACCCTCTGGGTTCTGTCCCTCAGCCAGTTTTCCACCCATCTGGCCATCCTTTCCCCAACCCCAAGATCCACCAACTTCCTGATCAACATTTTGTGGAGCACAGATAAGGCAATTATAGTGGGGGGTTGCAAGAAGTAGGCTGTTGGTTAACTAGAATCTGCAGTTTATCCAGTAGGTAGGAAAATGGGCAGACTGGGTGGGCCAAGTGGTCCTTATCTGCCATCAAAGTCTGTTTCTAAAGGTGTTGTGAAATCAAGCTAGAGGATGTCTACCGCTTGGCCCCTGTCTACTATCTCAGTGACACAGTCAAAGAAGTCAGTCAGATTTGTTTGACATGATCCCCCCCAGTGAACCCATGCTGCTTCATATCCTGGAAACCATGCTCCTCTAGATATTCCACCAACCTTTCCTTTAGTATGGGCTTCATGACCTTGCCTACAATGGAGGTCAGACTGACTGGTCTGTAATTCCCTGGGTCATCCTTAGGACCACTTTTGTGGAGGGGCACTACATATGCTGTTCTCCAGTCCTGTGATACCATGCCTGACTCTAGTGAACTATTAAATAGGTCTGCCGGTGGGCCTGCCAGCTCCTCAGCCAGTTCCTTTAGTACCCTTGGAGATACTGTGTCCTGGCCTGGTGATTTGTCCACCTTCAATGCCAGCAACCCCTCCCTCACTCTGTCCTTCTCTATCACTACATCTGTGTTCTCCTCCCTCCCTGTTCCGCTTTTCCCTCCTGAAGGCACTGGTCCGTCCTTCTCCCTAGGGAAGACGGAACAGAAGTATTCATTTAGTATCTCTGCTTTTCCCCATTATCCTTTACCCACTCCACCCCTTTCTTTAGCCTAACAATCCCTTCCTTCTTGTCCCTTTTCTTACTTTTATAGCGAAAGAAAGCCTTCTCTCTCTCTTCTTAATTCCTTCAGCTATTTGCAGCTCCTTCTGTGCCTTTGCTCACCGGACTTGCTTACTTGCATTACTAGGCAACCTTAGGTAATTTTCCCTATCCACCTCTCTTTTGGTCTTCCCGGATTTTCTGTAGGCCAACCTCTTTTCCCTCAGTGCTTGGACAACCCCAGAACTGAACCAGTTGGGCGCTTTGGCCCTTGTGTTCTTACTCCTGAGCCTAACGCACTCATCTGTGGCAACCAGTATTCCTTCCTTAATGATGGACCACCTTTGGTTTTTATTAAAGTTTTCGTGCTCAGGTTGTTGATATCTGTTTTCTAGTTTTCGGACATTTTCATGTTTTTGAATCCTATTGGTTCACTTTTGGGGGCAGGTACCTATTATCTTTGAAAAAATTCTGAAGCCTTTTAGGCTGCTTCCTCTCAGCACACTCCCTTCCTTTTTGCTGACTGTCTGATGCCCAAGCTCATTATGCTAATTATCTTAAAGGCATACCTCTGGGGCAGTTGCACCTAGCCAGCTAACTGCTATAATTACTAATAATAAAAGACCCCTTTGAAGAAAGAAGATTACTACAGTGAGTAATTTTTTCTTCTACAACTCACACTAGATGCTGTCATTGCCCCTCTCACCTGTCTCCTTAATCTATCTCTGTCTCTTTGGCAATTCCCCAACATTTGGAAAGCTGCAATTGTCACACTGGTCCATAAAAGTGGAGATAGGACGTTAGGTAATAACTATCGCCCCATAGCCACCCTCCTACCCCCTCTCTAAAGCCTTGAGCACATTGTCGCTCACGAACTCACAGAGTATCTTACCAAATTCAATCTTCAGTGCCCGCAACAGCACAGCTTTGGAGTCGCACAGTACCACCACCACTGCCCTACTTGCATACACTAATTACATCCATAAGGCTCTTGATGATGGCCACCTAGTTGGGTCAGTCTACGATGACCTAATGCCTTTGATACAGTTAACCATTCTCTCATGCTCCATACTCTTCCCCTCTCTTGGACTCCCCTCAGAGGTTACAAGCTGGTTCAACAGCTACCTAACTGATTGTTCCCAGCAAGTGAAGATCTGTAACACCTTCTCAAATAGTTTTTCCATTTGGTCTGGTGTCCCACAAGGCTTCGTCCTTGGCCCACGATTCTTTAGCCTTTTCATCAGTAATCTCCCCTCTGCCTGTAAAAACAGCATGGTCCTCTAAGTGGATGATGCTGTCCTTTATTCTTGCTGCCCTGACCCACTCTCTTTAAAGACTGACCTACAGGACAACTTCAGTTTGGTTGAGACCTGATTTGAGCAACATAAACTGCTCATGAATTACAAAAAGTGCAAGGTCATGCTCTTTTCTATCCCTCACAACTTGCTCAAAGCTGCCAGCCTGATCATTTGCAACAGCCTAAACCAACCTCTGGAGTGAGTTCAAGCATTTAAATATCTTGGCGTAACACTCGATACAACTCTGTCATTCACTCTTCATATATATCAAATTGCAAAGGTCATCAACTCTGTGATTGGGATCCTTTATCGTTATCACCACTGTATGACCCCCTGAGGCTTTGAAAATTGTGGTAAGTAGCACAATCCTTACACTCATTGATTATGGTTTAGTCATATATGGTGCTGCCTCTGACACCTCTCTCAGGAGAACTGCGGTTGCACTGAACAAATCCTGTAGGCTTGTCTCAGGGCCTGATAAAAGGAACCATACTTGTGAACTTTATGAATGTACCAACTGGCTTCCTCTCAAGGCTAGGGTCTCTTACTTCATCTGCCTAATCACAAAAAAGATTAGTCTTGGCCTCATGCCTCCTTTCACTGAAGCCCTTATTGCCGATGCACACAACCCAGAGCATGCATAGCTGTTGTAAGCCATCCTTCCTCGTCCCCTACTGCAGAACCACCCAAGCTCAGCAAACCTTTGCCTATAGAGTGCCCACTCTACTTAACTGTCTCTCCCCCCTGGATATCACTGCTGAACCTAAACTTGGTGCTTACAAACTCAAGCTTCAGCAGCACCTGCTCCTCTTAAGTCACTGTGATTGCTTTGCCTAATCTACGGCCTCACTGCAGTTGTACTCCCTCCCCCCTTTTCTTGCTCCCCACTTACCCCCTCCTACATCTCACTCCCTGACCATTTATCCCTGTCCATTTCCTTCTTTTCTTTCCCTCCACCTCCTCTCTCCTCTTGAGCCCCCCACCACTTTTCTTATCCCCTCACACTACTCTTCCCATTCCCAGCATACCTGCTCCCCCACTCCTACTCCCCCTTCTTTTCCACCATCACCTTTCCTATCACCACTCTTCCTCTCCCACCCCTCCTATCCCACCATGTTTCTCTCCTCACCCTTCCCCTCCCTCACTTTACTCTCCCTCCCGTCACTTAGTAATTAACATCCTCCCTACTGTACCCACCAATCTCCTCACCCCTTTCTCATGCATTTTGCCAACACTTGTTACTGCCCTTCAGCACTTTCTTGACTAGGTCTTACTTAGACTGCTTCATTGTAACTGCATTTTTGTCTCATCCTGTAACATTATTATTCAAGTGTTTGTTGCCACCTTGCACTTACTCATTTTTGTTGTACCCACTTTGAATGTGGAACCTTTGTAAACAAACTTCTGGTTCAAAGGTCTTTGTAATCCTAGTACTAAATAAATAAATAAAAAAACTCACAGCAGAAATAGTGCTGATGTCGATCTTTCCAGAGCATTGTCCTTCATGGCATAAAACTCTGCTCCCACTATATCTCTTAGCAGCTAAGAAAGCAAAAACGCGTAAATGGATGTCCACTGCCTTACCTACGATTTTGGAATGAAGGCAAATTGTCCTGGATATATACAGGCTCAAAAACGTAACAGCTGGAATCCATAATAGGCTCATGCCTTTCTGGGTTAAATGGCAGAGATGGTTATGGTACACGGCACAAATAGATGATGACTTTGTACCTTAATTAAAAGGAACTGATAAGGGTTAGTGCAGTGCCTCCTCGGCTGTGATGGACCTTACAGAGCTCTAGGTATAATTTTGACACATGAAGAAGGGTTAGTTGAAACCTATGTCTTTAAGAATTAGTGATGGTTCTGTGGGAATGTTACCTGAAGTTGCGACCTCCTTTGATACTTAAGAGATATAGCTCTTTACAGTGTTGAGGATTTGTGACTCTTTATGTATATGAATGTAAGGCCTAATTTCTAAGGCTGTTGATACTGATTTGATTTGCCATCTATATGTACAAGATGCTTTGGTTAATAAACATTATATTAAAAAAAAAACATGTTGAAAAATGTTTCATGTCTAAATGCAGACAAACGGAGCAACATTGGCAAGAGGGGCTGGTGGGGGGCAGGCCACATGAGAGTCCAAATGTGTAGCTCCTGTTGCAGCCACATCAAGTCAAAGAAAAACTGCAGACAGGAATCAGCACACAAAAGGCCAGATACTTAGAAGTAGCTACACCTGTGTAATGATTTCAGCATACTGTACCATTTACAAGATGCATCAAACAAGACCAGAAAAAAACACAAATAAAGTGCAAATGATGAGACCTCCTAAATGCCATGAGGACTCATTAACGTTGCAGAACTCGCTGCTTCTTCCTCAGTGGGTCCCCCGTCCCAAGAAAGAAGCAGTCTGCTTTGCAGCACTGGAACTCTTTGATTCAGTAATCAAGTGATCTTACTTCGAGGAAGCTCTTGCAGCAAGCCACACCAGTAGGACTTAGCTGCCAGGCGGTAGGACCACACAGAAAGTGTCTAGCCAACTATCTAGAGACGCCCTCGCTGACATCATCACAGCATATATAAGAGGGCGGTCCCTCACGCCACCTCAGTTGGTTTGCACCGTCGACCTGTGCATGTTGGACCATAGTGGACGCCTCAGCTTCGGTCAACCACCGTGGTTCTCTGCACCTCGAAGGGACTCTCTTTGCCTCAGTTTCTCCACCCCCTTCCCTACGTTTTCTCCATCTCCTTACCCACTACTCTGCACTTAAGTCATCAATGTCCCCTTGAAATTATGAACATCTCTACGCCCTCCCCCTTTTGGCTCACCTCAAATTTCCTCCCTACTCCTTTCCTACCTTCCCCAACCCTTCGGAGGGTTCTCAGCACCCTGGAAGGCCCCCCCTCCCCCAGAATTCTTAAATATCTCTGGCCCACCTTTAATCCCCTTCCTACTCTTTTTCTGCCTGCCCCATCCTCTTGCAGGGTTCTCAACATCCTGGAGGAACCCCTGCTCCCGATCCCGATGCGCCCCTGTTTAGTTTTTCCCCTCCTCTCCCCCTTCCTAATAGGTCCTTCTTGCACATTACTTTATTTTGCCCTACGAACCTGGCACTCCCTTTCTCATACATGTGCCTCTCCTCCCTCCCTTCCCCCACCTTTTGTCTTTTCTTTCAACTTTCTTTGCACTTAGTTACCTTACCCCTCCCCAAAACTCTGGTTTCTATTTTGGGAATTCCCACCTCCACTGGCTTACCTTGGCCTCTGGCAGGGTTCACTGCATCCTGGAGAGGCCCACAGGTTACGGCCTTCCCCCTCACCAGCCACCCCGTCCTCCCTCCCCTCTTCCCACTCCCTCCTCTCCCCTGGCACTTTATTAATTTTCACCTAATGCGAATTAACTTATTTTGTCTTCGTAATCTTCTCTACTCTGTTTATATCAAATTGCTCCTTTACTGCTAGTTGTTCTCATCCACTTAGACTCACACCTGTGCTACTCCCCTTACCTCCCCCACTTACTCTATTTCTGTTATCCATTAACTTGCTTACTGATTTATCCTCCATATGTAACTGTTGGCTTCTTGTACTTTGAATGTGTATTAATTGCCTACTGCTTTCCTCACTGTATGTAACCTGTTGTCTTGAGTACCATGAATGTAGTTGTTATCTCCTGTACTCCATCCCCCCAGGTTGCACCGGGAGGCGAGCAACTTGTTGTTCAGTGTGCTTTCCTGGTGAAACACTTCAGTAAACAAATAAAATCATTTCCCATGCTTCCTGTGCTTTTTTATTTTCTGATTTCCATAGTGTGAAACGTCAAATTTTTCGATATTTTTTTTCAACAAGTTTATGTCTTCTCCACAAACCTCGTCTTCTGACTGCTCCAAAAAATGTGCCTGTGGCAAACAGATTCCTGAAAAGGACAGCCACTCCATGTGTCTGATATGCCTAGGCCCCAGCCATGACACTGAAGCCAGCCAGTTCCGCCAGAAATTCAACCAGGCCACTCGGTGACGTTGTTTAAAAACTCTGGAGAACCACCTTTTGAAGCAGAAGTTTGTCGCCATTGAAAAGGAGCTCTAGGCTGGGAGCTCTTCAGCCTCACTGATGCAGTCCTCTGGGGCCTCCTCCTCTTCTCACAAAGAGAAGTCTGGGAAGCATAAGCACTAGGATAAACACCAGGAGAAGGCCCTGTCAGCTTCTCGGTCACTGTCACCCCACAAATCATCGATCCTGATGGGGTCATCTTCCCGCGGGGAGTCAGGTCCTCCAGCCCCACCAGCCCTCTATTGCTCTGGGCCCTTGGTAGCTCCACTGCCTGCCCTTGTTTCCATCTCGGGTGGCGGCTGTTCAGTGGAGAGAACTTTGTATCCTACCCCCCCAGCCCCTGAAGCTCAGGCCATTAGCTTCCATGTGCTGTTAGTCAGGTGGCTTGGACACTGTTACCCTTTTGGGCGGTGGCTTTATGACCGTCGCCCCCTCCAGGCACCGCGTTGCCTTCGTCGGCTCCCATTTTGGCCACCACTGTCTCCTCCTCCTCACCAGCTTCTCCTCTGCCTCCTACTTGAAGGTCTCCTTCCCCTCGGCGCTGGCTTCTCTTCTTGGGCCGGTGCTGGCAGACCCTTTGCTTGGGCACGTTAGACCAATGCCCGCAGGGCCGCTGCCTGGTCTGTGGCAGCCCCTGCCTTTGGGTCTGGCACCATCGTTGCTGCTGCCACAGCCTGTGCCACAATCAGTGCCCATTAGCCCATCACCAGTTCGTTATCTGGTACCAGGTAGACCAACGCCAGGGTACCCTTCGCCGGCTCCTCAGTCGTCATTCTCTAACCCGCCTTCTCTTCCATTCCTGCAGGTGTACAACATTGCACCTCAAGTGGATTATAATGGCTTGTTTTTGGCATGGAGGTCTTTCATGCAGAAGCAGACCTCGTTCCTCAGGATCCACCTCTGGCATTCCCCCACCGCCCTCCACAGGACTCTCAGCCCCTGAATTCAGACCGAGCCAGTCCCAGCGAACCCTGTACATCAGGATCTTTAAGGGTGTGACCTGATGTCGGTTCAGGCTTTAGACGGGATGACCACACCAGCCTCTGATGCTGGTTCCGGACAGTGATTCTACAGGTGAGAACTCTGATTCTTTGGAGTCTTCCTCCTCTAAGGGCGCATACCTCTCAACTGTCCCTGATTTTCAGGGACGTCCCTGATTTTGCCTTAAAATTTTACTCTGTCCTTCCTAAAAATTGTGTTTTCGTGACCAAACAGTGGGGGTTATAAGCACAAACTAATGGCAAACATTAAAGTTACAGACTTGTTCTTCTTTAGAAAATGCATTTTACACTAAGCCCTTTATTCTACCAGCTTCCTGAGTGGATATCTCCAATTTTGAAGAAATGTCCCTGATTTTGGTCCTTTGTCCCTGATGTTTTTAAGCCATGTCCCTGATTTATGAGGCAGGAGGTTGAGAGGTATGTAAGGGCGAGTCCTCGGACAGGGAGGATCAGGCTAAAGAGGTGCTTAAGACCCCTCCCAACCTGCCGACGACCCATCCTTTATGGAGGTTATGTATCACATCCAGTCGTTTATGGGCTGGGCGACCAAGGAACAGGACCCAGAGCGATGATGCCTGGCTCTCTACCTCTGGCAGCGAGATGTCTTCCCTGTAGTGGTGCCCCCTATGATTGACTCCTACAAGGATGTTACCAAGGCAGCTTGGGCCCACCCCTCTACTACTACTCCTCTCCCTAAGAAGATGTATCATCTCTACCATGCCCTTCATTGGTAGCCATCCTGAGGAGGATTCTGTGGTAATTAATGTGGTGCACGACTGTACTAGGAAGCTCTGGCACCTCAGTACTCTCTTTTAAAATTCTTCCCCTCAGAACATATAAGGAAGCTTACCAGACCCCAAGTCTAGTGCACTGTTTCTAATTAATTGCTGCCAGTATTTTGGGAGGGAAGGGATCATATTTTGGAGTTAAGGGACAGATCCCTTTCATTTCTCTCTTCAGAGACCCCCCCCCCTTCACTTTCACGTTTTGTGATGTAAGTATAGGGAGAGCAAGGAAACAGGCTTCATGGAGTACAATCGGGATTTTTAAATGCTTTTTAGTATACTTGAGAGTTCAGATTATGAGTTTGAGAAATCAAGGCAACCGCTCAGTTAACAAGGAGCTTGTTAACTGAGCAATGGCCTTAATTTGTAATAATCAGAACTCTAAAGTGTATTGAAAAGCACTTAACTCATTTGCTCTGGGTGGCCATTTTGGGTCGGATCCAGCAATGGATGGTTCCAATGCGAATATGCGATGTGGTGTCTGTGGGAACAAATGAGTTTTAAAGTTCCCATTGTACTCTGTGGAGCTGGCCTCTGTACTCTCGTTGTACTAAACAAACCATGAGAGTGCGAGGGTGTATCTCTGACTAGGGAAGTGGAAGAGAGCCAAAATACAATCCCTTCCCTTTCTAAATACCGTCAGCAATTCATTTAAAAGTTATATTGCACTAGACTTGAGGCCAGGTAAGTGTCCGTATATGTTTTGGGGGGGGAAGCACCAGAAAAGGTGCTCTTTAATTTACACCAGCAGCTAGGAAGACAGACTCTCATTGGATTGTTTCTTGCATACAGTTCTACTATGACATGACTGGCAAAGAGTCACCTAAAGGTTTAACGACAAACTTCACTAAAGCTACATCTGCCACTGTGGCAGTGACGAGTGTTATGCGCCTCTCAGGAGTGTGGCAAGCAGCCACTTGGTCTACAGTACACACTTTCACTTCTCAGTACTGTCTGGACATCTAAATGAGGAAGGGTGCCAGATTTGGCACTTACGTGCTTCAGAACCTTTTCCCTAGATAGGGTCATCTGCAGGTGTATGAAGTCATCAATACACTCTGATTGCTAGAAGACAGAAATACTCCCCCGTGGTAACTACGTTTCTTCTAGAGGGTGTATTTGTAAGTCATACACTTACTTAGAAACAGAGAAGCATAGACAGTGATGGCAGAAAAAGATGAATGGTCCATCCAGTCTGCGCATAACACCATATCAAACCCAGAGACCTTTTATCAATAGAGGGTTTTGTCTGCACTATTTACCCCCTTGCTCCCTGTCTAAAACCATAGTATAAAGGGATCTCAGAACAACTCAAATGAAATATTCTTCAAAAATGTGTTGCATTACTTGAGCAGTTTTGCAGTTTCCAAACTTTGCAGTTTATCCTATTGTGAATGTCATTATTTTACTGTTTTTACATTTTAAACGAATACATTGCATAGGTTAGTTGAGTGGTCACTGTTGTCTTCTGCTATAAATCTGACATTAGAATTCCAGGGTGAGAGGGACCACGCTGCAGAGATTGAACTTAAACATTCTTAAGTTCTATCACCAGGGCAACAGCTCAGGGCTGAAATGCTGTATATGTGTGACTCAGTACAAGCTGTAGAAGAAGCATCATTATGTAGGTAATTTTTTTTTTAGTGTCTGTGTGTGGTTAGTGGCGGACAGAGTGATGGGTGGTGGTAAGCGTAATCCTACCATGCAGTGTATAAAATAAAATATGGGCAAATATGACCAATTCATCATGCGTTTCCATCTCAAGGTTCTGAAGACACTTGAGACCTCTCGAGTTAAAGGAGTACTGCGCCCTCATATCTTGTAAATGTTACTTGTTTCCTTGTCAACAGATGACTCTTTTTGTGTTGCTTTTAGGGATATATTTGTTTGCTTTAGTTTGTTTTTACTGTTCATAACAACCTCTGTAACTAGCCTGGGGGGGTCTCCATTTTCTGGTTGTTGAAATACCATTGTGCCCGAGAGCTACATCAGTGTATGAGAACGTGATGCCACAGCACCCATTTACACCATGCAGGTCTAAGCTGAAAGTAGACATGACCTGAAAAAAAAAACTCTCTAGAAACACACAAACTGAATGCTGTTTAAAGGGAAAAAAACTGCATTACATCTAAGCAGTTTGTGAAGCTAATTGAAGGTATATGTGGTATTTCACACTTTGCTGCAACTTGATTTTATGAATTCTAAGTAAGCAGACAGGCATACTGTGTAGTCTAAAGGGTGCTGACACATCATGTTCTAATATGCCAGTGCAGCTCTCGGGACAGTGAGATTTCAACAACGAGAAAATGGAGAGCTCCCAGGATAGTTACAGGGACTAGTATGAACAGTGAAAATAAACTAAGGCAAACACATCAATCCCCAACAACTACCCGAAGAAAGTTATCTGTTGACAAGGAAACAAATAACATTTATAAGGTATGAGGGTATAGTACTCCTTTAACTCTCGAGATCGATAGTGTCTTCAGAATCCCTCAATTGAAATGTATCCTTGTGTTGCATTATTTTCTATACATTTCTGATGGTTATGATGTCAGTTATAGACAAGAATCAGGCCAGATACATCTAGTGGTGCAGTGATCCTATTCTCAGGGGACGCTGATCACAAAAAAAGTATGAAATAATAGCTGAACTGTGATTCAAAATGATGTTTTTTTCAGAATGTCTCCTGTGAGGTCTCGGGCTCTTTAATGAGGAACTGTGTGTGTGTGTCTGTCTGTCTCTGTCCGATCCTGTGTTTCTGAATACTACATTGTGCTCTGGCTCAACTGTTAATGTAGCAGAATTGAAAGCAAAATATTTTAGACTGGAACTTGGGTTTGTGCATAGCAGTCCAAAGATGATTTATCCACTCCTGGTTAAAAATCATTTTTCTCTTTCCCTAGAGGATGAAGTTTTCTTCTCAATGGCGGATATGGATATGTCTCACAGTGTCTCCTCTCTTCCTCCTCTTGGAGACCCACCAACAGTAGACCTGGACTTATCTTTGAACAGCACCTATGCCAACTCTCCAGGAGGATCACCACTTAATGCTGCAGTGGTATGAGTTAGTTTGTATAGAAATGTAAACATGCGTTTGATCGAATACATAGCAGGAGTACATCTTAAGTCTGATGAAGATTTAGATGGGCTCTTGCCTTCCAAAAGTATTGTAAAAAAAATAAATAAAATAAGTTATTTAATTGCAGTCATGCTTTTTGATTAAGAAAAGGCATGGCAGAATTTCAGGAAAAAATTGACTTTAACTTATCCAGTGATATGTAAAAAATCAAGAAATTGGAAATTGTCATCAAGTCAATCTTGGTAAATAATATGATGCAGGTTTTCTAACCTCAGGAATCCCTCATTGATGCTTTACACAGGTATCATCTTCCAGCGGAGAATGATGCCTAGGAGCTAGAACCTTATGCAAATGATGGAATTTAGAACTAGGGTTCAAACTTGGCACTGTGGTCACACTCTATTCTAGTCCCTAATGTCAGATTTGCTTCTCTGCTGAAGAGAGCAGTCACCCCAAAGTCAGCTCTGGTTTATTTGCTTTCAAGTGTTTAGTCAGTTTCTTTTGATACTCTGTGTTAGATAGGGTTTGTTTATAAGTTTTTAGATAATTTTAAATTTTTTTCCCATGGTTTCTTCAGTTCCAATTCTGTTCCCAGGAACCGGAGAAGGGCCACTGGTCAACGTGGTTCCCACTTTTTGTGAACCACTAGAGTCAACTAAAAAAAAATGTCTGATTAGTGTTATACATATCTTTTTTGTCACGGTCGTGTTTCCCGCCTTTAGGGAACAGGACAGAAATTGGGCTAACATTTTTGTTTAAAACCACTGCATTTCCCAAAATTATTACTGGTTTATGGCTACGTTATTAGTGGTTGCTGGTAAATGGAACAGCATTGTTTCTCATTTCCCCTCAAAATGGCTACTGTTTTAACAGGTTCTGGGCTTATTGTCTCATCAATTTTTGGGTACCAGTAATATTTTTTTCAATAGGTCTTCAGTGTTTGCAAGACTGATAAACATAAGAGAAAGAAAACAGGATCAGCAGGCTTTAAAAATTGCAGACATTTCTTTCAGCTGCTGGCAAGGGCAGACTGCCACAAGCTCTGTTTCAGGTGCCTGGGACCAGATTAAGGTTTTATCAGTTGTGAGCTCTCTAAAAGGTTTTGCTCTAAAACCCCAAAGAAAAAGGCTAAAAAAAGAAAAAAGAGGTTATGGCTTCTCAGTCTGCCTCCATGTCACCAAAGCACAATGAAGGCTTTCTCTTCCATCCCTGTTGGAGGCCCAACGGAAATCACTCACTGCCCCAATTAGCCTAGAAGAGATCCAGTTGGCTGTACAACAGGCAAAAACTCAAGTGTCCTGGGCTGCATGGTTTTCCTTTTGAATGGTACTAGTCCTTTTCATTGGTTTTGTTTACACACCTTCTTTCTACGTTTTAAGACATTCAGAAAGGAGACCCCCACCCCCCTCATGGTCCTACGCCATACTCTCAGCTATCTTGAAACCTGGTAAAGACCCCACAAACCCTACCTCATATCATCTCATTTCGATCTTTAATGTTGACTAATAGCTCTTTATGTCCATTTGGGCCAGGATGCTGGACATCCTTTTCCTCTCCCTTGTTAACCGGGACCAATCTGGATTCCTCCACCATTGCCAAAAAAATGGATAACATCCGGCGTACCCTTTTTCTCATGGAGCATGTCATGCAACGCTCCATCCTGGCCACCTTCATTAGCCTAGATGCTGAGAAGACATTGAACAGGGCATCTTTGGGGCACCGTGTCAGCCTTTGGTTTCCCTCCTGTCTTCTTGGAGCTCCTTCAGAACCTAGATAGTAGTCCCCGAGCATATATACAAATTATTGATACATTGGCACTTCCGATTACTCTCTACAGGGGCACCTGACAAGGTTGTCCTCTGTCTCCATTATTATATGCTTTGAATCTTTGGCAGAGGCTTTTTGACGGGCCCCAGATGTTGAGGGAATTCCTCTGGGTGGCACCCAGTATACAATTTCATTATATGCAGATGACGTATTCCTCACCCTTCTAAATCCAGAATTGTCCATTCCCATGGCATGGGCAGTTCTTTCTCAGTTTGGTCCTATATCTGTTTTTTCTCGTAATCTCCGCAAAGCAATGCTTTTGTTGTTAAATGACTCTCCTTCACTGGCTCTTCTAAGAGGTCTTCCACTTAAATGGAGAAGCACCAAATTGTGAGTCCAGATCCCCCTGTACCTTTTTAACTTAGACCTTCATAACTGTGAGCCCCTCACCATTACCTCTCAAGTTTGCAGCAGATGGAGTCCATTACATCTCTCCTTTTTCTCAAGAATAGCAATTAATTGTATAAATATACTGCCAAGAATATTATACTTTTACCGAACCTTACCAGTGCTTACCCATCCCATACTACTTTTCCACCTGGAAATAATTTATTTTAAGATTTATATGGGGCAGTCACCACCTCAGAATCCGTATTTCTCTATTCTAGCTCCCAGTGTCGAAGGGTGGGGTTAATCTTTCTATCTTATCATGCTAGGGTGGCCCATGCAAATAGAATTTGTAATCAGTGACATGTTTGATATGAAATGACTGCTTTTCTCGGATACTGGAGATGCTTCTAGACTCAAATTTCTCTATGTATATAAATGCAGGTGTGCTCCATACCTGCCTTTGTGCATGTACTTTATTTTTGCAGAGTCCTGGTGGCTGTGGCAGAGATTTCCCAAACCAAATTGACCATGCGTTCAGGCAGTGGAGGCACTTTGGACTAATATTTATTTTCCAGTTCTTAGACACCCTGGGGGTCCTCCCCTTTGAACAATTACAGTCTCAGTATGGATTGATGGGCAGGAAACATTTTTCGTACCTACAGATCAGAACTTAGTTGCTCCACAAGGAGATTACAAAAACTAGACTCCAGCCCCAGCCCTGTTACTCCTTTGCTTGTTGATGGGGGGCATTCACGGGGAAACATTGCAACACTTGTATAGAAACACAGAATTTGATGGCAGATAAGGACTGCTTGACCCATCCTGTCTGCCATTTCTCCCTATCTACCTACACTATTACCGCAGACCATGCCCAATCTACATTTCTTTTCCCCTTCCCCCTCTTTCTTTCCACTGTGATTCCCTTGTGCTTATCCCATGCATTCTTGAACCCCACCACTGTTTCCTCTCCCATCGCCTCCTTTGGAAGGCTGTACCAGGAATCCACCACTCTTTCAGTGAAGAACTAGTTCCTCACATCTCTCCCTGATCTACCCCCTCCAGCTTCATGGCATGTCCCTTGTTCTTGAGCATCTTTACTCCTGAAAAGTACTTCTCTCCTATACCTTATCTACACCAGCGAGGTATTTAAAGGTCTCTATCATATCCCCCCAACTCTGTTCCAGGGTGTACATATTGAGGTCCTTTAGTCTCTCCTCATAGGGCCTTAAATGCAGACCCTGCACCATTTTAGTTGCCATCTTCTGAACTGCCTCCACTCTGTCTATGTCCTTTCAGAGATGTAGTCTCCAAAACTGGACACAGTACTCTAGGTGGGGTCTTACCGGTGATCTATACAGAGGCAACACCCCCTCTTTCTTTCTGCTGGTGATACCCCTCCCTATGCACCTCAGCATCCCACTTGCCCTCCCTACTGACTTGTTGCACTGCCTGGCCACCTTTAGGTCATCCGATATGATTATCCCCGGGTCTCTTTCCTGCTTGGTGATTGTGAGTACCACTCCACCCATTCTATACTCTGCCCCTGGATTTCTGTGCCTTGTGTTAATTTTTTTGCACTTTTTTCACATTGAAACCCAGCTGCCATACTCTTGACCCTCCTCTTGTTTTCTCAGGTCTCCATTCATCCTTTCCACCCCACTGGAGTGTCCCCCCATTGCAGATTTTTTTTGGTCATCCGCAAAGGGGTAGACCTTCCCTTCCAGCTCCTCTGCAGTGTCACTTATAAAAACATTAAAAAAGATCTGTCCCAGCACTGAGCCCTGAGGCACCCTGCTGGTCACCCTTCCTTTCTTGGAGTAAACTCTGTTTGCCACCACTCTGTGTCTCCTATTCCCCTAACTGATTTCTTATCCAGCTTACCACCTTTGGACCCGCTCCTGAGCTACCCAGCTTTCTTGCTAGTCTTCTGTGTGGAACGGTGTTGAACACTTTATTGAAATCTAGGTAGGCCATCTCCACTGCTCCACCCTGATCTAGTTCTTTGGTCACCCAGTCAAAGAAATCTGTCAGATTAGTTTGACATAACCCCCCAATGAAATGATGTTGTTTTGGATCTTGTAACCCACTGTATTCAAGATACTACACAATCTTTCCTTCAGAACTTGAGAAGGAATATGTATGTGGGGATTCCAGGACATCCTAGGAGATGCCATGCAATCGATCCAGGATACCTGGAACTGTGACCTTAATACATCAATACCATATCATACCTGGCTAAAGTATACACTTCCCTCTTTCAAAGCCACTTCCTCCTTGAGACAGAAGGAATTCACATGGAAGTGCAGAACCAGGTTCTTCTGTGCCCCAGCCAGGTTGATTAAAATAATGCCATCTGAGTATGGTTACCCATGCACTGGTCATGCACATGTGCTTTGGTCCTGCCCAGTGATATTCCCATTTTGGGAGGAACTCAAAGATCAGTTTCAGCAGTTACTCCTGACACCTAATGTTGTATCTTCTTCAGTAGTTCTTCTATCCATTCCTTCATTGGATGTCAAGGTGGCTTCTTGGTCCATGACATTTCTATATATTTTAGCAATTAGAAAGGCCATCACAAGGTGCCGGATGCAACAACAGTCACCAGCGACTGGAGACTAGCATCAGGTCACTCTGGAAATCTATGTGATGGATTGTATTACAGCCTCATTACAGGGCAGAAGTACCTCAATTCTTAACAAAATGGCGGAGTTGGATTCAATATATCATGTAAGTGGATGACTCATTTATTCCATAATAAGTACCTGTTAAGTGATTGGTAATATTGAACTGATGTAAAAAGGATTCATTTTTTTGGTATCATTTCAGTGAAGGGTTTATAAGTTTCCAGCTAACCCTAAAATGCTAAACATTGGCCATAGAAATGTTGATACTGGTTATTCAAACAACATGAAGTCTTGCTATATTCTGACATATGCAGTGAATCCCAACCTTCGAGCTGCCCCGGAGATGAAAGAGTTAACTTTCCATGCCAGGCATAGAACGCTGAGCTCGAGCTCGGTTGAGACTCTGTCTGTTGTTCTTCAAACTCAAACCGTCAGATTCTTTACTCCGCCTCACTGAATAGTCGCTCCGGAGATTTCTCCTGCTCGGTTCATTTTGTCGGTTAAAGTACCGTTTTTCTCGGTTTTCGACCGAATTTAAACCGCAACCTGTCGGTTCAGTCTCTGTCTGTGGTATTTGTCAGTACTAGATAGGTTTTACATTAATTCTATTCTGTGTGGAACTTATAAACGGTTTATCGGTTTGGTTTGAATCGATCAAGTTGTTTAAAAATCTTAATCTGTGATTTAGAGTGTGGTTACCGGTTCTTATCGGTTCTAAAAAAAAATCGGATTTTATTACGTTTTTTTCCACGATCCGTGACACGGTTGGGAACCAATAAGAGGGTCTTACCTGGCGGATTGCCATAAACAGGTAAGTTTGGATAGGACTGGCACTATGTCTGAGAAACCCAAAAGAAAAACCGGGCCCACTGGGTTTCAACACTGTAGCAGTGTGTGTGGGAAGTCTTTGCCAAGGCTGTCCCACCACCTGTGTTACTGACTGAGGTTTGACCACCTCATGCAGACTGCCAGATTTGTAAAGTTTTCCTGCGGCTACCCTGGAAAGAGAGTCGGTGAGCTCAGGAAAGGAGGCAAAAAGTCAGCTGGTCCGGATGGCCAGCCGGTTCGGTTCAAACCCGAAGCAGAAGGATGCCCTCTGACCAGAGTGAAACTTCTTGGCAAAGGAGAACCGACTCTGAGGAGTCGGTTCCAGCTAAAGGACTAGAAAATCAGCTGGTGTGGAGCCAAAACTTTCCTCTCCAACCGCTGAAGAAATAGCCAAAGTGATCAAAATTGTCCAGTCGCTTTCTCGCCGTCCCGACAACCGCACCGTCAGGTAGGTGCTCGGTTCCGCCAGTTCAAGAGTACGATTTAGAGGAATTTTATGAACCGGAGGAGGGGGAAGAGGAGTATGAGGAGAGTGAATGTGGATTTGAAAGTCTGGATGTGCCCATTGACCCGGACATCTCCCCAGACAGACCTTCATGAGTGTCTCCTCCTAGGCTTTCTGAGTCCCCTTCTCATTTTATGTTTTATAAAAAAGTGGCTGAAACCCTCCAGCTTCCTATGGAAGAAGCTGTGGATGACCAAGAGGAGCCTGACTGTGTGGAAATGATGGATATCCCAGAGTCTAGGAGACTGTCTGTTCCCTTGCATAAATCTTTTGGGAAGCAGACATTTAAAATTCTAAAACTCCTCACACTATACCTCCTGTGGATAAGAGAATGGACAAAGAGGTATACATTGTCCGACCTAATCGGGTTCCTTACTAACAATGCAGCCATGTTTGAGGGTAGTGCAGGCTGCAGCCTGTAACAGAGCAAACATCCCTTGGCTTCACCCTCAGACAAAGACTCCAGGAGGATTGATGCCATGCGAAGAAACAGTACATGGCAGCATCCTTGGGACTCGAACAGGCAAATTATATGAGCTTATGTTGCTAGATATCAAGAAATCTAGATGGGACACTGTCATGGCTCTAGCAAAACAGGTCCCTGGCCAGCTGCCAGGAAGCTGGAGCAGGTGGCTGCTGATGGTATGAGGCATCCAAGGTGCAATTCCATGCTGCAGTGGACTCAAATGATGTGTCATCAAGAGTCATGGCTACATCTGTGGCACTTGAAGAATGGCTTGGCTCAGATGTCCTAGCCTGTCTCAGAATACCCAGACTAAGGCCTTGGATTTTCCTGTTGTGGGTAATTCCTGTTTGGGGAGCAGACAGAAAGTACATGAAGAAAATGGACGAGTATGGGACCACCTATAGGAGTGCACAGGCCAAGGAAAGGCAGGCAACTCCTCAAGGCCTTCCCAGGGACAGGGGCGGGCCTTTCATAGGCCTTTTACCAAGCCAGGCCTCCTCTTCCCTTATGCCCAGAGAGTGCTTTAGAGGGAGAGGCAGGCGGGGTACAAGCGAGCCTGCTCACCCTCAGCCCAAAGCCCCTGCCAAGCAGGCACCCTGATGGGGTTGCCAGGGCTGATTCTCCACTACCTGTGGGGGCAGGCTGGCTTACTTTGTCCAGGACTGGGGTCTCTGACATCAGACAAATGGGTCCTGGAAGTAGTAAGCCAGGGACTGGTTCTCAGCTTCAAAAGTTTCCAAAGATGAGAACCAGATCCTTTCCACCTGCAAATCCATCAGAGCACTTGCCTTGGAGGCAGAGGTCTCTTCCCTCCTAGTTCTCAGAGCTGTGGAAAGGGTTCCACCCCTACACCAGGGCAAAGGATTGTATTCCAGGTACTTCCTTACCCCAAAAAAGACAGGAGAATGGCAGCCCATCCTGGATCTCGGATACCTAAACAAGCACCTTTTAAAACCAAAATTCAAAATGGTGACTCTGGGAATTATTCTACCCTCTCTAAGGCCAGGGGACTGGCTAGTGTCCCTGGACCTCAAGGATGCCTACTTCCATATTCTCATCAGAAGTTCCCATCGAAAGTACCTCAGGTTCGAGCTGCCCTCAGGCCATTACCAGTTCAGACCAATGCCCTTTGGCCTCACCTCTGCTCCAAGGGTATTCACAAAATGCCTGGCAGTAGTAGTTGCTTCTCTAAGAAGGCAGAAAATTGCCATTTTCCCTTACCTGGACGACTGGCTCATAGTAGGCCAGTCCCCAGACCAAGTCAAGTTACACTTACAGATAACTCAGCAACTGCTCACTTCTTTGGGTTTCCTCCTAAACCTTTCAAAGTCAGTTCTAGAGCCTGTCCAGCTCCTCACCTTCATAGGTGCAGAGTTAGACACAGGGAAGGCCAGAGCCTTCCTTCCCCTGGAAAGGGCAAGGACCCTGGTCTCTCTGGCCTCCTCATTCACTCTGCAGGTGTCTCGACCAGCAAGGCATTTTCTGCGGCTCCTGGGGCACATGGCTGCTTCTACAGCAGTAGTGCAGGGAGCAAGATTTCAGATGAGGGACATTCAGTTCCATTTGAGAGCCTTTTGGTCTCAAAGGAAGGACCCTCTGACCAAACTGATCCCAGTAACTCGAACTCTGATCCAGGCCCTACAGTGGTGGCAGGATCAGAACAATTTGAGACAAGGGGTTCCCTTTGTCACCCAGTCTCACTCTTTAATCCTTACTACAGATGCCTCCCTCTTGGGGTGGAGGGCTCACAAGGGCGACCTTACCACCCAGGGGTTGTGGTCCCCTCAGGAATCTCTGCTCCATATCAATCTGTTGGAGCTCAGAGCGGTGTTTCTAGCACTTCAAGCTTTTTCCAAATCTGTTCAGAACAAAGTTGTACAAGTCAGAACAGACAACACCACCACAATGTGGCACATCAACAAGCAAGGAGGCACTCGGTCTACGGCCTTGTGCACCGAAGCAATGAAGTTGTGGTCTCTGGCTTACTCCCTGAACACCTCCCTCATGGCAGTTCACCTGCCAGGAAAGGACAATGTCCTGGCAGATGCTCTCAGCAGGATTTCCCAGGGCCATCATGAATGGTCGCTGGATCCCCTGGTCTTGGAAGTGATTTTTTCCAGATGGGGCACCCCGCAGATAGATCTTTTTGCAGTCCCAGACAATCACCAACTTCCCCTTTTTTGCTGCAGACTCCCAGTGTTGGGCTCAGTCCCCTGGATGCCTTAGTTCTCAATTGGGAAGGGAAGTTTCTCTATGCTTTTCCCCTTCCCTCTCCTGTTCAAAGTGCTAGTCAAAATCAGATCTCAACCCTGCAAGATGATCCTGATTGCTCCAGACTGGGCCAGACAGCCCTGGTATCCACTCCTACTGTCCTTAGCAGTCCATCTTCCCCTGTGTCTTCCCAGGAATTACAACCTGTTAACCTGTGCTCAGGGGAGGGTTTGGTACCCGAACCTCAAATCTCTCAATCTCAAGGCCTGGTTCTTGAAGAGTTAGAGTTTGCTGACTTACACCTCTCCCAGGGTGTAATGGATATCCTGAAGGCTTCTAGAAAACCTTCCACCAGGGCTACTTATAATTCTAAATGGAAAAGATTTTCCATATGGTGCTCTGGGAAGCATATTTCCCCAGAATCTGCTGATCTGCCCACAGTTCTTGATTATATGGTTCACTTAAATAGCTTGGGGCTGAGACCAGCTACACTGAAAGTGCATCTGGCAGCTGTGTCTGCTTTTATTTCAGCAGGTAAGCCCTGTTCTCTCTCAACTCACCCTGTTTTCTCCAAGTTTTTCAAGGGATTGCTTCACACTAACCCTCCATTCAGGGACCCTGCCCCTGCCTGGGACCTCAATGTTTGCATTGCTCAGCTTATGCAACCCCCTTTTGAACCTTTGTCTTCAGCAGAGCTTAAGTACTTGACTTGGAAGACTGTGTTTCTGGTAGCCATCACTTCTGCTAGACGCATAAGTGAATTACAAGCTTTGTCAGTGGAGCTTGATTTTATCTCCTTTCATAGAGATAAGGTGGTCCTCAGGACTAACAGGAAATTCTTGCCTAAGGTGGTTTCAGATTTCCACCTTAATCAATCTGTGTCTCCTCCTGTGTAGTTCACTGACCATTCCTCCTCTGGTGAGAGGAGACTGCACAGTTTAGATGTCAAAAGAGCCCTTAGTTACTACTTAGAGCGTACCAAGGGTCACAGGTTTGACTCCCTCCAACTGTTCCTCACTTATGGTGAGGTTGGTAAAGGGAAACCTGGCACTAAAAGATCCATTGCCAGGTGGATTGTCTCCTGTATCCAATTTTGCTATGAAAAACTGGGTAAGGTTCCTTCCTCAGGCCTGAGGGCTCACTCTACCAGAGGTACAGCTGCTTCCCTGGCTGCTGCCAGGGACATCCCTATTCTAGAGATATGTCAAGCAGCTACCTGGAAAACAGTTCACACTTTTACCAAGCATTACTCCCTGGACATCCAGGCTTGGAGTGATACTCGGTTTGGCACAGCTGTGCTTCAGAGCCTATTTCCTAAGTAGGTTCTGTCCCTCCTCCATGGAAGTACTGCTTTGTAGTCTGCATATGTCAGAATATAGCAAGACTTCATGTTGTTTGAAGAAAAAATTACTCACCTTAGTAATGTTGTTTCTTCTAATGGAGTCTTGCTATATTCTGACCTCCCCCCCTGCCAGCCCCTCTCAGAACCTCTGTTTTTGGGATGTTGGTGGGGAGTGCAGTGTTGGCAATTAGTTGGTGCCCACCCTTTTTGTTTCACCCCTTCTTTTTGGGGTGAGTGGGTGTTGTGTTTTAAATTTTGGGTCTCCTGACTTGAGTCTTTGTGTTAGGACCAAAAAAATGTGTTCTTATGTTTAGTAGCCAGTTGGCTAGTGTAGGTTTACAGCTTCCACACAGGACCTTAGTGAGTTTAGCTAGTAAAGATCTGACGGTTTGAGTTTGAAGAACAACAGACAGAGTCTCAACTGAGCTCGAGCTCAGCGTTCCATGCCTGGCATGGAAAGTTAACTCTTTCATCTCCGGGGCAGTTCGAAGGTTGGGACTCACTGCATATGTCAGAATATAGCAAGACTCCATAAGAAGAAACAACATTACTAAGGTGAGTAATTTTTTCTTCTACTCCTCCCGGCTGTGTCTTGCTCTGTATTAATGTCTGTGATGTTATGTGCTGGCTTAGTAAAGGCAGCAGTACTAGATAAAAAAATCAGATATTTTGCAACAGTTTGTTTCCTGTGCTCTGTTGAGCAATTACCTGGTAATCTTTCTTGTTTTCTCCATACTGTCACCCCTTAATTTGCTCAGTTTTTCTTCATTTTTGTTTACATTTCTCCCATCCGCCATGTTGAATTGGAACCCACTGCTGCCAACCGCACATGCTCATGACTCACAGCACTACACAGGGACAGCAGGAATGTGCAGCACAGGGTCCCACGGAAGTGAACAAATTATGTGATGCGACGTAAGAGGGGAGTTCGGCTTCAAATTAGGCAGCAGCCATATTTACTATGGCTCTACAACAATGGAAATACATTTTAAATATCTCAAAAACTAAAGATCACCAGAAAAAATATTTACAGATATGGAAACTGGAACTATGGCTGCATGCTTCCAGCCAAAAAGCAGAATTTTGATAATCACTTATTCACTTACTGATTATCTAGTACTGGTGCACACACACACTCACAAAATAAAGGCCCTGAGGGAATTACTAATGATGCTGGTAAGCATGCATCATTGGGTTTGTCTTCGTAAATACAGCATCAGTCCCCCTCAAAGGGGACAGAGAAAAAAAGATAAAGCTGCTCAGCCGTCATCTGAACATGGTGAAGATAACAGGGTGTCTGAAAGAGGGAACCCTGAGTCCAACGATGGCAAAAATACAAATAAAAGAGCCTCAGAGCAGGCACTGCAAATGGTGTTTGCCAAGAAAAAAAGAAAACGTCCTTGCCACTCCTGCTGAAAAAAGAAAAAGAGCAGGCATTGGACCCAGAAGAGGAGGAAGCCCAGGGAACCAATTGGGGCCAGAGGCGCCTAGGACAAAAGCCGTCCAGGCTTTAAAAGGCAGCCTCAGCACCACAGCAGTAGCAAGCAGGGAGAAGTGAAAAAGCCCACCAGCGTCCTCCACCGCAGCACTTTAAATACTCTTCAGAGCATGAAGATTGGGCTGATCAGAAAAAGAGGTGTGGCACTTGGCGACTTGGTTTACCGGAAGAAAGAGAGAGGCTAAGGAATAAGGACTGATTTAAAGGCAGCACTGGAAAACAATGACTAAAGGGGAATAATGCATTAATGGACAACTGCTTTTTTGGTACAGTAAGTTAGGAGGGATCCAAAGGCAACACTGGGGGACAGTGAATATTTGAAGGGGATCAGTGTGTTAAAATTTTAGCATTGTTTTACATGTTTTAGCAATATTTAAGGGTGTGTTAAGGACAGGCTGCTTAAACTGCTTAGAATTGCTAGCCTTTTGATTGAGAAGTACAGATTAAACTACTATTTTTAAGGGGGTCAAAATGTTAGTACTGTATTACATGTTTAAGAATATTTAAAGGTGTGTTTAGGGCAGGCTGCTTAAAATACTTAGAATTACTTGAGTGATTTGACAGTACAACTTAAAATCCGTAGGAAATTATAGGAGTAACTAAGTGGGCAGGAAGCTCAAACCATGGTAGTAGAGTTTAATGGGAAAAATGTAATACTTCAGAAGCATTTCTAGGTATTTAAGAAGGGGTAATGTGTTTAACGGAAGCAACTCGTCATACTTAATAATTAGAGCATTAGTACATGTGCAGAAAGGGAGGTACCAGCTAATTGAGACAGGGCATTTTTAAATGGGGAAATAAACATTGGTGTTAAGCAGTGAAAGTGGGGAGAGTCACTGAAACTAGGATCAGAATGAATTACTCAGGACGGTGGAGAGGGCAGGTGCATGGGTCTTCTTGGATGAGGAGGGCAGGGGCATGGGCAGGATAGTGGGGTGCAATGGATGTGGGGCAGCGGTGTTCATGGAAACGCTGGAGGAGTGGATGCTGTCCAATATGTATTAGATTGGGGCAGCTGAGGTGGGGAAATGGTAAGGACATGGAAGGACATGGGGAAGGGGGAACTACAGCTATAACGGCAGGGGGATATGGGGGACTGCTGTAAAGGACAGAGAGAGAGGGAAGAGGCAGCCTGGGGGGCATGGAGTGAAGGGGCAGGAAAGAGGGGGTCAGCAAGGAATGGGTCCCAGACTAGGAAGTGGGGGGAGGAATGCCTGGCAAGATGTCAAAATTATAGGAAAGGGGACTCCAAGGGCTCTAGGAGGGGAACATACCTTAGCAGTGGGAGACAAGGAAACACACACTGGGGGGAGCATTACAGTGTCCAACAGGTACTTACCTCTGGCAGATAAAATGGAGGAGGGATGCCTGAAAAGATCAAGGGTTACAGTAAGTATGGGCCTGAGAACAGGGATGGGCAGAAGGGAAGAGAGGGAGGGAAGCAGGGGTAGGAAGGTGGATGGGGGAAGGGTGGAAGGGAGGGAGGGATGGAGGGAAGGGCTGAAAACACATCGGGGGGAGTGGGGTGGAAGATGAACAAGGAAGGGAGGCAGAAGATCCAGGAGGAGCAGGAAGGCGAGGAAAGGAGCAAACAGGGAGCAGAAGGGACGGCAGGAGACCAGCAAGCGATATAGATATACAGGGAGGGTGAGGAAAGTAGAGTTAGGGGACCAGAGGTGGGGTTGGGAGAGAAAGGGCTGGATCATTCTGACAGGGGGAGAACAGGAGGGGAACTGGGGGAGACCAGAGGACAGGAAGGCAGTTCAGGGAAGGGAGATGTGGTTAGGAGGAAAAGGGTTCAGAGGGTGGGCCTGTTAGGAACAAGACCAGATCCATTAGTGGCGGAGATAGAGAATGCCCTGGTATTCAGGGACTCTGTCATTAAGGGAATACATTGGATTAGGAGGGGTTCTACATACAGGCAGAGGTCTGTCTTTTGTGAACCAGGGATGGAGGCGGGGCGGGCAATGCAAAAAATCAGGGAGAGGGCTTGGTTGGTGGGAAAACCACACCTTATTCATTTGGGAACAAACGATCTGGCAAGTAATGAGGTGGAGGAGGTCCAGAGGAGGTTCAAGGCACTGGTACAGGGTTGCCTAGAGGAGACTAAATCCTTGGCTTTTTCAGAGGTCTTGCCAGTCCCTTGTGCCAGCACTACCAGCCAGAGTAGAAACAGGGACTTCAACGAATAGCTTCGGGTATGGTGTGAAGAAAAAGGGTTTACATATATAGGAGATTGGGGGGATACATGGGAGGATGAGGACTTGTACTGGAAGGATAGACTGCATCTGAATGAGAGGGGGTCAAGAGTACTGGGGGTGCTGTAAGGATACATTTATAAGGTCCTAGGCGGAGGTTTAAACTGGTAAGAGGGGAGTTCAAGGCTAGGTTGAGTGAGGGTTCAACAGGAGGAGAGAACAGACTAGCAAGCAGTCCCCCGCAGAAGGGAGAAGAGTACAGACAAGACATGGGAGGGAGGGAAGGTGGGGAAGGGAGTATATGGTGGAAAGGAGTTTCAGCAAATGCACAAAGTCTGAGGAACAAGATGGTGGAATTAGAAGCAGTAATGGAGGGGGAGGGCCTGGATTTTGTAGCCATAACAGAGACCTGGTGGTCCGAGCACCAGATCTGGAAGTAGAGTTCCTGGGGTACAGGTTATTCAGGAAGGATAGGGATGGGGGAATTGCGCTATACATTAAGGAGGGCATAAAGGCCATGAAACAGCAGGGGGGAGCAATGGGGAGTAGAAATCTTGTGGGTCACACTAGAGAAAAGGACTGGGGCATCTATAAGGCTGAGAGTGGTGTACAGACCTCCAGTGCAGAGCGAGGAAATGGACATGTAGATGCTGAGGGAGGTACACTGGATGGCACTAAAGGGGGAGACTCTGCTGGTGGGTGACCTTAACCTCCCAGATATAAACTGGGATATCCCAGTAGCTGGGTCGTCCAGGAGCAGGGTAGTCCTAGAGTCCCTCCAGGGAGCGTTCTTGCAGCAGCTGGTCACGGAGCCCGCTAGAGGAGGGAAACATTCTTGACGTAGTGCTCACCAATGGGGATAGCGTGGAGGGAGTGGCGGTGGGGGTGGTGGTCATTTCTTGAGCAAGTGACCATAACACAGTGGGCTTCAGGGTTAGAGCGGGGTATGAAGCAAGACAGACCACCCCAAAAGTCCTGGACTTCAGATGGGCAGATTTTCCCCAAAACGAGGGAGGTATTCAGGAAAGAAATGGGGAGGATGGAGGAAATGGGGTTGAGGAACTATGGACTAAGATCAAGAGGGGGCTACTTAAAGCAACAGAGAGCTGCGTAAGGAAGAGCAGGAGAAGGAGGAGGCTGCTTTGGTTTAACAGGGAAGTGAGGGGGGCAATAGGGAAGAGAAAAAAGGCGTTTAGGGAATATAAGAGGATGCAGGGGAAGGAGGAAAGGGAAACGTACTGGGAGAAACTGAGGGTGGCGGGACCGAGGATTAGAAAGGTGAAAGCAGAAACGGAGGAGAAAATTGCTAGGCAGGCCAAAAGTGGTGATAAGACTTTCTTTCAGTACACTGGGGAGAAGAGGAAAGTAAGGCAGGGGATAGTAAGGGTAAAAGGAGAGGAGGGAGTACAGATGGAAGGAGACTTCGAGGAGGCAGAGGTGCTAAATAGATTCTTTGGCTCATCTTGACATTGGAGGGAGAGGGAAGGGGACCAGTGCTAGGGGGGAAAGGAAGCGGAGGCATAGGGGTGGATCCTAGTCCAATCAGTGAGGACAGGGTTAGGGAGGAATTAGGTAAGTTGAGGGTAGACAAGTCTATGGGTCCGGACACCCTGCATCCTAGGGTGCTTGGAGAGCTAAGGGAGGAGCTGGCAGCACCACTGGTGAGGTTATTCAACATGTCCTTGGACACAGGGTGTGTGCCAGAGGACTGGAAGAGAGCAGATGTGGTGCCACTTCCCAAAAGTGGCAGCAGGGAAGAGGCTGGTAACTATCGCCTGGTCAGCCTCACATTGGTGGTGGGCAAGTTGATGAAGGAAGTACTGAAAGAAGGGGTGGTTAGTTACTTGGAGGATTGTGCGCTGCAGGACATCCATCAGCATGGCTTCACAAAAGGGAGGTCATACCAGATGAACCTAATCGAGTTCTTCGATGGGGTGATGAAGGTGGTTGATCATGGAGGGAGGGGCAGTGGACGTGGCCTATCTGGACTTTGGGAGACCTTCGACACTGTGCCCCACAGAAGATTGCTAAATAAACTGGAGAGTATGGAGATGGGGCAGAAAATAACAAGGTGGGTGGAGAACTGGCTGAATGGTAGAAGCCAGAGGGTGGTGGTAAATGGGGTCCATTCAGGGGACGTAGGGGTGACAAGCGGGATCCCCCAGGGGTCGGTGCTGGGGCCTATCCTGTTTAACATCTGCATCAGCGACATAACAGAGAGGCTGCATGGGAAAGTCTGCCTTTTTGCACATGACACAGAAATCTGCAACAGGATGGACACCCCAGAGACTATGAGGCAAGATCTAAGGTTGCTGGAGGGGTGGTCAGAAACATGGTAGCTAAAAATTCAACGTCAGAAAATGCACAGTGATGCACATGGGGTGGAATAATCCAAAAGCAAAATACACATGGGTGGGGGAGAGAAATGAATGCAACGGAGCAGGACAAGGATCTGGAAATCATAATCACGGACAACCTTAATGTGGGGACCTAGTGCAGCAAGGCAGTGGGCAAAGCAAACAAAATTCTGGTATGCATAGGGAGGGGGATAACTAGTAGAAGGCGGGAGGTGCTGATGCCACTCTACAAATCCATGGAGGCCCCACCTGGAATATGGGGTTCAGTTTTAGAGACCTCATCTATTCAAGGACATAGATGGCATGGAAAGAGTACAAAGAAAGGCCACTAAGATGGTGCATGGTCTAGGTGGGAAGCCTTACAAAGAGAGGTTGAGGGTGTTGGATTTGTACCTGCTGGAGACCAGAAATGGGGGTGGGCATGATAGAAATATTCAAGTGTGTGAAGGGGATCAGTAAAGTTGGAGGGAGCTTATTTGCAGAGAAGGTAGGCACAAAAACTAGAGGGCATTGGCTGAGGGTGGAAGGTGGCAGGTTTAAGGGAAATGTGAGGTGACATTACTTCACTGAGATGGTGGTGGTGCCCTGGAACAGTCTGCCGGAAAAGGTGGTGGAGGCCGGAGCAGTGGATGGATTTAAAAGAGCATTGGACAAACACAAGGTGCTGTCTGAGGTAAGGAAGGGGGAATCTATGGGGGAGGGGAAAGTAAAGAAGGGGAATGGGCAGACTAGATGGGCCAAGAAAAGTCCTTCTAGGAGCATGGATATGTTGTTCATCCACACTGTTTGGCTTTATCCCCTTCCACTTTAAATCTGCCAGAAGTCTTCAAGCTGGCTCTTCCCACCCACCGGGGTGGTATATACCTCGGCTCCGCCCCATGACACCAGATCTTCCTTTCTGCTGGAAGATACAGGTTGCCTCCCTCGTGCTCTCGCATTTCGTAAGCCCTGACTTTCAAACTATCAGTTTTACTGAAGCTCAAACTCTTTCGATTAACGATCGCGCTTTTGCAGCATCGATCAATCAAGGAGAAATCTTCTCTGGGATTTCGTCGGTGTCCTTGCAGCCAGAAGATGTCGCGCACTGATCCACACCTCACGTGCATCTACTGCCTAGGTGTTGGCCATGACACCTCATCGTGTAGCTTTTGCTTGGTCTTCCATCCCAACATCCTGGACGACCACAAGGCGCGCCCAAAGCTGGGGAGACTGGAAAAAAGGAACCCTCTAGTGAAGTTGAAGGAAGCTAGGTGGGTGATTTCCGCGGTTGCGGGCTCCGCTGATCAGCTGGAACAGATGAAGGTATTCAAGGAAGAAGCCGCTTGTGCTTTGGCCAGTCGAAGCATCTTCATCCCGCTGAACCTGGACTCCACCTTTTCGGAATCCTGTAAGGAGATGTGCCAGTCTCTCCCCACTCGGGGAGAGGCGCCCTCAGGCTTGCACTCCTCCCGCTCTTGGAAGAGAGACAAGGACCCGTTGTCTTTGTCCCAGTGAAGATGTTCTTGGGACCGAGAAAGGTCTGAGTCCCAGGAACACGTGGTCTCAACCTCGGTTGAGATTGCATCCTTGGCCAAAGGCCTCACAGATCTTCAGTCTGGCCAGGGAACCGAGGACGTGGCTGACTAGGTCGAAAATTATCCTCAACCAGATCGACCCTTTGTCGCTGGCCAGTGCCAGTAACACTCTAGAACGGACTCCGGTCCTGGTATTTCCAGATTAGGAGACCCAGACCGCTGGTGTCCCCATCAAGGACCTGGTTCCGGACCCTAGGGTTTCACCGATCACACTAGTGTCTCCTGATCATCCGATTCGGCCTCCCTGATCTCGGTCACGGTCCAGGACCCCTTCGGCCAAACGACCGAGGAAGAGACATAAGTGCTCAAAGAAGAGGCGATGCCACAGGTTGTCCTCATCCACCTTGGACAAGGAGAGGCTCCAGTGGAAACTCCATTGGTGCTAAGAGGATCTTATGTGGCAACAGCTGATCCTGGCCGGGCAGAAGCCAGCTCCGCTGCCTACACCAGCCATTACTTGGCTTTCTCCTCCCAGGCCGAAGCTGACCCCTCCTGAACTGAAGTCCCTGGTTCCTCCACCCATGGGGCCGGCCTGTCTTCCAGTTCGGCCTATCCTGGTCTCTTCAGCTATTCCGGTGGAACCGCCACCTAAGCAGCCTAAGGGAGGGGCTCCCTCGAAAGAGGACTGACTAGACACACTGGCCTTCCCCGACGTCTGTCGGTTACGGTCACCAGGACCTCCCTCGGAGGATCGAGGGTGATTTAGGCGGTAGACCACTGTATCAAGACTCATCAAATTCGGATGTCACTGGGCTCCACTCGCATCTGAGGGATGACGAGTCGTCCATTGGGATGGAGGGATGGACCTTCCTCCTTTCAAGGGATTCTCTGTCTCATTTCCAACTCCACCGGAATACCCCTGGAACCCATCCAGAAAAAGTCAGAGTACCCTCTCTCAGTTATTTTGAAGGGAGGGATACCCCGACGGAGGCCTTTCCAGTGGCTGAAGCCATTGTTGGCCTGGCACTTGAACTTTGGCAGCACCCTGCCTCATGCCCAGCACCATCTGCCCGCATGGCCCATAAGTACCCAATACCCATGGGGTCCCTTGCGGAGTTCACAGAGCACCCTTTGGCTGAGAGCCTGGTGACCACCACGTATTCAGACATACTGGCAGTTCGGCTGACACTTACCGACCTCTGGACAGAGAGTCCAAAAATATGGACCACACTGTCTGAAAGGTCTATGCGGCCTCTTCCTTGGGCCTTTGTCAGGCTAGCTCGGCAGTCATTATGGCACAATTTTCTCATTCTGTTCTTGGGTCATTGGACGAAGTCCTCCCTCATCTCGCCGTGGACATGCAGACCATGGTCAAACAGGACTGTGACTAGGGCTGTGCTGTTGCCAAACAGTAGCTCCAGGCGGCCCTGGACATAGGGGATTCTTGTGCCCACTTGATGGCTGCTGCAGTGGCCTCTCACTGCAGGGTTTGGCTGAGGCTTTCCTCCTTCCCAGCGGATACTCAGTAAAAGTTGGCTGATGTGCCTTTCCTGGGGACCGACCTGTTCGGTCCAGGAGTGGCTGGTCACCTACAGTGCATAGAGCAGTCCTGTGCCATCTTGGATGCCACTTCTGCCAAAGGTTCTTCAGGCAAAAACCAGCAGAAGAAGAAGCCCTTTCGGCATTCTTCCCCTGCAGTTCGGCAGCCATCCTACCAAGGAGGTCAGCGGCATCAACATCAGCAGCAGGCTCAAGTTTGGCGCCCTCGGCCCAAGCCTGGACCCCAACAGGTCCATAAAGGAGGATGAGGCTCAGGTCCTGGAGCCCCCTCCTCCTCTAAGCCTGCTCAGTGACAGGTTGGGGGTTGCCACCGCTGTACCCGTCATGCCAGCTCTAGGTCCTCCCATGGGGGGTCAGCTCCACCACTTCCTTTCCGCCTGGTCTGCTATCACTTCGGACAGGTGGGTTCTTGAAGTGGTCAGTTAGTGACTGCCTCAAGAATTCGAGCAGTACCCTCCCAGCTGAGCCCGCGCACCTCAGGAGGAATGGATTTCCATGTGCACCCAGTCAGCTCTTCGAGACAACGTAGCTCAGCTCCTCCACAAGGAGGCAGTAGCTCCAGAACCGGATTCTCCAGCAGACCCAGGCTTTGTCTCCAGGTACTTCTGGTGCCCAAGTGGACGGGGGTTGGGGCCCCATTCTAGAGCTCCACGACCCGAATCAGTTTCTCAGGTCTCGCACCTTTCGGATGGTCACTCTGAACTAGATCATACCATACCTGGAGCGAAACATGTGGTTCTGTTCACTGGATCTACAGGACGCTTTCTTTCACGTCCCAATACGTCCATCCCATCAGCGGTTCCTCCACTTCAGGGTTGAAGGGGCCCTATACAAGTTCTGAGCCGTGCCGTTCAGCCTGTCATCGGCCCCACAGGTCTTCACCAAATACATTGCAGTGGTGGTGGTGGTGGTGGCCCACCTTCGGCGTCGAGGAGTCAGAATCTACCCTTATCTCGACGATTGGCTCTTGGCAAGTTCCACCCAACTGGAGGTAGAGAGGCCCAGGGATCTGGCCCTCCAAACCTGCTCCCAACTCGGCCTCCTGATCAACGAGGCCAAGTCGGAACTCATGCCTTCTCAGGTGATGGGCTTCATTGGGGCAGAGCTCGATTCTTGTCAAGCCAGAGTTCAGCTCCCAGTGGACAGGGCGGAGATTCTTTCCTCCTTTGCTCAATCATTTCTGGTTTGGCATTTGCGCCCTGTCCGGGACTTTCTGCGCCTTCTGGGTTACATGGCGGCATGCACCTCCATGGTCTGTTGGGCCAGGTTGCACATGCACCCCCTTCAATGGGAGATGGATGCCCAGTGGACTCAGCGCCACGGTCTCTTTGACCAGCTGATCACTGTAACCCAGAAGATGTGGGACACTCTCCAATGGTAGACCACCCTAGACCAATTGTGGGAAGGGATCCCATTTGTCCGCCCCGAGCCGACGGTCGTCCTTACGACCGATGCCTCTCTCATGGGCTGGGGAGCCCACATGTGGGACAACAGGGCCCACGGGTTCTGGGCCCCTGAGGAGTCCTGATGCCACATCAACCTGTTTGAGCCCAGAGCAGTCAGACTGGCACTGTCAGCTTTCGCTCTTCAACTCTGGGGTCAAGTGGTTCAAGTCCAGACGGACAATACCATGACCATGTACTACCTCAACAAACACGGTGGCACGCACTCCGTCTGCTGTGCAGGGAGGCGCTCCGCATCTGGACCCTTATGAGCCGGTTGGAGGCGGATCTCCTAGACATCCATGTGGCAGGAGCCTCGAACCAGCTGGCAGATGCTCTCAGCAGCATAGGCCAGACATCCCACTAGCAGTCTCTCCATCTAGAGGTAGCTTATAGCCTGTTCTCCCGTTGGGGCACACCAATGGTGGACCTGTTTGCCTCCAGGGTAAACACCAAGCTGAGGCTATATCATGCCCGCCCCCCTCAGCAGGGTTCGCTGCAGGGGGATGCCTTTTAGAGGCCATGGACCCCAGGCCTCCTGTACGCCTTCCCTCCATTTTCCTTGATCCACAAGGTATTACTCAAGGTGCGGAGGGACAAGGCGAAGGTGATCCTGGTAGCCCCAGACTAGCCGCGCCAGTTCTGGTACCCAGATCTCCTCAGCCTCAGCTGCAGGCCCCCAGAGCAGCTTTGTACATGCTTGGACCTGATATCTTTGAACCAGGGGAAGGTCTTCCATCCGGACCTTCAATCCCTGCACCTCATAGCCTGGTACCTGAGTGGCTAGAGTTCCAGGCTTTGAGTCTTTCTGAAGATGTCTACACCGTGGTGGAGGCATCCCGAAAGGAATCGACCAGGAAATGTTATGCCTTCAAGTGGAAGAGATTTTCCATTTGGTGTCAGGGTAAGGGTCTGGACCCCTTATCTTGTTCTGTGGCCAACATTCTTGACTACCTTTGGTCTCTCTCCAAAGGGGGTCTACGGTCATTGACCCTTAGGGTGCACCTGGCAGCCATTTCTGCTTACCGGGTGCAGGCCGGTCAGCTGACATTGGCTCAGGAGACAGTGGTTGGGCACTTTTTCAAAGACCTGGATCACATATCCCCTCTAGTGCATGAACCTTCACCTCCGTGGGATCTACTGCTGGTTCTGGCAGAGCTCACGGGCTAGCCATTCGAACCCATGCACAAGTGTGAGCTGTCACACTTGTCGGGGGAGACGACCTTCCTGGTAACTATCACATCAGCCAGAAGGACAGGTGAGCTCCAGGCACTTTTAGTGTACTCCCCTTATCTGGTCTTTCACAGGGACAAGGTTGTCCTGCGCTCCCACCCAAAATTCCTTCCGAAGGTGATGTCAGAGTTTCATCTTAGCCAGGTGTTGACTCTGCCAGTATACTACCCTAATTACACCTTGGACGTTGAGTACAGGCTCCATACCTTGGACCTGAGACATGCATTCTCTTATTATAAGGAGCGGACGACGGAAACTCGTGGAGAGGTTCGCCAGCTGTTTGTCACTTATGCTGAAGCCGCTTCTGGCAGACCTGCAGCCAAACAGACCATAGCAAGATGGATTACATCATGTATAGGTCTGTGCTATGAGTTGGCAGGCAAGGAGCCTCCCAGAGTGATAGGAGCTCATTCTACCCGCCATACTGCTGCTTCGGTGGCTGCTTCCAGGGGCATCCCTATCTAGGAAATCTGTTACCTGAAAGTCAGCAAACACTTTCATTACCTACTACCACATCGACCTTGAGTCACACCAGGATGCTGGTTTTGGGGCCTCGGTTCTCCAATCTCTGTTTCCTAAGTAGGGAGTGTGCGCCTTGCCTCCCTCCTCCCAGAGAACTGCTAGGAGTCTCCCAAAGAGTGTGGATGAACAACATATCTACGCTTCTAAAAGAACAGGTTACTCACCTGTAACAGTAGTTCTAGGAGTGGTATATGTTGTTCATCCACACGGACCCACCTGAACTCCCCGGCTGTGGACACACACAACCTTACTTCCAGCAGGCTAAGATCTGGCATCATGGGGTAGAGCTGAGGTATATACCACCTGGGTGGGTGGAAGGAGCCAGCTTGAAGACTTTCGGCAGATTTAAAGTGGAAGGGGACAATGCCAAAGAGTGTGGATGAACAACATATACCAGTCCTAGAACTACTGTTACAGGTGAGTAACCTGTACTTTTCTGCCGACACATGTTCTATGAATCTTTATAAATCTATGAAATGCCTTCAACAGATGACATGGCAAAACTGTGGCAGTTTGTCCAGGCCTTGCAGGGGTTATGAAAATTTTATGAACATGTCTGGCCTGCTCCCCAGGCTCAGACTGTCGCCTGCCTACTTGAGCATGAGTTTGTCTTCCCTCGAAGGCCTATAGAGGATTACTCATCATATTCCTCTTTTATTACACAGATGGTGAACACCCTCAACATACCTGCTGAGGAAACAGAGGAGGATGGGGAGGAAGCGTCAGTTTTGGATATGATGGGGCTAGCACTTACAAAAAGGCTGCTGGGTCCCTTAGACAAATCATTACAGAAAGCCACTTAAAAATCCTGCCTGTACCTACTTCAGCTGCAGCCATAGATAAAAAGATTGGAAAAAGTATCTGGTGGAGTCATGGGGGTGGGAGGTGTGTGCAGAATACCTGCATGCCCACTCTGATCATCAAGGTGTAGTCCATGTGGCTGCCTGTGAGAGGGCTATGATTCTCTTCTCATCATAGCCTTCTGGGAAGGACTTGGGAATTGGATGCTGTGGTCAGAAAGGTTTGTACAGTAACTTGCCAGATCATCAGACTGGCATTTTACCCGGCTCATATAACTCAGTACCAAAAAACCCCACTGTGAAATCCAGTTCTGGCACTGGCTGATAGGGCTGATGGATCTGACTACCATAGCAAAATCAGCCCTGGATACCACTAAATACCATTCCACATGGTTGTGGACACACTCATGACTCTGCTTCAAGGGTCTTTGCTCATACAGTGTCATTGAGGAGATTCTCCTGCTAAGGGCAGCCATCCTTTCCCAGGACACTGAGAGGAAGGCCATAGATTTCCAGTTAGAAGGAAATTAAATTTTTGGTGACAAAATAGAGGCATGCAGGAAAAAAGTGGATGTAAGTACAAAGCCACTTAGAAAAACAACACTGGTAAGGAAATGTCCTCCACTTCCTACAGGCCTTATGGTAGGTGAGGCAGGTGTAGGGGCTACTTTTCCAGAGACTACACCGCCTATGAGTACCAACCCCAAAAAGTTTACTACGGGGGCTGAGGCAAAAGAGGCTCCAAGTGTGCTGAAGAAGCACCAACCCCCCAAGGCTCGGCCAAAACAAAACCCCTGACAATTCTGCCCAGGCTGCCCAACCATTTCCAGTGGGGGGAGGGCTGGCCCAATACTTCCAAGAATGCGTAAATCTTACCACAGACAAGTAGGTTCTGGAGGTAGTGGGCCAGGGGCTGTCCGTGCAGTTTCAAAAATTCTCCAAACTGCGGAAACACAAAAATGTTCTAGCCCATTCTCCCACAGAAATAATTCTGCTGGAACTGGAAGTAAACAAATTGATGCAAGCAAAAGCAGTGAAAAAGGTCCCTTCCTCACAGTGCGGCAAGGGCCTATTTTTGTAAGGAGCTTCTGACTGGCAAGAAAAATTGGGAGTGGTGATCCATTTCAGACAAAAGATATCTGAACAAGGATATCAAAAAAGAGAGGTTCAGCATGGTCACACTAGCCGGCCCAGTGGCGCTAAGGGTTAAGGTGTTGGACGCCACACTGGTGACCCGGGTTTGGGAACAGACTCTGGACACTGGGGGTCAGCTGAGGAGGAAGAGGATCGAGCATCCAGAAGACAGCTGTCCTCTCCCAGAGTGGGTTGCGGGTTTTGCTTGGCACCTTAGGGACCCCTGATGGAGATTTCAGGTCTTACAGGAGCCGGCGCTGTAAAGAGGTGGAGCGATGGTGGATGTCAGCAGCGTGCCTGCACAGACATCAGTGCATGTCTGTGCTTCAGGGGAAAAACACAGAAATACCCTGGAGTCTAGTGGAGACAAAGGAGACCTGTCCACATCCCGCTGCAGGACCTGCCCTCTTTGGTTCTCCCTAGACCCCGACCCGATCTCACGGCCGTCCCTCTAATTCCAGATAGGCCACCAAGGGAGGGAGGGCCCTCTCCCAGGGGGTGATCCGGGAGGCTAGACGGACCTTGGGCTCAGGAGGGAGACCAGAAAGGAGGTTTCAGGCTGGGTGTAGTGGCAGCAATCGCGTGGATACTCTGGAGGGATGCCCTGGACCTCCAGAGCAAAAAATAGAGTTAAAAAAAAAAAAAAAATGGTCACACTGCAAACAGTGATACCATCTTTTTTTTTTTTCCCAATTCTTTTTCCTCACCTCCCAACCAGAACTCCCTCGGGTTGCCTCACTTGCCATGTCCACTTTATCGCCCGCTGTGTGCCTCGCCATCTTCAAGGACATTACGGCCACCGGGGGCTACAGACTCTGGGGAGTGAATGGGCAGTAGCGGGGAACCAGCGTTGGGTGTGTGGTGGCATTTGGCACTGGAGGAACTGTCGCCCCTCGGTGGGAGGTTCCCCCATAGTCTCTGGGCTCCTCCTGCCTCCCTGCATGGTGCACGCCCGATCAGCATGCGGCAACCCTGCCCGGCGGTCGGGCCACAGTGATCACATGCTTTCTAGTGCATGTTAGCGCCCCTGGTCTCCACCAGGGGCCGCTGGTGCACTGGACACTCCAGAGCCCTTCCCCCGAGATAGGTGAGCAGTCCAACTGGTGCTCAGTCCGATCCCGCTCCTGCCGATCCCCAGCACCCAAGCTCTCTCCTGAACCCATGTCACTGGCGTGGCGTCCAGCATCTCAACCCTCAGTGCCACTGGGCCGGCTAGTGATACCATCTTTACATTCTTGGGATTGGCTAGGGTCACTGGATCTGAAAGATGCTATTTTCACATTCCAGTTGGGACCTACCCATAGAAAATACCTCAGGTTCTGGCTAGGAAACTGCCAGTACCTATTAGTAGCCCCTCCCTTTGGCCTCACTTCAGCACCAAGAGCCTTTACAAATACTTAGCTGTGGTGGCAGCACACCTCAAAAGGCAAGGTGTGGTAGTTTTTCCCAACCTGAATGGCTGACTAGTCTCGGGGTTGGGGGTGGGACGAACAAGAGACAAGTTGCTCAACGCAGGAAGTGAAAGACATTCTGGAAAACCTAGAGTTCCCGATAAATCTACAGAAGTCTGAAACAGAACCTGTTCAAGTGCTGGACTTCATAGCTGCAGAGTGGGATACCCTGCAGGGACACGCCTTCATTCCTTAGGAGAGGGCAGCACATTTGATTGCCACAGCAAAATCATTTACAGTGGGCCAGCCAAGGCCAGCAAGGGATTTTCTTCCGCAGCTAGGTCACATGGCTGTATCCACAGCTGTGGTGCCATGGCCAAGGTATCTTGTGAGCGACATTCAGTACCACTTAAGAGACCACTGGGGCTGGCTGTTCAGAAAAGTGCAAAAGCGGAGCACAAAGATTTGCACTGCTCTTGTGCTTGCACCTGACCCTGGAGGCTGCTGTATTCATTTGGATATCAAACCAGTGCTCTCTTGATTATCAGGCTACATCAGTGCAGGGCTAAGTAGGACTGTGCTGCTCCGACATGGACCTGGGCTGTGTCCAGCCCACAGGGAATTGCGCCCTGGGACCGGATGGCACCGGGAGCCATGGCAGGATATTCAGCTGCACAGAGGAAATGAGCCTGCTGGGCATTTAAGGCACTAAGGGGCCATTTGCATGCCCATTATGGGCTAATTTGCATGGGAAGTGGCGGCCTGTTTGTGCCCGTCCTTTGGGTGCCCACCACCTCATTCCTTATGGCGAGTGTCACCTCCCACCCCCCGACGAACGTTCGTCCCCTGTATGCTAATGAATTCCCTTGTGTCTGGTGGCACCCCCACCCGCTGCTCACTCATCCTGCATATAGCCATGGTTATCCCTGGTATCTAGTGGCAGCCCTCACTCTCCGTGCTCCTGTCCTAGTACTGTTCAAATCTTCCCTGGTGTCTAGTGGCACCCCCTACTCTCTGATCCCCCACCCTGGTACTGTGAATGTGTTCCCTGGTATACAGCTCATATAACGGCCGGCCAAGGAGGTGAGAGGAGGGCCCTGCCAGTCACCATATAGGGATATGCTGCATGTTCCCGTCCTGCCCAGTAAAAGGCGTTGGGGTGAGTGCTGTGCTGGGTGGGGTGAGTGGTGGGTCTGTGGACCACTAATGTGTGCCAGTGCTTCTGTCAACTGGCATTCGCGGGGGTGGGGGTACTACTGGACACCAAAGACTTTATAGGGAACATGAGCCAGGAAATCAGCGGGAGTCGGGGGTGCCACTGGACACCATGGCTATGGGGATACTCACTTGGACGGGTTAGTGGGGAAGGTGGAGGTGCCATGGGGACACCAGGGACCATACTGCAGTTAACAGGACAGGTATTCATGAGGGGGGTGCCACTAGTCACCTGCACATTATGACCCTCTCTCGTCCACTGCGGGGTCCCCCAGGGCTCCGTTCTTGGTCCCACGCTCTTCTCCCTCTTCATCAACGATCTCCCGTCCTCCGCCATCCATGGACGTGCCACTCTCTACGCGGATGACCTGATCCTTCTGACCAGTGCTCGTGACATTGCCACCATTAATGCCCAGCTTAATGCCGACTTCCATCGCATCCAATCCTGGCTAGTGGATCACAGGCTCTCCATCAACCTCAAAAACCCAAGCCATGCTGTTGGCTCATGGCACAAGCTAAAGTCCTGCCTCCCCTCCAAATACTGGACAGAGATGGCTCCCCACAGACCCGCAACCTCATTCAAGTACCTGGGCGTCCTCTGGACCCCACAGCAGTCTCGCCCAGCATATTCAGAACGTCTGCAGGACCACAAATGTTAAACTCGGCCTTGCCTACAGGGCAAAAAACTGCCTTACCCCTGCAGCTCGCTTGGCGCTAGCCAGAGGGGTTCTCCTCCCTACTCTCTGCTACGGGCTGGTTACCTTCGCTCCTATGCCCCCTTCCAGCCTCCAGAAATGGGACACAGCTTATAATAACATCTGCCGCTTTGCCCTTTCTGCTCCGCCTCTCACTCACTGGTGCAACCTCTACTCCCGACTTGAGTGGCTCCCTTCTGAACGACATCGCACCTTCGTGCTTGGTAATTTCCTTGACAACATTATAAGGTCAGCCACACCCCCTTCCTCGCCCCTCCCGTTAACCCTGGCCCCCCCTCCTATCAGCTTAGATCAAGAGAGGTCCTCGATCGGCTCGTTCCTAGAACTCACTCCCTCATGGGGGACCAGGCCTTCTCCTCATTTGCCCCCAAACTCTGGAACTCATTCCCAATCCTTACCCGGACCGGCCCCTCTCATTCCCGCTTCAAAACCTCGCTCTGGCACCACCTGAAACCCTCCTCTGCCTGTCCCTGTACTTCCTAGCTCTACCCCTCCCACTCGAGTCTCTTGAGCTCCCAGGGCCTCCTGCTCCGTACCCCTTCATACCTGGTAACACTTACTGTCCTCCTCCCTCCTCCCCCAACTTGGCCTCTCCTCCCACCACTCCCTCACCCCCGTCCCTTTTTCCCCCATCCGATGCACTTACTATTGCTAGCACCCATTAACCTCACAAAGTGTACCGTATACATCTTGTTTTTTACCTTTAAATTCTCTTAGCCTTACTCCCCAATTGTGTGTACCTGCGTCTCCCAACCTCAATTTTTAATGATGCATTGCTTCCTTTTTCTTTTCAGGTTATGTTCATTGTTTTTTTTTTCTTGATTACCATACTTGTACTTTACTGCTAGCTTGTTCTGTCAATCCCATTGTTTGCCTCTATTGTATGTAATTGACTCTGGTTTACCACCAACTGTATGTAACTGATTCCTGTATGCCTCCACCACTGTAACCCTCCCCAGTCGCACCTGAAAATAGGCACTTGGTGTCTAGTGTGCCCTACCCGGTTAACAAAAGCAAATAAATAATAAATAAATAAATAGGTGTGTGGTCTGCTGGCTAAGTGGCAGCAGTAAGGATTTAGCTACATCTGCCTTGTATCCATACAAGGAACCAGAGCGCTGTAGACGAGATTAACATAGCAGGGACTGATTCCACAGGTTTGGTAGGTGTTAACAGTATATCGTCTGCATAGGCCAAGGCTCTAGGATCCTTACCCATTGGAATACCGTGGATCTGTGGGTGCTGTTGTATGGCCTGCAAAAGCAGCTTCATTGCAAGGACAAATAAAAGGGGGGTGCAATCTTGTCGTGTTTCCCTAGTGGGAAGGGTGGGGATGCAACTGAATTAGTGAGCACTGAGGTGGTTGCGCCATTGTAAAGTATACAAATATAATCTAAAGTTCTTCCCAGGCCTGAAGGACGTGAAATAGGTAGGGCCATTCCACTCTGTTGAATGCCTTCTCGGCTTCGTGAGAGAGGAGAACAGCTGAGGGGGTGGAGGTGAGGTGCCTGCCATATGAGGTTGATCAGACGCTTGGTGTCATCTGTGCTATGTCTTGCTGGCACGAAGCCGGCCTGATCACTGTTGATAAGGTCAGGGATATCCAGGCGCATACGGGTGGCAGTCATCTTAGCGTATGCATTACAGTCAGCGGTGATAAGTGAGATGGGACGGTAGCTCCCACAGAGGAAGGTGTCCTTCCCAGGTTTTGGGAGTAGTGAGATGATAGCCATACGCACGGATCCGGGCAATCTCCCTGAGTGGCCTCATTTAGGGCATCCATCGGGAGTGGAGGATAGTAGGCTTTGCTTGAAATGTTGGAGAAGTTCAGCTGGAATGCGTTCATGGCCTGGGGCCTTCCCTGAGGGCATGGAGCTGATGGCTTCATCCAGTTCTTTTAACGTGAAGAGTTGGTCAAGTTGCCAGCTAAGCTCCGGAAGAACTTGAGACAAGCCTAATTTGGAGGGCAAGGTGAGCAGCTCCTCTTGGCCAGGATTAGCCTCCTGCTTGTAAAGAGATTTGTGGAATTGCTGGAAAACAGCATTGATATCTGCCTGCTTTTGCTGTATCACCCCAGACCATAAGTGATCCCTGAGATCTTCGATCGCACTTGCCTTTTCTGGAGTTGGTAAGCTAGCAGTATTCTGGGGCGTTCTCCAGATTCCCTGAAGGCGTGCTGAAGGTGTGCCGAAGGCGGAAGAGAGCAATCTTGGCCTTCTGGTGCAGATGTAGGTTGATTTTGTATCTGACACTTACTATCTGAGCCAGAAATTTGGAGGTAGGATAGGAGTCTTCCCTATACTTCTTTTCCAGATCCTGGAGGTTCACAGGTTGCTCCTCCAGATCTTTAGCCTCTTCCTTCTTAAGGTGGGAGGCACAACTGATATACCAACCCCTAAAAAAGCTTTAAGGGTGTCCCACCTAATGGCAGCTGAGGTGTTTTGAGTGGGATTAGTGTCTAAAAAGGTAGAAATCTCCATCTGGAGGAATGTGCAGAGAGCAGGGTGTTTCAGTAAGGAAGCATTATACCACCAGGGTTTACTGATGGGAGTGTCAGTGGGGCTTATTAGACTTGTGAAGGAGACCGGATGGTTTGAGATGATAATGGAGCCTCTGGAGGCTTGTAGAATGTCTGACACCCAGGACCGAGGTATCAGCCATAAATCAATATGGGAGTAAGTGTGGTGTGCACTGGAGAAGAAGGTGTAATCACGTGCTCTGGGGTTCACCAGACACCAAATGTCTGTAAGCCCCAAATCCAGCACCAAGTCACTAAGAGATTGGGAGGCAAATGATTTTTGACCATTTGGGGCCATGCTCCTGTCCAAGAAGTTATTCATAGTGATGTTTGCATCCCCTCCTAGAATAAGAGGGCCTTTGAGATGGGTGAGCAGAGTCTGTGCCAGTTTTTGAAAGAAATCGAGCTCTGCAGCGTTAGGGGCATACCTATTACAGAGGGTTACATCCTGATTGCCAAGAGTCCCCTGGACTATAAAGTATCTACTGTCCGGGTCATGGATTATCCTTGTGGCAGCAAAGGATTTATGGATTAGGATAGCAACACCTATGCTTTTGATATTGCATGAGCTACTGAAAACTTGAGCCACCCGGACCATTTTAAGTTTGTCTGTTTCTACTGGAGTGAGGTGCGTCTCCTGTATAAAGGCAATATGTGCGCCTTCTCTTTTCAGGTGGTCTAAGACTTTCATCCCCTTGATAGGGGAATGGAGGCCCTTAACGTTCCATGATGTCCATTTCATGGGTCCCATAGTCATGGTAGCTAGTAGAGATAGAGGAAAGAAGGATCTGCAGTTGGGGGGGGGGGACTAAACTCAGACCTAGGTGTGGGAGTATTCCTGCATGGCTAGCAGCCCAGCTTGTATAGTGGGAGGGAGTAGGGCATTGATCTGACAAGTGAATCCTTTCCCATTCTGCCTAAACAAATAGCACTCCTGTAGTACAGTAGAGCCCACTTACAGTATAAGAACATCGGTTATAAGAACATTGCTTTAATGTCCCAGTTTTTTGTACATGTATTCCTATGCAGAGAAAGCCCGTTTATAATCACAATCAGCCCGGTTAAAAGAACATTTACATTCAGCTTCTGTGGTAGGTCTGATAGTTGTCAGTGAGTGAAACTAACTGCCTCACTGAATTAGCTGTCACACCTCAGCTCTGGAGATTAACACGATTAACATCTTCCATGGTATGCGGCTAGGTGTGAGTAGGAACTGACTAACTACAGCACTCTGAGCATTCCAGTGTTAATTTTACCTGTTAAATGTGCTGCCTGGCTATTATGTCAGATCCTATTCATTCATGCAGCAAGCGGCAGTAACGGTGAAAGACATGGAGAAACAGGCTAACAACGCTTACCCTGTCACAGAAATGTGCCATAATTGACAGTCTCAGCAATCCTTCAGCAAAACAGAGTGACATAGCCAAGGAATTTGGGGTGAATGTGCACAATTTCTCAAATCCTGAGCAATAAGGAGCCGCTGATTTCTGACTGTGGAAGAGGGCTGAACAAGGACTGTAAACGCAAACGCACCAGCAAGGATGAGCTTGTAGAAAATGCATTGGTAAGGTGGTTTAGCACCTTTTGAATATTAGATGGCGCCAGTCAGTGGCCCTATTCTCCTAGGCAAGGCACAGCAGCTAGCCAACGGAGCAGGTCTAAACTTCACCGCTACAAACGGTTGGCTCTGCAGGTGGAAGGAATGCCATGGCATACAGTTTAAAAGATGTCATGGTGAGAAACAAGATGCAGATGTGGAAGGTACAGTTTCATGGAAGGACACCATTCTGCAAATGATTTTAAATGAGTTTAGTGAAAATTACATTTTTAATGCTGATGAGACTGGGCTTTACATCCGTGCGGTTCCCGATGGAACTCTTGTTTTCTGTACGGATAATGCGGTCGAGGTTAGAAAAGACAAAGAAAGAATCTCGCTTTCATCTTTACTAACATGAATTTGAGGGGGGGGGTTGCCACTGCTCATAATTGGCAAATCAAAGAAGCCACATTGTTTCAGAGGGATAGATGCAAGTTCCTTGCCCGTCGAATATGAAGCAAACTCAAATTCCTGGATGACCTTATTTTCACTGAATGGGCTATCCATCTTAATGCTAAAATGCAGAGAAAAAAAGGAAAATCTGCCTCATCCTAGATAACTGCAGCGCCCACCCTAGTCAAACACTGATTCACATTCGGTTTGTTTTTTTGGCCCCAAACATGACTGCTCTTATCCAACCGATGGATCAAGGTGTGATAAAAATGTCAAGCAGCACTATCGGAAGAGAATGGTGGAAAAACATTTGGTGGCAATAGACGCTGGGAGGGCTGCTGGTGCAACGGATCTGGCTTTTGAAACTAACATTCAGATGCTTGATGTGGCCTGGAGGATGGTGCAACAAAAAACCCCATTAAGAATTGTTTTACCAAAGCTGAGTTTACTGTGTGTACTGTGGCACCTACAACAGAGCAAGAAGCTGGCGGAGAAGAAACTGTGGGGGCACCTGGGCTCACTCGGGAGGAGTTTGAGAATTATATTCAGTGCGACGATAAGGTGGAAACAACTGGTTTCTATCTCCGAGGAGGAAATAACCCAAGATATCCTCAACTCAAAAGACGAGCAATCGGAGGATGATGACTTGGGTGAGGAGTCTACCGAAGCGGCCACCCAGGAAACACCAACCGCAAATGAAGTTAAGACTAGCATGTCAAAAATACGGCAGTACTTTCTGAGTAAGCCGTCTGCTGATCTGTCATCTTTTTGTGCCCCAGATGCATATTTGGACGAGGTGTCACTGAAGAATAACAGACCACTTAAGATTACAGATTATTTTAATAATGACTTTCATGCTTTTGCGTGCACTACATGCACTATGAGGCAGTTTATTAAGTGCTATTTTTAATACTTTTTTACAGTACACTGTTAAGTTATTAAAGTGCAGCTATTAATACTGTACAGTAGTGTTTTAATTGCATTTTATGTAAGTAAAGCTTTCTATATAAAACATATTCAGGTTTATTGTTTATTCACAGCACGCATGCTCTACCTTGTGGTTGGAATACAAAATTGCATGTGATGTCCCTGTTAAACAGGTAGTCTGCTTATAAGAACACTTTTTTTGTGGCAAATGGGGTGTTCTTATAAGCTGGTTCCACTATATATGGAATTAAAAGAAAGGGTAATACTGGTCATAAAGGCAACCTGTATAGAAACCATAGTGTGTAAAAGCTGGAACCAGTGTAACTGTATACAACTATCTACTGTAACGAGGATATGCATGCTATAAATTGTCAACCAGAATATAACCCAAAAGAAACAAATACCTCACTTGGGTGGATGACTGAAGCTAGGCCTGAACAGGGGTGGAGATTCCCAAAGTGGCAGGTCCAGTTGTCCGGGGCTGTCTCCCAGATATAAGGGAGCTGAACCTTGGAAGTGCCTAGTGCATCTTAGCTGTTGATGGAATTGTATCGGCAGCAATATAAGGGTTGCATATTTGGGGGAGAAGGGGAGGATTGTGGGGTAGGTAGAGCCAGATGTTACAGGAGAAGGCAAGGGGGATAGAGGAGGTAGTTCAGCAAATGGAAGAACAGAACGGGGAACCAGCTGCACTTAAATCTTAAGTGGGAAAGAATCTGTAGAATGGAACTGAACTGTGTTCTACCAGGGTGGGGAGGGGTGTGGTATCTTAACCTCCAGGAAGGCACATCTTAATATCTTATCCTTCCAGGATCCCACAACCCATTCTAGGTCATGGGGGTGTTATTAGAGAGAACATGTGCAGTATCAGAGCCTGTGGTATGCTCTTGATTATTTTAGCAGTAATCCTGAGGGGGGGGGTCCAGAACTGCTGCAGGACATCAGTGTACAAAGCGGTTGCAGCGCTTGGAGCAAGAAGGCTGCCCAACATATACACGTCAGGGTGGACCTAAGAGGAGGCTTCAAATGGGACTTATTGTGAAGGGATCCCTATAGCAATAGAAATGTGATGAAAGGGTAACGGGGTGAAGGAACAGGGGACATCTGTAACTGGGGGGGGGGGTTGAAAGGATAACTGCCATCAATCTGGGGCACTACCTTAGAGCCCTCAGTGAGAACAGTAGAGGGGAGAAAGAAGGAGGAAGGAAGGTACTAGGGGCGGAAAAAGCCCTGATCACCTTGGAATGAGGAGGCATTCCCAGTGGTGGTGGTGGAGGGGATCGAGTCTTCCTGCAGCATCCCTTCAGCTCCCTCCATGGACATTTAGAGCAGGGCGCTTGATAAAAAAAAAAAAGGAGCTGCATTAGAAAATTAAGCATGCAGAACAGGTTTCAGAATTATGCATTAATGTAATAGAGGGAGGACAGACAGTCAGTAATCCTGAGACTGCCTATGGGCTGTCTGTTTACTCTGCCTGAGTAGCAAGCACTATGATGTTGTTGTTATGTCTGTGCCTAAGAGTCAAAATAAACTTACTGCCTAGGTGGTTGTGACTGGCAGATCTTCCTGGACATAAAGTCTCCACCACTGATTCACACTAATGGGATCTATGCCGGAGGAGCTAGGACCCAGCGGGAGCAAACTTTTTGGAGGATGGACGGCGCCAAAGATGGAACCATGAGGAGCAAAAGACAAGGCTTTTCACGGAAAAATATACAGAAGAGCAGAGGGAGGTCGCTGTCACGAATGTAATTAATCTGTCAGATGTTCAACTCACACCGGCTCAAATTTCCGTATTGGAGAAGGGACTAAAGTTTGTTCCTACATGCATTGTCTCTCGTTTTGATGCTTTCCTTGACTTAAAGAAGTTTACCCACAAACTTAATTTAAAATCTTTTTTCAATAGACAGCGGGGCCCCAATGTTGCTATAACACCTTTGGATTGTGACAGTGTTTCAACTTCTCCTTTTGAAGAGGACGGATGTTTGTTACATTTTAAAGGCCCTTCTAATTTCAATCCACCCCCGTCTGCAGCCATTTTGACTTTTGAAACAGCTTGCCTGAATGAAATCAATGTTTTGTTTGATGAATGGAAACCCACTGGTTATAACAATTTTACCAGGGATGAACAAATAGCGTTAAATGAATTAGAAACTAATACATTAATTACTATCAAGGCAGCTGATAAAGGGTGTGCTGTGGTAGTTATGAATACTAAGGATTATCTTTGTGAGGTACAGCGCCAACTAAAAAATGAGGTCTTTTATACTATCTTAGATAAAGATCCGACATTAGATTTTCAGAAGGGTATAGATGCTGTTTTATTAACTGCACTTGAATCAGGTATTCTAACTAAGGATTCATTTGAATTTTTGACTGTAAAGCACCCGGTGAGACCTACTTTCTATGTTTTACCAAAAGTACATAAAGCCTGCAGTGCCCCAGGAGACCTATAGTATCTGGTATTGGCTCTTTAATTGAACCTTTGTCTAAATACGTGGATGCACATATCGTGATTTGGTTTTATGTTGCCTTCATACTTGAGGGACGCTACACAAGTTCTTGGTCTCCTGGGTGACATGCAGTTAGAACCACAGTGGTTATTGGTCTCTATGGACATCGAGGCGCTATATACTAACATACCACACCAGGGGGTTACAGGCCTTACGCTATTGGTTGACGTGTAAAACAACATTGGGTGTGGAGCAAATTAATTTCTTGATTAAATTGTCTGAGTTTGTTCTGACGAATAACATCTTTATATTTCAGGGGAAATTTTACCATCAGGTCAAGGGAACTGCTATGGGGGCTACTTTTGCCCCGAATTACGCTAACCTGTATTTGGGTTACTGGGAGCAGGAATGTATTTTTGATCGTGATAAAAACTGTTTCTACGATAAGATTGATTTTTGGAGACGTTATATTGACGATATATTGATGGTGTGGCGGGGTACAGTATCTGAATTGGAGGCATTTGTAATGTATTTGCATTCAACAAACGAAAACCTGGGGTTTTCGTTTAAGGCTGATAAGGAGCGTGTGTTCTTTTTGGATTTGGATATCACAAAATTACAGGATGGTACTCTCTGTACATCTATTTACCGTAAACCTACGGATAGGAACACTCTTTTACATGCCTCGAGCTGTCACCCTCGTCACACCATCAATAATATCCCCAAATCCCAGTTTATGAGGGTTAAACGTAATTGTAGTGATATGGTGGATTTTGAAGTGAATTTATGTGATATGGCAGACAGATTTATTCAGAGAGGCTATGCACAGGGAAATTTGGAAGTTAGGATGGACCTAGTACGACAGATGCCTAGAGATCACTTGTTGCAGTACCGGGTCCATGAACAAACTGAACATCAAAATAAGGCACCACTAACTTTTGTTACCACTTTTGGCCAAAATGCTGTTTCTATCAGGAAGATTATTAATAAAAATTGGTCTATACTTAACACGGATTCAGCATTGGAGGAGGCTATTGGTACTTACCCTAAATTTGTTTATAAAGGGAAAAACATTTCGGATAGATTAGTACATTCCTATCAGCCTGTTCAGGTTGATAAGACTCGATGGCTGCCACCACAACCGTGGGATTTTTCGTTGTGGGCATTGCAAATTTTGCAGCGTCATGCAACAAACAAAACTTTTTCCACGACTAATATCATTAGATCTTATGATATTAGACAGTTTATTAACTGTTCATCTGTGTGAGTCATCTATTTGGCTACATGTAATTGTGGTGCATTTTATGTGGGAAAGACCTCACGAGTGTTCAGACAGAGAGTTTGTGAACATCTAAGTGACATCCGTTGCCAAAATATAAAGAATGCTTTAGTGCAACATATACAGCGGTGTTCTGGTTTGGTTGCACGTTGCTTTTCGTTCTGTGCAATAGAGAAGGTTTTAATTGGATCCCGTGGGGGAGATTTGGATGTGAAGATTTTACAGAGGGAAGCGTATTGGATCTATACTTTAGATGCCTTGCTCTATCCAGGTTTGAATGATTCATTTGATATAGGTCCCTTTTTAAGGTGAATTTATTATTCATGTTATACGCCCTTGATAAATATTTGTTTGAGAATTTTTTTTGATGCGCAGAGTGGGAGTGCGGTGTGTGGTCAAGCCAGAACTCTGCTACTTACTTGCTCCTGATAGATGTACTGTGATCAGCATTTTTATAATATTGTTTTTGTTACCAGGTTAAATATGATGGTTTATTTATATCTATATATTATTATATATTTAGATTTGTATAGTGAATCCTCTCAACACCTGAATGTTACCTTTATCACGCTTTTATTAATTGGGTGTAATGTTACTTTAAATGAATTCTTTATTTATGTGGTGGTTACTATGCTGTGTATGTGTCCCTGAGGAGGCGCTGTTTATGGCGCGAAACCGGTCGGACGTTTTCTTTGTTTGGAGCTGTTATGGTCTTGCATGGCGTTACTGCATTGTGGTGCATTTGTTTTGTTTAACACAATACAGAATTTTTTGTGGAAGTGCTTGGTGCCGTGTTTTTCTTGCTGCTTAGTCGATTTTTCACACTGGCACAACTACAATGTGGAGCCGCTTTCTCTTGATGTTACCATGAGGAGCAACGCCATGAGCCTCTGCTCTTGCAGCAATGACTATCTCGGCATCGACCCTCCAACTGCCTTGGTTCCTTTTCTCCCCACCGTCGAGTGCGCTTCAGTGATGGCGTCGCTCGCTCGCCAGGAGTCAAACTTGAAACTAGCAGCATAGTTTTCAGTTTTTTATTTTGTAGTATTTTTCGAATAAAGTACCGCTTAATGTATTTTATTCTTATTAAGCGAAGAAGTCTCAGCCTACATTGAGACAGTCGACCATGAGCAGGTCAGGTGACGGTAGGGAGACTTCATATGAAAGCTGTCCAGTCAGCCGGGCTGGGTCCAGTCCGCCGCCTTCTTCTGAGGGGGGGGGGTCTGACAATGGACGGTCCAGTGCCCGAGGGGAAGGGCGGTCCCTCCGGAAGCATAAAAGAAAACGGTTGCATTCTTTGCACTGTTCGGCCTCAAGCTCTTCTTCGGCCTGTAGGTCAAGAAAGAGAAGGCATCACTCGAGGTCACTTTCTGATATGTTTGCACGTCGACAGTCGGTTATTGGGGTCAGTTGCCGGTCTCCTCATTCGGAGTCGCCGGTTTCTGGTCATCGACCTCTTTGACATCGGAGCCCCTCCCCGCTTTCTTGTAGGACTTCCGATGAGCAGTTTCATCAGTGGGCCTCTCTTATGGAGCAGTGGGCTCAAAGGTTGGTCCAACTGCCTGGCCCAGTCACTCCGGGGCCTTCGGGTTCTTAAGGAGGTCGGGCAGGGCGATTGGGCCTTCCTGGTCATGCGGCGCCCTCTTTGGTGCTGTCGATTCCATGCTCAGGTGTTTTCCCCATCACATGGCTACGGCGCAGGGGGCCACACCAATTCCTCTATCTTCTGGTATTCTTTCTTCTTTCCCCTCAAATCTGAATTTTCGGGGCCCTGGGTTGGTGTTGACGCCGTTGGCGTCTGTGGGTCACTTGGTGCCGATTTCAGCACTAATGCGCCTGTCGGTGCTGTCCTCGGTGCCGATGCGCCTGTCATTGAGTTTCTGAGCGCCCTGTGCCCTTTCCGTGCCATCTTCGGTGCCATGCGGCTTTTCGGCGCCATGTTCTTCTTTGGCGCCTTCCGCTTTGTCGGCGTTGTGTGGCTCTTTGGCACCATGTTTTTCTTCAGCACCGAGGCCAGGCTTTTTGTCAGCCAATCTTCAGGGCTTCTCCTCTCCGAATTCTTTTCCTTCCTCTTTTCCTGCAGATTTTCGTTCCTTTCCTGTCCATGCAGCCCCTCGTGGACTGTCAGGAGATGATATTGAGCCTGACCCAGATCTTAGACTGGGTAATGATGTGGAAGGAGCAGGACCTAATCCTGTCACAGAGCCTGTGGTCGAGGACCTGTCTTTTAAGTCTCTGTTGAGAAATCTGAATTCCACTCTTTCTCTCCAGACTATGGACATCGATCCTGGGAAGCTTTTAAGACTGCAGTACCTTCATGTTATGGACATCCCTATGGATTTAACTCCCCCGGTACAACCTTCCTTTGAGACGCTGTCTCAAATGGTAGGAATAATCCTGTTCTCATTCCTTCTGTGGCTAAGTCCATAGATAGGAAGTATGCTGCCCCCAAGGATCGACCTATTTTGTCCTCCCAAGCCTTTGCTGATCCTATTGTAGTCTTGGCAGAGAATGATAAGGTCGTCCTTCCTCAAACTACTACAGGTCAACATATAAACAAAGAATCTCGTAAGATAGATACTTTAGGTAAGCGAGTCTTTGCTGCATCCACCCTGAGTATGCGTATCGCCAGCTACCAGGGCTATTTCTCTCAATATGAGTATATTCTTTGGCATTCACTCAAACAAATGGTTGAAGCTCTGCCAAACTCGGATGCTAATTTAGAGCTTCTTCAAGCCATAACAAGAGGTATTGAGTCCAACAACCAGCAGGTTAAAGCAGCTATGGACGCCTTCGATACAGCCTCACGAGCTGCGGGGGCGGGCATTTGTACCCACCGTCATTCCTGGCTGTGCACTTCAGGTTTCACGAATGATGCCCAGCAACAGGTCATGGTGTTGCCCTTTGATGTTGTGTATCTCTTCGGCCCTCAAGTAGAACAGGCTCTAGAGGCCACACAAAAGACTAGGTCAGCCATTAAATTGGCTCGACCTCCTTCCGCCCCCTCTTGAGGGGGAGTTCACAAACGCCAGTTTCATAAGCGTCAGTCCTTTCGAGGCAAAGGCGGGGGGGGGGTTCAATAAAAACCAAGCCCCTCAGCCTCAAAAGAAAATGCAACAGAAGGCGCAAGGACCCAAAGTGCCCAGTGCCGCCTTCTGAGTTGTTGGCCCAAGTCCCACCTCAGCTGCCCGAGGGGTGCTTTTCCTCAGCGGTGGGAGGTCATCTGACCCAATTCTACAATCAGTGGAAGTCCATAACATCGGACAAATGGGTCCTCCGGATAATCCATGAGGGGTATTCCCTCAATCTTTTAGAGACCCCTCCGAATCGTCCCCCCAAATGACAGCCCAGGTTGTCAGTACTTCAGTCAGAACTTCTCGCCTCCGAGATACAAGGCTTTCTGAACAACAGGGCAGTGGAAGTAGTTCTGCTGGATCAACGGAACGCAGGGTTCTACTCCCATTACTTTCTGGTTCCAAAGAAAACCGGAGGCATGCGCCCCATTTTGGACCTCAGAAAACTAAACAAATTTCTTCCCAAAGAGAAATTCAGAATGATATCGCTAGGAACTCTGTTACCTTGGCTTCATCAACACGACTGGTTAGCCTGCCTGGACATGCAGGATGCTTACCAGCATATCCATATTCACCCAAGGCATCACAAATACCTGAGGTTCGTGGCTTTGGGCCAGCATTATCAGTTCAGAGTCCTGCCCTTTGGGCTGTCCCCAGCGCTGCAAGTTTTTACAAAGTGTTGTGCAATACTCGCAGCGCATCTCAGAAAAATCGGAATACAAGTGTTCCCATACCTGGACGACTGACTTCTAGCAAGCCCTTCCAGGCAGGGAACCCTCGACGCCGTTGCCACGGCCTCAGACTTTCTCACGTCCATGAGAGTCCTGCTAAACCTCAAGAAATCACAGCTGCAGCCCTCCTAGAAGCTCCTTTTCATAGGAACTATTCTGGACATCTCCTGTGCGAAAGCTTTTCTACCAGAGGACAGAAGGACCGATATTCTGCAGAAGGCCCGATACATCAGAGAGAACAGCTCAGTAAGAGATATCTCATTGCAGCGGATACTAGGTCTCATGGCATCCTTGGTGCTCACTGTACTTCTAGCCCGCCTGCACATGAGAACCTCTGTACTCAGTACTCAGTGGTCTCCTACCATTCACCCTCAGTCCTTTCTCATCAAGGTGACAGAACCTCTGAAGAAGTCACTCACCTGGTGGTCGCAGGGCAACCTTCTGAAAGGGTATCCCTTTGCTTCCCTCGAACATCAGATTTTCATTACCACGGACGCAACCCTGATGGGGTGGGGAGCTCACTGTCAGACTCTCCACACTCAAGGTACATGGGCTCAGGAAGAGTCCCAGCTTCACATAAATGTCCTAGAAATAAGGGACGTCCTTTATGCAGTCCAGACTTTAAAAGACATTTTCTGTCACAAGAACATTCCCCTCCAAACAGACAACAAAGCAGTGATGTATTACATCAGCAAGCAGGGAGGTGCTCACTCTTACCCCTTATGCTGGGAAGCGATGAGAGTTTGGGAATGGTGCTTGGAGCAGAAGGCTCTAATTCAGGCGGTCTACCTGCCGGGAGTGCAGAACAAACTGGCAGACCATCTCGGCAGAATCCTCTTTGAATCCTTTTTCCTGCCCACCAAATAAAGTTCTAGAGTACCTTTTAGACCTCTCAAATTCAGGTCTGCAGTACTCTACAGTCAGGGTTCACCTTTGTGCCATTTCAGCTTATCATGAGCCAATACTTTCCTTGTCACTGGCTCAGTTACCTGTGGCTAAGAGGTTTCTCAAGGGTGTTCTGCATACCAAACCTCCTGTCAAACGTCCAGTTGCATCCTGGGACATTAATCTTGTGCTAGACATGCTCACTCGAAAACCTTTCGAGCCTCTAGCTACCTGTAAGTTGAAATTTCTCACTTGGAAAACGGCCTTCCCGGTGGCCATTACCTTGGTCCACAGGGTCTCTGAGATACATGCCTTGGTCACAGACTCTCTGTATACTGTGTTTCATAAAGACAAAGTAGTTCTTAGGACCCATCCTAAGTTTCTCCCTAAGGTTGTGTCAGAATTCCATCTAAACCAACCTTTGGTCCTTCCTACTTACTTTGCAAACTTCCAAAATGAAGGGGAGCGTTCTCTTCATTCCTTGGATGTCAAAAGAGCCTTGCGTTTCTATTTAGATAGAACAAAAGATTTTTGCAAAGCTCAACAACTGTTTGTTTCCTTCAGCGAGACCCGGCTGGGTCAACCTGTTGATATCAGATGTATTTCAGCATGGCTGGTGGCATGCCTTCACCACTGTTATTCCATGATGCAGATTAAGCGGGAAGGCAGAGTGTACGCTCACTCTACTAGAGCGGTCGCAGCATCCCTGCAAATATTTGCAATGTGGCTACCTGGAGCTCAGTGCATACTTTCGTCAAACACTATGCCCTGGATGTCCATGCCAGATGACATGTTTCGTTTGGCAGAACCATCCTTAATGGACTTCTGTCCTAAATTTGTGAGCTCTTGTCTCTCGTGCCGCCCTCTCGGGGGATTATTAGCTCAGTACTCTCCCATCAGTGTGAATGAGTGGTGGAGACTTATGTCCAGGAAGATATGGAAATTACATACCTACCGTAATTCTTGATTTTCTTGGATGAAGTCTCCACCACTCATTCACACGGCCACCCACCATCCCCCGAGCTCACCTCTGTTGTTGGTCTTCACTCCCTCAATCTTTAGGCTGTGAAGACCTCTTTCTTGACCCTTCTTATACAGGTCTTCCGGACTATCTTATGTCCAGTTTTTGGTTAGGCTATCTTTCCAGGTTAGTTACGCTGCACCTCTTCGGGGGGAAAAAGATACTGAGGCGGTTGGAGGGTCGATGCTGAGATAGTCATTGCTGCATGAGCAGAGGCTTGCAGCTCCATCTCTGGCGCCAGCCCTCCTGCAAAATGTTTGCTCCCGCTGGGTCCTAGCACCTCCGGCGTAGATCCCATTAGTGTGAATGAGTGGTGGAGATTTCGTCCAAGAAGATCAAGAGTTACGGTAGGTACGTAATTTCCATTTCTCGGGTCTATACACACCTGCTCTTCCATGGCTGTGAACATTCGAGTGAGAAGTCCTGGGGGAGTAGCTTTTGGGGTCTCCTTATCTTGGTAATCCGCCTGAGCACAACTGCCGATGAATCATTAGTGACAGCCACTTAAGGGAGGTGGCTATATTTGCAATTCATTGAGGCAGGGTGGGGGACATGAAAGAAGAACCTCTCTGCCCTCCTGACCAGTAACAGGACATCGGGGGGGGGGTATAATCAGGTGAGATCCATAATTATATATCATTATGCCCCACTCTGAATGCTCAAAGCCAGTCCAGGGAAGAATGGGGGGGTCCATTCACTGGATCAGGATAACACTGTCTGACACATGGTGAATGCAGCGGACCACATCCTCCCCATTAATGAGTAAACAGCCCAATCTAACGACCTATGTCCCAGTACAGAGGGGTTTCTGGTTAAAGGAAAGGAGCCCAAATTCTTAACTATGCCCCCCCAATATAATTAACAGACTACCCCATCATAGACAGTTATGATCAGCAATAAAAAGAAGGCTGTATAATTGGGAAACTACTGTTAGCACAGGTACAGAGGGCATATAAACTGTAACAATACGGTTCTATCTACAGTTTATTGCCCCTTGATGTTGGTGCAGTTTGAGTGGGCGATTCTACCGTTGGCCATGCTTCAGACGTGGCAAGCTGACTTCAAATTTACAATAACACAGCCCACGCTAATGAATCTACTTTCAAATATATAGTGTTCACCTTCGTGAGGGCAATATGCCAAAGATGCCCCCAACAGCAACTTAATAGACAGTTTCAGAAGAGGCAGTTAAGTTCTGGAATAATGAAATTAGCTGTCAGTGAAAGAAAGCCATACACCCTAATGAAGAGGGTGCAGAGGCCATAAATAGCTCAAATGTGCTGTTACCACCCTGAATATTCAGCCAGTCTGTGTGAGGTAAACAGTATGCTCGTGCCCATCATTGGGTGACTTCGCTTCAGATGCAGCAACTCTGTCCACCAAGGAGCGTTTATCCTATTGGGGGTCCAGTGGGGGAGTTGCCCATGGAAGCTTCACTCATAGTGACCAGCAAGGGCTTTTTCAGTGGCTATGATTGTTGAAGTCCTAAATGCTTCAGGGTCGGTTCCCCATTGGAATCCGAACTGGCAGCCGAGTGGCACGAGTCTCTGCTGAGATCTCTGTCGTTGGAGGCTTGAGTCTGCTGGTCCCTGCTCTGGCGATCTCTCCCATGCTGTCCTGAGCATTTTGCTTTGCTGGTTTGCCAATCCGTATCTTCAGGGTCCGTAGCCGTCTGACTGGTCATGGTTGCATAAGGTGATCATTGAGGCCCCTTGCGCTGTCCATCCTTGTGCACATTTGTTGTTTTCAGTTCGCTTGAAGGTTGGTGGAGGGCGGTCAGCCAGTGATGCTGAATAAACTGGGAGACTTCTCCTGGCGAGGCGATGGTATGCCATGCTCCATTGCGGGAAATGGAGAGCTTAGCTGGATATAGCAGTTTGTAATGGATGCCCTGGGTTTGCAAGGCTTTTTTGAGGGGTACATCTTCCCTTCTGCACTGGGCAAGCTCAGTGGAGTAATCCATAAAGTTGTGTATTCGATGACCTTGCCAGAACAATGGATCCCTCTTTCTGGCCATTTCAGGTATCCAGAATTTTTCTGGTAGCGCAGTATATTGATGATAAAGGGGCGAAGATGATCACCAGGTTTTAGGTGTGGGGCCCAGGGACCAATGTGGACACTCGATTTCTAATACAGGCTTCCAGTTGTAGCAGAGCAATTGTGGAAGTTCTCTGTGTAAAAAGCAAGTGGGATCTTGTTTTTCTGCCCCCTCTGGGAAGTCGACAAGGCGGAGAATATTGTGGCGGCTCCTGTTTTCAGTGTCTTCAGCCCTGCTCCGGAGCAGTGCCACCCTCCTTTCGAGTTTTTGAATTCGTGCCCCGTGCCTGGAGTCCTTATCATCGATATAAGATAGGAAAGTCTGTATCCCTGGATTTTTTTTTGAAGCTTTTGCACGTTTTCTTCTAGAGTGGCCACAGAGGGTTTGAAGGTGGTAATTTCCTTCAGGATCTGTTGCAGGAGGCCTTTAAGTTCTTGGGCATCTGTACAGGAAGTTCGATTACCACGCTGTCTGCCATCCCAAGCTGCTAGAGTCACCTGCCAAAGTTTTAGTCAGATAATTCGGGAGCAGTTGTATTTTTCATTTCGGAAACTCAAAAATTCATTAGCAATGTATATTCCCCTTTAAGTAGAATAGGTTTTTGCATGAAAACTGCCATTTTATTGGATTAATAAATGAATAATAACTGGTGAAGCACTGAGCTGATGGTTCAGGCTAGCATCCCTTTCTAGGGACATGGATATATTGTTCATCCACACTGTCTGGCAGGTTCCTTGCCGCTTTAAATCTTGCTGGAAGGTCTTCATGCTGGCTTCTCCCACCCACCCGGGTGGTAAAACTCTCGGCTCCGCCCCATGATGCCAGATCTTCCTTACCGGTTGGAAGCTCAGGTTCCCTCTAACGCTCTGCATATAGACTGGATACTAACTCTTCGGTTCACCCAAAAATAATTTTAAAATTCTTAAGACTTTGGTCAAATTCTTCCCTCGCGGCTGCGATGGACACATCGACTCCCGGTTTTCGGTGGTGCCCATGCGGGCAGAAGATGTCCAGGACAGATCTGCACTCCACATGCGTCTACTGCCTCGGCCTTGACCACGACCCGAAGGCCTGCGAGTTGTGTAGATCTTTCTTGGTCAACATCCTTGAAGACTGCGCTGCCCGGCTGCAACTCGGGCACCCATGAGAAACGTTATCTGCCGATGAAGTCCAAGGAGGCCTGTTGGGTGGTGTCCACGGCAGCTGGCTCAGCTGAGCAACTCGAGCAGATGATCGCCATCAAGAAGGAGGCGGCCCAGGCCACATCCTCATCTTCCTTGGTCGCGGCATTTATCCCGCTCTCTCTGGGATCCTCCTACACAGCTTCTTTTAAGGAGCTTTGCCAATCCCTCTCCACGAAGGGAGAGGGGCCATCGGGACACTCTTTTCGGTCAAAAAAGAAGGACTCGAAGGGTAAGTCCCACCGTCGACGTTAGTGGGAGTGGGAGAGATCCCCTTCCCCGGACAGTCGACACTCTACTTCGGTCGAGGTTGCGGCTAAGGCTGCTGGCTTCACGGTGTCCCCGTCATGCCAGCCGGCCGAGACACCCGTCAACGTCATCGAGATTTTTCTCGACCCGTCGGATGGGCTGTCAACTGGTGAAGCCGACAACCCCTCATCACCGGTTCCCCCGGTGGAAACGAGACTTGCCTGTGCCTCCTGTGCCGGAGTCGCGTCAAGGTTCCTGAGCCGAGGGGAGGGCGGGTGTCCCCGCTCCCTCCCAGACTCACCTCGAAACACCGAGGGTCTCGGTTCTGACCTCGTCTCGTCCGGCCGATCCCGCCGACATTGGCGGTCTCGGCACCGAGGTAAGCAGTGGTACCGCTCGTCCTCGTCTTCCTCTTCGGAAGAGGAGAGGCTCCGGCGCAGATTGCCTCGATGCTACGAGGACTTAATGTGGCAGCAGCTCCTTTTGTCTGGGAACAAGCCGATGCCGTCGGCTTCCCCGGTCACTAAGTGGCTGTCACCCGAAAGGCAGAAACAACACTTGCGGTGGTCGAGGTGCCCAAGCCTCGGCCGGTTGTTTGGCCGAAACCAGCTGCCCCACCGATTGTGGTGGAACGTCTGCCTCCACAACCGAAATCTGGGGCTCCAACCAAGGATTCTCAGTTGGGTCAGGGTCTGCCCCACCGGTTGTCGGTCACCCTCACTCCCGACCGTCCTTGGCAGGTGGAGGGTGGCTCAGGCCCCAGGCAACTCTTCGCAGACTCCTCGGAGTCTGACGACGACTCCTCCCTGTTTTCCAGGCCCCTTGACCTGGAGTCCTCCGGGGGGCAGTTGATGGACGAGAGCCCATCATCATTCATGGGTCTGCTTCAACTCATCTCGGAGTCCACCGGGATGCAGCTCGAGCCCGTATCCAAGCGGGCCAAGTATCCCCTCATGGAGATACTGGATCGAGGGGATTCTCCCACGGAGGCCTTTCCGGTGGCTGAAGCCATTTTTGGCCCAGCATTGGAGCTTTGGCAGCAGCTGGCTTCCTGTCCTGCGCCTTCAACTAGGATGGCCAGGAAGTATGCGGTCCCTTCCGGCTCTTTTTCCGTTTTTTCGGAACACCCCTCTGCGGAGGGGTTGGTCACCGATAGCATTTTCCGGCGCTACAGGAATACTAGGGATGTGGATAAGCCCCCTGACAAGGAGTCCAAAAAGCTGGACTTATGCCGGGCGCAAGGTGTACGCAGCGTCCTCCCTCGGCCTCCGTCAGGCCAGCTCGGCTGTACTGATGGCGTACTTCTCCCACGCCCTCATGTGCTCCCTGTATGAGGTGATCCCTCATCTCCCGGCCGACCTGCAGACTACGGTCAAGCAGGTGCAGGATCAGGGAAGGGCAGTGGTGAAACAGCAGCTCCAAACGGCTCTAGACATTGGAGACTCCTCTGCCCGATCAGTAGCGGCCGCAGTAGCCATGCGCTGCAGAGCCTGGCTGAGGATATCCACATTTATGGCGGATACCCAGCACAAATTGGCGGACGTCCCCTTCTTGGGGACCGACCTGTTCGGCCCTGGAGTGGAAGGCCACCTCAAGAGGATCAAAAAGTCCAACACTACCCTGGACTCGGTCACGTCCTCTCAGAAGGACAAGGGCCGTCGTCAGCAACATAAGTCATTTCAACCTTCTGCCCCTGCGGCACGTCCGGCCCAGCAACACCAGCATCAGGGCCAGCAGGCTTGTGCTTGGCACCCCAAAGCCAAGCCTGCGTCTTCCTCCAACAGGAAGCAGGGAGGGAAAGGCCCAGGAGTTCCCTCGGCCGGTCCTTCCTCCAAGCCTGTCCAGTGATGGGTTGAGGGGTGTCGCCACCAGCCTCGTTGCTCCCCCCAGGTTTCCCCCATGGGGGGACGGCTCCACCACTTCCTTTCCTCCTGGTCCGCTATCAGCATGGACCGCTGGGTGTTGGAGGTGGTAGGAAAGTGTCTGCCTCTGGAGTTCGAGCAGGCCCCTCCCTCTCGAGCCGTCGCCCCACGAGGGGGGCTATGGGGTCCACAGCCTCCCTGTTGGCTCGTCGAGCTGACATTGCCCTGCTCCTCGAAAGAGAGGTGATCAGGAAGGTGGTGGATCCTCCACCAAGCCCGGGGTTTGTGTCCAGGTATTTCCTGGTCCCGAAACAGGGGGGGGGCTGGCGCCCCATTCTAGAACTGCACGACCTGAACAGGTTCCTAAGGTCTCGAACCTTCAGGATGGTCACTCTGGCTTAGATCATTCCATCCTTGGAACGAGGCATGTGGTTCTGTTCTCCGGACCTCCAGGATGCGTTCTTCCATGTCCCAATCCATCCGTCCCATCAGAGATTCCTCCGCTTCAGAGCAGAGGGGTTCCTCTACAAGTTCCGGGCCATGCCCTTCGGCCTTTCTTTAGCTCTCAGGGTCTTCACCAAATGCATGGCAGTGGTGATAGCATTCCTGCGGCGCCGAAGGGTCCGGGCATACCCCTGCCTGGATGACCGGCTGGTTGCAGACTCCTCCAGAATGGAGGTGGAGTGGTCCAGGGATCTGGCCCTCCAGGTTTGCTCTCAAGTTGGCCTCCTTATCAACGAGGCCAAGTCGGAACTCGTGCCAAAGCAGGCGATACAGTTCATCGGGGCAGAGCTCGACTCTCTGCGAGCCAGAGCACGGCTCCCGGTGGACAGGGCCGAGGTTATTTCCTCCTTTGCCCAATCATTTCAGGTTGGGCAATTGCGCTCTGCCCGGGACTTCCTGCGCCTCCTGGGCCTCATGGCGGCCTGCACCAGCATGGTCTGTTGGGCCCGTTGGCACATGCGTCCCCTACAATGGGGACTGGCCAGCCAATGGTCACAGTGCTCCAATCCTTTGGATCAGCTAGTGACAGTGACCCAGGAGATGTGGAACACTCTCCAGTGGTGGACCATTCCAGCTCATCTGCAGGAGGGCATCCCATTTATCCACCCCGAGCCGGCGGTCTCTCTATCGACCAATGCCTGTCTGATGGGTTGGGGTGCCCATCTGGGGGAGCACAGAGCGCACAGCCTCTGGTCCCCTCAGGAGTCCCGATGCCACATCAATCTGCTGGAGTTTCGAGCGGTTCATCTAACTCTCACCGCCTTTGCTCCGTTTGTACGAGGTCAAGTGGTCCAGGTCCTGATGGACAATACCACGACCATGTACTACCTGAACCGCCAGGGCGGGACACGCTCCATGCCTCTGTGCAGGGAAGCTCTCCGCATTTGGTTCCTCGTACGCAGCCTGGAGGCGAATCTCCTTGCCATCCATGTGGCAGGAGCCACCAACATTCTGCCCGATGCCCTAAGCTGGATAGGAGCTGAGTCCCACGAGTGGTCTCTCCTGCCGGAGGTAGTACAAGACCTGTTCTCCCACTGGGGCATGCCTCAGGTGGACCTGTTTGCCTCCAGGGAGAATGCGAAGCTGAGACTGTTTCATGCCCGCCCCCCTCAGCAGGGCTTGCTGCAGGGGGATGCCTTCTCGAGGCCGTGGAGCCCGGGCCTCTTCTACATCTTTCCCCCATTTCCCTTGATCCACAAGGTGCTCCTCAAGGCGAGGAGGGACAAGGCGCAGGTGATTCTGGTAGCCCCAGACTGGGCCCCACCAGTTCTGGTATCCAGATCTCCTCAGTCTCAGCTCCAGGCTCCCGAGGTGGCTTCCAGCCCGCCGGGACCTGACCTCAGTTAATCAGAGGAAGGTATTCCATGCGGACTTTCAGTCTCTGCACCTCACAGCCTGGTTCCTGAGCGGCTAGAGTTCCAGGCCTTGGGTCTTTCCAACGAGGTCCTCAGCATTGTTGAGGCTTCCCGTAAGGAGTCGACCAGAAAATGCTATGCCTTCAAATGGAAGTGATTCTCCATTTGGTGTCAGGGCAAGGGCCTGGACCCTTCCTCCTGCTCCTTGGCAAGCATTCTGGACTACTGTGGTCCCTTTTCTCAGCAAGGGCTTCGGTCAGCGACCCTTAAGGTGCACCTGGCAGCCATTTCTGCTTACCTGGTGCGGGCCGGGAAGCAGTCGGTGGCGCAGGAGAAGGTGGTCGGGTGCTTTTTCAAAGACCTTGATCACATATCCCCTCTGGTGCGAGAACCTCCACCTCTGTGGGATCTACTGCTGGTATTGGCTAAGCTCACGGGCAAGCCATTCGAACCAATGCACAGGTGTGACATCTCTCACCTGTCATGGAAGACCGCCTTCTTGGTGGCTATCACGTCAGCCAGAAAGATGGGAGAGCTCCAGGTGCTTTCCATTGAGTCTCCTTATCTGATCTTCCACAGGGACAAGGTTGTCCTGCGCCCCCACCCGAAATTCCTTCCTAAGATGGTGTTGGAGTTTCACCTTAACCAGGTGTTGACTCTGCCGGTGTTCTACTCCAGTCACACCTCGGAGGCCGAATATAGGCTTCATACTTTGGACCCAAGAAGAGCACTCGCTTATTACAAGGAGCGGATGGCTGAAGTTCGGGGAGAGGTTCACCAGCTGTTTGTCACCTATGCTGAAGCCGCACCTGGTAGACCTGCAGCCAAGCGGACAGTAGGCAGGTGGGTCACCTCCTGCATAGATCTCTGCTATAGGTTGGTGGGCATGGAGCCTCCCAGAGGGATAAGAGCTCATTCTACCCGTCATACCACTGCATCGGTGGCTGCTTCCTTGGACGTCCCTATCCAGGAAATCTGCAGGGCTGCTACCTGGAAGTCAGCACACACCTTCATTACCCACTACCACATCGACCTTGAGTCATGCCAGGATGCTGTTTTTGGGGCGTCTGTTCTCCAGTCATTATTCCCTAAGTAGGGGGTGTGCGTCTTGCCTCCCTCCTCCTGGAGAACTGCTAGGAGTGTGCCAGACAGTGTGGATGAACAACATATCCATGTCCCTAGAAATACAGGTTACTCACCTGTAACAGGAGTTCTAGGAATGGTATATGTTGTTCATCCACACGACCCACCGGCCTCCCCGGCTTCTACGCACAACCTGGCTTCCAGCGGGCTAGATCTGGCATCATGGGGCGGAGCCGAGAGTTTTACCACCCGGGTGGGTGGGAGAAGCCAGCTAGAAGACCTTCCAGCAAGATTTAAAGCAGCAAGGAACCTGCCAGACAGTGTGGATGAACAACATATACCATTCCTAGAACTCCTGTTACAAGTGAGTAACCTGTATTTCTGCACTTCCGCAGCCTTATGTTAGCACTCGGTAGCTAATGGGTTTAGCTTGCACTACAGGGGTCTCTGTATATAGAATCCAATAAAAAAATGGAAGCAGAACTCAGTGTAGGCAAAAAACCATTAGCGCCCACACTAATGTTTCAATATCTGGCTCTTGGTCTCTGTGATGGGGTTCTCTCTCCAAACTAGTGTCAGTCACAAAAGCACTGGTACAGGCTCTAGAGTGATGCCAGGATGAAAGAACCTCAAAAGATTGCATTCCATCCACCGTTAATGCCCAAAAAGTATTATTACAGCAGATGCTACACTTCTGGGATGGGGCACTCACCTGGAGGACCTCACAGTAAGTGGTATCTGGAGCCCGCAGGAGACCCAGGAGCACATCAGTCTCCTGGAAGTTGGTAGTATTTCTGCCATTGCAATCTTTCTTCTCCCAGCTACAAGGTCGGTCTGTCCAGATCCAAACAGACAACACCACAGCAGTATATTACATAAAAAAGGCAGGAAGAAGGTACAAGATCATAAAGGAGAACAGAGCTGTGCACACACCAGAAGGTCCATTTAATCCAGTGCTTTATTTAGATGGTAGGTTTTACATGAGATGCTGTGCTAATGCCCCTGCATATCACCTTTGTACGTGAGGTTTCATTAGGGGGTGGAGTTAGCTATACCCGACACTTCTTATATACCACAGAAATTGCCTGTGAACTGTTCCATGTTCAAACCTCCAGGGATCATGGATCCCACGTGTTGTTCAAACCTCCAGGGACCATGGAGCCCAGTGTCGCTATCAATTTAGTTTCTTGCAGGAGAAGAATTTTCAGATGGTCTCCTCCAGGAGTCAGGGACTTAATCCACTCCAAGGCTCTGAAGTAAAATCCTCTCATGGAGGAGTTGTGCGTCTCCCTGAATTGTGCACCCAGGGCATTAGCCATATTCTTGCTAATGATTGCCCTTGTATGTTCCTGAATGCGACACTTCAGAGGGTGCACTTTCTTCCCAAGATAGATCTGCCCAAATGGGCACCAGGCAACACAGACCACAAATTCTGTTTGGCAACTAACAAAATCGCATAGTTTGTGTGGTTTTATTGTTGTAGGACAGGTGCAAGTTTCACCTCTGGAGCTGAAGGAACAAATATTACAATGTCTGCAGCTGTAGAAACCCTTTTTGGTTTCCTGTCTGCCAGGCATTGGTTCGCATTAGTAACTGTTACTTAAATGATCTTATAAGCTGCTTTCTCTGCAGAAACTGTTTCTAGGAAAGGTACCCATGAGTCTGCCAGTTTCCCAATCTTGGGCTTACTGTAGATGGACCATCGTTTTTTAATGATGCTGCGTACTGACATGGCAGACGTGTCATGCGTAGTTACAAAGGTGACTGTAGGAGCCTGATTTTCTTGTGTTTTGTACGTCAGTGCTAATAGATTAGATCTATTTCTTTTGAAAGCTTTGGAAAGGGCTTCTTGCACCATTTTAGCTGAATAGCCCTGATCTCTAAATCTGGCCAACAGTATCCATGCTTAGTGTAGGAAAGTTTCATGAGCGCTACACTTTCTTTTAATTCTCAGAAATTGTCCAAAGGGGATACAGTCAACCAGGCTACAAGGTGGCAGCTGTCCACCCTCAGGAGGCTGTTCCCAGCTGTTGGTTTTCTATAAGGCGAAATAGTGACCTTTTCTTCTGATCAGTAGAGAGTTTGACATCCAAATACTTGATAGTTTAGCTACCCAACTTGTGGGTGCATCTAAGGTTCAGTTGGTTCGAGTTTAGCCACAGCATGAAATCATTGATGGCGCCCTGTCCCCCAACCCAGACATATGTGACATTGTCAAAAAAGCGATGCCATGAAACAATGTGTCTGAGGTGGAGGTTGTCGTCAGTGAATAGTATCTGCTCCTCTCACCACGCTAGGAAAAGATTGGCACATGAAGGAGCAAGGGCTACCCCCATGGCTGTTCCTTGCTGCTGGAGGTAGATTTTGTCATGGAAACAAAAATAATTATATTCCAGCACAAAGTCAAATAGGCTCATGATAAATTCTTTGCAGGCATTTGTTGAGTTTGGCTCCAAGTGCAGGAAATGTTTACTAGCTGTAACACACAGTTTCTGCTTAATGTATGTATACAAAGAAACAATGTCAGCAGTGACCCAGCAGTGTGACTGGCACTGATTGAGTTTACTCCACTGATCAGGGGTCCGGTAGTGCAGGTCACCAGTGAGAACACAACCACCATGTTCTTTTTGAACAAGCAGTGTGGGATGCACTCATTTCCCTGTGTCAGGAGGCGCACCACAGTTGGTCCCTAGTATGGCTCCCATAGGTGGACCTACTTGCTGTCCACATTAAGGGGGAGGACAGCCAGCTGACCAACACTCTGTTGGGTGGGAGGCACGTCGCATGAGTGGTGTGTACACCAGGATGTCCTGACACAGTTGTTTGGCCAGTGGAGTACACCTTTGGTGGACCTGTTTGGCTCCTGGGAGAACAGAATACTGTGGTTTTGTGCCCACCCCCTAAGATGGGAACACTGATCGGGGATTCCTTCTCCCAGCCATGGACACTGGGCCTTCCTTATGCCTTCCCCATGCTCCCCTTGGTCCACAACGTGGTTCTCAAGGCACGCCATAGAGACAAGGTGAACCTGATTCTTCTAGTTCCAGATTGGCCATGCCAGTTCTTTGATCAAGATCTCCTTGGCTTCAGCAACAGGCCCTTGTGGCACCTTCCTGTGCATCTGTACTTGCTGACGAGATTGGGGGGGAATATCAGACATCCAAACCTGTAGTCACTGCACCTGTCTTCCTGGTTCCTGAGTGGCTAGAGTTCCAGTCTTTCGGCCCTTTGGAAGCTGTCCTCCATGCTCTGGAAGTGTCCCAGAAGGTGTCAACTCATAAAACTTACTCCCATCAAGTGGACTAGGTTTTCACAGTAATGTGCAGGGCAAGAAGTAGATCCCCTTCACTAGTCCATTTGGTGTGCATCCCCCACTACTTTTGGTCCCTTTCTCAATTAGGGTTACAAGCCACGTCCCTCTTGGTGCTTAGCTAAGCATTTTGGGCGTGGGCAGGTGTGCTGATGGTGGTCCTGGAGAAAGTGGTTGGGCATATTTTCAAAGGCTTGAATTACCGGTACCCTCTGGTGCAAGAGCTTCAGACGCTTTGGGACCTACTGTTGATGCTTGTAAAGCTGATGGGTAAACCATTGTATCCCATGGACAAGAGTGAGATGTTGCAACCTGTTGTGGAAAAACATGATTTAAAAATAGTCATACACTTGGGTATCGAAGGTAATATGACCCTGTGGGAGCACATTTTTCGGCCAGTGGACTAGCAGGGTCTAGTGGATCACAGTGTCTGCGTTGTACTGCATGGTGACACATGCTTGCCAATAGCAACTACCGGCCTCTTCACCGTCCTCAGGTTTGTGTTTCCTGCCATCAAGCACACATCAGGGAACTAAGTCACTGTATGTTTGCTGTCATCACTGTGTTGTTCTTTCTTATTTTCCAGGATGCCCAGGTCATCAAAGAAAAAGAGGGACAACCCTGACAATCTATGTCATATGTGTGCCTATGGTAAAAACAAAATTAGCACTGATGACGCATCAGCCTGCTTCTCCTGTCTTGGACCAGGTCATGGCTTAGGTTACTGGGCTGCCTGCTTCTTGGTGGACTAGCTTATTCTCTAAAAGTGGGCTCAGAAAGTGGGGTGAAAACTCCCATCTTTTGGAGGCAGGTCATACTCCATGATGTCTGAGGAGACTAAGTTGGACCATTTCCCCAGGTCCCCTCACCACTTTCCAGAGTCAGTTGAGGTATGCGACCCCCCCGCCCTCTCTGTGCTGGGGTTGTGTTGCAATCCCTGGTGGTAGAGTCAGGTGGACAGCTGGCTCCTTCTAGGAGGCAGCAAAGAACCTACCACAGTCTACTCATCCTGAGCGATTGACATCTCCGAACTCGAGGTTTAGGCTTTTGGTCTTATCCACTACAGAGGAACCTTCAGTGCCAACTGTTGGTGTTGCCTGTGTAGTTTTTCCCGTTCATGGTGATAGAAACATAGAAGTTGACAGCAAATAAGGACCACAAGGCCTATCCAGTCTGCCCATTTCTTTTTCTATCTTATAAATGTGCCATCGGCCTTTGCTCTGTCAGTGGCCTATCTATTCATACTCATCTGTATTGCTCCCTTATGCCTATCCCATGCCTGTTTGAAACCCTGCACTGTATTCATATCCACCACTTTCTTAGATAGGCCATTCCATGCATCCGCCACCCTTTCTGTGAAAAATATCTTCCTCACATTACCCCTTAATCGGCCTCCCTCTATTCTCATGGTGTGTCCTCTTGTCCTGCTATTTTTCTTGTATTGAAACATGTTAGATTCTTTCACCTTGTTAGTGCCCTTAAGGTGTTTGAATGTTTCAATCATATCACCTCTCTCCCTCCTTTGCTCTAGGGTATGCATATTGAGCTCCGTTAATCTGTCATCATATGTTTTGTGATGCAGTCCCTGCACCATTTTGGTTACCCTTCTCGGGACTGCCTCAATTTGGTTAATGTCCTTGTGAAGGTGTGGCCTCCAGTTCTGCATGCAGTACTCCAGATGGGGCCTAACCAGTGTCTTGTAAAGAGGGATTATCACCTAACTCTTCTGACTTGTGATACTCGTACTACTACACCCTAACATCCCCCTAGCCTTACCTACTGCTTTAGTGGTCTGCCTGGATGATTTCAGGTAATCAGTGATGATGATGCCCAAGTCTCTTTCTTCCCTTTTGACTGCCAGCAACTCCCTTCCCAGGTGGCTTCAGGGTTTTGCTTCCCTATGTGCATGATCTTGCATTGAACCCCAGTTGCCACTCTTCTGACCATTTTGCTAGTTTATCCAGATCTTTGCTCATTCTGACCACCCCATCTGGATCATCTACTCTGTTGCAGATCTTGGTGTCATCTGCAAACAGACAAACATTACCCTCCAGTCCATCTGCAATGTCACTGATGATGATGTTGAAAAGGACTGGCCCCAGGACTGATCCCTGAGGTACCCCACTTGTGACTTGAATCTCTTCTGACTGTATACTGTGTACTACCACTCTCTGTTTTCTGCCCATCAACCAGTTTGCCACCCAGTTGACCAACTTCTGACCCACCCCAAGCCTACCCAGTTTATTAATCAATCTTCTACGTGGAACAGTATCGAAAGCTTTGCTGAAGTCAAGGTAGGCGACATCAACTGCTCCCCCTTGGTCCACCACTCTGGTTACCCAGTCAAAGAAATCAATGAGATTAGTTTGACAGGACCTTCCTTTTGTAAACCAATGCTATCTTGGATCCTGTGCTCCTATGGATTCCAGGTGTTGCACTGTCCTTTCCTTAAGGAGTGCCTCCATAATCTTGCCCACTACTGAGGTAAGACTGACTGGTCTGTATTTTCCTGTCTCCTCCATGCTACCACTCTTGTGGAGCGGGATCACATGAGCCCTTCTCCAGTCTTCTGGGACCTCTCCTGTGCTCAGAGACTCACTAAACAGTTCTGATAATGACTTCTTGTTCCACTCTTAGCTCCTTTAGTATCCTGGGATGTATGCCATCAGGTCCCATTGCCTTGTCCACCCTGAGCTTATCGAGCTCTTTTAGGACCATTTATTTTGTGAAGGGACTAGTGCTCACCTCTCTCCCCCCTGTGTCCATGGTGCTGAGCTGTGGGCCCTGTCCTACCTTCTCATCAGTAAATACTGACCAGAAGTATCTATTTAGGATAGATGCTTTTACATGGTCGTCCTCCTCACTCACCCCCTTATCTCCTTTGATCTTAGCAATACCTCCTCTGGACTTTCTCCTTTCACTAATGTAGCTATAGAAAGTCTTGTTACCTTCTTTTACTGTCTGTGCTAGTGTTTCCTCAGTTTGGGCCTTTGTCTGCCTTACTGCCTTCCCTGCTTCTCTTAGAGAAGTTTGGTATGCCTCCCTATCTTCATCCCACCGTGTTCCCTTATATTTCCTGAAGGCCAGCCTTTTGGCTGTGACCTTTTCTGCTACTGTTTTTGAGAACCAAAGTGGTTTCCTTAAGCAATATACCCCAACAAGGTTTGGGTATACTGGTGGATTTACCACGGTTGGTGTGGTTCGGTCCCGAGGCGCAGCCGAGGGACTTAACCACACCAGAAGTGGTAAATCCACCGGTACACCCACTCCCTGGAGGGGTATATTGCTATTATACAAAGGCCTTGGGTTTTTTTTGTGGAGAGAAAAAATATTTTGAACGTCCGTTTGTTTTGAAACTTGCTGCTCATTTATTTTTTTTTTTAGTGCGGAAGTAGTGCTCTGATTTTTTGTGAGTTATGTACATGTGCTGCAGGATTGCTCCTTGCCAGCGCTACTATTATGAATGTTTTCAGCTTCTTTGCTGTTGACAAAATTAACTGCATTTTGTTTTTTTTCCTTTTCTTTGGGGTGCTTCGGTTTTTCGAAATGGTGCGGCATTTTTTTCTGAAGTTTTGAGGCTAGTGATGGAGTGTCAGATGTCGGGTTAACGACAACGTAATCTCGCCGTCCGTCCGTGTGTTTGGCAGTGGTGTGTTTGCGATAATTGGAGGGATTTGCCATGGAGTTCCTGATGCGGCTGAGTGGTGGCTGGCACCTTTTCCAGTGGGTACACTGGAGGATTTACAACGCTGAAAAGGTACCTGCCAGCCAATGAAAATGCAGGATCCTGTCCATTTTTTTTGTGCCCATTGTTCAATTCTTCTTTTGCACTTCCTTTTTTCTCTTAACACAGTGGGATGTTGCTTCAAGTATTGCATCCTTAATGCTTGCCCACTTTGTTGATGATGTTGACAGCAACACTGGCTGCACTGGATTTAGTACTGACACCTCTTGTGGTGTTTGCATCAGGCCTGCCCCATGAGGGTGCTGGTGTCAGCCCAAGTGCCATTCATCTGTGTCACATGCAACACGGAGGGAGGGTGCAGTGTGGAGCCAGACACCAGCCTCACTACTGTGGCCGGTGTCAGTACCAAAGTCGATGCTGGCAGGGGTCTTGGAACTGGGAACATTGTTGCCACCAGGATTAGTACCGTTTAAAGATTGACATCGATCCCAATGTGGTGTTTTCTCCAGGCTCCAGTCTCAGCAATGACACTGAGAGTGGAGCAGGCTTTCCAGAACGGCCTGTTCCTCAGCAGGAATTCTACACTCATTCTGGGGTCTCCCAGAAGTCCAGTGTACTGCTACCTCCTCCATCGTAGAAGTGTCATATACTGGAGTCTCTGCTTGATCCTCTCCAGGGTGAGGATGTCTCCAGAGCCTCAAGGACCTTCCTGAGGTCCAGCAGGCCAACTGCCAGTACAGATCTCTTTTAGGTAGGCTCCCCAAGGGCCTCGGGAGTGGGTAGACAGGCTGCATATGTACTTTAAGCTTCCTGGGCTTATGTGGGAGCAGCACTGCACATGGGAGAGTACCATAAATTCATGGTGCAGGGAGTCTGATAGGACACAGTTCAGGTTTCTTTCCCAGGTGCCCAACCCAGGTGGTCCCAACTCATTGTCTTCCTCAATGTTCTCCTCCAGGGATGAGTCATCGCTCCATCTGGCCTCTTCTGCTGAGTAAATACTGTACCAGTGATTTGTGGGTGCAGGCTTCAGATCTGCTAGCTTTCTCCAGTTGCGATCCAGGTGCCCTGCTGTTGCGACTCCTCAAAGTTCCCAATACTGATGCCTGTGTCATTCCTTCTTAGTCCAGAGCCATGGAGACATCCTCATTCTGTATCATGCACCCACTGGGTCAGCACCTCAACTTACTTCAAGGCTGCAGGTGCTGCAGACCTGAACAGGGACATGGCACCTTGGATGTGACTGCCCTGAAAGTCAATACTCAGTGGTGTTTGATGCACTGGGTAGGAAGGTTTTTACCTTAGTATGTTATTTACTTTGTACTTTGGCACATCAGGCGCACATGGCAGCCTTTGACCATTGAGTGTGGATGGAGATGCATACTGTGCTTGCTGCAGTGCCTGAATGTGATGTCGTTGGGCAGGCCATTGATGTTTCTATCAGAGGACTGGAGACAGCATGGTACCAGTGGAGGACCTCTTAACATGTCAGCAAGGTGGCCTCCAGGCTAGTTGAATCAGCTGTGTGTATCCTGCAGATGTCATGGCTTTGCCTGCCTTGAGTAGCACCCCTGGCCTGGTGAAAGGTGCCTAATTCACATTGCCAGGGAGATGATTTCTTGTCCTGCTGGTCAAATGGCAGTTGCCGGGGGACTAACCTGCCTGTGTGCCCCAGGAGCCACCACCTCGACCCAACCAGTCCATGGTTCATCCGGACCAGCAGGAGCCCCATCCTTCATGTTTAGCCCCCACAGATAGGGCTGAGGCTATCCTTATAGTGACAGGTTGAGCAGACTCCTCCTTCATGAAAGGACAACTTGGTAAACTAGACCCAGGAGTGGAAATCTATGGAGAAGATGGATTCTGGGAAAATAGAAAAGTGATATGCTTAGTGTAACTGGAGATATTCTAGACTGTCTTCTCCATGGAGTACCTCCCAGCCGCTGATCGTCATTGTCATCTCTGTTATGAGCCATGGCTACTTGGTAGCTCACTGTTTCCTTTTGGCACCCTGCCTTGCTGATACAGAAGTTACTTTTCTCTGTTGCTACCCTTCTGACACCCAGAGTCCCTTTTTAATGAAAAATGTAAACCAACAAAAAAAAATTGTTTTTGGAAGCTTCTAAACAGAAACAGGTGGGGGTTAACACAACCTGCAAAAAAAAAAAAAAAAGTTTGTGTATATCTCACTTTGTACCTCCCCCGCCCTGCAGTACATCCCCTTTACATGGGGTTTATCCCTAGTAGTTGCTGTGTGCAATACTGTATGCTTATGGTGTCCTGACTTCAGCATAATTCCACTTGACAGTAGCCCTATCAGTGGTACTAAGCTTTTCCTGAGCTGTTCTTAAACAGCCCAGTTGTGTCAGGTTGTTGGGTGCTTTGCTGCTGTGCTGGACTGAATCCCGTATGTCTATCCCTATTGCAAGGGGAGGGCAGCTGCAATCAACTCTACTAGCTAGCACTGTTAGTGCAACTGCTAACTGGTTTGATAGTGTTGTGCTGTACCTCCTTTTATTCGGAAAGATGCACAAAGGGCTGCAGTCCTGTAGCAGACATAATGACTGGAGACTCAGTAAGTTACAAAAGAAACTCCATGATTTACTGTGGTAACAAAAGCTGCGGCACTTAACCCTGGCACTTCAGGTCTGTAGTGGGACCCTTTGTCAGGGGTCATACCCTGTGACGAAGGATCCCGCTACAACCGAACCCCCCCCCCAGCAAGAACAGATGAAGTCGAAGGGGCAAAGAGTCTGTCTTCTTGCAAATGTCTTTAGTAGTGAAAACTTAAATGCCCTGAAATTCAATGTTTGTATTGTTATGAAATTTTAGATCTGCTAATGTTAGCTCTCCGTGTTTTGCGGAAAACTAGGAAATAGTTTTAATGTGCAAGTATGCTGCTTTGATTATGTTGTCAGAGTTGTTCATAGGATTCTAATACCTTATCATTACTGTAGGTCTCGGGGTCCCTGTAATGTCCATTCAAACCCCAGGAATCCCTCAGTACGCTTAACTAATGTAGTCAGTCTCCTGTGTTGAACTGCCCCAGAGAGATTAGAACATATGTAAATGATGGAATGCATCATTGGCTCGTGCAGCAATTTAAACTGCTGCCCCTAGGTGCTGCCGTGTTCTAAATGGCTCAGATTAATTTCTCCACCTGCCTAGTAAAGACCGTCAGAGAGCTCTCCTTAGCATCTGACTGAATTTCTTATTTTCCGTGGGAAAACTAGTATTTTTAGTATTTTCGGTAAACACTGCCCCTAGTGTCTTTTTACAGGTTAGTTAGTTTAGTATTATTAAATTTTACATTTTTTTTTGGTTCCTCAGCGGTTCCAGGAAACCGAAGGGAACCACCTCCTCAGCTGGTTTTACCATGCTTTCTCTTACTATTTTAATCTCTTTTAAGCTATATGCTCTGGTCTTTTGTAAATATGAACACATTTGGGCATTGAAACTGATTGACTGTGGGATAAGTGATATAGAAAATGCAAGACGAAAAAGATCAGTCGTCTTTCCTGTTTGGCCTCTGCCATTATGGCAGTTGCATTAATTAATTTGTTTTATGGAAAAAAAAACTGTTTTGCTACGGTGGCTGCATTCAATTGTTTTTTTATAGGCCTTGGCATTGAAAAGAGGAAAACTGCCAGTGGTGGAAACATCTGGAAACCCAGGGTGCAAAATGTCTCCTTGCTCCTCTCAAATACTTAATAGGGAGCCAGTTCCAAAGATATTTGCGAGTCTGTATTTTTTTATATGCCCCTGTATTCCTCAGTCATCCTCATATTTTTTTATTTAGTTTTTTTTCTGCACCAGGATAGCTTCAGTTGCTAATTTCCACCAGGCTTTGGGGCAGGGAGCAGGAGCAATAAGTGTAAAGTCTGTTGCATAAAAATGATAACACTTTAACTTAATGTGTGCCCTTCTTGCTTTATGGTCCTGCACCAACTGAAGTAACTTCCGTGGTCTGCGTATTTACGTCCCGTTATTTGCAAAACAACAGTCATAGCTCCTAATCATCTCACTTCCAGGGTAGACACGCCAGGCTTACCCATTCATCTAATAGTTGTGGTCCTCTATGTCTTTGATCAGTTTAGTCACTCACTGTTGCACCCTTTCAGTCATTGCAGTATATCCTTTGTGTAGTGTGGTGGACAAAATTGTATGTAGTAGTCTAAATGTTGCATCACTAGAGGTCCGCATAATGGTGGATAACTCTTCACTGTCCTACTAGCTGTTCTCCTTTTTTTGACACCCAGCCTAACAGGGCACTGTATTTTTGTTATAGCCACAGCCAGTTTGGGAAGACTTCCTCGATCGTCCGAGATTGGAGGATCAGACAACAAGGGGTACTCCGTTTATTTCCAGACAGAGTCCCATTCAGAACAAGCCTCTTCAGCGGCCCAGTAAGTAAAGAATTTAAACATAGAAACATAGACGGTGTCAGCAGAAAGGGGCCAGTAGGCCCATCTAGTCTGCCCTGTTTTCCCTACCTAATACCATATCCTAGACTCTGTTTGGTCACATGTGTCCCTCCCTCCTTCCTCACCTCTGTTCATTATACCCGTGTGCCTATCCCGATTCCCACACTTGCTTGAAGCACCACACTGCCGTTGCCTCACCTCCTTCTCTGGCAGGCTGTTCCAGGTACCCACCACTCTTTTCATGAAGAAGAATTTCCACACATTCCTCTTAACCCCCAGCTTCATGGCATGCCTCCATGTTCTGATGCTCCTCCTCCTCCTATTAAAGAGACTCCCCTCCTGCACCTTGTTCACCCCAGTGAGGTACTTATAGGTTTAAATATGTCCCCTCTCATTCTCCTCTCTAAGGAGTACACGTTGAGTTCCCATAGCCTCTCCTCATGTGGTTTCTCATGCAACCACCACATCATTTGAGTAGCCCTCCTTTGGACTGCTTTCACCCCGTTGATGTCCTTGCGGAGATGCGGCCTCTAGAACTGGACACAGTACTCCAGGTGGTGTCTCACAAGTGAGAGATACAGGGGCAACACCACCTCTTTTCCCCTGCTAGAGATCCTCCTCCTCCATATGCACCCCAGCATCCTGATCACCTAACCTGCTGCCTTGTTGCACTTCCCTGCCATCTTGAGATCATCAGATTTGATCACCCCAAGGTGCCTTTCTTGCTTGGTAACTTTAAGTAACCCCACCCCCAATCTTTACACAGTCCCTGGACTTCCCCACCCCAGATGCATGATTGCACTTTTTGGCATTGAATCCCAGCTGCCCCACCCTATACCACTCTTTTAGTTTCCTCAGATCTCTTTGCATTTTCTCAACCCCCTCCTAGGTGCCCACCTTCTTGCAGATTTTTGTGTCATCCTCAGAGAGACACTTCTTCCCCTTCCTCTGCAGTATTACTTTCAAAGACGTTGAAGAGAGGAGGGCCAGTACCGATCCCTGTGACTGCCATTTACCACCACCTTCTGCCTCCTGTCTTTCAACCAGTTTGATACCCAGCACATCACCTTCTCCCCCACTCCAAGTTACTAAGTTTCTTTATCAGCCTCCTGTGTGGAACCGTGTCAAAGGACTTACTGAAGTCTAGATAGGCTACATCCACTTCCCTCTTGTGATCTACCTCCCTCATTACTCAGCCAAAGAAATCTATGAGATTTGTTTGACGTGACCTCTCCCCTGAAGCTGTGCTGCCAGTGGTCCTACAGCTCATGTGTCTCCAGATACTCGATCAGTCTCTCCTTCAACAGAGACTCCATTAACTTCCCTACCACAGAAATGAGAGTGACTTATCTGTAATTACTGGCCTCATCCTTGCTGCTGCTCTTGTGCAGAGGGACCACATCAGCCCTTCTCCATTCCTCTGGAATTACCACCCCATATCCAGTGAGGTGCTAAATAGTTATGCCAGAGGTGCAGCTAATAGCATGCTCAGTTCCTTAAGTACCCTTGGGTGAATCCCATCTGGCCCCATCACCTCGTTTTGTAAGGGCTTCCAACCCCCAACAGACCCTCTCTTCTGCAAATGGACTTGTGTCCACTTCTCCCTCCCCACAATGTCTGTTAATGCATAACAGTCAGACCCCCTTTCCACTGTGAAGATCAAGCAGAAATATTAATTTAAATATCTTCCTCTGCACACACACGCACCCCCGTCCCCTGATCTTCACTGTACGACCCCTTGCCTTCCTGTTTTCACTCACGTACCTGAAGAAAATCTTATCCCCATTTTTGACCTCCAGGGTAATCCTTTCCTCATTTTGAGCCTTTGCTACCCTTACCCTCCTTCATGCCTCCATTTGTTTCACTAGATATACCTGCCTATCTGCCTCCATTTGGGTTTCTTTGTGTTTCCTGAAAGCTGTTTTTTTTTTTCTCCTTTACTGCCTTAGCCACCTTTCTTTAAGAACCACAGTGGCCTCTTTCTGCTGTTATCCTTGCTTAATACCTTGATACAGCTTGCCATTTCCCTAGTTATTCCCTCCTTGTATTCTTTTCCATTATATCTCCACCCCCATGCTATCCCCCCCTTCAACGTATTTCTTGAGGTAGTCTATTATTACTTTGAAATCAACTCTCCTGAAGTCCAGGACCCTCATTCTAGTGTGTTTTTCCTCCTGTCCAATCCATATGTCAAACCACACTATACAATGAGAGTTTGAAGTCAGGGTGCCACCTACTTTGACATCTGTAATACTGTCCCTCTTCATAAGCATCAGATCCAGCACTGCCCTGTTCCTAGAGGGATCTATAACCAGCTGCTTGGGAAATGACCCTTGCAGGAGTCTAGGATGACCCTGCTCCTAGTTGTAGCTGCGGCCTGTATGTTCCAGTCCACATCCAGTAGATTAAAGTCACCCATAGTTATTACTTCCCCTTTGTTTGCCATTTTGCCTAAGGCCTCCCTTAAACCCTGTCCATATCTTCCCCCATGCTGGTGACCTATACACTACCCTTACGTGTCTGAAGACCCCTGACCCCATCTCCAAGCTTACTCAAAGAACCACCAGCCCACCTTCCCCACTGTGACCTTGTGTTTCTGTGACCTTAATACCTTCCTTAATGTATACAACCACTCCCACCCCTTTCTTCCTGTTCTTTCCTTTCTAATCATGTTTTACCCCAATATGGCCACTTCCCTGTTGTGGTTGTTGGTGTACCATGACTCTAATTCACACATTACAAGACATGTGATTATTAATCAGCTATCGCTGATTAGTGAGTTGGCATTAATTATGAGAACAGAGGAAGAGGAACTGCTAGATGAGAAATGACCAAGGGCTTTTATCTTTCTGAGATACCGAATAACTGTCAAAAAATACACTCAGTTCAGTTTTCTTTAGAAAATAGTCATTAAATTTAAATGGGTGCAGTTGACTATTAAGTTACCTGCTGTGGAATTCTTAAAGGAATGTGTTGATTAAAAATAGGATCTGCTTGTTTGCCTTAGCTAGTACTGTTGGTGTAACTGGGCTGCTAATGTAAAGGGAAAAGTAAACTACGTTAAATACCTTTAAGCATCCTCCTTTGTCTTCATTATTATTGTATCCACTTTGGTTGATTTTTTTTCAGAAGAAATAATTTGTATTATGTTTTTTTTCTTTTAATAAAGGTTTTCTCCTGTTGGTAGACGAGCGACTCTTCAGCCCTGTCCCCATGTCCTATGGCCGACTCCCACTTCTCCTGAATCTGGGGGTACTTATCCCCCATCTATTCTCCCTGCGGTATTGTCAGGAGGGGGTTGGCTGTTCCCCCGGCACCCAGTTTGGATAGCAGAGCGGGCCCCAGGGAGACAGGCAGGACTTCACATGGCCTGTCCTCCCATTTCTCCTTTCTCTATCCTGTCCACTGCTACAGCGCCAGTATGTCTGCATGGAGGTGCACACGTCCTGCACAGCTGCAACCCCTCCCTTCAATTCTTTCAAGCCTGCACTACCAGCGGCTCTCCACTTGGTGGCAGTCATGGACCAAGATGGCTGTCCACCCCTCCTTGAGCGAGGAGAGCAATTCCTGGGATGCTTAATCATCTCCCACCTCACCCCGGTGACTCATGCTTATTCCTGAACATAGGTCACCGGCGTGGTAGGAGGTAAGGTATTCAGTGTCTTAGCCCTACATGCCACCGGACCAACCTGCATTGCATTTTCTATTGCCACTGAATCTGCCTTGTATTTCTAACAACGTGAGTCCAGTAGTGATGCCATATAAAACACTGTATCCTCCTCCATGCTTAGATGGTGCTTCTAAGAGTAGAATGGTGCTGTTGAATCAGAACACCATTCAAATATTTCTGTGTGCAGATGCTCCCTTTGGTATTTAATGTCCTATGTTTTCTCTGCCAAATAGAACAGCCACCTTGGAGCCCTCTCCAAGTCTATCGGCTGTGTCTTTTAATCATTTAATTTTTCTAAAAAACTGCTGTTGTTTTTCCTATGTTTTACTTCTCAATGTTTGGGTTAGAGAACTTATTTTTTGTCTAACTTTCATATTTTAGCATTATTTCCTGATTGGTTCCCTGGAACTGAAGAATAGTCTAACTTTGTGGTTCCTACTTTAATGGAGTAAGCATAAAAATAACCACTTATATTACATTTTGTATTTAGCAGTTTACCAATTTGTTATTTAAGGAACCAAAAGTATTTTTTTCAGACTGTATTCAGTCTATTGGTATGACCAAAAAGCCTTAGAAAAGGACATGGCTTACAGAATTTAAAAATTGTGTATCTTGACACAAGATCTTAGCGAAGGCAGACTGCCACAGTCTGTGTTTTGATTGTTTAGGCCCGACCACGGCTATTTAAACTGAGATTTATATAAATGTTTTTGCCCTAAAACACAAAAGAAAAGGGCAAAACTCAGAGTTACAGTCTGCTGCTGAGTTACCTAACAACTTTCCTAAAAGAACAAATATTTTGTCAATGCCAGATGTTCGCCACTTGCATTGCTGTTGTACCACATCTTGCTTGTACACATTTTTACCATATATTTACCAAGGACAGACCAGAAGAGAAGCAGTATGTTTTTCAGGGGTGTCCTCCTTTTACACATTTTTAGATTGTATTTACCCAAGATAGGCCAGCTGAGAGGCAATATCTAATTTTCAGTGGGCTCACATTTTGATCCCAAATTTCCAACGGTCTTTTTATGACCTGATGTTATGAGCAAGACTGGTTGAATTATTTTAAATGCATTCGAAAGGTGATTTTGCAGTGTGATTGCAAAAACAAGTTTTGGAGGGGATTTGAAAAATGATACCTGTCTTGTTCAGGAGGTGAGGTAAAATAAGGGATTTGTTGAACATTAAGGGCCAAAATCTGCAAAAATAAAGTTATGAGTAAGCTAGAAAAATTCAGTGTTTCTTCATAACTTAGTTTTTCACATTTGATCCCAGATTCTCAACATAGTCTTTTTTTTTTTTTTTTTTCGCCTCCTTCTTCCTGGCTGCCCACTCCTTCAGGTCTCCATTGCCCCTCCCGACTGCCTGCCCCAACTCCCACACCGGCTAACAACCTCATATGGCGGTCCCCCCAGGTAACCCGGCATATCCCTTCACCGGACGGGTCCCCCTCCTCCGAGGGGGAAGGCAACAGCGGGGGCAACCAGCGCTACTTCATTGGGCCGGGGTACCGCTGAGGTGTGTCAGTTGTGGGATCGGCGGCAGCAGAGGACAGAGAGACCGTCATCTGGCCAGCCAGGAAGCGTTCTTGTTTTTTTTTCTGTGGGAGTGACGTCCTGATGTCAAGACGTACGCCGACGTCTGTCACTCCCCTTGAACATCAAGCTCGGCTGTCACTGCTATGCTCCCAGCCTCTGCCAGGAGCCAGCATGCGCCGGTGTGCATCCCCACCCTCCCCCCGGAGAAGGAGAGCTGTCCCCGGATGCTCCATCCTTCTCCCCCCCGGCTGGTCCTCCGGCTACCCGAGTCCGTTCCCGAACCCTGGTCACCGGCGTCGCAGATGGAAATCCAATCGCTGCACCAATGGGCCGACCTAACATAGTCTTTTTATAAGACAAAGAACCTCAATGCTACAACACTGAGGCAAGGGTTAAGCAGGAATGCATGGTGCCAAAAGGCTTCTCTCACAATCTGTAAAGGGTGCAAACAGAAGACACAGACATGTGTTTTGCTCTATCCAGGACTCATCAGTGTGTCTTGTCTGTATCACGCCCCAGGGGAAATGAACCTGACCTAAGTTAGTCTTATGGGTTTAGGTCATGGTGAGCCCCCCCCCCCAAAAAAAAAGAAAAACAAGCTAAAAGAAAGCACTGAGGGAAGGTTACCCCAAAGGACATTGGCAACACAGCCAAGTTTCAAAGAAATACAGAATCACACATACCCCCACCCATAATGCAAAGCATCATGGGATGTATATGTAAATCACCGTGACATTTTAGGCTGGTTTAGCTTTAAGCAGGAATGCATGGTGCCAAAGGGCCTCTCACACAATCTGTAAAGGGTGCAAACAGAAGACACAGACACATGTTTCGTCCTACCCGGGACTCATCAGTGTGCCTCGTATGTATCACACCCAAATTCCCTGGTTCCCAGGTTCATTTCCCCTGGGGTGTGATACAGACAAAGCACACTGATTAGTCCGGGGTAGGATGAAACACATGTTTGTGTCTTCTGTTTGCACCCTTTAAAGATTGTGTGAGAGGCCCTTTGGCACCATGCATTTCTGCTTAAAGCTGAACCAGCCTAAAATGTCACGGTGATTTGCATATTCTGTAGAACTGATTATAATTGTGCTCAGTTTATTTTCGCTATATTCGCTCTTTGAGGAAATCAGCTAATTTAAATGGATCACTATTATAATCGGACTAATACTAACTGCCCAGTACCGCCGATAAGCTAATTCAATCAGAAGTGAATATGCCTGTGCAGTAGCATCAGTGAAATCTGGCGACCGCTAATTCAATCAGTTCTACAGTACATCCCATGATGCTTTGAATTATGGGGTCATGTGTGATTTTGCATTTCTTTGAAACTTGCTTTGTTTCCAATGCCCTTTGGGGAAGTAACCCTTGGCTTAGTGCTTTGGCGCTGAGGTTCTTTGTCTTTTAGCTTGTTTATTGTTTTGGGGGGCTCACCGTGACCCAAACCCATAAGACCAACTTAGGGCAGGTTCATTTCCCCTTGGGTGTGATACAGACAAGGCACACTGGTGAGTCGGATAGGATGAAACACGTGTCTGTGTCTTTTGTTTGCACCCTTTACAGATTGTGTGAGAGGCCCTTTGGCACCATGTATTCCTGCTTAAAGCTGAATCAACCTAAAAGTTCATGGTGATTTGCATTATGGGGGTATGTGTGATTTTGTATTTCTTTGAAATTTGGCTTTGTTGCAGCCCTCGCCTTAGTGCTTTTATGCTGAGGTTCTTTGTCTTTTAGCATGTTTTTTTTTTTTTTTTTTGAGGGCTCACCATGACCCAAACCTGTAAGACCAACTTAGGGCAGGTTCATTTCCCCTTGGGTGTAATACAGATGAGGCACACTGATGAGTCCTAGGTAGGACAAAACACATGTCTGTGTCTTCTGTTTGCACCCTTTACAGATTGTGTGAGAGGCCCTTTGACACCATGCATTCCTGTTTAAAGTTGAACCAGCCTAACATTTCATGGTGATTTGCATATCCATCACATGATGTTTTGCATTATGGGGGTATGTGTGATTTTGTATAGTCTTTTTATGACCACTCCTTGTGAACATGAAGAAGAAGAAGAATCAGTATTTATATAGCACTTTTTATACACAGTGTATCCCAAAGCACTTTACAAGCGGTGCTAGACTGGTAGTGAAGTGACTGAATGTGTAGTGGCGGCTGTATCGCACATCAGCACCTACACACAGCCTGGACAATTGCATGAACCAGTTTTATGAGAAGGGGAATGTTGGCCAGGACACTGGGAATGTCCCCTATCCTTTGCGAAGAATGCCCTGGGTTCTTTTACTTCCACCTGGACACCCACCAATACAGCACCAGGATGGGTAGAAGGGACCTCGGTTTAACATCACATGCGAAGGATAGCACACCCCAGCAGTACAGCACCCCCTAATACTGCACTTGGATGTCAGCTTTCTAGGTACGAGTCCAATACCGGTGTGGGACGAGAACCCACGACCTTATGGTCCAGAGGTGGATGTGCTACCAACTGAGCCACGCTGGTTTCAGGTGTCATTTATGAAATAGTGGCTGAAACGTCATTTCACGCCACAAGAGTAAAAACACATTTTGGCCAGGATTTGAAAAATGACAACTCTCCTGTTCATGAGGTGGTGTGAAAAAATGGCTGTGTTGAAAATTTGAGGTCAAAATATTGGAAATCACCAAAGTTATGAGCTTGCATTGAAAAATTCCAGTGTACACTCATAACTTTTTTGTTTTGTAATATTTTACCCCGAATTTTCAACGTAACCTTCTTATGACTCCATCTTATGAACAGGACAGAGAAACTGGTCAAATCCTGAACGAATAGTGATTTCGTGCCACAAGTGCGAAAACACATTTTGTCCAGGATTTGAGAAATGACAGCTGTCACAGTGATGAGGTGGTGTGAAAAAAGGCTATGTTGAAAATTTCGGTTCAGAATATTTAAAATGATCAATATTACAAGTGTGCACTGAAGCTCATAACTTTGTTGTTTTGTTGTATTTTACCCCAAATTTTCAACATAGCATTCTTATTACCCCCACCTCATGAAGAAGGGCAGTGGAAATTTTCAGATCCTGCCCTAAAGGTGATTTCGTGCAACAAGTGTGAAAACACATTTTGTCCAGGAATTGAAAAATGACAGCTGTCACATTCATGAGGTGGTGTGAAAAAAAACCTATGCTGAAAATTTAGGGTAAAATATTGAAAATTACCAACGTTGCTAGCGTGCACTGAAAAATGTCAGTGTGTGCTTGTAACTTTGTTGTTTTGTAATATTTTACTCCAGATTTTCAATATAGCCTTCTTATGACCCCATGTAGCCTTCTTATGACCCCATCTCTTGAACAAGGGCAGAGAAACTTTTCAGATCCTGCCCTAAAGGTAATCAGGTGATTTTGTGCCACAAGTGTGAAAACACATTTTGTCTAGGATTAGAAAAATGACAGCTGTCACATTTATGAGGTTCTGTGAAAAAATGGCTGTGTTGAAAATGTGGGGTGAAAATATTGAAAATTGCCAAAGTTACGAGTGTGCATTGAAACATTTCAGTGCACGCTCATAACTTTGTTTTTAAATATTTTTACCAAAATTTTCAATGTAGCCTTCTTATGTCCCCACCTCAAGAACAATGGTGAAGAAAATTTTCAAATCCTGTCCAAAAGATGATTTCATGCAGCGACCATGAAATCACCTTTTAGGACAAAGTTACATAATTTCATCACCGTTGTTCAAGAGGTGGGGTTTCAAAAAGGCCATGTTGAAATTTCAGGGAAAAAATATTCAAAAATGACAGTTATGAGGACAAGTGCAAAACCCCTTGAATTACATTGACCCGCTTACCTAATTTCTTCAGTTCCTAGTCAGTCCAGTGTTGAAGAGTGACGATATGTCTCTGGTTCAGAGAGAATTATGACCTTGGACCCCCACAGTAGGTAAGATATGGGTGGGGGAGTGTGGTGCGGTGGGCGCTGAGTGGGAGAGTCAGATGGGGAGAAGGTAATGGTGCCAGGGGCAACAAACATCGATGGACAGTTTTGTTTTTTACAGGGTGTATACAAATTAAAAAGTCTACGAGGGATGGTTTTCCTTACTTCAGGACAGGTACTGACACTGGAGATTGGGCAACCCAGTGTTGTTGTATGTTTGGTGGCACCAGGGGTGTGCTCCCTGGTGTCACACAGTGAAAACGGGTGGGGTGGAGGAGGGTAGTAGTCGGCACCAGGGATTCGGCACCCCTTTATCGGAAAATTAAGAAGGAAGTTGAGGGACTTTTTTTTTTTTTTATTTCAGGTTATGTTGGGGTGGGGGGCACAGCAGGCTGATCAGCTCTGCCTGCTAGGTGGCATTATGCAGATCAGTGGATACAGCTGACCTATAATTGGGCTAGCTCTTTCCTTTGAACTACACAAAGTTTCCACCAGCAAGACCAGAACAGTGTCATGATCAGTCTGGCTGATATTGGTGTGACACTGACGAGCCCCCTTACAGACTGTCCTGCACTGGACCGACAGTAACACACCTCTGAATACCCACTGTCATACCAAAATGTTCACTTTGTGCGCAAGAGCAATTGCAAACATAAAAATGGAGGGAAGTACCTTAGATGGCGGAAAGCACGCATCTTTCAAGTACCTCTCCTCAGAGCAAATTAAAGGTAATGAAAAAGCAGCAGTCTCTGATTAAACAGACAGATAAAACTGTCAAGCCATCATCCAGCTCAGAAAAAGAGCACATGGTGTCCAGTAGGGAAACTGATGTTAAGGATGGCAAAAAAAAGGAAAAAGCTACAGATGCTTTGGTGCCATCCAGGGGGTCAAATTTGGCACTGGCCTATTAGCCAAATGCTGATAAATTTTGTGTTAGGCTAGTAAGATTTTCATTTAACTAACCCTGCAGGCTTGTACTTGAGAAGGTAGCATTTCAGTAAGTACATCAGCTGGGCTACTGGAAGAGACTGGCTAATGGATTTTCCCAGTCACTAGCCCTGCTGGCTAGTAGCTGTAAACTTTAATTTCAACCCCTGCTATTAACACCAGCCAAGAAAAAACCAAAAGAAAAGCATCTGCCTGTACCTCCCCACAGAAGGGACCAGGAGTCAGCAGTAGAACATAGAGCAATGCTCTCAGCAGAGGACATTACAGAAATGTGGCAATTATATCATGCTTTTTAGGCCATGGGAAACCTTGCTATTATTCCTGCCCCTTCTCCAGACTTGGGTGTTCTTTAAACCTGTGCTGTTCTCCCCAGACTCAAGTATTCTTTGAACCTGTGCTGTCCTGCCCAGACTCGAGTATTCTTTGAACCTCTGCTTAAGGAGGAGGAGGATGGGGAACCAGTTGAACCTGACGTATGCCCTGAACTGGATTTTGGTTCCCCATCAAGAGCGGAGGAGGATTTTTCCTTGTTTATTTATTTGAACAAGTCGGATTTACAACCTTTGAGTCAGGGACTCATTTACAAAGGCACCTCGTCGCAGGGAGGGCAAGACAATAGAACATTGTGCAGATACAACATTACAGGTGCAGACATTGAACACAGAATATACTAAGTTACATGTTGGTATAAAATACAGACTTACAATTAAGGATATACAATTTCTCTAGAGTTGCAGTGGAATACATCCTTGTATAAACCTAAGGGGGTAGGTAAAAGGGTAGGGGGAAGATGGATCGGCAGTCCAGGGGACCTTGTCGAGATTAGGGGCCAGGCTGGGAAAGGTCCTGCAGTAGGATTGGGAGGGCAAGGTTAGTTGCACCTACAGCAGCAGACATTAAAGAGATGGTTCTGGAGAGCGGTTTTGAAGGAACCAAGTTTGGCAATGTTGGTGATGCAGGTAGGGAGGGAGTTGAACCAGGAGGGGGCTCGATAAAAGTAGGACCTCTGGGCGAGGAAGGTCTTGGTTCTGGGCACTTTGAAGGTGGCTTTAACAGAGCTGCGGGTGGAAACGGGTGAGGATAACTGTGGTAGGGAGGCAGAGACTCCTGGGGGGAGAGTCCGAGTAGGGATTTCTTAGCAAGAAGGCAGGTCTGATACTACAGACATTCCTCAAAGTTGAGCAGGTTGGCGGAGGAATAGAGCAGGCAGCTGTGAGTGTGGCTGGAAGCTCTGGCCAGGAGCCTACAGGCCTTATTGATGGAGAGCTGGATTTTAGAGAGGGAGGGAGGTGTTGTCATACTGGTGGAACCCCCCCCACTACAGTCCGAGGACTTGCCCCCCACCCCTGACAGTCACAGGATTGTACCACCCCCAACCCCAACAGCCGCAGGACTGTACCCTCCCCGACAGTCACAGGACTGTACCACCACCCCCTCGACAGCCACAGGACAGTATCACCCCTCTGACAGTCAGAGAATTGACACCCTTCCCCAATAGTCACAGGACTGACCACCCACCTCTGGCAGTCACAGCACTGACCTACACCCCCGAGAGTCACAACACTTTCTCACTATTCAACAGTTACAGTATTGCCCCCCGCCCCCACCTGGCAGTGACAACAATAATCACACACCCTGACAGTCACAGCCGTGATCTCTATCCTCCTATAGTACCATCACTGACCCCTACTCCCAGTGGTCACAGCAGTACACCCCACCCTCCATCTTAAAGCAGATAGGACTGACCCCATACAATTACAGTAATGCTCCACCCGACAGTCACAGCACTGACCACCCACCACAGACAGTCCCAGTAGTGACTTAACCCCCCTGTCACAGAAGATAAATTCTTCCCTTAGAATTGTATTGGTTATACATAACAGATCAATCTGACTTCTATAAGAAATAATGTAATTTACAGGAAAATACAAATGCCACCCATCCCCAACAGTCACACGAATGTTGGTATGTTCGTATGTCTTCATAAGTGACATTGCAGAAAAACTGGAAGGGAAGGCATACTTCAAACAACATGAAGTCTTGATGTATTCTGACAATTGCAGTGATCTCCAACCTTTGAACTGCCCCAGAGAACAAAGAGTTAACTTTCCATTCAAGGCGTGGAACACTGAGCTCGAGCTCGGTTGAAGCCTCTGTCTGCTGCTGTTTGAACCCCAACCATCAGATCTTTACGAGCTATACTCACTGGGAGTTCTGTGTGGAAACTGTAAACTCACACTAGCCAACTGGCAGCTAAATTTGATAAAAGGTTTTTTTTTCAAAGCAAAAGACTCAAGTCAGGAGACCCAAAAAACAAAACACAACACACCCCCAAAATAAAGGAGGGTGAGAAAAAATGGGGCACCTCTAGGTGCCAACACTGCTCCTGCCCACCCACATCCCAAAAACCAGGTTCTGAGAGGGGAGGCGGAGGGGGGGTGAAGTCAGAATACATCAAGACTCCATTAGAAGAAACAACATTACTAGGGTGAGTAATTTTTTCTTCAAACAACATGAAGTCTTAACGTATTCTGACAGTGTATCACTGTATCACAGTGCAGGAAAGGGATCTTGAGTTTATTATAAATGAGGACCTCAGAGTGGCAGAGCAGTGTGACAAAGCAGTGGGTAGGGATAGTGGGATGTTGGGGTGAATAGGGAGGGGTATCTCCGGCAGGAGGTGGTAGGTAGTGTTTCCACTGTATCGCTCACAGGTGAGACACTACCTGGAGTATTATGTCTGGTTCTGGAGGTTGCACCTCGGAAAGGACATCGACAGGGTTGAAGCTGTACAGAAGAGGGCAACAAAATAGTGCAGGGGTTGCATGAGAAGTACTATGAGTAGAGACTGAAGGACAGCAACACATGCACCCTGGAAAAGAGAGAGAGTGGAGATATGTTAAAGATTTGCAAGTACCTCACGCGGTGAGCAGGGTGTAGGATGGCAGTCTCTTACAAATGAGAAAGAACAAAAACAGGGGTCATGCAATCAAGCTGAGGTGGGTAGAGGTTAACAGGGATGTGAGGAAGTGCTTTATAAATTATGGAGTGGTAGCCGCCAGGAGCAGACTACCTGCAGAAGTGGTGGAAGCAAATACAGTGGGGGGGCTTCAAGCATGCTTTGAAGAGACATGGGGTATATCAGTAAATAGAGAGGGTGGGGGAGGCTGCTGGAGACCAGTTAGAGTCTGCAGAGACAGATTAGGCAGGGAGGATCTGGGCTGACTGGTTGAGCTAAGCTGTCCTTTTGGCCAACAAATTCTATGTTTCCGTAACATCCAATTTAAAAAAAAATATATTGCTTTAGTAACTCTGAACCCTGTCAGAATATATTTTAAATTCAAAATTTTACACAAGAGCAATAGCATAGTTTGATTCCTTTTATTGGACCAGCATATGTCATGTACAAAAAAAAGGTCCAGTAGACAAACATTCAGAACCACACGTCCCTTCATCATAAGAAGACCCATGTTACCCCAAAAGCTACTCTTAACATCTTTTTTTCAATATATATGGTTACTTATTCAGGGCATCGAACTGTCTGGGGACTCCAGTGTTTTCTTGGACCAACATGACTGTACAGTTTCCTTCCTAGCCATTTAACAAAACAAACAAAAAACACACGCAATTTAGCTGTGTACACTCAAAGTACAGTATTCTTTAATTAATGCTTAATTTCAGGGATTTAGCAAATTATTACTAATGGTTTTCATTTTTTAACAGGAGAACTAATTGGGCATATATGTCCATTGAACAATAGCTTATTCCCCATGCTTGTGTGAAGAGAGTCATGGTTCTTGTGAGACATTTGGTGACGGCACAAACAGGTTAAATAATATCCCCGCTGTTCTAGACTTACTATAGAACAGTTTCATTCACAAGCCTTATGGGTCCCCAGTCTTAAAATGAACATTGTCATATGGAGGATGTTACTTTCAACATTACTCTGACCCCCAAAGACCAGGACAGGATGCTAGCAGATGGACTGTGACCAGATATTTCCCTCAGCAGGATTTGAACACATGACATCCCATAGTAAAGGAGAGGAAAGCTTTCTACTGAACTGGTAACACAAGAAAGTTTTTTTTCCCGTAACCCACAAAGGTGCTTTTGCTAATAATAGGACTGTTTGAACCTCATACAGTAGGTGCACCCTTGTGAATACAGTGATCCAATATTGAAAAGTTTCCTTACTTAAGTAAGTTATGAAACACAGCCAGGGAAGCAAAGAGAAGCAGCCCAAGGAGCCTTGTCAAGATACAGTAGAAGATAATGATGAAATCAGAATGGAGAGGGCAGTTATAACTCTAGGAGAAAAAAGAAGCATGGGAATATGCAGGGTGAAACAGAGATGGGGAGAACAAGTCCCAAATCCCACAGGGTTCTCGCACTAACGGTTCCAGAGTTATCACATATAAAAGAAATGCTCTTTTGAAAGGTCTAACTTTGGAACCATTGGGCTAGAAATGTCACTTTGCTTGTAGTCCCTTTTAGGCGCACAGTTAATGCTGTTGTGTAACCTAATACACTATGAGGGATGTTAATGTTTGTATGTATGCCACGTTGATGTACTTTTAATGAAATGCTTAATAGAATTACAATTTCCAAAAAAAAAGAATTTTCACCAAAAGAAAAAAAAAAGAAAAGGAATGTCACTCTTTCTGAATGAAACCTTGGAGTCTAGTCATGAAGAAATAGTGTCATTATTATATCACTATTCCATAGTAGTAATTATATTACTGATATGGAAACAGCTATTTTTTCTAGCTATATTGAGATATATGTTTAAAAGCAGCAGTGCAACTAACACTGTATTTATAATTAGGATATATTCTGACCTTTACTCTGATTAAGCAGTTCACGAGACTCCCAATTTGTGTGAAGCGCAAGTCTATAATACACATAAGTTCGTTTTTTGCTAAAATTCACTTTTAATTTGCACATAAAAATGTTGCCCTCCATATTTGTTTTCGTTCCGAGTTTACCCATAATGCACATGTGCTCATTTGTTGGGGTCCTTACGTGCACAGCCCTTAGCATTCCGCATGAAAAGGGAAAGTTCATAACAACTTAGGTCCACCTCGTAAATGAGCTTGCTTAACGGGGTCCGCCTACTTAAATAAAAATTTTGATTGCTTGAGCTTTCTTTCGAGTGCAGTGAAGCAGTTTGACTTCACAATACAGCCTCAATACATCAAACCGTATATATGAATGTATTTGTTTTGTGACTTCAGTCATATATTAAAGTATGTAAGTAAGTTGGGGGAATTTTTTAAACAAGTAAAATACTGGCAATTCAGAAAAGCTAATGTCTTACAATGTCTAGGGCACAACACATACATATATATATGTGCAGGGATGAAATGGAACAAATGTCATAAAAGCAGTGTGATTCGACCAATGTTTTGCCAATAAAGCCACACACTTAAGAGCACTCTTGTGACTGCACAAAAAATAAACAGTACATCAAATGATGATATGCCAGTGCAGTCCCAGATCCACAGCAGAACAGCAAAAACCAAAGTCCTGCTGCTGTCTGGAGAAATGCAGATTGCCAAACAACGCTGGAAAGAGCTTGAAGTGGGAGTGAAACAGCCCATGCTTCCAGTACGTTATTCTTGTATTTAGTGTTTGTTGACTGGGAAAAGAGGACTAGGCAATTCTTGTTATTTTCAGCCTTGTCCTGGGGGAGGGGGAGTATAGGTGGAAACCAGCTAACATTGAATCGGATTAAACTGTTTTCAGTGTGGATCGAGCAATCTGTGTTTTTGCAGCAGCAGGAGGACTTTGGTTTTTGGTGTTCTCGTGGATCTCTCTTGGATTACTGGGCCATTTCTTGGATTTATTTCTAAAAACCTGACTTTATCCTGACACTCTAGAGCTATGTTCTGCATGAACTTGTTAAACCTCTCAACCTGTCTGCTATTCCGAACTGCTACTGAAGGACTTTTAAGTGTTTACCATGTTTACCCTTGCTAGATTAGCTGGAACCCTGTGTATCTACATAGATAATGTAAGTACTGTGTTAACATATTATTGCATTCACTTGTGCTTGCGCAAGGAATGTCTTGGGACTATACGACATTTGAGAGGTGTGTCACTGCCGAGCCAGTTACAGCTGAAGCTGCAATGGGCTTGGCAGTGTACACCAGTGACAAGGCGCTCTGGTCGTGACAGTAGTTATGTTTTGCTGATGCGGCGTGTCCTCTACTTGAAAGAAATGAATCACTCGAATGAGAAAGCACTTCATTTCTCTCTGTAGCTGTAACTCTGGCCATGTGCATTAGAGTGCCCACTAATGTGCATGGCCAGAGTTATGGCTGCTGTACTCTCTTTCCCTGTCCTCACTCCTCTGACTCCCCTCCCAAAGGCTTCAACATTAGCTGCGGTGTGGCTTTCTCTCCCAGTCCTCGCTTCTCTGACCCCCAAATGCTTCAAACATTACCCATAGTGCCTTTCTCTCCCAGTCCTTACTCTGGCCCCCCGGCCTTTGACATTAGTTGTGGTGTGGCTTTCTCTTAAAGCTGACATTGGGGTGCCCAGTCCCTGTGTCAGCAATACAAACCCCCCGCGACGCCACTGAGGGACATGGGGATCCCACTCCCAGTGTCCCAGTTATTTCCTCCCACCCCCTTGCTGTCCAGGACACTGGGGAGCCCACTACCAGTGTCCCCATATCTGTACCCCCAGTAGTCCAGGACACTGGGGAGCCCACTGCCAGTGTCCCCATGTCTGTACCCCCCCAATAGTCTGGGACACTGGGGAGCCCACTACCAGTTTCCCATATCTGTAGCTCTCCAGTAGACCAGGACACTGGGGAGCCCACTCCCAGTGTCCCTACATCTATATTCCCCCCCCAATAGTCTGGGACACTGGGGAGCCCACTCCCAGTGTCCTTATATCTATATCACCCCCAGTAGTCCGGGTCACTGGGGAGCGCACTCCTAGAGCCCACTCCCAGTGTCCGCATATCTGTACCCCCCCAATAGTCCAGGACACTGGGGAGCCCATTCCCAGTGTCCCTATATCTATATCCCCCCCAGTAGTCCGGGACACTGGGGAGCCCACTCCCAGTGCCCCCAAAATCATTTAGAAATGTACCTGTAAAAGAAAATGGTTCCTCTACATCTTTTTTACCTGAAAAAAAAGCGGTGCCTCATCATCTCCCCATCCCCTCCCATCCCGACCCTCCTTCTGCACACCCACCTCCCCTTACCCCCCCTTACCCCATACTTACCTCCAGGGTTTGTGAGTGTCATCTTCTGTGGACCAGGACTCATCTGCACTCTTCAAAGCCGAATTACGAACTGAAGAATCAAGGTAAGGGCCATATAATGGCTGTCAATGGCGTTTTGAACTTATGTTGATATCGTGGCCATTTTTAGGAATTTTTGCCCCAAATTTTCAACATGGGGTTCTTGGGACCCCACCGCGTGAACACTGGCTCTGTAATTTTGTTACTTCGTCCCGAAAGGTGATTTTGTGGTCACTGTGCGGAATCATCTTTCGGGACCGATTAACAAAACAATATTGCCAGTGTTCTTGAGGTGGGGCACCAAAAAGCCCATGTGGAAAATATGGTGAAAAATTTCCAAAAAATGGCCGTGTTACAAGTGTGCATTACGCAGTTTCTACGCAGGTGCATAACTTTACCAATGTTTAATATTTTTACTCCAAATTTTCAACATACACATTGTATCATACCACCTCATGGACAGTATAGCTGTCATTTTTTATATCCTGCCCAAAATGTGTTTTTGCACCTCTGGTGCAGAACTGCTGATCATTGTATGAAATCACCTTTCAGAACTGATTAAGGAAAACGACAGTGCCAGTGTTTATGGGGGTACCAGAAAGCCCATGTTGAAAGTTTTGTGGAAAAATTCCTAAAAATGGCCATGTTATGTAGGTTCATTGACATTTTCCTACACATGCACGTAACTACCTCATGAACAGTACAACTGTCATTCTTCACATCTTGCCTGAAATGTGTTTTCACACCTGTGGTGTGGAAGGACGCAGTCGCTGCACAAAATCACTTTTTGGGATTGAGTAATGAAATGATAGTGCCACTGTTCATGAGGTGGGGTCCCCAAAACCCATGTTGAAAATTTGGGTGAAAATGCCAACAATCGCCTTGGTATGTTAGGGTTTCCACATAATGCCCCCATGAGAGACTGATAGGTGTCGGGGTGTGCATTAGGGTCATCGGTCAATGTCACACCATTCCATCCCCACCCTGCAGAGTGTGACAGGTGTCTGGGTGTGCCTTAGGGTCTTGGGCCCTAACGTTCACCCCATTCTCCTATACTGCACCCATCTCAGCTTATTTCCTTATGGAATGGGGTGAGCATTAGGGCCGAAGACCCCAAGGCACACCACAACACCTGTCAGTGTCTGCAGGGTGGGGGTGGGGGTGGAATGGTGTGAACGTTATGGCAAACGACCCAAAGGCACACCCCTAACTCCTGTTGGTCTCTGCAGGGTGGGGGTGGGGTGTTAGGGTTGGAAACTCTTAATGCTTCATTAAGGAAGTAAATCAGGGAGGGGTGGTGGACGTCGCCTACCTAGATTTCAGCAAAGCCTTCGACACCGTACAACATAGAAGGCTGATTTACAAGATGTATAGTCTGGCCACAGGGCACAAGCTGAGAAAGTGGCTGACAGACAGGAGGCAGAGTGTGGTGGTAGTTGGCTGCAATTCGGTTAGAGGGGGGTGACCAGTAGGGTACCTCAGGGATCCTGAGACCAGTCTTGTTCAATGTCTTCATTACAGACATTGCGGAAGGGCTAGAAGGAAAGGTCTGCCTGTTTGCAGATGACACCAACATCTGTAACAGAGTGAATACTCCAGAAGGGGTGGAGAAAATGAGCGGGGACATGGGGAGGCTTGAAAAATGGTCTGAGGAGTGGCAACTTAGGTTCAATGCAAAGAAGTGCAAAATAATGCACCTGGGAAGAGGGAACCCTGGGGAGAGCTACAGGATGGGGGGAGGTGCTGAAGATCACCAAGGAAGAAAGGGATCTAGCAGGGATGTCACCAGCACAAGGAGGGAGGTAGTGATGCCTTTATAGAAAACCCTAGTCAGGACTCACACAGAGTACTGTGTGTTGTTCTGGAGGCTGCACTGTCGAAAGGACATAAACAGTCTGTACATGGTCCAGAGAAGGGCGACTTAAGATGATACATGACTTGCACCACGAAACTTATAAGGAGAGATTAAGGCACCTCAATATGTACTTGCTGGAGGAAAGCAGAGAGAGAGGGGACATGATAGAAACATTCAAGTACTTCAAGAGATAAACAAGGTGCGGGCGGGAGGTCTTCCAATATAGGAGGAGTACAAGAATGAGGGGGCATAACATGAAATTGGAAGGAGGCAGGTTAAGAAGGAATGTGAGGAAGTTTTTCTTCATGGAGAGGGTAGTGAACGCATGGAATGGTCTGCCACAGGAGGTAGTGGGAGCGAGAACTGTGGGTGGATTTAAACATGCATGGGACAGGCATAGGGGAACCATAGAGGTAAAGTAGAGGGATGGTTAGAAGCCATAATCAAGTATAGGGTTTACAGGCAGGATGGGCCTACCGGTCCTTATCTGCAGACAGTCTCTATATTTCTCTGTTTCTGTGCGTTTCCACACCCACATATATATGTGCATCTACAGGGGATTGCAGCGCAAGGTCCAATACTATTACACTATCTCAAAAAGTAAGGAAATTATTTGCAAAAAACTTCATTAGTGCATCAGTTAGGGTGAGTACCATAGTGACAAAAGGAGGGAAATGAGGCATTAGGATTGGTGCATTAACAAAGTTTTTGCAATGAATATATGCTTACATACCGTGGGCAGTACATAGGATCCAGCCCTGCCACTGGTCCCTGCTCCACTTCCTCCTCCTTCACCTCAGTCTCTGACTTTTTGTTTCAACATTCGGGGTATAAAGGAAATAAAGAGGCAACCGGGTTCAACCCCCAAACTCCACTCAGTTTATACGGGAGGTGGATTAAAAACTGAATCAACACATAAATTCACACTAGCTGGAAGAAATGGCAAGAGACAAAATCAGGGGCAATGATGGAGGATGGAAGACATCTGGAATTCGGAGAAAAAGTTTATGGGCAGGACTGGCAGCAGTTGGTGTAAGTCCTAATTAAACTCTCTGATTTTGGCAACTTAATGCCCACCGCACTCTCTCCCCAGTCCTCTGCACCCCCCCCCCGCTTCTACATTAGCCATAGTACGGCGGCTTTGCCGCCCCTCACCTCTCTCTCGCCTCCTCTGACCCGCCTCCCTTCAGGCATCTACATTAGCCACGCTGCTGCTTTACTTATTGGCATCTCTGCTGCCCTCAGCACTCCATCTCCGCAGGTCCTCCCTCCTCTAATCCCCCCCGGCTTCTGCATTAGCAAGTAGTGCGGTGACTGTTCTTATTAGCAGCTACTGGCACCCACTGCACTCTCTCTCCCTGGTCCTCGCTCCTCTGAAATCCCACCCAGGCTTCTACAGTAGCTGCGGTGCGGCTTTACTTATTAGTGGTTTCTGCCACCCGGCACACTCTCTCTCTCTCCCTGGTCCTCGCTCCTCTGACCCCCCGCCCCCCAGACTTCTACGTTAGCCTCGGTGTGAATCTACTTATTGGTGGCTCCTGCCACCCAGCGCATTCTCTCTCCCCCCGGTCCACTAAGGACAGCAGGGGTGGCTTCTCTGACTAGCAGCTCCTTCCTGCTGTCTTCTCGCTCCTTTGAAGCCAGTACCAGTACCAAACACCACTGCAAATACCTGCAAGTGAACATTCAGCATTGACAAATGCTTGTTTTTGTTGTGCTGTTTATTTTGTATGCATTCTTGTGAGTGCTCTTAAGTATGTTTCTTTGGTTGTCACATTTTTTTGCCATCATTAAAGTGTTTGAAGTATGCGGATAGCATGAAAGCGCAGAGATAACAAATAAAACAGTGCACTGTGGGAAATCAGGGGTGCATTATGGTTATCGCAGCAACTCTCAGAATGACCATAATGCCTTCTGATTACAAATGGTGATCCTGGTGAGGGTCTGTGCTGTCGGAAGGTTGCATAAGCCTGTGAAAGGAAAAAACAATATATGTTAGAACGGGGGGATCATAATCACCTGGAACAGTTGTAACATTTTTATTACAATGAATTCTCAAAAAAAAAAAAAAAAAAGTTTCACAGCAGTGCTGTTTGAAATCATGACAGAGCAAATTTTTTTTATTAATTAAATGTTATTGCTGTACATATTCCATGTATCACTAAACTTTCGTATTATCGAGATTGACAGTTTCGTGATGGTTCATTTTTTCACACTTTTTCTGAAATTTGGTATTAGTCCCCATAATTTAACTAGTATTTATGTAAGTGTAATACCCATAAACATTCATTTTATGCCTTAAATCGCATGGTGAACATTCCTGTCTCTCCCTCAGCAGTACCAGGTCATCCTCACTTTTGCAGGCCTTGTCCGTGAAAGCACCAGAAGATAATAATAAAAAAAAAAAAGACTAAGTAAGCAATCCATGTAAACAAATGGGAATATAATAATGTTTCTAAGGGCTTGGATATAGTTCAGTATGCACACACTGGCAATTTCCTGAACATGCTGATCCATTGGACATCTTCAAGCTAAGCTTCTCCCTGCTCCTGGCAGTGTATCCTCCCACTCTGACCTGTAATATCAGATTTTTCTTTCTACTGGAAAGGACAGGTCTCCTTCAGAGCTCTGCTGTGACAGCAGGACTTCGAGCTTTCAAGCACATTATTTGGTGTTTTTTTATGACTTTTCAGTCTTGTTTCAAATGTTCTCTACATCTATGGCTCTGACTTCACAGTGTGATCATTGTTGGCAAGTGGAAACCAGGGTTCAAAGTCTGTACTTGATGCCCACAGACGATGTTGGTAACGGACCCACACAACTTGTGCTTGTACTACCTTGCTGTGCAGCACGAAGTGGCGGATAGTGGCCTTTGCCAGGCAGTGTTTCCATCATCCCCTGAGGACCAGAAGATGAGACTTACCCTCAGTCGACTTTCAGAATGTGATCGACGAAAAGGCTGCAGGAAGGCTTCGGCAGGAGCCAGATCAGCTTCCCAGCTTGCAGTCATGGAAGAGGAGGCAGCGGTGGCCTCGGTGAGTTCCTCATCAGTCTTGCCGCTGCTCTTAGCCGGGGCCATTGTTAGAAGGTCCTTCTTGGATGACTTGACTCTGAGGGGGCATCTATGGTTTCCTCATGGATTCCCACATTCCATCGTCACTTGGTCAAAGAGATGACCACCAACCATGGACCAGTGTTGTTTGGGGCTTTACTCCAACTCATGTCATAATCCATGAAAGTGCCCTTAGAACCAGTTCAGAAGAGAGCTAAATACCCTTTCACTGACATCCTAGACAGGGATGAATCCCCGGGGGTTGCCTTTCCCATGGCTGAGGCCATTCGGGGACTGACCCAGGATCTTTGGCAGTGTCTAACATTCTGCCCTGCATCCTCCACCCATATGGTCTGCAAATATGTGGTCCCTACTGGGTCCATCTCAGGGCTTTCCAACCATCCTTCAGCTGAAGGGCTGGAATCAGACTCGGCCTTCCAGAAATCCAGTGGCCAGGGGGACATGGGCAGGCCTCCGGAGAAGGAGTCCAAGGAGACTGACCATGCAGCAAAAAAAGGTCTTTGCTGCTGTTTCCTTGGTTCTCTCTAAGGCCAATGATGATGGCTAGGGTTGCTCATTCCCTGCTGGCAGTTCTGGATCCGATCCTCCCTCACTTCCCTGCCAATAAGCAGTTGCTGGTGAAGTTGGTTAGAGACCAGAGTCAATTGCTAGCTAAACACAAGCTGCAGATGGCTCTGGACATGGGTTACTCCTGTGCCCATGCCATGGCCGTCTCTGTGTGTCGCAGGGCCTTGCAGTGGCTTTCCACCTTTATAGTGGATACTCAGCACAAACTAGCCAATGTCCTGTTCTTGGATGCCAAACTCTTTGGCCCTGGGGTGGAAGGACATCTCACAAGGACTGAGAAGTCCGGTGCAATCCTAGACTCTGTGGCATCATCCAAGAAGGTACAGAAGCCTAAAATGAAGGCCGTCCATTATAGGTCCTTTTAGACACAGCAGCTTCGGCAGCAGCCCCAGCAGGGGTAGCATCAGCACTGGCACCCGAAACCCAAATACAGAGGCCAGGGGCTGAAAAGCAGCAGGAGTAGCGTCAGTAGTGCTCCTTGGTTCATGCAGCTCATTCCCCCTCCAAAGCTGTTTAGTTACTGGCTTGGGGGGTATCATCCCTTTGCCTGTCCAGTTCCAGACCCAGTTGGGAGTCGTTATGCCACTTCTTGCAACAGTGGTTCGCCATTAATACAGAGAAGTGGGTGTTAGAAGTGGTAGGGAGTGGCTTGCCTCTGGACTTCAAGGCTCACCCACCTTCCTGACTCCATGCTTCTTGGAAGTCTAGGGTGTCGCAGGACACACTGTCTTTTGTCTGGGAGGACGTTGCTTGGCTCCTTGCAAAAAGAGTGATAACTTATGTCCCAGACGCCATGGCCAGTCAGGAGTATGTGTCCTAGTACTTCCTTGTCCCGAAACGGATGGGGGACTGGCAGCCCATACTGAAGCTCACGATATGAACCATTTCATGCGGAAGTGCAAATTCCAGATGATCTCTCTGAACCAGATCATATCACCTCTGGAGTAGGGCATGTGTTTCTGTTTGCTGGACCTCCAGGACGCATTCTTCCATATCCCAGTCTATCCATCCCATCGGTGGTACCTCCTCTTCTGTGCAGATGGGTACTGTACCAATTCTAGGTTATGCCTTTTGGTCTCTTATCCATGCCCAAAGGTCTTTACCAGGTGCATAGCAGTGGTGGCAGCCTTCCTGAGATACAGGGGCTTTAGGATATATCCCTACATGGTTGACTGGCTGATAGCCGGGTTGTCCTAGGAGACCATTGAGCAGTCCAAAGATCTGGCCCTCCAGACCTGCTGAGACTTGGACGTGTTGTTCAACCCAGACAAGCCCAAACTGATCCCCTTGTAGGTGATCAAGTTCACTGGGGCAGAGCTAAATTCCACGTGGACCAAGGCCTGTCTCCATGTGGACTGGGCTCAAGACCTTACCTCCTTTGCCTGATTATTTCAAGTTTGGCTCTTGCATCATGCCTGGGACTTCCTGCAGCTGCTAGGGTACATGGCATTCTCTACCAGCAAGATCCGTTGGACTTAACTGGGAGATATGTGTCATCTGCAGTGGGAGTTGGGTCCCAACGCCTAGGCCACTTGAACCAGCTGTTGTAGTGACCCAGCTGATGTGGGATGCCATCTAGTGGTGGCTAGACTCACAACATCTGAAAAAGGAAATCCTGTATGTACACCCAAACTGTCCATTATGGTTATGACGGATACATCTCTGGTGGTGTGAGGAGCACACGTGGGAGACCACAGTGCCCATGGGTTCTGGTCAGCCTGGGACTCCTGTCACCATATCAGTCTGCATGGCTCAGACGGAATTTACTTCTCTGACCAGAGGTCAGGTCATGCAGGTCCAGATGGACAACACCACAACCATGTTTTTCCTGAACAGGCAGAATGGAGCACACACTTTTCCCTGTGTAGGGAGGCTCTTCTCTTCTGGACCCTCGTGCACAGCCTGGCTGCTGATCTCCTGGCAGTTCATGTCACAGGAGTGAACAGTCAACTGACCGTCGTTCTCAGCCAGGTCAGATAGATGTCGCATGAGTGGTCCCTATATCAGAAGGTGATTAGCCACCTGTTCTCCCAGTGGGGCACTCCTGTGGTGGACCTGTTTGCCTCCTGGGAGAACAGATAGCTGAAGTTGTTCTGTGCCTGCCACGCACAGTCCAGAACACTGTTGGGGGATGCCTTTGGGAGGCCCTGAGTCCTGGGCCTCATGTATAGAAACATAGAAGTTGACGGCAGATAAGGACTGCAAGGCCCATCCAGTCTGCCCATTTTTTCTACCTTATGAATGTGCCATAGGTCTTTACTCTGTCACTGTCCTATCTGTTCATACTCATCTGTATTGCTCCCTTATGCCTATCCCAAGCCTGTTTGAATTACTGCGCTGTATTTATATCCACCACTTCCTGAGGTGGGCCGTACCATGCATCCACCACCCTTTCTGTGAAAAAGCACTTCCTCACATTACCCCTTAATCGGCCTCCCTCTAATCTCATGCTGTGTTGTTTTGTCTTATTTTTCTTATATTGAAACATGTTAGACTCTTTCACCTTGTTAATGCCCTTAAGATGTTTGAATGTTTCGATCATATCACCTCTGTCCCTCCTTTGCTCTAGGGTATACATATTGAGCTCCATTAATCTGTCCTCATATGTTTTCTGATGCAGTCCCTGCACCATTTTGGCTGCCCTTCTGTGGACCGTGCAGATGCAGCCTCCAGTACTGCATGCAGTACTCCAGATGGGGCCTAACCAGTGTCTTGTAAAGAGGTATTATTACTGCCCTCGTACGACTTGTGATACCCCTACGAATATACCCCAACATCCCTCTCACCTTACTTACTGGTTTAGTGGTCTGCTTGGATGATTTCAGGTCATCTGTGATGATGATGCTCAAGTCTCTTTCTTCCCTTGTGATTGCCAGCAACTCCTTCCCCAACCTTAGGTAGCTTCAGGGTTTCTCTTCCCTATTTGCATGATCTTGCACTTCTTTGCGTTAAACCCCAGTTGCCACTCTTCTGCCCATTTTGCCAGTTTATCCAGATCTTTTCTCATTCTGTCCACCCCATCTGGATCATCTGCTCTGTTGCAGATCTTTGTGTCATCTGCAAACAGACAAACCTTACCCTCCAGTCCATCTGCAATGTCACTAATGAAGATATTGAAGAGGACTGGCCCCAGGACTGATCACTGAGGTACCCCACTTGTGACTTGCATCTCTTCTAACTATACTGTTTACCACCACTCTCTGTTTTTTGCCCGCCAACCAGTTTGCCACCCATTTGACCAACTTCTGACCCATCCCAAGCTTACCCAGCTTATTAATCAATCGTCTGTGTGGAACAGTATCGAAAGCTTTGCTGAAATCAAGGTAGGTGACATCAGCTACACCCCCTTGATCCACCAGTCTGGTTACCCAGTCAAAGAAATCTGTGAGATTAGTTTGACAGGACCTTCCTGTTGTAAACCCATGCTGTCTTGGATCCTGTGCTCCTATGGATTCCAGGTGTTGCACTATCCTTTCCTTAAGGAGTGCCTCCATAATCTTGCCCACTACTGAGGTAAGATTGACTGGTCTGTAGTTCACTACCCTCCCTGCTACCACTCTTGTGGAGCGGGATCACATGAGCCCTTCTCCAATCTTCTGGGACCTCTCCTGTGCTCTGAGACTCACTAAACAGTTCTGATAATGGCTCTTCTAGTTCCACTCTTAGCTCCTTTATTACCCTGGGATGTGTGCCATCTGGTCCCATTGCCTTGTCCACCCTGAGCTTATCGAGCTGTTATAGGACCCTTTCTTTTGTGAAGGGACTTGTGCACACCTCCCTCTCCCCTGTGTCCATGGTGCTGAGCTGTGGGCCCTGCCCAGCCTTCTCCTCGGTAAATACTGAGCAGAAGTATCTATTTAGGATAGAGGCCTTTCCTTGGTCCTCCTCCACACACTCCCCCTTATCCCCTTTGATCTTAAAAATACCCCCTCTGGACTTTCTTCTTTCACTAATGTATCTATAGAAAGTCTTGTCCCCTTCTTTTACTGTTCATGCTAGTGTTTCCTCGGTTTGGGCCTTTGCCTGCCTTACTGCCTTCCCTGCTTCCCTTAGGGAAGTTTGGTATGCCTCCCAGTCTTCGTCCCGCTGCGTTCCCTTATATTTCCTGAAGGCCAACCTTTTGGCTCTGACCTTTTCTGCTACTGTTTTTGAGAACCAAAGTGGTTTCCTCCTCCTTCTGCTCTTGCTTTTCTTCCTAACACAATGGGATGTTGCTTCAAGTATTGCATCCTTAATGCTTGCCCACTTTGCCTGTACCCCCTCACCTGTATTTCTTCTTGCCAGGGCTAGCTTAACTCTGTTGGCCATCATATCAAAGTCAGCTCCTCTGAAATCCCATATCTGTGCCTTGGAATGGGATGATTTAGTTCTAGTGGCCAAATTGAACCATACCATATGATGATCACTGGCCCCCAGGTGACCTTCTACTTGGAGATCTGTGATCCTTTCCGTGTTAGTCAGTATTAGATCTAGGATAGCCCTGTCTCTTGTGGGTTGCTGTACCAGTTGTTTGAGGCCCTCCCCCTGCAGGGAATCCTCTATGTGTATAGTTCTGGCAGATGTTCCTGCTGGTATTGACCAATCTGTATCTGCAGTGTTGGTCTCCCATTATCAGAACCTCCCCTTTAGCAGTCATGTTTTATATATCTTCTAACAGTAATGCGTCTGTGTCCTCTCCCTGGTCTGGAGGCCTATAGACAACCCCAGTTCGTATGGCTGTCCCATTTCCTGTTTCCAGGGTGACCCACAGTTCTTCTGACTCCTTGTGTGTATTCTGAATTTCTGTAGCTTTGATATTCTCATTGACATAAAGGGCCACCCCCTTTTTTTTTGCACCTCTGTCTCTTCTGAACAGTACATAGCTGGGTACTGAAGTCTCCCAAGTGTGGTTACTGGTGAACCATGTCTTGCTAATAGCTACTATGTCCAGTTTAGCCTCTGTCATTGTAGCCTGCAGGTCTGGGATCTTGTTTCCCAGACTACAGGCATTTGTGTACATGATTTTCCATTGGCTAGATTTCGGTGCGTTAGTTGTTGGGCGAGGTCCGGTATTTCCCCTGCGTGTCATAAGGGGAGCTGGAACCTTTTTCTCACCTGGTGATGCAAATGAACTACAAACATGCTGAACTCTTGTTTGATCACTAGCTTAGGGGGAAGGGTGTTCTTCCCGTTCGATGTATCGGGTGCTACACCCCTCTACCCGTTTCCTCGTTTCAATATTCTGCAAAGATGTCAAACGTCTGCCCCAGTGCACTGATTCCCTCCTTAGTTAGATGCAGTCCATTAAATTTAAAGAAGCTTCACACTCAAAACTGTTGCCACTTACCTACAAATGTATGTCCTTTTTCCTGGCACCAGCCCTTGAGCCACATGTTTAGCTCCCCTATCTCCCCTTCTCTGATTTTCTGTCCATCTGCCCCCCTCTCCCAGACTGGCAGGATCTCAGAGAAGGAGATGCCAGACGAAATGGATGACAGTTTGTTTCCCAGCCTGGTCAGGTGTTCCCTGGTCTCCATAACTGACCTGCTGGCAAGATCGTTAGTCCCTGTGTGTACCAGGAAGCTGATATTTTCTCCTCCTTCCTGCGTGATTTTAGCAGTGCAGACAGTATCTCTCCACGCTGATGTACCTGGGAGACATCTGACCATTACCCCCGGCTGGAGGTAGGTATTAACTCCCCGAATCATGGAGTCTCCTATGATCGGAAGTGCTTTGGATTTCCTTTTTGCTTTTTTTGTTTTGGTCCTTGTTTTGGGTGAGTTTTGTAGTGATAGCTTCTGTGCGACAGTGTCCTGCTCTGCAGTGTCCTCTGCCCCATTGTTTGATTTCAGGGATAGAGGCAGATACCTGTTTGTAGTTTTTGTATGGTTTGTGGAGGTGATGCATTGGAGAACATTGAGTGATGGGGCACCTGATTTTCACCTCCTGGACCAACTACCCTCTGCGGTCAAGGTGCTTCAGTTGGATGTTGGGGAAATGGCAGGTGGTTCTTATAATACATTTCCTCCTGAATATGGGATTTGAGGCACACAATCTCTACCCATGCTACCTGGAGCTGAGCCCTTATATCTCCAATGGTCCAGCATGTAGGACAGCGTCCTAAATCCTGTATAACTGCCCTTTTGAAAGTATCCCACAGTACCTGCAGTTAATAATATCCGTTTCAGTTGAGTTTATAACCTGGTCCAAGTAACTAGAAGGAGGAAAATGAAAGCAAAAGTTTTTTGTTTGTTTTTTTGTTTTTGTATAACTTGTTGTAACAAGTTAAATTACTTGTGCCACTGTAAGTGAGGTCATTGTGTGGATACCCCTCAGATCCTCCCCTTCCTGCTTTGCTACAGGAAATGTCACGACTGTGCTACTCTATAAAAGGAGTGTAGCATGGGGTGGTTGGGGATGGGGGTAGGTGGCTGGGCCCTTCCCCTGCCGAAAAAGAAGAATCATGGATGAAAGAAACGAGGAGGTAAGAGCAGAAACAGTCAACCAACAACAGATGCAGTAGCCCTGAAAGCTTAGCCTAATGATAGATAATAAAAGTCACAAAAATGTAAGCACCACCTGTAACAATTTCACAGAAGATATACCCTGCAAAAAACACTTTGCTACAGAGAAAAATAAAGCAGTAGCAGAAGATATAACTTGTAAAAAACTATTTGAATCAGAGAAGATTACAACAGTAATCTGTAAGCACAAAACAGTAACAAACATGTAGGCACACCCTGTAATAATGTAGCAGAAAGTGTAGCCTGCAACAGCAATTTGAATCAAAAAAGATTACAGCAGTAAAATGTAAATAAAAAAACAGTCATAAACCCTGCGGGCACAAAAGAAAATAGTAACACACAGTAAATCTGCCTAGCCAAAAGAAGCCTTAATCTTTTTCCTTGCTCTGATAATGTTGTTCCTTGCTCTGTCCTTACAAGCAAACCTATAAGAAAAGAGCTCAGATGAAGCTAGGTGCCCTTGCCAGCAAACCTAGCCTTCCCTCCCTTCACCTTGATCCACAGAGTAGTGGTTAAGGTGCAGATTATCCTGATAGCTCCAGGTTGGCCCAGGTAGTTTTGGTACCTGGATCTTTTCAGTCTCAGTAGCAGGCCTCCATGGCGGTTGCCTCTCTGCCCAGAACTGCTCGCCAGACAAGAGGGGAGGTCCTGTACCAGGAATGTCATTCCCTGCACCTGGTTCCTGAACAGCTAGAGTTCAAGACGTTGGGCCTTTTGGACAATGCCTTTCATGTTGTGGAGGAGTCCCGTAAGTAGTCGACTCGCAGATGCTCTGCATTTAAATGGAAAAGGTTCTCCATATGGTGCCAGGGCAAGGAACTTGAACCCCCCATCTTTGGATGAGGAGAGGTTCTGCTGACAGATGCGACAGTGCTATGAGGAGCTCATCTGACAGTAATGGGCCTTGGTGGGGCCGGGTAGGGCTCTACTCTTGACCCCTATGGTTGACTGGCTGGTGCCGGTCAAGCCCACACCAGTCCACCTGAGACATTTGACCCCGACATGCATCTCTTCGCAACCATTGTTAGTGGAACTTCCTCCACAGCAACCCATGTGGGGGACTTCTACTAAGGAGTCCCATGCAGGCACTGGCTTGCCGGGCCAGTTGTCTGTGGAAATTTCCCACTCTGAAAATTCTAGGGTGGTTCATGGTGGTAAGCTGCCATTTTCAATCTTTGAAGAGTCCTCGGGTAACTCTGATGCATCCTCCATGAAGTCTGCGAGGATGCATACATTTGACCAGGAATTGGTTGAAGAACTAACCACCGACTATGGGCTGGTGTCTTTTGGGGCACTGCTCCAACTAATGTTGGGGTCCGTGAATATCTTGTTGGATCGATTTCAGAAGAGGGCTAAATACCCCTTCACTGACATCCTGGATAAGGACGAATCTCTGGGGGTTGCCTTTCCCATTGCTGAGGCCATTCTGGGGCTGGCTGTGGAGCTTTGGCAGCATCCAGCCTCCTGCCCAGCACCCTCAGCCTGTATGGTCTGCAAGTCCGCTGTCCCTACTGGCTCTTTGGTTGGATTTTCTGACCACCCCTCATCCAAGGGTAGACACTAGCGAGGATGTGGACAAGCCCCCCTGACAAGCAGTTGAAGAAGCTTGGCCAAGAAAGTCTATACCGCATCCTCAGTCGGTGTCCATCAGGTGAGGTACACCTTAATAATGGCTCACATCGATCACTGTATGTTGGGACTGCTTGATAACATGCTTGTGACAGGGTTAAATAGGACCCTGTCCCAGTTGTTATGCAGAGTTTGAATGCAGGGATCTGTTCTGTTCCTTCCTTTCCCCTCTCTTGTCTGTCTGGTTGCGCAACCAGATTTTCTCGTGAGACCTAGGATTTGATCATCGCGACAGTCTTGCAATTCTCTGCCTCTCGCTATTTCTCTACCCTCACTTACTGTTTCTGTCTTTTCCTCCCTTGCATATCTGCTGGTATAATAATATGTGGAAATGTAACTGATATTGGGATCCCTTTGTTTAGAAATTATATAGCGTTACTGTTGAAAGGTATATAATTATAGTTTGAGATGATTGCAAAAAGCTATTGGGGACTTAAGGGGTTATCCTGAGAACAGTTTTTAAGCCCTTTTTAAGAAGTTGTGGAGACGGGGCCTCAGTTCTGGAACATTGTGTTGTTGCTGCACCTGCCTGAAATTTACAAGAACATTAAAAAAGGCAAAAACAACAGGATGCTTGTTAAGGAAGGGGGTTGCAAAGACTTATAAGACAGAGCTGCGGTTTCTTGCAAGAGATGCACAGAGATTAAAGGAAAACTCAGATAGGTCTTCTCTGTTTATTCTGCCTTTGTAAATAGTTATACTGAACAAGTTTATTTTTTTATGTTACTGCTAGTACTAATAAACACTTTTTGCAAATTCTACAACTGCTCCTAGTTTTTCCTATGCTTCCTGAGGCGTGCCTCGACAGCAATCCTCCCTTACCTTCCTGCTGTCAAGCAACTCCCAGTAAAGGTAATCGGTGATCAACGTCAGGCACTGGCTAAACATCAGCCCCAGACGGCCTTGGACATTGGCGTCTCCTGCGCCGGTGCCATGGCAGTGGCCATTGCTATGCATTGTAGGGCCTGACTGAGGATCTCTACCTTCACAGTAGACACTCCGCACAAGTTGGCTGATGCCCCTTTCTTTGGCACTGACCTCTTTGACTCAGGGGTGTATGGGCATCTTAAGAGGATTGCAAAGTCCAGTGCCACCCTGGATTCTGTGGCTTCGTCCCAGAAAGACCAAAAAGGCCAAAAACAGAAGAAGAAAGCCTTTCAGTTTTGGCCCTTTCAGCCACAGCATTCTTGGCAGCAACAGCCCCTCCAGCTTCAGTGGCCAATACCCCTTCTAAAGCTGCCCACTTATGCATCAGGGGGTGTTCCTCTCTTGCCTGTCCAGTCCCTCACTCAGCTCCCGATGGAGGGTCAGCTTTGCCACTTCTGGCCTCACTGGTCTATCATTACTTTGGACAAGTTGGTTCTTGAGGTGATCGGCAGAGGGTTTTCTCTCAATTTTGAGACCCTTCTGCCCTACCAATCCCATGCCCCAAGGGATCCCTTGGTGTCACGGGACACATTGTCCGCCCTTAGGGAGGATGTTGCTCAGCTTCTCACAGAAGGAGTCATTATCCAAGTCCCAGACACCCTGGTAAGTCAGAGGTGTGTGTCAGGTACTTCCTGATCCTGAAACAGACAGGGGGCTGGTGCCCCATACTGGATCTTCATGATCTGAACCAGTTTCTAAGGAAGCACAACTTCCGGGTGGTCATGCTGAACCAGATTATAACATCTCTGGAACAAGGCATGTGGTTCTGCTTCCTGGACCTACAGTATGTGTTCTTCCACATCCAAGTTCCTGGACCTGCAGTATGTGTTCTTCCACATCCAAGTTTGTCTGTCCCTCTGGCAGTACCTCCAGTTCTGCACAGAAGGAGTGGTCTATCAGTTCCAGTTCATGCCATTCGGCCTCTCCTCAGTGCTCAGGGTCTTCACCAAGTGCATGACAGTGGTGGCATTATTGCTACAGCACCAGGGAGTCAGGATTTACCCCGACATGGATGACTGGCTGATTGCCAGGCCATCCAAAGAGGCAGTGGAGTGTTCCAGGGACCTTACCCCCCATACCTGCAGAGACTTGGGCCTCTTGGTCAACTTGGCCAAGTCCAAACTGACACCCTTGCAGGTACTTCACTTCTTCGGGGCAGAGCTAGACTTCCTAGGGGCCAAGGCCTGCCTCCCAGTTGACAGGGGCATCACATCTTACCTCCTTTGCCCAATCTTTTCAGGTTGGGCACTTACGTCCTGCCTGGGTCTTTCTGAGGGTGCTGGTCTTCCAGCTGACTGGGCATTGGATCTTATCTCCTTTGCCTGATCATTTCAGGTTGAGCACTTGTGCCCTGCCCGGGTCTTTCTGAGGCTGCTGGGTTACATGCCATCTTGCAAAATGGTCCGGTGGGCTCACAGGCAGATGCAGCACCTGCAGTGGGAGGTAGGCCATTAGTGGTCCCAGCGCCTAGGACATGTGGACCAGCAGGTCACAGTGACCCAGCTGACATTTGTCTTCCCTGAATTGATTGTCAGCCTTACGAGGATATGTCTCTGGTGGGATGAGGAGCGCACCTGGGGACCACAGGACCCACTGGTTGTGGTCACCCAGGTAGTCCTGTCACCACATCAGCCTTCTGGAGCTCGGTGCAAGCTGATGGAATTTGCTCCTCTAGTTAGGGGTCAGGTTGTGCAAGTCCAGACGGACAACACCGTTACCATGTTCTGCCTATCCAGGCAGGGTGGAATGCACTTCCTTCTGTTGTGTCGGGAGGACCTTTGCAACTGGACCCTCACGTGCAGCCTGGGTGCAGATCTTCTTGCGGTTCATGTCGCAGGAGCAGGCGGTCAGTTTGCAGACAGACTCAGCCAGGTGAGCAAGATGTTGCATGAATGGTTCCTGCATCAGGACGTGAACCACCTGTTCTCCCTGTGGGGCATCCCTCTAGTGGACCTGTTTGCCTCCTGGAAAAAACACAAAACTGAGGCTATTCTGTGCCAGCCCACCACAGTCCAGAGCACTGGCGGGAGATGCCTTCGCAAGGCCCTGGACCCCAGGCCTCCTGTACGCCTTTCCTCTGCTCCATAAGGTGGTGGTCAAGGTGTGTGGGGACAAGGCAGGGATGATCCTTATAGCTCCAGACTGACCTCACCAGTTCTGGTACCTGGATCTCCTCAGTCTCAGCAGCAGGCCTCCGTGGCAGTTACCTCTTCACCCAGATCTGCTGACCTGACAAAAGGGGAAGGTCCTGCTCCCAGACTTTTAATCCCTGCACCTCATGGCCTGGTTCCTGGGTGGCTGGAGTTCCAGGCTCTGGGCTTTTCAGAGAATGTTCTCCATGTTGTGGAAGCTTCTCAAAAAGAGTCGACTCGCCAGTGTCATGTTTTCAGATGGAAAAGGCTTTCCATTTGGTGTCAGGGCCAGGAGTTTGATCCCCCTGGCCTTCCCTCTAGCTAGTATCTTGGAATACTGTACCTCTGGCACTTGTCCCACCTGGGGCTGCGTTGGACGACCCTTAAGGTGCACCTGGAAGCCATCTATGCATACCAGGTGTGGGCTGGTATGCTGATGGTTGTGTAGGAGAAGATGGTCGACTGCTTCTTTACAGGCCTTGACCACTTGTCCCCACTGTTGCTTGAGCCACCACCACCTTGGGACTTATTGCTGATACTGGCAGTGCTCGTGGGCAAGCCTTTCGAGCCTATGCACAGGTGTGAGATGTCACACTTGTCATAGAAGATGGCGTTCCTGGTGGCCATGACATTAGACAGGAGGATTAATGCACTCCAGGCGTTCTCAGAGGACCCTCCTTATCTTGTCTTCCACAGGGATAGGATAGTCCTTCACTGCCACCTGAAGCTCCTCCTTAAGGTTGTCTTATTGAACCTTCCAGTTGACTTTACCAGCCCATCTTCAGAGGCCAAATGCAAGCTCCATTCTTTGGACCTGCAGTGGGTGCTTTCTTGCTATGTGGAGCATATAGCTGGGGTTCGGGTTGAGGTTCTCCAGCTCTTTGTTACCTGTGCTGAAGCCGCACCTAGTGAACTGGCAGCTAAGTGGACAGTTGGCAGTTGTATCACTTCCTGCATCGACTTCTGCTATTGGTTGGCTGGTAGGGAGCCTCTCACAGGGCTCAGGGCTCATTCCACCAGACATACCGCTGCCTCAGTGGCCGCTTTCAGGGACATCCCAATCCAGGAGATCTGCAGGGCTGCCACCTGGGAGTCAGCACATATCTTCATCTTGCATTATAGCATTGAATTTGAGTCTTGCCAGGATTCTGCTTCTGGGGCCTTGGTTCTCCGATCTCTGTTTACCAAGTAGGGGTGCGCACCCTTCCCTTTCCTGCCAGAGAACTACTGGAATTCTGCCATCATGTGGATAAGTGAACCATATTCACACTGCTAGGAAAAAAAGTTTCTCACCTGTAACTGTAAATCTTCCATAGGGTGATCTCTTGCAGCAGGTAATACACTTGGGTCGTCACCAGAGGTCCCTGTGGTGCACGGCAGCTCTTCTAGCCGTCTTTCTCCAGGGGCCGCCCACACAACATTATCTTCCTGTTTCCTATATGAGTGGGCGGTCCCTGGTATCCTAAGTTCATTTTCCCACCATATTCAGCTCGCTCACAGCAGCTAGTGCAGATATCAACAGTCATCAACGAGAACTTGAGCTAGAAGTGGAATTTTTCAGTTTCATGAACTACATCGACGGATGTCCAAAGAACCTACAAGCAAGTCAGTGCTATTTCGCTCTTGTTGTTGAGGTAGAAAAATCTACCATTTTGACAACCACACCATTTGTGTCCGGTGTCTGGGACCCACACATGACACAATCTCCTGCTTTTATTTCCAGAAATTTAACTAGGCAACCCGTCGATGATGGCTTCCGGGGATAGAATCCTACCTTATGAAGCAGAAATTGTCTCTGCTGGAGAATCGGCGGCCCATCCCAAGGGCTCCCCGCCCACTGATTCTCATAAGAAGCAGAAAAAAGAGAAGGAGAAGCCCTCCTCATCCTCTCTGGGCAAACGCTCATCAATAGCCACAATCACTGGTGTTCCCTTGTCGACAGTGCCTGCCAGAACTGCTTCGTCGGTGACAAGGATTTTCACCCTCTTGTCGACAGCACTTTCTAGCACTATTTCGACAGTTCCTGATGACCCCTGTGAGTGTTCCATTGATGGGGGGGATCGTTTCCCATTGACAGCATCCTCATTTAAACATTCTAAGGCTACTTCCCTTACTGTCCTGTCGATGATGGGACATGTTCCTATGGGGAAGACTGCTGCCTTTGCAAAGCATACTGCCCCACCTTCTTCATAGGCTTTCTCTCACAGGGGCCAGGCGGATAGAGATCAGGACCCTGGGATTTACCACCCAGGTGCTAGACCTGCATTTACCACACGTTCTGTTTCCTCCACGATCCCTTTGGTTTGTCAGAAACCTCCTCTCCCTGCCCCTCCTCCCTCAGTGGACGTGGCCACAGTGGTACAGCAGGTTCTGCAAGCCATAAGGCAGTCTCAGTCCCCCACCTCAGGGGAGCTGAGTTGTCTTTCCCGTTCTCCTACCCCTCTGCCTAAATGCTTCCAAGGGGACAGGGACCCTCCCCCTACCTGGTCTCCCCCCCCCCCCAATATGTGGATGATTATTTATCAGATGAGGCTGAATTTCTGCCAGATTTCACCGGAGATTTTGAGGATGTGGACTTACTGGACCTGGATTCCCATCCCCAGTCCCCTCTTTATGCTATTTTGTCATTAAACGAGGACCTCTCCCGCCAGGCGGCTGCCTCTCCTCCTAATGACCCATCCTTTCACGAAATGATGATCCAAATCCAAAAGGTCATTGGGTTTTCAACTACCGAACATGATAAAGAAAGGACATGGCAGACTATCTAGAACTGCCAGAGGAGCCTATCATAGTGGTACCTCCACTTATAGAAACATAGCAAAACACTATGCTAGTGGCCTGCACTCAGCCTTCAGCTGTTCCGGCCATTCCTAGGAAAGCGGATCGCCTTTATCAGGCTCCTCTTGATCATCCTTTTCTGTCAAACAACCCTGAAGAAGATTCAGTAGTTATTGCTGCAGCTCATGATCGTACTAATCGACTGAAGCACACCAGCTCCTTACCTCCTGATAAGGAGTCCCATAGGATTGATTACCTAGGAAAAAGGGTGTTCCAAGTAGGTACCATGAATCTTAGGATTCTAAATTATATGGGACACGTGGTCAAATACCAACGTACCCTTTGGTCTTCTGCATTAGAATTGGTCAACAAACTCCCTCCTTCTCAGGGGAAGGACCAATTGTTGGCAACTATATCTACTGGCAATTCTGTATCCTGACACCTACTTCGCTTGGGTTATGAGGCGGTCGATACTTCAGCCGGTATGTCGGCTACAGGGATTACTCTCCTGCACCATGCTTGGTTTCGTGTCTCGGGGTTTATTACTGATGTGTAACACTAAGTTGTTAACGGCCCCTTTAATGGGTCCAAACTTTTTGGTCCAGGTACCCAAACACTTTAGACAATCTCCAGTCTTCAGGATGGACCCTACATACAGTACATGGCATGTACCATACCTCACAACCATCGTACCATCCCTAATCCTCCTATCATACAAAGAGAGGTAGTAAATACAGAGGTGGATCCCGGGTTCGGTTCCGGTCCTCTTCCAGGACTGCCACTTCTGCCAAGAAGGGCACCCGCTCTCACCCTCTGGGTGGAGCTGATCAGTCCACCTCTCAGTGACCAACTAGGGCATTGCCTAGGCCTATTCGACCAGGCCTCGGAAGCCATGGGCGGCCATTTTGCCCTCCATTTAGAAGCCTGGCAAGTGATCACTTCAGACAAGTGGGTACTTCAGATTATTCAGAGAGGTCATACACTGGACCTCACCTCCATGCCTCCCCCTCATCCCCCCGCTCTGTCTGTTATCCACCCGATCACACTCCTATTCTCCAGGAAGGCCTCCAGGCTTTTCTATTCATGAAGGCTGTTTATCCAGTCCCACCATCAGAGCACCTACAGGGATTTTATTCCCACTTCTTCATGGTATCCAAACGAACTAGAGCTCTCAGACAACTGAATCTACATATTCAGTACAAAAGGTTACGGATGGTCACCTTAACATCTGTAATGCTGATGTTAAAACAAGGGAATTGGCTGTGTGCTTTGGACAAGAAAGATGCCTACTTTCATATCCCCATCACCCCCCACCACTGGTTCCTTAATTTTTGCCTGCTAGGACATTACCAATTCCGGGTACTCCTATTCGGACTTTCATCTGCACCGAAGGTGTTCAGCAAGTACCTAGTGGTAGTGGTGGCAGCTCTACGATGAGATGGACACTTCGTCTTCCCATATCTGGATGACTGCTCATAAAAGCGAAGTCCAAAACTTCTCTGCTTTCCTCCCTTCCAGCAACCCTTACTCTTTTTTACTCCGTAGGGATTACGGTCAACTGACCAAAATCCAACCCGACCCCTTCCCAGTCACTACAGTATATAGGAGTGTTCCTAGATACTGCCTCCGCCAGGGCTTACCTCCCTGCCGCCAGGCAAGACAAGATTCTATCTCTGGCTTCCCAGATACAGGCTGAAAAAGTTATCACAGCCAAAGTACTTCTGTGCCTTGTAGGGTCTATGCCTTATAGGGCACATGGCCATTGCCATCCCTACAGTAGCATTTGCCCGTCTACGTATGAGACCAGTCCAGTGGACTCTCCAAAACCAATGGTGTCAAAGAACCGGAGACTTTGACGACAAAGTCAGAATCGCTCCGGCTCTACGGTTGGCCCTGTCTTGGTGGACTCAATGTACCAATCTCTCCCAACCCGGCAGACGTTGACCACGGATGCTTCCCACAAACAGTGGAGTGTGCACCTGGGTCCCTGCAGGACACAGGGCAGGTGGTCCTGAACCTCCACTCTCCCTCGCATAAATCTCCTGGAAATTAGGGCGGTCTGCTTAGCCCTTCAGGCCTTTCAGCTCCACCTTTTCCCAGGATCTCTGCTAATACAATCAGACTATACCTCCATGATATTTTACCTCAACAAACAAGGAGATACGAAGTCCTGCATTCTCTGCAGGGAGGTGATGACAGTTTGGCAGGAAGCAATACAGCAACACCTGTCGTTAACTGCTGTTCATCTACTGGGACGCCACAATACCCTGGCTAACATTCTCAGTCGCCAGTCCTCCTCACATGAATTAACACTTCATCACAAAGTTCTTCAGAGAATCTTTCACTTGTGGGGGAACCCGAATCTGGACCTATTTTCCTCTCCTATCAATCACTATCTCCCCAAATATTATTCCATTATCCCGAACAAAAGGGGACAGTCTTCCGATGCCCTGTTCCAACCATGGACAGGACTCTCTTTATATGCTGCCCCCCGTCCCATTCCTACAACTGACTTTGCTGAAACTACAACTCAAACCTACCACCATGATCCTTATAGCCCCTCTGTGGCCTCTGCATGTGTGATTTCCCCTGTCTCAGCAATTATCAGTGGACGAACCCATTCCATTACCAGTCAGGTCAGACTTCTTGACTCGGGATCGGGGAGCCCTCCTTCATCCTAATCTGAGATCACTACACCTTCATGCTTGGTTCCCGATGCTTTCATAGCCTGTCTCCAGGTCTCCTCTCCTGTGGCCAATATTCTGTTAGCCTCACAAAAACCAGCAACCAGGGAAACTTATAATGCTAAATGGAAACGCTTTTGCATCTGGGCCGCTTCCCGGTCGTTGGACCCTTACTCATGTCTACTGACTACTGTCCTGGATTACCTGGCCTTGCTTGCTGAGACAGGGCCGAGTTATTCCTCTATTAAGATCCATCTGGTCTCTATTTCAGCCTTCCATGAACTTTTGGATGGAGGATTACTGTATCAACATCATCTAACCAAAATGTTTCTAAGAGGAATGTTATATATCAAACTTCCCATTAGACGCTGCACCCCTCCATGGGATCTGAATTTTCTTTTAGAGAAACTGACCCTTGAACCTTTTGAACTGGTGGCCATTTGTGACCTCCGCTTCCTTTCTTGGAAGACGTTATTTCTAGTGGCCGTCACTTCAGCTCGGCATTATCTCCAAGCTTCATGCCCTCATGTGTAAAGAGCCTTACTTAATCTTTCACAAAGACAGAGTGGCACTTCGGACAAATCCTTCCTTTTTACCTAAGGTGGTCTCAGAACACACCTTAAATCAGTCCATAGAGATGCCAGTATATTACCCTGAACACTCCAGTTGGGGAAACTACCTCCTACATACCCTAGATGTCCATCGTATGTTATGTTATACCAATCATACCAAATAGATTAGAAAAACCTCTCAGTTTTTGTCACCTTCGCCTCCAAACAGGATGGTCTCCCGGTCACTAAATGGTCAATTGGCTAGCACACTGTATCACGTTTTGTTATAATAAGTATGACAACCATTGCCTGGACCTGTTCAAGCTCATTCAACCAGAGCTATGGCCACCACAGCGGTCTGCTTCAGAGGGGCTTCTGTTGCAGAGATCTGCAATGCTGCCACATGGTCCACAATAAATACCTTCACGAAGCACTACAACTTAGACATCGCTTCACACCATAGGACGGCCTTTGGCCAAGTTGTCCTATAAGGTCTTCTGTCATAATTCCACCCTTATTGGGTTCACTGCTTGGGAATCATCCCAAGTGTATTACCTGCTGCAAGAGATCGCCCCATGGAAGTTACGAGAAAACTTACTGTAACAGTAGGCCTTTGAGGGGTATCTCTTGCAGCAGGTATGATCCCTCCCTCCATCCCCCTCCTTCTCTAGGAGAACAATTTCTGATCCATGGGATGGGATACCTGTGGGTACCTCCGATCTCCCTCGGTCCTCACTTAGCGAGCTGAATCCTGCGGGGGAACCGAGGATACCAGGGACCGCCCACTCTTATATAGGAAACAGAAAGATCTTGTCATGTGTGGGTGGCCCCTGGAGAAAGACTGCTAGAGGAGCTGCCGCGCACCGTAGCGGCCTCTGGCAGTGACCCAAGTGTATTGCCTGCTGCAGTAGATATCCCTCAAAGATCTACTGTTGCGGTAAGTTTTTTCATAACTGTACTTTATAGGAGTGGTATATTGTTCACATCCACACCACCCCACCAGATCTCCCCTGGCAAGTGGCATACAGATCCATGCTTCCAGAGTGCAAGATCTGATGTCACGGGGTGGAGCTGAGGGATATACCACCCAGGTGGTGGGAGGAGAGTTACCTAAAACATTTTCTGGTAAATTAGCTCTTAAGGAAGAACTGCCATTGTGTGTATGTGAGCCATATACCAGTCCTAGAACTAGGGTTACAGGTAAGTAACCAATTTATTCAGAAGGTATATGGAGATGTAGAGGGAGGAGGAGGATAGGGAGGTGTATCAGGGAAAAAAGAGGGAAGCGGGGAAAGCAGTAAGGAGTGCGAAGGTGCTGTAAGTGGGGAGGCAGTATAGCGCAGTGGTTTAAGGCTCTGAACTGCAAATCTGGAGACCTGGGTTTGAATCCCACAGTCCCCGCTTGCATACTGTGTGACCCTGAACAAGTCACTTAACTTCCCTGTGCTCCCAGGTTGCACCTGTAAACAAACTCTCAGCTTAGTGTGTCTCACCTGGTTAAACAATTGGAAAGTGTAAAGAGGAAGACCAGGGAAGAGACTGTAAGGTTAAAAAGGGAAGCTGAACCAGGAAAAGGCAGACATCCTGAACAAATGCTTTTGTTCAGTGTTCACAGATAAAGGAGAGGGGGAAGGGCCACACAAAAAGTAACAGGAGCTGTGGAGGGAGTGAGGTGGGCACGTCATTTTTCAGAGGAAAGTCCTGAAGGGACTCGCTAATCTGAAAGTGGACAAAGCAGTGGGGCCAGCTGGGGTGCGTCCAGGGATATTGAGGGTACTCAGGGAAGTACTGGCTGCACCTCTGACGGTCCTGTTTAACAGCTGCTTGATACAGGAGTGGTTCTGGAGGAGGGCAGATGTAGTCCCACTTCCCAAAACTGGTAGCAGGGAGGAGGCTGGCAGTTATAGACTAGTTAGCCTGACACTGGAGAACTCCAACTTCCAAGTCCTGCACTCTTGGATGAGGCGGTGCGCTGAAGTGGGCAGCCAGCCCAAGATTCGAGTAGCAAAGTCTGAACAAAAGTGCTTCAAGAACCACAACACCACAGATTTCAGCAACTATTGTTGAAATGTAATTCCACCAGTGTGAGCCCCAACACCTTGGCTGCAAGCCTTCCGGGGCGTGAACCATATGGGGATAACAGTGTAATTTAAACAATAAAGGCATGACATCATAGTGACACATTAATTAATACTCCAATCACAACAGATTAAATAAAGGAAAATATATAGAAAAATATCATGTCTTAATTTACTTTGTTTAGAAATTCATGTTTACATTAGGTAACAAGGTAGCACTGCAAAAGAGGAAGGGGGTTGGAAAAGAGGAAGGGTTTAATCTGCAAAATACAACAGCTAGGCAAAAAAAACTATTAGGCAATTTAATTATATTTTACTCATGTTACAGGAATCTCCTAAGAAGGGATACACCATCAAATAACTAAACTTGATATAATAACTGACCAATTTTGAAAAGCTCTAAAGTGCTTACAATATATAGCTTGAGATTTATACAATTTATAGCTTGAAAAAATGCCTTTAAAAAACTCAAAAAAGGGGAGAGTAGATAAAGCAGAGTAGAAATTTGGATTGAAGGAAAGATTTTCAGACCATTGGTTCAGCGTTCAGTGGAAAACCTGGACTTAGTGCACCGGAAATATCAGGCAGGTCAATGCATCCTACAGAAAGAGGATAAAATGACAACATTAGCAAATTGATTTTACAAAATTGATTATAAATGGCTACTAACACTCTAACTTATTAATTGCTAAGGAAATGAGGACGGTAAAGTAAAGAAAGAATAAAGGGGGGGGGGGGGACTAAAAAGGGTGGAAGCCGAAAAGGGAAAAGTACAAAAGACAGCAAGTCAATTCATGATCATCTTTTGTGTTTCAAAAAAGGCTTCAAATCCTATCTCTCAGTTAGCCAGACACTGATGGTGGGAAAGTTAATGGAAACACTGCTGAAGGAAAGGATTGTGGAATATCTTGAATTTGGTGGGTTACAAGACCTGAGGCAGCATGGATTCATTGTGTGTGTGTGTGTGTGTGTGTGTGTGTGTGTGTGTGATGTCAAACGAATGTGATGAATTTCTTTGACTGGGTGACTGGGGAATTAGATCAGGGCAGAGCGGAAGAATGGCCCACATTGATTTCAGGAAGGCTTTCAACACCATTCCACATAGGAGACTAGTAGACAAGCTTGGTAGCTTAGGAGTGGGTCCAAAGGTGGTAAACTGGGTCAGAAATTGGTTAGGAGATAGGCGACAGAGGGTGGTGGTAAAGGGAGTTCACTCCGAGGAAGGGGGAGGGTGACCAGTGGGGTGTCTCAGGGATCAGTGCAAGGACCAGTTTCTGGGAGGGAAAATCTGCCCCTTTGCAGCTAGCACAAAAATATGTATTTATTTATTTCATTGTTTGGAAAAAAACTTTGAGTGAAAGCTCTTTTGCAAAGGTTCCATGTCAAGTACATGACATATATAGTAAACAGAAGGGGGATTGCCCTCTCTGCGGTTCACACTTCATGGGAAGGAGTGTACACAATAAGAACAACTCAGGGAACATGTAAAAAACAGTGCAATGGTAATGCAAACAGAGATACATAATGTGGAATATAAGTACAGAATGACAAGTAACCAGCTGCTACCAAAAACCTTAAACAGAGTATGACTATGAACTTACAGGGGAACACAGAGACAAAGACCTCAGCAGCCATAGTACAGGCTTTGTCCTGGTAACAGGGATGGAGACTGAAAATAGTCGACTTGAGGAGGGGTGCGGGGATGGCTATAATGGGGGAGTCAGCTATTACCAGGAATGTCTTCCAGTAGGACAGTAAGTGCTAAAACAGAGCAGAGTGCAAGCCTGTAGAGGAGAGATCCAAGTCAGGCCCACCTAATTGCAGGGGCAGTTAGTGTGGCGGGCAGGTGAGGAAACACTGCCCACTGCTAAGGCCAGCTATGACAGTTTTGATGTGGGGTAGGTGAGGGAGGGGGCCGGGATATCAACACTCACACATATTAGGAGATGGGTAGAGAGCGACTGGTAGTACACCATCTATCTGCAATAACCGGCCCCGAATGCATTAAGGTGCCGTTTCAACTCTGACTTAAATGTGTGGAGGCTGTCAGTAAATAATAGGTGAACAGGGATCTCGTTTAGCCACAAGGGAGCCCTATAGGCAAAGGACCACTGTCCAAGGGACATTTTCCTAAATGGGACAGCCAGCAAAGGCCGAGTCTGGCCCCTGGTCTGGTATCCTGAAGAACAGGTGTGGAGCAATTTGCTGAGACGTGGAGGAGCTTTGCCAATTAGTGATTTCTTGCCTAACAGGCATGTCTGGAATTTAATCCTATTGGTGAGCGTGAGCCAGTTGGTTTGCCCGTAAAGGGAGCAGTAGTGGGTGAGTTGGTCAGCTCCAAGAGTCATCCTACAGGCCTTATTGAGGGCTGTGACCACACGTTTGAGCGCAGTTTCCAAGGCCGCTCCATACAGTACAAGGCCATAGTTTATAACTGACAGGATGGAGGAGGAAACAGAGAGTCGTGGAGCAGCAGGTGTGAGATAATGCCTATGCCTATAGAGAACTCCCAGTTTAGTGTGAACTGCCTTTATGACCAGGTCAGTGTGCTGCACAGAGGAGAAGGTGTCATCAGTGATGACCCCAAGGTACTTGAATGATTGAACCTGCTCTAGCGTGTCACCCATTTTATTGGTGTTAGTCAAGGCGGGATAGATTTTTTAGTTGACGACTGGATAACAGTGAGGGTACACTTTCTTTTTGTACCTTTCTTTTTGCACTAGCAGCCCAGGCATCCTTCCGAGTACTGGCTTGTTGAACCTCTACTCCCTGCCTGAACCCATCGCTACCAGCTTCCTCCTCTGTACACCCAGGCAGGTCTAGCCCCCCAGATCACCCCCAGGGTTGGCCCTCTCTCCCGTGGCAGCCTTTCTGAAATTAGAGAGGCCTACCTGAGCGTTGGGTCAGCTGTGGGGTCCCCTAGAGAGATGGGCCGGCATTGGGATGTGGTCCTGTCCCTGGAGTCCCCATCATCTCCGCGGTGCCATAGATGGATTTTTCTAGTAGTGTATTTCCCCTATAAGTGCAGTGGTGCAGTGACGTCGGCATGGCATGCTGCCGCAGATGTCTGCCACACTCCTCCCACTCGTCCGCCCGAATGTGTATAGTGCCTCAGACTTCCACCGAGGGCCACTACTTTGAAGGGCATGCCCTGGATCCCTCCCCAAGGAGAGGAGAGCAGTCCAACGGATACTTGATCCTCTCCCTCCCCTGCTGGCCTCCAGCGACCAAGCTTGTTCCCGAACTCGGGTCACCGGTGTGGCATGAGGTGTGGCGTCCAGGGCCTCAACCCTAGCGCCACCGGGCAGAAACATTAGGGGTACACTTTGGGGGGGTGGTGGAAAGGATGAGCAGAGACCTGGGAAAACTTAAGAAGTGGTCAAGGGTATGGCAGCTGAGTTTCAATGTGAAAAACTGCAAAATAATGCACTTAGGGGACAGAAATCTGGGGTAGAGTACAAAATGGGTGGCATGGTATTGGCAACCACTAAGCAGGAAAGAGACCTGGGGTAATCATATCTGGCAACCTGAAGGTGGCCAGGCAGTGCAACAAGGCAGTTGGGAGGGCTAACGGGATGCTGGGTTGCATAGGGAGGGGTATCATCAGCAGAAAGGGGGAGGTGGTGTTGCATTTGTACAGATGGCTGGTGGGACCCCACCTAGAAACCATGGCCAGTTCTGGAGATCACATTTCTGGAAGGACATAGAGTGGAAGTGGTGCAGAGGAGGGCAACAAAAATGGTGCAGGGTTTGCATCAAAAGTCCTATGGGGAGATTAAAGGAACTCAGTATGTGCACCCTGGAAGAGAGGAGGGAGAGTGAGGATATAACAGAGAGCTTTAAATACTTCCTGGGGGCTAAATAATGGACAGAAGAGAAGTATATTTCAGAACAAAAAGGTGCCCAAGGACAAGGGGGTATGATAAGTAGCTGGAGGGGGTAGATTCAGGAGAGATGTAAGGAAGTACATTTTCACAGAAAGAGTGGTGGATTCTTGGCATAGCCTATCAGCTGAGATGGTGGGGGCGAAAACAGTATTAGGGTTCAAGAATGCATGGGATGGACATAAGGGAATCTTGGTGGAAAGGAAAGGTGGAGGGAGGAAGAGCTGGAGGTCAAGTAGGGTCTGTGGTGATACTGTAGGTAGAAAAAAATGGGCAAACTGGGTGTGCAAAGCGGTTCTTATCTGTCATCAGATTCTGCGTTTATGTCACCGTAGGCTCCATACTGTGGACCTATGGAGAATGCTGTCATACTATACAGAGCACATGGCTGGAGTTCGGGGTGAGGCTCGCCATCTGTTCATTATATACTCTGAAGCAGCACCTGAAAGGCCAGTATCTAAGCAGATTATCACATCCTGCATTGACCTCTAGTATAGGTTGGCAGATAGGGAGCCTTCCAAGGGGCTTAGGTCTCATTCCACCAGACATACTTCTGCCTCATGGCTGCTTCCAGGGACATCTCCATACAGGAAATCCGTAGGGCTTCTACTTAGAGTAAAGCACACACGTTCATATCCCATTACAGAATCAACATCATGAGCCATCAGGATGGTGCTTTTGGATCTTCAGTTCTCCAGTCTCTTCACTAAACAGGGGGTGTGCATTGCCTCCCCTCCCAGAGGATGGCTTGGAGTCTGCCAGAGTGTAGACAGTGAACTCTGTTCACTTCCTTAGAAATATAGGATCTCACTTCGAGATAGAGCTCTTGCAGCAAGTAATAACCAATAGGACTATGCCGCCAGGCACTAGGACCCCACAGAAAACTTATAGCTAGCAGTCCAAGGTAGGGTGCTGCCCCCGACGTCAGCTGCTGTATAAAGGGGGTGGCCCCCCGGCACCACCTTGGTTAGTTTCCTGCAGTCGACCCAGCATCTCGGCTCCATGGATGCCTCCTGCTTCCCGTCGACCGCCATTTTTTTCGATGCTCTGTGCAGTTCAATTTCCGAGTATTCCATTGCCTCTTTTATGTCTACTGAGCCTTCTACATCTACACCGCAGCGGAAGTATGCGTGCAGCAAACAGATTCCAGCAAAGGACAGCCATTCGTCCTGTCTCTTGTGCCTGGGGTCAGAGCACAAGATAGACGACTGCCCACACTGCCAAAGCTTCAACCAGAGAACTCGCATCCACTGCCTGAATACTCTAAAGGCCTGCCTCCTGGAACAACAAGTGTCCGCTATGCAAAAGTCACATTCTGGGCACAGTTCCTCCTCGTCCTTCGCTCATGATGCTTCCCCACAAGGAGAAAAAGCACTCGGGGAAGCACCACAAGAAGGATAAGGAGAGATCCTGGTTGAACTCATGGTCACACTCCCCGCGCAAGGATAAGGCCTCTTCCTCTGGCTGGGAGTCGGACTCTGTCCCTCTTCGGTCATTAGCCCTTCTGGGGGCTTTGGCCACAAGACCTCCTGCCTCTTCCCAGACATCAGGCAGGAGCTCGGGACATGGGCCTTCGCTGGACCCATCTATTTCATTGGCCATCAGACCCCACAAACAGTCAATAGGGTCTAGGGCCCAGGACTTGGCCGCTTCTTCCTCTGCGACGGGAGTCCGGTTGGGCTCTTCTGTTATCAAGGCCTCGTCTTCAAGCTCGTCAGCTAAGTCTGATGACTGTGGCAAGAGCCAGGGTGTCGATCCTCCAAGCAAAGCACCCATGCCAGACAAGACTCCTGAATCCCAGCTACCATCAGCGCCCCAAGGGCCTACACCAGAAGACCTGATGGCACCTGACCTGACGATGGCACCTTCAAACCCCCTGACGACAGGATCTGATCACCAGAGTTCAGATGATCCCCTGACGCCAGAGCCCAGGGAAGATGACCAGATGCCAGGCAGTGAGACCGACGATGGTTGGTCACCGGAGCCTCCTCAGACACCAGTCTGACTTCAGCTACTTCGGCACCGATCGGCAAAGAGCCAAAGTGACCATCTGGCTAGATGGTTCCCTTGGCAGAGGTCGATGCATTGTTCACCAGCTGGTGGAATAGCATCAAAGGGGACCTTCTCCCTAAGCCGGATGCCCAAAGTGGTGCCAGAGGCTGTCCCCCCACCGCAGCCGATGCCTCCCCCTAGATCACTGTCGCTGATGCCGGCCCACCTGACTCCAGGTGGCTCAGACCATGGCTCAGATGGATGCAGGAGCCATGGACGTCGCACCTCCTCATGATCCTCTCATAGGAGAAGCAGGTCCAGAGACTGTAGCTCCCGTGGATGAAGCAGGTCAAGGGGACTCTTCTACCAGTGTCACAGAAGGTCTACTGACCATTAGTCAGAACACTCAAGGGGCTACAGCAACTCCTCCTCAACCTATGCCTCTTCGGAGGACGAACTCCCCCTGCCCTCACCGGATCCTAGGAATGACTCACCGAGATCACCACCTGACGATCCTAACTTCTTAGAGGTCATGAGGCACATACAATTCCTTAGTCAATTGGAATACAAGGACTTGGACCCTAAGAGGAGACTAATAGCTGAATTCCTTGGGGCCACCGACCCCAAGCCACTGGTCATCCCCCCTTTTGTGGAACCCTTTCAAGATGTCACAAAGCTAGCATGGAAACACCCAGTCACTACGTCGGCGGTGCCCAAAAAGGTGGACTGTCTTTACAGAACACCCAGGAATGAGCCACACCTTAGCGAGCAGCCTAAGGCATAGAAACATAGAATCTGATGACAGATAAGGACCACTTGGCCCACCTAGTCTGCCGATTTCCCTACCTAATGGATAAACTGCAGATACTAGTTAACCAACAGCCTTCTTCCTCCTACCGCCCACTTGAATTGCCTTATGTCTGTCCCAAGCATTCTTGAATTCCCCCACTCTTTTTGACTCTATGACCTCCTCAGGAATGCTGTTCCATGCATCTACAACCCTCTCTGTGAAGAAATACTTCTCACATTACCTCTGAGCCGTCCCCACTCTATCTTCAAATTGTGCCCACTTGTTCTTGCACATCTCTTTTTTCTGAATGATGGTACCCTCTTGGACTTTGTTGATTCCCTTGAGGTATTTGAAAGTTTCTATCATGTCCCCCCACTCCCTCCTTTCCTCGAGGCTATACATCTTAAGCTCCTTTAGTCTTACTTCATATGTCTTCTGGTGCAGACTCTGCACCATTTTGGTTGCCCTCCTCTGGACAGCCTCCACCCTGTCTGTCTTTGCGGAGATGGGGTCTCCAGAACTGTACACAGTACTCCAGATGTGGTCTTACCAACTGCCTGCACAGAGGGACAACTTCCTGTTTTCTACTGGTGATGCCTCTCCCGATGCATCCCAGTATCCCCCCCAGCCCTCCTTACTGCCTTCTCACATTGCTGGCCCACCTTTAGGTTATCTGATATGACTACCCCCAGGTCCCTTTCCATTTTTATTGCTGTCATTATCTCACCCCCCATTGTGTACTCTTTCCCTGGGTTTTTGTTTCACAGGTGCATTACTTTGCACTTCTTTGTGTTGAATCGAAGCTGCCATACTTCTGACCATCCTCCAACCTTGCCAAGTCCCTTCTCATCCTTTCCACGCCTCCTTGTGTACCAACCCTGTTGCAGATCTTTGTGTCTTCTGCAAAGAGGCATACTTTTCCTTCCAGTCCCTCTGCAGTGTCACTTATAAAGACATTTAAAAGGACTGAACCCTGCAGTACCCCACTAGTACCCCCTCTTTCTTCAGAGTGGACTCCATTTACAATTACCTTCTGTGTCCTGTTGTCCAGCCAGTGTTTTACCCAGGCTACCACCCTGGGACCCACTCCCAGGCTGGTTAATTTGACTATTAATCTTTTGTGTGGGACTGTGTCAAATGTCTTGCTAAAGTCTGGGTAGGCCATGTCCACAGGCCCCCCATCTACTACTTTGGTCACCTAGTCAAAGAAATCAATTAGATTTGTCTGACATGACCTTCTTGCTGTGAATCCATGCTGCCTTGGGTCCTGTGCCCCACTGGCCTCTAGGTACTCAACAATTCTTTCCTTCAAAAGTGATTCCATCATTTTCCCTACCATTGAGGTCAAACTGACAGGTCTGTAGTTTCCTGCCTCTGTCTTGCTCCCACTTTTGTGAAGGGGGAATCACATCTGCCCTCCTCCAGTCCTCAGGTACCACACCATCCTCCCATGATTTATTAAAAAAGGGTAGTCAGTGGTGTTTCTAGTTCTTCCCTTAGTTCTTTTAGAATTCTGGGGTGAATCCCATCAGGCCCCATTGCTTTATCCACCTTCAGTTTTAGGAGTTCTTTCAGAACCCTTTCTTCTGTGAAAGGACTAATATCAGTAGTGCTGACAGCGGCCTATGGACATTCCAGCTCCCAACCACCGAGCAGCTGGGGTGGAGAGTGTATGCCTTGTCCACCTGTACCATCAGGTCTTGAAACTTTCTGGCTCATATGGTCATGTACCAGGAGTGCCTGTGGCAGAAGATTATGGACCTCGCAGCAACGACCCAGCAAAACTCGCAAAACAAGACAGAGCTCTTGGCAGTTTTACAATCTTGTTCTGATGTGGGCCAGCTTGTTCTCCATAATTCCCATGACGCAGAGGATATTGTGGCCCGGGTGGCCGCCTCAGGTTTGTGCCTCAGGCAACACTCCTGGCTGAGGGTGTCCGGTTTTAGACAGGACTTCCTGGACTTGCCCTTCCAGGGCCCAGTTCTTTTCGGGCAAGATGCCAAAAAGATTATACCAGGCTTCCAAGATTCAGGCAAAGCATTTTCAGAGGTACATAAGATGCACAAATCTGAACCCTACCCTCCTAGCGTAGACCCTTTCGGGAGGCATCAAGGGCAACAATCAAAGAAACAGCCACAACGAGGAGGGTTCAAAAGGAAGGCACCCCCTCAAGCAGCAGGCTCCCAGGGACAGCACACCTCTAAGCACCCAGAGACCCCCTCCGCCTCTGCCTGACTCCTTGCCCACCCCCACCTCCTCCAGCAGAGCTGTTAGGGGAAGCAGTGGGAGGGAGGCTCTCCCTCTACCTTGCAGGATGGTAGAATATCACAACTGATCAATGGATGCTGCAGTTCATAGAAAAGGGTTATGCTCTGGAGTTCTCCCAGTTATTGCCAGACAACCCACTGGTCCTATTAACCTGCTCCCCATCCCATGCAAGTCTAATACGGGCAGAAATCCAGGCCTTCCTGTCCAAGTGAGCCATTCAAGTAGTGCCAGAACCCCAACAGGGCAAGGGGAACTACTCTCACTTCTTCTTGGTCCCGAAGAAGATGGGGGACCTTCGTCTCATCCTAGACCTCAGTCAGCTGAACCTCTTTATAGAATACAAAAGGTTCAGAATGGTGACACTCCAAGGGCTACTTTCCTTGCTGTGCTACGGAGACTGGATCTGCTCCCTGGACATGCAGGATGCATACATGCACATAAAAATCCTGCCATCTCACGGGAGATATCTCAGGTTCATGTCTGAAGGTCAGCACTACCAGTTCAGGGCCCTGCCCTTCGGTCTATCCTTAACACCTCGGGTGTTTACCAAGTGCCTGGTGGTGGTGGCGGCAGCTTTCAGGAGGCAGGCATGTACCCCTTCCTAGATGATTGGATACTGTTGGCCTCATCCAGAGAATAACTCTGCCACACACTGGGGTGCACCTTCAGCATGTTCCAGGACCTTGAGATGACACTGAATCTCCCAAAGTCCACGCCATGGCCATCCAAGATGCTCCAGTTTATAGGAGCCATCTTGAACACAGTTCAAGGGAGAGCTGTCTGCTACCAGACAGGGCAGATCGCCTTCAGGTGCTGGCTCGGAGATTAGTCTCTGTAAACCAGACTCCCGCCAGAACAGTCCTACAGCTCCTGGGGTACCATGCCTCTTGTTCGTCTGCACATGAGGATTCTCCAATGGAATCTCAGAGTGCAGTGGGATCAGCGAAGCGTCAGCCTTGACCAGAGAGTCAGGGTCTCAAAGGCGGTGCATCAAAACTTATCATGGTGGCAGATCCCCTCCTGATTATCGATAGGGGCGCCATTCAGCAACCCTCACCTCAGCAGGTATTCACCACAGATGTGTCAGGCATGGATTGGGGTGCTGACTTCAGGGACCACCAGTCCAGGGGGTCCTGGACTCAGGAAGAACGCTCTCTCCACATAAATGTACTAGAGATACGAGCTGTGCTTGTATGCCTTACAGGCATTTCAGAGCGAACTCATTCCAGGCCTCACTTTAATCCAGACGTACAACATGTCAGTGGTGTTCTATATCAGCAAGTGGGGGGGGACGCATTCTTACCCCCTTTGCAGAGAGGTCATGAGGGTCTGGTACTGGGCGATAGACCATAACCTGGAACTTCTGGCAGTACATGTTCCAGGTCTTCAAAACATGCTTGCGCACAGTCTCAGTCACTTGCAATCCCAAGCTCATGAATGGTAGTTACTACAGGACGTAGCAAACAATCTTTTCGACAGATGGGGCACTCCAGAGTTGGACCTCTTTGCATTCCCACTCAGTGCCAAACTGCCAAGTTTTTGCTAGTTAGAGCCATGGCATGGTGTTTTTTGGTGAGATGTGTTATCCATCTCCTGGACCGGAAAGTTCCTCTGTGCTTTCCCACCCTTCTGCAGCGAGTCCTGCTCAAACTTCAGTTGGAGCCAGCAACCCTGATACTGGTAGCATCATTCTGGCCCAGGCAAATCTGGTTCCTGCTTCTGTAGCAGATGGCAGTAGAGCCCCCAGTTCCTCTGTTTCTATCCTCTTGCTTGCTATCCCGGGAGCAAGGCTCTCTACTGCACCCCAACCTCAAATCTCTGCATCTGTACGCGTGGCTCCTGCAGACTTAGTCAGGAGCAGGTTCGGGGTGTCAGAGGGGGTAGCAGAAGTATTGGTAGCTGCTAAGAAACAATCTACTAGGGCCACATGCATCATGAAGTGGAAGTGGTTCAGCCTCTGGGCTTCTACCTGCGACCTGGATCCATTCTTGTGTGAAGTAAAATAGGTCCTGGAGTATCTGTTATCCCTGTTGGACTCGGGTCTGTGCTACTCCTCCATAAAGGTACATCTTTCAGCTATCTCAGCCTATCACGTGCTGGTGGATGGCAAGACCATGGCACAGCTTGATCTGTCGCGTACCTTCCTGCGAGGTATCCTGCATATTAAGCCTCCCATCCAGGATCCTGTCCCTCCATGGGATTTGTTATTCATGTTAGAAAAGTTAACTTTGCCCCACTTTGAACCAGCCACGAGTTGCGAGCTTCGCTTTCTTTCTTGGAAAGCATTGTTTTTAGTTGCTGTTACCTCAGCCCGGAGAATCTCCGAGCTTCAGGCTCTTATGTGGAAAGAGCCGTACTTGTTTTTTCACAGGGACAGGGTGTCCCTTCATACAAATCCTAAGTTTCTTCCAAAGGTGGTGTCTGAGATGACTCTCAACCAAGACATCAACCTGCCGGTTTATTACTGGAATACTCCAACAGAGGTGGAGGCACTGTTGCATACCTTAGATTTACATAGAATCCTTAGGTACTGTATTGACCGCACCCGGTCCATCAGGAAATCTGACCAGTTTGTTTCTTTCTCCCAACGGATGTTGGGAGCACCAGTAACTAAACAGACCATGTCAAAGTGGCTGGTCAGCTGCATTGTCTTCTGCCATGAGAAGCATGGAAAACCCCTTCTGGGGCCTGTGAGAGGTCACTCAACAAGAGGGATCTCTGCATCATTTGCTTCACTCAGAAACGTGTCCACAGCAGACCTCTGTGCCTCAGCCACCTGGAGTTTGGTGTGCACCTTTATCCGGCACTACAGTTTGGACATTGCTTCCAGATGGAGGGCAAGCTTTGGCCTTGCAGTCCTCCAAGGGTTTCTCTCTTAATAGCCCGAGGATATTACCTTTGTTTGCACCGCCCTTCTGACCTGGTGACATCTCAGTACTGCTTGGGACTCAGTTCTATTGGTTATTACCTGCTACAAGAGCTCTATCTCGAACTGAGATAGTACAGTTACATAAGAACTTACCGTAACAGTAGATCTTCGAGAACAACTCTTGCAGCAGGTATGCTTTCCCTGCCTCCTTGTCCCAGTGCTTTTTCTTCGGTTATCCCTTTCGGGATGACAAAGCCTCCTTGGTTTGTCCAATCCTTTAAGCTAGCTGGGTGTCTGGCAGGCGAACTGAGGTGGCAGTGGAGGACCACCCCCTTTATACAGTGGCTAATGTTGTGGACAGAGACGATGTCCTTGGACTGCTAGCTAGAGGTTTTACGTGGGGTCCTAGTGCCTGGTGGCATAGTCCTATTGGTTATTACGTGAGGCAACAGCTCTTCTCGAAGATCTACTGCTAAGGTAAATTCTTATGTAACTGTACTTTACTCACCTGTAACTGTAGTTCTTGAGATGGTATACAGCTCACATCCATACAACCCACCCGGCCTCCCCTGGCAGTGTGGCACCCAGATCCCTGCTTTCTTCGTGCAAAAATCTGACTTCACAGGGTGGAGCCGGAGGATATACTGCCCAGGGTGTGGCAGGAGCTTAGCTATTGTTTGAACTTTAGGTTTATTGCATTTCAAGTAAAAATGAATAGCAAGTTACATCCAAATGTCAGACATCCCACACTATTCAGGATCCATCGGATGGAACAGTCATAAGTAGTCTAGGCATTTATGATCACAGATAAGGGGGATAAAGAAATAGATAATTTGCATAATTTAATGAACAGCTGTACCCTACAGGAATAAGGCGGTCAGTCCAAACATAAGAAGTAATCCACAAATGACATGTCCTCAACATGTACTGTTGATATGACCCCGTCTCAAACATGAGAATACTCAAAAACATTTAGTGCTCAAAACAGATGCATTATCAAGAGAGCAATATCAGTTATGTGGCAAACATTTAAACTGGAAAACACAGCAAGCCAAACTGTATTCTGCATACATGAAACGCTCAGAGGAAGAGAACTCTCCCTCCCCAGAGTTATAAACAGTTCAGGGCAAATTGCATAACAAGGGCATCAAATAACAATCCAAGGAAAAAATGTCAGAATTAGGTGGACTGCAGTAATCCCACTGCGAGAAAAAGGAAGAGTCCCAAACAATCTAATTCAGTTAAAGTTCCAGTACCTTTCCGCTTCAAGTGTCTTCTTCCTCTGAACTCCGAGCATCTGGAGCAGTTCCACGGGCCGCTTCAAATTCCTTCTGAATCTGTTCGAACCATTTCCCGGCCTCAACCAGTTCAGTAAATTGGAAAGTGTGACCACCATAGTAAATGCGCAAGCAGGCCAGCATGAATAGGGAGTGGACCACCCCAAGGCTATGTAACTTCGTCCGGACATCATCAAACTTCTTTCGGTGGGTCCTCGTCGCAGGTGATAAATCAGGAAAGAGATGCACAGTCTGCCCATTGTAATTAAGCTGATCAGTGTTACAGGCTGCTTGTAGCAACTGGTCATGTGTGGTGACTCCATCCATAATGAGTAGAATAGTATGAGGTAAGTCCCACTGAGCCTCTGCAGAATGAGGAGAAATGCAGTAGGCCCGGGTAAAGTGATCTGCGCAGTTCGATGGTAAATGTAAGGCACCTGGTAGCCAATCCTTCAAGAAAGCACGAAGATCTGGAGCTCACTGTCCTGGCAGACCAATGATACGTATATTGGAGACACGCTGAGCATTTTCTAATGCCTCTGAACGGTACTGGAGCTGAGCATTGTCCTGGATTAGTTCAGTTGTGGCTGAGAGAGCTTGCGTAGCTTGTGACTCTGCTGTGGCTGCGGCCTTATTCGCCATCTCAATCTTTACATCTTGCTCCCTGATCCTCTTCAAAATAGTCTCCACCTTGACATTAGTGGCCTGCATGGAAAGTTGAAGGGCCTTCCATGGAGGCTTTGCTCCAACAGATTCGGGTGTAGGCGCTGAGGCCTGTAGCTCCGTTGGTGGCTGAGATTTAACGCCACTAGGTCCACCTTTGTTTGAACGACCCATTGCCACAAGTTTTATCAGTCTGCTTCACAAAAAGTAATGTTTTGTTTACTGCTGCCTTCCAATCGATTCAGTGCCTTAAGCAAATATAAAATGTGCACTCCCGGCATGCAAAGCTGAGGAGAACACGTCTGCTCTGTAGGTATGCTCAATAGTGCCCCAGGAGCTTAGTTTGAAGATGTCCATCAGATCAGCCTTTTTCAGGAAGCATCCAGCATGTGGATGTGAACTGTATACCACCCCTAGAACTGCGGTTACAGTATATATTTTATGTACTGCACACGGAAAATTCCATTTCTAAAAATTGATGTTGACAATGGCTGGAGGAAAACCATGCACCATGGTCTGTTAAGCTACATTAGTTTTAAACTTGATTAGTTTTGCTCTCATTGGGCTGACGTGCAGTAGTTTTTTCAAACTACTACTAGAGTAATTTATGTGAAGTTTCTACTGTAAAAAGTTGGATTAGTTACACAGTCTTCACACTGTAGAGCACTTTACTTCAGGGAGCAAGTCTGAGCCTTATGACGTTTAGGTCAGTGCCAAACGACCACGCAAATTTATCCCTGATGTGGCTCAGAGTTGTTCTCACCACCGACTGGCTTCCTGTATGACACCAGTTGCATAGCTAGTGTTATTTCAAAACACACGAATACTATGCTTTATAGTGCCTCGTTTCTTTCTTGTTTTTTAAATTTTTATTAATTTTTTTTGTCATAGTACATTACAGATAAGTAGGTGTGAGGTAAAGTGCAAGAACAGAACTATCTAGCATCAGTGCATACCACTGAAATAGAATGCTGTAGTATTGTCCTGTATTAATAAAGCATTATTGTATCCAAGTGGTCAGTAGTGCATTATGCTGTAGCCAGGCATTGTGGGAGTGGAGTAGAATGTCCTTGGGCCCAAATCAGGCACTGTGTAACAGTGCCTGATTTGGGCCCAAGGACATTCTGGACTCCACTCCCATTAACCAGATGTGTGGTTCTGCCAGTGGAAAACTGACCAAAGCTGTAATGACTTGATACTCCACTGTATGTGGTGGTTTCTTTCTACACTGATTTCATAGAACTAGGCATCTCTTGTATCTTACAAAGGGGAAGTCAGAGTGGAATGGGTAAGAGACATTGGATAAGTCAAGAGTGGACAAAAAAGGGTTGAGAGATAAATAGAGAAGAGAACAGATAAAATAGAGGGGGGGCATATACAGTAGTACATAATTTCTACTGTTTGAAAAAGGTAGTATTGCAGGAGTCACATGGAGTACACTGGACTGGATTCACACTTGCTGGTAGTGCATCCACAAATGGGATTGGGCTGCACTTAACTCTGCATTATAACCCTTAACATTTGTAGTACGAAAATGGTACAGAACATCATGTAACTGTTTTGTTGGCTTTGCTTTTCTTGTCTTGTTATGATAAATTTTCAGTAAAAAGATTAACTGAAAAAAAAAAAGAAAATGGTACAGAGCTGTTCTGGTGTTTTAAGGAGGTTCACCAATTTTTGCCCCTGCCACTGATTAAACAGTGACTTCTCACCATAGGAGTCTGCATGTGTAAATATTCCAAAAATAAAGGCAGCCTTTAAAAAGTTATTTTCTTCATAAAATTGTAGAAACCGGGTCCCAAGGACTTCATGCTTTTTCTCTGCTGCCCAGCTTGCTCCCGCACTACCAGCGTGATGACGAGATGCCAGTGAGAGTGCGGGTGCCCCATTATATTCATTGGCGTGCAGCTTAAATCACTTTTAATAACCGATCACTTGCTAATGAAACGCAGCATCAGCCCACTACCAAGGCCTTGGTAGCTTCACTCGGTACCCACGCTTCATTAGCAAGTGGCCATCATGTTATTAAAAATTTATTTAAAAGCTGCAGCCCATTGAATATAATTGGGCATGCCTCTGCACTCTCACTGGCATCTCGTCATCACGCTAGTGAGTGCAGAGGCGGAGCTGCGTGGCAGAGAAAAAAAATGGGAAGTCCTTGGGACCCGGTTTCTATAATTTTATACAGAAAATAACTTTTTAAAGGCTGCATTTCTTTTCAGAATATTTACACATGCAGACTCCTGTGGTGGCAAGTCGTTGTTTAATCACTGGCAGGGGCAATACCACAAATGTTGGTGGATCTCTCTAAGATTATGTTTGTGGGGAAAGAGAGAATGTACTAGCAGTAATGTTTACTTGATTATGTTTCAGCTCTCCCATCTAAATCCATTTCTGTGGATGAATCCAGACCTGAAGTTGTTTTCAGACTGGCGATAGGCAGTTTATCAGTGTCAGTGCTGCACATTGACCCACTTCCACCACCTGAATCTTCACAAAACCTCAACCCCCTGACACCAATGGCTTCTGATTTCTTTAGCCGGTTAGAAAAGATTGACCCAAAAGAGTTTACCACAGAGGATTTTCTACGACTTCGACCTGTGTTTTCAGATGCTTGTTCTCATGACCACCTAAGGTACAGTGCTTTTTTCTCTCCATTTTCAAAGTACATTTCTTCCTCAGAACAGCTTTACAGTCAAAGTTTGCAGTACTTTGAGGTCACACAGTCTGCAAACAAGACCAACCCCTAGAGGCGAATCATAATTGGTGGCCTTAGACATAACTTTTTATTTAAGTAAGAGAGAATTGCATTCAGTAATTTTGAGTTATTATTACAATTAATAAGGCCAACATTATCTTCATTCACGTTAATAGGAATTTATCTGACTTGCTTTTTAAACATTTTTTTGTGGGGGGCAACAGAATTTGAATTCCAGTGTAGTGAATTAAAGGAATTATTGATTTTTTAAAAAAACGTTTTGCCCGCGGTCATATGCCAGGACCTCATTCTACTACCACTAGTGCCACCTACCCAACCTTTGGATCTGCCCCAGTTTAGGATCTTCTAGGACTCCAGACTGCCAGTGGTGCACCATGATGGGCCTCCTGCAGTTTACCCTCCCAGGTAGGTTTCTGCCTTCTGCTGTAGTTGGCAGTGATACCCCTCATTATATGGTCACTGTGGCAGAGGCCTTTCTCAAAGCCTTCTCGGATGTGCAAGAGAATGTGACCCTGTTGTGGTCTTGGGTGTGGGGAAGTGAGCAGGGATTTATCAGCCTAACAGGCACCTCTTTTTCCCATTTTTGCCGCTCTCCCTGAGAGCACACATCATCACCTGGTGCCAGCATGGCAGACAAACCAACGTGCATTCTCTCCCCACCCCTATGCATCTGCAGGTGTTCAAGGCTTCACCCTCCCTGTTGTCTTCCAGGCTGCAGTATTGCAGTGAAGCTGCACAACCCTCTCTCCTTGGAGGAAAGCATCCTCTGAGACTCAAAATCCCTGTCGTTTTGCCGTCCTCCAGCCCTGGACTCGTTCCCGAATCTGGGTTGCCGGCGTCATGAGCAGTAGCTCAGCCTTTGGGCTAATGGGCCACCTCGAAATTACTACTAAATTAAGTTGGTACTTTAACATACTTAACCTTAATTTAGAATATTTTCATAACAATCTGGTCCAGTTACACATTAGGTTAAATTTGCCTCTTGCAGAACTGTTAGCACCAATAAATGGCAGGCAGAAAATTGTAGTTATTTTTAAAAGTAGTCCATTATTGCTTTTTATTTCTGATTTTTTGTTTCAATGTGCTCATTAAATGATTTTTTTTTTTACAAATAGTATTGGCTGTGGTGTGAAAAGTAGTGCTTTACCTGGAAGCAGACATAGCTTATTCTTCCCACTACATCATCAGCATGTGACTTCACCAATTGTTGCATCACAAGCCAAAACTGCCTTATTGTTAACATGTGTCGGACGTTGCCACTCAAGCAGCAGGAAATTGGCTTTTCTTGGTTACTAGTGATGTCACAGTCTGAGGTCACAATGCTGATGATGTATAGGGAGGAATAGAACTAACTACGTCAGCCTTCAGGTAGCGTGCTGTTCCTCACATCACACCTAGCACTGTCAGGAAGAATATTTGATTAGCAAAATAGAAAAGAAGAAATAAACACTTCGGATATAAGAGATGATAGCTGACTACTTCTGAAAGTTATTGTTAATTCCAGGCAGTACTCTTAACTCTTTAACACATGACAGACTTCAATCTTTGATTGTCAGCTTGGTTCCACCAGCTTCACTAGAATACTAGTCTATAGAACTGTCTAAGCAGTAGGAAATCTTTTTTTTTCTTTCTGTATTGCTCTGTGAAGTCAATGGGAAGTATTTGCACTATGGATATATATATATATACCCCAAATAGGGGCTCACTGGTACAGCTGTAGCTTTATAAGCTGTACCCTCAGTATAGAATGTTGGAATGTGAGTGTTCCATTTGCTTCTCCAAGCAAGTCCTTAGTACCAGTGACCAAGGAACAAACAGCACATCTGAGGTGCTCCACACCTGATTTGTAAGCTATGTCATTTTATTTGTTTTTATGCCCTTTTTCAAAGGAACTTTTGTAGGCAAGGGCTGCTTGTATACAAGCAACTCTCTAAATTCAAATTGTGCCAGTTAAAAGAAAAAGGACCTTTAGGTTCTTAGATTGGTAAACCTGCAGTCCTCATTGCAGCTTAAAGTCTGAATGGGGGCTTTGCCACAAAACAGTAAAAGCAGTAAGAATGAACACTCAGGAAAAAAGTAAATTTTTTATTGTGCATGGTCTGTTTCTTTATTCTTTTGCCTGGTGCATAAAGTAAGTAAAACGGTATTGGATTTCTTCCTCAGGCCTGCCCATCGCTCATTCGCTTGGTCTGCTACTTTTTACGACTGCAGTGGGCAGAGCCTGCAGCCGTCTTGTGATCACCTTCAGAACAGCTCACCGGATCTGGCCAAACAACAACTTAGGAGTTGCGGCATGAATCTGCAACTCTGAAACATCCCCCATGGACACACTACATTTGTTGCGGAGCCCACATACACTGAGGTCATAGCAAAACAGTCTGCCATGCCAAGATGGCCACCGAACTCAGTGCGCATGTGTAACTTCACCACAAATGGGGCAGTGAAGTCGCGCATGTGCACTGAGCTCAGGTGGCCATCTTGGGCACGGCGGACTGTTCCACCATCAGCTCAGTGAGCACAGCTGCAGCTGTATTGGCTCTGGCCAGAATTTGTTAGAATTCTGGGGCTGTTGTTAGTGTTGTTTTTTTTATTTTTACAGCTGCATAGCAGTGCGATTACATCAGTGGAGAAAGGAGGTTCTGTAATGTGTGGAATGTTTCCTAATGCAGCACAGCCTGTCTGCTTCCATGGATTACTCACTGCATCCTGTCTTTTCAGCACAGTTTTCTTCATGAGCAAAGGAACGTTTAACCCTCAGGCTGCTGTGACTGACAGAATGAGAAGGTATAGGAATTCTGGACTGTTGTATTAGTCCATGGCACAGCAAGGGTTAATACAGCTTCAAGTTTCACAGTGGAAGAGGAATGTTGTGGGCCATCAGATAAAGGCTTCACTTTTAACTCCTTGAGACATGTGAGGAATGTGGCTGGGGATCAGATAAAGGCTTCAGCTTAAACTCCATGAGACATGTTTAAACTAAAGTGTTTTATGTCTTGCATCTCTAAAGTACTGTGTTAATATAACCAAAATCCTAGAAAGAAGTTAGACTTTTGCAATAATTGATTTATTTTTGCATTGTGATTGTACAGTATTTGTTGTCAATGTTCTGGTGCTAAATCAATAGTGTTGATGACTGTGCTCCAGAGTTCTGTATCAGGGGCTGTTGTACTTCACACTGCAGGTAGATGCAGGATTCCACTGAAAATGAGGTGTTGCAACTCATTTGAGCTGTCCTGTGTAAATAAATTGTGAGCAACATTAGGATGCTGTCTTTGATGTTAGCATCTCACCAGCTCCATATCCCCATGCTGACATCATAAGTCCCCATCTTCTACTGAAATGAAAGATTGTGTAAATAACTACTGTACCTGCACTCGCCATAAGCAAAGTCCCTCTGAAAACAAGATACTATGTCTCAGCTGGTCACTATTTGGAAAATACATTGTAACAATAGGTACAATCAATACCTAACTGAAAATCAGATACTGCTTGTTAACTGACCTGTCCTGGGTAACTACATTGTAAAAATATGTAAAAGCAGGACCCGAGTGAAAATGACATTTTACATTTTAGCTGTGCTTACTCTACTAAATACACTGTAAAAATGTGTAAAAGCAGGACCCCACTTAAAATGAAAATAGCAGCTCAGACACCCTATCCCGCTAATCACACTCACACCCTTTGTGGGTGTGTGTGTGTGTGTGTGTGTGTGTGTGTGTGTGTATATGGCGTATTTTCACGGGGGCGTCTATGACCACAGACAAAAACAATGTTCCCTGCATTACCTTCATGTTTATGTTTTTTTTTTTCTACTGTTGTGGTGTAAATGTAGGACTTTTACATCACAATAACATGGTACCCCTTGCCCCACCCACAGGGACCCCCACACGTGGGACCCTTGCTCCCTGATTCTAATCAGCACCTCTGCCTAATTACTTTACTCGCGTTGCCTTTATTACACCTGATTACTATGATTATTATGGAGTGCAAATGCTTATTCCTCACCCTGCTCTGCTTGAGCCTTGTGGTATTAACTGACAGATTGGTAGCAGAAATCTATACTTCCACCCCATGGGGTCAACCTAGCCTTAACACACCCTTTACTCACATTGAAAACCAACTTGTTTTCTCCCCAGCGGTCATAAATTTGTATAGTGGGAAACAGAAAGGTGTTGGCTACCTCCTATCCAGGCATTTGCTGCAAACACTGAACCTTAACAGTAAACCTTTCATTAGGCTTCTGCCCAAATATTCCTTGTTACTAATCTTACTGGTTGCTGGGGACATAGAAGCTAACCCTGGTCCTTGTCCCACCAGTACTCCAATTATATCCCCCTCAGACCCAGCCTAATTATACCTCAAGGGTCTCAAACTAGTACATCTGAACAATGATAATATAGTAACAGATCCATCGACCACCTATTATTCTTAGAAGTCAGACCTAATTCCGTGGAACATTTTAAAGCAGAATGGTCAGATAAATTAATTACTACATAAGACATCTCATTGATTTTTGACATAATACTGAAGGACCCAATCAACCAGTCAGTTCTAGAATATGTTTGGAAGCGAGGTGAGTAGTAAGAATATTCAACATTGTGTGCATTACTATATCGCCATACATCAAGCAGACCCATTACCTCTGTGATTTTTAGTATTACCCCTGCAGCCTTCGACAGGGCCGAGTGGGAGCCCGTTCTGTCCACCAGAGAGTTCAGCACAGTGTTGAAGTCCCCACAAGTAATCATTACGTGGGAAAATTGGGCTAATGTAGTGAAAAAGCTCAAAAAATTCTGATGCATCTTCATTAGGCTCATAGACACTTGCACATGTCATAATGTCATTATTGAGTTTAACCTTTAGTATAACATATCTATTATTATTAACAATTTGTTTAAAGAGCTGATGACGCATTCAGGTGAACTTTAACAAAAACATACTATTTAGACACAGTCCAGCTTGTATTTCCCGATGGTTCTCTGTTTCTCCTCCACATTATTTATTGCTGAGGTCATTTGTATAAAAACAGGATTTCTGCTCATAAAGAGTTCATCTATTCCTGCTGCTTTCTCCCTACCTGAAGCATAGAGCACTGCTTGTGACCTCACAGTTACTCCCATGGCAGCAGACTGTGATGTCACAACAGAGGATTATGACTTGGAGTAGGGAATAAGCTATAGTGGCAGATGAACTCAAAATAAACTCTTAAGGGACAACGCTCGTATATTCATACACATTTCCTTAATAATAAATTACGGTGAGGAGAAATATATAAAATATAAATGGAATACAAGCAGCATTGTATCTAATTATTATGTTTTTTAAAGTTTTCTTTGAGGTGTCAGTAGCTCTTTAAAACCTCTATTCTGTGTTTTTTAGCAAAATAATCGCTACCCCTTTAGATTTCCAGCAACAGCTTAATCTGGTTCAAGGTCAGTCGGCATTCATCTGTACCCCCCTCCCCCGGGTCGTGCCTGAAAATAGACAGGATTTGTTTAGTGCACTTATCCGGTCAACAAAAACTAAATAAATAAAAAATGTCCCTTCTGAACCCATGTGGAATGTGCCCCCGAATTTACAAAACGCCTTAAATTGTATGTCCATTAGATGAGCTTCCTGTAGTATAAGGCGGTCTGTATTGAAGTTTTTTTTATATATGAGATAATGCTTTTCCTCTTAACAGGATTTTTAACACCATTTATATTCCAGGCTATTACGTTAATTCCACCCATAGTTACAAGCATTTTGCATTAGGTACACCATTTACCTATAATTGCTATTTAAAACTCCTTTCTCTAGTTTCCCCCCTTATATATTTGTTTCTTACTTGTCCCTTCAGTTCCGTCCTTTCCCTGTTCCCTATATGGTCCCTCCCTTTCTCCCCTTGGTCTTTATAAATATAGACCTGAACTTGTGTTATTCAAAATAAAATGGAGTCCTACCTATTCAGTCTACAGCTTTTTCCAGAGCCCCTTCAAATCTTGAAGTTTAAAAGCCATTTCTTCTATTTACACTTTTTGTCTTATTACCTAGACTAACTAGCCTTCTCCTCCATGAGTAATTATCTGTAGTGAGGTGTTGCAAAAGATTGTTTTTGCTCCTGTCTTTCCCCTTCCAGCAGAGGAATTTAGATCATACGTTCTTGTTAGTTTTTTCTTCACTTTCTTTTCATTCCATCTTGTTCCTTAAGTGCCTTTGTTCAGAATCTGATCCACATATATTCTTTTGGGGAGTTTACAATTTTTGTAATTCTCCTGTAAATAATTTTTAGTGTAGACGTAGATGGATGCACAATAGGGATTTGTTTTTTCCAGAATACCAGTTTGATTTCTTTAAATGCATTTCTGTTTCTCTATAAATCTGGGCCAATGTCTGGGAATACAGAAACTCTGGAGCCTTGAATGGATATTGTTTTTTTTCTTATCTCTCTCAGTACCAGCTCTCTTTCTTGAAACTTGTGGAATTTTACGTATGCCACCCTAGGATATCTGGCGCTGATATTTTGCATTGCTGGAGATCTACAGTATGAGCCCTTTCTAGCTCAATTTTCTGATCCAGGAGTTTATTCCCACCAGCTCAGTAAACCATTTTTCGAAAAAACCCAGAATGTCTTCCTTCTCAGATCCCTCCGGGAGACCCATGATTTTTAAATTGTCTCTTCTAGACCGCCATTTCAGTTCGGTTACTTTCTCTTGGATATTTGTTAATTCTTCTTTTTGAACATTTAAATCTTTTTTCTTGTATGGTACTGCATCTTCTACTTGTGAAATATGCTTTTCATTTTCAGCTAGCCCAGTATTCAGGCCTTGAATTTCACCCTTAATGCTTTTTATGTCTTCTTGAACGCTGGACATTTTAGACTCCAGTCTGGCAAACTCTTTCCTGATTTCTTCTAAGATATCCTTCTCGAAGTCCTCTTTGTATTCCCCAAGTTTTTCTTTCAAACAACATGAAGTCTTGCTATATTATGACAATTACAGTTTGACCCAGCCTTTGAACTGCTCCGGAGGTGAAAGAGTTAAGTTCCATGCCAGGCATGGAATCTTGAGCGCGAACTCGGCTGAAAACTCTGTCTGTTGTGCTTCAAACTGTAACTGTCAGATTCTTTACTCCACCTCACTGAACAGTTGCTCCGGAGATTTCTCCTACTACTCGGTTCATTTTGTCAGTTTTAAGGTATTTTTTCTCGGTTTTCAAACCGCATTTGTCTAAATTAAACCGCATAACCAGTCGGTTCAAGCTCTGTCTGTGGTATCGTAAGTAATAGATAGGTTTTACATTTTATTCTGTGTGGAACTTATAACGGTATTATCGGTTCGGTTTGAACCGATCAGGTTATTGTAAAAACTATTTTAAATTGTATTAGAAGTGCGGTTCCCAGTTCTTATCGGTTCTAAAAAACACGGGTTTCATTACGTTTTTCACGACCCGTGACACGGTCTGGAACCGATAAGGGTGTCTTGCTTGGCTAAGGGCCGTTAACGGGCAAGTTTCTGGTTAGGCTGGCATTATGTCTGAGAAACCCAAAAGAAAAACCGGGCCCACTGGGTTTCAACACTGTAGTGTCTGTGGGGAAGCTTTTGCTAAGGCTGACCCACACACCACATGTGTCTATTGTCTGGGGTTTGACCACCTCAATACAGACTGCCAGATTTGTTTGAATTTCCCTGCAGCTACCCTGGATAAGAGAGTTGGTAGGCTCAGGGAACGGGAGGCTAAGAAGTCCGCTGACCCGGATAACCAGTCCGGTTCGGTTCCAACCGAACCAGAGGGAGTGCCCTCTGACCAGGGTGAGTCTTCCTCGGGCAAAAGGAGAGCTGACTCGGAGGAGTCCGTTCCAGCTAAAAGGACTAGGAAATCAGCAGGTGTGGAGCCAAAAAGTCTTTCTCCAACTGCTGCAGAGATAGCCAAAGCGATCCAAATTGTCCAGTCGCTTTCCCCGGTTCCGACCGAACCGGCACCATCAGGTAAGCGGTCGGTTCGGTCGGTTCCTCCTGTTCAGGAATATGATATAGAGGATTTTTATGAACCGGAGAAGGGGGCGGAGATTATGAGGAGAGTGAATGTGATTTTGAGAGTCTGGATCTGCCCATTGAACCGGACATTTCTCCAGACAGACCTATAGAAGTGTCTCCCCCCAGGCTTTCTGAGTCCCCTTCTCATTTTATTTTTTATAAGAAAGTGGCTGAAACCCTCCAGCTTCCTATGGAAGAAGCTGTAGATGACCAAGAGGAGCCTGACTATGTAGAGATGATGGATATCCCAGAGTCTAGGAGACTGTCTATTCCTATCCACAAATCCTTCAGGAAACAGACAGTAAAAATTTTAAAAGCTCCCCATTCTATACTTCCTGTGGATAAGAAAATGGACAGGAGGTACACTTTGTCAGGCTCTGACACGGAGTTCCTCTCACAACAATGCAGCCATGTTGGGGTAGTGCAGGCTGCAGCCTGTGACAAGGCAAATATTCCTTTGGCTTCACACCCCACTGACAAGGACTCCAGGAGGATTGATGCCATGGCAAAGAAACAGTACATGGCAGCATCTTTGGGTTTCAGACAGGCAAATTATAGGGCTTATGTTGCAAGATATCAGAAATCCAGATGGGATACTGTTATGGCTCTAGCAAAGCAGGTCCCTGGCCAGCTTGCCAAGGAGCTGGAGCAGGTGGCTGCTGATCGTATTGAGGCATCCAAGGTGCAATTCCATGCTGCAGTGGACTCTAATGATGTATCTTCGAGAGTCATGGCTACATCTGTGGCTTTTCGTAGAATGGCTTGGCTCAGGTATACTAGCCTGTCACAGGATACTCAGGCTAAGGCCATGGATTTTCCTGTTGTTGATAACTCTCTGTTTGGGGAGCAGACAGAGAATTACATGAAGAAAATGGATGAGTATAGGACCACCTATAGGAGTGCACAGGCCAAGGAAAGGCAGGCCACTCCTCAGAGGCAGCTTTCCAGGGGCAGGGGCAGGCCTTTTCACAGGCCTTTTTACCAAGCCAGGCCTCCTCTTCTGCCCTACGCAGAGGGGTTCTTCAGAGGAGAGAGGCAGGCAGGAGTGTGAGCAGGCCTGCTCCCACCCTCAGCCTAAAGCCCCTGCCAAGCAGGCACCCTGATGGGATGGCCAGGGCCGATTCTCCATTACCTGTAGGGGGCAGGCTGGCTTACTTCGTCCAGGACTGGAAGTCTTTAACATCAGACAAGTGGGTCCTGGAAGTAGTAAGCCAGGGACTGGTTCTCAGCTTCAAAAAATTTCCAAACATGAGAGCCAGATCCTTTCCACCTGCAAATCCATCAGAGGCTCTCGCCTTAAAAACAGAAGTTTCAACCCTCCTGGCTCTCAGAGCTGTAGAAAGGGTTCCTCCCCTACACCAGGGCAAAGGATTGTACTCCAGGTACTTCCTTACCCCAAAAAAGACAGGAGAATGGCGGCCCATCCTGGATCTCAGATACCTAAACAAGCACCTTTTAAAACCAAAATTCAAAATGGTGACTCTGGGAATTATTTTACCTCTCTAAGGCCAGGGATTGGCTAGCATCCTGGACCTCAAGGATGCCTACTTCCATGTTCTCATCAGAAGCTCCCACCAAAAGTACCTCAGATTTGAACTGCCCTCAGGCCATTACCAGTTCAGAGCAATGCCCTTGACCTCCTCACCTCTGCCCCAAGGGTATTCACAAAATGCCTGGCAGTAGCAGTTGCTCATTTAAGAAGGCAAAGATTGCCATCTTTCCTTACCTGGACGACTGGCTCATAGTAGGCCAGTCTCCAGCCCAAGTCAAACTACACCTTCAGGTTACCCAGCAGCTGCTTACATCTCTAGGTTTCCTTCTCAATCTCCCAAAGTCAGTTCTAGAGCCTGTTCAGCTACTCACCTTCATAGGCAGAACTGAACACACAACAGGCCAGAGCCTTCCTTCCTCTAGAAAGAGCAAAGACCCTGGTTTCTCTGGCCTCCTCCTTCACTCTGCAGGTCTCTCGACCAGCAAGGCATTTTGCAGCTCCTAGGGCACATGGCTGCTTCCACAGCAGTAGTGCAGGGAGCAAGATTTCAGATGAGGGACATTCAGTTCCACTTGAGAGCCTTCTGGTCTCAAAGGAGAGATCCTTTAACCAAACTGATCCCAGTAACTCGAACCCTGATCCAGGCCCTACAGTGGTGGCAGGATCAGAGCAATCCTGAGACAAGGAGTTCCCTTCATCCATGCAGTCTCATTCCTTGACCATACTATAGATGCATCCCTCTTGGGGTGGGGAGCTCACATGGGCGACCTCAGCACTCAGGGGTTGTGGTCCCTCAGGAATCTCTGCTCCACATCAATCTGTTGGAACTCAGAGCAGTTTTTCTAGCACTTCAAGCTTTTTCCACGTCTGTTCAGAACAAAGTGGTACAAGTCAGAACAGACAACACCACTACAATGTGGTACATCAACAAGCAAGGGGGCACTCGGTCTACGGCCTTGTGCACCGAAGCGATGAAGTTGTGGTCTCTGGCTTATTCCCTGAACACCTCCCTTATGGCAGTTCACCTCCCAGGCAAAGACAATGTCCTGGCAGATGCTCTCAGCAGGATTTCCCAGGGCCATCATGAATGGTCTCTGGATCCCCTTATCCTGGAGGTGGTGTTTGCCAGGTGGGGCACTCCTCAGATAGATCTTTTTGCAGCCCCGGGAAATCACCAGCTTCCTCTTTTTTGCTGCAGGCCCCCAGTGTTGGGCTCAGTCCTCTGGGCGCCTTCCTTCTCAACTGGAAAGGAAGTTTCTCTGTCACGTTTCCCCTTTCCTCTCCTTTTCAAGGTGCTAGTCAAGATCAGGTCTCAACCTTGCAAGATGATCCTGATTGCTCCAGATTGGGCCAGACAGCCCTGGTATCCACTTCTTCTGTCCCTAGCAGTCCACCTTCCCCTGTGCCTTCCCAGGAATCACAATCTGTTAACCTGTGCCCAGGGGAGAGTTTGGTACCCGAATCTCAAATCTCTCAATCTCAAGGCCTGGCTCTTGAAGAGTTAGAGTTTGCTGACTTACACCTTTCTCAGGGTGTACTCAGTGTTTTGAAGGCTTCAAGGAAGTCTTCTACCAGGGCTACTTATCATTCCAAATGGAAAAGGTTTTCCATATGGTGCTCTGGTAAGAGTATTTCCCCAGAGTCTGCCGGCTTGCCCACAGTTCTGGATTATATGGTGCACTTAAATGCTCTGGGTCTGAGACCAGCTACCCTTAAAGTGCACCTGGCAGCAGTGTCTGCTTTCTTATCAGCAGGTAAACCCTCTTTTCTTTCAGCTCATCCGGTATTCTCCAGGTTTTTCAAGGGATTGCTTCACATCAACCCTCCATTCAGGGATCCTGCCCCTGCATGGGATCTTAATGTTTGCATTGCCCAGCTTATGCAACCTCCTTTTGAGCCCATGACTTCAGCAGAGCTTAAGTACTTGACTTGGAAGACTGTGTTTTTGGTAGCCATCGCTTCTGCTAGGCGCATAAGTGAACTACAAGCATTGTCAGTGGAGCCTGATTTTATCTCCTTTCATAGGGATAAAGTGGTCCTCAGGACTAATAGAAAATTCTTGCCCAAGGTGGTTTCGGATTTTCTCCTGAATCAAGCTATGTCTCTCCCTGTTTACTTCACTGACCATTCCTCCTCTGGTGAGAGGAGATTGCACAGTTTAGATGTCAAAAGAGCCCTTAGCTACTACATAGAGCGTACCAAGGGTCATAGGTTTGATTCCCTCCAACTGTTCCTCACTTATGGTGAGGTAGGTAAAGGAAATCTGCCACTAAAGATCCATTGCCAGGTGGATTGTTTCTTGTATCCAGTTTTGTTATCAAAAACTGGTGAGGGTTCCCTCAGGCCTGAGGGCTCACTCTACAGAGGTACAGCTCGTCCTGGCTGCCCCAGGGAACATCCCTATCATAGAGATATGTCAAGCAGCTACTTGGAAAACAGTTCACACTTTCACGAAGCATTACTCCTTGGACATCCAGGCTAGGAGTGATGCTTGGTTTGGCACAGCTGTGCTTCAGAGCCTATTTCCTAAGTAGGTTCTGCCCTCCTCCATGGAGGTACTGCTGTGTAGTCTGCAATTGTCATAATATAGCAAGACTTCATGTTGTTTGAAGAAAAAATTACTCACCTTAGTAATGTTGTTTCTTCTAATGGAGTCTTGCTATATTATGACCTCCCACCTGCCCTCTCAGAACCTCTGTTTTGTTTTGGGATGTGGGTGGGCAGTGCTATGTTGGCACCTAGTGTTTGCCATTTTGTTTGCTGTTGTATTTTCATTTTCTTGGTCCCCTGACTTGAGTCTTGCTTTTGGGACCAGAAAATGTGTTAGTGTTAGTAGCCAGTTGGCTAGTGTAGGTTTACAGCTTCCACACAGAACCTTAGTGAGTTTTGCTCGTAAAGATCTGACAATTACAGTTTGAAGCACAACAGACAGAGTTTTCAACCGAGCTCGCGCTCAAGATTCCATGCCTGGCATGGAACTTAACTCTTTCACCTCCGGAGCAGTTCGGAGGCTGGGTCAAACTGCAATTAATATAGCAAGACTCCATTACAAGAAACAACATTACTAAGGTGGTAATTTTTTCTCTTTTTTATTCGGTTTTCTGTTTTCTTTGGGTCTGGCCCCCAGGGTTCCAGTATTCCCTTCCTTTGTAGCTGAGACCAAATTTACTCTCTGATTAAACCCCCACGGTGGGGCAGGAGATTCATCTCTGTATGTAGCATACTCCATATTACTTATATCTTCCGCGATGCTACTCTGGGTCTTATCTTGGTCTACAATATTGATATCTGGCAAAGAGTGAGGTTGTTCTGCTTCCATTTGTTGCCCACATTTATTGCTACTCCCTTCTGGTAACCCCTCTTTAAATATTTGGTGCTGCCTCCTTCAGCTACCTGGGCTTGGTAATGCCGTGGTTTTAAAGGTTTCTCCTTTAGACTTCGTTCCTGCAGGTATATTCTGAACTGCAGTCTCAATTTGCTCGTTGCCATTAGGGTTTGCTTCACTGAGATCTGTGTCCCCGTCCCTGAATTCACCTATTCCCGTTCCAACCCCTTCTTGATCTGAAAGTGCGTTCTCTACCTGAGCGGCAGTCGGGTTTTGTAAGACTTCTTTGCCGATATTCCAGCTCTGCTCCCAATCATTACAGTTCATCGTGGCCATTTCTTATTCTCTCATGTTCTCACTCTCCTCCACCCGACCAGCAGGACCTTCCTCCAAAATCTCTCGCACCTGCCCACAATTCTTGCAGTTCGAAACCTGATTCATCTCTTCTGACAGTACTCCCTCGGCAAGCCTGTCAGTCCCACTTTCTTTCTGTACTAAAGGTGAATTCAGGTTTTTGTTGTTTGCCGAGTCCTTGGCCGATGGCATTTTATTTTTTATAAACCTTTCTCCCAGCCAATCCTCTTTCGTTGTTGTGCCTTCCTTTACTGAGGGTTTCATCTGGGTTTCTTCCTTACTGGCCGCGGGATTGTCCTTCTCTAAAACCTCCATGGGGCTTTTCAGTGTCTTATTCTTTTTAAGTTTCAGTGTCCTGCCCCGGCCTTTCCCTTGAGGTCTTTGTAGTTGAACAATAACTCCCACGCCCTTTTAATTCATCTTGCAGTTTCGGGAGTTCGGTGCACTATGAGTCTTCCTCGAATAGGTTTTCTTGTTACTCCCCCTTTGGCTGTGTTATCCACAAAATATGTTCTTATCTCTCTTATGTTTTTAGCTCTCCTGCTCATATCCACCACCACTCTCAAGGATTAAAAATGTACTTAAAATTTGCCGTATCCTGTTATTTTCTTTCAGAGTTAAAACATACATTTACCAGGCGTTTTTAAGCTTTCAGTGTTGTTCTTGTTCTCTGTGTGGGGCTCCATGCTGCAGACATTAGGCTCTACAATGCCATCTTGGTACCACCCCTGCCCAAAGATTCCTGAACTTGAAGCAGGGATGAATTCATTTTCTCCTGACATCTCTGAAACCTGGCTGAAACTCTCTGTTCTCACGAATTAAATAGATATCCCCGTCTATAGTACCTATAGGAAAGATCATACTGACAAAAAAAGGAAGGGGTGTCATCCCCTGTGTCAAGAACACCCTCTGTGCTGACAAAGTCTCTCTACCCCTGTCTGACCCATCTTTTGAATGTGTTTTAATTAAAATAATCTTAGGGGACACCAAACCCCTTCATGTAGGCCGCAGTTACAGCCCTCCCACAATAGCTAAACTTGCGCTGGATGAGCTTCTGGCCTGTATTGGGGAACTTCCCCTTGGTGAGCTCATCCTAATGGGAAACTTTAATCTCAACTGGCTACACAAAGACCCATGCTCCTTCAAAAATGCAGTCAGGGACACTAACCTGTGTCAGATTATTGGGGATCCCACCCGCCTTAACGCCAAATCTGGGAGACACTCCTTAATCATCTGGGCACTGGTTAGTAGACTAGACCAAATACGAACAGCGGGTACCTTCTGTGATGCACTGAGCGACCACTCCCCACTGTACTGCACCTGGAGTAATACTTTCTCCAAGATCCCATCCCGTACCATATGCACTAGGGAATACTCCAAATTGGAGGAGACTGCTTTCTTTGAAGCTCTTGCCAGGGTGAGCTGGGTGAGCACTGGGTCTTTTCAGGATGTTAACCTTGCATTAAACTTTCTTATGAGTAATTTCACAGATGTGGTGAATAAGCATGTCCCCCAGTACACAGAAAAATTGAGGGAGCCTGCTCCAAATGGTTAACCCCTGTACTATGAACCCTAATGAAAACTGGAGATCATGTGTGGGGGCTCCACAAGTTCTCAGGCCATCTGCTGGACTGGTTTGAATATAGACGGCTCAAGAATCTATGCAAGACTGAATTAAAAAGACCAAAATAAATTACCTAAAGGGCCTACAGTCTGACAAACTGCAGAACACAAAACGCTTCTGGAATCAGGTCAACAGCCTCCTGAAATGGTGGACTGGAGTGCCCAGCCGTGAAATTCTTCATAATGGTACTACACTCAGCAACCCCCAGCAGATTGCTGAAGCATTCAGTATATTTTTCGGAGACCTGGACGCCTATAAGGGCCCCCCATTCCCATCCTGGGATCCCCCCACCTGCTGCTCACCCTTTTATTTAAGGATAATTACAAAAAAAAAGGAGGTCCTGAAACAATTACTAACCATCGAAATGGACATGACAGTCATGAACCTGGGCTTTTCAAAATTGCTGCCCCTGTCCTTGCATACCCCTGACTAAGTTATTCAATCTGTTGCTGCTTCAAGGGCTGGTACCTGAAAAGTGGAAGGTAGCACATGTGGTTCCTTTCCAAAAAGTAGGAGCCCACAAAGCCATTGAAAACTACCATCCAATCTCCATCCTTAGTACTGTGGCAAAATTACAAGAGAGACTAGTTTACAGCCAGCTCCTAGCCCACGTTGAATCGCACTCTCTCCTCACTGATGCCCAACACAGCTTCTGCAAACACCACGACACTGACACTGCATTTAAGTGCCTCACCTCCGATGTCCAGTAGACCACTGACACTGGAAAACCTGTAGAGTTCGATGCCGTAAGTTTGATACCATTTTCGGCACTGATTTAGTGATTTTCTTTCTTTTCCTTATTTTAAACAGTTTTTGTGCGGCGTCAGGTTTTTCTTTAACACTTTTTTGTTTTATTTCTGTCAGCGGTGAAGTACGGTCGAGGACGTCGGAAATCTTCGAAGAAAGCAGAAGTTGACCCATGTGTCAGTGCCCCTGTGGCAACTCAATGACTGTGTCTGACCCTCACAACCACTGTTTTTCTTGTTTGGGTCCTTGCCACATTATGGATCAGTGTGATGCCTGTTTCTCTATGGATTACCACACCCTTATTATTGGCATGGTGAGGCTGTGGAGAGACCTCCAACTTTCGGCGGTTGGCTTCGCACTTGGGATGCCAAAACAAGGTCTCTGGGCTCCTCCCCTGAGCCCCTCCCTGGTTCTGTATGGGCCAGCGGAGAGAAGGCCCCCTCTATTTCAAATCTTGTTGAAACAAGGGGTATCAGTGAGGATTGGTGGGGCAGTCGTCCTCTGGGGGGGGAGGTTAATGAGCACCCCTTGCAGTCTGGTGTCTATTCGGAGACTTGGACGACCCTGGGTGTGGTGCCGCAGCTATACTATAGGCCTACTCTGGTGGTGCCCTTGATGCTGTGGCCTGGTGCTGCCTCAGCTCCTGACTCTGGTGTCGGTGAGTGGGGCAGCGCCACCTGGGCTCCCCTCCAACACTGCTCTTGGTGCCAAAGGGTCTAGGATCCAGAGGGTGGCCCGCCTGGAGATCTCCCTAATCTTATCCTCCGCCTCATGGGTGAAGAGCGGGACGATTCCGACTGGCTGCCCAGCTCTGAGGAGTCCCTGGATGCTTCCCGGGTCATTCTGAGGCCTTTGGTGGCTCTGGAGCCTGCGGGCTCTCTCTGTGATGCCGCCTGTAGTGCCATCTCCCCTGAGCCCTCCGGAACAATTTCCGGCACTGGGGACTCTCGGTGCTGACCACAGCTCTTCTTGGGATGGAGGCGCCGAGGCCGGCTCTGATTTGGGAACTGGCGCTGTCTTCGGTGCAAAATCTGCCTCCTCTGTTCCTTTGTAGGAGGAGGTGAGCTCGGCTGCTGGACACTGTGCCGGGGGGGGGTCCACAGTCGCCTCCTTGGTGACTGGGCCCTCTATTTCTCCTGCTAGCCCGGATTCGGCCTCTTCTAAGGGAAAGGTCTCTGTTTTTTGGGGCAGGGGTTGACAAGGCTTGGTCAGTGTCACAGTCCTCCCGCGGAGCCACTCGGGGAGGAACTGTAGTGCTGATGCCACCTTGTCTTCCTCTCCTCTTAGAAGGAGTTCTGCAGCTGATGGGGCCAGGGGCCTCCCTTCAGGCTCTGTATGGCTCTGTTTTGCTCATCTGAGGGTATCCCGCCAAGGGCACCACCCTGTTCACCCCGCTGCTGTTGGGCGCCTGGAGGTTGGCAAGATAGGCAGCCCCCCCACCCTTTGGGATGAGTTTCCTGCACAATCTCGCAGCTTTTGCAGAGGACGTTCCCTGGATTGCCAGGCTGCTGCCACCTTTCATCTGCTGCCTCCTCCTCCTCCTCTTCTTCCCAGTCTCCTTGGCCTGAGAAGGCCCCTGACCAGGGACGAGTTCAGGGGGTTGTTGGCTGTTGGTGGCTGCATTTCCCAGGTACTTGAGGGCACTTAATGAGATCATCTTTAGAACTGAAACCCTGGTGCCACCTCCCTCTGAGCCCAGTTCCTCCGAACCTTCCACTTCCTCCACTGATGAAGAGGATGCCTCCCTCCACTACTCTGCTGATGTGGACTTCACGTCATATTAGCGCTTCCTGGTGGAGATGTTGGAGGAGCTGTATATCTCCTATTTTGCTGGACTCAACCCTGCCCAAATGACATTGTCATTTCTGGGGGAATACAGTGCTGACCACTTGGTCATACTGCCCTGGCCCCGGCCATTCACGGAGGCCTCGTACGCTGTCTGGCAGTGTCCCGCTGCCCCAGCTCCTACCCCTAAGGACTGCATGCACAGATATTGTGCTGCTATGGGATCTCCAAGTTCCATGTCTCACCCCCTTTGGGAGTAGAACTCCTAGATACCACATCCAGGCATCGTTGCCCCCCAGCACAACAGCCCCCAGAGTCTGGCTTAGCAGAGTTGGGCCGCTGGGGAAGAAGAGTCTTTTCGGTGGCTTGTCTCCTTTTGTGTATTGCGGCTCATCAGGCACACCAGGTAGCCTACGCTAGACACCTCTGGACGTTGCTAGGTCAACTCCTAGCTGGGATGGCTGATTGTGAGGAAACCTGGCAAGCCATTAGCCTTTCCACACAGGGCCTAAAGATTGCAAGAGACCGTTCCAGAGTGGTGTATGATGATAATGAGGTGGCTTCCAGGCTGGTGGGAACATCAGCCTGCATAAGGCGGATAGCATGGTTTCGCCTATCAAGGTTGTCACCCTTGGCCCTGTGTAGGGTGCTGTCCTCACCTTTTCTCTCGGAGGGCAAGGCGTGAGTTGCAGGTGCGCCTTGGACTCTCTTGCCCTCCCTCCTCACCCTATTTCTCTCTTCCTGTCCTGGCGGACAGAGCTGAGGAGTTGGGAGGGGCTGGTGTCAGTTATGGGCGGTCATCGGCTCCACATAGTATCCATACATACATATCTACCAGCAGAGCGGGTCTTATGGTCTATCAAGTCTGCTCGAATGTGCAACTAGCACCGATAGGTCGCAGCTACTTACACCCCCCTTCCCCCCTCTCACTTCTGGCTGTTCTCATTACTACTTACCCAGATAACCCCACCCCATACCCTGTCCCATGCCCTTTTGAAAGTGCCCACCATCCTACATAATACCACTTCCTCTGGTAGGGTATTCCATTTTGACACCACCCTTTCCGTAAAATAATGCCTCCTCATATCTCTCCTAAATCTGCCCCCCCTCCAATCTTAGCCCATGTCCTCTGGTATCCTTTCCTCGCCTAAATAACCCATCTGTACTAGTTCTGTTGAACCCCTTCATATACTTGAATGTTTCAATCATATCCCCACAATCTCTCTTTTTCTTCAGGGTGTACAAACTTAGATGCCTCAGTCTGTCCTCATAGGGTTTGCCCTCCATCCCCTGTATCATTTTTGTCACCGTACATCGGCACCCCCTCTAGCAGCCTGATATCCTTCTTCAGATACGGTCACCAGAACCTTTGCATATGTAGTCCCGAGTAACTGGAATGGATTGCCACTGGAAATCAGGACTGTAAGATCCAATGATAATTTTTTCTAGCACTTTGTATCAATACCTTATGTCTTTATCAGTGTGCAAGCGTTTTGATTGAACGTTTTGTATTTAATATGTACTTATTGTAGAACATATGTATTATGTGTCATGTATGATGTATTGTATTGTAAAAGTTTTGTGTGAATTTGTGGGTTACACCTGAAAAGGGAATTGATTTTCCAGTGTGCTTACCTGTTAAGCAAATAAAATAAACAAACTGCACACAGTACTCTAAATGTGGCCTAACCAAGGATCTGTAGAGGGGCAGAATCTCACATCCTTTTGTCTGGACGAGATTCCCCTTGCAATACACCCCAGCATCTTGTTAGCCTTGGCTGCAGCCCTTCTGCACTGGGCAGAGTTGTTCCTGCTCTCAGTTATCATCACACCCAGGTCCTTCTCTTCCTCAGTGACCCTGTCTCACCCCACCCAACCAGTATACCCTCCTCTGGTTCCTCATCCCGAAGTGCATAACTTTACACTTCTTCGCATTAAAGCCCAGTTGCCATTTCGCTGACCACTCCTCCAATTTAGATAAGTCCCCCTGTAGTGTTTTCCACCCATCTATGTCATCCACTACCATTCCCATCTTGGTATCATCTGCGAACAGTCTGATCCTGCTCCTAACTCCATGTGAAATGTCCGATATGAACAGCCCAGACAGTACTGGACACAGCACAGAGCCCTGAGGCACCCCACTTGTCACAGGCTTAGGCATTGAGCGCCACCACCCCGCTACCATCACCCGCTCCTGCCTCCCCTTCAACCATTTCTCGATCTAGTAAGCCATCTTTACCCCTGCCCCTACTGATGTCAGTTCCCACCCCCCCAGCTGCCCATGAGGCACCGAGTCAAAGACCTTGCTGAAGTCCAGATACAGGACATGCTCTGTATGGTCCCCATCCAGTTCTCTAGTTACCCAGTCATAGTACTGTATTAAGTTGGTCTGACAATAGCTCCCCGAGACAAACCCATGCTGCTGCCCATTATGGAGGCCATTTACCTTGAGAAATGTGATCAGTCTCTTCTTCAGGATCACTTCCATAAGTTTACCCACTATGGAGGTGAGACTAACAGGTCTGTAGTTTCCTGGCTCATCCCTAGGTCCACTTTTATGGATAGGCACCACACGAGCCATCCTCCAGTCCTGTGGTACACACCCTGTATCCAGGGAGGTATTGAACAGGTCTGCCAGCGGTCTGGCCAATACTTCCGCCATCTCCCTCAGCACCTTGGGATGAATGCCATCAGGACCTGATGCCTTGTCCACCCTAAGTGCCTTCAGACCCTCTAGTACCCTGCTGTCTGTGATCTCCCCGTCCATCACCCCTTCCCCACCCTCCCGGTCCACAGAGGCAATGGATCATCCTCCTCCTGAGTGAACAGAAAACAGAAGTATTCATTCAATGCTTCTGCCTGTTCTACACCATTTACCACCCACCCCTGCCCCACGTGATCCATACTGTTTGGTCCGTGCAGCTCCTTTTCTCTCTCAGGCACCTGAAAAAATAATTTCTAGGGACATGGATATGTTGTTCATCCACACTTATTGGCAGGTCCCTTGCCGCTTTAAATCTTGCCGGAAGGTCTTCAAGCTGGCTCCTCCCACCACCGGTGGTAAAACTCTCGACTCCGCCCCATGGCGCTGAATCTTCCTTAGCTTGGAAGCTCAGGTTCCCTCACTTAGCGCTCAGCGTCTTGACTAGTTCCTGAAAAGTTCGGTCTTGAATTTATTGAAGTGTCCTTTGAATCTTCGATCTTTTCTTCTTCGCTACGGCGATGGCTTTTTCCGGCCCCGAGAGACGTACGGTTAGTTCCTCCAGGAGGGACTCGCACTCCACGTGCTCTTTTTGCCTGGACTTGGATCACGATCCTCAGACTTGAAACTTTTGTTCTGCCCTTTCGGTCAGCTCTCCGGAGGACCGCGCGGCCCATTCGGGGCTCGGACATCCGGTAGTTTTTTCCGCTCCGGAGATTCCATCGAACTGGCGGGTGCCCACTTCGACTGTTTCTCTGCAATCTGATCCTGTCGGGGAAGGGACGGATTTCCCCCTCCCCTCTCCCTCGGTTGCGGAGCTTATCCCGCTCTCCTTGGATTCTTTTCATGCAGCTTCGTCATTCCCTCTCCTCCAAGGAGAGAGGAACCTGGAAACCCTGTCGCTCGACCTATGGCTAAAGGGCCGATGGCGGTCTCTTCGTCAGCAGGGGCGGAGTTTTCTCCCCTCCCTCATCGGCCCGGCCTGCGACTTGGTCGAGATTCGGCTCGGCCACTGGCCTCACGGTATCCCGTCGGTCCAGCCCGGCCAAATTCCCATCGGCGTTGTCGAGGTCTCTCGACCCGTCTTTCGGGGGGTCTGCTGAAGCCGTCTTCCCGCCGTCTTCGGCGGAAGCTGAGGCTCTGTCCTCCCCTCCGGGTCGACAGCCCTCGGTCCTTTCTTCCGAGCCGAGGGAGGAGCGGGTGCGCCCTGCTTCTTCCCAGGCCCGCCCTCGGTTCCCCTGAGGATTTGGGTCTCGGTCTCGGTCAACCTCTCAGTCTAGCCGCTCACGCCGATCTCGGCATTCTCGGTCGGGGCATCGGGTTAAGTGGCTTTGCCGTTCTTCCTCGTCCCCCTCCTCGGATGAAGAGCGGTTTCGATGCTGTTGGCGTCGGTGTTACGAGGAACTTATGTGGCGACAGCAGTTGTCTGGGTTTCAGTCGACCCCAATTCATTCTCCGGATAGCAAGCAGCCGCCGCTTGGTCGGCAGCCGTTTGAATCGGTCGAGGAGCCTTCTCCAGGGCCGGTTGCTCGTTCGACCCTCGCTGCCCCTCCGCCTTCGGTGGAGTTCAGGCCGGACCATGGCCTGTCCTTCAGGTCACTCGGTCCCCTCACTCCTGCCCGCCCCCGGGGGACAAAGAGTGCCTCGGGCCTGCTGCAGCTTTTTACCCAAAGTTGGCTCAAGGCATCAAGCGAGGAGAAAATACAGGTTACTCACCTGTAACAGGAGTTCTAGGAATGGTATATGTTGTTCATCCACACTTATTGGCAGGTCCCTTGCTGCTTTAAATCTTGCCGGAGGGTCTTCAAGCTGGCTCCTCCCACCCACCCGGGTGGTAAAACTCTCGGCTCCGCCCCATGACGCCAGATCTAGCCCGCTGGAAGCCAGGTTGTGCGTCGAAGCCGGGGAGGCTGGGTGGGTCGTGTGGATGAACAACATATACCATTCCTAGAACTCCTGTTACAGGTGAGTAACCTGTATTTCTAGGGACATGGATATGTTGTTCATCCACACTTATTGGCAGACTCCTAGCAGTTCTCCGGGAGGAGGGAGGCAAGGCGCACACCCCTACTTAGGTAAAAGACTGGAGAACCGAGGCCCCGACCAGCACCCCGGCGCGACCCAAGGTCGATGTGGAAGGGGAACGGTAAAGCCTGCTTCCGGGCAGAAGCCCTGCGGATATCCTGGACCGGAGAGTCCTTGGAAGCAGCCACCGATGCAGCAGAAGGACGGGTTCCCTCTGGGAGGCTCCATGCCCGCCCACCTAAAGTGGAGATCTTGCAGGGGTGACCCGCCCGCTTGTCTTCCACTGGGCTGCAATCTGCCAGATGCGGCTTCAGCGAAGATGATGAACAGCTGGCAAACCTCTCCCGAACTTTAGCTTTACGCTCCCAAGAGGTGAGTGTTAAATGGTTCCCACGGAACCTGAATACGGCCTCCGAGGTGTGAATGGGGATAAACCCCGGCAGAGGCAATACCCCCGAAGGGAAGACTCCGCCACCGCCTCCGGAGGGACTTCGGGTGGGGCACAGGACAACCTAGTCCCTGTGGAAGACCGGATAGGGAGGTTAAAGGAGCGCCTGGAACTCTCCCTGCATTCTGGATGGCAGAGTGGCCCCAAGAAGGTGTTCTTCCACAACAGGTGGTTCCACAACAGGTGGGGGAAATCGCACCTGTGCAAAGGTTCGGATGGCTTGCTCATGAGCTAAGCCCATACCAGCAAGGATCCCGCAGAAACAGGGATACTCTCCCCAGAAGGGGAGGCATGATCGAGGCCTAGAAGTGCCAGACCACCTTCTCCATACCACCAGCTACCCCCCGGCCCGCGCCCGGAAGACAGTGGTGACCCGCAGAAGCACCTAGAGGGTCGTTGACTGAAGCCCTGGTCTAAGGATGGACCGCAAATGGTCCGAAATGCTTGCCCAGGGACGGGGAAGGGCACGGCCCTATCCCATCATCGAAAAAAAGGAGAACTTCTCCCAAGGACAAGCATCTTGGCCGACTTCTTAGCAGGACGCCTCGAAGGTCGAGGACCTTGCCGAAAGACCCTAGGCCTGGCCCCTAGCCGCACAGGGGACGGCCTACAGAGCAGGGATTGAAGGTCCAGATGGATAACCTTCCCCTGAAAAGGAAAGACAGGACCGGGCGGAGTAGAGGCCGTCTCGGGAGCCTGGGGCTGAGACTGAGGAGAGCTGGATACCAGAACTGGCAATCCAGTCTGGGGCTACCAGCATCACCTGCGCCAAGTCCCTCCTCGCCTTGCCCGTAGGTCAAGGGAAATGGGGGAGAGGCACGGAGGGGCCCGGGGTCCGTGGCCCCGATGGCATCCCCTACAGCAGGCCTTGCTGAGGGGGCGGGCAAAAAACAGTGTCGGCCTGGTATTCTCCCCGGAGGGAAGAGGGAGAAGATCCTGTGATACCTCCGGCAGGGGAGACCACTCATGAGGCGCAGCCTATGCCCGGCTCAGGGCAGCAGCCAGGGAATCGGGCTCCTGCCATCAAATGGCTGGGAAGCCTCGACTGCGCAACAGCCCAATGGGAGAACCTCCTTGCACCGAGACAAGGGGATAGACCGAACCTGGCGGAGTAGGTAGCACGTGGTCTTGGAATAGTCCTACTTGGACTTAGACCGGTAGACCCCGTACAAGCGGAGCGAGCGGTGCCGGCTAAGCGGACCGTCTGTCTCCAGTGAGCAGGAAGGACATCGGCACTCACAAGAGGACCAGAGGCGAAGCACTCTGTATTCCCCAAGATGGGCACCCCACCCATCCGAGAAGCATCGGTCGGAGAAGACCGGCAACTCAGGGCGAACAAGCAGGATGTTCTCCTGCCGAAGGTAGAACGGTCCAAGGGAGTGTTCTCCTAACTCCTGGGCTGTAAGTCACGAACTGGTCCAAGCGATGCAGCGTTGTGACCTCTGGCTGGCCCCTCCCACTAAGGGAAGGCCGCCCTGAGGCCCAGGAGGAACAGGAGGTCCTGGCAGGACGTAATTTCCCGGTCAACCCAACTGGCAAAGGAGGAAGAACCTTGGCCCTGTTCGCGCGAAGCCGAGCTCGGACTCAAAGTCGAGCTTAGTCCCGAAGAAGCTTCACCGCTAAGATACGAGTTCTCACTTGGCTCCCGAAAACCGGAGACCAGTCTGCCTTCCGGGTGGGGTGACATCCGGACCCTTCAATGCCGCAGAGACTGCTGAGCAAGGAAGTGCTAGGAACTCGTAAGGAGCTCCCCCGCAAGAAGGGGTGGAGCCTCCCCAAAAACGGATGGAATGAGGAGTAGGTACATCCTGGAGACCAGGAAAACAGCTACACGCCATGTTCTGAGGATGGGATGTCTGCAGAAGAGAGACCATCCAGGCGTGCGGGAGAATGGGCGCAAGCCCCCGTCCGTATGAGACTAGGAATACCTGGACGCGAACCCAGGGTTGAATGGGGGGTCCACAGCCTTCCTGATCATCTCTAACTAGAGAGCCAGGCATGTCGGATGACCGACACAGGGGCAGTGAACTCAAGATCCCCTTGGGGCAACGGCTCAAAAGGGGAACCGCTCGCAACTTGTGACAGGATCCACCCTAAATATCTCCAGAACGAGGTGCGGAGCCATCCCCCCATGGGGAAACCCGGGCTGGGACGACGGGGCCGGGGCAATGCCCCTTGGCCGTCTCTAAGCAGGCTTAGAGGGAAGGAGCAGAGGGCCCCTCAGTTTCCTGCCTCCCTTCCTTTTTTTGGAGAGAGCTGGTCTGGCAACAGGCCGCCCAGCGCATGCCTGCTGGCCCTCATGCTGGGCCGGGGCCCCAGGGCTCAGGGGCAAAGGGGCTACGCAAAGGCTGATGGCTGCCCTGACCCCGCGGGCGAGAGTGACCGAGTCCGGAGTGGCATCGGACTTCTCGGGCCCATGGATGTATCCCTCCACTCCAGGGCCGAAAAGGTCAGTCCCCAAGAAGGGGATGTCCGCCAACTCGTGCTGGGTTTCCAAAGAGAAGGAGGATAACCTCAGCCACGCCCTGCGGCACATGGCCACTGCGGCCGCCACCGATCTGGCACAGGAGTCGCCTAGATCCAGAGCCATCTGGAGCTGCTGCTTCACCACCGCCCTACCCTGGTCCCGCACCTGTCGAACCGTGGTCCGCAGGTCACCTGGGAGATGAGGAAGAACCTCATCCAGGGAGCCCAAAAGGGTGTGGGAGAAATGTGCCATCAGTGCAACCGAGCTGGCCTGACGGAGGCCTAGGGAGGACGCAGCGTAAACCTTACGCCCGACATAGTCTATCCTTCTGGACTCCTTGTTTGGGGGGGGGGGTCTGTCCACATCCCCAGCATTTCCAAGACATTGGAAAACGTCGTCGGTAATTACCCCTTCAGCCGAGGGGTGCTCCGAGAAACCGGGCAGAGAACCGACAGGGATAGGATACCTCCGAGCCACCCTGGCCGACGGCGCAGGGCAAGAAGTAGGCCACCGCCATAGCTCCAAGGCTGGGCCCACGATAGCCTCAGCCACTGGGAAGGCCTCCGTGGAAGAACCCCTTCGATCCAGAATCTCCATAAGGGGGTAAGGTGCCCGATCGGAGACGGGCTTGAGCTGCATTCCAGTAAATTCTGAAATGAGCTGAAGTAGACCCTTCGAAGACGATGGGCTGTCGTCTACTGGATGTTCCTGGGAAGACCCGGGGTCCTCCCTGTTAGGAAACATGGCAGAGCCTGCTTCAGGCTGTGAAGGGTCTGCAAAAACTCTCTGGAGACTTTGGCCTGTCTTACCAATTTGGTTACCTCCTTGGTCGTCCTCACGTATTCCTCCCTGTCCTCCCCACTATTGGTCCTCTTGAATTTTCAGAATCCTGCTTTCTTTGACCTCAACCCCTCCCCCTCCAAGACTTTCCTGTTCAGCCAACATGGTTTCTTAGGTTTACTCTTCTTACTCTGAGTCTTGGTACAAGCCTCTGTAGCTTCCTTCAGCCTAAGTTTGATAATATCCCACTTCGGTTGTGCATCCATCTCTGGTCATGTCCACCTCTAGGCACCCTTCAATATTTCCTGCATCTTCCCAAAGTTTGCCCATCTGAAGTCCACCACCCTTGTCCACTCATCCTACAAACTCCCTGTTCAAGCTGAGCATGAACCACAGTAAATGGTGGTCACTACCAGCTAGTGGATCCTCCACTTTAAGTTCCCTCATCTCTTCCCTGTTCGACAAAACCAGGTCAAGTGTATTATCCAACCTTGTTGGCACTCTAACCAATTGCGCTAAAAGACTGTCCTGAAACGCATCTAGCAGTATTTGCTCCTTGGCATTAGAGGTGGCTGGGGTACTTCAGTCCACCCCAGCCCGATTGCAGTCCCCAATGATCACCACAGTTCCCTTTTTACGTACCCACCAACTCTGTTCTGCCAACTCCCTATCCAACTCCTTGGACTGACCTGGTGGTTTATACACCACCCCCAACCTCAGTTTTGCATCCATAACACCTCTGTCCTGCCTTCCTCCCCTTGTCCCTAGTGCATCTAATTCTATCCCTTACATAAACTGCCACCCCTTCCCCTTTCCCCACCTCTCTGTCCTTCCTATAAATTGTCTCCTTTGCCCAACGGATGTTAGGGGCACCTGTGACTAAATGGACTTTGGCCAAATGGTTGGTCAATTGCATAGTGTTCTGTTAGCAAAAATACGAAAAACCTTTACTGGGACCAGTCAAACGTCATTCTACTCGGTGTGTTGTCACTTCCTTTGCATCCCTAAGGAATGTCTCAGTAGCAGATGTTTGTGCAGCTGCTACCTGGAGTTCAGTCCATACCTTTATAAAGCACAATAGTCTGGACATTGCTTCAAGGAGGAGAGCAGGCTTTGGCCTTGCCGTCCTCCAAGGACTGCTCTCTCAGACAGTACCAGTGGTTTGCCTTTTGGGATTACCACCACCTTTCTGACCTGGATTTTATCCTTGTATTGCTTGGGACTCTGTCCTAATGGTGTTACCTGCTGCAAGAGCTCTGTCTCGAAGTAAGATAGTACATTTACGTAAGAACTTACTGTAACAGTAGATCTTTAAGAAGAGCTCTTGCAGCAGATGCTTTCCCTCCCTCCTACCCCCAGGGTTATGTAACTATAGTTTTCTAACCCCAGGAATCCACTAATATTATTACTCTTTGCAGTGCTCCCTTAAGTCAACATTGCCCTGGAGCCAAATGGAATGTTATGCTAACTATGGAATGTTTAGCTCGTGCATTCATTTTCAAACTGCCTTATGCTAACTGCCTACATTCTACTTCAGATTTCTTCTCTCCACTGCAAGTTCAGATGCCCTGGAGATCTCTCTCTATCAAGATCGTATAAATTGTGCTCAGATCAAAAAAAAACTTAGGTATTTTTGATTTATTTTTTCACTACTGCCTTATGTTCATCGTTATTTAGTGTTTTACCTTATAGTTTAGATTTTAAGTATTTTTATCGGTTCCTCCTGGTTCTTTTGAATTGACAGGCAACCAATTTCTCGTTAAATTTGTCCGGAATTCTTTTTAAGAGTTTCTGGTTCTTTTCTTCAAATATTTTTCTTTTTTCTGTATTTTTGAACTGTTGTTTATCGGTTTACCTACTGGCTTCTTGGTTCCGGATCCGTTCGGAACAACAATTCCTTTAGTTTATCGGTTCCTGAACCGATCGCTTTCCCTGCAGAACCGACCGTAAATACCTAAATTTCTTCTATTTTTACTGATTCTTGGTCCTGTTTTCTTCAGAATGTTGGATAAACCTAAAAAGAACACAAGACCTACAGGGTTAAGAATTGTCTCAAAAGTGCTGAGGTTTTTGCTAGGGCAGACAAACTTGATCTTTGTTTACTCTGCCTTGGGCAAAAACATTTTAGTAAGGATTGTGCTATTTGTAAATCCTTTCCTGATAAAACTGTGGAGAAGCGCAGAGAGAGGCTTAAGAGGAGACTAGAGGAAGGGTCCCTGGGCTCTAACCAGTCCACCCCCTCCAAGAATGTGGCAATACCTTCCAGAGCCTCCAAATCCACCCCTGATATGGGTGAGGGCTCTGGTAAGAGTGACAATCAGCTGGCTGACTCTCCGGTGCCTGCCAAAAAGTTAAAGACTAAGCATACTGACACCCCTGCTGAAACGCCTCAAGGGGTCCCTCAGGTGCCCATACAAGTTCCCTCTCCTGCTGATTTAACACAAGGTTTAGATTTGCTCCAGGTGCTGCAGTGCCTTCTTCCATCTCAGCAGCCTGTGATTCCTCCTACTGACAAAGCACCTGCTGTTACCCCTCACGTGCCTGTTGCCACAGTATGTGGGGATGATAATGAGGAGGAGGAGGGAATCGAACCAGAGGTGTCAGCAGAGCAGGATTTTGGTCCCCCCAGAGCTTCAGAGGATTTTTCCTTCCATTTTTCTTTTGTGAAGAAAATGGTGGAAAGACTGGATCTTCAAACCATTGAAGATGTACAGGATGAAGAGGAAGCTCAGTATGTGGAGCTCATGGGGCTCACACCCACAAAAAGCTCCTGTTGCCTGTATATACATTTTTCAAAAAAAGATATCCTGGAAATCCTGAAGGCTCCTAATACTGTCACACCTACTGATGAGAAATGTGACAAAAAGTACCAGCTAGAGAGATCTGGTGCTGAGTTTTTGTTCAGCCACCCAGATCACCAAGGAATTGTTCAGCAGGCTGCTTGTGAGAAGGCTAAAACCCCTCTCTCTTCCCATCCACCTGAAAAAGATTCCAGAAAGATGGAAAGTCTAGCTAAAAAGGGTACCTTTCACGCATCCCTGGCGCTTAGACAGGCCAGTTACCAGGCCTATGCTGCTCTTTACCAAAAGTTCTCTGGCAGTCAGTGGTGGATAATGTAGAGGCTAACCCTTCATTAACTGTATCAGAGCTCCTGGAAACAGCAAGATTGGGTTTAGAGGCTTCCAAAAACCAATTTCAGATGGCAGCTGATGTAAATGACACTGCTGCCAGATGGATGGCTGGCACAATAGCCATGAGAAGATTTGCCTGGCTGAGAGCTACTAACCTCACCCAGGACACACGGGCTAAAGCTATGGACTTTCCAGTTGAGGGTCACTCCCTTTTTGGTGCCCAAACTGAAGCTTACATGAAAAAAGTAGATGAATACAGGGCTACTTTTAGAAGTAACTCATCAAGGGACAAATCCTCCCCATCTACATCTTATTCTAGGGGAGGCAGGGGCAGGTCTTCCTTTAGAAAACCTTTCTTTCAGGTACAGGCTGCTTCTCAGCAACAGTACCAAACCCTGCAGACTGGTTTTTATAGGGCCTGGGGTAGGAGAGGATCATGCAGAGGATCCAAATCTACCCAGTCTCAGCAACAACAACAAAAGCAGAATCCCTGACTTCCCTTTCCAGGCTGCCTCTCCACATCCTGTAGTGGGCAGACTCTCTCACTTTTTCCAGGACTGGTTAAAATAACATCAGACAAATGGGTTCTGGAAGTAGTGAGTCAAGGTCTCTCCCTTTGCTTCACTTCCCTTCCCCCTCCAAATTAAAACAGTTTGCACCAGCTCCTCTCTTAGAAAGAAAACTACTGGAGCAGGAGGTACAAGCTCTGTTATTAGCAAAAGCAGTCGAGCCTGTGCCCCAGAACCAAAGGGAGCAGGGGGTTCTACTCCAGGTATTTCCTAACAACAAACAAGACTGGAGAGTGGCGGCCTATACTAGACCTTGGAAGATTAAACAAGTACCTGGTAAAGCCCAGGTTCAAAATGGTCACACTGGCAATAATCTTGCCAACACTACAAAAAGGGGACTGGCTAGCCTCCTTAGATCTCAAGGATGCATACTTCCATATGTAACCCCCTTGTGAATGGGGGTTTGTGAACGCTTTCTCGGAGCTCGTTTTATGCTCCATGCCTGGTCAGTAATCGGCATAAACGCCGCTTAAATGGGGAACAGCTGAGCGCTCCTAAAAGCCTCCGTAAGCTGTCCCTTTAAGGGCTGCCTGTTGCAGCCGTAAGTAACTAAAATGGAGGGGGACTGTGTGGTTGTATGCCCGAGTCCCGCCCCGGGACACTGAAAGAATGACACCCTTCTGCCATCGCTAGTGGTGCAGAGGGAGTTCTCTTGGGGGATGTGATTGTTTGATGGAAACGATGTAAAATAATAATGATAATGTGGTTGTTCTAACCTGTCTTCCTTTGCAGTAAGGACTGTTTGATTGCCTCCTCCATTTTGCTCCAGAACTGCTGAATTTGGCCAATCAGTACCTTGGGACCCTACAGAGTTGGCTGACCAATAGAGGGACTGCTTGTATTTTGGGAAAGGCATTATGGGCTATGGCTTTTTTTCACACCACTGAGGGCAGGAGGAAATGACTGGCATGTTCAGCCAGCCAATAGAAGCGGGTAGCGCCCGAACTGAAGGAAGAGCCCCAGGCTGTTGTGGGCAGATGCGTTGTGGCTGAGGTGAGGAGAGGAGCTCTGTGCTTCTGCACTGTGGGAGTGTTCGCATGGGAAGCGCGTGACGGCCTAAAGCGGCCGTTTTTGCCCCTTGTGAGAATTCGGACTAAATCCGCTGGCGTGCAGTCGGAGGAGGCTGGTGCCAGCCCAGCTACCTACCAGGCTCAACCTGAAGGGACTGGAGAGAATTGCTGAGTCGCGCTCGGTCCGCCTGTAATGTTGAAACTGCCATTCGCTGTTTGAGTTCTTCTGCAATTTGTGACGGTTTGAAAGCAGCTGCCTGGTATGGTACCCCTCTGTTGTTGCCATATAAATGTGTGAGAAGGCTGGTGAAGTTGGGGCTCCGTCCTGGCAGCGTTGAAGGAATCGTTATTTGCTGGGGTTGTGAGTACTGATTCAGGGTAGCTCCCTGCAGAGTGTGTATACAGTGGTTTCTGGTGCATTGTTATACTGCTGACTGCCTAATTAAACTTTCCTCCTATTCTGACCTGCTCAGGACTGTAATGTTTATCTGTGTTAAGGGCCCCAACCAGCTGCTACGTTTGGACTAGCCGTTAGGGCTTGGGTACCCAGGGACAGTAAATTCAAGGGTTAGGCCTGTGCACAGAGCCCTAGGTAGCTAATGTTAGTATAAGCTAATTAACCTGATTTTTTCCCCCTCTTCCTTGTTATTCCCCCTTTAATAAATCAGATTATCGTGTTGCAACTACATCCTGGCTGGTTTGTGCATCCCTGGTGAACTGCTGCATAGTGACTGTGACATAATTGTACCTTACGTTACAGGGGGTTCCCGGAGTGTGCGGAGAGTTACTACTCGGGGGGGGGGAGGGGATAAGTGTACTGGTGAAAAGAATTGTTGGTACACAGTGTGAGCCACTAGTGAAAAAAAAGGGGTTGCAGTAGCAGAGGGCTGTAACCGAGGCGGTCTCGACAGATTCTAACCCCAACCTCTGGGTGGAGGCACCCGACAACGGATCTGGGCCTGCCCTGTCTCCAGTGGAGGCAGGCAGGGTAATAGCCCCAAGGTAGCGCCCCTAGGGTTACAAATTGAGGCACCGCTGGAGTTCAGCATCCCTAGTGGCCAAGTGGGGAAGCACACAAGAAATGGAAAAAATGGAAGGGGATATGCTGGGAAAAATTAAACTGGAACCCATTAAGACCATGGTACACAGACTGATGGGGTGGGGTGAAGCTGAAGAGCTAGATTCCCAGAAGACTGTGTTATTGTTAGATGTGTCTTTGGGAACCCCAACTGTTGACATCATTTCTGCTGCAGAGCGTGTAAAAGGGTGTATGGCTGATTTGCTTGACCAGACGCTGCAGGTGTTACTTCTATGCAGTGTGGCCATCGACCCCGAGAAGGTACCTTCTGTGATTTATCCGGAGGGTGCTTCACAGGGATGGAGGCTAATTCATATTGGAAGTGGGTCAGTCACTCCTGGGGGAGTCTCCTCAAATGAACAGTTTTAAAGACAAACTGCTTAAATTGTTGGCCGTGGAGGGGAGAACTACCCAGGAGTTGCTATAAGCCTTAGATTTATCCAGTGATGCTACCCCTCAGGGCTCCCCTGGCACTTCCCCTTGCCCGCCTAAGAGCTCTGTGCTGGCTTCCCTGCCCCTGGTGGTCCCACCCATACAGCTCGATTCTTACTGTAAGCTAAAACTTTTCTCTGGCACTGTGCCGGTGCCCCCAAGGGAGGATGACCTGGAGGCTTGGATGGACTATGCCACCCCTTTAGTCCAGGAATGGCAATGTTCTGAGGGGGAGAAAAGGAAGAGGCTGATGGAGAGTTTGAGGGGCCCTGCTTTAGAAGCTATTAGATTCTTCCGGGTCACCCGTCCAGAAGCCACCGCTGCAGAGTATCTCTCTGCTTTAGAAGGGTTTTTTGGGAGTACCAAGACTGGTGAAGACTTATTATGGAAATTAAGGTCTGCTAAGCAGTGGAGAAATGAGAAACTGTCCGCTTTTGTCACTAGAGTGGAGCGGGCCTTGCAGAAGGCCTATAGAAAAGGGGGAATCACTGCCGCAACCCTGAATCAGGTCCGGTTAGAACATGTTCTAAAGTCTGCCAGATTTTCTAGTGTGATGCTGCTGAAACTTAAGCTACAGGATCTGCGGGCCACCCCGCCTGAATATTGTCAATTAATGAGGGAAATTAGGGAAGTGGAGACTGATGAAGAGGGGGGTGGGAGCCATGTGTGGGGGCGGTACACCCTAGTGGGACCCCTGAGCCTAACACCCCCGAGGAGACCGGTCTGTCAGGAGGGTCTGAGGGGTCCCCAGATTTTCCAGGTACTGTGGGAATGCGAGTTATTTCCTCCGACCTCCACGTAGAGAGTGAGTTGAGGGCCGAGGTCAGGAATTTATGGGAACTGGTGAGGGACTTGAAGCAATCTACCATGTACCCTAGTAGGACCGGGGCCCCTGAGTCTGGTAGAGGCCTGAGCCCTGGCCACAGAGGGCTCTCTCTCTCTCTCTCTCTCTCTCAGAGCCCCCCACAGATAAGGTGCCCCCCGCAGAATAGTGACCCCTGGGACCCCAAGTTCTGTTACCGTTGCGGGGAAGATGGGCATTTCTCCAACCCGAGTGCCAGAGGCCCGAGAATTTAAGGAAAGTTAACAACAGACTGATCGCACGACATTGCCAGGCCCAGTCTCAGGCTCCCAGGAAAAGTTTTGCGACTCAGGCCCATGCCCAGGCGACTATCAATGCTGTGGCCCCAACTGGTCTGATGTGGTCAGACCTTCAATGGAGACCCGGTCTTGAGTAAATGGAATTCCACTTAGGCTGTATTAGACAGTGGCTCTCAGGTAACCATCATGTTTCAGGACTGGTACCAGGCACACTTACCTGAGGTGCCCTGCAACCTTTGAATGGTCTACATGTGTGGGGTTAGCGACAAAGGCCTATCCGTATTTGGGTACATTCAAGGTCTGGTTATCTTTTTCTGCAATTGTGGCTGGAATGGATGAGCAGGTGGAAACCCTAGTTTTAGTTTGCCCACCCACTGGACTGTATGATGGGGTGCCTCTGTTGATTGGGACGAATGTGCATATGTTCGGACGATTGGCCCAATTGTGTTCTGAAAAACAAGCATTCCAGACTGGGCGAGCTTTAAGCATACCTGCTGTGATTCAACGGGCAAGTGCCACTCAGAAGAAGGTTAGTCCAGAGGAACCTGAACGGTGGGTGTGGTGTGGAGAAAGGATCCGTCCCCAGTGATACTTGCCGAATGCCCAATGTGTCCTGCATGGAGCTCACTGACTGAAACTGATGTTAAGAATAAGACATTTGGTGTTGGATGCGCCTGTGGAGGAAGATTACCTGAGGACTGTTGGTCAAACCCAGCATCTTGCCGGCTAGAGCTCATGCCTATGTTAAGAGGGTGATGGTTCAAGTGCATAATGTGTCCGACAGGGAGGTTCAAATAAGAAGAGGGTACACCTTGGCCAGCGTACATTGTGCGGATACTGCAGTACTGCCAAACCGAAAGGGTTCCAGGACAGATGATAGAGTTACTCCTGATTTGTTCGACTTCGGTGACTCCCCGCTGCCAGTTGAGTGGAAACAAAGGGTCTGTGAGAGGCTTGCCAATAGAGACCAGGTTTTCTCCTTGAAAGAGTGGGATGTGGGATGTGTACAAGGGGCTGAGCATCACATTCGGCTGCATGATGAAAGGCCTTTCCGAGAGAGATCCCGGCGCCTGGCCCCGCTGATATAGATGATGTAGGCGGCATCTACAAGAAATATTGGCTGCTGGTGTAATACAAGGTCCAGGAGCCCTATAGCCTCCCCATAGTAGTAGTAAGGAAAAGAATGGGCAGTTCAGATGTGTGTAGACTATCGCACTTTGAATCGGCCGGACCATTCCGGACCAGTATACCATGCCACGATACAGGATGCATTGGATTGTTTAAATGGTAGCCAGTGGTTCTCTGTGTTGGATCTTCGTAGTGGATACTACTCCAGATCCCATGGCAGACCCAGACGACTTGGAGAAGACTGCCTTCATTTGCCCCTAGGCTTCTATGAGTTGTCCGGATGCCTCAAGGGATCTTGGGTGCCCCAGCCACTTTTCAGCGCCTAATGGAGCGAGCTGTGGGGACATGAATCTACCGAGATGTCTGGTCTATTTAGATGATGTCATAGTGTTTTGGTCGATCGTTGGAAGAACACGAGCAACGATTATTCAAGGTCTTGGATCGGTTGGAGGATTTCGACCTCAAGCTGTCTATTGACAAGTGTCAATTCTTCCAGACTTCTGTAAATCGTGGGCCACATAGTGTCCACTGAGGCGTAAGAGACTGACCCTAGCAAAGTGGAGCTTTGACCACTTGGCCTCAGCCCAGGAATTTGAAGAGCTGCAACAATTCCTGGGTTTTGTGGATACTATAGGCGGTTTGTTAAGGACTATTCTCGAGTGATTCGACCCCTCCTCAACCTCACTCAGGGGTATCCGCCTACGCACAAAAAGTATAAGAAGGCTGCACACTCGGAGACAGAAAATAAGTATTTCCGGCCGAATTATATGTTTGGGGATCGTTGGACTGCTGAATGTGAGGAAGCCTTTTATGACATCATATATCAACTTACTCATGCCCCAGTGTTGGCCTATGCTGATCCGGCCAAGCCGTACATTCTTCATACCGATGCCAGTCTACAGGGATTGGGGGCTGTGTTATACCAGGAGCACTCGAATGGTCTAAGACCTGTAGCATTTGCCAGCAGAAGCCTGACTCCTTCAGAAAAAAATTATCTAGTACACAAACTAGAGTTCCTGGCTCTGAAGTGGGCCATTGTTGACCAGTTTCATGACTATTTGTATGGTGCCAAGATATTGGTAAAGACTGATAACAATCCTCTGACGTATGTACAGACCTCTGCCAAGTTGGATGCCACAGGCCATAGGTGGCTCTCCGCCTTGGCCACCTATGACTATGCTGTTGAATACAGGCGGGCCTAAACCATATAGATCCGGATGCTCTTTCCGAGGCCTATGCCATGAACTGATTGGGTCTGGTTATCTGAACCTGACATAAGAGCCCTTTGCCAGAAATTTGACAAAGAGGAACAGGTGTCTCCTGACGGGGTGGACTGCATGGTGGATTGTTTGGGACCGTCCGAAAATTGCATACCGACTGCCCATTGTCACTTCTCTGCACTAGACACTGGCTCATTGCCACAGTTTAACAATGATAGTCTCCAACAGGCTCAATCCTGCGACCCCATGATCAAATCCGCTTTAGAAGCCCTCTGTGCAGGGAACGACGTGTCCATGTTACGTTCCACTGATCTAAGGACTGCCTTGTTGTATAAGGAAGGGCCCAAATTGAAACTGATTAACCAACTACTATACAGAGAGACTGTGAATAAGGAAGGCCGGGTAGACAAATAACAACTGGTGCTGCCGTTAGCTTTTAGAGAATTGGTCTTGGGGTCCTTGCATGATCAAATGGGGCATCTCGGCATAGACTGGACTCTTGATCTAGTACGGGCTCGATTTTACTGGCAATAAATGAGTACGGATGTGAGCAATATGTCAAGACCTGTGAGTAGCTGTTTGCAAGAAAAGCTACCCCAGAGAGCTGCTCCCTGGTCAACATTACCACTAGTGCCCCTATGGAACTGGTCTGTATTGATTTCTTGAGTTTAGAGCCCGATCTGAAAAGTGTCAGCAACATATTGGTGGTCACTGACCATTTTACCAGGTACGCACAGGCTTTCCTGACTAAGGACCAGAAAGCAACCACGGTGGCTAAGATACTTGTTGAGAACTTTTTCGTCCACTATGGGGCCCCGCAGCGGATCCATTACGACCAGGGAAGGGACTTTGAGAGTCGTTTGATTAAAGAGATGCTGTCCTTGTGGGGGGTGAGAAAGTCAAGAACTACCCCCTATCATCCACAGGGAGATCCTCAGCCTGAGAGGTTTAACCGCACCTTGCTTGACATGTTGGGCACATTGCAACCAAAGGATAAACCGAGATGGAGCCAGCAGATTAGCACTTTAGTTCATGCTTATAATTGTACTAAAAGTGATGCCTCCGGATTTTCCCCGTACCGACTGATGTTTGGGAGAGAGGCTAGACTGCCAGTTGATGTGTGTTTTGGGGTTTCCCCTGATGGAGTGCAAGCAGAGAACCATCTACAACATGTACAGAAATTAAAGGCCCAATTAAACCATGCCTATCAACTGGCCCAGACTATGGCGGCTACACGAAACCTGGCCAACAAAGAACGATATGATAAGAAAGTAAAAGCAATGGAGTTAGAAGAAGGGGACAGAGTGTTATTGAGGAATCTGGGACTACATGGGAAACATAAAATTGCTGACAGATGGCATCACCTCCCTCACATTGTTGTGGGAAAATTGATAGATCTGCCTGTATATACAGTGCGGCCTGAAAACAATTCTAAAGATGTGAAAACTATGCACAGAAATCATCTGCTGCCAATCGGACAAGTCCTGATTGAAGCTGAATCTTCAAACGCTTCCCCTTCCAGGCCTATGACTAGATCTGCTACCAGGAAAGGCATCAAACCCGTTGATTCCTCAGCAGGCCAACCAAAAGGGCCTCACCCAAAGGTCTGCAGAGGAAGTGAGAAACCAGTGGTGTCAGAGAGATAGCGAAGGCGATATTGAATACTATCCCTCTTATGAGTTGAGCCAGTTATTTGGGGCAATCCCTTGTTAACTCTGGAGGTGAGCTGGGCCTTCTGGACTGTCTGAGCCCCAGCTTTGTCTCAGGACCAATAGCTTCCCGACCTTGAATCGGGTGGCAATAATGCCCAGGAGGTGGGATCCTTGAGCATGGCTGAACTGTCTGGCCTGGCTGAATTGTCTGACTTTTCAGAGAAGAGAGTGAGATGGGGAAAAAACAAGTGATATGCCGAACCGGAAGAATATTTTTGAATGCCCTGATGGTTCCTCACCTGTACCTAGACAGCCCCCAAGCTGGAGCCCAGTGGGGTGGGTCCGGGGATAGAGGTCAGGCCCCAATAGTACTACAGTGTGACCCCTTTTCCCCCGTAGAGATTCCCGTCATTAATGTCAAGGAGACTGAAGTGGAGTCAGGGCCTGTTTCAAGGTCCCTCGAAACCCCTAGGCGATCCGGCCGAGAAATACAGCCGGTAATAAAGTTGAGTTATGAGTCTCTGGGTCAGCCGGTGGACTTGCCCTTGAATGTGGTCCACAAAGGGGTGCATGTGTCCCCGAGTTCCTTGCCTAAGCTAGCCTTGGGGGATGACTCCAGACTGTTGGCATTACCCTTTGAGTGTGATGCCCTGCTTTGAGGTAACCCCCTGTAACTGCAAGGGAGGGTTCCCCCAGACGGGGTTATGAGCAGGAATTAATGACCTGAGTTAAGAAAGGAGCAAGGTTTGAGTCTATAAGGTTGTATAAACCATAGTACTTTGTAAAATGTGATATTCATGTATGGATACTACGTATGGTATAGTGTTAACCAAGATATTTGCCTTACAGGATTCAAGGTAACTACTTGGCCCTGGGACGCCAAGTTTTTCCAACCAGGAAGGTGTAACCCCTTGTGAATCAAGAGGTTTGTGAACGCTTTCTCGGAGCTCATTTTATGCTCCATGCCTGGTCAGTAATCTGCATAAATGCCGCGTAAATGGGGAACAGCTGAGCGCTCTAAAAGCCTCCGTAAGCTGTCCTTTAAGGGCTGCCTGTTGCAGCCGTAGTAACTAAAATGGAAGGGACTGTGTGGTTGTATGTCCGAGTCCCGGCATCGGGACATTGAAAATGACTCCTTCTGCCATCGCTAGTGGTGCAGAGGAAAGTTCTCTTAGGGGATGCGATTGTTTGATGGAAACGATGTAAAATAATAATGATAATGTGGTTGTTCTAACCTGTCTTCCTTTGCAGTAAGGACTGTTTGATTGCCTCCTCCATTTTGCTCCAGAACTGCTGAATTGGGCCAGTCAGTACCTTGGGACCCTACAGAGTCGGCTGACCAATAGAGGGACTACTTGTATTTTGGGAAAGGCATTATGGGCTATGGCGTTTTTTCGCACCACTGAGGGCAGGAGGAAATGACTGGCATGTTCAGCCAGCCAATAGAAGTGGGTAGCGCCCGAACTGAAGGAAGAGCCCCTGGCTGTTGTGGGCAGATGCGTTGTGGCTGAGGTGAGGAGAGGAGCTTTGTGCTTCTGCGCTGTGGGAGTGTTCACGCGTGAAGGCCTGAATCGGCCGTTTTTGCCCCTTGTGAGAATTCGGACTAAATCCACCGGTGTGCAGTCCAAGGAGGCTGGTGCCAGCCCAGCTACCTACCAGGCTCAACCTGAAGGGACTGGAGAGAATTGCTGAGTCGCGCTCGGTCCGCCTGTAATGTTTAAACTGCTATTCGCTGTTTGAGTTCTTCTGCAATTTGTGACAGTTTGAAAGCAGCTACCTGGTATGGTACCCCTCTGTTGTTGCCATATAAATGTGTGAGAAGGCTGGTGAAGTTCGGGCTCTGTCCTGGCAGCGTTGAAGGAATCATTATTTGCTGGGGTTGTGAGTACTGATTCAGGGTAGCTCCCTGCAGAGTGTGTATACAGTGGTTTCCGGTGCATTGTTATACTGCTGACTGCCTAATTAAACTTTCCTCCTATTCTGACCTGCTCAGGACTATAATGTTTATCTGTGTTAAGGGCCCCAACCAGCTGCCACGTTTGGACTAACCCGTTAGGGCTTGGGTACCAGGGACAGTAAATTCAAGGTTAGGCCTGTGCACAGAGTCCTAGGTAGCTAATATTAGTATAAGCCAATTAACCTGATTTTTCCCTCTTCCTTGTTATTCCCTTTAATAAATCAGATTATCGTTGTTGCAACTACATCCTGGCTGGTTTGTGCATTCCTGGTGAACTGCTGCATAGTGACTGTGACATAATTGTACCTTACGTTACAGGGGTCCCAGGTGTGGGAGAGATACTACTCGGGGGTAAGTGTACCCGTTGAAAAAATTGTTGGTATACAGTGTGAGCCACTAGTGAAAAAAAAAAAGGGGTTGCAGTAACCCAGAGGGCTGTAACCGAGGCGGTCTTGACCGTTCTAACCCCAACCTCTGGGTGGAGGCACCCGACAATGGATCTGGGCCCCTTACCCTGTCTCAGTGGAGGCAGGCAGGGGTAGTAGCCCCAAAGGTAGCGCCCCCTAGGGGTTACACATATCCCCATAAGGGAGTCACACAGAAGATGCCTCAGGTTCAGACTCCCCTCAGGTCACTCCCAGTTCTCAACACTTCCTTTCGGTCTCACCCCTGCACCAGGGGTTTTCACCAAGTGCGTAGCAGTGGTAGTGGCACACCTCAGAAAACTGGATGTTATTTGTCTCTTATCTGGACGATTGACTAATCGTAGGGAAATCCCAGCAAGAAGTGTCAGACCATTTAAATGTAGCCCAGGACATGCTGCTGTCCCTGGGGTTTCTCACCAGTGCCAAAAAGTCAGTTCTGACCCCTGTGCAAGTTCTGTGGTTTATAGGTGCAGAACTCAATACAGTTCTGGGAAGAGCTTTCCTCCCTCAGGAGAGAGCAGAGGCTATTCAGCTGCTATCAACTTCATTCACCCTGGGCAGACCAAGACTAGCAAAGCATTTTCTCCAGCTGTTAGGGCACATGGCTTCAGCAACAGGTACAGTCACGGGTTCCAGGTTCCAGATGAGAGATATTCAGTTGCACCTCAGGGCACATTTGTGCCAGAGGCGGGACCCACTCTCAAAGTTAGTACCTGTAACAAAAACATTAGCTACAGGCCCTCCAGAGGTGGAAGAAGTCAGAAAACTTACAAGAAGGGGTTCCTTTTCTGCAGGAGCCCCCCCTCTAGTCCTCACAATCGATGCTTCCTTGCTAGGATGGGGTGCCCACCTAGGAGAGCACACTGTCCACGGGTCCTGGGAGAGTGCTGACTCCCTTCTGCACATAAACCTCCTGGAACTAAGGGCAGTTTACCTGACCATTCAGGCCTTCTCTCATGTAATACAGGGAAAGGTGATACAAATCAGAACAGACAATACCACCACAATGTACTATATCAACAAACAAGGAGGGACAAGGTCCACTCCGCTGTGTACAGAAGCAGTGAGGATATGGAGCCTAACTTATTCTCTGAATGCCTCCATGCAGGCTATTCATCTGCCAGGCAAGGACAATACCTTGGCAGATGCCTTGAGCAGGATAAACCAGGCCCATCACGAATGGGAACTAAACAGGCAAGTGGTGGGAGTTCTATTCAGGAGGTGGGGATCTCCGGAAATAGACCTTTTTGCTTCCCATCAAAATCACCACTTACCCCTCTATTGTTGAAGGGCCCCAGTGAAGGGGACAGTTCCTCTGGATGTACTGATCCTGGATTGGACAGGCAGGTACCTCTCTGCATTTCCCCCCTTTCTCTTGATCCTCCAAGTGCTCATCAAGCTCAGATCACAACCAGCTTCAATGATTCTGGTAGCCTCAGACTGGCCAAGGCAGCTATGTACTCACTAATGCTCTCAATGTCAGTGAGCAAACCGATTCACCTCCCTCAGAGGTATAATCTACTGACTTCCTTTCAGGGGAGGATAGTATACCCCAGTCTCAGGTCTCTCAGGCTCAAGGCATGCCTCTTGAGGACCTAGAGTATGCATACTGCCAATACTCTGAATCAGTCTTGGAAGTTCTTAGGTGTTACAGGAAACCCTCTACCAAGAAAACCTGTGCCTCAAAATGGAAAATATTTTCTACTTGGTGCACGCGGGTATAGTCCCAACTCAGGCTGGGATACCACCCCTCCTGGATTATATGTCTCACCTGCACTCATTGGGATTGCAGGACTCAACTCTGAAAGTGCACCTGGCTTCAGTTTCAGCATACCTGTCTGCAAGGAGAGATGCCTCCTTAGCATCGAACCCCGTGTTCAAAAGATTCTTTAAGGGTCTTGCTGATCTATTTCCTCCTCATAGGGAGCTAGTGCCAGCCTGGGATCTTAATATTTGCATTGCCCAGCTTATACTTCCGCCCTTTGAACCTGTGGTATCTGCAGAGCTTAAATTTCTTACCTGGAAGGTAGTTTTTCTGGTAGCAATCACTTCTGCCATAAGGATAAGTAAACTGCAGGCCCTCTGTGTGGAAAAGGTTTATATCTCTTTCCATAATGACAAGATAGTGTTGAGAACTAGTAGGAAGTTTCTCCCTAAGGCGGTTTTGGACTTCCATTTAAACCAGTCAGTAACATTGCCAGTTTTCATCACTGAACACTCTAGCTCAGGTGAGCGTAGATTGCACAGCCTGGATGTAAAAAGAGCACGGAGTTATTACATGACTCATACCAAGGATCACAGACAGGACAAACAGCAACTGTTCCTCACCTATGGGGAAGTAGATGAGGGTACTCCTGCTTCAAAGCAGACTATATCTCGATGGATAGTCCAGTGTGTTCAGTTTTGCTACTCAAAAGCAGGTAAGTTTCCTCCCTCTGGTCTTAGAGCCCACTATACGAGGGGCACAGCTGCCACCATTGCAGCTGCTAGGAAGGTACCTCTGCTGGAAATTTGTAAAGCAGCTACCTGGAGGTCAGTCCACACCTTTACTAAACACTATAGCCTGGATACCCAGTCCAGGGGTGATGCCAGTTATGGTAGAGTTGTCCTGCAGAGTCTTTTCCCTAAATAGATTCTGCCCACCTCCTAATGGTACTGCTATATACTCTGCAAAGAGTAATAATATTAGTGGATTCCTGGAATTAGAAGAAAATATTACTCACCTGTAATAATCATATTTCTTCCCAGGGATCTACTAATATTATTACTCCCCTTCAGAATCAATACCAGAAAATACTCTCCACAGCTGTTGAGATACTCAGTTGGAGTGATATGCCATCCATTGGCACATTCTCACAGTATCTTTAGCCTGTAGGTCCTTTTCTAAGGGCATGTCTGGCATCGGAAAAGAGGACTCAAGTTTTATTAGCCCTTTGGCTACTGCTTTGAAAGGGCCTAAGTTGGGCATTAAAATTATTTTTTCCATTATTAATTGTATTTCACATGTTATGGCCTCTTGCAGGCTCCAAAGAAATCTGAGGTAGAATGTAGGCAGTTTGAAAATAAATGCACAAGCTAAACATTCCATAATTAGCATAGCATTCCATTTGGCTCTTGGGCAGTGCTGACTTAAGAGAGCACTGCAAAGAGTAATAATATTAGTGGATCCCTGGGAAGAAATATGATTACTACAGGTGAGTAATATTTTCTTCTCTCTGGGGGATGTGAGGACCTCCTTGGTTCCCCATCCTTATGCTGGCTTGGTCTCCAGCTGGCAAACTGAGGTGGTGCCGCGAACCACCCCCTTTATACCATGCATGACTTTGGGGGCAGGGCTGACGTCAGGAGGGTCATCCCCCGCCTTAGACTGCTAGCTAGAAATTTTTTTGTGGGGTCCTAATGCTTGGTGGCACAGTCCTAATGGTGTTGCCTGCTGCAAGAGCGTTATGGCAAGTTCTTGAGACACTGTACTTTAACAGTGGTCTCCCTCAGGAGCTAGTTAGCCACACATCTGCTCCTCTCAGTGTCCTAGCCATGCCCTTGCAGAATTATTTTCAAACTGAGGTAGGCTGTACGTATAAGACAATATTTATGTGTTTACACTGAAGGATGATTAATTACATATGAAGCTGGAATCTGCGAAAACAGGCAAGTGGGAAAAGTCTTTTCTCATGCACACCATCATATATGTTAACGTTTTTGAAACCTGGTGGTATATGGGCACCAAGAGTTTCAGCAGTTTTTTTTTTCTCTTATAGAAACCAGAATACCAAATACTGGATGCTGGGACCCTTGATTCCTTTTTTGTCCGTATATTGAAAAGATAACTAGTATTCTTTATGCAACCCATGACTCAGTAAAAAGTGAGATACTTGCTGCAGGACATTGGGTCATTCTGCCATGGCTCACTTAGTCTTTGGTAGAAGCTAATTAATGAAATATAGCATTCTAACCCCAGGAATTCTTCAGTATGATTAACTCTAGCAGTCAGCCTCCTGTGTTGAACTGCCCCGGAGAGAAATTGAACTTATGCAAATGATGGAACATCTAATGGCTCATGCCACCATTCAAACTGCTGCCCTTACCAACTGCTGCATTCTATAATGCTCAGATTTCATTCTCTGCCTGCCTAGTACGATGCCTCGGAGACTACTCTTCAGCGTGACTGAGTTTTCATTTATTCACATCGACAAAAAGTAAAACCATTTTTATTTCTTTATAATTCTTCTGCCTTTACTTTATATTTACGCTAATTTTTTTGGTTATTTTACCTCAGGTAGCGGTTCCTCCTCGGTTCTTTGCAACCAGCGAGGAACCAGCAATATTTGTTTCCTTTTTCTTATTTTGCTTTTTTAAATCATTCTCAGAACTTTAATTGGGATCCCACTAGTTTATTTGGGACTTAAGTCTAATTTTTGGATGGCAGTTCTTTTCCGGTTCAGGAACCGACAGCTACTCTGTCTGAACAATTGTTGCCTTTTATTTTAATTTGGTGGGAACCAAACTAAGTTCTCTATTTCTTTATATTTTATGCTATTTACTGTGGTTATGTCTGATAAGCCTAAGAAAAAGACAGGGCCTAACGGGTTTAAAAACTGTACCAAGTGTGGGGAAGTTTTTGCTAAAGTTGATAAACGCGAATTGTGTTTATTTTGCTTGGTTTTTTCACATTTCCAGGCTGATTGTGACATCTGTAAAGCTTTCCCCACTAAAACTGTTGAAAAGTGTTTACAGCGCTTTAAGGACAGATTAGCCTCTCGATTGGATCCGAGTGACCCTGTTTTGGATCAAAATAAAGAAAAGGCAAAAGATGCTGAAACAACCACTTCTAACAAAGGTGAAACGCCTAAGCCTAAGAGGGTTGCAGAACCGGTGAAAGAACCGGTTCCGCTTAAGAAAAAATATAAAACTAAACATACTGAACCTCCAGCTGGAAAAGCAACTGAGCCTTCAGTACGTACGTTGGTGGAACTGACAGCAGAAGCAGTGGCTCAGGCCTTGCAAATCTTATAAGCCCTGCAGACTGCAGCAAATCAACGTTTGCTGCCAGTTCAACCACAGCCGTTACCACCAGGTCCGTCAGTTTCTGCTTCAGTTTAATCTGCGGTTCAGTGCTCAGTTCTAGTGGTGCTATACCCCTTCCATGAGAAATATGAGGAGGAAGATGATGAAGACAAACCAGTTGAACCAGAGGTCTATCCTAACCAGGAGTTTGTCACCTCCTAGGCATCCAGAGGACTACTGGTATCATTATACATTTGTAAAACAAATAGTCGAAGCTCTTGACGTCACCCCCACATGAGACAATGGAGGATGAGGAAGAGGCAGTTTCTTGACATGTTGGGGTTAGTGTCTACTAAGAGGCTTCTGCTCCCCATTAATAAGTTCCTAAACAAACATGTCCTTAAAATCCTGGAGACACCAAACTCTCTGACCCCAGTTGACAAAAAAGCTGATAAAAAATACCAGCTTGACAGGTTGGGGGCAGAATTCCTCTTTTCCCAGCTGGCTCATGAGGGAGTGGTACAAGCAGCAGCTTGTGATAGAGCCAGAGTGCCCCTGGCATCTTACCCACTAGAAAAGGATTCAAGAAAGATGGATAGTATGACCAAGAAGGACTATCTAACTGCATCTCTGGCCATCAGAAAAAAGTCAACTACATGGCATATGCAGCTCAGTACAGTACCAGAAAACCCTCTGGAATTCGGTTATGGCCATGGCAGACAAGGCATCACCTGGCCTGGCTGTTTTATTTAACTGAAACAGCCAGATGTGGCCTGGAAGCCACAAAATATCAATTTCATATGGCAGTAGATGCCAGTTATACCGCAGTCTGGTGGATGGCACACACAGTAGCCCTGAAAAGGTTTGCCTGGCTTACCTCCACAAACCTGACCCAGGATACCTAGGCTAAGGCCATGGGTTTCCCGATGGAAAAGAACTCTCTGTTTGGGGACAAAACAGAGGCATACATGAAAAAGGTGGATGAGTACAAGGCCACCTGTAAGAGCAACACTGCAAAAGCGAAGAGGAGGTAGAGATGGGGGCTATGGTAGACCTTTCGTCCAAGCCCTGGCTAACCCAGCCTACCAGCAGTAAAGGGGTTACTTCAGGGGCAGTTGCTGAAGGGGCTGTAGACGAGGGGACCAGACCCCTCAGGCTACAGCCCAGGCAAAGCAGACTCCCTGATGTCGGTCTGCGTCGTCTCCCCATTGCCTGTAGGGGGCCGGCTGACTCACTAATTCCAGACTTGGAAAACCATCACCACAGACAAGTAGGTTCTGAAGGTAGTGAGTCAGGGGCTAGCCCTCAGCTTCAAATTTCTCCCCAAACACAGATCAGTGGTTTTCAGACCATGTTCCCACACAGAAAGGGCACTCTTAGAGAAAGAAGTGTCCAGCCTGCTGGTATCAAAGACGGTGAAACCAGTTCCACCCCTCCAGAGGTGGAGAGGGTTCTACTCAAGATACGTCCTTACCCTAAAGAGCAATGGGGAATGGTGACCCATTCTAGATCTGTGAGCTCGAAACAAGCATCTGGCAAAGCCAAAGTTCAGGATGGTGACTTTGGCAATGATCCTTCCTGCTCTTCAGCAAGGAGACTGGCTGGCATCTCTGGACCTAAAGGATGCCTACTTCCACATTCCCATCAGGGAATCCCACACAAAATACCTCAAGTTCAGACTGCCCTCAGGGAAATATCAGTTCACAGCCCTGCCATTTGGCCTGACCTCAGTTCCCAGGGCATTCATAAAATGCCCGGCAGTAGTGGTGACACACTTAAGAAGTCAGGGCACCACGGTATTCCCTTACTTGGATGACTGGCTAGTCGTGGGCAAGTCACCGTGACAGGTGAAGGAGGCTCTCAGGCTCACTCAGGACACACTGGAGTCTCTAGGGTTCTTAATGCCAAATAATCTGTGTTCCATCCTGCCCAGGTACCAAATTTCATAGGGGCAGAACTGGATACCCTTCAAGGAAGGGCATTCTTCCCTCAAGACAAAGTATACAACGTCCTGCAGCTGGCAGGATCTTTTAGTCTCAACAAGCCAAGGTCAGCAAGGCACTTCCTGCAGTTGTTGGGGCACATGGCTGTAGCAACTGGAACAGTGCAAGGCTGCAGATTTCAAATGACAGACATTCAGTTTTATCTCGGAGCACATTGGTGCCAAAGGAGAGACACTCTCTCTCACAAAGCTCATACCAGTTTCAGGGACACTGTTGCAGGCCGTGCAATGATGGCAAGACAGAACCAATCTCAGGGGAGGGGTCCCATTCGAAAAGGAATCCTCTATCTTGATACTCAAAACAGATGCCTCCCTCCTAGGGTGTGGGGGGCACATCTGGAAGAGCATACATTGCACTGTATGTGGTCCCCTCCAGGGTCGCTCCAGCACATAAATCTTCTAGAGCTCAGGGCAGTGCTGCTGGCACAGCAATCCTTCGCATCCCAGGTAAGAGACAAAGCGGTACAGGTCAGGACAGACAATACCACCACGATGTATTACATCAACAAGCAGGGAGGGACAACAGAAGCAATGAAAATATGGAGTCTAGCATACTCCTTACAGGTGTCCCTGTTGGCCATCCATCTTCCAGGGAAGGACAACACTGTGGGAGATGCACTCAGCAGAATTAACCAAAACCACCACTGATGGTCTCTGAACAGACAAGTACTGGAAGTGGTGTTCCACAGGTGGGGTATTCCAGAGATAGATCTCTTCGATTCACAGGAGAATCTTCAGTTGCCCCTGTTCTGCTGCAGACCTCCAGCAAAGGGCACAGTGCCCATGGATGCTCTAATGTTAGATTGGTCAGGGAGGAGCCGGTATGCATTCCCTTCATTTCCTCTATTGCTCAGGGTCCTGATCAAGCTCAGGTCTCAACCAGCTACCATGATCCTGATAGCCCCAGACTGGGCCAGGCAGCTGTGGTACTCGGTACTGCTCTCTCTATCGATGGCCCAGCCCATACACCTCCCTCAGAAGCACAACCTTCTGACCTCCTCTCAGGGGAGGATCCTTTATCCGAACCTCAGGTTTCAGACTCGGGGCATGGCTTTTGAAGACCTAGAATTCTCAGGCCTGCACCTTTCTGAAGGTGTACTCAGGGTTCTTAGGGGGGGTTGTAGGAAATCCTCTTCCAAGAAAACTTATGCATCCAAATGGAAGAGGCTTTCTATCTGGTGTAACTCTAGTGGGATATTACCTTCCCAGGCAGGGTTACTAGTCCTGTTGGACTCCCTCATCCATCTGCACTCCCTGGGCTTACAGCCCACTACCCTTCAGATCCACCTGGCATCAGTCTCAGCCTATCTTTTGGCGGGTAAGGGTGTTTCCCTGGCTGCTAACCCTATCTTCAAGAAGTTCTTTAAAGGTTTGGCTCACCTGCACCCTCCTCACAGAGAACCAATGCCTTCTTGGTATCTCAATGTATGCATTGCTAAGCTCATGGAGCCTCTATTTGCACCTATGGCTACAGCCCATTTGAAGTTTGTCATTTAGCCATTAAGAATATAGCTTTCCATCATCTCAACCAGAAGGATAAGTGAGTTACAGGCCTTGTATATAGAACAGAACTACGTATCCTTCCACAGGGATAAGGTGGTACTCAGCACTAACAGGAAATTTCCCCCAAAAGTGGTCTCTGATTTTTACCTAAACTAATAAATCACTTTGCCATTCTAGTCCAGGAAGGCACAGGCTGCATAGCCTGGATGTCAAAAGAGCTTTGAGTTACTACATTATCCACACCAAGGCCCACAGGCAGGATAGACAGTAGCTGTTCCTGACCTGTGGGAATGTGAGAAAGGGAAAGCCAGCTTCAGAAAGGACAGTTGCACGCTGGATAGTGGCATGTTTCTAATTCTGCTACAGTAAAACTGGTAAGGAACCCCCAGTGGGCCTGAGGGCACACTCTACAAGGGGCACAGCTGCTACAATAGCAGCTGCTAGGAATATTCCCATATTGGAGATCTGTAAAGCAGCTACATGGAGAACAGTACATACCTTTACAAGGCACTATAGTCTGGACATTCAATGCAGAAGTGATACTGGGTTTGGCACAGCAGTGCTGCAGAACCTGTTTCCTAAGTGAGGTTCTGTGCCCACCTCCAATGGTACTGCTTCTTAGTTTGCTAGACTTAATCATATTGAAAAATTCCTGGGATTAGGAGGAAACAATTACTTGCTGTAGTAATCTTGTTTCTTCCAAGGTATTCCTAACTTGCCCACCCGACCTCCCCTTCCAGAACCAGTTGCCCTCTGCATCATAGCTGGTGTCTCTTATTGTTAAGATAATCATGTCTGGGTAGTGTTCAGTTTTAAAAACCCGGTGGCTTCTGTTTTTCCTCTTGTGGTCCTATCTGGCATTTACCAGTGGACAGGTTAAAAGGGGAATTATTTGTTAAGATTTTGTTACTATATTTAGAATAGCTTAGTTTGGGGGTCTTACCCTGCAGGCTTAAATGAATCTGAGTGTTATAGAACACAACATTTGGTAAAGGCAGCAGTTTGAATGGTGGTACGAGCCAATAGATGTTCCATCACTTGCATAAGTTGCATTTCTCTCCGGGGCAGTTCCACACAGGAGGTTGACTGCTACAGTTAATCATATTGAAGAACACCTTGGAAGAAAGAAGATTACTATGGTGAGTAATTTTTTCTTCTCAGACCCCATTAAGGCAAGAGTGGCAAAGTTTGGAGATACAAGCTCCTTTTGAAATGAAGTACATCAGAGCCGCAGGATTCTCATAAAGGAACACCCAAAGTGGGTTCCTCAGGCCAAGGGGATCCACAGGCAGGTACATCCGGATGTACCAGAGCATGTTTGGGATGCTCCAGATGAACTACAGGTTTTCCCCTGTTATTTATATTATCTGTTAGCGAGCAGCTGATGCCTCTGAGAACACTATTAAAAATGTCATATTCAGACGCTGCTCAGTTTATATGTCATGTAGTTTCTGTATGTGTCTGTCCCCTGATCTTTCTTACTGAAGATATTTGCCGTATACAGGACATTCTAGGGACGTGGATATCATGTTCTATCCACACTTTCTGACAGCTGTCTTTCCCTTTAAGACTGGTAGGAAACGTCTTCAAGCTGGCTCCTCCCACCCACCTGGGTGGTAACTCCCTTGGCTCCACCCCCTGATGCCAGATCTTCTTTTCTGCTGGATGAAACAGGTTCCCTCCTTACTGCTCTTGCGCTGAGTAGGCCTTTGCGACATAAATCTTTGGATTTACTTCCTAAAAGGTTTAAATTTGATTGTCTTCTACTCGATCGATTGCAACCACAATGGACGACAAGTTCGCTCCCGGGTTCTGTCTGTGCCCTTGCGGGCAGAAGATGTCCTGAATGGATCCACAGTCCATGTGCGTCTACTGCCTGGGGCATGAGCACGATCCCCAGGCCTGCAATTTTTGTCACTTCTTTCATCGTAACGTTCTCGAGGACTGTCTATTCCAGCTCAAGTTAGGTTGACTGAACAAACGGAACCTGCTGGTCAAATCTAAGGATGCCTGTTGGATGGTCTCGACGGCTGCGGGGTCCACTGAACAGCTTGTGGCTTTTCCTACTCCTTTACCACTTCTGCCTTTGTGCCACTCCAGCTGGGATTGACTTTTACGGGGTCCTTCAAAGAACTGTACCAGTCCCTGCTGACCCTCGGTCAGGGATCCTCAGGGCACAAATGTAAATTGAAGAAAGAGTCCAAAAAAAATGGTATGGTCAACGTTCGTGGGATCGGGAGTGCTCTCGGTCAAGAGCTTCTGATTCCTGCGTTTCTCTAGATCCAATTTCAGTCGACTTCTCGGGCCCAGGCCACTGGCTCCATGGTAACCCCATCGGGTCAGTTGGCCGAGATGCTGGTTGGTTTTCCAGCTGAGATTTTTCTCAAGCCGATCGACCAGTCGTCGACCGAAGAGGTCAATACTTCCTTATCCAGGACTCCAGTCCTGACTCAGACCTTGGAAAGAACGGATCAGTCCATTAACCTGCAGCCTCTGGTCTCTGACCAAGACTTGGAGGAGCCTTGGCGCTCGCTGACTCCCTCCGAGCCCCGCCGCCGGTTTCCCCAGAGGTCGAGGTCTCAGTCTTCATCCCGTGGGTCGAGCGGTTCCCACCGGTAAGCACCGCCGCCGCTACTCTTCATCCTCGTCCTCCTTGGGTAAGAAGAGGATCTCATGTGGCAACAACTGGTGCTCACTGGCATTAAGCCTGCTCTGGCTACTACGCCAGCCATCACCTGGCATTTGCCTGACCGTCCGACACCTTCTTCACCTCAGGAGCTTCCTAAGGCGGTCCAGGTTCGTCACCCCCAGCGTCTCCACTGATTCCCGTGGAGCTGCTACCCACCCAGCCAAAGGCTGGCGCTCCAACCAAGGAGTCTCGGCCAGCCAAGGGGCTTATCTGTTGGCTGTCAGTCACCGTCACCCCTTACCGTCCTCAGAGGGTCAGCTGGGACTCGGGCAGTCGACCCCGTGACAGCGTTGAATAAGGCCCTGTCCCATTTGTTATGCAGAAAGAGTTTAAATGCAAGGATCTGGTGTTCTATCCTCTCCTTTTCTGTCTCTTCTCTGTCTGGTTGTACAACCAAATTTTCTTGTAAGACCTAGGACTTGATCACCCCAGCAGTCTTGCAATTCTCTGCCTCTCGCTATTTCTCTACCCTCACTTGCTGTTCTGTCTTTTCTCCCCCTTTGCACATCTGCTAGTATAAAAATATATGTGAATCATTTTATGGAAATACAATTGATGATTAGATCCCTTTATTTAAAACTGTATATAGTTATACTGTTGAAATGATTGCAGTGCTAAAACTGTATATCGTTATGCTGTTGAAATGATTACAAAGCTATTTGAAACTCAAGGAGTTAACCTGAGATGCAATTTTTAAGCCTTTTGCAGAAGATGTAAACAAGAGGTCAGTTCTGGATCACAGTGTTCTTTTTGCTGTACCCGCTGAAACTGACAAGAACATTGGAAACTTACAATAACACTGTGTGAGAAGCATGCTATTTTCTTAATGAGCTCCTGCACAGGCTTATAAAAAGGAGCTGCAATGTTTTGCAAAAGAGAGACAGAGACTGAGAGACTGAGATTGGAAATTGAGAAGAAAAACTCAGAAGGATGCTGTTTTTCTGCGTTTCTACTGCCATTGTAAATAATTATTCTGAACAATTAAATTTTTTTAAATTTTACTGTTATTAATAATAAAACTCTTATTGCGAATTTTACAGCTGCTCCTGGTTTTCCTATGCTTCCTGACCTGTGCCTTGACGACAACCCCTCTTTGATGACTCCCCAGAGTTTGAGGGTTCCTTCCTGCACTCCTGTCCAGTTGATGGGCCTTCTCCGCTTGATCTCCAAATCCACTGGTACGAAAATGGAGCCCGTTCAGAAATGGGCTTTTTACCCATTGACCGAGATCTCTGATGGAGGCTTTCCCAGTGGTGGAGGCCATTCTTGGCTCTGACGCTCTGGCAGCGCCCTGCTTCTTACCCTGCACCTTCTGCCCGGATGGCTCGCAAATATACCATGCCTACTAGCTCCCTCTTGGGATTCACGGAACACCCCTCGGCCTAAGGGCTGGTGGCTAATTCTGTGTTTAGGCGCTCTGGAAACACTGGGGATGTTGACAAGCCGCCTGACAAGGAGTCCCAAAAGTTGGACCATGCGTCGAAAAAGGTCTACGCTGTCTCCTCTCTTGGTCTTCGCCAAGCAATCTTGGCCCTCCTTATGGACCACTTCTTCCATGCCCTGTTGGGCACCCTGGATGAGGTGCTTCCTCATCTACCGGCGGACCTCCAGACCATGGTCAGACAGGTCTGGACCAGGGCCGGGCTGTTGCAAAACAAGAGCTCCAGACAGCCATGGACATTGGGGACTCCTGTGCCTGCTCCCTGGTGGCCATGCACCACAGGGCTTGGCTGAGGATCTTGACCTTCATGGTAGACACTCAGCACAAGCTGGCAGATGGTCCTTTCCTGGGCACTGACTTATTTGGGCCTGGAGTCGATGGCCAACTCACCCACATTGAGAAGTTCAGTGCCATCTTGGACTCCATGACATCTGCCCAAAAGGACCCCAAGGGCTCCAAGCAGCAGCAGAGAAGGAAACCCTTTCGGTCCACCTCTATTCCTGCTGCCAAGCCAGCCCAATGCCATGCTGGTCAGCAGACCTAGGCCTGGCAACCTCAGCCTAAGTCAGTGGCCTTAGTCCTCCATAACCCTGGGGGGAGATGCTCTGGTGGCCCCTCAGCCAAAACCTCCTCTAAGCCTGCACAGTGACGGGATGGGGGGTGCCTCCCTCATGCCCATCACACTTCCCCTGGGTCTTCCCGTGGAGGGCCAACTCCACCACTTCCTTTCCACCTGGTCCACTGTCACCACGGACAGGTGGGTTCTCGAGGTGGTGGGTCAGGGTCTGCCTCTGGAATCTGAGCAGTACCCTCCTTGCCGAGACCACGCCCCATGGGAGGACTTGATATTCACAGACATTCTGTCAGCTCTCAGAGACAACATAGCCCAGCTCCTCCGCAAGGAGTTCATGGCTCCTGTCGCGGATCCGCCGGAACACCCAGGGTTTGTCTCCAGGTACTTCCTGGTGCCAAAGTGGATGTGGGCTGGTGCCTTATTCTAGATCTGCATGACCTGAACAAGTTCCTAAGTCGCGTACCTTCAGGATGGTAACTCTGTCACAGAGCATACCATCTCTAGAGCAAGACATGTGGTTTTGTTCCCTGGATCTTCAAGATGCATTCTTTCATGTCCCGATCCGTCCATCACACCGGAGGTTCCTCCCCTTCCATGCTGAGGGAACCCTCTGTGGTGGCCCTTCTGGAGGCCAAAAGGACTACAGGACAGCAGACAGCATGGCTTCATATGAGGCAGATCCTGCCAAACCAACCTGGTGGAGTTATATAACTAGGTAACTAGGCAATTGGATGGGGGCCATGCAGTGGATGTCCAGTATTTGGACTTCAGTAAGGTATTTGACTCGGTGCCACATGGGAGGCTGGAAAGTAAGTTAGAAGGCACAGGGGTGGGTGCAAAGCTGGTGGGGGGAGTGGGGAACTGGCTTCAGGGAAGGCAACAGAGGGTGGTGGTGGGTGGGGGGCTCTCATCCCCTAGGGTAGTGACGAGCAGTGTTCCACAGGGCTCAGTGTTGTTTGGGATATTCATTGCAGACATATCATTGGGCATCAACGGCAAGATCAGTCTGTTTGCTGACGACACCAAGATGGGAGCAGAGGTGGATGACCTAGGGGGATGGCAGGGGTTGCAGGATGATCTGGTAAAGCTGTAAACCTGGTCAGACACCTGGCAACTGGGGTTTAATGCCAAAAAGTGCAAGGTGCTGCATTTTGGGGTGAAGAACCCAAGGGGGAGTTACCAGCTGGGGGGAGTGCAGCTAGCCAAGACAGAGGATGAGAAGGATCTGGGGTTGCTCATTACAGGGTCAATGAACAACTCAGCACAGTGTAGGAAGGCAGCTGCAAAAGCCAACAAAATGCTGGGTTGCACTGCAAGGGGTATATCCTCGAAGGGGGGGAGGTGATTCTGCTGCTGTATAGATCACTGGTTAGACCACACCTGGAGTACTGCGTTCAGTACTGGCGTCCATATCTGAAGAGGGACATTAAGTTACTGGAGGGGGTGCAGCGCAGGGCGACAAAGATGATCAAGGGGCTGGAGGACTTACCATACAAGAGGAGGCTACGGGAGTTGAACATGTACTCACTGGAGGAGAGGGGGGACGGGGGACATGATTGAAACCTTTAAGTACATGAAAGGTATAAACAAGACGGGTATGGAGGAGCTGTTCAAAGTAAGGGAGAAGAGGGACACCCAGGCCACGATATGAGACTGCAAGGAGGAAGGTTCAGGAGGGAGATGAGGAGACACTTTTTTGTGGAGAGGGTGGTAGCTGAATGGAATGCGTTACTGGCAGAAGTGGTATCCAGTAGAATAGTGGACTGCTTCAAAAGGGGCTGGGACAGGGCAAGGGGGAGGGTCAATGGAGGGAAGGGTGGGAGGGAGGGGCAGCTGCAGAATAAGGGGTACTAGCTGCACGTTCCAGCAAATGTGATAGGTCTCTAGGCCTTTATCTGCTGGCAAATTTTGTATGTTCTGAGAGTTCCAGGCCATGCCGTTTGGCCTGTCCTCGGCCCCCTGGGTCTTCACCAAGTGCATCGCAGTGGTGGCAGGAGGGGGAGCGGTCCAGGGACCTGGCTCTCCAGACTTGGCCTCCTGGTCAACGAGTCCAAGTCGGAACTCGTACCTTCACAGGAGAGCCACTTCATCAAGGCGGAGCTCGACTGTTGCAGAGCCAGAACCTGGCTCCCGTTGGACAGGGCAGAGGCTCTCTCCTCCTTTGTCCGATCATTTTGGGTTGGACAGTTGATCCCTGCCTGGGACTTCCTGTGCCTGCTGGATCATATGGCAGTCTGCATGAGCATGTTCTGGTGGGCCCACTGGAGAATGCGGTCCCTGCAGTGGGAGCTGGCCAGCCAGTGGTCTCAGCACAGGGGTCACTTTGACCAGCTGATCACTGTGGCCCAGCAGATGTTGGACGCCCTCCAGTGGTGGTAAGTCCCAGAGCATCTGCAGGAAGGGATCCCATTTGTCCGCCCAGAGCCGACGGTTATCGTGACAACTGATTCCTCTCTCATGGGCTGGGGTGCCCACCTGGGGAAACAGAGTCCACGGACTCTGGACCCCCGAGGAATCCTGATGTCATATCTACCTGTTGGAGCTCTGAGCAGTCTGGCTGGCACTGACTGCATTCGCTCCACACATCAGGGGTCAGGTGGTCCAGGTCCAGACAGACAACACCATGACCATGTACTACCTCGACAAACAGGGCAGGACGCACTCCCTGCCACTGTGCAAAGAAGCTGTCTGTGTGTGGACCTTCATGCGCAGCCTGGAGGCCGATCTCCTGGCCACCTATGTGGCAGGGACCTCCGGCCAGCTGGTGGACACCTTCAGCCATATTGGTGAGGTGTCCCACAAGTGGTTTCTCCACCCAGAGGTAGTACGCAGTCTGTTCTCCCAGTGGGGCACCCGTCAGGTTGACCTGTTCGCCTGCAGGGAAAAAGCAGATCTGAGGCTGTTTTGTGCCAGCCCCCCCTTAGCAGGGAACACTGCAGGGGGATGCATGCTTGAGGCCCGGGGATCCCAGGCCTCTTTTATGCCTTTCTTCCACTTCCTTTGATCCACAAGGTGCTTCTCAAGGCCAGGAGGGACAAGGCACAGGTGATCCTGGTGTCTCCAGACTGGCCATGCCAGTTCTGGTACCCTGATCTCTTCAGCCTCAGTAGCAGGCTCCTGAGACATCTTCCTCTCCACCCAGACCTGCTTTCCATCAATCAGGGGAAGGTTCTCCACTCAGACCTTCAATCCCTGCACCTGACAGTCTGGTTCCTGTGTGGCTAGAGTTCCAGGCTTTGGGTCTCTCTGACAGTGTCCTCTGTGTTGTGGACGCATCTTGGAATGACTCGACCAGGAAATGCTGTGCCTTCAAGTGGAAGAGATTCTCCGTTTGGTGCCTGGGCAAGGGGCTGGACCCATTGTCCTGTCCAGTGGCTAGCATCCTTGACCACCTGTGGTCCCTCTCTAAGTCGGTCCTTCAGTCAACGACCCTTAAAGTGCACCTGGCAGCCATCACCGCTTACTGGGCATGGGCCAGTCAGCAGTCGTGGCGCAGGAGAAGGTGGTCTGGCGCTTTTTCAAAAGCCTTGATCACATTTCCCCCAGGTGCATGATCCACCACCACCTTGGGATCAGTTGCTCGTTTTGGCAAAGCTAATTGGTAAGTCAGAGAGTGAGAAGGCAGTAGGGAGGGCTGGGGGGATACTGGGATGTATAGGGAGAGACATCACCAGTAGAAAACAGGAAGTTGTTATCCCTCTGTGCAGACAGTTGGTGAGACCCCATCTGGAGTACTTCATGCAGTTCTGGAGACCCCATCTTTGCAAGGACATAGACAGGATGGAGGCAGTCCAGAGGAGGGCAACTAAAATGGTGCAGGGTCTGCAAGAGAAGCCATACGAGGAGAGACTAATGGAGCTTAATATGTATACCCTTGAGGAAAGGAGGGAGAGGGAGGACATGATAGAAACTTTTAAGTACTTCAGTGGAATCAACAAAGTCCAAGAGAGTAGCATCTTTCAGAAAAAGAGTTGTGCAAGAACAAGGGGACACAATTTGAAGATAGAGGGGGGACGTCTCAGGGGCAATGTGAGGAAGTGTTTTTTCACAGAGAGGGTGGTGAACACATGGAACAGCCTTCCTGAGTAGGTTATGGGGTCTAAAACTGTGGGAGAATTCAAGAACGCATGGGACAGACATAAGGCAAATTTTTGGTGGGGGGGTAGGAAGAAATAGGCTGTTGGTTAAATAGGATCTGCAGCTTATCCTCTAGGTAGGGAAATGGGCAGACTAGGTGGGCCAAGCGGTCCTTATCTGCCGTCAAAATCTGTTTCTATGTCATCTGAACCAGTGCACAGGTGTGATATGTCTCACCTGTCGTGGAAGACCGTCTTCCTGGTGGCTGTCACATTAGCCAGAAGGATCAGTGAGCTCCAAGCACTTTTGGTGGAGTCTCCTTACCTGGTCTTCCACAGGGACAAGGTTGTCCTGTGCCCCAACATGAAGTTCCTCCCAAAGGTGTCAGAGTTTCACCTTAACCAGGTGATTAATCTCTTGGTGTTCTACACCAATCACACTTCGGAGGCCGAGCACAGTTTCCATGCTGTGGACCTGCGGTGAGCGCTTGCCTAATGTAAGGAGCGCATAGCTGGAGTTCGGGGAGAGGCTTACCAGCTATTTGTCACCTACACTGAAGCCACACCTGACAGACTGGTAGCTAAGTGGATGATTGGCTGGTGGATTGGTTCCTGCATTGACCTCTGTTATAGGATGGTGGGTAGGGAGCCTCCCGTAGGGCTAAGTGCTCATTCCACCCACCATACCGCTGCCTTAGTGGCTGCTTCCAGGGACGTCCTTATCCAGGAAATCGCAAGGCTGCTACCTGGAGGTCAGCACACACCTTCATTTCCTATTACCACATTGACCTTGAGTCACGCCGGAATGCTGGTTTTGGGGCCTCAGTTCTCCAATCTGTCCCTAAGTAGGGAGTGTGCACCTTGCCTCCCTTCTCCCGGAGAACTGCTAGGAGTCTGCCAGAAAGTTTGGATAGTACATCATATCCACATCCCTAGAAAAACAGGTTACTCATCTGTAACAGTAGTTCTAGAGGTAGTAAGTGATGTTCATCCACACAGATCCACCCGACCTCCCTTGACTTTGGCACACAACACTGCACCCAGCGGGCAAGATCTGGCGTCTTGGGGTGTAGCCGAGGGAGTTACCACCTGGGTGGGTGGAAGAGGCCAGCTTGAAGATGTTTCTGGACAGTCTTAAAGGGAAAGACAACTGCCAGAAAGTGTGGATGAACATTATGTACCACCCCGAGAACTACTGTTACAGCTGAGTAACCTGTTTTTCCAACCTTAGACTTCACTTGCTGTACATACTTTGTCCCCTCCTGTAGTCACAATCCTCTGCTTGTGACATAACTACTACTTCCTTTCTAGCAGGTTGTGATGTCACAGAGTGAGGATTATGATTTCAGATAGGGAGGGAGCAGCAGGAGTAGATGAACTGCAATGCTCAGTGACTGTTTAAATGCTAATAACCCTAATGATAATGAGCAAGGGTTGACAACTACTAAAAATGTTTCATATGTTGTATTTTGTCCAAATATTGTGTTTCTAAAAGTTTTCCTAGCGGTGTCATTTGCTCATTAAGGTATTCATAAATTGTAAACAGTTTAGTAGAAGTATGAAAAGAATGCTAAACTGAAAAAAAGTCATGTCTGTGCTATCCTCCTGAGCTGTTGGATGTTTGCAGAATTCCTCTCCTATGGGGATACATAATACAGGAAAAGGAACACAGGGAATATTGTATTATATTGGATTCAACACAGTATAGATAAAGCTTATGCAGCACTCTACAGCTCAGAGAGGAAGTTGCTGCATCTTGCCACTGGTATCCCCACCTTCATTGACACTGTGATTTTTCCTTTTTGACATCTTCAGTTGCTGTTGCCATGGCAGGGGAACAGATAAGGGGAGTAAAGGAGTATTTTGCTACCATTTTTGACTGAAATGCTCCCACTTTCTGATTTTAGGAAGTTTTTTCCCACCCTGTAAATTTACATTATGTGGTACACATGTACAGTGTTGGCAGTATCATGAGATGCTAGCAGCCGTGGCACTACAAAGGAACCCGTAGAGTTGGCGACAGAAGTTTCTCACTGGCTTGTTAGAAGGACTGTTGCAGCATGACAATGTTAAATATAAGGTCACAGTATGACCCACAGCAGTTTTAGACAGTCAGTGACTGCAGGCGTCCACTGAGATTGAGACTTTGTTTAGATGTGGGGGGTACAAGATAGGTCAGTGGATGACAGTACTACCATTTGGATGAAAATACTACCAGGTGTAAGAAGGTATTAGTAAATACTTCTGATTCCTAAAAATTATCTTGACCACTGCAGTCAGTTTGGTTTGATGTTAATATAAATCAAAAGGCAACAAAACTATTTCAGCATCAAGGCGATAGTTCAGAAATCTGTACCAAGAGGTGGGGCCCCACATACATTCCCTCTGTCATAGAGAGAGGATTTGTACCTGTCGAGGAGCCTAACGTTATTTTGCAGAGGGGCATACTACTGGAACTGTCTCATTACCAGTTCCATGGATGTTGTTCTTTCAGCTGTATTCCTGGTATACTCCTGCTGAGGCTAGACTTGTTTTCTATAGGCTGTAATTATTATAGGAGTAGAACCACATCTTCTGGACATAAAGCCTCCACCACTCATTCACACTGATGGGACTACGCCGGAGGCAGTAGAACCCAGTGGGAGACAAAATTCTTAAGGAGGGCCGGTGCCGGGTATGGCCGTGAGGAAGTGGCACCGCAAGCTCGGCTCGCGCCATATAGGCTATCCAGCGTCGACCCACCAACCGCCTCAGTTCCTTTTTTCCCGCCGTCGAGTGCGCTTCAGTGATGATGTCACTCACCCGCCTGGAGTCAAAACTTCTTGTCTGTATGACAGCAGCTATAGTCTTTCAGTTTTGATTACTTTTAGTAGTTTTATTATTTTCTTACCAGTTTAAAATAATGTTGAAGTTATTAAGGAGATTGTTCATCAGAAGAAGTCTTCAGCCCTCCTTCGATGGAGTTGACTGTGAACGGGGCGGTAGGGAGACTTTGCATGAAAGCTGTTCGTTCAGCAGGGCTGGGTCTGGTCCGCCACCCTCTACGGAGCGGGGGTCTGACAACAGGCGGTCCAGTGCTCGGGAGAGGGATGGGCGGTCTTCCCGAAAGTATAAAAAGAAGCGGTCCCATTCTCGATCCTCGTCGAGGACTCCGCACTGTTCGACCTCGAGTTCTTCGGCCTCCCGGTCAAAAAAGAAACGGCACCACTTGAGGTCTCCTTCTGGTACAGCTGCTTATTGATCGTCGTTTTCTGGCGGCAGGGCCAGACCCCGCTTCTTCCGGCATCCTTTCCGGTCTCTGTCCCTGGTGACCGGCCTCCTTGACTCCGGAGTCCCTCGCTGCCCATTGGGGGGTCCTTCGGTGAGCAGTTTCACAATTGGGCCGCTCTTGTGTAGCAGTGGGTTCGGCAGTTGTCCCGTCTGCCCGAGCCGGTGAGTCCGTCACTGGGGCCTTCGTGCCTCTCGGTTTCGGACCTGTGGGTGGGGCGGTTGGGACTTCCTAGTTGCGCAGTGCCCTCTCCAGTGCCATCAACGCTGTGCTCTGGTGTTTATCCCCCTCATATGGCTGTGGAGCAGGGGTCCACACCGGTACCTTTATTTCCTGATGAATTTCTTCATTTTTCCTCAGCGAGTTGGGGGTTGGGTTACTCTGGTTCAGTGCCGATAGCTGTAGCGCTGGCTTCTCCAGTGCCGGCACCCGCTTGGTGCCGCATTCTGTGCCGGTGGTGCCTCTGTTTTCAGCGCTGCTTCCTGTAGCGGCGCTGGGAGTGCCTGTGGTGCCGCATGTGATGCAGGGGGTTTCGACTCTTGATTCGCTCTGCTCCTCCTCCTCATTTTCCTGCTTTTCATATCTATTCAGTCCCTTCTGGACTAGTAGGAGGTGACTTTGAGCCTGATCTTGATCTTCGATTGGGGGACAACTTTGACGATGATTCCTCCCTTGGGGCAGTGAATAAACCTCTTTCAACAGAGTCTTTGGTCGAGGACCTTTCTTTTAAGTCTCTCCTTTTAAATTTGAATGCCACTCTCTCTCTCTCTCTCTCCAGACTTCAGAAATCAATCCTGGGACGTTGCTGCATCTGCAGTATCTGCACATTCCAGACATTCCTGTGGAATTGACTCCCACCCATGCAACCCTCTTTTGAGACACTCTTGCAGATGTTGTAGGATAATCTGGCATTTATTCCCTCTGTGGCTAAGTTCATAGACAGGAAATATGCCCCTCCCAAGGATCAACCCATTCTGGCCTCAAAAGTCTTTGCTAAGGCCATCTTTGTTCTGGCAGAGAATGACAAAGCCGTTATTCTGCAAGAATCTATAGCACATCCAGTAAACAAAGAATCTCGCAAGATCGACACCGTGGGAAAGCGATGCTTTGCTGCTTCCACCCTGGGCATGTGTATTGCTAGCTACCAGGGCTACTTCTCTCAATATGAGTATACTCTCTGGCATTCGCTCAAGGCTACGGTAGAAGCTCTTCCAGATTCAGAGGTTAACACAGAGCTCCTTCAAACCATTATCAGAGGTATTGAATCCAGTATTCAACTGCACAAAGCTGCCATGGATGCCTTTGACACTTCCTCCAGAGCAGCGGCGGCCAGTATTTGCATCCGTCGCTACTCTTGGTTGCGCACCTCAGGCTTCACAAATGATGCCCAACAGAGGATTATGGCCTTGCCTTTCTATGGCACATATCTGTTTGGTCCTCAGGTTGAGCAGGCACTAGAGGCCACTCAGAAGACTAGAATGGCCATCAAAACGGCCAGACTGCCTTTTGCAGTTTCTCAAAGGGGCCGGAACAGGCGTCAGTTTCATAACCATCAGTCCTTTCATGATAAAGGTAGAGGAGGCTGTAACAGGAACCAAAACCCTCAGCCGCAAAAGAAAACACAGTGGAAGGCACAGAGCCCCAAAGCGCCTAGTGCCACCCTCTGAGATTCTGTCCCAAGTCCCACCTCAGCTGTACAAGGGGGACTCTTCCTCGGCAGTAGGAGGACGTCTGACTCAGTTTTACGATCGGTGGAAGTCGATCACATCAGACAAATGGGTGCTCAGGATAATACGCGAGGGGTACTCTCTAAATCTGTCAGAAACCCCACTGGATCATCCACCCAAACAACAGCCCAGGCTGTCTGTCTCTCAGTCAGACCTTCTTGCTTCTGTCATCCAAAGCCTTCTGAACATCAGGACAGTAGAGATAGTTCCGCTTGATCAGCGGAACAGAGGTTTCTACTCCCATTACTTCCTAGTTCCAAAGAAAACAGGTGGCATGCGCCCTATTCTAGATCTCAGGAAGTTAAACAAGTTCCTTTTCAAGGAAAAGTTCAAGATGATATCACTCAGTATGCTCTTATCTTTGATTCATCAACACGATTGGCTAGCCTCCCTGGACATGCAGGACGCCTATCAACATGTTCCTATTCACTCAAGCCATCACAAATACCCAAGATTCATGGCTTTGGGTCAGTACTACTAATTCAGAGTCCTGTCCTTTGGGCCATCCTCGGCACCTCATGTTTTTGCAAAGTGCTTTGCAGTTCTCGCAGCACATCTGAGGAAGCTCAGAATTCAGGTGTTCCCATATCTGGATGATTGGCTTCTCACAAGCCCCTCCAGACAAGAGACTCTAGAAGTTGTAGCTACAGCTTCAAAATTCCTCACATCCGTGGGAGTCCTGCTAAACATGGGAAAGTCACAGCTACAGCCCTCCTAGCGGCTCCTGTTTATAGGAGTCCTGCTGGATACCTTCAACACGAAAGCCTTTCTTCCAGAGGACAGAAGGAGCGACATCCTCCAGATGGCCCTCTTCATCAGAGAAAACAGCTCAGTCTGAGCTCTCTCATTGCAGCGGATGCTGGGTCTCATGGCATCTTCAGTGTTCACTGTGCCTCTGGCTCACCTTCACATGAGAACTACTCAGTGGATGCTCAGCACTCAGTGGTCACCGACCACACACCCTCAGTCCTTTTCCATCAAGGCCCATAGCATGTCAACTGCCCTTATCCAATTTGTCAGTGATGTCAAAATTACACTTTGGACAGGGGGATGCTTACAGGGGCTGTCTTCATTGACCTAACCAAGGCCTCTGCCTAATCAAATCTAAAATATTTACCCTTGTTTTTTTGCCTTCTGCTATTTCCAAGTTTTCCAACTACTTTGGTGATTGATAGCAGTTTGTTAAATTCAGCCAAGCCAGATCTGTCCTCTCCACCAGTAACATTGGTGTTCTACATGGCTCCATACTTGGTTCACTGCTTTTTAACCCTATTGTCTACAGCCTGCCCAGATCCACTGCCTTCTGCTCCACCATGCTTTATGCAGATGATATGATGCTATACACAAGCTTTAAGAAAAAAACTGAAATTAACTTGTGGCTTAATGCTGATTTTGGCAGTGTTCAGTAATGGCTAACTCAGAACAGGCTTCTGAACTCCAGCAAAACCCACTCCATGTTTTTTGGTTTCGTACCCAAGCTGAGCGCTTGTTTCCCTGCCCTATTTACTGCTCTGATGGTTCTCCCCTTACTGCAGTTGATTCTTTCAAATACCTTAGCTTAACCCTGGATCTGGCTATTGATTTTAGTCTGCATATATCAACTGCCTGTAATTCTGTTAATCTGAAGCTAGGACTTGCTTATACAGTCAGGCATGCTTTTCACTCCTTCTGCCAGGCTGGTTATAGCTTGATGTTTTGTTGGTAGGTTTCACTTTTGGCCTGGTGTCTTACTCCAGGGTAAATAAATGGAATACTAGCTACAACAACATCTGTCACTTTGTTTTATCTGTGCCCAGGCTGACTTAAACACTGCTCTCTTTACTCAAGCTTAGGATGGCTTTCCCCAAGTCGACTTTATACCATAGACTGCAACTTTGACAAAATTATCAGATGAGGTACACCAACTGCCCTTGCTTGCTTGTTCAAAAAATTGATCAGGCGTACCCCCTACGATCCAGTGATCTGTTGTTTCGGTCATTACCTAAATGCACTACAGATATGGGAGAGCAAGCTTTTTCCATCTTTGGCCCTGAGCTCTGGAAGCCATTTCTTCCTAATCTCAGGAACTCTCAAACTTACTGTACTTTGTTTTCAAGAATGAGCTTTGTGGAACTTCCAGTGGTTTTTTTTATATTTGTATTTATGATGGTTTTATTTTGTCTGAATGACTTTTGCATGGTTTTTATGTTTGCTTGCATGCATGTGCAAGAAACATTTATTTATTTAGTTTTTGTTTACCGGGTTGGTGCACTAGCCATAGCAATGACTATTTTCAGGCACGACCCAGGAGGGTACAGAGCAACAACAGGAAACAATTTACAGTACATAGTAGACAATAGCAGAACATATGAACAATGTCAGCAGGAGAAAAAACAAGGAAAAATGCATAACAGTGTAAAAAGTACAGCAAAAATACTAGCAGCTATACACTAAATCAAAACTAGGAGTATATTGCAGAAAACGGGAGGCTAATAACAATGATGACTGTAAACTATATAATAGTCAATACAGGATGGGTGTAGTAGAAAATATAGGGAATGGAGAGAAGTAGGGAAGCTAGAGAAGAGGGTGGGATAGAGTAGAAATTGGGACAAGATAAGAGGGAAGAATCAGTTGGGGAAGGGGTAGTAAGAGCAAGCAGGAAGCAAGTGCAGAGTGTTAAGCGGGGCTATCGGAAATGGCCAGGGGAGCAAAGGTTAGGAAGAGATATGCAAGCTAGGGTGGTTTGAAAAAAGAGCATAAACTGGAAGTGGTGAGATGATTATGTAGCGCCTTCTTGAAAGAGGCATGGGATGAGGCTCGACGTAAATTTAGTGGGAGGGAGTTCCAGTACTGGGGAGGCGTGACAGACAAATGCACATGCACCTTTGGAGGTATTTTGTCTGTGGATGTGGACAAGGGCATTGTCCATCGATCGCAAGCCATAGCAGGAAGTCTGGTTTTGGAAGAGAGTCGCCAGGGGCTTAGGTATTTGTGATCTGATAATGTTATCAGTGATAGAGCCATATGCGTAGTACCGTGATGCTTGTGGAGGGAGCCACCCCAGATCAAAGTAAAGGGGGCAGTGATGTTTCAGCAGGTGAGAGGAGGATGCATATTGACAGATGTTGTTGTAGGTAACATCCTATTTCCTAAGGCTTGATTTACTCGCAGAGGCATATGTTGCAACAGTATAAGTGAGGGTTGGTATGAGTAAGCCTCGTGCTATGGCAAGTCTTGCTGAGGGGGTGAGCACATAGCTGGTTTGGTAGACAATACCGAGTTTAATGCTGACCAGCTTGCAGGTCAGTTGTATATGGAGAGCGAAGTTAAGTAACGGGTCAAGTGTTATACCTAGATATTTAAACGAGTCTATCACCTCGACAGATGTGCCATTTGAGGAGGAGGAGACTATGAACTTTGGTTGGGAGTTTTTGAGTTTCATAATGGATCCAAATAGCATGGCTTGGGTCTTAGATTCATTTAGGACAAGTTTATGTCTTAACAGCCACTGTTGTATTGGTTGGAAATCTTGGGAGAGAGTTTGGTTGATCTTTTCAACAGTTTTCACACTCCTCTACAGGACGATGTCATCCGCGTATAACAGGGAAGTGATCTGCAGGAGGTTAGAGGTGATGCTTTGTTTATAAATATGGTGAACAACAGAGGTCCTAAGATAGACCCTTGTGGCACACCAGTGTTTATGGTTGCCTTATCTGAGAGGGTAGAGTTAAATTTAACAATTTGTGACCTGATCGGTAGCTGCCAAACCACTTGACCACATTGGGCAAAAAGCCTAGAGATGTGAGGGTGGCTAAGAGGATGGGGTGGTCAACTAGGTCAAATGCCTTAGTCATGTCAATAAAAATGGCTCCCGTGAGAAGACCAGAGTCCATGGCCACTAGGGCATCCAAAGTAAATTTGAGAAGGGCAGCGGTGGTACTGTGACCCTTGCGGAAACCATGCTGTGCAGATGTTAGAAGGTTATATTTATGGAGGAATTCGATAGTTTGGGTGGCTACAAGCTTTTCAAGGATTTTGCTGAGAACTGACAAAATAGCTATGGGTCTGTAATTTGAGGGATCTTTGCTGTCTCTCTTTTTGAAAACGGGTAATCCTAGCAATCTTCCAGATGTCAGGGACATAACCCTGGCATAGGGAGAGAGTAAAAATCCTAGCTAGAGGAGCAGCAATGTAAGGGGCAGCAAGTTTCAATAGTTTAGGTTCTAGATTGTCAGACCCAACTACAGTGAAATCAGAGATGTTGTTTAGTATTCTTAGTACCTCATGGTTAGAGATCAATTTGAAGAAGAATTGAGGTCCTGTATTGCCAGGTGGGGTGATAGTGTTAGGTTGGGTGGTGAAAGAGAAAGTGTACTTGGTTAGGTCTGAAAATTGTGTATTGAAAAAGTTTGCAATGGTTAGGGGATTGATGCAGTGGACCCCGTTTGGCAACGTGTCATTTGGGGTAGGAGCTGTATTCGAATCCAGGAAGAACTTTATGTGGGACCAGAATTTTTTGGAGTCTCCATAGGAGGTTGTTAGTAGGTCTTTGCAGTAGTTGCTTTTGGCCTGTTTGTTTTCCTTTTTTACAGGAATTTCACAATGCCCTATAGGTATTTAGGTCAGGTATTTGCCCAGAGCTTTTGTTCTGGAGCCAGCTTTTATCTCTCTGCCCGAGTTTGGAGAGCAGGTCAGATTTTAGCCAGCTGGTATGCCTGTTTTTTACCCGATGGGTAATAAGATGGCAGAGTTTATCCTGAAGCTCAAGAAAGTGGGTCAGGAATAGATTTAGAGTGGATAGAGCATCATTGGTTTTGAAAAGGGGGGACCAATCGATAGCACCGACGTCAAGAAGAAAGGCCTGTGAGTCAAAGTGTGCATAGTTATGGAAAGTGATAAAATGTGGCTTCGACAGAGATGGCCTACCTTTTCCCCAGATACAGAAAGTAGTAGTGCCACCATACGAGTTTTCGTAGGTGTGGCACACCGGGCTTCCAATGCCCTGATTGTTTTTGCAGGCGTGGCAGCAGGGCTCCAATGAATGTCCAAGCTGTCTATGACAGCAGTTCAGATGCAGTGGTGTAAAGCTGAAAGAGAAAGAAAGCTACAATCAGCGGTGGTAACGTGTAGGCAATTTGCATACTGCCGTGCCGTCAGCAGTATGCAAATTGCCTACATGTCACCACCTTAGCAGTCGTTATCTTTCAGCTGTACGCCACTGCATCTCCTGGCATGATGCGCCCCATTTGTTGTGTGTTGAGGTGGTGCCCAGTCCCCTCAGCACATGCACACTCCCAAAGCACACTATATATCCGACGGGTGCCCAATCCCCATCGGCTCTAGTGCCCCCCAAAAGCAAGCTTCAAGTGCCACACTGGGATCCCACCCCAGCGTGGCAAAAGTCCAATCGTCATGTGCTTCCCATGCATAATCAGAGCACAACGGGGTGCCCAATCCTCGCTGGCTCCACCTGACCCCAAACAACTCCGTTATGTTGAGCTCCACCCAGCATGACAAAAGTCCCAAGGCCGCTTTTAAAAAAAACAAACAAAAAACCTTGTAATAAAAGAAAACGGTCCCTTGTTGACTCTCTTGCCCCCCAACCTGCGCCTACCTCTGTGCACCCCCCACTCAACACCCCCCCACCCCATACTTAACTCTGGAGCCCGTGTAACGATCTTCGTGGACCGGGAACATGTCTGCACTCTTCAAAGCCGACCGCAAACTGAAGAAATGCTGGTAAACTGTATAATGGCATAAATGTTTTTTTTTCAACTTTGGTTCATATTTCGGTCATTTTTTTGAATTTTTCACCAAATTTTCAACATGGGGTTCTTGGGACCCCATCTCATGAATTCAGTCACTGTCATCTGGTTATTTGGTCCCGAAAGGTGATTTTGAGGTCACTGTGTGGAACCACCTTTCGAGATCGAGTAATGAAAAGACAGTGTCACAGTTCATGAGGTAGGCCCCCAAAACCCTATGTTGAAAATTTGGTGAACAAATTCCCAAAAATGACTTTTACGAGCATGTGTTGTGCAGTTCCTACGCATGCTCGTAACTTGGAGAATTTTTTATATTTTAACTCTAGATTTTCAACAGTGCCATTTTACCACACCTCCTTATGAACAGTACAGCTGCCATTGTTCACATCTCACCCAGAATGTGTTTTCGCACATGTAGCGCACAATGGCACAGTCGGTGTGCGAAGTCAATGTTCGGGACAGATTAAGAAAATCACAGTGACACTTCATAAGCAGAGGTCTTAAAATGGCTATGTTGAAAATTTGGTGACAAAAGTCTATAAAATGACTGTGTTACAAATATGCGTTGCACAGTTTCCACGCACCCTCGTAAGTTCACGAATTTGTGATATTTTTAGTCCAGATTTTCAACTTTGGCATTTTTCCACACCTCCTTATGAACAGTACTGCTGTCATTTTTCACACCCTGGCCGAAATGTGTTTTGCACTTCCGGCGCAGAATAACGCAGTCGCTATGGGGAATCAGTGTTAGGGGCACATGAAGAAACTCAGTGACACTGTTCATGATTGGAGGTCCCAGAATGCCTGTGTTGAAAATCTGCTGTAAAAAATCCCCAGACTAATTACATTACGGGTGTACGTTGCACAGTTTCTACGCACGCTCGTGCCTTCACCATTTTTATTATATTTTCACTCCAGATTTTCAGCATTGCCATTTTTTTACACCTCCTCATGAACAGTACAGCTGCAATTTTTCACATCCTGTTTGAAATGTGTTTTCGCACCTGTGGCGCCAAATGGCGCAGTCACTGTGCAAAAATCACCTTCGCAACGAACTGATAGTGTCACTGTTCATGCGGTTGGGTCACAAAAAACCCATGTTGAAAACTTGGAGTAAAAATACCAAGAAATGCCCAGGGCGTTAGGGTTTTTGACCATAACGTCCCACCCTTTAGGGACTGACAGGCGTCAGGGGTGTGACTTGGGATTGTCGACAGTAATGCTCATGCCATTTCACCCCCACCCTGCAGCCAGTGACAGGCATTGAGGTGCGCCTTGGACCCTTTGGCCCCCGAGTTCACACCATTCTCCTATACTGCATCCATTTCAGCATGTTTCCTTATGGAATGAGGTGAGTGTAAAGCCATGGCACACCTTGACACTTGTCAGTGTCTGCAGGGTAGGGTGCAGTGAAATGTCATGACCGTCGTGGGTGACGACCCAAAGCCACACCCCAATGCCTGTCCATCTCTACAGAGTGGGGGTGGAGTTGGCGTCAGTTCAGTACTTCACTGCCATTCCTATACTGCATCTGTCTAACTCCTGCACTTCCAGTGCTAATACCAGCAAGCAAACATTCGGCATTGACAAATGTTTGTTAATTATATTATTGTATTGTTGTTTTACTGTATAGTGCTCAAAGTCCCAGGAATTGGGCGCTTTATAAATAAAATTATTCTTCTATCCGTCTATCCATCCATCTATCTATCTGTCTATCAGTGACATCACCACCTGAATGGCTGCCTGATCCTGAAGCTCTCCAGCATTGTACCAAATCAAAATCCATTCAGGCATTAAAACAAACTTTTTCCCAACCAAAGGGAAGAATACCAGCTGTTTTCATGTCTACCTGGCAAAAGTTGAAAGGATTTGCAGCAACTTCAACTTCTAAATCTATCAAATAGACCCTGTAGATGAACAGCGTTCATCGCCTGAGTCTGCCCCTCGCACCACTGCTTCCAACCCCGAGACAACAGACCTTGAGGATGAAGATGAATTTACTATCACCTCTAAAAAGCTTTGTATTCAACTACAAAATAGTGAGGACACTCTCCAACACCTAGAAACAATGGTGGCTGACAATTGGAGAGACATCCAAGTTGTGGAGAAGCGCACCGGAGCACTTTAAACCTTTGTGACTGAGTACACACAAATAACAGATACTAACACTACAGCTCTGCTAAGCTTGCATTACAGGTAACTGGAGCTCGCTCAGAAGTTGGAAAATAGGCACTGGAGAAATGTCTGTCTCCACGACCTCCCGGAAAAGACTGAGACTGAGGATATGACAGCCTTCGTGGAGGGGCTACTGCAAGAAATCCTTGGGTTCCCGAAAGATCAGCTATTTTAAATCATCCAAGCTCACCAAGCTTTGGTAGCACCACCTAAAGACCAAAAGGCTCGGCCCCAACTGATCATCATGGCTTTTTTTAGATTTCCAAACAAAGGAGATGGTCCTCAAAACAGCGTGGGCTAAGAAGGAGGTATTTTTTTGAGGACCATCATATTTTCCTGGAACACAACTTCATCCCGGCTACAGTGCAGCATCATAAGCAAGTGCTGGCTGTACAAAAGCTTTTGTGGTAGAAGGGGCTGAAGATTTTTTTTAGAATATCCGGACCGACTCTGAGTGGTGACAGCAGACAGAACAAAAAGGTTTGCCAAGCTGCTGGGGGCGCAAGACTTTCTTCTGACTAGGGATTAATCTGGACGAAATGATCTCTCACTTCCTCTCCCAGGAGCTACAAGCAACAGCATGGTAGACCCGTTCGAAACCCTCTGGTCAGCGGTACAGAATGCCTTGCATTCCACGACAGAGCCCCCCTGCTACATGTGGGTCCAATGCGTCCAGCTCCCCCTCAACTTCTACTCTGCAAATGGAGATCAGTCACTTACTGATTTAACAAATTTCATCTTGCCTCCTCTTTTCTTAGCTACTGCAAACACTAAGATACTCTTGGTTTGGTTTTGACACTCAGCCTAGGACACCTTTCAGGATTCACACAATAAATTCCTTCCTTGCCCTAGAGGCATGAAATACGAGGCATTTAAGTGAAAGGGGGGGGGGGGGAGATAGGTGAGCCTGCTTTCAATTTGTCCTCCTTCTTTTCGGAGCCCCATTGTTTACTGAATAGTTTTGACCAGAAAATCCACTTTTCTAGGGACATGGATATGTTGTTCTATCCACACTTGATGGCAATGTCCTTTCCCCTTTAATTCTTGCCAGAAGTCTTAAAGCTGACTCCTCCCACCCACCTGAGTGGTGTATCCCTCTGCTGCACCCCCGTGATGCCAGATCTTCCTTTCCACTGGAAGAAGCAGGTTCCCTCCTTACCACTCCCGTGTTGAGTAGGCTCTGACACTCAAATCTTCAGATTTACTCCCAGAACTTCAACTCGTAAGAGTTTTTTTTCTGAATGATCTTTGATCACGACCGCGATGGAAGATAAGTCCTCGCCCAGGTTCTGCTGGTGCCCGTGCGGCCAGAATATGCCACATACCGACCCACACACCACATGTGTTTACTGCCTGGGTTTGGACCACGATGCCCAGGCCTGCGAATTTTGTCGCTCGTTTCAGCCTAACGTACTCGATGATCGTCTCGCCCGACTGCAGCTTGGCCATCCAGAAAAACGGAACCTGACAGTCAAATCCAGGTAAGCCTGTTGGGTGGTCCCCGCGCGGCTGCAGGGTCTGCCGAGCAGCTAGAGCAGATGAAGGCCTTCAAGGAGGAGGAGGCAGCTTGGGCCACTGATCAGTCCTTTTCGGCCTCGGCCTTTGTCCCACTGAAACTGGGCTCCACCTTTACAGGCTCCTTCCAGGAGCTGTGCCAGTCTCTCCTGACTAAGGGGGAGGGCCCGTCAGTAGCGGACAGCTCACGTTCCTGAGAAAGGGCGAAAGAGTTGAAGGAGTCAAGAGAAAAGAAGACTCGCCGTCGTTTTTGGGATTGAGAACGGTCTCAGTGCCAGGAGTCTCCGGTTTCGACCAAGGTCGAAACTGCAACCTTGGCCGCTGGCTTCACAGTGCCCCCGTCAGGCCAGCCGGCAAAGATGCGGGACGATGACCCGGTTGAAATTATCATCAATCCCGACGACCCGTTGTCGCTCGACGAGGCTGACAAGTCTCTGTTTAAGACTCTGGTCCTACCAGGACCCACTGATGAGGAGACCCAGCCCACTGGGAACCTCCTTGTGGTCCCTGGCTGTGATCTGGAGGAGCCGCGAATCTCCCCGGTTCCCTCCGAGCATCCCCGGCAGTACCCCCCTCCCCGGCGGTGCGAGGTCAAGGTCTTGGTCTTCTTCGTCCAAAAGGTAAAAAAATCCCATTGACGCCACTCTGGGCATTACAAGAAGCGGTGTCACTGCTGTTTATCCTCGTCTTTCTCGGGAGAGCAGAGGTTTCAGCGCAGGTTGCGGCGACGCTATGAGGACCTTATGTGGCAACAGTTGGTGTTGGCCAGGTTGAAGCTGACCCTGGCTCCCACACCGGCCATCACATGGCTGTCACCTGTTAGGCCGATGCCAACATCTCCGGAACCAGTCGACACCAATAGTGGTGGAGCTTCCACCCAAACAGCCTCCTTCAGGGGGCTCCGGTCAAGAAGTCTCGGCCCGCCAAGGGTCTTCCACATAGGCTGTAGGTTAGTCTTATGCCTGATCGTCCACGGCGGGTCAAGGGTGACATGGGTGATCAGCTGATCTATGCGGACTCTTCGGAGTCCAAGGACTCCTCGCTGCACTCCCGTCCACTCAACGTGGAGTCACTAGGGGGTCTCTCAACAGAAGAGGGTCCCATGTCCTTCATAGGCATCCTCCATCTCATCTTTGAATCCACGGGGATGCCTCTGGAGCCCGTTCAAAAGTTGGCTCGATATCCCCTAACAGATATCCTGGACATAGGGGATTCTCTGACAGAGGCCTTCCCAGTGGTTGAAGCCATTGTTGGCCTGGCCCTGGAGCTTTAGCAGCACCCTGCCTCCTGTCCTGCGCCATCGGTCCAGATGGCCCACAAATACACGGCGCCCATCAGCACCCTTTCAGGGTTCACGGAACACCCCTTGGCCGAGGGGTTTATTGACCGACTCCATGTTTCAGCGCTCAAGCAATATGGGAGACTCTGATAGACCACGTGACAAGGAGTCCAAAAAATTGGACCACTTGGCCAAAAAGGTCTGTGCTGCCTGTTTGCTCGGTCTCTTGTCAGGTGAGCTTGGCTGTCATCATGGCACACTTCTCCCATGCCCTTATGCCCCCACAGACCACCAGGCCATGGTCAAGCAGGTCCCGGGATCAGGTCGAGCTATTTCCACACAGCAACTCCAGACGGCTCTTGACACTTGGGACTCCTATGCCGTTCGGTGGTGGCCGCAGTCGCCATGCACTGCAGGGCTTGGCTGAGGGTCTCGACCTTTATGAGAAACGCCCAGCACAAATTGGTGGATGGGGATGAGAGCATCTACGTAAGTGGACGCATTTTTCCACTGCTCCCTATAAACAGCGAATTCAGAGTCTTAAAATAACTACTTAAATCCTAAAATTATATACGATCTTGGTATCATCAGCCAGAAGAACACCTGAGGAACGCAGGGTAGAAATTCTAAAAGATGGGTCGCACTAATAAAGGAGCTCCAAGCGGATCGAAACTTCCACCATCGACGGACCAACAGGCCCTAACGACAGCGACCACGAGTACAGCTCCTGATCCCCCTTGGAAAGCGCTGCAATTATCGATGCAGGCCATTGATGAAAAAGTTGGAGCTATTTTGCAGCGTATAGGGGAACAAGATGTTAAGATCGAGCTGGCAACTAAAACAGCCACATTGGCGGAGACTCAGGCAAATAAAGCTCTTACAGTTACCACAAAATTGATGCAGGAAAATGCATAACTCAGGTACCGACTAGAGGCATTAGAAAATGCTCAGCGTGCCTCCAACCTTCGGATAGTGGGCATACCGGAGAATAAAGATGACCCTGATCCTTTTACCTTTCTGAAAGCCTGGCTGCTTGAGACCCTTCATTTGGAACAAGACTGGGAACAGCATTTTCTTCGGGCCTATAGAATTTCACCGCAAGTGGCAGGTGCATAGAGGGGACTTACCTCGAACTATACTTCTGGTCACTGACGGGGTGTCGACTAGAGACTGTGTCCTGCAGGCAGCTCGATCGGCGGAGCGGTTGAATTGTGATGGCCAAACAGTTCATATTTTCCTGGATTTATCGTATGCCACTAGAGCCAGGTGCAAGCAGTTTGATGGGGTCCGCGCGAGGTTGAGAAGCTTGGGAGTGGTGCATTCACTGTTGATGCCAGCGCGGCTAAGAATTTTTTATGGTGGCCGTACTTATCAATTTATGGACCTGGTGGAGGCAGGAAAGAGGACGGAGCTTATACAACGGGAGTTTGAGGCTGCACAAGGGTCCAGAATAGAAGACCACAGTTCCGATGAGTCAGAGGCGACTACCTGAAGGACACTGGACAGATTACAGTCTGGTACAAGAGACGCTATCCAGTTCTTGATAAATGGCAGTGGTGTAAATTAACATGGCCATAGAAAAGTAGTTAACTAATTTCATAACTGTTTTTGGGAGTTAGTGTAAATGCTAAAAATGTTTGAACAACTATTTTAGGGAAGGGGTCATATCAACGTTTTTGTTGAGGAAAATACATGATGGAAGGTTTGGATAATACTAAACTGACCACCTAAGTTCTGTAGGGTGCAGCTATTTGTATTATTTTAACTTATTCAATGTATAACTTCTGTTTGGATTTCCCCCATATACTTAACAGTTATTTGCCTAGATTACTGGTGACTAACCCATATGATGGATCCTAAATACTGTGTTGATGTCTGGCAAACGGATAATACTTTGTATTGTATTCGCTAAATGCAATAAATATAAAGTTTAAAAAAAAAATAAGAAAAAAAATTGGCGGATGTACCCTTCTTGGGCACCAACCTGTTTGGTCCTGCGGTTGATGGTCACCTACAATGCATCGAGAAGTCCAGTACCATCTTGGACTCCGTTGCTTTTGCCCAGAAGGAATCTAAAAGTTCCAAGCAGCAGAAGCGCAAGCCTTTTTGGCCTTCTGCCCCTGCGGCCAAGCCGGCCCAGTACCAGTCTTGGCAGCAGCAGCTGGCTCAGTCTTGGCGACCATGGCCCCAAGTCAGTGGCTTCGGCAGTCTGAAAGCTCAGAGAGAAGGGATTCGGCAGCCCCGTGGCTGGATCCTCCTCTTCCAAGCCTGCCCAGTGATGGGACTGGGCGACCACCCACGTGCCTGTCATGCTTCCCCTGGGTCCTCCTGTGGGGGGTCAGCTCCGTCACTTCCTTTCTGCCTGGTCCTGTGTTACCACGGACAGGCGGGTTCTGGAAGTGGTCAGCCAGGGTCTGCCTCTGGAATTCGAGCAGTACCCACCAAGCTTTGCCCGCACCCCATGGGAGGAGAAGGTATCCGCAGACACTCAGCTGGCTCTCAAAGATGACAGTACCCAACGCCTCCTCAAGGAGGAGGTGGTCAGAGTTGCAGGCCCTCCAGTCAACCCAGGGTTTGTTTCCAGGTACTTCCTGGTCCCAAAATGGACGGGGAGGCTGATGCCCCGTTCTAGATCTGCACAACCTAAACAAGTTTCTCAGGTTTCGCACCTTCAGGATTGTAACTCTGTCCCGGATCATACCATCTCTCAAGCAGAATATGTGGTTTTGCTGCCTGACAGGACACAATCTTTACTTGTCAGTCTTCACCATTCAGTAATGCTGGGCTTAAGCCGGGGGCGCACACCTGCCACAGGAGTTTTTTTTTTTGGGGGGGGAGGAATTGGCTCAACAGCACCACCACATAGCTGGCGCACTGCACAGAACCGCAGCGACGGCGTTAGGCACCGCGTTTCCCTCCTCCATCCCAGTTCTGTTTCTACCGCTGTCGAGGTTGCACCTGCTGCATGAGTCAGAGCTTAGAAAACTACACCATTATGGCTTCGTCTTCGGTTGATGCCTGCAGAAAACCTTCCTTCATCCCAGTTCTCATCCCAATGCCGTTGAATCCGGTAAGACCGTTCCTCTTTTTTGTCAGCAGCGCCGGGATCTTTGCTTAAGTTGTGTTTTATTTCATACCATGTCAGTTTCTGGGGCGAATCGTAAATCCAGAGTGGGCTGTGCCCCCATGCATTGGTGCCCCTGTGGCTGGCACTTTTCCGTTTCGGACCGGCATGATGTTTGTCTTCGGTGCCTGGGACCTAACCACGATATGGACCACTGTGATGCCTGCTTCTCCATGGACCGCTGTGTTTGGAAATCTGTGCATTCAAAGTCGGCAGGGCCCCCTCCGACTTTCGGAGGGCAACGGCATTCACGGGTGGCTAAGGCCAGGACTCTTGACCCTTCCTCCAGGTTCCCTCCCGGGTCTATACGACCCGGCGAGGAGGAGGCCTCCTCCATTTCTAGCCTTGCTGAGGAAGAGGCCTCTTGTATGATGCTCGAGGAGCAGCGCAGTTCCCTGCAGAGCCGCGTTGCTGGCGCTGCCCCGGCACTCGCCTCCACAGAGGTGCAGGCTCCCCCAGTGTTGTAGCCCAGAGCTGCTGGGCCTGGCACTGGTGGAACCTCAGTGCCACCTTCCGGTGCCATCCGGGATCCCAGCGGCGTTTGAGGCACAGGTGATCGGGACCTCACTGTGGGCGGTGCCATGTCCCGCAGTGGTGCCGTTTGCGGCACTACTGCCAGGGGCTCCCCAGGGTCGCTAGCCTGGAGGTCTCCCTCGCCACCTCCTCTCCGGAAGGGAATGACTCTGAGGCAGATCCGGAAGAGCGACTGGACTCTTCAGAGTCGAGGAGCCCCTTGGGATGTGGCCCCAGGTGGCCCAGCACCCCTATCCCCAAGTCCCTGCAGCCTGCTGCCCTTGAAGATCCTGTGACTGGGGGAGGCCACGGATCCATCGGGAATGGTGGTTCAGAGGCTTGGGGTGGGTTGTCCTCCACTGGTGCTGCCGTGGCCTTTCGGGGGGGGATAGGGAATCCCTCTTCTGCGGCCTCCTGTGGGATGCCTGTGGAATTGGGGGACCCCACTTCACTGGGGTCGAGGAAGAGGGCTGCCTCTGAGTCCGAGTGGTTGAGGGGCCGGGGTGAGGTGTGGCTGACCCCTTCCACTACCCTGTGGGGGGTGGGAAGGAGTCACAGCGCTGAACCCCACATTTCCCTCAAAGTCTCAGAGGCACCCTTGGTTGGCAGCGTGGAGGGTTGCCCTTCTGGACACATGCAACCCATTGCACGTCACAGGGGAGACTTTCCCTCAGGGCTGTTCTGGAATTTGCCATCCCAAGTTCAACCTTCATAACACGGTATGGCCTCAGGACCCCCGTTCGGTGGGACCAGTCTTTGGGTCTCAGAGACTTGGCAGAGGTTGGGCACTCTCAGTTCAGCGCTTATCTCCTATCCCTCTGGAGACACGCCTCCTCTCCCAGGCCATGGGTGTCCCAGGGCCCTAGCGTGGGAGGCGTTCAGAGCTGCTCTGGCGGCCTTTCCCACTACGTTAGGGCCATGGGCGAACAGGTCTTTCACTTGTCTCCCTGCCAGGAGTCCTCTGGACACTCAAGCTCCTCTTCCTCCTCGTCTCCCTCTTCTGAGGAGAGGAACCTCTGTCCACCTGTCCTCTGACACTGATTTCACTGAATAGCAGCGGTTCCTTTTGAGGCTGGTACAGGAGCTTCGCATTTCCCATGTTTTGAGGGAGCAATACTGAGTTTGAGCCACGCTCATTTCTCAGTGAGTTCAGCGCTCACCATCTGGTGGTGCCCTCCTGGTCCATTCCTTTCCAGGAAGCGTCTGTCCGCACCTGGCAGTCTCCATCTGTCCCTTCTCCAGCCCGACAGACTGCAGGAGACTGTATTCAGACCCCAGAGTCTCTAGGTTCCCTAACTCACCGTCCTTCAGGTGTGACATCCCTAGACACTTCCTCCGGCCTCAGCGCCTGGTGCATAACCGACCCCGGATCTGGATTCTGCAGAGTTCAGCCAGTGAGGATGAAGAGTTTTCTCCTCAGTCCATGTGTTGATGTGCTTGGTTCTCATCAGGCACACCACGCTGCCTATAACCACCAGCCATCCTAGGAGATGTTAGCTCAGGTACTAGCATCTTTGCCTGGTATGGAGCAATCTAGACAGGCCATTTCCCTCTCTGCTCAAGGGCTGGAGCTTACAAGGCACAAGGCAAGGGTGTCTTATGACGCCAGTGAGGTGGCGTCCATACTAGCAGGGACAGCGATCTGCCTTAGGAGCACGTCATGGCTTCGTCTGTCCAGACCGTCACCTGTTGCCCGGTGTAGGGTGATTTCCTCCGCTTTCCGTGGGACCCGGCTTTTCTCCCACAGGGTGAGGAGAGTTCTTCAGGGTGCCCTTCATCCCCCAGCCACGGTGGACACCTCCTTGCCCTGGGCAGCCTTAGACCCTTATGGTCTAGTATGGCTAGGATCTCCCCTCCTCGTCACTCCACAGGGGCTGACAGATCTGTTCCCTCAGGGCTGGCCAGGTCCCCTCAGGGGGCTTGCTACTCACCCTGCAGTAATGAATGGTGAAGATTGACAAGGGAAGATATGAAATTGCACGTATCTACCATAATTCTTGATCTTCTCTTGTATCTTCACCATTCTTCTGATTCCCACCATCCATCCCCTCATGGGCACCAATTCTTGGGCATCGCTCCAGCTCCCTCCCACTCCTGAGGCTAATTGAGGGCTGAGTCCTACTGGTACCTCATAGCTCTCTGTTCCTTCTTTGAAAGTCACAGAGTGTTTACCCTGGAGGATGGCACGTAGGGTCTTCACCCTAAACCCTCTGAGGGAACTCCCTTGGATTCTCTTCACTGTGCACTGGGTGTCCCCCTCTTGGTGCTTGGATAACCTTCCAGCTTATGTCACCTCTGGCTGTCATGGTATCAGTGCAGTCCTAAGAGAGTCCATGGGACCTCCTCCCCCTCTTTTCTTATGGCACTGATGTCCCATGATTCTCTTCCCCTGAAGTGGGGAACCACGTCAGTGCCCCCGTGGGAACAATTCTGTCAGATTTCTTTCCCTACACCTAAGTCAGGACTCACTCACCTTCTGAGCAGGACTGATTGCCCTTCAAGAGACAGTCTGGGAGACCTAGGCTCTAGGACATTCATAACACTCACAGATAAAGGGTGAGGAAGGTCTATCTTCTGTAAGTCTACAAGTCCTTTAATCCCCTTGAGACCTTGGTTCCTTAACTTTTTTAACTGGTGGGATCCTTGCTCCCTTGTCTTCAATCCTGCAGGGGTTTTGAAACTCCCAAGCCAGTGGTCTTCCAATTTATCATGGCAGATGGCCCTTCCCCTCCACCTTTATTCTCATTTCTTCTGTCTTTCCTTTGCCTTTTCCTACTTTCGAGACCACCCAAGGATTGAGGACCTAAAGCCGGTTAGGGTAGGGTTCTCTTCTCTTTTGTCCTCTCTTCGACTTACGCCTTTTTCAGTTCGTATCTTTCTGTTTTCTGTCCCTCGGCTCTCTTGCCTCACTCTCTGTTTCTACAACCTGTTTCTTCCTCTCTGACTAAACAGAACTGGGATGGAGGAGGAGTCTGCAGCGCCTAATTGGCCAACCCACATGCTCTGTGCAGTCGTCAGCCGTCGGTGGACTCCTTCCCCCAAACCCCTCAAAAAACTCCCGTGGCGGAGTGCGTGTTTCCAGCTTACATCCATCAGTAGTGAATGCTGAAGATACAAGAGAAGATCAAGAATTACAGTAGGTACGTAATTTTCATTTCTAGGGACATGGATATGTTGTTTATCCACACTGTCTGGCAGATTTCTTGCCACTTTAAATCTTGCCGGAAGGTCTTCAAGCTGGCTCCTCCCACCCACCCGTGTGGTAAAACTCTCGGCTCCACCCCATGACGCCAGATCTTCCTTAGCGCTTGGAAGCTCAGGTTCCCTCCTTAGCGCTCTGCGTTTTAGACTGGATCCTAACTCTTCGGTTCGTCCGAAACTAGTTTTGAAGTTTTCTAAATTTGATCTTTTTCCCTCGCGGCTACGTGGACCGTCGATTCAGCTTCGGAGGTGCCCTTGCGAGCAGAAGATGTCAGGACCGATCCGCACTCCACGTGCATCTACTGCCTCGGCCTGAACCCACGACCCGCGGCCCTCGAGGTTGTGTCGTTCCTTCGACCAGCGTCCTGGAGGATCGCGCTGCCCATTTGAAGCTCGGGTGCCCCGAGAAGCGTTACCCAACGGTCAAATCAAAGAGGCTCGTTGGGCAGTGTCCGCAGCGGCTGGCTCGGCTGAGCAGCTTGAGCACATGATCGCCCTCGAGGAGGAGGCGGTCCAGGCCGCATCTTCCTCCTCCTCAGCTGCAGCATTTATTCCGCTCTCTTTGAATTCCTCTTATTCGGCTTCGTTCAAGGAGCTTTGCCAGTCCCTTTCCACGAAGGGAGAGGGGCCATCGGGACATTCCTCTCGGTCCAAGAAGAGGGACTCGAAGGGTAAGTCCCACCGTCGGCGTTCGTGGGAGTGGGAGAGGTCTCCTTCCCCGGACAGCTGACCGTCGACTTCGGTCGAGGTTGTGGCTCAGGCCGCTGGCTTCACGGCGTCCCCGTCAGGCCAGCCTGCCGAGACTCCTGTCGACGCAGTTGAGATATTCCTCGACCCGTCGGATGGGTTGTCGACTGGTGAAGCCGACAACCCCTCTTTGCTGGTCCCCCCGGTGGAGACGGAGGTTCTGCCCGTGCCTTCAGGGTGGCAGTCCCCGGTTAAAGTGTCCAAGCCGAGGGAAGAGCGAGTGTCTCCCACCCCTTCCCAGGGCCGTCCTCAGCTTCACCGAGGGTCTCGGTCTCGGACTTCATCTCGGTCAAGCCGTTCCCGCCGACATCGGCGGTATCGGTCTTGGCACCGAAGCAAGCGGTGACACCGTTCCTCCTCGTCCTCCTCCTCAGATGAGGAGAGGCTTCGATGCAAATTGCGTCGGCGTTACGAGGAGCTTATGGGGCAGCAGTTACTGTTGTCCGGGAGTAAATCGACTCCGATTCATCCCCCGGCCATCAAGTGACTGTCGCCCGAACGGCCGAAGCAACCGCTCACCGCTGTCGAGATGCCCATTTCTGGGCCGGTTGTTCGGCCAAAACTAGCTGCCCCACCGATTGTGGTGGAACCCCCACCTCCATAACCGAAGTCTGGGGCACCGACCAAAGATTCTCTGTCGGGTCACGGCTTGCCCCATAGGTTGTCGGTCACCCTCACTCCCGACCGTCCTCGGCAGGTGGAGGTGGCTCAGGCCAGAGCAGCTCTTCGCCAGACTCTTGAGGTCCGATGATGACTCCTCCCTGTTCTCCAGGCAAGTCGACCTGGAGTCCTCCGGGGGCCAGTCATTGGACGATAGCCCATCGTCCTTCATGGGTCTGCTTCAGCTCATCTCGGAGTCTACTGGGATGCAGCTCGAGCCTGTGTCCAAACAGGCCAAGTATCCCCTGACGGAGATACTGGACCAAGGGGATTCACCCACGGAGGCCTTCCCTGTGGCTGAGGCCATTGTCGGCCCAGCCTTGGAGCTCTGGCAGCGGCCTGCTTCCTGTCCTGCGCCCTCGGCCAGGATGGCCAGGAAGTATGTGGTCCCTACTGGCTCTTTGCCCGGTTTCTCGGAGCACCCCTCTGCCGAGGGGTTAGTCACCGGTAGCGTCTTCCGGCGTTCCGGAAATGCTCGGGATGTGGATAAGCCCCCCGACAAAGAGTCCAAGAAGCTGGACTATGCCGGGCACAAGGTGTACGCTGCATCCTCCCTCGGTCTCCGACAGGCCAGCTCGGCTGTGCTAATGGCACACTTCTCCACGCCCTCATGGGTCCCTGGATGAGGTCCTCCCTCATCTCCCGGCCGACCTGCAGACCACGGTCCATCAGGTGCGGGACCAGGGTAGGGCCGTGGCGAAGCAGCAGCTTCAGACTGCTCTGGACTTGGGTGATTCCTGTGCCAGGTCAATAGCGGCTGCAGTGGCCATGCGCCGCAGGGCGTGGCTGAGGATATCCACCTTCACGGCGGATACCCAGCACAAGTTGGCGAACATCACCTTCTTGAGGACTGACCTCTTCGGCCCTGGAGTGGAGGGACACTTCCAGCGGATCGAAAAGTCCAATGCCACTCTGGACTCGGTCACCTCTGCCCAGAGGGACAAAGGCCGTCGTCAGCAGCAGCATAAGTCCTTTAGTCCTTCGGCCCTGCAGCACGACTGGCCTAACAGCACCAGGGCCATCAGGCTCTTGCCTGGCGTCCCAAACCCAAGCCAGCGGCTTCCTCCAACAGTAAGCAAGGAGGTAAAGGCCAGGAGGGTCCCTCAGCGGTCCCTCCTCCAAGCCTGCCCAGTGACGGGTTGAGGTGTGCCCCCAACCTGCGTCACCCTTCCCTAGGTTCCCCATTGAAAGGCAATCGCCACTTCCTTTCCGCCTGGTCCGCTATCACCATGGACGTTGGGTGTTAGAGGTGGTAGGAAGGAGCCTGCCTCTGGAATTCGAGCAGACCCCTCCCTTTCGAGCCACCGTCACCCCCAGAGAGCCACGGAGTCGAGACCTGGCTATCGGCCCGCCCAGGCAGATATTGCCCTGCTCCTCGAGAAAGAGGTGATCAGGAAGGTGGCAGATCCTCCTCCAGACCCGGGGTTTGTGTCCAGGTATTTTCTGGTCCCAAAACGGACGGGGCTGGCGCCATCGCGACCTGCATGACCTGAACAGTTTCCTAAGGTCTCGGACCTTCAGGATGGTCACTCTGGCTCAGATAATCCCATCCTTGGAACGAGGCGTGTGGTTCTGTTCCCTGGACCTCCAGGACGCGTTCTTTCACGTCCCGATCCGTTTGTCTCATCAGAGATTCCTCCGCTTCAGAGCAGAGGGATCCCTTTACAAGTTCCGGGCCATGCCCTTCGGCCTCTCTCTAGCTCCCAGGGTCTTCACCAAATGCATGGCAGTGGTGACAGCATTCCTGAAGCGCTGAAGGGTCCGGGTGTACCCCTACCTGGACGACTGTCTGATTGCAGCCCCCTCCAGAGCGGAGGTGGAGAGGTCCAGAGATCTGGCCCTCCAGGTTTGCTCTCAGATTGGCCTCCTTATCAACGAGGCCAAGTCGGAACTCGTGCCGAAGCAGGTGATACACTTCATTGGGGCAGAACTTGACTCTCTTCGAGCCAGAGCTTGGCTCCCGGCGGACAGGGCCGAGGTTCTTTCCTCTTTTGCCCAATCATTTCTAGTTGCGCAATCGTGCCCTGCCCGGGACTTCCTGCACCTTCTGGGCCTCATGGCAGCCTGCACCAGCGTGGTCCGTTGGGCCCGTTGGTACATGCGTCCCCTTCAATGAGGACTGGCCAGCCAGTGGTCACAACGCTACGATCCGTTGGATCAGTTGGTGTCAGTGACCCAGGAGCGCTCTCCAGTGGTGGACCGTTCGGCACTTCTGCAGAAAGGGCATCCTGTTAAATCCGCCCGAGCCGGCGGTCTCTCTATCGACTAACGCATCTCTGATGGGTTGGAGTGCCCATCTGGGAAGCACAGGCGCGCAGCCTCTTGTCCCCTCGGGAATCCCGATGCCATATCCAACCTGCTGGAGCTCCGGCGGTCCGCCTACTCTCACCGCCTTCACTCCGTTTCTACAGGGTCAAGTGGTTTCAGGTCCAGGCGGACAATACCACGACCACGCATTACCCTAAACCGCCAGGGCGGGACGCACGCCCATGCTGTTAAGGAAGCTCTTCACATGGGTCTCGTGGGCGCAGCCTGGGCGGATCTCCTAGACATTCACGTGGCAGGGAGCCTCCCACACCCTGGCCGATGCCCTAAGCCGGATAGGGGCTGTGTCTCACGAGTGGTCTCTCCTGCGGAGGTAGTACAATCTCTTCTCCCACTGGGGCACGCCTCAGGTGAACCTGTTTGCCTCCAGGAGAATGCGGCTGAGACTGTTCCATGCCCGCCCCTCAGCAGGGCCTTGCGAGGATGCCTCTCCGAGGCCGTGGACCCGGGCCTCTTCTACTTTCCCCATTTCACTTGATCCACAAGGTGCTTCTCAAGGCGAGGCGGGACAAGGCGCAGGTGATTCTGGTAGCCCCAGACTGGCCCCGCCAGTTCTGGTATCCAGATCTCCTCAGTCTCAGCTCCAGGCTCCCGAGGTGGCTTCCAGCCCACCCGGACCTGATCTCAGTCAATCAGGGAAGGTATTCCACCGGACCTTCAATCCCTGCACCTGGCGGCCTGGTTTCTGGCGGCTAGAGTTCCAGGCCTTGGGTCTTCCGATGAGGGACCTCAAGCGTCGTTGAGGCGTCTCATAGTCGACCAGAAAATGCTATGCCTTCAAATGGAAGAGATTCTCCATTTGGTGTCAGGCAGGGCCTGGACCCTTCCTCCTGTTCCTTGGCAAGCATTCTGGACTACCTGAGTCCCTTTCTCAGCAAGGGCTTCGATCGCGACCCTTAAGGTGCACTTGGCAGCCATCTCTGCTTACCGGGCGCAGGCTGGGAAGCAGTCGGTGGTGCAGGAGAAGGTGGTCTGGCGCTTTTTCAAAGGCCTTGATCACATTTCCCCTCTGGTGTGGGAACCTCCACCTCCGTGGGATCTACTGCTAGTATTGGCCAAGCTCATGGGCAAGCCATTCGAACCAATGCACAGGTGCGATATCTCCCACCTGTCGTGGAAGACTGCCTTCTTGGTGGCTATCATGTCAGCCAGAAGGAAGGGAGAGCTCCAGGTGCTTTTATCGAGTCTCCTTATCTGGTCTTCCACAGGGACAAGGTTGTCCTGCGCCCCCACCCGAAGTTCCTTCCGAAGGTGGTGTCGGAGTTTCACCTTAACCAGGTGTTGACTCTGCCAGTGTTCTACCCCAATCACACCTCGGAGGCCGAATATTGGCTCCATACTTTGGACCCTAGAAGAGCGCTCGCTTATTGTAAGGAGTGGACGGCTGAAGTTTGGGGAGAGGTTCGCCAGCTGTTTGTCAACTACGTTGTAGCCGCACCTGGCAGACCTGCAGTCAAGCGGACGATAAGCAGGTGGGTCACCTCCTGCATAGATCTCTGCTATAGGTTGGCGGGCATGGAGCCTCCCAGAGGGATAAGAGCTCATTCTACCCGCCATACCGCTGCATCGGTAGCTGCTTCCAGGGATGTCCCTATCCAGGATATCTGCAGGGCTGCTACCTGGAAGTCGGCACATACCTTCATTACCCACTACCACATCGACCTTGAGTCACACCGGGATGCTGGTTTTGGGGCCTCGGTTCACCAGTCTTTATTCCCTAAGTAGGGAGGTGTGCTTTGCCTCCCTCCTCCTGGAGAACTGCTAGGAGTCTGCTAGACAGTGTGGATGAACAACATATCCATGTCCCTAGAAATACAGGTTACTCACCTGTAACAGGATTCAGGGAATGTATATGTTGTTCATCCATCACCCACCTGACCTCCCGCTTGGATGCACAACCTGGCTTCCAGGGCTAGATCTGGCGTCATGGGGCGGAGCCGAGAGTTTACCACCCGGTGGGTGGGAGGAGCTAGCTGAAGACCTTCCGCAAGATTTAAAGCGGCAAGGAATCTGCCAGACAGTGTGGATGAACAACATATACCATTCCTAGAACTCCTGTTACAGGTGAGTAACCTGTATTTCTTTCACATCCCGATCTGTCCTTCCCACTGGAGGTTTCTCCATTTCCTAGGCAAGGAAACTCTCTACAAGTTCCAAGACATGCTGTTCAGCCTGTCATTGGCCCCCAGGATCTTCACCAAATGCATTGCAGTGGTGGCGGCCCATCTACGGTGTTGAGGGGTCCGTGTGTACCCCTACCAGGATGATTGGCTTATATTGGGTCCCTCCAGGCAGGGGTTGGAGAGGTCCAGGGACCTGGCCCTCTATACCTGCATCAACATTGGCCTCCTAGTCAATGAGGCCAAGTCGGAACTTGAGCCCTCGCAGGTGATCTGCTTCATCTGGGCAGAGCTCGACTCTTGCTGAGCCAGAGCCAGGCTCCCAGCGGACAGGGCGGAGGTTCTCTCCTCCTTTGCCCGATAATTTCTGGTTGGGCACTTGTGCCCTGCCTGGGACTTCCTGCGCCTTCTAGGCTACGTGGTGGCTTGCACCTCCGTGGTCCGATTGGCCCGGTAGCATTTGCGCTTCCTGCAGTGGGAATGGCCAGACAGTGGTCTCAGCATCTAGGTAATTTTGACCAGCTGGTCACTGTGACCCAGAAGATGCGGGATGCTCTCCAATGGTAGACCATCCCAGAGAATCTTCAGGAAGGGATCCTGTTTGTCTGCCCGAGCCAGTGGTCATCCTGATGACTGACGCCTCTCTCATGGGTTGGGGTGCCCACCTGGGGGAACACAGGGTCCATGGGCTCTGGACCCTCGAGGAGTCCTGATGCCACATCAACCTGTTGGAGATTTGAGCAGTCTGGCTGGCACTGACTGCATTTGCTCCATTTGTTTGGGGTCAAGTGGTTCAAGTCCAGACTACAACACCACAACTACATACTATCCAACAAGCAAGGCGGGGCGCTCTCCCTGCCTCTGTGCAGGGAAGCTCTTCACATCTTAACTCTCGTGAGCCAACTGAAGGTGGATCTCCTCGCCATTCATGTGGCAGGAGCCTCCAGTCAGCTGGCGGACGCTCACAGTTGAGTGGGCAAGGCGTCCTACTAGTGGTCTCTCCATCCAGAGGTAGTACTCTGTCTGTTCTCCCAGTGGGGCACCCCTCAGGTGAACTGTTCACTTCCAGGAAGAACGTAAAGCTGAGGCTGTTCTGTGCCCAACCCCCCAGCAGAGCTCGCTGCAGGAGGATGCCTTCTCGAAGTCGTGTACCCCAGGCCTCTTTTATGCCTTCCCCTCCACTTCCCTTGGTCCACAAGGTACTCCTCAAGGTCAGGAGGGACAAGGCGCAGGTGATCCAGGAGGCTCCAGACTGGCCATGCCAATGTTGGTACCCCGAGCTCCTCAGCCTCAGCTGCAGGCTTCCCAGTCGGCTCCCAGCGCACCCAGATCTGCTCTTCATTAGTCAGGGGAAGGTACTCCACCTGGACCTTCAGTCCGCGCACCTGACAGCCTGGTTCCTGAGTGGCTAGAGTTCCAGGCTTTGTGTTTCTCCGAAGATGTCCTTACTGTAGTCGAGGCATCTTGCAAGGAATGGACCAGGAAGTGCTACGCCTTCAAATGGAAGAGATTGTCTATTTGGTGTCAGGCTAGGGCTTGAACCTTTGATCTGTCCAGTGGCTAGCATTCTAGACTACCTATGGTCTCTCTCTCCAAAGGGGGCTTCGGTTGACAGCCCTTAACCCTTAAGGTGACCTGGCAGCCATCTCTGCTTGCAGGCACGGGCCTTTCAGAAGTCAGTGAGCAGGAGATGATGGTCTGGTGCTTTTCAATGGCCTTGATCACTTATCCTCAGTGCATGAACCACTACCACTGTGGGATCTACTGCTGGTACTGGAAAAGCTCATGGGCAAGCCATTCAGACCAATGCACAAGTGGGGGCGTCACACTTGTCGTGAAAGACCACCATCTTGGTGGCTATCACATCAGCCAGAAGGACTGGGGAGCTCCAGGTACTCCCAGTCAAGTCTTCTTATTTGGTCTTCCATAGGGACCGGGTTGTCCTGCGCCCCAATCCAAAGTTTCTTCCGAAAGTTATGTTGGAGTTTCACCTGAACCAGGTGATGACTCTTTCGGTGTTGTACCCCAATCACACCTCAGATGCCGAATACAGGCTCCATACCTTGGACCTGAGGCGAGCGCTTGCATATTACAAGGAGCACACAGCTGGAGTTCTGGAAGAAGTTTGCCAGCTGTTTATCACTTACGCTGAAGCCACACCTGGCAGACCTGCAGCCAAGTGGACAGTTAGCAGGTGGATCATATCCTGCATTGATCTCCGTTATATTCCACCGCCATACCGCTGCGTTGGTGGCTGCTTCTAGGGGCGTCCCTCTCAGGAAATCTGCAGGGCTGCTACCTGAAGTCAGCACAAACCTTCATTTCCATTACCACATTGACCTAGAGTCACGCTGGGATGCTGGTTTTGGGACCTTAGTTCTCAATCTCTGTTTCCAAAGTAGGGGTGTGTGCCTTGCCTTCCTTCTCCTGGAGAACTGCTAGGAGTCTGTTGTCAGGTGTGGATAGAACAATATAGCCATGTCCGTAGAAAAACAGATTACCCACCTGTAACAGTAGTTCTAGGAGTGGTATATGTTGTTCATCCACACGGACCCACCCCACCTTCCCGGCTTCAATGCACATCCTCTGCTTCCAGCGGGCAAGATCTGGCGTTATGGGGTGGAGCCAAGGGATATACCACGCAGGTGGGTGGAAGGAGCCAGCTTAAAGACTTCCAGCAAGAATTAAAGGGGAAAGGACACTGCCATCAAGTGTGGATGAACAACATATAACACTCCTAGAACTACTGTTATAGGTGAGAAACTTGTTTTTCTCACCCCAGGGGTCCTTTAGCATTAGTAACAATATGGAGTAAGCTGGCTAGGTTGAACTGTCTCGGAGGTGGAGTTTATGATAATGTATAAAATGAATTAGCCAATCAGAAGAGAGTTAGAGGTGTGCTGAGAGGAGCTTTCCCAGAGGCACCAGAATTTTTTCTCCGCCTGTCTGAGTAATGCTACCTCTGGGATGTGCTCTCACTTTTGGTCAAAGAGAAAATGTGACTAAACGTTCTTGTTTTTTTCTAATATTTGTGCTGAGGTGTGAGTATTTTATAGTTATTTTTGTATAGTTTAGTGGTTCCCGGTAACTGCGTTTTCTCTCTTTTTCCGCGGTTCTCCGCGATTGCTTTGTTATTTTGAAGTAAAAATTATAGTGTCTTGACTGTATTCGACGTTTTTGTATTTTATTTAGTTAACAGTACCCGTTTTTCTGTGGGAATCATCGTTTTTATCCATTTTCAGTTGCTTTTTACTTCAGAAAGTCATGATTCTTTACTGCGAGGGAAGTGACCATTACGTTTCTTATTTCCCATTTGGGAACAATTGTTTCTGTCATTTTTGGCAATTTGGTATGTCAGAAAGACCCAAGAAAAGGACTGGACCTACAGGTTTAAAAATTGTTTGAAGTGTGTCAAAATTTTGGCTAAAGCCGACAGCCATGACTTGTGTTTACAGTGTTTAGGTCTAGACCATTACTGTGTTCTTTACTCTAAATTTTGTTGAAAAATAAAAAAGAGCCAAAATATTGAAATTATGGCTTCTCAGTCTGCTTCCCCTCTGCTAGAACTTCTGACGAAGGGTCCTCTTCCCAGACTACATCAAAGAAAAGTCCCTAGGGACTCCTCTAAGAACAAGTCAGACAAGCACCATAACAATAACAGTGGTGACCAGCCAAAAAGAAACAAGGGAATAGGTCACTGATGAAGTGCCTGCTAAAAGAAATTTAAAGAAAAGCGTACCACTGCCCCTCCTGTGTTAAGGCAAGGAGGCGCCAGTGGAGCAAAACAAAAGAGAAAAAAAAAACAAAAGAAAGTCAGTCACTTAAAAAAAATAGAAAGTCTCTAAGTTGGAAAAAGATTTACCCTGTTGAAGAAATGGCCAAGGCTTGGCACCTTTATCAAACTAAACAGAGTATGGGCAATTTTTTCTGCCCCTTCTACTCCAGTGCACCATAGCACTTCTGTCCCTTCTTTTGGCCCAGATTATTACTGTGGCATGGGAGATGGGGAGGAGGTTGACGACGATGAGTCAGGAAGTCTGACCCTGGAACCTCATGTTTCGCCAGACCAGACATTTGGTTCCTCGCCAAATGGCCAGGAGGATATCTCCTCTCTAGTTACCTTTTTGCAGCACATGGTGGATACTCTGGATCTCCCTACCCAGGAGACCACAGAGGGTGAAGAGGAGGATGAAGACTACAGAGAGATGGTGGGTCTTCTGCCTTTCAAAAAGATAGTGCTACCCATTTACAAACCTTTAACGAAAACTACTACGAAATTACTTCAGACTCCCAATTCTTTGTCTGAGGAGAAAAAAGATTGACAATATCAGCTGGCAAGAAATTATGCTTATTTTCTGAATGTCCACCCAAGCCCGGAGGAGTAGTACAGGCTGCGACTTGTGACAAGGCTAAAGTCCCACTATCCTCTCAGCTTCCTGAAAAGAGTCCAGAAGACTGGACTTTATGGCAACGAAGTCTTGTACCACAGCTTCTTTACTTTTGCACCCATCTACGTACTTGGCATACTTGCCAAGTATCAGAAGGCCTTGTGGAATTTGGTGCTGACCATCTTGAACCAGAAATCTGATAAAATGGCTCAGGATATTGCTGAAACTGGGAAAACTGGATTAGAAGCCACTAAGTACCAGTTTCACATGGCTGTGGACAACAGTGATACAGCTACCATAGTCGTGGCTCAAGCCATTTCACTCGTGTCTGGCTTGTCTGAGAACTACAAATTTAACGTAGGATACCCATTCCAAAGCTATGGCCTACCCCTGCAAGAACAATTTTCTTTTCAGAGATAAGACAGAAGCATATATGAAAAAGGTGGAAGAGTATAAAACCAGCTATGAGAGCAACACTATAGAAGAAAAGGCCTCTACTTTCTAGAAAACCTCCTACTGGGGAAATGGAGGCAGGGAATTTTATCCTAGGGCTTTTTTCTTTATGCCAATGCCCATGGATTACTCCCAAATAAGAGGTTTCTACAGAGAAAGAGGCAGGAGGGGCCAGAGGAGAGCTGCCATCACTCCACCTGCTGCACAGTCTAAGCCCTGACTTCTGCAACCAGGTCACCTCCCCTCCTCCAGTAAGTGGCAGCTGTCCCACTACCTCCAATTTTGGAACCACATAACCACAGACAAGTGGGTCTTGGAGGTAGTGGAGCAGGGCCTATCCCAAAAGAATGTGTACCTCTCAGGAGTCCATTGTTATCAAAACCCTTAACTCCAACAGAAGGACTCTTGCTGGAGCAGGAGGTAAAGAATTTGCTATCAGCGAAAGTAGTAGAGAGGGTACCCTCTTCCCAGATGAGAAAAGGACTCTACCTCAGATACTTCCTCGCAGAAAAGAAAAATGGGGAGTGGTGACCTATTGTCGACCTCAGGTACTTGAACAGGCACTTACTGAAACCAAAATTCAAAATGGTCACTCTCACAATGGTGATTCATTCTCTGCAGCAGGGAGACTGGCTAGCCTCCCTGGACTCAAAGAACACCTATTTCCACATCCCAGTAAGGCAATCCCACAGAAAGTTTGTAAGGTTCAGGCTGCCATTAGAGCATTGCCAGTTTGCAGTCATGCCTTTTGGCCTAACATTGGCCCCAAGAGTTTTTACCAAGTTCCTAGCTTTTGCAGCTTATCTCAGGAAACGGGGCATTGCAGTCTACCCATACTTGGACTACTGGCTTCTAGTGGGCAAGTCCCTTCATTAAGTCAGAGAGGCTCTCAGTTACAGAAAGGAAACTCTGCAGTCACTAGGCTTTCTTATTAATGAAAAGAAATCCCACTTGGATCCCACTCAGCTCCTCACCTTTATAGGAGCAGAACTGGATACACAGCAGAGCAAGGCCTTTTTTCCAGCAGACGGGATTCAAAACTTCCTGTCTGTGGTAAGCTCCTTTGTTCTGGGCTGGCCCAGACCAGCCAGACATTTTCTAAAGCTCCAGGAACATATGGCCTCCATGACAGCAGTTGTCCCAGGTGTCGTGATTCCAAATGAGGGACATACAGTACCTCCTGCAGACACATTGGTCCCAAAAAAAGACATTCCTTGTCCAAGCTGGTTCCATTGCCAAAAACCTTACTCTGAGCTCTGGACCAGTGGGAGGAAACTGCTAACCTGTCAGTGGGAATCCCCTTCCATCTTTCTTCTCCCACAAAAATCATTACTACAGATGCCTCCCTACTGGGGTGGGAAGCTTATCTCGGCAGTCACGCTGTAAGTGGCACTTGGACTCCCAGGGAATCTGCAAGCCACATCAACCTGCTAGAGCTCAGAGCCATCTACCTTGCCCTAAAAACCTTTGCTCCCCAGGTAAAAGGTCATTCAGTGCAAATCAGGACAGACATCACCACTATGTTTTATAAACAAGCAGGGTGGCACAAAGTCCACTGTCCTTTGTACAGAGGCAATGAGAATCTGGTCTCTTGACTTACTCTCTCGATGTGAGCCTCTCAGCCATATACCTTCCAGGCAAGAACCCTGGCAGATGCTCTGAGCTGCATCAGCCAAAGGCACAACGAATGGACTCTGAACAAACAAGTCCTTGCCAGTGTCTTCAGGAGGTGGGGCACACCAGAAATAGATCTGTTTGCCTCTCACCTCAACCATCAACTTCCTCTGTAATGCTGCAGGCCCCCAGCACTAGGGACCCTCCCAGCAGATGCCTTAACTCTGGACTGGGCAGGCAAGTTTCTTTATGTCTTCCCTCCATTTCCTCTGTTCCACAGAGTGTTGATGAAGCAGAGGGCTCAATCAGCAATGAGGATCCTGGTGGCTCCGGATTGGCCAAGGCAACCTTGTGTATCCCCTTCTAGTAGCCCTGTCACACAGCAAGCCTATTCGGCTTCCTCTCAGTCACTCTCTCCTGACTCTACCACAGCTAGGAGTGACCTATCCAAATCTGCAATCTCTTCACCTCAAAGCTTGGCTCTTGAGGAGTTAGATTAACCAGATATACAGTATTTAGAACAGGTCCTTAAAATCCTGAGGATGGCCAAAAATCCTAGCACCAAGAAAACATGCAGCTAAATGGAAAATATTTTCTTTCTAGTGCAGAAGAAACACATGAATCATCAGTCCCCAATCTTCTAGATTATTTGGTTCATTTACAGGCGTCAGGCCTTAAGACCTAACATCATCTGGCTGCAATTTTTGCTTACCTGTCCACAGACAAAGACAAGTCAATCATTTCGTTGCCTGTTGTAAAAAAAACATTCCTTAAAGGCCTCCTCCATCTTCTGCCCCTAATTAGGGATCCTATAACCCCTTGGGATCTCAACCTCTGCATTGCCAAGCTCATGGAGCCACCCTTCGAGCCCATGGCTATGGCACATTTGAAGTATGTCACTTGGAAAACAGTTTTTCTAGTTGCCGTCACCTCTGCAAGAAGAATTTCAGAGTTGCAGGCACTCTGTACTGAGTCAAACTACAAAATCCCTCACAAGGACAAAGCAGAGCTCAGAACAAACAGGAAATTTCTGCTCAAGGTGGTTTCTGAATTCCACCTGAACCAGTCTTATTACCCTTCCTGTATTCTTCACTGAAAAATCCACTCATGGAGAACAGAGACTCCATAGTTTGGATGTGAAAAGAGCCTTTTCTTACTACCTGGAACACACCAAGCAGTTTAGGGGCTCGGCTACCCAATTCTTCCTCATCTATGGGGAGGTAGGTAGAGGAAGGACAGCCACTAAGAGGACTGTTTCTTGTTGGATAGTCTCTTGTACTCAGTTTTGTTATGACAAGGCTGGTAAACAACCCCTGAAGGCCTCAGGGCCCATTCTACCAGGGGCATCGCTGCCACAGTGGCAGTTGCAAGAGATATTCTCTTGCCTGATGTCTGTAAAGCAGCCACACGGAAGACTGTACCACATTCACAAAGCATTATTGCCTGGATGTACAGTCCAGATCTGATGCCAGATTTGGCAGTGTGGTCCTGGGACCTTTTCCTAAGTAGGTTCTGCCTCCACCTACACTGCTTTGTAGTCACCATATTGTTGCTGATGCTAAAAGTCCCTGCGGTGAGAAGAAAAATTACTCACCCTAGTAATCTTGTTTCTTCCAAGATGTCCTTTAGCATCAGTAAGCTCCCACCCTTCCTCCCCAAGTAACCTGACTGAAGAGGACTCTGCTTCCTCATTATGCTCAAATTTGTTCCTAAACTTTTGTATTGCATTTAAAGCAACATTTAGCTTTGTTTTCAATTGTTTATTGTTCATGCTGTTGTATGATTTTTAAATTCTGTTGATTCACACTTAACATGGGCATGTTCCCATTCTAGCTTCGAAAAAATTCTGGTGCCCTCTGGGCAAGCTCCACTCAGCACACCCTCTAACTCTCTTCTGATTGGCTAATTATTTTTATTCGGTATCATAAACTCCACTTCCAAGGCAGCTCAACCTAGCGAGCTTACTGCATATTGTTACTGATGCTAAAGGACACCTTGGAAGAAATAAGATTACTACGGTGAGTAATTTTTTCTTATAACTGATTGAAAGGGCTCTTCTTGAACTGGAAGGATCCCATTTTCTGTCATTGAGCCTTTGACTTCAACTACCATTTGCCTTGTTATACAGTTTAATTTAGACATAAAAAGGAGAATAGGAGGTTCCCCTGTGGTTAAAACAGTTTTACCTTTCTGTCACTATATGGCAGCAAATATGTATTTACATATCGGAATGCACCATGTAATAGCTTTATTGTACCTCCGATCTGGTTAGAGCTTCCCAGTCTCTGTAAATGATACAAGCTATGAACTATTTAGCTGCCATAACCTAGAAATATCTGACAGTCATAGTGCTTGATATTTTATGTGTTTTTCTTTCAGGTTTTGCTTTTCCTTTTCTTCTCGGGTTCACTTCTCCTTGGCTTTTAAAAAGGCCTTCTGAAATGTTTAATATGTGGGGCCCCATATGAAATTGTAAACAACGGAGCCTCTGTCCCCTGCACACCTCCACCTCCTCCCTTTCAGTTAGTGTAACACTTACCTTCCCTCGTCTTGGAGGTTTCAGTAATTTCCCAAAAAGCTTATTGGTTCAGATGCAGATTTTGGCATCAGATCCGGGGAGCTAAGTCCTGCAGTAATTCTGTGTTGCTACCTAACTACATCACGGATTACAGTGGGCGGTGACGACACTCCTGTGACCACTCCTTGAGTTTTTTTGGTCAGATGTAGATTACCCCAAGGAGGTAATATGTTACCCCCCTGTTCCTTCCACTACCTCATTGGAGGGTACATTTGGACATTTTTACCTTGAAGTGCACAAAGTTATATAGAGTGCAGTTGTTGTTCTTATTCTTGAAAACTTGTTATTCCAGGGTTCCTGGAAGTTAATGGTTGATTACTATTTTATGCTGTTACTGTTTTTAATGCCGGTGTGTGCGACCTTGCTGGGGCTAGAGGGCCAGTCTGGATGGTACCTCTTTTGATCCTACAATGGCAGAATTGAATATAGTCACTTATAATGTTAAGGATCTCAACAACCCTATTAAAAGATCTAGAATTCTTCAAAAGTTGCAGAGAATGAGGGCAGATGTGGTTCTGTTGCAGGAGAATCATTTAAATGCTGTAGAACATAGTAAATTGAAGTTGTCCTGGGTGGGGATGTATGCGCTTACCAGTGATAGAAATCCCCATAAAGAGAGTATTAATCCTGTTTAAAGAATTTCCCCTTAACTATCTCATGTCCAGACTGACCCTGAAGGCTGCTTTGTACTAATTAAAGGAGACTTTGGGGATGGCCTTCATTACACAATTCTTAGCCTGTATGCCCCGAATGAAGACCCTCTCTCTGTATTCCTTCACTACTAGAGTAATTGCAGAAGCCATTACACATATTCAGTAGTTTACTAATTATAGGGGTGATTTCACGATGACTCTCTGTCCCCACTTGGACAAAACTGGTGCTAATTCAGGAGGTAGTCCGGGTAACTGCTGTGTTGACTCGTCTTCTTCATGAATATGCTTTAGTAGATGCCTGGAGGTACCTTCACCCTACAGTGTGGGATTATACTTACTATTCCCCCAGGCATAACCAGTATTCTCGTATTGATTATTTCCTGATACCAGCCACATGGGCATACTCTGTATAGACCTCAAGTATAGGCACGATTACCCTTTTAGACCATGCACCAGTCGCCATGAAGATGGTTCTAGACACTCCCCAGACAAGTACCTCTTGGTGACTGAATGTTGGTCTCCTAGCTCGAGATGAATTTAAAGCTCTGGTGAGGGAGGAGATATTCTTGTCAACAGTTAACCCCTCCCCCCCAAAAGATATCCCAGCCCCCATATATTGGGACGCCCTTAAGGCCTTCCTAGGGGGCAAAAATAATTGCCTATGCCACCAAAGTTAAAAAGGAGAGAATAAGACAACAGTAAGAGTTAGAAAAGCATATAATGGAACTGGTATCACATCATAAAGTTACCTTAGATGCTCAGACCAAGAAATGACTAGAAGAAGCTAGGAAAGCCCTCTATCAGTTGATAGAAGAGCATTAAAATATCTCGAGACAAGCGCTTTTGTAATGAGGGCAATAGAGCAAGTAAGCTCTTGGTGGCTCAACCGTAAAGAAGCAGCCACTAGAACATTATTGAAATTACAGCTCAGAGTATGGCAAATCTTCTCACCTTTCCTAAGGAGATCTCCCAACACGTCACAGATTTCTTCAAGAGATTTACCAGTCTCAGCATTGCACCTGCTGCTCAGTGCTTTATCCTCTCTCACTTTACTGCTGAGGATATTTTGTCCAATAATCCAAAAATAAAGAAATGGCATCACTCGTAAATTTAGTCCCATCAGGTCCTGAGGACTTCTCGGTTTCTGGGGCCGCCCACGCTCCGCCCCCACGCTCACTAAAGTTGTGATGTGATGCTAGGAAGAGCACGGGGACGAGTGCCATTATATTCTATGAGGAGTACCTTTTGGATTTTTTTTTTATATTGTAATGGGCAGTTGGTGAAGAAACGTGGACACCGGTCGACTAACAAGAGCCTCCCACCACCACCCTCTTCTTTCTCCCTTGCAGCCAGTTCACTACCCATCCCACCAGCTTTGCACCGGCCCTTGTGCCCTCCAGCTTACTACCTAGCCTCCCATGTGGCACTGAATGCCTTGCTGAAGTCCAGATACAGGACACCCACTGTATGGCCACTGTCCAATTGCATGGTTACCTAGTGTTAGTACGTCACCAGGTTAGTCTGGCAGGATCTGTCTGAGACAAACCCATGCTGCCTGCAGCCCTTTAGCCTTCAGGAGGGAAACCAGCCTTTCCTTCAAGATTATCTCCATCAGCTTTTCCACGATGGATGTGAGGCTTACTGGTCTGTAGTTCCCCAGCTCGTCCTTGGGGCCACTCTTGTGGAGGGGCACCATGTGTGCCATTCTCCAGTCCTGCGGTACACACCCCGAGTCCAGAGAGGCATTGAAGAGGTCTGCAAGTGGTTCTGCCAGGACATCTGCCAGTTCCCTTAGCACCCTGTGGTGTATGCCATCTGGACCCGGTGCCTTGTCCACTCTCAGTGCCCTCAAGCCTCCAGTACCCTGCCCACTGTGATTTCCCTGTCTGTCCCTCACCCCCGTGACCGCCTCCCGAGACCCCCTGGGTACCTCCCCCTTTCTTTTGGTAAATACAGAGCAAAAGTACTCATTTAATGCTTCTGCCTGTTCTGTCTTAGTGTCCACCACCCACCCCACCCCTTTTTAATCCTCACAATTTGATCTCTGTAGTTCCTTTTCTCCCTGATGTACCTAAAGAAGTCCTTCTCCCCATCCTTAATGCCCTGTGCTAGGCTGAGTTCCCGGGATGCCCTGACTGCCATTGTCATCTCCCTTGACTCCTTTAGGTATTTCTCTCTGTCCTTCCCCCTCCCTGTTCTCTTGTACCTTGTACCTTCTAAAGGCGGCTCTTTCTTCCTACTTTCTCCATGACCCGCCCTGCACACCCAACTAGGTTTCTTTGCCCTTGCCCTCTTACTCTTGACTTTTTGTACATGTTGCCATTGCCACCTCTATCCCCCTTTAATGACCTCCCACCTCTGATTAGTGTCCATATCTAGACTAATCCTGCTGAGCTCTCCACTATTTCCCTCATCTTCCTGAAGTCGGCCCTTCTGCAGTCTAACGCCTTTGTGACTGATCCTACTCCCTCTTTCCCCATGTTTATCCTTAACCACACTGAGTGATGGTCACTTCTTGCCAGTGTTTCCTCCATTCTCAGCTCCCTCACGAACTCATCATTTGCCAGGACGAGGTAAAGGGTGTTCCCTAAAGTGGTCGACTCATTGACCATCTGCAATAGGAAGCTGTCATCCAGAAGTACCTGCTCCCTCGTATTTGTTGTAGCTGGGGTACCCCAGTCCACCCCAGGCAAGTTGAAGTCGCCTACTGTCACTATACTGCCCCTTCCGCAGATCCTTCTGACCTGCCCTGCTAGTTCTCTGTCTAACTCCTCGGTCTGAGAGGGTGGCCTGTAAACCACTCCCATCCTGAGGGTCCTATGTTTGGAGACCTGGATCTGCACCCATAATTCCTTTGTATTGTCTTTCCCCCCCTCCTCCCTGATGTATTTCAGACCTTCCCTCACATACAGCGCCACCTCCCCTTTCCCTTTTACCCTGTCCCTCTGAAATAGCTTATATCCTGGTACTGTCAGGTCCCAGTCATGGTAGTGGGTGGCCCATGTCTCGGTTATGGCTGCCATATCCACTTCCCCATCTGCCATGAGAGTGTGTAATTCTGCTACTTTGTTCCCCAGATTCCTAGGGTTCAATGTTGCCACCCTCCACCCCATTTCCTTTACCTCTCTCCCTACTTGCTCCCCCTTCTGATGCTTCCCTAAGTCCCCTGCCATCAGCCTTGTGGGTAAGCTCGTTTGGCCTCCCTGCCTGAGCATCCTGCCAGGCATCTACCCTTTTGCCACCCCCGATTACTAGTTTAAATTATTGTTGTTTGCTAAGTACTCCCCCAGCTTCTATTTCAGGACCCTCCTACCCTCCCCACTCAAGTGAAACCTGTCCCTGGCATAGAGATCCATGCCCTCCCATGTGCTTCCCCATCCCCCCACCAGCCCATACCCTTCGAATTGGCTCCAGTCCCTTAGCTGTGCATTAAATTCCTCAGTCCTCAGCTTCCTTGCCGAGCTTGCCCTGGGTACAGGAAGCACCTCTGAGAATGTTACTGATCCCACCCCACCTCCTCACAAATCCGCCCCAGCTCCACAAACCTCTGGACTACATCAACTGTATTACCTGCCAGATCATTGGTTCCCAAATGCAGAACTGTGTGAGGTTTCTCTCAACCCTTCGTAGCATACTTCAGGATGGATTGCCCCACCCTGTCTGCTGTCATGCCTGGCATGGCCTCTGCCCATACTCTGCTATGCCTCTCACCCTTGCTTCCCCATCTGATCCACTTCAGAATTGAATCACCCAGCACTAGAATCCCACCCTTGTTTTCCTGTACTACTTGCCCCGTCTGTCTGTTCCTGTCAGGTCTTTTGTTCCCAAGTGTAGCTCAGCTGTCCCCTCCACCCCATCCTCCTCTGATATCACCACCATTCTCCACTGGTCCTCAACTGTCCCTCCTCCCAGATGCATCCCTCTCTTTATCTCCTTATATCCCCACCCCTCCCTTAGCTACTGACCCCTGTCCAGTTTACTAGCCCCGCCCCTTATCCTTACCCACCCATGCCTTGCTCCCTTTAGAGACCTTCCTGTGCCTACTGGGCTGCTAGTAATACCATCCTCTCCAGCCTTGCCTACTTGGTCCTCCTGCTTCATCTCCTCTAGTGAAGTCAGCACTGAGAACCTGTTTCGTGACCCCGGCCCCACTCAGAGTTCTCTCTGTCATACTACTGAGAAGCCCACATTTGAAACCTGCTCTGGAGCCCTTCCTGCTCCTGCAGCCTATTGTCCTCCACCCTCTTTCATCTGTACATGGCGGTTCTGAGGGCCTCTATTGGTCCATATACCCTTCCACCTCACCCCCCAGGCCTGGGCTGCCAGCAATATTCTGGGCACCCCATGTGCCCTCAATCCTGGATTGTTCCCCCAGTCTCTTCCTTTCATGCTACCCATCTCTGCCCTTAACCACATAATCTCTTCCCTGAGCTGTTTCAGTTGTCTGCACACCAGGCAACCCCATGCTGTCCATGCAACACCTAAAATGATAGCTGCCCCTCAGTTGTTGCAGCCTACTACCCTTACTATTTCCTTACCTGACCCCCCTGGCACCCATCCAGCTTGTCCCTGCTTCATACCACCCTCTCCATCCCCTTGGATGTTCCCCTTACCAGGGCTAACCATGATATCTCCTTTCCTTATCTTTCGCCGTCCTGTTAAGAGTAATCTATCAGTCCTGTCAGCACCATGTGAGTGTCAGCTACCTATCCTGACTGAGCACCTCCCTTAAAAGGCCTATCAACCGGGGGAGGGAGGGATGGAGAGTGGTTGAGCCTATTCAGAGTGCAGTGTTGAGGTGCTAGTTATGGGTTCACAGGCTTGCATTTTATGCAGTTGCCTTCTTTAATGTCGGTGCTCTGTTGTCCCTGGATGCATGCACACAGTGGTGCACTGCCATGGGGACCCACTAGTGTCACTTCCCTCTACAGTTCTCTGTGTATGTGATTGTACCACAGAGTCACATTTCATAATATTGCCAGATGGGATATGCCTGTTTGCAGGTGACACACAGCTCTGGTTGAGAGTAGACACAGAGGAGGAGGAGACAGGCTCTCAAGGAGGACCTGGTTAAACTAGAGAAGGGTCAGGTATTTGGCAACTGGGACTCAATGCCAGAAAGTGTAAGGTAGTGCTCTTGGGGCTAGAACCTAGCCAAGTGCTGGCTTAGTGTTGTGCAGGTTACCAGGTCAGAGGAGGAGGAGATTACTGGGAGTGATCATCATGAGTGACCTGAAGCACTCAGCACACTGCAAAGAAAGCAGTAGCCAAACCAAATCAGATGCTGGGCTGCATGGCCAGGGGTATTGCCAGCAGGAAAGTGGAGGTCATTCTGCCACTGTACATATTCCTAGTACAGGCCACATGGAGTACAGTTTGCAGTATTGGTGTACTACCTAAAGAAGAACATCAGCCTACTGGAAACAGGCCAGAGGAGGGTAACCAAGATGATCCAGGGACAGCAAGGCAGAATATACGAGGAAAGACTCAGACATCTCCACATGTACTCTCTAGAGGACAGAAGTTGGAGGGGTGACATGATTGAAACCGTCAGGTACCTTAAGGGTTTCAGCAGGGTGAGCACTGAGGGTCTCTTCAGCCTTAGTGGGAATAGGACCACTAGGGACACTGCCTCAAGCTGGTGGGGAAATTCGGGAGAGATTAGGAGGCACTTTTTCACGGGGAGGGTGGTAGTTAAGTGGAATGAGTTGCTGGAGCTAGCAGTCTCCTGAAGACAATGGATAGCTTAAAGAGGTTGGGACAGAGCAAAGAAGAAAGTTGCATGAAGGGCATGGAGAGTGGGGTGGGAGGGAGGACATCAGCAGAGAGGGAGGAGCAGATAATGGGAAGGAGGAGCAGATTCATCAGTAGACACTGAGGGGTCTGCAGACTCAAGCAGACATGGTAGACTGCAAGGCCTTTTTCTGCTGGCTCAGTCATATGTTCATATGTCACCAGAGTTTAACTGCCACTGAGCCGAACAATCCCCTACAATCTAGCATCTGACAGCATCCAGTGGTACCCTCCACCAGCCTCATGGTGCCCTCATCCACTAAAAATATCACCAACAGCTTAATCTGGTTCAATTACAGCTGGTCACCATCTGTATCCCCCCCTCGGTTGCCCTTGAAAAAGGGACTTCTAGTCTCAGTGGGCCTACCCAGTCAACAAAATTCAGTAAATAAATATGTTGGCCCTCAGCAGTGTCCAGGCTTGAGGTGCGATTCTGGATAGCTGGCATGGCAAGTTGCTACTAACCTGCTGCACTATTGTGCAGGTCATTTTATTACATTTATAGGTTCCTAGCTCTGCATTGTTGCCTGGTGTATGAGCAGAGAGTGTGTTTTCCTGCCCTGAAATTTGCATGAGGCCAGGGGTGGTGTGGTAGTGGGACACGGCTCTTGTGGAGCAAAGGTACTGGCCACCTAGCATTCCTGCACCCCAGTGCTGGTCAACCATGGAGAGGTATTGATATTTGTTGCAAAGTCAGCCACTCAGCTAGCGAGAGGACAATCTGTAGCTGCAGCAGTTTGATGATCAGAGCGGTGCACATGGTGACAAACTCAGGAGTGGAGAGGTTAGGGTCAAAAAAAGAAACTGAGAGATTTAGAATTATTTATTCATTCTATTAAGGATGCGAGGATGTTTTATGATGTTACTTGATCACGAATATATGCCTGTTTTTCTACAGATTCCTGAGCAGTGATATCAAAGTAGTGTATGAACAGAGACAGAGCACAAATTCGATGTTTCAGTACCGACATAGCGATTGGAGAGATGGAACTGTTGGAGTGTCTTTTTCCACTGATTCTCACTCCGTGCTGTCACAGTATACTGAGGTGAGGAGAGTGGTTGGTTATTTAATGATGTCTCTTGGGCCATCCCAGTGGTGCAGCGGTAATACTACCACACGCCAGTGACCTTTGTTTGGGAACAAGTTTGGGTCACCAGGGACTGGCAGGGGAGGATAGAGCATCCCAAGAACTGCTTTCCTCGTGTGTGTGTGTGTGTGTGTGTGTGTGTGTGTGTGTGTATACACGCCAACTGTCACCCAGTGGCAGCTGGGTTGCAGTGCGGTCAGGGACACTGCACAGGTGGGGATGTGACATGGCCAGTGCCGGCAACACCGCATGCATGGGCCATGCATGTCCTGCACAGTGATATCCCGGGGAAGGAATTAAATGGGAAAAAATCGGGACAGCCAGCAGGACAGATAAAGCCTTGCTCACACTCCATGTCCATAGTCTGGCTCAATCCCTCTGGCTCCTGGGATGTATTTTGAGGTTTGTCTCCACCATTGGCCTCTGGATAAGTGGGTGGAGATGCCATGGAGTTGTAGGCCCCACCTCAGGGGGGGGGTGTCAAGATGAAGGGCAGTGCAGCAGTGTGTCATGGGTGTGCCCTAGGAGTCCCAAGAAACCTGGGTAGGAAGAACTTTGACAGGATGGGAGGTGGCCCTGGCTGTGGTCGAAGGCAGTCTTTGACAGTAGGTGCCAAGGGGGCAAAAGTAGAATGAGGAAGAAAATGTAATGGTTTCGCTTTGAAAACTGATAGTTAAGGATCTCAAGAACCAGAAAATATTTTGTCCTTAACATTTTGCACATTTTTTTGTGAGACAGTAAAAGGAACATGAGTGATTGATTGGATTAACTGATGCTGTACTTTGTAAATTGTTTTGCACCAGAAGCTAGTATCACAATTAAAATGATTTTAAAAGGGAATATAAATATGTATGATTTACATTCAGTGTTTTTTTTTTGTGTGTGTGTTTCTTCCCCACTGTAATAATAAGGTTGCTATCTCTGCACTAATCCTCCATCCAGGAGAGGGGATGACAAGCTGCCTTCTCGGTATCATCGGCCATTAGAAGGTGCAACAATGCTGGTGCACCTCACCCTCCTTCCTTGGATGTGAGGTGGCTCAATTTGACAAACTCGTCCCCAACTAGCCCCTAGCTTGGGGATCCTGGGCCTACATGTATACCTGCTTTCCCCAGTGGTAGTACAGTCCACTGCTGCTGCACTACTGGGCCAATATGCATTCACGTTTGTAATTGTTTTTATAAAATCCAAATCTGATATGTAAATGTTACATTTGTTTTTCTTTGTTTTCAAGCTCATCACTTTTGATACTGAAAAGAGGAGTAATTCTCGTTCTTCAGCATGTGTTCATCTGCAGTACAAGCACTCTGACAGAAAGGGACCTCAGGTAAAGAAACAAATATCTGGGAGTAGTAGTCGGCTTAGGAAAAGAAAACTTGACATGACACTTTGGCAATGGCACCACAATCCAACAGGGTTATATACAGACCCCTTCTCAGGGAGGAAATGGACAGGGAAATGATAGAAAGTATACTTAGAATGGCAGAAAAAGGAGATATTGCTGATGGGTGATCTGAATATGCGGATGTTAACTGGAGTGCAGTTGCAGCTGCCACTCGAAGAGTGCAGTTATTCTAGATGCTCTACAGGGGCATGCCTTAGACAACTAGTACTGGAGCCCACTCGAGAGGGAGCAATATTAGACTTGATTCTCTCAAATGGAGATGGAGAGAGGATTACAGATGTAGAAGTGGGTAGCCATCTGGGAACTAGCGACCATCGAACAGTATGGTTCACAATAAACACAGCAATAGAGTCAAGCCATACAAAGACAAAAGTACTGGACTTTAGGAGGGCTGACTTTGCCAAAATGGGTGAGTGCCTAAGGAATGCACTAGCAAATGGGCAGGAAGGAGGGGTGGAAGAACAATGGGAATAATAAAAACTGCCATCACAGAGGTAACTGAGCCTTTGTGTGAAGCAAATAAACAAAACAAGACGATGTAAGAAACCACTATGGTTCTCAAAGGAAGTGGCAGTGAAGGTTCAAGAGAAAAAAAGCATTCAGGAAGTACAAGGAATCATGAAGGAGCAGGACAGAGAACTGTATCAGTTAAAGCAAAAGGAGGCTGGGAAGGCAGTCAGAACAGCAAAGGCCCAAACCGAGGAAAGATAGCCAACTCAGTTAAGAAGGGGATAAAACCTTTATAGGTACATCAGGAGTGAAGGAAGACCAAGGGAGGGATAGTGAGGGCTTAATAAAGGGGTGGGAGGGTGGGCAGAGGGAGACTGTGAAAAGGCAGAGATACTAAACAAATATTTTTGCTCAGTATTTACAAAGGAAGAGGGGGAGGTACATAAAACAAACAGTAGTAACACGCTGGATACAGAAGTTGATACCGGCCCATTTACAGAAGAAAGGGTTCTGAAAGAACTCTTAAAACTGAAGGTGGACAAAGCAATGGGGCCTGATGGGATTCATCCCAGAATTCTAAAAGAACTAAGGGTAGAACTAGTGACACCACTGACTACCCTTTTTAACAAATCATGGGAGGATGGGGTGGTACCCGAGGACTGGAGGAGGGCAGATGTGATTCCCCCTTCACAAAAGTGGGAGCAAGGCAGAAGCAGGAAACTATAGACCTGTTAGTTTAACCTCAGTGATAGGGAAAATGATGGAATCACTTCTAAAGGAAAGAATTGTCGAGTATCTAGAGTCCAGAGGGGCACAGGACCCTAGGCAGCATGGATTCACAGCGGGAAGGTCATGCCAGACAAATCTGATAGATTTCTTTGACTGGGTGACCAAAGTAGTAGATCAGGGAGGGGCTGTGGACATGGCCTACCTGGACTTAGCAAGGCATTTGACACAGTCCCACACAAAGATTAATATACAAGTTAGCCAGCCTGGGTGTGGGTCCCAAGATGACAGCCTGGGTAAAGAATTGGCTGGAGAATAGGACACAGAGGTAATAGTAATTGGAGTCCACTCAGAGAAAGGAGGGTTACTAGTGGGGTGCCGCGAGGTTCAGTATTAGGACCGGTCCTCTTCAATGTCTTTATAAGCGTTATATTGCAGAAGGACTGGAAGGAAAAGTATGTCTCTTTGCAGATGACACAAAGATATAAACAGAGTTGATGCACAGGGTGGGGTGGAAAGGATGAGAAGGGACTTGGCAAGGTTAGAGGAATGGTCAAATGTATGGCAGCTTAGATTCAATGCTAAGAAGTGCAAGGTAATGCACCTGAGAACAAAAACCAGGGAAGAGTACATAATGGGGGTGAGATACTAACAACAACAAAATGGAGAGGGACCTGGGGTAGTCATATCAGATGACCTAAAGATGGGCAAGCAATGTGAGAGGGCAGCAAGGAGGGCTGGGGGATACTGGGATGCATAGGGAGAGGCATCACCAGTAGAAAACAGGAAGTTATTATCCCTCTGTACAGACAGCTGGTGAGACCCATCTGGAGTACTGTGTGCAGTTCTGGAGACCTAATCTCCACAAAGACATAGACAGGATGGAAGCTGTCCAGAGGAGGGCAACTAAAATGGTGCAGGGTCTGCACCGGAAGACACATGAAGAGACTTAAGGAGCTTAATATGTATAGCCTTGAGGAAAGGAGGAGGGGACATGATAGAAACTTTCCAAGTACCTCAAGGGAATCAACAAAGTCCAAGAGGTAGCATCTTTCAAAAAAAAGAGGTCTGCAAGAATAAGAGGCACAATTTGAAGATAGAGGGGGCGGCTCAGAGGTAATTTGCTGAAGTATTTTTTCACAGAGAGGGTTGTGGATGCATAGAACGGCCTTCCAGAGGAGGTTGTGGAGTCAAAATCAGTGGTGGAATTCAAGCATGCATGGGATAGTCATAAGGCAGTTCTGGGGGGTGGGGGTAGGAAGAAGTAGGCTGCTGGTTAACTAGGATCTGCAGCTTATCCAGTAGGTAGGGAAATGGGCAGACTGGGTGGGCCAAGTGGTCCTTATCTGCCGTCAAATTCTGTTTCTATGAGTGTACTATGCCTTATTATCAATGAAAATTGTAATGTTTGATCTTCCATGAGTAAATCTTCACCATCGATTCCACTTATGGGTCTGGGCTGGAGGCACTAGGACCTTGCTGGAGCAAAGCATTGGCCAGGGGACCATTAACAGCTACTGGGCCAGAGTGCATGTGTGCCGATCATGATGCCATGCTGCTAATAATAACCACAATTCTTCTACCAACCCTCAGTTCTGTTATTCTCACTGTGGCGAGTACACCATAGGAGTGCACATCAGTTCACCTTGTCACCACTGAAATCTTTTCTATGTCAGTTTTTTTGTTTTGTTTTGTTATAGTGGTCTTTTACTTATTTTCTGCAGTATGCCAAAATCCGAGAAAAGGGACTGTGTTGAAGAAGAAAGCCTGAAACTGCCCATCATGCATGTTGCCCTTGTGGGAAAAATGGCTATGATGATCCAGCATTAAACCTGTGCAGCCTGCTTTGGACTGGAGCATGTAATTGATGTGTGTGATACCTGCTTCTCTACTGACCATTGCACATTAGAGAACTGCACGTTGAAGTAGGGTCGTTGGATCCCCACCTTCAAGGCAGGTGTGCATACAAGACTAGATATCCAGGCCTTTCCCGGCCTGTTCCTGGAACCCTGGTTCTGTGGAAACATGGAGTTCTCCCTCAGCCGGAGCCATCGGAGACTGGTGGAAGGGTCCGTGGACAGTTGACTCCTTCTCAGTGGTGGGCTGTGAACCCTCCACAGTCTACCTGCTGTTAGCAGAAGACATACCCAGTGGTGAGGCCAAGCTACATGCTTGACTCCACACCAGCGGACACCTGAAATTGTCCTCCTGTGTCACCTGTGTTGTTGTCACTGTACATGACAATGATGTGGCAGGGAACCCTAAAGATGATGTTGGGCCTCCCTCTGACACTGTTCATGGTGTTAGAGTAGGAACCAGCACAGAGGCTGTTTTCCATTCTTTTTGTGTTTTTGGGCTGGCTCCCCAAGCCTAGGCGGGCTCGCCAGGCTCACAGCAGCCACCCTCATCTCTGGCTTACCGCTACCGTGGAGCCATGAGGCCGACATTTTTATGCCGTAAACCCCATGGGGAGAGGGCCAGTAATACGACCCGCGTCCGCCCCACCCCGAATGTGCAGGCACCGACTGCAGTGGAACTTGGCTCTACCAGGTGTCCGCCAGCGTTGGACACTCAACTCACCCTCCCCGGAATAGGAGAGCAGTCCACCGACGCCCAGTCCTATTCCCCTGTCAGCCGTTCGACTCCTGGATCTGTTCCCGAACCCGGGTTGTTGGTGCTGCAGACGGCGATTGTGCCTCTGTGCCAGTGGGCCGGCCTTGCTGTTTTCCATTCTGATAATGGTTCAGAGACTGTCCGTACCCATGATGTCGCCAGCGACACTGAGGAGGGAGACTGCTGCAGAGGCAGTGAGAGCCATAATGTCAATCCTTGGCCCAACTTGTAGTGAGGTGTCGCTGATGGTGTCATTTCTGAGGTTGTCCCTGACTCAGATGTTGCCCACTACACTGAGGAGGGGAATAGCATCTAGTACAATGTTGAAGCCAACACTGACCAAGCTGTGAAAGACAGTGTCTGCCACGGTGGTGGGGACATGCCTTTTTCTGAGGGCATCACCAGACCTGAGCACAATGCCGAAGGCATCTCCGACTTGGGATCGGGCAGTGACCTAGAGGCTGCTTTCTATCTGGAACTAATGGATGACATTGTCATCTGTGAGGGCCCGGGTCACCTTGGGGGGACCTGTACAGTTCTGGTCTCCTCACCTGGGGTTCCCCCACAGGCACTGATTGGATCACTCCTCAGATACAGGAGGATACCCTTCAGGTGAATCATCTAGGTCCTTCTCTCAGATGAGGCCCTCTGTGCAGTTCTGCAGCCTGGACTGAGGCCCTTGAGACCAGGAGTCTCGACTGCCCTCTTGCAGGGCCTTATTTCCTGGAGAGGTTGCCCTCACTACTAGGCCCTGTGGGGCCACTAACATGGAAACAACACTGGGCATAGAGGACTGGCACCGGGAGTCTGACTGGCTACAGCACAGGCCTTTTGTCCCCGGCACCAGCCGTGCCCTGAGGCAGTGCCTCATCTCCATCGACATCCTCCACTGAGGCAACAAATCATCCTTCCACCTTCCTTCTGCTGCTGAGTACTCATACCAGCGATTCATGGTGGAGCTGCTCCATGCACTTGACTTACAGGCTTATACAAGCCACAATCTGGCAGTCCTGATATTGGGACTCCTCAGGGCTTGCATTATTGACATTATAGCCATTCCTTCATGACCAGGAGCTATGGGGAAGCATCTAAGGCAGTGTGGAGGCTTCCCCTCACCAGTCTAGTCATCTCCAGGGACCCACTCACACTGTATCATGCACCCAAGAGGGTTTGCAGCCAAAGTACTTCACCCCATCTGAGGGCTTCAAGTACATGCAGACCCCATCAGGGCCACAGAGCTTTGTGCATGACCGACCTCCAGATGCAGATTCTATTCACATGGATGCTTTTGGGAGGAAGACATTTACCTTGGTATGCACTGTTATGTGCATCTCTGCTCATCAGGCACATATAGCAACCTATAATCACCGCCTATAGTTGCAGTTAAACACTGTGTTAGCTGCATGGCCACAGGTGGTCAGCAGTCTATTGACCTCTTCTCCTGGGGTCTGGAAGTAGCATGGCACCAGTGGAGGGCATCGTAGATGACGCAGGTGGTTTCCAGAATTGTGGGAACAGCAGTCTGTGATTCGGCCAGACGGCATGGCCGCTTTTCCAAACTGGCACCTTTGGGCCTGCGTGGGTGCTTAATTTGTATTTCCAGGGGACTCGCTTCTTTTTCCCCAGCATCCGGTAGGAACTATTAGGTAACCCTCTTGCTCCTGTGACACAGGACCACCTGGCTGGCCCTGATTAGTCTCAGGTCCCATCAGACCTGTAAACAGCTCCTGCTCTCAGGTGTTCTCCCCCATGCAAGGGGCTGAGGGTATATTTTCACCCCTAGGGTGAGTCAACTTCTCCTTCAGAAAAGGAAAAACTTGTTACTCTGACTTGTAAGTGGGAATCAATGATGAAGATTGATTCTTGGAAGATATAAAAGATCTTACTTTGAGTGGGCTCTTGCAGTAGGCAATAACCATAAGAACTGAGCCGCCAGGCACTAGGACCACACGGAAAACTTAGCCAGCAGTGTCTGGCGGGGGAACGCCCACCCAATGTCATGTGATCGACGTCAGCCCAACAGTATATCATTGGCGGTCCCTACGCCCACCTCCAGTTCTTTCCCGTCGTTGACCTGCACACGTTGGACCTTGCGGATCGCTGCTACAGTCAACTGCCATTTTTGATAAGTATATTTTTTGAAATTCTTTATTTTTTTTCCAAAGTTAGTATTTTCAACATCGGATTGCATGTCTTCTTCTACCGAATCCCGCAAGAACAAGTGCACCTACGGCAAGCAGATACTGGAGAAAGACAGCCAAACCTTGTTTCTTCCCTGCCTGGGGCCTGACCACAACACCGAGGACTCTGAGGCCTGCTAGAGCTTCAACCAGGCCTCACGAAAACGCTGTCTGAAAGTCCTGGAAGCCCATGTTTTGAAACAAAAATTGGCTGCAATGGAAAAGGACCTGCAGCAGGTGCAGAGCGCTTCTTCTTCTCCCGGGGGCTCTTCTGGCTTCCACTCTTCCAAGCAGAAGAAGCACAAAGCGGGACAAGGAGAAATACGGGACTGGGATCGGTCTCCGTCCAGGCTGTGGCTCTCTTGAGGCCCGCGACTGATGGCTGACCCTCTACCAGTAAGGAGGTGCCCCTCTGGCCAATCCTGCCCCTCCTTTTCAGAGCAGCCTTTAGCCTCCACGCCAAGCTGGTAACAGCTCAGTGGGGACCTCTGGGGATCGAGGCTACTTCCACCCTTTGGCCATTCAAACCTCAGCCAGGGTCTAACTTTCGAGTGGTTCAGCTAGTAAGTCGGATGCCAGTTCTGCTTACATCTACACAGCTGTGGCGCTCCCGTCGGACCCTGATTCGAGGGTCTGGCAGCCGGTCCCCGGACCAGCGCCCACTGCCGCCCGGCAGCAGCCTCTTCGAGGGAAATCCCCCATCGGGACAACCCTCTGTTTCCTCCAGTGGGGCCTACAGCCATTCCTCCCCACCTGGAGCCGGAGGTACCACCGCCCACTGGCCCTGTCAACCAGTCAGCACCAGGCCGCCCTGTGCTGGCCCCCGGGGACCCCACAGCTAATCAACCTGAGATTCCTTTGTCTGGGCTGCCTCCCACACCGCAGACCCCGGAGGCGCCATTCGCCCTGTCTGGGCCAAAGTCGGGTCCCCTGTAGGTCCAGCCAGACACCCTGCAACCTAGGCCTTCTGGTCTCTCTTCAGGCCCTCTACCAGGTCCCTTAGCCCTGCCGTCAGGTCCTTCTCCAGGTTACTCAATGCCGGGCTACCTTACACCAGGCCACCCTATGCCAGGGTACCCAACACCAGGCTACCTGACTCGGGTATCCAATGCTGGGTACGGATGCCAGGGTACCCTATGCTGGGCTATCTGCCATCAGGGTTTCAACCGCTGGCCTACCCATATCCTCCAAAGGCTCCTCTGCAAGCCCTTGTGGACTATAATGCTCTCTTTGATTTCTGATGGAACAAAGCTAAGCACCAGCTAACGTCAGAGTTGGACTGATGCCAGCCAGACACAGCTTGTACGCCGGTCCAGGCGACCCCTACTCCATGGTCCCTGTCCCATGTCAGGGTCCATTCCTCAGCATCCGGATGCACAGTAGGTGCCTCCACAGGAGATAATCGGTGTCATGGGCTGACTGATCCTCAAACAGAGGACCTCAGTCGAAAGTACCTGTCTCCACATAGGAGCCCTTTGCCAGACTCTGAATCTGACTCCTCTTCTTCTTCTTCCTCGAGCTCTTGAGTCCCCTCCACTGGAGGACCCCAAGCCTATGGAGACTCTGGCTCTCCCGTTGGACCCTGATTCGAGGTCTGACGTGGTCCTTCCTCCTGACAGCTGACCCCACCCCACCCTACCCTGGGAGGGGAGAGCAGACAGTTGGGCCTCGATCCTCTCCCTCGTCCTGCCAACCCCCAACAACCCAAACTCGCACCTGAGCCCAGGTCACCGGCATAGAGTGAGGTGTGGTGTCCAGTGTCTCAATGCCACTGGGTTGGCTCTGTTTCTCATATTTCTAAGCTTCATGTCAGCCATAACCTCAGTTGTACCATGGGCAAGGCAGCACTGAGGGCAAGCCAGTGGTATCTGAAAGATTACTGGTTTAAACTCAGTCAGCCCCTGACTGCTGTGATACCAGTCAGACAAAATCTAGTTAGAGCCAATATGACTGCAAAATCATTGTATTGATACATGCATAAAAAGTGAGAGGCTGCTTGAGACCTGATCTTGGGGCCTGGCACATTCACTCTTCGCCTTCACTGATCACACATGTACACATTCACTCATCACATATTCAGTACACATTGATTCACTCTTCACACATTCAGTCTTCATACATTTACTCTTTACATGCACTCTTCACATGTTATTTTTATTTTTATTTTGATCCCAAATTTTCAAGATAGTCATTTTATGACTGCTGTGATAAAAATGACATGTAGCATTTATAACATATTGGCTGAAATGTCATTTTGCACCACAAAGGCGAAAAGTCATCTTGTCCAAAATAAAAAAAAATTACACCTGTCACGTTTATGAGGTGGTGTGGAAAAATGGGTATGTTGAAAGTTTGGAGTCAAAATATTCAAAATTGCGAAGTTATGAATGAATGTTGAAATACTGCAACGTTCAGTCATAACCTGGGCATATTACCATATTTGTACACCAAATTTTCAGCATAGGCTTCTCATTACCTCACCTCATGAACCCCATAGGTGAGCATTTTCAAATCCCAGATGAAATGCGATTCACACCACTGAAACATCATTCCACACCACGGGTGCGAAAACACATTTTGGCCAGGATTTGAAAAATGACAGCTGTCATGTTCATGAGGTGGTGTGAAATAAAGAGCTATGTTGAAAATTTTGGGTTGAAATATTTAAAATTACTGAAGTTATGAGCAAGCGTAGAATAATTTCAAGGTAAACAAGTAACTTTGTAATTTTACATATTTGAACTCCAAATTTTCAACGTAGACTTCTTATGCCCCCACCTGATGAACAATGGTGAAAATTATCAAATCCTGCCCGAAAGGTGATTTGCTGAGTGACTGCGAAATCACCTTTTGGGCCTGATTTGTATAATTCCACCACAATTGGTCATGAGGTGGGGTCCCAAAAAGCCCATGTTGAAAATTTGGGGTGAAAATATGCAAAACGTTATGCCTCGAAGTTGAAAACCCCATTAAAATACATTCAGCTGCACTTAGTTTCTCGCATTGCAGTCTCTGGTTCCAGCAGCAAGACGTGTCTTCAGTGGGAGTGTAGATCTTTGCCCTGTGACCTGCTCAGGTGAGCGAGGGTATGTTTGGGTGTACTGGGGGTGCTGGATGGTGAGTGCTGTGTGGGAGCTCGGCATGGCAGGGGTCAGATTGGCGAGGGACCATTTTCTTTTTTACAGGGTTAAATAGAAAAAAAACCTTCAAGGGATGGTTTTCTTTATCACAGGTCACGGGACCATGATGGGAGGTCTGAGGTGCCACTAGACACCAGGGAAACATATAGGGGATGGGGATCGGAGGGTGGGGTGCCTTTAGACACCAAGGGTACATGGATGGGGATCGGAGGGTGGGGGTGCCACTAGACACTAGAGAAACATAGGGGACAGGGATTGGAGGCGGGGTGTCAATAGACATCAGGGAAACATGGATGGGGATTGGAGGGTGGGTGCCAGTAGACACTGGGGAAATATACAGCTGGATGGGGATCGGAGGGCAGGAGGTGGCACTAGATACCAGGAAGCTTTATACAAATAGGGCCGGCTTTCGGGCGGGTCAGGGTGCCACTAAACACCAGGGAAATACTATAAAAATATGAGGACAGCAGTCTGAGGATGAGGGTACCAGTAGACACCAGGGAAACACAATAGAAATACAGGGACAGCAATCGGAGGATGGGGGGGTGCCACGAGACACCAAGGAAACACTATAGAAATACAGGGATGGCAATCAGAGGATGGGGGTGCCACTAGACACCAGGGAAATATTACATATGTAATGGGGGACGGCGATCTGAGGGTGTGAGGGTCGGGTGGCTGGGGTCAGATCAGCGAGGGACCATTTTCTTTTTACTGGTTTAACGATGAGAAAAAATAGTGAGGATGGTTTTCTTTATTACAGGAATTTCTAAAATTAATACAGTGATGGTGATCAAACCAGAAGTGAACTGCAAGTGAGCACTGGCGCAGGAAAATAGTGCATCTGGCGCGGGGTGGGGGGTGGGAGACGGCACTGTGGTCAGTGGAAGGGATTGCACGAGCTTCAACTCCACTGTGGGATGACTTAATCCAGGTATACAGTCGTGCTTCCACAGTCCCCTCTCTACTATGCCATAGCAATAAGTCAGCGTAGCTCTGCTATGCAGCCATAAAAATGACTCTTAAGCTCCCTCCAGTGGTAGCAGCAGGTGTAACGATTAAGAATAAGGGTTCCTTTTTTGCAAGAAATGCACAGTGAATTTGTGACCACAGTTGTCTCCGTCTGAGGTGGGGATGGTGTATTCTGCATCACGCAGTAAAAGGAGTGTAGATTTAGCAGAAAACAGATGCACATAAATCTGCTGAAGGTCAGAGCAGCAGTGCCCTCTCTGAAGCATTTTATTTTCATTACTGTTGTACAGTGGTGTCACCACGTTGATTTTGGGAAGCTACAGCCCCCAATCTAAATTAAAAGCCCCCAATCATTTTCAGTAAATATAAATAAATAGCAGCCATATACTTTTTTTTTATAGAGTGTGTGTCTGACTTCCTTGCAACTTGCGATTCGCTACTGAAGTCTAGAAGAAAAACATGTCTGACTGACTCCCATCTGACTCGAGAGACAGAGTAGCGAGTGAGCAACTCGCACGGTTGCAAGGCAGCAGCGTGAGCCCTAACTAAAGTTTCTGAGAAATGCACAGCTTGCCTCGGAGAGAGTTCAGCTCTCATTGAGCTGAGCTGAGCAAGCTCTCTCCAAGTCCCGAGTCCGACTCTCCAATCCTCTGTCCTGCCTCTCCTAGTCTCTAGTCTCCTCTGCTCTCTGGCCCCAACATCAAAAAATGTAAGAAACAAGTTAATGAATGTAGTAACACATTTTCATTAGAGTCCATTTAGATCCGATCATCTATCTGGAATATTATGCATAGTCTCTGATTAAGAACACAGGGACTATCCTACAAGTCAGAACAAGATAGGTGGCAATCTACAATAATATAGAAAAGAGTAGAAGTCAAAACTTCCACTGCTATCATCGCTGCTGCTTGTCCTGCTCCCTCATTAAATGGCATAGTCAGAGTCATTCAATTTTAAGCCTATATTTATTCTTAATGTATTTAGTGCGCTTTATTTACCATATAGTTAAAAACACACGTTATCATAGTTATTTACAACCAACTACCATAATTATCCCAGTCCATTTTAATTACCCACATACAGTGTTTAATTTATAGGTTCTTCAATATATTTATAGCACCTTGCTTCACTGAAATTATTTTGAAGCCCCCCGGCCCATGATGAGAGTACGCATGCACGGTCCCGTCCCTGCCCCCTACCGGTTGCCCCGGGTTACCTTCCAGCAGCACCTCCTTGCCAGACCTTTTCAGACTGTACCACCTCGTCATGCATGGCATCCCACAAGTTGGCACTGTTCACCGCCAGGATTGCATCTCCCACAGAGCGCCTGCATCTGGTCCGCCGCCAGCCCCTTGAAGATCTTGCTGATGAGGATGGGCATCTTGTTCTCCCGACCACCCTTGATGCTGATGCCAAGGCAGCCTACCTCCTGCTTCACCACTTTGATGCATCTTATTCTCTTCCTGTTGGCGATAGCCTCTGGCACTTGCTCAGGTAGGTCAGTGGGGTGGTGCACACCCGGCATTGGGGCTGTTACTGGCAGGCTCAGGTGCTGCTGCTGCGGCTGCCACTGTGAGAAGTAGGAGCCATTGCTGATGCTGTTTATTATGCATATTAGTGTCTGATTAAGAATACAGGGCAATGAATGAATGAAATGAAATGTCCTTGCAGAAAGAGAGAGAGAGAGAGAGAGAGAGCGAGTTGCACTTGCAGTTGAGCAAGCGGACACTGGTCGAGCTATCCTATATCAAAGATGCTGTTCTGACAAAACATATATATTTTTAACTCAATCACCCATGTTTTTTGTAAAGCACAAAAGGAACATAACAAAAGATAGAGAAAAATAAAAAACGCACGGCATCTGCTGACAATGTAACACACAATACAATAAAAAAAAACATAGATTCCATCCTTGCACCAAATGGGTACAGTACAGTAATGTATCTGGTTACTGCCAGCAGATCTGCTGGGATAATGGCTGTTCTGGTCTCTTATTTGCTCTGGAGTCCTCCTGTAACCTGTCCTCGGTGGACCAATAACCACATTTTTCCACATGTACCATTAAGTAGATGGCTGATAACTAAGCTTCTCAGACATATTTTTTACCACTAAAATGCAGGAAAAGCCACCATTTGAAGATACAATTTCAAAATTTTCTTGGGGAGGCATGCCTCCCAGACCCCTCTAGTTTGTTAGAATTTTGTCTAAGGGCATTAGCTCCCCAACTGTACACGGGTGGCGCCCTGCTGTTGTAGACACCTGTGAGCTGCTCCCTTTGCTTCCTGCAGCTATATAATGGCTGCAACTGACTGAGTTTTACATTGTTGGAGCCATTTCTGAAAATCAGTTACTCTCTGTGATCACCCGAAGTTCCAAGACTTCACTATCTGTAAACCTTCTTTCAAGGCTGGTTCACCTCTGCTGCCTCCACTGCAGCTGCCACCCTTTGCTGATATTCAGGAGTAGGTGGGTTGCTGGGCTTTCCACCCATCCCTTTAATGACTTGTGTATTGGGGTTTTCTTATTTCAAATTCTGCACAGACTTTGAAGATTTTGAGCACTGACAGTCTGCTAGTAACTCCAGCAAGTATCGTATGAAAATTGATAGTTTCAGGAGAGTATAAAATCTCTGTAGCTAAAACTCTGGAGGGCTTTCATGAAGTCTGATTTACTGTGGTGGCTGCAGGCTCCCCTTCTCCCTGAGGTCATCGCTTTTGAAGAGCTAGAATGCTATAGACTACATCTGGCAAACTAGGAAGTTATAGTTCTAAAGAGTTACCTAGAAGCTTGCAACCAAGAAAACTATTTGTCCAAATGAGAAACATTCAGTATTTGGTGAAATGTTCACTGTGACACTGCAGTAGCTGTGCCTTTGCCAGTTGTTTGGGGCAACCTAGTACATCTGAAGTCCCAGGGCCTAAATTCGTCTACTCGACATTCATCTGGGAACTATTTCAGCTTCAGGATAACTATTTGTGTGAGTCAATGAATGACCCAAGACATACTTTCTTGTCCTTCAGTAGAAGGAGGATAACCTGTGTAACCCCTAGGTGGCGCTATCCCAAGGGCTACTACCCCTGCCTGCATTGGCTAGTAGCAGGTTAAGGGGCCTGAGTTCTGAAATGGGTGCCTCCACCCGGAGGTCAGGGTTGGTAGTGGTCAAACTAACCTGGGCACAGCCCAACGGAACAATACACAATGATCACTTTCACAATACCCTTGATACACCACACAAGTACCCACACTGTTTGCACTTACCACCAGAGCTTTCCTCTGGCTTGGCCTAAGGGACCCCTGTAAAACAAGGTTATACACTGCAAATAACAGCAGTACAGTACTCTTGCACAAACTGGAACCACAGTCAGGGTAAATGCAAAAGGAGTTAGATCTGATTTATTTAAGGGACTTGAACAAGGAAGGGTGTAATCAGGTTAATTTGCTTAAAGACTCTATCATTCAAACAGTTATGCATGCACTTCAGGATCTGTAAACAGTCACACACTCTGGGTACCCAGATGGAGAAAGGTGGGCTAGCTAGGAACATTGCTGCTGGTTGGGGCCCTGTGATGGAAGAAAACAACATGCACCACACACACTAATTGTAATCTGGAGCCGGAGGGCTCAGTTCGTGAAAAGAAAACAACAAGACAGTCAGATGACACACTTTTAGATTAAGCTGTTGTTGCAGGGAGCTATCTTGATGATTACTCACGATGCCAAAGACTGGACGTAGGCTGGATGAAAATTGAGACTGCAGGTGGTTGATCTGGAGTGCAAGAAGAAGCAGTGCCCACATGATTTGCCAAGGTGTCGTTCCTGTTCAAGCGTGGAGCAGGGGGCTGATGACCAGGCGGGTCTCTCGTCGATGGCTTTCTCTGTGCAGCAGGTAGTCTGGCTGGGCCAGTGTGGCAAGGCCCCCGGCCAAATGGAGACAGATTCGGATACAGTCTGTTTTGGGCTGGATACAACTTCCAGCAAGCAGAACACAGTTCACACAGTGGGGAGCCAAATCACGACCCACCAACAACTCACCGCACATTTACATGTAAGGAAATTCTACTGAACCAGGTAAACCACTCTCTGGTCACGATCGCAGAGTCTCTGCACAAACCAGGGATTCAAAAGCAGCTGGAAATCCAAACAGGCCGATCGCATTCAGCAAAATCTTCTGTCTTCTTCAAGTATGAGCCTGGTAGAAAATCAGTGGTTTACTTAATTCTCACAACCTTGGATTTAGTCCGAAATAATTATTTTCTCCCTCTCAGGGCAGCAGGCAGATATGCAGGCCAAAACTGAGCCCTTTCACAGTTCTCCCATGCAAATCCACTCAAGACTGCTGCTCAGAATCACTTGAGCTCTTTCTTCTTCATCTCCCAACTTAGATCTGACTCAACTGCCAGCAAGCTTGGGGATTTCCCTCAGAATCCAAAAGGTTCAGTTGGCAGATCTGTCTGTCTGTCAGTCACAACAAAGGCTCCCCCTTCAGGTGCAAAAAGGCGCCAAAAGCCCCAAACTACAATTCCTACAGATTTTGACTCCAGACAGCTCCTGTAGTCCAGCTCCATTTTAAGTCCCACGAATACTGATTGGTCCAATTTGCAGTCCTGGGCCAAATGGTGGGGATAAACAAAACAGTCCTTGCTGCAGAGAAAGCAGGTTAGACAAACTACATTATCATTATCACTCTAAATGATTTTCAGCAAATAGTTACATCTTTCAACAGAGCTCCTTCTCAGTTTACTTATGACTGCAATCCAAGCAGCTCTTAAAGAGACAGTACACAGAGGCTATACAAGCACTCTCTGGCAGTCACATTTAAACTGCCAAAACGCAGGACACGAGCCTGGCAGTGAGCATTTAGGCAAGCTCAAGGAAAACTTTTCAGGAACCTCTATTTGTAGGGGGGGTTACACCTGGGTATTTCTGATTGAACTACTTTAGCTTTCAATTCAGTAAGCATGGAAATCCTTTTGCAGCATAGTCGGTGCTTAAGAGCCTTATCTAAGGTTAAATCACTTATTCCCGAGTGAGAGAACCAGGACCACTGTGGGATTTAAATTTGATTCTTCCATATTTAATAAATCCTCTTCCTGAGCCATATTTTCGGCAGAGATCAAATATCTAACATGGAAAACAGTGTTCTTAGTAGCCACCACCTACGCAAGTTGGTGATGTCCTTGGGGATAAGATGGTGCTTGGAACAAATCTAAGTTGTTTATTTTACCAAAAGGTGATCTCTGTATTTTACATGAATCAGTTTATAATATTGGTTGTGTTTTTTCCCAGAACTGCACCCAAATGCAGGGGAGCAGAAACTCCTCAGTCTGGATGGGAAAAAGGCTTTGAGTATCTATACATAAAGGAGAACAATTCCATAAATGAGAACACATAATTTTTTGTTGCTTACGATGAGGTAGATAAAGGTAATCCAGCAGACTGGAAGACAGTCTCCTGGATTGTCTTTTGCATATAGTTCTGCTGTGAAAAGGCTGGCAGAGAGCCGCCTTAAAAGCTTTGGTGCACATTCAACCATAGCTGCATGCACCACTCTGGCTGTGTTTAGGGGTATACCCTTCTCAGAAATACGTAAACAGCCACTTAGTCTACAAAAAACACAAAGTGCAGCATCAGTGTGTGCGCTGAAAACAAAACAAAAAGGTAATATTAAATGCACACTGAAAATAGAAACTAGAATCGACATTTCGACCATTGGTCTTCTTCAGGAATTGTCTAAAAGAGAAAAAAGCAAAGTTAGTCTACAGTACTCATTTCACTTCCCACTATTGTCTGGACATCTGAACAATGAAAAAGTTGTGCGGCGCCTTGGTATTTGAAAGGCACCATAAAACTAAAGCTGCTTTATTATTATTATTATTATTATTATTATTATTAATGAGGGATGCCACATTTGGTTCTTTGGAGCTTTAGAACCTTTTCCCTAACAGGTTCTAGACCCAGTCTCCCAAGGTGCTGCTTGGAGCCTGAATAATGTACGGCATCACTAATACGCTCTTGTTGTTAAAAGAAAAAATTACTTCAATAGTGATGTTTCTTCTAGAGGGAGCATTAATGAGTCGTACAAACCCTCCCTATCTCCTCTTCTAGCAACTTAGTATAAAACAGTTTTTCAGAACAATTGAAATCAAACATTTTTAACATTTGTTTTATTGCTTTAACATTATTTTATTTTGCAAACCTTACAGTTTTGACAATTTATCATAAAGTACATGTAGTTCTTGTATTTTTATAGTTTATAAAATGTGGTCACTGCACCCTCTGGTCTTCAGCTATAAATCTGATATTAGAATGCTAGCGCAACATGACCACACTGTAACATGTAATTTAAACCTTCTTGAGTTCTATCACTTGGGCAACAACTCGGAGCTGAGATGCTGCATTCTGTGCAGTATAACTTACTCATAACCCCCCAGAAAAAACAGCATTACTACAGCGATTCATTTTTTTATTTTGTCACTCCTTCTGAGTACTGTTTGATAGTCTGTTCAAGTGTATGGCCATGGCTGGATCAACATTATTAGAAGAAAAAATTACTTGTGGCCGACCCTGTGGTGTAGAGGGCTGAGGCGCTATAAGCGCCTTACCTCTTATCACACTGGTGACACATGTTCAGCAATGAGCACGGGTTGCCAGCGGTCAGCCAGGGTGGGAGAGGATCGAGCACCCGATGGGCTGCTCTCCTCTCCCAAGGAGGGTGGACTGCACACTCTGCTGAATGACTGCCACTTGTTGGAGGCCAGGTGGCAGTGCGGGTCGAGGAGGGGATATGAAGGGAGGTGCTGCAGGACTCCATAGCGTGTGCATGCCTCCACGCGTGTACCTATGAGCATGACCCAGCATGGGGAAGGGACTTCAGGTTATGGAGGAAAAGTGGCAGGGCAGGGTAGAACGAAGCCTGCCCGCTGATCTCCGCTCACCACATAGCTGGACCCTGGAGCCGAAGACTGATTTTGTAACTTTGGGGGGGGGGAGGATGGCCTTCCTTGCCACAGGGGGCGTCCATGGGGATACTTGGGCTCTCAGGGTTCCAGGAGATATCGGACGGTGGATTCAGTGGGGCAGTGCTGAGGGGAGCCCAGCCTGTCCTGGCTATTATTTTTTAGAAGGAAGAAACAATTAAAAAAAAATAACAACAGCGCTGGTTAACTTTATGTACATTTGCATAAGCATATCATAAAACCTAAGAATATAACAGATTGATTTGTTTATATTCATTCATTTGTTTATAGAAAATGTTAATTACTTTTTTTTTTTTCAGGGAAGTCAAGGGAGGCTAAGCTCTGTGCCCCAGAAAGCAGAGTTACAGATAGAACTTCTTCCAGTCTTTTCTGAGTTGGATATCAGTATTGTGGACAGGCTAAACTCTTTACTCCAACCACCAAAGCTAGCCACAGCAGAGATGATGGCATCACACCTTTATACCTCTTACAACAAGCATGTTAGTTTGGTAAGTAGTGTGTGCTTATTTCAAAAAATTCTGTTACTGTCTGCATCTGCAGTCCTACCCACTGAAACAGAGAGCTAGTAGCACCAGTTTTATTTTCATTCCTTTTGATTACTGAGAATAGTCCCTAGGACAGTGAAAGAGACAGCAGCATACAAATTAACATTCAAGTTAAAATCCAGTGCAAGTTCTTAAAAAAAACACCAGATAACTGTGAAGCATAGTGTTTACAAACAAGTAAATTTGTTGAAATTAGACTACATTTTAAGACTATGGTTCTCAAAAGAAATGTGAGGGAAGGTAAGGGGAAAAAGATAGCATTCAGGAAGTATAAGGAACACAGAAGGAGCAGGACAGAGAACTGTACCAGTTAAGGCAGAAGGAAGCGGGTAAGGCAGTCAGAATAGCAAAGGCCCAAACCAAGGAAAAGATAGCCAACTCGATTAAGAAGGGGGATAAAACCTTTTTATAGGTACATTAGGGAGCAAAGAAAGACTAAGGCTGGGATACTGAGGCTGAATAAAGAGGAAGGTGGTTGGGCAGAGAGCGACAGTGAAAAAGCAGGGATACTGAACGAATACTTCTTAAACATAGAAACATAGAAGTTGACGGCAGATAAGGACCGCAAGGCCCATCCAGTCTGCCCATTTCTTTTTCTACCTTGTAAATGTGCCATCGGCCTTTGCTCTGTCAGTGGCCTATCTATTCATAGTCATTTGTATTGCTCCCTCATGCCTATCCCATGCCTGTTTGAAGCCTGCACTGTATTCATAGCCACCACTTCTTGTGGTAAGCCATTCCATGCATCCACCACCCTTTCTGTGAAAAGAATTTCCTCACATTCCCCTTAATCGGCCTCCTCTAATCTCATGCTGTGTCCTCTTGTCCTGCTATTTTTCTTATATTTAAACATGTTAGACTCTTTCACCTTGTTTATGCCCTTAAGGTGTTTGAATGCCTCGATCATATCACCTCTCTCCCTCCTTTGCTCAAGGGTATACATATTGAGCTCCGTTAATCTGTTCATTATGTCTTCTGATGCAGTCCCTGCACCATTTTGGTTGCCCTTCTCTGGACTGCCTCAATTTGGTTAATTTCCTTGTGAAGGTGTGGCCTCCAATACTGCAGCAGTACTCCAGATGGGGCCTAACCAGTGTCTTGTACAGAGGATTATTACCTCCCTCTTACGACTTGTGATACCCTACTAATACACCCTAACACCCCCTAGCCTTACCTACTGCTTTAGAGGTCTGCTTGGATGATTTTAGGTCATCAGTGATGATGATGCCCAAGTCTCTTTCTTCCTTTGTGACTGCTAGCAACTCCCCTCCCAGCCTATAGGTGGCTTCAGGGTTTCTCTTCCCTATGTGCATGATTTTGCACTTCTTTGCATTAAATCCCAGTTGCCACTCTTCTGACCATTCTGCTAGTTTATCCAGATCTCTTCTCATTCTGCCCACCCCATCTGGATCATCTACTCTGTTGCAGATCTTGGTGTCATCTGCAAACAGACAAGCCTTACCCTCTAGTCCATCTGCAAGGTCACTAATGAAGATGTTGAAGAGACTGGCCCCAGGACTGATCCTGAGGTACCCCATTTGTGACTTGCATCTCTTCTGACTGTATACCATTTACCACCACTCTCTGTTTTCTGCCCGTCAACCAGTTTGCCACCCAGTTGACCAACTTCTGACCCACCGAGCCTACCCAGCTTATTTATCAATCTTCTATGTGGAACAGTGTCAAAGCTTTGCTGAAGTCAAGGTAGCACATCAACTGCCCCTTGGTCCACCACTCTGGTTACCCAGTCAAAGAAATCTATGAGATTAGTTTGACAGGACCTTCCTTTGTAAACCCATGATGTCTTGGATCCTGTGCCCCTATGGATTCCAGGTGTTTGCACTATCCTTTCCTTAAGGAGCCTCCATAATCTTGCCACTACTGAGGTAAGACTGACGGTCTGTAGTTCCCGCCTCCTCCTGCTACCACTCTTGTGGAGCAGGATCCACAAGACCCTTCTCCAGTCTTCTGGGACCTCTCCTGTGCTCAGAGACTCACTAAACAATTCTGCTAATGGCTCTGCTAGTTCCTCCTTTAGCTCCTTAAGTACCCTGGGATGTATGCCATCAGGTCCCATTGCCTTATCCACCCTGAGATTAGCAAGCTCTTGTAGGACCCTTTCTTTTGTGAAAGGAGTAGTGCTCACCTCCCTCCCCCCTGTGTCCATGATGCTGAGCTGTGGGCCCTGCCCTACCTTCTCTTCAGTAAATACTGAGCAAAAGTATCTATTTAGGATAGATGCCTTTACAGGGTCCTCCTCCTCACATGCTCCCTTTTCTCCATTAAGCTTAATACCCCCTCTGGACTTTCTCCTTTCACTAATGTATCTATAGAAAGTCTTGTCACCCTCTTTACTGTTCGTTCTAGTGTTTCCTCAGTTTGGGACTTTGCCTGCCTTACTGCCTTACCTGCTTCCCTTAGTAAACAACTGCCATGAGCTTCTGAAGAAGAACTGGTTGGTCTGAAAGCTAGAGCACTTTGTTCTTGTTGTTACAATTATATTGGTCCATTAAAAGGTATCAATCATTTGCTTCTGGATCAGCTTCCCTTAGGGCAGTTTGGTATGCCTCCTATCTTCATCCCGCTGTGTTCCCTTATATTTCCTGAAGGCCAGCCTTTTGCCTCTGACCTTTTCTGCTACTGTATTTGAGAACCAAAGTGGTTTCCTTCTTCTTTTGCACTTCCTTTTCTGTCTAACACAATGGGATGTTGCTTCAAGTATTGCATCCTTAATGCTTGCCCACTTTGCCTGCACCCTCTCACCTGTGTTTCTTTTTGCCAGGGCTAGCTTAACTCTGTTGGCCATCTTAACAAAGTCAGCTCCTCTGAAGTCCCATATTTTTGCCTTGGAATGGGATGATTTAGATGTAGTAGCCAAATTGAACCATACCATGTGATGGTCACTGGCCCCCAGGTGACCTTCTACCTGGAGATCTGTGATCCCTTCTTTGTTAGTCAGTACTAGATCTAGGATAGCCCTGTCTCTTGTGGGTTGCTGTACCAGTTGTTTGAGGCCCTCCCCCTGCAGGGAATCCACTATGAGTCTAGTTCTGGCAGATGTTCCTGCTGGTATTGACCAATCTTCTGCTCAGTATTCACAGTGGAAAAGCAGGGAGAAATACGTAATCTGGTCAATAGAAGCACTCTGGATAGGGGGTTGATATTAGTCCTTTTACAGAAGAAAGGGTTCTGAAAGAACTCTTAAAATTGAAGGTGGATAAAGCAATGGGGCCTGATGGGATTCACCCCAGAATTTTAAAAGAACTAAGGGAAGAACTAATAACACCACTGACTACCCTTTTTAATAAATCATGGGAGGATGGGGTGGTACCTGAGGACTGGAGGAGGGCGGATGTGATTCCCCTTCACAAAAGTGGGAGCAAGACAGAGGCAGGAAACTACAGACCTGTCAGTTTGACCTCCAGTGGTAGGGAAAGTGATGGAATCACTTCTGAAGGAAAAATTGTTGAGTACCTAGAGGCCAGTGGAGGCACAGGACCCAAGGCAGCATGGATTCACAGTGGGAAGGTCGTGGTCAGACAAATCTAATTGATTTCTTTGACTGGGTGACCAAAGCAGTAGACCAGGGAGGGGCTGTGGACATGGCCTACCTAGACTTTAGCAAGGCATTTGACACAGTCTCACAGAAAGATTAATAAACAAGTTAGCCAGCCTGGGAGTGGGTCCTAGGGTGCTAGCCTGGGTAAAACACTGGTTGGACAACAGGACACAGCGGGTAATAGTAAATGGAGTCCACAGTGAAGAAAGGAGGGTTACTAGTGGGGTACCACAGGGTTCAGTACTGGGGCAGTCCTTTTTAATGTCTTTATAAGTGACATTGCAGAGGGACTGAAAGGGAAAGTATGTCTCTTTGCAGATGACACAAAGATCTGCAACAGGGTTGATACACAAGGTGGGATGAAAAGGGACTTGGCAAGGTTGGAGGAATGGTCAAATGTATGGCAGCTTAGATTCAGTGCAAATAAGTGCAAAGTAATGCACCTGGGAAACAAATACCCAGGGGAAGAGTACACAATGGGGGGTGAGATACTGACAACAATAAAAATGGAAGGGGACCTGGGGGGTAGTCATATCAGATGACCTAAAGGTGGGCCAGCAATGTGAGAAGGCAGTAAGGAGGTTTGGGGGGATACTGGGAAGCATAGGGAGAGGCATCACCAGTAGAAAACAGGAAGTTGTTGGCCCTCTGTACAGACAGTTGGTAAGACCACGTCTGGAGTACTATGTACAGTTCTGGAGACCTCAACTCCACAAAGACATAGACAGGGTGGAGGCTGTCCAAAGGAGGGCAACCAAAATGATGCAAGGTCTGCATCAGAAGACATATGAAGAAAGACTAAAGGAACTAAAGATGTATAGCCTCGAGGAAAGGCGGGACATGATAGAAATGTTCAAGTACCTCAAGGAATCAACAAAGTCCAAGCGGTAGCATCTTTCAGAAAAAGAGATGTGAGGAAGTATTTCTTCACAGAGAGGTTGTGGATACATGGAACAGTCTTCCTGAGGAAGTCGAAGTCAAAAACAGTAGGGAATTCAAGGCATACGGGACAGACATAAGGCAATTCTAGTGGGGTAGAAGGAAGTAGGCTGTTGGTTAACTAGGATCTGCAGCTTATCCGTTAGGTAGGGAAATGGGCAGACTAGGTGGGCCAAGTGGTCCTTATCTGCCATCAAATTCTATATTTCTGTGACTTAACATAAATATTCTTGTATTGGAGCTTTGCATCTGCTCAACCTCAGAGTAGAAGGTTTGGCTGGGTATGTCTGCCTAAAGAGAGAGCTGAGGGGGTCGCATGCTGGACCTGCTCAAGCCTGGCTAAACACTGGCTGTTACAAGGAAAGTGCTAATGTGCATGTAGGAAATGGAAATGAAGACAGTACATCAGATGTAAGGAGGACCTGATTACTATTAAGGATGGATTATTTTTAATGGATCGAAACACAGAGCAGTAAAACCCTGAAGGAGTTTAACGCCAAAACGTTGGTGATGGCTTATATTTGCTGTTTGTTGCAATTACCTGCTAATGAAGCATGTGTTATTTAATAAATAAGACAGTAGAACTATTTGGTGATTGGGCCTGTTTTTCCAATCTTTCTTGATAGTTTGGCTAGGTAAGGCCATCATTTTGTGAGAATTACAGTTAAAAGTATATTTGTGTGTTGTTCCACGTTATCACTGAGTTGTTCAAAACTGCTGGATAATTTGGTCATCTTATTACAGACACTGACTCAGTCACCAGGCTGTGACGTCACCATGGAATGTAGGCGGTCTCAAACATTCCACTAGGTGGTTAACAGCTCAAGCCAGTCAGTTGTTCTGTGTCATTTGAAGGGACAAGATGCAAAGCCTTGAAGCTTTTTACCGTGATCTGTCCTTCGCATCTTTTATTTTTTTCCCCTCCTCTTTAGTAACTCTCAGCAGAGAAATTATGTTCTCATCACGCAATATTTTTATCTTTAAAGCATGCATATTTTTTATGAGCCAGTTGTCTCCTGCTGTGTTGATCCCAGCTCAAGCAGAGACTGGGCATTTTGTTGGTCTGCCTGCCCAAAATTATTTAATGGCGTCTGATAAGAATTAAAAAAGTTGCTATCAGTGATCTGCCAGTTAGCCAGGTGTTTGAGTTAGTTAAGTTGGGTTATTCTTTTCTCCTTCAGGAAAAACAGTTTCCTCTCTCAGTATCATAAGCTGAGTTTTTTCCTAAGTCTAGGTTGATATTTTGGGGGCTTACATTACTTACGGGCATTGTTTGACTGCTTTCCTCTTGTTTGCCTAGTTTTTTGAGGCAAAGGACTTTTTATCAGATTTTAATCCTTTTTTCTAGGGACTCAACCTACGTTTCTGCCTCGGGAGGGGGTCTGACTTCTCTCTCTGGGTCTGTGTCATCGAAGCACAGGTTAGGAAGCATAGGAAAAACCAGGAGCAGTTATAGAATTGACCAAAATATTTATTTACACTAGCAGTAACAAAAAAATAAACTTGTTCAGTATAACTATTTACAAAGGTCAAATAAACAGAAGATCCATCAGAGTTTTTCTTCAATCTCTATGTCCATTTTTCTCTTCTTAAGCAATTGCAGCTCAGCTCTCTTATAAGTCCTTCCAACCCCCATTCTTCACGAGCATCCTGTTTCTTCCAAAGTGTGCTTGTATATTTCAGGCAGGTGCTGCAAGAACACAGTGTGCCTGAGCTGAGGCCCCTTTTTCACAGCTCTTCTGCAAAAGGCTTAAAAATTACACTAAGATAACCTCCTGATTTTCCAGTAGCTTTTGCAATAATCTCAAACCACAATTTTATACATTTCAACAGTTACACTATATAGTTTCTAAACAAAGGGATCCCAGTATCAGTTACATTTCTACATAATGATTTGCATATTTTTTTTATATCAGCAAATATGTAAGGGAGGAAAAGACAAACAGCAAGGGAAGACTGAGAGACAGCGAGAGGCAAATAACTGTGCGACTGTTGGGGTGATCAAATCCTAGGTCTCACGGGAAAATTTGGTTGCGTAACCAGACAGAGAAGAGACGGGAAAAGGAAAGAACAGATTCTTGCATTTAAACACTTTCTCTATAACAAATGGGACATGGTCCTATTCCTCCCTGTCACAGTCTGTCCATCATTTTGGTCTTGTTCTTGTTGAACCTACAGAATCCTGGAGACATGCTGTTCCTTTTTAGGCCATCCATAGGAGACTTTGTTCTTATTTGACTTAGACCGTGGAATAAGTCTGCGGTCTGCTGCCAGTCTTTTGACTTTTCACAAATGCCTCAGTGTCAAGTTTTCAGTTCCCCTAGACTGCTTGGCTGCTCCGGTTTGAACTGCTGATGGTCTGTGTGGATGTCTTAGTGTATGTGTTTTTACCGACAGGCTAGGTAGGTGCTGTCTGGTACTATCACAAGACATGCTGCTGGGTGTGTCATTCTCCTTTGCCTAATTTGTACTTGTCTTTGCTTTGTTGCTCTGTGCTGCTGCTTCCTGGTGCATGATCCACATTTTGCTCTGCCTTTCAGTTTGGCACTGGTCTGTTGTAGGAGGCCTGTCCATTCTGCTGGGCCAGCCCTTCTACTACCCTGCCTCCCTTGCTGGAATGTTTTTGTAGTGCTTTTGGAATCATTCAGTTCATATGTCTCTTTGGAGGCGATATCCTTGAAATAGATAGGCTAGATCTTACTTCGAGGGGAGCTCTTGCAGCAGATAATACCAATAGGACTAAGGCCGTCAGGCGTTAGGACCCCACAGAAGAATCTTCTTGCTAGCAGTCTGTGGAGGGGGACTGCCCCCGATGTCGGCTCCGCCCGACTTGAGATGTAATATAAAGGGGGCGGTCCCCCGGGGCCATCCAGTTCTTTCCTGCCTCGACCTGCTTACCTTGGCTCCACGGGTGCCCAGTTTTTCTGCAGCTCTAATTCACACTTTTCCTCATCATCTAAAACGCTCATTTTCAGTCTTTTCATTGATTATTCGATGAATTTCCTAGCCCACATGGTGACTTACCAGAAGTCCTCTGGGAGAAGACCATGGACCTGGTCAAAGCTCATCTGGATTCTGACAGCAAAATGAGCTCATGGCATATATCTAGTCGGGCATGGACATAGATAAGCACATGCTCAGGTGCTTCTATGATTCAGCAGACATGGCAGCCAGGGCTGCAGCCTTGGGCATTTGTCTGAAGAGGCATGCCTGGCTCAGAGTATCGGGGTTCCACTAGGACCTGCAGGATGCCATCCTGGATGCCCTTTCAAGGCTCCATCCTTTTGGGCAAGAGGCAGAGAAAGTCATCCTGGGGCTTCAGGATTCTGGCAAGTCGGTGGCTGATGTGCACAGAATGTACAAGTCAGAGCCGCCCTCCTCCGCTCATCATCCTTGTCACAAAACCAAAGGCAACAAGGGAAAAGGCAACCCCAAAACAAAGGAGCCTTCAAGAGACACAGCCACCTGTGACTTCTGGCGCCCAGGACCCCAAGCATCCCAAGGTGCCCTGAACCCCCTTTCCCAACCCCCCAAACATAGCATGACTCCCTGCCGTCCCTCCCCGACCATCAGATTCCATTGGGGGAGATGGTAGGAGGGAGATTCTCCCTCTGCCTGTCAGGGTGGTCCAGTATTACCTTGGACCAATGGGTCCTTCAGACAATAGAGAGGGGCTACTCCCTAGAGTTTTTGAGCTGCCTCTGGACAACCCTCCTATCCCTTCCCATTACTCTCCCAGCCGTGCCCTTCTTCTAAAAGCAGAGATATAGGCCCTACTGCAGAAGAAGGCCATCCAGGTGGTTCCACGTACCCAGCAGGGCAAAGGCTTCTACTCACATTTCTTTCTGGTTCCCAAGAACATGGGAGACCTCCGCCCTATCCTGGATTTCAGTCATCTGAATGAAAAAAGTACAGGAGGTTCAGAATGGTGATCCTAGCAAACCTATTGCCCATGATCCATCGAGGAGACTGGCTGTGCTCCCTAGATATGCAGGATGCATACATGCACATCAAGATCCTGCCCTCTCACAGGAAGTACCTGCGCTTCCTTTTTCAAGGTCAGCACTTTCAGTTCAGGGTATCACAAACGCACTCAGCAGGTCAGGCCCTCTGCTCCCACAGTGCCAACCTCCGAGCGCAGTAATGTGAACAGGTAACAGACAGGGTAACCCTCCTGTCTGCTTGTGGGTCCAAATTACCTTTGGTTTCAAGTTCTGGGGGATTCAAATTGTGAATCTTATGCTAGCGTACCCAAATGTACAGGCTCAGATAATATTCTCTTCGGGGGGATGCAATATATCTTTCACCTAAGGGCACCTAACCAGGGATCCAAAATGAACCTTTTAAAACTCTGTAAAAGACCTTAGGTATATTCTTACCTTTTCCCAGTTTAGTAACACCATCAAGCTTTTGAACAGTTGTCAAACATAACCATCTATATGTCACATGCAAAAAAAGAACTTGCAGACACCCAGGCAGTCTTTTAAATAAAAGGTTTACTAAAATGGATAAAAATATGTAAAATATAAACACAGAACACTATATCAAAAAGGATACGCTCCTTTAAAAGTAAACAAAGAAAACTACAAACTCCTACCAAAGTACATTTAGATCTGTTCTATCTAATGTGTCACCTCTAAGTGCTTATAGTTAGATTGGAGACTGAGCTCTGTCTCTCTAGCGTCCCAAGATGGAATATGACAAAAGATCAGATACCAGTATTAGTTTAAACTGTCTCTCTCCACACCCCTTCTGTGAGTCATCTAGCTCCTCTTTTTAGAATATAAAAAAATTACGAACAGGATGTCCTATCAGGAAGTATATTAAATAAGGTGACATCAGCAAAAATTCCACTAAATAATCCTTAATTAAACATTTTCTCTTTGCTCTTGAGCATTTCCTATTCCCAAGGCATATCAAAGGGTTTTATAACTTTTAACACCATGGTGGCATAACATGTTCTTATAGAAATCATAAAACTTTACAAGCCCTATATTCTGGCAGCTGGGTCAGTTCTAATTAAGACAGAAAAACAGGAGACCTTAATTAAATCTCCCTGGTCTTTTAATTACCTCCTGGTTTCAGGTTAATATACCCTATAGCTTCTCTGGAAACCTGAAGATTTTTCCCTAGCCAGGCTGTCTTATGATGCGACAATCACCTACTATATTTTATATTACAAATCTCATACAACAATCATAACCAGCTGTAGCGTCACAATCCTCCCCACCTAGACTGAATTTGGGGCTCTATCCCTGCATGGGATGAGCTTCCCAAATCAATTCATTCTCATATGAGCCGAATAAGCCATCTGCGTTCTCATTGGTCGCTCCAGCCCTATGTAAGATCGTCATGTCATACCCTTGCAAGGCAAGACTTCATCTTAATAGACTTGAGCAATTGTTTACAGTATCCCTAGGGAACGACAAGCTGCCTACCTATCCCCCCTCCCTCTGTCTTCACAGCCTGAGTATACATCAGTCCATTTTCCCAGTAAACTTTGTTTACCGTCACCTCCCTGTGCTCAGTAAGAGTCTGGCCAAGCTCTCAGCTTCTCTAGACTAGGGTCACTTTTCTGAGCAGCTGCAAACTGCTTACACATTCCCAAGGCATGGGACAGGTCCCCTTCAGTCTCTAAACTAGGGTCCCTAGCACTAGCATCAGGGCACTTAGGATCAATGCCATCCCTGACCCTCTGACAATGGGTCACACCTCCTTCTTTGGAGTAACCCTCCATAGCTGTGTGATTAACTGCTACTGGGGAAATGTCTGCCCCCTTTTCATTAGTCTCCATATCAGGAGACACAGGCTGGGGAACCAGCCTCCCAGTGGTTTCCACTATGGCTTCTATGGGGTCCAGGGAACAACAATATTCCCTTGTCGCTTGGCTACAGGTAACTGCACACAGCATCCCCTGTTTGAGATTGTTGCCAAGGATGACATCAGCTACTAAAGTTTTGGCTACAGCCACCTGTTGCACAGTTTCCCGCTTTCACCCCAGTCTGGGAGAACACTAGTGAGTGGCAATGTTTTCTCCTCACCAGTGAAGTCTTGTACAGTTACAAATTCATTGGGTATAAGCTGACCAGGCTCTAGCAGATCCCCATTTACCAATGTCAGGGATGCCCTTGTGTCCCTTAACCCTTGTGTCTGTACACCATTCACCGTGACTGGGTGCATGCGTTCCCTCATGTTCACAGGCATGCTTCCAGGGACACATAAACAGCCCACTTCTTTCCTAGCCCCATGTTGCATATTGCTGTCCTTTTGGGACACTGTCACAGCAATATGCCCAGTTTCTTTACAAACCCAACATTTGTTTTCTACTTTGAAACCTGGGGCTAACTGGTTTGATTGGAGGCAGTGAGGGTTTTAGCTGCCCTGAAGGCACGCTTTTCCCTTTCTCGCTGCCCGCCGCCTCATTTGCTCTCAGAGCAGGTCTGCTCTTGGCATAGCGGTCCGAGAGTTCAGCAGCCTCTTGCAGTGTTTTGGGATCTTGGTCTCCATCCAGGTTTTCAGCTCTGCTGGCGTGCCCAGAAAACTGTTCTAACAAAATAGCATTTCAATTTTATCTACAGAGTTTTTCGATTCCCTCCCACCAACATTTTAAACATTGACGTTGTTTCGTGGCTAGCTCCTCGTAGCTCATATCAGGGCTTCTCGTGAGCTTATGGAATTTAGCTCTGTATGCTTCTGCAGTTAAATCAAATTTTTTAAAAGTACAGCTTTAGGTTTGCTCTAGTCTTACTGTCCCCATTGTCCATTTGACCCAATGCATCCTGAGCTTTCCCGGCAAGTAGTGGGGATAGCTAGAAGCTGCAGGACCCTCTAGGAATTTTTGCCTGAATACAAACTTTTTCAAAGGAATTTAAAAATGCATCCATATCCTCCCCTTCTTTAAATTCAGCTATCAATTTGGAATTTAATTTGTAACCCAGTCCTGTAGTTCCAGTTAAACCCAAGCCACTTACCTGCTCTGGTGGTTGGAGTTGTGACTTCTCCAGTTCATGTCGCCTCTGGCAGTCATGCCCCTCTTGGTATTACCTGCTGCAAGAGCTCCCCCTCGAAGTAAGATAGTACAGTTACGTAAGAACTTACCGTAACAGTAGATCTCTGAGAGGAGCTCTTGCAGCAGGTGGCTTTTCAACCCCCACGAACAAATTTATTTTTTCCTTCTCTTTGGGTATGTGAGACCCTCCTCGGTTCTCCATTCTGTTTGTTAGCCAGGTCTCCAGTGGGAGAACTGAGATGGTGCCTGGGGACTGCCCCCTTTATACTACGTCTGATGTCGGGTGGAGCTGACGTCGGGGGCGGTCCCCCGCCACTGACTGCTAACTAGAAGATTTTTCCGTGGGGTCCTAACACCTACATAGAAACACAGAATCTTCCTGGACATAAGTCTCCACCACTCATTCACACTAGTGGGATTAGCGCCGGAGGCACTAAGACCCATCGGGAGCAAACTTTTTGCTGGAGGGTCAGCGCGAGAGCGGCGCCCACGAGACACGGCGCCCGCGAGCAGCGGCTCGGCGGTAATGACCATCTCGGCGGAATTCTCCAACCGCTTCAGTTCCTTTTTTTTTTCCCCGGCCGCCGAAAAGCGCTTCAGTGACGACAAGCCGCCGCTTGTCGAGTCAAACTTCAAACTAGCTATAGTTTTCAGTTTGTTTTGTAACTTTATCAGCGATAAGTAAGTATCGCTAATTTTATTCTATTTTATTTAAATTTTTCTAATATGTAATTTTACTTGAAGAAGTCTTGGCCTACTGGAGATCGACCATGAGCAAGTCCAGGTGACGGTAGGGAGCTTAGTATAAGCTATTCAGTCAGCCGGGCTGGGTCAGTCAGCCTCCTTCTCCTCAGCGAGGTTCCGACAAGCGGTCAGTCCGATGCCGGGGGATAGGCGGTCCCCGCGGCATAAAATAGCGGTCGCATTCTCGGCACGTTAAAGCCTGAGCTCTTCTTGACCCACAGGTCAAAGAAGGCATCACTCAAAGGGTAGCCCTCTGGTATCGTCTCTTCGTCGGCTCGGTTATCGTTACTGGTTGCGGTCTCCTTCTTGAGGTTGCCAACTTCCGGTAATCGTCGTCCTCGACATCGGAGTCCCTCCCGCCTATAGGTAGGACTCCAGATGAGCAGTTTCATCAGTGGGCTACTCTTATGGAGCAGTGGGCTCGGAGGTTGGGTCTTCTACCTGGCTCGGTTGCCTGCAGGGCCCTCCCGGGCCCCTCCGGCGATCGAGTAGGGGCGATTTGGACCTTCCTGGTAGCGTGGGCGCCTTCTTGGTGCCAGCGACTCATGTAGAGTGTTTCCCCTCACATGGCGCTGCAGCGCGGGGCCTCTGATGCCCTTATCTCTGTTTTTCCTTCTCTAGCTTTCCAGGTTCCTGGGGCTTTTCCGGCGCCTTGGCAGGGTCTGTTGGCTTGTCGGCGCCGTTTTGGTGCCGCTGGGTCTTGCTGGCGCCCGTCGCGGCGCTGCAGGGTCTGCGTGGCGCCACGGTATGCCGTTGGATGAGCGGCGCCCGTTGGCGGTGTCGACGCGGTGCCGTTCGCAGGCGCCCGATCGCGGCGTCATCCAGCGGTGCCGTCTTGTGGCGTCGGTCGGCAGCGCCCGTCGCATTCTTGTCAGCGGCGCCGCCCGAAGGCGCTGCGAGGCAGCGTGCCTCTTGGCGCCCGTCGCGCCTCACGGTGCCGTCTTCAGCCCGTTTTGCCGTCTGGCGCGGCAGCCATGGGGACTCTCCTTGTTTTCTGCTATTTCCTCCTCTCTAATTTTCACTCCTTTCCTGTCCAAACAGTCCTTTCTGGACCATCAGGAGATGATGTTGAGCCTGATCAGACCTTGGTTTGGGTGATGAAGTGGAGGAAACAGGATCTTTCTTTGCTACAGAGCCTGTGGTGAGGACCTGTCCTTTAAGTCTCTGTTGAAGAACCTGGGATCCACTCTTTCTCTCCAGACTACAGACATCGATCCTGGGAAGATATTAAGACTCCAGTATCTTCATGCTTGCGGAGATCCCAGTTTGACTCCTCCGATCAGCCTTCCTTCGAGGCGCTGTCTCAAATGGTATGGAATAATCCTGCTCTTATTCCCTCAGTAGCTAAATCCATTGATAAGAAGTATTCAGCTCCCAAGGATCGTCCCATTTTGGCATCCCAAGCCTGCGGATCTATTGTAGTCCTGGCAGAGAATGACAAGGTCGTTCTTCCTCAAACTACTACAGCTCGACCTATTAACAAAGAGTCTCGTAAGATTGATACATTAGGTAAGAGAGTCTTGCTCCTCCACTCTAAGTATGCATATTGCCAGTTATCAAGGCTATTTTCTCAGTATGAGTATATCCTGTGGCACTCTATGAAAAGAATGGTTGAAGCTCTTCCAGATTCGGATTCCAAGTCAGAGCTTCTTCTGACCGTTATTAGAGTATTGAGGTCCAATAACCAACAGGTCAAAGCCGCCTTGGGCCTTTCGACACTGCTTCTCGCTCAGCAACGCCGAGGATTTGTACTCGGCGCCATTCCTGGTTGCGTGCTTCTGGCTTCACGAATGATGCTCAGCAGCAGGTGATGGCGCTGCCCTGATGGCTCCTTTCTTTTTGGCCCTCAGGTGGAGCAAGCCTTAGAGGCCACTCAGAAGACTAGATCGGCCATTAAGTTGGCCAGACCTCCGCCTGTCCCCTCTCGGGGGCATGTGAACAGACGTCAGTTTCATAGTCGTCAGTCCTTTGGAGGCAGAGGCAGGGAAGCTTCCATAAAGCCAACCTGCCCAACCTCAAAGAAGGCCAGCAGAAAGCGCAGGGGCCTAAAGCTCCCAGTGCTACCTTATAGTCGTTGGCCCAAGTTCCATCCACTCTGCCGAGGTGGAACTTTCTCCTCCAGTGGGAAGTGTCGTCTGATGTACTTCTACAACCAGTGGAAGTCCATAACCGGACAAATGGGTCCTTCGGATATTCGCGAGGGTATTCTCTCAATTCTTGGAACCCCCGATTGTCCTCCCCAGCGACAACCCAGGTTGTGGCCTCTCAATCAAACCTCCTCACCGGCGGAGATCCAGGGCCTTCTGAACAACAGGGCAATAGAACTGGTGCCCCCGCATCTGCGAAACACAGGGTTCTACTCCCATTACTTTCTGGTTCCAAAGAAATCTGGGGGGATGCGCCCCATTCTAGACCTCAGAAAGTTAAACAAATTCCTCCCCAGGGAGAAATTCAAGATGATTTCCCTAGTGCCCTGTTACCCTTGCTGCATCAACACGACTGGCTGGCCTCTCTGGATATGCAGGATGCTTACCAGCATATCCCGATCCACCCGACCCACACAAGTTCCTCAGGTTTGTAGCTTTGGGTCAGCATTATCAGTTCAGAGTCCTGCCCTTTAGGCTATCCTCGGCGCCTGGTTTTTACAAAGTGTTGTGCAGTTCTGCTGGCGCATCTCAGAAAATGCGGACTCCAGTGTTTCCCTACCTGGACGATTGGCTTCTAGCAAGCCCTTCCGTCCAAGGGACTTGCAAACGATGCAACCGACTTCTCGTCTTCACGTCCATGGGAGTTCTGCTGAATTTGAAAAATCTCAACTGCAACCCTCCCAGAGGCTCCTTTTCATAGGGGCGCTTCTAGACACCTCTTCAGCGAAGGCTTTCCTTCGGAGGACAGAAGACTCGACATCCTTGAAATGGCCCTTACATCAGGAGAGCCAATCGGTTACAGCTCTCTCGATACAACGCATGTTTGGTCTCATGGCGTCCTCGGTCTTCACTGTCCCTCTGGCCCGACTGCATGAGAACCACCCAATGGATGCTCTCCACTCAGTGGTCCCCGACCTCTCACCCCCAGTCTTATCCCATCAAGGTGGCGGAGCCCTAAGGTCTCTCACCTGGTGGTCTCAAGAGAGCAATCTCCTGGAAGGATTCCCCTTTGCTCCCCCGGATCATCAGATCTCCATCACCACAGACGCATCGCTAATGGGATGGGGAGCTCACTGTCTCTCCCTCCACACTCAAGGTGTATGGACTCAGTTGAAACTCATCTCCACATAAATGTCCTGGAGATGAGGCGGTCCCTCTATGCAATCCGAGCTCTGAAGGATGTCCTTTGTCACAAGAACATTCTCCTTCAAGCGGACAACAAAGCAGTGATGTATTACATCAACAAGCAAGGTGGTGCTCATTCTTATCCCTTTGCAGGAAGCAATGAGGGTGTGGGGTGGTGCTTGGAGCACAAGTCTCTGATTCAAGCGGTTTATCTGCCGGGTATACAAAGCGACCCAGCAGATCACCTCAGCAGAGCGGAGGCAGACCCTCACGGTGGTCTCTCGATCCAGCCGTGGCTCGGTCCCTGTTCAAAAGTGGGGACTCCAGACCTGGACCTTTTTGCATCCCCACTCAGCATAAAACTGCCTCTCTTCTGCTCCAGAAATCCAGGGCCTGGCATTTTCTGTCAGGATGCGTTCAGGCTGCGGTGGACAAAGACGCTTTCTTCTTGCCCTTTCCACGCTTCCTCTAATCGAAAGTACTCCTCAGAGTTGAGAGTCTCAGGGGACCAAGATGATTCTCATTGCTCCTTCCTGGCCTCGGCTTCTATGGTTTCCTCTACTCAACAGTATGTTGGCAGCCTCTCGAGACCACTTCCTTTGCAAATCAGTCTTTTGACTCCAGGGTCGTTGGTCCATCCCAACCTGAAATCACTTCACCTTCATGCTTGGCTCCTGAAGAGATAGAAGTGAATCGGTTCAGCGTCTCTCATAGAGTCTCAGACATCCTTCTGGCTCTTCGGAAGCCAGCCACCAGCGTCGCTTCAAATGGAAGCGTTTTTCTCTCTGGTGTGCAAAATCCTCGTGGAATCCCTTTTCCTGTCCTCCTGGCAAGGTTCTGGAGTATCTTTTGGACCTGTCAAGCTTAGGTCTTCAGTACTCCACAGTTAAAGTTCACCTTAGTGCCATCTCAGCGTTCCATGAGCCGGTTTCTTCCTTAACTCTGGCTCAGTTACCTATGGTGAAGAGATTTCTTAAGGGGATTCTCCATACCAGACCCCCTGTTAAGCGTCCAGTTGCAGCCTGGGACATTAACCTGGTGCTGGACATGCTCCTCGGAAGCCTTCAGACCCTTAGCTACCTGTGAGCTAAAATTTCTTACCTGGAAGACTGCCTTCCTGGTGGCCATTACCTCAGCCATGGGGTCTCTGAGATACATGCCCTGATTTACGGACCCTCCGTATACTGTATTCCATAAAGACAAGGTAGTTCTCCGTTACTCATCCTAAATTTCTTCCCAAGGTTGTGTCAGAATTCCATCTAAACCAACCTCTGGTACTTCCGCTTACTCAGCCAATTTCCAAAATGAAAGGGGAAGCTCTTCATTCCTTGGATGTTAAGAGGAGCCTTGCAGTTCTATTTAGATAGAACCAAGGATGTCATAAAGACTCCAGCAACTGTTAGTTTCTTTCAGCGACACCCGGCTGGAGTCAACCTGTCGCTAATAGATGCATCTCTTCATGGTTAGTGGCATGCCTTCGTCATTGCTATTCCATGGCTCAAGTTAAATTAGAAGGTAGAGTGTCAGCTCTCCTCTACTAAGTGATCCTTGACATCCCTAAGCGGAAATTCGCAATGTTCCAATTGCAGATATACAGCGCCGCCACCTGGAGCTCAGTGCATACCTTCGTTAAGCACTATGCACTGGATGTTCATGCTAAGGCGACATTCCGCATTCGGCAGAACCTATCCTTAATGGGCTTCTATCTTAGGCATGTGAGCTCTGGCTCTCCTGCAACCCTTTTGGGGATTATCAGCTTGGTACTCTCCCACTAGTGTGAATGAGTGGTGGAGACTTATGTCCAGGAAGATAGGAAAGGTACGTACCTACCGTAATTCTTGATCTTCTTGGACGAGTCTCCACCACTCATTCTATCCCCCTCCATCCCGAGCTCACGCTGTATTGGTCTTCACTCCCTCAAATCTTTAGGCGTTGAGGACTTCTTTACTGACCCTTCTTGCACGGGTCATATGGACTATCTTATGTCCGTTTTTTAATGTTGGGTTTACTCTTTACGTTAGTTGCGCTGCACCTCCTTGGTAAAAAAGGTACTGAGGCGGTTGGAGGGTCGTCGCCGAGATGGTCATTACCGCTCGAGCCGCTGCTCGCGGCGCCGTCTCTCGCGCCGACCCTCCAGCAAAAAGTTTGCTCCCGATGGGTCTTAGTGCCTCCGGCGCTAATCCCACTAGTGTGAATGAGTGGTGGAGACTCGTCCAAGAAGATCAAAATTCTGGTAGGTACGTAATTTTTTCCCTATTTGTTGGCAGATGGGACGCTTGGCCCACCCAGTCTGCCCATTTCCCTACCTAATGGATAAGCTGCAGATCCTAGTTAACCAGCAGCTTACTTCTTCCTACCCCACCCTCTAGAATTGCCTATGGCTGTCCCATGCATGCTTGAATTCAATCACTGTTTTGACTCCACAACCTCCTCTGGAAGGCCGTTCCATGCATCCACAACCCTCTCTGTGAAAAAATACTTCCTTACATTACCTCTGAGCCCCCCATCTTCAAATTGTGCCCCTTTTTTCTTGCAGACCTCTTTTTTTGAAAGATGCTACCCTCTTGGACTTTGTTGATTCCCTTGAGGTACTTGAACGTTTCTATCATGTCCCCCCTCTCCCTCCTTTCCTCGAGGCTATACATATTAAGCTCCTTTAGTCTTTCTTCATATGTCTTCCGGTGCAGACCCTGCACCATTTTAGTTGCCCTTCTCTGGACAGCTTCCATCTTGTCCATGTCCTTGTGGAGATTGGATCTCCAGAACTGCACACAGTACTCCAGATGGGGTCTCACCAGCTGTCTGTACAGAGGGGTAACAACTTCCTGTTTTCTACTGGTGATGCCTCTCCCTATGCATCCCAGTATCCCCCCCCAGCCCTCCTTACTGCCTTCTCACATTGCTTGCCCACCTTTAAGTCATCTGATATGACTACCCCCAGGTCCCTTTCCATTTTTGTTGTTAGTATCTCACCCCTCATTGTGTACTCTTTCCCTAGGTTTTTGTTTTCCAGGTGCATTACCTTTGCACTTCTTAGCATTAAATCTAAGCTGCCATGCATTTGACCATTCCTCTAACCTTGCCAAGTCCCTTCTCATCCTTTCCACCCCACCTTGTGCATCAACTCTGTTGCAGATCTTTGTGTCATCTGCAAAGAGATATACTTTTCCTTCCAGTCCCTCTGCAATGTTGCTTACAAAGACATTGAAGAGGACCGATCCTAATACTGAACTCTGCGGCACCCACTAGTAACTCCCTCTCTTCAGAGTGGACTCCATTTACTATTATCCTCTGTGTCCTATTCTCCACCAATTCTTTACTCAGGCTATCATCTTGGGACCCACTCCCAGGCTGGCTAACTTGTATATTAATCTTTGTGTGGGACTGAGTCAAATGCCTTGCTAAAGTCTAGGTAGGCCTTGTCCACAGCCCCTCCCTGATCTACTACTTTGGTCACCCAGTCAAAGAAATCTATTAGATTCGTCTGGCATGACCTTCCTGCTGTGAATCCATGCTGCCTTGGGTCCTGTGCCCCTCTGGCCTCTAGGTACTCGACAATTCTTTCCTTCAGAGTGATTCCATCATTTTCCCTATCACTGAGGTTAAACTAACTGGTCTGTAGTTTCCCTTCTGCCCTACTCCCACTTTTGTGAGAGGGAATCACGGCCCTCCTCCAGTCCTCAGGTACCACCCCATCCTCCCATGATTTGTTAAAGAGGGTAGTCAGTGGTGTCACTAGTTCTACCCTTAGTTCTTTTAGAATTCTGGGATGAATCCCATCAGGCCCCATTGCTTTGTCCACTTTCAGTTTTAAGAGTTCTTTCAGAACCCTTTCTTCTGTAAATGGGCTGGTATCAACTTCTGTATCCAGAGTGTTTCTACTGTTTGTTTTAGGTACCTCCCCCTCTTCCTTTGTAAATACTGAGCAAAAATATTTGTTTAGACTTGGCACACCTCCATTCCCTTGGCCTTCGGCCTTCTACACTCAAGGTGCATTTGCTGATGTATCAGCTTATCTGTTGGCAGGTAAGGCATCATCACTGGCTTCAAATTCAGTATTTAGAAAATTCTTTAAGGGTTTGCTCCATTTGCCCCCCATAGGTCTCCCACCCCAGTGTGGGACCTCAACATATGTATTGCACCGCTCATGCAGCCACCTTCTGAGCATATGTCATCAGCTGACCTCAAATATGTAACCTGGAAGGCTGTCTTCCTAGTTGCAATTACCTCAGCCAGAAGGATCAGTGAGCTTCAGACTTTGTCCATAGAGACTGATTATATTGCATTTCACAGGGACAAGCTGGTCCTTAGGACCAATAGCAAGTGCCTTCCTGAAGTAGTGTCTGATTTTCATGTCAACCAGTCCATTACACTACCAGTCTTTTTCACTGACCATTCTTCTTCAGGTGAACGTAGGCTGCATAGCCTGGATGTTAAAAGAGCTATCAGCTATTACCTGGAACATACAAAAGGCCACAGAGGGGATAGGACCCAGCTTTTTCTGACTTATGGGGAAGTGGGGAAAGGTAAACCTGCCACAAAGAGGTCCATGGCATGGTGGATTGTGGCATGTATCCAGTTTTACTATAGCAAGGTGGGCAAACAACCCCCTCAGGGTCTTAGGGCCCACTCAACGAGAGGAACAGCTGCATCCATAGCAGCCTTTTGGGATATCCCTTTGTTGGAAATCTGTACAGTAGCTACCTGGAAGTCAGTTCACACATTCAGTAAGCATTACTGCCTCAGTACTCAGGCTAGAAGTGATGCCAAGGTTTGGCACAGCAGTTCTGCAGAGCTTATTTCTAAGTGGGTCCTCTGCCCGCCTCAAAGGCACTGCTTGGAGTAGTCTGCATTTATTAGAATACAGCAAGATTTCCTGGGGTTTGAAGAAAACATTACTTACCATAGTAATCTTGTTTCTTCTAAGGGAATCTTACTGTATTCTGAGCTCCCACCCTCCTCTCCTGCTAGGACCTACAAGGCACTGCATACTGTCTGTACAACTAAAGTTGGAAGCCTGTGGGTACCTATTAGTTTATTGGGCATTGGTGACTTGAGTCTTAGTGATGCCCTCTGTTATTTAAGGGATGTTTTTTTCCTCTAGCAGAGGTTCTACTATTTGTTAGTTTAGCTTTGTTAGAGAGTGTCATTTTAGCTTTTGCATGCTTCATAAGAATCTGACGGTTGCAGGAAGGTTAACCAGGGACAGTGATTTGAAAACCGAGCTCGAGCCTAACATTCCACTATTAGCATAGGTTCTATTAACCATTTGGGCTCCGGGGTAGTCCTATGGTGAGACCATACTGCATCTGTCAGAATACAGTAAGATTTCCTTAGAAGAAACAAGATTACTATGGTAGTTAATGTTTTCTTTTCACCTAGTGGACCAGACTAGTGGGAATACAACCCAGAAAAGCTTCAGTAGCACGGATTTCAGATTTTCTTCAGTTAGGAGTAGGTTTAGGTTTAAGGCTGTCACTCAGTAAACTCCAAGTTCAAGTCTCCACATTGGGAACAGTCTTGGGACCTCTTGTTTGTGTACTTTTGATCCTCTCACAGACCTTGGAAGAGATCCTCTCTGTTAAGACCTGCTTCTTAGCACCTATTTGAATTACAAGAAGGACTGAGAGCTCCAGGTTCTCTGTTGTATAGAGCTTTATCTCATTTTTCATCAGGACAGGGTTTTGCCTTGCACTGTTCCATCCTTCCTTCCGATAGTCCCCACAGGCTTTTATGTTAACCAAGAGATTAATCTTCCTTCCTTCTGTTCAAAACCAACCAGTTATAGGGAAACAGCTCCACAAGTTGGATGTTCACAGGATGGTAAAAAATGTAGCTCATATGAACACACTCTTTTTGTGATCCAATTGTCTGTGCTTTATGTCACTGCAAAGAAAGGTCACAAGAAACCTTCCAAGACCACTTTGGCTTGATGGTCAGATCATGCAGAAGGCTTATGTGGCTACAAAACTAAAGCTACCAGCATCGATCAAGGCACATTCGACCAGGAATCTGGCAGCATCCTGGGCAGAATGAGCAAATGCCTCAGTGTCCAACAGCAAAACAGTCACTTGGCCCTCATTGTACACATTCACAGAATATTAGAGATTGGACACCCTGAGTTCTGATGATGCAGCATTAGGGTGCAAAATACTGTAGGTGGCAGTTACAAGATAAACAGATAATGAAATTCGAGGAAGATTCTCCCCCTCCCAGTGAAAATTTGGATACTGCTTTTTAATCACCAGCAGTTTGACAACATGGAATGACACAGAAAGAAGGTATTCTATCAGACTTACTATAACTTCTTTTCTGTTAGTTCAATGTTATTACTGGATACACGGAATTATTTTCTCTGTAGGAGAATATTCTTCAAGCATATGATTTCTGATTGGGCATAATTTATTTTATTAAATGGGGCTGCTGGGGCAGTGATCTGATTTGGATCAGGAGCATCACCTGACAGTAATCCACATTATCAGCACTGCCAGGGTGATGAGGTCCACCATGGGTAAGATCAAGGGGTGGAACGGTCCCTGTTTCTCATGGCAGGCTCCTAAACACAGAACAGCAGCCATTTGTGAAGTTCGCTAAGTGGTGCACAGTGACCTCTGCAGCATAGGTGTTCCACAGTGCTGTACAGCTGAATCAGCGTACACTGTGCACCCTGCCAACTAGTGAAAGCTGCTGTCTGTGCAGTTATTGCAGCTACGTAGTAAGAAAGCTGCTGTGTGTGTCCCTGATCAGTTCCCTGAACGGGCACCCCCCCCCGACAATACATTCAGCAGCGTGAGAACAGATCTTCCCTGCAAGCTCTGTGTCTGCCCATCCACCCACCCAGTGGGACTCCGAGTAGCAAGCAGACAGTGAACTCAACGGTAGTTGCCAGAGAATACCATCAGCGGTCAGTGTCACATTGCGTGCGGACCGCAGTGCTGCTGTTCTTGCACTGAGCAGTACAGCGGCATAATATCCTTTGAACCCTGCAAGGCAGAAGGAGAGAAAGGTACTTACACCTTGCGACACAGCAGAGAGTGTGTTGTACAGCTGTCATGAATAGATGTTCCCCTAAACACCCACCCGCCCCGCGGGACTCGGACTACAAAGCAGACAGTTAATCCAGCGGCAGTCCCCACAGAATGCCAATGCCGTCCAGTGTCAGGTTGTCTGAGGACAGCAGTGCTGTTGTGTTTGCAGTGATGTAGGCAGGTCCTGCACAGCATGTAGAGTTGCGGCAGTCATAACCAGTCCTAGGAGTAGGTCAGGCGGTATTAAAAGGAGTTTCTCACAGCGGGTTGGAGCTATTGAGGAAGCTATATTTGAGTTTGGAGACAGCACCGACCTGCAGTGAATATGGATGTAAATGCTGTGCCACCTCCCTCCACAGCAGTCCCCGACACAGCGCATCTAGCCATCCCCGTGTCTCTTCTTTTCTCGATGGTCACCATGACCAAAGTGCTGTGAAAGCCATTTGTAGCACTGCGATACAGAGACGCACCTCGGAAGTGGCAATATGTGAAGGCACCCCCCCCACCCCATGAGCTGCACTCCCTGTGCTACGTTGTCAGGGTGCAGGTAGTGAGACCTAATCTAACATATGGCAGTGCAGCCAGCATCAGTGTTAGAGTGATGGAGGGGAAGGGGACACCGAGCGAGACTGTCACGGATGTGCCTGATGAAGCCGATCTGTAAATTCGCCCAGCAGCCACTGTGGCTGATGAGCAGAACTCGATCTACTCAGTATTGCACACTGCATTCTCTGGGTGCAGGTACTGGGAGCGAATCATACATATGGCACAAAGTGGCAGCCAGTGACAGTGTCACAGTGACGGGGACAGAGAGAGAGACACACACACACACCAAATGGGACTGTCACGGCGTGCTGAAGCGGGTGAGCAAGAAGAAAGAGACATGCTGCATGCACACAGTGAGAGCCAACACAGTGAGAGGCAGTTGCAGTGCATTTTACTACAGTCATTGCTAATCTTCAGCATTGTTTCATGTTTAGAAGTAACTGTGCCATGAGTGCCGGTATGTCATGCATGTATATGTTATTGTGTCTTCTGTCCAGAGTGTCCCTGTTTTCTGTGCAGACATGCACGGTGTGTGGTGTAAGAGCACACCTCATGGTGTCTGTACTGCTTCAGTATGGCATATGAGGGCCATGTCAGCAGTGGGACTACTTTCTGTAGGGGAATGATACTTTCCACAATATCAAGATTTTTATCATTTTCTGTGACTTTCCTTTATGTTTTTGTCACTGTACTTACCCCATGTAAGAAGTGCATTAACGTACTCCAGAGTGTGCTGTTAATCAGGATTAATGTACACAAGGTGTGCATTAATCCCCATTAACAGCACACCCTGTCGTGCATTAATGCTTACACAGCAAGTTTAATAAGATGAGTGATGCCATTGTTTAGATTATACAGCCAATTATTGTATGCTGTTATGTTAACTGTGCTGGTTACAGAAATGGAAGCCTGAAAATTTCTTCATGAAAGGAACATTTTCCAGAAGTGGGCCCTGTTGAGTTATTTGAATGAAATCAGTCCATGAGTGATGGCCTGCTGGTGCAACGGTTGCGCTACGGCTTGCGACGCTGGCGACCTAGGTTCCGGAGCGAACTCAGGTTGCTGGAGGACCGGCCGGGGAGGCTTGAGCATCCACATGATCGCTGTTCTTCCTCCAGGGGGTGGGTGCCCTCAGCTCGTTACATGACCGACCTCTAGCGGCAGCTGGAGGTTCAGCATGTCCGAGTGCCTTGTTTGGGAGCTGAGTGTAACAGATGCCGGCGTTGGCTGTGGCGTCATGTGCATGTCATGCACATGGGGGCGTACATTAAGAAAAATACCAGCCGGCGCAACACCAATAAGAGGGTCGATAGGCCCTCGCCTCTGGTGGAGCAGGACTCATGAGGGGCTCCAATGAAATCTGAGGTGGGAGGGTGGCTAGAAGAGAGAGCTGGCTGACCGTTCTCGCCTGGGGGGCAAACCATGGTGCGATGGGGGGGGGGTTCCTCTGAGCCTGCCTAGCCAGGGGGTTGGTCGAGTAACAGTGGCAGGTCAGGGGGAATAAACAGAAATTAAAAAAAAAAAAAATAATCAGTCCACGAAGCACTATCACTTTGAAGTAACAGTTATTGGCATCAGCTTAAGTTAGGGACCCTAGTTTTGTGACTTTATGAAAATGTGAATATTGAACAGTCAGATTTATCTGTCCTCATCTGAGAGTCAAAAATATAACTGGCTAGCTCAATCTGGTAACTGCCTAGTGCAATGTTGGGGCAAGCTAGGTTACATGGTGATGTCCCATCTTTGTGGCTGTGTCTGTGTCCCTAGAAGGATAGTGTAATTACTCAGCAGTTTTGAATAACTCAGTGATGATGATGGAATGAATAGAAATAAAATTTAAGTAAGGCAGATAGAATTTCTTTGTTTGGGCTATAATGATTTAACTTTTTTCTATTATCTTCCCAGCACAAAGCATTTACAGAGGTTTTCTTAGATGATACACGAACCCCCACAAACCGGCGAGTTTCTATCCTGATAATGGCACCCATGCTAAACCTTAGTGTACGCTTTCCAATACCGGACCTACGATCAGACCAGGAGAGAGGCCCATGGTTTAAAAAATTCCTTCAGAAAGAAATTCTTCACATAGAATTTATGGAGGTGGAGTTTAAAACTGAATTTACTGGCAGTTCATCTCCAGAACAGCTTAAATTAGAACTTACTTTTAAAGAGCTAACTGGTAAGTTAAGATTTGTTTCTGTTTGTCTGATTTAAAGCTGTATGAAAATGTAATTCTAAAAGAAATAGAAGGTTCAGGACAGTTATTTTAGGGGAAACAGAATATTTTGCACTCAGAATTCAAAGAATTCAGTGTTTCAGATATTGAGCTGTATGTGACAGAATTGCCCAGCCTCTTTCCTTTGTAACTTTAGGAGTTTGATAATAACTATCAAGTCACTGATATAAGAGTTGGTAGATAGAGGTGCTTCTGACCAATCAGAGTGTTCCTTTTCCTCGTGAGACACTCATTAAGTGAAGTGTCTCTGTCGCAGGTCCCCTGACAGCAGGTTCATTTGGGGAGAGTTGTAAAATTTGTAATATATTATTAATCTACCTTGATCAGTAATATAGTAATATTGCTGTGGAGACTACTCTTATGGTTGTAAAGTGGTCTCATACGAACATACAAAGAAGCCAGCAGAAGAAGGCCATTTGGTCTATCAAGTCTCACTATTGCAGGGTCCACAGCTTGTGATACTGTCCTGCCTTCCTCCCACTCCTCCCATTCTCCCTACACATGATCATTGCTTCCCTATGCCTATCCCAGCCTCTCTTAAAGCTACCCACTGTCTTCAAACGAGATGACCTCTTCCGGCAGTGCATTCCAAATGTCCACCATCCTCTGTGAAGAAGTACCTCTGACCTCCCTCCTAAACCTCCCACCCTCCAGCTAAGACTGTGTCCTCACAGGGATACACTCAGCTTAAAGAGACTCTCCCATCAACCTTATTTATCCTTTCAAGTACTTGAAGGCCCCAATCGTGTCCTCTCTTGCTCCTGTCTTCCAGGGAGTACATGTCAGTGCCCTCAACCTCTCCTCGTATGCCTTACCCTGCTGACCTACTATCATCTTTGTAGCCCTCCTCTGGACCTTCTCTAGCAGGTTAATGTCCTTTTTGAGGTATTGGCACCAGCACTGAACTCCATACTCTAGATGCTGCCTTACCAGTGACCTGTACAAGGGCAGTATAACCTCCTCTCTCCTACTACTTCTCCCACTCTCTTACCTATTGCCCACTACACATTCACTGAGATGTTTCTGCCTTGGCATCCTGTTGCCTATGACAAGGCTTCTTAGCTGCTATTTGTGAGTACCTAACTGAACTGTTAGCACCTTATTTATACCACCGGTGTTTTGTTCCTTATGTACTCTGTGTTAAGACTGTACTGTACAATTTGCCTCTGTCTTTGGTACTCAATTTCTTGTAATATATTAGTTTGTTTATGTGCTACTAATATGTTTATGACAGTGTCTGTTAACTGCTTTTGCTGTTCCCAACTTATATAATTGTTCCCCTCTTTTGATTGACGAGGACCCTCTGTAAATGAGCTCTTAGCTCAAAGGTTTGTAATTCTGATTCTTTAATAAATAAAAAACAAAAAAAAAAAATACTGATCCCCCTAAATATGCATCACAGCATCTTGTTTGCCTGTGCTGCTGCTTTCTTGCACTGCATGGAGTGCTGCAGGTCACTGGTGATCATCACTCCCAGGTCCTTCTCCTCTGATGCAGATACTCGGACTCCACCCAGGTAGTACTCTGTTCTGGGAATCTTGGCTCCAATGTGCATAACTTTGCATTTCCTGGTATTGAAGCCAAGCTGCCAGATCCTGGACCACCTCCCCAGATTTTTCAGATCTTCTTGTAGGTCCTGTATCCCTTCTGCTGTGTCCACTCTCCCACAGAGCTTGGTGTCATCCGTGAATAGGCACATTTTGCCGTTAATGCCACCCCCAATGTCACTGATGAAGACATTGAACAACACCGGCCCTAGCACTGAGCCCTGCAGAACCCCACTGGTTACCTCTGGTGCCAGATAACTCTCCCCACAACCACCCTCTGGGTTCTGTCCCCAAGCCAGTTTTCACCCATCTGGCCATCTTTCCCCAACCCCAAGATCCACCAACTTCCTGATCAACCTTTTGTGGGGCTACAGTTGAAGGCCTTGTTGAAATCAAGATGGAGGATGTCTCCGCTTGGTCCCTGTGAAAGAAGTCAATCAGATTTGTTTGACATGATCGCCCCCCCCCATGAACCCATGCTGCCTTGCATCCTGGAGACCATGCTCCTCTAGATATTCCACCAACCTTTCCTTTAGTATGGTCTCCAAGAGCTTGCCCACAGTGGAGGTCAGACTGACTGGTCTGTAATTCCCTGGGTTATCCTTGGGACCACTTTTGTGGAGGGGCACGACATGTGCTGTTCTCCAGTCCTGCGGTACCACGCCTGGCTCTAATGAACTATTAGATAGGTCTGCCAGTGGCCCTGCTAGTTCCTCAGCCAGTTCATTTAGTACCCTTGGATGTACTCTGTCCGGGCCTGGTGATTTGTCCACCTTCAATGCTCGCAGCCCCTCCCTCACTCTATCCTCCTCCTCTGTCACTACATCTGTGTCCCCCCCACCCCGCTCCTCTTTTTCCTCCTGAAGGCACTGGCCTGTCCTTCTCTCTGGCAAAGACAGAACAGAAATAGTCCTTTAGTATCTCTGCTTTTTCCCTATTATCCTCCACCCACTCTGCCCCTTTCTTAAGCCTAACAATCCCTTCCTTCTTGTCCCTTTTCTCACTTATATAGCAAAAGAAAGCCCGCTCCCCCTTGTTAATTCCTTCAGCTATCTGCAACTCCTTCTGTGCCTTTGCTTGCCGGACTTCTTTACTTGCCTCACTAGCCAACTTTAGGTAATTTTCCCTATCCACCTCTCTCTTGGTCTTCCTGAATTTTCTGAAGGCCAACCACTTTTCCCTTACTGCCTGGGCAACCCCAGAACTGAACCAGCTGGGCACTTTGGCCCTTGTGTTCTTCCCCCTGAGCCTAATGCACTCTTCTGTGGCATCCAGTATTCCTTCCTTAATGATGGACCACCTTTGGTCCATCCCCCATATCTGTCTCAGTTACATTCTTAGGGTATTAAAACTGCCCGTCTTTGGTTCGTAGTTCTCATGCCTTACGAATGCATGTGAAGCCACTCTCACACTTTTTATAGGGATCTCTGTGGCAGGATTAACATACAGGTAAGAAAGTTCAGAACTAGTTGTTGTTACTGTTTTTGTTGACTTAATAAATTGAGTCCAAATTCCTCAGTCGCCTCATAAGGACAGGTAGGTCTGGTGTTTTTTGTTTGTTTCTGTCTTTTGTAACATAGGAGTGCTATTTTAGTAAGTTTGAGTGATTTCTGATGTACTGTATGTACCGGAGTACCTGCCATCACTACAGTTCTGGGAGCTGGTGAGGTGCTGACATCCTTGAGAGAAAATCAGATCAGGTTGCCCTTAGAGGAGTGATTAATGAGTTAGGACAGGACAGAATTACATACTGAATTTCTGCAGAACCTGTTTTAAGTACTCCTTACTATTTTGTTATTGTTCTGTCTTTACTGGCCTTTTAGTTACTGTACCTTATTGGTTGTTTCTGATTGGCATACTGGTGGTAAGTACAATCTTAGATAGATAGATAAAAAAACTTTATTTTTCCACAGGATATAACTTTTAGGACTAAAAGCCCTGTTTTACAAAGTTGTCCTGATACTCAAAATGGTTTCAGACAAGGTATATATCAGTATACATAGAAATATAGACTTTGACGGCAGATAAGGACCGCTTGGCCCATCTAGTCTGCCCATTTCCCTACCTACAGGATAGGCCGCAGATCCTAGTTAACCAACAGCCTATTTCTTCCTACCCCCCACAAGAAGTGCCTTATGTCTGTCCCATGCATTCTTGAATTCTCCCACAGTTTTAGACCCCACAACCTCCTCAGGAAGGCTGTTCCATGCATCCACTACCCTCTCTGTGAAATAATACTTCCTCACATTGCCCCTGAACTGCCCCCCATCTTTAAATTGTGTCCCCTTGTTCTTGCACGTCTCTTTTTCTGAAAGATGCTACCCTCTTGCACTTTGTTGATTCCACTGAGGTACTTAAAAGTTTCTATCATGTCCCCTCTCCTTCTTTCCTCAAGGGTATACATATTAAGCTCCTTTAGTCTCTCCTCATACGAGTTCTCTTGCAGACCCTGCACCATTTTAGTTGCCCTCCTCTGGACTGCCTCTATCCTGTCTATGTCCTTGCGGAGATGGGGTCTCCAGAACTGGACGCAGTACTCCAGATGGGGTCTCACCAACTGTCTGTACAGAGGGATAACAACAGGGCTTTTCGTCCTAAAAGTTATATCTTGTGGAAAAATAATACATCACATATACATTTCATACAGTGTATACAAGCAAAAAACAAGCATTTTAGGACTATAATGTTGTAATTCATGTCCCTTTCAGAGACAGAGTTCTATAGTAGAGCACGGATACATTGTGCCAACAATGAAAGCATAAACTACTGTACATCAGGCAGTTCTAAAATGGTCCTTACCACCAGTGTATTAGAAACCATCAGATACACTCACTGGATTTACCAAAAGGTCATTGAAGATTGAACTGAAACAGTACTGGAACTAGTAATGGAATGAAAGGAAAAACTTCTACGGGAAACATAAACCACTCACATAACTTACAGAAAATTTTAAAACGTCAAATCTAACAGGAAAACATCAAACCAGTGTCTGCTTGTGTAGGGCAAACTGGAACTTTTAAAGTGCATACATTTGCTTTAGTGTATAATTTCTTAAATTGACTCCATTCAGATATTTTGACTAGAGAACATCTTTTTTTTAATTCACTTGTCTTTCCCAAGCTTTGCAGTACATTTTCCTACTTTTCCGTGCAATCTGTATACTAAGTTTTCATCAAGATTTTCTGACCCATAGATTACTTGTTAGGCCACTATAGCGCACTATGAAAACAGATTATGTTGTCACAAACACAACAGTTGTGAAGTCAGTAGGGGCAGTCAGAACAGATGGGGAATAAGTACTTGTCTGAGTCTCAGTACAGTAATTAAAATACTGATAATGGGACAGACCTAGAAATATTATAGTTAATTCAGTTTCCATAAACATAATAGTTTTAAAACATTGTTTTGGGAGTTACCTGTTTGTTTTTTTAAATCAAATTGTACCCTTTGCTAGCCTTTAAAATATTTTCACATACTGTATACTACCACTTAGCTCTCTGAGTATTAAGAAAGCTATAATTATCAAACATTATCTTCATAAATTCTGTGTTTGTGACATCATTTTCTGTTGCTTTATAAAATAGTGTGCTATCATAAATAATTACAGAGGATCTGAGATCAGAAAATCCTCAGTTAAGCTTCTTTTGCTGGCTTTTGATTAAGTTGTCAAACAATTAGATCAAACCCTGAGAATGAAAACTAGTTTCTAGTATATTGTAGCAGCTGAATAAATACGTATGTAAGAATACATACTGAAACAGATTCCTGTTCTTTAAGATATGTTTAACATCAACTCAAGATTAATGTATTTGAACATCAGCCTAAAGTAATTAATAGTTATATAATTACTAGCAACTGTAACTTCACCGTACTGAAATCAAGTGAGTAAAAACACTGTAATGGGGAGCTCCATGCACAGATGGAAGCAGCGCCACCACTCCTACAGAGGCCCATTGGCCCCAGAGACTGGGAGGGTGGTAGGAAGGGGCAGAGTGTAAATAAACAAACTATACCACACTGATGACAATGAGGTAGTAAAAGTACAAGGTTTGTGGTTAGTGGTCCCTGGTAATTCAATAAAACCACCTGACACCAGATGTTGTTTTAAATTAGTTGCAATTTATTAATACCCAAATAAGTCCTAACAATTTTACCTCTAACGTGATTAATTCTAAACAGCTGATGGCTTTTTACCACCAGGGCTACAGGTGTACAGAGGAAATTAAGCAACACTGCTCCCTTTCTCTTGGTGTCTCAAGGCATCCATGGCAGCCATGCTGGCTATTCCTCTTGGACACACAGGACCTACAGTTTAAGTCTTATTTATACACTGATCGTTTACAAAAAAAAATGCAGAGAAGCGGATTTCCAAGGTTATTAAAACCTCTTAGCCAAAAAAGGCAAAACAATATGTCATGAGATAGGGGCCCATGATATACTTATCACAGGATAGTCTGTCAGCAGTTGGTACATAAAAAATTTCAGTTGACATTTGATTTAGACAAAAACAACATAAAATAGGGAAATAGCCCTGACAACTCTGCACGTACCCTCTCATTCTGCTTGCACAGCTGTCTCGCCTGGCTCAATTTTGAAAATTTAGTCATGACCTTTATTTTGCACCAAAAGAATAATGTGCTTTGTACAAAATATTCTTGTCAAGCACAGCAAATTTGCCTTATTAGAACATCTGCTTGGATGTAACACATGTTCCTTCAACCCATTCAAATACCATTTTACCTGGCTTTAACATTTTAGTTAAAACCTGTTTTACACTTAACACTTTTGTAGCATTCATGTCATAATGCAACAAGAGGAAGAGAGACAGGGACAGTCGACTGTGGTCTTCAAGCTTAAAATATCTCGAAAGCAATTGCTTAACACCTCTGGAGGAGGCGAAGTACCTGATTCTGTAGGGGTCTTGAACCCAGTCGAAATGACTAGGCAAGATGACCTGGTGGCACCTGAGGGCAAGAACAGCAGGAAGATAACAAGGAATATTTTAGTTGTAGGTGTCTCTGTGGTTAGAGGGGTTAAGAAGGTGGTGGGGGAGGGAAAATGGGAAGGGGAATGGTCAGATGCCTTCCTAGTGCATTACCCATCCAGGATATAGATAAGATAGGGAGAATGGTAAGGGGGGAGGGGGAGAAAGGGTGCTGCCTGGTACATTTGGGTACCAAGATGACGATGGTGCTGCTTCCAGTTGTGCATGGAGCTCCCATGTTAATGTTTTTACTCACTTGATTTCAGTACAGTGAAGTTACCAATTGCTAGTAATTATATAACTATTAATCACTTTAGGCTGATGTTGCAAAAATCTGCCATAGAGCTCGTTCCTCAGGGCCAGAAAGGAAGGGGGTGTTACTCCACTTCTTCCTGGTTCCAAAAAAGATGCTCGACCTGTACATCGAGTACAAGAAGTTTTGCATGCTGGCCCTACCAGGACTCTTGCCACTGCTCCATCAGGGACACTGGCTCTGCACTCTGGATATGCAGGATGCTTACCTGCATATTCCTATCTTTCCTGCCCACCGCCGCTTCCTTAGGTTTACTTTCCAGGGGGAGCATTTCCAATTCAAGGCACTCCCCTTTGGCCTTTCATTGGCACCCAGGGTGTTCACCAAATGCCTAGTGTTAGTTGCAGTGACTTTATGTCGTATGTGTTCCCGTACTTCGATGACTGGCTTCTTTAGGCCCTGTCGAGGGACCACCTAAAGGATTCTCTAGCAGATACCCTAGACTTATTCGATAGGGTGGGGATCATGGCGAATTACTCCCAAGTCTCACCTTACTCCTTCCCAATGCCTCCAATTTATTGGGGCGGTACTGGATACAATCTAGGGTCAAGCCTTCCTCCCCTTAGGCAGGGCGGAAGCGCTGCAGAGGCAAGCTCGGCATGTGGCCTCCAGCTATTGGACAATGGCCAGAATGGTCCTCCTCCTCCTCCTCCTGGGTCTCATGACGTTGGCTATTCCCACAGTACCTCTGGCTCGGCTCCACGTGCAAGTCATGCAGTGGACACTTGAGCACAGTGGGATCAGAGGTCGGGCAACCTGGATTACAGGGTTCTGGTGTCGAACCCTATGCAAAAGGATCTCCTTTAGTGGCAGGATCTGACAAATATGTGCCGGGGGCCCTTTTAACCTCCCTCCAGTTTAGACCCTGACAACGGATGCATTAGGTCAGGGCTGAGGAACACATGTGGAGATCATAGAACCCAGGATCCTGGTGTCAGCGGGAGCTCTCATTGCACATCAACGCGTGCTCAAGATGCGTGCTGTATTGTATTCCCTCCAAGCCTTCCAGCCTCATTTTCTCCCAGGACCTACCCTAGTCCAGTCGGACTACATGTGTGTGGTCTAGTACCTGAACAAGCGGGAGGCACTTGGTCCTTACCCCCTATGCAGGGAAGCAGTGCGAGTGTGGTACTGGGCAATTCAACCACGAGATCCAGCTCACGACAATGCATGTCCCAGGCATCCAGAACATCCTAGCTGAGAGACTTCGGCCACACTCAAGCAAGGGCTCATGAGTGGGAACTGCATCAGTCGGGTGGTAGATTCATCTTTCTCATTTGGGATTGATCAGATCTCGATCTGTTCGCCCCATACAATGCAAAACTACCCAGTTTTGCTCACTTGTTCCTGGGCCTGGGGTTTCCTGGCGAGATCGCTGTCTCTTTGCTGGACAGAGGCGTTCTTGTATGCTTTTCCTCACTTCTCGCTACTGCAGAGGGTACTTCTCAAACTGCAAGCAGAGGGGGCACACATGATTCTGATTGCTCCATATTGGCCGTGCCAAATAATAGTTCCCTCTGCTCCAGCAGTTAGCGGGGGAACCTCCAGTTCCTCTTCCCTCTGCCAGGACCTCCTGACCCAGGATCAGGGCATGCTGGCCCATCCGACGTCAAGTCCCTTCACCTTCATGCTTGGCACCTTCAGATGTAGCTGTTTCACACCTTGTGGTCTCTCCCAGAGTTGCTGAAGTCTTTGTGGAGGCCAGAAAGCCATCTACAAGGACCACATACGCTATGAAGTGGAAGGATTTTCTATCTGGGCAGCCTCAAGGGTTGGGATCCTTTCTTGTGCCCTGCTCCTCAGGTCATGGAGTTCCTGCTGCATCTCCCACCTGGGACTCAGTTATTCTTCTCTGCAGGTCCATTTATCGCCATATCAGCCTACCACATCCCAGTGGAAGGCAAAACTTTAGGCTCAGTTGGAGGTCTCCATACCTTTCTGAAAGGAATCCTCCATATGAAACCCCTGGTCAGGAACCCTGTTCCCCGGTGGGATCTGAACTTTATCCTTGAAAAGCTCAGTTTGCCTCCTTTTGAACCATCCGCGAGTTGTGACCTCGCTTCTTGTCTTGAAAAGCATTATTTTAGTTGCTATTACTTCTGCCGAAGGATTTCCAAGCTTCAGGCTCTTATGTGTAAGGAGTCTTATTTGTTTTTGACAGGGACCAGTTGGCTCTGCGTACAAATCCTGAGTTTTTACCAAAGGTTGTTTCTGAGTTCACCTTGAAACAGACTTTACACTTCTGGTGTATTATTCAGAACACTCTAATCAAGGGGAGGCAACTGCATACTCTTGATGTGCAACAGAATTTTCCATTACCGAATCAAGTCGGTCCTAAAAACGGATCAGTTTTCTTCGTGTCCAAAAGGGAGGGCACAGTAGTTTCAAAACAGAGTTCATTTAAGTGGTTAGCAAACTGCATTCTGTTTTGCTATCAAATACCACAAACCCCTTCCAGGGGAAGTTAAAGGGCATTCAAACAGAGGCATGGCTGCATCTACTGCTTATTTCAGAAATGTTTCTGCCGGAGATATTTGCGTGGCAGCTACTTTGAGCTCTGTCCACATCTTCACTAAGCACTACAGTCTGGACATTGCCTCTAGACGCAGGGCAAGCATTGGACTGGCCATCCTTCAAGGCCTTCTGTCTTAATTTCTTGCCTACTTCCGACTTTTATCCTGCCTCCTGTGTTTAGTCTCTGCCTGACTTACACTGCTTGGGACTCGTACCTTATGGTCAAGGCCACTGGAATTCTGCAGTTCTGCGGTTGTGGAATTTGCTGCAGAATTTGCATCATGCTGCAGAATATATATAGTGCCACAGAATTCATTGTTTTGGGTGAATTTTCATATAAATATATTGTTTTTCCATAGTGTCAGGCTTTCTTTCCCACCTCGTTTATCCTGAAGCCCGTCCTCTGTGCTCAGCATATGATGTCATTGATGACATCACATCATAGTTAGCCAATGACAGGACTGCATTCTGCCAGAGAAATGAATAAATCATGCCGCAGAAATCAGAAAATGCTGCCGCAGAAGTGAAGGAGCCCTGCTGCAGAAATCAGAAAATTCTGCCGCAGAACACCAGGGGCCCTGCTTATGGTGTTGCCTACTGCAAAGCACTCTCAAAGTAAGATAGTACAGTTACGTAAGAACTTACCATAGGTAAATCTTCAAGAGAGGCTCTTGCAGTGAGCGAGTTATCCCTCTTTCCCTGCTGTTTCTTCTTATTTCTCAGCCTTACTCGTGGCTCCAGGAGCCCACTTTTTCTCCTGTTGTACTTGTCACAGGTCTCTGGCACGAGAACTGAGGCGGGCGTGGGGGACCGCCCACAGTATACCTTCGGTCACCTGACGGGTGGGGGTGGGGGGTCCCCTGCCAGACACTGCTAAGTTTTCCATGTGGTCCTAGAACCTGGCGACTCAGTCCTTATGGTGTTGTCTACTGCAAGAGCTTCTCTTGAAGAGCTACTCTTATGGTAAGTTCTTACATAACTATTATAAGCCCTCCCATGTTTGATACCAAATCTCTGTCATACCTCATAACAGAGGCTTGTAGGACATTAGAAAGGAGGTGCAAGTTTTGGAGTCACTGGATGTGAATCTGGTTCTGTCTGCATTCTCCTCCCCACTGAAGTATTTCCAGACTTTGTGCACTGTTACCAGATTATTGAACAGGAATAGGCAGGCACGGATAATTGAAAACATCTACCCAAGCCACGGATGAGATGCTATCCATTTAGAAGAAAAGTCCCAGATATGGGAAACCCCTGCTCTGGCTGATAAAGCTGTGCATAGTTCTGTTAAGCACACAACTATACCCATTGAAGGATCTCTAGCATTAACCAGTGTGCATGATAAGGGAGTGGATGCCGCCTGCAGAAGAGCCTTTGCCTCAAATGGAGTAAATCTTTGCACCTCCAGTGCATCCTTTATTGTTTCCAGAGCCGTAAACTTATGGATTATGGCTCTGGGTCAGTTATTCCCCAGACTCTGAGGGTGAACATTTTGCATCTGTATCCATGGCTTCTACATTTCTAGGGATGCCACAATGGGCAATTTATGAATGTCAGAACACTCCGCTTATCACATTTTGTAAGCCATGCGGGGTGTATGGCTCAGGCACTGGGTCACAAACCAGCATTGAAAAGCCAAACTGTTTATCCTGTCCTTTGAGGAAGGACTGTTATTCTCATTTGGCTTGAATGACATCTTAAAAGTTGTCCAAGATAAGGGACAACTTCTGTTGTCAAAGCAGCAACAGAAAGCAAGCTTGATTCCAAGAGGCCGAGGAGGGGCCGCTAGCAGCATCTGGAGGTGGTTTTCATTCCTTTCAGAATTTTGGAATCCAAATGAATAGGGAAGCCTAGTCCAGATTTAAGGGCAATAGTAAGAGAGGATCCTTTGTCTAGTGGCGTAACGGGTGTGCTGGACGAAGAGGAGGTAACTCACAATGAGGGTACATAGGTCAACCTCTGCCTCCCTTCCCTTGGTGGAGGACTGCAGAACTTTTATCCAAGATGGGCCCAGATTACGTCAGATGCATGGGTACTAGAGATATTGGCACTAGGTTATGCAATAGAATTTGTGACACTACCCACAAAGGGGCATTTACTACAGTCCTTTGTGCCAAAAGACCAGGTGAAGAGGAAGGCGGTGTCTCAATCCTTGGATCACCTCAGTCAGATTATGGCAGTTGTTCCGGTGCCCCCAGTGAGGTAGGTCGGGGATTCTACTCAATTGATTTTGTGGTTCCGAAGAACTCGGGGATGGGGTAAGGGGGTGGGCTAAGACCATTTCTAGATCTGAAGGACCTAAACAAGTTTGCCCACCACATGACCTTCAAAATGGCATCCCTGCGGCCAGGTCACAAGGGTTGTCCATCCAGGGGATTATCTAGCGTCCATAGACCTGAGAGATTCATATCTACACATCCCCTTTTGCCAGTTTCACCAGAAGTTTCTGAGATTCATGATTCAGGGACAGCACTTCCAGTACTGGATGCTCCCCCTTGGTTTAGCAACAGCACTGAGGGTATTCTCGAAAGTCCTCCTAGTGTTTGTGGCACAACTGAGACAAGAGGGCCATCAAGTATATCCCTGCCTGAATGACTTAGTCATTCTAACATCGTCTGGCACCCTGGAGGTGCTGGAGTCACACAGTTGGGTTTTCAGTCAGGAGAAGAGCTCCCTCAACCCATCACAAAGTCTGGAACACTTGGGCATGATGTTCAGGGCAAAACAGGGTATTGGTTCCTCTATTCAGCCAGAACGGGACCCTGAGACAAGAAGTTCCGTAGTTGAGAAGCCAGTCATCGTCTTCTACTCAGTTGCCCCAGACTTTGAGACTGATTACCGCAGAGATAAAACTAGTGCTGTGGGCCCATTTGCACATGTGGCCCCTTCAGAGCGGGGTGCTAGCAACCTGGAATCTGGTCTTGGAGGACTTTCAAGCCCTGATCCCACTTACACAGTCACTTCAGGCATCATTGACCTAGTGGGAGAGTTCCAAGAACCTCAGCAAGGGGTCCCTATTAGAAGCCCCATCAGAGCTAATTCTGACAGCGTCCTGGACTGGGTTCTCATCCATGGCATTTGGACTCTGTAGATAACCATATTGGAGATGAGGGCAGTACAGCTTGCTCTCCTTCATTTTCACAATCGGATATGGTCAAAAGCTGTAAAAGTAAGGTCAGATGGCGTACGTAAACAATTAAAGAGGCACAAGAAGCATGGAGATGCTAGTAGAAACAACTGAAATGGTGCTGTGGGCAGAGAAGAACCATCTGTCTCTCTTGGCAGTTCATCTGGTAGGAGAACTGAACTTCCAGGCCGATTGGCTGAGTCAAGAGACTGTTCATCTAGGGGAATAGATGCTGACTCTGGAGGTGTTGGACCTTCTGTGCAGAAGATTTGGTCATCCTCAGATCGACCTATTCACTGCAAGTCAAAAATGCTCAGGTACCAAGGTTCTGCAGTTGGTACCACTGTCCCAGGTGGAAGTGGTGGATGCTGTGTCCCAAACATGGGATTTCTTCAGAGCCTCCTCTGCGTCTTCCCAAGGGCAAAATAAGGCACTCAAAGGAAATTTTCTTCCGTTAGCACCAGAGTGACCAAGAAGACTGTGGTTCTCAGACCTAGTGAATCTAGCTCAGCACGTGCGTTTCAGTTCCCACTCTGGGGACCTTCTCCCAAGGACCCATCCTGCATCCAAACTCATAAGTTCACCCATGCCACTGTGGCAAACATGTTGCCGACACTGATTACGGCGCAGGCAACATGCCATCTGGCATTACGTCTCCTGGGAGTTACAGTGCCAAAGCACCGTTCTGGAAAACAGTTGTTTTTTTTGAGGGCATTGCTATTAGTATCACCAAATGTGTCGTGCTTTGCTCCGCACCCTACAAAACTAAATATAACCTCCTCTGGGCGGACATGCCCTGGAGAGAGGCAGAGGTAATATGACGCAAAAGGCAGCATGAGTGAGGCGATCTAAAATCAAGATTGCCCCTGTCACTGTTGCCCTTGTTGAGATGCGAAATGTAGTCAGCAACTTGATGGGATACGACCCAGAGACAGTGCAGCTGGCGGCCTGGCTCCTAAGAGGAAGAGATTTTTAAATGGGCTTTCCAGAAAGTAGGATACCCTCATGGCGCCAGGAAGGTCTCTTCATCTTCAGCTTATGACTGAGTATGGAACACCTTCTTGACTTGGGCCAAAGAGAGAGGTATCAGGCCCTCTAAAGCTATAGTTCTGCAGATTTTGGAGATCATCCCTGTGTCAGTCTTCACCATTCATCACTGGTGGGTATAAGCCGGAGACACAGTACCCCGTGGGGGGATATTTTTTCTTCTAAAGAGGGAGGAGCCAGCACCGCCCTTGAGGCTGACGTACTACTTGGCGCTTGAGGGATGGCCAGTAACTGACGCCGACTCCTCCACCTCAGTTCTGCATCTCATGCCATAGAGTGTGCAGCTGCTTCGCATGTGAGCAGGAAAAAGTACTACACCATTGTGGCCTACTCTGGCCTACTCGTATCTTCGACGCTGTCAGTTCTGCCATTGCCGCATCCGTATTGTGCGCCATTTCTGTGATCTTCAGTCCGATAAGACCTTTTCTTTCTTTATTCAGCACCGAGTCTGTTGCTTTAGTTTTATTTTAATTTAATTTGTTTGTGAGTCATGCCAGGCTTGGGGAAAAAAAAAATCTTAAGCAGGCCCCAATGTGTCAGTGTCCCTGTGGCGGCAAATTTCTATTTTGGACAGACATGACAGATGCCTCACCTGCCTGTGTCCAAAGTATGACATGGACTGTTGCGATGCCTGCTTCTCCATGGACTGCAAAGCTCTGGAATGTCGCATGTTTAAGGTCAGCTGCACTCTGCCAACTTTCGTGAGCATGGCGCCAGGACATAGGCGAGTGTCTCGACCCTTCCTCTGGGTCCCTCCCAGTTCTATACAGACCGCAGAGGAGGGGCCTCCACCTCTTAGAGCCTCACCAGGGCAGAGACTCCTACTACGGTGCTGGAGGCATGGTCAGGCCCCTCCAGGGGTCAGGCTGGGGGCACCATCTTGGCAGTCACCTCCTCGGAGGTGCAGGCTCCCCCGGTGTTCAATCAATCAATCAAATCTTTATTTATCCAGGCGATCACCATTGAGCAAGCTCATTTACAAGGTGGACCTGCTGTTGACAGGGAAAATTGTACAGTTACATATAAATATACATAATACAAAAGGAACAACATGTTTACAATACTGATAGGAGCAGAGTATTTACATTCCAAGTCACACGTACAAGAAAGATATACATAACACAACCTGAACGTAATATATATATATATATATACACACATATATTCAGTTCCCACAGGAGCAGGATGTCTGTGGATGTCATATACAAACCATATAAGAAAAAAAGAAAGATTATTTATATTCCTGTCCAGCAGAAACATGTTACAGGTCTGGATGGAAATTCCTAAGCTATGGAGGTGCGAATAACGGTGTGTAAGCCTTAGGTAAATGCAGCAGAAGGGGGTTGGTGAATAAGAGGGATGCAGAGGTATTGTGGCTTACGCTTGCTGGTTCCGGCCCGGTGGTAGCCTCAGCGCCATTTGTTGGAACTGCCCTGGATCCTGGAGCCGTTTGCAGCTCCGGTGATCAGTGAGGCGCTGCGGGCAGTACTGGGCTTACCTGCAGTGCCGAGGGTAGGAGGGTCCTGGTGATGGCCCCTCTGGAGGCCTTCCGGATCTGCGTTTCTTCAGAGAAGGATGATCAGGAGGCAGATCCTGACTGGCAACCAGACTCTTCGGAGTACCAGGGCTCTCCTCTGCCCAGTATCACAGCACCCTCCCAATCCCCCTCTTCCCTTTGGCCGGTTGCAATTGGCACAGGCCCTGGTGCTGTTTGCGGGAACCCCTTGTGTTGATGGCAACTTCCAGCCTAGAGGAATTGAGTCTCCAGGCTCCGGAGCCCAGGCCAGCACTGTTTCCGGCACTGCTCGGTCCCCCAGGGCCAGGAAGAGGGTTCCCATGCCTGCCTCCTGTCCCATGGGGGCAGTGGGAGGGGAGGGACCCTTGCAATTGGGAGTGAGGAAGAGGTCCCTCTTGGAGTCAGTGGGGGGGGGGAGTGCTGAGTCTGCCTTCTCTCCCTCCTCTTCTCCGGGTGAGACCTTGTTGTATGGGGCTAGGGGCTGCCCTTCTGCAGTTGTGCAGTCCTGGTCACCTCACAAGGGGGGGGATCCATTTTGGGGCTCAGTCCTGACCGCTTCAGGCTGGTTGAACAGACAGTTACTGAAGAGACCAGCAGGTCCCTCTAGGGTGTTGGATTACCTGCATGGTCTCCTAGCCCTGGCAGCGGGCATTCTCACTTGTTGAGATGTCCTTCTTCTCCTACCTCTGCCTTCTCCTCTCCACTTCTTGGGTCCTTCAGGGCCCTTGACCGGGGAACAGTTAAGGGCTTCGGCTACTGCTTTTCCCTGTTATGTCAGAGCCATGGACAAACAGGTCTTTCACCTGTCGCCCCAGCAGCAGCTCCAGCTCTCATCAAGGCTGACTCCAGCAGGCCGCTGACTACTTCCTGTGTGGAGAAAGGGGAAGACATCTGTGTTAGAATTGTGCAAGGTGGCAACGTGATCCTCCATCCACACATTCACTGAGCACTACAGAATGGATGTTCAAAGTTCCACCAGTGTGGCCTTTGGTCGCAGACTTCTGCAGGCGGTGGTTAGCAGATAATTATTTTTGCCTGTATGGGTTCTATATGAGACAGTATTCTCCCCCACCCAATTGGGAAATGGGCACTGCTTCTTAGAACCCATATGAATTATCTCTCCATTGATAACGTGGAGCATACAGAAAGGAGAAATTCCTTCATACTTACTGTAATTTCCTTTCTGTTAGCTCCAGCATTGTCAGTGGGGTCTCTCCCAGAGCCCATGGCCCACTGGAGTATATTGTCCAATAAGTATCTAAGGATATTATTTCAGAAATTATGGTTTGTAAATATTAACATCCCATCCAGATGTATCTGCTAATGTGAAAACTAGTTAGTTTATTTGAGTACAGGCACGCGAGGTTAACAGGTTGATATTTCTGAACGTGAGATGGTGCCTCCTGTTTACTGTTTTCTGTAGTCTTGCTTACTGTTATTACTGTTACTACTGTTTTACATATTTAAGTTACCAGCTTTGCTAGCAGTGTACCAGCTCTTTCAAGAGACCATTGGGCAGAAACCAATACAGTAAGTGGGTTGAATACAGGCAGCGGCCTTGCATCATCACATTCTCTAGAGCGAAGTACAGTAGGGCATCATTTATTGTTTCTTAAGATGAAAGGGTTTTTGTACATATACTTTGTTGATACTACTGAAATGAGAGAATAATGTACTTTGGGTACTTTGGGCAGTTTATAGATTTTTGCTTACATATGACTGTATAGGTACTGCGAGGACAGAGGTGACTGGAGAGTCTTTGCTATTTGGAATGTTCATGTACCCAGGGTTCTATGCTGATTTACAGGATTTGGGCTATGCTGCTACCCTTAGTAGGGGTGCACATTACCTACTGTATATGTATTAAAGCAGCAGTTCAGTGTAAAACAAAATCTGCGCTTTATCAACAGATAGTTCCCTGTGCTCTGCTGAGCTTGTACCTGGTACTCTTTCCCGCTGGCATTGTATTATCACCTCATAATTTGCTCAGTTATCCTTTGTTTTTGTTTACATTTCTTTCACCCACCGCATTGAAAGTAGCAGTACTAGATAGCAGCCGCCATATTTATTGTAGTGCTACAAAACTGGAAACCTAATCACTTCCTGATTAGATAGTGCTGCTGCTTTAACTATCCATTGACATCACTGGAGCTAACAGAAGAAATTACAATAAATATGAAGGAAATTATCCTTTACCCCTCCTCCACAGTCAAATGTAAACCTTTGATTGTTCAGTCCATGCTGCCGCTTCTTCTTCACAGCCTCAACCAGTGAGAGGATGCCTTTCTTGTTACTACCAGGAACTGGAAAAGATCACATCAGATTGATGGATCTTGGCGGTAATTAAGAGAGGCTGCGCCTTTCATTTCAGAATTTCCCAAATTTAACGAGCTAGCTAAGTCAAAATAGCAGACAGAAAACATTAATTTATAAAAGTAGATTATTTTTTAATTTTGAAGAATTGTTGACCTCTGGAAGACAAAGTGCTGTCAGGAAAACTGTCACTTGTGGGAAACCCAGGATGTCTTTCCAAATTAATATAACTATATTATCTATTTCAGGAAAATTTCAGGAAGACAAACAAATGTCACCTTTTAGTTTCTTCAAAGTGTCGCATGCTGTAGATGGAGATATGACATCATCGGACAGTGGCAAGTTTGATTGGCCAAGGTAGGATTTAAATAATTTAAAACTCAACTTTTGTTTCATTGCAGATTTTATTCTGAATATCTGCACATCACCACTTTGAAGCGTGATGAAAAATGTAAAGATTTGCTTGGCAGAGTAAACACAGTCAGCTCTGTTCAGTGGCAGACTTGGGAACCAGATGATCCAAATTTAAATGCCATAATAGTCAGTTGCTATGTGACCCAGAGCAATTCATAGCAAAAAAAAATTGAACAGAAACAGGACCCTCTAAAAATGAGGTATTGCTTCTTAATTAGGCTGTCCTGAGTAAATAAATGGTTTACAGCAAACAACTAACTCCTAAGCCTGAAGCAGTTGCACTGGCTAGTAATGCAGTGCATTAGCATATTGAGAGACCCAGGATCAAATCTCCAGTCTGACTCTTAACCCCCACCCCACGCCGGGGTTGGCAGTGTCTAGGGCACTCTGCCAAGGCATTGCATACTAACCATGAAGGGCAGAACCCAGTGTACGCTACAACAGTGCATCTTTTGGCATATCTGACACCCACTCGCCTGCATATAGGGAAGCTCTGTGGACAGCCTGAACTCAGTCAGTGTCTCTTAGGTCACTGCCACCCCACCCACCTCAATGCTGTGACCAGCCAGCTGTTCCCCTTCTGCTTCCTACTGCCACAGGTGTTGGCAGTGTTCAGCCAGTTGGACAAGGCAACACTGGGGCAGAGCCACAGAGAAAACGGTTGAAGGGTGGAAGATCTGGACTGGGGATCGTCAAGGCAGTAAGTATGCAAGAGGGGGCGTCATGAGAAATCAGTAATCTGACAAGGGGAGAGAGAGAGAGAGGGGTAAGCAGGACTGGAGAGAATAAATTCAAACCCTAGGAATCCCTCACTTAACTTAACAAAAGCAGTCACTCCTCTGGAATGAGCAGCCCTGGAGCCAAAGCTAGAAATAATTTTCTGTAGGTGGCTGTCCAAGGGAAAGGTGTAATAATGTTCATTTTGCCTGGCCCACAGAATTTGTACCTGAACAACTGATTTTGTTTTACTAATCTGACACTTCTGTTTCTGAATCAGAGCTAATAAGACTACCCCTGGCTGGTATAGTGCTCTGGAAGGGATTCAATAACAGGTGTATTGCTGATATTTCACTGCCCTGATGAGGCTTTTAATTTTCCTGCTGCTCAGTAGTAGCCCTAACAAGGGGCTTGTGCCCTGACAACCTGATCAGCTTCCTCTGCTTATTTGTATAGCCCTAACACTAAACATGTCTCCTAATTAGTAACCCTAAAAGGGGTTTTAGCCAGTCTCCTCTCTGATACTCTGGAGCACTTCTGCTTGGACAAGGAGTTTTACTGGGCTGCCTCAGCCCCAAGTTCCTCTTCTGTCTCTAAATGCAGAGTTTCCCGTTCTTTCTGCCTCAACAGCCTTCCTTTTTTTTTTTCATTCTGTATTTGGATTTAATAAAGTTTGCAAAGATCAGACAAAATGAGCTTAAAATTGTTCAGACACGTAAAAGAGAAAATTAAATTATAAAGACAATAAATTATACTACCCTCCGAGACTTCACCTATTCCCTGAAGGTCAAGCTTAAATCTGAGTGGATACGCCAGAGTATACCCTACCAAAAGGGTGAGGTAAAACCTATAAAAAACATAGGTAAATGATGCCTTTTACAATACAATTAAAAAACAAAGATACGAATGTAAATAGTAATGTGCTGAACTGATGCAATGAAACTAAAAGAAAGGATGGAGAATAAAACATCAGTTAATACCACAATAAGTAGGTGAAATTGAGTAATAGGCAAGATTCCACCTTAGTATACCTGGATATAGTCATAAACATTGAGTATAAATAAGAGGGACTTGCTCTTTGAATTTATTACAGTAAAAGGTTGTAAAGTTTCCCCACCAGCCCATTATACTTATAAGGATTATTAGATGATTATTGTGACTTGCAGTAAATTTGCCAAGTTGTAAATTATCTAGGATGTTTAAAATTCATTCTTTAAAAGTAACAGCCTTCCTTATAACGGGCTTTCAAATACAGCTGTCTAACCCTTTCAGCTGGTTTTAATTAGCTTTTCCACTCTGGTAGTAGACAGCCCTGAAAACGATTTTAGATTTGCACTCCAGAACTGTGCTTCCTGTGTGCAAGAGCTTGTCTTGCACTGCTATTTCAAGCATAGTACGAATGGAAGAATGACAGCTGGACATGCATGATACAAGGAATACATGGCCAGTCTAGTCCTACTGCAGCTCTGTTATCTTCCTGGGCATAAAGTCTCCAGCACTCATTCACACTAATGGGAACTGCGCCGGAGGCACTAGGACCCAGCGGGAGCAAACTTTTTTGCTGGAGGGTTGGCGCCTGAGATGGATCCGCGAGGAGCAGCACCGCGAGCCCCAGCTCATGCGGTAATGACTATCTCGGCGTCAACCCTCCAACTGCCTCAGTTCCTTTTTTCCCTGCCGTCGAGTGCACTTCAGTGCCGACGTCGCTCGCCCGCCGGGCGTCAAACTACAAACTAGCAGCATAGTTTTCATTTTTTTTTTTATTTTGTAGCATATCTCGAATAAAGTATCGCTTAGTTTATTTATTCTTATTTAACGAAGAAGTCTCAGCCTATATTGACAGAGTCGACCATGAGCGGGTCAGGTGACAGTAGGGAGACTTCGATGAAATCTGTTCAGTCAGCTGAGCTGGGTCTGATCCACCGCCTTCTCTGGAGGGGTGGTCTGACAACGGACAGTCCGATGCCTGAGGGGGTGGACGGTCCCCTCGAAAGTATAAAAGTAAATGGTCGCATTCTCGGCACCGTTCGGCCTTGAGCTCTTCTTCGGCCCACAGGTCAAAAAAGAGAAGGCATCACTCAAGGTCGCCCTCTGATATGTCTGTGCGTAGATGGTCGGTTATTGGGGCTAGTCGCCAGTCTCCTCCTTCAGAGTCGCCGGTTTCTATTTCTGGTAGCTGTCATCTTCGACATCGGAGCCCTACCCTGCCCTCTGGTAGGTCTTCAGATGAGCAGTTTCATCAGTGGGCTGCTCTTATGGAGCAGTGGGCTCGGAGGTTGGTCCAGCTGCCTGGCCCGGTCACTCAGGGGCCTTCGTGCCTTTTGGGAGATCAGATAGGGCGGTTGGGCCTCCCTAGTCGGGCGGCGCCATCGACTCCGCGCTTAGGTGTTTTCCCCCCTCACACGGCTGCGGCTCAGGGGGCCACACTGATGCCTCTATCTCCTGGTATTCATCCTTCTTTCTCCTCAAATCCTGTTTTTCGGAGTCTTGGGATGTTTTCGACGCCCTTGGTGTCGATGGCACACTTGGCGCCGTCCTCGGTGCCTAAGCGGCGTCTCAGCGGTGCCTTGCATTTTTTCAGCGCTGTGCTCTTCTTTGGCGCCGAGACCTGTTAAGGCATCATCCGGTCTTCAGGGCTCCTCCTCTTTGAATCCTTTTCCTTCCGATTTTCCTTCCGATTTTCACTCCTTTCCTGTTCATACAGTCCCTACTGGGCTGTTAGGAGATGATATTGAGCCTGACCCAGACCTTAGTTTGGGTGATGATGTGGAAGGAGCAGGATCTGTTCCTGCTGCAGAGCCTGTGGTCGAGGACCTGTCATTTAAGTCTCTGCTGAAAAACTTGAATTCCACTCTTTCTCTCCAAACTACAGATATTTATCCTGGGAAGCTGCTAAGACTCCAATACCTCCATATTCCGGAGATCCCTATGGATTTGACTCCTCCAGTTCAGCCCTCCTTTGAGATGCTTTCTCAAATGGTATGGAATAATCCTGCTCTTATTCCTTCTGTGGCTAAGTCTATAGATAGGAAATATGCTGTTCCCAAGGATCAACCCATTTTGGCATCCCAAGCCCTTGAGGATCCTATTGTAGTCTTGGCAGAGAATGATAAGGTCGTCCTTCCCCAAACTACTACTGCTCGACCAATCAACACAGAATCTCGTAAGAGAGACACTTTAGGTAAGAGAGTCTTTGCTGCTTCCACCCTAAGTATGCGTATTGCCAGCTACCAAGGTTATTTCTCTCAATATGAGTATATCCTTTGGCATTCGCTCAAACAAATGGTTGAAGCTCTACTGGAGTCAGACACTAATTCAGAGCTTCTCCAAACCATAGCCAGGGGTATCGAGTCCAACAACCAGTATGTTAAAGCAGCTATGGATGCCTTTGATACTGCCTCCCGAGAGGCGGCGGCGAGCATTTGTACCCACCGTCATTCCTGGCTACGTACTTCCGGTTTCACGAATGATGCCCAGCAACAGGTAATGGCGTTGCCTTTCGATGGTATGTATCTCTTCGGCCCTCAAGTAGAACAGGCCCTGAGGCCATTCAAAAGACTAGGTCAGCCATTAAATTGGCTCGACTCTCCGTCTCCCTCTCGAGGGGTGTTAACAACGCCAATTCATACCCATCAGTCCTTTCGAGTCACAAGCAGGGGAGGGTTTAATGAAAACCAAGCCCCCCAGCCTCAAAATAAGATGCATCAGAAGGCGCAAGCACCCAAAACGCCTAGTACCGCCTTCTGAGTTGTTGGCCCAAGTTCCACCTCAACTGCCCGAGGGGGACTCTTCCTCAGCAGTGGGAGGTCATCTGACTCACTTCTACAATCAATGGAAGTCCATAACCTCAGACAAATGGGTCCTCCGGATAATCTGCAAGGGGTATTCCCTCAATCTTTTGGATATCCCTCTGGATCGTCCCCCCAAACGACAGCCCAAACTGTCAGTTCTTCAGTCAGAACTTCTCGCCTTTGAGATACAAGGCCTTCTGAACAACAGGGCAGTGGAAGTAGTTCCACTGGATCAACGGAACACAGGGTTCTACTTCCATTAGTTTCTGGTTCCAAAGAAAACCAGGGACATGCACCCCATCTTGGACCTCAGAAAACTAAACAAATTCCTTCCCAAAGAGAAATTCAAAATAATATCGCTAGGAACCCTGTTACCTTTGCTTCATCAACAGGACTAGTTAGCCTCCCTAGACAAGCAGGATGCTTACCAGCACATTCCTATTTACCCAAAGCATCGCAAATACCTAAGGTTTGTGGCTTTGGGACAGCATTATTAGTTCAGAGTCCTGCCTTTTGGGCTATCCTCAGCACTGCGAGTTTTTACAAAGTGTTGTGCAATTCTCACAGCGCATCTCAGGAAAACCGGAATACAAGTGTTCCCATATCTGGACGATTGGCTTCTAGGAAGTCCTTCCAGGCAGGGAACTCTGGACGCTGTAGCCACAGCTTCACACTTCCTCACGTCCATGGGAGTCCTGCTAAACCTCAAAAAATCACAGCTGCAGCCCTCCCAGAGGCTCCTTTTCATAGGAACTCTCCGGGACACCACCTGTGCGAAAGCTTTTCTTCCAGGGGACAGGAGGAGCGATATCCTTCAGATGGCCAGATACATCGGAGAAAGCAGCTCGGTGACAGCTGTCTCGATGCAACGGATGCTAGGTCTCATGGCATCCTCGGTGTTCACTGTACCCCTAGCTCACCTCCCATGAGAACCTCTCAATGAATGCTCATTACTCAGTGGTCCCCGACCACTCACCCTCAGTCCTTTCTCATCAAGGTGACAGAACCTCGAAGAGATCACTCACCTGGTGGTCTCAAGAGGACAAGCTTCTGTAAGGATACCCCTTGCTCCTCTGGATCATCAGATTTCCATTACCATGGACGTGTCCCTGATGGGGTGGGGAGCCCACTGTCAGACTCTTCATGCTCAAGGTACGTGGACTCAGGACGAGTCCCAGCTTCACATAAATGTCCTAGAAGTAAGAGCTATCCTTTATGCAGTCCAGGCTTTGAAGGACATTCTCTGTCACAAGAACATTCTCCTTCAAACTGACAACAAAGCAGTGATTTATTACATCAGCAAGCAAGGCGGTGCTCACTCTTACCCCTTATGCAGGGAAGCGATGAGATTGTGGGAATGGTGCTTGGAGCACAAGGCTCTAACTCATGTGATCTACCTGCTGCGCATGTAGAACAAACTGGGAGACTGTCTCAGCAGAACAGAGACAGATCCTCACGAATGGTCTCTCGACTCAGCCATAGCTCATTCACTATTCGCAGAGTGGGGAACTCCAGACCTGTACCTTTTTGCATTCCCACTCAACACAAAACTGTCTCTCTTCTGCTCCAGAAATCCAGGGCCTGGCATTTTCTGGCAGGATGCGTTCAGGCTGTGGTGGACAAAACTCTTTCTATACGCCTCCCCGCCTCTTCCACTAATACAGAGGGTACTTCTCAAGTTCGAGTCGCAGGGGGACAAAATGATCCTCATTGCTCCTTTCTGGCCTCGACAGATATGGTTTCCACTACTCCACAGTATGTCGGAAACTCCTCCGAAACTGCTTCCTCTTCAGACGAAAGCTTCTGACTCAAGGGCTTGTGGTCCATCCCAATCTGAGATCGCTTCACCTTCACGCTTGGCTCTTGAAGAAATAGAAGTGAACAGGTTCAACGTCTCTCGCAGGGTTTAAGATGTTCTTCTGGCTGCGCGCAAGCCAGCCACTAGGAAAACTTACACAGCCAAATGGAAGTGTTTTTCACTCTGGTGTGCGAAATCCTTTGAATCCGTTTTCCTGCCCACCAGATAAAGTTCTAGAGTACCTTTTAGACCTCTCAAATTCAGGTCTGCAATACTCTACAGTTAAAGTTCACCTTTGTGCCATTTCAGCTTATCATGAGCTGGTATGTACCTGGTCACTGTCCTAGTTACCTGTGGTTAAGAGGTTTCTTAAGGGAATTCTACATTCTAGGGACATGGATATGTTGTTCATCCACACTTATTGGCAGGTATCCTTGCCGCTTTAAATCTTGCCGGAAGGTCTTCAACCTGGCTCCTCCCACCCACCCGGGTGGTAAAACTCTCGGCTCCGCCCCATGACGCCAGATTTTCCTTACCGCTCGGAAGCTCAGGTTCCCTCCTTAACGCTCTGCGTATAAGACTGGTTCCTATTTCTACGGTTTACCCGAAATTACTTCTAAGGTTTTCAAGACTTCGGTCACTCACTTCCCTCGCGGCTGCAATGGACACATCGACTCCCGGTTTTGGGAGGTGCCCATGCGGGCAGAAGATGTCTCGGACGGACCCGCACTCCACGTGCGTCTACTGCTTGGGCCTTGGGCACGATCCACAGGCTTGCGACCTGTGCTCTTCTTTTTCGGCCTACGTCCTGGAAGACCGTGCCGCCCGTTTACAACTTGGGCGACCCGAAAAACGTTATCCTCCGGTAAAGTTGAAGGAGGCCCAGTTGGCGGTTTCCGCGGCGGCGGGCTCGGCGGAACAGCTTGAGCAGATGATCACCCTCGAGGAGGAGGTGGGGCAGGCCGCATCTTCATCGGCCACAGCATTTATCCCGCTCTCCTGGGATCCTCCTATTCAGCTTCTTTTAAGGAGCTCTGTCTCTCCCTCTCCACTAAGGGAGAGGGACCAGCATCTTCAGGGCCTTCCTCTCAGTCTAGAAGGACCACAAGGTAAGTCCCTCCGTCGGACGCTCTTGGGAGCGGGAGGTCCCTCTCACCCGGTAGTCGACCATCGACTCGGGTCGATCCTTTGCTCCGCCACTGGCTTCACGGTGTCCCGTCAGGTCAGTTGACCGAGACTCCACGTCGGCCTTGATAAGAGATTTTTCGACCCGCTAGACAGGCTGTCGACTGGTGAAGCCGAAACCCTCACTCCCCAGTTCCCCCGGTGGTGGTTGAGGAGTCCGTGGACTTGCCCGTGCCTCCGGTTCCGGAGTCCACGGTTGAGCCCTCCGAGCCTAGGGGAAGGCGGGTTTCCCCCGCACTACCCCCGTACCCTCCTCGGAAAAACCGAGGTTCGCGGTCTCGGACTTCTTCTCGGTCCAGTCGATCCTGCCGTCACAGGCGGTCTCGGTCTCGGCACCGTGGCAAGCGGCGCCGCCGCTCGTCCTCATCCTCTTCCTCGGACGAGGGGAGGCTTCGACGCAAGTTGCGTCAACAATATGAGGACCTCAGCCAGCAACAGCATCTTCTGTCAAGGAACAAGCAGCGTCAGCCGCCTTCCCTGGCTATCAAGTGGCTGTCACGGGCTGACGGCTCAACCCTCGTTTTAACCTCACTTTGAGGCACTGTTACTCGGCCGGGCAGCTGCCCACGATCGGTGGAGACCTCCCACCTCGCGGCCGTTGTTTGGGCTCCGACCAAAAATTCTCGGTTGACCCCAAGGTGCCGCCCCATAGGCTGTCTGTCACCCTCGCTCCCGATAAGCCCTCGGCAGGTGGAGGGTGGCTCAGGCAAACATTTCTTTGCGAACTCCTCAGTCCGGCGGCGATTCCCCCTGTTCTCCAGGCGGGTGGGCTTGGAGTTTGGGAGGTCAGTCACTAGACGATAGCCCGCCGTCCTTCATGGGTTTGTAGGCTCATCTCGGAATCACGGGTTGGCTGGAAACCCGTATCAAGCGGGCCGTGTCCCTGGAATATTGGACAGAGGATTCTCCCGAGGAGGCCTTTCCGGTGGCCGGCGTCATTGTAAACCCGGCCTTGGAGCTCTGGCAAGCATCCTGCTTCCTGCCCTGTACACCTTGACCAGGATGGCAAGGAAGTATACAGTCCCTACTGGTTCCCTGTCCGGTTTCTCGGAACACCCCTTGGCGAGGGTGATACCGACGTCTGCCAGCGTGCGAGAAATACAAGGCGTGGAAAACCTCCCAAAAGGTAAAAGTTGGACTCGCCCGGCGAAAAGTCTCATCGTCCTCCTCGGCCGTCAGGCCAGCTGGCCCGTACTGATGGCTCATTTTCTCCGCTATTGGGCTCCTGGGCCAGTAGTCCTCATCTCCGGCTGACCACAGACCACGGTCAGCAGGTCGGGACCAGGGCAGTGGCCAAGCAGCAACTTCAGACGAGTAGGACACCGGTGACTCATCGCCAGGTCGGTAGTGGCGCGGTGGCTATCGCTGTCGAGCATGGCTGAGGATATCCACCTTCACAGGATACAGCACAAATTGAGGATGTCCTTCCTGGGACAGGCCTCTTCAGCCCTGGGTGGGCCACCTCAAGAGGATCAGTCAATGCTACCTTGGACTCGGGGTCTCATCACCATGGGACAGGACGCGAACAGAACCAAGTCCTTTAGTCGTCTGCGCCAGCGTCCACCCAGCAACATCGGGCCAGCAGGCTCTTGGCGTCCCAACCCAAGCCAGGCTTCCTCCTCCAAGCAGGAGGTAAAGGCCAGGAGGTCCTCGGCAGTCCTCCTCCAAGCCTGCATAGTGACCGGTTGAGGGTGTGCTCCCAACCTGTCCCACACCCAGGTTACAAGAAGTTTTGCATGCTGGCCCTACCAGGACTCTTGCCACTGCTCCATCAGGGACACTGGTTTCAGACTCTGGATATGCAGGATGCTTACCTGCATATTCCTATCTTTCCTGCCCACCGCCGCTTCATAGGTTTACTTTCCAGGGGCATTTCCAATTCAGGCACTCCCTTTGACGCACCATTGCAAGCACCAGGTTATTCACCAAATGCCTAGTGTTAGTTGCAGTGACTTTATGTAGTATGTGTTCCGTACTTGATGACTGGCTTCTTTAGGCCCTGTCGAGGACCACCTAAAGGATTCTCTAGCAGATACCCTAGACTTATTCGATAGGGTGGGGATCATGGCGAATTACTCCCAAGTCTCACCTTACTCCTTCCCAATGCCTCCAATTTATTGGGGCGGTACTGGATACAATCTAGGGTCAAGCCTTCCTCCCCTTAGGCAGGGCGGAAGCGCTGCAGAGGCAAGCTCGGCATGTGGCCTCCAGCTATTGGACAATGGCCAGAATGGTCCTCCTCCTCCTCCTCCTGGGTCTCATGAGCGTTGGCTATTCCACAGTACCTCTGGCTCGGCTCCACGTGCAAGTCATGCAGTGAGACACTTGAGGTACAGTGGATCAGAGGTCGGGCAACCTGGATTACAGGGTTCTGGTGTCGAACCCTATGCAAAAGGATCTCCTTTAGTGGCAGGATCTGACAAATATGTGCCGGGGGGGCCCTTTTTAACCTCCCCCTCCAGTTTAGACCCTGACAACGGATGCATTAGGTCAGGGCTGAGGAACACATGTGGGAGATCATAGAACCCAGGGATCCTGGTGTCAGCGGGAGCTCTCATTGCACATCAACGTGCTCAAGATGCGTGCTGTATTGTATTCCCTCCAAGCCTTCCAGCCTCATTTTCTCCCAGGACCACTCCTAGTCCAGTCGGACTACATGTGTGTGGTCTAGTACCTGAACAAACGGGGAGGCACTTGGTCATACCCCCTATGCAGGGAAGCAGTGCGAGTGTGGTACTGGGCAATTCAGCACGAGATCCAGCTCACGACAATGCATGTCCCAGGCATCCAGAACATCCTAGCTGAGAGACTCGGCCACACTCAAGCAAGGGCTCATGAGTGGGAACTGCATCAGTCGGTGGTAGATTCATCTTTCTCATTTGGGATTGATCAGATCTCGATCTGTTCGCCCCCATACAATGCAAAACTACCCAGTTTTTGCTCACTTGTTCCTGGGCCTGGGGTTTCCTGGCGAGATGCGCTGTCTCTTTGCTGGACAAGGACGTTCTTGTATGCTTTTCCTCACTTCTCGCTACTGCAGAGGGTACTTCTCAAACTGCAAGCAGAGGGGGCACACATGATTCTGATTGCTCCATATTGGCCGTACAAATAATAGTTCCCTCTGCTCCAGCAGTTAGCGGGGAACTCCAGTTCCTCTTCCTCTGCCAGGACCTCCTGACCCAGGATCAGGGCATGCTGGCCCATCCGGACGTCAAGTCCCTTCACCTTCATGCTTGGCACCTTCAGATGTAGCTGTTTCACACTTTGTGGTCTCTCCCAGAGTTGCTGAAGTCTTTGTGAGGCCAGAAAGCCATCTACAAGGACCACATACGCTATGAAGTGGAAGGGATTTTCTATCTGGGCAGCCTCCAAGGGTTGGGATCCTTTCTTGTGCCCTGCTCCTCAGGTCATGGAGTTCCTGCTGCATCTCCCCGACCTGGGACTCAGTTATTCTTCTCTGCAGGTCCATTTATCGGCCATATCAGCCTACCACATCCCAGTGGAAGGCAAAACTTTGGCTCAGTTGGAGGTCTCCCATACCTTTCTGAAAGGAATCCTCCATATGAAACCCCTGGTCAGGAACCCTGTTCCCCCGTGGGATCTGAACTTTATCCTTGAAAAGCTCAGTTTGCCTCCTTTTGAACCATCCGCGAGTTGTGACCTGCGCTTCTTGTCTTGAAAAGCATTATTTTTAGTTGCTATTACTTCTTGCCGAAGGATTTCCAAGCTTCAGGCTCTTATGTGTAAGGAGTCTTATTTGTTTTTGACAGGGACCAGTTGGCTCTGCGTACAAATCCTGAGTTTTTACCAAAGGTTGTTTCTGAGTTCACCTTGAAACAGACTTTACACTTGCTGGTGTATTATTCAGAACACTCTAATCAAGGGGAGGCAATTCTGCATACTCTTGATGTGCACAGAATTTTCCATTATTACCCGAATCAAAGTCGGTCCGAAAAACGGATCAGCGTTTTTTTTCTTTCGTGTCCAAAAGGGAGGGCACAGTAGTTTCAAAACAGAGTTCATTTAAGTGGTTAGCAAACTGCATTCTGTTTTGCTATCAGAAGTACCACAAACCCCTTCCAGGGGAAGTTAAAGGGCATTCAAACAGAGGCATGGCTGCATCTACTGCTTATTTCAGAAATGTTTCTGCCGGAGATATTTGCGTGGCAGCTACTTTGAGCTCTGTCCACATCTTCACTAAGCACTACAGTCTGGACATTGCCTCTAGACGTAGGGCAAGCATTGGACTGGCCATCCTTCAAGATTCTTCTGTCTTAGATTCTTGCCTACTTCTGATTTTTATCCTGCCTCCTGTGTTTAGTCTCTGCCTGACTTACTGCTTGGGACTGACCTCCCTTGCTGGTCAAGGCCACTGGAATTCTGCAGTTCTGTGGTTGTGGAATTTGATGCAGAATTTGCATCATGCTGCAGAATATATATAGTGCCACAGAATTCATTGTTTTTGGTGAATTTTCATATAAATATATTGTTTTTCCATAGTGTCAGGCTTTCTTTCCCACCTCGCTTATCCTGAAGCCGTCCTCTGTGCTCAGCATATGATGTCATTGATGACATCACATCATAGTTAGCCAATGACAGGACTGCATTCTGCCAGAGAAATGAATAAATCATGCCGCGAAATCAGAAAATGCTGCCGCGAGAAGTGAAGGAGCCCTGCTGCAGAAATCAGAAAATTCTGCCGCAGAACACCAGGGCCCTGCTTATGGTGTTGCCTACTGCAAGAGCACTCTCAAAGTAAGATAGTACAGTTACGTAGAACTTACCATAGTAAATCTTCAAGAGAGGCTCTTGCAGTGAGCAGAGTTCTCCCTCTTTCCCCTGCTGTTTCTTCTTATTTCTCAGCCTTACTCGTGGCTCCAGGAGCCCACTTTTTCTCCTGTTGTACTTGTCACAGGTCTCTGGCACGAGAACTGAGGGGGCGTGGGGGACCGCCCCATAGTATACTTGTCACCTGACGGGGTGGGGGTCCCCTGCCAGACACTGCTAAGTTTTCCATGTGGTCCTAGAACCTGGCGACTCAGTCCTTATGGTGTTGTCTACTGCAAGAGCCTCTTGAAGAGCTACTCTTATGGTAAGTTCTTACATAACTATTATAAGCCCTCCCATGTTTGATACCAAATCTCTGTCATACCTCATAACAGAGGCTTGTAGGACATTAGAAAGGAGGTGCAAGTTTTGAGTCACTGGATGTGAATCTGGTTCTGTCTGCATTCTCCTCCCACTGAAGTATTTCCAGACTTTGTGCACTGTTACCAGATTATTGAACAGGAATAGGCAGGCACGGATAATTGAAAACATCTACCCAAGCCACGGATGAGATGCTATCCATTTAGAAGAAAAGTCCCAGATATGGGAAACCCTGCTCTGGCTGATAAAGCTGTGCATAGTTCTGTTAACACACAACTATACCCATTGAAGGATCTCTAGCATTAACCAGTGTGCATGATAAGGGAGTGGATGCGCCTGCAGAAGAGCCTTTGCCTCAAATGGAGTAAATCTTTGCACCTCAGTGCATCCTTTATTGTTTCCAGAGCCGTAAACTTATGGATTATGGCTCTGGGTCAGTTATTCCCCAGACTCTGAGGGGTGAACATTTTGCATCTGGTATCCATGGCTTCTACATTTCTAGGGGATGCCACAATGGGCAATTTATGAATGTCAGAACACCGCTATCACATTTTGTAAGCCATGGGTGTATGGCTCAGGCACTGGTCACAAACCAGCATTGAAAGCCAAACTGTTTATCCTGTCCTTGAGGAAGGACTGTTATTCTCATTTGGCTTGAATGACATCTTAAAAGTTGTCCAAGATAAGGGACAACTTCTGTTGTCAAAGCAGCAACAGAAAGCAAGCTTGATTCCAAGAGGCCGAGGAGGGGGCTAGCAGCAGTCTGAGGTGGTTTTCATTCCTTTCAGAATTTTGGAATCCAAATGAATAGGAAGCCTAGTCCAGATTTAAGGGCAATAGTAAGAGAGGATCCTTTGTCTAGTGGCGAACGGTGTGCTGGACGAAGAGGAGGTAACTCACAATGAGGGTACATAGGTCAACCCCTGCCTCCCTTCCCTTGGTGGAGACTGCAGAACTTTTATCCAAGATGGGCCCAGATTACGCTAGATGCATGGGTACTAGAGATATTGGCACTAGGTTATGCAATAGAATTTGTGACACTACCCACAAAGGGGCATTTACTACAGTCCTTTGTGCCAAAAGACCAGGTGAAGAGGAAGGCGTGTCTCAATCCTTGGATCACCTCAGTCAGATTATGGCAGTTGTTCCGGTGCCCCCAGTGAGGTAGGTCGAGGATTCTCAATTGATTTTGTGGTTCCGAACTCGGGGATGGGAGTAAGGGGTGGGCTAAGACCATTTCTAGATCTGAAGGACCTAAACAAGTTTGCCCACCACATGACCTTCAAAATGGCATCCCCTGCGCCAGGTCACAAGGGTTGTCCATCCAGGGGATTATCCTAGCTCATAGACCTGAGAGATTCATATCTACACATCCCTTTGCCAGTTTCACCAGAAGTTTCTGAGATTCATGATTCAGGGACAGCACTTCCAGTACTGGATGCTCCTTGGTTTAGCAACAGCACTGAGGGTATTCTCGAAAGTCCTCCTAGTGTTTGTGGCACAACTGAGACAAGAGGGCCATCAAGTATATCCCTGCCTGAATGACTTAGTCTTTCTAACATCGCCTGGCACCCTGGAGGTGCTGGAGTCACACAGTTGGGTTTTCAGTCAGGAGAAGAGCTCCTCAACCCATCACAAAGTCTGGAACACTTGGGCATGATGTTCAGGGCAAAACAGGGTATTGGTTCCTCTATTCAGCCAGAACGGGACCCTGAGACAAGAAGTTCCGTAGTTGAGAAGCCAGTCATCGTCTTCTACTCAGTTGCCCCAGACTTTGAGACTGATTACCGCAGAGATAAAACTAGTGCTGTGGGCCCATTTGCACATGTGGCCCCTTCAGAGCGGGGTGCTAGCAACCTGGAATCTGGTCTTGGAGGACTTTCAAGCCCTGATCCCACTTACACAGTCACTTCAGGCATCATTGACCTAGTGGGAGAGTTCCAAGAACCTCAGCAAGGGGTCCCTATTAGAAGCCCCATCAGAGCTAATTCTGACAGCGTCCTGGACTGGGTTCTCATCCATGGCATTTGGACTCTGTAGATAACCATATTGGAGATGAGGGCAGTACAGCTTGCTCTCCTTCATTTTCACAATCGGATATGGTCAAAAGCTGTAAAAGTAAGGTCAGATGGCGATCGTAAACAATTAAAGAGGCACAAGAAGCATGGAGATGCTAGTAGAAACAACTGAAATGGTGCTGTGGGCAGAGAAGAACCATCTGTCTCTCTTGGCAGTTCATCTGGTAGGAGAACTGAACTTCCAGGCCGATTGGCTGAGTCAAGAGACTGTTCATCTAGGGGAATAGATGCTGACTCTGGAGGTGTTGGACCTTCTGTGCAGAAGATTTGGTCATCCTCAGATCGACCTATTCACTGCAAGTCAAAAATGCTCAGGTACCAAGGTTCTGCAGTTGGTACCACTGTCCACAGGTGGAAGTGGTGGATGCTGTGTCCCAAACATGGGATTTCTTCAGAGCCTCCTCTGCGTCTTCCCAAGGGCAAAATAAGGCACTCAAAAGGAAATTTTCTTCCGTTAGCACCAGAGTGACCAAGAAGACTGTGGTTCTCAGACCTAGTGAATCTAGCTCAGCACGTGCCGTTTCAGTTCCCACTCTGGGGGGACCTTCTCTCCCAAGGACCCATCCTGCATCCAAACTCATAAGTTCACCCATGCCACTGTGGCAAACATGTTGCCGACACTGATTACGGCGCAGGCAACATGCCATCTGGCATTACGTCTCCTGGGAGTTACAGTGCCAAAGCACCGTTCTGGAAAACAGTTGTTTTTTTCGGGGGCATTGCTATTAGTATCACCAAATGTGTCGTGCTTTGCTCCCGCACCCTACAAAACTAAATATAACCTCCTCTGGGGCGGACATGCCCTGGAGAGGGCAGAAATTGTGTGAGCGCAAAGGGCAGCATGAGTGAGGGGCGATCTAAAATCAAGATTGCCCCTGTCACTGTTGCCCTTGTTGAGGTGCCGAAATGTAGTCAGCAACTTGATGGGATACGACCCAGAGACAGTGCAGCTGGCGGCCTGGCTCCTAAGAGGAAGAGATTTTTTAAATGGGCTTTCCAGAAAAGTAGGGGATACCCTCATGGCGCCAGGAAGGTCTCTTCATCTTCAGCTTATGACTGAGTATGGAACACCTTCTTGACTTGGGCCAAAGAGAGAGGTATCAGGCCCTCTAAAGCTATAGTTCTGCAGATTTTGGAGATCATCCCTGTGTCAGTCTTCACCATTCATCACTGGTGGGTATAAGCCGGAGACACAGTACCCCGTGGGGGAATTTTTTTTCTTCTAAAGAGGGAGGAGCCAGCACCGCCCTTGAGGCTGACGTACTACTTGGCGCTTGAGGGATGGCCAGTAACTGACGCCGACTCCTCCACCTCAGTTCTGCATCTCATGCCATAGAGTGTGCAGCTGCTTCGCATGTGAGCAGGAAAAAGTACTACACCATTGTGGCCTACTCTGGCCTACTCGTATCTTCGACGCTGTCAGTTCTGCCATTGCCGCATCCGTATTGTGCGCCATTTCTGTGATCTTCAGTCCGATAAGACCTTTTCTTTCTTTATTCAGCACCGAGTCTGTTGCTTTAGTTTTATTTTTAATTTAATTTGTTTGTGAGTCATGCCAGGCTTGGGGGACAAAAAAAAATCTTCAGAAGCAGGCCGGCCCCCAATGTGTCAGTGTCCCTGTGGCCGGCAAATTTCTATTTTGGACAGACATGACAGATGCCTCACCTGCCTGTGTCCAAAGTATGACATGGACTGTTGCGATGCCTGCTTCTCCATGGACTGCAAAGCTCTGGAATATCGCATGTTTAAGGTCAGCTGCACTCTGCCAACTTTCGTCGGGCATCGCCGCACTTGGGACACCAGACGCAGGTCTCTCGACCCTTCCTCTGGGTCCCCTCCCAGTTCTATACAGACCGCAGAGGAGGGGGCCTCCACCTCTTAGAGCCTCACCAGGGCAGAGACTCCTACTACGGTGCTGGAGGCATGGTCAGGCCCCTCCAGGGGTCAGGCTGGGGGCACCATCTTGGCAGTCACCTCCTCGGAGGTGCAGGCTCCCCCGGTGTTCAATCAATCAATCAAATCTTTATTTATCCAGGCGATCACCATTGAGCAAGCTCATTTACAAGGTGACCTGCTGTTGACAGGAAAATTGTACAGTTACATATAAATATACATAATACAAAAGGAACAACATGTTTACAATACTGATAGGAGCAGAGTATTTACATTCCAAGTCACACGTAAAGAAAGATATACATAACACAACCTGAACGTAATATATATATATATATATATATACACACATATATTCAGTTCCCACAGGAGCAGGATGTCTGTGGATGTCATATACAAACCATATAAGAAAAAAGAAAGATTATTTATATTCCTGTCCAGCAGAAACATGTTACAGGTCTGATGGAAATTCTAAGTTATGGAGGTGCTAATAACGTGTGTGTAAGCCTTAGGTAAATGCAGCAGAAGGGGTTGGTGAATAAGAGGGATGCAGAGGTATTGTGGCTTACGCTTGCTGGTTCCGGCCCGTGGTAGCCTCAGCGCCATTTGTTGAACTGCCCTGGATCCTGGAGCCGCTTTGCAGCTCCGTGATCAGTGAGGCGCCATGGCAGTACTGGGCTTACCTGCAGTGCCGAGGGTAGGAGGGTCCTGGTGATGGCCCTCTGGAGGCCTTCCGATCTATGCTTTTTCAGAGAAGGATGATCAGGAGGCAGATCCTGACTGGCAACCAGACTCTTCGGAGTACCAGGGCTCTCCTCTGCCCAGTATCACAGCACCCTCCCAACCCTCTTCCTTTGGCCGGGTTGCAATTGCACAGGCCCTGGTGCTGTTTGTGGAACCCCTTGTGTTGATGGCAACTTCCAGCCTAGAGGAATTGAGTCTCCAGGCCCGGAGCCCAGGCCAGCACTGTTTCCGCACTGCTCGGTCCCCAGGGCCAGGAAGAGGGTTCCATGCCTGCCTCCTGTCCCATGGGGGCAGTGGGAGGAGGGACCCTTGCATTGGGAGTGAGGAAGAGGTCCCTCTTGGAGTCAGTGGGGGGGGGGAGTGCTGAGTCTGCCTTCTCTCCCTCCTCTTCTCCGGGTGAGACCTTGTTGTATGGGGCTGGGGCTGCCCTTCTGCAGTTGTGCAGTCCTGGTCACCTCATGGGGGATCCATTTGGGGCTCAGTCCTGACCGCTTCAGGCTGGTTGAACAGACAGTTACTGAAGAGACCAGCAGGTCCTCTAGGGTGTTGGATTACCTGCATGGTCTCCTAGCCCTGGCAGCGGGCATTCTCACTTGTTGAGATGTCCTTCTTCTCCTACCTCTGCCTTCTCCTCCCACTTCTTGGGTCCTTCAGGGCCCCTTGACCGGGAACAGTTAAGGGCTTCGCCACTGCTTTTCCCTGTTATGTCAGAGCCATGGACAAACAGGTCTTTCACCTGTCGCCCCAGCAGCAGCTCCAGCCTCATCAAGGCTGACTCCAGCAGGCCGCTGACTACTTCCTGTGTGGAGAAAGGGGAAGACATCTGTGTTAGAATTGTGCAAGGTGGCAACGTGATCCTCCATCCACACATTCACTGAGCACTACAGAATGGATGTTCAAAGTTCCACCAGTGTGGCCTTTGGTCGCAGACTTCTGCAGGCGGTGGTTAGCAGATAATTATTTTTGCCTGTATGGGTTCTATATGAGACAGTATTCTCCCCCACCCAATTGGGAAATGGGCACTGCTTCTTAGAACCCATATGAATTATCTCTCCATTGTCAACGTGGAGCATACAGAAAGGAGAAATTCCTTCATACTTACTGTAATTTCCTTTTCTGTTAGCTCCAGCATTGTCAGTGGGGTCTCTCCCAGGAGCCCATGGCTCCCACTGGAGTATATTGTCCAATAAGTATCTAAGGATATTATTTCAGAAATTATGGTTTGTAAATATTAACATCCCATCCAGATGTATCTGCTAATGTGAAAACTAGTTAGTTTATTTGAGTACAGGCACGCAGGTTAACAGGTTGATATTTCTGAACGTGAGATGGTGCCTCCCTGTTTACTGTTTTCTGTAGTCTTGCTTACTGTTATTACTGTTACTACTGTTTTACATATTTAAGTTACCAGCTTTGCTAGCAGTGTACCAGCTCTTTCAAGAGACCATTGGGCAGAAACCAATACAGTAAGTGGGTTGAATACAGGCAGCGGCCTTGCATCATCACATTCTCTAGAGCTAGGTACAGTAGGGCATCATTTATTGTTTCTTAAGATGAAAGGGTTTTGTACATATACTTTGTTGATACTACTGAAATGAGAGAATAATGTACTTTGGGTACTTTGGGCAGTTTATAGATTTTTGCTTACATATGACTGTATAGGTACTATGAGGACCAGAGGTGACTGGAGAGTCTTTGCTATTTGGAATGTTCATGTACCCAGGGTTCTATGCTGATTTACAGGATTTGGGCTATGCTGCTACTCCTTAGTAGGGGTGCACATTACTCATCATATGTATTAAAGCAGCAGTTCAGTGTAAACAAAATCTCACTTTATCAACAGATAGTTCCTGTGCTCTGCTGAGCTTGTACCTGGTACTCTTTCCCGCTGGCATTGTATTATCACCTCATAATTTGCTCAGTTATCCTTTGTTTTTGTTACATTTCTTTCACCCACCGCATTGAAAGTAGCAGTACTAGATAGCAGCCGCCTATATTTATTGTAGTGCTACAAAACTGGAAACCTAATCACTTCCTGATTAGATAGTGCTGCTGCTTTAACTATCCATTGACATCACTGGAGCTAACAGAAGAAATTACAATAAATATGAAGGAAATTATCCTTTACCCCTCCTCCACAGTCAAATGTAAACCTTTGATTGTTCAGTCCATGCTGCGCTTCTTCTTCACAGCCTCAACCAGTGAGAGGATGCCTTTCTTATTACTACCAGGAACTGGAAAAAGATCACATCAGATTGATGGATCTTGGCGGTAGATAGGCTGCGCTTTCATTTCAGAATTTCCCAAATTTAACGAGCTAGCTAAGTCAAAATAGCAGACAGAAAACATTAATTTATAAAAGTAGATTATTTTTTATTTTTGAAGAATTGTTGACCTCTGGAAGACAAAGTGCTGTCAGGAAAACTGTCACTTGTGCGAAACCCAGGATGTCTTTCCCGAAATTAATATAACTATATTATCTATTTCAGGAAAATTTCAGGAAGACAAACAAATGTCACCTTTTAGTTTCTTCAAAGTGTCGCATGCTGTAGATGGAGATATGACATCATCGGACAGTGGCAAGTTTGATTGGCCAAGGTAGGATTTAAATAATTTAAAACTCAACTTTTGTTTCATTGCAGATTTTATTCTGAATATCTGCACATCACCACTTTGAAGCGTGATGAAAATGTAAAGATTTGCTTGGCAGAGTAAACACAGTCAGCTCTGTTCAGTGGCAGACTTGGGAACCAGATGATCCAAATTTAAATGCCATAATAGTCAGTTGCTATGTGACCCAGAGCAATTCATAGCAAAAAAAAATTGAACAGAAACAGGACCCTCTAAAAATGAGGTATTGCTTCTTAATTAGGCTGTCCTGAGTAATAAATGGTTTACAGCAAACAACTAACTCCTAAGCCTGAAGCAGTTGCACTGGCTAGTAATGCAGTGCATTAGCATATTGAGAGACCCAGGATCAAATCTCCAGTCTGACTCTTAACCCCCACCCCACGCCGGGGTTGGCAGTGTCTAGGGCACTCTGCCAAGGCATTGCATACTAACCATGAAGGGCAGAACCCAATGTGTACGCTACAACAGTGCATCTTTTGGCATATCTGACACCCACTTCGCCTGCATATAGGGAAGCTCTGTGGACAGCCTGAACTCAGTCAGTGTCTCTTAGGTCACTGCCACCCCACCCACCTCAATGCTGTGACCAGCCAGTTGTTCCCTTCTGCTTCCTACTGCCACAGGTGTTGGCAGTGTTCAGCCAGTTGGACAAGGCAACACTGGGGCAATTCACAGAGAAAACGAAGGAAGGGTGGAAGATCTGGACTGGGGATCGCCAAGGCAGTAAGTATGCAAGAGGGGGCGCTATGAGAAATCAGTAATCTGACAAGGGGAGAGAGAGAGAGAGGGGTAAGCAGGACTGGAGAGAATAAATTCAAACCCTAGGAATCCCTCACTTAACTTAACAAAAGCAGTCACCCTCTGAATGAGCAGCCCTGGAGCCAAAGCTAGAAATAATTTTCTGTAGGTGGCTGTCCAAGGAAAGGTGTAATAATGTTCATTTTGCCTGGCCCACAGAATTTGTACCTGAACAACTGATTTTGTTTTACTAATCTGACACTTCTGTTTCTGAATCAGAGCTAATAAGACTACCCCTGGCTGGTATAGTGCTCTGGAAGGATTCAATAACAGGTGTATTGCTGATATTTCACTGCCCTGATGAGGCTTTTTAATTTTCCTGCTGCTCAGTAGTAGCCCTAACAAGGGCTTGTGCCCTGACAACTGATCAGCTTCCTCTGCTTATTTGTATAGCCCTAACACTAAACATGTCTCCTAATTAGTAACCTATAAGGGGTTTTAGCCAGTCTCCTCTCTGATACTCTGGAGCACTTCTGCTTGGACAAGGAGTTTTACTGGGCTGCCTCAGCCCCAAGTTCCTCTTCTGTCTCTAAATGCAGAGTTTCCTGCTCTTTCTGCCTCAACAGCCTTCCTTTTTTTTTCATTCTGTATTTGGATTTAATAAAGTTTGCAAAGATCAGACAAAATGAGCTTAAAATTGTTCAGACACGAAAAGAGAAAATTAAATTATAAAGACAATAAATTATACTACCCTCCGCACCCCCCACCTATTCCCTGAAGGTCAAGCTTAAATCAGAGTGATACGCTCAGAGTATACCCTACCAAAAGGGTGAGGTAAAACCTATATAAAAACATAGGTAAATGATGCCTTTTTACATATACAATTAAAAAAACAAAGATACGAATGTAAATAGTAATGTGCTGAACTGATGCAATGAAACTAAAAGAAAGGATGGAGAATAAAACATCAGTTAATACCACAATAAGTAGGTGAAATTGAGTAATAGGCAAGATTCCACCTTAGTATACCTGGATATAGTCATAAACATTGAGTATAAATAAGAGGGACTTGCTCTTTGAATTTATTACAGTAAAAGGTTGTAAAGTTTCCCACCAGCCCATTATACTTATAAGGATTATTAGATGATTATTGTGACTTGCAGTAATTTGCCAAGTTGTAAATTATCTAGGATGTTTAAAATTCATTCTTTAAAAGTAACAGCCTTCCTTATAACGGGCTTTCAAATACAGCTGTCTAACCCTTTCAGCTGGTTTTAATTAGCTTTTCCACTCTGGTAGTAGACAGCCCTGAAAACGATTTTAGATTTGCACTCCAGAACTGTGCTTCCTGTGTGCAAGAGCTTGTCTTGCACTGCTATTTCAAGCATAGTACGAATGGAAGAATGACAGCTGGACATGCATGATACAAGGAATACATGGCCAGTCTAGTCCTACTGCAGCTCTGTTATCTTCCTGGGCATAAAGTCTCCAGCACTCATTCACACTAATGGGAACTGCGCCGGAGGCACTAGGACCCAGCGGGAGCAAACTTTTTTGCTGGAGGGTTGGCGCCTGAGATGGATCCGCGAGGAGCAGCACCGCGAGCCCCAGCTCATGCGGTAATGACTATCTCGCGCCAACCCTCCAACTGCCTCAGTTCCTTTTTTTCCCTGCCGCCGAGTGCACTTCAGTGTCGACGCTGCCGCCTTCACACAAGGCCAAACTAAACTAGCAGCATAGTTTTCATTTTTTTTTTATTTTGTAGCATATCTCGAATAAAGTATCGCTTAGTTTATTTATTCTTATTTAACGAAGAAGTCTCAGCCTATATTGACAGAGTCGACCATGAGCGGGTCAGGTGACAGTAGGGAGACTTCTGATGAAATCTGTTCAGTCAGCTGAGCTGGGTCTGATCCACCGCCTCTCTGGAGGGGGTGGTCTGACAACGGACAGTCCGATGCCTGAGGGGTGGACGGTCCCTCGAAAGTATAAAAGTAATGGTCGTATTCTCGCACTGCTCGCCTTTGAGTCTTCTTCGCCCATACAGGTCAAAAGAGAAGGCATCACTCAAGGTCGCTTCGATATGTCTGTGCGTAGATGGTCGGTTATTGGGGTTAGTCGCCAGTCTCCTCCTTCAGAGTCGCCGTTTCTATTTCTGGTAGCTGTCATCTTCGACATCGGAGCCCTACCTGCCCTCTGGTAGGTCTTCAGATGAGCAGTTTCATCAGTGGGCTGCTCTATGGAGCAGTGGGCTCGGAGGTTGGTCCAGCTGCCTGGCCCGGTCACTCAGGGGCCTTCGTGCCTTTTGGGAGATCAGATAGGGCGTGTTGGGCCTCCTAGTGCGCGCCATCGACCAAGGCTAGGTGTTTCTCCTCACACGGCCGCGCTCAGGGGCCACACTGATGCCTCTATCTCCTGGTATTCATCCTTCTTTCTCCTCAAATCCTGTTTCCGGGTCTTGGGATGTTTTCGGCGCCCTTGTGTCGATGGCACACTTAGTTGCGTCCTCGGTGCCTACGGCTTCTCAGCGGTGCCTTGCATTTTTCAGCGCTGTGTTTCTCTCTTGCCGAGACCTGTTAAGGCATCATCCGTCTTCAGGGCTCCTCCTTTTGAATCCTTTTCCTTCCCGATTTTCCTTCCGATTTTCACCTTTCCTGTTCATACAGTCCCTACTGGCTGTTAGAGATGATATTGAGCCTCGACCCAGACCTTAAGTTTGGTGATGATGTGAAGGAGCAGGATCTGTTCCTTGCTGCAGAGCCTGTGGTCGAGGACCTGTCATTTAAGTCTCTGCTGAAAAACTTGAATTCCACTCTTTTCTCCAAACTACAGATATTTATCCTGGGAAGCTGCTAAGACTCCAATACTCTCCATATTCGGAGATCCCTATGGATTTGACTCCTCCAGTTCAGCCTCCTTGAGATGCTTTCAATGGTATGGAATAATCCTGTTTTATTCCTTCTGTGGCTAAGTCTATAGATAGGAACATATGCTGTTCCCAAGGATCAACCCATTTTTGGCATCCCAAGCTCTTTGCGGATCCTATTGTAGTCTTGGCAGAGAATGATAAGGTCGCCCTTCCCCAAACTACTACTGCTTCTAATTAATCAACACAGAATCTCGTAAGAGAGACACTTTAGGTAAGAGAGTCTTTTGCTGCTTCCAATCCTAAGTAGATTGACCAGCTACCAAGGTTATTTCTCTCAATATGAGTATATCCTTTGGCATTCGCTTCAAACAAAATGGTTGAAGCTCTACTGAGTCAGACACTAATTCAGAGCTTCTCCAAACCATAACATAGGGGTATCGAGTCCAACAACCAGTATGTTAAAGCAGCTATGGATGCCTTGATACTGCCTCCTGAAAGGCGGCGGCGCGGGCATTTGCACCCACCGTCATTCCTGGCTACGTACTCGGTTTCACGAATGATGCCCAGCAACAGGTACGATGCTGCGTTTTCGATGGTATGTATCTCTTTCCTCAAGTAGAACAGGCCCTGAGGCCACATAAAGACTAGGTTGGCCATTAAATTGGCTCGACCTCTCCGTCCCCTCTCGAGGGGTGTAACAAACGCCACTTCATACCCATCAGTCCTTTCGAGTCACAAGCAGGGAGGGTTTAATGAAACCAAGCCCCCAGCCTCAAAATAAGATGCATCAGAAGGCGCAAGCACCCAAAACGCCTAGTACCGCCTTCTGAGTTGTTGCCCAAGTTCCACCTCAACTGCCCGAGGGGACTTCTTCTCAGCAGTGGAGGTCATCTGACTCACTTCTACAATCAATGGAAGTCCATAACCTCAGACAAATGGGTCCTCCGGATAATCTGCAAGGGTATTCCTCAATCTTTGATATCCCTCTGATCGCCCCCAAACGACAGCCCAAACTGTCAGTTCTTCAGTCAGAACTTCTCGCTTTTGAGATACAAGGCCTTCTGAACAACAGGGCAGTGGAAGTAGTTCCACTGGATCAACGGAACACAGGGTTCTATTTCCATTAGTTTCTGTTCCAAAGAAAACCAGGGACATGCACCCCATCTTGGACCTCAGAAAACTAAACAAATTCTTCCCAAAGAGAAATTCAAATAATATCGCTAGGAACCCTGTTACTTTTGCTTCATCAACAGGACTAGTTAGCCTCCCTAGATAAGCAGGATGCTTACCAGCACATTCTATTTACCCAAAGCATCGCAAATACCCTAAGGTTTGTGGCTTTGGGACAGCATTATTAGTTCAGAGTCCTGCTTTTGGGCTATCCTCAGCACTGCGAAGTTTTACAAAGTGTTGTGCACTCACAGCGATCTCAGGAAAACTGAATACAAGTGTTCCTATATCTGGACGATGGTTTCTAGGAAGTCCTTCCAGGCAGGGAACTCTGACGCTGTAGCCAGCTTCACACTTCTCACGCCCATGGGAGTCCTGCTAAACCTCAAAAATCACAGTTGCAGCCTCCCAGAGGCCCTTTTCATAGGAACTCTCCGGGACACCACCTGTGCGAAAGCTTTTCTTCCAGGGGACAGGAGGAGCGATATCCTTCAGATGGCCAGATACATCGGAGAAAGCAGCTCGGTGACAGCTGTCTCGATGCAACGGATGCTAGGTCTCATGGCATCCTCGGTGTTCACTGTACCCCTAGCTCACCTCCACATGAGAACCTCTCAATGAATGCTTCATTACTCAGTGGTCCCCGACCACCACCCTCAGTCCTTTCTCATCAAGGTGACAGAACCTCGAAGAGATCACTCACCTGGTGGTCTCAAGAGGACAAGCTTCTGTAAGGATACCCCTTTGCTCCTGATCATCAGATTTCCTACCATGGACGTGTCCCTGATGGGGTTGGGAGCCCACTGTCAGACTCTTCATGCTCAAGTACGTGGACTCAGGACGAGTCCCAGCTTCACATAAATGTCCTAGAAGTAAGAGCTATCCTTTATGCAGTCCAGGCTTTGAAGGACATTCTGTCACAAGAACATTCTCCTTCAAACTGACAACAAAGCAGTATTTATTACATCAGCAAGCAAGGCGGTGCTCACTCTTACCCCTTATGCAGGCAGTATGAGATTGTGGGAATGGTGCTTGGAGCACAAGGCTCTAATCTCATGTGATCTACCTGCGCGCATGTAGAACAAACTGGGAGACTGTCTCAGCAGAACAGAGACAGATCCTCATTAATGGTCTCTCGACTCAGCCATAGCTCATTCACTATTCGCAGAGTGGGGAACTCCAGACCTGTACCTCTTTTGCATTCCCACTCAACACAAAACTGTCTCTCTTCTGCTCCAGAAACCAGGGCCTGGCATTTTCTGGCAGGATGCTGCTCAGGCTGTGGTGGACAAACCTTTCTATACGCCTCCCGCCTCTTCCACTAATACAGAGGGTATTTCAAGTTCGAGTCGCAGGGGACAAAATGATCCTCATTGCCCTTTCTGGCCTCGACAGATATGGTTTCCACTACTCCACAGTATGTCGGAAACTCCTCCTAAACTGCTTCCTTCAGACGAGCTTCGACTCAAGGGCTTGTGGTCCATCCCAATCTGAGATCGCTTCACCTTCACGCTTGGCTCTTGAAGAAATAGAAGTGAACAGGTTCAACGCCTCTCGCAGGGTTTAAGATGTTCTTCTGGCTGCGCCGCAGCCAGCCACTAGGAAAACTTGTTCCAGCCAAATGGAAGTAAAGCCACTCTGGTGTGCGAAATCCTTTGAACTGCTTTTCCTGCCCACCAGATAAAGTTCTAGAGTACCTTTAGACCTCTCAAATTCAGGTCTGCAATACTTTACAGTTAAAGTTCACCTTTGTGCCATTTCAGCTTATCATGAGCTGGTATGTACCTGGTCACTGTCCTAGTTACCTGTGGTTAAGAGGTTTCTATGGAATTCTACATTCTAGGGACATGGATATGTTGTTCATCCACACTTATTGGCAGGTATCCTTGCCGCTTAAATCTTGCCGAAGGTCTTCAACCTGGCTCCTCCCACCCACCCGGTGGTAAACTCCCTCGGCTCCCCATGACGCCAGATTTTCCTTACTCTGAAGCTCAGGTTCCCTCCTTAACGCTTCCATGATAAGACTGGTTCCTATTTCTACGGTTTTATTCAGAATTACTTCTAAGGTTTTCAAGACTGGTCACTCACTTCCTCATGGCTGCAATGGACAAACCGACTCCCGGTTTGGGAGGTGCCCATGCGGCAGAAGATGTCTCGACGGACCCGCACTCCACGCATGCCTACTGCTTGGGCCTTGGGCACGATCCACAGGCTTGCACCTGTGCTCTTCTTCTCGGCCCACGTCCTGAGAAGACCGTGCCTGCTTACAACTCTACACTCCGAAAACGTTATCCTCCGTGCAGTTGAAGGAGGCCCAGTTGGCGGTTTCACAAGGCAGGGCTCGGGCGGAACAGCTTGAGCAGATGATCACCCCTCGAGGAGGAGGTGGCGAGGCCGATCTTCATCGGCCACAGCATTTATCCCGCCTCCCTGGGATCCTCCTATTCAGCTTCTTTTAAGGAGCTCTGTCTCTCCCTCTCCACTAAGGGAGAGGGACCAACATCTTCAGGGCCTTCCTCTCAGTCTAAGAAGAAGGACCACAAAGGTAAGTCCCTCCGTCGACGCTCTTGGGAGCGGGAGAGGTCCCTCTCACCGAGTAGTCGACCATCGACTTCGGTCGATCCTTTGCTCGCCACTGGCTTCACGGTGTCCCTGGCCAGGTCAGTTGACCGAGACTCCTGTCGACGCAGTCGAGATTTTTCTCGACCGCTGGACAGGCTGCCCGCTGGTGAGCCGAAACCCTCACTCCCCAGTTCCCCCGGTGGTGGTTGAGGAGTCCGTGGACTTGCCCGTGCCTCCGGTTCCGGAGTCCACGGTTGAGCCCTCCGAGCCTAGGGAAGGGCGGGTTTCCCCCGCACTACCCCCGTACCCTCCTCGGAAAAACCGAGGTTCATGCGGTCTCGGACTCTTCCTCGGTCCAGTCGATCCTGCCGCCACAGGCGGTCTCGGTCTCGGCACTGCGGTAAGCGCGGCGTCCCGCCGTCTCTTCATCCTCTTCCTCGGACTAGGAGGCTTCGACGAGTTGCGCCAATATGAGGACCTCATGTGGCAACAGCTTCTTCTGTCCGGGAGCAAGCCACGCCATCGCCTTCCCTGGCTATCAAGGTGGTCACTGAGCGTCAAGCAACCCTCGCTTTAGCCGGCGCGCCTACTTCCAGGCCTGTTACTGCCAAACCGCGTTGCCCCACCGAGCTCTGTGGAACCTCCACCTCCGCAGCCGCTGTTTGGGGCCCACCAAAATTTCGGTTGGCCCAAGGTCTGCCCCATAGGCTGTCTGTCACCCTCACTCCCGATCGCCCTCGGCAGGTGGAGGGTGGCTCAGGCCCAAGGCAGCTCTTTGCAGACTCCTCCGAGTCCGACGACGATTCCTCCCTGTTCTCCAGGCGGGTCGACTTGGAGTTTGGGAGGTCAGTCACTGGACGATAGCCCTTCGTCCTTCATGGGTTTGCTTAGGCTCATCTCGGAATCCACCGGGATGCAGCTCGAGCCCGTATCCAAGCGGGCCAAGTATCCCCTCACGGAGATATTGGACCGAGGGGATTCTCCTACGGAGGCCTTTCCGGTGGCCGACGTCATTGTAGGCCCGGCCTTGGAGCTCTGGCAGCATCCTGCTTCCTGCCCTGTACCTTCGGCCAGGATGGCAAGGAAGTATGCAGTCCCTACTGGTTCCCTGTCCGGTTTCTCGGAACACCCCTTGGCCGAGGGGTTAGTTACCGACAACGCCTGCCGGCGGCCGGAAATGCCAGGGACGTGACAAACCTCCGACAAGGAGTCCAAGAAGTTGGACTACGCCGGGCGGAAAGTCACGCCAGGCCTCCTCGGCCTTCGCCAGCCAGCTCGGCCGCATTGATGGCTCATTTTTTCACGCCTGTTGGGCTCCCTGGACGAGGTAGTCCCTCATCTCCCGGCTGACCTGCAGACCACGGTTAAGCAGGTGTGGGACCAGGGCAGTGGCCAAGCAGCAACTTCAGACAGTGTAGGACATCGGTGACTCATGCGCCAGGTCAGTAGTGGCCGCAGTGGCTATGCGCTGTCGAGCATGGCTGAGGATATCCACCTTCACAGCGGATACCCAGCACAAATTGGCGGATGTCCCCTTCCTGGGGACCGACCTCTTCAGCCCTGGAGTGGAAGGCCACCTCCAGAGGATCGAGAGTCCAATGCTACCTTGGACTCGGTCTCATCCGCCCAGTGGGACAAGGACCGCAGACCGCAACTCAAGTCCTTTCGTCTGCCTGCTCTGCATGCACGTCCGCCCAGCAACATCAGGGCTAGCAGGCTCTAGGCTACGCCCCAAACCTAAGCCCGCGGCTTCCTCCTCCAGGAAGCAGGGAGGTAAGGCCCAGGAGGTCCTCGGCCGTCCCTCCTCCAAGCCTGCATAGTGACGGGTTGAGGGGTGCCGCCCCAACCTCGCCACTACTCCCAGGTTCCTCTGGGGATGTGGCTCCGCCATTTCTTTCCGCCTGGTCTGCTATAACCACAGACTGTTGGGTGTTGGAAGTGGTAGGAAAGGGCCTGCCTCTGGAGTTCGAGCAGGCCCCGCTTTTTCCGAGCTGGCTTTCCTAGGGGTTTAGGTCCGTGAGAGGCTCGCTGTCGGCTTGCCAAGCCAACATCGCCTGCTCCCGAGAAAGAGGTGATCAGAGAGTGGTGGACCCTCCCTAAGACCCGGGGTTTGTGTCCAGGTACTTCCTGGTCCCAAAACGGACGGGGGGCTGGTGCCCCATTCTTGACCTGCACGACCTAAACAAGTTCCTAAGGTCTTGGACCTTCAGGATGGTCACTCTGGCTCAGATAATACCATCCTTGGAACGCGGCGTGTGGTTCTGCTCTCTGGACCTGCAGGACGCGTTTTTTCACGTCCCTATCCGTCCGTCTCATCAGAGATTCCTTTGCCTTTGAGCGGAAGGATCCCTTTTCGAGTTCTGAGCCATGCCCTTCGGCCTGTCTCTTGCACCCAGGGTCTTCACCAAATGCATGGCAGTGGTGACAGCATTTCTTCGGTGCTGAGGGGTCCGGGTGTACCCTTACCTGGATGATTGGCTGATAGCAGCCCCCTCCAGACAGGAGCTGGAGCAGTCCAGGGATCTGGCCCTCCAGGTTTGCTCTCAGGTTGGCCTCCTTATCAACGAGGCTAAGTTGGAACTCGAACCGAAGCAGGTGATTCTCTTCATCGGGGCAGAGCTTGACTCTCTTCGAGCCAGAGCACGGCTCCCGGCGGACAGGGCCGAGGTTCTTTCCTCCTTTGCCCAATCATTTCTGGTTGGGCAATCGCGCCGTGCCAGGACTCCTGCGCCTCCTGGGTCTCATGGCGGCCTGCACCAGCGTGGTCCGTTGGGCCGCTGGAACATGCGCCCCTTCAGTGGGGCTGGCCAGCAGTGGTCCCAGCGCCTGCGATCCATTGACCAGCTTAGTGACGGTGACCCAGGGATGTGGAACGCCTCCAGTGGTGGATCGCTCCAGCTCATCTGCAGGAGGGCATCTTGTTTGTCCACCCCGAGCCAACGGTCTCCCTATCGACCGATGCCTCTCTGATGGGTTGGGGTGCCCATCTAGGGGAACACCGGGCGCACGGCCTCTGGTCCTCTCGGGAGTCCCGATGCCATATCAACCTGCTGGAGCTCCGAGCGATCCGCCTAGCTCTCACCGCCTTCGCTCCGTTTCTACAGGGTCAAGTGGTTCAGGTCCAGACGGACAATACCACGACCATGTACTACCTAAACCGCCAGGGCGGGACACGCTCCATGCCTCTGTGCAAGGAAGCTCTCCGCATTTGGTCACTCTTGTGCAGCCTGGAGGCGGATCTCCTAGCCATTCATGTGGCAGGAGCCTCCAACACCCTGGCCGATGCCCTAAGCCAGATAGGGGCTGTGTCCCACGAGTGGTCTCTCCTGCCGGAGGTAGTACAAGATCTGTTCTCCCATTGGGGCACACTTCAGGTGGATCTGTTTGCTCAGGGAGAACGCGAGCTGAGGCTGTTCCATGCCCGCCCCCTCAGCAGGCTCGCTGCAGGGGATGCCTTCCAGGCCGTGGACCCCGGGCCTCTTCTATGCCTTTCCCCATTTCCCTTGATCCACAAGGTGCTTCTCAAGGCGAGGAGGGACAAGGCGAGGTGATTCTGGTAGCCCCAGACTGGCCCCGCCAATGCTGGTATCCAGATCTCTTCAGCCTCAGCTCCAGGCTCCCGAGGCAGCTTCCAGCTCACCCAGACCTGCTTTCAGTCAATCAGGGAAGGTGTTCCATCCGACCTTCAATCCCTGCACCTGATGGCCTGGTTCCTGAGCTGCTAGAGTTCCAGGCCTTGGGTCTTTCCGACGAGGTCCTCAATGTAGTGAGCGCCCTGCAAGGAGTCGACCAGGAAATGCTATGCCTTCAAACGGAAAAAGGTTTTCCATTTGGTGTCAGGGCAAGGGCCTGGACCCTTCCTCCTGTCCCTTGGCAAGCATCTTGGACTATTTATGGTCCCTTTCTCAGCAAGGACTCAGGTCGACGACCCTAAGGGTGCACCTGGCAGCCATCTCTGCTTACTGGGCGCGGGCTGGGAAGCAGTCGGTGGCACAGGAGAAGGTGGTCTGGTGCTTTTTCAAAGGCCTTGATCACATTTCCCCTCCGGTGCGAGAACCTCCACCTCCATGGGATCTACTGCTGGTATTGGCAAAGCTCATGGGCAAGCCATTCGAACCAATGCACAGGTGTGATCTCTCTCACCTGTCGTGGAAGACCGCCTTCTTGGTGGCTATTACGTCAGCCAGAAGGATGGGAGAGCTCAGGCACTTTCCATCGAGTCTCCTTACCTGGTCTTCCACAGGGACAGTTGTCCTGCGCCCCACCGAAATTCCTTCGAAGGTGGTGTCGGAGTTTCACCTTAACCAGGTGTTGACTCTGCCGGTGTTCTACCCCAATCACACCTCGGAGGCCGAATATAGGCTCCATACTCTGGACCCTAGAAGGGCGCTCGCTTACTATAAGGAGCGCACGGCTGAAATTCGGGGAGAGGTTCGCCAGCTGTTGTCACCTACGCTGAAGTCGCACCTAGCAGACCTGCGGCCAAGCGGACGATAAGCAGGTGGGTCACCTCCTGCATAGATCTCTGCTATAGGTTGGTGGGCATGGAGCCTCCCAGAAGGATAAGAGCTCATTCTACCCGCCATACTGCTGCATCGGTGGCTGCTTCCAGGGACGTCCCTATCCAGGAAATCTGCAGGGCTGCTATCTGGAAGTCAGCACACACCTTTATCACCCACTACCACATCGACCTTGAGTCACGCCGGGATGCTGGTTTTGGGGCCTCGGTTCTCCAGTCTCTTTTCCCTAAGTAGGGGGTGTGCGTCTTGCCTTCCTCCTCCCGGAGAACTGCTAGGAGTCTGCCAATAAGTGTGGATGAACAACATATCCATGTCCCTAGAAATACAGGTTACTCACCTGTAACAGGAGTTCTAGGAATGGTATATGTTGTTCATCCACATGACCCACCCAACCTCCCCAGCTTACGCACAACCTGAGCTTCCAGTGAGCCAGATCTGGCGTCATGGGGCGGAGCCGAGAGTTTTACCACCCGGGTGGGTGGGAGGAGCCAGCTTGAAGACCTTCCGGCAAGATTTAAAGCGGCAAGGATACCTGCCAATAAGTGTGGATGAACAACATATACCATTCCTAGAACTCCTGTTACAGGTGAGTAACCTGTATTACCAGACCTCCTATAAGACGCCCAGTCGCAGCCTGGGACATTAATCTGGTGCTAGACATGCTCACTGAAACCCTTTGAGCCTCTAGCTACCTGTGAGTTAAAACTCCTCACTTGGAAGACGGCCTCCTAGTGGCCTATTACCTCAGCCCGCAGGGTCTCTGAGATACATGCCTTGGTCACAGACCCTCCGTATACTGTTTCATAAAGACAAAGTAGTTCTTAGGACCTATCCTAGGTTTCTCCCTAAGGTTGTCTCAGAATTCCATCTAAACCAACCTTTGGTCCTTCCATCTTACTTTTCGAACTTCCAAAATGAAGGAGAGCATTCTCTTCATTCCTTGGATGTCAAAAGAGCTTTGCGTTTCTATGTGGACAGAACAAAAGACTTTCGTAAAGCTCAACAACTGTTTGTTTCCTTCAGCGAGACCTGGCTGGGTCAACCTGTCGCTATCAGATGTATTTCTGCATGGCTGGTGGCATGTCTTCGCCACAGTTATTCCATGGCGCAGGTTAAGCTGGAGGGCAGAGTGTACACTCACTCTGCTGGAGCGGTCGCAGCATCCCTGGCGGAAATCCACAGTGTGCCCGATGCAGATATTTGCAATGCGGCCACCTGGAGCTCAGTGCATACTTTTGTCAAACACTATGCCCTGGATGTCCATGCCAGACATCTTTCTTTTGGCAGAACCATCCTTAATGGACTGCTGTCCTAAGACTGTGAGCTCTTGGTCTATCCTGCCACCCTCTCGGGGGATTATTAGCTTGGTACTCTCCCATTAGTGTGAATGAGTGGTGGAGACTTTATGTCCAGGAAGATATGGAAATTATGTACCTACCGTAATTCTTGATCTTCTTGGACGAGTCTCCACCACTCATTCACACGCCCACCCACCATCCCCCGAGCTCACCTCTGTTGTTGGTCTTCACTCTCAATCTTTAGGATGTGAGGACTTCTTTGTTGTCCCTTCTTATACGGGTCATCCGGACTATCTTATGTCCGGTTTTTGGTTAGGCTGTCCTTCTAGGTTAGTTACGCTGCACCTCCTCGGGAAAAAAAGGTACTGAGGTGGTTGGAGAGCCGATGCCGAGATAGTCATTACCGCACGAGCTGGGGCTTGCGGTGCCGCTCCTCGCAGCTCCATCTTCAGCGCCGACTCTCCAGCAAAAAAGTTTGCTCTCGCTGGGTCCTAGTGCCGCTGGCACAGTTCCCATTAGTGTGAATGAGTGGTGGAGACTCGTCTAAGAAGATCAAGAATTACGTAGGTAATGCACTCGCTTTTGTTTGTTTTCATTTAATATCTTCATTTTTATATAAGCAATCAAGCAAATATTACACAGGGTAATACAGTGTGGAGAAATGTGGAACCAGTGCAAAATTGACTTACACCTTGGATGTCCTACAGGGGATAGAATTATACATAGTACTCTGACAATGAAAGGAACGGAAATGCTAACAAAAGCTTACTATACATATACATACATAAATTACCTTATTCTGTTGGTTCTGTTAACCCATATTGTGTTTCTGTCCATGATTGCTGTGAGCTGGAGTAAGGAGGACCAGGGACCTCTCATTCGCCCTCACCCTGAGCTTCTGCTGCCTAGCAGGTCTATATAAACCCTTGCTGCAATAGCGGGGCCTCACCTATGGGCAGAGAATCCAGAAATTTGCCCCTGCTTCTCTGAAAGAACTCCATATCCCACAATGTGTATGTGAGGCGCTCTAAGGGTAGGGATTGGAGCACTAGGATTTTCCATTGGGTCAGCGTTGAATTAATGTGCGACATCCACGTGTACTGTATGCATTGTCGGCTAGTGCCACTATAACTTGTATCCCTCTTGGTTACAGATCCTAGCCCTCTTGCCTGTGTCTTCCACTCCAAAGAATAGCAAAGGGGGTGCCTGCCATGGTCCTATTAAACATTTGGGAGAGCTCCCTGCCACCCCTTTCAGAACGGTTGAAACTTAGGGTAGTCCCAAAGTAGTGCCAGCAAGTCCATCTCCCATCTGGCATCTACCACACAGGGGACACTGGTAGATTAAACGTGTGTACTGTAGCTGGGGGACATTGAGTCTGTGTATAAATTGAAATCGTGACTCTGTATTTATTGCAGATCAGCAGCGCCATATGAGATTTCATAACCGTGCTCCAGTTTTCGTCTGAAATTTCACACCCCAGGTCTCTTGCCCACTGTCCTTTTACCTTGCAAGAGAGGTCTGGAAAGCAGGCCCTCTCCTGTCTCACTGCTGTCGTTATTATTCCTTTAGGGGATACCCTAACACTTAGGGCTACCTGCTTCAGAGAGTAAAAGGGTAGATGACTCTACCGGATCCCACTTCAGACTACTTCCAAATGCCCTGGCTTGTAGATATCTATATAAATGTATAGGTGGGATTTGGTACTGGTCCTGAAGAGCCACCAAACTTTTAACTCCGTCTCTTGTATATGTATCTCCCATACATAACACCCCTTGCTCCTCCCATTCTTTAAATCCCCCACTTTCCAAGCTGACAAAATGCAGGGTCCTGCAACTGGTACTAGGAGCGCCTGATCCTCCCTGAGTTTTGCTATTTCTACCTCTTCCTGGCCTCCAGTGTATATATTGCTAGCAGGTTCCTGCACACCCTGTAAATGCTTCTGCCAAGTATACTGGACAATCGGTTCAGGTCAAGTCTTCCTCTAACTCCACCCAGCTGGCCTTCGCCCCTTGTTCACCCAGTCCTGTACATAGCGATGCTAAATGGAGAGAAAGCAACCCTTAAGGTCCAGGAAGTTGAGGCCTTCCTGGTCTGTCCCTCCTTTCAACTTTTGGAGGGGGCTCACATAGGGTCTTTTATTCTGCCAAATAAGTTGGGTTAACCTCCTTTCCATCTTTTTGATATCTTCCTTAGTCAAGACTCATTGGTAACATTTGCATAACATAAAAGCACCCTTGGCAGCACATTCACTTTGAGTAAGTTAATTCAGCCCAATCCTGATACTGGCAGTGCCCTCCATCTTTCTAGGTCTTCTAGAATGCCTGAGAAGAGGGGCTCATACTGTAATTAAGGGCATACAGCTCCCCCTCCAGGTCCCACCAGATTTTGATTCCAAAGTATGTGAAAGCCTTCTTCACCACCTTAAACCCTCAGCCTGGCAGCCTGTCACCCTGTGGCCCCTTCCTCACTCTGAGCAGTTCTGACTTTGAGAGGTTGTGCCAGTAGCCTGAAAACTTAGCAGACTCCTCAATGATCAACAGAAGGGCCGGGACTCTGTCCTCTGGGACTCTCACAATCAAAAGCAGGTTGACTGCATATAGAAGTAGTTAGTAGTTACTAGTTATTTCCGTGAACAATGTTAATTTCACCAAGCCTGTATGTGGTAAACTGTTGATCTCATTTGTCCTCCTGTATCCTCCAAAAAAAAAAAAAAAAAACTGCATACTGTTTCTCTGTACTAAGTTGTTATCACTGTATTGTCTTCTCTGTGACGAGGTACCTTTGTAAACGAGCCTCTGGCTCAAAGGTTGTAAACTGATGCTTAATAAATAAATAAATAAATAAATTAGATTAAGCTGCTAACCATACTGTGCCCTCACCCTCCCCAACTTGCTCCTCCCCACTAATCTTAACTGCTAGGGGCTCAGTTGTCAAGGTGAACAGCAGAGGGTAGAGTGGGCAGCCCTGCCTTGTGCCACACTGCAGAGATCTCCCCTCTGGTAGCTCCCTATTCACCAGAATCTGTGCATTTGGATCTCTGTACAGCTGGCGCATCATCTCTGTGTACACATCCACCAGCCCAAACCTCTCCAGAACTTTGAAAAGGTACTCTGTTCTGTAAGATCAAAGGCTTGCTCGGTGTCCATAGACAATGCCAGGGTCTGTCCAGGAAGCCAAGTTCACCAATATACCACATAGAGAAGCCTCCTCACATTATAAGAGCCTGCCCCTCAAAAAGCCACTCTGGTCTGCATGCACTAGACCTGGTAGGATTGCCTTCAGGCACCGAGCCAGGATTTTAGCAAAGATTTTGAAGTCACAGCTCAGAAGAGAGATGGACCGGTACAACCCACACTCAGTCAGATCTCTCCCTGGTTTGGAGAGAACACACACCACCACTCTGTAGCGTGAGGCAGAGAGCACCCTTCCCCCCAAGCCTTCTCAAGCATATCCACCATCGGCCCAAATAGTGCTTCCATATCAGCTTGTAATAATCTGCTACCAGGCCATCAGGCCCCCCCCCCTTCGCCTTCTCTGATCTCAGCACCCTGATCAGCCTGCCTAGCTCATGCCAAGTGAATTTCACCCCCAGACTTTCCTCTGCCCATCTGTAAGGGATGGCAGCTGTATGCTTTTCAAAAACTTTGCTGCCAAATGACCCATCCCCCCACACTCTGCCGTGTACAGCTTCTGATAGAAGGACTTAAATTGTGCTTGTATGTGTGCCCCTGTATTTAGCATTCTTCTCCCGGTGCCCTTCAATGCCACCACCCTAGTTGACATCTTTCTCCCTTTCAGCAGCCTGGCTAGCATTCTACCTGACGAATTGCCCATTCAGACACTCTCTGGTGAAAAACAAAGATACTCAGGCCTCCACAGTCAGAAAAAGTTCAGTGCCTCCCCAGCCACCCTCGTCTGCCCCAGGAATGCATGTGTTTTGTCCTCCATAGCCTTTTGTTCCAGTGTGCATAGGGCCTCCTCTAGTTCCTGCTGCTTCTGCCTTTTCTTATGTTTGATGCCAGTTTGCCAGTCACATAACTGATGAAGGCCTTCCTATATCCCAGAATATACCCTTAGATGGGGCTGAGGCCAAGTTGATCTGGACATAGAGGTTCCACTGCCCTCAGATATGTACAAATGCCTTCTTCACCAGTAGGTAGGCAGGGAACCTCCAGCCCTTCTAACCCTTTTGTTCACTCCCCTCCCATCTGCACAGGGTCACCATTGCATGATCCAAGATGTATATGTTTCTGCGTGGGTCACTTCCGTAGTCAGCCCATATTGTTCCCTGGAGACATATGTACTCCAGCCTGGACCATGTCTTGTGGAGAGTTGAGTATAAAGTATGTTCCTTAGCCCTGAGGTTGGCCATCCTCCACACATCTATCAACTCCTCAGCACTTCCTCCCCCAGCTTCCAGCTATTCACTCCCCCCTCATGCCTACAAATTCCTTCCGAGTGATCCAGGCTGGGTTCCATGACCTAGTTGAAGCCCCCAACCACCATGATCAGGTTCACAAATTTTTGACCTGTAGGACAGCTGGTATGTGCAGATAGAAATTTGGATCATACACAGCGAAGCTTCTCTTCCGTGTAGCATGCCCTGGATAAACACATACAGACCCTCTCTTGGATCAGTCACCGCCTTTGTAACCTGTAGAGGGTAAGTCTTAATAACCAAGATTGCCCCCCTCTCATATGGAGCTGAAGGGGTGCATAGCACTCCCCTGCCCAACCCCCCTCACAGCTTCTTGTGTTCCTCTGTCGTGAAGCACATTTCCTTGAGCAGTGCTGTGTATGCATCCCTCCACCTCAGAGCTGTCAGCACTTTTTTCTGTTTAACAGGTGATGAGAATTCATGCATATTCCACAAAATTATGATAGTATCAGTCCCATCAGTTACCTGAAAATCATTCCTGGGCCATTGTCCCCAGTCCCACTCCTGGCTGCGGTACTGCAGGTCCACTTCATCCACCCTACCAGCCCTTATATCATCTGAAATACTCACATTCTCACAGAATGAAGAAAACAGTAACACATTGAACGTATATCATCTCAGAAACCGTTCGGGAGTCCCAACACATAGATTAAAACAAACTATGCCAAACACCTTCTCCCTTTCAAGTGTTTCTTCCCATCTCACAGTGTTGTTGAGCAACTCAGAACTCCTGCTACGCACCCCCCAATCTCCTGCTTTCTTGTTGCAGCACATCTCATAGATTTAAAGTGTCTTACAGTTACAAGTCAGATAATCCTCTTAACTCCCTGCTCCAGCTTGGTCTCCAATGTGGAATCCTCTTATACCACAGATTTACATCTTTGTGCAGACAGTAACACTAATAAGACATACGTGCAGTCACCTGTCCACTCCAGCACAGCTAAACAGAGTGAATCGTTACCCTACCCCACATGTACTGCTACCCAAGTCACCCTCCCCAACGCGCCTCCAGGTGACCTGGTCTGTATTGGGAGTTAACCTTGTTTAAATCAGGTACACTCCCATATCACATAGTCCTGTAGCAGCACTTGAGATAGTCTTTGAGTGGTCTCAGCACAGGAGCCCACGAGGTGGGCCAGACTTTCAGACATCCGCAACTGCCCTGCTCCTGAGTACCCAAACCAGCTGAATTTTCTTCATCCTTTGGTGTGCTACTAGGGACCCCCACCTCTGAACACAAGTCACCCTCCCCTTTGGCTGCATTTGTACCGCTCTGCCCACCTCTCAGCTGTCTGCCATTACAGCAGTCACCCCAGGTAAGCTCAGTACATTACCCTGTGTGTCACAAACTGTTTTGTCCAACTGCTGATTTTGTAGAGAGGAGCGGGGTTCCCAGTATTCCAGGCATATATGCAAAGGCTTGTATTTGGGCAGTGTACTCACAGTTCTGGCATTAGGTCCAGACACCATGAGGTCCCCATGTGGAGGAGCCTGAGGAGAACAGCACAGCGTAGCCCAGAGTCAAATGGCATATCCTGAATAAACAAATTGTGGCAAACATAGTCTTCATAGGGTTTGTCCCCTTGCTGAGCCAATTTTTTGTTTAGTTCCTCCAGGAAGGTCCCAACCTTGTCCACCTCCCAACATGAGTAGGTGGCTCCTTCAAACTTGATCTTCACTGCTGCAAGGCAGACAAAGGAAAACTCCACCTTGTTACTTCAGAGCTCACCCAGCACTGCCACAAAACTTTCCTCTCCTCTTGTAAGCACTATGAAAAGTCCTGGTGTAAGAAGAGCCTTGCCCTTGGAGAAAAAGCCCTGGAGTAAGAAAAGCTTTGCCCCTTGAACTCTACCTTCTTTTTTTTTTTGCAGTAAGCCACCAGCAGTTCTTGTCGATCTCTGAAATGACAGAGGTGGAATATGATCTGTCAGGGTGGTGCATCAGCTGGCGTTTTGGGGCCCAGGGCTCTGTGAGCCCTCTCGACCTTCAGGCACCCACCCTTCCCTTGCAGCCCCAGAATCTGTGACAAAACCATCACACAGAAGTGCTCAACATCATTCCCTTCTTTGCCATCCGGCAGTCCTCTGAGGCATAAATTACCACACGTGTTATAATTTTCCTGGTAGTCCAGCTGGTCACATAGCTTGATTTCCCACTCTAGCCAGATCACCTTCTCCAGCAGGGGTTCAACTTGTCTTCCACTGCTGAGATTCTTCCCTGAGCTTCTGATAGTCAGATCACTTGCCGTGCTGCCTGCTTTTTTTGTTCTTGCAAGCTGCCCACCAGACTGCCCAATCTGGGAGTCAGTGCTTCCATCACCTGTTCAGTAATGGTCCATCCTGGTACCGCCATTTCCAGCGCAGAGTGTGAGACAGTACTGTAGCCCTCAACCATGTTTGCAGCTGTGGCCCCTTTGTAGTTCTATCTTTTTTCCATAATTTGTTTATACTCTTCTGGCTGAGGCAGGCTAGGATTCCCATCTGCCCTACCACATTGGCCCCCAGTGTCCAACACCTTCCCTGAGCTTGCCTGGTCAGCTGGAACCCCACAGATCCCACTTCCTATGGTGGGGTCAGGAGGAGGGGTCCTCACTCCCAAGGACATATCCAGTGACAGCTGGCAGGATGCACCAGTGATGAGGCGGTTGGAGCAGTGTACTGTGTCATAGACCCCTGCCTTGTTGTGCTTTTTCCACCAGTGTTTCTCCCACCAGTTACCAAGGCACACTCATACACACTGCAGGGACCCGCAGCACCACCCACTGTTGCCACTCACGGACCAAGACTGCCAGCATGCCTCCATGTGGTGGCAGTCATTTGAAGGAAGCCATAAGCTTCCCCATCCCTGGGAAGAGGAGAGCATAGGATGCTTCATCCCCCCCAGCCCACCCCCCAGCAGCCCGAGATTGCTTCCGATCCTGATGCACCAGCATGTTGGGCAGTAGCATCACCACTGGGCCAGCCATGCCCTTCATTCTTCTGGGCTGTTTTGCTGTCGCTCCTACCAGGAATGCTTCCATTGCAGGTACTGTTCCCAAATTATATAAAAAAACTGAGGTTCTTAGGCAAATCAGACACTTTAAAATGTTGTTTCTAGGATCGTGGATATGTTGTTCATCCACACTCTTTAGCATATCCCTTTCCACTTTAAATCTTTCCAGAAAGTCTTCAGGCTGGCTCCTGCCACCCACCTGGGTGGTATAACCCTCGGCTCCACCCCATGATGCCAGATCTTCCTTTCCGCTGGAAGATTCAGGTTGCCTCCTTCGTGCTACCACATTTTGTAGACCCTGGCTTCAGAACCTTTGGTTATTCCAAAAATCCGTCTAGTTTGCATTAGCGATCGCGACTGCTTACCTTCAACTACGGAAGACAATTCTTCTCCCGGATTTTGCCAGTGTTCCTGCGGCCAGAAGATGTCACGCACCGATCCCCACACCGCGTGCGTCTATTGCCTCGGTGTTGACAGTGATGCCTCAAAGTATGATTTTTGTCTCCCATTTCATCTTAACATCCTCGATGACTGTCTTGCACACCTTAAGTTGGGGAGGCTGGAAAACGGAACCCTCCGGTGAAATCTAAGGAGGCTTGGTGGGTGGTTTCCTTGGCTGCTGGATCCTCCGAGCAACTGGAACACATGCAAGCCTTTGAGGAGGAAGTGGCTTGGGCTGCAGAAACTTGGAGCTTCTTTGTTCCACTCATCCTGACTCCACCTTCTCGGGTTCCTTCTGAGAGCTGTGCCAGTCTCTTCCGACTAAGGGAGAGGGTCCTGCGGACAGCGCCCTCTCGGTCCCATAAAGCGGGGAAAAGGACCGGGATTGTCTTAAATCTCGGCGAAGACACTCTTAGGATTGGGAGAGAGATCTCGGTCCAGGAACCGCCATTTCGATCTCGGTCGTAAATTGCCTCTTCTGCCGCTGGCTTTCTGCTATTGCCTGGCCATAGTTGTCCAAAGTGTTGATCGACGACATTGAAATAGTCATCGACCTGGTTGACCCATTGTCGCTGACTCCAGTCAACGATTCTCTTGATCGGACTCCAGTCCTTACTTTCCCCGACTAGGAGACCCAGCCTGCTGGGAATCCCATCAGGGAAGTGGTCCCCGACCCCGGGAAATCACCGGTCCCGCTGGTGTCTCCTGAGCGACTGAATCGCCTGTCCGATCTCGATTGAGGTCAGGACTCCCTCGACCGAAGGCCGAGGAAGAGCCACATGTGCTCTTAAAAGAGGCGCGGCGCACGGGTCGCCCTCCTCAGATGAGGTGAGGCTCATGAAACTCTCTCGGTGCCACGAGGACCCGTGGCAACAGCTGATTTTGACCGGCACAAGCCGCCTGCCATTACTTCTCGCTTTCATCTCCTAGGGTTGAAGCTGACTCTTCGAGTTGATCAAGTCGGTTTCCCCCGCCAGCAGAGCCAGCAAAACCTCCGGTTCGGTCTAAACCGGTCTCTACACCGTTTGTGGTGAAACCACCGCCCAAGCAGCCTGTGGGAGGGACTCCTTCTAAAGAAGATAGGCCAGACACTGGGCTTCCCTGGCATCTTTCAGTCACTGTCACCCCAGACCACCCTTGGCGGGTCGAGGGTGACCTGGGCGGTCGACCGTTGTATCTGTATTCCTCGGATTCGGATATGACTGGCTCATGCTTTTATTCGGGATGACGAATTTGCCGGTAGGGTAGAGACTGAGGAAGGTCCTTCTTCTTTTCAGGGCATTCTTTGCCTCATGTCTGAGTCCACAGGGATGCCCCTAGAGCCAATCCAGAAAAAGGTGGAGTACCTTCTCATGGACATCCTCAAGAGAGGGGATACCCCAAAGGAGGCTTTTCTTGTGGCCGAGGCCATTGTTGTCCCAGCCTTAGAACTCTGGTAGCACCCTGCCTCTTGTCCAGCACCGTCTGCTTGCATGGCCCGCAAGTATGCGGTGCCCATGGGGTCCCTTGCGGGGTTCACAGAGCACCCTTCAGCCAAGAGCCTGGTGACTGCCTCTGTGTTCAGGCATACTGGCAGTTCTGCTGACACTGATCGACCTCCCAAAAAAGAGTCCAAACTCTTGGACCATTCGGCCAGGAAGGTCAGTGCGGCTTCTTCCTTGGGCATTCGTCAGGCAAGTTCGGCATCATGGCACACTTCTCTCATGCCGCCTTGGGGTCTTTGGACGAACTCCTCCCACATCTCCCCTGGGACATGCAGACCATGGTCAAGCAGGTCCAGGATCAGGGCCAAGCTGTTGCCAAACAGCAGCTTCAGACAGCCCTGGACATTGGGGATTCTTGTGCCTGTTTGATGGCAGCTGCAGTTGCCTCTTGTCACAGGGCTTGGCTGAGACTCTCCTTCTGCCGGTGGATACTCAGCACAGACTGGCTGATGTGCCTTCCTGGGCACTGATCTTTTGGCCCGGTGTAGCTAGTCATCTCCAGCTTATTGAGCAGTCCAGTGCCACTTGACGCTACTTCTGCCAAGGATTCTTTGGGCAAGAACCTGCAGAAGAAGAAGAAGAAGCCTTTCGCACTTTCCTCTGCGGCACAGCAGCCCTCCTTTCAAGGAGGACAGACAACAGCAGCAGCAGGCTCAAGCTTGGCGCCCTTGTCCTAAGCCCGGGCCCTCCCAGGCCTGTAAAGGAAGCCGAGGTTCAGATCCTGGATCCTCCTCATCCAAGCCTGCTCAGTGATGGGGCGAGGGCTGCCTTTCCCTCTCCTGTCACGCCAGCTCTGGGTCCTCCCGTGGGGGTCCGGTTCCATCATTTCCTTTCCGCCTGGTCTGCTATCACTATGGACAGGTGGGTTCTCGAGGTGGTCGGTCAGGGACTGTCTCTGGAATTCGTGCAGTACCCTCCAAGCCTAGCCCCTCGGGAGGAAATAGTATCCATCCAGACTCCGTCGGCTCTCTAAGACGACATTGCTCAGCTCCTCCAAGGAGGCAGTAGCCCAGTGGCGGACCCTCCAGCAGACCCAGGCTTTGTCTCCAGATACTTCCTGGTGCCCAAGCGGATGGGGCTGGTACCCCATTCTAGATCTGCATGACCTAAATCAGTATCTCAGGTCACGCACCTTTGATGGTCACTCTGTCCCAGATCATACCATCCTTGGAGTGGTTCTGGTCACTGGATCTGCAGGATGCATTCTTCACATCCCAATCCATCTGTCTCATCAGCGGTTCCTCCACTTCAGAGTCAAAGGACCCTGTACAAGTTTCAAGCCTGCTGCTCGCCTGTCATCAGTCCCACGGGTTTTCACCAGATACATCACAGTGGAGGCAGCCCATCTCAGGCGTTGGGGTCATGATTTATCCCTACCTCAACGATTGGCTCTTAACATATCTCACCCAACAGGAGGTGGAGAGGTCCAGGGACCTGGCCTCCAGACCTGCTCCCAACTCTGCCTCCTGATCAGTGAGGTCAAGTCGGAACTGGTGCCTTTCAAACACCATGAAGTCTTGCTATATTATAACAATAGCAGTCAGCCACTGCAGCTGAACTGCCCCGGAGAGGAAGGAGTTAACTCCAGAAGATCTGAGTTCTACAGCGCGAGGGCGCTTGTGCCTAAAGTTTCATCTGGCAGTTTCAAATGAAACTGTCAGATTCTTTATCCGCTTCTTCTGAACAGTCGCCCGGAGATCAGCTCCTTCAGCTCGGTTCATTCTCGGTTCAAGCGAGTATTTTTCGGTTCTTTTGAACCGCAAAAGTTATTATTTTACTGCATTTCGTTTTAAAGCCTCTATCTGGTAACCGAAGTACTAAAATTTAAGTCTGTGTGGAAAATTAATTATCGGTTCGGTTTTGAACCCATCGGTTGTTTTTTGTTTTTTTTTTCTGCATTTTAAAAGTGTACAGTGGGTTTTAGAGTGCGGTTCCCGTTCTTATCGGTTCTAAAAAACGGAATTATAACGGTTTTTCAAATACTCGGACACGTTAGGAACCGATATGGTGTCTTGCCTGGCACTGCCATCAAAAGGGCAAGTTTTGGTTAGGCTGGCATTATGTCTGAGAAACCCAAAAGAAAACCGGGCCCACTGGGTTTCAACACTGTGATGTCTGTGGGACGCCTACAAGGCTGACCCACACACCACTTGTGTTTATTGTCTGGGGTGACCACCTCCTGTCAGACTGCCAGGTGTGAAAAATTCCTGCAGCCACCCTGAGAAGAGATTGGCCGCTCAGGGAACGAGAGGCCAAAAAGTCCGCTGACCCGGATGGCCAGCCCGTCCAGTACCCACTGGACTGGAGGAGTGCCTCTGACCAGGGCGAGACTTCTCGGCAAAGGAAGGCTGGTTCAGAGGAACCAGTCCCAAGTAAAAAGACAAGGAAATCAGTAGTCTGGAGTCCAAAATTGTGTCTCCAACTGCTGCAGAGATAGCTAAAGCCATTCAGATTGTCCAGTCACTGTCTCAGGGATCTGTAGAACCACCAACAGCTGGTAAAGGTTGGTTCGTTCAGTCCCAGTGGTTCAGGATTTTGAAGTTGAGGATTTTATGAACCACAGGAGGGAGGAGGAATTTGATCAATATATGTGTGGCTGGGGGGTCCTGGCGTGCCCATTGAACCGACATCTCTCCAGACAGACCTTTAGAATCTCCTCCTATTCTGTCTGAGTCCCCTTCTTTCTTTATTTTTACAAAAGGTTGCGAAACCTCCAGCTTCCTTTAGAGGAGGCTGTGGATGAGCAAGAGGAGCCTGATTATGTGGAAATGATGGATATTCCAGAGTCTAGGAGGTTGTCTATTCCTTTGCATAAGTCATTTAGGAAGCAAACAACAAAGATTTTAAAAAATCCTCATTCTGTCCCTCCTGTAGATAAAAAAATGGACAGAAGGTATACTTTGTCAGGCTCGGATACAGACTTCCTTACTGAGCAGTGTAGTCATGTAGGTGTGGTACAAGCTGCAGCCTGTGACAAGGCTAATATTCCTCTGGCCTCATCCTCCTGATAAGGATTCCAGGAAGATTGATGCCATGGCGAAGAAACAGTATATGGCAGCTTCTTTGGGACACAGGCAGGCAAATTATATGGCTTATGTAGCTAGATATCAGAAATCTAGGTGGGACACAGTATTGTAGTTAGCCAAGCAGGCCCATGGCCAGCTGGCTGGTGAGTTGGAACAGGTGGCTGCTGATGGCATTGAAGCCTCTAAAGTTCAATTTCATACTGCTGTTGATGTTAATGATGTTTCTTCTAGGGTCATGGCCACTTCTGTAGCTTCCGTAGGTTGGCATGGCTCAGATGCACTAATCTGTCCCAAGATACCCAGTCAAAGGTTATGGATTTTCCTTAGTGGAAATTCTCTTTGGGGAGCAAACAGAAACTATATGAAAAGATGGATGAATACAGAACTACCTACAAAAGTGCCCAGGCTAAGGAGAAGCATGCCATGCTACAAAGGCATGCTCCCAGAGGTAGGGCAGGCCCTTTTCCAGGCCTTTTACCAATTTCAAGCCTCCTCTGCTGTCTCGAGAGGGTTTCTTCAGAGGCAGGGTAGACGGGCACAAGTAGACCGTCCCCTCCCTCAGCCTAAGGCTGCTGCTAGCAGGCACCCTGATGGGGTGTCCAGGGCCGATTCTCCTGTACCGGTGGAAGGTTGGCCTATTTCAGCCGGAACTGGCTGTCCCTAACTACGGACAGATGGGTTCTGGAGGTAATAGGCCAGGGTCTGGTTCTCAGCTTCAAACACTTTCCAAAGATGAGAGCCAGGCATTTTCCACCTGCAAATCCTTCAGAAGCCCTTGCTTTGAAGCAGAGGTTTCTGCCTGCTGGACTGCAAAGCACTGAAAGGGTTCCTCCTGCCATCAGGGCAAGGGCTTATTCAAGATACTTTCTACCCCAAAGACAGGAGAATGGCTGCCCATTCTAGATTTAAGATACTTGAACAAGCATCTGTTGAAACCAAAGTTCAAAATGTTGACTCTGGCAATGATGTTGCTTCCCTAAGGCCAGGGACTGGCTAGCTTCCTGGACCTCATGATGCCTATTTTCATGTTCTGATCAGGCCTTCTCACCGAAAGTACCTCAGGTTCGAACTGCCCTCAGGCCACTACCAGTTCAGGGCAATGCCCTTCGGCCTTACCTCTGCGCCAAGGGTATTCACAAAATGTCTCGCTGTAGTAGTGGCTCACTTAAGAAGGCAAGGGGTTGCTGTGTTTCCCTACCTGGACGACTGGCTCATTGTGGGTCAGTCTCCAGGTCAGGTGAAATCCCACTTGCAAGTCACCCAGCAGCTTCTCACTTCCCTGGGATTCCTCTAAACTTACCAAAGTCAGTTCTGGAACCAGTTCAGGTCCTAACTTTCATAGGCGCAGAATTGAACACAAGGTTAGCCAGGGCTTTTCTTCCCTCGGAAAGGGTGACAGACTCATCGCCCTGGCATCCTCCTTTACCCTGCAGGTCTCGACCAGCAAGGCATTTTCTGCAACTCCTCGGCACATGGCTGCTTCCACAGCTGTCATGCAGGGAGCAAGATTCCAGATGAGGGACATTCAGTTCCATTTGAGGGCCTATTGGTCTCAAAGGAAGGACCCCTACAAGTTGGTCCCAGTTACTCAAACTCTGATCCTAGCCCTCCACTGGTGGCAGGTCCAGAGCAATTTAAGACAGGGGTTCCCTTCATTCCCATTTCTCACTCCCTCACCCTCACCACGGATGCCTCCCTGTTAGGGTGGGGCTCACCTGGGCGACCTTGCCACCAGGGGTATGGTCTCCTCAGGAGTCTCTGCTCCACATCATCTTTTGAACTCAGAGCTGCCTCTTTAGCTCTTCGGTGTTTTCAGATTCTGTCCAGAACAAAGTGGTTCAAGTCAGGACAGACAATACCACCACAATGTGGTACATCAACAAGCTAGGGGCACTGGTCTTCAGCCTTGTGCACCGGCAATGAAGTTGTGGTCTCTGGCTTACTCCCTGAACACCTCCTGATAGCGGTTCATCTCCCAGGGAAGGACAATGTCCTGTCGGACGCCCTCAGCAGAATTTCTCAGGGCCATCACGAATGGGCTCTGAATCCACAAGTGCTGGGGTCTGTCTTTTGCAGATGGGGCACCTCAGATAGATCTTTTCAGCCCCAGACAACCACCAACTTCCTCTTTTTCTGTTGCAGGCCTCCAGTTCTGGGCTCAGTCCCTCTGGACGCCTTTTCTGTTGGACTGGAAAGGGAAGTTCCTGTATGCCTTTCCCCTTTCTCCTTTTCAGGGTACTAGTAAAATCAGATCTCAACCTTGCAGAGTGATTCTGATTGCCCCAGATTGGGCCAGACAGCCCTGGTACCCTCTGCTCCTGTCCTTGGTAGTCCACCCTGCCCTGAGCCTGCCCAGAGTCCACGACTTACTGGCCTGTGCACAGGGAGAGTGTGGTATCCGGACCTCAACCCTCCACCTCAAGGCTTGGCTCTTGAGGAGCTAGAATTTGTTGACTTACACCTTTCTCAAGGTGTCATGGATATTTTAAAGGCTTCAAGGAAGCCTCCACTAGGGCCACTTATAATTCTGAGTGGAAGAGGTTTTTCCATCTGGTGCTCTGAGAGGCAGATTATCCCAGAATCTGCTGATCTTCCCATTCTACTGGACTATTTGGTCCATCTGAATTCCCTAGGCCTTAGACCAGCTAATCCTGAAGGTTCATCTGGCAGCTGTCTCTGCTTTTGTGTCAGCAGGAAGCCTGCCTCCTCTTTCTCACCCGGTGTTCTCCAAGTTTTTTAAAGGGTTACTTCTACTAACCTCCTTTTCGGGAACCAGCTCCTGCCTGGGACCTGAATATTTGCATTGCTCAGTTAATGCAATCCCCTTTGAGCCTCTGTCTTCTGCAGAGCTCAAGTATTTAACTTGAAAACTGCTTTCCTAGTAGCTATCACCTCTGCCAGACGCATAAGTGAGCTATACAGGCCCTGTCAGTGGAAGAAGATTTTATCTCTTTCCACAGAGATAAGGTAGTCCTTAGGACTAATAGAAAGTTTTTGCCCAAGGTGGTTTCTGATTTCCACCTGAATCAATCTATCTCTCTCCCAGTATTTTTCACTGAGCATTCTTCCTCAGGTGAGAGGAGACTGCACAGCTTGATGTCAAAAGAGCCTTAAGCTACTATTTAGAGCGCACCAGAGGTCATAGGTTCAATCCTCCAACTCTTTCTTACCTATGGGCAGGTTGGCAAAGGAAACCTGCCACTAAGAGAACAATTGCAAGGTGGATTGTTTCTTGTATCCAATTCTGTTATCAGAAACTGGTAGAGTACCCCCAGGATTGAGGGCCCACTCCACCAGGGTACAGCTGCGCCTCTAGCGGCTGCTAGAGACATCCCCATTCTGGAGATTTGTCAAGCTGCTACCTGGAAGACAGTTCACACTTTACTAAGCATTATCTCCTGGATGTCCAGTCCAGAGAGATGTCGTTTGGCACAGCTGTGCTTCAGAGCCTATTTCCTAAGTAGGTTCTGACCCTCTCCATGGAGGTACTGCTGTGTATCTCGTTATTGTTATAATATAGCAAGACTTCATGGTGTTGGAAGAAAAATTACTCACCTTAGTAATTGCTTTTCTTCTCATGGAGTCTTGCTATATTATAACCACCCTCCTCCACCCTCTCAGAACTTCTACTTGGGTAGGGGTGGCTAATTGGCGCAAGCACTGTGTCATGCCATTGTAGTTTTCCCTCACCTCTTTTCCTTTGGGTTAGGGATCTAGATTGTTTCATTTAGGTTATTTATATTGCCCCTTCCTGGACTTGAGTCTTGGGGGAAGGGGGTTCATATGTGCTTGTCAATGGTGAAACGAACCATAATACCATCAATTTTTGTTATTATGGCTCTGAGTGTTTCTTTGTTCTTTATATTGTTGTTATTATTACTAGTAGGTAGCCATGGCTAGTGTAGTTTTTCCACACAGACTTCCCGTCCTTTGATGTTATCTAGAAGATCTGACAGTTTCATTTGAAACTGCCAGATAGAGCTTTGGGCACAGCGCCCTCGCGCTGTAGAACTCCAGATCTTCTGGAGTTAACTCCTTCCTCTCTGGGGCAGTTCAGCTGCAGTGGCTGACTGCTATTGTTATAATATAGCAAGACTCCATGAGAAGAAAAGCAATTACTAAGGTGAGTAATTTTTTCTTCCAGGTGATGTGCTTCATTGGGGCAGAGCTCATTCTCGTCAAGCCAGAGCTCAGCTCCTGGTGGGCAGAGCGGTTGTTCTCTCCTCCTTTGCCCAATCCTTTCTGGTTGGGCAATTGCGCCCTGCCTGGGACTTTTTGCGCCTTCTGGGTTACATGGTGGCATGCACCTCAGCGGTCTGTTGGGCCCGGTTGTACATGCGCCCCCTCCAGTGGGAGCTGGCTGCCCAGTGGACTCAGCACCATGGTCATTTCAGCCAGCTGATAACTGTAACCCAGAAGATGTGGGACGCTCTCCAGTGGTGGACCACCCCAGACCGATTGCAGGAAGGAATCCTGTTTGTCCGCCCCGAGCCGACAGCCGTCCTTACGATCAGTGCCTCTCTCTCATGGGCTGGGGAGCCCACATGAGGGACAACAGGGCTCACGGGTTCTGGACCCCCAAGGAGTCCCGATACCACATCAGCCTGTTGGAGCTCAGAGCAGTCAGACTAGCACTGTCTGCTTTCACACCTCAGCTCCGGGGTCAAGTGATTCAAGTCCAGATGGACAATACCACAACCATGTACTACCTCAACAAACAGGGCGGCATGCACTCCTGTCTGCTTTGCAGAGAGGTGCTCCGCATCTGGACCCTCATCAGCCATTTGGAGGTGGATCTCCTAGCCATCCATGTGACAGAAGTCTCAAACCAACTGGTGGATGCTCTCAGCCACTTTGGCCAGACGTCCCACGAGTGGTCTCTCCATCCAGAGGTAGCTTACAGCCTGTTCTTCCACTGGGGCAAACCGATGGTGGACCTGTTTGCCTCCAGGGAAAACACCAAGCTGAGGCTGTTTCATGCCAGCCCCCCTCAGCAGGGCTCACTGCAGGGGGATGCCTTCTCGAGGCCGTGGACCCCAGGCCTCCTCCTGTGTGCCTTCTCTCCATTTCCCTTGGTCCACAAGTGCACCCCTAGGTGAGAAGGACTAGGTGAAGGTGATCCTGGTAACCTCAGACTGGTCGCATCTAGTTCTGGTGTCCAGATTTCTTCAGCTTCAGCTGCAGGCCCCCAGAGCGGCTTCCAGCACACCCAGACCTGATCTGTTTCTCAATCAGGGGAAGGTATACCATTTGGACCTTCAATCCCTGTACCTCACAGCCTGGCACCTGAGTGGCTAGAGATCCAGGCTTTGGGTCTTTCCGAGGATGTCCTCACCATGGTGGAGGCATCCAGAAAGGAATCGATCAGGAAATGTTATGACTTCAAATGGAAAAGATTTTCCATTTGGTGTCAGGGCAAGGGTCTGGACCCTCTGTCCTGCCTGGTGGCTAACATTCTCGACTACGTTTGGTCTCTCTCCAAAGGTGGATCTGGCAGACATCTCTGCTTACCAGGTGCGGGCCGGTCAGCCAACGTTGGCGCAAGAGACAGTAATCGGGCACGTTTTCAAAGGCCTGGATCACATATCCCCTCTGGTGCGTGAACCTCCACCTCCATGGGATCTGCTGCTGGTACTGGCAAAGCTCATGGGCAAGCCATTCAAACCAATGCACAAGTGTGCTTTGTCACACTTGTGGAAGACGGCCTTCTTGGTGGCTATCACGTCTGCCAGAAGAACAGGGGAGCTCTAGGCGCTTTCGGTGGAGTCCCCTTATCTGGTCTTCCACAGGGACAAGGTTGTCCTATGCCCCCACCTGAAATTCCTTCCAAAGGTGATGTCAGAGTTTCACCTTAACCAGGTGTTAACTCTGCCAGAGTACTACCCTAATTACACCTCGGAGGCAGAGTACAGGCTCCATACTTTAGACCTGAGACGTGCTCTCTCCTATTATAAGGAGAGGATGGCGGAAATTTGGAGAGAGGTTTGCCAGCTGTTTGTCACCTACGCTGAAGCTGCTTCTGGCAGACCTGCAGCAAAACATACTATTGCAAGGTGGATTACATCTTGCATTAGTCTGTGTTATGAGTTGGCGAGCATGGAGCCTCCCAGAGGGATAAGATCTCATTCTCCCTGCCATACCGCTGCATCAGTGGCTGCTTCCAGGGACATCCCTATCCAGGAAATCTGTCGGGCTGCTACCTGGAAGTCAGAAAACACCTTCATTACCCATTATCACATCGACCTTGAGTCACGCCGGGATGCTGGATTTGGGGCCTCAGTTCTCCAATCTTTGTTCCCTAAGTAGGGGGTGTGCACCTTCCCTCTCTTCTCCCGGAGAACTGCCAGGAGTCTGCCAGAGAGTGTGGATGAATAACATATCCACTATCCTAGAAAAACAGGTTACTCACCTGTAACAGTAGTTCAAACAACATGAAGTCTTGCTATATTATGACAATTGCAGTATGACCGCAGGTTAGAACTGCTCCGGAGGTGAAATAGTTAACGTTCCATGCAGGCATGGAACTTAGAGCGCGAGCTCGGTTGAAAACTCTGTCTGTTGTTCTTCAAACACAAACTGTCAGATTCTTTACTCCGCCTCACTGAACAGTTGCTCTGGAGATTTCTCCTTCTGCTTGGTTCATTTTGTCGGTTTAAAAGTATTATTTTCTAGGTTTTCAGCCGAAATTAAACCGCAACCGGTCGGTTCAAGCTCTGTCTGTGGTAATGTAAGTAATAGATAGGTTTTACATTTAGTTTTTCTGTGTGGAACTTGTAATTCATTATCGGTTCGGTTTGAACCGATCAGGTTGTATTTAAATCTTCTAGTCCTTTTTTAGAGTGGGTTCCCGGTTCTTATCGGTTCTAAAAAACGATTTAATTACGTTTTTTCCACGACCCGTGACACGGTTGGGAACCGATAAGGGTGTCTTGCTTGGCAGATTGCCATAAACGGGCAAGTTGGTTAGGCTGGCATTATGTCTGAGAAACCCAAAAGAAAAACCGGACCCACTGGGTTTCAACACTGTAGTGTTTGTGAGGAAGCTTTTGCTAAGGCTGACCCACACACCTCATGTGTCTATTGTCTGGGGTTTGACCACCTCAATTCAGACTGCCAGATTTGTCAGAATTTCCCTGCTGCCACCATAGATAAGAGAGTTGGTAGGCTCAGGGAAAGGGAGGCCAAAAAGTCCGCTGACCCGGATGGCCAGCCCGGTTTGGTGCCAACCGAACCGGAGGGAGTGCCCTCTGACCAGGGCGATACTTCCTCGGGCAAATGAAGAGCCGGTTCTGAGGAGCCGGTTCCAGCAAAAAGGACTAGAAAGTCAGCTAGCATAGAACCAAAAGTTCTCTCTCCAACTGCTGAAGAAATAGCTAAAGCAATTCAAATTGTCCAGTGGATTTTTATGAACCGGAGGAGGGGGAAGAGGAATATGAGATGGTTTTGAAGATCTGGATGTGCCCACTGAACCGGACATCTCTCCAGATAGACCCTTAGGGGTTTCTCCTCCAAGGCTTTCTGATTCCCCTTCTTATTTCATGTTTTATAAAAAAGTTGCTGAAACTCTCCAGCTCCCAGTTGAGGAAGCTGTTGATGACCAAGAGGAGCTGGACTATGTAGAAATGATGGATATTCCAGAGTCTAGGAGACTGTCTATTCCTTTGCATAAATCTTTTTGGAAACAGACAGTAAAAGTTTTAAAAACTCCTCACACTATACCTCCTGTGGATAAAAGGATGGACAAGAGGTATACCTTATCAGGCTCCGACACTGATTTCCTCACTCAACAATGCAGCCATGTGGGGGGGTAGTGCAGGCTGCAGCCTGTGACAAGGCTAATATTCCCCTAGCTTCACACCCCGCTGAGAAGGACTCCAGGAAGACTGATGCTATGGCAAAGAAACAGTACATGGCAGCATCTTTGGGACTCAGACAAGCAAATTATATGGCTTATATGGCTTATGCTGCTAGGTACCAGAAATCCAGATGGGATACTGTGCTGGCCCTAGCAAAATAAGTCCCTGACCAGCTTGCCAGGGAGCTGGAACAGGTGGCTATGGATGGTATTGAGGCATCCAAGGTGCAATTTCATGCTGCAGTGGACTCTAATGATGTTTCATCAAGAGTCATGGCTACATCTGTGGCACTTCGCAGAATAGCTTGGCTCAGATGTACTACCCTGTCTCAGGATACCCAGTCTAAGGCCATGGATTTTCCTGTTGTGGGAAATTCTCTGTTTGGGGAGCAAACAGAGAATTACATGAAGAAAATGGATGAATATAGGACCACCTATAGGAGTGCACAGGCCAAGGAAAGGCAGGCCACTCCTCAAAAGCAGCTTCCTAGAGGCAGGGGCAGGCCTTTTCATAGGCCTTTTTACCAAACCCAAGCTTCCTCCTCCGCCTATGCTCAGAGGGGGTTCTTTAGAGGGAGAGGCAGGCCTGCTTCCACCCCTCAGCCCAAAGCCCCTGCCAAGCAGGCACCCTGATGGGATTGCCAGGGCCGATTCTTCTCTACCTGTAGAGAGACAAGTGGGTCCTGGAAGTAGAAGTTAGGACTGGTTCTCAGCTTCAAAAAATTTCCAAAGCTGAGAACCAGATGTTTTTCACCTGCAACTCCATCAGAGGCACTTGCCCTAGAGGCAGAGGTCTCTACCCTCCTGGCTCTCAGAGCTGTGGAAAGGGTTCCTCCCCTACACCAGGGCAAAGGTTTGTACTCCAGGTACTTTCTTACCCCAATAAAGACAGGAGAATGGCGGCCCATCCTGGATCTCAGATATTTAAACAAGCACCTTTAAAGCCAAAGTTCAAAATGGTGACTCTGGGAATTATCCTACCCTCCTAAGGCCAGGGACTGGCTAGCTTCCCTGGACCTCAAGGATGCCTACTTCCATATTCCCATCAGAAGCTCCCATCAAAAGTACCTCGGGTTCGAGCTGCCCTCAGGCCACTACCAGTTCAGAGCAGTGCCCTTCGGCCTCACTTCTGCCCCAAGGGTATTCACCAAATGCCTGGCAGTAGCAGTTGCCTACCTAATAAGGCAAAAGATTGCCATCTTTCCTTACCTGGACAATTGGCTCATAGTAGGCCAGTCCCCAGACCAGGTCAATTTACATTTTCAGATAACACAGCAACTGCTTACCTCTCTAGGTTTTCTTCTGAATCTCTCAAAGTCAGTTCTAGAGCCTGTCCAGCTTCTTACCTTCATAGGCGCAGAACTGAACACACAGGAAGCCAGGGCCTTCCTTCCCCTGGACAGGGCAAAGACCCTAGTCTCCTGGCCTCCTCATTTACCCTGCAGGTCTCCCAGCCAGCAAGGCATTTTCTGCAGCTCCTAGGACACATGGCTGCTTCCACAGCAGTTGTGCAGGGAGCAAGATTTCAGATGAGGGACATCCAGTTCCATTTGAGAGCTTTTTGTCTCAAAGAAAGGATCCTCTACCAAGTTGATCCCAGTAACTCGAACCCTGATCCAAGCCCTACAGTGGTGGCAGGATCAGAGCAACCTGAGACAAGGGGTTCCTTTGTCACTCAGTCTCATTCCCTAATCCTTACTACAGATGCATCCCTCTTGGGCTGGGGAGCTCACATGGGCGACCTCACCACCCAGGGTCTGTGGTCTCCCCAGGAATCTCTGCTCCACATCAACCTGTTGGAGCTCAGAGCAGTTTTTCTAGCACTTCAAGCTTTTTCCAAATCTGTTCAGAACAGGAGTATTCAGGTCAGGACAGACAACACCACTACAATGTGGTACATCAACAAGCAAGGGTGCACTCGGTCTACGGCCTTGTGCACCGAAGCGATGAAGTTGTGGTCTCTGGCTTACTCCCTGAACACCTCCCTTATGGCAGTCCACCTCCCAGGCAAGGACAATGTCCTGGCAGATGCTATCAGCAGGATTTCCAAGGGCCACCACGAATGGTCACTGGATCCCCTGGTCTTGGGAGTAGTATTTGCCAGATGGGGCACCCCGCAGATAGATCTTTTTGCAGCCCCAGACAATCACCAACTTCCTCTTTTTTGCTGCAGGCCCCCAGTGTTGGACTCACTCCCCCTGGATGCCTCGGCCCTCAGTTGGGAAGTGAAGGGAAGTTCCTCTATGCCTTCCCTCCCTTTCCTCTCCTGTTCAAAGTGCTAGTCAAAATCAGATCCCAATCCTGCAAAGTCATTGTCATAGCTCCAGATTGGGCCAGACAACCCTGGTATCCACTCCTTAGCAGTCCATCCTCCCCTGTGCCTTCCCAGGAATCACAATCTGTTAACCTGTGCCCAGGGAAGGGTTTGGTATCCGAATCTCAAATCTCTCAATCTCAAGGCTTGGTTCTTGAAGAGTTAGAGTTTGCTGATTTACACCTTTCCCAAGGTGTAATGATATATTGAAGGCCTCAAGGAAGCCTTCCACCAGGGCTACTTACAATTCCAAATGGAAAAGGTTTTCCATATGGTGCTCGGAAAAGCATATTTCCCCAGTCTCTGCTGATCTACCCACAGTCCTGGATTATATGGTCCATCTGAATTCTTTGGGGCTGAGACCAGCTACCCTGAAGTTGCATTTAGCAGCTGTGTCTGCTTTTATTTCAGCAGGTAAATCCTCTTCTCTTTCAGCTCATCCTGTATTTTCCCAGTTTTTTAAGGGGTTGCTTCACACCAACCCCTCATTCAGGGATCCTGCCCCTGCCTGGGATCTTAATGTTTGCATTGCTCAGCTTATGCAGCCCCCCTTCGAGCCCTTGTCTTCAGCTGAGCTCAAGTACTTGACTTGGAAGACTGTGTTTCTGGTAGCTATCACCTCTGCCAGACGCATAAGTGAATTACAAGCGTTGTCAGTGGAGCAGGAGTTTATCTCTTTTCACAGAGATAAGGTGGTCCTCCGGACTAACAGAATGTTCCTGCCTAAGGTGGTTTCAGATTTCCACCTTAATCAATCTATTTCTCTTCCAGTGTACTTCACTGACCACTCCTCCTCTGGTGAGAGGAGGCTGCACAGCCTAGATGTGAAGAGAGCCCTAGTTACTACATAGAGCGCACAAGGGTCATAGGTTTGACTCCTCCAACTGTTCCTCACTTATGGCTGAGTTGGTAAAGGAAGCCAGACACTAAAAGATCCATTGCCAGGTGGATTGTCTCTTGTATCCAATCCTGCATACGTAGTTGCAAAGTCCCCCTCAGGCCTGAGGGCTCACTCTACCAGAGGTACAGTTGCTTATCTGGCTGCTGCCAGAGACATTCCTATTCTAGAAATATGTCAAGCAGCTACCTGGAAAATAGTTCACACTTTTACCAAGCACTACTCCCTGGACATCCAGGCTAGGAGTGATGCTTGGTTTGGCACAGCCGTGCTTCAGAGCCTATTCCCTAAGTAGGTTCTGTCCCTCCTCCATGGGGGTACTGCTGTGTATTCTGCAATTGTCATAATATAGCAAGACTTCATGTTGTTTGAAGAAAAAATTACTCACCTTAGTAATGTTGTTTCTTCTAATGGAGTCTTGCTATATTATGACCTCCTTCCCTGCCTGCCCCTCTCAGAACCTCTGTTTTGGGATGTGGGTGGGCAGTACAGGGTTGGTACTTTTTTGATGCCCACCTTGTTGTTTTTCACCTTCCTTTTTGGGTGAATTGGTGTAGTGTTTTTACATTTTTGGGTCTCCTGACTTGAGTCTTTGTTTTAGGCCAAAAAATGAGTGTTTATGTTAGTAGCCAGTTGGCTAGTGTAGGTTTACAGCTTCCACACAGAGCCTTAGTGAGTTTTAGCTTGTAAAGATCTGACAGTTTGTGTTTGAAGAACAACAGACAGAGTTTTCAACCGAGCTCACGCTCTAAGTTCCATGCCTGCATGGAAAGTTAACTATTTCACCTCCGAGCAGTTCTAACTCATGGTCATACTGCAATTGTCATAATATAGCAAGACTCCATTAGAAGAAACAACATTACTAAGGTGAGTAATTTTTTCTTCTAGGAGTGGTATATTTTGTTCATCCACACAGACCTACCCAACTTCCCTGGCTGCGGACGCACAACACCTGGCTTTCAGCGGGCTAAGATCTGGCTTCATGGGGCGGAGCCGAGGGTTATACCACCCGGGTTGGTGGGAGGAGCCAGCTTGAAGACTTCTGGCAAGGTTTAAAGTGGAAAGTGACATGCCAAAGAGTGTGGATGAACAACATATACCACTCCTAGAACTACTGTTACAGGTGAGTAACCTGTTTTTTTTTGTAGCTCATGAGCGATGGAGCTCAAGGAATGTGCCCTGTTCAGTTAGCTGCTCATCAGCGCCCCACCCCCCCACCCCTGGGCCTTATTTTAATTTCCACTGCTTGAACAAACCACAGACGGCACAGAAGAACCCATCATGGGACATTGGGTTCAGTGGACATCACTAACATGCAATGCCATGATGTTGGGACATAAATTAGTAACTTTACATGCAAAAGCATCACCTGGCTCCAAGTGCCTGCTAATGCTTTTTATGGTTTGTTCCTGTCTCAGGGACAGGTAGAAAAATGAAAACAGCTATCCCTGGGGAAAACTGCCAGTCTGGGACAGGCAGACAGGTGGTTATTACTCTAATGTCAGATTTATTTCTCTGCCTGAACAAAGCAGGCATCTCAAAGTCTTCTCTACACTTCTGGCTTGTTTATGGTTTATTGTATTATATTTTATAGTTTTAAAGTGTTCTAGTTAACTTGTTGATACTCTGTGTTAGTCATAGGTTATTTGTATTTATTTGTGTAGGTTTAAATTTTCTCTGGTTTCTGATTGGTTCCCTGGAACCGGAGAAGCCCGTTCTTGGTGTGGTTCCTGCTTTAAGGGAACCACTAATAAAAACTTTTAAATTAAATAAAAACAGTGTTTCTTAAGCTGCTTTGTGGTTCTACCTAAAATTATTCTCGGTTCCTCTTTTTAGGATACCAATACGACAATTTGCTCTTTTCTATTTAAGATACCTCTTCTGAGGTATTATTTGCTTGTGGTTTTAAATTTTGAGGAACCAAACTGCATTTTTTTCTCTTTTAAGCCTCTTTTTAACATTTCCTAGGCATATTATTTATTTTGGTTTCATCTGTTGGGAACTGGAAACGTCTTCTTGCGGTTTTCAGTGTTTGGTATAACTGACAGTCCCAAAAAGAAGTCAGGACCTACAAGCTTTTAAAATTATACTGTTTGTTTTCATCTCCTGGCAAAGGCAGACTGCCATGACCTGTGTTTAAAGTTCCTGGGTCCAGACCATGATTTTGCTAGTTGTGATCTCTGTAAGTTTTGCCCTAAAACGCAAAAGAAAATTGCTATAAAATCATAAGATTTTATGGCTTCTCAGTCTGCCTCCACGCCACCAAAAGACTCAGAGGAGGGTCCAGCCCCTCAGAATAGGCAGCAGTCCCTGTCAGAGGAGAGAGAAAAGAGGGTAAAGCTGTTTAAGATGGTTCAAACTCCGGGTATCCAAAAGGGAGCCCTAAATCCAGTAAAAATAAAAGACCTTCTGTGCAGACACTGGAATCTCTCAAGAAAGAAAAAAAAAAGTCACTGTCTTACTGAAGAAGGAAAGGAGTCGCTAGTGGACACAAATACAATTCCCTCAGTATAAAACATGACTAAGGCATGCAATTTCTCCAGGCATTGTAGACTATAGGAATTTCATGAATATGCTTGCCCCTCCCGACTCCAGTTTCCTCTGTGACCATGGAGGAGGGGGCTGTACTTTGAAGATGCGGAGGAAAGAGAACCCAAAACCAGATGGTTCCCTATAGTAAGAATTTGGCTCTCCTCTTAAGCATTCTAAGGTCTATACTTCCCAGTACTTCTGTAAGGCATATGGTAACACTTCTCTACATCTCTCCCCACGAGGCTGCAGAAGATAGAGATGAGGTAGAATTCGTGAATATGATGGGCCCAGCACCCACAAGGGTTGATGTTCCTCATTCATGAATTCCTTAGGAAAGCCACATGCAAGATCATGTCCGCTCCCACTGTACCTCAGCTCCTGGCATAGATAAGAAAATTTAGAAAAAAATATCAGGTGGGGACAAACAGGGAGCTGAGTATCTGTATTCCCGTTCATGAACTGCACTCATAATTGAGCTATACAGATCTATGCTCCAGATGGTCTTACCTTACTCTGAAGGTATCTCTAGGTCACTTTATATGCAGCACTTCTTGCATGAGGCTGTAAGCGTCTGACCTTTAACCTTTTTCAGCTGAAGCTGAAGCTGAACTGGTATTCTCAGCTTCTCTGATGAGTCTTATGTTGTTTTTTAAGGGACTATTTTAAACCAAAGGGAATTTTTTTCTGTTTTTTTTTTCTGCATGATTTGGGTGTTAAAAGTATGGGATTTTCTAAATAACTGTCATTATGCTTCCGAGGAAGGACTGGGTTGGTCCGAAAGCTAAAGCACTTTGTTCTTTCTGTTACATTTATGTTGGTCCAATAAAAGTATCAAATCATTTGCTTCTGGTTCTGTTCTTAGAAGGACCAATATGGCAAAGGCTAAATCTGCATGTCAGTCACTGTTTTAAAGGAATGGACAAAAATCTCCACAGACAAGTGGGTGCTGGAAGTAGTGAGTCAGTGTTTGTCCCTACATTTCAGAAAATTCCTGAAGCTGCAGAATCCAAAGGTTTTCCATCCTCACACCCCAACAGAAAGAATTCTGTTGGAGATGGAGGGGAAGAAATTGTTGCAAGCAAATTCAGTGGCAAAAATACCTCCCTACAGCCGGCCCAGTGGCGTGGAGGGCTGAGGCATTTAATGTCTTACCTTCTGCCACCCCAGCAACCTGTGTTCGGGAACAAGCATGGGTTGCCAGGTGTTAATGAGGAGGGAGTGGCTTGAGTGTCCCAGGGACTGCTCTCCTCTTCTGGGGTTGGATGGTTAGTCGACTCAACCTTTGACTGCTATCGGGTTGAGGGCCAATGGCAGTGCAGGCAGATGAGGGACTTGAAGGGAGGGGCCATGGTTCCACAGGGTGTGTGCACCTCCACGTGCACATCCTGACGTACCACCACAGTGAGGGAGCTAAGGTACCAAAATGGGAAAAGGGACCCGACGATGGACCACCGCTTACACATCCGGCCTGTGCCACCAGAAACAACTCTGATTATCATCTCGGGGGGCCTCCACATCCAACCCCTGACAGGGGAAACCTCTGGAGGAGCTGTCTTCAGGTAAGCTCTGGGGGAGGTGAGTGCAGGTTGGGGGGAAGTGGGGACGGATGTGGGATTGTCATCGGGGGAAAAAGCTGTTTGAAGAAAAAAAAAGTACCTCTCTCATAGTGGGGCAAAGGACTTTGTTTCAGGTACTTCGTGATCCACAAGAAAAATGGGGAGTGTCGACCTACTTAAAACCTGAGATATCTGAACCAATACTTGAAGAATGAGCCCAGGTAACACTGGGCTCATTGATTCAATCTTTGCAAATAGGAGAATGGCTGAGGTCACTGGATCTGAGGGTCACCTACTTCCACATACCAATGAGGCCCAGCCACAGAAAGTACCTCAGGTTCAGGATGGGGAGCTGCTAATACCAGTTCACAGCCCTTCCCTTCTGCCTCAGCTCCAAGAGTGTTTACAAATTGCCTAGCTGTGGTGGCAGCACATTTGAGAAGGCAGGAAAGGTGGTTTTTCCCTACCTGGATGATTGGCTGGTCTCAGGAAAAAGTCAAGAAGAGTCTTCCATACTGCTGACACAAGACACATTGGAGGACCTGGGCTTCCTCATAAATCTTCAAAAGTCACAAACAGAAGCAGTTCATGTTCTGGACTTTGCAGGCGCAGAGCTGAATACATTGCAAGGGAAGGCATTCCTCCATCAAGCAAGGGTAGCAAACCTGATTTCAACTGCAGAATCTTTCAAGGCTGCTCAGCCAAGACCTGCAAAGGATTTTCTATGGTTACTGGGGCACATGGCCTCGTCCACAGCAGTGGTACACGGGACCAGGTTCCAAATGAAAGCTGTCCGGTTATCACCTAGGAGACCATTGATCTTAGAAGTGGGATCCATTGTCCATATTGCTGCCTGCCACAAAGTCCTTCTTCAGGGTGCTGGAATGGTGAAAGAAAGATCGCAACCTCAGAGAAGGAATTCCCTTCCTTGAACTGTCCCCTACAGCTATACTGTTAACAAATGCCTCCCTCCTAGGCTGGAACGCCCACCTGGAGGGACTTCACTGTAAGTGATATTTGGAGTACACTGGAAACTCAGGAACACATAAATCTCCTGGAGCTCAGGGCAGTGCATCAGGCAATGCTGGCTTTTTCTTCTGAAATCAGAGGTCACTTTATCCTGATCAGAACAGACAGCATCACAAGGGACTTAAGGTGATGTCAGCAAGATGGCAGCAGCTTGAAGATGAGCTCCCTGAGTGATCAAAAAAAAAATAAACTCCCTTAAACAACTTCAAAATAACTTTATACTGCTGTGGATGGAGGTCATACAACATTAAGGATGCCAACGATTACTAGAAGTACTGAAAAAAATGAGGCTAGAGAAGGATTCCAAGATGAAAACACAGAGAGTGACTCCGTCCTGGCCTCAGACCAACACTTCCTGCAGTCGGACCACAGCCAACTATCCTGAGCATCAAGCAACACAAACAAAAAAAATTCAGTTAGAAACTGTCTATAAAGAGATTGTTGAATTTCGGTTAGGTATGAAAGCGGCACTTACAGAAGTTAGAAGGGACATCAGGAGGTACCGGAGCACCCCTACAAGATATGGTCAAGAATCAAAGAAATCGATACCAGCCTTTGTAAGATTTGGATGAGACAGACGAAAACGGAGCTTCCAGTGCTGAACACCACACCAGGCCCTCATCAGGCTCCAACCCAAACAAAACAAATATGAGTGCTAAAAAGAAAAAAAAAACCTGAGTTGCATTCAGGCAAGGCCATTCTTCAGGCCTTTGCTGAATATCGGGAGAAATGCGGGAGTCTATACAAGACCTGAGGACTGATATCTGGTCCCTTCAAACAAGGATGGCAGAGGCCGACCAGTAAATAACGCAAAACACATCCCGACTTGACTCCTTAGAAGAAACCATTAAATTGATAGCGACTGAACAGCTTGCAATGTCAGCATGGCAAAAAGATGCAGAGAACAGGTGCCAATGGAGAAATATTAGAATTTTTGGCCTACCTGAAGGCGAGGAGGGGGGCGACCCCATGACATTCTCGGACTATCTCTTGTGTCTCGTCCTCGATTTAGGTCCTGAATTTCAACTGGATGTGGAATGGGCACACTGGGCCTTGGCCCCAAGCCAACTCCCCGGGATTCCAAACCTCGCTCCTTCGTCATCCATTTCCTGAGCTATCAAACAAAGGAGCAGCTGCTAAGAAAGGCCTGGCAGAAAGGCCGTGTTATGTTGGGACAGAGTCGTTTTCTTTTTTTTTTTTTGTACTTTCTTTTTATTGATTTAATAAAAAGACATTGCAGCTTTTTTTCCCTTATGCAAGAGGATTCATTTAGTTACAGTAGCAAAATATGGAATATCACTTTGTTCTAGCTCTTACATAGTATGCAGCAGGAGTGAGGGATAAAATAAAATAATTGGCAGATTTCACCAACTGTCCCATAAGAAAGTCCAAGTTGCCAGCCACTTCATGGTTAAGGTTATTTTCCTTTTTTTAGGTAGAATATCACCAAATTTGAACTGCACTAACCAGTAGTGCTGTGACCTTTCAAAGACAAAATATATTAAAGGTAGACATGGTTCCCATACACTGTGCTGTCTCCTGCTCCTACTGACCCTCCATACAAACAATTAGCTTAGAACAGATCTCAGTATACAATATGAGCAATAGAAATAACGTGAACAATATTTTAAACTGGGTCAGTATAACTGTGAGAAGGGATTAAACAACACTACCCCCTCTCCCAAAATATAACTTCACCCTCAGTATCCCAGTCTCTAACTTTTAACTTTTAGGCAAAGTAAAATGGATGGCTAAAGAAAAAGTCACAGAGTTAGTACTCAGCCTTCCTCTGAATCAGAGCTGATCACCTCATTTTCCAGTCCTGGTTTACTGTTAAATTCAGTAGCCGCTTTTTCAGTCCAGCGACCCGCGTTCTTTGAGTCTGTAAATTGCCAACTTCGACCCCCATATGTGACTCTTAGATGGGCTGGTAGCAAGAAAGAGTGTGCTATCCTCAACGAACGAAGCTTCCTGCGAACTGCATCAAATTGTTTCCCCCTCAAGCGTGTCTGGTAGGAGAGATCAGGAAATAGCTTGATTTCGTGGTTCTGGATCTCCAAAGGAGAAGCTGCACGAGCTGCCTCTATTAGGATGTCCTGGACCTCTGGACCCATCGTCTTCAGGATCACCGTCCTCTGTTGACCCACGTCTGCAGGCCGTACTCTTGGTGTTGCTCGGTATGCCTGCCGCAGATCTGTCCATTCAAAATCCTCAGGGATCGATAGGGTCTCAGCCAGCCACTGCCGCATAAAGGACAAAAGGTTCACTCCTTCCACACCTTCAGGTAGGCCAACTACTCTGACATTCCCTGCCCGAATCATATTCTTCACTCCCACCAGGCGATATCTTAGTTGCTGGTTTTCTTTCACCAGGGTAGTTGCTGTAGTCTGAGCTGCTAGAGATCGCTTGTCTGCGTCAGCAACAGTTGAGCTCAATGCTGTTATTGCTGCATCATGGGTCTCCAATTGAGAAAGTGTTTTTTCAAGTTTTGAGTCCATCGCTCTGACAGATTCTACGAGTGCTTGCCATGGAGGGTCCTTAGAAGTAGCAGGCCTCACCGCGTGGTCTTGATCAGTGCTAGGAGGCTGAGGTTGAGATGCAGTAGAAGGCCTCAAATTTGAATCTGAATGAGGCTGGTTTTGCTTAGTATGCCCCATCACAAGTCTGGTATTGTTAGAGAGCTGAGAATCTGTAGAATTCACTGAGTTCAGTTGAAATAAAAGGTTCAGCTAAAATTATATGTTTTAGTCGGTAAATTAGGAGCAAGAAGTGCAGAGCCGCAGAAAACACTTCCTGCCTGGAAGCTGGCTCTCTGGTGCTCCCTTCCCCCCGTTTACTTTTTGATAATGATTATGCTCCATATACCCAGCGACAACACAGAGAATACAGCCCTTTGTTTCCTATGCTTCGCTCTCACAAGATAAAATTCCACACACCATACCCGACCAAATTAACAGTTTTATTACCCACGGGCCAACAAACCTACAACACGGCGGCAGAAGCAGCTAAAGACCTGGCAACTAGGGTTATTATAAATGAAAAGGCCCTTGAATTGATGAGATCCCACATGAAACGACCACTGCTGTCAGACGCAGAGAAGCAGCACGTACCCAAGACATAGTTGGCGGATATACTGAGCAAACTACACCAATTTAGAAATCCGACCCTGAACACTTGATGGAGACTGGTAAAATTTCTTCCTTTTCCACCTAGGTGGGCTTCTGCCTCCCTTTGGCTGGTTTGGTGGGGGGGGGTGCATGGGGGCCTCAGTTGGGATCAAGGCAACATTAAAAACTATTTTACTCTCTACTCTTTACCTAAATCGGACCACCTGTTGCCATTTTGGAACCTTACGACCCTCTGATGGCGGGCTTTGATCCAGGCCAGAGGGTCAATTTTAGAGGCCATTGCCCCCATCCTGGGCTCTCCATGGTGGTTTCCCTGCTCCCAGCCTGTTTCTCGTGGCCTCGAGTTTCTCGGGGTGGTTGATCCAGCTATAGGGGAAGGGAGTGGGGGCACCTACTGCCCACAGAGCCTGTTGAAAGATAACCTGAAATGGAAGGGGATCTTAGAGATATTGAGAAAGTAAAGACCAGATCTAAGACTACAAAGCAACGTCACGCTAACTAGGCTGGGAAAGGGATTGAGGAGTTTTATACAGTATGGGTGGGCAACACTTTATTAAATCTTCAGGATATTTCTCTTTCCTATTTTTCTTTGGTTGTATACTGAACGAAGGTTTGATCAAGAGAAAAGACAGCACCAATATTTATAACTGCACTGACTGTATGCTCAATGCCCACATATAAATTACAGTATTTAACAACAGGAGAGATGGATTACTAACTACTCTTGCCTCTTATTCTCACACAAAATCTCTGAGAGTCTTTGGCAAGATTTTCATCGATGGAGACTTTGGACAGTCAGGACCTCCAGAACTCTCTTATTTTGCCTGAAGAGATTTGGGCATCTACTTGGTGGGGGGTAGAATGGAAAATGATGCTCTTCAAGAAAATGAGGGCTACTTTCATGCAGTTTTAGGGCTGTTGCCTTACTTTGTGAGATGGTCCTAGGCCTCACCTAATATCTACCGAACAGCTTCCCTCCGGCACTCCTCAGCCAATCCCTTCTGTACAGTACTATCTAACATTGGCCTATTACCCCTAATAGACAGACGTGTGGAGGACTTCGGGTCATATTTATCCTTCTCCCAAACCATGCTGGTACCCCGTTTGGGAGGGCATACCACAAGATTGCTCACCCTTTTTGGGGTGTTCCTGTCTTTCCTGGGGTATTCATTCCCCTTGGTGAGCAATGAGATCCCAGTCTCCCCTCCCACTTCCTTCGAGACTTCGGACGGGAATATCCAGAGGAGGCTTAGTGCAAGCTCCTCAAAAATGGGAGTCATGTTGTATATAGTTACCTTAAAAGTTAATAAGGTTTATGACAGTTTTTAGTTAATATTTAGATATATGTTGTATTGTAAAAGGTTTATTACTGCATTCTATATTAATAATGCTATGGGGGGGTGAAAAAACACACGAGTCATAATTTAAGTTTTTTGAAAATGAAATCTTCATTATGGAGCAATCTGTATGTATGATGATTCATATGACCTCTTGGTTACATCCTCTGGTTCGGGGGAGAGTGATACGGATAATTCAGGTTTCGGACAACCTAGGAAGGAAAAATATAAACAAATTTAAAAACAAAACTCCATTATGGCTACACACCCAGTAAAAATCTTTTCCCAGAATATCAACGGCCTCCGTGACCCAATTAAACGATCCTGTCTCATGCAGCATCTTAATAGGCAGAAAGCAGATGTTTATTTCCTCCAGGAAACATACCTCTCGGATCTGGAACACCAAAAACTGTGATGGGGACAGAGGTATTCAGTCTACGCATCCTTAATCCTATTGACTACCACTTTCGAGACCCAAAATATTCACATTGACAACCAAGGGTGCTATGTAATACTACAAGGCTGTCTTTATGGCCAAAATATTACATTGGCCAATATGTATCTTCCCCCACAAAGAAAGATGCCGGTGATCAGATGCTTTGTCTCCAAAGTAATGGATATCCTCCAGGGCCAGCTGATCTTAGGGGGAGACCTGAATATGATACTGTCCCCCCATCAGGACTATTCTAACTCAGAAAAAACATTGACAAACTAATACTGTCAAACAACTGTGAAACTTGCTAGAACATTTAGGAATAATAGATATCTGGTGAAGGCTATTTCTGCACTCCCCTGGATTTACATATCATTCTAATAGGTTTCATACCTACCCTAGGTTGGACTATTTTCTAACAACATGTGAACATTTCTCCACAATTCAGGATATTTCAGTGGGCCCTAAGATATTATCAGACCATCACTTTTTATTGTTAAAATTGTACTTGAATAGAGAGGTGAAGACCCTGTGTCGACTAAACCCCCTGATTTTACAAGGCAAAGAATTTCAAAATATTGTTAAAAAAAGGATCCCTCATTTCATTACTGAAAACTCCTCTACCACAATATCTGAATCCATACAGTGGGACTCTCTGAAGGCCACAATAAGGAGTGAGATTATAGCGTATGCAGTTAAGAGGAAAAGGGAGAGGGAAACTGAATATTTAGACCTTACTACCCAGCTTCTTGATTGCCCACTTTTATATAGAGATGGTGATAGAGAGCTCCAAAGTAAAATTAAAGATACCAAAGCAGCTTTACAAAAAATTATAGATAAAAAAAATTCAACAATGTTTGGTATACCTCAGACAAACTATTCGTGAGGGAGGGAGGCCCAAAGGGGACTTTGATACTGGCTCAGAAACTCAGGACTTGAAAACGCTCAGCCACTATCCTTAAAATCAAAAATCCCATTACAGGACTGACTTCTCACAAAAAAAAAAAGACATTTGACAAACATTCATAGAGTTTTATTAGAAACTCTATGGAGAGGAGAAGCGGGCCTCTTCAGAAGTCAGATCAAATTTCCTGCACAACTTAAATCTTCCGAAAATGAAAGTGACAAAATTAGAGCTTTAGAAACCCCGATCAAGGAAATGGAAGTTCAAATAGCAATTAAATATTTTTCTTTGGGGTGTTGCCCAGGACCAGATGGCTTTCCAGCTAAATGGTACCGAATGTTTCAGAAAGAGTTAATCTCCAAATTACACTCACTCTTTATAGAAGTGGCCCAGGGAGGTGCACCTTCACCATCCTGGGACTACGTCACTTTGGCAGCAATACCTAAACCAAATAGACATATCAGACCCCTTCTTGTACCGCCCAATTTAATTTTCTAGTCTTCGTGTTGTACTTCTGTGGCTGTCTCATTCCTATGTGGCACCCTGGAAGACCCTCGAATTTCATTTGTACGATATGTTCGATATTCCAAAAATTATCTTCCCCTCAGACAGGAGGACCCAGTCAGCAAGGGAATTAACAAATATTACGGCCAATACATTTAGGCTCTGGAGGGGGGTGAGACAGAGAGGTGAACTTAGACCTATCTTCGAATATTGTACACTAATATCTGAAGATGAATCATTCTTTCCTGCACAGTCAGACCTTACCTTCTCCCAATGGAGGGAGCCTAGGTTTAACACATCTTTTTCAGTTTCTGTCCTCTGGGGGGGGGTCTTCCTTTTGATAAACTAATAGATAAATGTTCCCTCCGGAGAACGGATTTATTCTGATACTTTCAAGTGCGAAACCACATTTTATGAAATGGAATAATACAGGCAACAATGCCTTCCCCAGTACCTACACTGTTAAAAATATTCAGTGACTGTATGACTGTATACAGGACAATCCCTGCCAACATCTAATAGGCATCCTGTACAGGGAGGGGCATGAGGGAGGAGATCGGGGAATCCACTGATTCAAGTCTGGAAGAGTGGAACAGAGATTTGGGTTTAGAGGTCTCAAAGGAGGAATGGTTATAAACTGCCCTGCAGGCAGGGAAGATCACCTTCTCCCCCGTTGGAGGGAATTTTCATGGAAGTGCAGATCTAGATCTTTCCATGCCCAAGCGATACTACTTCCTTATCTTCCAGATAGATATGGACAATGCTGGAGGGAATGCAGCTGCTCAAAGGCATATTTTTGGCAGTGTCTGTGTCTTATGCCTTTCTGGATCACTTTACAGACAGAGTTAGCTCTATGTCTAGGTGAACCTACAGAGCCAGCTGAACAAGTTTTATTAGCTATCTATCTGGATCACTCTTCCCCCTTGGGAACACACCTTATTGCTGACATATCTATTAGCAGCTAAAAAATCTGTAACCAGAAGGTGGATGTCCTCCACGGTTCTAACAATAAGTGATTGGACAAATATAATGAAAGATATTTACCAAATGGAACACTTCAGTGCTAAACTGCAGAATAAAATACAAGCCCAAGTATTGCCCCTGATTTGCCCAATAAAGGGGAGGGGGGTGGGAAGTTTTGAAGATGATCAAAGAGAATGTGACCCAGAGAGTCAGAGGATCTACCTGATCGGGAGAGAGGCAGTTGGTGGAACTGGGTTAAAATAAATAATTAATTGTGTCTGTAGTGAAATATAAGACTTAAACCCTAGGCATTATATTATATTAAAAACAGTGTACGATCCACTTTGGAAATTTAACCTATGTTAAAGAAATCATGCTCCCTATATGTGAAATAATTCTTAGTGACTCGTGTGTTAAAACTCATCAATAAAAATATATTTAAAAACAAAAATAAGGGACATCATGATCCGGGAGCAAAGAACAGACGATGCAGATCACAGCAACGGAGAATCGAGTAGATGATATTGATGCTAAAATACAACATTTGCAGGAAATCCAGGCACAGAGAGAGGTGAGGCAGGAAGATGCCGAAAATCGATCCCATAGAAAGAATATCCGGATCTTCAGTTTGCCGAACACTGAAAACAACAATTTGTTCAGCTTTCCTGGAATCATTTCTTAGAACAGCCTTGGAGTTGCCAGACACATTGGATTTAAGAATAGAGTGGGCGCACCGTGCTTTGGGGCCGAAGCCCACATCCCCCACAACTCGCCCGAGGTCTTTAATTATGAAGTTCCAGATGTATGCAACTAAGGTCTTGATCCTCCAAAAAGCTTGGCAGATGAAAAAAGTATTTCATGGCCAACAACACCTTTTCTTTGAAAACAACCATGTGCCGGAAACACCCCGCCTGTGGCAAAAATATATACCCTTACTGCAGGTCCTCAGACAACACCAACTAAAATTTTGAATCCTGTATCCGGACAGACTTTTGGTGCAGTATCCCGATGGTCGAAAAGAAATATGGCTGTACTGATTAAGCAAGAGAGGATATGTCCAGGTGGGAGTTACTACCCTGAGAAGAACCAGGAGCCAGTAAAGCCTCGGGCCCTCAGGGACAATGCTGGAGGACGGTTGGAACTGACTCAATGCCTGGTGAGCATGCAATGCAATCTTCTAAAATTAAGGAGGACTTACTAGCCCACTTAAGTTCCTTTCGACGAACAATGGATAGTACCTGAATGACATCAATGTGTCAATTCCTCAGAAAGCATCAAACAACATACTACCACATGGTAGAAACATTTCGACCTGACTACAACTGTAAGTACTTGCATAAGTTTTGAAATCTGGCCAGCTTGGGGGAGGGGGGCAGAGTTCTGACAACAGCAAAAATGTTCACTGGCAGAAAAAGACATTGTTTGGAGCATACTCTGCTACTGACCCTGTAATACATAGTTGATTTGCAAGGAAGGGACAAATGATGCATAAACCGCTGACTGCAGAGGGTGTTACTGTTTTTGTTGAATTGTGGACTCTGATTTCACTGTGGATTTTCCCCCAAGGACCCCTTGCAAATCCAGGGTTATTAGCGGAGCTATGGGCTGGATTTCATACCCACTTTTTGTGTGTATAGGGGGGCAGTAGCAGAACCTGACTGTACGCATTTTATTTAAGCTGGCTCCTCCAGAGTTCTGAATGCAGTTTCCCGTGAATATGGCGGCTGCCATTACAGTGCGTCTCACAGGCACATACCTGCAACAAAAACAATTTGCTTAACAAACTAGATGGTCAGCTTTTCAACTGTACAGCAACTCTGGATCTGTAAGCATGAACAGTGAATGCTGGAGTTTGAACACAGCAAATTGCATACTGCTGCCCTCTGAATAGGCGGAAAAGACGCTGTTATAAATAAGGGCAATAAAAAGTTGTCCATGGTTTTTCTGGCTCAGCTTGAGACTCAGGCCCCCATCAGACCTATCATGCTAAGACTTTGGAGCTGAAATGAATAACACTAAATATAAACTATACATTATGGTACAACTGGAGCTCCGAACTAAACTCAAGGGGGGGGGGTGCGGAATTGACTGCATTTGGAAATAGCAGAAATCAAATGTTGTTGGTCACAATTAAGTTTTGTTGTGTGGAGGGTGACAGAAATCAGATGAGAAGGCTTGGCATCTTTAACCCTATATTTGTGGGAGGCATAAGTTGATTATTCCAACAGACTCTAATGTAATTGGACGTCGGCTTCCACATCCGTAACTGGCTTACAATGGAATGATCTATGGGGGATCAAGGAGAGGCACCTTAAAAGTTTTTTTGTCTAGGGTGTTCTTTACTACTTACGGGCATGCAGCCTCAAGATGACTTTGTTTATTTGTTATATATTTTTATTTTCCAATGTTTTATGCTATTTTAATTTCTGTTCTGAGGATGGGAATTTCTTTTTCATGGGGATTTGTACTCCACATGGGGGAATGTAATTCAGATACAATCTGAATCTCCCCCAAACTTGCACCAAATCTCTAGTAATGGAGAAAGGAGGTGTAAGTTTGTAAGGTGTAGAACATATTGCACCCCTTCCTTGGAAGTCATACTGTATATAGTTATTTTTGGTACCTCCACGTTGGCTGGGCATCCCGCTGCCACAATGGATCTGTGTACCCTTGTTTACTTTCTGATTCCCTGGTAGGTACAGACATCTAGTTACAAGAGTTTAGATAGCAGGCATCCTGTTAGGGCCGATAGTTTACCTAGTTCTTGTTTTAGGTTACCTCTACAAAATCAAAAATTGAAACATACCAAATGGAGACAGCAGGTGCAGTGTAAAAACTTTATTGTTATGCATAGCTACAATCATAGTACTTCTGATACATGGGTTTTCTTATAGTTATACAATACAGAATGTATATTTCAGAATGAGAACTATCTAGACCTACATCAAGGTACTACCTTGCCGCATTGGAAATTGTCTGTGAATGGTATGAGGCAGTCAGTTGAGGGGCATGGGAGCCACGGACCTGGGTTTAATACCTTTCAAGCACTACTATAGCCATGATGGATATTAACCCAGTTAAAATATTATCTACAGTATGAATATCAGTGATATACATAACCCTGTTAAAAGATCTAGATCATTACAATATCTACGTAGGCACCCCACGGATGTCATATATTTGCAAGAAACCTATTTAACCAGTGCAGAACATACTAAGTTGACAAGTGGGGGAAATACCAGATATATGGATCATCTTACCCTAATGGGAAAAGAAGGGGCACAGTTATATTGATACCATGGAATACACCATTTCAGTTCCAGAAAAGTTATGCAGATACGCAAGGGTGGTATATTATAGTACTGGGTGGAATATATGACCAGGAAGTTACCCTGGTCTGTCTGTCTGTTTACCTCCACAGACTACTATACCAGTGATCAGACAATTTTCTTTTAATAATTTAGCAGATAATATGCAAGGGCAGTTACTATTAGTAGGGGATTTAAATATGTTGTTAACACCAGATGTAGACACTACTAATCCTCAGCATAGTAGGTACACACTTGCACAGAAGTTTTTTTATAAAGAAATGTTGCCCAAATAGGAATCTTAGATGTGTGGTGCACATTATTCCATACAAGCCCTCAGTATACCTACTTTTCCCCGCGATTCAGTACACATACACAGCTTGATTACTTTATCACCACATGTGAGCATTTTGGCCCAGTACAGGACATGTTGCAGGCACCATGTGTCCTTTCAGACCATTCTCCACTACTTTTGAAACTTAATTTGGGTAAACAATTTAAGAAAACCCTTTGGAGGTTTAATGCAATTCTTTTAAGAGATGCAGAGTTTAGGAAATTTCATGTAGAAAGGCTGCATCAAATATGATTAGACAATGAGGGGCCGGGGTGACACTTACCTTACTGTGGGATATTATCAGAATGGTTCTGCGGGGCTCCATAATGGAGTACACATCGAGGAAAAAGAAATTGCAAGAGGCCAAATATAAGGACCTGCTTCAACAATTGGAGTCATTACAAACTTTGTTAGAGGCAGGAGTCAAGGAAGCAAATCTCCAGATTAGACAAGTGAAACAGGAAATACAGAAATACATGGATGAGAAGCTAGTCCAGCAGAGAGCCTTTCTGTGGCATTATGCTTACGTGGGTGGTACCTGTGGAACAAGACACTTGGCAAGGCGTCTTACGCAAGATAAAAAGACTATCACAGTAGTGACAGTAGCAGACTCTGATAAAGGCAGTTGCACTACTAAAACTGCAAAGATTTTGGCAAGTTTCCAGCAATATTATCAAAACTTAAATAAGGAAGGAATGCCACCCACGGAAGACGCCCAGAGGGCATTCTTTTCTAAACTACAAATACTCAGATTAACAATACAGGAGGTGGCTGGCACGCTGGTGCAGTGGTAACACTACCGCTTGCGACGCTGGCGACCCGGGTTTGGGAGGAAGCCTGGGAATCTGGAGGGTTGGCCGAAGGGGGGATTGAGCACCCAATGGTGGGGAGGGGGAGGACGCCACTTCCACTGCAATGCCGCCACCTGGGTGCACACAGGTAGAATGCAGCGAGGGGTGTCACATGGGAGAGCTGGATGTTGGCTGGGATCCCGAGTGGCATCACATCTCAGCGTGCGCCTGTCTCCATGGATCCGCTCGATGGCCAACGTCCTTGGGGTATGGGAGAAAACAGGAAAATGGCACCGCGCTTCGCTGGAGTAGGGGGCTAGCGGGGGTGTGGTGCAGACCTGGGTTGGACGGAGGCCCAACACATGGTACAGGTGGGGGTAGTCCCCCTGCCCGGGGTTAAACTGAGGCAGGATGGGGGCTGAGGTCCAGACACAAGAGTTCGTGCACCCCCTCCCCGCCACTACAGTTCCCAGAAGGTGAGCCACGGAGATACTGGGGCGTGAGCATAAACAATAAATAAAAAAAATAAATAAATACAGCAGCTAAAATACATGGAGCGACCCATCACAACAGATGAACTCAGTAAAACCATATGAGATTTAAAAACACAGAAATGTTCCGACCCAGCTGGGTACTGCCGAGTGGTATAAGGCTTTCCAAAAGGATCCAGTCCCACCACTACAGGTCTTCTCGGTTATAGGAGAAGGCATCCCGCCACTGGACACCTGGTGGTAAGCCACTATTTAGCCATATTAAAATCAGGAAAGGACCTAGGTTACTAGCTTCCTACAGATCGATTTCTATGCTTAATACAGATTATAAAATCTATGCTGCCATTTGGGCCCATTGATCGGAAGGTCTGCTCCTGAATTAGTACATAAAGACAAATCAAGATTTATTCAAAAAAGACAAACATCACATAATACTAGGAGAGCCCTTATAACGATTGATCATGCGATATATGCTTAATACAGATTATAAAATCTATGCTGCCATTTGGGCCCATTGATCGGAAGGTCTGCTCCCTGAATTAGTACATAAAGACAAATCAAGATTTATTCAAAAAAGACAAACATCACATAATACTAGGAGAGCCCTTATAACGATTGATCATGCGATACATAGGAAGATCCCCCTAGTAACACTGAGGTGTGATGCCGAGAAGGCCTTCAACAAAGTGTCGTGGCCATTTCTTTGGAACACGATGCAAGTTTTTGGCTTCCCCAGGCCTTCTGTGACATATTGAGAAGTCTTTATGCTTGCCCTAAGGCGTATATTAAGGTAAATGGCTCGCTAACACCACTAATATCCTTAGAGCGAGGGACCAGGCAGGGCTGCCCCCTCTCCCCTTTGTTATTTGCCCTATATATTGAGCCCTAGACCTTGCCATTAGACAATGTACCAGAAAAGAAGGAATACCAATAGGAGGTATAGAGTTTAAAATTGCCTTATTTGTGGACAACATCCTCCCTACATTAATAAACCCAATGGAATCCATTCCGATGGTATGGGAATTGATCCAGGAATATGGCTTAATATAAGGTTTTACATTAAATTTATCTAAAACAGAGGTTCTAACCTATAATTATAACCCACCTAAAGATATTCAAGACAGATTCCCCTTTAAATGGTGAGGGACTAAATTGAAATATTTAGGGGTTATTATCCCAAAACAATTACAGCATCTGGAATTACTTAAGTACGAGCCGCTGACACAGATAATAGGGAGATACCTGGCAGCTTGGCCCTTGTTGCCACTCACATTTTTCTCATGTATAGAAATAATTAGATTTAATATACTACCGAGGCTATTATATTTATTTCAAGCTGTCCCCCTTTTACCAAGTGAGATGTTTTTCAAGCAGTGGGATAAAACCATTTCTCGTTTTATATGGGCCGGGCATAAACCCAGAATTAGATACACCCTCCTACAGTTGTCAAAAAAAAGCAGGGAGGAGCAGGGCTACCAGACTTGTATAATTATGCTAGGGCAGCTCAGTTGAGGCTGATATTCCAGTGGTTGAATCCAACAACGGAGACCCATTGGAAGCACATTGAGTTAGTATTATATGATTTGCATTACACGGAGTACTTTTTATTTAATATTCCCACCAAACCAATTAAAAAGGAGGACTTCGGTCACTACACAGCAGTAACACTGCAATTTTGGAAATCTTTTATTTCAAAATAAAAAAACTAACATTCCCATTTTACTTTTTAAATGTGCTATTGACTACTACTGACTTTTTTTCCACCCCTGGCACCTGTCAGGACTTATGCACATTTATCAATTTTGGGATAAACATGTAGTGGTCCCGTTTGACACTTTACAGGCAAAATATGGCCTAGTGGGCAGAGAACATTTCAGATACCTACAGGTGAGAATGCATCTTTTACACAAGTCCAAAGACAGGACTAAATGGCCTGAACCCACCCTGCTAATATTGCAATTATTAATAGAGAAGAACAGGCAAAGGTTAGAAATGGTAGCTGAGGAGTAATATTAATTACACTATGTAGACCATAGGATTGTGGTAGATACCTGTAAAGAAAAAGAGAGATAGTATTAAAATCAGACTAGATGGTCTAGTGATATAATGGATAAGAGAATATCTTATGTACTGTATGATATGACCCATTGTAAACTATACTATGGATTGCATAATTATGTTTTGTACCACCATAAATGGACACTGCACTGTCGAATGATATGATTTAAGATCTAATAGAAAGAAATTATAAAAAAAAGAACAGACGACACCACAGCAATGTATTACTTAAACAAGCAGGGAGGAAAAAGGTCTTCCAAGCTGTGCACAGAATCAGTGAAGATCTGGAACCTAGCCTAGTCCCCGGAAGTTCAACTTTCAGCAGTACACCTCCCAGGGAAAGACAATGTGCTGGCGGATTCCCTGAGCAGGATCAGCCGGGGAAATCATAAATGGACCCTGAACCAACTGCAGTCAGTGTTCAGAATATGGGTGCACCAGAAATAACCCTGTTTGCTTCCTGGGAAAACAACTAACTCGTACTTTTTTGTTGCAGACCCCCATTTGTGGGTTCAGTCACAGGGGATGCTTTAGTTCTCAGCTGGTCGAGGTAGTTTCTATATGCTTTCCCACTGTTACCACTTTTACTGAGAGTACTGATAAAATTGAGAAGGGAGTCAGCAACAATGATTCTATTGTCTCCTGGCTGGGCCAGGCAGACCTGGTGCTCCATGCTTCTGTCCCTCTCCAACAGGCCTCCTATCAACCTGCCAGAGATGCAGTGTGCTGACATTGCCCAGGGCAGGGTAACTTTCTCGGATCTGAGAACTCTGCATCTCATAGCATGGTTCATGAAGAGCTAGAGTACTCTGGATTAAATCTCTCTGAGAAAGTAATCCAAGTGCTGAAGATTTCTATGAAACCAGCAACAAGGAAAAGATGCTTCAGAATGGAAAAGATGTTCCTTCTGGTGTTGTCCTAGACAGCTCATCCCCTTCTGGGCAGATATTTCTACAGTCCTGTACTATCTTGTCCATCTCCAGTCTTTGGGTCTCAGGTCTCACCCTGAAGGTTCATTTGGCAGCAGTGTCAGCTTACACATCAGAGAGGAAAGATGGGTCAGTGACCTCACAACCCATTTTCAAAAGTTTTTTCAGAGGCCTTAAATCACCCTCCAGTAAGAGACCCTGTCCCTTTCTGGTTCCACATAAATTAGCATAGTTTAAAGGGTTGTCAATCAGCCTGAGGGAGTCATATGATACGTTCAGAGTGAGAGGTCACTTCCTTCAGAGGTCCGTGATCGATCTGGAATAACCGTGGCTAAATACCATCAGATCTAACTACCTATTACACAGTCCAACAAATTTTGTTAGAAGAATTTCCACCCTAACATAATTTGCAAAAAACACTGAAAATGGACGATTCTGCACCTAGTCAGATGGACACAAACTCACCCACTCTGAACCAGCAACATGGCCAGGCAGCGAAACAGCTGAAACCTGACTCATCACCGGACTCTCTGCTGGAAGTGACACTGCTGGTGTCCCTTCTGGAAAAAATGGACCTTTTCTTTACTGAACTCTCATCAGTTAAACTTTCCATTGGTGAGTTTGCCTCCGACCTCAAGTCATTCAAACCAGCTCTGGAGAAATTAACGGCAAGGGTTGCCGACGCAGAGGCTAGGATCAGCTCCATGGAGGATCACCAAGTCAGTGATGCCCAGGACCTCTCAGACCTTTGCCAAAAGGTTATACATCTGGAGGACAGAATTGAGGACCAAGAGAGTAGATATCGGCGCAACAACCTGGTTCTGGTGGGGATCGCAGAAAAGGCAGAAGGGAATAACCTATTGGGCTTTATACAAAACCTATTTCAGGATGTAACGGGACCCAGGGAACCCAGCTCCCCCCATGCAATAGAATGGGCACACTGCGCCTTTCGTTCACAACGCCAGCAACCGGTCAAGCCTTGAGCCATTGTTCTCCATTGCCTTAATATCCAGGACAAAACACATATTCGTTCTCAAGCGTGGAGACAGGGTCCTTTAAACAGAAACAGAGATTCCACATCTTTGGCAATGTCACCACAGCCATCCAGGACAAACAGCGTGAGTACCAGGACCTGAAAAAACTCTTCATCAAGCCCACACACACTTTCACATGCTCCATCCAGCTTGCCTTGTTATAACCACCACCACCGGCAAACACGAATTTCGCAATACAGTGATGGCTAACTGTGACCCTCCCAAATTACTACCAAATGCCTTTCAGTCAACATCAACTCAGCCAAATGCCACAAGATCCAGAAGCTAAGCCTAGGTGGGGACCCAGTGAGTACAGCTTAATAGCCACTAATTTTTTCAGTGTGATCTGTGCCCCACCAATATAGCAGTCCACAACCTGGCTCAACCCCCCACCCAATGACCCAATATGTGCAGGATTAATTGACAGCAGACTTGGACAGTAGGTTTAAACAATTATGTCTAGCTGGACACTCGCTCCTTTTACAGTAGGGGAGTCAGGTTACTACACACTAACCCAAACATGGTGACCGATTAGAAATTTTATAGCCTTTCTTCTTCCAAATCGCCCCTCACTCTCCAGCCATCGATGTTTGTCTTTACTCGGATTGCAGTCATCCATCTATTAACTGTCACATTGGCATGCACACGCCTCCGGTTGTGAGCAGGACACCACGGCTACTTAGTTATTGCCTAACTTAACTAAGATAGGATCTCCCAGCTCAGTTAACCAGCACAGGTCTCTCCCACAGACACTATAAGGAAGCCGGCAATGTCCGATTACATACTGAGCCCCATCTCCCCCCCATCATAAGCTCTACTTGGAATAACAGTTTACAAGTTGCCAAGAGGGTTCAAAACCACATTTCAGTATAACCCCAAAATAAAAATACTCGCGTTCTGTGTTCGGACTTGCTCTGCGGAGGATCAGGCCAATTTCAAGAAACTCCAAGCACCGACTCTCAGCCCCACAACCCACAGATCTCACCTTGGCTCACTGGCCCAACCAAAGTATTGACAGAGCTACGACTCACAGTACTCATACATATCCCAATGGTACCTATGATCTTCCCCAATTAATCTTCACCATTCATTACTAATGGGTCCTAACCGGAGGTCAGGACCCTACACAGAAAAAAGAGCTCTACCTCTTTCAATTTTCTGAGCTGGGAGGAGCCAGCATTGGGACAGCGCCACCCATGAGGCCTGCGTTCTGCGTTGCACTCACGGATTGGTCAGTAATCGGCGCTGACCCCTACCTACACTCAGTTTTGTCTTTTTTGCTATCGAGGAAGGATCCTGCACGGGAACTGTGTGCTGTAACTGCGTCACTGCCTAGGCCTCATCCTTTTCTGTAGTACCGTGAGTACCGGCGTTGTTCGGAGATTTTTTTTTAATAGTTTCTCGGCGCCAGGTGTTTTAAATCCTGTTTTGTTATTTTAGCTGCTGCGATGGTATGTCGGGGTCGGGGCGTCATTCGAAATCCAAACGGTTGGGGTTTGCTTCCATGTGTCAGTGCCCCTGCGGCAACTTCATTATGGAACCCCACAACCATTGCTTTTCTTGTCTGGGTCCCCGCCATCCAATGGATGAGTGTGATGCCTGTTTTTCAATAAACTTCCAAACTCTCATTGTCCGTGTGGCGCGGTGGGGTAGGAAACCCCCAACTTTTGGCAGGCCTCTACACACTGGACACCAAGGTGAGAACTTGGCTCAACCCTGAGCCCTGTCCGGGCCTATATGACCCATCGGGGAGAGGACCCCCCTCTGCCCCTCATCTTGCTGGGACAAGGGGTCCGCGAGGAGTTGGTGGGGCAGCCATCTCCTTCCGGGGGGGGGCAGCTGGTCACTCCTTACAGTCCGGTGCCTCCTTGGAGGCCTGGATGACCCCCAAGGTGGAGTCAGCGTTACACAGGGGCTGTCCTTGGGAGGTACCCTCAAGACCACGCACCCCTCTGTCCCTTGCTCTCTGCTCTACCCTTGGTGCCGATGGGTGGGGTGGAGTAGACAGTATGTCCAAGCCCCCTTCTGATGCCTCTCTGGGTAACTGGAGGCCCAGGATTCAGGGAGTGGCCCAGTTGGAGGTCGCCCTGATCTCGCCCTCAGCCTCGGAGGACGATGACTGGGAGGATCACGACTGGGTTCCTGGCTCCCCGAATTCCACTCTGATGTCTCCAGGGCCGGTTGAGTCTCCTGGACCGGCGTCAGTCAGGAGACAGTGCCATTGGTGGTGACGCTGCCCTGGATCCCTCAAGCATCACCTCTGGTGATCTCGGAGATCGGCGGCGCTGTGGCCAGCACAGTTCCCCGGTGTGATGCCACGGTCGGCACCATGTCCGGTGCAGCTTCTCTTAGCGGCGCCGGTGCCGCCCCTGTATCTGTTACCAAGACCACCTTGCAGTCTGGCTCTGTCTCGGTGACCAAATCCGGACCCACTGTGATCTGGATTCCGGCCGACGATGATGAGCCTCAGGTGGCCCCTCTCACCTCTTCCAGGGTAGGGGGGTCTTTCCCTCCCAGGGTGGTTTGTCCGGATTCCTCCACTGGGCCTACCAAGATGGACAGGTCCCCTTATTGGGGGAAGAGGGCCAGTGGGACTGGTTCTAAGCTGTGGCCCTCACACTCCCGTAAAGCTGTTGGGAGCCACAGCCTGGGACCATCTCAGCCTGCCTCTCTCCTGGGGAGGGTTTGTTCAGTTGGTGGGGGCAGGAGTCTTACAGAGGGGCTTGCACGGCTCCAGCCTCACCCTTTGAGGGTTGCCCCAGGCTGCCCCTTGAGGGTTAGGTGCACTGGGGATGATGGGTTAGTCTGCTCAACCCCCAAGCTCTGGCAGAGGTCCTGCCTGGCATGACTGGGCTGTTTCTCCCCCGTTCACTCTGCCACCTCTTCCCCCCCCTTTCCTGTGCTTTCTTAGCCCTGAAGGTCCCCAGACTTGGGAACGGTTCAGGGCTGTGGCGCGCTTTTCCTCGCTACTTTAGGGCCATCTCTGAGGTCATCTTTAGACCTCAGACCTCTGCACCACCGAGCTCTGAATCGGATTCCCTCTCCTCTTTGGCCTCCTCAGTGGGGAAGGGGACACTTCTCTGATGTGTGGGACTTCACGTCCTATCAATGTTTCCTTAAGGAGATGATGAGGGAACTCCATCTTTCCCAACCAGTCGGACGGAACCCTGATTGTGCAACGCTTTCATTCCTGGGGGAGTACGGCGCTGACAGGCTGATCTTTCCTCCCTGGCCTAGGCCTTTCCAGGAGGCATCGCATGCTGTCTGGCTGCGTCCCACCACCCCTTCTCCTGCCCCTAGGGATTTTGTGCAGAGGTACTGCGCAGCAGCGGGGTCCCTGGGTGCCGTGCCTCAGCCTTCCTCAGGTTTGGGGTTCCTGGATACCCCACAGGGGTGTCATCGCCTTGGTAGTGACTGCCCCCCTGACACTGACTCGGCAGAGTTCGATCGATGGGGGAGGAGAATGTTCTATTTGGCATGCCTCCTATTGCGGGTAATAGCTCATCAGGCGCACCAGATAACCTATGCGAGGCATATCTGGTCTCTGCTGGGACAGGTCCTAGCAGCGCTGCCTTACGTTGAGGAAGCCAGGCAAGCCATCCACCTAACCTCTCAAGTTCTGGAGCTAGCAAGACACCTCTCCAGGGCAATCTATGATGTTAGCGAGGTGGTCTGCTTGGCTCCGCCTATCTAGGTTATCACTCCTGTCCCGGTGTAGGATGGTATCCTCACCTTTCTGTGGGGCCCACTTCTTTTCTTGCAGGGCACGGCAAGTTCTGCAGGGGCATTTTCCTTCTCCCGGATCTCAGGAGCATTCACCAGCCCTGTCCAGCCGCTGGGCCTAGTCAGGCCCATATGAACCCCCTCCTCCTGTGTTTATCCCCCACAGGAGGCTGGGAGAATTTTTTCCCTCAGTGCTCGCCATCTTGGCACTCGGACCCATTAGTAATGAATGGGGAAGATACGGAAATTACGTACTTGCAGTAATTATTTTTTTTTTTCCTAATTTCTTTCTGTCCTTGGCTAGGGGGGGTTGTGCCTTTGGTTCCCCCCTTCCAGCCAGCCTTCATGGCCACTGCCCCGGTTGTGGTCAGAGCTACACCTCCTGCTGCAGTCCTTCCCAAACCGCATCGCAGTGGGTACTTACCCCACCACTGTGGAGACCTGGAGGGTGGGCCCAGGAAGGAGCTGACTTGGGCGCGACCTTGGTGGCACCATCGGGGCAGCCGTCATGCTGCCAAGGATTGTTTCTTATAGGTAGCTCTCCCCTTGGTGCTGGCATGCAGTGGCGTCAGTGAGGCTGCAATGTACGCTTCTGTACATTGCACGTCAGATGCCGCCAACGCCATCCCTTGCTGTTGGCCCCGAAGCTGCACGGCCCCCAGCCGCCGCTAGGAGCTGGCACCTTGGCAGTCACACCCTTCCCCCACCCTCCCCAGAGGAGGAGAGCTGTCCCTGGGATGCTCAATCCTCCTCCTCCTCCTCCTGGCCAATCCCTGACGATCTGTGCCTGTTCCCAAACACGGGTCGCTGGCGTGGCGCGAGGTGTGGCGTCCAGTGCCTCAACCCTCAGTTCCACCTGGCCGGCCACTTACAGTAATTATTGATCTTCCCAAATATCTTCACCATTCATTACATCCTCCCTCCTTCCTAAGATCAGACACTGGGCAGCTCAGTTCCCTTTTTTCTTCCCCTCTCTCTCTCCCCCGAGGATGGGGGTGAGGTGGGGGGGCGAGGGGGACTCTCTTGAGCAAACCCTGTGTCATCTTGGATTGCTGTCAACCTTGCCAGTGCATTGCTAGCAAGGCAGTCCTGTTGGTTTACAGAGGACGCATCTACAGGTCAAGCCTTCTTGGCTGAGTCCTCCACCAAGCAGGCCACGGGGCCTCACTCTTCACTCACCCCCTTAAAGCAGTTGCTCCTCTTCCACGCACTGGTTGATAACCAGGTGTGGCAAACTTAGCCTGGTCAGGCAGTAAGGTCTCGCTTGAATCTTGGAAGTAGGGAAATAATAGATGGAGAAAGACAGGTAAGAGAGTCTTTTCTTGAATGCTGAGTGAATTGGTGTTCAGAAGGGGAAGCTTCTATTGTTGCAGAATGATCCTTGAACACCTCTGTGGCTTCTCCCCCCCTTTTTTTTTTAAAAGGGGGAATAATAATACTTCTTTAGGAAGGAGGAATGGCCCCCAGGCCTCTGGCCTCTTTCCCTGTGGTTTCCTCCCCTCCCCCCATACACACACCTTCTTCTCCTCCACATCGGTTAACATCCTCAGGAACCCCTCAAGGATCTTAGGGCAGCTGCTGGCCCTGTCCAGGGGAGCTTGGTCCACCGGGCTTGTTCTAGAGGAGAGAGGTTCTACGGGGGTCTGGGGGGGCTCAGAAGGGGAATAGGTCAGTTCTTCTCCTTTTCTACCTGTCTTCCTTTTTTCTCTCCTGTCTGCTTGGTTGTTTTATTCTGCTTAGGGCTGCCCAGTGTTCTTGTCACCCCTTCCTGTCCTTTTAGTTAATCCCTGTGGTCTCATCCTTTTCGTCAAGTCAGCCTTTATATTATTTTCTGCCCTTCTCTATCACTCAGGCACCCTGACCGTCTGCTGTACCCAGCTTTCCTTTTTCTCCTCGCGTGGTGGGACAGAACTGAGTGTAGGGAGGAGTCCGCGTTGGTTACTGACCAACCCGTAAGCACCACGCAGAATGCAGACCTTGTTAGTGGTGCCGTCTGATGCCAGCTCCTCCCAGCTCAGAAAATTTAAAGAGGCAGTGTTCTTTTTTCCATGCCGGGTCCTGACCTCTGGTAGGACCCATTAGTAATGAATGGTGAAGATATTTGGGAAGATCAGTAATTATGGTAAGTAAGTCATTTCCAAATTTCTGGGTCTACCTCACGTATCCATGCAACCACATCTAGTAACGGTCACTTCAAACGACTACAGCTCCCTCCAAGGTGTGGATTAGCAGTCCAGCATCTGTTCAAGCTGCATGACCATAGCAAGCCAAACCAACCCACCTCTGTGGCTATTACCCTTGATAGTCTGAACCGCCACAAAATAATAGCTGCCTCCAATGCCTGACAAGAATCCCTGGTTCTACTAGACGGAGACAGCTGGTTGCCAGACAGTCCTTGCCAGGGCAACTTTCATCCACCAATCTGATCTCCACACTACAGCATCACCACCTATCGAACTGTGCGGGGGAAAGATGCCCTGAGAGGCTTCAGAGTACCAGTATGGGTGTACGATCAGATTGATGACAAATTGACAGGACAGCAGCCAGTGGTATACTTCCTATCTCCTCGGACTTATAAACTAATCATACTGGACCTGTGGACACACAGCAGACCACGGGGGGGGGGGGGGAGTGCTGCCCAGAACAAGGTAATTTATCATTTCTGTCTCATCTTACCTTTGTACTATTTATTATAATTGCTGCAGACAATCATATTATATGACCTCCCTGACCGGCTGGGATGGGAATCGCATTGGGAACTGGTCACTGGATCCTGCCCTCACTAGAGTCTTGTCTCACATTCCTAACATTGCTTATCCGAGCTGGTCTTTTAGATCGCTGTGGAAGTACATGTTACTAAAGCTCTCTAAACCTCCATGCATGATCATATCTGGAGCTCACGGAGCACAGTCCTAGCGAAAGCAACATACAGCGGGCAGTGGTGTACGAGGGGGGGCTCTTCGTGGGGATCTTCCCTCCTCCCTTGAATACTTACTGGTGGAGGGGTCCGCGGTACCATATTACCTTTCACTGGCCAAGCTCTGTGGTCCAACTGGATTGTCGATCACAACTTAACAGACTGCTGGGGACGGTTTTGTTTTCGTTGTGCCGTTTTTCTTTTTGCCTTATTCGAATGGTTACGGCGTGCTTCTTGATCAGCCATCCCTGGCTACCCATGATAGAATGATGGTATAATATCCTATTGGAGTGCTAGCCACTCATATCGCAGACAGAGGGACGCTCTCATAAGAATCCTGATCAGATCTAGCATTGTTGGTACTCTTCCCCTACCTATCAGAGACCCCGTTCCACAGGAGTCAGGGGATAGGCTCCAGCGAGTACCTCGTCTGTTTTTTTTTTTTTACTTTTTATTACTTTTGTGTTAGTACAAGTTGTTAGTTATGTAGCTAGATTTATGTGTATTTCTATTTATCTTTTGACTTCACTTTCTACCCAGCTTTCCGGGCAGGCAAAGATATGTAATCTATTTGTACAAAGTGGGCTGCTGCCTCACGCTCATCTACAGCACAGAGTACCCCCTAGTCCAACCTCCGCCCATTGCCTACCCAACCAGACCCTTTTTCCGTTACCTCCCAAACATCCCCACCACAGCATATACCATGGATCCACACAGCCTCAAAGCCACCCCCACACTAGTCTACACGGTGGCTAATCTAAGCTACTACTGGAACATCAGAGGTGCCCAAACCAAAGAAAAAATGATACCAAGTCCTTTGACACCTGAAACACATGAGAGTAAACATAGCCCTCTTACAGGAGACGCACACACTCTGAACCCAACCAGTCTGTTGCATAGGGAATGGGTGGGCCAAGCTTACACAGCTGGAGCCGACAATAAAAAGCAGGCATGGCGTTGTTGATCCACCACAACACCCCCTTTCAGCTTCAGGACTTGATCCTCGACCCAGCCGGTCGATACATCATAGCCAAAGAAACCCTGAATAGAACCCCCATAGTCATAGTGGCCGTCTACAGACCAAACAAGGATGAACCATAGATAGTCACCTCTCTGACCTGTCAAAACACTGCCCCAATCCGATAATATTGGCAGGGGACTGGAACTCAGTCCCAAACTCCTTACTAGATAGATCAAACCCCTGTAAATGCAGGCTATCCTCGAATCAAAGTGCCCTAAATGAGCTTCAGGATTTGCTCGGGCTCACCGAGCCATGGCAAGTCCTACACCTGGGAGACAGGAGCTATACCTTCTGGTTCCCAGTACACATGGCCTTTCACCTCAATTACTATTTTCCCTCCCCTGAGATACTCCCGAACACCTCTCAATGTGAGATCCTGCCTAAGGTAGTGTTGGATCGTGCCCCTGTTCTCCTCACCTTCTCCCCCTCAGCCCTTCTGGGAAAGGAAAAAAATTAGTAGGCTAAACGACATATTACTCAAAGATCCCCAACTGATCAGAAAGCTCACATCACATATCGAAAATTTCTTCATAGACAACAACATATGGGGTGCTTTCAAATGCACTGTTCGTGGGGAACTTATCTGCCTGGCGGCCACTAGGAAGAGGAAAAGGGAACAACAGGCCCAGCACCTACTTAGGAAGATCTGATCTAAAGAAAAAGGGATATCACATGCCTCGGCCAATGTGGATTGGACACAGCTTAATGGCCTTAGAGCCCAGTATGAGGAGCTATTAAGACAGCAAGCTGAAGTCATGATCCTGTGGGCCAAAACGCACTGTGTAGACCAAGGGGAAAGGGCAGGGAAACTACTAGCCCTTAGGATAAAACAACAAGAATCTAGCAGGGCCATCAAGGGAGTCTGGTCATCCTCTAATTCCCCCCGACTACCAATCCTAAAGACATTGCATCTGCCTTTGCCCCTTTATACTAGTTCTTCTACACTGCCAATCCACCAACACCTGACTGCCTCATCCACCAGTTTCTCGAGGTGGCTAACCTCCCCAAAATCTCCCAGGAGATGGTGGAAAAACTGAGTTCTGACATGTCCCTCGAAGAGACCCAACAAACCGTCGCTGACCTTCAATTGGATAAAGACCCAGGCCCAGATGGACTACCTTCCAGCTTTTACAAAACATTTGCACAGCAGTTAGCGGGTCCATTGACCACCCTTTACAACACAGCCTATGAAAACCAGGCCCTTGACCCCTGCCTACAGAACGAGTTATTTTAATCCCAAAGCCAGGCAGGGATCTTGAAGGCATGGCCAGTTACCACCCTATCTCGCTACTGAACACAGACATTAAGTTACTGGCAAAATCCTGGAAACATGACTCAGCAGAGTCTGGGACTCCTTTATAGGTCCTGAGCTGGTAGGCTTTATGCAGGGTTGCCTCTCTGACCATCTCCAAAAACTCCTGCATCTAATCTCCATGGCCAGGGACTCTGACCAACCGACTATCCTGATATAATTGGACGTGGAGACAGCCTTCGACAGAGTCTCCTGGCCTTTCTTAATTGCAACCATCTTGCATTTCGGTCTCCCACTCACATTCATTGCCTGGATCCAACTACTCTATTCAAACCCCTCGGCCTCCATCAGATGCAATAGGGCGAGCTCTTATGCCTTCCATCTCTACAGAGGGATCCACCAGTGTTGCCCACTGTCCCCCTATCTATTTAACTTGTATCTGGAGCCCTTGACCAGAAGGATCCTCCTCAGTGAGGGAATTAGGGCAATTCAGGTTGGGCACATGCACTACAAAATCTCCACATATGCGGACAACTTCCTACTACACCTAGAAGATCCATCCCACTCAATCCCTGCAGCTCTAGTCCTTCTTCAGGAGTTTGGGCAGTTCTTCAGGTACAAGCGCAGCTTGGAGAAAACACACATAATACTCCTCAACCACTGGGTCACCAAAACACAGGCCCTACTCTGGGGAGGTACCTGGTCCCCCACCACTGTTACTTACCTGGGAATAAAGATAGCCACCAGTAGAAAACAGTTTCTAGGAGCGTGGATATGTTGTTCATCCACACTCTCTGGCATGTCCCTTTCCCCTTTAAACTTGCCGGAAGTCTTCAAACTGGCTCCTCCCACCCACCCGGGTGGTAAATACCTCCGCTCTGTCCCATGATGCCAGATCTTCCTTTCCGCTGGAAGATACAGGTCCCTCGTGCTACTTCTGTACTTCATAGGCCCTGGTTTCAGAACATCGGTTTTACCGCAACTTGCTGTCAAACTCGTTAGAGTTCGCAATTCCGATTCGGATATGGAGGACAAATCGTCCCCGGGATTTAGCTGGTGTCCCTGCGGCCAGAAAATGTCATGCACCAATCCCCACCTAGCATGTGTGTGCTGCCTCGGCATCGGACATGGCACCTCGTCGTGTACTATTTGTTTGGCTTTCCATCCCAACGTTCTGGACGACCGCAAGGTGCACCTTCAACTGGGGAGACCAGAGAAAAGGAACCTGCCAGTGAAATCCAAAGAGGCGAGGTGGGCAGTTTCTGCGGCTGCGGGATCCACCAAGCAATTGGAACAGATGAAGGCATTCGAGGAGGAAGCGGCTCAAGCTTCAGCCACTCGAAGCTTCTTTGTTCCACTCAACCTCGGCTCGACTTTCATGGGCTCCTTTCAGGAGCTGTGCCAGTCTCTCCCCACCAGGGGTGAGGCACCCTCGGGCTCGCACTCCTCCCACCCTCGGAAGAGGGACAAGGACCCCAAGTCTTCTTCCTCCAGAAGAAGACGCTCCTGGGACTGAGAGAGAGGTCCGAGTCCCAGGGACACACGATCTCGACTTCTATCGAGATTGCATCCTCGGCTGCCGGCGTCGGTCCAAGGTACCGAGACCGAGGAAACTGCTGAACCGGCTGAAATTGTGCTTGATCCCATCGAGCCTTTGTCGCCGACTCCTGTCAGCGATTCCTTAGAAAGGACCCCAGTTCTTTCTTTTCCCAACGAGAAGACTGTACCTTCAGGTAACCTCATCGAGGAAACCGTTCTGGAGCCTCGGTTTCCCCCAACTCTGGCGTCCCCTGATTGAAGTCGACCCCGTTGGTCTCGATCGAGGACCAGGACCCCTTCAATTGAAAAACTGAAGAAAGGTCACAAACACTTCAGAAAGAGGCGTCGCAATCGATCCTCATCCTCCTCGGACGAGGAGAGACTTCGACGGAAACTCCGTCGACGTTATGAGGATCTCATGTGGCAACAGCTGATTCTGACCGGTCAAAAGCCGGCTCCACCGGCAGCACCGGCCATTACTTGGCCCCTGCCTCCCAGGCTGACGCTGACGCCGACCCCTCCGGAACCGAAGGCTTTGGTTCCTCCACCCGTGGGGCCGGCCCGTATTCCGGCTTGGCCTATTATGGTCTCCCCACCGATTTTGGTGGAGCCACCACCTAAGCAGCCTCAGGGAGGGGCTCCCTCAAAAGAGGACCAGATAAACACTGGACTACCCCATCGTGTGTCCATCACTGTTGTCACCGATCGTCATCGGTGCATCAAGGGAGACATAGGCGGGAGACCGTTATATCCCGAGTCTTCGGACTTAGATGCCACTGGTTTGCATTTGCATCCGGGGGATGATGAGTCATCAATGGCAGATTTGGAGGAAGGTTCTTCCTCCATTCAGGTCATCCTCTGCCTGATTTCCTAATCGACCGGAATGCCCCTGGAGCCTATCCAGAAGAAGGCGGAATACCCCCTTACGGATATCCTCAAAAGGGGGATACCCCGACGGAGGCCTTTGCAGTGGTCAAAGCCATTGTTGGCCTGGCCCTTGAGCTCTGGCAGCATCCTGCCTCCTGCCCAGCTCCATCTGCCCACATGGCCCACAAGTATATGGTACCCATGGGGTCCCTGGCGGGGTTCATGGAGCATCCCTCGGCCGAAAGCCTTGTGACTGCTTCTGTGTTCAGACGCACTGGCAGCTCAGCTGACACTGACCGCCTCCTGGACAAGGAGTCCAAGAATATGGACCATTCTGCCCGGAAGGTCTATGCGGCATCCTCCTTAGGCCTTCGTCAGGTCAGTTCAGCTGTTATCATGGCACACTTCTCTCACGCCCTCTTAGGGTCGTTAGATGAAGTCCTCCCTCATCTCCCGGTGGGCTTGCAGACCACTGTGAAGCAAGTCTGTGACCAGGGCTGTGCTGTTGCAAAACAGCAGCTCCAGATGGCCCTGGACATTGGAGATTCCTGTGCCTGCTCCTTAGCGGGTGCAGTGGCCACTCACCGCAGGGCCTGGCTGAGGTTATCCTCCTTTCCGGCGGATACTCAGCACAAGTTACCTGACATGCCCTTCCTAGGCACCGACCTCTTTGGTCCAGGAGTGACTGGTCACCTCCAGCGCATAGAGCAGTCCAGTGCCACCTTGGATGCCACTTCTGTGAAGGGTTCTTCAGGCAAGAACCAGCAGAAGTGCAAGAAGAAGCCTTTTTGGCACTCTTCCTCTGCAGTTAGACAGCCCTCCTTTCAAGGAGGCCAGCAGCAACAGCAGCAGCAGCAGGCTCAAGCTTGGCACCCCAGGCCCAAGCAGGGTCTGCAGCAGCCCCATAAAGGAAGCTGAGGTGCTAGTCCAGGAGCCTCCTCCTCCCTAAGCCTGCTCCAGTGAGCGGGTTGGGGTTGCCACCCCACACCTGTCACGCCAGCTCTGGGTCTCCTCCCGTGGGGCCGGCTCGCCCTTTCTTTCTGCCTGGTCGGTATCACTTGGAGAGGTGGGTTCTGGAAGTGGTCGGCCAAGGACTGCCTCTGGAATTTGAGCAGTACCCTCCCAGTCGAGCCCGCGCCCTCGGGAGGAAAGGCTCTCAGCTCGCCTCAGTCGGCCCTTGAGACATCGCTCAGCTCCTCCACTTAGGAGGTGGTAGCTCTAGTGCCAGATCCTCCTACAGACCCAGGCCTCGTGTCCATGTATTTCTTGGTGCCCAAGCGGACCGGGGGGTTGGCGCCCCATCCTAGATCTTCACGACCTAAATCAATATCTCAGGTCTTGCACCTTCCGGATGGTAACTCTGAACCAGATCATACCATCCCTGGAGCGAAACATGTGGTTCTGTTCACTGGATCTACAGGACGCGTTCTTTCACGTCCCAATCTGTCTGTCCCTCCAGCGGTTCCTCCGCTTCAGGGTCGAGGGGACCCTGTGTGAGTTCCGAGCCATGGTGTTCGCCTGTCATCGGCCCCTCAGGTGTTCATCTAGCGCATTGCAGTGGTGGTCCATCTTCAGCATCGAGGAGTTCGGATATACCCTTATCTCGACGGCTGGCTCTTGGCAGTTTCCTCCTTTCAGGAGGTGGAGAGGTCCAGGGATCTGGCCCTTTGAACCTGCTCCCAGCTTGGCCTCTTGATCAACAAGGCCAAGTTGGAACTCATGCTCTCTCAGGTGATGGGCTTCATCGGGGTAGAGCTCAACTCTTGTCAAGCCAGAGCTCGGCTCCGAGTGGACAGGGCGGAGGTTCTTTCTTCCTTTGCTCGGTCATTTCTGGTTGGGCACTTGCGCCGCCCTGCCTGGGACTTTCTGCGCCTTCTGGGTTACATGGCAGTGTGCACCTCAGTGATCCGTTGGGCCAGGTGGCACATGCGCCCCCTCCACATGGGAGCTGACCGCCCAGTGGGCTCAGTGCCATGGTCAATTCGACCAGCTGATCACTGCAACCCAGAAGATGTGGGACGTTCTCCAGTGGTGGACTGCCCCAGAACGGTTGCAGGAAGGTATCCCGTTTGTCCACCCAGAGCCGACGGTCATCCTGATGACCGATGCCTCTCTCATGGGCTGGGGAGCCCATGTGGGGGACAGCAGGGCCCACAGGTTCTGGACCCCCGAGGAGTCCCGATGCCATATCAACCTGTTGGAGCTCAGATCAGTCAGACTGACTCTGTCAGCTCCAGGGTCAAGTGGTTCAAGTCCAGACGGGACAATACCACAACCATGTACTACCTCAATAAACAGGGTGGCATGCACTCCCGTCTGCTGTGCAAGGAGGCGCTCCGCATCTGGACCCTCGTAAGTCAGTTGGAGGCGGATCTCCTAGCCATCCATGTGGCAGGAGTGTCGAACCAACTGGTGGATGCTCTCTGCCACATAGGCCAGACGTCCCACGAGTGGTCACTTCATCCAGAGGTAGCTTACAGTCTGTTCTCCTGTTGGGGCATACCATTGGTGGACCTGTTTGCCTCCAGGGAAAACACTAAGCTGAGACTGTACCATGCCCGCCCCCCTTAGCAGGGCTCGCTGCAGGGGGATGCCTTCTTGAGGCCGTGGACCCCAGGCCTCCTCTACATCTTTTCTCCAATTCCCTTGATCCACAAGGTGTTACTCAAGGTGAGGAGGGACAAGGCAAAGGTGATCTTGGTAGCCCCAGATTGGCCACGCCAGTTCTGGTACCCAGATCTCCTCAGCCTCAGCTGCAGGCCCCCGGAGCAGCTTTGTACATGCCCGGACCTGATATCATTGAACCAGGGGAAGGTATTCCATCCAGACCTTCAATCCCTGCACCTCACAGCCTGGTACCTGAGTGGCTAGATTTCCAGGCTCTGGGTCTTTCCGAGGATGTCTACACTGTGGTGGAGGCATCTCGTAAGGAATCGACCAGGAAATGTTATGCCTTCAAATGGAAAAGATTTTCCATTTGGTGCCAGGGTAAGAGTCTGGACCCCTTATCCTGCTCTGTGGCTAACATTCTAGACTACCTTTGGTCTCTCTCCAAAGGGGGTCTACGGTCATCGACCCTTAGGGTTTCTGCTTACCGGGCACGGGCCTGTCAGCCTGGCTCAGGAGACAGTGGTTGGGAGCTTCTTCAAAGGCCTGGATCACATATCCCCTCCAGTGCGTGAACCTCCACCTCCATGGGATCTATTGCTGGTTTTGGCAAAGCTCATGGGCAAGCCATTCGAACCCATGCACAAGTGTGAGCTCTCACACTTGTGGAAGAAGGCCTTCCTGGTGGCTATCACATCAGCCAGAAGGACAGGGGAACTACAGGCGCTTTTGGTGGACTCCCCCTATCTAGTCTTCCACAGGGACAAAGTTGTCCTGCACCCCAACCCGAAATTCCTTCCGAAGGTGGTTTCAGAGTTTCACTTAACCAGGTGTTGACTCTGACGGTATACTACCCTAACTTCACCTCGGACGCCGAGTGCAGGCTCCATACTCTGAACCTCAGACGTGCTCTCTCCTATTATAAGGAGAGGATGGCGGGAATTCGGGGAGAGGTTCGCCAGCTGTTTGTCACCTGTGCTGAAGCTGCTTCTGGCAGACCTGCAACCAAATGGACCATTGCGAGATGGAGTACATCATGCATAGGTCTGTGCTGTGAGTTGGCGGGCAAGGAGCCTCCCAGAGGGATAAGAGCTCATTCTACTCACTATACTGCTGCATCGGTGGCTGCTTCCAGGGACATCCTTATCCAGGAAATCTGTTGGGGTGCTACCTGGAAGTCAGCAAACACCTTCATTACCCACTACCACATCGACCTGGAGTCACGCTGGGATGCTGATTTGGGGGCCTTGGTTCTCCATTCTCTATTTCCTAAGTAAGGGGGTGTGCGCCTTGCCTCCCTCCTCCCGGAGAACTGCTTGGAGTCTGCCAGAGAGTGTGGATGAACAACATATCCACGCTTCTACAACAGGAGGTTACTCACCTGTAACAGTAGTTCTAGGAGTGGTATATGTTCATCCACATGCACCCACATGACCTCCCTGGCTTTAGGTGCACAACCTTGCTTCCAGCAGCTAAGATCTGGCATCATGCAGCGGAGCTGAGTTATTTACCACCCGGGTGAGTGGGAGCAGCCAGCTTGAAGACTTCCAGCAAATTTAAAGGGGAAATGGACATGTCAGAGAGTGTGGATGAGCAACATATACCACTCCTAGAACTACTGTTACAGGTGAGTAACCTGTTCTTTTTTCCCATAACCTAGATACTGTCCTCACAACAATTAAACAGGATCTCCACACATGGTTGGCCCTGCCTTTGACGCAATGGTCCAAAATCAACATTATCAAAATTAACATACAGCCAAGAATCCTATATCCATCAGGGATGTCCAACATGTTCATACCCACTCACTGGTTCACCAAATTGAAAACCATCTTAACCACCTTTCTTTGGGGCAGTAAGACCCCTTGCAGGGCCTACCACAAGCTAACTCCACTTAAAACTCATGGAGGTCTTCAGCTCCCGAATTTCTATTTCTGTTATTTAGCATTGCATGCAGGGAAATTCCTCTGGTGGCGAGCCAATGGTCCTATCAACTCATCACATGCATACACCCCACAGTGGCAGAAAATTGAACGGGACCTTCGCCACATGACCATGCTCAACATCAGAGCCCTCCTCCACCTTCCCCATTCCCACCTTCCCCCTCTCCTTAAGCAGACACCTGTTGGGGCATCCCACCTGACCAGCCAGCAGCTTCACAGGCTCCTTAAAACCACACCTCTGCTCACCCTAGACCAACCTTTAGTGGGCAGCCCCAACTTTAAAATCCAACAGTGGTCAATCCCAGACAACTTCATCAAAAACCACCAACTGATACACCTAGGTCAGCTAATTCGTGATGGCTCATTCATCCCCTACGACAGCCTCATCGCATCACACCCTAATATGAACATATCTCCTTTCTCCAAATAAGACACACAACATCCAGAATCCTCTGGTCAAAACCCTGGTCCTTTTCAGACTACTCTGCATGGGAGGAACTAGCTCATGTGGCCACCCAATGCTGCGCTACCATTCTACTATACAAACGTGTGATTACACTAACCACACTGAATAATTAAGACCTCTGCCCCTACTGGAAACGCATATTTCCAGAAGTAGAGCACATACTGTACACACAAGGAAGGCTATATGGGAAAAAATGCATAAGCACATCAAATTTGATGGTCTCAAACTTATGCAGTTCAAGATCACCCACAGCCTGTTCTTCACCCCTGCTAGGCTACACAAAATGGGTCACCTGCAGTCCCCTTCATGCACTAGATGCAACCAAGAGGCCGGTTCCCTGAAACATATACTTTGGGACTGCCCCAAGTCCAAACAACATAGACCCCTTGCTGGGTGGGCTCCACCTTCACCCCAGAAATTTTCCTACTTGGTCTAGACGTGGATCATGTATTCAGTACCCGGAAATACCACATATCCCTTATTGTAGCTATCACCAAGAAAATCATCCTGACACATTGGCTCGACGATCTTACCCCCACCTACCAAGAATGACACAAAGCCATACTAGAGGCCCTCAAGATAGAAACAATGATCACCTCCCTCCAGAATTGTATACCTCAGTACCAAAAGAGATGGGATTCACCCAAGGCCCTCTTGCTTGTACATTAGCTGAAGCTCATCTGCCTAGTGTGTGGAGCATATTTTGCAATGGCTTGGGTTGCACTGAGCTGGCTACACTTCACATTTGAATGGATCACTGAATGGGGTCTCTGTCTGCAATGTACCAACTACCCTTTTTGCTTCCTGCCCTTACTGGGTAAGGGATATGATACAGCTTTCACTATTGCCCATGTAGTCTTTGTAGTTAATTTCTGTCTATATTTGTCTTGTTCCAATATTAATAATGTTTACTATTTTATAAAAAGAAACAGCCTGACATAAAGCGCTCACAGTGCATGCTAGTGCCAAAATGTAAGCATACAGGTGCAAAGTCATGCAAGCAATGCAGATACCAAATCAAAAACACAAAGATTAAAAATTAAAAGACTCTTGGGTATTTTAACTGTCTGTTATTCTGTGTTGGTGCTTCTCACCACAGTCTGGAATTATCTGCAAAGGCGCTGTAATAAGTAATGCTGAAGCAACAAAACAAGAATTTACAATTGTTGCTTATTGGTCTGAGTTATTTTATTTTTCAAAACAAATAAGTTTGTTTTGCCTTGTTTAAACTATTTTCCCAATTTTTATAAAAATGCTAGTATTTTTGATAGCCATTTAGCTAGTTTTAATGGCCACTGCTCATCCTTGCTTTAGAAATAAATCTGACGTTAGAGCGGAGGGATGAGCATGACCATACAGCAGAGTTTGAATTTCATTCTACATTCCATAATTAGCATAAAATTCTTAAAGCTCTGTGGCTGCTCATTCAAGGGGAATGATCACATTTGTGAGGGATCCCTTTGGAAGAAACAATACTACTACAGTAAGTTTTTCTTAAGTGTAACAAAAAAAAGTTCCAATTCCTCTCTTTGTTTTAAATTTAGAATTGTGCTGAAGATGAACCCTACAGCTGTGCACTCAATTCTGGAGCGGATAACGGCAGAGGAGGAAGAGGAAGGAGAGGGTCACTTTCAAGAGGAAGAGGAAAGTGGAGCCCACTCTTTAAAGGATGTCTGTGATCTGAAAAAACCAGAGCCATCTCCATTCTCTTCTCGCAGAGTCATGTATGAAAATGAAGAGGTAAAATAAAGAAGTTGTTCAATAAAACTCTCGTGTCTTCCAGTTACAGTCAACAGATGAAAAAGAAAAATGAAGGATGTCTAAGCAGTCAAATAGCTGGTTGGGTAAAGTCTCCTGAATGAAAACATTGTGTCCATGCATGCAGAGATTCAAAATCCAGTGGAACACATTTAAACACTTAGCCTCGGTACACAGCAAAGTTGTACTTTTTTAAAACTGTGTATTTATTAATTGCATACTAGTACATAGCTGTATAATCACTAGGACGCAAATTCACAGAAATGAATACATACGTACATGTATTACAGCAGTATAAATAATTAACACTGCTGTTATTTCCATGTATGTATTTTGACTTCATGTAGAGTCACAAATTAAACATTTTGTCAGAAAACAATTGCTTAACTTGGACTAGACCCTTATATACTTAGGATAGATTCTTTGTAAATGTTTTTCCTAAATTTGTATTGTCATTTGAATTTATCATTGACTGTATTGCTTTTTGCACTTTGGGGTTCCCCTGGAAAATGTGCCTTTAATTTTTTTTTTTTGCCTTCTGGCTTACCCTCGGGATCAGATAAGGGACAAAGTTTCAGGTCCTTTGGCATTTCTTCTCCACAGACATCTGGCCACCCAAGACAGAGGTAAAGACTGGCGGTATCCCTGGTGGAAGGTGGCTCAGTTCCAGTGGTAGACATAGTAGGCAAGCTGTGGCTTCATCCTCCCAGTCATGCACCTTGATTTTCCTATTTTTCTGCCCGGCCCACCCTGTAGCAGTGCACAACATGATTGGCTACCGGCAATTCCCGATGTAGCCAACCTTCGGGGTCAGTTCATGGGTCTCCTTCGTCAGTTGCGAAGTTCCTGCACCACCACCTGTGGTTACCCAGGTGACAGTAATGCAGCAGCACGTGACACCTTCTTTTCCAGGATCAGGAGAGCATCCTGTGGGACACTCAGTCCTTCTTCCCCTGGCCGACCCTCCGGCCTAAGCTCATTCCCAAAGCTGTGTCACTGGTGCCACGAGCGGAAGCCCCAATGCTGCGCTATTGGGTCGGCCCCCAGAAAATAGGCATTTAATGTCCTTTGGGCTAGCTGATTAAATAATTAAAAGAAAAATATATCTTGAAGATGCCACTGGTTATTGGTGTTATTGTGATTAAGAAAATTACATTTCTTATTACTTAGTTCCCACTATAATTATTATTAGAAAAGAAAACAGTGGTAGACTTCAGCTGTTAAAGGAAAACTATGCCTTCATATCTTGTACATTTTATTTGCTTCCATGTCAACAGACAACTCTTTTTCCTGTAACTTTTGGGCATATACATGTTTGCTTTAGTTTGTTTTCACTCTTCATGCTATTCCCCTATAACTGTCCTGGGTTCTGTATTTTATGGTTGTTGAAATCTCATTGTCTGTGAGAGCTGCATTAGCATGTGAGAACATGATGTCACAGCAACCATTTATACCATGTATCTCTATGCTGAAAGTACAAATATCCTAAAAAAACACTGTTGGGAAACACACAAATTGAATGCAGTTTAAAGGGAAAAACTCTGCATGACAACTCAGACAGTTTGCAAAGCTAATTGAAGGTAAAAGTGATATTTCACACCTTGCTGCAAGTTGCTTTGTTGAACTCTTATTAAGCAGACAAGCATACTGTGGTGTCTAAAGGGCAATGACACACCATGTTCTCATATGTTAATGCAGCTCTCAGGGACACTGAGATTTCAACAGCCAGAAAATGGAGACCACCAAGGGACTAGTATGAACAGTGAAACTAAACTGAATCAATCACATACATCCCTAACAGCCACATGAAAAGAGTTGTCTGTTGATGTGGAATCAAAATTTACAAGCTATGAGGGGGTAGTTTTCCTTAAACGGGAAATTGTCAGCATTCCCCTGGCAAAAACACAGGACCTATAGGTCCCGATTAGGTAAAACGCACTTGTGGTAATTTTTTTTTCCCCATATAGGTTGTATCTCCTTCGCCCCCTAGCTGCCTCTGACTGACCCCTCCAGTCCTGTCACCCCGGTATCACCGGAATTTACTTGCCAGAGATCTTCCCAGTCGTTGGGTGTGGAGCCTGCAGAGGGTCGGTTATCATCCGCAGCCAAGGGAGATTTCCACTACTTTTTCTCCCTCCCCCATTGCTGAGGTACACACGCCAAACATGCGTACGTGGAGGTGTGCACACATCCCCAGAAGTCCCGTAGCACCCTCCCTTTCTTGGCACCCAGCAGACCCGCACTACTCTCGGGCCTCCACCCAGGGGCAGTCACTCAGTGGGAGTGCCAGTCCTCCCTCCCAAGGAGAGAAGAGCTGTCCTTCAGTCGCTCGATCCTCTCCCTCCCTAGCTGACCCCTGGCGGCCTGCTCGCACCGCGAACACGGGTCACTGGTGTGGCAGGAGGTAAGGCACGGATCCCTCAGCCCTCCATGCCACGGTGGTAATTTTTTAAAAATAACTTACACAGTTTATATTTGTAGTTTATCTGGTTGATGCTGGGACCCTCCACCGCCATTACTGTTTCAGAGTCCCCTGCGGCAAATCCTTTGATGACACAACGGACGGCTAAGCCGCAGGGTCTACTATGTGACACTACAGTTGCCAGAAAATATTAAAAGACATACAGCGCATGTTTGTGCTTCTAGCTCCAATACAGATCAGCCGAGGAAGGCACTTTCCATGCTTTCCAAGATGCAAGTAGCAGGAGATGTGGTTCACATTCCACACTTAGGCACTTCCACTGATCATGGTCAGTCACTGGAAACAATCTTCAAGCATGACTCCTCCTACCACCCAACCATGTGGTCCTCTGGCACTGCCCCCACTGCTCTCAGATTTTTATTTTCTTCTAGAAAGAACTGGTCATCTCCTTCAGAGCTCTTGCTAGTGAACTAGAATTGTTCACGTTTTCAGGATTTTTTCTACAAAATATTTTTGCTTTTCTTGTCAATGTATCCTGTGTACCTTGACTCTGGAACACTGCTCTCTTTACTATAACCATGGAATAGAAGAGGAAGTAGAGTTATAAGAGGTGCATGGTTTTCAGGTTCACAGTGTCTGTCACTGACAGCCATAATACCTGCATTCAGTGTTTTAGTATTTCCCATAATGTGTCAATTACCCATTTATGTTTTACTTCATTTCCCTCCAGTAGGGAGCTAGGATTCAGTAGAGCTCAGTCAGTGGTGCCAGGCATGTGGGTGGGCTGCAATTCATCCTGCTACTGCAGGGTGTTTTTCTGGATCTTCTTTGAGGCTATCACTTCCATTGAGCCACACCTTTGGAACTATACCAATGTCAGCGCTAGGACCACATGGAACCTTTTGCTTGCTAGGGGTCACCCATGACGCAATCATGCATTATTTTTTTTTTTTGCCAATTGTTTAACCAGGTGAGACACACTAAGCTGAAAGCTTTTTTTACAGATGCAGCCTTGGAGCACAGGGAACTTAAGTGACTTGCTCAGGGTCACACAGTATATGCAAGTGGGGGCTGTGGGATTCAAACCCAGGTCTCCAGATTTGCAGCTCAGAGCCTTAAACCACTGCGCTATACTGCTTCCCTTTATGCCTCCCATTAGTGTCTACATAAACATGGGTGGCCCTGTCTCTCCTCAGTTCTTTTCCCGCCATTGATCATCCTCATCAGACCTGCTGGGGAGACATCAACGAACTAGCCATTGTTGTTTTCTTTGTTTTCATTTATTTTTTATAAGTAACAAGTGTTGTATCATTGTCTCTGCATACCTTCGAAATCTACAATATTATTTTGGTGGTTGTCTCTGCATGCTGCCGAAATCTACAACATTATTTCAGTACTGTGAGTGTGGAAAGAACATTTTCAAAGACGACACACACCAGGTGTGTGTCTGCTGCCTAGGCCTCTTTCAGAATGTCCGAACCTGTGAGATCTACCAGAGCTTTAATCAAGCTACTAGACAATGCCAAAGGAAAGAGCTGTAAAAATTACTCCCAGAGAAAACTTTGGCAGCCATGGAGAAAGCACAAAGCCAGAAATCCGTGTCATCTACCCCGTTGACCAGATTGCGTCCAGCGAAGTCTAAGGACCAGGAGAAGTATTGGTCATCGTCCCTACTGCCTTTGTTCTTGGGCCACAAGCCCAGGGATAAAGAGAGATCCTCTTCCCTGGCGAGGTCCAGGTTGCCGCTGCAGTCTTCATATTCTAAATAGACTTCGTCATTGACTGCTCCATCGGCAGTGAGGCCAGCCCCCACCCCGACCATCAATGAGACAGCAAGGCCAGGGCTTGGCTTGGCTTAAGCACTGCCATACATACTATGGATGGTATGTTACCATCATTGACTGGTCCTGCCCATCATCGACTTCAGTTGTTAAGGTCTCTGGCCAGGACATTGTCGATACTCAAGCAGTACTGGCATTTTCAGAGATAATACGTTGTATATTACCAGGCTTACCTGTGCAGTCTGTGTTATCGTCGACTGATATTACTGGTATCACAACTGGTGACGCCATCTTCCAGTAAACTGCGAATGCCTCCTTCACAACCATTGCCAGCTTCGTCCTTGGTTTCTGTATAATCCTGACCTCATTATGGAGGAGGATTATGAGGCAGAAGGTTATGAAGGAGAACAACACGCACCACGTTCAAGTTCTGCCCTTTCCTCTTGTACTGAGGATACTGTGGTATTAACGCCCAGATCTCCAGAGGATGCTACATTTCAGTCTATGCCGCACTGCCACGGGATTTGCTGTGGTAGAGGAAGACTCCACATGGAAAAATTTGATGGAGTTCTTGGAGGTGCCCTGCATTCCGTCCATCATTATTCCTCCAATTTATCATGCCTTGGAGGATGCTACATTTGCTGTATGGAACAGGCATAACTCATTGCCAGCTGTACCTAAAAAGGCTGACAAGCAGTATCCTGCTCTTTCTGCCAAGCCTTATTATGTCAGTCAACCAGAAACAGACTCGGTGGTTATTATAGCTGCCCATGATAGATCCGGGGCACCTAAACATATGAGTACTCTGCCTCCTGACAAAGAATCCAGAAGGCTGAATGTGATGGGCAAGCACACATATGCCTTTGCCTCCCTAGGCCTCAGAATTGAAAATTACCAGGCCCATTTGATCAGATATCATAATAGCCTGTGGAGGACTGCAAAAACTGCAGCCCAGGCTCTGCCAAGAATGAACTGATTAAAACTTTGTCTTCTGGGGCTGAGATTAGCAAACAGTTGTTCCACTCAGCATACGATGTGTCTGATGTTTCTACCAGGGCGGCTGCATCTGGCATATGTATGAGGTGTTATTCTTGGCTAAGGGTAACTGGATTTGCTAAAGATTGACAGCAAGCAGTTTTAAGTGTTCCTTTTAGCGGGAGCAGACTGTTTAGCTGTGATGTTGATAAGGCCTTCAAACCTCTAAAATGACACTCTGGTCAGTCAGATCCCTTTATCCCACACCTGGTAGAGTCATGGAAGGGGCTCCTTTCACCAGCCTGTTGCCAGTGGTGGCCAACAAGCCTGCCGTCAGCAGGGCTGAGGTATGGGTAGTAGATCCTTGCCAGACTCCTTCCCCGAGGTGCCCATTCCAAAGCACCCAAGGCCGTTGGAACTGGTGGAGCTGCTCCCACCGGTTTAGCCTGACTTGACTTCAGATTACCCCTGTGCCACTGTTGCCTCCAGGGGTGGCTGTAGGGAGCTGACTCTCCCTACATCTCAAACAATGGCCGGAGGTCACAACAGACAAATGGACTCTGGGGATAATTAATGCAAGGGGGCATGCTCTGGAGCTTTTACAGACCCTTCCAGAGCATCCTCCGCCTCCTTTCAGTTATTCTCTGGACATTTGTCCCTTCTGAAGGAAGAAATCTAGGCATTGATACACAAACATGCTATAGAACCTGTTCCTCCTCATCAGAAGAACAAAGGGCTCTATTCCAGATACATTCTGGTTCCCAAATGGACAGGAGATCTGCGACTTTTTTGGATCTGAGAAGCCTAAACTTCCACATAGAATACAAGACGTTTTGCAAGGCCTCACTGCAAGCTCTGATCCTCTTGTTGCAAACCAGGGACTGGCTTTGTTCCCTGGATATGAAGGATGCATACCTTTATATCAAAAATCAGGAAGGCTCACAGGCAGTATCTTCATTTTATGCTGGAAGGGGAGCATTGTCAGTTCAAAGTATTGCACTTTGACTTGTCTTCTGCATCATGGGTCATTACCAAATTGTTGGCAGTTGCGGCAGCAGCCTTTTGTGGGGAAAGTCTATATGTCTTCCTATATCTGTATGACTGACTCTTGAGAGTCATCCCCAGGGAACATCTGCTACACAGCCTGTCTTGGACACAGCAATTGTTTGATTTAGCAGTCACAGTGAATGTACTAAAGTCTGTCTTGGCTCCTTGCAAGAGACTGCAATACGCAGGAACAGTCTTGGATACAGAAAAGGACCCTGCTGTCCTACCCTTGGACAGGGCAGAAAATCTAATGGCTCAAGCCAGATTGTTATACATAGAAACATAGACTTTGATGGCAGATAAGGGCAGCCTGGCCCACCGAGTCTGCCCATTTCCCTATCTATTGGAGAAGAAGGTTCCTGGAGTAGGTCTTCACATATAGGACTGCGCCCCCTGGCGTCAGGACCGCACGGCAAACTTCTAGCTAGTAATCAGTGGGGGACCGCCCCAGCATCACATGATGGGATGACAGCATGACTGTATAAAGGGGGTGTTCCACATGCCTGCCCTCCAGTTCTTTCCTGCCGTCGACCTGAATCGTTGGACCTCGCGGTTAAACAGCTTTAGACATCCACCATCTTTACTAAGTATTGTAGCAAGTTTTTTCTCAGGGCAAGGCCATTTCCAAACAGAGTTTGTCTAAATGGTTATCTAACTGTATCTCATACGTTTACCAAAAGTATGAGAAGCCCCTTCCGGGAGATGTGAATGGGCACTCAACTCAGGGCATGGCTGCTTTGACAGGCTTCCTGAAGAACGTGTCCACTGTGGACATTTGTGCAGTGGACACTTGATCCTCTGTCCATACCTTCATCAAGCATTACAGTCTGGACATCGCCTCTAGGCGCAGAGCTGGTTTCGGGCCTTGCAGTCCTGCAAGGCCTCCTGTCCTAAGCAGACCTCTAGTTGGCAGATGCTTCCTTCTCCCGGAACTTAGTCTCCGACTTCCTTTCTTCTTTGACTGCTTGGTATTCAGTCCTATATGTGAAGATGTACTGCAGGAACCCTTTTGAAGTAAGATATAACAGTTACATAAGAACTTACTGTAACAGTAGATCTTCAAGAGAGGTTCCTGCAATAGGTCTCAATTTCCCTCCCACCTTCCCCCAGCTCCTGTATTTTCCTCTTTTCCTTTCCAGGGCTTTGCTTTAGCAGCTCAGGGCTGCAGGAGTTTCTACTCCTTTCTCCTGTTTCCTCTTTTGAGGTCTCCAGTGGGAGAACTGGAGGGCAGGCGTGGGGACCGCCCCATTTATACAGTCATGCCGACGTCCCATCATGTGACGCTGGGGGCGGTTCCCGCTAATGATTGCTAGCTAGAAGTTTGCTGTGCGGTCCTAACGCAGGGGCGCAGTTCTATATGTGAAGACCTACTGCAGGAACCTCTCTCGAAGATCTACTGTTACGGTAAGTTCTTACATAATTGTTGTATCCTAGTTAACCAACAGCCTACTTTCTTCTACCCCCCACTATAATTGCCTTATGTCTGTTCCCTGCATTCTTGAATTTGCCACTGTTTTTGACCCCATGACCTCCTCAGGAAGGCCATTCCATGCGTCCACAACCCTCTCTGTGAAAAACTAATTCTTCACATTGCCCCTGAGCAATCCCCCATCTATCTTCAAACTGTGCCCCCTTGTTCAAACAACATGAAGTCTTGCTGTATTCTGACTATTGCAGTGATATCCAACCTTTGAACTGCCCCGGAGAGGAAAGAGTTAACTTTCCATGCAAGGCATGGAACGCTGAGCTCGGTTGAGACTCTGTCTGTTGTTGTTTGAACCCAAACCTCCAGATTCTTTACTCCGCCTCACTGAACAGTCGCTCTGGAGATTTCTCCTTTGCTCGGTTCAATTTAATCGGTAAAGTGTCGTTTTTTCCTTCGGTTCAACTGAATTTCTTCTATCTAACCTGTCGGTTCAGTCTCTGTCTGTGGTGCCGTGAGTACTAGATAGGTTTATTATTATTAGTTCTGTGTGGAACTTGTAAACATCGGATCGGTTCGGTTTAAACCGATCAGGTTTGTTAAAAAAAGTTTGTTCTGCTTTTTAGAGTGTGGTAACCGGTCCTTATCGGTTCTAAAAAAAACGGATGTCATTACGTTTTTTTCCACGACCTATAACACGGTCAGGAACCGATAGGGGTGTCTTGCCTGGCGGATTGCCGAAAAAAGGGTAAGTTTGGTTAGGACTGGCCATGTCTGAGAAACCCAAGAGAAAAACCGGGCCCACTGGGTTTCAACACTGTAGTGTGTGTGGGGAAGCCTTTGCTAAGGCTGACCCCCACACCACCTGTGTTTATTGTCTGAGGTTTGACCACCTCGATTCAGACTGCCAGATTTGCAAAAGTTTTCCCACAGCAACCCTGGAAAAGAGAGTAGGTAGGCTGAGGGAAAGGGAGGCCAAGAAGTCCACTGACCCGGATGGCCAGCCCGGTTTGGTTCCAACCGAACCAGAAAGAGTGCCCTCTGACTAGGGCGAAACTTCTTCGGTCAAAAGGAGAACCAACTCTGAGGAGTCGGTTCCGGTTAAAAGAAAAAGAAGGGATAAGTCAGCCGGTTTGGATCCACAAGTTCTTTCTCCGACCGCTGATGAAATAGCCAAAGCGATAAGGATTGTTCGTCGCTAACTTTGGTTCCGACCGAACCGGCACCATTGGTTAGGGGCTCGGTTCGGTTGGTTCATCCGGTTCTGGATTATAATTTAGAGGATTTTTATGAACCGGAGGAGGAGGAGGGAGAGTATGAGGATAGTGATGGTGATTATGAAAGTCTGGATGTGCCCATTGACCTGGACATCTTCCCAGACAGACCTTCAGGTGTTTCTCCTCCTAGGCTTTCTGAGTCCCCTTCCAACTTTATGTTTTACAAAAGAGTGGCTGAAACTCTTCAGCTTCCTATGGAGGAAGCAGTAGAGGATCAGGAGGAGCCTGATTATGTTGAGATGATGGACATCCCAGAGTCCAGGAGACTGTCTATTCCCATCCATAAGTCTTTTGGGAAACAGACATTTAAAATTTTAAAGACTCCTAATTCCATACCTCCTGTGGACAGAAGAATGGACAAGAGGTATACTCTTTCAGGCTCAGATACAGAGTTCCTTTCCCAGCAATGCAGCCATGTTGGGGTAGTGCAGGTTGCTGCCTGTGATAAGGCAACTATACCCTTGGCTTCACACCCTCAGATAAGGGCTCTAGGAGGATTGATGCCATGGCAAAGAAACAGTACATGGCAGCATCTTTGGGACTCAGGGAGGCTAATTATATGGCCTACACAGCTAGATACCAGAAGTCTAGATGGGACACTGTGATGGCTCTTGCTCAGCAGGTCCCTGACCAGCTTGCCAAGGAGCTGGAGCAGGTGGCTGCAGATGGTACTGAGGCATCCAAGGTGCAATTTCATGCTGCAGTGGACTCCAGTGATGTTTCATCTAGAGTCATGGCTACATCTGTGGCCCTTCGTAGGATGGCTTGGCTCAGATGTACTAGCCTGTCACAGGATACCCAGACTAAGGCCATGGATTTTCCTGTCATTGGTAATTCTCTGTTTGGGGAGCAGACAGAGAACTACGTGAAGAAAATGGATGAGTACAGGACCACCTATGGGAGTGCTCAGGCCAAGGAAAGGCAAGCCACTCCCCAGAGGCAGCATTCCAGGGGCAGGGGCAGGCCTTTTCACAGGCCTTTCTACCAAGCCCAGGCCTCCTCTTCCGCCTTTGCTCAGAGGGGGCTCTTCAGAGGGAGAGGCAGACGGGGTATAAGCAGGCCTGCTACCACCCCTCAGCCTAAAGCCCTGCCAAACAGACAGCCTGATCGGTTTGTCTGGCCGATTCTCCACTACCCGTGAGGCAGGCTGGTTTTACTTTGTCCAGGACTGGATGTCTTTAACATCAGACAAATGGGTCCTGGAAGTAGTAAGCCAGGGACTGGTTCTCAGCTTCAAACAATTTCCCAAGATGAGAACCAGATCCTTTCCACCTGCAAATCCTTCAGAGGCCCTTGCCCTAGAGGCAGAGGTCTCTTCTCTTGGCTCTCAGAGCTGTAGAAAGGGTTCCACCCTCACACAGGGAAAAGATTGTACCCAGGTACTTCTTAACCCACAAAAAGACAGGAGAATGGCGGCCCATCCTGGATCTCAGATATTTAAACAAGCACCTTTTAAAGCCAAAGTTCAAAATGGTGACTCTGTGAATAATTCTACCCTGTCTAAGGCCAGGGGACTGGCTAGCCTCCCTGGACCTCAAGGATGCCTATTTCCACATTCTCATCAGATGCTCCCACAGAAGTACCTCAGGTTCGAGTTGCCCTCAGGCCACTATCAATTCAGAGCAATGCCCTTTGGCCTAACATCAGCTCCAAGGGCGTTCACAAAATGCCTGGCAGTAGTGGTTGCTTTCCTAAGGAGAAAAAAGATCTCCATCTTTCCATTCCTGGACGACTGGCTCATAGTGGGTCAGTCTCCAGACCAAGCCAAGTCAAGTAACACCTACAGATAACTCAGCAACTGCTCACTTCTCTAGGATTCCTCCTGAATCTTTCAAAGTCAGTTCTAGAGCCAGTGCAGCTCCTCACCTTCATAGGGGCGGAACTGGATACAATAAGGGCAAGAGCCTTCCTTCCCCTGGACAGGGCAAGGACCCTTGTGACACTGGCCTCTTCATTCACCCTTCAGGTGTCCCGACCAGCAAGGCATTTTCTGCAGCTCCTGCCACATGGCTGCCTCCTACGGCAGTGGTCCAAGGAGCAAGATTTCAGATGAGGGACATTCAGTTCCACTTAAGAGCCTTCTGGTCCCAGAGAAAGGATCCTCTGACCAAGCTAATCCCAGTGACTCGAACCCTGATCCAGGCTTTGCAATGGTGGCAGGATCAGGACAACCTAAGGCAAGGAGTTCCCTTTGTCACTCAATCTCATTCTCTAATCCTTACCACAAATGCCTCCCTCCTGGGGTGGGGAGCCCACTTGGGGGATCTGACCACCCAAGGGTTGTGGTCGCCTCAAGAATCTCTGCTTCACATCAATCTCTTAGAACTCAGAGCAGTGTTTCTTGCACTTCAAGTTTTTTCCAAGTCTGTTCAGAACAAACTAATTCAGATCAGGACAGACAATACCACCACAATGTGGTACATCAACAAGCAAGGGGGCACTCGGTCTACGGCCTTGTGCACAGAAGCAATGAAGTTGTGGTCTCTGGCCTATTCCCTGAATACCTCTCTGATAGCAGTGCACCTCCCAGGAAAGGACAATGTCCTGGCAGATGCTCTCAGCAGGATATCTCAGGGCCATCATGAATGGTCCCTGGATCCCCTAATTTTAAAGGTGATCTTCTCCAGATGGAGCACTCCACAGATAGATCTTTTTGCAGCCCCAGACAATCGCCAAGTTCCTCTCTGTTGCTGCAGACCCCCAGTGTTGGGCTCAGTCCCCCTGGATGCTCTAGTTCTCAATTGGGAAGGGAAATTCCTGTTTGCTTTTCCCCCCTTCCCTCTCCTGTTCAAGGTACTAGTCAAAATCAGGTCTCAACCCTGCAAGGTGATTCTGATTGCTCCAGACTGGGCCAGACAGCCCTGGTACCCTCTCTTGCTGTCCTTAGCAGTCCACCTTCCCCTGTCTCTTCCCAGGAATTACAACCTGTTAACATGTTCTCAGGGGAGGGTTTGGTATCCGAATCTCACATCTCTCAGTCTCAAGGCCTGGCTCTTGAAGAGTTAGAGTTTGCTGATTTGCATCTCTCTCAAGGTGTTCTGGATATTATAAAGGCTTCTCGAAAGCCTTCCACCAGAAAGACTTACAATCCAGATGGAAAAGGTTTACTATTTGGTGTTCTGGTAAGCACATTTCTCCAGAGTCTGCTGGGTTGCCTACAGTCCTGGACTATATGGTTCATCTCAATAGCTTGGGACTCAGACCAGCTACACTTAGATTGCATCTGGCAGCTGTCTCTGCCTTGTTGTCAGCAGGCAAGCCCTCTTCAAACAACATGAAGTCTTGCTGTATTCTGACAGTAGCAGTGAGTCCCAACCTTTGAACTGCCCTAGAAATGAAAGAGTTAACTTTCCATGCCAGGCATGGAACGCTGAGCTCGAGCTCGGTTGAGACTCTGTCTGTTGCTGTTTAAACTCAAACCATCACATTCTTTACCCCGCCTCACTGAACAGTCGCTCCGGAGATTTTTCCTTCTGGTCGGTTAAAGTACCATTTTTCTCAGTTTTCGACGGAATTTAAACCACAACCTGTCGGTTCAGTCTCTGTCTGTGGTATTCGTGAGTACTAGATAGGTTATATATTAATTCTATTCTGTGTGGAACTTGTAATCGGTTTATCGGTTCGGTTTGAACCGATCAAGTTGTTTAAAAATCTTAAATTGTACTTTTAGAGTGTGGTTACTGGTTCTTATCGGTTCTAAAAACGGATTTTATTACGTTTTTTTTCCACGACCCGTAACACGGTCAGGAACCGATAAGAGGGTCTTGCCTGACGGATTGCCATTAAAAGGGTAAGTTTGGTTAGGACTGGCACAATGTCTGAGAAACCCAAAAGAAAAACCGGGCCCACTGGGTTTCAACACTGTAGTGTGTGTGGGGAAGTCTTTGCTAAGGCTGACCCCCACACCACCTGTGTTTATTGTCTGGGGTTTGACCACCTCAATGCAGACTGCCAGATTTGTAAAATTTTCCTGCAGCTACCCTAGAAAGAGAGTTGGTAGGCTCAGGGAAAGGGAGGCCAAAAAGTCCGCTGAACTGGATGGCCAGCCCGGTTCGGTTCAAACCGAACCAGAAGGAGTGCCCTCTGACCAGGGCGAGACTTCTTCGGGCAAAAGGAGATCTGACTCTGAGGAGTCAGTTCCAGCAAAGAGGACTAGAAAGTCAGCTGGTGTGGAGCTAAAACTTTCCTCTCCAACCGCTGAAGAAATAGCCAAAGCTATCAAAATTGTCCAGTCGCTTTCCCCGGTTCCGACTGAACTGGCACCATCAGGGAGGCGCTCGGTTCGGTCGGTTCCACTGGTTCAGGATTATGATTAGAGGAGTATTATGAACCGGAGGAGGGGGAAGAGGAGTATGAGGAAAGAGAATGTGGATTTGAAAGTCTGGATGTGCCCATTGACCCGGACATCTCCCCAGACAGACCTTCAAGAGTGTCTCCTCCTAGGCTTTCTGAGTCCCCTTCTCATTTCATGTTTTATAAAAAAGTGGCTGAAACCCTCCAGCTTCCTGTGGAAGAAGCTGTGGATGACCAAGAGGAGCCTGACTTTGTGGAAATGATGGATATCCCAGAGTCTAGGAGGCTGTCTATTCCCTTGCATAAATCTTTTGGGAAACAGACATTTAAAATGTTAAAGACTCCTAACACTATACCTCCTGTGGATAAGAGAATGGACAAGAGGTATGCATTGTCAGGCTCTGATACGGAGTTCCTTACACAACAGTGCAGCCATGTTGGGGTAGTGCAGGCTGCAGCCTGTGACAAGGCAAATATTCCCTTGGCTTCACACACCCCCAGACAAGGACTCCAGGAGGATTGATGCCATGGCAAAGAAACCGTACATGGCAGCATCCTTGGGACTCAGACAGGCGAATTATATGGCTTATGTTGCTAGATATCAGAAATCCAGATGGGACACTGTCATGGCTTTAGCAAAACAGGTCCCTGGCCAGCTTGACAAGGAGCTGGAGCAGGTGTCTGCTGATGGTATTGAGGCATCCAAGGTGCAATTCCATGCTGCAGTGGACTCAAATGATGTGTCATCAAGAGTCATGGCTACATCTATGGCACTTCGCAGAACGGCTTGGCTCAAATGTACTAGCCTGTCACAGGATACCCAGACTAAGGCCTTGGATTTTCCTGTTGTTGGTAATTCTTTGTTTGGGGAGAAAACAGAGAATTACATGAAGAAAATGGACGAGTATAGGACCACCTATAGGAGTGCCCAGGAGAAGGAAAGGCAGGCCACTCCTCAGAGGCAGCTTCCCAGGGGCAGGGACAGGCCTTTTCACAGGTCTTTCTACCAAGCCCAGGCCTCCTCTTCTGCATATGCTCAGAGGGGGTTCTTTAGAGGGAGAGGCAGACGGGGTACCAGCAGACCTGCTTCCACCCCTCAGCCAAAACCCCCTGCCAAGCAGGCACCCTGATGGGTTTACCAGGGCCAATTCTCCACCACCTGTAGGGGGCAGGCTGGCTTACTTTGTACAGGACTGGATGTCTATAACATCAGACAAGTGGGTCCTGGAAGTAGTAAGCCAGGGACTGGTTCTCAGCTTCAAAAGATTTCCAAAGCTGAGAGCCAGATCCTTTCCACCTGTAAACCCCTCGGAGGCACTTGCCTTGGAGGCAGAGGTCTCTTCCCTCCTAGCTCTCAGAGCTGTGGAAAGGGTTCCACCCCTACATCAGGGCAAAGGATTGTACTCCAGGTACTTCCTTACCCCAAAAAAGACAAGAGAATGGCGGCCCATCCTGGATCTCAGATACTTAAACATGCACCTTTTAAAATCAAAATTCAAAATGGTGACTCTGGGAATAATTCTACCCTCTCTAAGGCCAGGGGACTGGCTAGTGTCCCTGGACCTCAAGGATGCCTACTTCCATATTCTCCTCAGAAGCTCCCATCGAAAGTACCTCAGGTTCAAGCTGCCCTCAGGCCATTACCAGTTCAGAGCAATGCCCTTTGGTCTGACCTCTGCTCCAAGGGTGTTCACAAAATACCTGGCAGTAGTAGTTGCTTCTCTAAGAAGACAAAGGATTTCCATCTTCCCTTACCTGGACGACTGGCTTATAGTAGGCCAGTCCCCAGACAAGTCAAGTCACACTTACAAATAACTCAGCAACTACTCACCTCATTAGGTTTCCTCCTGAACCTTTCAAAGTCAGTTCTAGAGCCTGTCCAGCTCCTCACCTTCATAGGCGCAGAGCTAGACACAGAAAAAGCCAGAGCTTTCCTTCCCCTGAACAGGGCAAGGACCCTTATCTCTCTCTGGCCTCCTCATTCACCCTGCAGGTGTCTTGACCTGCAAGGCATTTTCTACAGCTCCTGGGGCACATGGCTGCTTCCACAGCAGTGGTGCAGGGAGCAAGATTTCAGATGAGGGACATTCAGTTCCATCTGAGAGCCTTGGTCTCAAAGGAAGGACCCTCTGACCAAATTGATCCCAGTGACTCCAACCCTGATCCAGGCCCTACAGTGGTGGCAGGATCAGAACAATCTGAGACAAGGAGTCCCTTGTCACCAGTCTCACTCTTTAATCCTTACTACAGATGCCTCCTCTTGGGGTGGGGGCTCACTTGGGCGACCTGACCACCCAGGATTGTGGTCCCCCAGGAATCTCTGCTTCACATCAATCTGTTGGAACTCAGAGCAGTGTTTCTAGCACTTCAAGCTTTTCCAAATCTGTTCAGAACAAAGTTATCCAGGTCAGAACAGACAATACCACCACAATGTGGTACATCAACAAGCAGGGAGGCACTCGGTCTGTGGTCTTGTGCACAGAAGCAATGAAGTTGTGGTCTCTGGCTTATTCCCTGAACACCTCCCTCACAGCAGTTCACCTTCCAGGCAAGGACAATGTCCTGGCAGATGCTCATCCCAGGGCCATCACGAATGGTCACTGGATCCCCTGGTCTTGGAGGTGATATTTTCCAGATGGGGCACCCCACAGATAGATCTTTTTGCATCCCCAGACAATCACCAACTTCCCCTTTTTTGCTGCAGGCCCCCAGTGTTGGGCTCAGTCCCCCTGGATGCCTTTGTTCTCAGTTGGGAAGGGAAGTTCCTCTATGCTTCCCCCCCTTCCCTCTCCTATTCAGAGTGCTAGTCAAAATCAGATCTCAACCCTGCAAGATGATCCTGATTGCTCCAGACTGGGCCAGACAGCCTTGGTATCCACTCCTACTGTCCTTAGCAGTCCATCTTCCCCTGTGTCATCCCAGGAGTCACAACCTGTTAACTTGTGCTCAGGGGAGGGTTTGGAACCCGAATCTCAAATCTCTCAATCTCAAGGCCTGGCTCTTGAAGAGTTAGAGTTTGCTGATTTACACCTCTCCCAAGGTGTAATGGACATTCTGAAGGCTTCTAGGAAACCTTCCACCAGGGCTACTTATAATTTCAAGTGGAAAAGATTTTCTGTATGGTGCTCTGGTAAGCATATTTCCCCAGAGTCTGCTGATTTGCCCACAGTCCTTGATTATATGGTCCATTTAAATAGATTGGGGCTTAGACCAGCTACACTGAAGGTGCATCTGGCAGCTGTTTCTGTTTTTATCTCAGCAGGTAAGCCCTCTTCTCTTTCAGCTCACCCTGTATTCTCCAAGTTTTTCAAGGATTGCTTCACACCAACCTCTCTTTCAGGGACCGCCCTGCTTGGGACCTTAATGTTTGCATTGCTCAGCTTATGCAACCCCCTTTGAGCCTTTATCTTCCAGCAGAGCTTAAGTACTTGACTTGGAAAACTGTGTTTCTGGTAGCCATCACCTCTGCCAGACGATAAGAGTTACAAGCTTTGTCAGTGGAGTCTGATTTTATCTCCTTTCATAGAGATAAGGTGGTCCTCAGGACTAACAGGAAATTTTAGCTAAGGTGGTTTCAGACTTCCACCTTAATCAATCTATGTCTCTTCCTGTGTACTTCACTGACCATTCCTCCTCTGGCGAGAGGAGACTCCACAGTTTAGATGTGAAAAGAGCCCTTAGCTACTACATAGCGTGTACCAAGGGTCACAGGTTTGACTCCCTCCAACTGTTCCTCACTTATAGTGAGGTTGGTAAAGGGAAACCTGCCACTAAAAGATCCATTGCCAGGTGGATTGTCTCTTGTATCCAATTTTGTTATGAAAAAACTGGGTAAGGTTTCACCCTCAGGCCTGAGGGCTCACTTACCAGAGGTACAGCTACTTCCCTGGCTGCTGCCAGGGATATCCCTATTCTAGAAATCTGTCAAGCAGCTACCTGGAAAACAGTTAACAGTTTTACCAAGCATTACTCCCTGGACATCCAGGCTAGGAGAGATGCTCGGTTTGGCACAGCTGTGCTTCAGAGCCTATTTCCTAAGTAGGTTCTGTCCCTCCTCCATGGAGGTACTGCTTGGTAGTTCGTTACTGTCAGAATACAGCAAGACTTCATGTTGTTTGAAGAAAAAATTACTCACCTTAGTAATGTTGTTTCTTCTAATGGAGTCTTGCTGTATTCTGACCTCTCCCCCCCCGCCTACCCCTCTCAGAACCTCTGTTTTGGGTTGTGGTTGGGCAGTGGCAGTGTTGGCACTCAGTAGATGCCCACCTTGTTGTTGTTGTTGTTGTTTTTTTTTTTTTTCCACCGCCTTTCTTGGGTGAATTGGTGTTGTATTTTCATTTTTTGGGTCTCCTGACTTGAGTCTTTGTTTTGGGACCAAAAAATGTGTTTTTAAGTTTAGTAGCCAGTTGGCTAGTGTAGGTTTACAGCTTCCACACAGGACCTTAGTGAGTTTGCTCGTAAAGATCTGATGGTTTGAGTTTAAACAGCAACAGACAGAGTTCAACCGAGGCTGAGTCAGCGTTCCATGCCTGGCATGGAAAGTGAACTCTTTCATCTCCGGGCAGTTCGAGGTTGGGACTCACTGCTACTGTCAGAATACAGCAAGACTCCATTAGAAGAAACAACATTGCTAAGGTGAGTAATTTTTTCTTCCCTTTCAGCTCATCCTGTATTCTGTAAATTCTTCAAGGGATTGCTGCATACCAATCCTCCCTTCAGGGACCCTGCCCCTGCTTGGGACCTTAATGTTTGCATTGCTCAGCTTATGCAACCCCCTTCAAACAACATGAAGTCTTGCTATATTGTGACATATGCAGTGAGTCCCAACCTCGAACTGCCCCAGAGATGTAAGAGTTAAACTTTCCATGCCAGGCACGTAACGCTGAGCTTGAGCTCGGTTGAGACTCTGTCTGTAGTTCTTCAAACTCAAACCGTCAGATTCTTTTACTCCGCCTCACTGAACAGCCGCTCCGGAGATTTCTGCTTCTGATGTGTTCAATTTGTCGGTTAAAGTACCGTTTTTCTCGGTTTTGACCGAATTTAAACTGCAACATGTCGGTTCAGTCTCTGTCTGTGGTATTCGCGAGTACTAGATAGGTTATATATTAATTCTATTCTGTGTGGAACTTGTAAACGGTTTATCGGTTCGGTTTGAACCGATCAAGTTGTATAAAAATCTTAAATTGTACTTTTAGAGTGTGGTTACCGGTTCTTATCGGTTCTAAAAAAAACAGATTTTATTATGGATTTTTCCACGACCCGTGACACGGTTGGGAACCGATAAGAGGGTCTTGCCTGGCGGATTGCCGTAAAAGGGTAAGTTTGTTAAGACTGGCACCATGTCTGGAGAAACCTAAAAGAAAAACGACCCACTGGGTTTCAACACTGCAGTGTGTGTGGGAAGTTCTTGCCAAGGCTGACCCCACACCACCTGTGTTTATTGTCTGGGGTTTGACCACCTCAATGCAGACTGCCAGATTTTAAAATGTCCCTGCAGCTACCCCTAGAAAAGATTGCTGGTAGGTAGGTGAAAAGGAGGCCAAAAGTCCGCTGAACTGATGGTCAGCCGGTTTGGTTCAAACCGAACCAGAAGGAGTGCCCTCTGACCAGGGCGTAGACTTCTTCGGCAAAGGAGAACTGATTTTGAGGAGTCGGTTCCAGCTAAAAGAACTAGAAAAGAAAATCAGCTGGTGTGGAGCCAAAACTTTCCTCTCCAACCGCTGAAGAAATAGCCAAAGCGATCAAAATTGTTCAGTCGCTTTCCTCTGTTCTGACCGAACTGGCACCATCAGGCAGGTGCTCGGTTCGGCCGGTTCCACTGGTTCAAGAGTATGATTTAGAGGAATTTTATGTACCGGAGGAGGAGGAAGAGGAGTATGAGGAAAGTGAATGTGGATTTGAAAGTCTGGATGTGCCCATTGACCCGGACATCTCCCCAGACAGACCTTCAGGAGCGTCTCCTCCTAGGCTTTCTGAGTCCTCCTCCCATTTCATGTTTTATAAAAGTGTGGCTGAAACCCTCCAGCTTCCTATGGAAGAAGCTGTGGATGACCAGGAAGAGCCTGACTATGTGGAAATGATGGATATCCCAGAGTCTAGGAGGCTGTCTGTTCCCTTGCACAAATCTTTTGGGAAACAGACATTTAAGATTTTAAAGACTCCTAACACTATGCCTCCTGTGGATAAAAGAATGGACAAGAGGTATACTTTGTCAGGCTCAGACACGGAGTTCCTTACACAACAATGCAGCCATGTTGGGGTAGTGCAGGCTGCAGCCTGTGATAAGGCAAACTTTCCCTTGGCTTCACAACCCCAGACAAGGACTCCAGGAGGATTGATGCCATGGCAAAGAAACAGTACATGGCAGCATCCTTGGGACTCAGACAGGCCAATTATATGGCCTATACTGCTAGGTATCAAAAATCCAGATGCGACACTGTTATGGCCCTAGCAAAGCAGGTCCCTGGCCAGCTTGCCAAGGAGCTGGAGCAGGTGGCAGCTGATGGTATTGAGGCATCCAAGGTGCAATTCCATGCTGCAGTAGACTCCAGTGATGTGTCTTCTAGAGTCATGGCTACATCTGTGGCACTCCGAAGAATGGCTTGGCTCAGATGTACTAGCCTCTCACAGGATACCCAGACTAAGGCCATGGATTTTCCTGTTGTGGGTAATTCTCTGGGGAGCAAACGGAGAATTACATGAAGAAAATGGATGAGTATAGGACCACCTATAGGAGTGCACAGGCCAAGGAAAGGCAGGCCACTCCTCAAAGGCAGCTTCCCAGGGGCAGGGGCAGGCCTTTTCATAGGCCTTTTTACCAAGCCCAGGCCTCCTCTTCTGCTTGTGCCCGGAGGGGGTTCTTCAGAGGGAAAGGCAGATGGGGTACAAGCAGGCCTGCTTCCACCCCTCAGCCCAAAGCCCCTGCTAAGCAGGCACCCTGGTGGGGTTGCCAGGGCTGATTCTCAGCTACCTGTAGGGGGCAGGCTGGCTTACTTTGTCCAGGACTGGGAGTCTCTGACATCAGACAAATGTGTCCTGGAAGTTGTAAGCCAGGGGCTGGTTCTCAGCTTCTAAAAGTTCCCAAAGATGAGAACCAGATCCTTTCCACCTGCAAATCCATCAGAGGCACTTGCCTTAGAGGCAGAGGTCTCTTCCCTCTTAGCTCTCAGAGCTGTGGAAAGGGTTCCACCCCTACACCAGGGCAAAGGGTTGTACTCCAGGTACTTCCTTACCCCAAAAAAGACAGGAGAATGGCAGCCCATCCTGAATCTCAGATACTTAAACAAGCACCTTTTAAAGCCAAAATTCAAAATGGTGACTCTGGGAATTATTCTACCCTCTCTAAGGCCAGGGGACTGGCTAGTGTCCCTGGACCCCAAGGATGCCTACTTCCATATTCTCTTCGGAAGCTCCCATCGAAAGTACCTCAGGTTCGAGCTGTCCTCAGGCCATTACCAGTTCAGAGCAATGCCCTTTGGCCTCACCTCTGCTCCAAGGGTATTCACTAAATGCCTGGCAGTAGTAGTTGCTTCTCTAAGAAGGCAGAAAATTGCCATCTTCCCTTACCTGGACGACTAGCTCATAGTAGGCTAGTCCCCAGACCAAGTCAAGTTACACTTACAGATAACTCAGCAACTGCTCACTTCTTTGGGTTTCCTTCTAAATCTTCCAAAGTCAGTTCTAGAGCCTGTCCAGCTCCTCACCTTCATAGGCGCAGAGCTAGACACAGAGAAGGCTAGAGCCTTCCTTCCCCATGACAGGGCAAGGACCCTGGTCTCTCTGGCCTCCTCATTCACCCTGCAGGTGTCTCGACCAGCAAGGCATTTTCTACGGCTCTTGGGGCACATGGCTGCTTCTACAGCAGTAGTGCAGGGAGCAAGATTTCAGATGAGGGACATTCAGTTCCATTTGAGAGCCTTTTGGTCTCAAAGGAATGACCCTCTGACCAAATTGATCCTAGTAACTCGAACCCTGATCCAGGCCCTACAGTGGTGGCAGGATCAGAACAATCTGAGACAAGGGGTTCCCTTTGTTGCTCAGTCTCACTCTTTAATCCTTACTACAGATGCCTCCCTCTTGGGGTTGGGGGCTCACATGGGCGACCTCACCACCCAGGGGTTGTGGTCCCCTCAGGAATCTCTGCTCCACATCAATCTGTTGGAACTCAGAGCAGTATTTCTAGCACTTCAAGCTTTTTTCAAATCTGTTCAGAACAAAGTTGTACAGGTCAGAACACACAACACCACCACAATGTGGTACATCAACAAGCAAGGAGGCGCTCGGTCTACGGCCTTGTGCACCGAAGCAATGAAGTTGTGGTCTCTGGCTTACTCCCTGAACACTTCCCTCACTGCAGTTCACCTCCCAGGCAAGGACAGTGTCCTGGCAGATGCTCTCAGCAGGATTTCCCAGGGCCATCACGAATGGTCACTGGACCCCCTGGTCTTGGAGGTGATATTTTCCAGATGGGGCACCCCACAGATAGATCTTTTTGCATCCCCAGACAATCACCAACTTCCCCTTTTTTGCTGCAGGCCCCCAATGTTGGGCTAAGTCCCCCTGGATGCCTTAGTTCTCAATTGGGAAGGGAAGTTTCTCTATGCTTTCCCCCCTTCCCTCTCCTGTTGAAAGTGCTAGTCAAAATCAGATCTCAACCCTGCAAGATGATCCTGATTGCTCCTGACTGCCCTGGCATCCACTCCTACTGTCCTTAGCAGTTCATCTTCCCCTGTGTCTTCCCAGGAATTACAACCTGTTAACCTGTGCTCAGGGGAGGGTTTGGTACCCGAACCTCAAATCTCTCAATCTCAAGGCCTGGCTCTTGGAAGAGTTAGAGTTTGCTGATTTACTCCTCTCCCAAGGGGTAATGGATATCCTGAAGGCTTCTAGGAAACCTTCCACCAGGGCTACTTAGAATTCGAAATGGAAAAGATTTTCCATATGGTGCTTTGGGAATCATATTTCTCCAGAATCTGCTGATCTACCCACAGTTCTTGATTATATGGTCCACTTAAATAGCTTGGGGCTGAGACCAGCTACACTGAAAGTGCATCTGGCAGCTGTGTCTGCTTTTATTTCAGCAGGTAAGCCCTCTTCTGTTTCAGCTCACCCTATATTCTCCAGGTTTTTCAAGGGATTGCTTCACACCAACCCTCCATTCAGGGACCCTGCCCCTGCCTGGGACCTTAATGTTTGCATTGCTCAGCTTATGCAACCCCGTTTTGAGCCTTTGTCTTCAGCAGAGCTTAAGTACTTGACTTGGAAGACTGTGGTAGCCATCACTTCTGCCAGATGCATAAGTGAATTACAAGCTTTGTCAGTGGAGCCTGATTTTATCTCCTTTCATAGAGATAAGGTGGTCCTCAGGACTAACAGGAAGTTCTTGCCTAATCTGGTTTCAGATTTCCACCTTAATCAATCTATGTCTCTTCCAGTGTACTTCACTGCCCATTCCTCCTCTAGCGAGAGGAGGCTGCACAATTTAGATATGAAAAGAGCCCTTAGTTACTACATAGAGCGTACCAAGGGTCACAGGTTTGACTCCCTCCAACTGTTCCTCCCTTTTGGTGAGGTTGGTAAAGGGTAACCTGCCACTAAAAGATCCATTGCCAGGTGGCTTGTCTCTTGTATCCAATTTTGCTATGAAAAACTGGGTAAGGTTCCTGCCTCAGGCCTGAGGGCTCACTCTACCAGAGGTACAGCTGCTTCCCTGGCTACTGCCAGGGACATCCCTGTTCTAGAGATATGTCAAGCAGCTACCTTGAAAACAGTTCACAATTTTACCAAGCATTACTCCCTGGACATCCAGGCTAGGAGTGATGCTCGGTTTGGCACAGCTGTGCTTCAGAGCCTATTTCCTAAGTAGGTTCTGTCCCTTCTCCATGGAGGTACTGCTTTGTAGTCTGCATATGTCAGAATATAGCAAGACTTCATGTTGTTTGAAGAAAAAATTACTCACCTTAGTGATGTTGTTTCTTCTAATGGAGTCTTGCTATATTCTGACCTCCCCCCTGCCTGCCAGTCTCAGAACCTCTGTTTTTGGGATGTGGGTGGGGAGTGCAGTGTTGGCACTTAGTAGGTGCCCACCTTGTTGTTTTCACCCCTTCTTTTCTTGGGGCGAGTTGGTGTTGTGTTTTTCATTTTTTGGGTCTCCTGACTTGAGTCTTTGTTTTGGGAGCAGAAAATGTGTTTTATGTTTGATAGCCAGTTGGCTAGTGTAGGTTTACAGCTTCCACACAGGACCTTAGTGAGTTTAGCTCGTAAAGATCTGACGGTTTGAGTTTGAAGAACAACAGACAGAGTCTCAACCGAGCTCGAGCTCAGCGTTCCATGCCTGGCATAGAAAGTTTAAGTCTTTCATCTCCGGGGCAGTTCGAAGGTTGGGACTCACTGCATATGTCAGAATATAGCAAGACTCCATTAGAAGAAACAACATTACTAAGGTGAGTAATTTTTCCTTTTGAGCCTTTGTCCTCAGCAGAGCTTAAGTACTTGACTTGGAAAACTGTGTTCTTGGTAGCCATTACTTCTGCCAGACGCATAAGTGAGTTACAAGCCCAGTCAGTGGAGCCTGATTTTATCTCTTTCCACAGAGATAAGGTGGTCCTCAGGACTAATAGGAAGTTTTTGCCTAAGGTAGTTTCAGATTTCCACCTTAATCAGTCTGTGTCTCTTCCTGTTTTATTCACTGACCATTCCTCCTCTGGGGAGAGGAGGCTACACAGCCTGGATGTGAAAAGTTCCCTTAGCTACTACATAGAGCACACCAAGGGTCACAGGTTTGACTCACTCCAATTGTTCCTCACTTATGGTGAGGTTGGTAAGGGAAAACCTGCCACTAAGAGATCTGTTGCCAGGTGGATTGTCTCTTGTATACAATTCTGCTATGAAAAATTAGGTAGAATCCCACCCTCAGGCCTGGGGGCTCACTCTACTAGAAGTACAGCTGCTTCCCTGGCTGCCACCAGGGATATTCCTATCTTAGAGATTTGTCAAGCAGCCTCCTGGAAAACAGTCCATACTTTCACCAAGCATTACTCTCTGGATATCCAGGCTAGGAGTGATGCTCAGTTTGGCACAGCAGTGCTTCAGTGCCTGTTCCCAAAGTAGGTTCTGTCCCTCCTCCATGGAGGTACTGCTTGGTAGTCTGCAATAGTCAGAATACAGCAAGACTTCATGTTGTTTGAAGAAAAAATTACTCACCTTAGTAATGTTGTTCTTCTAATGGAGTCTTGCTGTATTCTGACCTTCCTCCCTGCCTCCCCTCTCAGAACCTGGGTTTTGGGATGTGCGTGGGCAGGAACAGTGTTGGCACCCTAGAGGTGCCCCCTTTTTGTCACCCTCTTATTTTTGGGTGTGTGTTGTGCTTTGTTTTTTGTGTTTCCTGACTTGAGTCTTTGCCTTGGAACCAAAAAATCTTTTTGTTAGATTTAGTTGCCAGTTGGCTAGTGTGAGTTTACAGTTTCCACACAGGACGCCCAGTGAGTATAGCTCGTAAAGATCTGGCGGTTTGGGTTCAAACAACAACAGACAGAGTCTCAACCGAGCTCGAGCTCAGCATTCCATGCCTTGCATGGAAAGTTAACTCTTTCCTCTCTGGGGCAGTTCAAAGGTTGGATATCACTGCAATAGTCAGAATACAGCAAGACTCCATTAGAAGAAACAACATTACTAAGGTGAGTAATTTTTTCTTCTTGCACATCTCTTTTTCTGAAAGATGCTACCCTCTTGGACTTTGTTGATTCCCTTGAGGTACTTGAAAGTTTCTATCATGTCCCCCCTCTCTCTCCTTTCCTCGAGGGTATAAATATTAAGCTTCTTAAGTCTCTCTTCGTATGGTTTCTGGTGCAGACCCTGCACCATTTTAGTTGGCCTCCTCTGGACTGCCTCCATCCTGCCTATGTTCTTTCCGGAAATGGAGTCATCAGAACTGCACGCAGTGCTCCATATGGGGTCTCACCAACTGTCTGTACAGAGTTTCCCTACCACTGAGGTCAAACTAACAGGTCTGTAGTTTCCTACCTCTGCCTTACTCCCACTTTTTTGAAGGGGAATCCCCTCTGCCTTTCTCCAGTCCTCAGGTACCACACCATCCTCCCATGATTTGTTAGAAAGGGTAGTCAGTGGTGTCACTGGTTATCCACTTAGTTCTTTCAGAATTCTGGGGTAACTCCCGTCGGGTCCCATTGCCTTGTCCACCTTGAGTTTTAGGAGTTCTTTCAGGACCCTTTCTTCTGTGAATGGACTGATACCAACCCCCCTATCCAGAGTTCTTCTGTTGTTTGGTTTGGGTACGTCCCCTTTCTCTTCTTTTGGGAATACTGAACAAAAGTATTTGTTCAGTATCTCTGCCTTTTCACTGTCACCTTGTGCCCACCCACCCCTTCCCTTTATTAAGCCTTCATCACTGTTCTCCTTGGTCTTTCTTCTCTCACTAATGTACCTATAAAATGTTTTATCCCCCTTCTCAACTGAGTTGGCCATCTTTTTCTTGGTTTAGGCCTTTGTTATTCTGACTGCCTGCACCACTTCCTTCTGCTTTAACTGATAGAGTTCTCTTTCCTGCTCCTTCTGTGATTCCTTATACTTTCTGAATGCTATCTTTTTCTCCCTAACCTTCCCCGCCACCTCTTTTGAGAACTATAATGTTTTTTTCCTTCATTTTGTTTTGTTTAATTGCTTTACACAAAGGCTTTGTTGCCTCTGTGATGGCAGTTTTGATTTTGCTCCATTGTTCCTCCACCCCACCTTCCTGCCCTTTTGCTAGTGCATTCCTTAGGTACTCCCATTCTGCCAAAGTCAGTCCTCTGAAAGTCCAATACCCTTGCTTTTGTATGGCTTGACTCTTCGGCTGTGTTTATTGTAAACCACACTGTCTGGTGGTTGCTTGTTCCCAGATGGCTACCCACTTCTAAATCCGAGATCCTCTCACCATCCCCGTTTGAGAGTACCAGGTCTAAGACTCCTCCCTCCCGACTGGGTTCCAACACTAGCTGCCTGAGGCATGCCCCCTGTATGGCATCGAGAATGACTCTGCTCTTGGATGAGGCTGCAACAAATGTGCTCCAGTTAACATCTGGCATATTTAGATCCCCATCAACAATATCTCCCCTTTTTTCTGCCATTCTAAGGATGCCTCCTATAAATTCCTTGTCCATGTCCTCCCCCCGAGACAGGGGTCTGTATATAACCCCTGTTCGGATTGTGGTGCCATTTCCTGTCTCCAAGGTGGCCCACAGTGCCTCCTCTCCTCCATGTTTACCCGTTAGTTCCATTGCTTTGATCCCTTCCCTTATGTAGTGAGCTACTTCTCCTCCTCTTTTACTCTCCCTGTCCCTCCTGTAGATTGTGTACCCTGGTATGTTGACATGCCAGTCATGGTTCTCTATGTATCAGGTTTCTGTAACTGCCACAATATCCAGGAGTCTGTCTTCCATCAAGGCCACTAGTTCAGGAAGCTTGTTACCCAGACTACTGGCATTGGTACTCATCACTCTCTATTTTTTGATGGCCTTACCACTTTTAGCCCCATCCCTGGACTTACTGCCTTTGCCCTTTTCTCCATACAGCAGTCACCAAGTCCCAGCCAGGACTTCTTGGACTTATGTCAGCAGCCATTGTTACTGTGCCACTGGCCCGCTTACACATAAGAATCCCTCAGTAGATATTAAGAGTCCAATGGGACCAAGTGATGGATGAGCTGGACCAAATGGTACGCTTCACGACCCCACTGCACAGAGCACTGATGTAGTGGATGGACCTTGACAACCTATTAAACGTTCCTTATTCCAGCTCTGAAACAGTTCCTCATCATGGATGCTTCTGACGCGGGGGGGGGGTGCACCGGGGGCCTTATCAGACACAAGGTTCATGGACCCAGGTGAAAGCCAAGTTGCATATGAATGTTCTGGTGATGAGGGCAGCATTTCTGGAGCATCTTATTCCAGGTCCTGTGTTGATACATATGGACAACGTCATTATGATGCATTATATCAACAAACAAGGACGCACGCATTCCTATCCACTGTGCAAGGAAGCAATGAGAGTGTAGTACTGGGTGCTAGAACATGGCCTAGACTTGTCAGCCATGCATCTCCCAAGTTTCCAAATTGTCTTGGCAGACAAGCTAAGCAGGTCACTGTCCAAGATGCACAATTGGGAACTGCTGACTTTGGTGGTAGATGACCTTTTCGCAAGATGGGGTCATCCAGAGCTGGACCTTTCTGCATCCCCACACAATGCAAAACTGTCACGTTTCTGCTCACTCATTCTAGGGTCTGGAGTTTTCTGTTGAGACGTGTTGTTCCTCTCTCGGAAAGGGAAATTTCTTTATGCATTCCCTCAAGTTCCACTAGTGAGGGTGCTGCTCAGAGTGAAGATGGAAGGTGCCACTCTTAACCTTATTGCTCCTCTATGGCCTCACCAGATATGACTTCCACGTCCGCAGCAGCTGTCAGTGAAGCCCTTGATTTCTCTACCTTTGTGCAGAGGACTGTTGTCACAGGACAAGGGAACATTGGATCATCCGGACCTCAAATCCCCGTATCTGCATGCATGACTCCTGAGATATAGCTCACTTAAGGTTACTGATGTGCTGGTTGCGACCAGAAGCCTTCTACCAGACATACCTATTTGCTGAAATGGAAGCGATTCACTTTATGGTCTGCTTCCAAACATTTTGACTCATTCACCTGTCCAATAAATGCAGTGTTGGAATACTTGCTGACACTGTCAGACTACGGTCTACAGTATCCCTCACTAAAGGTACATTTGGCTGCTATATCAGCTTTTCATGCCTTTATTGATAGGTGGACGGTCACCCAGTTGGAGGTCCCCCATACTTTTCTGAGAGGCATTTTACATATAAAACCTCCTATCCTTTATCCAGTCCTGCCTTGGGACCTGAATTACAGTGAAGCCCACCAGGATGAAGCCCAACTCTGCAGTATTCTGCAGTAGAGTTACTGTAGCACACAGTGCAGTTTCAATGGGACTTAATCCCTTTCATCATGCGGGAAACTTGTGACACTGCACTTCATCCTGGCGGACGTCACTGTATGTCCTGGAAAAACTGACATTGGCTCCATTTGACATAGCCATGAATTGTGGCTTATGCTTCCTGCCTCGGAAAGTGTTATATTTGGTTTCGGTCACTTCTGCTTGAAGGATTTCTGAGCTGCAGGCTCTTATGTGTGAGCCTCCATATTTAATATTCAAGACAGTTTCTTTGTGTACAAATCCTATGTTTTTACCGAAGGCGGTATCTGATTATGTTGAATCAAATGATGCACCTTCCTGTTTACTTCCCTGAGCATGCCAATCAAAGTGAGGCATTGCTCCATACTTAAGATGTTCTTAGGATACTGAGATACTATGTGAATTGCACCAAGGTCTGCAGAAGGTTCTCACAGCTTTTTGTTTCATTTGCCTCGGGAAAGAGGGCCCCCCAGTGTCTAAACAATGCCTGTCCAAATGGTTAGCACATTATACAGTAGTCCCTTGCAATAATGAATAAGTTAGGAGCCATAATGATTGCCGGTTATAGTAAGTTACACCAAGGGAGGCTGTTTTATGTAGGGCAGCTTAACAGTCAGAGGCTTGTTGCTCTCAGCTGTCTCCCTCAACATTCCAATGGTCCAGTTTAAGATATTGTAGTAGCAAGCTGCAATAAATAAGGTAGACCATGACAACATTGTCCGTTTAAAGAGACACTACGTAGAGGAGATCTGTGCCTACTTGCCATCCCTGTTCTCTGAAAGTGGCCTCGTGTTACCATTGTTTACAGTACTGCAACTCATGAGTGACTCCCTACTCAGCTACCGGCATGTAACAGGACATGAATTGTCAGTGCCTGCCATAGAACCTCCTTTAGCAGACTTGCAGACTGCTCACTTCAGGATATCCTCGTGAAAGGATATCCTCGCGTAACGTAGCATGAATGAAGGAAATACAGTCTCCGATCTCTGCCACTTGCACTGCCACCTGTCTGCTCATACTCATGTTCCCCTTCCCAACTGCCTTCACAGTTTTACCCTTTCCTGGTCTGTTTACATGCAAGGGTGATCGAGGTTGAGCAAAGGGGCAAAAGAGAGTAAGAGTGAGCAAGGCGATAGAGAACTTCATGGTGAGGTGAGCAGGGGATAGGAGATGGAAGGATTCAGCGCCAGTAATGATCAGCAGGTATTTCATTTTCAGCTGAGACCAGCAATCATCGGGGTAGGGAGAACACTACACTATCAGGGAGATTGTTAGCTGAACTACTGGGAATAACGGAGATTGGGAAATTTTATAGCCAGCACCGCAAACTGAAGATAGCAGACACAGTTGAGAGCCACAGAAGCCATTCGTTATAACTGGGAATTTGGTATAACAAGGTTCGCTGTAGTGAGGGAGCACTGTATTACGTTCTGTTATAAGAAGTATGGTAAGGAACTTCTGGTGTGGTTCATAGTCACTCCACAAGGGGTATGGCCACTTCTGTTGCTTGTTTCAGAAATGTTTCTACTGCTGACATTTGTGCTGCAGCCACATGGAGCACTGTTCACCCCTTCACCAAGCATTATAGTCCGGACATTGTATCCCTCTTGTAGGTGAGCAGATTTTTGGCCTGGCTGTATTACAGGGTCTGCTGTCTTGAATCAGACTGTTCCAGCCTCCCAGTTAGGTTTTGGGACTGCTTGGGACACATTCCAAAGGTGTGGCGTAATGAAAGAGATATCCTTGAAGACAGAACAGTTACGTACTTACCGTAACAGTAGATCTTCGAGAGAATTTCCTCCATTAAGCTATTCCGTCCTTCCCTCCATCCCCCTGCGGTGGCATCACATATTTCTGTCTTATCCTAATCCATGGCTTTTCTGTTCAGCACCAATTTCTCACTTAGTATGCTTGATGCTGGTGTAATCTCCTGATTCCCCCAAAATGGAGGTCTTCCAAGTCTAATCTCTGGCAGGGAACTGAGGAGATATGGGGCAGCCCACGTTTATGTAGACGCCGATGCATAACATTGTCATGGGCGGCGTTGTCCCGGATATAGTTTGAAAGATGTGGCGTGATGGAAGAGTCTGTCAAAGCTCTGCTGTTAACAGTAAGTATGTAACTGTTTTTTGTCTGGTGCGATTCCCAGGGATGTCAGCATGCAATGATGTGCAGTATATGTTGATGTCCCTGCTTTTTTTGTGCCTTCTGTCTGCCCGATACCTGGCCTCCACTAGGTGTCAGGCGCTCTGTGGGAGGCTCAGCCCACCCACCCTGGCAAAGGAAAGCAGTTCTTTGGACACTTGATCATCTCTCACACGGCTGACCCCCAGCGACTCGAGTTTGCTTCCAAAGCCGTATCATCGGCATGATGTGTAGTAGCACTACCTCCATGCCACAGGGCTGGCTTATGAAGAACCTAGTTTGAAAGAAAATATCCCAACTTGCTAAGTAGAGCTACTGTATAGTTTAATAGCGTTGTTCACTATAACTGTTCTTGCTGTTTCTAGATGGTGATGCCGGGGAGATGCAATTGAAATGTCTGAATTCCAAGATAAAGCAATGAGTAATTCTCATTATGTGCTGGAACTCTCATTTCCGAACATTGACTTAACACTGCCAAACAAAGAATTTTATGAAAAGATATATAACCGGTGAGTATGATGGTGTTTAAATTTGTAAATATCCCTATCTTGAGAATGAAATTTGAGCTTCAGTTCTCGCACTCTGAAATTGACTTGGAACAGCAGGGAGAAAACAAGACACTGACAAAAAAAAAAAAAAAGAGTTGCATCACAAGCTATGAAATCTGAATGGTAAATTTATTCACCTATTGTGAGCAGTGACTTGAAGACATCTCCATGAAGAAGAGGTGCTGTAGCCTCAAATCGCCAGGGACTTCTTGAAGTCACTACTCACAATTGGTACATTTAAATTTACCTTTTCTTATTTGCAAGCTCTCTTTTGTTTTTGGCAGTGCCTTTTATTCAAGGCAGCACTGGACTTAACGTTTGTTGCTTGTTGCTCCAGAAAACAAGACGTCCTCTTGTATTAAAATTCAGAAACAAATTGTGGCTGAAGGACAGTAATTTTCCTAACAGCAGGCAAACTTTAAAAGGAGAAGAAGAAAAGTTTAGTATTTATGTAGCGCTTTTCATACACATTGTATCCCAAAGCACTTCATAAGCAATGAGAGACTGGCTGTGAAGTGATTGTAAATGTGTGGTGGCAGTCATGTTACACATCAACTCCCACACACAGCTTTGGATAGTTGCATGAACTGGTTGTATGGAAAGGGGAATGTTGATGATGAAACTAGGGAGATACCCTACTCTTACAATTTGCTGTTTTGCTCATTTTGTGGATAAAATTTGGAAAAGGGGCATATGGCCACTGGAAATTGGGAACAGGTATGGGAGGTGTGAAAACATAAGGTGTACAAATGGGGGGTTGGCAACAGTTCAGACACAAAAAGGTGGCAATTACTAAATCTTTTTTTCTATATACTGGCTCTGTGGCTCTGAGCAATGGAGTTCGCTTATGCCTGATCCTGGACTTCCAGGAGCAGAGACCAGCAGGGAGGAGTTAAGAGCATCCTTCAGACACGCCCATCTCGGGGACGGTACGGACCGCTTGCTAGGTGGCTCCTGGCTGTGACTTTGCGATATATGCTCTTGGTGGCATGAACTCAACATGCTGCTTAGAACCCCCACCCTCAGGATGCCGCTGCGACTTAACCCCATCAAAATGAACACTGTCTATCTGTTGCTAAAGGTGGGTTCAGTTTTATCAGTCTTTTGTTTTTAATTATTCTACCTTTTATTTTTAAACTTTTTATTCATAAGTTTTCACCATACAACAGCAACATGCACTTATATCAACAGTACATGCGCTTATAATGTGCAGCAGGAACATTGTCTATTCAACACAGTTTCACATAGGCTAAACAATAACTAAATAGCCCTCAGACAAGATCCCGCCACCCCTAAATAAACAAAGAAGTAATATGATTAAAAGAATAAGTCCGTAGGGGTTCGCGCTCTGACCACAGAATAATTAAAGCAGTCTTTACTCCAAACTTCTTTCCCACTCCCAGGTTTATCTAAAATAGTGTGTGGGGGTGGGGGTGGGGTGTCCATATATAAATAACTCAAGACTATCTTAAAGAACGTCTGGGCTTGATCAAGTTACCTTTTACCCCTGTGCATACAATGAACCCATAAAGGTTGCACAGGGGGAAGAAAAAGCACTACAGGTAGTCATGAAGTTCACAAACTGAGCAGTGCTTAGGGCACCGATTTTAACCATATGCATATAGAAATTTCACAAGCTATAAGGAATCTAGATATAAACAAAAAGGATACAGAACACCAGTAGCAAATAGTCCTGCTAGTTTAATTCACTATTGATGGAGCATCCAACAAGATAATCCACGTAAAACAATAATCTTTGAGAACCAGTGAGTCCACCTTGTAAATATAGGGAATCTGCTACTGTCCCACTGTATCACTCTGGTTCCCCATCAGAATCTTGTACAGAGGCCTCAGATTCCAACTGCGTTAGGATCTTTTCTGAAAAACTAGTAGCCACTTCTGGATCCATGAAAACGTGCAGTTTCTGGTTGTAAATCACTTGCAGCCAGGCTGGGAATAGCAGTTGAGCCTTCACCCCTGTAGCAATAAGAGTCTTCTTCACTATCTGCAGTTTCTTTTTTTGATCTTGGGTTTGAGATGATTAATCGGGGAAAAAACCCAAATGGCTGCCCTCCCAGACCATGTCTCCCTTACTCCGGGCCGCTTGTAACAATGGAATCCTGGCCTCTGGTGATGAAAGAGTTGCTGTGGCCATCAGTGGATGTTCGGTAGAGCCCCCACGGGCCCTAGGGCATGAAGGGATGGCAAAAGCTTGCACCACCCGAAACCCCATATCCCTCGGCAGCCAGCCCAAATCATCAAAGATCATTCTCTCCATTGCTGTCATCAGTTCTGTGCAGCTAGCCAGCCAAGGGGGAAAACCTACAATTCTGAGGTTCCACTGTCGGAGACCATTCTCCAGAGTCTACACCTTGGTCGGGAGAAAATTTATGTCCAGGATCAGGCCCACACTGATCTCCGACTGGCATTTGGGGGAACTGGTGAGTTCTGTGATCGCCGACTAGTTTGCTGAAATTTTGCCATAAGGATTGGTAAGTTTCTGTTCCATCGTCACTAAACGCTTATTTGTCTCATTGCTAGTCTCCTGCAATTTTGTAAGTAGAGGAAAAATCTGGGTAAGATCCAAAGAAGGCGATGGGCCTGACGGACGGGCTGATGCACTGGATACAGGCTGAATAAGATAGAAACATAGAAGTTGATGGCAGATAAGGACCACAAGGTCCATCCAGTCTGCCCATTTCTTTTTCTGCCTTATAAATGTGCCATCGACCTTTGTTCTGTCAATGGTCTATCTATTCACACTCATCTGTATTGCTCCCTTATGCCTATCCCATGCCTGTTTGAAGCCCAGCACTGTATTCATGTCCACCACTTCCTGAGGTAGGCTGTTCTATGCATCCACCACCCTTTCTGTGAAAAAGAACTTCTTCACATTACCCCTTAATCGGCCTCCCTCTCATCTCATGCTGTGTCCTCTTGTCCTGCTATTTTTCTTATATTGAAACATGTTAGACTATTTCACCTTGTTAATGCCCTTAAGGTGTTTGAATGTTTCGATCATATCACCTCTCTCTCTCTCCCCTTTGCTCTAGGGTATACATATTGAGCTCTGTTAATCTGTCCTCATATGTTTTCTGATACAATCCCTGCACCATTTTGATTGCCATTCTCTGGACCGCCTCAATTTGGTTAATGTCCTTGGGAAAGTGTGGCCTCCAGTACTGCATGCAATACTCCAGATGGGGCCTAAGAGGGTTTATTACCTCCCTCTTCCAACTTGTGATACCCCTACTGCTACACCCTAACATTCCTCTAGCCTTACTTACTGCTTTAGTGGTCTGATTGGATGATTCAAACAACATGAAGTCTTGCAGTATTCTGACTATTGCAGTGATATGCAACCTTTGAACTGCCCCGGAGAGGAAAGAGTTAACTTTCCATGCAAGGCATGGAACGCTGAGCTCGAGCTCGGTTGAGACTCTGTCTGTTGTTGTTTGAACCCAAACCGCCAGATTCTTTACTCCGCCTCACTGAACAGTCGCTCCAGAGATTTCTCCTTTGCTCGGTTCAATTTAGTCGGTTAAAGTGTTGTTTTTTCCCACAGTTTCAACCGAATTTATTCCATCTAACCTGTCGGTTCAGTCTCTGTCTGTGGTACCGTGAGTACTAGATAGGTTTATTATTGTTTGCTTCTGTGTGGAACTTGAAACAGTTGGATCGGTTCGGTTTGAACCGATCAGGTTTGTTAAAAAAGTTTGTTCTGCATTTTAGAGTGTGGTAACCGGTCCTTATCGGTTCTAAAAAAAAACAGATTTCATTACGTTTTTTTCCACGGCCCGTAACACAGTCAGGAACCGATAAGGGTGTCTTGCCTGGCAGATTGCCGAAAAAAGGATAAGTTTGGTTAGGACTGGCCATGTCTGAGAAACCCAAGAGAAAAAACGGGCCCACTGGGTTTCAACACTGTAGTGTGTGTGGGGAAGCCTTTGCTAAGGCTGACCCCCACACCACCTGTGTTTATTGTCTGGGGTTTGACCACCTCGATTCAGACTGCCAGATTTGCAGAAGTTTTCCACAGCTACCCTGGAAAAGAGCGAGGTAGGCTGAGGGAAAGGGAGGCCAAAAGTCCGCTTGACCCAGATAGCAGCCCAGTTCGGTTCCAGCCGAACTGAAGGAGTGCCCTCTGACCAGGGCAAAACTTCTTCAAGAAGGGAGAACCGACTCTGAGGAGTCGTTCCAAGTTAAAGAAAAAGAAGGGGTAAGTCAGCCGATTCGGATCCATAAGTTCTTTCTCCGACCGCTGATGAAATAGCCAAAGCGATAAGGATTGTTCAATCGCTAACTCTGGTTCTGACCGAACTGGCACCATCGATTAGGGGCTCGGTTCAGTTGGTTCCCCCGGTTCCGGATTATAACTTAGAGGATTTTTATGAACCGGAGGAGGAGGAAGTAGAGTATGAGGATAGTGATGGTTATTATGAAAGTCTGGATGTGCCCATTGACCCGGACATCTTCCCAGACAGACCTTCAGGTGTTTCTCCTCCTAGGCTTTCTGAGTCCCCTTGCCACTTTATGTTTTACAAAAAAGTGGCTGAAACTCTTCAGCTTCCTATGGAGGAAGCAGTAGAGGATCAGGAGGAGCCTGATTAGGTTGAGATGATGGACATCCCAGAGTCCAGGAGGCTGTCTGTTCCCCTCCATAAATCTTTTGGGAAACAGACATTTAAAAATTTAAAGACTCCTAATTCTATACCTCCTGTGGACAAAAGAATGGACAGGAGGTATACTCTTTCAGGCTCAGATACGGAGTTCCTTTCCCAGCAATGCAGTCATGTTGGGGTAGTGCAGGCTGCTGCCTGTGATAAGGCAAATATACCCTTGGCTTCACACCCCCTAGATAAGGACTCCAGGAGGATTGATGCCATGGCAAAGAAACAGTACATGGCAGCATCTTTGGGACTCAGGCAGGCTAATTATATGGCTTATACAGCTAGATACCAGAAGTCTGGATGGGACACTGTAATGGCTCTAGCTAAACAGGTCCCTGGCCAGCTTGCCAAGGAGCTGGAGCAGGTGGCTGCAGATGGTATTGAGGCATCCAAGGTGCAATTTCATGCTGCAGTGGACTCCAGTGATGTTTCATCTAGAGTCATGGCTACATCTGTGGCCCTTCGTAGGATGGCTTGGCTCAGATGTACTAGCCTGTCTCAGGATTCCCAGACTAAGGCCATGGATTTTCCTGTTGTTGGTAATTCTCTGTTTGGGGAGCAGACAGAGAACTACATGAAGAAAATGGATGAATACAGGACCACCTATAGGAGTGCTCAGGCCAGAGAAAGGCAAGCCACTCCCCAGAGGCAGCATTCCAGGGGCAGGGGCAGGCCTTTTCATAGGCCTTTCTACCAAGCCCAGGCCTCCTGCTCCGCCTTTGCCCAGATGGGGTTCTTCAGAGGGAGAAGCAGACAGGGTACATGCAGGCCTGCTACCACCCCTCAGCCTAAAGCCCCTGCCAAACAGGCACCCTGATGGGTCTGCCCGGGCCGATTCTTCACCACCCGTAGGGGGCAGGCTGGCTTACTTTGTCTAGGACTGGATGTCTTTAACATCAGACAAATGGGTCCTGGAAGTAGTAAGCCAGGGACTGGTTCTCAGCTTCAAACAATTTCCCAAGATGAGAACCAGGTCCTTTCCACCTGCAAATCCTTCAGAGACCCTTGCCCTAGAGGCAGAGGTCTCTTCCGTCTTGGCTCTGAGAGCCATAGAAAGGGTTCCACCCCTACACAAGGGAAAAGGATTGTACTCCAGGTACTTCCTAACTCCCAAAAAGACAGGAGAATGGCAGCCCATCCTGGATCTCAGATATTTAAACAAGCACCTTTAAAGCCAAAGTTCAAAATGGTGACTCTGGGAATAATCCTACCTCTCTAAGGCCAGGGGACTGGCTAGTTTCCTGGACCTCAAGGATGCCTATTTCCACATTCGCATCAGATGCTCCCACAGAAAGTACCTCAGGTCGGAGGTGCCCCAGGCCACTATCAATTCAGAGCAATGCCCTTTGGCCTAACATCAGCTCCAAGGGCATTCACAAAATGCCTGGCAGTAGTGGTTGCTTTCCTAAGGAGAAAAAAGATCTCCATCTTTCCATACCTGGATGACTGGCTCATAGTAGGCCAGTCTCCAGACCAAGTCAAGTCACACCTATAGATAACTCAGCAACTGCTCACTTCTCTAGGATTCCTTCTGAATCTTTCATAGTCAGTTCTAGAGCCAGTGCACTCCTCACCTTCATAGGGGCAGAGATGGATACAATAAAGGCAAGAGCCTTCCTTCCCTTGGACAGGGCAAGGACCCTTGTTACACTGGCCTCTTCATTCACCCTCCAGGTGTCTCGACCAGCAAGGCATTTTCTATAGCTCCTGGGCCACATGGCTGCCTCTACAGCAGTGGTCCAAGGAGCAAGATTTCAGATGAGGGACATTCAGTTCCACTTAAGAGCCTTCTGGTCCCAGAGAAAGGATTCTCTGACCAAGCTAATCCCAGTGACTCGAACCCTGATCCAGGCTTTGCAATGGTGGCAGGATCAGGACAACCTAAGGCAAGGAGTTCCCTTTGTCACTCAATCTCATTCTCTAATCCTTACCACAGATGCCTCCCTCTTGGGCTGGGGAGCCCACTTGGGGGATCCGACTGCCCAAGGGTTGTGGTCACCTCAAGAATCTCTGCTTCACATCAGTCTCTTAGAACTCAGAGCAGTGTTTCTAGCACTTCAAGTTTTTTCCAAGTCTGTTCAGAACAAAGTAGTTCAGATCAGGACAGACAATACCACCACAATGTGGTACATCAACAAGCAGGGGGGCACTCGGTCTACGGCCTTGTGCACAGAGGCAATGAAGTTGTGGTCTCTGGCCTATTCCCTGAATACTTCTCTGATAGCAGTGCACCTCCCAGGAAAGGACAATGTCCTGGCAGATGCTCTCAGCAGGATATCTCAGGGCCATCAGAATGGTCCCTAGATCCCCTGATTTTGAAGGTGATCTTCTCCAGATGGGGCACCCCACAGATAGATCTTTTTGCATCCCCAGACAATCACCAACTTCCTCTTTTTTGCTGCAGTCCCCCTGGATGCCCTAGTTCTCAATTGGAAAGGGAAGTTCCTGTATGCTTCCCCCCCCCTTCCCTCTCCTGTTCAAAGTGCTAGTCAAACTCAACCCTGCAGAGTGATTCTGATTGCTTCAGACTGGGCCAGACAGCCCTGGTACCCTCTCTTGCTGTCCTTAGCAGTCCACCTTCCCCTGTCTCTTCCCAGGAATTACAACCTGTTAACATGTTCTCAGGGGAGGGTTTGGTATCCGAATCTCAAATCTCTCTCTCTCAAGGCCTGGCTCTTGAAGAGTTAGAGTTTGCTGATTTGCATCTCTCTCAATGTGTTCTGGATATTTTAAAGGCTTCTCGAAAGCCTTCCACCAGAAAGACTTACAACTCCAAATGGAAAAGATTTACTATTTGGTGCTCTGGGAAGCATATTTCTCCAGAGTCTGCTGGGTTGCTTACAGTCCTTGACTATATGGTTCATCTCAATAGCTTGGGACTCAGACCAGCTACACTTAGAGTGCATCTGGCAGCTGTCTCTGCCTTCTTGTCAGCAGGGAAGCACTCTTCCCTTTCAGCTCATCCTGTATTCTGTAAATTCTTCAAGGGATTGCTGCATACCAATCCTCCCTTCAGGGACCCTGCCCCTGCTTGGGACCTTAATGTTTGCATTGCTCAGCTTATGCAACCCCCTTTTAAGCCTTTGTCCTCAGCAGAGCTTAAGTACTTGACTTGAAGAACTGTGTTCTTGGTAGCCATTACTTTTGCCAGATGCATAAGTGAGTTACAGGCCCTGTCAGTGGAGCCTGATTTTATCTCTTTCCATAGAGATAAGGTGGTCCTCAGGACTAATAGGAAGTTTTTGCCTAAGGTGGTTTCAGATTTCCACCTTAACCAGTCTATGTCTCTTCCTGTTTTCTTCACTGACAATTCCTCCTCTGGGGAGAGAAGGCTGCACAGCTTGGATGTGAAAAGGGCCCTTAGCTACTACATAGAGCGCACCAAGGGTCACAGGTTTGACTCCCTCCAACTGTTCCTGACTTATGGTGAGGTTGGTAAGGGAAAACCTGCCACTAAGAGATCTATTGCCGGGTGGATTGTCTCTTGTATACAATTTTGCTATGAAAAATTAGGTAGGATCCCACCCTCAGGCCTGAGGGCTCATTCCACTAGAGGTACAGCTGCTTCCCTGGCTGCTGCCAGGGATATTCCTATCTTAGAGATTTGTCAAGCAGCCACCTGGAAAACAGTACATACTTTCACCAAGCATTACTTTCTGGATATCCAGGCTAGGAGTGATGCTCGATTTGGCACAACAGTGCTTCAGAGCCTGTTCCTGAAGTAGGTTCTGTCCCTCCTCCATGGAGGCACTGCTTGGTAGTCTGCAATAGTCAGAATACAGCAAGACTTCATGTTGTTTGAAGAAAAAATTACTCACCTTAGTAATGTTGTTTCTTCTAATGGAGTCTTGCTGTATTCTGACTCCCCCGCCTCCCCTCTCAGAACCTGGGTTTTGGGATGTGGGCGGGCAGGAACAGTGTTGGCACCCTAGAGGTGCCCCCTTTTCTCACCCTGTAGTGTTGTGTTTTGTTTTTGGGTTTCCTGACTTGAGTCTTTGCCTTGAAACCAAAAAACCTTTTTATTAGATTTAGTTGCCAGTTGGCTAGTGTAAGTTTACAGTTTCCACACAGGACGCCCAGTGAGTTTAGCTCACAAAGATCTGGCGGTTTGGGTTCAAACAGCAACAGACAGAGTCTCAACCGAGCTCGTGCTCAGCGTTCCGTGCCTTGCATGGAAAGTTAACTCTTTCCTCTCCGGGGCAGTTCAAAGGTTGGATATCACTGCAATAGTCAGAATACAGCAAGACTCCATTAGAAGAAACAACATTACTAAGGTGAGTAATTTTTTCTTTCAGGTCATCGGTGATGATGATGCCCAAGTCTCTTTCTTCCATTGTGACTGTCAGCAACTCCCTTCCCAGCCTATAGGTGGCTTCAGGGTTTCTCTTCCCTATGTGCTTGATCTTGCACTTACTTGGTTTACAGGACAAAAGAAGGCTGTTTGCCCATCAAGATTGTCCTCTATATTGATGGATCATTTACCCATATCCCATTCATTTATCCATTTATCTAATTTATTCTTGAAAGTTGTAATATTTATTGAGTCAGCAATATCCTGGGGTAATTTATTCCGTAACCTGGGTGATCTAATGGAAGAGAAATTTAATCTCTTGTTATTATTTACTTTTTTAACTTCCAATTGTCTGTTGTGAAGTCTTGGCACAATTTTTCTTAATGAATAAACCATACCACATTGTTCCATTTGAACTGGTGATTTAAGTATTTTAAGCATTTGCAGAAGATCACCTCTAGTTCGCCTGCGCTCAAGAGAATGTAATCCTGTTTTTTTTTTTAATCTAGTGTAATATTCTAAGTGTGTAAGATGGGGTACTAGCTTAGTTACTCTGTGTTGAACTTGTTCAATTTTATTTATATCTGACTTCAAGTAAGGGCTCCATAATGGAGAGCCATAATCCAGATAGGGCCTTATATGTGACCTATACAAAGTTAAGAGGCATTCTTCCGATTTAGAAATTAATGTTTTATTTATTCTACGTAGCAGTGCATTAGTTTGATTTGCAATTTTAGAACAATGTGAAGAAGATGATAGTTTGTCATTAACCAAAATACCCAGATCTTTTTCTATAGAAGATGTCCTAATAATGCTGTTGTTTAGGTAATATTTTTGTTTGGGATTATCTTTTCCAAAATGGAGTACTGCACATTTAGATATGTTAAAGTGCATTTTATTAATAAAAGCCCGTTGTTCAATTAAAGCAAGATCCAATGCTAAGTTATGACAATTTTCAGGGGTATTGACCTTTCCTCCAAGTTTGGTGTCATCTGCGAATTTAACCATTATGTTATTTGATGAGATATGCAAATTGCTAATAAACAAATTAAACAGCACTTCTTTGCATTAAACCCCAGTTGCCACTTTTCCGACCATTTTGCTAGTTTATCCAGATCTCTTCTCATTCTGCCCACCCCATCTGGATCATCTACTCTGTTGCAGATCTTGGTGTCATCTGCAAACTGACAAACCTTACCCTCCAGTCCATCTGCAATGTCACTGATGAAGATATTGAAGAGCACTGGCCCAAGGACTGATCCCTGAGGTACCCCACTTGTGACTTGCATCTCTTCTGACTGTATACGGTTTACCACCACTCTGTTTTCTGCCTGTCAACCAGTTTGCCACCCAGTTGACCAACTTCTGACCCACCGGAGTCTACCCAGCTTATTTGTCAATCTTCTATGTGTAACAGTATTGAAAGCTGTGCTGAAGTCAAGGTAGGCGACATCAACTACTCCCCCTTGGTCCACCACTCTGGTTACCCAGTCAGAGAAATTTACGAGATTAGTTTGACAGGACCTTCCTTTTGTAAACCCATGCTGTCTTGGATCCTGTGCTCCTATGGATTCCAGGTGTTGCACTATCCTTTCCTTAAGGAGTGCCTCCATAATCTTGCCCACTACTGAGGTAAGACTGACTGGTCTGTAGTTCCCTGCCTCCTCCCTGCTACCACTCTTGTGGAATGGGATCACATGAGCCCTTCTCCAGCCCTGGTGCAGAAGTGTGCTGTTGCTTTTTTGGGCTCATTGTAGTGTAGTAAAGGTCCGCTACCCATTGCAGCTCTGTAGGACTTAACTTCAAGGTGAAACAGTGTAAAAATATATCATTTTTGTCTGTCTTTACACAGTGCTAAAGAATTCATGTCTCGCCTCTTGGTGCTCCACAGCCCCCCCTCATTATTCTACCTTTTTAAAATGAACATTTGTCCCGCATAAATAATTATTTCAGAATATGGTGTGGGTGGATCTCTGCATGGCTTACTCTCTGGAACATTGTTGTGGTATCCTCAGGAATAAAACAAAACAGGTAATAATACCGTCATGGAGTAAAATTCTACTAGAGAAATTAGGGTATGGAAAGTACCTTTTGGGAAACTCCAGTCAAATTCGAGAAATAATCTTTAGTATTTTGGACACCAATTTCTGTACCCCTTGTACTTCTGGAGAGGTCAGTGCATGCTGCTCTCAGAACATCCTGGAACAACTGGTTGATATAGGATCTCAGAGTTTAGTATACAGTCTGCCGAAGTAGTCACAGGAAGCGTGGTGTACAGGACAGCATGAAAGTTAACGGCATTTTGGAAAGATTTTGCCCCAGAACTTGCTGTATTGCCAATTTTGAGACATATGAACATCTGTTTAAAGACTGTCCCTTTGTGAAAGACTGTGGGCTGTGTTATCTGTTTGAAGGCATGACATCAGATGGTCCTCTCCCAGTTATGAGGAAATTATACAAGGACATTCATTAAATGGTTTGGAGAAATCAGAAAGGAGTTCTCGAAGGACTGTGTTTGCCTTTATAAAAATTTTCCTTTGGCAGGGGCAATGTAAATGGATTTTCCAAAAGTAAATATGAGACACTTACACTAAATTTGTTTTACTGTAGAGCTTTTTGCTCCCCTGCCGACACCTCTGCCTTGCTTCGTGCCCCTTATCTGGATATCCCCAGTTTCGTCTGCCACTCCCCCCAACTGGCCAGCCGGTGGGGATCTGCGCAGTGCGGGACCTGAGATTGTTGGGGGCCAACATGATCAGTGGCGGAGAGACATGGATTTTCTGTGTTCTCTCCCTCCACCCCTCCCCTGCTATCTGGCGCAGGCCATGTGTCCCCACACACAAACCCTCGCATGCACATAGCAATGCCCTGTGGAGGAGACAAGCTCCCTCAGCCCACTTCAGGGATCGCTATTACGACAGAACTAGGATGCCACCTCCACTGGCTGGGATCGCTGCTGCACAGCAGCACCTCAGCCCTCTGGCTGTCTCGATCGCTTCTCCGAGTTCTCGCCTCCCGAAACTCCAGGTCGCTATGAGAGTAATATAGTACTTTCACTGGGCTATTGGATGGCATCGTACTGATGTTAATTTGATTGACTATAATGTTAGGTTTATGGTACTGAATCAAAAAGCATGCATTCACTGATACTTACAAAGGTTTAGAAACATGTTGTATGGATTTAATGACTGAGCTTGTCTGGATTAATTGTCTCTGTTTTTGCTTTGTGAATTTGACAAGACATTTTGCTATGTGATTTCTGTCTGCTTTTGTATATAACTTTTGATATTCCTGTATGTATCTTCACCATTCATCACTGGTGGGTATACGCCGAAGGCGCTATGACCCTGCAGGAGCTATTAGCTTACAAATGTTTTTGTTTTGGGGGGGAGGGGGGAGTCTGTGCCAAGACCGGCACCACCCTCAAGCCAGTAACTGACTGTGACTCCTCCCTCACCTTGGTTCTGTTCTTCCCACCGTCAGGAGTGCACCTTGTGGGGGCTGAAGACATCTATGTAGTTTGTTTAGTTCGACACCACTAAAGTTCTGTCATACTCGACGCCATAGACTCTTCTAATGGGTGAGCCCATTCTTTATTTTATTACCTTTGTTTCTACGGCACCGAGTCTGTTTCTTATTCTTTTTTTGTGCGCAGTCGATCATGTCCGGTCCGGGGCCTAAATCAAAATCCAGTCCCTGGTGCCCCAGTGGCAAGTCCATATCCGTAATGGACCGTTACGATCGATGTCTTTGTTGCCTGGGTCCACAGCACGACATGGACAACTGTGACACGTACTTCTCCATGGACTGCCGTGTCCCCGAAACGCGTGCGTTGAGGGTGGGTCAGACTCCTTCTACCTTCGGAGGGGATCGTCAGTCCCAGGACCCCAGGCGAGATCTCTTGACCTTCCCTCAGGTCGCCTCCATTACTATATGTACCGAGGTTCCAGTTATCGATGACACCTGCCCGCTGTGTCTCCGGTCCACTAGAGGGGTCTGGTGGACAGTCGGCCCTCCCGGGGGTCAGTTGAGCACCCTCTCGGTCATTGGCCTCCTCGAGCCACAACCTCCCGGTGTCACGATCGGAGCTACACACTGGATCCGTACCGGTGGGGTCCTCGGCTCCGTCCGTCAACTCCGCTCTTCCTCCTGGCACTGTTTCTGGAGCCGGTGAGTAGGGCGATGCCGAAGGTGTGGCACAGCCTTCTCCGTGCTGCAAGCGCTCCAAACTTGGCAGGTGCGAGGGTGGCCTCGCTTCCTGGTCTCCTGCTTTCTTCCTCTTCGGAGGGAGAGGAGGGGTCTGACTCGGATTGGTCACTTCCCTCTGAGGAGCTGTCGGGCTCTGAAGGACATCGTCTCCCTACAAGGCCTAGCAGCACAGCTTTGAGAGTTTTTTCTCCTCTTCTGTCTGGCTCGGTCTCTGGGCCTACCGTCTCCGAGCCCTTGGCGCTGGGGATTCTCACGGTGCCATCTCCGGTGCTGAGCATTCTGGTGGCACTGCCTCCGGCACCGTGGAGCAGGGCGGTGCCATCCCCTGTGTCACGGAGCAGGGTTGGAGGCCGGTGCCGGATCTGGAAGTGGTGCCACTCTCGATGCTGAGTCGGAGGTCGGCGCCTTGGGAGGGGCCAACTCTGGCGCTGAAGCTGGAAATGATGCAGCTTCTATTCCCTTGTTAAGGGTTAACTTGGGAGTTGCTAGGCAGGTTATCGAACACCTGTGGCTCCTCTGGTGTTGCCTCCCTCAGTGCCCCGGGGACGGACGAAGGGCAGGTCCTTTTTTGATGGGAAGGGCCTGGGATGGCCCAGGGTTCTTCTCTCAGAGCTGCTCGTGGCTCTGGTAGGAGCCACAGTGTTGGTCTGTCATGTTTTTGCTCTCCTCAGCGGGGAGGGCCTGCATCTGGCGGGGTTAGGGGCCGCCCGCAAAGGCCAGACCGGCCACAGTTTCCTCAGTTCGGGGCTTCTTTCTTAGGGCACCACTTGGGCTGCACCTGCACAGTTGTGCTACCGTCTGTGATTTTGTTGCGCAGCCCCACCCTCCGGGAGGGGTTACGCGAACGTTCCCGGAGCTCTAGCAGGGATCCTCCTCTGGTTTGCCAGTCTTCTCCTCCACCTTCGGATCCTCTGCCCAAACCGTCTACTCTCCCGGGCAATTTGGGTCGTACGGGGCCTTTGTTGTAAGACCAGTTCAGAGTTTCAGCTGCAGCCTTTCCTTGCTATCTTAGAGCTCTGGACCAGGTCATTTTCAGACGACAAACCCTTGCTGCACTCACCCGTGAATTGAGCTCCTCCGCCTCCTCATCTTCCTCTCTCCTGAGGAAAAAGACGACTTGGTCCACTTATCCTCAGACGCTGATACCACCAGCTATCAGCGGTTCTTGTCAAGGTTGATGGAGGAACTCCACATTTCCTCTTTCAGAGGCCACGATCCTGCCCATGTGATGCTTGCTCTCCTGGGAGAGTGTTCCCACCTGTTCCTTTTCAGGAGGCGTCCCATCGGGTCTGGCAGTCTCCAGCTACCCCCTCTTCTACCCCAAGGGACTGCGGGCACAGGTATCATGCACCCCTGGGGTCTGCAGGCTCCCTGCCTCATCCCACTTCTGGGATAGAGTTACTGGATACCCGCTCTGGGCATCGTTGCCCAAGACACGACTGCCCCTTGGGGTCTAGCTCAGCTGAGTTTGACTGCTGGGGGAGAAGGATTTTTTCCTCGGCACATCTCATTTTGTGTATTTCGGCACATCAGGCTCATGTGGCTGTCTATTGTAGACACTTATGGATGGTGCTGGGACAGCTCCTGGCTACTTTGCCTGATACAGAGGCAACCAGTCAGGCCATCTGTCTTTCTGCTTCTGGCCTAGAGCTAGTGAGGCATCTCTCAAGAGCGTCTTATGACACTAACGAGATAGCATCTAGGTTGGCAGGATCTGCAATCTGTGTGAGACGGACAGCATGGCTTTGCCTTTCTAGGTTGTCACCATTGGCCTGGCGTAGGGTGATTGCCTCCCCTTTGCATGGAGCCCATTTTTTCTCCTGCAGGGTGAGACGGGAATTGGTGGGGTGCATTCCTTTTCCCAGGTCTCGGGAGTCCCTGTCTCATCCTGACCAGTCTCAGGCCTCTCTAGGCCTATAAGGGGCTTCTACCCCCCTGTGGTCCTCCTCCCTAGAGAGCTGAGGGAAGGTCGACCCTCAGGGATGTGCCAGGTCCCCTTTGGGGGGCTTGGTACTCACCCGCCAGTGATGAATGGTGAAGATATATACAGGAAGATATGAAAATTACGTACCAACCGTAATTCTTGATCTTCTTGTATATCTTCCATTCATCACTGCTTCCCACCCACCTTCCCCTCTGGTGCCTCAACCTCTGAGCAGTACCTCCTCCCTGCTTGCTCTCTCCTCTGTGGGGACCTTTTTAGGATAAGCCCTGCTTATCTTCTCTGCTCCTTCAGGAGCTCTTCTCCTTGTATGAGTGGGGGTAAAGCAGGGCCTCCTTTGCCTTATAGTGAGGGGGGCTCCTCGGGTCTTTTCCTTCTCTCTCTCTCTCTCTCTCTCTCTCTCTCTGTCTCTCTCTCTGTCTTGTCTCAAGACGAGAGTTTGGTCCCTCTGGGCCTCTTGATCTGGTGGGCATATATAAAAAAAAAAAAAAAAAAAGACCAGAGGATCCCCACCCTTTTTTTTCCATGAACCTTTGATTGTTCTAAGGCAGTGCCTCTCCTTCCAGGATTCCATCTCCTTTGCCCTGCTAGGGATCAGTTCAAAATAACATCTCCTGGATTTAAAATTCTATTTAGCGATTCTTTGTCTTGGAGTAGACCTTGTCCCCACCCAAGTGCCCTAGGACATCTCCAGGGACTCTAGCAACCAACCCTCTAGGGACTTGGTCAGGAGCCTTCTCTTCCTCCTCCTCCTTGAGATCAGTTTTTTCAGGCTAGCTAGCCCAATTCAGCCCAGTCTCTCTCTGTTGAGACAGGCCGATATTTCCCTTGAGGAGCTTCTTTGAAGGTAAGGGCAGAAGCAGCCCTTACTTTCCCTTCCCTGGAGAGGGTAGGGTGTTGAAGGGACTCTGATCTCTTTGCTATCCCTCATTCTTCTTCCTAACCCTTCCCACTTCTCTAATCCCTAGGACTGCCTGGTGGTTGGGCCCCCCCCCTCGTGCAACACCCTCAGGTAGCTTGCCCTTTCTTTTTATGTCAGCTTTTTTCTCCTTCTGTTTATATCTTTTCCTTTTACTGTCTCTTGGATTCCCTTGCCCTTCCCCCACTTCTTTTTTCTATTGCTAATTTCACTCTCTCTGGCAGACAGAGCTGAGGTGAGGGAGGAGTTGGCGTCAAGTTACTGGCTAATGCTCAAGTGGCACACTGTGCATCGCCTTCGAGGGTGGCGCCGGTCTCGGTGCTGACTCCTACCCCAAACAAAACAGTTGTAAACTAATAGCTTCCTCGGGGTCATAGTGCCTCTGGTGTATACCTACCAATGATGAATGGTGAAGATATACAAGAAGATCAAGAATTACGGTAGGTATATAATTTTAATTTTTCTGATTTGTGTATTTTTTGATTCTGTATGGAGGCAGTATAGCATAGTGATTAAAAGCCTTGAGCTGCAAACCTGAATCCTACAACCACCACTTGTATGCTGTGTGTAACAATGAGCAAGTCACATAACTTCACTGTGCTGTCAGGATGCACCTGGAAATGAGCCGTGGCTTAGTGTGTCTTTCCTGGCCAAAAACTGTAAAAGAAAATAAATAAAAATAAGTGTCCCCTACTCCTTTTTTTTTTTTTTTATTATATTTTTTCTGGCGGGTTCTCTGTCAAGCTGTTCCCTGGTCACGGCCCCTGGGCTCCCACCTACCATCAACTGCCGGTAGGTAATTCTCCCGGTCACCCCTGGCTTGCCCCCTGGAGGACGGGGCTGCTGTATTGGTTTCCCTTAATCCCAGCACTGTGGAACCAGTATCTAATTGGGAGAGCCGGCAACGGTGGCTAATCGAAGCCCGGGGCGGGCTTCATATAGATGGAGGACCCACCCATTTTTCCGGGTTTTTTTTCTGGGAGGCAGGGACATGCAGTGATCTAGTTTCCACTCCACCTCCAGTCGTGTTAGTGCGGTGGCTTGCATGACTTGGTCATGAGGGTCTCTCATGGCACTTCCCTCCCCCGGGAAGGAGAGCAGTCCACAGGATGCTCTATTCTTCTGCCCCCGGCCGGCCCTCCAACGACCTGGGTCCATTCCCTAACCCGAGTCGCCAGTGTCGCAAGCGGAAATCCAACTGCTGCACCGACAGGCCGACATAAGTGTCCCCTACTCTTGCAAAAGTGCCTTTTACACCCACCAAAGCCACACCAAAGATGGACAGAACGGACCTCATTTAATATATCATCCAAAGGACAGCACACCCCAGCAACAAACCACCTCCCTAGTACTGCACCCAGGTGGCAGAGTTTGTCATATTAGCCCAGTCCCGCTGTAGGTCTAGAACTCATGACCTTCTGGCCCAGAGGTGGGTGTGCTACCGTACCAACTGAGCCACAGTGATGCCAGATGTGAATGTTCAGCTATCAGCAACCAAATCATCAGTGAAAACTGTGCAAAGAATTTTTTTTTTGGTTGGGAAATGAAGAACACACCCTCTGTGGCATACCATGCCCACTCCCTTCCACTAGTAAAACTCTTTCCAGCATTGCACTCTCACTCCACAGTCCTATCAAAGTTTCTAAATTTCAATCTTTGCAAATATTAAGAATAGTTCCCCCATGCATATCACAAACACCACCCACCTCCCTCATCCTGTCCCTGTCCCAGAAGTAATACATACAGTCAGGGATAACCCCCACTTTAGCACCCAACCACCTTCCCCCCAAAGCCCCATGAGAATAAAAGTTGCATTGCTGCCGCCCTATGTGGTAAGGTCTGTAAAGAAGAACATTATTCTGTGCTGTTCAGTGTCCTGCTACAGAATGAATGAACAATGGCATCTTCACATAAGTAACACCTGATTGGCTGAGCCACCACACCACAGATCTGACATTGTTCCAGGGAATTTTAACAATCATTTTTTCATTTACCTACTTTTTTTGCTTTGTGTTTTATCCCTAAAAGATGCTTTGTAACATAGTTTATTTTTTAAAAAAGATACAATAAATAGCACCACTAGCTTTCTTCACACTGGGCCTGAAGCAGCAGACCTGTTCTGGATAGCACTGGATCTGTAACATAGCCATTGGGCATAGCACTGAACCTCTGGGTTGCTCAACACAGGGCCCTGCAGGCCTAATGGAAAGCAGCAGAGCTGCAGGAAACTGAGCTGGATCTATAAGATGCTTTGTATGGGACCTTGTTTGGTCCTACATGGATCGAAAGACCATTGGGGTACACTTTGTTCATTGTGAAGGGATGTGGTAAGAAGCCCATTCCCAAAACGTGGGCTTAAAATGTTAAAGTTGCATGTGATAGGAAAAATCAGTGAGGATCCAAGTCCCTGCGCATGAGCTGCTCATGTTTTGGGGACTTTTTTTGGGGGGGGGGGGTAATTGCACATAACTTTATCTTCTCCCCCCAGCATTTGAGGATTAAGGTGCTTTCCACCCCACCTCAGGGCCACGTAAGGGTGCTTGGAATCTGGTCCTGAAACCCATTTTCAAGAAAACCTTATTGAAATTTTGTTTTTGCTCCTCCCTTGCTCCCCGGCTGGCAACTCCTTACGTAGGACCCCCACCAGCACTCAACCCCTGCTGCCAGCCACCAATCCAGATGACAGCCCCCTGGGTAACCCGGACGCTTCTTCTGCCGGATGGGTCTCGCCTCCGAGGGGGAAGATACTGTGGGGCCGCCAGCGCTACTTACTTGGCCCGGGTGCTGCTGAGGTGGTCTGGGCTATCCAGGGCTTCATGGCAGCAGGTGACTGGCAACCATCATCTAGATGGCCAGGGAGCCATTTTCTAATTTTTCCTTGGGAGCGCGACATCCAGGACCTCAAGGTGGGAGCCAACATCCATCACACTCCCCACGCAGCAGGACCTGTCATGCCTCCGGCCTCCACCAGAGGTCGGCAAACACTGGGCTGCGCACCCCTGCCCCCAGGGAGACATGAGCCATCATGGGATGCTTGAGCCATCTCCCCTCTCCCAGCCATCCGACACCCATGTCAATTCCCAAACGCGGGTCATCTGCGTCACAAGGGGAAATCCAACAGCTGCGCCAGTGAAAATATATTTCTAATTGCCTAAATTCAGTTCATATCCACACTTAGGCAGCATGCAGAGCATGGCTCAGTCACCATAACAGTCTGTGGTGTCATTCTCGGTCTCTTCCTCATTTGATGTAAGAGCTTTCTTTCAAATATAAGGGACAGGTCTCCTCCTTCACAGCTTCTGCTGCAGGAGAGTATTCCAAAATATTTCTGGGGAGGAAACCACTTTGGTTCATTACAGAAGTGAGGAATGCAGTTAGGGAGAAAAGGAGGGCATTTAGGGTATATAAAGCATCTCAGAGGGAGGCAGACAGGGAGATATATAAGGAAAAACTGAGGGAACCAGGAATGTGGAAATGGAAGAGCATATAGCAAGGGAGGCAAAATGGAGAGACAAAGTTTTTCAGATATGTGAGTGACAGAAGGAAGGGGGAGCGTGGGATTATGAAGCTCAAGGGGGAAGGGGGAGCACTGGTAGAGGGAGATCTAGAAAAGGCCAGTATCCTGAATTAATACTTCACATCGGTCTTCACGGTGGAGGAGGGGAAAGGACCGAACTTGGAAAACAGGGCAAGGATGGGTAGTGAGATGGACTCAAGTCCTTTCACGGAGGCTAGGGTATTGCAAGAAATAGGAAGGCTGTGGACGGATAAGGCAATGAGTCCAGACGGGATTCAACTGAGTGTACTTTTAAGAATTAAAACAGGAGTTGGTAGCACCGCTCACAAGATTATTTAACCTGTCACTGCACAAGGAAAGGGTTCCTGGGGACTGGAAAAAGGCTGAGGTAGTGCCACTACATAAAGGGGGAGGAAGGGAGGAGCCAGGAAACTACCACTCGGTTAGCCTTACCTCTGTGGTTGGTAAACTATGAGGCACTTATTAAGGAAAGGCTGATAACTTATCTAGAGGGGGAGGGCCTCCTATGTGACAATCAACATGGATTCATGGGTGGTAGGTCCTGCCAGACCAACCTGATTGAATTCTTTGACAGGGTGATGGTGATATGGGACCAGGGTGGGGCAGTGGACGTGGCCTACCTGGACTTCAGGAAGGCCTTTGACACCATCCCCCACAGGAGGCTGGTGGGCAAGGTAGGCAGCTTAGGAGTGGGGAGCAAGCTCACAAACTGGGTAGAACATTGGTTGGAGGGGAGGACACAGAGGGTTGTGGTGAATGGGGTGCACTCAGAGGAAGAGCAGGTGATGAGTGGGGTTCCCCAGGGGTCGGTTTTGGGACCCATATTTTTCAACATATACATAGGGGCCATCACAGAGGGTCTACGTGGGAAGGTGTGTCTGTTTGCAGATGACATGAAGATATGTAGTAATAGGGTTGATATGGCGGAAGGGGGCTGGAGGATATGAAGGAGGATCTGGCTAGGCTGGATGAATGGTCAGAGAGGTGGTAGCTGCAGTTCAGTACAAAAAAGTGCAGAATTATGCATATAGGGCGTAATAATCCAAAGGCAAAATACTGGCTTGGGGGGGGGGGGGACTGGAGGTAACGGAACAGGAAGGAGACCTGGGAATCACTATATTAGACAACCTGAAAGTCCTGAGTCAGTGCGACTGAGCAGCAGGAAAGGCACTCAGAATGTTGGCATGCATAGGGAGGGGATTCACACACAGGAGGAGGGAGGTGATCATGCCACTATGCAAAACCGTGGTCAGACCACCCATGGAATATGGAGTCCAGTTCTGGAGGCGATACCTACAAGGGAACAAGGACAGGCTGGAAAGGGTCCAGAGAAGTGCAACCAAAATGGTAAGGGGGCTGCAGGGGAAGTCATATGAGGAGAGACTGGGGGGAGCTGGGCCTGTACACGCTGGAGGAGAGGTGGATATGTTGGAAACATTTAAGTACTGGAAAGGTATAAACAGGGTGAGGGTCAACAGGATCTCCAGAAGGAGTAAGAACAATTCCACAAGAGGGCATACCTATAAACTGGGGGATTCAGAGGAGACATCAGGGGGAGGTTCTTTATCAAGAGGGTGGTGTGGCCATGGAACAGACTGCTGGAATGGGTGGTGGGGTGGATACAGTAGACAAATTCAAAAGAGCCTGGGATACTTACATGGGCCTTACTGGCAGGGGGCAGGCTGGGAATGGAGGCCGGGGGTCTTCCTAGAGAGTTTTTTTTGGGCAGACTGGATGGGCCGTGGGGTCCTTTTGTGCCGACAGATTTCTGTGATTCTATGAATTTTTCAGATCTTTATAAAAAGAGTTTTTCAGTAGTTTGCCCTATTGTGTGCACTCTGTTTACCACTCCGTCGACGACTGCAGCATGGAACAGAAACAACCTGGTTTTAAATGGTGCCTTTAGTGCAGCAGAAAATGTCTGCTATGGATGTCCGTGATGCATGCATCATTTGTATGAGGACCTACCATTATGTGGAGGATTGTCCTTGCTGCCAGACAATGCATCCTTCATCCATCAACGAGCACCAGGTTTGCTTTCTGTAAGGAGTGTAGGCCTCAAGAGAGGAAGGCCTAAGAGGCCATGAGTTTGGCAGCCAGCTTCAGGTGATGGAGGAAGAGGTCAGTGGTGGAGTCTCTTTGGGACTCTAGGGCTCTTCTTTTTTTTTCAATGGAAACTTTTGATGAGAGTCCGCCTATCAAAAGAAACATAATAAAGACCATTAATCGTGGAAAGAGAAACGTTTCTGCTCCTCATGATTTCTAGCTTCCTTAGAGTGGTTGACTCTGGTTGAACTCATTCTAGTTGGAGAGCTGGTTGACACTCCAGTGGTACCCGTTCGAAGGAGCTGATGACCGAGTCAGCCCTGTTCGATGATCCAGTTGAGATCAGCGTCAACTCTGAGTCAGAGCAGGATGAGATCTTGTCTCTCTCGGATGCTGATGCTGCTGGTGACTCCTCCGGTAAAGAAGTTGAGCAAGACTGTTCCCCCAATAAGCCCACATCTGTGCAACCTCCATCGGTGTGCCCTTCATTGATACTGACTCGGCTTCCACCAATAGAAGTGCGTGTGCCCAAGTAGGTGGTTTATTCCACGCCATTACCATTGGGCCAGCACTGGATCATGGTCCCAGTCGAGGTCATGGGTGTCAGTGGTGTCAGCTGAACAAAATATGAAGAGGCAGTGTGGCAGCACTGGGCCTGTGGGGCAGTGGACTAGGGTCAAGGTTGATCAGTGTTGCCAGCCACTCCTACACTGTCTTGGTTGCCTCTTTTGAAGCAGCCCTTGATGTAGGGCAAGCAGTCCCCACCACAATGGTTCCAACAGGACTACAGTGGCTGATTATAGTGGAGCCACTCCCGCAGTAGCCATGAGAACATGCTGCAGTGGAAGACTCTTGTCCTGAGTTTCGGAAACATAAACTCTTATCTGTGGTCATCACTCTGACCAAATGGGTGGTCCATTCTCCTGAGAGGCAGTCCCAATCTCTGAGCCGGGGCTGCGATTCCAACTTGGAGGACTCATTAATGGCATCATCTCAGAGTCATATGGATATTGACACCTCGGTCATATGGTATCTATACCTGTTGAATCTTAATTCAGTCTCGTTCCTGCTGCAGCATCTGCTGGCATCCTTGAGCATTCCCTTAGAAGAGGTCCAGAATCTAGAGTCTTACTTCTGATAACATGAGGCCAGTAGTAATGCCATACAAAAAATATATTGTCTCCACTCTGAGTTGTTACTTCAGAGTTTAAACTGCTGCTGTGGAATCAGACCTTCATTCAAATGTTGCTATGTGCTAGTGTTGTAATGTCAGATTTGTTTTCTTTGCTGAAGAGAACAGTAGCCTTGAAGACCTCTCCAATTCCATCAACTAAGTTCTTTGTTTTTATTTGTAAAAACTCCTGTTGTTATTTCTGTTTAGTTCTCGATATTTGCATTAGTTAGGTTATTTTTATCTAACTTTGTTATTTGAGCGGTATTCTCCATTTCCTGATCAGTTCCTTGGAACTGGAGAAAAGTAAATTTTGTGGTTCCCGCATCAGTGCAGTAACTATATTCTTTGGGTTAAAAATATTAAAACAATCACTTATTTCAACATTTTTATTTAGTGGTTTACGAATTCTGTTGTCTAAGGAACCAGCAAAACTTTTGGCTATATTTAGTTGATTGGTATGACTGAAAGGCCTAAGGAAAGGACAGGACCTCCAGGATTTAAAAATTGTGATTCTTCTCACAAGGTGTTGGCGAAGGCAGACTGTCATGATCTGTGTTTTATTTGTTTGGGCCCTGACCACAACTATTTAAATTGTGATTTGTGTAAACATTTCTAGCATAACACACAAAAGAAAAGGGCAAAGCTCAGAATCTCAGTCTACGATTGAGTTACCTGGCAGTTCCCTTAAAAAAGAATTGAGGGAAATACCTCACATGGTGGAAAGCAGACGTCTTCAAGTATCTCTCTTCAAAGAAAATCTAAGGTGACAGAAGAGCAGCAGTCTCTAATAATGGAGACAGAAAAAGCTGCCAAGCCATCATCCAGCTCAGAGAAGAGCACAAAATGTCCGATGGCGGAACCCTGATGCTAAGGATAGTAAAAAAGAAAAAAGCAGATGCTCTGTTGCTATCAACACTAGCTAAGAAAAAATAAATTAAAAACATCCGATAGCACCTCCCCGTGAAAGGGATCGTGAGCCATAAGAACATAAGAAAGCTCACAGTTAAAAGAAAGCCTACTTTAATTGCTTGTTTTTGACACTAATCTACATCCATATATTATAGTGGTGTGTTGGCACCACTGTAGTTGGGGTTGAGTAGGCACTTTAATGTTAACCCACAAATTTTGCACTTTAATATCTTCACAGCCATTCAACAGATTTGCATGAAATTTTGCATGCTTGGTCTCATGGGATAGATCTCTTGACGTACCAAGTTTCATTCTGGTCAGATGTGCAGATTCTGAGATGCATGTAGTGAAATAATGTAAAAAAGCACTGTTTTTTTTTTTTGCCTCACCTAGCGCCCTGACAGTTTGGAATTTTGGTCTCAAATTTTCAGGGTAAAATAGGCTTGCCTCAGAAGGATTTCCCTTGCTGGTTTTTGTGAACAAATATTAATTCGTGCCAAAGTTATTTAATTTTAAAATTTCAGGTTTTGAGCATACTCATTAAGCATTTTAAAATAGCTGTATGAAGTGATCATATGTGAAATCCTTTTTCGTGAGGGCGATGATCTTTTTTTGTTTGCTGCATCTTGTTTTCTGTTTTTTTTTTTTGTTTTTTTTTCCCCAAAACAAAAAATTGAAAAGGTACATAAATGGTATTGTAGAGAAGTGCCAGCACATGTATGTAGGTCATCGGGACCCCATTAGGTGGATTCTGTATCTAACTGTTGAAAAAATGATACCTAAATGTGTTCTTGGTTGGTTTTTCCATCTTTTTTCGTGACTCGCTTCTGCTTTTTTCCTATTTAGCGATAGGAAAATTTTCTATCATACTTTGTTTTTTGCCATCACCTTACGGCCAGATGGTTAGAAGTGTTGGTCTGAAATGTACAGGGTAGAAAGTGCTTGGCCCACAGATGTTCCTGTCATTGGTTTGGTGTAAAAATATGAATCTGTTCCAAAGTTATTTAATTTTAACCCTTGTTGTGCTGCAAACTGATGTATCAGTCCAGAATTCCTATATGTTCTAATTCTCTTGGCAGCCTAGGGGTTAAAATTTTGGGTTCTGAGCATGCTCAGTATGCATTTCATAATACCAGTATGGTGTGATCCAATGGGCAGTTCTTTTTTGTGAGGGGAAAATCATTTTGTTTAATTGTTCCCTGGTGTCTAGTGGCACCTCTCATCCTCTGATCACCATCCTCCTAATTATTTAGTCATTCCTTGGTGTCTAGTGGCACCCTCCGATTGCCATCACTGTATTGAAGTTAAATTTCCCTGATGTCTAGTGGCACCTGCTACTGTCTGATTGCTGTCCTCGTATTGAAATTATATTTCCCTGTTGTCTAGTTGCACCCCCATCCTCTGATTGCCGTCCCTGTATTGAAGTTGAATTTCCCTGGTGTCTAGTGGCACCCGCTACCCTCCAGTTGCTGTTCTTATATTGAAATTATATTTCCATGGTGTCTAGTGGCACCCACCGCCATCAGATTGCCATCCCCATATCGAAAATATATTTCCCTGGTATCTAGTGGAACCCCCATCCTCCGATCCCCATGCGGCCTATAATAAAGAAAAAGGTCCTTCAATGTCTTTTTTTTTTTTAAACCTGTAAAAAAGAAAATGGTCCCTCACCAATTCGACCCTTCCCAGCCAACGTCTCACTGAACACTCACCACCCTGCACCCCACATACACCCTCACTCACCTGAACAGGTCCCAGGGTGAAGATTCACTCTCCGATTGAAGAGATATGTCTTGCTGCTGGAACCGCCAACTGCTATATGAGAAAGTAAGGCAAGTGAGTCTCAATGTATTTCAATGGGGTTTTCAACTGTGATGTATTACTTTGCCATTTTTGCATCTTTTGACACCAAATTTTCAGCATGGCCTTTTTGAGGCCCCACCTCATGAACAATGTCAGTAGAATTATGCAAATCCAGACCAAAAGGCATTTTTGTAGTCAGCTGGTGAAATCACGTTTTGGTCAAGATTTGAAAATGTTCACCACCCTTGTTCATGAGGTGGGGTCATAAGAAGGGTATGTTGCAAATTTTTGATTGAAATATGTAAAAATGGCAAAGTTATGCACATCCATTGAAATTTTGCCACATTCATACGCAGCTTGGCTAATTTTAAATATTTTGGCCCCAAATGTTCAACAAAGCCTTTTTTTTTCACCGCCTCATAAACATGACAGCTGTCATGTTTCAAATGTTGGCAAAACTGTGTCTTCGCACCTGCGATGTGGAATAACGTTGTGGTGGCGCGGAATCGAATTTTGGCAGGGATTTGAACATTTTCAGTGTAAGGTGGTAATAAATCACCTTTCTCAGGTTCTTGGTGGAATAGCACAAAGGAAGAGACAACAGACAAGTGGTGTCATGTAATAAATGAAATTTATTACAGACAAATGATAATACAGGCTTACTACCAACAGTGAATACACTGGGAGAACTTCTGATTTTCCTTACCTAGGTAAATGCAGTCTCTCGTCTCAGAGAAGCTACGTGCTACACAGGGTCTTATACCCTGATAATCACAATGGTTACTACTAAAGAAGATACATAAAAAGTGTATAATTGGACAGTAACAGGTGGCCTGAGTAACTATCCTAACTAACATGAGAAGCTGCTTAGCTTGCATAGATAGCACAAACAATGGAATCTCTAGAAGTCCAAGGTCAGTTGCAATTACAGTGATGCACAGGCATTAAAGATAGCTCTGTTGCCTTACTTACCTATAATAATACAGTGAAAACAGAGTGGAAAGCGTCTCCCAGGACTAAGATATATATTGATAAAACATAGTGGAGCATAATATGCATTAATAAAATACAGCAGAACACAGACCCTAACACTTATGATTATATGATGTGTATTCGCCCTAAAGTTAGTACATGTACCTACATATGTGTTGCTGTCCGTGAGGTGGGGGTACAATCAGGGGTGCTGGACCATGGATAACATCAGTATCGTGTACATGAGGTGGGCTAATAAGGCTATGCTGACAGTTTGGTTCCTGTTGTCCTACAAATGGATGTGCAGGGCCCTCTGGGCCCTGCACTTCTAAAGCAACATACATATACACATCTATGGAGGGATGGGAGCACAGGGCCCTCCACATGCATGTAAGACACAATTATGGAGCAGTGGATCGATGGGCCCTGTGCTCCCACAGGCAAATAAGGATACAATAATACTATCTCAAAATATAAGGAAATTCATTGTAAAAAAATGTATTAATGCAGTAGTTAGGGTTAAAGCAGCAGAAGTAGGAAAATGTGGCTTTAGGGTTTCCAGCCCCAAGACCCCACCCTGCTGGCAGCAACAGGCATGAGATGTGTCTTGGGGCTGTCAACCATAACGCTCACCCCATTCTCAGATACTGTACCCATCTCCACTTACTCATGAAATGGGTTGAGTATTAGGGTTGACAACCCCAAGGCACACCCCATGACTTTTGCTGCCTGCAGAGTGTGGGTGGGGTGTTAGGATTGGAAACCCTAACACAACATTTCCCTACTTTTATCGCTTTAATTCTAACTAGTGCATTAACAAAGTTTTTTGCAAAGAAGATATATGTATATTATATACAACAAAGAACCTCTGTGCGCAAGCACTGAGGCAATGGTTACTCCAAAGGGCATTGGCCGGGAAGCCAAGTTTCAGAGAAATACAAAATCACACATGCCCCCATAATGCTAAGCATCATAGACTGCATCTGCAAATCACCACAGAATATTATGCTGGTTCAACTTCGCAAAAATGCATGGTGCCAAAAGTCCTCTCACACAGTTCTCAAATGGTGCCAACAGAAGACATAGACACGTGTTTCATCCTACCAGGACTCATCAGTATGCCTCGTCTGTTTGACACCCCAGTGGAATGAACCAGCTACCCTAAAATGGTCTATCTGGGTTATGTTGTGGTGAACCCAATTAAAACAAAAAACAAGTTGAAAGACAAAGAACCTCTGTGCACAACCACTGAGGCAATGGTTACCCCAAAGGACATTGGCCGGGAAGCCAAGTTTCAAAGAAATACAAATTCACACGACTTCCGGTTCCGGCACAGCTCCAACAAGCAGCTAAGCAGAGTAACTCGAGCCAATCTGTGCATTTAAAACCCTCCAAAACTTCAAATTAAAACAAATTTACTTTCTAAATGGCGACCGGAGGGTTACAAAAAGACAAGGGGACGAGAAATCATTCCCAACAAGTGCGAGGAGAGAGGGAGAATCCAGACTCTAGACATACCTCCCCGACACAGGGCAAGCTGCATCTCACCAGCAACAGGCCTATGATATGGATGAGAGAGATCAGCTTACTCGATCACGCTCCGACTCTTTGATGAAGGAGTTAAAAGGGATGCGGGCCGAAAACAAAATGGAATTTAAACAAATAAACCAGAAACTCAACCTGATGGAAAACCACATGCAAGAGGCTGAAGAGAGAATTTCAAATGCCGAGGACGGCCTCCAGCATCTCGGGAAAACGGTGTCGGCGCTCTGTCTCCATGCCAGAGCTATAGAGTGTAAATTTCTCGATCTCGAGAGCAGATCCCGGAGAGATAGCCTTAGGCTTTATGGGCTGCATGAATGTGCGGAGGAGGGTGACATGGCAGAATTCCTAACTGACCTACTGCGGGACATTCTCACTCTGCCCCAAGGCTACAAGTTGAAAGTAGAAGGAGCACACAGGGCCCTTATCCCAAAACCAAAAGTTCTGACATCGAGAACACGTTCCATTATAATTAAATTTCACAGTTTCAGAACAAAGGAAGATATAATTAAGAGAGCATGGCAGCAAAGAGAAGTTAAATATCTGAGCTCGCGGCTCTTTTTTGATCATGACTACCCTCCAGATATAGAGAGACAACGTCAAGAATATGTCCCGCTGATTAAGAGTCTCCGTGCACAGAATCTTCATATTTAAACACCATATCCTGCTAAAATGAGGCTCTTTTGGAAAGAAGGCCCTGAGACCTATAGTACACCTCAAGCAGTTCAGGAAGCAGCACAAAAATGGGGCTTGGAGGTTCCTGAGCGCCCAAATCCTCCTACTCTAAAACGGAGAGAGCAGAGCCAAGAGTGGCAAATGTTCCCTACTAAAAAAAACAGACCTCCAGCTTTGAACACCAGCTCTGAAACCATAAAATGTTTTCAAGACCTACTTAAGAAGATGCCAGGTGTTGGAGAGCAGGACTTACAGCAGATGGCCGGCTGACTGATTCCCCACGGTACCGTTTTGGTTTCACTCTGTTTTCTCTCTCGGTTACGACCCTCAGTCCACAAGAGTACTGACTGCCTGGTGTGGCAGGGGGCCTACCTTGCGCTGGCTTTCCTTGTTGTATTCCCCGGATCCACATTGTTGAAAATCTGATTGCCTTCATCGCAGTAACGCCGCTTAGTCCAAAGCGGATGCTCCCTCATTTTGAGACTGTATTTAGTGTTTAGTCTGGGGATTTCTTTTCGTCGGACTAGACAAATGTTTGCGCTATGGGACTTGATCATAGGAAGTTGTACCCAGAACATTCCCCAGCAAGTATTGCCCTCTCTCTGCTTCAGAGTGAACCTTTCATTTGAAAACTCTTTTATGGTAGAAATTATAGACGTACTGCCAAGATCTGATGACACGATAGATATTTTCATTTCTATTAAAGGTGGCGGGTTGAGATGGGGGCGAGGGTTGGATTCGTGGAAGGGGAGGAATGAAGGCTCTTATGGTGCTTTAAAGGCACTTCCCCCAATAGCGTGGAGAATTGTATCAGGGTTTAATATAGAGGGATTTAATTTTTTCTCCCCTCTCCTTGTGTGATATTTAAACTGTACGGATCAGCTTGTTGGTAATGCCAGCTACACTGTTTGTGCGTAAAGACACCTTGACCCAGGAAGAGATCCTCCTGTTAGAGAGCAATACTACTCTCTTCTACCCGCCTATGCTTCCAGTATGGTGGGTGCAGAGGTCACTTCACTTAGTGGACCTCCTACCTTGGAAGTGCACTGATGTAAATAAGTTCTGTGCCCAGTTGTTACTTTGTTTTTGTTTCTTTTGGTCAGCTAAATCAAAGTGCAATGTAATTGATAGGTTGCAACTAATGTTTAAGAGGTTAGGCAAAGGTGTATCACTGAATTTTAGTAAAACTAAGGGACGATTTAAGGGACAGAACTGGGGATATATGCAGCTGCCTTTTGTATTTAGTTATAAATGATGGCTTGCACATTATGTACTTATAATGTACATGGACTTACGAGTCTAATCAAGCATTCAAAGGTGTTATCTTCTCTGAAATGCTCTGGGGCCGATTTTCTCATGCTTCAGGAAACTCACCTCTCCGATGCTGAGCATCGTAAGTTTGAGCGCCTGGGATTCAATCACGTATACGCCTCTTCCTATAAGGGAGGTAGAAGGAGGGGTACAACTATTATGATTTCCCCAAAGACCCCATTTCTATATTCGGATAAATTGATTGACAAAGAGGGCCGCTACGTGTTGGTCAAGGGCAAACTTAATGGAAAACCTATTATCCTCGCCTCTGTATACTTTCCGCCCAACACAGACTTTCCCAGCTATAGATCATTTTTTTCTTTTGCCATCACAGTGGATAGAGGGGCCCTTAATTTGTGGTGGGGACTTTAATATAAATTTAGAGCAGGGTGCTATTCAACACAGGCCTGATAAAAAGACCAGAGAAATATCCAGGCTATTAAAGGAGCCGGGCTTTGTGGAGGTCTGGAGATACCTCAATGGCCCGGGTAAGCACAGCACGTTTTTTTCGCAAGTCCATCAGAGCTACTCTGCCATTGATTACTTCCTGGTGTCCCAAGAGCATATACAGATTGCCCAGAAGACCTGGGCAGGTGATTTTGTTTTGTTGGATCATGCATCAGTGTTCCTCCGGATTAAAACTGACCAGTTTCAGAGGAACACGGTCTGGAGATTAAATATATCCTTACTTAGAGATAAAGAGACTATACAAGAGGTTCAGGACATGATAAAGCAGGCTCTATTAGAAAATGATATGCCAGAGACGCATATATCTATAGTCTGGGATACAATTAAAGCTCTGTGTAGGGGTAAATTCATTGATATTGCAGCCCAGAAAAAGAATATGAGAAAGAAAAAGAGATCTGAATTATTACTACAAATACAAACCCTAGAAGAACACCAAAAAATAAGACCTACATCTGACCTTTCAAAAAATCTTAAAGCCTTGAAGCAAGAGTTTAATAAGCTCTTAGATTACTATGTAGAACAGAAGCTTCTATTTCTAATGCAAAAATATTATGAAGGTGGCCCTAGGGCCCTGAAATTGTTGGCTGGGAACCTGAGAATTCAGTGGGCTAAAGCACAAATATCAGGCCTGAGAACATCCCTAAACAGCCCTTTACATCGTTCAGTATCCCAGATTTCTGATACTTTTGTTAAATATTATACCCAACTATATGCAGCCCCCAACACCCCCAGTGTCTCAAATTAAAGATTTCTTAGGTTCCCTCAAATTACCAAAGCTTTCGTAAACATTAGCAAGGACTTTGGTAGCCCCTGTAACTACTCAAGAGATAATTACAGAAATAGGTAACCTTAAACAAATAAATGCCCAGGAATTGACAGTCTGCCAGGTGAATTTTACAAAACTTTTAAACAGGAACTCACACCCATACTTCATAGACTGTTTTTGCAAGTGTCCACCCCTAAAGAACCTATTCCCCCATACTGGCCATATGCAATAATTTCAGTAATCCCCAAACCTAATAAAGATCCTTCCCTGGCTGGTTCCTATCGCCCTATTTCAGTTCTAAATAATGACTACAAAATCCTTGCTACAATTCTATCACGTAGACTAAATTGCATAGCCCCAAATATCATTCATCAGGACCAAAGTGGTTTTGTTCTGGGATGCCAAGCACAAGATAATATTAGACGTACTGTGTACCTTATAGAGCATATAATCAAACAAAAAATTCCATCTCTTTTGCTTAGCTTGGATGTGGAAAAAGCATTTGATATGGTTTCTTGGCCCTTTTTAAGAGAAGTGTTAGCCTCTTTTCATTTCCCTGCCCAATTTATAGACCTTGTATTTCAATTTTACCAAAATCTGCAAGGGTATATTAGATCTAACGGCCATATATCCCAAAAATTCTCCCTTCATAGAGGAACCAGGCAGGGATGTCCCATCTCCCCTCTGCACTTTGATTTTTATATTGAACCTCTTGCCCAATCCATTAGACAGGATACCTATATTCCAGGCATAAAATTTGGCACCACTGAACATAAGTTGGCCTTGTTTGCAGATGATGTTTTGGTTTATCTCTCTAACCCCGATACCTCCTGTCCCCATTTGTTCCGAACACTTAAACTATTTTTCCACTTTAGCAGGTTATTCTTTAAATACTGCTAAAACAGAGGTACTTGCTTAAAATTACAACCCTTCCACTTAGGTTAGAGCTATATTTGAGTTTAAATGGGACCTAAGGGACCTAAAATATTTAGGTACTAAAATCCCCTATGATGTGAAATTATTGTTTTCCCTAAATTACTTACCCCTACTGAAAAGTCTTAAAACAGACATAAGGAGATGGTCCGTTATCCCTCTCTCGTTTTATGCCAGAAATCTGGCAATTAAGATGAATGCCCTTCCAAGGCTACTATATTTATTCCAATGTGTTCCCTGTCTTGTTTCCCATTAGATCACTTTCGCAGTGGCAGTCTGTTCTTTCCAAATTTTTATGGCAGGACAGGAGACCTAGGATAAAATCTCACCTTTTAATGCAACCTAAGGAATGTGGTGGGATAGCCCTCCCGAATCTTTGATATTATTGGAACTCATCGCAGATGAGACTGGCACTTCTCTGGGGGAACCCATTCTACACAGCACACTGGAAGCAGATGGACCTTGGGAGACTCCGGGCGACCCCTCCTGCAGCAGTCCTCTTCTCTACCACCCTTTTAAATAAACAGCTAACAGAACAATCGGGTAGCTTTATGGCTATTTTAGAGGGCTGGACGAAAGGTTACTCTCAAAAAAAGAATAGTGCTCATAAGTGGAAATATGCATGGTTTATTACAAACCTAGACTTCACTCCAGCCAAAATCTACCCCTGGTATACTACCCACGTGTCCCGAAATCTATGGGCTCCTTGGCAACTAATCAGGCAGAATGCAGTTATTTCATTTACGGAAGCCCAAAACAAATTCCTGTGGGACCCTAATGATATAATCTATTGCTTCCAAATTAGAGATTTCATAAATAACCAATTCAGGGTACAAGCCTCTAAAATCCTAAGCCTTGAGGATGACTCCCCATTTATTCAAATTTGGACCGCTTCTGATAGTGACCATGCAATTTCTATACTGTATAAGTTTCTACTCTCACAACAAGCTCATACCTCAGAAGCTCTTAAAAATAGATGGGAGCAGGACTTGGGTATCCCTATTCTGCAGTCAGATTGGCCCAAAATATGGCATATTACATGAACCACTTCCATTTCACCAGGATGGCAGGAATATGTTTGGAAGGTTCACACTAGATTTTTCTTGACACCTAAGTTCCTTGCCAAACGCTGCCCGGGCACTCCAGCTGTGTGCTGGAGATTGTGTGGAATCACTGAAGCAACTCATGCCCATATTTTCTTATTCTGTCTGAAAATTAAGGATTTTTGGCATGCCATCTCTCAGCAAATTATAAATGTGTTTAACTTACAGGATCAACTTAAACCTGAGAACCTTTTATTAGGTTTACCTCCCAGAGGTCTCAAAGGCAAAGATCTGCAATATTTATAGTCCGTCCTTCTGGGAGCTGCTTACAAGGCCATAACCAAGAAATGGCTACAAGCTAACCCCACCACAATAGAAAATTGGCTTAATATAATCAATTATATACAGGGAATGGAGCAATTAACTCATAATTTACAAAATAAGGTGGAGTCCTTCCAGAATCGATGGACCAACACATTATTGCAGTGGCATTTTGTAAATCAATTTCAAAGGTCTTGTTTTCAGTCCTTTGGTATGGATACAGCAGTGTTGTTATCTGGAATGTATTTTTTGTGCATCTGTAAAAACAAAAAAGAAAGAGGAAAAAATGTTTTAATAAAAATGAAGTATAAAAAAAAAGAAATACAAAATCACACATGCCCCCATAATGCAAAGCATCATGGACTGCATATGCAAGTCGCCACAGAATATTATGCTGGTTCAGCTTTAAGCAAAAATGCATTCCACTGGGGTGTCAAACAGACGAGGCATACTGATGAGTCCTGGTAGGACGAAACACATGTCTATGTCTTCTGTTGGCACCCTTTGTAAACTGTATGAGAGGCCTTTCGGCACTGTGCATTTTTGTTTAAAGTCGAACCAGCATAATATTCTATGGTGATTTGTATATGCAGTCCATGATGCTTAGCATTATGGGGGCAAGTGTGATTTTGTATTTCTTATATATATAGCTTTTTTTTTTTTTTTTACAGTTAAACTTTTGTATTAATTTTTCATAAGATATACTGACAAACCTCTTACAGTACAGTACAATGTGAGGATTTTTTTTTTTTAAAGAAATTGAGGTGACATATAATAACATTGCTACAATAATACAAGGAGCTTTTGGTTTAAAATATAGTAAACAATGCAGGTCATGTAATTAGCATATACTTGACATTTGTAGTGAACTTAAAGCGGATAGTATGATTAGATACGGTTTATATTAAAATGTTACATAATTATATATGATGCCGCAAAAGGGAAAAAGTACATTAGTAAAAGGATTGTGGAGTAATAAAGAGCGATTGAGACAGAGCATAGGAAAGAAAAGATATATAAGAAAGTTAAGAAGAGGAAACTATAAAAGGGAAAAAAGCGAGACTACAATGATGTATCAGTAAAGGGAAAATCCATATATATTAAGTCCATACATTGGTGTTGGAAGATTTAGTTGATTCAAAAATTAAAAAGCCCTGCCAATAATTGTTATATAACATGAGTCGGTCAGACAAGATATATGTCACACGGTCCAGAGAGGCATATTGCAATAGTTGGTTAATGATACCGGAAGGGTAGGGATTATGTTGGATCTCCAATGCATGAGGATTGTGCGTTTAACTTGAAGGAAGAGTATATTTAACCATCTGCTCTGCGAATATGAAATTTTATAAGAACGGTGATTAAAAATACCAAGAATGCAATGTTTAGGGTCCAGTGTAAAAGGCTGACCTACCACTTTCATTGCAAATCTGTGAGTACAGTGCTAAATCTTTTGTATGAGAGGACAGTGCCATAAGATATGCAATAAATCCCCATTGGGGGAATTGCAGCGCCAGCAATTGTTCAAACAACATGAAGTCTTGCTATATTATGACATATGCAGTATAACCCCAGGTTAGAACTGCTCCGGAGGTGAAAGAGTTAACTTTCCATGCAGGGCATGGAATCTTGAGCGTGAGCTCGGTTGAACACTCTGTCTGTTGAAGCTCAAACTTAAACTGTCAGATTCTTTACTCCGCCTCACTGAACAGTTGCTCCAGAGATTCCTCCTGCTGCTCGGTTCGTTTGTCGGTTTAAAAGTGTAATTCTCGATTTATTTTACCAAAATTTAACCGCAATCGTCGGTTCAAGCTCTGTCTGTGGTATTGTAAGTAATAGATAGGCTTTTGTTTATTTCTTCTGTGTGGAACTTGTAAACGTCTTTTCGGTTCGGTTTGAACCGATCAGATTGGGTTTAAAATTACTTTCTAGTCCTTTGGAGTGCAGTTCCGGTTCTTATCGGTTCTAAAAAACGGATTTATTCACGTTTTCCACGACCCGTGACTGCGGTTGGGAACCGATAAGAGAGTCTTACCCTGGCCAGTTGCCATTAGCAGGCAAGAGATTTGGTTGTGCTGGCACTATGTCTCAGAAACCCAAAAGAAAAACCGGACCCACTGGGTTTCAGCACTGTGGCCTCTGTGGGGAAGCCTTTGCTAAGGCTGACCCACACACCACTTGTGTATATTGTCTGGGGTTTGACCACCTCAATGCAGACTGCCAGATTTGTAAGAATTTTCCTGCTGCCACCGTGGAAAAGAGAGTTGGTAGGCTCAGGGAAAGGGAGGACAAAAAGTCCGCTGACCCGGATGGCCAGCCCGGTTCGGTTCCAACTGAACCTGAGGGAGTGCCCTCTGACCAGGGCGATATTTCCTCAGGCAAATGGAGAGCCAGCTCTGAGGAGCGGTTCCAACTAAAAGGACTAGAAAGTCAGCTAGTTTGGGGCCAAAAGTTCTTTCTCCAACCGCTGAGGAAATAGCCAAAGCTATTCAAATTGTCCAGTCTCTTTCCCCAGTTCCGTCCGAACTGACAACATTAGGGAAGCGCTCGGTTCGGACGGTTCCCCCGGTTCAAGATTATGATTTTGAGGATTTTTATGAACCGGAGGAAGGGGAGGAGGGGTATGAGGACAGTGAGTGTGATTTTGAAAGTCTGGATGTGCCCATTGAACCGGACATCTCTGCAGACAGACCCTCAGGGGTTTCCCCTCCCAGGCTATTTGAGTCCCCTTCTCGTTTTGTGTTTTACAAGAAAGTTGCTGAGACTCTGCAACTCCCTGTTGAAGAAGCTGTTGATCAAGAAGAGCCTGATTTTGTGGAAATGATGGATATTCCAGAGTCTAGGAGACTGTCTATTCCCTTGCACAAATCTTTTAGGAAACAGACAGTAAAAATTCTGAAAACTCCTCATTCTATCCTCCCTGTGGATAAAAGGATGGGCAAGAGGTGTGCCTTATCAGGCTCTGATACGGAGTTCCTCTCCCAGCAGTGCAGCCATGTGGGGGTAGTGTAGGCTGCAGCCTGTGACAAGGCTAATATTCCTCTAGCCTCTCACCCTCCTGAAAAGGATTCCAGGAGGATGGATGCCATGGCAAAGAAACAGTACATGGCAGCATCTTTGGGACTCAGACAGGCAAATTATGTAGCTTAGCAGCTGGGTACCAGAAATCCAGATGGGTTACTGTCCTGGCCCTAGCAAAACAGGCCCCTGACCAGCTTGCCAGGGAGCTGGAGCAGGTGGCTGCGGATGGTATTGAGGCATCCAAGGTGCAATTTCATGCTGCAGTAGACTCTAATGATGTTTCATCAAAAGTCATGGCTACATCTGTGTCTCTTCGCAGAATGGCCTGGCTCAGATGTACTGCCCTGTCACAGGATAGTCAGTCTAAGGCTATGGATTTTCCTGTTGTGGGCAATTCTCTGTTTGGGGAGCAGACAGAGAATTATATGAAGAAAATGGATGAGTATAGGACCACCTATAGGAGTGCACAGGCCAAAGAAAGGCAAGCCACTCCTCAAAGGCAGCATGTCAGGGGCAGGGGCAGGCCTTTTCATAGGCCTTTTTACCAAGCCCAGGCCTCCTCTTCTGCTTATGCCCAGAGGGGGTTCTTTAGAGGAAGGGGCAGAAGGGGTTCTAGTAAGCCTGCTTCTACCCCTCAACCCAAAGCCCCTGCAAAACAGGCTCCCTGATGGGGTGGCCAGGGCCGATTCTCCACTACAGGTAGGGGGCAGGCTGGCTTACTTTGTCCAGGACTGGAAGTCTTTAACATCAGACAAGTGGGTCCTGGAAGTAGTAAGCCAGGGACTGGTTCTCAGCTTCAAAAAATTTCCGAAGATGAGAGCCAGGTCTTTCTCCCTGCAAACCCATCAGAGGCACTTGCCCTGGAAGCAGAAGTTTCTTCCCTCCTGGCTCTCAGAGCTGTGGAAAGGGTGCCTCCCATACACCAGGACAAAGGGTTGTACTCCAGGTACTTCCTTACCCCAAAAAAGACAGGAGAATGGCGGCCCATCCTGGATCTCAGGTATCTAAACAAGCACCTTTTAAAACCAAAATTCAAAATGGTGATTCTGGGAATTATTTTACCCTCTCTAAGGCCAGGGGACTGGCTAGCCTCCCTGGACCTCAAGGATGCCTACTTCCATGTTCTCATCAGAAGCTCCCATCGAAAGTACCTCAGATTCGAACTGCCCTCAGGCCATTACCAGTTCAGAGCAATGCCCTTCGGCCTCACCTCGGCCCCGAGGGTGTTCACAAAATGCCTGGCAGTAGCAGTTGCTCATTTAAGAAGGCAAAAGATTGCCATCTTTTCTTATCTGGATGACTGGCAGATTGTAGGCCAGTCTCCAGAACAGGTCAAACTACACTTACAAGTAACCCAGCAACTGTTGACATCCCTAGGTTTCCTTCTCAATCTTCAAAGTCAGTTCTGGAGCCTGTCCAGCTTCTCACCTTCATAGGCATAGAACTGAACACAAAGAAGCCAGAGCCTTCCTCCTCTGGAAAGAACAAGGACCTTGGTCTCTCTGGCCTCTTCTTTCACCCTGCAGGTCTCTCGACCAGCAAGGCATTTTCTACAGCTCCTGGGGCACATGGCTGCTTCTCGGCAGTAGTGCAGGAGCAAGATTTCAGATGAGGGACATCCAGTTCCATTTGAGAGCCTTTTGGTCTCAAAGGACAGATCCTCTAACCAAGTTGATCCCAGTGACTTGAACCCTGATCCAGGCCCTTCAGTGGTGGTAGGATCAGAGCAATCTGAGACAGGGGGTTCCCTTCACTCCCCGGTCTCACTCCTTGACTCTTACTACAGATGCATCCCTCTTGGGGTGGGGAGCTCACATGGGCGACCTTTCCACCCAAGGGCTGTGGTCCCCTCAGGAATCTCTGCTCCACATCAATTTGCTGGTACTCAGAGCAGTTTTTCTAGCACTCCAGGTTTTTTCCACATCTGTTCAGAACAAGGTTGTTCAGATCAGAACAGACAATACCACTGCAATGTGGTACATCAACAAACAAGGGGGCACTCGGTCTACGGCCTTGTGCACTGAAGCAATGAAGTTGTGGTCTCTGGCTTATTCTCTGAACGCCTCCCTCACAGCTGTTCACCTCCCAGGCAAGGACAATGTCCTAGCGGATGCTCTCAGCAGGATTTCCCAGGGCCATCACGAATGGGCACTGGATCCCCTAGTACTGGAGGTAGTATTTGCCAGATGGGGCACCCCCCAGATGGATCTCTTTGCAGCCCCAGACAATCATCAACTTCCCCTTTTTTGCTGCAGGCCCCCAGTGTTGGGCTCAGTCCCTCTGGATGCCTTCCTACTCAGTTGGGAAGGGAAGTTTCTCTATGCTTTCCCCCCTTCCCCCTCCTTTTCAAGGTGCTAGTCAGAATCAGATCTCAACCCTGCAAGATGATCTTGATTGCTCCAGATTGGGCCAGGCAGCCCTGTTACCCACTTCTCATGTCCTTAGCAGTCCACCTTCCCCTGTGTCTTCCCAGGAATCACAACCTGTTAACCTGTGCCCGGGGGAGAGTTTGGTATCCGAACCTCAAATCTCTCGATCTCAAGGCATGGCTCTTGAAGAGTTAGAGTTTGCTGACCTAAACCTTTCCCAAGGTGTATTGGATATATTGAAGGCCTCTAGGAAGCCTTCCACCAGGGCTACTTATAATTCAAAATGGAAAAGATTTTCCATATGGTGTGCTGGTAAGCATATTTCCCCAGAATCTGCTGGCGTGCCCACAATCCTGGATTATTTGGTGCATTTGAATTCCTTGGGCCTGAGACCAGCTACTCTAAAAGTGCACTTGGCAGCTTTGTCTGTCTTCTTATCAGCAGGTAAGCCCTCTTCTTTTTCAGCTCACCCTGTGTTCTCCAAGTTTTTTAAAGGGTTGCTTCACACCAACCCTCCGTTCAGGGACCCTGCCCCTGCTTGGGATCTTAATATTTGCATTGCTCAGCTTATGCAACCCCCTTTTGAGCCATTGTCTTCAGCAGAGCTTAAGTACTTGACTCAGAAAACTGTGTTTCTGGTAGCCATCACCTCTGCCAGGCGCATAAGTGAGCTACAAGCATTGTCAGTGGAGCCTGATTTTATCTCCTTTCATAGAGATAAGGTGGTCCTCAGGACTAACTGGAAGTTTTTGCCTAAGGTGGTTTCAGACTTCCACCTTAATCAATCCATGTCTCTTCTTGTGTACTTCACTGACCATTCCTCCTCTAGTGAGAGGAGATTGCACAGTGTAGATGTCAAAAGAGCCCTTAGTTACTATATAGAACGTACCAAGGGTCACAGGTTTGAATCCCTCCAATTGTTCCTCACTTACGGTGAGGTTGGTAAAGGGAAACCTGCCACTAAAAGATCCATTGCCAGGTGGATTGTCTCTTGTATCCAATTCTGCTATGAAAAACTGGGTAAGGTTCCTCCCTCAGGCCTGAGGGCTCACTCTACCAGAGGTACAGCTGCGTCTCTGGCTGCTGCCAGGGACATCCCTATCCTAGAGATATGTCAAGCAGCTACCTGGAAAACAGTTTACACTTTTACAAGCATTACTCCCTGGATATCAGGCTAGGAGTGATCTTTCGATTTAACTGTGGTGCTTCAGAGCCCTATTTCCCAAGTAGGTTCTCCTCCTCCATGGAGTGCTGTCCATGTAGTCTGCATATGTCATAATATAGCAAGACTCATGTTGTTTGAAGAAAAATTACTCACCTTAGTAATGTTGTTTCTACTAATGGAGTCTTGCTATATTATGACCCCCCAGCCTGCCCTCTCAGAACCTTTTTTTTTTTTTGGGGGGATGGGTGGTATTGCAATGTTGGCACTTCATAGATGCCCACTTTATTTTCACCCTTTCTTTGGGTGCTTAGGTGTTATGCTTATTTTTTCTTTTCTTGAATCCCCTGACTTGAGTCTTTGTTTTTTGATCAAGATCAAAAATGTGTTTTTGTAGTTAGTAGCCAGTGGCTAGTGTAGGTTTTCGGCTTCCACACAGAACCTTAGTGAGTTTTTGCTCGTAAAGATCTGACAGTTTAAGTTTGAGCTTCAACAGACAGAGTGTTCAACCGAGCTCGCGCTCAAGATTCCATGCCCTGCATGGAAAGTTAACTCTTTCACCTCCGGAGTAGTTCTAACCCGAGGTTATACTGCATATGTCATAATATAGCAAGACTCCATTAGAAGAAACAACATTACTAAGGTGAGTAATTTTTTCTTATTGTTCAATAAACCCATTTTTTGTAATACAACAGGAGTTCTGTACCACAAATGAAGGATCTTGGTTTGAATGAGGGAACTGCGTTTATCATTAAAAGATTTGTGACAGGAGAGCCAACATCTGGACCATATAGCTTCTTTTTAAAGATGATAGTTGAGCTACTCTACACATTATCTTCTGGCAGAGTGCTTCATCTAGAAAGTATTCTTTGTGTTTACCAGCCCTTTGTAGTTCTCTCTGGTACACGTAAGCAGATGTCCTCTTGTACCCTATCTTGTATAATTTTCTGTAAGATTTAACATTTCTAGAAGGGATGGATCCCATGCTGCCCTGTATGCCAGAATCATGTCACCCTTCTGCGCTCTATGGAGAACATGTTAAACTCCACCAGCTTCTCCTCATATGTCATAGCCCTTGGTCGTGTAATTTTTTTTTTTTTTTTGGTGTAGTGTCTTTGTACCTCCTCCAGCCTGTTAATATACTTCCTTGTGTATGGGCTCCAAAACTGCACCTCTACACAAGATGAGGTCTAACCAGCGAACAATACAGAGGCAACATCACCTCCTTACTTCTGCTATTTGTATTTCTAAGAATGCAGTGTGTGATTTGGCTACAGTTTTTGATAACTCGCTCACAGTGCTTGTCCCATGTAAAGTTACTGGTTATTGTTATCACTAAATCCTTCTGTTCGGCTGAAGATCTTAGTGAAATGCTGTCTATTGTTTAAGTTGCCATTGTGTTAATTTTCCTTGAGTGCACTGCACATTTGGAAATTTTGTACCTCATTTTGGAATTATTTGCCCATTGCAAAAAGCTATTTAGATCTTCTTACAGTTTTTGTATACTGATGTCTGAATTAGTAATACCCCCTGTTTTCGCATCATCTGTAAATTTCAGTGCTCAACTCACAGTGCTGTCACGTGAGTCCCGTATGTAAAAGTTAAAGAGCAAAGGTCCCAAGACAGACCCCTGCAGTATACCTTAGTACCTCCCTGGAAGCATGGCCTGTTGCTATAGGCAGTAATTGCATTCCCAGCCCTGCAAATCTTAAGACACACTCGCCTGGCTAACTGACATGGATTGAGTCACCTCCCACAACCTTTTTAACAAAGCCCCCACAGGGACGCTGCCCACATCCCAGATCCCTCACCCCTAACTCTCTACATCAGTTCCACTACGTAAATGGATAAAGCTCCCTGGCTACTGAAGATTAAACCTTGGTGCCTAGCCTTTGGCTGTTGTAAATGATACCTCTGTGCCTGACAGTGTTTGGCCTTGTCATGTTTCTTTGCACTTACCAGATAGCTTATGTTTCTGTTTGTAATGTTTCACACTTGTAATTTACTTACACGGGGGCTCTCCACCCTCCTTTGTTTTCTTGTTCTCAGTTGTTCACACTTTGTTATACCTCACGTGGAACCTTTGTAAAAGAGCTTTTGCTCAAAGGTAATGTCCAAATCTTGAAATAAATAAATAACGTTTGTCACATTTGCCCATTCAGTGGTTTCTCCATTTACTGCTTCTCTCTGCCTTCTCGCCACCGACCAACTCAAAGCCCATGTATAGATATCACCTGGGATGTTAGTTTGTTCAAAGGTCAGCATGTGGGACTGTATTAAAGGCCTATGCAAAGTTCAAGATCATGTCCACTGCTTTCCCATCATCAAGAGCCTTACTGATTGGTTCATAGAAATTAAGCAAGTTAGTCAGACAAGGTCTACCTTCGATAAAGCCAAGCAGAGTAGGGTCAGTGATATTATTTTCTGTAAGCCATTTCCCCAATTATTGTTCTGTTAATTTCTTCATCTGTTTACTCTACAAATGTTAGGCTTGCTGGCCTGTAGTTGCCAGGGGTCGAAACTGGCACCAGCCCACTAGCCAAATGTTGGTAGATTTTAAACTGGGCTTGTACTATAGAAGGCAATATTTCAACAAGTACATCAGCTGGGACAGTAGAAAACTCTGTGGGGCTAATGGATTTTCCTAGTCATTAGCCCTGCTGGCTAGTGACTGCAAAACTTAATTTCAACTTCTGGTTCCCCACTTCTGATTTTAACCCTTTTTGTGAATTGCAATGACTATGGCATCTCTGCAGTCTGATGGAACCATACCAGTGTAGTGAACAATAAAAAAGATAGGTGAATGGTTCGCATTGCTCCTTTGCTAGTTCCTTTAATATTCTGGGATGAGCTTCATCCACGCCAGCAGACTTGGTTGTAGATTTCTTGGATATTAAATGCAACACCAGTGCCCCCTCATTTGATTCATGAATTCTCCCTGTCGTGACATTAAATACAGAGGTAAAGGATTTATTGAAGTTGTCTGTTGTAGCTTTATTGTCAGATGTGATTGAATTCCTTTCTTTTGAGGACCCTTTCTTATTTTGCATGTAGGAATAGAAGGCTTTGTAATGGCCTGTATCATCCTTTACAGCACCAGTACAGAAGGGCGAGAGAAGACTTAGAGGGTGCCTGGCAGAGGAAAGAAAGCGGTGCTATTAATTGAACAAGCAATAGCCTATGGCCTGGAACTCCCCCCAAACTCGCTTGCCCAATAGTGAACATTTTGAATTATGAACTCACTGAAGCTGAAGTATCTGTACTTAATAAAGGTTTAAATTTTGTTCCTTCTACTGATATAAGGTTATTTGATACAGTTGTGGATTTACATAATTATGCACGTAATCTGACATTTCAGTGTATTTATTCCTCTGATGGTGATGTTAGTAATGCTGATTGTGAAAGCTACCAGAATAATTTTAGGGCACGTTCTACATTCTGTCCCAGTTTGAATCCAGTGGTATCCACTTATGTTAAGAAATGGGGACTAGATTTAGAAACGTTGAAAAACCAACCAACCATGGTTCACCCAACCGTACTATGGAGGAAAGAGCAGCTTTAAAAAACTTGACTGATAATCAACAAACTGTAATTAAATCTGCTGATGAAGGTGGTACAGTTGTGGTCATGAATAGATTTGATTATATCAACGAGATATATAGACAGCTGGGTGATACACAGTTCTGTGAAAAGGTTGACTGTGGACCCATCACTGTTGCTAAAACTGAAGTGGACACATTGTTAAATTTAGACTTTTTAAAAGGTTACATTACAGACCAAGAATATAAGGCACTCGCTGTAGCTCACCTGGTGAGTCCCACTATTTATGTGTTACCTAAAATATTGATAAACCATCGGTGAGACCTATAATCTCTGGAAAAGAATGGCTTACTGAGCCTATTTCTATGTATATTGATACATTTCCTTCAGCCATTTGTTAAAGGGGTACATTCCTACATTAGAGATTCAATGGAAATTGTCAGTATAGTGGAAGACGTAGACTTCAGGGAAGGGTGGTGTTTAGCTATACTAGACATAGCCTCTTTCTACACTGTTATTCCACACTGAGGAGGTCTTGAATCTATGGAATTTTACCTGGGTCAGCAGTCTGAGGAAGAAAAAGTACAGACCCCTTCAAGATTTTTGTTGGAACTGGCTAACGTAGTATTAATAAAGAACATTTTTTTGTTTGAGAAAGATTTTTATAGGCAACTCAGGGGCACGACCATGGGTGCCACCATGGCATCCAGTTACGCCAGTTTGTATGTGGCGCGCTGGGAGAGAATGTTGTATAGCACTGCCACAAATCCATTTTTTAGGTATCTGGATTTATGGTGGTGCTATATTGACGATGGGCTTATTATTTGGAAAGACACAATGGAAGAATTCCAGGAATTCATGTTATGGTTAGAAAGTACTAGTGAGTGTCTAAAGTTTAAATCCACAGTCAATGAGCAGGAAATTGTGTTTTTGGATTTGTTACGACTTTGCACCAAAAAGGGACTGACAGAAATAGCTTACTATTATCTAATAGCAGTCATCCCTTACATATGACATATAATATCCCTAAGGGCCAGTTAGTTAGACCACTAACAAACACAACATAAAATCAAACAAGCTGAACAGTTACATAGATTTTGCCAAAGAGGTAACTGTTCATAGCTAATGCCATTACATCTGTTGGCATGATTGATCAGAGTGAAACTTTAGTACCTAAGGATAGACCTTGTAATACTCACAGTAAATGTCCCTTTGTCACTGCTTTTTCTGTACGTTCTAAGGAGATTACTGATATTATTAAACATAATTGGGGTATTTTGAAATTAGAACCTAGGTTAAAAGAAATAATTGAGGCAGGTCCTAGCATAGTTTTTAGACGATCAAGAAATATTAAAGATGAAGTTGTACACAAGCAGTACACAAGCCAGCAAACACTTGGACCCTCCCCCCATCCCAGTGGCTCACATACAGTAGGTGCGGAAATTGAATTTACTGCAGATATGTTGTTTCATGTAAGAATTTTCAAAATCCAATTACGGGTATAGATATACAGATTAAACAATTCATATCCTGTAGTACGGAAGGGGTGGTGTATTTTTTACAGTGTAGTTGCGGGCATTACTATATAGGCAGAACTACCAGACAATTTAAAGTTTGTGTTGGTGAACACGTTAGAGCTATACAGCAAACTAATGAAACATATGCCATAGTGAAACATATAAATAGTAATCTAGATAAGAAACATAGTATCTTATTTATAGGAATAGAGAAAGTAACATTGGGATTAAGAGGTGGTGACTTAGATAAGAAATTGGGCCAGAGGGAAAGTTTCTGAATCTATTATTTAAATGCACGCAGTGACAGAGGGCTTAATGAGGCAGTAGACTTATCTGCATTCTTGCACAAGTTGTAGGCAAAGTGGATTTTGCACATATGTTCTATATGCTTGTACGTGCTGTGATCTGTAAACATTTGCTTGAAGTACAAATGAAATAAGTAAAGGACTAATAAATAGTGGTCTTTTTAAGTAAAGAGCTAATAACTGAACCAGGTAACATAGAAACATTTAGTAAACTTTGACAGCAGATAAGGACCACTTGGCCCACCCAGTCTGCCCATTTCCCTACCTATTGGATAAGCTGCAGATCCTAGTTAACCAACAGCCTACTTCCTCCTACCCCTCCCCCAACTATAATTGCCTTATGTCTGTCCTATACATTTTTGAATTCCTCCACTGTTTTTGACCTCACGACCTCCTCAGGAAGGCCATTCCATGCATCCACCACCCTTTCTGTGAAAAAATACTTCCTCACAATGCCCCTGAACCACCCCCCCCATTTTCAAATTGTGCCCCCTTGTTCTTGCACAATTCTTTTTCTGAAAGATGCTACCATCTTGGGCTTTGTTGATTCCCTTGAGATACATGAAAATTTCGATCATGTGCCCCCTCTCCCTCCTTTCCTCGAGGGTATACATACTAAGCTTCTTTAATCTCTCTTCGTATGGTTTCTGGTGCAGACCCTGCACCATTCTAGTTGCCCTCCTCTGGGCAGCCTCCATCCTGTCTATGTCCTTGCAGAGATGGGGTCTCCAGAACTGCACACAGTACTCCAGATGGGGTCTCACCAACTGTCTGTACAGAGGGATGACAACTTCCTGTTTTCTACTGGTGATGCCCCTCTTCATGCATCCCAGTATCCCCCCAGCCCTCCTTACTTCCTTCTCACATTGCCTGCCTACCTTTAGGTCGTCTGATATGACTAACCCCGGGTCTCTTTCCATTTTTGTTGTTGTTAGTCCCCCCCCCCCGTGTACTCTTTCCCTGTGCTTTTGTTTCCCAGGTGCATTATTTTGCACTTCTTTGCATTGAATCCAAGCTGCCATACTTTTGGCCATTCCTCCAGCCTTGCCAAGTCCCTTTCATCCTTTCCACCACCCTCCTTGTGTATCAGCCCTGTTGCAGATCTTTGTGTCATCTGCAAAGAGGCATACTTTTCCTTCCAGCCCCTCTGCAATGTCACTTATAAAGACATTAAAGAGGACCGGCCCCAGTACTGAACCCTGCGGTACCCCGTTAGTAACCCCCCTTTCTTCGGCGTGGACTCCATTACTATTACCTCTCAGTCCTGTTGTCCAGCTAATTGTTTACCCAGCTACTACCCTGGGACCTACTCCCAGGCTGGCTAACTTGTTTATTAATCTTGTGGGGGCTGTGTCAAATGCCTTGCTAAAGTCTAGGTGGGCCATGTCCACAGCCCCTCCCTGGTCTACTACTTTGGTCACCCAGTAAAAGAAATCTATTATATTTGTCTGACATGACCTTCCCACTGTGAATCCATGCTGCCTTGGGTTCTGAGCCCCACTGGCCTATAGGTACTCAACTATTCTTTCTTTCAGAAGTGATTCCATAATTTTCCCTGCCACTGAGGTCAAACTAACAGGTCTATCGTTTCCTGCCTCTTCCTTGCTCCCAATTTTGTGAAGGGGAATCATATCTGCCTTCCTCCAGTCCTCAGGTACCACACCATCCTCCCATGATTTATTAAAAAGGGTAGTCAGTGGTGTCACTAGTTCTCCCCTTAGTTCTTTCAGAATTCTGGGGTGAATCCCGTCAGGCCCCATTGCCTTGTCCACTTTGAGTTTTAGGAGTTCTTTCAGGACCCTTTCTTCTGTGAATGGACTGGTGTCGACCCCCCCCCCCAATCCAGAGTGCTTCTATTGTTTGGTTTAGGTATTTCCCCCTCCTCTTCTTTTATGAATACTGAACAAAAATATTTGTTCAGTATCTCTGCCTTTTCACTGTCACCCTCTGCCCACCCCCCGCCTTTATTAAGTCTCACTATCCCTCCCTTGGTCTTTCTTCACTCATTAATGTACCTATAAAAGGTTGTATCCCCCTTCTTAACTGAGTTGGCTATCTTTTCCTCGGTTGTTTTTTTCCTTTGTTTGTTTTGTTTATTTGCTTCACGCGAAGGCTTGTTGCCTCTGTGATGGCAGTTTTGATTTTTCCCCATTTGTTCCTCCTCCCCTCCATCCTGCCCTTTTTGCTAGTGCATTCCTCAGGCACTCTCCTGTTCTGCCAGAGTCAGCCCTCCGAAAGTCCAGTATCCTTTCTTTTGTATGGCTTGACTCTATGGCTGTGTTTATTGTGAACCACACTGTCTGGTGGTCGCTTGTTCCCAGATGGCTACCCGCTTCTAAATCCGACATCCTCTCATTGTCCCCTGCTTGAGAGTACCAGGTCTAAACTGCTCCCTCCTGAGTGGGTTCCAGCACTGGCTGCCTGAGGCATGCCCCCGAGGGCATCAAGAATGACTCTGCTCTTGGATGTGTCTGCAGCAAATGTGCTGCAGTTAACATCTGGTGTATTCAGGTCACCCATGAACAATATCTTCCCTTTTTCTGCCATTCTACGGGTGCCTCCTATCATTTCCTTGTCCTTTTCCTCCCCCTGAGACGGGGGTCTGTATACAACACCTGTGCAGATTGTGGTGCCATTTTGTGTCTCCGAGGTGACCCACAGTGCCTCTTCTCCTCCCTGTTTACCCTTTAATTCCTTTGCTTTGATCCCTTACCTTATGTAGGAAGCTACTCCTCCTGCTCTTTTACCCTCCCTGTCCCTCCTGTAGATTGTGTACCCCGGAATGTTGACATCCCAGTCATGGTTCCCTGTGTACCAGGTTTCTGTGACTGCCACAATATCCAGGCATCCCTCTTCCATCAAGGCCACTAGTTCAGGAAGCTTGTTACCCAGGCTACGGGCATTGGTACTCATCACCCTCCATTTTTTGATGGCCTTACCCCTTTTAGCTCCATCCCTCTACTTATTGCCTTTTTCTGCATTTACCCCTGTCCTGCCCCCTATTTACCTCTCTACCCTGGTGTTAACCTCTCTAACTACCCTGTTTTGTTGAAGGAGGCTGGGAATTCCCTGCTCATTTTCCGTGCCTCTACTCTTGGCTAGTTTAAAAGCTTGCCAATGAAGCACTTAAACCTATCACCTAGGATCCTGGTTCCCCTCCCAGACAGATGCAGACCATCATGCCAGTATATGCCTGTATCCCTCCAGGTGGACCCCAGTCCCCAATGAAGCCAAAACCCTGTGCTCCACACCAGTTTTTCAACCATTCATTGAATCCCAGGTTGCGGAGTATCCTAGCCTCATCCATGCCATAGACAGGCAGCACATCTGAGAAGGTTACTGTGCGTTCTACTTGTCTGTGGCCCCTCCCCAACTCCACAAAGTCGTCCTGCACAGCTCTGATCCCATTCCCATCTAGGTCATTTTTCCCTAGGTGGACAGTGACATCCAGCTCCCTCTCCTGTGCAGCTGCTCCCGTGATCCTGAGGATTCGCTTCCTGTCCCTCCGTGCCATGGTGCCAGGCAGGCACCTTACCTACCTCTCCCATCCCTCCCCAGTTCTCACCCCCTACGATTGAGTCCCCCACCAGGAGTTGTTTCCTTCCCCTGTGGGATTCTGTGCCACCCTCCTCTGGGTCTCCTTTGTGGAGGTTCCCAGTATGCTCCATGGTCCCAACTGTGGGTGCCTCCATAGAGGAACAACGCTCGGCCAGAAAGGCATAGGAATTGTGGCGAGGTACAACTGGAAGGATGCGCCTCTGTTCCACCACCCTCACCCTCCCTGAGCCCACTGTAGTTCAACCACTCCTTATTCTTGGCAACCTCTGAGGCAGTGGCAGCAGCCCTGGTAGTCCCTGGGTGGGGGAGGAGATTTCCCAATCCCCTGCCAGGTCCTGGGTGGTGGAGGAGGTTTCCCTACTCCTTGCCAGGATGGCCTGGAGACAGGCAACCTCATCCCTCAGAGTAGAGAGGTGTCTGCAAATAGGGCAGCATCGAAGCCTCCAGAATGTGTCCCAGAAGACTGCCGCCCCACAGCCAGTGCATTGCATCACTCCCCACATGTCTCTCTCCCACCCTGTTGAAATTGTGTTTGTTTTTTTTCGTTATTAGGGAATGTCACTTCCCTTAGTAGTGTAACCCTTTTCCTAGGGACTATATACTAGGAACCCCTCATTTTTTTTTTTTTGTATTTTTTTTTTTTTTACACTTGCAATCACAAGAAGATATCCTCCCAGCTTATGCAACACTGCCTGGCTGCCTTCTGTGGCATACCCTACCCTGTTTTGTGTCTGAATAGGAAGTTGTCACACCTTCCTGCCTAACCCCATAAAGCTAGGTTTGCTGGGGAAGGGTGGTAATGGGGGACGGTAGAGTTTGGGCAATCCATCTGTTCAGTGCTATGAGGACAATCAGAGGAATCCCGTTTGAACATTCTGAAGCTTTGTCTGGCTTTGCTACGCAAATTGACTGACTTCAGGAATGAAAGAACACACCAGTGTGTTTGTTACAAAAAGTCACCAAAATACTATCAAGCTACAAATAAGGCAGCAGATTCACAAAAAAAAAAAAAAGAATCAGCAGTATTTTAATCCCTCTGTATGTAACGTAGCAATCTACAAAACGAGCAGCAGTATTGCAAACCCCTTCTTGATTCAATCCAGCAAAAACCAGTGTAAAATTAAAAGTAAGGCCCACTTCCCTCAGAATTTGAGCAAGATTATGCCTTCCTCCAGATGTTTTTCTCTCATGTGTAATAATGAATTGATTGGGGTTTTCAGCATGCTTGGTAATTAATTTAAAAGAGCCATTGAGATAAATCAAGCATTGCACTATACTTAACTCTAAAATGCAATTAGTGCAATAATGGGTTACACCGTTTGTATTACTGGCTTTTAATCAAGTTGATGTGCATGGTGAATTGTAAACCGTGGCCCGGATATTCAAATTGCGTCAAGCTGTGGCGCAAGCCTGGGCGCAGCTCAACTTTGTTGCGCCAGGGTGTGGCCTGGGCGATATTCAACGGAGCTGCGCTATGGCGCAGCAGCTTTGAATACACCCTGGCCAATTTCTACTGTGCATGTACAGGCACTGTACTGCCGCAAGTGGCCAGAGGGAGCATGGAGGCGCTTAGCGCAAGTGCCATTGTGCCATGCACAGCACTCACGATATTCAAAAGGGGACATGAAAATGGGGCTATAATTTATGCAGCAGCACAGGGGCCATTTGCATCTCATCATGGCCTCATTTGCATGCCATTAGCATGCAGGTGCGCCGATCCCCGAGGACTTGTGCCTGGCACCCTGCCAGGCAGCAGCCGTCAGGGACTGACGCCCCCTGCAGCCCGATCGTGGGCATTCGTGTAAAAAAAAAAACAACCCCGTCTCTATATCCCTGGTGGTCCAGTGGACCTCTATGTGCCTGATCGCGGGCATTTGTCCTGAAGATTAAGCCCCCCCAAGACCAATATCCCTGGTGGTCCAGTGGACCTCTATGTGCCCGATCACGGGCATATGTCCCTGAAGATTAAGCCCCCCAAGTCCAATATCCCTGGTGGTCAGTGGACCGCCTCAACCAATCGCGGGCATTTGTCCCTGAAGATTAAGCCCCCAAGTCCAATATCCCTGGTGGTCCAGTGGACCCACTCAGTCCAATCGCGGGCATCAGTAATAGAACCCCCCAGTCCAATATTCCTGGTGGTCCAGTGGACGATCGCTACCGATCGCGGGCATCTGTAACTCATCAAATACCCTACTACCCTTGTGGTCTAGTGTACCCCACCCACCCGCCCACTGAGCCCCACCGCCCCCCTCAGCGGTAGGCGGCACCACCACCGCCTGCCGACTGGACCTGTCAGTGGGCTGCCGCCTTTGTCCATACCATTACTCTCAGTCCAGATATGTGAATGAATTCATTCACATATCTGAACTAGCTCATGGCAACTACACCCAATAATCCGCTGTAAACAATAGGCGTGACGAGCTGGCGGGAGGCGGCGCAAGCGAGAGGAAAGTCCCGCCCGTGACGGGCAAGCGGGGCCCAGTGGGTGGGGTTACACTGACCACCAAAGTGAGTAGGGGATAGGTTACAGATGCCACGATCAGACGTGATCGGTCCACTGAACCACCAAGGATATTGGACTTGGGGGGGTTCTATTAATGATTTCCACGATCGGGCTGAGTGCGTCCACTGACCACCAGGATATTGACTTGGGGGGTTTAATCTTCAGTACAAATGCCCAGCGATCGGGCACATTGAGGGTCCACTGGACCACCAGGGATATTGGACTTGGGGGGCTTAATCTTCAGGACAAATGCCCGCGATCGGGCACATAGAGGTCCACTGGACCACCAGGGATATTGGACAGGGGGGATTTCGCTACACGGATGCCCGCGATGAGGCATGGGGGGGCCGCCAGGTGCGGCAGGAACTCGGGTGGCCACCCACAGGTGGCAGCTGCTGTGTTGCACCCTGCAGTACGGCAGCTTACCTGTGGATGGCCATCACTTGTTCCTTTTTTTTTTGGCTTAACTTTGTGTAGGCACCGGTAGGGGTTGCGCATGCATGACTCTGCACATCCCGGGCTGAATATCGGGCTGTGCAGGTTATGCATGGGCAGGCCCCACCTGTGCTGACATTACTGATGCGCCCGGGCAAGACGGATTTGTAGCGGCGACTTTTCCTTTGAATATTGCGCAAGCACATTAGTGGGTTATGCATGGCGCAACACTGTTGCGGCATGCGCAGCCCTTTTGAATATCTGGGCCCAAGTGTTTTAATTCATTTTCACGTGTATAATGATCAGTGAATTAATGATGTATGTATATAAATGTAGTAAACTGGTACTATCACTTTATCTGATGATGATGAAGCTTGGGGTTACCCTTGCAAAACGTCATTTTATTTTTGTGCTCTGATTTTTGATCCTTTCTGATGATATTGCTATACACTTTTTATAACTAAACAAATATAAATTTATTTGTGAGCAGTTGTGGCTACTTTGTGGTGGCTGCAGTTCTTTTTAATTTTTTAGTATTCATGTATATAGTATCTGCACCACCACTTTATCCTGGTGCACTATGTTTTCTTTGAAACTATGTGACAGGGTTGAATAGGACCCAGTCCCAGTTGTTATGGAGAGTTTGAATGCAAGGATCTGTTCTCTTCTTTCCTTTCATGTCTCTTGTCTGGCTGGTTGCACAACCAGATTTTCTCGTGAGACCTAGGACTTGATCACCCCGACAGTCTCGCAGTTCTTTGCCTCTCACTGTCTCTCAGTCTTCCTTTGCTGTTTCTGTCTTTTCCTCCCTTGCATATCTGCTGGTATAAAAATGTATGCAACCCATTATGTTGAACTGTAACTGATATTGGGATCCCTTTGTTTAGAAATTATATAGTGTTACTGTTGAAATGTTTATAATTATACTTTGAGATGATTGCAAAAAGCTATTGGGAACTCAAGGGGGTAAGCTGAGAGCAGTATTTTTTTTTATTGTCATATTTATTCGCCTCCTGTGGTGACTACCGGTGGGGGAATCCAGCCGGGAGAGCACCAGGCTCACTCACATGATGGGGGAACCAGCACAGCCATTGCCGGTCCACTGGAGGGTCTCCCCATGCCCTGTTCAGCCAGATCGGCCCCGGACCCCCCAGTACGATTCCACGTGAGTCCTCCCAGTGAGGCAGGGCACGGCCATCAAGCTGCTTGGTTGTGCCCAGCCATTTTTCACTTTTTCTCCCCATTGAGAGCATGGACGCGTAGTGACGTATGCGCACATTTGTGCCAACGTCTGCCGTGCTCTCCCCTCTAAGCACACCATCACGTACAGTACCTCCAGGTGTCCCCAGGGTCTGCTGCCACGTGGTGTAGGTTCCCTAGCCCACCCCAGGACTAGGAGACCTGTCTCCCGATGCTCGATCCTAGTCCTCCCCTGGCGAACCCGGTCGCCGGCATAGCGCGAGGTGTGGCGTCCAGCGCCTCAATCCTCAGCGCCACCGGGCTGGCAGCTGAGAGCAGTTTTAAGCCCTTTTTCAGATGCTGTGGAGAAGGGGCCTCAATTCTGGGACATTGTGATCTTGCTGCACCTGCCTGAAACTTACAAGGACATTTTAGGAAAAAACAGAATGCTTTTTTTTGCTTTTGTTTGTTTGATACATAGATACAGAGATACATAGACAGTGTCGGCAGATAAGGGCCTATGGCCCACCCAGTCTGCCCATTTGAGCTTGTAAGTTCAGTTTATGTTTTCCTAGAAGTCTGTTGCCCCTTACCCCTGACTTCCAGAATTCCTTTATGTCTATCCCATGCATTCTTAAATCCCGTGAGTGTTTCAGACCCCCACCACTTCCTCTGGCAGTGTGTTCCACTTGTCTACCACCCGTTCTGTGAAGAAATTCTTCCTCACGTTCCTCTGAATCGTCCTCCCTCAAACTTCATCCCATGCCCTCTAGTCCTGGAACATCTTTTTCACTTAAAAACAGTGTATTCCTGCACCTGTTCCTCCCTGTAAGATACTTGTATGTCTCATCATACCCCTCTCTCCTCCTCTCCTCCAGGAGTACATGTTCAGTTCCTTCAGCCTGTCCTCATAGGACTTGTGATACAATCCATGTACCATCTTTGTTGCCTTCCTCTGAACCTTCTCTACCCTGTCTATGTCCTTATGTAGATAAGGTCTCCAGAACTGTACACTGTACTCCAGGTGGGGCCTCACTAGTGTCTTGTATAGTGGAATTATGACCTCCCTTGTCCTGCTGGTGATGCCCCTGCCTATGCATCCCAGAATCATATTTGCTTTACCTGCTGCCTTGTCACACTGTTTCCCTACCTTGGGGTCATCAGAGATGATAACCCCAAGATCCCTTTCCTGCTTGGTGCATGCTATATCCTCACCCCCCAACTGATATATTGTGCCAGGGTTTTTGTGCCCCATATGCATTATCTTGCACTTCTTTGCATTGAATTTCAACTGCCAAACCCTGACCAATCTTCAAGTTTCTGCAGGTCCCTTTTCATTCTGTCTACACCTCTGGTGTGTCTACTCTGTTACAGAGCTTTGTGTCATCAGCGTAACAGTGAAATTCTGCCTTCTAGGTCCTGCAAGCAATGTCACTGATGAAGATGTTGAATAGGACTGGTCCCAGCATTGATCCCTGTGGTACCCCACTGGTCACTCTTCCTCTGTGGAGTGACAGCCATTTACCACCACCCTCTGTGTCCTGCCACCCAGCCAATCACCCACCACACTACTGTCCTGCCCACACCCATATTCCCCAGTTTGTGTAATAGTCTTATGTGGCACAGTGTCAAAGGCCTTGCTGAAGTCCAGATAGGCCATGTCCACTGCCTCCCTGATCCACCTCCCTAGTCACCCAGTCAAAAATTCAACGAGGTTGGTCTGACATGACCTTCCCTGGTGAAACCATGCTGCCTTGGGTCCTGTAGTTCATTGACAACCAGATGTTCCACCAATCTCCTCCTCAGTAGTGTTTCCATGATCTTCCCCACACACCGAGGTGAGGCTGACTGTCTGTAGTTCCCCGCTTCCTCTTTGTTCCCACTTTTGTATAAGGGGACTACATCTGCTGTCCTCCAGTCTTTGGGTACCTCCTGTTTCTAGTGATCACTAAACAGGATAGCCAGAGGTTCAGCCACCACCTCTCTTTAGTTCTTTAAGGACCCCAATGCTCCCCATCTGGCCCCATTGCTTTATCAACTCTTATTACTTCCAGTTCCTTCAGGACCCTTTCTGTGTAAAGAGAATTGTGTCAATTTCTGCACCATTCTCACCCCTTGTACTCCCTTCAGACCCATTACCCTCCTCTTCCTCAGTAAAGACTGAGCAGAAATACCTGTTCAGTATGTCAGCTTTACTGTTGTCATCCTTCACGCGGCCCCCATTCTCCCCCTTCAGTCTCACTATCCCTCCCTTTGCCTTTCTTTTTTCACTTATGTACCTGTAAAAGGTTTTGTCCCCTCTACCCACTGATTTTGCTATGTGTTCTTCTGTCTGAGCTTTGGCTTCCCTTACTGACCTCCCTGCCTTCCTTTGCTTGTCCTGGTACTTCCCCCTATCCCCTTCTGCCTGTGTCTTTTTGTATTGCCTGAATGCAATCTTTTTGGCGTTCACTTTCTTTGCTACCTCTTTGGAAAACCATAATGGTCTCCTCTTCCTTTTCCTCTTGCTAACCTGCTTAATGCCATCATTCTGTTGCTCTTGTAATCCCCATTTTAAATACTGCCCACTGTTCCTCAACCCCTGATTCCTGCCCCATTCCCCTTAATGCCTCTTTCAAGTATCTCCCCATTTTCCCAAAGTCTGCCCCCCTAAAATCCAGGATACGTGTTTTTGTGTGGTTTGGTTCTGCTCTTTCTGTGATTTCAAACCACAATGACTGGTGGTCACTGTTCCCCAGGTGCTCCCCCACTGTTACCCCCATCACACTGTCCCTGTTTGTGAGCACAAGGTCCAGTATTGCCTTCTGCCGAGTTGGTTCCATGACCAGTTTCTTGAGGAAGGCACCCTGAAGGAGTCCAGGATAAATCTGCTCCTAGTTGATGCTGCTGCTGGGATGCTCCAGTCCACGTCTGGAATGAAGTCTCCAACCAGTACTACCTCACCTTGTCTGCCATCCTTTGGATGGCTAGCATCAGCTCCTATCTGTTTCTTCCTCCTGGGCTGGTGGTCTATAGACCACACCTGTGCGGATGGCTGGCCCCATTTTCCTTCCAGCTTAACCCACAGTATCTCTCCCCAATTTTGTTTCTCCTGGATCTCTGTGGCCCTTATGTCATTTTTCACATACAGTGCCACTCCTCCTCCCTTCATACCTGCCCTGTCTCTTCTGAATATGTTGTAGCCAGGTATGGCCATCTCCCAGTCGTGGTTATCATTGCATCAGGTTTCCGTGATGGCCACAATGCCCAGGTCTGACTGCACCATGACAGCCTCCAGATCTTCCATATTGTTGCTAAGGCTCCTGGCATTGGCACACATAACTTTCCATGATTTGACCTCCCTAGACTGTTTCGCTGTTCTACTCCAGCCACTTCCTTGGTTGTCCTTTATCCCTGGTTCTCCTTGCTGTCTGCCCTTCTGCTGAATTTTGCCCCTTTTCTTCCTCTCCACCTCTTGGGCGCTAATCTCCATCTTTTGCACACTGCTTTGTAGAGATAGCCACTCCTCCGGTTCACTGGTTCCACTGCTAGCTGTGGGGGTGAGCAAGTAGGTACCCTGATGCTGGTCTGCCACCCCCCTTTGCTAGTTTAAATGCTTTTTTGTTTGTTTTTTCCAATTTCTTTTTCCCTCTGGTCGCAGTCTGGGGACCTCACTCAGGCATCCTGCCTGCTCCTGCCCTGCCTGAAGTCCTCCTACCTGTGCCTTCTCCTTCCCTCCTCCTCTATACATGGTCGGCATCCCCGGTTAACCCCTCCGGGGTTGGGTCAGCCCTCTTGGTTGCTCTTATATTCAGACTCTGACGCGGAGAGGTCCCGGTGGAGGAACCTGGAATGCCAGGCAGGATGGACCCGACCGTGGGCATGGGGCAGGTTCGTCGCCTACCCGCAGACCGGGCTTTCCTTGTTCTGGTGATCTCTCCTCCAGTGCGTGTGCACTCTCCCGATGCTAGGCGCACGGCAACCCCTGCATCAGGGCACGCTAATTTTGCGATGCAGCCGGCGGCGTCTTCAAGCGCTGGTCTCCACCAGGAGCTGGCATGCCAGGCGATCCCAACCTACCCCCCACCCGGAGGAGAGCAGCCGAACAGGCACTCAACTCTTACCCACCCCTACCATTCCCCGGCGGCCCGAGCTCGCTCCCAAACCCGGAACGCCAGCGTGGTCCTAGGTGTGGCATCCAGCGTCTCAACCCTTAGCGCCACCGGGCCTGCCCCAGAATGCTTGTTAAGCAGGCCGGTTGCAAAGACTTATAAAAACAGAGCTGCAGTTGCTTGCAAGAGAGAAACACAGAGACTGAGATTGGAAATTGAGAAGAATCCCAGATGGACTTTCTCTGTTTATTCTGCCTTTGTAAACAGTTATTCTGAGCAATTTTATTTTTTTTATGTTACTGCTAGTACTAATAAATACTTTTTGTGAATTCTACAACTGCTCCTGGTTTTTCCTATGTTTCCTGACCTGTGCCTCGATGACGGATGGTGTCAGCCTAAGTGGGATTTATGCCATGCATACTCTATGCCAGGAGTTTTGTTCATGGGTACTGGATCTAGTTCAGGGAAGCATAGAGAAAGGTATGGCTTCTGCAGCAGCAAGTCCAGGAGTGGTTACCAGGAGAATGGCAGCCAAACTAGCAGAGACAGAAGTCCGAGCTGAGATTGTACAGCCAGCACAAGTTATGGAAAAAGAACAGGCAGTGACAGAACCTGAAAGCCTGATGGACTTTTTCAAATGGTGAGCTGTACAACAAAAAGAGGTGGAGAAGCAGAGAGAAAAAGAGATGCAGTGACAGAAGCAGCAGAGAGAAGAGATGCAGTAACAGGAGCAGCAGAGGAGAGAAGAGATGCAGCGACAGGAGCAGCGATGGCTGGATGCCTTGCAAGCTGTCAAAGGCAGAGGATCTGGCACAGATCCAGATGAGCAACAAAACACAAGCAACTTAAAAGCCATTAAACTTACAAAGTTGTGTCCTTCGGATGATATTGAGGCATACCTGACAACTTTTGCAAGAGTTGCCACAGCCAGCCAATGGCCAAAGCAGTAATGGACTATCAGACTGGTACCCTGCATGACAGGGAAAGTCCAACGTGCCTACAGCAGTATGGACACAGCACAGTCAGAAAACTATGACCTGGTGAAAAGCGAAATCCTGAAGTGGTATGACATCTCGGGAGAGACCTACAGGCAGAGATTTCGATCTTTGAAGTACAACTCGGTCGACAATCCTCGAGAAGCCTTCACCCAGCTCAGAGAACTCCTGATGAAATGTCTCCAACTACAGGACAAAATAGTCCCACAGATTGACACATTTGCCATGGAGCAATTCATCAACATTCTGCCTACTGATGTGCAGCTTTGGGTAAAGGAACACTGACCAGAAAGTGGGGAAAAGCCTGATCTTGCTTCGAGAGGGCTCTTGCAGTAGGTAATTACAAATAGGACTGAAGCCGGCAGGCGCCAGGACACCATGGAAAAATTTCTAGCTAGCAGTCTCTGGCGGGGGACCACCCCCACGTTAAGTGACCAGTGTCAGGCGACGTCAGTATAAAGGGGCGGTCCCCCACACCCGTCTTCCTGTTCTTTCCCGCCGTTAGCTCGTGCAGCGCCTTGCGGTTAAGTTCACTGCTTCGCAGTCAATCGTCGGTAGTTTTACTGCCTATTTTCTACTATTTTCATGATTTTCGTCAGATTTACCTACAGCTGCCGTGTATGTCGTCCCCGACTCCCTTTGAGCACAAAAACAAGTGTGATTCTTGCGGCACACAGCTCCCGCATGAGGACAGACATTCCCAGTGTCTTTTTTGTCCAGGCCCCGATCATCCTGTTGAGAAGTGCCAGCTCTGCTAGCAGTTTAACATGGCCACCGGAAAGCGGAGGCAGCAGTCCCTGGAGGCCCACGTTCTTAAACAAAAAATGACCTCCATGGAAAAGGAACTGAAAAAACTCACTCCGGCAGGCTTCGACTTCTCTGGAGGGCCACCACAAGAAGAAGCAGCGGGACCGGGACTCCTCATCGGTCGCCGCAGCCTTGTCTGGGGTCGCGGTGCTGCAGGTAAACGCTTCCCTTGGAGGCAGTTCCATGGCGGCTGTCTTGGAGGTTTCCAAGGCGGCGGCAACACTCCCATCGAGCTTGTGCTTGGGCCCCCTGGAGCCTCCAGGTTCAGGAGGCAGCCGCCCCCAGTAAGGTCGCGCTAGCGGACTTCTGTTCGCAGGCGGACTTCTGTCTCGGCAGCTCCTGTCAGTCGGACATCGGCTCCTGCGACGCCCGCGCAGGTAAGGCTGTTAAGATGCATGACCCTCCGGGACAGCACACAGCCTCCAAAGCGCCTGCCAAGGCCACCCCTCCTTCACGGCCTTCTTCAGGCGATGGGTCCAATAAGTCGGACGTCGGCTCCTCCGATGTCCGCCTGGATCCCGCCGATAAGACGGACGTCGGCTCCTCTGATATCCACTCAGCGTTAGAGCCGACGCCGGACCCTTCAAGCCTATCCGTCATCCCGAGCTCGCTGCAATGCTTGTTGCATTCCAAGGCGCCAGCGTCTCCTTTGCTGGACCCTGGTGATGGTAATCCTTCTTCCCTGGGTGACACGAAGGAGGTGGGTACGCTGCTGTCGGGTCTCCCTCCCGCTGGGTCGGATGACCCAACGCCAGATCCTCTGACGCCGGCGCCAACGCCGGCCTACCCGATGCCCAACAATATCCCATTGCCGGACGCCACCCCTATGCCGGGCGTGCCGCCTGCCGTTCCTCCCATTCCGGGCCCGCCCGCTGTGCCGTTTCCGGGGCCCTCTGCTCCTGCAGACCCCCCCGGTACCTGGGTATCTGACCCCGTCCTATCCGACGCCGTCGTACGCAGGCCCGCAGTATCCAGCACCCCAGTACCCAATGCCAGCCTACCCGACACCGCAGTACACGGTGCCCCAGTACCCAACTTTGGGCTTCCCGCCAATGAGATATGGATACGCGCCTTAAGGATAGCCTCAGTATCCGTATCCCCCTCCTCCTCCTCCGCCGCCTCAGCTGCCGGTGGACTTGAAGGAGACTTTGGCTTCCGGGTGGGCTGAGGCCAAGACTCAGCTCACCATGGAGGTAGAGAGCCATCTTCCGACACTGGTCCCTGTTCCAGACCCCCTACGTCGGAGGCAAGAGACCCCCCTCCCCACCTCCGGATACCAGAGGCGAGCCGCCCGGTTCCAGGGCAGGGCAGGATACACTTTCCAGAGGGCTTCCCAAGGGGTCCGTTCTTCCCCCGTGCCAGGAGGAGGAATCTTCTTCCTCTGCATCCTCCTCAGAGACCTTGGATGACTCCAGTGGTTGTTCTGACCCGGACGAGGAGCCACGCACTCCAGACAAGGCCAGGCCAAGGACTCCTCCGAAGTCTCCCCCGGAGGATCCTTCCTTCATGGAGTTGCTGCATAAAATCCAGGCAATTCATCAGTGGCATTCCTTGGAGCCGGATCCACAGCGTAAGAAACTCGCTGCACAGCTGGATCTGCCCGAGACCGCTCCTACCCTGGTGCCACCCTGGATTGAGCCTCATGCCGACCTTGTCTCCACTATTTGGAAGCAACTGTTGGCATTAGCCCCCTTCCTAGGAAGTCGGACAGGCTTTATCAGGCTCCAGAGGGTGCAGACTCTTTAAATTCACACCCTCGAGCTGATTTGGTCATGATTAGCGCCGCTCACAGCTGAACGGCTAACCCCAGGCACTTGAGCTTGTCACCACCCAACAAGGAATCCTGCCTTCTGGACCAGTATGGGAAGAAGGTCTATGCTTCTTCCACTCTGGGTATAAGGGCCCTGAATTACGTTGGTCATATGGGGGATTACCAGAAGGCGACCCTTAGCAAGGTGGAAGCTAAATTGCACTCCATTCCTGAGTCTCAGATGAAGCAGGAAGTGGCTGATCTAGTCCGGTCTGCGCGTTTGGGCAGTTGGCACATGCTCAGGCCACGCATTTATGCAGTGGACGCTTGCCGTGGTCAGGAGCTCGGCTTTCACCGTGGGTTTCAGTGCATCATGCCTGACCTGGCGTGTCAGGTTTGGTCCCGAGGTGCAGTCTGCTATCCAGGACACACCCTTCAGGGGTTCAGTGTCTGTTCAGTGGCAATGTCATGACATCGTCATCAATCTGCAGGAAGAGTACTGCACTTAAGTCTGTCGACCCATGTACAGACTCCTCAGGCTCAGCGTCATCCCTTTTGTAGACGTTCTTGGCAAAAGGCGAAACCTCAGGGAAAGCGGGCCAACAAACGTAGTGTCCCTCTGGCTGCCAAGCCCCCCTGCCCAAAAAAGCAGCGGGGGCTTCAGCCACGACGCTGCCTCACACCTCCTGACTCCTTTCCTCTCCCACAGCCTCTGGTCCTTCCAGAGGAACCGGTAGGAGGGAGATTCTCCCTCCATCTACCGGGTTGGGAGAGGATCACTTCAGACACTTGGGTGCTCCAGCTGATCGCAGAAGGACACTCAGTAGAGTTTCTCCGGAAACCTCCCTAACCCCCCCCCATGTCATCTTACTCCCCAGAACACCTTCTTCTGGTTCAGAAAGAAATATCCTCTCTTCTCCTGAAGGAGGCGATAGAGCCTGTTCCTCCTCAACTTCGGGAGACGGGTTACTACTCCCATTTCTTCCTGGTCCCGAAGAAGTCAGGAGATGTGAGGCTGATTCTCAACCACAGCTCCCTGAACTTGTTCGTGGAGTACAAAAGGTTCAGAATGCTCTCTCTGCAGAGTCTTCTGCCCCTTCTTCGGCCGGGACAGTGGCTGTGCACTCTGGACAAGCAGGATGCTTACCTGCATATCCCTGTTCACCCTTCCCACCGCAAATACCAGCGTTTTGCATTCCAGGGGGACCACTACCAGTTCAAGGCCCTCCATTTGGTCTCTCGGTAGCCCGAGTGTTCACCCAATGCCTCGTTGGTGCGGCTCACCCGCCCAAGGTGCAGGTTTTCCGTGCCTGGACGACTGGCTCCTGGGCGGCCCCATCCAGGGAGGAGCTCCTGTGCTTTCTTTCCCTTACCCTGCAGGTTTTTACCTGCGTAGGTATTACCATCAACCAGGCCAAGTCTCACCTGATCCTGTCCCAGAGCCTCCAGTTTATCGGGGCGATCCTGGACATAACCTCTGGCATGGCATTCCTGCCACTGGACAGGGCAGCCTCACTCCAGGCTCAGGTCAGCCTGTTGTCCAGCCGCAGGCGGGTCAGTGCCAGGTCGGTCCTTTGCCTCCTCGGGCTCATGGCAGCTGCTATTCCGACAGTCCCTCGTGCTCTGCTCCACATGAGAATCTCTCGTTGGACACTTTCTTCTCAGTGGGATCAGCTGGTGGATGACCTAGATCATCTAGTTCTGGTCTCCAATCCTATGGCTCGGGACTTGTAATGGTGGATGGTTCAGGAGAACCTTTGCCAGGGAGTTCCCTTCTGCCTTTCTCCCCCCTCCCAGATGCTGACTACAGATGCCTTGGGCGAGGGTTGGGGAGCCCATCTCGGGTCTCACAGGACCCAGGGCTCCTGGTCCAAGCTCGAGAAATCTCTCCACATCAATGTGCTCGAGCTTCAGGCCATGCTGTGTGCTCTTTCAGGCTCTGCATCTGTATCTGCTCCTGGCATCTGGCTGTCCAGACGGACAACATGTGCGTAGTCTGGTACATCAGCAAACAGGGAGGAACTCCTTCCTACCCTCTCTGCAGGGAGGCGATGCGAGTATGGGAATAGGCAGTGCAGCACAACCTTCACCTCATGGCAGTTCACGTCCCGTGGGTCGAGAACACGTTGGCAAACCACCTCAGTTGGTCATCTGCTCTTGCTCTTGAGTGGGAACTAGATCGGGGATAGCAGACAATATCGTCCTATGCTGGGGAACACCACAGGTAGACCTGTTTGCATCTCCTCTCAACGCAAAACTTCCCGCCTTTTGCTCGCTCACTCCAGGGTGCAGCATTTTTTGAAAAGACGCTCTGTCTCTAGACTGGGAGGGCAGATTCGTCTGTGCCTTCCCCCCAATCCCCTTGATTCCGAGGGTCTTACAGAAACTCAGCTCGGAAGGAGCTTGCATGATCGTAATCGCTCCTTTCTGGCCCAGGCAAATTTGGTTCTCTCTTCTGCAACAGTATTCAGAGGAACCTCCTCTTCCTCTATCGCAACTTTTGCTTACCCAGGATCAGGGGACCCTGGTCCATCCAGGCCTCAAGTCCCTTCAGTTGCACGCGATGGCTCCTGCAGACGTAGCTCAAGCTCGTTTTGGGGTTTCCCCATTGGTAGCTGAGATTCTGGTGGAGGACAGAAAACCCTCCACTAGATCTACCTATGCCATGAAATGGAAACTGTTCTCTATTTGGGCCACTTCCAAAGATTTAGAGACATTCTCTTGCTCTGTTGTGTGGCTTTTGGATTACTTGCGCCATCTCTTTGATCTGGGTCTCAGTCATTCCTCTCTGAAGGTTCACTTGGTGGCCATCTCCACTTACCATGTTCCTTTTGGGGACAGGACTTTTCTGCAGTTGGAAGTCTCTAAGACTTTCCTTAGAGGGGTTCTCCACTTGTGACCCCCTGTTCATGCTCCTGCCCCTCCTTGGGATTTGAATTTGATCCTTGAGAAGCTTACTCTGCCTCCTTTCGAGCTGGCAGCCTCAGCAGACCTAAAGTTCCTTTCATGGAAGACACTCTTCCTTGTGGCCATTACTTCTGCCCGAAGTATTGCCGAGCTCCAGGCCCTCATGTTCAAAATTCCGCATTTGATTTTTCACAAGGAACGAGTGGCTCTGCGTACCAAATCCATAAGTTTCTCCCAAGGTGGTAGGGGAATCTATGCTTAATCAATCCATGGAGCTGCCTCCTTTCACTTACACCCAATCAGGGGAGTACTTCTTTGCATACCTTGGATGTTCACCGAATTCTGAGATACTACACCACCAGGATGAAGGATCTCAGAAAGACTGATCAACTGTTTGTCTCTTTTGCTCATAAAAGAGAAGGCAATGCTGTTTCTAAGCAATGCCTGTGTAAATGGTTGGCTCATTACGACAAGTACAACAAGACCCTGCCGAGTCAAGTCAGAGGCCACTCCACCAGAGGGGTTACTGCCTCTGCTGCTTGTTTCAAGACTGTGTCTGCGGCAGACATCTGTGCAGCTGCAACTTGAACTTTTGTCCATACCTTTATGGAACATTACAGTTTGGACATTGCCTCTCGCCATAGACCGGGCTTCGGGTTGGGTGTTCTGCAAGGTCTTCTTTCCTAAGACCTTCAGAGACAGTGGGTCTACTTTTGGGTAGTTTCCTCCTCCCGTTTGCTTCTTCTTGTTCCAGATTGCTTGGGACTCGGTCCTATTTGTAGTTACCTACTGCAAGAGCCCTCTCGAAGTAAGATAGTACAGTTACATAAGAACTTACCGTAATAGTAGATCTTCAAGAGAGGCTCTTGCAGCAGGTAATACCTTCCCGTCCTCCATCCCCCTAAGCTTTTTCAGCTCCTTTTCCAGTGAAGGAAACATCTGCTTCTGTCTCGCCTCACCTTTTTTGGCCTTTGGCAGGAAAGAACTGGAAGGTGGGCATGGGGGACCACCCCTTTATACTGATGTCGCCTGATGTCGGTCACCTGATGTGGGGGCGGTCCCCTGCCACAGACTGCTAGCTAGAAATTTTTCTGTGGGGTCCTGTCGCCTGCCGGTTTCAGTCCTATTAGTAGTTATCTACTGCAAGAGCCTCTCTCGAAGATCTACTGTTACGGTAAGTTCTTACGTAACTGTACTTTTCTTTGGCCAAAGACTACCAAATGGCCAGAGAGATGCCACAGCAGTGAGGTAACAGCCAAGCACCAGTACAACACTCTTTTTACCATTTAAACTCCAAGTCTGATAAGAACTCTGGTGGGGGTAACAAATCTGCACTCAAAGACGTTATTTGCTATAACTGTTATAAGCCAGGTCATGTTGCAAGAAATTGAAGTAAAAAGAGTGACACTGGAGCACATTTGTCCTTGGCAAAGTGGGGCAAGTACTTAACAGATGTGAAGGTGGGGGATAAGACTGTAAAGGAACTCACTGATTTGGGAAACAGACAGGCCCTAGTGCCTTTTGAGTTGCTGAGAAAACTCTGTGCAAAAGGACCAGGTACTGGTGTCATCTGTATCCATGGGGACACTTGATTCTGTCCCACCACCCAAGTGACTGTGACAATTAAGGGTGTGTCGCACCAAATGAAAGTGGGGGTAGTACCTAAGTTACCTGTACCTGCGATTATTGGAAATGACTTTCCAGGATTTACTGAGTTAATCAAAGAGGGAGTAAACCCTGCAGTTTTAGAAGCAGTGGTAGCAAGAGCTCAGGCAAAGACAATCTCAAACGGTGGAGACACTTTTCCTTTCAGTGACTTTGATTCGGACTTGTTTGGGCACAGCTCCAAGATCCAGAAATCCAGGAAAGAAAGATGATGCCCGAAGGAACTGTGGCAACAAATGACTGATGGGCATAAGGGGTTAACATATGAAAATGCTGAACCTTAACTGATCACTGATTGTGATTTTCTTTCAGAACAAGCCAACGATGTTTCTCTCCAGGATTATTTTAAGCAGCTGGGGGTGAAACCAAAACGGGGGGAGCCAATGTGTAAAAAATGTAATAGGTTACTGTACAGAGCTTGCGTTAAACCTCAGACACAGGACCAGATAGAACAATTGGTTATACCACAGAAGTATAGAACATAGTTGCCACAGATAGCACACGATAGTCCTATGGCTGGTCACTCAGGGAGGGATCACATCCTTGCTAGATTGCTGTACAGATTTTACTGGTCTGGAATTCATGAAGACATTGCTACCTATTGCAGTTCTTGTGCTGAGTGTCAGAAAGGAGCCCCAGTGACTAAAAAAGACAAGGTGCACCTACCCTTGATATACGTGCCTTCTGAGAGAATTGCAATGATGTGGTTGGTCCTTTAGACAAAAGTGAAAAGGGTAATAGATTTATCTTGGTAGTATGCGACTATGCTACTCGATACCCAGAGTCTTTTCCAGTGCATACTGTTACAGCCCCAAAAGTTGCAGCCGAGCTTGCCAAAATTTTCAACAGGATGGGGATACCAAAAGAGATTATTACTGATCAGTGAAGTCATTTTGGTGCTACATTACTTAAGGAGCTGTACAGACTAGTAGATATCACTGCCATACGAACCTCCCCCATCACCCTCAGACAGACGGTCTTGTTGAGCGTTTTAACCAAACCCTAAAATGCATGTTAAAAAGGTTTGTAAAAAAGGGAAGGGAAAGATTGGGACCAATACTTGCCCTATGTACTTTTTGCTTACAGAGAGTGCTAGAGGCATCACCAGGGTTTTCACCATTTGGAATGCTGTATGGTAGGCAGCTGAGAGGGCCACTGGATGTAACAAAAGAAGCATGGGAAGATAATCTCACTCAGAAACAATCTATTACATCTTATATGTGTTCCCTGAGAAAGAAGTTGGCAAAATAAGTTGAAATTGCCCATAGTAATCAGGAAGAGGCCCAAAACCACCAGAAGATCTATTATGACCATGGGGTAAAAGGAAAAGTTTTTGAGCCAGGTGAAAAGATTTTGCTACTGTTACCCACAACAGAAAATAAACTGTTAATGAAGTAGCAAAGGCCTTATAAAGTGCTTAGACGTACTGGCACCGTTAACTACGAGATTGAGACCCCTGACAGGAAAAATCCTACTAAGATATACCATGCCAACCTCCTCAAGAAATGGGTTGAAAAAATGCCAAAAGCTGCTTTGCTAGTTTTACCAGAAACTGATAAAGAAGATACTGATGTAACTTGTGATAGAGTGGAACAAACTGTAACTGCTGGTGCTGTAAAGGTGAATGTTTCCTTAACCTCAGAACAAACTTCAGAAATTGGTAATGTGCTAAAGACATTTAACAGTACTTTTACCACAGTATCAGGCCGCGCAAAAGGGGTCGAGCACGTAATAGTGCCAAGGAATGCTCGCCCTATTAGGCAAAAGACATACAGGTTACCAGAGTGGTTAAGAGCTGATGTGGTTAAGGAAATACAAAAAATGAAAGCATTGGGTATCATAGAAGAGTCGAGGAGTGCTTGGTCATCTCCAGCGGTAATTGTAAACAAAAAAGAAGGGGGTGTTAGAATCTGCCTTCATTTTAGGAATCTTAATCAAGTGTCAGAATTTGACAGTTATCCCTATGCTCAGAATAGATGATTTGGTGGACAGACTGGGGAGTGCAAAGTATATCGGTACCCTTGATCTCACCAAGGGTTACTGGTAAATCCCTTTAGCTAAAGAATCCAGAGAGAAAGCTGCATTTGCCACTCCTGATGGATTGCATCAGTTCACCACCATGCTCTTTCGTTTACATGGCGCTCCCGCTGCGTTCCAGTGGTACATGGATGTAATTTTATCCCCTCACATTGGTTATTGTGCTGCATACCTGGATGATGTCATGGTGTACAGTCCAGACTGGAAAAGCTACCTGGAACACCTATGAGCAGTTTTCCAATCGATCAAAAAGGCAGGTCTGACAATTAATTCTACCAAGTGTGCAATGGGCATGCAGGAAACCAGATTTTTGAGATATGTTTTTGGATATGGAGAAGTCAAGCCTGAGGTTTCCAAGATAGAAGCTGTAGCTAAGAGCCCTGTCCCTAAAACCAAGAACATGTCAGGTCATTTTTAGGGCTGGCTGGTTATTATCAGAGATTTGTTCCTAACTTTGCTGAGTTACTGTAGCTTCTTCCCTCACAGAACTCACAAAAAAACGGTACCCGAATAACGTGAAATGGACCCCAGAGTGTGATGAAGCTTTTCAAGCCATTAAGGCTGTATTATGTTTAGCCCCTGTTTTAAGAAGCCCAGACTTTGAGAAACCATTTTTGTTACAAACAGATGCATCAGAGGTAGGCCTAGGTGCAGTTCTGAGTCAAAATATAGATGGGATGGAACATCCTATTCATAGATTCATAGAAATTTACGAGCTAGGGAGGCAATATATGCCTTTATTGAGCTCGCCACCAATCACTGGTGGAAAACATTTTTTTTATTGCTCATGTAGGCATCCAAGTTATTTTTAAAAGTGTCCATTGTTCCACTCTCGATGACACTTTTTAGAAGATTATTGAAAGCTGTTACCACTCTCTGAGTGAACCAATGATTCCTCTTTTTTGTATTATTTTTGGTACCCATAAGTTTTCTATCATGTGATCTAGTATTTGCCTTTGACAAATTTCTTGTCAAACCGATTGTTATGAAAGTTGTGTCATCATGTAAAGCTCGATACACCATGCATAGGTCACCGCTTTGTCTTCTGTAATGTAACGAATAAAGGTTTCGTTTTCTCAGCCTAGTGCCATAATCAAAGTTCCGCACAGTATTAATTTTTCTAGTAGCTTTACGCTGTATATTTTCAGCTAGTTTGTTGCTTCTTATAAGTGCAGGATTACATAATACAGAGCAGTATTCCAGGTGAGGACGAACCAGACTAGAGAGGGACAAATCACTTTCTCATGCCTGCTCTTAATGTTTCTTAGAATGCATCCTAATATCTGATTCCCCTTTTTGATAGTATTTCTAATATGTGTGTCAAAGGAGAAGTTGTTAGAAACTGTTACTCCCAGATTCTTTTCATCGTCAGTTGTTTGTAGGTACATGTTGTTCAGTTTGTAAGGGTAACGGGGATTGTTTTTGCCCAAGTGCATAACTTTGCATTTCTGTGCGTTAAAATGTAGCTCATTTTTGATTGACCAGGTCTCAAGATGAAAAAGATTATTTTCAATCTGAGCAGCCAAAGCTGTGTTTGTCACTATACCTCCAAGTTTACAGTCATCGGCATACTTGACCATCCAGCAGTGTTTATGTAGGGGAAGCATGGAAGTGATCAGTATGTTAAAAAGAACAGGTCCCAGGACAGAGCCTTGAAGGACACCACTAGTAACAGGACCCCATGGGGACAAGTAGCCTTTTACTGATACTCGTGTGCGATCAGAAAGCCAAGAGGTAATCCAGTTTATTATTTGGGGTTGTAAGTCCTATCATTTTTAATAGCCCAATAAGGACATGGTGGGAAACAGAGTCGAAAGCTTTTGAAAAATCAAGAAAAATTGTATCGACTGACAGGCCCTTGTCTAATGCCTCACTTACAGGTTCAAAAAAGTTTAATAAGTTTGTTTGGCATGACCTGCCGCTAGTGAACCCATGCTGAGTGATGTCGGTATATCCAATGTTGTTTAGGTGCTCAATGATTCTTCCTTTAAGTAATTTTTCCATAAGCTTACAAAAAATGTCTGTTAAGCTTATTGGCCTATAATTAGACACAGAGCCTCTGTTACCTTTTTTATATAGGGGAATTATAGTGGCCTGCTGCCGTATTGGAAAAATAGTTCCTGTTTCAAGTGAAACATTGAGAAGGTAGGTTAAAGGACTTACAATATAGGAAGCAGTGTTCTTGATGAAAATAGGGGGTATTTCGTCTGGGCCAGCAGATCCATCTGATTTAAGTGATATTATAACATTCATCACCTCTTCTTCGCTAAATCGTTTGCAAGCAATATTTGGCTCCAAAGCTGATGGTAAGAGCTGAGCCTTTGGGCTGAACATGCTGATAAAATATTTATTTAATTAACTGGCCATGTCTATCTCGTTAGTTATAACTCCGTCAAGGGTAGTTAGAGGTCCGATTTTGGGACTGGAAGATCTTCCCTTGTCAGTCTTCACCATTCATTACTGCTTGATTAAGCCGGGCGGCGCACCCGCTAAGGATTTTTTTTTGGGTTGGCTCAGCGGCGGGCGCCTCGAGGGGTGGCGTGCTGCGTCATGCGCGAGGGGCGGCTGCTAGGTGCCACAGACCTCCTATATCTCAGTTCTGTTTCTCCCGCCATCGAGGCTGTACCTGCTACGCGGTAGCGTATAGTGTTCTCGGTTTCTTCAAGACTCCTCATTTTTCTCAGAAGGTTTTCACGACTCACTCGACGCCGTACACCGGTGAGACCGTTCCTTTTGTTTTCTGTTCTACGGCGCCGAGTGCTTTATTGCTTTTTTTTTCCTTGTTTAGTTCACATCATGTCCGGTTCGGGAGCAAGCGTAAGTCGGCGGGCCGCGCCTATCGCTGGTGCTCCTGTGGCCGGCATTTTTCCATCTCGACCGCATGATGTCTGTCTCCGTTGCCTGGGACCCAACCACAACATGGACGCGTGCGACGCTTGTTTCTCCATGGACCGTCGTGTCCTTGAAGTCCGTGCGTTCAAGCTTGGCAAGGCCCTGCCAACCTTCGGGGGACAGCGTCGCTCCAGGGACTCCCAGGTAAGATCTCTAGGCCCTTCCCCCCGGGGTCCCCTCCCAGGTCTATATGGTCCGCGGAGGAGGAGGCTTCCTCCTCTTCTCATGCTGAAGAGGAAGTTTCTCTCGCAGTGTCGGGGGAACGTCGTCGTCCCATCTGGGGCCGCGATGGGGACACCGCCTCGGCATCACCTCCTCGCGGTGCAGGCTCCCCAGTGTTGAGGCCACGCTTGCTGGGCCTGGCACGGTGGACCCTACGACACCGCCTTCCGGCGCTGTTTTCGGATCGGCGCCGCTTGCGGCACCGATTGTCGAGACAGCACCATAGGCGGCGCCCGCCTGGCCTTCGGGCGCAGAGGCTCGTTTGCACTCCCAGCGGCCCCGGGTTGGGTTCTGATGCTGGGGGCGGCGCCGTGGGCCTAACTGGAGTGGCAGGGGAGCCAGGACCGGGCCTAACTGTCGCGGTGGGCTAGGGTCATCCGGCGCCGTCTGTTCCTCCGGGGACCCCTGGGGTTGCCAGCATCAAGGTTCTGCTGGTCTCGTCCTCTTCGGAGGTCGATGACTCGGATGTGGACCCATCCTGGCTCCCTGACTCTTCGGGGTCGGGTTCCCCAGTGGCACAGGGTGCTAGGCGGCACAGCGGGCCCCTCCCGCTGGCCCCGGGTCCCGGGGGGGTGATGTGGTGGGGACTGAGGGGGGCTCCCCCTCCTAGGGGTCTGTGACAGCTACCCTCCCGGGTGCTGTTGCCACCCCTCGGGGTGGGGGAAGCTGGAGTCGAGGAGGAGGGCTCTCGGGTCCAAGGGTCGGGGGCGGGGCGGTCGTCCCGGTCTCCGCCGGCCACCCCTCGTGGGGTGGCTAGGAGTCTGAGTGCCGAACCCGCCTTTCCCTCTTGGGCCCCGGGTTCCCTCCGTATGCTGTTGTGACTGCCCTTCTGGATCCATACAGTCCCGGGTTCGTCACAGGGGAGAATCCCCCCCTGGGCTCTTCCAGCATTGCATCCCCAGGGTCTCGTCTTGCGGCCTGGTTTGTTGTCCGGGATCCCGCCAGCTCGGGCTCTGTTCCCCGGATTTCAGAGCCCTAGCAGAGGTCAGTTGCCTCTTCGCAGGTGCCCTTCTCCAGTACCTCTGCTACCACCCCCCGCTCTTCCAGGCCATGTCGGTCCTACGGGTCCGTTATCCTGGGAGCAGTTCAGAGGTTCTGCGGCGGCTTTCGCCTCATACGTTAGACATATGCATGAGCAGGTCTTTCGACTCTCCCCACCGCCACAGGAATCTTCTGGACATTCGAGCTCTCCATCATCCTCGTCTTCCTCCTCTGAGGGAGAGGAACCCCTTGCTCACCTTTCTTCCGACGCTGATTTCACTGAATATCAGCGATTCCTTTCAAGGATGGTGAGGGATCTTCGAATCTCTTACGTTAGGCGAGACAATACTGAACGGGAGACATGTGAATTCCTTGGAGAATTCAGTGCCCAGCACCTGGTGGTACCTTCCTGGCCTGTCCCCTTCCAGGAGGCGTCTATCCGTTCCTGGCAGTCTCCAGCCGCCCTTTCTCCAGCCCCAGCAGACTGTCATCGAAGGTATTGTGCCCCCTCGGAATCCCTGGGTACCCTTCCCAACCCGTCCTCGGTTTGGTCTACCCTAGAGACTCCTTCCGGGCATGTCGCCCTGGCGATGACCGCTCAATCGGATTCGGAATCCCTACACCGACCGGTGGGGCGAAGAGTGTTCTCTCTTCTCGTGAGTGGCTTGCATTGCATCACATCAGGCTCACCACGCTGCCTACAATCAGCATCTGTGGTCGATGCTCTCCCAGCTCTTAGCATCAATGCCTGATACGGAGCACACCAGACAGGCTATTGCCCTCTCTGCTATAGGCCTAGAGCTGGCAAGACACCAAGCAAGGGCATCTTATGACGCCAATGAGGTGGCTTCCAGGCTTGTGGGGACAGCGATCTGCATTAGGCGGACGGCATGGCTTCGTCTATCAAGGTTGTCACCCCTGGCCCGGCGTAGGGTGATGCGCTCCGCTTTCCGGGGGACCCGTCTTTTTCCTTCAGAGCTAGGAGACTTCTGCAGGGCCTTCCTCCATCTCCCCGTCCTCGGGGGGCACCTCCTAGCTCTTCTCCCACTTATGCTTCTCTCTGTATTAGCCAGGGTCTTCCCCTTCTGTTTCTCACCAACAGGAGGCTGGAGGTCTTGTTCCCTCAGGGTTCTACCCCCCCTTTTTTAAGGGGGAGAGGGGCTTGGTACTCACCCAGGCAGTAATGAATGGTGAAGATTGACAAGGGAAGATATGAAAATTACTGTACCTACCGTAATTCTTGATCTTCTCTTGAATCTTCACCATTCATTACTGATACCCACCCACCTTCCCCTCAGTGGCCTCCTTCTGTGTCGTCTCGTTCCTCTTACTCCCCTTGGCCTTTATGCCAAAAAAAAAAAAAAAGTTTTCTCTTTTTCCCATTCTTGTGAATGGATCTCCTTTTTTCCTCAAGGTAAAGGGGAACGAGCACAGTTCCAAATTTCTCTAATTCTGAGGGAGCTCTTTCTGACTGCTCTATGGTGCGATTCCTTACCCTCTTCAGGTCATGCAGTTTCACAGCCCAGGTGGCCACGCCCTGTCTTGGCCTCCACAAAGTCTGGAATCCCCCTGGCAGGTCTTATTTCAAGCTCTTCTAGCTGCTGACTGAACTTGTCAGCTCTGAGCATCTGTCTGCCTTGCCCTGGGAAGTCTGATTGAGTTCCACTCTACTTTTCATACAAAACTGCCTTCGAGAAGGCATAGTCTTTCCCATACACTTCTGTGTTAGCACTTAACAAGGTGCTAAGGGATTTAGTCCCCTTCCTGGATGGGCGCTCTACCCGGAACAGTTTCTGCCCGGACAGTCTAAGGGCCCTCAACTAGGATGAAGGGACTTGGCATGTTGAGAGTTCAGAGAGTCTGCCCTCTTCGGATCTGTTCAGGTGGTTCGGTTGAACCTCCCCTCAGTCCTGCCAACTGGGATTCTTGCTCCCTGGTCAGTTTTGAGCCTTTAAGCCTCTCAACCAATGCTCGATGGGCACTGTCCTCCCTCTCAACATGCTTCTTTCTTTCTTTCTTTCTCTTCCTCTTCCCCTTTCCTCCTCTCTGTTCCTCCCTTAGAGCCGCCCCGGAAAGGAGGCCCTGCGGTCCCTTAGGGTAGGAATTCTCTCTCCTCTGTCTACTCTCCATCGGCTTTTCCTTTTTCAGTTTATTTCCTTTCCTTTTTCTATCCCTCGGCTCTCTTGCCTCGCTTTCTTTTTTCTTACCCTTTATTTTCGCCTCTCCGGCTACCAGAACTGAGATATAGGAGGAGTCTGCGGCACCTAACGGCTGCCCCTCGCGCATGACGCAGTATGTCGTCCTCGAGGGTGGTGCCGTTGGAGCCGACTCAAAAAAACCCCAAAAAACTCCCATAGCGGGTGCGCGCCCCCGGCTTAACCCAAGCAGTAATGAATGGTGAAGATACAAGAGAAGATCAAGAATTACGGTACGTATGTAATTTTCATTTCTGATGGACCCAATGTAATTGAAAAAGGTTTGTTTATTGTCTTTGGTGGATAGTTGATAGAAGATGTTTCTTAGCTTTTTTAATCAAGTTCCTACTTTTATTTACTGACACTTTATGTTTTGTCCAATTTGTGGATGTAGGTTGTTTTTTGTATTTTTTGAATAATCTGCATTTTCTGTTTATACTTAGTTTTATGTTTTTATTCCACCAAGGGGGAATTTTCTTATTACTGTTGTATTTTTTCCTAATAGGGACCCATAGATCAATACAAGACTGTATTTTGCTGTGAAAAATGGACCATACGTCATACAAGTTATGACCTGTTGGGTCCTTTTCCCATTCCCACTCCATCAAATGTTCATTTATTAGTTTATAATCTGCAGAGTAGAAGTTTTTAATTGATGTGCAACCACAATTTATGGCATGTCGTTGTACGTTAATAACTGCTAGTACCATGTTATGGTCACTGTTTGACAGAGGATGAAGTACTTCAACTTGTTGAACGTTGTCCTGCATATTCGTTAAGAATAAATATAGGATGTTGTTGCCCCTGGTGGGACTTGTAACAAGTTGGACCATGACATTTTGGATCATTATATCCATAAATCTGCCTTCTACTGAAGAGGTACATTTGCCAGATTCCCAATTAATATGGGGAAAATCAAAGTCACCAATAACTATGTAGTTTGTATCCAGTCCCATTTTTTCTAGATTTTCTAAGAATGCCTCGTTTTCATGACAAGTCAAGTTAGGGGCTCTGTATCCTAATCCTATGGTAGTGCTGTAATTATTGGACAGAAACACTTTTGTCCATAGTAGTTCCGATAAGCACTCTTCATTTAAACCGTACTCAAGTATAGTATTTTTATATTTTTCAGAAACGTACAGTGTCAAGCCGCCACCTCTGGAGACAGACCGATTTTTGTCTAGTTTGCTATACCCAGTAATATCTGTGTGCCAGTCAGAATCTTTAAGCCAAGTTTCAGTGATACCGCATATATCGATGTCATTTGTGATCATGTAGACCTTTAGTTCATCTATCTTATTTAGGAGGCTCCGAGCATTTAGCAATAAGATTTTCATGTAAGATTTCTGATGTTTATTTGGTTTTTCGTTTGTTACCTCGGAATCGCTGTAGGTTTTGTTATTTATAAAGTTGTTCAGAGTGTCATGGCTTAGAGGTATCCCTGCCTTCCTTGTTTTTAGTTTAAAATGCTTTCTATATAAGAGGTAAACCTTTTCCCTAGGGCAGTATTTCCCTATTCTGTACATAAGTAGGAAGTTGCATGACAGAGAGAAAAGGTGCTCCACCATTGAAAAGGAATGTTTAACAGCAAAGTGGGCCATGGAGTCCCTTAAGTTTTATTTGCTAGGAACTGATTTTGTACTTATAACAGATCACAATCCTCTCTGTTGGCTTAACCAAATGAAAGATAAAAATTCCAGAATCACATGGTGGTACCTGGCATTATAGCCATTTAAATTCAAGGTGATACACAAATCTGGTAAACAGAATAGCAGTGCTGATTTTCTGTCAAGATATGGATCAGGAATTGAGAGTTCTGAAGGGTGAAAAACAAATGTATGAATTTAAACTTTACTGTTTGCTGTACTGTTATAGAAAAAAGGATACTGCACATGTGCTTAATTTCTGAAAGTTAGAAGCTAATATTAATAGAGAATAATAGGAAGTTTTGGAAAGCTGTTTAATAAAACAGGTTCCTTTTTAAAGAGGGGGTTGAACAGGACCCTGTCCCAGTTGTTATGGAGAGTTTGAATGCATGGATCTATTCTGTTATTTCCTTTCCTGTCTCTTGTCTGTCTGGTTGCGCAACCAAATTTTCTTGTGAGACCTAGGACTTGATCACCCCAACAGTCTCGCAGTTCTTTGCCTCTCACTGTCTCTTAGTCTTTCCTTGGTGTTTCTGTCTTTTCCTCCCTTGCATATCTGCTGATATAAAAATGTATGCAAATCATTATGTGGAAATGTAACTGATATCGGGATCCCTTTGTTTAGAAATTATGTAGTGTTAGTGCTAAAATGTATATAATTATAGGTTGAGATAATTGCAAAAAATCTATTGGGAACTCAAGGGGTTAACCTGAGAGCAGTTTTTAAGCCCTTTTTCAGATGCTGTGGAGAAGGGGCCTTAGTTCTGGGACATTGTGTTCTTGCTGCGCCTGCCTGAAACTTACGAGGACATTTTAGAAAAATCAGGATGCTTGTTAAGGAGTGGGGTTGCAAAGACTTATAAAAACAGAGCTGCAATTGCTTGCAAGAGAGAAACACAGAGACTGAGATTGGAAATTGAGAAGAACCCCAGATGGACTTTCTCTGTTTATTCTGCCTTTGTAAATAGTTATTCTGAACAATTTAATTTTTTTATGTTACTGCTAGTACTAATAAATATTTTTTGCGAATTCTACAACTGCTCCTGGTTTTTCCTATGTTTCCTGACCTTTGCCTATATGACAACTAGTCAGAAAAAATTTTTTATAATGTGTGGTTTAATCAGGTCAGAATTATAAACTTTCTTTTTCATATGGATATTGTTGATAAAGCTAACACTCAGAATTAACAGAAATATTGTAGTAGTAAATAAAAGTAAATGTTCTAATGTGTGTTTAATCAGGTCAGAATTCTAAACTTTCTTTTTCATATGGATAATAAAGAACTCTGCTGGAAATCGCATTAGTCATTTTATTACGGCTACACAGCGTCAAGCAGAAGGATCGCAGCCAGGGAATAGTAGTGCCTCAGTCAGGAATTCGGAAATTATGCTCAGAATATGCTGTAAAAGGATTGGAATTAGAAATATTTCTTCTCTTTACAAGTGCACTTAGGTAGGCCCATTAATGTGTGTGCTGTACAAAGCAAAACATTTCTGTTCTCCAGAGGTTGCAGGTGGTCTGTTGCCCCTCGAATGGCCTCATTTTGCACCCTCTTCCTGTCTTTACTGCAGAGGGTCTCATTAGCAGGTCACTCCCCCCACCCCTACCCCCAGGGAATTGCTGGGGAACTGAGGTGTCGATATCTGGCAGTCTTGTGCCTCTGACTGCAGCTGTGACCAGTCGTAAGGTATGACATCATCTCCACTGATTTTAACTATTTCAGCTTCTAGTGTATGAAACAATCAATGAAGAAATTTGCTATACAAGATGAAGACTGTGCACTACTGAAGCTGTAATTCCATCCATAGCAGGTGTTCATATCAGAGAATGCCCTTGGACACTTAGAAATAAAAGGGGACACAACCATATGTATCCTAAACACACATTAGAACATTTACTTTTATTTAGTAGGTGATTTGTGATACCTTTTATTGGACCAACAAGAATGTTTCTTTTTGGTTCAAAAGATGGTTCAAAAGAAGGTATCAAATCACTTACTTTGTTCCTCTATTCATACAAGGACTGATGCGAAGGTGGAAGTTTTGAACAGTTCGCAGGGCAGTTGTCAGGATTACCCAATCAGAGTGGGTACTAACATTCTGCTTCACATTGATTTAGACAGTTCTTCCCACAGTGTAAAACACCAGAGAGTTATGAGCAAACTGGAAGGTGTGATGTAGGGATTGAAGTGTTAGCACAAATAAAAGTGAAAAAACGGTGAATGCTCGTGGTCGACTTATATACTGATCGAGTGTTTTTCTGTCTTTCATCGAATAAATCATTGTGGATTTCAAATTTCATTATTGTGCTATGTTCCAAAACCATAGGATTGTACATGGGCAAAGACTGCTTCATGAAACTAGAGTAAAGTTAGTACTTTCCATCTGGTGGGTGGTGGAACTATCAGAAACAAGACCAGCAATGTAGGAAAGAATGTGTGTCTGAGTTTTTGTTGTTGTTGTTGTTGTTAAATGCCAGATGAAAATGGCAATATGTGGGAGTAAAGGGAAGTTGTTCAGGCTTTGCAAACCTGTTACAGTGTAAATGTTTAGCAATGAAAAGTACTGAATATTTCAATTGGCCTATGCTGTACCAGACAATAAAACTCAAATTATTGCATATGCTGTGCTACTGTAGGAATCGCTTCCATGAGCAATGTTTTTGCTGTTTAGAACACAGACAATACATATCGTTCCACTGTTTGTTGGAGCATGTCATACTTGGTCAAGTACAGTAATGCATAGTGGCAGTCAGATAAGGGTATCTGAACTGACAGTAAGGAAAGCCGTGTACAGTACATCTGAATTGTGCGTTTACTACTGTATGTTTTAGACATGTAGACCGTTGTATTAAGGATGTGCTGCAAGCTCAGAACACGTTGGAGATTAGACAGCTTTTGCAGCAAACTGCAAAAGAACACAATGCAACACATTCGAAGTATTTGCATGTGCAAGTAATTTGGTCGCTGGTGCAAATTTGTGAACTTTTTTTTGGCAAGGTAGTTAGTGTATGTCAGGGTGGGGGTCAGTGTGGGCATCATCAGATTTTATCACTATTGCAAAATTCTGGTGTTGCCTGTAGAAAATCTGAGCAGACACTGGTGTTGCCCAAATATGTGCTTTATAGATTTGCATGAGAAACCAAATTGATTGTTCAGATGTTTTGAAGATCTGGGCCATGTGTTTAAACTCACTTCCCCCTCCTAAGTCATATGCTGTAAAAACAGCTGGTCTTGGAGAGATTATCATATTTTCTGAAGGGTACGGAGGAGGAATTCCTAGAAGCCTGGGAACCTTTTTTGAATTCTCTGTCACCAGTGGAAGCCCAGACCTTAAAAGAGGGAGCAGAGCCAGCCCGGTGGTGCTGAGGTGCTGGATGCCACTCCTCGTGCCACACCGGTGACCTGGGTTCAGGAACGAACTCGGGCTGCCGGGGGTCAGCAAGGGGGGGAGAGAGGATCGACCTTCCGGAGGACTGCTCTCCTCTGTTGCGGGAAGGGTGCCGTGTCGTCCTGCTTGTTGACTGCCCCCTGGCAATGGCCAGAGGGCAGTACGGGTTGGTAGGCACATTCCTGATGTGCTTGCGTTGGTGGGGAGGGAGAAGAGCATAAAAGGAGAAGAGCCCTGGCTGGTGCTCAATGATGGCCGCTGCACCCAAGGGCCAGCCCCGGTTTCTGGATTGGGTCTCCGGGAAGGGGGGGGTGTAGCGTGCCGCCTCCTTCCTGGCCCCACCATGGGGGCAGTCCACGGGGAAACTCCAGGGTAGGCAGACGCGGGTGGATCCGGAGAGAGTGTCCCTCTGGTAGGAGGACCGAAGCTGCCGGTCGAGGAGTCTCCCCAGAGGGGGAGGAGGAGGAGGATAAAATACCAATGGAAAAATAAAAAAGAAGGAGCAAGCTAGGAGATAGCAGGATGAGGGGGTAGAAGTGAATGAATTGGGTGGTACCCTAAATCCTTGAACATTGTATAGGCACTTTGACTTGTAACCGGCTATCATAGTAACAGCATATTTAACAAATGTTTTACAAAAATTAATCGAATGGACTAGTTGTAATGTATTTTATAATAGTATTTTATAAAAGTTTTTATACTTATATGTGCTGATTTTGTACGTTCATTTGTTCACAGTTTTTAATGAATTGTAATGGGTGAATGAAATGTTTGTGGACTTCCTCTTTCTTCTTAATATCAATTTATTTAGTTTTTGTTGACCGGGTAAGTGCACTAGACAAATTCTGCCTATTTTCAGACGCGACCCGGGGGAGGGGGATATAGGTGAATGCTAACTGACCTTGCACCAGATTAAGCTCTTGGTGGTATTTTTAGTGAATGGGGGGGAATTTGGCCAGGACACAAGGGAAATTCCCCTACTCCGAGGTAGGAGGAGTTGCTGTCAGTGTGCTTGCTGACCATTTCTCCTCGGGATGCCGTTGGATGAAGACGTGCGGGAGGTAGGGGATCGGGTCTCCTCCCCAGTCTCGCCTCTACAAGAGACCCAAGTTGAAGCTTCATTGTCTTACTCGCCGATTCTATCGGCTTTGGAAGGTCCTTCTACTCTACTTACGGATTCTGCTGCGTTCTGCTCTGCAGTAGATTTGCCTGTTTTGCCTGTTACGAAGACGTCTGTCTTTATGGATACTGCCTATCCCTCGCATTCTACGGCTTTGCTGCGGCATACTTCGTCTCCGGCACAGGAGAGGTTGGTATTACTGCGACATTGGAACCCGGATGTGCGACTACTACGTTGGCGTTGTCTTTACAGATGGTGATGGGGGCAGAACACCTAGACACGGCTGCAAGCAGTCTTGGCTCCTCTGAGACAGGTATGGCTTTGCCAGACAAACTGGGGAAATGTTTAGGGATGCTTCGCAAAGGGGGACTGTCTGTTGGGGCTGATCGAGTTCCTAATACCTTGGACACTGCTTCGGTGTTACAGGCGGCGGGTTGGATCCCTATTGCGGGTGGTTGGTCCCCTGATCCTACCGACGCCACTGTGCAGGACTATGCCACTTTTGTGATTTCAGACACAGGAGAAGTTCTACAGGATTCTGACTCCTTCCAGCTGACTCAGTTCTTTCACGGCAAACTGCTCGCTAGAGTGGGGGGACGGCAACCCTCCTCTGCCTCAGGTACTTTCCACTTTGGGTTCGGATTTTGGGCTGGTTCCTGAGTTTCCCTCTGTGCCTGCCTCAGTGCCTACTCCTGTTTCTGGTGTTTCCCCAGACAGTGTGCGGCCGACTGTTTCCCAGGTTGGGGGACTACCAGTTCTGAATATGGAGTCTGCTTCCTTACCTCCTCCCCCTGGAGCTAAGGTGTCTGTCCCTGCTTTCCGAATGGCTGACTTGTTTAAGCCAGCGTTTAAGGAACCTGCTCCTCGCCGTAATGCTATCCGGCTGCTCTATAAGGGCAGTTTGGTGGATCTCCTGGACAGGGTATATATTGGGTGGCGTCTTTTGAAGGACTCACTGAAATTTTATGCATCGGAGGTTTTTGCTTTAATTCATACGGATGGTCATAATTATGATGTTAGCTTTAAAACTATGGAAGCCTTAGATCGATTCTGGGTGAAGTATAACTCCCTTGAGGATACCCCTCTGTGGACCCCTTTCTTGGCAATTCCACTTACAAAACCTGCTGTGTGTACTATTACTGTGTTATTTCGGAATGAAGGAGTGGAGTTGGCTGATATTTTGTTTAGGCTGAAAAAACGTTGTGAGGTTTTGGAACACCCCGTCCCTATTATGGATTCTGAACAATTCTGGGCAGGGGGCTGGAAAATTAAGTGTAAATTACTTATGACTAACTCTGGTGTTTCTCACTTACCAAGTTATTTTTTTGGGGGGGAGGGATAGGGGCTCCCTGTTTTATCCAGGACAGCCTAAATCCTGTCATAGGTGTGATTCTCGATTGCATCTTAGTAATGCTTGTGATGCTTTAAAATGTACTCATTGTTTAGAGATAGGTCATTTAGCTGCTACTTGTTTAAATTTATTTTGTTGCAATCTTTGTGATGAAAAGGGTCACTCTTATGTTAAGTGTCCCTGGGCCTCTCATATTCCCATGAGCCCCTTATTACACAGGCCCAGAAAAAGAGTTGTGCGCAGGCCTCTGTGCAGCAGATGCAGGACCTCTTATCTGTCCCAATACCCCTGAATCCTGAGTCTTTTCTTCAGTCTAAATCTAATTTACCAACGGACTGTCGTCCTGATATTGCTGTGACAGTACGAGTGCCTTCTGGAGTCCCGATGGTGGCGGTCGTCTCGGACCCAGTGGGCCTTCCGGAGCCTCCATCTCTACCTCTTCATGATCCTGGTTCCCTCTCTGGGGATATGCTTGTAGAGGTAGAGCCGAATCCCATGATTTCCCCTCTTCCTTCCGTACCTCCTGATTCTGATACTACTATTATGCCCCCCCACCCCAGTTTTGGATATAGATCAGCCCTTTCATACTGTTTCTTATAAAAAAAGACAACGGGAGAAAAGTGTTCTTCCAGGCCCTGAAGGGAAGGAATGGAAGGTTGGGTCTAAGAAAAAACTATTACAGTCTAATAAATTTGATGTATTGAGACGACAGAGAAGGGCCAAGGGTACTGAGGAGGAGGAGGAGGATTCGGCCTCAGACTCTTCCTCCGTGGCCTCTTCTGTTGGTGCTTCTTCTGGATTAGAAGATGGCGCCTCAGGAAAGCTCAAATGGAAAACTCGTTCACAACGTTGCTATGTTTAGTGTAGCTTTCATCTGTGGTTTTCCTTTTTTTTTCTCTCTATGGGCACTTTTCGTGTTTTCTCTTTGAATGTCAATAGTGTGAAGAATAGTATACGGAGGGATTTAATCTTCTCAGAATTGCAACATTTTCGCTCTGATATACTTTTCTTACAAGATACTAGAATCAAGACATTTAAAGAGATAGCACAGTGCTCCACTATTTGGACTTTGGGGCCCACATTTTGGTCATTGGGACCTGGTAAATGTGATGGTTTGGGTATTTTGTTTTCCAATCCTGATTTACATGTTTCCCACCTGATTGTCTTGGACCCTGCTAGAGCTCTAATTCTGGATGTCCCTTATAAGTCTTGGAGACTGCGCGTCATTAATGTTTATGCACCTCAGAATAAGGCCGCTAGAGTGGCCCTTTTTAAGAAGGTTCAGCCTTTTCTTTGCACAGCTTGAATGATCATTTGGGATGGGGATTTCAATTGTGGCATTCAAAAGAATGATAGGGGTTTACAGACGGATAAAATGTTTTGTGATTCTAATGCCTTAAAAGATATTGTTGCTACTGCCAACTTAGTAGATTCTTATCGTATGTTTCATGACACTGATGGCTTTACTTTTCGCAAAGGCCTGTTACGCACTAGGATTGATTATGTTTGGGTTTCCAATTCGGTACCTGTTACTCATTCTGGTATTCTTCATTTGGCTTTCACTGATCATTCGGCTGTGTATTTTGAATGTTGTTGGAGCGAGTGTTTCCCTGTTGCAAAATCAGCTTGGAGGTTAAATGTTTCTTTATTGCAGCAAGCACGTACTCTTGATGTTTGCAATTCCTTTTGGGTGTCCCGACTTTCCATATCTTGCATGTATGATTCTTTGCTTGACTGGTGGAGGGGATACTAAGTTAGAATTAAAAATCTTTTTTCAACGCACTGTGGGTTTGCACCATAGAAATGATTATTTCCGTTACCTACAGTGTTGGAAACATTATCATAGGCTATCTCTTGCTGATTCTACTGGTCAGGATTTTAGCTCTCAGCTTCAGCAAGCTAAATCTGCTATGTATAGATACCAATATGACAGGATGAAATCCCTTAAACAGGAATTATGGTTTGGCACGAGGGGGGTTACAAAACAGACGTTTAGCCCTTTTAAGGACCATAAGGCAGTTTTACACAGAAAATATATGGAGGCCTTGCAGGATGTTGATGGTACTGTTTATCATGATAAGGCCTCTATTTTGCGTCTTGTTTCTACTTCTGTTAAGAATACTTTTGGACTTCCTCCACAGACAGATTTTCTACACTCTTATGTTGCTCAGATAGCACCCCAAGTCCTTTTGCCGGATCAGGTACAGCGGCTTGTGGCTCCTGTCATGATAGATGAAATTCGTACTGTTATAAAATTGGCTAAGACAGGTTGTTCTCCTGGACCTGATGGGCTTCCAGCAGAGTTTTTTCAGACCTTTTGTGATCTTTTGGCCCCTGTATTATGTGATATCTTTATTAATGTTTTTTTATGTTCCGCTTTCAAACCTGAATGGTTGGTAGAAGCTGATATGTTTTTTTTATACAAAAAAGGTGATAAACGGTCACTACTTAACTGGAGGCCTATCTGTCTGTTGAACTCTGATATAAAGTTTTTGAGTAAAATTTTGTCTCTTAGATTGTCAAACTGTGCTCATTCCCTTATTAGTTCTGTACAGGGTTGTAGTATACCTCATCGTAGTATTCATGATAATTTAATATTGCTCCGGGAATTATTTTATAAAGGTCAGACCTGCTGTATCTCTGGTTTGGTGCTTAGTTTAGATCAACATAAGGCCTCTGATTCCATTTCACAGGAATATTTATTTTTAGTATTAGATCGCTATGGGATTCCTGTTAAGTTTATTTCTTGGTTTCGGAACCTTTATGGTCATGCTACAGTGGTACCAAAGGTTAATGGTTGGAAAGGGGATAGAACTGGTCTCCAACAGGGCGTCAAACAAGGTTGCCCATTAAGTCCTCTATTATATGTCTTTAGTATAGACCCCCTTATACGATGTATTCTTAATGATTCTCGGATATAAGGAATCTCCTTAGTTCCTACCTTTCCTCCTTTAAAAATACTTGCATATGCAGATGATTTGGTTCTTTTGATAAACAAATGTACAAATGAGGCAGTTATTTCACAACAGCTTGTTGCTTACTGTAAAGCTTCTGGTTCCAGTATTAATATGGACAAATGCTCTGGTTATCAGTTTCCCTCAGATGCTCCTAGATTAGTTCAATATGCAGGTATTTCTGTATCTATGGCACCAGTTACTATTTTAGAGATACAGTTTGGGTCTGACACACCGGCAGTTGTTAACTGGGAGCAGAAATTGGCAGTTGCAAATGTGTCACTGACCCATTGGATTCATGGGCCTTTGTCCAAACATAAACGTATTTTGTTGTTAAAAACTTTGATTGTTCCCCTTTTTCTTTATATCAGGTATATTTATCCCCCCCCCCCCGCCGAAGAGTTTATATACTAAATTGTACAGTTTGTTTTTTAGGGCCTTGTGGGGTAGCAGATTGAATCCTGTTAAGCGGCATGTTACTTATTGATCTATAAAACAGGGAGGTTTGGATGTGCTTCACCCTATTGCTTTTTACTTTAGTATTTTTCTGTATTACAATGTTTTTGAGCTTAGTCGGCCCCACTTTAAGACCTGGATTTCTTTGTTGACAGAATGGCTTACGCCTAGTTTGAGAGCATGGGAAAATAGAAATATTAGAATGTTTTCAAGATTAGGCATAGTTCCTCAAACCATTAAAGAGATGTTTCAACAACTCATTCTTTGGAAAGTTGACTGTAACCTACTGACCCTACCTACAAGGAAGGCGGTTTATGATGCAATTGTTCAAGTTCAGTGTCTGGAACCTCTCATATTACCTTATTGTACAGAACAAGATAGTCAGGCTATGTTCACGCAATTGTCAAACCCGAGATTGACAGTTTTTGTTTGCGATTTGATATGGTTGACATTACATGGTAAACTTAATGTTAAAAATAATAATCGACACAAAGCTGTTCAAGAACGGTATTGTTTAAGACCTTCTTGTTTCCAACTGTTGGAAACTCAAGAACATTTATTTTTACATTGTGCTTATGCTCAACAATTTTGGCTTTTTTTAGCAGATTGTTGGAAACTACCGCAGTTTACAGTTCTCACTTATCAGGAATTAATTTATGTTCCGGGAACTTTACACTGGCAGTCTTTTTCCGTTTCTACTTTGCAAGTTTTATTTGCTATTTTAAAATATTACCTTTGGCAATCTCGGTGTAAGTGGATATTGCAGCAGCACTATGTTCCATATGATGCCTTGTTACTATTAATTACTGAAGCTGTTCGGCAGGTTTATGAAACAGATATGAAGTATTATTCATCTCGCCAGATACGTTGTTTCTGGCAATCATGTGATGTTGTTCTATGTTAACTTTTCTTTTGTTTTCTGATTTTTGATTTATTTGGTTTGGTACTGTATTTGCTTTGCTGCATTATTTTCGTTCTGCTTGGTTATTTTGGTTGTGGTAGTATTGTTTCTGTTTCTAGCAATTTTTAATTTTGTATATGATGTATTTGCTGTTTTGAATATTACTTCCCTTTTTCCCCATAAAATTTCCCTACTCTGAGTAGAATTGACTTTCTTTTTGTATCCCAAACAGTAGACATAGAAAAATTGTGAGTGAGAGATTTGGCCTTTTCAGACCATTTGGCAGTAGTACTGGATTGCCAGTGGGATAATGGGATGGGTGGTGGTAAAAACCCATGGAAATTAAATGTGTCTCTCTTAGAACAAGAAAAATGGGAAAAAAAAGTGCAAGGCTGTGGGAGGCAAGGATATTTGTACAATGCATGTATGATTCTTTAAGCGAATAGTGGGAGGAAACAAAGCAAGAGTTAAAAAATATTTTTCAGAAAGAGACAGGTTATGAAGCTTGAGATTTATATTTGCAATATTTAACCCTGAGGAAACAACTACATAGGCTAGCATCCTTGATGGAAGTAACCAGAAAAGATTATAGTCAACAGATAAATATAATAAAAAAAGAAATGTACAAGTATCAGTATAATAGAGCGAAGACCTTGCAGCAGGAACAGAGGTTCGGAACCGAGAGTAAGAAGCAGACATTTGACCCATATAAAGGCAATAGGAAAATGGTTGAAAATAAAATGATCTGGGAGCTAGAAGATGAACAGGGTGGGATACTGTATGTAAAGGGAAAAAGGAAATCATGTAGATGGTACATAAATATGTAGCAGAGACCTTTGGCTTAGCACCTGAAATACGGAATCAGGAAAAATATGTAAACAAACTAGAAGGAAAATACCTCTAAAAACTACAAGAACAAAGTTTGGTAGCCACAATACAGGAAGAGGAGGTAAGAAATATGATAAAGTTGTTACAGAATAACAAGGTACCAGGACTAGATGGATTACCATCAGAGTTTTATAAAGTTTTTGCAAAGTGGGTAATGCCAGAGTTAACTAAGGTTTATAATGAAATGTTACAAAAAAAGAAGTACTCAAGGCAATGGCAGAAGCAGAATTGATTCTCCTATTCAAGAAAGGGGAGAAAGCAAAGCTAAAAAACTAGAGGCCAATTTGCCTATTAAATACTGACCTTAAAATTTTAAGCAAAGTGTTGTCAAGCAGGCTGGCAAATTGTGCTGAGGAACTTATCAAAGGAGTACAAGTGTGTTCTGTACCACAGAGAGGCATTCAGGAGAACTTAATAGTACTTAGAGAAGTATTTCAGAGAAGTCAAAAAGGAAATGAAAAGGGATACATATTAAGTATTGATCAACAGAAAGCCTTTGATTCCCTTTCACAGAAATACTTGTTCCTAGTCTTACAAAATACGGTATTCCATGGGTCTTCATGGATTGGATAAAGGCCTTATACAAGAGGGCCATGGTTACCCCGAGAGTAAATGGATGGAAAGGAGAAACAAGCCAGGTAAAGAGAGGCGTCAGGCAAGGGTGCCCGATTAGCCCACTGCTATAAGTTTTTGGGATAGACCCATTACTACATTCATTAATAAATTATACTAATATACTGGGAATACAGTTAACGTCAATAGCCCCCCCTCTAAAAGTAATTGCTTATGCGGAAGATGATGTGATAATGGTACAGGAATCTACAGAAGAGAGAGTACTAAAGAAGCAATTAAAGGAATACTCTTTGGCTTCAGGATCATGTATTAACATGGAAAAAAGTATTGGATACCGACTAAGTAATGATGCACATCAAAAAGTGTCTTTTGCAGATATACGGATAGTGACAGAACCAATCTCAATATTGGGAATAAAATTTGGCGATGGAGATCTAGCTACTTTAAATTGGTCGGAAAAAATACAGAAAACTGAACAAGTGACAGCAAGATGGGCATACGGAACATTATCAAAACAGAAGAGAGTGTTTTTGATAAAAAGCTTTTTGGTCCTGGTTTTTTTATATATCCGCTACATCCCCCCAAGCAACTAGTAACAGGACTCTATAGTGTATTTTTTAGAGCATTATGGGAGAGCCGATTAAACCCGGTGAAAAGGAACATAACATACCGAAGCATACAGGAAGGAGGTTTAAACATGATACACCCTATTGCCTTTTATTACAGTATCTTCTTGTTCTATAATGTAATTAATCCATTAAAGAACCAAGCTAAAACTTGGAAGATCATTCTATCAGAATGGACAAAGCTTATGTGTATCTGCTTGGGAACAAGGGAAAAGTAGATTATTGGGAAGGACACAAATTATACCAGATGAGGTGAAAGGACTGTTTCAACAATTGATTACATGGAAAGTACGGTACAAAGCAGTGGGATGCCAAAATAAACAAAGTATCTATGACGAAATTCTACGAGCACAATGCGTAGAAGAGATAGTATTGCCTCATTGTAGGCAAGGCCAGAATACAGAAATGTTAAGACGACTGTTAAATAAAACGGTTCCGATATTTGCATGGGATGTGCTATGGTTAACAACACATGGGAAGCTGAATGTTAAAGGTAACAATAAACACAAATCAGTACAGGAACGATATTGTTTAAGAACAAGTTGTCAACAAATACTAGAAATGCAACAACATTTATTCCTAAACTGTGATTATGTGCGACAGTTTTGGGATACAGTAGCAGAAAAATGGGAACGGCGGCAATTTCAGTCAATAACCTACATGAAATTGATATACGTGGAACAGTCCACTAAATGGCAACAGTTTCATAAAGAGACACTACACGTGATATTTGCAGTTTTAAAGTATTACATCTGGCAGGCACGTTGCAAATGGGTCCTACAGCAGAATTATGTACCACATGACATTGTGTTGAAAAATGTAGGTATCTCAATTCAACAAGTGTTTGAAGCAGATACGAAGAAGGTCTCTATAAAGCAGCTTCAGGTTTTATGGAAATCATGTGAAATGATGATCTTATCTGTGTCAGTCTTCACCATTCATCACCTCTGGGTTAAGTGACTGGAGGTCAAGACCCTGGCGGGAGTTCTTTTTTTTATTTTTTGGGATGGGCGGAGTCGACATATCATCAGCGCCACCCTCGAGGCCGACGCACTGCTTGGTGCTTGCAGGTTGGCCGTTAGGTGTCGTTGACCCCGCCCTCCTGCCAGTTCTTTGTCTCCCGCCGTAGAGGTCGCACTTCATAGAAAGGCCTGCTGTCTACTTAGAAGCCTTCGGCTCTGATTTCTCTCGACGCCGAGTCCGTTGACGCCGATATATTCGACATCGGCTTAATTTCCTGCCATTTCCATGTTTCGCCAACACTCGACGTCGCTGGTAAGACTATTTCTTTTATTTATTTGTTAGCGACATTGAGTCTTTGTTTAGCTTGTTTTTCCGTGGGTCATGTCTCAGTCGGGGGGCAAGAAATCTTCAAAGACGGGATGGCCCCCTATGCAACGGTGCCTGTGCGGCTGTAAATACTCCATCACCGACCAACATGACCGTTGCCTTGTGTGTCTTGGCCCACTTCGCGGCATGGATTCGTGTGACACCTGCTTCTCCATGGGCCGTCGTGTCATCGAACAATGCGCGTGGAAAGTTGGACGAGTCCGCCGACTTTCTGGGGACGGGCGTGCACTCGTCGGGCCAAGCCATGGTCTCTTGGCCTTTCCTCCGGGTCCCTTCCTGGTTCTATACAGACAGAGGAGAAGGGGGCTTCTGCTCCTAATAGCCTCGCCATTGCAGAAGCCCATTCCACGGTGCAGGAGGCCCAGTCCATCCCCCCTGGGGGGCGGGCGGGAGGCACCGCATTGGCAGTCGCCCTTTCAGGGGTGAAGGCTCCCCCCGGTGTTATTTCCTCAGGCTGGGAAGCCTGGGTCGGCGCCATCCTGGGCCTCAGCACCATTTGCAGCACCGTGGGCTCTGATGGCACTGTGTTCGGCATCATTCGCAGCGCCGTTGGTGTGGACGGTGCCATGGGAGGCTCTACGGCACCATCCTCGACTGTTTCTTGCCTTGGCGCCGTGTCCAGCTCTGGTGCTGCTTCTGGTGCTGAGCGAGGACACAGCGCCATGGGGGTTACCGCTCTTGGCGCTGTTGGGGCCGTCGTTGGTGCCGTCTCTGACCTCGACACCGCTTGCTGCGCCGTGGGTCGAGGTGGTGCCATGACAGGCTCCATCTCCGGTACTGCTGCCGCTCTCGGTGCCGTGTCATCTTCTCGTACCATTCACGGTGTGGTTGGGGGCTTTGGTGCCAACTCTGGTGCAGTCCCCCCGGACTGGTACCCCATTCGGTCGGGATGGCAGCGAGCATCCACATACCATGTGGCACCGGACTTCGGTCTCCACCTCCTGGGAGTCGGACTCTGAGTCGGACAGGCAGTCTGACTCTTTGGAGTTGGCCGCTTATGTGGACACCCTGGTAGTGTCCTCGATGGACTGGAACCAGCCCCCCTCTTAGGAGTGGACAGTTGCTCCCTGGTCCAGGGTCAGGGGTGCTGACCAGCAGGCAGTGGTGCATGCCACTATTGCTCTGCAGCCTGGCCTCGGAGGGTTTTCTGATCCCTCAGTGGTGGTACTCCCTCAGATGGTGTGCCTGGATCACCTAACTTTGGGGCCAATTGGAGCATCCTCAGGAGGGAAGGGTGCTGCTCCCTGGATAGTCCCTTTGGGGACTGAACAGAGTTGCCAGCTGCCAAGGCTAGCGTTTTCAAGGAGAAGGGCTCTGTCGGACTCTGAGGGGTAGGGGTTCAACATGGCAGCCCTTTTCTGGGACCCATCCGGGTCCCAGAAGGAGTCGCAGTGCGGACCTCCGCCCTTCCTTTTCGGTCTCCTTGAGAAGGCCCTGTTCTTAGGAGGTAGGGGACCATCTATTTGGAGTTCCACTGCCCCGGTCACCTCACAGGGGGAATCTTCAGGGCACAGCCTAGGCAGTTCCAGTATGGTTGACCAGCTGTCGGCTGTTGAGTTTTCCGGAGCTCCCTTTTCCCTTGGGGCTCCAGGTGCACTCTCTGGCCCAGGCAGAGGACAGCTGATTCCTGTTGTTGGCTTTGCCACTTTCTCCTGTTCTCCCAGGCATTCTTGGTCCTAGCGGACCTCTGCCCTGGGAGCAGTTCAGGGCTGTTGCTGCTCATTTTCCCTTTTATGTTAGGGTCACGGACAGGCAGGTTTTCCAACCTCCCTCTGAGCAACCAGCCGCTGAATCTTTGAGGTCCCCCACTTCTTCATCCTCCTCTTCGGGAGGAGAGGAACCATCTGTCCACATCTCCCCTGCTGCTGATCTCACGGAGTATCAGCGTTTCCTTGTGAGGATGGTGGAGGACCTGCATATCACCCCATCCATGCAGCACAATCTGGAGCACTCGACATGTGCCTTCTTAGGCGATTTCAGTGCGGACTGTCTTGTAGTGCCCCCCTGGCCTACTCCCTCTCGGGAGGCATTGTTGCACTTCTGGCAGAGTCCCTTTTCTGGAGTCCCAGCCCCTAGGGATCTCTGTCAGAAGTATTGTGCCCCCCACCCCCCGGAGTCTCCAGGTAGCTTGCCTCATCTTCGGTCAGGACTGACACAACTGGACACTCCCGATGGGCTTCACGCCCTTCACCATGACCAGCCCCCAGATGCGGACTCCATGGATTTTGACTTCTGGGGTAGGAGGACTTTCTACTCAGCACGGTTGCTCCTTTCAATATCTGCACATCAGGCCCACTACGCTACCTATGATAGGTTCCTGTGGTCCAGGCTAGGTCAACTCCTAGCCTCGATGCCTGATACAGAGGTAACCAGACAAGCCATTGCACACTCCGCACGTGGTCTGGAGCTAGCAAGGCACTAAGCGAGGGCATCTTACAATGCCAACGAGGTAGCTTCCAGGGTCGTAGGGACAGCAATCTGCACTAGGCGGATGGCATGGCTGCATCTCTCCTGGTTGTCACTCTTGGCCCGGCGTAGGGTGATTTCCTCCGCTTACCAGAGAACCCATCATTTCTCCCGTAGGGTGAGGCGGTGTCTGTCGGGGAAACCTCCTACCCCCTCCAGGGGGTCCCTGTCTCACTCTTCCCAGTCCTGGGCCTCTCCAGACCCATGAAGGATCTCTCTCTCGGTGTGCCACCCACCGAGAGCTAAGGGACTTAGTCCTTTAGGGTTCAGGGCCCCCTTCGAGGGGGCTCGGCACTCACCCAGAGGTGATGAATGGTGAAGACTGACACAGATAAGATATGAAAATTACATACCTACCGTAATTCTGATCTTTCTGTATATCTTCACCATAATTCCACCCTCCATCCCACTGAGGCCTCAGTCTCTGGGTCTCCCTCCCTCTCTGTGCCCTCTTTTCTCCTCCCTCCTTTCCATTGGTCAGGGGCGGGGTGACCTTGCGCACATAGGGGGATGTTTTACATTCTAAGGGGGAGAGTGGTCAGGATAGGGGGCACTTCTTTCCTCAGTGCCTCGGCTCCACCCCTGTGGGATGGGAGTTGGTGGTTGCCCTCTCTTCTGTTCTCTCTCCCTGTCAGCTTTCTCCCTTGTTTTTGTCCTTAAGGACTCAACCCTCAAATTAATTTACAAAACTAGTTTTCTTAACACCAAAACTTGATTTTGAGGGGGGTATTGCCCTTTATCCTGTCTTTTCTTCTAGAATAGCCACTTCTGCTTATGTTGGAGTTATTGCCAGTGATTCTGTGCCTTGAATTCTGGCAGTATAGCCTTCTGGCTACTCCTTCGTAGTTCCTATACAATCTGGAGACAGGTCAAGGTTCCAGGGTATGTCTCCTTCCCCCCTCACATCCTTACTTCTAAATTCTTCCCTCCCTCCCTCCCTCCCTCCCTCCTTCCTCTTCTGCTTCCAGAGATTGGGGCCCCTTCCCAATCCCCTTAGATGTCCAGCTTTTTTCTGTCCTCTCAGTCATTTATTTCTCCTTTTAGTTTGTATATCTTTTCCTTTATCTGTTCTTTGGACTCCCTTGTCTCCACCCCCCCCCCAACCTTTCTTACTCTACGGCGACTCAGAACTGGCGGAAGGGCGGGGTCAATGACACCTAATGGCCAACCTGTGAGCACCACGCAGTGCGTCGGCCTCGAGGCGGCGCTGATGGTGCGCCGAGTCCTACCCCATCAAAAAAAAAAAAGCTCCTTGCTGACCTCAGGCCACGTAACCCAGAGGTGATGAATGGTGAAGATACATAGAAAGATCAGAATTATGGTAGGTACGTAATTTTCATTTACAGTAGGTGATGGAGTAAAACTGAGAAGGAAATGGAATGGAAGTGAAAGGATGTGACAAGTTTAGATTTGACAATGGAATTATTACCCTTTTTTCCCCCCAACAAAATTCCCCAACTCTGCTGTAGGGGGAACCGTTGCCCATCTTTTCTGAGATGGCTGCTCGGGAGGAGCTGCTGGAGGTGGTAGATACACTTGAGACAGTGAAGTAGGCCTCCTCCACTGTTCTCCCTTTGCAAGAGTCTAAACATACTGTTGAACCTGCTGATCTTGAATCTACCCAAATGAAGGAAGAAACCAACCACTGAAATTTTTGTTTCAACTGAAGACCTGACAAACCCTGATTCTATGGAAATGGAGGTAAAAATGGCAACATCCAGAAATAATCCACAAATGGACAAAATACAGGCACTCAGAGACGAGGAACAAAAATTAGATTACGGACAGCGCCAGATCCAAAAGGATTTATTGCACTTTCAGACGAAAACCGCTCCTGTCAGTGGGAGCGACAGCACTGTCATCACAGCAGTAGGCTCCAGTGACGCAGGAGCATCAAAGCTGCAGACTGTCAACCCGAACAATGGACACGCTCTTCCCCAGGTAAATCTTCCTTTCTCTAAAATATCTGTAAAAGCAGCTGGCAGTGAAACCAATCTAGTAGCGGGTGCCGAGAGCCGCGGGAAGTGTTGAATGATTTAGATTGGGGAAATGAGAGCGAGAGTCGATCCTTACAAAATGATGGGTCTGAGAATGCTTCTATTGTCTGTATGCTTCCTAAGAAAGTTATGGGAGTTTCTCCTGATTGTGCCCAATCAAAAACTGGTAAACTGGAATAGTTGCTACCTCCAAAGAGAATTATAGATCTTCTACGGACTGGTCTCTTGCAGTAGGTTGTTACACTTGGGAGTTCCACCAGGTGGTGCTATCACACTGCTGTTTCTTCTAGCAATCTTCCATAGGGGCCGCCCATATGACATCACTTCCTCAGGCCGAGTATAACTGTGGATGGACCCAAGTACCCTCTGTTCATTTTCCCACCGGCTTCAGCTTGCACAGAAGCTAGCTCAGTCTCCTGTGTTGCAGTCTTCAATGTGAACTTGAACTGATTGTTCTACTACTGTTCTGGGCCTGTGAACCACTCACAGCATCCCTGCTGCTCCTTGGCCCAGGTACCTCTTGCTGGGTCCAGGGTTTCATCCGTGGCTGACAAGGCAGCCCTGCCAGAACGGACCTCGGGGAACCGTGTTAAGGGCTCCCCAGCTCCAGGCTCTCATTCCTGGCACATTCCTGGCATCAGAGGGAGCAGGACTCACCCCTCACATTCCCTCTGGCATGGTCTATCATCGGTGGCTCCTCTATCGTCGATGGAGTGTTCATCGTCAGCAGGGCAGCTCCCCCTGTTGATGGAGCCGTTGCCCCCTTCTCTCTCTACAGTACATTTTCTGCCAACGGGCACTGTTACCCCGTTGATGGGGAAGCTTTCCCCATCGATGGGGCATGTTGTTTTATCTCCCTCATCGACGGGAGCTCTCCCCATCGATGGGACATGCTGACATCTCTCCCTCGTCAATGGAGGCTCTTCTTCCATCGACAGAGCACTTGTCATCGATAGAATTGCATCTCCCGTTGACAGGGCATCATGTTTTGCGTTCGCCCATCGATGGGATACTTCCCCCCAGCATCGTGGGTGGCTTGTTTCTTGTCCCTGAATCGGGAGGATGATTTCCCCATCAACAGAAGCGGTCCCATTCATCATCCACATCAACAGAGATGCTACCCCCGTTGACAGAAGGGGCTCCGCAAACCGGGACGTCCCCAGTTAGGGGCTCCTCTTCTGTGCCCCCCCGCCCATCCTGGCACTAGCACACTATTCCATCGCCATTGGGGATCCCCCTCCGTCGCTGTTTTTGCGCCCATCAGGCTCCTCCTCTTATATGCCTTCGGCCGGGGTTCTGGGGTCTCGTCCAGAGTTCCTCACCCCTTCACTGATGCCAGCCCGCAGGGGCGGGGATACCCCACCTTTCGGGGTTGGCGGTCCCCGAGGAGTTTCACCCTCCCCCGAGCGCTGCCATTGGGCGCACTCTGTCTGTGGACCTTCCCAGGTATCAGGCATTGCCCAGATTGTCGTGGAGGTCCTCCAGTCTCTGGGTCACGACCTGGCTCTGGATCCCTGGCCGGGTCCTGTGCCGTGGCGTTCCCCCTCTCCTCCACCTAAGTAGCTTCATCAGGATCCAGCGATCCCCAGCTGGTCCCCCTCTCCCATTTTTTCGGATCCCCTCTGTGAGGATTCGGACAGGGAGGATCCCTTCGCAGGGGATGGTTCTGACGGGGGCTTCCCGGACTATGGGGACCATGGTTCCCCACTATCTGCATCCTTTTTCCTGGATGCCACCCTGCCTGACCCTCCCGATACCTCCTCATTCCCGGACTCTTCGTTCATGGATCTGATGTTACAGATCCAGGACAGGTTTGGCTTGCCTGATGCGGAACAGGATACCTTTCGCCGGGACATGGCCGCCTACCTCGACTTGCCTGACGAGCCTACCCTGGTTGTCCCTCCATTGATTCCTGCATACTTGAACGCCTTGTCACAGGTTTGGCAACTTCCTGCTTCCACTCATCCTCAGACTGACTTTTCTAGGGCCCCGACGGACCATCCCTATTTGTCCGCCACTCCTCCGGTGGACTCGGTGGTCATTACGGCGGCTCATGATTGGACCACTTGTCCCTGCCACACTAGTTCCGTGCCACCGGATACAGAATCCTGGTGCCTGGATTTTCTTGGCAAGAAGATTTATGCCTCTAATACCTTGCTGCTGTGCATTGTCAACTATGTGGGCCATATAGTCTGGTATTACCGCATGTTGAGTGCCTTGGTTTTGGACCTGCTGTCTTCCTTGCCACCCTCCCAGGAGTCAGCCTGGTTGGCTCAGCCATGTCTGCCATGTCCTCTCTCTCCCATCACCTGCTTCGGGTGGGCTACGATGCGGTCAACGCCTCTGCCCGCCTCTCCGCCTCCGGCATCACCTTATGGCGTCATGCCTGGCTTCGGTTGTCGAGTTTGGTGCCGATGTCCAATTGTCAGTTGCTGATGCCCCTTTCTGCAGGAACCAGTTGTTTGGCCCTGGTGCCCAGGCCATTCTGGATTCCCTTCAGGCTTCGGGGCAAGGCCTGCTGTTGGTCCAGGACCTTTACCGTGCCCCCAGGGCCCCGTCCTCGACCTCTGCAGGCAGACTGTCATGTTCCCAGACCCCTTACTGGGGTGCTGCCCGGGATCATGGTAGAGCTTCCAGGGGAGCTGCTGCCTCTGCCCCTCAGCCCTGTGCCCTTCCCTCTCAGGGGGCTGGGCCCACCTCTACACCTTAGCCGCACCTCAGGGCTTCCCCCCCCGCCTCCTCTTGCAGGCCTCAGAGGTGCCCGGTGGTTTCGTTACCCTTTATTTAGAGGCTTGCGTTCTGATACTGGACACTTCGCTCCTCCATGCGGATCTGTTCGGAACTTCTGCTATTCTCCCTGCTGGAGCCCTTTGGTTGTTCCTTCCTGTGGGATTCATGGTGTGTCTTGCCCCAGTACACTCCCACTTCCTCCTGTGCGATCCACGCTTTTGGAGCTCTGCTGGATTTGACACTTCTCATTCATACCATGGCCTTTTGATCCCTGCTTCGTCAGGATGCATTACTGTACATGGCCATCTCTTTCTACAACATGCTTAGCGCATGCTGTCCTCACTCACCCTTGGCTTTTCTGCCCTACCGGGTGTGGTTCGAGTTGACTCGTCTGCTACTGTCTTTGACGCTGTCCCCGTCCGGGGTTATACCGGCTGTTTATGTGACTTCTTGCGGCACTCCTCTGTGGATGCTGCCTGTCCTATGATTTCCCTGTCCTAGGGTCTGGACACCTTTTCTTCTCTGCTCCTTGCCCTTTCGGGCTTGCCAGGCTTGGGGCTATTGTTGGGCTTTGGCCCACCCTTTGGTCACCCCTTTTTTTGCCCGGCCACCAGCCCTGGCTGTCTCCCCTTTTGGGAATAACTGCTTGGCACGCTCCCAAGTGTGATAACTTACTAAGAGACCAGTCTGTAGAAGACAGTATCGTTACGTAAGAACTTCTCGTAACAGTAGACCTTCGAGGAACTGTCTCTTGCAGAACGTACGATCCCTCTCTCCGTCCCCCTACCTTTTTGCCTCGGATCCCTGCAGCTCAGGATGTTGGGTGGGGACTCCTGTTGTCGCTCAGTTTCCCTCGGTCCTTGCCTTGCTTGCTGAAGCCAACGGGGAACAGAGGGTACTTGGGGCCACCCACACTTTTACTCAGCCTGAGGAAGTGATGTTATGTGGGCAGCCCCTATGGAAGACTGCTAGAAGAAGCTGCCGTGTGATAGCGCCACCTGGTGGAACTCCCAAGTATAATAACCTACTGCAAGAGTCAGTTCCTCGAAAATCTACTGTTACGTTAAGTTCTTACGTAACAGTACTTTTCAGACCAGCCACTGCAAAATGACATAGATTCCCCAGCCATATATTAAATGAGTGATGGGAGCCAAACAGGGGGCATTTTTCCTTCTCGGCTAGAGGAGCTAGCCTAAACATCGCAAAAAAAGAAGAACTTAAAAATAAAAGGGATGCTTTAACTCTTTCCAAACATAATCTCCCTAGCATGACTACTGTATGTAGTGAAGATCCGGCGGATGATTCCCCAGTCAAACCTGAGGCACAGTCAGCTGCCTCAGCAATTCAAACTGCTTTCCCTATACAACCGCAGGTGGGAGACCCCTTTTCACAGTGGTCACCAGCAAATGCCTTAAAAGAAGCAGGCCGGAAACAGTTCCCTGATGGCACCTGGTTGCCAGATCCAGAATGGGATAAAGATCCTATTTCCCAATCTTGCCCAACATGGATTCCTGTCCCTCAGACCAATGCAGGAGAACGGCACAAACAAATTGATGGAACAAATTAATCCCCCCTTTTGAACTTGGGACTCTCATGCCTAGAGACTCAAGCCTCAATAGAAGGCCTTGATCAAAAGCTTGCTGAAACAAATCTACTGCCATCTGCAACAATCACTGAGGAACCTGAACCCTGCACCCTACCGACAAGAACTTTCCACAGGCAGAACAACCTTCCACAGGGGAAGGCCAACCTCAGAAACCTCTGCTGTCTGAACTTTTCTCAAAAATAAAAAAAGAACCTGGCCCTAGGCGAAACGCTGTAAGGATAAGATACAAGGGAGGGTTGGAAGACAGACCTGACAGGTTTTATGTAGGGAGAAAATTACTTAGAGTCCACATTTCTCTCCAAGGGATGTATTTGCATTTATCAACATATCAGGAGAGGACAATTTTGATATTAGTTTTCGTTCCTCATATGCCCTTGAAACCTTTTGGCAATGATATAACCAGGTTAAATTCTCCCTCCTATGGACTCCCTGCCTTCCTTGTGATCACACTAACTAAACCTCTTTTTATTTATTTCATTCTTCGGAAAATAACCTTCAAACAACATGAAGTCTTGCTATATTATGACATATGCAGTTTGTCCCAGCCTTAGAACTGCTCCGGAGGTGAAAGAGTTAAAGTCCATGCCAGGCATGGAACTTAGAGCTCGAGCTCGGTTGAAAATTCTGTCTGTTGTTCTTCAAACTAAAACTGTCAGATTCTTTACTCCACCTCACTGAACAGTCGCTCCGGAGATTCCTCCTTCTGCTTGGTTCATTTTGTCGGTTAAAGTATAAAAGTTTCGTTTTTTAACGAAATTAAACACGTGATTCGGTTCAAGTTCTATCTGTGGTATTGTAAGTACTAGATAGGTTTTACATTTAATTCTGTGTGGAACTTGTAAACATTTTCATCGGTTTGGTTTGAACCGATCAAGTTACTCTGTTACATTACAGTTTTTTAGAAGTGCGGTTCCCGGTTCTTATGGTTTAAAAAGCAGTTTAGTTCGTTTTTTCCGTGATCCGTGACACGGTTGGGAACCCGATAAGGAGTCTTGCTTGGCAGATGGCCGGAACGGGCAAGTTTTTTGGTTAGGCTGACACTATGTCTGAGAAACCCAAAAGAAAAACTGGCCCACTGGGTTCAGCATTGTGTTGTATGTGGGGAAGCCTTTGCCAAGGCTGACCCCCACACCACATGTGTTTATTGTCTGGGGTTTGACCACCTCATTTCAGACTGCCAGATTTGCAAGGCTTTTTCCTGCAGCTACCCCGGATAAGATAGTTGGTAGACTTAGGGAATGGGAGGCCAAAAAGTCCGCTGACCCGGATGGCCAGCCCGGTTCGGTTCCAACCGAACCGGAGGGAGTGCCCTCTGACCAGGGCGAGACTTCCTCGGGCAAAAGGAGAGCCAACTCTGAGGAGTCGGTTCCAACAAAGAAATCTAGAAAATCAGCAAATAGCTAAAGCAATAAAAATTGTTCAGTCACTCTCCCCAGTTCCGACCGAACCGGCATCATTAGGTAAGGGCTCGGTTCGGTCGGTTCAAGAGTATTATTTAGAGGAATTTTATGAACCAGAGGAGGGGGGAGAGGAGTATGAGGAGAGTGAATGTGGTTTTGAAAGTCTGGATGTGCCCATTGAACCGGACATCTCTCCAGACAGACCTTCAGGAGTGTCCCCCCAGGCTTTCTGAGTCCCCTTCTCATTTCATGTTTAAAAAAAAAAAAAAAAAAAAAAAGTGGCTGAAACCCTCCAGCTCCCTATGGAGGAAGCTGTGGATGATCAAGAGGAGCCTGACTTTGTAGAAATGATGGATATCCCAGAGTCTAGGAGACTGTCTATTCCTCTGCATAAATCTTTTTGGAAACAGACATTAAAGTTTTTAAAAGCTCCTCACACCATACCTCCTGTTAATAAAAGAGTGGACAAAAGGTATGCTTTATCAGGCTCTGATACGGAGTTCCTTACACAACAATGCAGCCACTTGGGGGTGGTGCAGGCTGCAGCCTGTGGCAAGGCAAATGTTCCCTTAGCCTCTCACCCCCCTGACAAGGACTCCAGAAAGATAGATGCCATGGCAAAGAAACAGTACATGGCAGCTTCCTTAGGACTCAGACAGGCTAATTATATGGCTTATGTTGCTAGATATCAAAAATTCAGATGGGATACTGTTTTAGCTCTAGCAAAGCAGGTTCCTGGCCAGCTGACAAAGAGCTGGACCAGCTGGCATGATGGTATTGAGGCATCCAAGGTGCAATTCCATGCTGCAGTGGTCTCTAATGATATGTCATCCAGAGTCATGGCTACATCTGTGGCTCTCCGTAGAATGACTTGGCTCAGATGTACTAGCCTGTCACAGGATACCCAGACTAAGGCCATGGATTTCCCTGTTATGAGCAACTCTGTTTGGGGAGCAAACAGAGAATTACATGAAGAAAATGGATGAATATAGGACCACCTATAGGAGTGCACAGGCCAAGGAAAGGCAAGTCACTCCCCAAAGGCAGCCCCCCAGGGGCAGGGTAGGCCTTTTCATAGGCCTTTTTACCAAGCCCAGGCTTCCTCTTCAGCTTTTGCAGAAGGGGTTCTTTAGAGGGAGAGGCAGACGGGGTGCAGGCAGGCCTGCTTCTACCCCTCAGCCTAAAGCCCCTGCCAAACAGGCACCCTGATGGGGCGCCCAGGGCCGATTCTCCACTACCTGAAGGGGGCAGGCTGGCTTACTTTGTCCAGGACTGGGAGTCTCTAACGTCAGACAAGTGGGTCCTGGAAGTAGTAAGCCAGGGACTGCTTCTCAGCTTCAAAAAAATTTCCAAAGATGAGAATCATATCTTTTCCACCTGCAAATTCTTCAGAGGCTCTTGCCCTGGAGGCAGAACTCTCTACCCTCCTGGCTCTCAGAGCTGTGGAAAGGGTTTCACCCCTACACCAAGGCAAAGGGTTGTACTTCAGGTACTTCCTTATCCCAAAAAAGACAGGAGAATGGCGGCCTATCCTGGATCTCAGGTATCTAAACAAGCACCTTTTAAAACCAAAATTCAAAATGGTGACTCTGGGAATTATTTTACCCTCTTTAAGGCCAGGGGACTGGCTAGTGTCCCTGGACCTCAAGGATGCCTATTTTCATGTTCTCATCAGAAGCTCCCATCGAATGTACCTCAGAGTCGAACTGCCCTCAGGTCATTACCAGTACAGAGCAATGCCCTTCGGCCTTATATCTACCCCAAGGGTATTCACAAAATGCCTGGCAGTAGCAGTTGCCCACTTAAGAAGGCAAAAAATTGCCATCTTTCCTTACTTGGACGACTGGCTCATAGTAGGCCAGTCCCTAGACCAAGTCAGGTTACACCTTCAAGTAACTCAGCAACTGCTAACTTCTCTAGGTTTCCTTCTCAATCTTCCAAGGTCAGTTCTAGAGCCTGTCCAGCTTCTCACCTTCATAGGTGCAGAACTGGACACAAAAGAGCCAGAGCCTTCCTTCACCTGGAAAGGACAAGTACCCTGATTTCTCTGGCTTCTCCTTCACCCTGCAGGTCTCTCACCAGCAAGGCACTTTCACAGCTCCTGGGACATATGGCTGCTTCGAGCAGTAGTGCAGGGAGCCAGATTTCAGATGAGGGACATCCAGTTCCATTTGAGAGCCTTTTGGTCTCAAAGAAAGGACCCTCTAACCAAATTAATTCCAGTGACTCGAACCCTGATCCAGGCCCTTCAGTGGTGGTAGGACCGGGGCAATTTGAGACAGGGGTTCCCCTTTACGCCTCAGTCTCACTCCTTAATCCTTACTATAGATGCATCCCTGTTGGGGTGGGGAGCTCACATGGGCGACCTCACCACCCAGGGATTGTGGTCCCCTCAGGAATCTCTGCTCCACATCAATCTGTTGGAACTCAGAGCAGTTTTTCTAGCACTTCAAGCTTTTTTCCAAATCTGTTCAGAACAAGGTTATTTAAGTCAGAACAGACAATACCACCACAATGTGGTACATCAACAAGCAAGGGGGCACTCGGTCTATGGCCTTGTGCACCGAAGCAATGAAGTTGTGGTCTCTGGCTTACTCCCTGAGCACCTCCCTTGTAGCAGTTCACCTCCCAGGCAAGGGCAATGTCCTGGCAGATGCTCTCAGCAGGATTTCCCAAGGCCATCACGAATGGGCTCTGGATCCCCTTGTTCTGGAGGTGGTATTTGCCGGATGGGGCACACCCCAGATAGATCTTTTTGCAGCCCCAGTCAATCACCAACTTCCTCCTTTTTTGTTGCAGGCCCCCAGTGTTGGACTCAGTCCCCCTGGATGCCTTCCTTTTCAGTTGGGAAGGGAAGTTTCTCTATGCCTTTCCACCCTTCCCTCTCTGTTCAAAGTGCTAGTCAAAATCAGGTCTCAATCCTGCAAGATGATTCTGATTGCTCCAGACTGGGCCAGACAGCCCTGGTACCCACTCCTTATGTCCTTAGCAGTCCACCGTCCCCTGTGTCTTCCCAGGAATCACAATCTGTTATCCTGTGCTCAGGGGAGGGTTTGGTACCCGAGCCTCAAATCTCTCAATCTCAAGGCCTGGCTCTTGAAGAGTTAGAGTTTGCTGACCTACACCTTTCCCAAGGTGTATTGGATATTCTGAAGGTTTCTAGGAAGCCTTCCACCAGGGCTACTTATAATTCCAAATGGAAGAGATTTTCCATATGGTGCTCTGGGAAGAATATTTCCCCAGAATCTGCTGACTTACCCACAGTCCTGGATTATATGGTTCATTTAAATACTTTAGGGCTGAGACCAGCTACCCTAAAAGTGCACTTGGCAGCCGTGTCTGCCTTCTTGTCAGCAGGTAAGCCCTCTTCTCTTTCAGCTCATCCTGTATTCTCCAAGTTTTTCAAAGGGTTGCTTCACACCAACCCCCCATTCAGGGATCCTCCCCTGCCTGGGATCTTAATATTGCATTGCCCAGCTTATGCAACCCCCTTTTGAGCCCTTGTCTTCAGCAGAGCTCAAGTACTTGACTTGGAAAACTGTGTTTTTGGTAGCCATCACTTCTGCCAGGCGCATAAGTGAGTTACAAGCATCGTCAGTGGAGCCTGATTTTATCTCCTTTCACAGAGATAAGGTAGTCTTCAGGACTAACCGAAAGTTCTTGCCTAAGGTGGTTTCAGATTTCCACCTTAATCAATCTATATCTCTCCCTGTGTACTTCACTGACCATTCCTCTTCTGGTGAGAGGAGACTGCACAGTTTAGATGTCAAAAGATCACTTAGCTACTACATAGATCGTACCAAAGGTCACAGGTTTAACTCCCTCCAACTGTTCCTCACTTATGGTGAGGTTGGCAAAGGGAAACCTGCCACTAAGAGATCCATTGCCAGGTGGATCGTCTCTTGTATCCAATTCTGCTATGAAAAATTGGGTAAAGTTCTTCCCTCAGGCCTGAGGGCTCACTCCACCAGAGGTACAGCTGCGTCTCTGGCTGCTGCCAGGGACATCCCTATCCTAGAGATATGTCAAGCAGCTACCTGGAAAACGGTGCACACTTTTACTAAGCATTACTCGTTGGACATCCAGGCTAGGAGTGATGCTTGTTTTGGCACAGCTGTGCTTCAGAGCCTATTTCCTAAGTAGGTTCTGTCCCTCCTCCATGGAGGTACTGCTGTGTAGTCTATGATATGTCATAATATAGCAAGACTTCATGTTGTTTGAAGAAAAATTACTCACCTTAGTAATGTTGTTTCTTCTAATGGAGTCTTCTATTATGATCCCCCCCGCCTGCCCCTCTCAGAACCTTACTCTTGGGGATGTAGGTGGGCAGGGCAGCGTTGGCACTTTTTAGATGCCCACTTTGTTTTTCACCCCTCTTTTTGGGGTGATCTTTGTTGTGTTTGTCATTTTTTGGGTCTCCTGACTTGAGTCTTCATTGTGGCACCAAAAGATGTGTTTATTTAATTAAGTAGCCAGTTGGCTAGTGTAGGTTTACAGCTTCCACATAGAGTCTTAGTGAGTTTTTGCTCGTAAAGATCTGACAGTTTGTTTGAAGAACAACAGATAGAATTTTCAACCGAGCTCGAGCTCTAAGTTCCATGCCTGGCATGGACTTTAACTCTTTCACCTCCGGAGCAGTTCTAAGGCTGGGACAAACTGCATATGTCATAATATAGCAAGACTCCATTAGAAGAAACAACATTACTAAGGTGAGTAATTTTTTCTTTGAGCACAATGCTCTTTTTCAAAGGTTACACATTAAAAGTATAAGTACATGATTAATTAATAACAGGAACTGTGAACACAATTAGGAGCAAGAATAATACAACAAATGCAACTGCCAAATTACAATGAACAATGAAATTACAAGAACTGGCTTAGCAGGAGATACAATGAGGATGATAACTCTTGCAGCGTCTAGGGTTGTAATACAAAAAAATGAAGAGCTGAAACACTTAAGACAACAGGTACATTTGCAATGTAAGGGAAGACAGAGCTTCAGTTAAAACCATGTATACATCACTAGGACTTCAGGGTATATAAGAAAACAGTTGGTCAAAAGGAGGTGCCATCTGTCTAGGCATTATCTAGAAATTAGGGTTGGGGGCAGCAAGGGGGTGGTGTTAGCTAAGAAGGAGGGAGAAAGAGGATGAAAAGGAGGCGAGGGTAGGAAGAAGATATACAGCAGGCCCAGGGGAATCAAGGAAAAATTAAGAGCAAGGACCAGGGTGGGGCAGTGAGTGGGGGGGGGAGCAAACATCCCCCTCACCTATCACATGTTGGGGAAATAGGCCCACTAATTAAACATGTCACAGTTATGTTTAGAAATGAGGGAGTCCATGTGGAGGACATAACCTATTGGTTAAATTAAAAATATGAGGTATTCAGTTCTCCTGAAGCCATCCTTGATTCAGAACTGTTTTGGACTGTAGGGTGGAAGTACAAGGTCAAGCTAAGGCAAACCGATGGTGGGATTGAACATATCCCAAACTCCTTTTTGTTAGGTAGAGACAGGTGGTGTCTGTTTCTGTGCAGGGCAGCCACATACATGCCATAAGTTTAGGGTGAGAGACCACCTTTCCAGCGTATGCGACAGACCCAGGTGCGACAACTGTGAGGAGATAGGGCACATTAGTCACCAATGTGCCAGCTTTACAAAATGCGACCTATGTGAGGAAACTGGTCATGTCTTCTCTGCGTGCCTCTGGGCAGGAAAAAACAAGGCCTCAGTGATGAGCCCTGAGCTGTTAATTCAAAAAGCTCAGGATGAAGCCTCCACAGAAGATCACGATCAACCCCATTCCCACCCCCCAAGAGAGGGAGAAGGAAAGTGATTGTCAGGAGGATTTGGTTACTGAATAACCTGTGACTGTAAATTAACTCCCCGGCTACTGTCCACTGTCTGTTACCAAGACCCCCAGAGACAGTTATTGGAAACACAGATTACCCCCAAAGATTCTGAAACCAGCTCCAATCCCCAGGAGAAGGGTTACAAGGAACTCAAAACCTTTACCCCCTACAAGAGCACCGAAAGAGTTTCCAAGTGAAATTTCAAATTCCTATGCTGCTTTGGGTATGACTTGGAGAGATTCAGACATGCACCCAGGTGAGCCTGATAACACAGCTCTTCTTCAATCCCAGCCTGAAACCCCAGACTATAACTCGGTTAAGAAGGGGGATAAGACCTTTTATAGGTACATTAGGGAGCAAAGAAAGACCAAAGGAGGGATACTGAGGCTTAATAAAGGGGAGGGAATGTGGGTAGAGGGTGACAATGAAAAAGCAGGGATACTGAACGAATATTTCTGCTCAGTATTCACAAAGGAAGAGGAGGGGGCGGTACCTAAACCAAACAAGAGAAACACTCTGAAGACGAGGGTCTATACCAGTCCATTTACAGAAGAAAGGGTTCTGAAAGAACTAATAAAATTGAAGGTGGACAAAGCAATGGGGCCTGATGGGATTCACCCAAGAATTCTAAAAGAACTAAGGGTAGAACTAATGACACCGCTGACTACTCTCTTTAACAAATCATGGGAGGATGGGGTGGTACCTGAGGACTGGAGGAGAGCGGATGTGATTCCTCTTCACAAAAGTGGGAGCAGGACAGAGGCAGGAAACTACAGACAAGTTAGTTTGATCTCAGTGGTAGGTAAAATGATGGAATCACTTCTGAAGGAAAGAATTGTTGAGTACCTAGAGGCCAGTGGGGCACAGGACCCAAGGCAGCATGGATTCACAGTGGGAAGGTCGTGTCAGACGAATCTAATAGATTTCTTTGACTGGGTGACCAAAGTAGTAGACCAGGGAGGGGCTGTGGACATTGGCTTACCTAGATTTTAGCAAGGCATTTGATATAGTCCCGCACAAAAGATTACTACACAAGTTAGCCAGCCTTGGAGTGGGTCCCAAGGTGGTAGCCTGGATAAAAATTAGCTAGACAACAGGACGCAAAGGGTAATAGTAAATGGAGTCCACAGTGAAGAAAGGAGGGTTACTAGTGGGTGCACAAGACGGTTCAGTACTGGGACCGGTCCTTTTAATGTCTTTATAAGTGACATTGCAGAGGAACTGGAAGGAAAAGTATGTCTCTTTGCAGATGACACAAAGATCTGCAACAGGGTTGATACACCAGATGGAGTGGAAAGGATGAGAAATGGACTTGGCAAAGTTGGAGGAATGGTCAAATGTATGGCAGCTCAGATTCAATGCAAAGAAGTGCAAGGTAATGCACCTGGAAACAAAAATCCAGGGCAAGAGTCGCAGTGGGGGTGAGATACTGACAACAGTAAAATGGAAAGGGACCTTGGGGTAATTATATCAGATGACCTAAAGGTGGGCAAGCAATGTGAGAAGGCAGTAAAGAAGGCTGGGGGATACTGGGATGCATAGGGGAGGCGTCAATAGTAGAAAACAGGAAGTTGTTATCCCTCTGTACAGACAGTTGGTGAGACCCCATCTGGAGTACTGTGTGCAGTTCTGGAGACCCCATCTCCCAAAGACATAGACAGAGTGGAGGCTGTCCAGAGGGCAACAGAATGGTGCAGGGTCTGCACCAGAAGACATCCGAAGAAAGACTAAAGGAGCTTAATATGTATACCCTTGAGGAAAGGAGGGAGAGAGGGGACATGATAGAAACTTTCAAGTACCTCAAGGGAATCAACAAAGTCCAAGAGGGTGGCATCTTTCAGAAAAAGAGATGTGCAAGAACAAGAGGGCACAATTTGAAGATAGAGGGGGGACGGCTCAGAGGTAATGTGAGGAAGTATTTTTTCACAGAGAGGGTTGTGGATGCATGGAACAGCCTCCCTGAGGAGGTCGTGGAGTCAAGAACAGTGGGGGAATTCAAGAATGCATGGGACAGACATAAGGCAGTCCTAGTGGGGGGTAGGAGGAAGTAAGCTGTTGGTTAATTAGGATCTGCAGCTTAACTGTTAGGTAGGAAAATGGGGAGACTAGGTGGGCCAAGCGGTCCTTATTTGCCGTCAAATTCTATGTTTCTATGTTTCTAAAGAGAAAAAAAGAAGAGGAGAAAACAATTCTCTTGATCTTTCTTCCAGTAATTCATCTCTCATGCAAAATTGTAACTTACAGAGGTAATACCTTAGACAGCAACGGTCTTAATGTATTTTGGTAGGAGTTTTATTTTGTAATCTTCCCTTGTTCTTTTATGTGATTGTGAGCTCTTTGATATATGGTTCTGTGTTTACATTTTTCATATTTTTATCTTTTAGTAAAATACCTTTTCTGTGAAAGACTGCTTGGGTGTCTGCCAGTTCTTTTTTTTGCATGTGATGTATAGAAGGTTAAGTCTGACGAAACTGTTCAATATCTCGATGGTGTTACTAGACTGGGAAAAGGTAATAATATACAGTGGCGTGAAAAAGTATTTGCCCCCTTCCTGATTTTCTCTATTATTGCATATTTGTCACACTGGATGTTTTCAGGTCTTTAGAGAAAATGTAATATTAGATAAAGGGAACCTGAGTGAACAAATAACACTTGTTTTTTTTTTTTAATTTCACTTATTTAATGAAAAAAAGTTAACCAACACCAACTGGCACTGTGTGAAAAGTAATTGCCCTTACACTTAATAACTGGTTATGCCACATTTAGCTGCAATGACTGCAACCAAACACTTCCTATAATTCAATATCAGTCTTTCACATCGCTGTGGAGGAATTTTAACCCACTCTTCCTCGTAGAACTGCTTTAATTCAGTAACATTTGGTAGGTTTTCGAGCATGAACTGCTCGTTTCAGGTCCTGCCACAGCATCTCTATTGGGTTTAAGTCTGGACTTTGACTTGGCCACTCCAAAACTTTAATTTTACTTCTTTTAGCCATTCTGATGTGGACTTGCTTTTGTGTTTTGGATCATTGTCTTGCTGCATGACCCAACTACGCTTCAGCTTCAGCTGACGGAAGGATGACTGGACATTCTCCTTAAGAATTTTCTGGTACAGAGCAGAATTCATGGTTCCTTTAATTATGGCAAGTCATCCAGGTCCTTAGGCAGCAAAGCATCCCACACCATCACACTACCACCACCATGTTTGACTGTTGGTATGGTGTTCTTACTGTGGAATGCTGTGTATGCTTTCTGTGAGACATTATGGGATCCATGTTGTCCAAAAGTTCCACTTTGGACTCATCTGTCCATAGAACATTTTCCCAAAAGGCTTGTGGATCATCCAGGTGCTTCTTGGCAAATGAGAGACGAGCATTTATGTTCTTCTTGGTTATCAGTGTTTTCCTTTGTTACTCTCACATGAAGCCCATTTTGCCCAGTCTCTTTCTGATTGTGGAGTCATGAACACTGACCTTAGCTGAGGCAAGAGAAGCCTGCAGTTCTTTGAATGTTGTTTTAGGATCCTTTGAGACTTCTTGGATGATTTTACACTGCACCCTTGGAGTAATTTTGGCAGGCAGCCCACTCCTGGGAGGTTCACTACTGTTCCAAGTGTTCTCCATTTGGAGATTATGGTTCTCTGTGGTTCAATGGAGTCCCAGAGCCTTAGAAATAGCTTGTAACCCTTTCCAGACTGATAGAGGGCAACAAATTTTTTCTGATCTTTTCAGCAACTTCCTTTGATCATGGCATAATGTGCTTGTTGAATCTTTTGTGCTGGCAACGGACTCTGATGGTAAGGGCCAAAATAAGTGAGGTTTATATTGAGGAGGGCTGGCTGTAATCAAGCCTGGCTGTGTTCAATCAACTGACTCTAATTATCCCTTTAATTGGGTTGATTTAACTAGGGGGCAATTACTTTTCACACAGTGCCAGTTGGTGTTGGTTAACTTTTTCTTTAAATAAATCAAATAAGTAAAAAAAAAAAGTGTTATTTGTTCACTCAAGTTCCTTTTATCTAATATTATATTTTGTCTAAAGACCTGAAAACATCCAGTGTGACAAATATGCAATAATAGAGAAAATCAGGAAGGGGGCAAATACTTTTCACGCCCACTGTACCTAAGGTTCTTATAGAGTTTTAAGGGTTCATTTTAGAAGCCTGGCTTGGTGCTCCTGGCAAAAGATTGTGCCGCAATCCCCGAAGAGGGTATGTATCTGAGCCTGTACATTGGGTACGCTAGCATAAGGTTCACAGTTTGAATCCCCCAGAACTTGAGACTAAAGGTGATTCGGACCCAAAAGCAGACAGGAGGGTTACCAACTCTGTCACATGTTCACACTATTGCGCACTGAGGTTGACACTGTGGGAGCAGAGGGCCTGACCTGCGGAGTGCATTTATGACAGATTTGGTTAACAGCGGTGTGAAAAAATTTGGTAACACAGGCTTTAACTGTTCAGTGTGTCAGCTTAATACTATACAGTTCACATGCAAAATAAGATAGTGATTTATTTTTAAAAAGGAAACAGAACTGTATTGTTTTGCTTACAGTCAAGTTCCTACCTGTTCTACTTTTTTTCAAAGTGCAAGTTAGAGTAGCCGTAGTTAGGGAAGAAGATGGCTTCCAACTACAGCGGGTACACTGCAGACTGCTTGAGGCAGCTGTGCCAGGACAGAGAAGTCCTGCATGAGGGGAGAGCCACCAAGCAGAACCTTGTGAATGCCCTGATGGCAGCAGATGCCCAGAGCATCAGGTCACAGACTGTGACTGTAAAGGACCAAACCTTGGGCGTGGAGGCGCCAACGGCCAGTGCAGTGTCCAGATCTGGTGAGGATGACAGCAGGGCCAGTGCAAGCCAAGGGTCACAGCAACAGGGGAAGGTCACCAGCATTCTGGAGCCAGAAGCAATCAGGCTGCAGATTGAGTTGTGCAGAATGGAGTTGGAGTTCCAGAGAGAAGAGAAGCTAGAACAGCGAGCCGCAGAGGAGAAGAGGGACTGTGAACAGCGAGAGGTGGACCGTGAAGAGCATGAGCGCCAGAGGCGACATGAACTGGAGAAGTTACGACTCCAGCCACCAGCACCAGAGCAGGTAAGTGGCTTGGGTTTAACTGGAACTACAGGACTGGGTTACAAATTGAATTCCAAATTGATAGCTGAATTTAAAGAGGGGGAGGATAAGGATGTCTTTTTAAATTCCTTTGAAAAAAGTTTGTATTCAGGCAAATATTCCTAGAGGGTCCTGAAGCTTCCAGCTATCCCCACTACTTACCGGGAAAGCTCAGGATGCATTGGGCCAAATGGACAATGATGACAGTAAAGATTTCAGCAAACTTAAAGCTGCACTTTAAAAAAAAGTTTGATTTAACTGCAGAAGAATACAGAGCTAAATTCCGTAAGCTCAGGAGAAGCCCTGACTTGAGCTACGAGGAGCTAGTCACGAAACGTTGTCAGTGTTTAAAACGTTGGTGGGAAGGAATTGAAGCAAGCTCTGTAGATCAAATTGAAAATGCTATAGTGTTAGAACAGTTTTTTTGGGCATGCCCAGCAGAGCTGAAAACCTGGCTGGTGGACCGAGATCCCAAAACAGTGCAAGATGCTGCTGAACTCTTAGATCGCTATGCCAAGAACAGACCTGCTCTGAGAGCGGATGGGGTGGATGTGGCAGCACAGAAAGGGAAAAACGTGCCTTCAGGGCAGCTAAAACCCTCACTGCCTCCACCGAAACCAGTTAGCCCCAGGTTTCAAAGAAAAGATTTTTCTGAGAAAAGAAACGAATGTTGGGTTTGTAAAGAAAGTGGGCATATTGCCAGACGGTGTCCCAAAAGGACAAGCAATATGCAAATTGGGGCTAGGAAAGAAGTGAGTTGTTTGTGTATCCCTGGAAGCTTGCCTGTGAACATGAGATAATACATGTACCCAGTCACGGTGAATGATGTACAGACACAAGGGTTAAGGTACATAGGGGCATCCCTGACATTGGTAAAAGGGGATCTGGGAGAGCCTGGTCAGCTTATACCCAGTAGATCTGTAACTGTATAAGGGTTCACTGGTGAGGAGACCACATTGCCACTTGCTAGTGTTCTCCTAGACTGGGGTGAAACAGGGAGAACTGTGCAACAGGTTGCTGTAGCCAAAACGTTAGCAGTTGACGTCATCCTTGGCAACATTATCAAATGGGATGGTGTGTGCAGTTACCCGTAGCCGAGCGGCAAGGGAAAATTGTAGTTCCATGGACCCCATTGAAGCCACTGTGGAAACTGCTAGGAGGCTGGTTCCCCAGCCCGTGTCTCCTGATATGGAGACTATTGAAAAAGGGGTAGAAATTTCCCCAGGAGCAGTTAACCAAACAGCTATGGAGGGTTATTCCGAAGAAGGAGGGGTGACCCATTGTCAGAGGATTAGGGATGGCAGTGATCCTGAGTGCCCTGACACTAGTGCTAGGGACCCTAGTTTAGAGACTAAAGGGGATCTGTCATATGCCTTGGGAATGTGTAAGGAGTTTGCACCTGCTCAGAAAAGTGACCTTAGTCTAGAGAAGCTGAAAGCTTGGGCAGACTCTGACGGAGCACAGGGAGGTGATGGTAAACATAAAGTTTATTGGGAAAATAGACTGATGTATACTCAGGCTGTAAAGACAGAGGGAGGGGTGATAGGCAGGCAGCTTGTCATTCCCCAGGGGTACCGTGAGCAGTTGCTCAAGATTGCACACGATATTCCCTTGTCTGGTCATCTGGGAATTGCACGCACTATGCAGTGGTTGGCCCAGAATTTCTATTTGCCCAACTTCACCCAGCAGGTGAAGGAGTATTGTAGGTCTTGTCACCAGTGCCAAGAAATAGGGAAGGTGGGTAAGAAAACCCAAGTCGCCCTAATTCAGTTACCCATAGTGGAGGAGCCATTCCAGAGGGTGGGAATGGATATATTGTGGGGCCTTTAAATACCCCCAGCTCCTCCAGTAAGAGGTTCATCCTGACTGTGGTGGATTATGCCACCCGGGATCCAGAGCCTGTTGCCCTATCCTCACTGAGGACAGACAAAGTGGCAGATGCTGTACTTGGGATTTTCTCCCATGTTGGGTTTCCACAGGAGGTTATCACTAATCGAGGGGGTTCCTTCATGTCGGACCTGATGAAATGTTTGTGGGAGAAGTGTGGGGTGGTGCAGAGGCACATGACACCTTATCACCTGCAAGCCAATGGGCTTGTGGAAAGCTTTAATGGTACCCTGAAGTCAATGCTCCAAGCGTTTGCTGAACAGCATGGGAGAGACTGGGAGAAATAGCTGCCCCCTCTGTTGTTTGCATACAAGGAGGTGCCCCAAGAGTTGACAGGATTTTCCCCCTTCGAGCTCTTATATGGACGCCGGGAACGTAGGCCCCTAGACTCGATCCTGGAGGACTGGGAAGGCAAGCACGCCACCCAGGGAACTCCCATGGTGGATTACGTCCTTAGGTTTAAGGAAAGGCTGAAGGAGCTTATGGGGACAGGCCAGAGGAACCTTGCAGCTGCCCAGCAGAAACAAAAAGTGTGGTACGACCGTAGAGCCAGAGCTCACTCATACATGGTGGGTCAGGAAGTCATCTTCTTTAAGCTGCATGCTAGGTGGGCAGGGCCGTACAAAGTAGTTAGAAAGGTAAATGATGTGAACTATATCATAGCGTTACCTGACAGAAGACATACAGAAAGAATGTACTTTGTCAACATGATGAAGCCATATGCTAATAGGGCTGACATGGTTTTTGCAGTATGTAGTCCTGGGGAGGGGATGGATGAAGGACACCCCCTTCTAGACTTCCTGGAAGAAAGCAAGCAGGAGTCCTCTATGGAGGCAGTTAAATTGTCACCCCAGCTGGCCCTGGACAAGATTCAGGAAGTTAGGGAAGTTTTAGCAGACTTTGCCCCCCTGTTTAGCACCAAGCCTGGACTAACCCCCTTAGCAACGCACGATGTGGAGACAGGGACACGGACGCCCATACAGTGGACAGCATATAGGGCGTCAGAGGCTGTCCAAAAGGACATTAGAAGGGAGGTGGAGTAAATGCTGGATTTAAGGGTAAACCAGAGATCCCACAGCCCCTGGGCCTCACCTGTAGTTCTTTTGCCCAAGCCAGATGGCTTTACTCATTTGTGTGTGGACTGAATACAGTCACGAAGTCAGACGCCCACCTGATGCCCCGGACAGACGAACTCCTGGACAGGTTGGGAGGGGTGACATACCTTACGACTGTTGACCTGACAAAGGGGTATTGGCAGGTAGAGTTAACTGACACAGCTAGAGAGAGGTTGACCTTCATCACTCTGATAGGCTTATTTGAATTTAAAGTAACGCCTTTCGGAATGAAGAATGCCCCGGCCACTTTCCAAAGGTTGGTGAACTAGGTGTTAAATGGTGCTGAGGAGTACGCCATGGCGTACCTGGATGACACTGCCATCTTTAGTGCCAGCTGGGAGGAACAGCTGTCCCACCTTGGGGAAGTGCTGGGAAGGATACAGAGGGCCAGGCTCACTGTCACAGCTGAGACGTGCCAGGCTGAAGTGGCATACCTCGGGCATGTTGTAGGTCTGGGGCAGCTCCATCCTAACCAAGTAAAAATAGAGGAGATCAAGGCATGGCACAGACCAGAAATGCAGAAGTAGGTCGGGAGTTTTCTAGGGACAGCAGGGTACTATAGGAAATTTGTATCCAATTACAGTGCCCTGACTGCTCCCCTATCTGACCTGGTAAAGAAAAAGATGCCTAAGAAAATTACCTGGGAACCAGCCTGTGAAAATGCCTTTACCAGACTGAAGGAGGCACTGTGCAGTACTCCTGTATTGACAAGTCCTGACTATAGCAGACCCTTTATAGTTCAGATTGACGCCTCAGACATGGGTATTGGGGCAGTACTAAGTCAGACATCCAACCAAGGGAAAGATCATGCCATAGTATACCTGAGTAAAATGTTACTTCCCAGGGATCAGGCTTACTCCACTGTGGAAAAAGAGTGTCTTGCCATAGTGTGGGCCCTATAGAAGTTAGAGCCATACTTATATGGGCAGCATTTTTGAGGTCCAAACTGACCACAACCCCCTGGTTTGGCTAACACAAATGGGAAAAACTAATGGTAGACTATTAAGATGGAGTCTTGCCTTGCAAGGGTATGACAAGACGATCTTACATAGGGCTGGAGCGACCAATCAGAAAACAGATGGCCTGTCGCATCTACATGAGGTGTGAACTGACTTGGGAAGCTCATCCCATGCAGAGGATAGAGCCCCTAAATTCAGTCTAGGTGGGGAGGATTGTGACGCTTGGCCAGCTGGTTATGATTATTGTATGTTATTTGTAATATAAAAATATAGTGTGTGATTGTCTCACATAAAACATCCTGTGCTTCCATGGGTGCCCCCCCCCCCCCCCAGGTTTCAGTGAAACTACAGGATATGTAACTGACCAGGAGATCTCTGTAATGTAATTAACTTCCTTGAGAAATTGCATTTTATGGCCCTTTTATGACCTGTTGCTGCTTTGAAGTTGGGAAACTGAATATGCATTTTATTACAGGACAGGACATCATTTAGCTGATTCATGTTGGCTATATCTCACACCTGGGTGACGGATTGCAGGGTTGTAAATCCTCAAAGGAACTGGCTGATCAAAGACACATAATCTGGGAAATTAGTTTTTACTGATGTCACATTGTTTAATATACCTTCTGATAGGACATCATGTTTGTACTTTTTTTAATTCTAAAAAGGAGGAGCTAGATGACTCACCAAGGCGGTGGGGAGAGGGAGTTGAAATGTATCCTTGTAACTGGGGAATAAGACATAGTATTTTGGGACTCCGAGAGAAACTAACTTAAAGGCACTTACAGAGGTAATACCTAAGACAGCAAAGGTCTTAATGTATTGTGGTAGGAGTTTTGGTTTGTAATCTTCCCTTGTTCTTTTATGTGATTATGAGCTCTTTGAGATATGGTCCTGTGTTTACATTTTTATCATCTTTTAGTAAAATACCTTTTCAGTGAAAGACTGCCTAGTTGTCTGCCAGTTCTTTCCTTGCATGTGACGTATAGAGGGTTAAGTCTGACGAAACTGTTCAATAGCTTGATGGTGTTACTAGACTGGGAAAAGGTAAGAATATACCTAAGGTCTCTTATAGAGTTTTAAGGGTTCATTTTGGAAGTCTGGCTTGGTGTCTCTGGCGAAAGATTGTACCCCAATCCCCGACGAGGGTACATATCTGAGCTTGTACATTGGGTACCCTAGCATAAGGTTCACAGTTTGAATCCCCCTAGAACTTGACACTAAAGGTGATTCGGACCCAAAAGCAGACAGGAAGGTTACCCTGTATGTTACCTGTTCACACTATTGTGCTCTGAGGTTGGCACTGTGGGAAGAGAGGGCCTGACCTGCGGAGTTCATTTGTGACACCGAAATTCCTAGGCCATTAGGAGATTTGCCAATCCTGACATTGTCCAGCCACTTTTCTAAAGATGCTGTTGAAGCTGCACTTTAAGAAAAACTTTTTGGAGACTTTTGAAAATAAAAGAGCTATGATTACTGAAATTCTGGTCTCCTACGTCTTCCATACAACCCACTTGCCACAAGGATGTATTACAAAATAATTATCAAAGTGTTGTTTTCATTTTAGGATCAACAATGACTTGTTACTATGGGAACCTACAGCACCTTCTCCAGTAGAAACATTTGAAAACATCCCCTATGGGATTGGACTCTCAGTGGCCAGTCAGTTGATAAGCACCTTCAAGAAAGACAGCTTTAGCCCATTTAAATCCACTATTCAAGATGGTATGTATATTTGCAAAAATCTATAACATGAGATAAAAATATCTCTAATACATTACTCCTGCTTTTGCAGTATCCTCCCATATTTTTTTTTTACTTTTGGTTTTATACCCCTGCAATAAAGTTTGCATGGTGTCCCCGTAGCTTTTGTCCGTCTATTGGAAAAACAGCTTTGTTAGGGTGTCATGTGGCTGCTGTTATTTTGATTCTGTTCAGTCTTGGTGGGTACATATCCTATATGAATGCCTTTCAAGAACTCTATTCCAAGTGACATGGATGGAAATGTTACAGTTTTCTTGATCGTGTATGCCTTTTTTTCTTTTACATAAATTCCTAAAGAATTACTACTCAACATATCATGAAACCAAGTCAGCCTGACAGAAGGCTAATGTCAGCTTTATATTTCTAAGAACAGGAGGTAATAAGTGATTCATGCAAGTCTGCAGTCATCTCGTTCCTGATTTGTTGCCTAGAGGTGGAAATGGATTGTCATGCAGTGGTCTTCCAGTGGCACGTTTGTTTTTCTACACTAGAGTTCAGATGCCACAAGGTTCTGTCCCAGTCCTAGTGGCAAGGTTTTTTTTTTTTATTTATTACAAAGTTTAATTTTTGTAAAAACTAGGCAGTTTTTCCATACTCTGTGTTTGTAAGGGAAGTTTTTTTTTGGTAAAATTGCTTCTTTGATCTGGTTCCCATTTGGTTCCTGGAACCAGAGAAAGTGTGGCTAGTCTCTTTCTAACAACGTGAGTCCAGTAGTGATGCCATGCAAAACTTACATCGTCGCCATTCTGAGATGTTGTCATGGGGAATTGGAATGGTGCTGTGAAACCGGAGCTCCATTCAAATGTTGCTGTGTGTTGATGCTCCCTTTAGTATTCTAATGTCAGACTTGTTTTCTCTACTGAAGAAAACAGTCTCTTTGAAGCCCTCTCAAAGTCCTTCGGCTAAGTCATTTATTATTTCATTTTTCTAAAAAAAAAACCTCTCTGTTTTTATTTACTTTCTTGATATAGTGCTCCCTCAGTGTAACGAACAAAATGGGAGCCATAACGCAAATTCGTTTTAGTGGTTTGTTCTTTAAATTGAGGGAGCTCCAGTTTGCTACGGAAAACCATTCATGTCACTCGGGTAAAGCTTGAAAATACCTTTATTCATTACAAAATGTACACAATATCTTTAATTATCTTTAAAAGCATCTCAAGAACACCTTAAAAATCAAACAGTACTTTAATTCATACAATGCTTTAATTCATAACATTGTGCAAACACTTCAGCTAAAAGCTGTCACTTGAAAAAGTCTGTAATGCAGCTTTGTGCTTATTTCATTTTTATAGCCAAGTCTCTGGTGTACGATATCAGCTGGTGTAATTGTATTACCTTGACTGGGTTGGCATCCTGAGCTTGCAGACTCTTTAAAGCAGTTTCTAGGGCCATGATCACAGACTCGCTTGCCGGCATCACAATTACATCCTCCGCGTCTGACTTCTCACATTTGCTCTTATCCTAGGAATGCGAGTGCTCCTGCCCCACAATAGCAGTCACAGTTTCTGCCTCTGTGAGCTGGTTGTGCGTCTAAAGATGATCGTCGACGCACATCCAGTTGTCGATCGTTTCACTCTCAGCACTTCCTGGTTCGAACAGCTGTAGCTGCTGGGCTATCCCTGTGATTTCCTGCTTGCCAGTGTAACATTGGAGTGGCATCTCCAGAACAAGCCTGTTTCATCTGCATTATAGACTTGTTCTGGTAGGTTACCCCCCCACCCCCGCAAAAGCACCTTCTGTAGCTTTGGTTGAAATTCAGCAGCAGCAGCCATATCATCACAGGAACGCTGTTCTCCTGTCACTGCAATGCTACGTCGTTTAATTTTTTTGGGGCTGAAAATGTTGGGAGCCATAAAACGCGTTCGTAATAACCGGGAGTTCGCTATGATGGGGTACGTTATAGTGAGGGGGCACTGTATTTGTGTTAGGTTATTTTACTTAGATGCAGCACTTTTCTCTGTTCCTGATATGTTCCTGGAACTAGAGAAAAGCCTTACTTTATGGTTGCCGCTTTAGTGCGGTAACCTTTAAATTTCAGTAAAAACGTGTATTTACATTTTGTGTAGCAGTTTGTGATATTTTAAAGCTAAGGAACTGACAGTATTTGACATTTCTCAGTTGATTGATGTGACTGAAAAAGCATAAGAAAGGGACAGGGCCTACAGGACTTAAAAATTGTGAATCCTGTCATGAGATCTTGACGAAGGCAGATCACTACAATTTTTAAGCCTGTTCACACTGTCTGATCTGCACCATTGTAAGAGGTGCAGATGAGTTGCATTGGTACAGGTCAGACAGTGTGAATGTGATGGGGAACGTTGCAGGTGGCTGCGATGTGCTCTGATAAGGCGCAGAGCGGTCAGTGTTTTTGTGGGTTTCTGCACTGATGTAGGTGTTTATTTGCTGGCGTGTAAACACACTGCTCTGCCTGCATCGGTACACTCTCATGACAGACTGTGATGTGCTGTGCTGTGCTGTTCCCCTTCCTAGTAGCTACGAACCCCGATTCCCTTCCCATTTGGTTGTGTCCCCCTCCATTTCAACTTTCTGCTGCCCTCCCGCCTTCCAACCCCAATATCCTTCCCGTTAGGTTTAACCCCCCACCACGCCAACCCTCAGTTGCCGTCCCACCCACCAACCCTGATTGCCATTGCCGTTCTGTTTCTGACACAGCACCTCTCCTCTGCAGTCGAGGAATTGGTGCTGAAACACCGGAAGAGAGGGAGTGCTGTACAGAGCGCCGCAAACAGCTGCCATGTAAATGCACACTGGCAGCGGTGCAAACAGAGGAGAGGGTGAGCGGTAAAGGGTACAGCGCAGTGCTCACCCTCATGTAAATGTGCCTGTTGTTTTGACTGTTTGGGCCCTAACAATGAATATTTAAATTGTAAATTGAGTAAACTAATTTGCCGTACAACACAAAAGAAAAGGGCAAAGCTCAGAGAGTCTTAGTCTGCCGATGAGTCATGTAACAGCTCGCCTGAAAGAAAAATGGAGGGAAGTACCACAGATGGTGGCAAGCACGCATATCGAAGTACCTCTTAACAGAATAAACTAAAGGTGACAGAAAAACAACAGTCTTTATCAAAGAGGCCAATAAAGCTGCTAGGCCATCATCTAGCTCAGATAGAGAGCACGGAGTGTCTGATGGGGGGAATCCATGATTCCTAAGATGACAAAAAGAAAACATAACAGATGGTCTGGTGCCATCAACACCAGCTAAGAGACAACAAAAAGAAAGGCATCCACCCCCCCAACAGACCAGGAGCCAGCAGTAAAACAGAGCTATGCCCTCAGCAGAGGACAATACTAAAATGTGGCAGTTCTTCAAGGCTTTTTTTTTTTTTCTTACATGCAGTTTTTTTCCTGTAGGTCGCAGGGAGCTCTTTAGCCTCTTCTCACCTATTCTGCTGTCTTCTACCTCTCTCGAGACTTAACCCACCTAGGTTCTCCAACTGATTACCCCCATGACGGGGAGGGAGGGCCGTTCTCCCTATCCTGGAATACACATCAAGAAGTCGGTGGTAGTCTTGAGCAGTGGAGCCAGCAGGAACAGTTGAGTAGATTTTCATAAACCTGCTCTCAGTTTTCCATTTTTCTGGTCCCACCCCCAATCAGCAATGTGCAATGACACTAGGCGTGCATGGGTGTGGAACTGCACATGCACTGTGATGTCTGCTGTCAGCCACTCCCTAGTGAGTCGTGCCTGCTGACCTGCTGCCATGCCGCCACGTGGTGGCAGTGTCAAAGCGGTACAGCTAGTCCCACTCTATGTGAGAGGAGAGTTGTCAGTCAGATGCTCCATCCTCCCTATCAACTTCCAGTGACCCAAGTCTGCTCCCAAACCTGGGGCACTGGCATGGTAGGCTGTATGGCATCAGCGCCTCAACTTTCTGCTCCACTGGGCCAGCTGCTTCCAGGATTTTGAAGCTATGGGGAACTTTGCCACTGTTCCTGCTCCCCCATCCCAGCCTCAGACATTTTTCAAACCTGTGCGGGAGGTGGATGAGGATAAAGGGGAACTGATAGAATTGAAAACAGTCCCTGAACAAGATGTTGGTTCACCACCAAGAGTGAATGAGGACTTTCCCTCATATTCCACTTTTGTAAGGCATATGGTTGAGGCTCTGGATATCCCTTCTGCTGAGACTGAGGAGGATATAGAAGATGTAGAATTTATGAGTATGTTGGGTCTAACCTCATCTAAAAGGCTCACAGAGGAGGAGGATATAGAAGAGGCAGAATTTGTGAGTTTGCTGAGTTTGACCTCATCTAAAAGGCTCACAGAGGAGGATATAGAAGAGGCAGAATTTATGAATTTGCTGAGTCTGACCTCCTCAAAAAAAGCTTGCAGTACTAAACCCTCAGGAAAGCCACTACTAGAATTTTGGAAAACCCAAATTCAGCTCTTGGCAAAAAAGTAGAAAAGAAGTATCAAGTAGTGAAATGGGGTGAGGGGTAAAGGGAGTGACATTTCTATATTCACACCCTGATCATGAAGGAGTTGTGCAAGCAGCTGCGAGTGAGATTCAAAGGTGTTACTAGCATCCATGCCACCAAAGGAAAGATTCCAGAAAACTGGACTGTATGGCAAGGAAGATGCGCTCTTCTGCTGCCTTGCAATTAAGGCAGGCTGCTTACAATACCAAAAAGCATTTGGAGTACTGTTCAGGATCTAAGAGGAAAGGTGGGTGGTGAAACCAGAAGTGATTTAGCAGAAACTGTTAAAGATACACTAGAACCCTTTAAATAATAGTTTCATATGGCTGTAGATTCAAGTGATACAGGCTCAATGGTATTAGCACATGCAGTACCTCCTGAGGAGGTTTGCTTGGCTCAGAGCAACCATCCTGTCATAGGACACAAAAACAAAGGCTATGGACTTAGTAGACCAGATGTAGATCATGGTCGTCGCAAACCCACACAGTAGACTAAAATCTGCAATGCTAACCATATACAACAACCTCAATGCCCCCCCTTGAGCAATTTCATACTTTTAAATACCTCGGCGTAATCCTCGACTGCGGCCTGTCCTTCTCTGACCACATCAGCATAGTCTCCAAGGTGGTTAACTGTAGGTTAGGGATTCTCTATAGGCATAGAAACAACATGGCCCAAGATGCACTCCTAACTGCAGTTACCAGTTCCATTCTCTCGATTGTTGACTATAGTCTAATCTTCTACAGCACTGCAGCAGACTCAACACTAAAAAGGGGTAACATTGCCCTAAAAAAAAACTTGTTGCCTGGTTTCGGGTGCACACAGACGGACTCATACATGCGACCTGTACTCCAGGATAAAATGGCTGAATCTCAGTATCACTTCTGCTTATATGCCAAAAAAAATCAGCCTTGGTTTAACCCCTCCTAACTCCTAGCACCTCCTCGCATTTATTTATTTTATTTATTTAGCTTTTGTTGACCGGGTAAGTGCACTAGACAAATCCTGCCTATTTTCAGGCACGACCCGGGGGAGGGGGATACAGATGAACGCCAACTGACCTTGAACCAGATTAAGCTGTTGGTGGTATTTTTAGTGAATGAGGGAAATTTGGCCAGGACACCGGGGAAATTCCCCTACTCTTTTCGATAAGTGCCATGGGATCTTTAACATCCACCTGAACTACCACCAATCCAGGCAGATAGGACCTCGGTTTAACGTCTCATCCGAAAGACGCTCCCTGCTCACATAGCACTAGGAGTGCATCGTGACATGCTTTTAAAGTCCCTTTCTGTCAGACCACGCAAGCCCAATTATCATTTAGCTACTGGGCTCCCAGCTGGCTAAATAGTCTCCCTACAGATATCCTGGATGTCCCCATACTTGGTCTTTCAAGCATCTCCTTAAGCAACACCTGGTTGCTCGCAGCCACTGTGACTGCCCTGCCTAGCCCTCCGTCTAGCCTAACTGTACCTCCCTTCCCCCCTTACCTACCCTATTTACCACCCCTCTCCCTTCCACAGCCTGACTTCTCATTTCTATCCTCCCTCCCTACCTGTCCCTGCTTTCCTGCCCCACCCCCAATGCCCTGGTAGCCCCCCTCCTTGTTGAAGCCAATATCTGGATGATCGTAAAAACTGACAAAGCCCCGCCAGCTGCTCACCCTTGTCTGTTCAGCAGATTTCTCTTATCTAAATCACTTGTGACTTCAGTTTGCTTTGCTCGTCTTAGTTGTACCTGTATAACCCTCTAACCACAACATAGATGCTTGTTACAATGTTTTCTGTACTCAACTGTTTTTGTATTGTATCTTGTTTTGTACTAAAGTTGACGTGGAAGCTGTGTAAAAGAGTATCTGACTCCTCGGTATTGTAATCCGAGAATTCAGTAAATAAATAAATGAGCCAGCCCAGTGGTGCTGAGGGCTGAAGCGCTGGTTACCATACCTCACACCACGCCGGCGACCAGTGTTGAGGAACGAGCACAGGTCACTGGGGCTTGGTAGGGTAGGAGAAAAGTTATCGTCAAGGACTGCTCTCCTTCTCTGGGGGTCCAGCAGAGTCGACCTTGGGGTTGCCTCCTGGTGGAGGCTGGGAGGCAATAGGCTCCGCTGTCCATGGGAGGGTCTGGAGGCAGGCGTCTGGAGGGCGCATGCGGACACATGCGGCTTACCTCCGTAGATGTCATTGCATGTTCTCAGCTCTGGAGCAGTAAAAAACAAGGAAAAAGGGGATGGCACCTGCCTCAGCGGCTTGATGGTCGCTCACGGTTTCGCCGTAGTGCGGGCACCACCTGGATCCGTGTCACTCTGTGGGGAGTTGGGGACTCCCTGCAGCCCCGCAGCAGGGGGTAGAACTGCAGGAGCGGGGTGCCAGGCTGGCAGAGGCAAACAGCGGACAGAATATCCAGAGGAGGATGCGACGACAAGGGGAGCAGGGTTGGGTGGCCAAGGAGGTACAAAGATATAACAACAACAACAAAAAAATAAATAAAGATGGAGATGGGGTGTCACCTGAGAGCTAAATAAATGTTGATGGTTGTTTAATGTAGCAGATATACCCAAAATTCATGTTGATTGCATAAACACTAGGGCAAAATGGTAGTTTGCATCAATTTGGTACTACACCTTGACACATTTTTGTGTCCTAATTTTTGTGAGCATATCTTGGTCATCACGTAGCTCTGCTGCCCTTTTCATTGTGGCTTCAGCTGTTTTTGTAACAATAACAGTTGGATAGTGCTTCTACCCCTTCACTTTGATTACGTATTTGTTACAGATTCTACATGTATCAGGAAATAAGACTCTTTATGATAAGGCACAAGGAACACCACCCCTGAGATGATATGAGCTACGTTCACCAGCATCTGCATGTTCTCCAGATTTTCTGATACTCTTGGCTTTTGTGAACTTTTGATAGCATTGTCTATGGTAGCCATGCTTGGCAGGATCATAGTTAGGCATTGGAATTGATGCACACTGCTCATCATGACAATTTTCACCACCTAACTGGGTTTGAATATATTTGCTCTCTATAAGTGTGCAGTAACTTTTGTCACTCAGAGGAGTTACTTCAGAGTCTCTTGTTGCCAGGGCAGGGTAAGAAAAAATTACTCACCTTAGTAATTGCTTTTCTTCTCATGGAGTCTTGCTATATTATAACCACCCTCCCTCTTGCCCCTCTCAGAACTTCTACTTGGGTAGGGGTGGCGAATTGGTGCAAGCACTGTGTCATGCCATTGTAGTTTTTCCCTTACCCTCTTTTCCTTTGGGTTAGGGATCTAGATTGTTTCATTTAGGTTATTTATATTGCCCCCTTCCTGGACTTGAGTCTTTGGGGGAAGGGGGGGTTCATATGTGCTTGTCAAGGGTGGTAAAACGAACCATAATACCATCAATTTTTGTTATTATGGCTCTGAGTGTTTCTTTGTTCTTTATATTGTTGTTATTACTACTAGTAGGTAGCCATGGGCTAGTGTAGTTTTTTCCACACAGACTTTCCGTCCTTTGATGTTAGCTTCGTAAAGATCTGACAGTTTCATTTGAAACTGCCAGATAGAGCTTTGGGCACAGCGCCCTCGCGCTGTAGAACTCCAGATCTTCTGGAGTTAACTCCTTCCTCTCCGGGGCAGTTCAGCTGCAGTGGCTGACTGCTATTGTTATAATATAGCAAGACTTCATGGTGTTTGAATGCGCTACACACTGCAGGGTCCTAGGATTTTCCTCTCTATGTTTCCATTTGACAGAAAAGTTTAGAGACATCCTCGAAGAGTCTGAAATAAAAATAAATGTGTTAGAGTGTGTGTGTGTGTGTGTGTATATATATATATAATAATATAATATACATGTGTATATATACTGACATATACACACGTACACAGATATACATATACCACACATATATAAACACAGAACATACGGCATGAAGAACTCAAAAAGTATAAACTTGCTAAAATTTTGTCTGTTAATGGTGTCTTCACTTTTATCAAGTTATCGTCTTATATTACCTTAAAACTTTTTTTTCCAGTTGTTTAACCAAAACTTCACAACCACATATGCATTTCAAAGCAGAATCCTGTATCTTTTAGGCAACATAAAATCATATTATAAAGCACAATAAATCCTGTCTGACAAGATTAAATATAAGAATATTTTAAAATTTCTCAAGAAATTAAGAGGTGATGGTTGGTATATAATCCTATAACTTTTAACATTAATCTTTTGAGGTAACGTATGGGTATGCATTTTAAAGCTCTAACGCCTGCCTATTCATTGAGACCACTCTTAAGCGTATATTTATTGTATGTAGACAGACAGAGTGGAGGCTGTTCAAAGAAGGGCAACCAAAATGGTGCAGGGTCTACAGCAGAAGACATACAAGGAGAGACTAAAGCAACTTAATATGTATACCCTTGAGGAAAGGAGGGAGAGGGGGGACATGATAGAAACTTTCAAGTATCTCAAGGGAATTAACAAAGTACAAGAGGGTAGCATCTTTCAGAAAAAGAGATGTGCAAGAACAAGGGGGCACAATTTGAAGATAGAGGGGACAGCTCAGAGGTAATGTTAGAAAGTATTTTTTCACAGAGAGGGTTGTGGATGCATGGAACAGCCTTCCTGAGGAGGTTTTGGAGTCAGGAACAGTGGGAGAATTCAAGAATGCATGGTACAGACATAAGGCAATTTTGGGGGGGGGGGTAGGAGGAAGTAAGCTGTTGATTAACTAGAATCTGCAGCTTATCCATCAGGTAGGGAAATGGGCAGACTAGGTGGGCCAAGCAGTACTTATCTGCCATCAAATTCTATGTTTCTGTTTCACTTACTGTCAAAGTAATGGCCCAAGAAACTGCATTAAGTAAGTGGAGCTGAAAATTGCAAAATTTGTCAAGGCGTCAGTACAACATTGATGCAAACTACCATTTTGCCCCAGCGTTCATGCGATCAACAGACATAACATGAATTTTGATTATATCTGCTGCATTAAACAACCATCGGCATTTATTTAGCTCTCAGGTGACACCCCAACTCCATCTACACCTGGTCTGTAGTATTTGAGGAACCCTCCCTCTTTGGGGATGAAAGAGAAGCCTACGTGAAAAAGGCTGATGAACAGAAAACAACCTGCAATAAATCTGACTCAAAAGGAAAGAGCTTCTGCTTCCTTCAAGTCATATGGAAGGGGAGGTAGGAGCAGGGCCTACTATGACTAACCCCCATAGAATGAGTGTCCCAAGAGGCAGAGGCAGCAGAGGTACAAGGCAGAAGCAGGCATTAGCTTCTAAGCCACAAGAAAAACAAAATCCCTGATTCTGTGCAGATCACCATGGACTCCCTACCAGTGGGAGTCTGTCTGACTCCTTACTTCCAGAAAGGGAAAACTGCCACCACAGACAAGTTGGTGTTGGAAGGGATGAGTCAGACAACTGGCTCTTAAGTTCACAGGCTTTCCAGAACTAAAGAGGCTAAAGGCTTTTCCTCCACTCATTCCTCAGGAAAAGAAATTCCTGCTAGACCTGGAGGTAAAGAAATAGTTAAAGATAAAGGCCATATAAAAGCTCCCTCACTCTTAGTGGGGAAGAGACCTCTTATCAGGATACTTTCTCACAGGGAATAAAATGGGGATTGACGCCCCATCCTCGAGGTTCTTGAACAGACACAATAAAAAAGGAAAAGTTCAGAATAGTAACACTGGGAACAGTTATGACATCTCTGCAGAAAGAGGAGTGACTGGGATCACTGGGTCTGAAAGATTCATATTTTCACATCACCGCAAGAAACTTCCACAGAAAATACCTAAGATTCAGACTTTAAAAGGAACAGTATCAGTTTGCTGCAGTGCCCTTCAGCCTAACTCCATCTACAAGGGTGTTCAAAAAGTGCCTAGCAGCAGTAGTAGCTGCATTTGTGACAAGAAAAGGGATATCAGTGTATCCTTACTTGGATGACTGGCTGGTCACAGGAAGGACAAAAGAGTAGGCACTGAGCTCCATTGCAGGGGTGAAAAACACACTGGAAAGTCTAGGCTTTCTGATAAACATAAAGAAATCCCAGCTGGAACCTAAGCCAAGTGCTGGTGTTTATAGGAGCAGATTTAGACACTACTCAGGGGAACGCATTCCTGTCACAGGCAAGAGTAGAACTTTTTTTTTTTTTGTCCTGCACAAGGACCTTCAAGCCAGGTAGGCCAAGGCCAGTAAGGGACTTCTTGCAGCTACTAGGCCACATGTCAGCAGCAACAGCTGTGGTGCCATGGGTCCACCTACAGATGAGTGATGTACAATACCATTTAAAAGATACTGCCATCAAAGGTCAAACCCACCGAGCAGCCAATACCAGTCATAGTCAGCCGGGTTAGAGCTCTGGAGTGGTGGAAAGAAGTGGATGATCTCAGGGAAGGAATCTCTTTCCAGCAAGTGTCCACAACCCTCACTCTGACAATTGATACCTCCCTACTAGGTATTTGTCAGTTGAGCAGTGGCCTTGATTTATCATAATTGCAACTGTAAAGTATAAGAAACAGCAGGTTAAAAAAAATCCCTATTTTAGTCCATGGAGCATGCCCCGCACTCTTCATTTACTGACATCATGAAACACGCTAGTGTGGGTGGGGGCATGTCTCGTAATAGGGAAGTTGCAGTGTTTTGATGATCAGCTGCACAGATAAAAGTACGATCTATTAGGTTTTTCAGTCCTGGCCAAAATAAATTAAAAGTTTTATGGGAGTCCACTTGGAGCCAGGTAAGGTTTGTTATATGTTTGGGGGAAGGGGCCATACTCTTTAAATGCACCTTTTAAGGGTTCCAGACTGTTTGGTCATGATAGGTTGAGGAAGCCCTCCTTGGCCTCCAGGCTTCTAAGATGACTTTACAATCTCTTAAATCCCTCTACCCCACTCCCAATAGAGGGCTTAGTAGTTTTTTTTTTAATAGTCCTCCTGCCAAGAGTAACCAGGCAGACTGTCAGCAAGGCCATGGCAGAGGTGGTTGTCCTCTTCCCCTGGTGCCCATGCCAAAGCACCCAAAGGAATCTGTTCTGCTGACCCCGGTTGCACTTGACTCTCTTCTGTCTCTCCCCTCTCCTCTACTATTCCCTCCAGGGGTGAGCGTGGTGGACAGGATCTCCCTGCATTTCAAACAGTGGTAGGAGATCACCATGTACAAGTGGGTCCTGTAGATACTTGCAGGGGAACATGCTTGTGTCTTGATAGAAGTCCCTCCAGATCATCCCTCACCTCCTTCTTATTATCCTTCGGGCAACTTGTCCTTTCTAAAGGATGAGATTCAGACATTGTTTCAAAAGCATGCCATAAAACCTGTTCCTCTTCAGGGCAGGAACAAAACGTTCTGATACTTCCTAGTCCTGAAATGGATGGGAGCTCTACATCCTGTATTGGATCTCAGAGATTTAAGCCAGTGCATTGAATAGAAAAAGTTTCAAAAGGTATGTCTGCAAGCCCTGTTTCCCTTATTAGAAACAGGGGACTGGCTTTGTTCACTGGCCATGAAGGATGCATGCCTTTGAATAAAGATCAGGAAGTCTCGCAGACAGTACCTCTGCTTTATGCTGGAAGGAGACACTATCAGTTCAAAGTGTTGCCCTTTGGCTTGTCCTGTGTGCCATGGGTCTTTACAAAATGAATAGCAGTGGTTGCCGCAGCCACTGCAATAGAAGGACTTTGCCTCCTCCTTTTTCTGGACGACTGGTTCCTGAAGGCTAGTTTCAGGGAAGCTCTTCATACTCTTTCCTGAATATGTCAGTTGTTCAGTGACTTGGGGGTCACAGTGAATGTAACAAAGTCTGTGTTGAATCTGTGCTAAAGTTTGTAGCACATAGGGGACAATGTCCGTGTGATGCATCATGCACTAAATCAACAAATTAGGGGGCACTCACTCCTGTCCCCTATGTGGAGAAGCAATAAGAGTATGGTAATGGGCTCTGTCTCATGACCTTCAACTGTTGGCCGTGTTTCTTCCAGGTCTCCAAAACATCTTGGCAGACAGGTTAAACAGGTCCCAGTCCAGGGTTCACAAATGGGAAGTGATGACCTTCGTGGTAAATGACCTCTTTGCAAGATGGGGTCATCCAGAGTTGGCCCTTTTTGCTTCCCTATACCACACAAAACTGCTGTGTTTCTGCTTGCTCACTCCAGGACCTAGAGTTTTTTTGTGAGATGCGTTGTCCCTCTCTTGGAAAGGGAAATTCCTGTACACATTTCCCCCCATTCCACTACTACACGGGGTTGTACTCAAATTACAGATGAAGAGTGCAGTTGTCATCCTCATTGCTCCATTATGGCCTTGCCATATATGGTTTTCACTCCTGGAACATCTGGCTGTGGAGCATCCTGCTCCACTGCCTGTGTGTTGGGGTCTGTTGTCACATGGCAGTGGGTCTTTGGTCCATCTGGACCTGAAATCCCTACACCTGCATGCATGGCTCCTGAAAACATAGTTATTGCACATTTGGCATGTCCCCTAAAGTTGCTGATATCCTGTTTGTGGCTAAGGGAGCCTTTTACCAAACATGCTTACTCTCTGAAATGGACAAACTTCATTATGTGGTCTGCTTCACATAATATGGACCCTTTTACATGTTCTACAAATTATGTGCTGGAATACTTGCTTTGATTATCTGATTCAGGACTGCAGTATTCCTCTATTAAGGCACATTTGGCCACTATATCAGCATTCCATGCCCCAGTTGATGGTTGTGTATGGCTGCCCAGTTAGAGATGTACCATAATTTTCTGATGGCTGCCCAGTTAGAGATGTACCTTAATTTTCTGAGAGGTATGCTGTACATGAAACCTCCTATCCGTAAACCAGTTCCACCTTGGGACTTGAATTTCATACTTGAGAAACTGACCTTGGCTCCTTTTGAGCGTGCTGTGAGTTGTAACTTTATGTCATAGAAAATGTAATTTTTAGATCTTACTTCGAGAGGGTTCCTGCAGTAGGTCATTACATATAGGACTGCGTCCACTGGCATCAGGACCACATGGCAAACTTCTAGCTAGCAATCCATAGCGGGGGACTGCCCCCGGCATCACCTGAAGGGACATCAGTGTGACACTATAAAGGGGGCGGTTTCCATGCCCGCCCTCCAGTTCTTTGCCGCCGCCCTGTGTCAGTTGTACTTCGCAGAGAACTTCGTTTCCAGTTGGCCGCCATTTTCTCCGCTAATGGTTTTATTTTATTTTTTCAGTACTAATCTTCGATATTGTGTGTCTTCCCTGTCGCATCGCCTGAAGAAGTGCGACAAGTGTAGCGCTGAGATCCCGCATGGGGATGATCACTCTCTCTGCGTCCTCTGCCTAGGCCCCAAACACCAGGCCCAGGACTATGCGATCTTCCTATCCTCCAACAAGGCCATATGAGTCAGACGCCAAAAAGCCCTCAAGAAGTGCCTGGCTTCCATGGAAAATGAGCTGCAGGAGCTACAGGAATGTTCTTCCTCTCCAACTATTGAGCGACAGAAGAAAAAGTAGGAGAAGCGCCGGGACCAGTCCCCTTCTGTCCAGCGCTGCCAGACTGAAGAAGCAGCTTCAGGTGAGGCCTCCACTTCGGTAAGTATCCCTCCTGTCCAGTCTCCATCCACCTTGGCGGACCGGTCGCCGGCTCCCCCTCCCGTCATAGTCAGAGGGCGAAAGGGGCGTTCCTCTCAGTAGGGTACCATCTCTGGGCCTGTGGTCAGCACTCCGGCTGGTAAGTCGCCCTCTGGTTCTTACAGAGAGCGCTCTGCCCTGGTCGATAAGCTGGACTCCAGCTCATCTGCCATCCTCCCGACCCCGACCGATAAGTCGGATGCCAGCTCTTCCGATGCCCACGCGGTCACGGCCGATCGGTCGGTCACTGGCTCGCCCGATGACATGCATGGCCGAGGCTCTCCCGTCGGACTCTGTCGACTTCCCCAATGATGATCTGAGCCAGCTGCCAGACCCAACTTTTTCTCTCGAGGGTTCTCCTTCCAGGGACTCTCTTCCTCTGACTCAACCTGACCCCTCACGCTCCCTTGATTCTCTGCGGGAGACGAGTGCTGTGTCTTTGGAGATTTCTTCCCTGATGTCGAGTTTATTGCTTGCGGGGTCCTTTATTGTTCCAGCGGACCTGTCGGGGGGGGGGGGTCACCTTTCCCAGATCCCCTTCGCACAAGGTAAACCAGCCATCAGACTCTTTGGTTCCTTCAACTCTTGATTCTCTGACACTGTATAACATTGGGGAACCCACACCCGGAGCTCCTCACCGATGGACATCCTTCCCGACCCGGTGATGGCTGGAATGCTGGCTGACCTCCTGCTGCTTGATGGCTATACAGGTGCCCTGCCTACTACTCATGCTCCGATGCCTGAGCCGCCACCAGGCCGCTCAAGACCTGCTGTCTGGCCCATCTGCTCCTAGTGACCCCCCCCTCCGGCAGGCACCGTCCCCAGCTACCCTCTGCTGCATTACCTCTATTACCCGCTGCCAGAGTATCCATCGCTGGGTTACCCAACGCCTGCCTATGCGCCTGGGTACCCGCCACAGGGTTAGCTTTTTCAGGGGTACAACCCACAGGGCTACCCATTTGGCTGTCATTACCCTAGCTACTCCTCTTACCCTCACTCGGGATACCCAGGGTTCCAGCCTTCTCTACTGCCTCCTCCTCCACCTCCTCCTCCTCCACAGCCTCAGGCTCTGGTTAGGTCACAGGCTGACACCTCAGGGTCTATTCCCTCTTGCTGAAAGGATGCAAAGTCACAGCTCCTTCAGGAGTTGGCTCACCCAGTGCCAGTAACGATCCCTACATCAGCCCCTAGGATGGTTCCCAGGAGTCTATCTCCAGCCGACCCCTGGTCGTCGGACAGGGAGTCAGCCAGATGCCCTCCCAGGGTCTTGCCTGGCAACAGACCCACAGAGGAGGCATCGGACAAGGTCTCTTCGCCCACCAGACCAATATCTTCGGACTCTGAATTGGATGCTGACTCTTCGGCGAGTTCAAGATCCCATTCCCCTATAGAACCTCAGCCAAAGGAGTCCCCCAAGTCTCCCCCGGAGGACACTTTGTTTGCTGAACTGCTCCAGTCTGTTCAGGCCACTTGTGGCTGGGCTACCCAGGAACTGGATCCAAAAAGAAAGAGGCTCACTGAGCACTTGGATATTTCAGATGCGGATCCCTTGCCCATCCCTCTTTGGAAGGGGGCCGCATGAGGATTTGACATCCACTATCTGGCATTAGCCATCTTCTGTCCCTGTGGCCTCTAAAAAGGCTGACAGGACTTATCATCCCCCGGAAGGGGTTTCCTCATGTCACTATGCAGCCCAAGGCGGATCCCTTAGTGATCACTGCGGCTCATGAAAGATCGGCCAAGCCTAAGTATCTTAGTGCCTCTCTGCCGGATAAGGAGTCCACACAAATGGACCAATATGGCCGCAAAGTGTACACTTCCTCCACTTGTGCCTTAAGGTCTCTGAACTATGTGGCCCACATGATTTCCTTCCAGAAATCTTCCCTGACAGACCTGGAACCAGAGCTTCTGCTATTCCAGATCAGGATCTCAGGGACAGACTCCTTAAGAAGGTCAGGCTTAATAAGTCTTCCTGCCGCTATGCACTACGAGCCACCTATGACTTTGTGGACTCAGCACATAGCACTGCCTCGGGTGTTTGCCTTAGGCTTGCGTGGCTCCACTTGGTGGGCCTGGCACTGGGCGTCCAATCCACTCTCCTGGATGCCCCTTCCGGGGTGCCGTCCTCTTTAGGGGGATGTGAAGGACATCATTACAGAGCTTCAGGATAGCAGTAAGTTCCTTCGAGACGTCCGCTTCCTCTGTTGCTCCGATTTCAAACCCAAGCAACCTTTTCACCACCCACAGCAAAAAAGAAACAAGCAGCCCCCAGCCAGATGCCAGGGCAAATGTCATGCCACGGGCTCTGGGGCCCCCTCAGCAAAATGTCAGGCGGCCCACCCCCTGCCTCTTGACTTGCGGGACACCTCTCCTAGATCAGCCGATGGAACCAGTGGGGGGAAGGTTCGCCCTCCACCTCAGAGAGTGGGAGGTGATCACCTCCAATGCTTGGGTGTTGCAGATGATCACAAGAGGACACTCAATAGAGTTCCTGGACAGATCTCTGAACAACCCTTTGGGTAGGTCTCATTGTGTGTGAAGCCACCTTCCAGTGGTGTGGGAAGAAATTCAGGCTCTTCTGTCCAAATCAGACATACAGCCAGTTCCTCTGGTACAGGAAGGAAGAGTATTACTCCCACTTCTTCCTGGTGCCCAGAAAGATGGGAGATCTAAGACCCATCTTGGATCTCAGCCTGCTGAACCTCTTTGTTGAGTACAAGAGGTTCCGCATGTTGACCCTCTAGGGACTTTTACCCCTGCTCCTCAAGGATCAGTGGCTTTGTTTGCTGGACATGCAGGATACCTACCTGCACATAACTATCCTCCCGGCCCACCGCCACTCCTCACGTTTTCGTTCCAGGGGAACCATTTTCAGTTCGAGGCTCTCCCCTTTGGCCCGTCTTCGGCACCTCAGGTCTTCACCAAGTGCCTAGTGGTAATGGCGGCGCTGCAGGGCGATTTATGTGTTCTAACCCCAGTAATGCTCAAGATATTCATAACTTTATGCAGTAAGCCTGGAGGGTTGGACTGCCTGGAGAGATGGAACACATGCAAATGAGTAGAATTCTTTGCACGTGAGTATCTTTCAAATACTGCTTCTACGAACTGTAGTGTGTTCTAACCTCTTCACATTTTTCTCTCCGCCTGAAAGTCTGGTCGCTCGGAGTGGTCGTCTTACTCTTTCGCATGAAAGAAGATTCAAAACCTTAAAAACCTTAAGTATATTCTATTTCTTTTATTGCCTTTACTGATTGTTAGTGTAGATCTTGTTTACTGCTTAAATTACATATTTTTTCTGGTTCCTCGCGGTTCGGGATAACCGTGAGGGAATCGGGTTAGTTGTTTTAATTCATCTGGGTTCTCTGATTAAAGACCCTTGTTTTTTTGTCTATTATTAGTTTAGTTTTTGAGTGTATTTCATTGTTTTTGTAACCGCTTTCTATCGGTTACAGAACCGCTGAACCGGTTTATCTATCATCTCCTGGGTACGGTTCCTCCGGTTCCTATCGATTCCGGAACCTAACGTAAGAAAAAAATATATAATAATATAAATAACTGCATTTACTCTTTTTTATTAGCGGTTAGTGTTTTTCTCTTTTGGCATTACCATGTCAGAGAAACCCAAAAGGAAAACCGGAGAACCCGGTTTTAAGAATTGTTTGAAATGTCGAGCTGTATTTGCTAAGGCAGACAAGCACACCTTATGTGTGGCTTGTCTGGGGTTCGAACATCTGGACCGGGATTGTGACGTATATAAAACTTTCTTGGAAATAAATGTGGAAAAACGCCTTGAAAGGCTAAATAAAAGATTTCCTAGGTATCCCTCCGGCTCTGACCAGCTGACACCCCAATCTGCTGTGGCTGAACCCACAAATGTTCTTACCCCTGCCCCTCAGACAAGCGAAAAAGGGGCAAAATGAGGTAAAGAACCGGCTGACTCCACAGTTCCCTCAAAGAAACTCAAGAAAATTAAACATGCAGGATCTTCCCCTGCTAAACCAGGGGCTTTTGCGCAGGTGTCTGCTATGTCCTCAGCTCAAGAGATGGCCCAGGATTTTAAAATTATCCAGGCACTGCAAAATATCGTTCCCCATCAGCCTGCCCCAGTCCAGGGTCCCCAGGCTAGCAGTGATGTGCTGCCTCTTTACAGGAAGAGCAATATTGTGAGGAGGATGATGATCCTTTTTAAGATGATGAACCAATTCCTCCAGAGGTGTCACCTGAGCAGGATTTTAGTTCTCCTCCCAGGGTGTCAGAGGATTACTCCTCACATTTCACATTTGTGAGGAGAATGGCAGATGCTCCTGATATTGCTGCCACAGGACAGATTGAGGATGAGGAGGAAATAGAATATTTAAATGTGATGGGTTTAACACCCACAAAAGCCCTCCTCTTGCCAGTCTACAAATTTTTTTAAAAAGACACCCTAAAACTTCTACAGGCCCCTAATTATGTTCCTCCTATTGACAGGAGAATAGATAAAAAATATCAGTTGGACAGGATGGGAGCTGATTTCCTTTTCTCTCATCCTGACCATCAAGGGGTTATACAGCAGGCAGCATGCGACAAAGCCAGAGTCCCTCTGTCATCTCACCCTCTGGACAAGGACTCCAGGAAAATGGATGGCATGGCCAAAAAAGGCTGTTTATCAGCTTCTTTGGCCATGAGACAGGCTACTTTTCAAGCTTATGCTGCCCAGTATCAAAAATCCTTGTGGCAGTTGGTACTGGACATGTCCATGAAAGCCCCCTCACCCTTGTCTGAAGACCTGGCTGAAACTGCCAGGTTTGGGCTAGAGTCGGTTAAGTACCAGTTCCAGATGGCTGCTGATTTCAGTAACAATAACACTACAGCCAGATGGATGGCTAACACTATGGCACAGAGGAGGTTTGCTTGGCTCAGGGCCACTAACCTTACTCAGGATACTGAATCCAAGGCCCCAGATTTTCCTTTAGAGGGAAACTCTCTTTTTGGGGAATCCACGGTTGCATACATGAAAAAAGTGAATGAGTATAAGGCAACCTATAGAAGCAACTCTGCTAAGGAGCGTGCTTCTCCATCCACTAGGCCCTATGGAAGGGGGAGGGCAGAGGAAGGTCTTTTATGACCAGACCCTTTTTCCAGCCAGTAGCTGTGCCCCAGTACCAGCAGTATCCACAACAGGGATACTCTAGGGGTAGGTGTAGAAGGGGCTCCAGGAGGGGCTCTTAAATCCAATCTCAGCCCCAACCAAAGCAAAACCCCTGAGGCTCAGGCCACCTCCTCCCTCTCTGTTCGGGGCAGACTCTCCCACTTCCTCCAGGCTTGGCTGAACATCACCACAGACAAGTGGGTGCTGGTGTTAGTGGGTCAGGGTCTGTCTCTGGATTTCAAATCTTTTCCTCCACAGAAGACCAGGGTTTACTGCTCACCTCCTCTAGCAGAAAGGACACTACAGTACTAGAAGCTGAGGTTCAGAAATTGTTACAACTTAGAGCAGTGGAATTAGTCCCTACCACCCTGAGAGGAAAGGGTTTTTACTCCAGATACTTCCTAACAACAAAGAAAAGTGGGGCATGGCGGCCGATATTGGATCTCAGAGCTTTGAACAAGCATCTGAAAATCCAAAGTTCAGAAATGGTAACTTTGGCTCGGATATTGCTAACAATCCAAAAAGGGGACTGTCTGGCATCGCTGGACTTGAAAGACGCCTATTTCCACATTCCCATAAAGGAATCTTGCAGAAAATATCTCAGATTCAGGCCACTATCAGTTTTCAGCTCTCCCTTTCGGTCTCTCCTCAGCACCAAGGGTATTCACAAAGTGCCTAGTTGCTATAGTGGCATATCTAGAAAGAGAGAGAGTGACTGGCTTCCCATACCTAGACGACTGGTTGGTGGTGGGAAACTCACCAGACCAAGTAAGGAATTCCCTAAGAATCATCCAAGCCCTCTTAGAGTCTCTGGGTTTTATAATAAACCAAAAGAAATCAGTTCTAACTCCTGCTCAAACTTTGCAGTTCATAGGGGCAGAAATCAACACACTTCAGGGCAGAGCCTTTTTACCCTTAGACAGGGTGCAAAGTCTTCAGTCAATAGCAAATTCCTTCATCTTGAACAAGTCAAAAACTGCAAGACAGTTTCTGCAGCTACTAGGCCATATGGCTGCATCCACAGGCACAGTGCAAGGATCCAGGTTTCATATGCGAGACATCCAGTTTCACCTCAGGGCTCACTGGAGTCAGAAAAAAGACCCCTTTTCAAAGATTATACCAGTGACAAGGGCACTATTAAGGGCCCTCTTGTGGTGGAAACATGAATCCTATTTAAGGCAGGGAGTGCCTTTTCAGAAAGAAAACCCCTCTCTGGTACTCACAACAGGTGCATCTCTACTGGGCTGGGGCGCCCATTTAGGAAAGCACACGACTCAGGGCACCTGGTCAGCAGCAGAGTCCCTTCAGCACATAAACTCACTGGAGCTCAGAGCAGTGCTCCTAGCTTTAAAGGCTTTTTCTTTGCTGATATTGGGCAGGGTGGTACAGATCAGAACAGACAGTACCACCACAATGTATTACATAAACAAACAGGGAGGCACCAGGTCAGGCCTCCTCTACACAGAGTCCATGAAAATTTTGACTCTGGTGTACTCTCTGAAGGTGTCTTTACAGGCAGTCCACTTGCCAGGAAAGGACAATACCTTGGCAGATGCACTAAGCCGCATCAACCAGGCTCATCACGAATGGACTCTAAACAAGCAGGTGGTACAAGTTAATTTCAGAAGGTGGGTCACTCCAGAGATAGACTTGTTTGCATCCCACCAGAACCACCAGCTACCTCAATATTGCTGCAGACCACCAGCACAGGGCACAGTTCCTCTGGATGCCCCGGTTCTGGATTGGACAGGCAGGCACCTGTATGCTTTTCCCCCTTTCCCTTTGGTTTTCAGGATGTTATTGAAGCTAAAATCCCTCTCAGCATCTCTGATCTTGATAGCTCCAGATTGGCCCAGGCAGCCATAGTACTCTCTTCTGCTCTCCATGTCTGTCAGCAAACCAATACAATTGCCCCTTAGACACAATCTCCTGACTTCCAATCAGGGAACATTGTGGTACCTGAATCTCAAGTCTTTCCATCTCAAAAGCAGGGCTCTTGAGGAATTAGAGTATGCAGATTTAAATCTTTCAGAAGCTGTCTTAAATATTTTAAAAGGGTTATAGAAAACCCTCCACACAGAAAACGTATTCTTCCAAATGGAAGAGATTTTCTCTCTGGTGTTCCAGTGTGAACCTTATACCACATAAGGCTGGAGTTTCGGTTGTCTTAAACTATCTCACTCGTTTGCACTCACAAGGTTTGCAACCCAGTTCCCTTAAGGTTCACTTAGCAGTGGTATCTGCCTACCTTTCTGCGGGGACAAAGGTGTCAGTAGCATCTGATAAACTTTTCAAAATATTTTTTAAAGGACTGATGCATTTACACCCACCTCACAGGGTACCAGTGCCTGCTTGGGATCTAAATGTGTGTATAGCCAAGCTCATGGGCCCTCCTTTTGAGCCCATGGCTACTGCCCACTTGAAATACCTTACTTGGAAAACAGTCTTCCTAGTGGCTATTACTTCTGCAAGGAGAATTAGTGAGCTCCAGGCTCTCTGCATTGACCAAGACTATATCTCATTTCACAGAGATAAGGTAGTCCTCAGAACAAACAGACAGTTCCTTCCTAAAGTAGTTTCAGACTTTCATCTGAACCAATCACTCACTCTACCTGGCCTATTCACAGACCATATGAGTTCTGGTGAAAGAAGATTACACAGTCTGGATGTGAAAAGGGCCATCAGCTATTACATGACAGCCATTAAAGACCATAGGGAGAATGGAAAACAACTTTTTCTTACATATGGGGATGTAGAAAACGGTAAACCAGCCTCAAAAAGATCCATTTCTCTGTGGATAGTCCAGTGTATTCAGTGCTGCTACAGTAAGGCAGGTAAAGAGCCCCCAACTGGATTGAGGGCGCATTCTACAAGAGGAACTGCTGCTACCCTTGCAGCTGCCAGGAAGGTTCCCTTGGTGGACATTTGCAAAGCAGCTACCTGGAAAACAGTACACACCTTTACAAAACACTATAACCTGGATATTTTATCCAGGGGTGATGCTAGGTTTGGCACAGCAGTCCTTCAGAGCCTGTTTCCAAAATAAGTTCTGTGCCCACCTCCAGTGGTACTGCTTGGTAGTCTGCATAAAGTTATGAATATATTGAGCATTATTGGGGTTATGAGAAAAAATTACTTACCATAGTAATCTTATTTTTTCCCAGTGATGCTCAGATATTCATAACTTCCTTCCCTTCCAGAACTTCATCCTCTGCACTCTGCATTCTGTTGCCACCAAGCCATATTATTTTGTTGCATTTCTCTGTTTTAATCATTTTTAAACTTGAGTTTTTCAATGTTCTCCTTTTGGAGTTTTATTTGATGTGGTTTTGTCAAAAGGTACCCTCCCTTTGAAGTTTTTTTCTAAATTCTATGCTTTAATTAGGGGAAACCCCTCTTTTTATAGAATATTAGTAACATTGGTTTCCTAATGCCTGACTTCCAGGCTTCTCACAAATCTGAAGAGGTTAGAACACTGCAGTTGGTAGAGGCAGTATTTGAAAGATGCTCACGTGCAAAGAATTCTACTCGTTTGCATGTGTTCCATCTCTCCGGGCAGTCCAACCCTCCAGGCTTACTGCATAAAGTTATGAATATCTGAGCATCTCTGGGAAGAAATAAGATTACTATGGTAGGTAATTTTTTCTTGCTGTACCTGGACGATTGGCTTCTGTCAGCCCCGTCTCAGAGCAGTCTGCAGGAGTCCTTCTCCTTCACCCTGGACCTGTTTTCCCATCTTGGCATTATGGTGAACCACCTCAAGTCCAACCTTTTGCACTCCCAGTGCCTCCAATTTATTGGAGTGGTGCTGCATGCGGTCCAGGGCAGGGCCTTCTTTCCTTTGGACAGAGTGGACACCCTGAAACTGCAAGGCTTTGCTATAGCCAACTCTCGTTGGACTCGCTCTGTTCTTCGGCTGTTGGGTCTTATGGCAGCAGCCATTCCCACCGTTCCGATGGCCCGACTGCACATGAGGGTAACCCAGTGGACACTCAGCATCTAGTGGGATCAACGCTTGAACAACCTGGATCACAGAGTCATGGTCTCCAACTGCTTGAAGAGAGATCTTCTCTGGTGGCAGGAGTTGTCCAACCTCTCCTCGGAGGCCCCTTTTCACACCTGCCCCTCCGTGACCCTCACGACAGACACCTCAGGTCAGGGTTGGGGAGCCCACCTGGGAGACCACTGAACCCAGGGTAAGTGGTCCCATCAGGAAATGCATCTGCATATCAACGTTCTGGAGATGAGAGTGGTGCTGTATGCTCTCCAAGTATTTCAGACCCTCATGCCTGGGAACACTCCTGGTCCAGACCAACAATACTGCCGCTGTCTGGTACATAAACAGGGAGGCACCTGCTCGTACCCCCTCTGCAGGGAGGTGATGCGGGTGTGGTACTGGGCAGTCCAGCACAATCTGCACTTGACAGCAGTCCACGTCCCAGGCATCCACAATGTCCTGCTGGACAGTCCCAGCCGCACCACAGTGTGGGCTCACGAGTGGGAACTGAAGCAAGACATGGTAGAAAGTCTGTTCGACCAATGGGGCTGTCCAGAACTGGGCCTTTTTGCCTCCTTATCCAATGCAAAATTTTTGGTCGCTCGTTCCTGGGCGTGGTATTTTTGGCGAGACGCGCTGTCACTTTGTTGGACAGGGAGGTTTCTGTATGCCTTCCTTCCCTTCCCAATTCTGCAGAAAGTTTTGCTGAAGCTTCAAGCGGAGGCTGCACACATGATTCTCATTGCCCCTCTATGGCCTTGGTAGATCTGGTTCCCCCTGCTGCAAGAGCTAGCGTTGGAACCTCCAGTACCGCTACCTCTCCTGCATGACCTTCTCTCTCAGGAGCAGGGCAACCTGGTGCACCTGGGCCTCAAATCTCTCCACTTGCATACGTGACACCTGTGGACGTAGTGGTGTCACGTTTCGGGGTTTTCTCCCGAGTAGCCCAAGTTTTGGTAGAAGACAGAAAACCTTCCAGCAGAACTACGTATGCTATGAAGTGGAAGAGGTTCACTATCTGGGCGACTTCCAGGGATCTGGTCCCCTTTTCTTGCCCAGCGCACCAGGTCATAGAGTACCTCTTACACCTTTCTGATTTGGGCCTCAGCTATTCCTCGCTGAAGGTCTGTCTTTCAGCGATATCTGCCTATCACCTTCAGGTGGATGATAAGAACATTGCTCAGTTGGAGGTCTCTAAACCTTCCTTAAGGGATCCTTCACTTGAAACCTCTGGTCCGTAGCCTTGTTCCCCTCTAGGATTTGAACTTTATTTTAGATAAGCTTACTTTGCCCCCTTTGAGCTAGCAGCAAGCTGCAGTATGTGCTACTTATCTTGGGAAGTTCTATTTTTAGTTGTCATTACCTCAGCTCAAAGAATGTCCGAGCTTTAGGCCCTTATTTAATTTTCCACAGAGACAGGGTGGCTCTGAGGACTAACCCTTCCTTTCTTCTGAAGGTGTTATCTAAGATGACTTTAAATCAGGATATCCAACTGCCAGTGTGCTATCCTGAATACTCCCAATGGGGTGGGGGGGGGAGCACCTTTTGCACATCCTGGATGTACACAGGGTCTTGCATTATTACATTTCTTGGACAAAGGATGTGCGCAAGTCGGACCAGTTATTTGTTTCCTTTGCACCCAAATATAAGGGCATAGCTGTTTCCAAGCAACCCCTTTCCAAGTGATTGGCTAACTGCATCATTTTCATTTACCAGAAGTATGAGAAACTACTTCCCGGTGGGGGGGAGGTCAGGGGCATTTGACCTGTGGCATGGCCTCCTCTACTGTCTTTTTTTAGAAATGTATCCGCCTTTGACATTTGTGCTGTGGCCACATGGAATACTGTCCATACTTGCATGAAGCATTACAGACTGGACATCGCCTCTAGGCGCAGGGCCGGCTTTGACTGGCCATCCTTCAGGGCCTGTTGTCCTAGTTGGCATTCTGCTTTGCAGACCTTTCCACCTCCCGGACCTCAGTCTCCGACTGTTCCTTCTTGACTGCTTGGAATTCAGTACTATATGTAATGATGTACTGCAGGAACCCTTCCGAAGTAAGGTATAACAGTTATTTTATCTTTTCTGTGATTATTTTTTGCCACTTTCTAATCAAGTTCAATAAAGTTTATTCAGTTTGGAAAAAAAGATAACAGTTACATAAGAACTTACTGTAGCAGTAGATCTTTGAGAGAGGTTCCTGCAGTAGGTCATTTTTTTCCCTCCTACCTTCCCCCAGCTTTTGCTTATTCTTTCCTTTCCTAGGGTGCTTTCTAGCAGCTCAGGGCTCAAGGAGTTTTCTCCTTTCTCCCATTTACCTTTCAGAGGTCTTCCAGCGGGAGAACTGGAGGATGGGCCTGGGTACTGCCCCCTTTATAATGTCACACTAATGATCCATCAGGTGACACCAGGGACGGTCCCCTGCTATAGATTGCTAGCTAGAAGTTTGCCATGTGGTGCTGACGCTAGGGGGCACAGTCCTATATGTAATGACCTACTGCAGGAACATCTCTCGAAGATTTACTGTTACAATAAGTTCTTACGTAATTGTTATTTGTTATGACTTATGCTCAAAGAATTTCCAAGCTTCAGGCTTTAATGTATGAGCATCCTTATTTGATTTTTATTAAAACAGTCTCTCTTTGCATTCGAATCCTAAGTTTATATTGAAGGTGTTATCAGAATTTACACTGAGCCAAATGATACACCTTCCTGTCCGTTATCCAGAGCATGCCAATCGGGGTGAGGAACTGCTTCATACTCCGGATGTACATAGAGCACTGAGCTACTTTGTTACTGACACCAAGGGCTGCAGAATGTCCTCTCAGCTCTTTGTTTTCTTCATCCCAGGGAAACAGACTGCTTCTGTATCTAAACACTGCTTTTCCAAACAGCTGGAGACATACACGTTTTGTTATAGAAAGTACGGTAAAGAACTTCCTACTGCTGTCCATGGTCACTCCACAAGACGGATGGCCACTTTGGTTGCCAGTTTCAAAAATGTCCCACCTGCTGTCATTTGTGCTGCCGCCACATGGAGCACTATGTACACTTTCACTAAACATTATAGTCCAGACATCGTCTCTTGCAGACGTGCTGGCTTTGGGTTTGCTGTATTGCTAGGCCTTCTGTCCTGATTACATATCAGGGTTTTAAATAATTGATTAGCAGTTTATTTCTTGGGACAATACTAACTATACAGAAAGTATTTATATAGGTTTTCTAGAAGTGTTATGTTTGTTAAACACAGTGAGGCAAGTGGTATGCATTTTCACATTTTAGAACTTTTATAAGCAAAACGCTAATCAATTTTTAGAGTTAAATAAAACCCTGCATATTAGACTGTGCCATCCTTCTGGGTTACTTCATACTGCTTGGGAGTCGTTCCAGAGGTGTGGCCTAATGGAGGATATAGCCTTGATGAAGATAGAACAGTTACGTAAGAACTTACCATAAAAGTAGATCTTCGAGAGACTCTCCTCCATTAAGCCATACTGTACCCTCCCTCCATCCCCCTTTCTGTATTCTGATGGCTATGCCAGATGCTGTGCCTAAAAACCTTAATCCATGCATCCTGGTTCCAGTCACATGCCTTTCCTTGTTTGCCAGGTACAGGTTTAGTCTTTTAGTTCCTCAGGATTAGTGGCACTCTGAGGCTAATCTTTGGCAGGGAAGTATTAGGGCCACCCACATTATATACAAGCTGACATGGCGCATCATTGCGGATGGCCCCCAGCTACCAAAAGGTTGCCTTGTGGTCTTGATGATGACGGCTTACAGTTCCAAAGATGTGGCCTAATGGATGAGATTGTCTTTTTTTTTTTTTTTTTACTAAGCTTTTTACGTCAGGGCTTTGCTGGCCACCCTTGGTCCGAACCTGCAATCCTCACAGCTTCGCCCTGACAGCCATGACCTCTGGACACACCTCCACCCCACAAGCACCCTGGCTTGATCCGAGATCGAAACCTTGCACTTCAGTGTCCTGGAGATGCGGGCAGTTCTCTATGCTATGCAGGCCTTTCAGAACCATCTTCTCCCAGGTCAGTTACTGATCCAGTCTGACATTCTCAGTGTTGTGTACTATGTCAACAAGCAGGGGGGCACACTCGTATCCCCTCTGCAGGGAGGCCATGAGAGTGTGGTATTGGGCACTAGACCACGACCTGACCCTCTCAGCAGTCCATGTCCCGGGAGTGCTAAACACACTGGTGGACAGTCTTAGGCAGACGCAATCCAGCATGCATGAGTGGGAACGTCTCTCATCCATCACAGAAGATCTGTTCGACAGATGGGGTCATCCAGAGTTGGATCTTTCTGCGTCCTCACGCAGTACAAAACTGTCCAGTTTTTGCTTGCTTGATCCAGGGCCTGGAGTTTTCTGGTGAGACACATTTTCCCTCTCCTGGAGCGGGAGGTTTCTTTACGCCTTCCCTAGGTTTCCTCCGATTCAGAGGATGCTCATCAAGCTGCAGATGGAGGGGGCCAGCATGATCCTGGTAGCTCCATTCTGGCCTCACCAGATATTGTTTCCCCTGCTACAGCAGCTGGCGGAGAAGCCTCCAGTCCCTCTCCCCCCTCTCAGGAATCTGCTGACCCAGGATCAGGGAACCCTGATCCATCCCAACCTCAGGCTCTTCTATCTGCATGCTTGGCTCTTGAGGAAGTAGCTATTGCCAGATTTGGGGTTTCCAATAGAGTGGCAGATGTCCTAGTGGCCGCTCAGAAGCCTTCCACCTGAGCCACTTATGCCATGAAGTGGAAACATTTTGCCATATGGGCTGCCAAGCATAATCTAGACCCTTTCACCTGTCTGGTGAACCAAATCCCGGACTACCTGATTTCTCTGTCTGATTCAGGTCTCCAGTACTCCTCCCTTAAGGTACACCCTTTGGCTATCTTGGCCTTTCATGAGCCCGTGAGTGACCGTTCCATAGCTCAGCTGGATGTCTCCCGTACCTTTTTGAGGGGCATTCTGCATCTGAAACCTCAATCCATTCCCTTGTCCCTGTTTGGATTTGAATTTTGTTTTGGAGATGTTGACCCTGTCTCGCTTTGAGCTAGCTGCAACTTGCAAGCTATGCTTTCTTTCCTAGAATTCTTTATTTTTAGTTTCTATTGCTTCTGTTCGAAGAACTTCAGAGCTTCAGGCCCTCTGGTGTGAGGAGCCTTATTTGATTTTTCACAAAGACTTGGTGTCTTTGCACACGAATCCTAAGATCTTACTTCGAGAAACAGCTCTTGCAGCATGTTACACCATTAGGACTGAAGCAGTCAGGCAGCAGGACCCCGCGGAGAAAACTTCTAGCTAGCTACATACAGCGGGGGACCATCTTGGCTTGTCAGCCCCAACCCTAGCGTCACATACATCATAAAAGGGGCGGTCCCCCAGTATCCCTCAGTTCTTTTCCCACCATCGACTTGCAAGCATCGGCTCCACAGACGCCTTCAGCTATCGAACAATGCCATCACTTGAGTATTACTATTACCTTCTTTATTTTCCTTTTTTCGAAAAAGTTTGATTTATTTTCTTTGTATGTTGTCTTCCCTGATGTCATCTGTCAAAAGACACTCCTCAAAGTGTGCTTGTGGCAAATAAATTCCTTTTAAGGATAAGCACAAGGCCTGTGTCAGGTGCCTAGGCCTTTAACACGACGCTAAGGCCTGTTCCATTTGCCTAAACTTTAACAGCCACACAAGGATCTGTTGACAATCAGTTTTGGAGACCTTCCTTTTAGAAAAAAGATTAGCAGCCATGCAGAAAAGTTCCTCCTCCCAGGAAGAGTCCTCCCATAGTTCAGGGAAACATACAGAAAAACGGAGGGAGAAGGAGAAAGAGCATTCTCCATCCACGCAGACGTCCGACTTCAGAGCGAGCTCGGACTCCACCTGCTCCAACAGATCTCTGTCTCGGACGAAGACCCTGCCTCTGCCAGCCAAAGTCCAGATGTCAGGTGGTACAGGTGTTGCATCCACCCTCCAGCCCCTTAAGGTCCGGCCGAAAGAATCTTCACACAGCCAGCCTTCAGGCTCTTTAGGCCGATCTGCATCTCATGACCACCGACCAACCAAAGTACACTCCAAGTCAGGCGCCACTGCAGGCCCTGACTCCCTGGACCAGCACCTAGGACACTGACCACTAGAGGTCAGCCTCCCAACCCCCAAGGGAAACTTGGTGATGTCCATTAAACAGACCTTGGATCTAATGTCCCTCAAGTGGACCTCAGACCCAAAGTGGATGTCGGAGCAGATGGCAAGCAGTGCTCTAAGGACCAACAACTGACAGAGGTCCATAGAAAGGACTTTACCTCGTCCATACCCGATGTTGGTCCATCCAGATGATCGGAGGATGAGGGTACCAATGCTGGAGTTGAGCAACTTGGTGACAACCAGGCATCAGGAGACAAGGAGTAAGCAAACCTCCCAAGCGACCCGATGCCACCTAAGGATCATACGACGGGTGCATCTGGTCACAATCCGTCAGACAGTGGTCAGATGACACCTCGAGAGAGCGACCGACACCAGGTCAGACATCGGGTCTCAATATTTCTGAGGTGAAGGAACTGTTTTCCTATTGGTGGGAAACCATTAGGAAGGATGTAGTTCCCACAAAACTACCGGTGGAGAACCTACCTCCCCAAAGGAGCAAACTCCGGACAGACCACCCCCTAGAGAGGAGAGTCCCAAACCTAGGGGCTGATCAAAGGACAAGAAACAAAAAGCGAAGAAGGGCCCAAGGTCTCCATCATAGACCCCTTCTCACTCTCCCAGCATGCACAGACACAGAAAGCAGCATAGGAGGTCAGATTCTTCCTCCTCAGATGAATTCCACTCCTCCTCTATATCCTCCAGACCAAGCTCTCCATTCAGCATCCCTTCACCAGATCCAAAGGATTTGCCAGGGTCCCCTCGGATGACCCAACATTTATGGATATCATGCAGCATATCCAAGACAGCACGGGGTGGGACACGGAGGACTTGGATACCGAGAGACGCCGCCTTGCAAAGTATCTCAGGCAAAAAGATCCCAAAGCAGTGGTTGTCCCACCCTTAGTTGACACATTCCAGGATGTGAATAAGGCTGCTTAGAAACAGCCCTTCATGGCCTCAGCAGTCCGCAAGAAGGCAGACCGACTATATCGGGGCCCCTTTGGAGGATCCTTATCTGGGAGAACAACCAGCGGCAGACTCTATGGTTATCATTGCCACTCACAACAGGTCACAGAGGTCTCAACACCTCAGCACTCCGCCCCCAGAAAAGGAGGGAAAACAGTTGTACTCCATGAGGAGGAAAATGTATGCCTCAGCAACATGTTCCATCCGCTCACTAAATTTCCTGACCCACATGGTCCAATTTCAAAATGTCCTGTGGGAACAAGGCCAAGACTTGGTTAAAAACCTTCCAGACAGAGACCACAAAGAGAAACGAACAAAGCTCCTTCAAGGAGGCTCTGATGTAGGCACACAAGTACTCAGACCCTAGCCGAAGCTATTTTGGAGGCAACAAAACCGCTTCAGGGGCAAGCAGGGACAACAGCCCTGATTCAGCCAGCAGCAGAGAGGCGACTTTAACCGAAAGAGCCCATCTCGAGCTGCAGGATGTTCAGGTGCCAGAAACACAAAAAACCCTCAGGCAACCCTCTCCTCTCCCTCCACTGCCTGACTTATTGCAGACCTCTCCTCCCCCCTCTGGTTCAAAGGGAAGAAAAGGTCGGGGGCTGTTTTTCAAGACACCTGGAAGGATGGCAACAAATCTCTTCAGACCAGTGGGTGCTTCAACTAATTCAAAGAGGGCACTGTATAGAGTTCACCGGTCAACCACCATCCAGACCACCACTATGATCTCAGTACTAGAGACAACATGCCACACTGATCCGAGAGGAAATCAATACCCTTCTTGAGAAGGGGGCCATAGAAAAGGTCCCATGGATCCAGAGAGGGAAAGGGTACTATTCCCACTTCTTCCTAGTACCCAAAAAGACAGGGGACCTGTGCCCTATTGTAGAACTCAGCGATCTCAACACCTTTGTGGCATACAAACACTTCAGGATGGTCACCTTGCCAGGCTTAATCCTTATGCTCTGCCCAGACGCTTGGCTAGCACCGTTGGACATGCAAGATGCCTATCTCCAGATTCCAATCATGAAACATCATCAGAGGTTCCTGCGATTCGAATTTCAGGGTCACCATCATCAGTTCTGGGCCCTGCCTTTTGGCCTGTCATCGGCTCCAAGAGTATTCACCAGCTGCATGGCAGTAGTAGCGGCACTCAGGAGAAGGGGCCACTATGTCTTCCCCTACCTGGATGAGTGGCTTCTGATGGCTTCATCACAGAGACAGCTAAATCACGTTCTACAAGACACCTATTTAATATTCGATTCCTTAGGTGTCACCATCAGCCTGTCAAAATCCTCTCTTACACTATGCCAGAGACTGCAGTATATTGGTGAGGTGCCGGACACAGGAAAGGGAAGGGCCTTTCTACCAGAAGACAGGGCAGAATGTCTACAAAGGTTGACAGGGAACATCATGAGACAAAAACAGGTCTCAGCAAGAACTGTGTTGCATGTTTTAGGCCACATGGCGGCCGCCATAACCATGGTTCCCCTGTCACAACTACACATGAGAACCATTCAGTGGACTCTCAGGGTCCAGTGGGATCAGTGATAGGATGACTTAGACCAGTTGGTCTCGGGGTCCCTAACTGTATTCTCTGAGTCTTGCAATTGTGGCTGGTCCTGGAACACCAGTTCCACTCATAAGTCTCTCTGGGTTCCTTTTAAAAGATTTTTGTTGTTATAAATTTCAAAGAAAATGGGGAGTGAGACTATACGGATAATTGTAACTGTTCAAAAAATAAGTCTCACTCTACCCGAGACGACCTTGAAAAAAATATACTGAGAAATAAATTTATTTCTTATTGTCTTTTTTTATTTTTTATTTTGTTTTTCAGGTTTCAAATTTACATGCTCCTGTATTTCCTCTTATGTGTCCAGGTTTCAAATTCACATGCTCCTATATTTCCTCTTATAAGTAACGTTTCAGAACTTTGAGTTGTTCCTTCATCAGACTTGGAGCCTTGTCTTAAAATGTTCTAAATAAAAAAGAATGAAATTTATAAATACTATATCATTGTTTATATATTTTCTAAAGTCTTAGTGTAAACAAATGAAGTCTAATATTTATTATATGTATATTAATGAATTTGGCTCAATATCAGGTGGAACAAACCTGTTTTGGACCTTTTCTTATGTTTTTCTAATTAGGGTTAGCCTGCAAAGGGGCAGGGATGCAGAGCACTCTCTGTGCCTTGTAAATGCACTATGCATTGATTTCAATCTAAAATGATAAATAAGCCCAAGTTACTTCTTTGTATCATCTGAATTTCTAAAAAAAGAATATTGAACTACTTATTTTTTTGTTTCGCTTACTTTGTAATTCCAAAACGTTAAATAGTTCTATCTTCAAAACTTAAATCTTTCATGCGTAAAGGCATTCATGAATTGCTATGAATAAATAAAAAGATGCTTTATTTAAACAACGCCCCCAATAAACGTTTAGGATTAAGTTCAAGCAATGTATTGGTTTATATAATTTGTTTTACCTGAGCTTGTTGTTTATAAATTCTTGATATTTTATCCAAAAAGGCAAAGACTCTACTGCTCCCGGCGCCATTACGTGCTAGCTCATTGTAATGCGAACTGAATTCACCTTCCAGGTGAAGAAGGAGGGCTGAGCCAAATGAATACACACCTGTAAGTGTGTTGACGTCATTGGGATGTCACCTATGCGGCCTGGTCATTAACGAAACTAAATGGAGTAAATGCATATCCATGTAGTCCCCTTCTTCTAGTTTTTATGTGAATTTTAATTATTGCTGAAATGCCTATAATTATTTACTTATAACAATAATGACTAAATCTCCTAAAATAATTGTGTATACATTTTAAATATTTTGTTGGTTATATGCAAAATTAATGTTTATCTCACAAGATTATTTATAAAAAAAATAACCAACCTCGATGTAAAACTAATATTGATCGTGGAGTACAATAACAATTTATGTTTATTCGAATAAAAATAATGAGATGGGATGTATTGAGAGAGACAAGGGGAGCACACTTTTAAGATGACTTATGAACTTAATCTATTTAGGTGGGAGAAGAACCAGTAAAACTAATAAAACAATTTTTATAACAGATAATACTAAACAAAAGGATGACTATTTTAATTTGTATACATTTCATGTGGGTAAAACAATATAGGATGCTCTAATGTTACAATGTATGATGTATAATTATAAACATGATTTTAATTAAAAGTGGACCAAATCAAATTTTCATTAAGACCATATCTATGTATATGAGTCCTTAGAGTGTAGATCCACCATGCTTCTCTCCGAAGTAAGACCAATTCCCTGTTACCTCCATGTGGACTCGCTGTTATTTTTTCTAATCCAAAAAATTTTAAACTCGATATAGGATGATGGTGTTCAATGAAATGTCTTGCTAATGGAGACCTTATTTCTCCTCTTCTGATGTTACTTTTGTGTTCAGATATACAATGTTTTAATGCTCTAGTTGTTTCACCAATATAATATAATGAACAGGGACAAATAATGCAGTACACCACGTATTCTGCTCTGCAAGTGATAAAATCCCTTATCATGTATTCCTTGTTGTTCCATGTACTTTTTATGCGTTTCATTTTTTGTCCATTATTACAATGAACACAGTTGCCACATGGGAAAAAACCTTTGATTTCACTTTTAAGCCAAGTTGTGGTTTTATTTTCTGGTGTCCAGTGTTGAGTCCTGGTTATTTTATTTCCTATTGTTGTAGTTTTTTTAGCTGTCACCCAAGGTTTATTTTGAAAAATCCGTTGTCCCAAGTCATTTGTTTGTAAAATATTCCAATTGGATAGGATCACATGTTTAATCGTTCCAAAACTTTCTGAATATTGTGTTGACATAGTGATCTTCGATCCACTTCTTGTATCAGTGTCCATTTTATCTTCTAACAGGGATTTTCTGTCTCTAGAATCGCATTTTTCTTTGTGTATTTTTAAAACAGAATCTGTATAACCTCTTAATTTGAACCTTTGGATTAAATCTGCAATGTTAATGTCATATTTCTCTTTATTGCCACTGTTTCGTTTTATTCTCAGCATTTGGCTATAAGGAATGCTGTCTTTAAGTTTTTTGGGATGGAAACTTTTTGCATGTAGGATAGTGTTGGTTGATGTTTCTTTTCTGTATAGATCTATAATAATTTTCCCGTTTTCTTTTAATATCTTTAGATCCAAAAAACTGATTTTCTCAGAATTAAATTCCATTGTGAAAGATAAATTATGGTTTTCTGATTCCAAATATTGATGAAAATCCTGTGCTTCTTGTGTAGTTCCATTCCATTTAATTAAAATATCATCAATAAATCATTTATAGAGAATCAGTTTTGATTTAAATCTGTTTTTATCTGATTCTATAAATTCTTTTCCAAAATATGCCATATACAGATTAGCATAAGTGGGGGCTAAGATGGCTCCCATTGCTGTACCTATTTTTTGTAAGTAGGTATGATTTTCAAACGAGAAGTAATTATTTTCAAGTACTATCCTTATAAGTTTCAATAGGAATTCTTTATTTGGTCGATTTTGTGGTCTCTTTGACAGAAACAAATGCAGTGCTTTTATACCTTCTTCATGTGGAATACTTGTATATAAACTTTTAACATCCAAAGTAATAAACAGGTTTCTGTTATATCTAATTTTTGTTGGTTTATTTCTTCTAATAATTGGATGCAATGTTTACTGTCTTTTATATGGGACCAAGTATTAGTAACCAGTTCTTTACAATAATAATCCACATAGTTTGACAAGGGTTCTGTAATGGATCCAATGCCTGAAATAATGGGTCTACCAGGAGGATTTGTCTGATCTTTATGTATTTTTGGTAGACAATAAAAAAGTGGTATTTTTGGTGTTTTATTTATAAGTTCTTCCGAAACCCACTGATCTATTATCCCTCTATCACTTGCTTCTGTGACTGTTTCTGTAATCAAAATTCTGAGTTGTTCAAATGCAATATTTCTTACTCTTTCATATGTATTTGGGTCATCTAATTGTTTCAAACATTCTGCTCTATAATTTTCTATATCTTGAATAACTATTACCCCTTGTTTATCAGCTGGTTTTATTATTATTGACTTGGCTTAAATTTTCCAATGCTTCATTTTCTTGCTTCGTCAAGTTATAGTGAAGTGGTCTAGTATTGCTTTCTGCCAATATTTTTTCAATATCTTTATTAACTTTGTCAGTATAACAAATAATGTTAGGCAGAGTAAATCCTATTGGATCAAATTTAGATTTAGTTCCAAATACTTGTTTTAATTCATAATGTCCTTTAGTTTGTATGCCTTCATTCTCATTTTGTTGTGGTCCTGGAACACCTTACGGTAGAAGTTCCCATCCTGTCTCCTACCCCTTCACTGATCCTGACCACAGACGCATCAGGATTGGGCTGGGGCGCCTACCTGGGCGGCAAAAAGACTCAAGGGCTATGGTCAGGGACTGAAGGAGATCTTCACATAAATGTCCTTGAGATGAGGGCGGTCCTTTGTGCTCTTCAGGCCTTGCAAATGGACCTGACCATGGGACATCTACTGATACAAACAGACAATATGTCAGTAGTGTTCTATATCAACAAGCAAGGGTGTACTCACTCATACCAACTCTGTTGAGAAGTGATGAGAGTGTGGTACTGGGATATAGAGCACAATCTCACCCTGTCTGCAGTTCATGTTCCCGGGTTACAGAACATGCTGGCAGATCTACTCAGCAGATCTTGATCTAGCGCACATGAATGGGAGCTCCTACAATCAGTGGCAGACACCCAATTCACAAAATGGGGGATGCCAGAATTGGATCTCTTCGCCTCCCCATACAACACAAAACTGCCCAGTTTCTGCTTGCTAGATCCAGAGCCTGGTGTCTTCTGACGAGACACACTGTCCTTCTCCTGGACAGGCAGGTTCCTCTATGTCTTTCCTCCCTTCCCTTTGATCCAGAGAGTCCTGCTCAAGCTACAAGAAGACAGCAGTCATAATTCTAGTGGCCTCATATTGGCCCAGACAGATATGGTTTCCTCTTCTCCAAGGCCTGGCGAGCGAGCCATCCTTCCCTCTTCCACTCAGCTTGCACTTATTGTCGTAGGACAACGGGTCACTGATTCATCCGAATCTCAGATCCTTACACATGTACGCCTGGCTCCTAAGGACCTAGCAATGGTTTGCCATGGAGTCTCAGACAAGTGTGGCTGACATTCTCGTAGCAGCAAGGAAACCCTCCATTCTGGCCACGTATGCCATGAAATGACACAGGTCCTGCTTTTGGTCCTTGGCCCATGACCTGGACTCTTTAACTTGCCCGGTGAAGTCAGTATTAGAGTATTTCCTTTCCTTATCGGAAACATGGCTGAGTTACTCCTCAATTAAGGTGCACCTTTCTGCTGTTTCTGATTACCATGCACCCTTTGGGGACAAATCCTTGGCACAACTAGATTTGTCATGTACCTTCTTATGTGGCATTCTCCACTTGAAGCCACCCATCAGAGATCCGATCCATCCTTAGGATCTTCTCTTTGTCCTAAAACAGTTCACACTACCTCCCTTTGAACCAGCTGTGGATTGCGAGCTACACCTTCTCTCTTAGAAGGCATTATTTTTGGTTGCAGTTACCTCCGCAAAGGAGAATTTCTGAGCTCCAAGCACTCATGTGCAAAGTGCCATACTTGATTTTTCATCAGGACAGGGTGTCCTTAAGGACCAATCCTAAGTTTCTACCTAAGGTAGTGTCAGAGTTGACCCTCAACCGGGATATCAACCTCCCGGTTTATTATCCTGAGTATTCCAATAAGGGAGAGGCTCTCCTGCACACATTGGATGTGTACAGGATGCTCAGGTTCTGCCTGAGTAGGATCAAACTGCACCCACAATCTGACCAGTTGTTTTTGTCCTTTGCCCACAAGATGTTAGGGGCACCGGTGTCTAAACAGACACTTTCAGAATGGTTGGTAAACTGCATAGTGTTCTGTTACCAGAAGCTAAACAAGTCCCTACTGAGACTGGTAAAGGGTCACTCTACCAGAGGAATGGCGGCATCATTTGCCTCCCTTAGGAATGTTTCAGCTCCTACCATTTGCACAGCAGCTACATGGAGCACAGTGCACACACATTCTTCAGACATTACCATCTGGACATTGCCTCCAGGCGCAGAGCAGGCTTTGGCTTTGCCGTCCTGCAGGGGCTTCTTTCATAAGGGGTTCCCTTTCACCCTTCTCCTATCCACCTCCCAAATTTAGGGGTATCCTTTATTACTGCTTGGGACTCAGTCCTAATGATGTAACCTGCTGCAAGAGCTGTTTCTCGAAGTAAGATAGTACAGTTACGTAAGAACTTATCGTAGCAATAGATCTTCGAGAACAACTCTTGCAGCTGGTTCTTTCCCACCCACCTTCCCCTCAGGAGGTCAGCTATTTTGCAATAAGAATTTTCTGTTGGTCTTCCTTTGGAAGCGGATCCTTGGTCTCCCATCAAAATCACATCGCTATGTCGGAGTCTCCGGCGGGAGAACCGAGGGATGCTGGGGACCGCCCCTTTTATAATGTATGATGTACGTGATGGCGGGGGCAGGGCCGAGGTTGGGGGCAGTCCCATGCTGTATGTATCTAGCTAGAAGTTTTCCGTAGGGTTCTGCTGTCTGATGGCTTCAGTCTCAATGGTGTAACCTACTGCAAGAGCTGTTCTCGAAGATTTGCTGTTACGGTAAGTTCTTACGTAACTGTACTTTTCTTCCTAAGGTGGTGTCTGAATTTACACTGAACCAGTCTATCCACCTTCCTGTTTATTTTCCAGAGCATGCCAATCCAGGTGAAGCACTGCTCCATACATTAGATGTGTGCAGAACTTTGAAATATTACCTTCTCAGAACCAAGGAATGTAGAAAGTTGAAGCAGAAACCCTGAAGCCACTTATAGGCTGGGAGGGGAGTTGCTAGCAGTCACAAAGGAAGAAAGAGACTTGGGCATCATCATCACTGATGACCTAAAATCATCCAAGCAGACCTCTAAAGCAGTAGGTAAGGCTAGGGGGGTGTTAGGGTGTATTAGTAGGGGTATCACAAGTCGTAAGAGGGAGGTAATAATCCCTCTGTACAAGACATTAGTTAGGCCCCATCTGGAGTACTGCGTGCAGTATTGGAGCCACACCTTCACAAGGACATTAACCAAATTGAGGCAGTCCAGAGAAGGCAGCCAAATGGTGCAGGGACTGCATCAGAAGACATATGAGGACAGATTAGCGGAGCTCAATATGTATACCCTTGAGCAAAGGAGGAGAGAGGTGATATGATCGAGACATTTAAACACCTTAAGGGCATAAACAAGGTGAAAGAGTCTAATATGTTTAAATATAAGAAAAATAGCAGGACAAGAGGACACAGCATGAGATTAGAGGAGGCCATTAAGGGGAATGTGAGAAATTCTTTTTCACAGAAAGGGTGGTAGATGCATGGAATGGCTTACCCACAAGAAGTGGTGGCTATGAATACAGTGCAGGGCTTCAAACAGGCATGGGATAGGCATAAGGAGCAATACAAATGACTATGAATAGATAGGTCACTGACAGAGCAAAGGCCGATGGCACATTTATAAGGTAGAAAAAGAAATGGGCAGACTGGATGGGCCTTGCGGTCCTTATCTGCCGTCAACTTCTATGTTTCTATGTTTCTATGTTTCTATGTTTCTATTGTTTGTTTCTTTCGCCCCAGGTAGAGAGGGCATTCAGGTTTTCAAACAGTGTTTATTCAAATGGTTGGCTAACTGCATCGTGTTCTGCTACAACAAATATGGCAAAGAATTGCCTGGAGCTGTCAAAGCTCATTCCACAAGAGGCATGGCTACCTCTGTGGTTTGTTTCCGAGGGGTCTCAGCTGCTGACATTTGTGTGGCTACCACCTGGAGTACCGTCCACACTTTTACCAAGCACTACAGTCTGGACGTTGCTTCAGGAACCCAGACAGGATTTGGCAGGGCTGTTCTGCAGGGCCTCCTGTCTTCAGCTTTAGGTTGGCCTTTCTCCCAGACTGTTTGTTTGCACCTCTAACTGCTTGGGACTCGTTCATAAGATGTGACCTAATGACCGAGATAACCCCCGAAGAAGGTAGAACAGTTACGTAAGAACATACTGTAACAGTAGATTCTTGAGGGGATCTCAGTCATCCAGTCTGTCTTCCCTTCCACCATCCCGCTTGTTGGGGAGGCTGTTTACTGGAAATGGCTGTCTGGTGTATCTAGCCTTTCTTATGGGCCTGAGCACCTGTGTCTTTCCTCGGTCCCCCATGGCTAGAGCTATGCTCTCTTTGTCTTCGGGGTTGGGGGGACTGAGGAGGGAGTGGGGTCACGCACGCCTTTATAGGGTTGGTGTTGTCATCACATGACGGCATGGGTGGCCCCAGTTATACTGCTGAATGTCTTCCGTGTAGATCCTGTTTCAGCAGTGGTGATGTTCCTACGGTGTGACCTGATGACTGCGATCCCCTCGAAGATCTACTGTTAAGGAAAGTTCTTACATAGCTATTCTTTCCTCTTATGCCTCCTGCATTCAAGACGTCTGATGCTGTCTGGAGTAGGCCTACTTAAGTGACAGCTGTCCGCAAGCAGGCAGGCAAAAAATACACTGCCCGTACGAATAAACCAGTGTACATTTTTCAGCATATAGCTGATGATGTCGTCGTTCTCTGAGAATTACAAGGCCGTTCTTCCTGAAGAGGTCACTGCACACCATGTTAACTGAGAATCGTGCAAAACTGACACTGTAGACAACCATTCCTACACTTCAGCTACCATAGACATGAAGACTGTGAGCTTCCAAGGGCATTTTTATAAGTATGAGTATTTCTTTGGAGCCGGCTTAAGACTGGCAGAGTCTTCGCCAGAGTCATACGAACATGCAAATTTGCCAGCAGATAAAGGCCTTATGGTCTATCGAGTCTGCTCAATTGTGCAGCTAGCAACCCTTATACTGCAGCTGTCCCTCCCCTCTCCTGACCCTCCCTCTTACCCTGTCCCCATCCCCTTTTGAAGCAGTCCACTCTTCTACAGGATACCACTTCCGCAGGCAACGCATTCCACCCAGATACCACTCTCTCCGTAAAATGGTGTCTTCTCATTTCCCTCCTGAACTTCCCCCCCTTCAATCTCAGATTCTGACCTCAAGTGTCCCTACCCCCTTAACTTGAATAATCCCTCCGTGCCTGCTTTGTTTATTCCCTTCATGTACTTGAAGGTGTCAATCATATTGCCCCTGTCTCTCCTCTCCTCTCCTCCAGTGAGTACATGTTCAATTCCCTCAGCCTGCTCACATAGGGTGTGTCCCGTAGTCCCTGGATCATCTTTGTTGCCCTGCGCTGCACCCCATCCAGTAACTTAATGTCCCTCTTCAGGTATGGGCACCAGTACTGCACGCAGTACTCCAGGTATGGTCTAACCAGTGACCTATGCAATGGCAGGACCACTTCTCCTCTCCTTGAAGATATACCCCTGGCAATACAACCAAGCATTTTGTTGGCCTTTGCAGCTGCCTTCCTGCATTGAGTCATTGAGTCAGAGGTTAAACAGGATATTCTCCTGACTCTCAAGCAAGGCATTGAGTCAAACGGTCACTAGCTTAAAGCCACCATGGCTGCCTTTGATACTGCATCTCACTCTGCTGCTACAGGCATTTGCATCAGGCGGCATTCCTGGCTGCAGGTTATGAATGCTCCCTTTGATGGAACTTATGTGTTCGGATAGCAGGTGGAGTAATCTTTTTGTGTCAGTTGAAACTAGAATGACCCTTAAGATCTCCAGACCTAGCTGATCCACCGTAGCGGTAGCACTATCCCTTGCGATGCCGATGACCTGGGTTTGAAAACAAGCCTAGAGTGTCAGGGGGCCAGCCAGGGGGAGGAGGCTTGAGTGTCAGATGGACAGCTCACCTTCTGCGGGGTGGAAGGGTTGTGAATTCCAGCAACATAGTGCCTTCTGGTGGGGGGGGTGCAATAAGCCTGGAGTCCTAGCAAGAGCTGTTATTGGCAGGACATAGCCATGTTGGCATGTTATGCACGGGAGCATGTGTGATGCTTCATGATGTCATTGCACGTCCACTCCCTCCAGGTGCAACTGATAAGCAGATAATGCCCCTGGCTTCACAGGTGATGCCGCTGTCTGCCATCATGCCCACTACCGGACCCTGCCCACCTGGGCCCCACAGTCTTCTGACTTTCACCTCCGCCTGCATGGGGAGTAGATTAATGTATGGGAGTCGCGGTAGAGCTGGGCTGAGGGGGTTGCTAAGCGGGTTAGGTACGGGTGGACCAGGGAAGTGGGGCTGCAGGTCAGGGAGTATGTCACTGGGGTGGGATCAGGTGCTGGAATTCAGCCGAAGGAGGTTCCAGCCAGTGGCTCCGGCCGGATGAAAAGAGTTGTTAAAATAAACAAACACTGGCTGGCCCGGTGGCGCTGACGGTTGAGGCACCGTACGCCACACCTCGCGCCACACAGGCGACCCAGGTTCTGGAACAAACTCGGGCCATCGGGGCTCAACAGGGGGAGGGAAGGGATTGAGCATCCGGAAGACTGCTCTCCCTTCCCGGGGAAGGATCCGGGGAGTACGCCACTCCTGGGCGACTCCTGATGGTGGTTGGGGGGCAGTGCAAGGAACAGGCGGCGTCCTAGAGGCAGGGGCGGAGTTACGGTGGATGTCAGCACACTGTGCCACTAGATGTCATTGCACATTCAAACTCTGAGGGGTAACCAAGCAGGAGAAAAACCCTGGTGGCCAGTGGAGCTGAAGGAGACCCCAGGGACCTGCCCACAAGCCGCCGTCTGACCTGCCCGCAACGGAATCTCCAGTAGCTGACCTGATTTCATGGTAGATCCCTCTAATGCCAGACAGGCTACCAAGGGTGGGTGGGCTCTCCCTTGGTGGGGTGATCCGAGGGGTTGGACTTGCCGTGGGATTGGGAGGGAGAGCGATGTGGGGGGTTTTAGATTGGGAGTAGAAGGCAGCGTTGAGTGGGTACACTGGTAGGATGCCCTGGACATCCAGAATGCAAAAATAGAGTCTACAAAAAAAAAATAAAAAGACCTCCACACTGTCCCCCTTTAACCCTGGGAAGGTCGAGGGTCTTTCCATAACAGGCAGCCCATTCATGGCAAAAGCAAGGAAGTCCAAAACAAAATTCAGCCTCTTCCACCTCAAAAGAAGGCAAAGCAAAAGGCACAGGTGCTGAAGCAGCTAATTCCATGGTCTGAAACTCCGGCCCGGGATACTCTCTGGATTTTTCGGAGCTCCCCCCGGACTAGCCTCCCAGAAGGCAACCACCTTTGTCAGCTCATATGTCAGAGCTCCTGGTATAGGAGATTACGGGCCTTCTGTGCAACATTGCAGTATAAATAGTGCCAGAGTCTGAATGATACATAGGTTTTACTCCCACTACTTCATGGTCCCTAAGAATCCAGGGGGCATGTGCCCCAGTCATGGCCTCAGAAATCTGAACAGCTTCATGGATTGAGAAAAACTCAAGATGATTTCTCTGGGCTCTCTGCTTCAGGATTGTTTAGTGTCCCTAGAGATGCAGGGTGTATACCAGCACATACTGGCACAATCCAGCCACCACAAATGCCTCTGGTTCATCATGCTGGGACAGCATTAGCAGTTCAGAGTCCTGCCCTTTGGGATTTCCTCAGTGTCACGAGTCTTTACAGAGTGGTTTGCAGTACTTGTGGCACACCTAAGGAAATCAGAACTCCAAGTCATCCCATACCTGGACAACTGGTTAATCTCCAGCTCATCCAGGCAGGAAATGGAACAAGCAGAGACCTCTGCCTCTCAGTTCCTCACTTCAGTGGGGGTCTTGCTGAACCTCGAAGTCTCTGCTTCAGCCCTTTCAGCTGTTCATAGGAGCTCTTCTGGGTACTACTTGGGCACAGGCAGAGCAGGCAGCATGCATTTCTGCAGATGGCAGTGTTTATGTTGATAGTGTCCCAAGAAGAAGAAGCCATATTGATAACATGTCAGGGTAATTTCAGTAAAATACAAGTTCTCAGGCTTTGTGTATGTTTAGGCCTTGTTTTGCTCTGAGCAGCCCTACCATTTGACTGTTGTGAGTTCCATCTTAACCAGCTACCAGTGCTGCCATTCCACTTTGTCAGCTTCCAGAATTCGAGAGAAAGGGCTGTCCACTTTCTGGAAGTTAAGCTGGTCCTTAAGTTTTATCTGAGCAGAACCAATGACTTCAGACAATACAAACAGCTCTTTGTCTTCTATGAGCTTATCAGAAAGGACAGCCAAATGCAATCAACTGTATTTCTTCCTGAATTGTGAATTTCCTGTGCCACTGGTCTGCCATAGCTCATATTAAACTGGAGGGCCAGGTATGAGCCCACACCACCAGAGTGGATGCCATGTCCCTGGCAGAGATTCGCTGTGTACCTATTGGAGATATTTGCAGAGCTGTAACTTGGAGCACAGTGCACACCTTCACTAAGCACTGTGCACTGAATGTCCGTGCCAGGTAGCATGCCACCTTCGGCAGGATAATTCTGAATCGATTACTATCCTACGTGAGTCCTCATTCAAACAACATGAAGTCTTGCTGTATTCTGACAATATGCAGTTAGCCCCAGCATTTGAACTGCCCCGGAGAGGAAAGAGTTAACTGTATGCCGAAGCATAGAACGTTGAGCTCGAGCTCGGTTTTCAAACCTCTGTCTCTGGTACTTACCAGTGTAACCTTCAGATTCTTTACTCCACCTAACAGTGAAGTCGCTCTGGAAATTTTTCCTCTGCTTGGTTCGGTAGAGTTAGAATCAGCGTTCGGTTTTTCTAACCGATTTATTATTTTTTGGATTTCCAGCCTCTGTCTACGGTACAGGTAGTGTGGTAGATAGGTGGTGACTTGTGTTTAATTTTGTGGAAATTGTTTTTTGTCTCGGTTTCTCATCGGACAGTCCAGTTAGGAACTGACCTTTCTGATTGTCTCTAATTGTTTTATAATTTTTCAGGGATTTAGTGTGATGTTCCGGTGCCAATCAGTTTCAAAAGAACTGGACTTTTTCTGGTTCTTTTACAGAACCCGTAACACGGTTTGTAACTGATTGGTTGGTTATTACCTGGCTTAAAAGCTTTTAAGGGTAATTGTTTAGGCTGGCCATGTCTGAGAAACCCCCCAAAAAAACGGTCCCACTGGGTTTCAACACTGTACTGAGTGTGGAGAGGCCTTTACAAGACCAACCCCCATCTCATCTGTGTTTACTGTCTGGGGTTTGACCACCTCAAAACAGACTGCCAGATGTGTAAGAATTTTCCTAAAGCCACTCTGGGAAAAAGATTGAGTAGGCTGAAGGAAAGAGAGGCCAATAAGTACGTAGATCCGGATGGCCAGCCCAGTTTGATTGCGGCCGAACCTGAGGAGGTGCCTACTGACCTGAGCGATACCTCATCGGGGGAAAAAGGAGGTCCGACTCCGAGGGATTGGTTCTGTCGAAACGAAAATGTAAGTCAGCCTGTTCAGATCCAGCACCGCATACTCCAACCACTGACGAGATAGCCAAAGTGATTAGCATAGTTCAGTCGCTTCTCCCGGTTCCGTCCGAACGGGTACCACCGGTTAGGTCAGATCTGACTCCATCTGATTACGATCCAGTTGCTTTTTATGAGGAGTGGGAGGGAGACGAAGTGTATGCCGAGGATGAGGACGAAGATAACAACTTTGAAGGTCTGGATGTGCCCATAGAACCGGACATCTCCCCAGACAGCCCCTCCAATGTCTCCCCTCCTAGGCTTTCTGAGTCCCCTTCACACTTCTTGTTTTAGAAGAAGGTAGCTGAAACCCTCCAGCTCCCAGTGGTTAAAGTTGCTGAGGAGGAGGAAGAGCCTGATTTTGTCGAGATGATGGACGTCCCAGAGTTCAAAAGATTATCTATCCCTCTTCACAAGTCTTTGGGGAAACAGACAAAAATGATTTTACAGACTCCTAACTCCCTACCTCCTGTGGATGAGAGAATGGACAGGAGGTACATGCTATCAGGCTCAGGTACAGAGTTTTTATACTGTCATTGCAGCCATGTTGGGGTAGTGCAGGCTACAGCCTGTGACAGGGCTAATATTCCTTTGGCTTCACACCCCCTAGACAAAGACTCCAGGAAGGTCGATGCCATGGCCAAAAATCAGTATTTGGCATCTTCTTTGGGACTCAGGCAGGCTAATTATATGAAAAAATATAGGAAATGTTGGTGGGCCCTTTGAAGTAAACACTCTTCGCTCAAGTTATTGTTCTTCAATCTTTCTTTTTATTTCTCTTCCCCCTATGTTTCGCTCAACTTTGAGCTTGTTCACGGGGTTTATTCTTTTTTACACATCTGTAAATACATTTATTTTATGTCATTGATCAGCATTTTTTTAATGTGATATTGTTACATTTTTAATTCTTTGGTGTATACACATACCATTCAATAAAGATTATTGCTTGTGCACCCTTGTATATATTCTTAATTTTTCACAGGGTTAATTTATTTGTACTTGTTTAGATCCTAAGTTGCATCCTAAAAAGACATACACAGTATGTTAGTGAACACAGTGCTGCTAACAACTTGGAACAAGGTTTAACTACTGCCTTGTAAGGCTTTGTCTCTATATTTCTTGGTTTGCAGCATACCTTATATATTACTTAAAACTTCTTGTCTTTCTTGTAAAGAATAATTTAGGGCCTGTAATGACATAAATATAATTTTTGTATAGCTTTGCTGTTATTATGTTGTTTAATATTATAATGTATTACATTGTGGCTTCTATTTTATTTTGTTAACAGCATACCTTAAAGGAGACTGTGAGCTTCTTAGAGTGGAATTAGTGTTCTTTGTAGTCTGTGAAAACATAATCATAGTATTCCCCTATTGGTCTCATAGCCATCATTTTACTTTCATAATTAAAGGTTCTAATACCAACTTCTAAATATTCTTTAATATTTTAACTGCTTACCCTCACTCCTTCTGGCTCAGGTTTCTCCTTTTTGGCTAAGTTCCTCTGCATGTAAGCACTGAAGCCCAACAAATTTTAATGGTAGCTACTTCCTGATAACCTCTCACCTGTTTTTGTGAAATCCCATGATGTGACTAACCATGTCGTCATACCCAGTTGATCACACCTGTCGATCTCGGTTGCTAAGGCAACCACAGAACACTACTACTGATCAGTGCAGTTGGATGTTTCCACAAAAGCAGACTATTGTTCCTAGTTGCTGTAGCTCTGTGCTAGTTTACTTTTTATTTATTTTTAACTTTCTTGTGAGGTTATTAAAATGAAAACACATTGTTCTCATACCATGGTGCTTTTCACAGGGTGACATAAGAGTAAAGAGGATTTTTTGCTAATATCAACAGTTCTCTTGCCTTGATTAAAAATACTGCAGATAAATTCCAGGTTTCTCAGAAGTATTATTTGTTATTATATCACCTTGCATTACTGCTTTCTGCAACTCAAACTGTGAAATTCATAATGTAATACAAACAGTCATTATTGTTTACTTGCTGAGGGGTCAACTGCAATTTGACCTTCCTATTCATTAAATACTTTCAATCACTTAGTGGCTTAAAATTGTCTTCTCAGATCCGTTCTCTAGCTCACATTATACCAAGCTTGGGAAACACCATAGTATTGTTTAAACAATCATTATTCAGATAACACTGGGGTCAAATGCAACTTGACCTCCCTGTCATAAATGCTGAAAGTTGATCTGGAGATAAAACATAATCTTTACTGTTTTAGATAGTGATTGTACTATGTTATTTATAATATCCCTATATTTTAACTTCTCTTAGTACATTTGCTATAACAGCATTATTTGTTAACTCTCTGGGATCGATCGCTGCTTATTTATTTTGCTGAGGGGCCAGTAGCTATTTGGCCTCCCCTTCATTAAATACTTGGCACTCACTTCATGGTTAAAAATTTTCTTCACAGATCATTTCTCTAGAAACATTTATTATTTTCTGAGGGGTCAGTTGCAGTTTGACCTTCCCCTTCCTTAGGTGCTTGTCAGTCACGCCATGACTTAAAATTATCTTCACAGATCAATTCTCTAGCTCACATTCTACCAAACTTGTAAGTACCATAGTACTGTTTAAACAATAAGTATTTAGATACTACTGGGGTCAAATGCAACTTGACCTCCCTGTTAAAAATACTGAACGTGCTACTTATTTATTATGCTGAGGGGTCAGTTGCTATTTGACCTTCTCCTTCACAATCACTTCGTGCTTTAAAATTATCTTCATAGATCAATTCTCTAGCTACATCAAACCAAACTTTTAAACACCATAATACTGTTTAAAACATTCAAATAACACAAGGGTTAAATGCAGTTCGACCTCTCTGTTGTCAACACTGTAAGTTGTCCTGCAGGTAAAACATCATCTTTACCCTTTTAGATAGTGATTGTACTGTTGTTTAGCATATCCATGTGTTTTGACTTCTCATAGTACTGTTCAAACAATAAGTATTTAGATACTACTGGGGTCAAATGCAACTTGACATCCCTGTTAAAAATACTGAACGTGCTACTTATTTATTATGCTGAGGGGTCAGTTGCTATTTGACCTTCTCCTTCACAATCACTCCATGCTTTAAAATTATCTTCATAGATCATTTCTCTAGCTCACATCAAACCAAACTTTTAAACACCATAATACTGTTTAAAACATTCAAATAACACAAGGGTTAAATGCAGCTCGACCTCTCTGTTGTCAATACTGTAAGTTGTCCTGGAGGTAAAACATCATCTTTACCCTTTTAGATAGTGATTGTACTGTTATTTAGCATATCCATGTGTTTTGACTTCTCATAGTGCACTTACTACAACAATGTTATTTTTAATCACCTTTGGGTCAATTGCTACTTGACCTCCCTGTTGTAAGTGTTACAAATTGTTCTATAAGTTAAATCTCTACTTCATTTAGTATATCCCTGTACTGTTAACTTCTCATAGTTTACTTTATACAGTAACATTATTGTGATCATACTGGGGTCAATTGCTATCTGTACTTTTTCAAGTACAGACACTAGAAAGAGGAGGTAATAACCGGGATTATCTTTTAAGAGCTGAAATGAGGTGGATATTTCACATGAACACATTAGACAACAGGATTGGGATGAATGTAGAAACAAACTGGCAGGTCTGCATTTGGATCATATAGAACTGAAAGGGTAGATATAACATGAAAAAACAAATAAACATTATACAGAAATCAATTAGTAAACTAGTAAAGTAGAGATTTAACCAGTAGAAAAAACTTTTGACATTCACAATAGGGAGGTCAGATAGCAAGTCGAGCGAAACGTAGGGGGAAGAGAAATAAAAAGAAAGACTGAAGAACAATAACTTGAGCGAAGAGTGTTTACTTCAAAGGGCCCCCCAACATTTCCTATATTTTTTCTTGAATTTGAAAGCCTAGATTGGGGGTCGAAGAACCTAGAAGAGAACCATTACCCACTAAACAATGTTTACACAGGCTAATTATATGGCCTACACAGCCAGGTACCAGAAGTCCAGGTGGGATATGGTTCTGGAACTGGCTAAACAGGCCTCCCCCCAGCTAGCCAAAGAGCTGGAGGAGGTGGTGGCTGATGGAATCGAGGCATCCAAGGTACAATTCCATGCTGCTGTGGACTCCAGTGATGTGGCATCAAGAGTCATGGCTACATCTCTGTCTCTCAGGAGACATGCTTGGCTCAGATGTACTAACCTTTCGCAGGATACCGAGGCTAAGGCTATGGTTTTCCCTGTAGTGGGTAACTCTCTGTTTGGGGAGCAGACAGAGGCTTACATGAAGAAAATGGATGAGTACAGGACCACCTACAGGAGTGCACAGGCCAAAGAGAGGCAAGCCACTCCTTAGAAGCAGCAGTCGAGGGGCGGGCAGGCCTTTCCACAGGCCTTTCTACTAAGCTCAGGCTTCCTCTCCTTCTCCCACAGAGGGGGTTCTTTCGAGGGAGAGGCAGGAGGGGGATGAGCAGGACTGCATCCTCTTCCCAGTCCAAGGCTCCTGCCAAGCAGTCACCCTGATGTGTCAGGGTTGACTCCCCCATTCCAGTATGAGGCAGGCTGGCTTACTGCTTCCAGGCCTGGAAGTCTGTTACCTCAGACAAGTGGGTCCTGGAGGTAGTAAGCCAGGGACTGGCCCTCAGCTTCAAAAGGTTTCCAAAACTGAGGGCCAGGTCTTTTCCACCTGCATCCATCTCAGAGACCCTTGCTCTAGAGGCAGAGGTTTCTTCGCTTCTGGCTCTCAGAGCCATGGTGGTGGTTCCTACTCAGCACAGGGGCAAAGGCCTGTACTCCAGGTACTTCCTTACCCCAAAAAAGACAGGGGAGTGGCGAACTATCCTAGACCTAAGGTATTTGAACAAACACATCACAAAACCAAAATTCAAAATGGTGACTGGGAATGATTCTTCCCTCTCTAAGACCAGGGGATTGGGTAGCATCCCTGGACCTCAAGGATGCCTGTTTCCATATTCCTATCAGGTGCTCCCACAGAAAGCACCTCAGGTTCAAGTTGCCTTCAGGCCATTATCAGTTCAGAGTCATGCCCTTCGGCCTAACATCAGCTCCAAAGGTGTTCACAAAGTGCCTTGCAGTAGTGGTTGCCTTTCTCAGAAGGCAGGGTATTTCCATCTTCCCATATCTGCATGACTGCTAATTGTAGGTCAAGTCCTCCGCCAGGTCAAGTCAGCTCTGCAAATCACTCAAGGCTTGCTCAATTCTCTGGGGTTTTTCCTCAATCTCCCAAAGTCTGCTCTTGAGCCAATACAACTTCTTACTTTCATAGGAATAGAGTTGGATACTATCCAAGCAAAGGCCTTCCTTCCTCTGGCAAGGGTAAAGGTCCTCACAGATCTTGCTTCTTCTTTTCGATCTCTGGTCTCTCATCCAGCAAGGCAGTTTCTTCAACTCCTGGGCCACATGGCAGCTTCCACTGCAGTGGTGCAAGGAGCCAGATTTCAGATGAGGGACAATCAGTTCCATCTAAGGTCCTTTTGGTCTCAGAAAAGAGACTCTGCCACAAAATTGATTCCAGTGACTCAGACTCCGGTCCAAGCTCTCCCGTGGTGGCTGGACCAGGACAACCTCAGACAGGGTGTTCCATTTCTCTTTCAAGTCCCCTCAGTAGTCCTAACTACAGATGCTTCTCTCCTTGGCTGGGGAGCCCTCACGGCTCACGGGGTCTGGTCCCCTCAAGAGTCTCTCCTTCATATCAATCTTCTGGAACTCAGGGCAGATTTCCTGGCCCTTCAGGTCTTGTCAGAATCGGTCAGGGACAAGGTGGTGCAGGTCAGGACAGACACCGCCACCACAATGTGGTACATCAACAAGCAGGGAGGCACTCGGTCCACGGCTTTGTGCATAGAGGCCATGAAACTGTGGTCTCTAGCCTATTCCCTTCAAAATTCCCTGATAGCAGTTCATCTCCCAGGAAAGGACAATGTACTGGCAGATGCTCTGAGCAGAATCTCACAGGGACATCACAAATGGTCCCTGCACCCTCACATCCTACAAGTCATCTTCACCAGATGGGGCATTCCTAAGATAGATCTTTTTGCAGCCCTGGACAATCACAAACTTCCTCTGTTCTGCTGCAGACCTCCAGTCCTGGGGACTGTTCCTGTGGATGCTCTCATTCTGGACTGGAAGGGCAGGTTTCTTTATGCCTTCCCTTCCTTCCCTCTATTGTTCAGAGTCCTGATAAAAATCAGATCTCAACCCTGCACAGTGATTCTGGTGGCTCCAGATTGGGCCGAACAGCCTTGTTATCCCCTGCTACTGTCGCTAACAGTGTCACGTCCCCTGTCTCTTCCCAATAGATACAATCTCCTAACCTCCTCTCAGGGGAGGATTTGGTACCCCAATCTCCAGTCTCTCATCCTCAATGCCTGGCTCTTGAAGAGTTAGAATATGCAGGCCTGCATCTTTCTCAAGGAGTTCTGGATATCTTGAAGGTTTATAGGAAACCCTCCACTAGAAAAACTTATAATTCCAAATGGAAAAGATATAGCATTTGGTGTTCTCAGAAAGACATTTCGCCTGATTCTGCAAATATTGCTACAGCTTTAGACTATCTGGTTCACCTTAATACTCTGGGTCTTAGGCCTGCAACCCTTAGGGTTCACCTAGCAGCTGTCTCTGCGTTCCTTTCAGCAGGGAAGGGCTTTTCCCTGGCATCTCATCCTGTTTTTATTAAGTTCTTCAAGGGTCTGGTTCATATTAACCCTCCCTTTCGACAGCCTACTCCGGCTTGGGATCTTAATGTCTGCATTGCTCAGCTTATGCAGCCACCCTTTGAACCTCTGGCTTCGGCTGAGCTTAAGTACTTGACCTGGAAAACTGTGTTCCTGGTAGCTGTTACGTCTGCCAGGCAGATTAGTGGATTACAGGCCCTGTCAGTTGAGCCTAACTTCATTTACTTCTATAAGGATGAGGTGGTCCTAAGAACCAACAGGAGGTTCTTACCTAAAGTGGTGTCAGATTTTCATCTGAACCAGTCCATGTCTCTTCCTGTATTTTTCACTGACCATTTTTCTTCAGGGGAAAGAAGTTTACACAGTTTGTACGTAAAAAGGGCTCCTAGCTACTATATAGAGCATACTAAGGCTCACAGGCATGATTCTCTTCAATTGTTTCTCACTTATGGTGAAGTGGGAAAAGGCAAGCCTGCTACTAAAAGGACTATTTCCAGGTGGATTGTCTCTTGTATACAATTCTGCTATGACAAATTGGGCAAAACACCCCCTCCAGGCCCGAGGGCTCACTCGACTAGGGGTACGGCTGCCACTCTGGCTGCTGCCAGAGATATACCCTTGCTAGAAATCTGTAAAGCAGCCACCTGGAAAACAGTCCATACATTCACCAAGCATTACTCTCTGGACAACCAGGCTAGGAGTGATGCTAGGTTTGGCACAGCAGTACTGCAGGGCCTGTTTCCAAAGTAGGTACTGCACTCCCTCCTCCTGGGGGAATTGCTTGGTAGTCTGCATATTGTCAGAATACAGCAAGACTTCATGTTGTTTGAAGAAAAAATTGCTCACCGTAGTAATGTTGTTCCTTTTAATGGAGTCTTACTGTATTCTGACCTCCCTGCCTCCCCTCTCAGAACCTAGTTTTTGGGAAATGGGCTGGCAGGTACAGTGTTGCACCTCAGGGGTGTACCTTGTACCGTCCCTCCTTAGGGTGGGGTAGTTGTTTTATTGCTGTTATTGTTGTGTTTATATGTAGATATATTTAGTCACTACCTTTTTTTCTTGGGTTCTCGACTTGAAGTCTTTTTGGGCCCAAATTGTTCCCTTTGGCTTTTAGTAAACAGTTTCCACTTGGTGTACTAGTTAGTTAGTTTGCTCGTAAGAATCTGACTATTACACTGGTAAAGTACCAGAGACAGAGGTTTGAAAACAGAGCTCGAGCTCAACATTCTATGCTTCTGCATAGAGTTAACTCTTTCCTCTCCGGGGCAGTTCAAGTGCTGGGGCTAACTGTCAGAATACAGCAAGACTCCATTAGAAGAAACAGCATTACTATGGTGAGTACCACCCTAGTCTGAAGGACTTTGTCTGAGCTTGATGCTCTGACCCACTAGTGGGAGTCAGTGGTGAAGATTGATTCCTAAAAGATATGAAAATTACTTACTGTAATTCTTCATCGTCTGGGGATATTTTCACCATTGATTCAAACACCTGCCCACCATCCCCTGGATTCACTTCAGTATGTTGTGTTGGTCTTCACCCCTTCATGTTTGGTTTGGGCTGTGAAGACACTTAGTGATTTGGTGGACCGTCTTACATGGGCCACTAGGGCTGTCTTATGTCCTTGGGTTAAGAACTTTGGTTCTTTTTAGGTTGTGATGCACTTCATTGGTAAAAAAGATACTAAGGCAGTTGGGGGCTGGTGCTGACGTAAGCATACGGCTATGTGCTCTGTCTCGTGGTGCTGCACATGTGTGTTGCTTACCTCAGCGCCAGCCCTCTGAAAACTTGGCTCCCACCTAGTCCTAGCACCTCCAGCTCAGACCCACTAGTGGTAATAAATGGTGAAGGTATTACTAGATGATTAAGGATTACGGTCAGCACTTAATTTTCTTTATACTAGTTCACTATTGGACCCATTGGAAGGCATATCATTACTATGGTGATTAAGTTCTTTTCCTGCCTAGTATTTCTATACATAGAAATGATGTTTAAAAGCAGGAAACAGCTTTATTTAGAAATAAATAAAAAAACAAGGTGCTGTGTCAGCGTGGTGTCTGAAAACAAAACAAAATGGTAATATTAAATGCACCCCGAAAATAGAAAATAGAGTTAAAATCGATGTTTTGACCATAGGTGGTCTTCAGGAATTATTTAAGAGTGTCAAAAAACAAAGTTAGTGGAGAGGTAAGAGAACATAAGGGATATATATATGTGTGTGAGGAAAGAAAATAAGGGGAGACTGTAGGAGAAAAAGTGATAATAGGCAAGGTAAGAATAGGACCTGGAAAACAAAAGGGTGATGATAGGAATGAAAAGTAGGAGCGCTAAGGAGTCCTTGGTGGGGACTAATTAACAGGAGCTAGTAAGAAGGCTGAAAGGTGATAAGTTTTTGGGCTGGCAGTATAGCCTAGAGGTTAGAGGAACGAGGTGTGAACGAGTGTGATGCATCCAGCAGACCAGACCTGAGTTTGATTCTCACAACCTCCATTTGCATACTGTGTGACTCTGAGAGTAAGTCACTTAACTGCCCAGTGCTCCCAGGTCGCCCCTGAAAACAGGCACTTGTGCCTAGTGGGCCTTACCCGGTTACCAAAGACTAAAATAAAAAAATAAAGTGTGGGGGAAGGAGACAGAGAGACAGTTGGGGGGGGATTTAGTAAGTGCAAATTCTGTGCTAAGCTGTTGGTGAAAGCAGATCATGACAAGCTTAGCTTTGATTGATTGGACCTAGACCATGATTGTGAAAATTGTGATATCTGTAAGATTTTTTGTTTGCCCTGAAACAAAGGAAAAAAGCAAGACTGCATTAAGGGGATCTCTGTCAGCTCTCCAGACTATATCCACATCACGTCAGTGTTCTCCTGTAAAAGACAGTTGGGGGATACTGTTTATGGTGGAAGGCATCAGTAAGTCTCTTCCCTTGCAGCAGTCTCTGACTTCAAAGGAAGCTGAAAAATGCAGCTGCTGTCTCTGCCTAAAGAGACTGACAAGACTGTTAAAGGGAAAGTCCCCTCAACCTATTTTCTGTGTAGCTGTATAATTTGTAGTCATGAACATTCATTCCCTCTCTGACATCCCCCGAATTTCATCCTAATTTAAAGGGACGGTCCACACAGCCTTTTATTTTGTTTACCTGTGCAGTTTATAAGCAAGAACAATGATCTGCTCTATCGCCCCCTCCTAATTTCATCAGGATTTAAATGTAAGTGAAGCTACTTAAGTCTGGTGTGAAAACCTGCTTGACACCTTTGCAAAGGTCAAGACCTGACTCATGTAAGGCATCCTGGAATTTTATGAAGTTTAGTGCTAAAGCCTGCACTCACTAGTTATGCTGTATTATTAGTCAGTGCTTTTGCTGTCCTCTGAAGTCCCTGTGTTATTATCTTATACTTCCCATGAAACTTTTCAAGGCACAGTAAGTGCCCTGCTGTTTTCTGTAGTTTAAAGTGTATATTTTAGAAAGAAAAGTGCTTTTAGAGAATACAGGGACTTCACAAGACAAGTAACAGAACTGCCTGAGAGTATGACTTCTGCATATACGCAATATATGAACATATGAAGAGCCAGCAGAAGACCACCACCCGGTCTGTTGTGTCTGCTTGGTAAGTGATGCAGAGTCTGGCTTTACAATTTATGCCAGTGACCCTGCTCCCTCAACTGTCACTCCCTCTCCCTCCTTCCTTCTCCCCTTCCTTGGTCTCAAGGGTTCCCTTTGTGCTTGTCCCAGGTTCTTTTTTTTTTATGCTTTAATTTTATTTGTTTTTCCAATGTGTTTACATTGAATTCACATATAGCGAACGGTCCTCAGGTCTCATGTCAAGACTTTCCTTGGCTCTAACAAAATACCACTAAATAACGACATGATATTGAAAGGCGTCCATTGCAATGACCCAGACACCATTGCCAATGCTTTTAACTCTTACTTCTCCGACCTCTCGAGCTACACAAATACTCTCTCCTCCACTAGCCTAATACCTGGACCCCCCTACCCAAAAGAAACTTCACAGATGCCCACCTTCTACTTTAAAGCTATATCGAAAAATGATGTCCTCAAACATTTAAATTCTATATCAGACAGTACTGCTGTTGGGTCGGACTGCCTTGAGCCTAGACTCCTCAAACTTGCGGCACCTTTCATCTCAGGACCTCTGGCCTGTATATTCAACCTGTCCCTGAGTGAAGGCGTGGTGCCTGAGGTATGGAAACTTGATAGAATCACGCCAGTATTCAAAAAAGGTGACAAAAAAGATATAGCCAACTACAGACCAATAGCAATATTGTCAACATTAAATAAAGTCCTTGAGAAGCTCATCTCAGCTCAGATCTCAGAACACCTTACAAAATATAACCTGCTGCACCCTAACCAGCACGGTTTTAGAAAAGGCCATAGTACTCAAACTGCTCTACTACAGCTGACAAATGATATTCTTCAAACTATGGACCAGGGTCATCTAACTGGTGCAGTTTTTATCGATCTGACAAAAGCCTTCGATCTAGTTAACTACCCTCTTCTGCTTACTAATCTCCACTCCCTGGGTTTCTTGCCCAAAGTTGTAAATTGGTTCCATAGCTACCTATCAAACAGATATCAAACTGTGAAATTCAATTCGGCCACCTCAGAAAAAGCACTCATCAATATTGGTGTACCTCAGGGCTGTATCCTCGGACCCCTGCTTTTCTCGATTTTGGTTAACAACATTCCTCAAGTGGTATCCTCCTGTTCATCGTTGCTTTATGCCGATGACCTTGTCCTTTATACAAGCTCAGATAATATCCACTCTATTAATCACAAGCTCTCTATGGACCTACAAAATATTCAATCCTGGATCACCAAAAATAAACTTGTTCTAAATGTTGGAAAGACTAAGGCCATGCTCTTCGGATCCTCTATTAAAACAGCACCGTAAATCTTTCCAGATCACCTGGGCTGACAGCTCCCCATTGGAGATGGTAACTTCTTTTAATTATCTGGGCGTCTTACTTGATGACTCCCTCACCTATGATGCCCATATTACCTCCACTTGTAAGGCTGTGAATGCCAAACTGGGCTTAGCGTACAAAACAAGCTATATTCTTACCCCCACTGCTAGGACTGCCATTGCTAGAGGAATCCTTCTTCCATCACTTTCTTACGGATCCGTAATCTATACAAATACATCTAAAGCTAATCTTCATAGGTGGGAGACTACCTACAACAATATATGCTGCAACGCCTCTGCTTCCTCCAGACTAAAACATCACTGCTTGCTGTACTCTGACCTCAATTGGCTTTCTCCTATTGCACAACGTCTCCTCTCTCTTGGGAATCTGCTGGACAGTGTACTTCGATCTAGTATGCCCACCTACCTAGCCTCCCTGCTTATCCCTCAGCCCATCTCCTATGGTCTCCGATCTACTGACCTTTCCTTGATTTGCATTTCCAGATGTAGAACTACCAAAGGGAAATCAGGTTTCTCGCATGTAGGTTCCTCCTACTGGAACTCGCTGCCCCTAGATGTCCGCCTTGCACCTAATCATGCCACGTTTAAGAAAAGGCACCACTCCCTCCTTACTACTTGTGCTCAATGTACCTGCTTCAACCCTCCATAGATCTAGACTTACTCTGCCCTGGCTGCCCTTGGTAACGCCTTTTATGGTGTGAGACGGCACCCTGCTCCTTCAGCCTCCATTAAACCTATCCCAATTTTACCTCTCTCCCTGCCCCCTTCCAAACCAACACCCTCTCACTCTCAGTAAGTTGTAATGATGCCACCGTCAGTATATTTCTTCTTTCTGTACCTCATATCTTGTGTTATTACTATGATAATCCACACTTGGGCACTTATCTCCAATTGTATAATTTTTACACCATTCGTGCCTTGTACCTTTATTTGTCCTAACTTTGTCTCACTTTTTGTTTGCGATGTATTGCACATCTCCTGACACTTATTCTGTGTAACTGTTATCTCTCTGTGTTGTGGACCTCCCGGGTCGTGCCTGAAAATAGTCACTTTCGTGTTTAGTGCACCTACCCGGTTATCAAAAAATAAATACCTTTTAGGACAGAGTCCCCTAATACAAGGAAGTATGCATTCACTATATAGAGTCATCACATAGAGGGTACCCACTTTGTACACAAACCTTAAAGAATCAAAACAAGTAAGCTGCGTTATTGAGTCCAAGAGCAGCATGGCTGTATCTAAATTATCATAATGTCCAGCATCAGCCCCATAGAAAAGGCCTCACCCATAACAGGCATAGGGTGCCATGCTTTATACCTTAAGTGAAAATACCCTAAACAAATTTTAAAGCAAGTTACCCAGTTTTATATATGTAGTACTAATGAAACTACAAAACAATCTGTCCTCCTTACTCCACCCGCCCCCGCCCGTTAGAAGCAAACATTGTTATAACATTCTAATGCAACATTACAAGTGGTTGGAAAAATAATTATAGCCTCTGGGGCAACAACATTTGGTGACTAAAACGACTTCATGGGTTAAAACAGACAACTTTTAAACATTAGGGTCAATCAGTGTCATTATATGCTTACGCACTAAAGGTAAGTATCAGGCAAAAGAGTAAAGAGCAAAACAACCTTATTCAAGTGTCCCCATCAGCTTCATTAATTTCTGCCACCGCAGAGGTGCGTCTAGATGCTGCAGCAAGTCTGGTCGCTCATTTACAGTAGTAGCCACAGACATTGTCGGCTATTTCCAGATATTTTGTGAAATTTCTGAAGAGTTTCTCTCTGCTGCCCTTACTGTGGAAATGCAGAAAGCAGGAGATATTTCTAGAAATATCACAGAAATTTTGGGAAATAGCTGGCAGTGTCTGTGGCTGCTACTGTACCAACCTCTGCAGGGTCAACAGAGAGATACATCTTCTCTTCAAAAACAATACGGAGACGGGCCGGGTAGATCATTGTATGCGCAATTCCAGCATCTCGCAGCAAACGGCAGACACCATCACATTTCTTACGGTGTTGCTGTGTGGCATAACTGATATCCGGAAATGCATAAAGACGATGGTTGTCCAACATAATGGGGTTGCGTGACGTGCCATTGCTTGTCCCATGTTGTTATGAATGTTCCCACTGTCCTTGCTGATAACACCTCCTCTGGCAGCTCATTCCAAGTGGACACCACCCTCTCTATATAGAAGTGCTTCCTTACATCCCTTCTGACTCCCCCCCTATCAATTTTAGGCTGTGCACCCCTAGTGGTGCTGTTGGTACTTATTTTAAAGAGACCCTTCCTTTTCACTACATTAATTCCCTCATGTACTTGAAGGTCTCTATCATATCACCCCTCTGCCTCCTCTCTTCCAGGGAATACATCCCCAGGGCTCCCAGCCTCTCCTCATAGGACCTATCTTGTAACCCGTCGGTCATCTTGGTTGCTCTCCTGTGGACCCCTCCAGCATGCTGATGCCCTTCTTAAGGTAATGATGCCAGTACCTCACCCCATATTCTAAATGTGGTCTCACCAATGACCTGTACAGTGGTAAAATAACCTCGCTCCACCTACTACTGAATCCCGTTGCAGTAAACTTCAGCATCCTGTTAGCATTCGCCACTGCCTTTTTACAGTGAGAGGTGTGTTTCAGGTCACTTGTAGTCACTACCACTAGATCCTTTTCCTCTTCGGAAGCAGTTACCAGAGCCCCTTCTATGTAATACTCTGTTCTAGGGTTCTTGGCCCCTGTGTGTAACACTTTGCACTTTTTGGCATTGAAATTAAGTTGCCAGATTCCTGACCATCTCTCTAGTCTGGCGTGGTCCTCCCTCCAGTCCTGTATCCCCTCATTGGTGTCCACTCTTTCACAGAGTTTGGTGTCATGCGTAAACAGGCACATTTTGCCTTTAATGCCTTCCCCGATGTCACTTATGAAGACATTGAACAACACAGGCTCCAGAACCGATCCCTGCGGGACCCCGCTGGTGACCTCCTTGGTGCTGGAGAACTCTCCCCCAACCAATATTCTCTGGGTTCTACCACTCAACCAGTTTTAAACCCATCTCACCATATTCTCCCCTACCCCTAGATCCCTCACTTTCATTATCAACCTTTGGTGTGGTACAGAATCAAAGGCCTTGCTAAAGTCCAGGTATGTGATGTCCGCTGCCTGGCCTTTGGCCACTGCCCTCATGACCCAGTCGAAGAACTCGATCAGGTTTGCCTGCCACATACCCGTGCTGTCTTTCATCCTGTAGACCATTCTCCTGTATGTACCTCACCAGACTTTCCTTTAGCATGGTTCGAGGTCAGGCTGACTGGACTATAGTTATCTGTGTCATCCTTGGGTCCGCTCTTGTGAAGTGGCACCACTTGTGCCTTTCTCCATTCCAGTGGCACTACTGCTGACTCCAGAGATCTATTTAAGAGAACAGTCAGTGGGCCCGCCAGATCCTCCACTAACTCTTTTAGCACCCTGGGGTGTATTTCGTCTGGCCATGGGGATTTGTCCACTCAGGGCCATTATCTCCTCACTCTTTCTTCAACTTGATTACCCCAACGCCCCCAATTCCCGCCCATGGCACCGGTCTATACTTTTCCTTTGTAAAGATGAAGCAGAAGTATTTGTTGAAGACAGGAGCAAAGCAGAGGGTATTAATCAACCTAACCATCCCCATGCCTCAGCCTAACAATGCCGTCCTTCTTATGTAGTGAAAAAAAGGCCTTTTCCCCATTCTTTATTCCTTCAGCTATTTGGAGCTCTTTCTGTGTCTTTGCCTGTTGCACCTTCCTTCTTGCCACCTTAGCTAGCCTCTGGTATTCTTCCTCATCCTCTTCCCTTGCTGTTCTTTTGAATCTTTTATTGGCTCCCCTCTTTTCTCTTACCACTCTGCCCACCTCTCCGTTAAACCAGCTTGGTGGTCTGACTTTCGATTTCTTCCCCCTCACTTTGATACAGCTGCTTGTGGCTTTCTGAATGGCCTCCTAATGGTGGCCAATAATCCGTCTACCCCCACACCCTCCTCCATGCTTTCCAGAACATGTAACACAGGTACCTAGAGAGCAACTACTTCAGTATAAAGAAAGGACCATTACCAACAGAATACCCTTAGTAGTCACTTATCATCCAGATCTTGAACTTCTACGTAAAATTATTAAGGACCTCCACCCTATATTTCGTGAGGATGAAACCCTAAATGGTATTTTTCAAGAACTACCACTGCTGTCTTTTAAACAATCACCTAATTTAGCCAACCTGATTGTGAGGAGTAAACTTGCACCAGAACAGGGTACCATGACACCTAATGGTACACGGCCCTGTAATCAAATCAGATGTAGGACGTGTGAGCTCATTTCTACTTCTGATTGTGTCGTTACATCACAAAACAGACTATTCAGGATTCAGGGGAATTATACCAGTACATCATGTAATGTTGTTTATTTTATTCAGTGCGAGAGATGTCCAAAAACAAGGTATGTTGGAGAGACAAGCCAACCACTCTGCACTAGAATGAATGCACAGAGACATACCATTAATATGAAGATGACTGACAAACCAGTGGGGTGACACTTCTCTCAGAATAACCACTCAATCTCAGATATGTGAGTAATAGATACATAGACACTGTCGGCAGATAAAGGCCTATGGCCCACCCAGTCTGCCCATTTGAGCTTGTAAGTTCACTTTATGTTTTCTTAGAAGTCTGTTGCCCCTTACCCCTCACCTCCAGAATTCCCTTATGTCTATCCCATGCATTCTTAAATCCGGTGATTGTTTCAGCCCCCACCACTTCCTCTGGCAGGATGTTCCACTTGTCCACCACCCATTCTGTGAAGAAATTCTTCCTCACGTTTCCTCTGAATTGCTTTCCCTCCAACTTCATCCCATGCCCTCTAGTCCTGGAACATCTTTTTCAGTGGAAGATAGTGTATTCTTGCACCTGTTCCTCCCTGTAAGGTACTTGCATGTCTCTATCATATCCCCTCTCTCCATTCTCTTCTCCAGAGAGTACATATTCATGTCCTTCAGCCTTTCCTCGTAGGACTTGTAATGCAATCCCTGTGCCATTTTTGTTGCCCTCCTCTGAACCTTCTCTACCCTGTCTATATCATTACGTAGGGAAGGTCTCCAGAACTGTACACTGTACTCCAGGTGGGACCTCACCTAGTGTCTTGTATAGTGGAATTATGACCTCCCTTTTCCTGCTGGTGATGCCCCTGCCTATGCATCCTATTTGCTTTTCCTGCTGCCTTGTCACACTGTTTCCCTACCTTGAGGTCATCAGAGATGATAACCCCAAGGTCCCTTTCCTGCTTGGTGCATGCTATATCCCCCCCCCCCAAACTGATATGTTGTTTCAGGGTTGTTGTGCCCCTTATGCATTATCTTGCACTTCTTTGCATTGAATTTCAACTGCCAAACCCTTGACCATTCTTCAAGCCTCTGCAGGTCCTTCCTCATTCTGTCTATACCCTCTGGCTCATCCACTCTGTTACAGAGCTTCGTGTCATCAACGAACAGGGAAATTCTGCCTTCTAGGTCCTCCGCAATGGCACTGATGAAGACGTTGAATAGGACCGGTCCCAGCACTGATCCCTGTGGTACCCCATTGATCACTCTTCCCTCTGTGGAGTAACAGCCATTTACCACCACCCTCTGTGTCCTGCCGCCCAGCCAGTTACCCACCCACCGCACTACTGTCCTGCCCACTTCCATATTCCGTAGTTTGTTTAATAGCCTTCTATGTGGCACAGTGTCAAAGACCTTGATGAAGTCCAGATAAGCCACAACCACTGCCCTCCCCTGATCTATCTCCCTTGTCACCCAGTCGAAAAATTCAATGAGGTTGGTTTGACAGGACCTCCCACGGTGAAACCATGCTGTCTTGGGTCCTGTAGTCCCTTGGCAACCAGATGTTCCACCAGTCTCTTCTTCAGTAGTGCGTCCATGATCTTCCCCACTACCGAGGTCAGGCTGACTGGTCTGTAGTTCCCCGCTTCCTCTTTGTTCCTGCTTTTGTATAAGGAGACTACGTCTGCTGACCTCCAGTCTTTGGGTACCTCCCCTGTTTCCAGTGATTGGCTAAACAGGATTGCCAGTGGTTCAGCCACTACCTCTCTTAGTTCCTTTAGGACCCTGGGGTGCACCCCATCTGGCCCCATTGCTTTATCAACTCTTATTCCTTCCAGTTCCTTCAGGACCCTTTCCTGTGTAAAGGGACTTGTGTGTCCATTTCTGCACTGTTCCCACCCCTTGTACCCCCTTCAGGCCCATTACCCTCCTCTTCCTCAGTAAATACTGGGCAGAAATACCTGTTGAGTATGTCAGCTTTACTGTTGTCATCCTCCACGCGGCCCCCACCCTCCCCCTTCAGTCTCACTATCCCTCCCTTTGCCTTTCTTTTTTCACTTATGTACCTGTTAAAGGTTTTGTCCCCTCTACCCACTGATTTTGCGATGTGCTCTTCTGTCTGAGCTTTGACTTCCCTTACTGACCTCCCTGCCTTCCTTTGCTTCTCCTGGTACTTCTCCCTATCCCCTTCTGCCTGCGTCTTTTTGTATTGCCTGAATGCAATCTTTTTTGCTTTCACTTTCTCCGCTCCCTCCTTGGAAAACCATAATGGCCTCCTCTTCCTTTTCCCCTTGCTAACCTGCTTAATGCATAATTCTGTTGCTCTTGTAATCCCCATTTTAAATATTGCCCACTGTTCCTCAAGCCCTGATTCCCACCTCATTCCCATTAATTCCTCTTTCAAGCATTTCCTCATTTTCCCAAAGTCTGCCCCCCCTAAAATCCAGGATATTTGTTTTTGTGCAGTTTGGTTCTGCTCCTTCTGTGATTTCAAACCGTAGTGACCGACGGTCACTGTTCCCCAGGTGCTCCCCCACTGTTACCCCCATCACGCTGTCCCTGTTTGTGGGCACGAAGTCCAGTATTGCCTTCTGCCGAGTTGATTCCATGACCAGTTGCTTGAGGAAGGCACTTTAAACGGAGTCCAGGATAAATCTGCTCTTGGTTGATGCTGCTGCTGGGAGGCTTCAGTTCACGTCTGGAATACTGAAGTCTCCAACCAGCACCACCTCCCCCTTATCTGCCATCCTTTGGATGGCTAGTGTCAACTCCCTATCTGTCTCTTCCTCCTGGACTTGGTGGTCTGTAGACCACCCCTGTGCGGATGGCTGACCTCATTTTCCTTTCCAGCTTAACCCACAATATCCATTTTTCACATAAAGTGCCACTCCTCCTCCTCCCTTCCTGCCTGCCCTTTCTCTTCTGAATATGTTGTAGCCAGGTATGGCAATCTCCCAGTCATGGTTATCATTACACCAGGTCTCTGTAATGGCCACAATATCCAGGTCCAACTGCACCATGACAGCATCCAGATCCTCCATCTTGTTGCTAAAGCTCCTGACATTGGCATGCATGGCTTTCCATGATTTGAACTCCCTGGACTGTTTAGCTATTCTGCTCCAGCCCCCTCTCTTGTTGTCCTTTATCCCTGGTTCTCCCTGCTGTCTGCCCTTCTGTTGAATTTTGCCTCCTTTCTGCCTATCCATCACTTGGGTACTTATCTCCATCTTTTGCACACTGCTTTGTAGAAATATCCACTCCTCCTGTTTACTGGTTCCACTGCTAGCTGTGGAGGGTGGGTAGTTAGGTACCCTCCTTGCTGGCCTGCCAACCCCCTTGGCTAGTTTAAATGCTTGTCCATGTAGCATTTAAACTTATCATTGAGTGCTTGGATTCCCCTCCAGGATGGATGCAGGCCATCAGGCTTGAACACGCCTCCATCCCTCCAGGTGGGTCCCCAGTCACCAATGAATCCAAACCCTTCCTCACAGCACCAGTTCTTCAACCATGAGTTAAAGTTCCTGGTGCATGCAAAAAACAACAACAACAGAAAAAGAGTCAAAACACTTGTGCCGAGGACGGGATTCCTCCCCCTTATGCCTCTCCTGCTCCACAACCCCTGCTATTCCCTGTGCTTAGCTCCTGTCAATCAAATTTAACAGGGCATATAATTAAGAGGGGGACAGTGGAGGGGGGTGAAAATTTGTGGCAAGTAAAGACAGCAAAAGAAAACAGCACCACTTCAAGCAGAGCAAGATCACAGATCTCCAGGTAGAAGGTCACCTGGGGGCCAGTGACCATCACGTGGTATGGTTCAGTTTGGCCACTACAACTAAATCATCCCATTCCAAGGCAAAAATATGGGACTTCAGAGGAGCTGACTTTGATAAGATGGCCAACAGAGTTAAGCTAGCCCTGGCAAAAAGAAACACAGGTGAGCGGGTACAGGTGAGCGGGTACAGGCAAAGTGGGTAAGCATTAAGGATGCAATACTTGAAGCAACATCCCATTGTGTTAGACAGAAAAGGAAGTGCAAAAGAAGAAGGAAACCACTTTGGTTCTCAAATACAGTAGCAGAAAAGGTCAGAGCCAAAAGGCTGGCCTTCAGGAAATATAAGGGAACACAGCGGGATGAAGATAGGGAGGCATACCAAACTGCCCTAAGGGAAGCAGGGAAGGCAGTAAGGCAAGCAAAGTCCCAAACAGAGGAAACACTAGCACAAACAGTAAAAGAAGGTGACAAGACTTTCTATAGATGCATTAGTGAAAGGAGAAAGACCAGAGGGGGTATTGCTAAGCTCAAAGGAGATAAGGGGGCGTGTGAGGAGGAGGATCCTGTAAAAGCATCTATCCTAAATAGATACTTTTGCTCAGTATTTACTGAAGAGACGGTAGGGCAGGGTCCACAGCTCAGCACCATGGACACGGGGGGAGGGAGGTGAGCACTACTCCCTTCACAAAAGAAAGGGCCCTACAAGAGCTCGCTAAGCTCAGGGTGGTCAAGGCAGTGGGACCTGATGACATACATCCCAGGGTACTAAAGGAGCTAAGGGTGGAACTAGCAGAGCCATTAGCAGAACTGTTTAGTGAGTCTGTGAGCACAGGAGAGGTCCCAGAAGACTGGAGAAGGGCTCATGTGATCCCGCTCCACAAGAGTGGTAGCAGGGAGGAGGCAGGGAACTACAGACCAGTCAGTCTCACCTCAGTAGTGGGCAAGATTATGGAGGCACTCCTTAAGGAAAGGATAGTGCAACACCTGGAATCCATAGGGCAATGATCCACGACAGCATGGGTTTACAAAAGGAAGGTCCTGTCAAACTGATCTCATAGATTTCTTTGACTGGGTAACCAGAGTGGTGAACCAAGGGGGAGCAGTTGATGTCGCCTACCTTGACTTCAGCAAAGCTTTCGACACTGTTCCACATAGAAGATTGATAAACAAGCTGGGTAGGCTCGGGGTGGGTCAGAAGTTGGTCAACTGGGTGGCAAACTGGTTGTCGGGTAGTAAATGGTATGCAGTCAGAAGAGATGCAAGTCACAAGTGGGGTAACGAAGGGATCAGTCCTGGGGCCAGTCCTCTTCAATATCTTCATCAGTGACATTGCAGATGGACTAGAGGGTAAGGTTTGTCTGTTTGCAGATGACACCACGCTCTGCAACAGAGTAGATGATCCAGATGGGTTGGGCAGAATGAGAAGAGATCTGGATAAACTAGCAAAATGGTTGGAAGAGTGGCAACTGGGATTTAATGCAAAGAAGTGCAAGATCATGCACATAGGGAAGAGAAACCCAGAAGCCACCTATAGGCTGGGAGGGGAGTTGCTGGCAGTCACAAGCGAAGAAAGAGACTTGGGCATCATCATCACCGATGACCTGAAATCATCCAAGTAGACCTCTAAAGCAGTAGGTAAGGCTAGGGGGATTTTAGGGTGTATTAGTAGGGGTATCACAAGTTGTAAGAGGGAGGTAATAATCCCTTTTTACAAGACACTGGTTAGGCCCCATCTGGAGTACTGCGTGCAGTACTGGAGGCCACACCTTCACAAGGACATTAACCAAATTGAGGCAGTCCAGAGAAGGGCAACCAAAATAGTGCAGGGACTGCATAAGAAGACATATGAGAACAGATTAATGGAGCTCGATATGTATACCCTAGAGCAAAGGAGGGAGAGAGGTGATATGATTGAAATATTCAAACACCTTAAGGGCATTAACAAGGTGAAAGAGTATAACATGTTTCAATACAAGAAAAAGAGCAGGACAAGAGGACACAGCATGAGATTAGAGGGAGGCCAATTAAGGGGTAATGTGAGGAAGTTCTTTTTCACAGAAAGGGTGGTGGATGCATGGAACGGCATACCTCATGAAGTGGTGGCTATGAATACAGTGCAGGGCTTCAAACAGGCATGGGATAGGCATAAGGGAGCAATACAGATGAATATGAATATGAATAGATAGGCCACTGATAGCAAAGGACGATGGCACATTTATAAGGTAGAAAAAGAAATGGGCAGACTGGATGGGCCTTGCAGTCCTTATCTGCAGTCAACTTCTATGTTTCTGTGTCAACTAGGTTTTAAATTTCCAAGAGCCCAAAAACAATTCTAAGTAAAGACAGCAAAGAAATAACTGTACCACTAAAAGCCCACAAATCTAAGTTTAAAACAAAAACAGCAATGAGCAGTTACTGCACTGCACTGAAATGAAATGAAATGAATCTGGAGCCTCCCTCTTCTGGCTTCTTCTCCCCACGTTGGTCTTAAAAGGACATTTCAAAAATACACAACAGAGATGGACTTTAGAGATTAAGCTTATTTTACTTCTCAGTATGGTAGCAGATGGCATGAATATTGATTTGGGTTTCAAGACACATTACTCCACTTAAACTTACACAGACGTTTACATCATAGGATGAACATTTAACAGAACTTAAGTGTGCTTTTGTTTTGTTTTTATTTCCGTAGAGTCCTTTTTAACTGGGTATCAACATTTTGGTTTCTCACCAAATATACATGTGTGGGGGGTGAGGTGGTTGTCTTGGGTGAGTGTGTACTGGGGGGTAGTTTAGTGTGTGTGTGTAATTTTGTGTGCGCTTGGGGGGTGTGGGAGGGAGGAGGCTGTGTGTGTGTGGGGGGAAGGGATTGGGGTTGTGCTTGCATAGTTAGGTAGGCTTATATTCGAGCACATGTCATAATTATGCGACATGGTGTTAGGACTCTTGGCTTACACACATAGTGAATATACACTTCTTTTCTAGTTAACTTTTCCCGTGGGTAGCGGTGTAATTCCATTGGGTTTTATGTAGATTCTGAAGACTGTTTCTGTTCATATAGTTAATTGATTATGTACGGACTCATTATTGAACTTCGAACATTTTAAGATGCAGGAACTCATTTTCTAGATGGTCCTTGAGAGATTTATTCTTTTTTTTTTATTTTGACAATAATACTGACAATTGATATTATTTTGTAAAAAAAATATTGTTACAGCACTTTAAGTTTTAATGTCTATGGAGTGTGTTAACTGGTTGAGAGTATAGTTTAGAAAACATTTCTAGATAGGTTTAATTCTGTATGAATGTTTTAAACAGTTGTTCATACAAGGTACATTTTTCTTATTCCCCTCTTATTTCCATACATACATTCATTTCTGTTGTACAGTTTTTTATTATACAATACTATCAAGTTTTAACTTGGACATGTGTGGTATTAAATCGAAAGGTCTTGCTTTTAATTTTGAATGTATTCTCATGACACACTCATTCATTAATAATTTCAGTTAGAGGTTTTGGCTGCTTGAGTGTTCAGCTTATCTAATTTGGATGTTATTTGACATTGAAAAGATTCTCAGCAGTAGCAAGCTAATGAGATGCTGCTATTCATTCCATTTAAATCTGTGATTTTTTTGTAATAGGTACTTTAAACCAATGAGAATTTTTCTGTTTTTTTATATATATGATCTGGGTGTTCATAGAACGTGGCTTTCTGAACAACTGTCATAAGTCTCTGAGGAAGGACTAGGTTGGTCCAAAAGCTAAGACATTGCTTTCTTTTTGTAACATCTATGTTGGTCCGATAAAAGGTATCAAACCATTTGCTTCTGGATCTGTCCATGCTCTCCGGGTTTTCCCTTAGTACTTCTCTCACCTTTTTAAAATTTGCCCTCCTAAAATCCAATGTTCTGGTCTTAGTGAGGATGTCATCCTTGTCCAAACTGAACCACACTGTATTGTGGTCGCTTCCACCCAGGGGTTCCCTAACTGCAATCTCCTGTACGTGCTCCCCATTGGTGAGCACTAGGTCCAGGATTGCCCCCTCCCTGGTGGCATCGATCACACACTAAGTCATGGAGCCATCCTGGATTGCATTTAGGATTTCCTGACTTCTGGCACAGGATGTGGCGGGAGTAGCCCATTCTACTTTAGGTAGGTTAAAATCCCCAACCACTACCACTTCCGGTTTTCTGACTGCAAACCTCAGCTGGGAACACAGCTCTCTGTCCTTGTCTTCACCTTGGTTGGGCAGTCTGTATACATCCCCTATCCTGATCTTCCTTCCTCTACTAGCCTGCAGCTGGAGCCACAGTGTTTCTTAGTTCTCCTTTTCTTCCTCCCTCATGCAAATTATTTCTTCCCTGATGTATGCTGCCACCCCTCTTCCTTTGCCTATCTCTCTGTCCCTCCTGCAGAGATTGTACTCTAGGATTGAGAGATCCCAGTCATGGTGTGCTGTAGGCCAGGACTTGGTAACTGCTTGGTAACTATATCCACCTTACCCACCGCTAAGAGGGCATGCATTTCTGCTGTCTTGTTCCTGAGACCGTGGACATTCAGTGACACCACCCTCCACTTTGTTCCTGTAATAGCAAATCTTTATTTTTATTTTTAATATCTTGGCTGTTTCATTCAATAATTTTGTGCTGGCTTGCCCTCCTTCCCTCCTCCTTTTCCGCATTCCTTAGCTGCCCCCTGTCCCCCTTTTGTTGTTACTGCCTTTGTGGGGGTCTCACTGACTTCCCTTTCAAATTCAGTGAGCCTTCCAGCCCCCCCCTTAGCAATTTATACCAGGTTTCTTTCCCATATATTCTCCAAGCCTTATCTTTAGTATTTTCCTCCCCTCCCAACTAAGGTGCTGTCTGTCTGGGCAATAAAGCCCCTTATTTGACCACGTGTCCCCCTACAAGACTGTACCTCTCCTCTTTACACGACACACCCAGCCACTCATTTAATTCTGCTATTCTCCTTTTCTGTAGCACTCCACATTGTCAATGGTAATCATAACAACTGGTACAAATTAAATTACCCCAATGTAATTTGTACCAGTTGTTATGATTACCCAGTGACAATATTGGAGCTAACAGAAAAGGAAATTACGGTAATTATGAAGTTAATTTCTTCTTCTTTCTTAGCTGTGCTGGTCCTGCGGACTAGGATTACTTCCAAAAAGGCCTGTGAGTTCACAGAATTCCTGCGTGATCTTGCTGTTTCCTTGAATCTGTTCTGGACTACCCCCTCCTCCTCACCTGCTTGATTGTTGATTGCAAGGTGTATAATTAAATCAGGCTTCCCACCTGTCAACCTTACCACCTCCTTAATCTTAAGTGTTGCTGTCCCTGCCTCCATTCCCGGTATGCAAGCTACCAGCATATTATTCCGTGGTCCCCGTCCTCCCACTGTATACTCTTTATTATTGAATCCCCAAAGACCACTATCTTTCTGCTGCTTGTGTGTCTCTACCCCAACCCCCTTTGTCTACTCGTAAGCTGTTACCCCCCCTCCTCAGTCCTACCTTGCCCTTTGCTGGAGTCATCCCACATGTAGCAGCAAGCAACCCTCATCCTGCTTCCTCACTCTCATTTGATCCCCTCTCTCCCTGGTTCCCCATCCTTGTTCCCATTATGCCTTCTCCATTCCCTCCTGTAACTCTACCTCCCTCATTGTTCTCCACTCTCGGGGGAACTGCTACTAATGGGTGACTTCAACCTGCCTGAGGTAGATTGGAGCACTCAGACTGTGAGTACAACAAGGGGCAGGGACAGCATGACTGCCCTGAATGGGGCAAACTTAAGACAGCTTGTAGCAGAACCATCCCGCGAGGAGGCTATACTGGATTTGGTACTGACCAACTGGGACAGGATCACAGATGTGGAGGTGGGCAGTCCCCTTGGCACCAGCAACCACAAGACAGTTTGGTTTAAGGTAACTTCAGTGGAGGAGACAAGTCATGCAAGGATAAATGTCCTAGATTTCAGGAAGGCTAACTTTAAGGAGATGGATAGAAATCTCAAAAGAGCCTAGCAGCAGAAGGTGCAGGCGGAGATGTGGAAAAACAGTGGTCTAGACTCAAGAGGGTCATAACAGAAGTAACAGGTCAGTGTCTCAAAATGCATAGCAAGAGTAAAAGGAAGAAAAGGCCATTATGGTTCTCAAAGGAAGTGGCCAAAAAAGTAAGGGAAAAGAAAAGAGCCTTCAGAAGATACAAGGAAACACAAAAGGATGAGGACAGACAACAATATCTGGAGAAGCAGAGGGAATCTGGGAAAATAATTAGAAGGGCTAAAGCACAGACAGAGAAAGATATAGCCCAGGCTATTAAAAAAGGTAACAAGACCTTCCTCAGATACATCAGATAGAGGAAAAAGACCAGAAATGGGATTGTTAGGCTAAAGAAGGAAGGAGGAGAAAGGGTGGAGGATGACATAGAAAAGGCTGAGATACTGAGGGAGTACTTTTGCTAGGTATTCACCAGGGAAGGGGAGGGTGAGGGACCAAGACCCTTTAAGACTGGGTATTCAGGGGAGGGAGGTGGACACCAGCCCATTCATGGTGGAAAGAGTCCTAGAAGAACTCAGCAAAATAAAAATAGATAAGGCAATGGGGCCAGATGGGATCCACCCCAGAGTACTAAAGGAACTCAGGGAAGTGCTGGCAGAACCACTGGCTGTCTTTTTCAATGCATCGCTAGAGACGGAGGCGGTACCTGAGGACTGGAGGAGGGAAAATGTCCCTCTCCACAGAAGTGGGAGCAGAGAGGAGGCAGGTAATTACAGGCCTGTAAGCCTGACCTCAGTAGTGGGGATACTAATGGAGTCCTTACTTAACGAGAGGATTGTGAAGTTTCTGGAGGATAGCGGGGCACAGGATCCAAGGCAGCATGGATTATCATCGGGAAGGTTCTGTCAGATGAATTTTATAGATTTATTTGACTTGGTAACCAGGGTGGTAGATCAGGGAGGGGCGTTGGATGTGGCCTACCTGGATTTCAACAAGGCCTTCAACACTGTCCCACACAGGAGATTGCCATATAAAATGGGGAGCCTGGGAGTGGGTCCTGTGATAGTAAAGTGGTTGGGAACTGGCTGAGGGACAGGACTCGGAGGGTGGTGGTAAATGGCCTGAAATCTGAGGAGAGGGAGGTGACCAGTGGGGTGCCACAGGGTTTGGTACTGGGTCCAGTCCTAGTCAGTGTCCTCGTTAGCGAAATTGCAGAGCGTCTGGAGGGAAAGGTGTGCCTCTTCGCAGATGACACCAAGATCTGCAACAGAGTGAACACACCGGCAGGTGTGGAAAAAATGAGAAAGGACCTAAGCCTATTAGAGGAGTGATCGGGTGTCTGGCAGTTGAGTTTCAGTGCTAAAAAGTGCAAGATCATGCACCTGGGTCACAGGAATCCAAGGAAGGAGTACAGGATAGGTGGGGAAATTCTGGCCACCACAAGTCAGAAGAGAGACCTGGGGGTTATCATATCTGACGACCTGAAGTTGGCCAAATAGTGTGAGAAGGTGGTGGGGAGAGCAAACAGAATGTTGTGGTGCATAGGGAGGGGCATAACAAGCAGGAGGAAAGAGGTGGTGATGCCACTGTACAGATCACTAGTGAGGCCTCAGCCGTAGTATTGTGTCCAGTTCTGGAGACCACATCTCTTGAAGTACACATTGACAAAATAGAGGCTGTTCAGGGAAGGGCAACAAAGATGGTACATGGACTACACCAGAAGCCCTACAAGAAAAGACTTAATGACCTTAATATTTGTTCACTGGAGGAGAGAAGGGAAATATGATAAAAGATTTTCAAGTACCTTAGGTGAATAAACAGGGTACAAGTGGTATTTCAGAGAAAACTCTGAACAAGAACACGGGGGCATGTTATGAGACTGAAGGGTAGAAGGCTCAGGGGTAATGTAAGGAAGTACTTTTTCACTGAAAGGGTGGTGGAGCCATGGGACAACCTTCCAGCAGAAGTGGTGGGGGCCAAAAACAATATGGGGGTTCAAGACTGCATGATATAGACATAAGGGTACCCTGGAGATGTGCAGAGCAGGAAAGCCACAGATCAAATAGGATGTGGGTCTGCAGCATTGAGTAGAGAAATGGACAGACTAGGTGGGCCATATGGTCCTTATCTGCCAAAAGATTCTATGTTTCTTCTTGGTTCCCCACATTCTTCGCCCTCTTGAGCTACTCCCCCCCCCCCGGCTTCCATTCCTTGTTGGACCTTCTGAGATACTCTCTCCACCCCCCAGCCTTCCAGCCCTTCTGATTCCCTGGCCCTTTCTCCTCCCATAGTCTCTTGTTTCCTTGTGTCTGCCAGTACTGTATATCTATTAGATTTAGGAATCTCAACCAGAAAGCTATCCTCTGTTCCCTTTGCCCTTCTTAGAGTAGATACTCTCAACCCCCGTTCCATACTACCTGCCATCCCTCCGCCTTGGTTCTGCCAATTCTGTATGTTCCCTGATGATGGCATGCCCTTGGCCCCTGTGTGACTCCTTTATTTTCTGTTGTATGCCTGCTATCACTGTGCCCTGAAGCAGCTACTACCTGCCCTATCAGCCCCTGCTGATCCTCTCTGCTTCCCCTTCTCCTGCGTTCCAACTCCCAGCTAAGCCACTATACCTCTGTACTTAATTGTTCTAGGCTCCTGCACACCGGGCACCCCCCCTTCCCATTTTCTACGATATGTCCATGAAGACTGCAGCCCCACATCCATTACAGCTTACAGTCCTTCCTCTGCTGACCTGACTATTTTGCCTTCCTGCTTCCCCCCACCTCTCCCCTTCCCATCTGTTCTGCTGTCTGTAACAATTCCTAACCCCCACATTTTCTGTATGTGGCCTATCCCAACCTAGCTAACACCAACGTGGTGTCCCAGGCCTAATTGTTAGTCCCTCCCTTGACCTCCCTCACTCGGTGTCCACCCACAACCCGATCCCCACAAACCCTTACAATCTGCACTCAATTCAGTTCCCCCAGCATTTTCCAGCAACGTAAATTCAAGTAAAACAACAAGTAGATCTGTACGATGGACCCTCAGTCCTTAAATGCACAAAACACCTTCTTTTTTACTTTGATACAATAGCAGTCTCAAGAAGATATCCTCCTAGATTATGCAACACTGCCTGGTTTCCTTCTGTGGTTCACCCCACCCTGTTTTCAGTCAGAGCAGTAAGTTGTCACACCTTCCTATGCACCTGGTCTAGTGCTCTGAAAACAATCAGTACACAAAGTCAGAGCATAAATCCACACTCCCTAAAGAGAATCCTGAATTAAATCCAAACAGCATTCCTGTGAAGCCTTGCATGAGTGGGGTCATGTCCTTTGCAGTGAAGACAAACAGGTTTTCACACCAGGGCTAGACAGAGTGAAGCAACCTCGGTTATATTTAAATTAGGATTAAATTAGGGGGATGCAAGAGAAGGAATCATTGTTCATGCCTACAGACTACACAGGTATACAGAAAATAGGTTGAGGGGACTTTCCCTTTAAATATAAATGAGGTTGCTTCCTCTGTTCTTCCCTGGTGTGAAAACCTGTTTTACTCCATTGGAAGGCAACATGGGAATTGATGATGCATACCTGCACAGGTCAGCAGAAGTTATAATCTCAGTCAGTTCTGTTACGTCTTGTGAAGTTGCTGTATTCTCTAAAAGCATTTTTTATAATTCATATATACTTTAAACTACAAAAAACAGCAGGGCATTTACTATGCCGTTAAACGTTTCATGGCCAGCATATAACATAGGGACTGCATAGGACAGCAACGACGAAGAAGAAGAATCAGCATTTATATAGCGCTTTTCATACACAGTGTATCCCAAAGCGTTTAACAAGCAATGCTAGACTGGTAGTGAAGTGACTGAAGGTGTAGTGGCAGCCATATCGCACATCAACACCCACACACAGCCTGGATAATTGCATGAACCGGTTTATAGGAAGGGGAATGTTGGCCAGGACACCGGGAATGTCCCCTGCTCTTTGCAAAGAGTGCCCTGGGTTCTTTTACTTCCACCTGGACACCCACCAGGACAACACCAGGATGGGTAGAAGGGACCTTGGTTTAACGTCTCACCTGAAGGAGAGCACCCCCCCCAATACTGCACTCGGATGCCAGCGTTTTTAGGTGCAAGTTCAATCCCAGTGTGGGACGAGAACCCACGACCGTCTGGTCCAGAGGCATGTGCTACCAACTGAGTCACGCTGACACCTGATACAGTATAACTACTGCAGGCTTCAGCAGTAAAACATCATAAAATGCCAGGATGCTGTACATGAGTTGGATCATGGGCTTTGCAATGGAGTCAAGCATGTATTCCCACCAGATACAAGTAACTTCATTTAGATTTAAATCCTGATAAAATTAGGAGGGTACAGTAGAGGCAGTCACTTTTCATTCCTGCAAAACTACACCGGTAAACAGAATAAAAGACTGAGGGAACCTTCCCTTTAAGCCATCCTTGGAGGAAAATAAGGAGCACAGGGCATCTGATGGGGGGAGCCCTGATACCAGTGATGGCAAAAAACCATAAAAGATCCTTTGACCAGCCATTACTTTCAGTGTCTGGAAAGAAGCATCATCAAGGGAAACGTACCACGGTTTCTCTGTGGGATAAAGAGGCAGAGCAACCAGTGCAAGAAAAGACTGCCCATCCTGGAGTATTATCAAAAATGTGGCAGTTTTTCCAAGGTTATGCAAACTTTGGGAAACTGGGCCAGTAACCCCCCCCCCCCCCGTAGAGTCTGAGGTATCCTCTGAAAAGGGCTTTTCTTCCTTTCCCAGGGTAAATTAAGATTTTTCCTCCTATTCTGCCTTTGTGTCCCAGATGGTGGACATCCACTAAACAGAAAAATGGAGGCTGAATTTTGAGCATGTTTGAGCTGACATAATCAGAGGATGTTGGTTCCCATTCACAAGGTGATGAAAAAGGCAGCTCTCAGAGTGTTGGTCACATCTCACTTTGCCCTTGCAATAAACAAGAAAGTGGAGAAAAGGTGCCTAGTGGGCAGGGCTGGGTCAGAATACTTGTATGCCCACTGTGGACACAAGGGTGTAATCCAGACTGTTGCATGTGAAAAAGCTGTGGTCATCCTCACTGCCACAGAGAACCTTCAACTGGGGAGGCGAGGGAGACCTCGCTGCAAGAGGGCCCACGCACCCTGAACGGCTGAGGCGCTATGGAGCTGAGGAACGCCACAGACCTCCCACGCCTCCTGAAGCCCTTACCTCCTGCACCAGAGCAGGCGGAAGACCTGCAACTTCTTTAATTTTCTCCACCACCCGCCTGCTCCTTCCCACCCACCCCTGCTCCTGCCTCCCATTAAATACGGGAGTGCCACGCCCACTGGACGCCCCAGCCAATCTGCAGAGCGGAAGGAGGGGATTGCTAGTGATTCCAGTCCCGCCTCTTCTAGGCGCGGGTCCTAAAATCACCCCCTCTTTCCAACAGCAACACTACACTGATCACTGGCCCACTATATAATTCTGAAGCAACTGAATCCCTGGACTACTTAATCCTCTGTTAATAAATACAACAGGACTACTGCACATGCTCTCTTGCCTCCTCCTACCAAAATATTACATACAAGAATAAGCTTCTAGCTGTCTGAGAGTGACAACACTAGCTGCTTCCGCACTGTGCTAGGCCAGTATTGGTAATTAAACAATAATCAGTCAGCGCTTTAGCAGCCTGTCAGCCGTGTGCCTAAGCAGTATAGCCAGCCAAGTTAGCCTTATTTTTAAAACTGTGTCTCCTTACAAGTTTAGCAATATACAGTCAGCGCAAATGAATAACATGCATGCTGTACTAAGATATTAACTGAACTTATGCCAAACCTTTGGCTCTACACCTAATCTCTGTAACGGACAACGCTAGCTGCTTCTAAACTGTACATTTGTCGTAACATGGTATAAATATCTAGTCAACTAAATGCTAATAAACTGTCAATAGCTTGACTGAACTGCTCTCCAGCCTAGTCTAGTCTGGACTAGTTTTATTTCTTTTTTTTCTCTTTTTTCCTTTCTTTTTCTCCCCTTCCAGCAAACGAGGTAGAGACCTCTCACAAAAAATAAACCCCAACTGAGCTAACTGAGACCATTCAACCATAACTCACCAAGCGCATGCTTCTCCTCTGACACCCTGTAGGGCACTGAACCTAAGTGCCCCCTCTCCCTAACAGGGGGGCGCTTCTTGCCATATTCTACTCACTGACCCTCCTTTGGGTGGATAGGCTCACTGACCCAGGCCACCCTGAACCAGGGGGCTATCTGCATAACGATCCGCCCCCTCACCATTTCCATAGTAGTTACCCCATCTCAAACAGGACTACTCTCTCTACTGCACACGAGATGGTAAAAAAGGGGGTATGCTACAACCTGTTCTACTTTATGGGTAGGATGCGTCGAAGGAACCTCATCACCTTACCTAGTGCCAAACTATTCAGCCTAGTTGCAGTGCTACTACTCCTGGCAGGTGATATTCAACCCAACCCCAGCCCCAATACCACCAATATCTCGGTGGCATTCCCCCAGGACCCTCACTGGGTGTCTGCAAAGGGACTGAAGATCGCACATATGAATGTGTGTAGCCTCAGACCCAAAATACATGAAATCCAAGCCTGGCTGGACCTCTACAAACCTGATGTCCTAGCCATCTCAGAAACCTGGCTAAAAGTCCACATCCTTGATCACGAGATACAAGCACTGGGCTACAGTATCTATCGCAAGGACAGGGAATCCAAAAAAGGAGGAGGGGTGCTAATCTACACAAAGATCGACCTCACTGTGTCACTCCTAACCCTGCAGGAAAATCTCCCTGCTGAGGGCGAAGCTATATTTATCCGCTTAACCCTTGGACACGCAAAGCAACTAACCATAGGCTATGTGTACCATCCACCTAAGTCTGCTCTCCAGTCTCTTGAAGCCATCGCAGCTGTACTAGCCCAAGAGGTAGCTACGGAGCTTCTCATACTGGGTGACCTCAACTGGGCCCAGGACCCCGGCCATGCCTCGATGTCTCTGACCCAGGAAGCAGGTCTGATGCAGGTCATCTCTGAACCAACCAGACTGAATCACAAAACCTGGAATCACACCACACTGGACTGGGCCCTGGTGACAAACCCTGCAAACATACAGAGCGCATGAATAATGGCAGACTTCTTGAGTGACCATTCCTCGATATTCTGTACATGGAAGAACAGAGCACCCAAGGTCCAGCCAAGAATACTTACTGCCCGAGACTACACCAATTTCTTGGAAGTACAATTCAATCACTACCTCGGCAGCTGGGACTGGAGCCCCATAACGCTCCTCCCGACGCTGGCTGAAGCCTTGGAATACTTCCGGGACCAACTAGGCACTGCTGCCAACCTCTTCGCCCCTATGAAGAGCATGAGAGTGAAGGGCAGCTGTTACAAGTGGATCTCTCCATCCCTCAAATCCCTACTGACAACTCGGGACAAAGCCTGGAAGAAATTGAAGCTCTCCTCTCTCCCTGCAGACCTACTGGAATACAAAATACTAAGAAACAAAACAAAGAGAGCCATTAAACTTTCTAAAAGAGAGTACATCACACACCTCCAGAAAGCTAGCTTAGGCAACCTTAAGCAATTCTGGAATCATGTCAATGACCTGATCAAGGGCACTAAAAAGTCAGAGCCCAGCCCTATTGAGGTCAACGGTCGGCTTACTAGCGACTCTGCTGTAATATCGGCTGCCCTCAACAGCCACTTCACTGATCTTGGGGTCTACATGGTCGGCCAATCTCCCCTGACCTCGGCCCTAATCACAGTCGGCGACACACTTCCGACCGACCCCCTTCCACCTGCGACTGGTTGGTTTACTGGAGGTCCTAACCTCATAAAGGCGCTTGAAACCTAAAGGCAGTGGCACCAGATGGGATCAAACCTCGCTACCAAGGCTGGAGCCACATCCTTATCCAGGCCTTTAACCATGGTCCTTAACAGAGCTCTAAGGGAAGGAGCAGTCCCTGATCAGTGGAAACAGGCCAATGTAGTCCCTATCCACAAAGGTGGACCCAGGGACAAACTAACCAGTTACAGGCCTGTCTCTCTTCTCTGCACATTGGCCAAAATTCAAGAAAGGCTAATCTACAACCAACTCCGGGACTACTTGGAAGCTCAACAGCTTCTTGACCCCTCCCAACATAGATTCAGACCAAACCACGGTACTGATACTATCCTCATCAACTTCTCTGATGAAGTGCTCAGGGCTATGGACAAAGGGATACCCACAGGTGCAGACTTCATAGATTTGTCCAAGGCATTTGACCTTGTAGACCATAACCTACTACTACTGAAGCTGCACAACATTGGACTAGACCCCCATGCCCTGAAGTGGTTTGCGAGCTGCTTATCTGGCCGGACACAGCGGGTAACCTGGAAGGGGGCCATGTCTTGGCCACTACCACTACAACAGGGAGTTCCTCAAGGCTCAATACCAGGCCCCCTCCTATTCTCCCTATTTACAAATGAACTAAGTACCTACTGTGAGGAGAGCTCAGTTGTACAGTATGCTGATGATACTGTCATCTACCGATCCTTGGGCGATGTAGCTGCTCTCGGTCCCCTATTCCAAAAGGCCCTCACATCCCTAGAGACATGGCTATGTGAGACTAGAATGGTACTTAACGCAGACAAAACTAAGGCAATACTACTCGGACCAAGATCCTTGGGAACTGACAGGTCCTCATCCCTACAACTTTCCACACTATCTGGCAAATGCATAAAAGTAGTCCCTTCCCTAAAATACTTAGGCCTAACTCTAGATCAGTCAATCACCTACAAAGACCACATTGACCAGGTCACCAGGACACTTCACCGCAAGCTCGGAACCTTGTACCATCTCAGGGACCAGTTGATCCCTGAGGCCAGGCTCTCCACTGCGACAAGTGTCCTGCTCCCTACCCTGACCTATGCGGCCCCGATTATACAGGGCATGGCAAAGCAGGAAGTATCCAGGATGCAAATCCTATACAACAAAATAGCTCGGTTCGCTACACAAGACCACCCGAGACGTCATCACTGTGACACCCTGGCCCAGCTCCAGAGGCCCACGCTGGCTGCCCGGTTACAACAACCATTGCTCGCCCAGACCTACAAGTTACTCAAACCCCCTGCTCCTTCAAGTATAGCAGGAATCATAGCTATTAAACACAACCCCAGGAACCTAAGGACTTCAGAACGAACACTGCTCGAAGTCCCCAGAATTCGGACCAACGCTGGTGGCAGATTCTTCTCTTGGCAAGCCCCTAGCCTATGGAACAAGCTCCCTTCCCTGGTCCAGGATGCCTCCACACATGAATTTCCGTACTAGGCTCAAGGCCCACATGCTGGACAGAAGTGCGTGCCACTGCCACGGCACTCAAGATACCCCCTTTCATCTCTATATCAAACCCCCCTAAAGGTGGGACTACCTTGGACCTCCCAGTAGTCTTAGGATACCTAGGGACCAGTGCTACCTCATGCAAATAGCTATGCCAAATACTATCAAGGCAGAGCTGTGTCATGACGAAAACCGTGTTAGAATACTTCCAAAACCACTGTCTGTAACTAACTACCTTATGCTTCCACAACTTATGCAATCAAATGTTGTATTCTCTGTATTATACCCTGTATTGTACTGTTATATATCCTGTACTGTACTGTTATCCTGGGTCGCCCCTGAAAAAGGGACCTTCGGGGCTCAGTGGGCCTACCCGGTCACCAAAATTTAATAAATAAATAAATCCTGGCATCTCTTCCCCTCAAGAAGGACTGCAGTAAGCTGAACCACATGGCAAAGAAAGTGTATACAGTCTCTGCCTTAAACATAGAAGTTAATGGCAGATAAGGACTGCAAGGCCCATCCAGTCTGCCCATTTTTTTCTACCTTATGAGTGTGCCATAGGTCTTTACCCTGTCAATGGCCTATCTATTCATACTCATCTGTATTGCTCCATTATGCTTATACCATGCCTGTTTGAAGCCCTGCACTGTATTCATATCCACCACTTCCTGAGGTAGGCTGTTCCATGCATCCACCACCCTTTCTGCGAAAAAGAACTTCCTCACATTACCCCTTAATTGGCCTCCTTCTAATCTCATGCTGTATCCTCTTATCCTGCTATTTTTCTTATATTGAAACATGTTTGACTCTTTCACCCTGTTAATGCCCTTAAGATGTTTGAATATTTCGATTATATCACCTCTCTCCCTCCTTTGCTCTAGGGTATATATGTTAAGCTCCGTTAATCTGTCCTCATATGTTTTCTAATGCAGTCCCTGCACCGTTTTGGTTGCCCTTCTCTGGACTGCCTTCATTCTGTTAATATCCTTGTGCAGGTGTGGCCTCCAGGACTGCACACAGTACTCCAGATGAGGCCTAACCAGTTTCGTGTAAAGAGGGATTATTACCTCCCTCTTACGACTTGTGATACACTTACTAATACACCCCAACATCCCTCTAGCCTTACCTACTGCTTTAATGGTCTGCTTGGATGATTTCACGTCATCTATGATGATGATGCCCAAGTCTCTTTCTTCCCTTGTGATTGCCAGCCACTCCCCTCCCAACCTATAGGTAGCTTCAGTTTTTCTCTTCCCTATGTGCATGATCTTGCACTTCTTTGCATTAAACCCTAGTTGCCACTTTTCCAACCATTTTGACAATTTATCCAGATCTCTTCTCATTCTGCCCACCCCATCTGGGTGATCTACTCTGTTGCAGATCTTGGTGTCATCTGCAGATAGACAAACCTTACCCTCCAGTCCATCTGCAATGTCACTGATGAAGATGTTGAAGAGGACTGATCCCTGAAGTACCCCACTTGTGACTTGCATCTCTTCTGGCTGTATACCATTTACCACCACTCTCTGTTTTCTGCCTGCCAACCAGTTTGCCACCCAGTTGACCAGCCTCTGACCCAACCCAAGTCTACCCAGCTTATTAATCAATCTTCTATGTGTTACAGTATTGAAAACTTTGCCGAAGTCAAGGTAGGCGACATCAACTGCACTCTCTTGGTCCACAACTCTGATTAGTCAGTCAAAGAAATCTATGAGATTAGTTTGACAGGACCTTCCTGTTGTAAACCCATGCTTTCTTGGATCCTGTGCTCCTATGGATTCCAGGTATTGCACTATCCTTTCCTTAAGGAGTTCCTCCATAATCTTGCCCACTACTGAGGTAAGACTGACTGGTCTGTAGTTCCCTGCCTCCTGCCTGCTGCCACTCTTATGGAGCAGGATCACATGAGCCCTTCTCCAGTCTTCTAGGATTTCTCCTTGCTCAGAGACTCACTAAACAGTTCTGCTAATGGCTATGCTGTTTCTACCCTTAGCTCCTTTAGTACCCTGGGATGTATGCCATCAGGTCCTATTGCCTTGTCCATCTTGAGCTTAGTGAGCTCTTGTAGGGCCCTTTCTTTTGTGAAGGGGCTTGTGCACACCTCCTTCCCCCTGTGTCCATGGTGCTGAGCTGTGAGCCCTGCCCTACCTTCTCCTCAGTAAATACTGAGCAGAAGTATCTATTTAGTATAGATGCTTTTCCTTGGTCCTCCTCCACACAGTCCCCCTCATCCCCTTTGATCTTAGCAATACCCCCTTTGGACTTTCTCCTTTCCCTAATGTAGCTATAGAAAGTCTTGTCCCCTTATTTTACTGTCTGTGCTAGTGTTTCCTTGGTTTGGGCCTTTGCCTGCCTTCCCTTAGTGAAGTTTGATATGCCTCACTATCTTCATCCCGTTGCATTCTCTTATATTTCCTGAAGGCCAGCCTCTTGGCTCTGATCTTTTCTGCTACTGTTTTTGAGAACCAAAGTGGTTTTCTCCTTCTTTTGCTCTTATTTTTCTCCCTAACATAGTGGGATGTTGCTTGAAATATTGCATCCTTAATGCTTGTCCACTTTGCCTGTACCCCCTCACCTGTATTTTTCTTGACAGGGCTAGCTTAACTCTGTTGGCCATCTTATCATAGTCAGCTCCTCTGAAGTCCCATATTTTTGCCTTGGGATGGGATGATTTAGTTCTAGTGGTCAAATTAGACCACACAATGTGATAGTCACTGGCCCCCAGGTGACTTTCTACCTGGAGATCCGTGATCATTTCCCTGTTAGTACTAGATCCAGGATAGCCTTATCTCTTTTGGGTTGTTGTACCACTTGTTTGAGGCCCTCCCCAGCAGGGAATCCACTGTGTGTCTAGTTTCTGGCGGATGTTCCTGCTGGTATTGACCAATCTGTATCTGCCATGTTGAAGTCTCCCATTATCAAAACCTCCCCTTTAGCTGTCATGTTTTGTATATCTTCTAACAGTAATGTGTCTGTCCTCCCCCTGGTCTGGGGGCCAGTAGGCAACCCCAGTTCGTATTGCTGTCCCATTTCCTGTTTCCAGGGTGACCCTTGCAGTTAAGGCGGGCAGAATATCTAGCTTATACAGCACAGTACCAGCAGCAGACCCTATTGAATACTGTCCTGCCCCTTTGTGGCAGTCTTCCCACTGAAGAGCAGGCCCATGTGCTCAACTCTGTGAGGGCTGGATTAGAGGCAGCTATGTATTAATTCTAGATAGCCATTAATGCAAATGACATTGCATCTAGGGCTTTGGCACACTCTGGCACTAAGAAGGTTTCTCTGGCTTAGGGTACTCATCCTAACTTAGGAAACACAGGGCAAAGGTTATTCAGTTTAGAGACAAAACAGGTCAGCATGAAAAAAGTGGAGGAGTAGAAATCCATATTTGAAAATCTGACAGAGAAGGAAAATATCTCAATTTCTTATAAGTCATATGGAAGGGGAGGTAGTTGTAGGGCATACTACTACAGCATCCTCTATGTCTACTGTTAGTACCCACTTCAGAGAGGTGCCAGAAGAGGCAGAAGTAGGGGAGGAGAAAGACAGAAACTGGCTCCTGCTTCTCAACCTTAGGCTAAGCCAAACCCCTGACATTTTTGCCCAGGTTGCCATAGATTCATTGCCAGTTGGACACCCCCCAGCCTACTCTTTTAAGGAGTGTACAAAAAAATTACCACAGACAAGTGGGTCTTGGAAATAGTGGGCCAGGACTTAACCTTCAGTTTATAAAATTTCCAAGGTTAAGCAGACCAAGAATTCTTTCAGCTCAGTCAAGAACACAAGGTTCTTCTGGAGCTGAAGGTGACAAAATTGCTGCAGTTAAAAGCAGTGGAAAAGGTCCCTGCATCACAGCTGGGAAAGGGTCTCTTTTCCAGATATTTTCTCACTCAACAGAAAAAATGGGGAATGGTGACCCATTCCGAACCTATATTTCCTGAACAGGCACTTGAAAAAGGAAAAATTCAAGATGGTGACGTTGGGAACAATCATGCCATCCCTACAGGAAGGAGAATTTTTGGGTTCTGTGGATCTGAATGACATTCATGTTCCACTAAGACCCAGTCACAGAAAGTACTGGAGGTTCAATTTAGGCACTTGGCACTTCCCAGACCAGTTCTCATTAATGCCCCTTGGTCTGTGCTCGGCATCAAGAGTGTTCACTAAGTGCTTAACTAAAGTGGCAGTACATTTATGGGGAAAAAGGTGTGGTACTGTTTTCCTACCTATAAGACTGAGAGCATGGTGTTAAAGCTGGGGTTCCTCCTAAGCCATGAAAATTCTCCCTTAGAACCCAGCCAGATCTTGGAGTTGATAAGATCAGAGCCAGACACAGTGCAGGGGAGGGCATTCTGGCCAGTGCATAGGGCAGAATCCCTCATCCAGTGCATAGACTCATTCCTGCTTATGTGAATTTGTGGGCATTCCATTCCATTTTTTTTTTTTTTTCTCCGTAGCCGTTCTTTTTCCCTGCCACAACCATTCTTCCAGGGATATACCCTGATCCCAGGGATGTATCCCATCAGGTCCAGATCTTCCATTGCTCCCCCAGTGGACCCCTGCAGCCCACCAGCTACCCTCCTGGCATGCCCTCTGTGGCAGGGGCTCCAGGTGGGGAGGACCGACCTTCCCCCGCCCCGAGGCATTCTGCATGCTCTTGTGTGTGTATCAGGATCCAGTGCTTGCCGGCCCTAGGACCTAGGGAGCCGCTTAGACTCAGACCATTATCCAGTTGCCTGTGGTGCTTTTTAACCGTCTAGGTGTCTTCTCCCTTTTCCCCTGGTGTGAGAACAGTATTGTGGCCTTGCATGCTCACAGCAGACTCTGAAGTAGGAGAAAGGCCGCTGGCCCAGCCACAGGGGTTGCTGTGGCAGTGAAGCTCGCTGCCAAGCCTCCCTGGCTGAGGTGCACTGCTGTGAGGCTGCTACCACAGCTTGGCCTGCCTTCTGACACGGCGATCCAAGCTCGCTCTCTATCGTGTGTCGCCTGCATGGCAGCTCAGTGTGCTGCCTCTGGGCCATTGGGGTGGCCCCTAACGTTCCACTCTTTATTACTGAACCCACTGACATAAAAACAGGTTCTTTATTCATTTGATTTCATTGGTTCCTGCTGCCGTACGTGCTCTGAGCTCATAATCTTCTGCTTATGACATTAGAATTGACATGGCAGCAGATTGGGATGTCACAAACAGAAACTGAAAAGCCATTATAGAAGATAGAGGGCTCCCATATTCATAGATTCATAGATTCTTTCGGCAGATAAGGACCGCCTGGCCCATCCAGTCTGCCCATTTACGCTAGCTCACAAAGTGACCAGTGACCTTATTGGTCATTGGCTTAGCTTTTTCTTCCTACCTCTGTTATTCCTTTGTTTCTGTTCCATGAATGTTTAAAACCCACCACAGTACGGGCTGCTGCCACCACCTCCTGGGGCAGGCTGTTCCATGCATCCGCCACCCTTTCCATGAAGAAGAACTTCCTAGTATTTTCTCTTATGCGGCCACCCTTCCATCTCATGTCGTGTTCTCTTGTCGTGGCACTACTGTTAAGCTGAAATATATTGTCGTCTTCCATCTTGTTTATGCTCTTGAGGTACTTGAATGTTTCAGTCATGTCACTTCTGTCCCTCCTCTGTTCCAGTGTGTACAAATTTAGGTCCCTCACTCTCTCCTTGTAAGGCTTGTGATGTAATCCATTCACCATTTAGTTGTCAGCCCCTCAATCACCCTGGCTTTGTCAGTGTCCTTTCAAGGTGGTTCCAGATCTGTACACCGTATTCAAGGTGAGTTCTCACCAGGGTCTTGTACAGCGGAATCATTACCTTCCTCCTTCTGCTTGCAATTCCCCTTCCAATAGACGAGTAGTGCAGCACTAACCAAGTCAGCACAGCACTAGCACCACACTAATCATGAATAAAAGAGGGATCCCCCTTACATATGTGGCACAGTGGTATATACAGAGGTTTTTGGCAGTGCTATACAGCCACCATCGCAGCACTGTTAATGGTGTTGAAACCCTGCCTTTAACCTTGTGTTCACTGTTAAACTTTGCAGTTGACTCAGTGTCCCTGCACTTTTTTTTGACCTCTGTATACTGACTCAGTGTAAGCGGTGCTGCAGTATGATATGCATTTTGGTACTTGCCTCCTGTGTTATGTTATCCACCGTATTGCTTGCACTGTTTCCAGTGTATACATTCCTGATGCAGAACCTTTGCAAAAGAGCAGATTTACTCAAAGGTCTTTTCCTAGCAAGTGTAAAAGCACAAAAAAAACAACCTTGCACACTTATGTGCCCCCACCCAGTCACGTACTGTATACACTTAAACCCCCCCACCTGGTCAAGAGTTTCCCCCTCCGATCACCCACTGTATAATTTAAAAACCCCACCTGATGGTCTAATGTGCCTCCACCCCTGATTGCCTGCCTGAGGCATGGTTATTTCCTGGTGGTCTAGTGGCCCTTCATTCTTCATGCATGGTTGCTGTGTGTTACAGTGAATGTGAGATGGCATCTGGCAGAGCCCTTCTCTTCTACCTTGGCCACCACTCATCTGAAGGTATTTGTGATTATTTTACCAAGGGATGGATCTGGTCTATCTGGAATTTAGTAAGGCCTTTGGTTCCACACAGAAGGCTGGTAAAGAAACTGGACCACATCGCGGTAGGTAAGGAAGTGGTGGGTGGTAGGTTGGGTGAGCAACTGGCTGAAGGAATGAAGGGAAGAACACAACGGGTGCAGGTAAATGGAGTGGTATCGATGGAGAAGGAAGTGAATAGTGGAGTGCCTCAGGGGTCAGTGCTGGGGCCCCTACCCTTCAGTGTGTTTATAGCCAGCATCGGAAATGGATTGGAAGGGAAAGTGTGTCTGTTTGCAGATGACACCAAGAACTGCAACAGAGTGGACACCCCAGAAGAAGTCAAGAGCATGGAATCAGACCTGAGAAAATTCGAGGAGTGGTCAGACCCCTGGCAGTTGAAGTTCAGTGCCAAAAAGTGCAAGGTAATGCACTTAGGCAAAGGAAACCCCGAGGTGGGATACTATTGTAGAACTGTTTATTATTGTGTAAGTTATATTTAGCGCATGACGCTAATCGGTCGCAGTTGTGCAAATTTAATTTCACACTGTGCAGTTAGCTCCTAATTTGTGTCCATTGAAAATATGCAATTTTGGCAAATTAGCGCCATTTTATTTTAGCACAGTTATCACTTAAGCGAACATAGCTATAATTATTTTACACCAGCTATAACCTGTTCTACAGTACTTGGGAGGGGAGCAGCTGGCATGCACCAACCAGGAGCAAGACCTAGGAGTCATTATATCAGATGACTTAAATGTGGGGAAGCAGTGCAAAAAGGCGGCGCTAAAGGCCAGTGGTGTGATGGGTTGCATAGGGAAGGGAATCACAAGTCACAGAAGGGAGGTGGTGCTGCCACTCTACAGGGAGAAGGTGCACTCTCACCTGGAGTACTGCGTACAGTTCTGGAGGCTGCACCTTAGAAAAGACATTTATAGGCTTGAGACAGTGCAGAGGAGAGCCACAAAAATGTTTGAGGGTCTGCATCAAATGGCATATGAGGATAGGCTGAGGGAGCTCAACATGTACTCCCTGGAGCAGAGGTGGGAGAAGGGGAATATGACTGAGGCATTCAAGTATATCAAGGGTATAAATAAGGTAGGGGTACAGGAGCTCCTTTAGGAGAAGAAAAGTGTCAGAACTAGAGGACATGATATGAGGCTCAAGGGTGGATGATTCAGGAGCAATGTTGGGAAGTTCTTCATTGAGAGGGTGGATGACCCATGGAATTGCCTGCCCTGGGAAGTGGTGGAGGCCAAAATGGTAAACGAGTTCAAAAATGCTTGGGACAGGCACAAAAGTATAATTTCACAGAAAGGCTAGAAGGAAGTGGTAGTTACCCATATCGGGCAGACAAGATGGATCTTGCGGTCCCCTTCTGCCGAAGTTTCTAATTTTCTATGTACCATAGTTGATTTTACAGTATACGTGACAGCAAATGCCTGTCAGATGGTGGCCGGCCAAGATAATGAGAGGTGGGATGTGTCATAAACGCACTCCAGTGGTCAGGCCCTCTGCTCCCACAGTGCCCAACCTCGAAGTACAATATGTGAACAGGAGACAAACAGTGACAACCTCCTGTCTATTTTGGGTCCGAGCAACTACAGGTCTCGAGTCCTGGGGTCAAATATGAACCCCTTTTCCCCAGCACGCCCAGGTAACAGGTCCAAATATCACACCCTTTTCGGGGAAAGCAGTGAAATACATAAGCCAGTGGCACTCAGCTTGGTTCACAATCCCCTTCTGACTCAGCTGAGACCTAGGTATTTTCTTATGCTGCATATGGTGACACACTATAAGTGCTTTAACAGTTATGTCAGAATTATCAACACTTTCCCAGTATTCACAATCAAAATGAGAAAATGTTGCAGTTTACTAAAATTAAAAATAGTAAATGAAATGCAAAACACAGAACATGTAACATTAATGGTATGGTCATAAAAATAAATAGTCAAGTATAAATAAACCGCCTTATACTGAGTAACTGATCCTACCCCAGTTTCAGTTGGTCAGTGGTGCTGAAATGACCTAATTTTGGTAGAAGTGGTTCTTAAGAGTCCAGAACACGTGTCTCTTGAAATTCCAAACACAAGTATGCCTTGTTCCCTTAGCAACTTGACAATATCATGAGGGGGAAAAGGTCCCACCCAGCTTGTGAGGTCACAGCTCTGTGGTGGTGCTGGCTGAGGTCACTCTCATTTCTGCATACTGAATTAATCACATGCATCTGCACATTGCTAATATCCCACTTAAAAATTAATTAGTGAGCCACAGAGCATGAATTATGACAGGACAGAATATCCCTTTGATCTCTCAGAACATCCTGCAAAACATTTCTCTTAGCTAGCAGGAGTTTCACAGGTATCTGTCAGAGTTGGCTTACCTCTTGATGTCGTAAAATGCAATATTTTATAACAGGTTTCCTAGGTTCTAAGTAGTATGGCTGGTTTTACAACCTGGTTTGAAAAGGAAGCTCTTAATTAGTTTTTCTACTGTGTCAGGGATAGAGCAGAGCCTTGTTTTCTCTCTGTTCAGATCCCATGTTCCATGATGCTTTGCTGCTTGGCTTGTGTTTCTAAGCAGAAGTCTAAAACATATATTTATATCAAAAATATAATACAAATAATAACAAGCAGACAGCTATCATCACACTCCTCGCTCCTAGACTGAACTTGGGGGGAATCTATTCCTAGTCATGGGATGAGTTCCCCAAATTCAGTTCACTGCTCCAACTGTCAGGATAACCCATCTGCGTTTGTGTTTGCTGCCCCTGCCATGTAACAGTCATGTCATAACCCTACAAGGTAAGGCTCCATCTTAAAAGCCTACCATTTGTTTTACCCATCTGTGTCAGCCAAACCAGGGTGTTATGATCTGTTTGTACCTCAGAGTGCCACCCGTATAGGTATGGCTCTAATTTCTTTAGTGCCCACACCATTGCAAGGCATTCTTTCTCCACTGTAGAATAAGCGTGCTCCCTGGGAAGTAATTTCTTACTGAGGTACACTATTGGGTGATCTTTCTCTTAGTTAGAAGTCTGGCTAAGAACTGCCCCAATACCCACATCTGAGTCATCTGTCTGAACTACAAATGGTTTACTGTAGTTTGGACTGGCTAATACAGGAGCACCGCATGGAGCCTCCTTTAGCTGTGTAAAGGCTCGTTCACAGGCTGGTTCCCATTTTACCTTTTTAGGCATTCTTTTCTTTAGCAGGCCAGATAGGGGAGCTGCCAGGGCACCGTAGTTTGATACAAATTTTCTGTAGTATCCTGCGGTCCCTAGAAAACTCCAAACCTGCTTCTGTATTTCAGGTCTGGGCCAAGCCTCGATTGCCTCAATCTTTGCTTGATTAGGACGGAGCTGACCCCACCCTACTACGTATCCTAGGTAGGCCACCTCAACTATGACCGCCTGGTACTTTTCAGCTTTTGTAGTGAGCCCGACCCTCTGTATCCTGCCCAACACTTCCCTAAGATGGGACAGGTGTTCCTTCCAGCTGGCACTGAAGATGGCAATATTGTCCAGGTATGCCACGGCGTACTCTTCAGTACCATTTAACACCTGGTTCACCAGCCTTTGGAAGGTGGCAGGGGCATTCTTCATTCTGAAAGGCATTACTTTAAACTCAGATAACCCTATCGGAGTGATGAAGGCCGACGTCTCCCTAGCTCTGTCAGTTAACTCCACCTGCCAGTACCCTTTCATCAGGTCAGTAGTGGTAAGGTATGTTGCCCCTCCCAACTTGTCCAGTAGTTCATCTGTCCATGGCATTAGGTGGGCATCCGACTTCATGACTGCACTGAGTCCATGATAGACCAGACAAAAATAAGTAGATCCATCTGGCTTGGGAATGAGAACTACGGGTGAGGCCCAGGGGCTGTGGGATTTCTGGATTACCCCTAAATCCAGCATTTCCTCCACCTCCCTCGTAATGTCCTTTTGGATGGCCTCTGACACCTGATATGCTGTCCGCCGTATGGGCGCTTGCATACCCGTATCTACATTGTGTGTCGCTAAGGGGGTTAGTCCAGACTTGGCACTAAACAATGGGGCAAAGTTTGCTAAAACCTCCCTTACTTCCTGGATCTGGTCCAGGGTCAGCTGGGGCGACATTTTGATTGACACCACAGAGCACTCCCGCTTGCTTTCTTCCAGCAAGTCCAGAAGGGGATCTTCTTTGTCCTTCCACACCCCAGGACTACACACTGCAAAGGCCATGTGAGCCCTATTTGCTTATGGATTCATCATGTTGACATGGTACATCCTTTGGGTATGTCTCCTGTCAGGCAGTTCTACAATGTAATTTATGTCATTCGCCTGTCTGACTACTTTGTATGGTCCTGCCCACTTGGCCTACAGCTTTTTTTTCTGGACTGGGATTAGGACCATGACCTCTTGACCCACAGTGTACGAGTGAGTTCCTGCTCTGTGGTTGTATCATACCTTTTTCTTCTGCTGGACTGCTGTCAGGTTGCTCTGGGCTGTTCCCATAAGCTGCTTCAGCTTTTCCCTAAACTTAAGGACATAATCCACTATGGGAGTTCCCTAGGTGGCTTGCTTGCCTTCCCAGTCCTCCCAGATCTAGTCTTGGGGCCCACGCATCCTGCATCCATATAAGAGCTCGAAGGGGGAGAACCCTGTCGACTCTTGGGGCACTTCCCTCTATGTGAACAACAGATGGGGAAGGTACTTCTCCCAGTCCCTCCCATGCTGTTCAGCAAACGCTTGGAGCATTGATTTAAGGGTACCATTAAATCTTTCTATAAGCCCATTGGCCTGCAGGTGATACGGTGTTGTGCATCTCTGCACCACCCCACACTTCTCCCAGAAACACTTCATTGGATCCGACATGAAGGAACTCCCTCGATCGGTAATAACCTTCTGCGGAAACCCGACATGGGAGAAAATCCCTAGCAAGGCATCTGTCACTTTGTCTGTCCTCAGTGTGGATAGGGCAACTGCCTCTGGGTACCAGGTGGTATAATCCACCACTGTTAAGATAAACCTCTTCCCAGAGGAGCTGGGGGTATTCAAAGGCCCCACAATATCCATTCCTACCCTCTGGAATGGCTTCTTCATTGTGGGCAAGGGAATTAGGGCGGCTTGGGTTTTACTTCCTGCCTATCCTATTTCTTGGCACCGGTGACAAGATCTGCAATATTCCTTCGCCTGCTGGGTGAAATTGGGCCAGTAGAAATTCTGGGCCAATCGCTGAATAGTGTGCGTAATTCCCAGATGTCGAGACAAGAGGATATCATGAGAAATCGCTCACGGTACCCCAGGGAATGACAAGCTGCCTGCCCATCACCCCCCTCTCTCTGTCCTTACGTCCTGCGTATACAGCAGTCTATTCTCCCAATACACTCTGTGTTTCCCATCACCTCCGTGTCCCATCATATTCTGCACAAGCCTTCAGCTTCTCTAAACTGGGGTCATTTTTCTGAGCAGCTGCAAAACCTTTAAATATTCCCAAGGCATGGAACAGGTCCCCTTCAGTTTCTAAACTAGGGTCCCTAGCTCTCTGACAATTGGCTACCCCCTCACTCCTCAGTGTAACCTTCTGTAGCTCTTCTGTTAACTGCTACCTGGGGAATTTCTACCCCTCCCCTTCACTATTCTCCAAATTAGGAGACACAGGCTGGGGAACCAGCCTCCCAGTGTTTTTCACAGGGCTTCTATGGGGTCCAGGGAACTAAAATCTGCCTTTGCTGTCTGACTGCGGGTAACTGCACACATCACCCCCTTTTGGAGATTGTTCCCTATAATCACATCCAGTGCAAGATTTTCTGCCACTGCAACTTTTTGCACAGTCTCTCCTGTCTCACCCCAGTCCAGGAGAACACTAGCAAGTGGCAGAGTGTTCTGCTCCCCAGTGAATCCCTGTACTGTAACAAACTGATTGGGTATAAGCTGTTCAGATTCAACCAAATCCCCTTTTACCAAAGTAAGGGATGCCCACATATCCCTTAACCCATGGGTTTACACCCCATTCACAGTAACTGTGTGTATGTGCTCACTCATGTTTACTGGCATGCTTTCCGGGATACACAAAAACCCCACCTCTTTCCCAGCACGTGCACTCTGTGCCTTTTTAAGACACTGTCTTGCAATATGCACAGGTTGTTTGCGAAACCAACAATCATTTCTTTTATCTGGCAAATCCTTTCTTTGTAACATGGGGCTGCCTGCTTTCTGGGGAGGCAGTGAGGGTTTTAGCTGCCCTGAAGGCACGCTTTTCCCTTTCTGTGCTGCCACGCCCACCCCACTCCGTCTCAGAGCAGGCCTGCCCCTGGCATAGTGGTCCGAGAGCTCGGCAGCCTCCTGCACTGATCTTCCTGGATTCAAGTCTCCACCACTCATTTACACTAATGGGACTACGCCGGAGGCGCTAGGGCCCCGCAGGAGTCAAAAATCTTCAGGAGGACTGGCGCCAGGATAGGACCACACATGCGCGGCACCGCGAGAGTATCTTGCAGCTGTATCGGCTATCTTGGCATCTACCCTGCAACCGCCTCAGTTCCTTTTCTCCCGCCATCGAGTGCGCTTTGATGTCTACGTCGCTTGCCTGCTGGAGTCAAGTCTTCATCTATACGATAGCAACTTATGCGTTCAGTATTCGTTTAAATTAACATTTTAGTGTTCTTTTCTTATTTAAAAAAAAAAGAAGAAAAAGAAGATATGATGAAAAAGAATTTCTAGGATCGTGGATATGTTGTTCATCTACACTCCTTGGCATGTCCCCTTCCACTTTAAATCTTGCCAGAAGTCTTCAAGCTAGCTTCTCCCACCCACCCAGGTGGTATAAGCCTCAGCTCCACCCCATGACACCAGATCTTCCTTTCCACTGGAAGATTCATGTTGCCTCCCTCGTGCTCACGCATTTTGTAGGCCCTGGCTCAGAAACCTTCGGTCATTCCCAAAATCCGTCTAGTTCGCATTAGCGATTGCATCTTTATACCTTTGATTATGGAAGACAAGTCTTCCCCCGGATTTCGTTGGTGCCCTTGCGGCCAGAAGATGTCGCGCACCGATCCCTACACCGTGTGCGTTTACTGTCTCGGTGTCGACCATGACACCTCGAAATGCGATTTGTGTCTTTCCATCTTAATGTCCTCGATGACCGTCTCACACGTCTGAAGTTGGGGGAGGCCAGAGAAACAGAACCCTCCGGTGAAACCCAAGGAGGCTCGGTGGGCGGTTTCCGCGGCTGTGGGATCCGCCGAGCAATTGGAACGCATGCAAGCATTTGAAGAGGAAGTGGCTCGGGCTGCAGAAACAACTCTGAGCTTCTTCGTTCCGCTCAACCTGGGCTCCCCCTTCTCAAGTTCTTTCCTAGAGTTGTGCAGTCTCTCCCAGTCAAGGGAGAGGGTCCTGCGGGAACACACTCCTCTTGATCTCATAAGCGGGAGAAGGATCTGGGATCGTCTTTGTCCCGACGGATACGCTCTTGGGAGCGGGAGAGATCTCAGTCCCAGGAACATGCGATCTCGACATCGGTCGAAATTGCTTCTTCGTCCGCTGGCTTCTTGGCTTTGGCATCTGGCCAGTTGACCGAGCTGTCGATCGACAATGTAGAAATCGTCATCGACCCGATCGATCCTTTATTGCCAATTCCAATTGACGATTCTCTCGATCAAACTCCAATTCTGACTTTCCCCGATGAGGAGACTAAGCCTGCTGGGACTCCCATTGAGGAAGTGGTCCCCAATCCCGGGAAATCACCAGTCCCACCGGCGTGTCCCAAACAACCAAATCGGTCTGTCCGATCTCGTTTGAGGTCTCTGACCCCCCCCCCGACCGAAAGGCCAAGGAAGAGCCATAAACGCTCTAAAAAGAGGCGACGCCATTGGTCGTCCTCGGATGAGGAGAGGCTCCAGTGGAAACTCCGTCGGTGCTATGAGGACCTCATGTGGCAGCAGCCGTTTTTTTTTTTTTTTTTTTTTTTTTTAGTTATTTTTCTCTCCTACTGCTGGCTTGTGTCTTCAGGAAGGGTGTCCCCAGCCCAGTCCCCGGCATCCACCAACCAATGCGACCTGACTAGGGCTTGCCCCCCCCGGTGGGGTTGGCGGGGGTCCCAGATTTAGTTGGTCAGCGCCGTGGCTAGCTGGGGCCGGAGCCTGCAAGGCGCCCTCCACCATCCTGCATGGCAGTGTTCTTTTCTCCTGTTTTCCCCAGGAGTTGGGCCCATGTAGTGTCGTCAGTGGAGGGGAGCGCACACGCGTCCACACGCGCTCCCTCCAGATGTCTGGCCCGACTCCTCCCCAACTTGTGGTGCGGTGCCCTGTCCTCCAGCCTCTGCCGGGGGCGAACAAGCGCAGACGACCAGGAACCCCCCTCTCCAGAGAAGGAGAGCAGTCCATTGGACGCCAATCCTTCTCCACCCTGCCGACTCGGCGGCCCGTGTGCTCATTCCTGAACACGTGGTCAGCGAGCGCGAGGTAACATGCAGCGCCAGCCTCAGCGCCACCGGCTCACGAGCGCAGCAGCTGTTTTTGACCGCCACAAGCCAACCCCGGCTTCCACCCCAGCCATTACTTGGCTTTCACCTCCTTGGCGGAAGCTGACTCCTTCAGAGCCGATCAGGTCGGTTCCCCCACCCGTGGAGCCGGTGAAATCTCCAGTTCGGCCTAAACTGGTCTCTCCACTGATCACGGTGGAACCACCCCCTAAGCAGCCTGTGGGAGGGGCTCCTTCCAAAGAAGATAGGCCAGACACCGGGCTCCCCCGGCGTCTGTCGGTCACTGTCACCCCAGATCACCCTCAGCTGGTTGAAGATGACCTGGACAGACGACCATTGTATCCAGAATCCTCGGATTCGGATGTTACCAGCCTGCATTCTCATTCCAGGGATGACGAATCAGCTGGTGGGTTAGGCGGAGTACCCTCTCTAGGACATCCTCAAGAGAGGGATACCCCGACCGAGGCCTTTCCTGTGGCCGAGGCCATTGTTAGCCCGGCCTTAAAACTCTGGCAGTGCCCTGCTTCTTGTCCAGCTGTGTCTGCTTGCATAGCGCATGAAGTGTCGCGATGCTCATGGGATTCTCTTCTGCGGGGTTCACAGGCACCCTTTGGCCGAGAGCCTTGTGACCGCCTCTGTGTTCAGGCATACTGGCAGTTCTGCCAGTACTGACCGACCTCCTGAGAAAGAGTCCAAGCTTTTGGACCATTCAGCCAGGAAGGTCTATGCGACTTTTTCCTTGGGCCTTGGTCAGGCAAGTTCAGCCGTCATCATGGCACACTTCTCCCATGACCTCCTAGGGTCTTTGGATGAAGTCCTTCCACACCTCCCAACAGACATGCAGACCACGGTCAAGCAGGTCTGGGATCAGGGCTGAGCTGTTGCCAAAAAACAGCTTCAGACAACCCTGGATATTGGAGATTCCTGTGCCCATTCAATGGCAGCCACAATTGCATCTCCGTCGCAGGGCTTGGCTGAGGCTCTCCTCCTTCCTGGCAGATACTCAGCACAAACTATCTGACGTGCCTTTCTTAGGGACCGATCTTTTTGGCCCAGGAGTGGATGGTCACCTTCAGCGCACTGAGCAATCCATTGCCACCTCGGACATTACTTCTGCCAAGGGTTCTTCGGGCAAGAACCAGCAGAAGAAAAAGAAGAAGCCTTTTCGGCATTCTTCCCCTGCAGCTCAGCAGTCCTCTTTTCAAGGAGGACAGCAGCATCAGTGACAGCAGCAGGCTCAAGCTTGGCACCCCCGGCCCAAGCCTGGGCCCTCCCAGGCCCTTAAAGGAGGCCGAGGTTCAGGTCCTGGATCCTCCTCCTCCAAGCCTGCTCAGTGACAGGGAGGGGGCTGCCTCTCCCTCTCCCGTCATGCCAGCTCTGGGTCTTACCGTGAGGGCCGGCTCCGCCACTTCCTTTCCGCTTGGTCTGCTGTCACTTTGGACAGGTGGGTTCTCGAAGTGGTCAGTCAGGGACTGGCTCTGGAATTCGAGCACTACCCTCCAAGCCGAGCCCGCGCCCCTCGGGAGGAAAGAGTATCCGCTCTGTCTCAGTTTGCTCTCCGAGACGACATTGCTCAGCTCCTCCTCAAGGAGGCTGTAGCTCCAGTGTCGGATCCTCCAGCAGACCCAGGCTTTGTGTCCAGGTGCTTCCTGGTGCCCAAGCGGATGGGGGGGGGCTGGTGCCTCATTCTCGATCTGCACCACCTGAATCAATATCTCAGGTCATGCACCTTTCGGATGGTCACTCTGTCCCAGATCGTACCATCCTCGGAGCAAAACATGTGGTTCTGTTCACTGGATCGGCAGGACGCATTCTTTCATGTCCCAATCTATCTGTCCCATCAGTGGTTCCTCCGCTTCTAGGTCGAAGGAGCCCGTACGAGTTCCGAGCCATGCCGATCAGCCTGTCATGAGCCCCGCAGGACTTCACCAAATGCATTGCAGTGGCGGCGGCCCACCTCAGGTGTCGAAGGGGTCAGGATTTATCCTTACCTCGGCGATTGACTCCTAGCAGGGTACACCCAACAGGAGGTGGAGAGGTCCAGGGACCTGGCCCTCCAGACCTGCTCCCAACTCGGCCTCCTGATCAACGAGGCCAAGTCGGAACTTGTGCCTTGTCAGGTGATGGGCTTCATCGGGGCAGAGCTCGACTCTTGTCAAGCCAGAGCTCGGCTCCCGGCGGACAGGGCAGAGGTTCTCTCCTCCTTTGCCCAGTCATTTCTGGTTGGGCAGTTGCGCCCTGCCTGGGAGTTTCTGTGCCTTCTGGGTTACATGGCGTCATGCACCTCAGTTGGTCCATTGGGCCTGGTTGCACATGTGCACCATCCAGTGGGAGCTGGCCTCTCAGTGGACTCAGTGCCATGGTCATTTCAACCAGCTGATCACTGTAACCCAGAAGATGTGGGACGCTCTCCACTGGTGGACCACCCCAGACCGGTTGCAGAAAGGGATACCGTTTGTCCGTGCCGAGCCGACGGTCATGCTTACGACCGATGCCTCGCTCATGGGCTGGGGAACCCACGTGGGGGACAAAAGGGCCCACGGGCTCTGGACCTCTGAGGAGTCCCAATGCCACATCAATCTGTCGGAGCTCAGAGCAGTCAGACTGGCACTGTCAGCTTTCGCTCCTCAGCTCCGGGGTCAAGTGGTTCAAGTCCAGACGGACAATACCACGACCATGTACTACCTCAACAAACAGGGCGGCACATATTCCTGTCTGCTGTGCATGGAGACGCTCTGCATCTGGACCCTCATGAACCGTCTGGAGGCAGATCTCATCGCCATCCATGTGGCAGGAGCCTCTAACCATCTGGTGGATGCTCTCAACCGCTTAGGCGAGACATCCCACGAGTGGTCTCTCCATCCAGAGGTAGTTTACAGTCTGTTCTCCCACTGGGGCAAACCGATGGTGGATCTGTTTGCCTCCAGGGAAAACACCAAGCTGAGGCTGTTCCATGCCCACCCCCCCTCAGCAGGGCTCGCGCAGGGGGATGCCTTATTGAGGCTGTGGACCCCAGGCCTCCTCTACGCCTTCCCTCCATTTCCCTTGATCCACAAAGTGCTTCTCAAGATGAGGAGGGAGAAGGCGAAGGTGGTCCTGGTAGCCCCAGACTGGCCGCGCCAGTTCTGGTATCCAGATCTCCTCAGCCACAGCTGCAGGCCCCCAGAGTGTCTTCCAGCACGCCTGGACCTGATATCTCTCAATCAGGGAAGATATTCCATCCGGACCTTCAGTCCCTGCACCTCACAGCCTGGTACCTGAGCGGCTAGAGTTCCAGGCTTTGGGTCTTTCGGAAGATGTCTACACTGTGGTGGAGGCATCTAGAAAGGAATCGACCAAGAAATGTTACACCTTCAAATGGAAACGGTATTCCATTTGGTGTTAGGGCAAGGGCCTGGACCCACTATTCTGTCCTGTGGCTAACATTCTTGACTACCTTTGGTCTCTCTCCAAAGGGGTCTGCGGTCATCAACCCTTAGGGTGCACCTTGCAGCCATCTCTGCTTACTGGTCGCAGGCTGGTCAGCCAGCGTTGGCACAGGAGACAGTGGTTGGGTGCTTTTTCAAAGTCCTGGATCACATATTCCCTCCATTGCGTAAACTTCCACCTCCGGGGGATCTAGTGCTGGTACTGGCAAAGCTCTTACGCAAGCCATTCGAACCAGTGCACAAGTGTGCCTTGTCATACTTGTCGTGGAAGACGGCCTTCCTGGTGGTCATCACGTCTGCCAGAAGGATAGGGGAGCTCCAGGTGCTTTCAGTGGACTCCCCTTATCTGGTCCTCCATAGGGACAAGGTTGTCCTACGCCCCAACCCGAAATTCCTTCCGAAGGTGGTGTCAGAGTTTCACATTAGCCAGATGTTAACTCTGCTGGTTTACTACCCCAGCTACACCTCGGAGGCTGAGTACAGGCTCTATACTTTGGACCTGAGACGTGCTCTCTCCTCCTATGAGAGGACAGTGAAAATTCAGGGAGAGGTTCGCCAGCTGTTTGTCATGTACGCTGAAGCCGCTTCTGGCAGACCTGCAGCAAAGTGGATGATTGCACGATAGTTTACATCATGCATTAGTCTATGCTATGAGTTGGCAGGCAAGGAGCCTCCCAGAGGGATAAGAACTCATTCTACCCACCGTACTGCTGTATCGGTGGCTGCTTCAAGGGACATCCCTATCCAGGAGGTCTGCCAGGCTGCTACCTGCAAGTCAGCAAACACCTTCATCGCCCACTACCACTTCAACCTTGAGTCATGCCAGGATGCTGGTTTTGGGGCCTCAGTTCTCCAATCTCTGTTCCCTAAGTAGGGGGTGTGCGCCTAGCCTTCCTCCTCCCAGAGAAGTGCTAGGAGTCTGCCAAACAGTGTGGATGAACAACATATCCACGATCCTAGAAAAACAGGTTACTCACCTGTAACAGTAGTTCTAGGAGTGGTATATGTTGTTCATCCACACGGACCCACCCGACCTCCCCGGCTGCGGACACAGAACACCTGGTTTCTAGCGGGCTAAGATCTGGTGTCATGGGGAGGAGCCGAGGGTTATGCCACCCGGGTGGGTGGGAGGAGCCAGCTTGAAGACTTCTGGCAAGTTTTAAAGTGGAAGGGGACATGCCAAAGAGTGTGGATGAACAACATATACCACTCCTAGAACTACTGTTACAGGTGAGTAACCTGTTTTTCTCACCTGCCATCAATGGAGTTGACCGTAGATGGTACTGGTTACGGTAGGAAGACTTTGTTTGAAAGTTGTAAGCAGAGGGGCTATGTCCGGTCTGCCGCCCTTTCTGAAGGGGGGGGGGTCTGACCATAGGCAGTCCTGTGTTTGGGGGGGGGGGGACAGTCCGCCAAAGTTCAAAACTGGCAGTTCCGGGTTTCCGGCTCTGTTTGACCTTGAGCTTGTCTTCCTCTTTTGGAGGAAGAAGAATCGGTACCACTCGAGGTCACACTCTGGTACGTCTGCAAGGTGATCGTCAGTGGTGGAAGGCGGTGCCTGAACCGACTCTGGTGGGTTCCCCTCTGGCCCCACTCTTAATGGCCGCGTTCTTCAACACTGGATCCCGTCCTTGACCTCGGTGGGGTTCCGGTGAGCAGTTTCACCTCTGGGCCACTCCTTTGGAGTAGGGGGTTTTGGTATCTGTCCAGTTTTCCTGGCCAGTAGACCTGGTTCCGGGGCCTCTGGGCCTCAGAGCCACTGGACCAGGCCTGGGTCGATTGGGCCAGGATGTGCACAGTGCCACCTTTGGTGCCAATGCCATTGATGCCGACCCCTCGTGCCTACACCCCTCTCCTTTTTCCATGCATGGGCCGGCATGGGTACCGCTTTCCTTCTCCCCTCCCTTCTTCAGGTCTACGGTGGTGGTGCCGTTGGTGCTGCGGGAAGTGCCAGTGGTGCCATGGTACCGCTGGTGCCACCCTTCACCATGGGTGGTGTTGCACGGTGCTGTGCGGCACTGCGGGTTCTGTTGGCGCCACGGGTGGCGTCAACACCGCACAGTGCTGTACTGTCACTGCGAGTGATGCCAGCACCGTGGGTGGTGCCGGTGGGTGCTGTGTGGCGGAAAAAGTTGCGGAGTTTCACTTCTGTAGATCTCTTTTTTTCCGCGCAGGTTTTTGCAAAGTGGTTTTAGTGGAATATTATTCTGTGGATCCTAGTGTGTGGAGATCTGCGGAGGTTTCAGTGAAGTTCCGGTGGAATTCCGCATTCCGCGCAGCACTACTGTCTGCTCCATGAAGTGGCATCGAGCTGCTCAACACCTTTCTAGGTGGCAGAGTCTCAGTGATTCTGACCTAGACCTCCTTTCGGAGGATCTTCTGGGGTAGAAGTGGATCCGGATAAGTCTCTCCCTGTCCCACTTCTCGGTGATGCAGTGGTGACTCCTTTTAGAGACTGGAATGCAAGCCTTCCATATCAGCAGAGTCCGTGATGGAAGATCTTCTTTTCAGTTTTTCTCAGGGATATGAGGTCCACCATAACATTTCAAGCTTCTTCTGTGGACCAAGGACTTCTGCATCTGGACTTCTTTCAGTCATCAGTACAAGTACACTCTGTGGAACACTGTAGTTCAGTGGTCAAGAGCCTTCTGAACTTTTCCACTCCTTTGATAGGGGTATATATAGCACCCCGTGACACTGCCCCTATGGTGGCTACCGTTGGCTATGGGTGATTAACATCTCTTCAGCTGTGATTAGTGGTTCGGTCCTTGGATTAAGTTATGGGGGGCACTCAGACTCCTCCTTCTCAGATGGACAACATCATCGTCATTCTTGTTACAGGCAATCCTTTCAAGGTAGAGGACTGAGAGCCTCATCAGGCACTAACTAATTGTTTAAAAAACAAAATTATCACAGCAGAGGTCCTAGGCCGGAAAGCACCTGATACCATCCTTCTGGATCCAGCCCAGGTTCCACCTCAGCTGCCTGAGTCGGTTGCCTCTCGACAACGGTGGAGGGCACCTGACTTCTTCTACTTCTAGGGGAAGTCCATTGCAGCAGAGGTATGGGTCATCAGGATTTTCTGAGAGGGATTTTCTCTTAATTCAGAGATTTTTCCTGGACCTAGATGGCAGCCCAGTCTGTTGTTTTTTTTTCTGTCAGACTCTCTTTCCTTGGATCAGGGCCTCAGAGCAACAGGAGTGACTCCACGGCAAGTCGGAACACAGGTTCCTACTTCCTTGCTTGCCTCCAAGTTAACAGATGGCATGCTCCCTTTCTCAACCTTAAAGGTCAAGTAGGTCCTTGTTCAGGAAGGAGTTCTCTGTATTCAAACCTTTGCTTCCTGGACATTGGCTCCATGCCAGTCGCTCCAGGCTAGACCCTTCAGAAGCAGTTGCCTCAACTTTCCTCTCCCTTCTCTAGGAGGGGTTTTTCTGTTTCGGGGAAAGTGTCAGTTTCACCTTCCAAGCAGCTCCTTCTCTTAGGAGCTCCCCTAGATTCCTCCAGGGTGAGGGAGGCTGTCTGTCATGGAGTTATTTCACTTCGGGCAGATGACAAAATTGTGATGTTTTTGTCAACAAGCAAGGTGGAGCATTTTCCTACCTCCTGTACAGAAGGGCCATGGTGAGTGGAGCCTTGAGCACATTGTGCCAGTTTCAATTGTTGTGTAGTCGCTTCCAATGACTGGGGCAACCCAGGCCTGGTACTTTCTGCATCCCCTTTTGATGCAGGTCTGCCCCCATCCTGCTTCAGAAATCCACACCCTGGTATCTTCTGTCAGGATCATTATCATAGTAGACAAGTTCTCCTGTACATTTTTCCTTTCTTCCCTTAGTTCAGAGAGTACTGCTTGAGTTGTAGGCAAACTGGAGCAGAGTGGTTCCTCATCGGAATGGAAGTGGGTAGACTCTGGTTTCTTCCCAGACCTTCGCAGATGTCTTCCAAGTTGTGTATGGGCTTTTCACCAGGAAGGCTTACATGGATAAATGGAAACCCTTCTCCATTTGATGAAAAATCCCGCCTGGACCCTTCGGTGCCCACCAAATAATGTGTTTGAGTGCCTCTTGGACCTGTCGTTCGCAGGTCAGCCATACTTGGTAATGGAGGTACACATCTGCACTTTTTCTGTCTGGCATCAACCAGTAGATATTTCTTCTGGCTCTTACCGTTAGTTAAGTGTTTGCCTTAACTCCAGATGGGAAGGGTGCGCTCCCTTCTCTCTCTGAATGTTACGATGGTTCTGCAGTTCTCATCGACAGAACGAAAAGCTACACTTCAAGCAATGTTTGTAGCTTCAGCATGCTTCAGCTAGGTCAACTTCTTGCCCTGAGAAGTTTTTGGCTAGGTTAGTAGCATGTCTTCGTCACTACTAAGCCTTCTCTCAGGCCAATTGAAAGGCCGGGTTCACACCACTCTATCAGAGTGGTTACGGCTTCCTGGTGGAGATTCGTAATATGTCCATTGCAGTCTTCTGCAAGGTAGTGTGTTGGAGCTCAGTGCATGCCTTTGTAAAGCACTATGTTCTGGATGTCCTTTCCAGACAGCTCCTTTCTTGGCAGAACAGTCCTTTGGACTTCAGTTCTTAGTGAGCACTATCTCCGACTGCCCTATGCAGGGTGGGTTGGTTTTAGCTTGGTACTCTCCCATTAGTGTGAATGAGTGGTGGAGACTTGAGTCCAGGAAGATATGGAAATTATGTACTTACCATAATTCTTGGATCTTCTTGGACGCAGTCTCCACCACTCATTCACATGCCTACCCACCATCCCCCGGGTTCACTCGTTTTGTTTCTTTGGTCTTCACTGCCTTGTTAATTGGGCTGTGAAGACATTGTTCAGTAGACCCTTCTTGCATGGTCATCTGGGCCTTCACATGCCTGGAGGTTAGGGTAAGTTATTTATTTTATTAGTTACGCTGCACCTCCTTGGTCGAAAAGGTACTGAGGCAGTTGGAGGGTCGTCGTTGAGATAGCCTTTGCAGGCACGAGATACTCTCGTGGTGCCGTTCATGCATGGTCCTATCCCAGTACCGGCCCTCCTGAAGATTTTTGACTCCTGTGGGGTCCTAGCGCCTCCGACGTAGTCCCATTAGTGTGAATGAGTGGTGGAGACTGCATCCAAGAAGATCAAGAATTATAGTAAGTACAAAATTTCCATTTTTTTGTATCTCGGTCCTCCTAAAGTACAGCATCCTCAGTTTTCTCTACAGAGTCTGCTTTAACCCCTTCCCACCAACATTTCAAAAACTGATATTGTTTTGTAGCTAGTTCCTTGTAGCTTATGTCAGGGCTTCTCCTGAGCTTACGGAACTTAACTCTGTGTGATTTAGCGGTCAAGTCAATACTTTTTTAACAGTGCAGCTGTAAGTTTGCCATAATCATTACTGTCCTGATTGTCCATTTGACCCAATGCGTCACAAGCTGTACCGGCAAGCAGCATGAATAGCTGGAAGCTCCAGGACTCTCTGGGAATTTTTGCCTGAATGCGTAACTTTACTGTGTGCTGCACTGGCACAGCCCCATAAGAGACAGCATGCTCTATTTGGAGCACACTAAGCATCTGAATATTGCGTGGCACAAACTGCTCTGTATATGGGGGCCAAAGTATGTGAGAAAAGGGTCTTTTTTTTTTTTTAAGAAAATTCCTTCAGAAATATTAAATGGAAGTTCTCAAATTAAAATTTTGGAGAAATTTTGTTTAATTGCATTCTAATGCCAGGTGTGAATTTTTTGCTGAAACTTGGTGAGTCCCTTTAAACATGTGTGAAATAAAGCAAACGTGGAGATTAATTTAGGCACAGTCTACATTAAATTAATTTTGGAGGGTGAGATGCAGTCATAAGGGTGGGATGTGGTTTTTAAATAGCTGAAAAAAATCATTTGGGGGGCCTTGTTAAAGCAGAGAATAAAAAAAAAGTAATGGCTGCTAACATGCATATTCATTCCAATAATTATCACCTTCTGCTGTCAGGATGTTGATATTATAAGGTTTGGATGTCAAAATTCCTAATGGAAAAAGTGACCATCCATTTTGTACGATGCCTGGTCTGTGGCCACCCTATGCATGTTGAATGGCTTACTGAATTCTCTACTTCAGAGCCCTGTATGTGGAGGTTTTAAAAGGGCTCTTAAGACCTATATTTTCTCTGTGGAGTTTGAGGGCTAATTTAAAAAAAACATGGGGAGGAATTCCATTGTGTTTGATATTTGATTTTATAACTGTTCATTCTTTTAAATGGAATTGTGTGTGCAGCGCTTCGGGTCATTGAGGTGAGGCGCTATATAAAATACAGTTTGCTTGCTCGCAACACGGTATATGAAGATATGTATAAAAATTAGAAAATTATGAATTTTAACTTCGTAAAACACTCTCATTTTATTGATATAGACTGTTTGAGACACTTTTGTGTTCCTTTTATTCAGATGAAGACAGTGGGTCAGAGGAGGAGACACTACACTTCTATACTGGGTCTGAACCAAACCATCGATCTCGCAGGAAAAGAAAACTAGAAACTCAGAGCAAACATACTCAAAGTTTTCTGTCAGTTCTTTTCAATATTAATCATGGGCTAGTAGCAATATATACAGATGCCAAGGTAAGGATTTAGGGTTATCCTTTGCCCAATGCAGAATCTTTACATTTTTAGTATCTCATTCACTTGTTGAGCTTTGGGAGCTGGGGGGCCTCTACAAACGCTATTTTTTAATTTGAGCCCCCATTTCCATTTTAAGTCAGTAACAGTGATGCATGAGCTACAGGGTCTCAATTCAGAGCTAGGGGGCTGAGCCCTGGCAAGCCCCACTGTAATTTCCAATACTGATGTCATTTGTTTGTAATGATTTTCTTTACAAAGATGCTGCAGTCATATAAATGTTATAGTAGTGACTGAAATTTGTTTGTTTCTAATGTTGTCTTCTCTTCTCTTCTGTTGTCTGGACCTACCCAATGTGCTGTATCTGGTGATGAATAGGAACATGGGAATCACAAAACTTGAAACAACCAGTTGTACATCCCATTCATCTACTGCCATTATGGCAGTTGCAGGCATAAACAGTTTAAGACTTACCCTCCCACCCACAAACACACTCTTACTTACAGCTTCCTCACCTATCCTTCCCTTCTAACTCCCTTTTTACTGCCGCATGTCCCAATTTCATCTTTGGAGTTGTCACCATTATCACAACACCTCTGTCTCCCTCAGCCTCTGGTCTCGACCCTGTGCCTAGGACTGCCTGTCAGTCAGTCACGGTTCATTTGTTGAGCTTTCACCTTTACAATGTAAAACATGTAGAGGATTGTGTATGAGCAACCACACATAACAAGCCTGTGTATGAATCGAAAGGTTTCCGTGGTAACAAAAGACCTTGTGAGCGTAGCTTGAGAGGCTTGTTGTTACTTTGGAAACCTCGAGATTTAAACATAGGCTTATATGTGTATGGTTCCGCCACACAATCTTTTGTAGGGAATGGGCAACCATAAGCTTGATCATTTGTAAAAACTACTTTAAAAAAAAAAAAGGTAACAAGAGACTTATCGATCTGCCCTTTCAAGGTCTCTTTTTACCTTGGAAACCTCAAGATTTTAACAGTGGCTTGTATGCGTATGGTTGATGATACACAGTCTTTTATAGTGAATGGACAACCATAAGCTAGAACGTGTGTAAAAACTACTTTTAATAAAGGTAACAAGAGACCTCTCGAGCTGTGTGTTCGAGGTCAGCTGTTACCTTAGAAACCTTGAGATTTTAACAGAGGCTTGTATGTGCATGGTTGCTTATACACAGTCTTTTATAGTGTATAGGCAACCAGAAGCTTGAACACATGTAAACACGATTTTTTAAAAGAACAGCTTACTTTATGTGATGTTTGGGTATATTCTGTCACTTGCTACAGGCAGGAAAAAAAAAAATAGAAGTGTGTCAAGGGAATACCATTCACGACATCTGAGTTGCAACAGCACCGAGCTCCAAAGTAAACTGACTCCCAGTTGCAGAGCCGGTATAACCCTCTAGCACAACAAAATCATAAATTTAAAATAAAGAAGAACTTCCAACACGATTGCCAACGCAGCTTGAGAGGAAGGCAGCCGCATGACCTTATTCTATGTTGTTGTTGTGCTGCAGTAGTGACATCGCTAGTACAGCACAACAACGCTGTTCCAGGCATGGATTTCCATGCACAGCTGTGTTCCACCATACACTATAAATTAGTACTTTGTCATCTTTTCACAGTTTAACTCAGTAGGAAAATGTGAAAATATCTAATTCTACTAACAAGAATTCAGTGTACTATACAAACTCTAACAGTTAGATGGAAACAGCTGAGTTACCAGATGTCTTCAAGCTAAGCTCCTCCCACCACCCACATGGTGTATCCTCAGGTTTCGCCCCATAACATCAGATCTTTCTTTCTGCTGGAAGGGACAGGTCTCCTCCTTCACACCTCTGTTTGCATAGTGGGAATTCATGTTACTGCATCAAGCAAATTTTTTGGCAAAGTTCGATATAAAACATCAGTTTTTGGCTAAATTGTTAGTTGTCTTCTGGTTTTGCTCTGTCGATGGCAGTCTGGATGGAATGTCAGAAACCTGGCTTCAAGTTTTGCATGGGTTGCTGACAGAAAGTATCAGCCATAGAAACATAGATTTTGACAGCAGATAAGGACCGCTTGGCCCATCTAGTCTGCCCATTTCCCTACCTACAGGATAGGCCGCGGATCCTAGTTAACCAACAGCCTATTTCTTCCTACCCCCCACAAGAATTGTCTTATGTCTGTCCCATGCATTCTTGAATTCTCCCACAGTTTTAGACCCCAACCCTCTCAGGAAGGCTGTTCCATGGATCCACAACCCTCTGTGAAATAATACTTCCTCACATTGCCCCTGAACCACCCCTCTATCTTTAAATTGTGTCCTTGTTCTTGCACATCTGTTTTTCTGAAAGATGCTACCCTCTTGGACTTTGTTGATTCCACTGAGGTACTTAAAAGTTTCTATCATGTCCCCCTCCCTTCTTTCCTCAAGGGTATACATATTAAACTCCTTTAGTCTCTCCTCATACGGCTTCTCTTGCAGACCCTGCACCATTTTAGTTGCCCTCCTCTGACTGCCTCTATCCTGTCTCTGTCCTCATGGAGATGGGGTCTCCAGAACTGGACGCAGTACTCCAGATGGGGTCTCACCAACTGTCTGTACAGAGGGATAACAACTTCCTGTTTTCTGCTACTGATGCCTTCCCTGCATCCCAGTATACCCCCAGCCCTCCCTACTGCCTTCTCACATTGCTTGCTAACCTTAAGGTCATCTGATATGATTACCCCCAGGTCCCTTTCCTTTTTTGTTGTTGTTACTACCTCCCCCCATTGTGTATTCTTCCCCTGGGTTCTTGTTTCCAGGTGCATTATTTTGCACTTCTTTGCATTGAATCTAGCTGCCATACTTGACCATTCCTCCAACCTTGCCAAGTCGCTTTCTCATCCTTTCCACGCCTCCTTGTGTATCAACCCTGTTGCAGATCTTGTGTCATCTGCAAAGAGGCATACTTTTCCTTCCAGTCCCTCTGCAATGTCACTTATGAAGACATTAAAAGGACTGGACCCAATACTGAACCTCCCGGTGACCCCACTAGTAACCCCTTCTTCAGAGTGACTCCTTACAATTACCTTCTGTGTCCTGTTGTGCAGCCAATGTTTTACTTAGGCTACCACCCTGGGACCCACTCCCAGGCTGGTTAATTTGACTATTAATCTTTTGTGTGGGACTATGTCAAATGCCTTGCTAAATTCTAGGAGCCATGTCCACAGCCCCTCCCTGATCTACTACTTTGGTCACCCAGTCAAAGAAATCTATTAGATTCTGACATGACCTTCCCACTGTGAACCCATGCTGCCTTGGGTCCTGTGCCCACTGGCCTCTAGGTACTCAACTATTCTTTCCTTCAGAAGTGACTCCATCACTTTCCCTACCACAGAGGTCAAACTGACAGGTCTGTAGTTTCCTGCCTCTGTCTTGGTCCCACTTTTGTGAAGGGAATCACATCCGCCTTCGCCAGTCCTCGGGTACCACACCATCCTCCCATGATTTATTAAAAGAGTAGCCAGTGGTTTCACTAGTTCATCCCTAATTCTTTTAGAATTCTGGGGTGAATTCCATCAGGCCCCATTGCTTTGTCCACCTTCAGTTTTAGGAGTTCTTGTAGAACCCTTTCTTCTGTGAAAGGACTGGGATCGAACTTCTATCAAGAGTGCTTCTAATTGGATTAGGCACTTCCTCCTCTTTGTGAATACTGAGCAAAATATTCATTCAGTATCCCTGCTTTTTCACTGTCCCTCTGCCCACCCACTGTTCATTCTGTTCAGCCTCAATATCCCTCCTTTGTCTTTTCTACTATGATGTACTCTATAAAAGGTTTTATCCTCTTAACCGAGTTGGCTATCTTTCCTCAGTTTGGGCCTTTGCTATTCTGACTTCCCTCCTGCTTCCTTCTGCCTTAACTGGTACAGCTCTCTGTCCTGCTCCTTCTGTGTTTCCTTATACTCCGGAATGCTATATTTTTCTTCCTGACTTTCACAGCCACCTCTTTTGAGAACCATAGTGGCTTTTTCTTTCGTTTTGATTTGTTTATTTGCTTCACACAAAGGCTTGTTGCCTCTGTGATGGCCGTTTTGATGATTCACCATTGTTGCTCCATCTCTCCTTCTAGCCTGTTTGCTAGTGCTTTTCTGAGGCACTCTCCCATCTTGCCAAAGTCAGCCCTCCTGAAGTCCAGTACCCTCACTTTTGTATGGCTTGACTCTGTAGCTGAGTTTAACATGAACCACACTGTTTGATGGTCACTTGTTCCCAGATGGCAACCCACTTCTAGATCTGAGATCCTCTCACTGCCCCTGCTTGAGAGTATGAGGTCTAAGATTGCTCCTCATGAGTGGGTTCTGAACTAACTGTCTGAGGCCTGCCACCTGTAGGGCATCAAGAATGGCCCTGCTCTTGGATGTGGCTGCAGCAATGTGCTCCAGTTAACATCTGGCATATTCAGGTCTCCCATCAACAGTATCTCCCCTTTCTCTGCCATTCTAAGAATACCTTTTGTCATATCCTTGTCCATTCCCTCCCCCTGACATGGGGGTCTGTACACAACCCCTGTGAGGATTGTGGTGCCCTTTCCAGTCTCCAGGGTGACCCACAGTGCCTCCTCTCCTCCATGTTTACTCTTTTGTTTAGTTGCTTTTATCCCTTCCTTTACATAGAGAGCTACTCCTCCCCCTCTTCTCCCCTGCCTGTCTCTCCTGTAGGTTATGTACCCTGGTATGTTAACATCCCAGTCATGGTTCTCTCTGTACCATGTTTCTGTGATTGCTACGATATCCAGGCATCCCTCTTCCATCAAGGCCACCAGCTCAGGGAGCTTGTTGCCCAGACTACGGGCATTGGTACTCATTACCCTCCATTTCCTGATGGCCTTACTCCTTTTTGCACCATCCCTGTCCTTCTTGCCTTTGTCACTTTCTCTATTTACCCCTGCCCTTCTCCCTATTGACACCTCTATGTTGGTGTTTACCGCACTTACTACTGTGTTTTTTTTGGGGGGGCTAGGATTTCCCTGCTCCTTTCCAGTGCCTCCCCCCTTGGCTAGTTTAAATGCTTGCCAATGAAGCATTTAAACCTATCACCTAGGATCCTGGTTCCCCTCCTGGACAGATGCAGCCATCATGCCAGTATAGGCTTGCATCACTCCAGGTGGACCCCCAGTCCCCAATGAAGCCAGATCTCTGAGCTCTGCACCAGTTTTTCAACCACTGGCTGAATCCACTGCAGAACACCCAGCCTCTCCCACGCCATAGATGGGTAGCACCTCTGAGAAGGTTACTGCATGCTACTTGTCTCAAGGCCCTCCAGTTCCACAAACTCTTCCTGCACTTCTGTAATCCCTTCTTAGCCAGGTCATTTGTCCCTAGGTGGACAATGACATCCAGCTCCCTCCCTGCAGCTGCTCCGCAATCCTGAGGATTCGCTCCTGTCCCTCCAAGCCTTGGTGCCAGGCAGGCACCTTACCTCCTCTCCCTTCCTCCCCAGTTCTACCTTCCTAACAATGGAGTCCCCACCAGGAGTTGTTTCCTCTCCCTGCGGGGTCCCCTGCCACCTCCTGTGGGTCTCCTTGTGGAGGTTCCCAGCATCCTCCTTGGTCTCCACTGTGGGTGCCTCCATAGAGGAACCACACTTGCCAGAATGGCATAGGAATTGTGAAGAGGTACAACTGGAGGGATGTGCCTCTGTTCCACCACCCTCACCCTCCCTGAGCCCACTGTGGTCCAACCGCTCTTCTCTTGGCAACCTCTGAGGCAACGGCAGTGGCACTGGTGGTCCCTGGATGGAAGAGGAGGTCCCACAAATCCTGGCCAACTCAGCCTGGAGATGAGCAACCTCCTCCTCAGCCCAGAGAGGTGCCGGCAGATGGGACAACACCGCATCCTCCAGAACGTCTCCCGGAAGACTGCTGCTCCACAGCCACTGCGCTGCACCACTCCTATCATGTCTTATTTCTTGCCCCTTAACTGTTTGGAATCCTTACTCTTTCCTCTGTTTTTTTTTTTCTCTTCTCTCTACTTACTTTCTGCCTGTGTGCACTTTAAGCTCCTGATTGTCCTGTTCTGAGACAAGAATATCCTTTATTTCTCAGTAGACCCCTTACTTGCTCAGAGGCAGACCTCCAGCAGCTAGAGGGGGCCAGAGAGCTACTCTTGCCCTTCTAGGATGGTGGGTCTTTGGTGGCTCTGTAATCACTCACTTCCTGCTCCCAAACAGGAAGTTCCTGTCATCAGTCAAATCCTGTGCCTATAAAAGTAGAACTAGCTTTGGGTAGGAGGGTAGACGGGAGGGAAGGAGGGCAATATAGTCCCAGTAGAGAAGTCCATTCACACAGCAGTCCTTTCTCCTGGTGTCTTCTGCCAAGCTACTGGTAGAATCTTTCTAAGGCAGTCTTTAAATGTAGCTTCCTTCTAGCTAAGCCACTCCCCCTACTTACTAGATCTTTCTACAAGTAATTTAAACCTCACAGCTATGAAGTCCTTTCAGTCACCTGATATTTACACCTAGATAACTGTTCAGATAACCATTCAGTTCAGTTAACTAAGACAAACACACTATTTTTTTTTTGTTTTGTTTGTTTGTTGTTTTTTTTTTTACCCTAAATTAAAGGTCCAAGTACAAGAGTTCTTCTTTAGTCCCAGTAGAGAAGTCCAGTCACACAGCAGTCCTGTCTCCTGGTGTCTTCTGCCAAGATACACAGACACTCATTACATGTGAGGCTAGGCAAGGGACACAACATCTCCACTTGCTCTTGCTGTTGAGCAGTGCTACCTTCGTCACTGGAAGAATGGAAGGCATGTCTGCTCCTTGGTAGGCCTAAGGACTGCAAACCACTCTCGTCTATGGCCGGGTCAGCGGGTTCAGCTTGCGTCAGTGGAAAATGGACCTGTGAAGGCTGGGGTGAGCTTGTCCTCAATCTCGGCGCTAATCATGGCTGATACAAGCATTGAAGAACTGTTCACAGATGAGTTCAAGTAGTGTATTTGTCCCCTTCTGGAACTTTGGGGAGAGCCCACCCCAACATAAGAAACATAAAAAGTGCCGACAGCGAAGGTTTTGGTACCTGGAATAATCACGCTTTTCCCACTCCCTTGACTCCCCCAACTGTTTAACCTTAGTCAAGCTCCCTTCAATCGGGATGGGTTGAGGTTTCTGCAATGACCCACCAAAGCACTTGATCTTGACTCAAGTTGATCAGCTGCTCAAGATTTTTCTTGAGCCAGTAGACCAGCTGTAAGAGGAAGTCGACAAGGAGTCGTCAGTCTTGTAGATCCCGGTTCTCCCAGTCCTCACTCAGGAGGACCTGCCTCTTTTGGTGTCACCTGCTTAGCTGCCTCAGTAGGTTCCTACCCTGGTGGTTGTGCTTCAGAGGTCCTTGGTGTTTTCACTGTTGAACTACATTGTCTACACAGATTCTCTTGTGTACACATGCTGCTGTTGGCCCTCGGGTCGATGGTGGAGGCACCGCTTGCAGTCTCGATCCTGCTCAACTGGGAAATGTCCATCTTGACATATGTCGACTTCACAGTCCTCCGGGAAGGGTCAGCGTCCGCACCATTTTCGTCAACACTGTGAAGACCTTATGTGGCAATAAAGGTCTGTCGCATGGAGGGGCAGGGTTCTGTTCCTGGGGCTAGCAGTCCATTGGCCTCCTCTGGCCATTCCCATGACAGTAACCCTGCAGAACACTATGTCTGCTTATCTTCCATTGGTGGTGGAGTCCCCTCCACGGCAGCTGTGGCTTAGGGCCGCCACAAAGGAGTCCCACCCTGCTACTGGCCTACTAGGTTGCCTCTTGGTAGAAATCACCCAGGAGAATACTAGGGTAGTCCATATTAAGAAGAGGACCAGGCAGTCTTCAAAGGGTCAGCGGACTGAGAGTGGGACTCCAATGACCTCAAGTAGAACCCAGCTCTTTGACTGAGATTCCTTAGACAGTCGATTGGGCTCATCGGGCTCGACTTCATTTAGGGCATTGCTCCAGCTGATGTCAGAATCCATAGTGGTCCCTTGGAACCAGTTCAGAAATGGACTAAATACCCCTTCATCAACATCCTTGATAGGGATGTTTCCCCAGGGGTTGCCTTCCCATTGGTTGAGGTCATCCTTGGACCAGTTATGGAGCATTGGCAGTACTCAGGGTCCTGCCTGGTGCACCCCCATCCAGATGGTCTGTAAGTAAGCAGCCGCAACGTCCACCTCTCAGAGTTCTCTGGCCACCCCTTTGAAGAGAGGGTCTTGCCTCAGACTCGGCTTTTTGCAGGTCAGAGGACCAAGGTGACGTGGTAAGCCAACCGATGAGTCCAAGAAACTGAACTGCTTGGAGAAGAAGGTCTATGGGGCCTCTTCCCTTGGTCTCCGCCAGGCATTTCTGTAATGATGGCTACTTTGCCTGTTTCCTTTTTGGCTGGTTGGTGTCCTCCTCCCTCAGCCAGAAATCAGCAGGTAGCCCAACATATCCAGGACCAATGCTGCCTGCTAGCTAAGCACCAGCTACAAACAGCCTTAGACATGTGCGATTCCTGTGCCTGTATGATGGCTTTGGTTGTTTTCTTGCGCCTTAGGCTGTGGCTGAGGATTTCCATGTTCACAGCAGACACCCAGCATAAACTGGTGGATGTCCCATTCCTGAGTACCGACCTCTTTGGCCCTGGGGTGGAGGGACATCTCATGGGTATTGAAGTTCAGTGCTGCCCTGGACTCTGGCTTAGTCCTAGAAGGACCCAAAATGCCTGAGCCTAAGAAAAAGGACTTTCAGTTTCAGGGCTTTTAGTCACAGCACCCTCAGCAGCAGCACCAGCAGGGGCAATTTCAATGCTGGCATCTGAAAGCCAAGTTTAGCAGCCAGTGTCAGAAAAAAGGGGGGGCGGCAGAGGTGCTTTAGGTGCTCAGCCATCCAGAGCCTGCTCCAAGGATGCAAAGTGTTAGGCTGTGGGTTGTCATCCCCCCAATCCAGTCCCTGTCCCAGCTCATGGTGGGTGGGGTCAATTGCGCCACTTCTTCCTGCAGTGGTTCATTATTACTTTAGACAAGTGGGTGCTAGAAGTAGTGGGCATGGGGTTGCCCTTGGACTTTGAGGCTCTTCCACCATACTGACCCTGAGCCCCTTGGGAGTTGAGGGTGCCAGAGGACATACTGTCCATGCTAAGGGAAGACATTGCTTGGGTCCTTGAGCATGAGGTGATAGAGCAGATCCCAGGCACTCTGGCCGCACATGGCTACATGTTTAGGTACATCCTGTTACCAAAACTGAAAAGGGGGGGGGAGAGCTGGTGCCCCATACTATACTTGTATGATCTGAACAAGTTTGTGCGGATGGTTACTCTGAGTTAGATCATACCATTTCTCGAGCAGGGGTCATGATCTTCCAAGAATCAATCTTCAACGTTCATTCCCACTTATGGGTCTAAGCCAGAGGCACGCCTCAGTGGGAGCAAAGTCTTCTGCAGCGTAGGGGACTGACATCAATGCCAGCATCACCCACAAGGCAGACAAAGTGACACTGTGCTTGTGGGTTGACCAGTAACTGATGCTGGCTCCCTACCTTCCTCAGTTTTGTTTTTTCCCACCTTCGAGTGCACACTGTGGGAACAACGTTTACCTAACTGCATCTCTACTTTCCTCAGTTTGTTGCGGCCTAGTTTGACATTGCTTTTCGATGGCACTATATTTCTTCGGTGCAGCTTTATTATTTTAAACATCTAGTTCGCACAGAACTGTTTTCTTTCCCAGTTTTTGTTGTTTTTCCGTATCACCGTGTCCAGTGCATGGGCACTCTTGAGCCTGCCTTGGCGCTAACCATGATATGGATAGGTATGATGCCTGTTTCTCCACCACACCCTTGAACTCTGCACGTTAAAGTGGAGCCACAAGGCCCCCACTTTCAGAGGCAGGCATAGTACCGGGGATGCTAAGGTAAGGTCTCTGAGCTCTTCCCCTGAGCCTCTTTCCAGTACTGTACGTACTGAGGAAGACCAGAGCACTCCCTATGCTCACCTTGCTGAAACATTGGAGGCCTAGTGGAGGGGTCAGGTGGACAGTCGGTCTTCTTTTCCGTTGGGGGATTGGATCAACACCCTTCCCAGTCCATCGGCCCTTTGGAGCAGCGGACACCCCGGTGGTGAGGCCGCATGCTATACATTTGGTTTACACTGGTGGGCACCTCAGCACTGGGACCTGGTGCTGCTTCAGCTCCTGCTGTTAAAGCTGGTACCAGGGAGCAGGGTGGTACAGTCTACAGGTCCTGGCCTCTTCTGCACTGTTCGCAGTGCCGGAAAAGGTAAGGGTTCCAGAGCCATCTCTGCTGTGGGTTCTGCGAGTATTGTCATTTCTTCCTCTGAGCAGACAGATTATACGGGGAGGATGATGGCGCCATCTTTGGGCCTGTGGAAGGGTCAGCGAGGATGGAGGCCTTCCTGAGCCTAGTTCCAGGCCTAGCTTTGGGCTGAGTGTCTCAGGCTGGTGCTGGGGATGGCAACGGGACCCCTTCTGGCACCTTTCACAGTTCTGGTTCAGGTTCTGATGCCATTCCTAGTACTGGATCTGATTCCAGGGATAGGGCTGTTGCTGCTTGCAGTGCCAGGTGCAGCCCTGGCCTAGAGTCTGGGCTTGGCCTGTGGGTCAGAGTGACTACTGGTGAGGAGGCGAGACAGGGCTCTGGGCCTGCGGTTCTCCCCTTGTCCAGAAGTGATGAAAACTCTGGCAGAGTTGGCAGTGCTAGTCCAGGGAACGACTTCTCTCCAGAACCATCTGGCCCTGTCACTGGTGGGAGTCGGGGCTGCCCTGAGGGATCGCATGTGGCTCCACTCTCCCCACTTGGGGGTATACCCCAAGGGCACCATCTGGTCTGGTCCACTGATCTTGCTTGCTCACAGATAGGCTAGTTTGCTAGGTTCTGCCTGCAGGTGAGGTCCCCTGAGGATTCTCGTATCCCTGGCAGAGGACCTGGCCTGGTCACCAATGAAGCAGTCCAGGAAAGGTTGGACCCCAAAACTGGCGGTGCTGGGCCGGTGCACAGGAGTAAGGGTGGCCAGCCCTGTGATGAGTATGTAAAGAATCAGGAAGTGCTAGCGCATTTGCATTAGAGCCAAAAGTACACTGTCCTCAAAAAACTGTAGTTGTAGCTTAGTTTAATCCATATTAAGTCAGTTGACTCTTCTTCAGGGGGCTCACTCATTGACTTGAAGCGCTGGGGCATTGTGTGGGTGAAGTTAACCTGTTGTTACACTGTCTGCTTTTGGATTTAACATGGATTAAACCAAGCAACAACTACAGCTTTTGTATGGACAGTGTATTTTTGGCTGTACTACGAGCGTACTGGCATTTCCTGGTTCTCTGGTCACCCATGACCCTCCCACCCCCGCCCCACTGTCCTTCTCTTCCAGGTATTTCTGGTCCTCTGGGGCCCATGACCTGAGACTGGTCTGGTCAGCGGCTGAGTGTATTCCAGCAGTTCCACGTCAGAGCCAACTAGGCTGATCTTCCTGGACTAAGTCTTCATCACTCATTCACGTTAGTGGGATAGCGCTGGGCGCTAGGACCAACAGGAGCCAAAAATTTTCTGGAAGATTCAGCACAGAGGTAGGACCGCGTAACAAACTGTGAGACTGACTTCAGCGCTTGTGTAGGCTATCTCGGCGTCGACCCTCCAACTGCCTCAGTTCCTTTTCTCCCGCCTTCGAGTGTGCTTGGATGTTGACGTAGCTCGTCTGCCGGAGTCAAAGTTTTTGTCTATACGACAACAGCTTTTAGTGTTTAATTTGACTGTTTAATTTAACTATTTAGTAGTAATTTCTTATCTTACGAACAAGAAAAGAAGATTATGAAGAAAAAGAAATTATTTCCTGTCATCAACGGAGTCATCCTTAGACAGTAGCGGTGACGGTAGGAAGACTTCGTTTGGAAGTTGTTAAGGCACAGGGGCTGTTCCCGGTCCGCCATCCTTAAGTAACAGGAGAGGGTCTGACTACGGACAGTCCTTTGCTGGGGGGAGGGACAGTCCACTGAAGCCACGAATCTGGCGGTGCCGGGGATCCGGCTCCGGCAACCTCGGCTCTTCTTCCTCGTTTAGGGAAGAAGAATCGGTGCCGCTCGAGGTTGCCCGTTGGTATGTCTGCACGAGGATTGTTCATTGGAAGGAGCGATAGGCCTGAACTGACTTTCGTGGGTTCCCCTTTGCCCCACTCCTAACGGCCGCATTCTCGACTCCGGTCTCCATCTCTGTCCTCGTTGGAGTTCCGGTGAGCAGTTTCACCTCTGGGCCGCTCCTGTGGAGCAGGGGGTTTGACTTTCCTTTTTTCCTGGCTGTGCTCCTGTTTTCAGGGCCTCTGGGCCTCAGAGACATTGGACCGGAGCCGGATGAATTGGATCAGAATGAGTGCGGTGCCCTCTTGGTGCCTTTGCCATCATGTCGACCCCTCGTGCCTACCCCCCTCTTCCTTTCCATGCTGGGGCCAGCACGGGCACCACCTTTCTCCTTCTCCCCATCTTCTCCATTGGCTTTTCCATGGTGTTTTTCCTGGTGTGTGCCTGACGCCTTGGTAGCACCGCAGGTCCGGCGCCGTGGCCACTGGTTTGGCATTGGTGCCATAGGCGGTGTTGCTGGTGTTTGTGTCGGTGCTGTGGGCTCTGTGCGGCGCCGTGGGTGCTGTCATTGTTGCCTTTGTTGCCAGCGCCGCTGGAGCTGACGTATGTGTCTCACAGTGCCACGGATGCCCGTGGATGCTCGTGGGTGTTGCGGGCACCCGCGGGCTGTGCCAGGCACCCGCGGGTGCTGTGGGCAGTGCCGGACACCCACGGGTGGTGCTGTGTGCAGTGCCGGGGCGCGGGTGGTTCCAGGCACCCGTGGGTGCTGCCTGGCACCCACAGGTGTCATGGGTGCCATGAGTCCATGGGTGCCATGTGTGTCATGGGTGCCCTCGGGTGCCATTGCTGCCATGGGTTTCTTGGGTGCCATGGTACCATGGGCGTCGGGGGTGCCCTTGCATGCCATTGGTGCCGAGGATACCTGCGGGTTCCTCCATGGGTGCCCTCGGGTGTCTCCCAGGTTGGCATAGGTACTGCTTGGTGCCCTCCTGTGCCATGAGTGACGCTGGTGCCGCAGGGGTGCCAGTTGGTGCTGTCCGACAGAACTAGGGAAAGATCTCCATTTGCGGACCTCTTCTTCCACGGGACTTGTGGCAGGATGTTTTCGCAGAATGAAGTCCTGTTCTGCGGATTATTTTTTCCACACATCTTAGTGGGTGGCGGTCTGCATCGGGTCTTGTGTCATCCAGCGGTTTTCCGCTGATGGGACTCTTCTGTTATGCCAGCGGAATCTCTCATTCCGCTCAGCACTTTCTCAGCTCTCTACGTGGTGCCAAGCTCCTCGACACCCTTCCTGGTGGCGGAGTCTCTAGTGGTTCTGACCTAGACCTCTCTTTGGGGTCCTTCTGTGGTAGAAGGGCATCTAGATGAGTCTCTCCTTGTCCTTCTGGTCAGTGCTACAGCGGATGACTCATTTTATATACTGAAGGACACGCCCTCTCTATCATCAGAGTCTGTGATGGAAGCTCTTTTCAGTAGTTCCTCATTAATGGGGTCCACCATAGTGTTCAGACTGCATCTGTGGACCATACACCTCTGCGTCTAGACTCTTTCAGTCGTCAAGACAATTACACTCTGTGGAACATTCTAATTCAATGGTCGGGAGCCGCACAGACTGTTCCGCTCCTTTGATAGGGGTATACAGCCCTATTTTGATGCTACCCCTCTGGTGGCTGCTTCGGCACAGGTGGTTAACATCTGTCTAGCTATTATTATTAGTCCAGTCAAGAGTTCAGTTATGGATCCTCAAGCTCCTCCTGCTCCTCAGAGGGGTGACATCCTTGTCATTTCTGTAGCAGCCAATCCTTGCGAAATAGCAGCCTGCAACCTTGTCAGGCTCGGACTAATGATGAAAAAAAAAAGGGGGGTGGGGTTAGAATTATCACAGCACAGGGCCTAGTTGGAATTTCCCAATACCACACTTTGGATCTGGTCAGGTTCTGCCTCAACCCTGAGGCGGTCGTCTCTAAACTTTGGTAAAGAGTACCTGATTTCTTATACCCCTAGGGGCAGTCCGATCCAGCAGTGGTGTAGCTCACCTCTTTTCTCTAGAGAGATTTCTCTTGTTCCGAGATATTTCCAAAACCTAGGCATCTAACCAGTCTGTTAGTCCCTCCTTTTTTTTTTTTTTATCAGGCTTTCTTCTCTTGATCAGAGCCTCACAGCAACAGAAATGACTCTTCAGCGAGTCAGAACTTAGATTCCTGCTTCCATGCTTGCTTCAACCTAACAGACGACATGCTCCTTTCTTGACCATAGGTCAAGTAGGTCTTTTTCTGAGATAGCTTCTCAAATATTCACACCTTCAGTTCCTGCGCACTGGTTCCGTGCCAGTTGCACTCAAAGCTATCCTTCCCGACTGCGTGACAGAGCTGTGATGTTTGTTTTTTTCAACAAAGCAAACTAGAGTTCTTCCTACTCCCTTCAGGGAGGCCGGAGTAAGTAGTGCCTCACCGCATTGAGCCACTTCTGCCACTATTCGGTCACTTCAACGAATGGGTTAGCCCAAACTTGGTCCTGCTGTGTCCCTCCTCGACGCATATCTGCCTCTATTTGCCTTACAAATCCAGCCCCTGTTTTTTTCTTTCGGAATGTTTTTTTCCGCAGTGGACACGTCCTTCTGTACACTGTTTCCTTTCTTCCCTGAGTTCAGATTCTGCTACTACAGTTATACACACAGGGGAAGGATGATTCCTTTTTGGAATATGCAGTGACTAGGATTTGATTCTACTAGACCACCACAAGAGGCTTCTAAGTGGTGCTTTGCCTTCCATCAGGAAGGTTTCAGTGACTAAGTGAAAACCATTCTCCTTGATGGGCTAACCCCACCTGGACCTTCTTTTGCTTACCAAGTAAGGGGTTCAAATGCTCCTGGACCTGTTGTTTGCAGGTCAGCCATACTTGGTAGTGGGGGTTCCGTCTCCGCTTTTCGGTCTACCCTGAGCCTGTAGACTTTACCTCCGGCTCTTGCAGTTCCTGAGGTCCTTTTACATTAGATTAGTACATGTCTTTGACACGATTAGTTTTGATCCTATACCAAATTGTGAGTCCGGGTTTTCGCCACTCTCTCAGAGTGGTTGCATCTTCCTGGCAGAGTTTCCTTTTATTAGCAGGACAGTCCTTGGCCGTCCTTTCTGGGTGAACCCTATCTCCTACCACCCTACTCAGGGTTGTGGGTTTTAGCGCGGTACTCTCCCACTAATGTGAATGAGTGATGAAGACTTAGTCCAGGAAGATATGGAAATTACGTACTTACCGTAATTATTGATCTTCTTGGACAGTCTCCATCACTCATTCACACGCACACCCACCATCCCCTGGGTTCACTCGTTTTTCTTTCCTGGTCTTCATGACCTGTGGTTTGGACTGTGAAGACAGTGTTCTTTGACCTTTCTTACAAAGGTCATGTGGGCCCTCCCAGGCCCAGAAACTCAGAATGGGTTATTCTCATTAGTTACGCTGCACCTCCTTGGTCGAAAAGGTACTGAGGCGGTTGGAGGGTCCATGCCGAGATAGCCTACACAGGCGCGAGTCAGTCTCGCGGTGCCGTGCATACACGGTCCTACCTCAGCACCAACCCTTCCAAAAATTTTTGGCTCGCGCTTGGTCCTAGCGCCTCCGGCGCTATCCCACTAGTGTAAATGAATGATGGAGACTGTCCAAGAAGATCAATAATTACGGTAAGTATGTAATTTCCGTTTTTTAGGCCTGAGGTCCCTGCACCACCACTACCTGAATCCAGCTCCTCCTCTCCTACTTTCTCCTCTGAGGAAGAGGAATTTTTGCTCCATGTCTCCTCTGATGCTGAGTACTCCTGGTATGAGCAATTCCTGTCGGAGATGATGCAAGAACTGAGTCTTCACCATTTTGTAGGTTGCAGTACTGCTGCCCTTGTACTATCATTTTCTTGGTGAATACAGCAGTGATAATATTTTCATCCCTCCATGGCCCCAGACGTTTATAGAGGTGTCCATGAACTCATAGCTCCATCCCTTCTCCAGCCCCTAGGGACATCCAGCACAGGTATTACGTACATACATACGAAGAAGCCAGCAGAAGAAGGCCATTTGGCCTATCAAGTCTGCTCATATTGCAGGGTCCACAGCTTGAGCTAATGTCCCTGCCATCCCTCCCCACTCCTCCCATCCTCCCTACCCGTGATCCTTACCTTCCCCTATGCCTATCCCAGCCTCTCTTAAAGCTGCCCACTGTCTTCAACGAGATGACCACTTCCAGAAGTACATTCCAAGTGTCCACCACCCTCTCTGTGAAGAAAAGGTTCCTGACCTCCCTCCTAAACCTCCCACCCTCCAGCTTAAGACTGTGTCCCCTCATGTTATGGTTGCCACTCAGCTTAAAGAGACTCTCCTTATCAACCTTATTTATTTCTTTCAAGTACTTGAAGTTCCCAGTCATGTCCCCTCTCTCTCTCCTGTCTTCCAGGGAGTACATATTCAGTGCCCTCAGTCTCTCCTCATATGCCTTACCCTCCTAACCTGCTGTCATCTTTGTAGCCCTCCTCTGGACCTTCTCCAGCAGGTTAATGTCCTTTTTGTGGTGTGGGCACCAGTACTGAACTCCATACTCTAGATGTGGCCTTACCAGTGACCTGTACAAGGGCAGTATAACCTCCTGCTGTGCTCCCTCAGGGTTTCCAGGCTCTATCCCTCATCCCACCTTGGGGATTTTGGTGCTGCAGACCTTAACTTGGCCTAGGCACCTGGTGGCCGTCCACCCCACTGACACCGACTCTACAGAGATCGATGCTTGGGGCAGGAGAGTTTTTGTGGTGGCACACACCATGATGTGCATTTCTGCACATCTGGCACACCAGGCAGCTTATGGCAAGTGCCTCTGGCAGTGCTGAGTCAGCCCTGAGCATCTATGCCAGATCGCAAGGCAGCCAGGCAGGCCATTTGCTTTTCCACCCAGAGCCTGAAGCTGACGAGGCACACAAGCAAGAGCATTTTATGACACCAGCGAGGTAGCTTCCAGGCTGGTAAGAACTGCAGTCTGCATTTAGTGGACAGCATGGTTTTGCCTTTCCTGGTTGACATCCCTGGCCTGGCTTAGGGTGCTCAACTCACACTACCAGGGGACTCTCTCCTTCTCACTCATGGTCAGGTGTGAGTTGTCAGGTCGCCCTTCTGCTCCCAGGCCACGGGAACGTCCACCTTCCCCTGACTAGTCTCAGGTCCCGCCGGACCTGTAAGGAGTCCCTGCCCTCCAGTGATTATCCCCCATAGAGTGCTGAGAAAAGTATAGATCTTACTTCGAGAGGGTTCCTTCAGTAGGTCATCGCATATGGGACTGGTGCCACCTGGTGTCGGACCGCATGGCAGATTTTTCTAGCGATACTTGACGGGGGACCACCCACCCGACATCACGTGACACTGTATATGGTGGGTGGTCCCCATGCTGCCCTCCAGTTCTTTCCCACCGTCACCTCGTGTCAGTCACATTGCAGACTTCCATATAGCGATCGTCGTGAAAGTGTCTTGCGTCAGAGTTTCCTTCGCTAAACTTCTCAACTTTTACACCATTTTCATTGATGCCTTCACCCAAGAAGAAGTGCTTGTCTTGTGGCACGCAGATCCTGCACAAAGACGGTCACCTCAAGTGTGTCCTCTGTTTAGGCCCCGACCATCCTGTTTTCTCCTGCCCTGAGTGCCAGACCTTCAATCAGGCCACAAAGAAAAGGAGACAACAGGCTTTGGAGGCCCATCTTTTAAAAGCATGCCTGGCTTCCCTTGAAAAGAAGTTGGACCAGTTAAGAGAGCCCTCGGCCGAAAAATCTTCTCCTTCCAAGAATCATAAGGAGAAATCCAGGGAGCAGGAGTGCTCCACGGACAACACGTGGCCCTCGATGAGCAAAACCCAGCTGCCGCCCAGAAAATCGGATGGTAAGTCTGTTAAGACTGCAGCGGGTCAGCCGGTCATTGGCTCCTCCGACGAATGCACTGCTTCAGCCGTTAAGTCGGCCCTCGGCTCCTCTGGGGATCGTGCAGTGGCCGGTAAGCCGACTTCCCAGGATGTGGGTACTCACCCGGCACCAGTCCCTAAGCCGGTCGGGGGCTCCTCCCTTGTCTGCCTGACTCCATCTGCTAAGACGACCGTCCCTGATGGTCGCACGGGTGCGGTTCCCCCATCAGGGCCTAACGGCGCCTCACCCGACGACCGGCAGAACCAGAGAGAGAAGCCCCTCTCCCTCCTCTTCCTTTGCCTGTACTCTCCCCTTCTCCAGCAGGTACTTCTGGTGACGATACCGGAGAACCCCTCGACATAGTTGATGCTTTGGGGTCAGCTCTGCCTTCCCCTCTCGGGGTCCAGGAGAAGAGACTCGTCCTCAGCCAGCAGGCCTCACCGTGGAGGCCCGTCCTTCGCCTTCAGGTGGGATTCCGGCTCCTCCTCCGATGCCGGACGTCCGACGACAGTCCCGCAGCCTGGACCAGTTGACTGGCCTCAGCCATTGGCCCCAACACTGGATCATGTCCCGCCACCAGGGCCCCTTCGTCCGGCCCCAACGCCAGCCCCTCTGATACCAGATCCCCTTCCAGCACCAGATTGGGTGGCGCTGGTCCTGACGTCAGTTCCCCTGACGTGGGCTGTCCCAACGCCGGACCCCCAGTCTGTATATACAACAGCGAGTCCGACATGGGTACCCCTGACGATGGGGGTTTACTCTAGACCCCGAACTGTCCCACATTACCTGCAGGGGTTTCCTGGGAACCACTACCCGGTGGGTCCCCTTCCGGACTGGAGTCATTTTGGACAGTTCTATTCTGGGTTTAATCCCTACTCTACTTACCAGGGATTCCAGGACTACTACCCTCCACCGGTTATTCCTCCTCCTCCCCCTCAGCCTCTGCCTACTCCACCCCCTCTCCTCCTCCAGTTACTCTGGATTTCAAGGCTGTAATTCAGTCTTGGTGGCAGGGGGCACAGTCGGAGTTGGTCTCAGACCTGGAGACTAGGCTCCCATACACACGGTCTCCCAGGTCCCCTTCCCCGAGCAGTTCCTCTATTGCTACTGTCCATGTCTCGGGGAAGACTCGTCAGGATATTTCCCTTCCCGATACCCAACACTGTCCTGTCGAGGAGGCGGACGATGACGGTAGCTCAGAGGGGGCTGATGACTCTTCAGAGGAGGTCCCAGAGGAGCCTGAGGGTCCGAGAGGCAAGGTTTCCTAAATCTCCACCAGAGGACCCTGCCTTTTGGACCTTCTGAGGTCCATGAAGGATTATTTCGACTGGGAGTCTGAGGATCAGGACCCCATGCGACAGAGGCTCGCAGAACATCTCGACCTAGAGTCTCTGTCCCCGGTCCCCATTCCTCCTTGGATGGCACCTCACCAAGACCTCACCACTATCTGGCAGATGCCTCATTCCTTCCCAGCTGTCCCGAAATGGGCGGACAGGCTTTATGGGGCGCCGAAGGATGCCCCATTCCTGAAGGCTCATCCCAAGGCTGACTCTGTGATCATCTCTGCGGCTCATGATCGCTCCTCAATGCCAAAGCACATGAGCACCTCTCCTCCGGACAAAGAGTCAAGACAGATGGACCAGTTCGGGAGAAAGATTTATTCATTGGCCACATGTGCCCTCTGGTCCCTTAACTATGTGGCCCACATGATGTCCCACCAAAAGGCTGCCTTGGCCAGGCTTGAAGCGCGAGTCCAGTCCAAGGACCCATCGCCTTTAAAGGAGGAACTTGCCAAGGATCTTCGCCTCTCCAAAGTCTCATGTAGGCACCCCTTACGCGCCACTTATGACTGTCAGTTCGCTGGCATGTACCACGGCAACTGCCATTGCCCTTAGATGGTATTTCTGGCTTCACCTATCCGGACTCTCCAACGGGGTCCAGTCGGCGATCCAGGATGCTTCCTTTAGGGGCTCGGTGCTCTTTGGTGGGGTCACCAAAGACATTATCACAGACCTACAGGACAAGGGCCTTGCCCTTAGGTCTGTGAGGTCAATGTACCGATCGGGTTCCCAGCAGCAGCAGCCCTTTCGGAAAAGGACCTGGAGGCAGAGAAAGAACGCTCCGGCGCGCCGCCAGGGGAAGCATAAGGCCATGGATACAGCCACCCTGCCTGCCTCCAAAAATCAGAGATGTCCAGGGGGTCCTCCCCATGAAAGCCCTGCCACTTCTTAACTCCCTATCCCCACTGCCTCCTCAGTCTCTCGACGGGGAGCAGGTGGGGGGAGGTTCACCTGCCATGCACAGGAGTGGAGGGCGGGCATCTCCGACGAATGGGTCCTGCAACTAGTGTCCGTCGGACACACAATAGAGTTTCTGGAAATCCCCCTGGAAGCTCCACCAAAGAAGTCCTCTTATTCGAGGGATCAGGCCCTCCTCGTTTCGCGGAGAGGTAAACTCGGTCTTACTCAAAGAAGCAATAGAGCACGTTCCCCTCTGGCAAAGGAGAAGGGTTTTACTCCCACTTTTTCCTGGTTCCGAAAAAGACAGGGGACTTCAGACCCATACTCGACTTAAGCCAGCTAAACCAGTTTGTCGAGTACAAAAAATTTTGAATGCTGACACTCCAGAGCCTCCTCCCACTCCTCATGGAGAACCACTGGCTCTGTGCTCTGGATATGCAGGATGCCTACCTGCACATCCCCATCTTCCCCAGCCACCGCCGGTTCCTATGTTTTCGCTTCCAGGGGGAGCACTTTCAGTTTCGAGCGCTCCCTTTTGGTCTGTCTTCGGCACCACAGGTCTTTACCAAGTGCCTGGCAGTGGTCGCGGCCTTTTTGCTCTGCAGGGGTATTGCAGTTTTCCCTTACTTGGGCGACTGGCTGATTTCAGCTCCATCCAGGGATTCTCTGCAGGAGGCTCTTGCCTTCACCCTGGACCTCTTCAACAGACTAGAGATCACAGTCATTGTTCCCAAGTCCTCCCTCATCCCTGCCCAGAGACTTCAGTTTATTGGGGCAGTCCTGGATACGGTCCAGTGCAGAGCCTTTCTTTCTCCAGACAGGGTGGAGACCCTTCTCTGTCAGGCCTCCAAAGTAGCTTCTCTCAGGACCATCCCGGCTCGGGAGGTCCTGCGCCTTCTGGATCTGATGGCAGCCTCCATCTTGACCGTTCCCCTGGCAAGGCTTCACATGAGGGTCACTCAGTGGTCCTTGCGGGTGCAGTGGGACCAGCTCCTGGACGACCTGGACCATTCAGTACTGGTCTCCTCAGCAGTTCAGAAAGAGTTGCATTGGTGGATGGAGTCTCACAATCTTTCCTTGGGGCTTCCTTTCCAGAGCCCGGCACCCATAGCTTCCCTCACCACGGATGCCTCGAATATGGGGTGGGGAGCACATCTAGGGGAGCAACAAGCCCAGGGACTATGGTCCAGCTTGGAGACTTCTTTGCATATCAGTGTTCTGGAGATGAGGGCGGTCCTGTACGCTCTACAGGCCTTTCAGTCCCTCCTTCCCAAGGGATCACTGCTAATCCAAATGGACAACATGTCGGTGGTTTGGTATATCAACAAACAAGGGGGAACCTAGTCGTACTCCCTGTGCCGGGAGGCAATGTGGGTATGGAACTGGGCAGTCCAGCACCATCTGGTCCTCATGGCCGTGCACATTCCGGGTGTTCTAAACGTCCTGGCGGACAGTCTCAGCAAGTCTCGGACCCTAGCTCACGAGTGGGAACTGCATCAGGAAGTGGCGGAATCCATCTTCCAATGTTGGAGGTGCCCAGAAATCTACCTCTTTGCCTCCAACTCCAACGCAGAACTTCCCAGCTTTTGCTCACTCATTCTAGGGCATGGTGCTTTTTGGAACGACTTATTGTCTCTCTCTTGGACAGGGAAATTTTTGTACGCCTTCCCTCCATTTACCATTCTACAGAGGGTCCTTCTCAAGCTTCAGGCGGAGAGGGCAAAGATGATCATCACTCCTCTCTGGCCGAGACAAGTCTGGTTCCCGCTACTACAACAGCTCTCCAGGGAGCCACTGGTTCCCCTTCCAGTGACTCACAACCTGCTTACCCAGGATCAAGGTCAGTTGTTACATCTGGGGCTCAGGACCCTGCATCTTCATGCGTGGCGCCTGCAGACATAGCGATCTCTCGCTTCGGGGTCTCCTCTCGAGTTGCTCAAGTCCTCACTGAGGCCAGAAAACCCTCTACTCGTTCCATTTATGCCATGAAATGGAAACGGTTTTCCATCTGGGCGACCGCTAAGGGTTGGAACCCCTTCTCTTGCTCTGCCCCGCAAGTCTTGGAATACCTCCTTCACTTGTCAGATTCCGGTCTTTCATACTCTTCCTTGAAGGTCCATATTTCAACTATCTCTGCATACCATGAGCTAGTGGATGGTAACCCATGGCTCAGTTGGAGGTCTCAAAAACCTTTCTGAAAGGGATTCTCCATCTGAAACCCCCCCATCCACAGCCCAACTCCACCTTGGGACTTGAACTTCGTCTTGGAAAAGCTCACCCTTCCTCCTTTTGAGCCAGCTATGAGCTGTGATTTGCGCTTCCTTTCCTGGAAGGCGCTTTTTCTCATGGCTATCTTGTCAGCCCGAAGAATTTCGGAGCTTCACACTCTAGTCTGCAAGGAGCCCTATCTGATTTTCCATAGGGACTGGGCGATCCTCAGAATGCATCCGAAATTTCTTCTCAAGGTGGTGTCAGAAGCCACGCTGAATCAATCAGTAGAGTTTCCTGTGTATTACCCATCCCCCTCTAATAGAGGTGAGGCACTCCTTCATACGATGGATGCTCATCGGATTCTCTTGTGTTACTCTTACTGGACCAAAGAATTCCATACCTGCGACCAGCTGTTCTTTTTTTGTTTGCCCCTAGATCGAAGGGCAAACCAGTTTCTAAGCATGGCCTGTCCAAGTGGTTAGGCAACTGCATTAGGTTCTGTTACCAGAAGTACAAAAAGCCTCTGCTGGGTCCCATTAGAGGCCATTCTACTAGGGGCATGGCTGCCTCCGTAGTCTTCTTGCATAATGTTTCTGCGGCCGATATTTGTGCCGCTGCTGCTTGGAGTTCTGTCCATACCTTTACCAAACATTACAGTCTGGACATAGCTTCTAGGTGGAGGGCTGGCTTCGACCTAGCCGTCTTGAAGGGCCTTCTGTCCTAGGCTGGGTCCATTCTGGATTCCATTTTTTTCTGTTGGAGTTAGTTCTCCTCCTCCTCCCTAGTTTCTCTCGGTCTCTCCTTGGAGGGACTGCTTGGGACTCTGTGCTATATGTGATGACCTACTGAAGGAACCCTCTCGAAGTAAGATAGTACAGTTACGTAGGAACTTACCATAACAGTAGATCTTCAAGAGAGGTTCCTTCAGTAGGTCATATTTTTCTCTCCCTCCTTCCCCTCATTTTGTGTTTTACAGGGATTCCAAATCCTGTTCGCTCCTGCTGTCTGGCCTCTTTCTGGCTCCGGCGAGAGAACTGGAGGGCGGAAATGGGGACCGCCCACTATATACAGTCGCACCGCCCACTATACAGTCACGCTGGCTCAGTCACGTGACTTCGGGTGGGCAGTCCCCGTCAGGTATTGCTGGAAAAGTCTGCCTTGCAGCCCGACGCCTGGTGGCGCCGGTCCCATATGTGATGACCTACTGAAGGAACCTCTCTCGAAGATCTACTGTTATGGTAAGTTCCTGTGTAACTGTACTTTCTTCCTTCAGCGTGCGTCAACTCCTCCCATATTTTGGGGAAAACTTGGTACTTTGACCTATAAGTGGGAATGAATGGCGAAGATTGATTCTTGGAAGATGTGAAAATTACATACTCACCATAATTATTGATCTTCCAAAATTATCTTCACCATTAATTCACATGCCCATCCACCATCACCTACTCATGTATGAGGGCCTTTGGGCAGCTCACCCTGGTTTGGGTGCTTGGCATCATCTTGTCAGTCTTTCAGGGCTTTCTCCTCCCTTGAAGGGATTTATTTATTTATTTGTTTACTGGGTATGTGCATTGATCCAGTGGACCGTTTTCAGGCATGACCCCAGTCCTGTCTGTCCTTTCTGGATTTGGGCTCTCTTGTCCTCTTCCACTTACCTTGTTTAAAAAAAAAAAAGGATAGTGTTTTTTCCCCCTTATGGAAAGGAAAGGAAAGAAGGAAGGATTTAAAAAAAAGGGGGGAGCGTTCATGTTTTTTTTATATATTTTTTCATCGTTCAGTCTTTTTCCCTCCAAAGTGGTTAGTTGGTACCCCTGAACTGGGTGTCTCTGTCTCCACCTTGCAGATACCTCCAGCCTCTGCTAATTAGTAGCATAGCCTTGCTACATCACACAGCCTTCACCTCTGGTGCTAAGCAGGGAAAGACGCTAGGGAGCTTTTGCTGTTCTTCCATTTTCTCAGCCTGTCCAGCTGCATAGTCCCCCACACTTAGATGCTGGGTCTGTCTTTCCTTTCTTCTTTCTCTTCGCTCTGTGGAGTGACAAGAAGATATTGCAGTGCTTTTGGTCTTCTCCAAACTCTATTATATCTTTAAGACTTGTTTAAATCATGGGTTCTTTTCCTCTGTGAGCACAAAGCCTGTCCCCTAAATTGGGTTCTGCCATCCTTTTCTCAGAGATTTCTCTGGATCTCTCTCTTAGGCCATCCAAAGCTATATGCTAGCGCTGCTGCCTCCTTCACCTTCCTGTATAGGTGGTTAATAGGCTCTGGCTCTTATACCTCCTACCTCTGTGCTCCTTAGGCCCATAACGTTTAGTTTCTATAAGTTAGTAGCCGGGTTTTATTTTAATGATTTTTTATCTTGTATCTTTTTTTCTATCCCTTTGGGCTATGAGACTTGGCCTTCTCTCTCTTTTTCTCTCCCACTAGTTTCTCTCCTGATAAACAGAACTGAGGAAGGTAAGGGGCTGACGTCAGTTACTGGCCAACCCGTGAGTGTGACATCACTGCGTCTGCCTTGTGGACGACGCCAACACTGACAGTGGTCCTCTAGGCTGCAAAAGACTTTGCTCCCATAGCGTCCTGGTGCCTCTGGCTTAGACCCATAAGTGTGAATGAAGGATGAAGATATTATGAAAGATCAATAATTCTCACCCTAGTAATTCTCAGGTATTCCTAACTTTATGCAGTGTCCCTTTAAGACAGAACTGCCCGGAGAGATGGAACATATGCAGATGATGGAATCTTTTGCATGAGCCACTTTTTCAAATGCTGCCTTCTACTAACTGCCTTAGTTCTAAACCCCTCAGATTTCTCTCTCTGCCTGTCGAGACTAGACGCTCAGCAATCCTCTCCTCATCACCTTGTTCCGATGTGAGAACACTTATAAAAATATATATAGAAGTATTCTTTACATTTCATTTGCTGCCTTTTACTTTTTGTAATTTTAAGTTAAACCATAGTTTTAGTGTTTAAGTTGTAAGTTTTCTCAGTTTCTCCTGGTTCAGTATAACCAAAGGTAAACCAAGGTTTATTTTATATTTATCAGAGTTTTCTGACTAAAAAACTCCATTAGTTATGTTTAATTTTATTAAATGTAACTTGTTTTAAGAACTGCTAATACCAGTTCTTGAACTGATAGCCTTGGTTCACGTTTATCTCGGTTCCCGACTGGTTCCTCATTGGTTCTAGAACCGACTGCAACCGCTAAATAAACTTTAAATTAAAACATTTTTTAACAGTTGCAATTTGTATCGGTTTTACATTGAGAATGTAAAAAAAAAGAACGAGAGGAAACCATATTTTGAGTGTGGTGAAATTTTGCTAACACAAACATTCTTTTTGTTTTGCCTGCCTGGGCACAAACATTTAAAAGCAGAGTGAAATCTGCAATACATGGCCTGAGAAAACTATTGAAAAAATGCCTGGGTAAGGCTAAAGAGAAAACTATCACCACCTAAAGGTCCTTCAAGCTCTGACCAACTGACACCCTAAATTACTGTGGGTGAAACCACAACTACTACTGTAACTGCTACTCCTGAGACGGGTATACAAGCAGTTCCTAAGAGGCTTGCTGAACTGGCTGACTCCCCGGTTCCTTCAAAGAAAACTAAGCACACAGAACCCCCTACTGGACAGCATTTGGGGACTTCTGTACCTGCTATAAAGCCTGCCATCTCCTGCAGAAATTGCACAGGCCTTTAAGGTCATTCAGGCTTACAAGGGCTGTCTGCCTTTCAGCAGCAGACCCCTGCGAAGTAATTTGTCTCCTCTGCTCAGTCTTCCTAATATTTAAAAGGAAGAATATGAGGGAAGGGCTCAAAAAAATCTAAGAAAACGAGAACCCCATGCTGTTCAGCAAATGGGGACTTCTGTAGGTGCAATAAATATGCCATCTCCTCAGGAGATTGCACAGGCCTTCAAAATCATTCAGGCCTTATAGGGTCTGCCTGCTGTTAAGCAGATTGCTGTTAGACAGTCAGTCTCCTTTGTTCAACCTTCCTGCCCAGAGGAGGAGGATTATGGTGAACAGTATGAAGAAGAGGAGGAAGGGGAACTCATTGAACCTGAGGTTTCTCCTTAACAGGACTGGCTCACTCTCCAGAGCATCTGAGGATTATTCCTCACACTTCACATTTGTGAGAAATGATTGGGCTGATGCCTACTAAAAAGCTTCTCCTTCCTGTAAAAAAAATTCTTCAAGAAAGATACTTTAAAGATTTTACAAAGCTCTGTTCCCCTTCTTGATAAAAGACTGAATAAGAAATATCAGCTGGATAGGGAGGGAACTGAATTTTTATTCTCCCACCCTGTCCACCAGGGAGTGGTACAAGCGACAGCCTGTGACAAGGCAAAGATACCCCTGGCATCCCATCCTCCTAACAAGGATTCCAGGAAAATTGACAACATGGCAGAAAAGGGATATTTATCAGCTTCCTTGGCCATCAGGCAGGCAAACTTTCAAGCCTGTGCTGCTCAGTAACAGAAGTCACTATGGCAGTCTATCCTTGCTATAGCAGTCAAGGCCCAGACTCCCCTGTCAGATGATCTAGCTGAAACAGCTAAATTTGGTTTGGGAGCAGCCTAATACCAGTTCAGATGGCTGTTGACTCTTAATGACACTGCTGCCAGATGGATGGCAAATACAGTGGTTCAGAGGAGGTTTGCCTGGCTGCAAGTAACAAACTTCACTCAGGATACCCAAACCAAAGCTATGGATTTCCCAGTCAAGGGTAATTCCCTCTTTGGAGAAAAGATACAGGCTTACATGAAAAAGGTGGATGAATACAAAACCACCTACACTAGCAATTCTTCAAAACAAAAGGGCTTCCCTGTCCACTAAAATCTATGGAAGGGGAGGCAGAGGCAGGTAATTTCACAGCAAGTCTTTTTTATCAGACCATGTCTGCACCTCAGTATCAGCAGAACCCACAACAGGGGTACTTCAGGGACAGGGGCATGGGTTCCAGGCGTGGTTCCCAGTCCCAGGCCCAGCCTCAAACAAAGCAGACATCCTGGCGTGTCTCCCCAGGCACCTCCCCACTACGTGTGGGAGGCAGGCTGACTCACTTTTTCTAGTCTTGGCAAAAGGAAAAATCACCACAGACAATTGTGGTCCTGGATGTAGTGAGTCAAGGACTGTCTCTGAGTTCGGATTCCTTCCAGCATTAAAAACAAAAGTTTTCAAACTATCTACAAATGTAGAGGGAAAACTCCTGGAAAAAGAGGTTCATAACCTGTTACTGTCAAAGGCAGTAGAACCTGTCCTAGTACAGCAAAAGGTACCACAAAGAAAATGGGGAGTGGCAGCCAGTCTTAGACTTCAGGGTACTAAACATGCATCTGACAAAGCCAAAGTTCAAAATGGTGACTTTGGCATTGATTTTGCCAATGCTCCAAAAAGGGGACTGCTTGGCATCACTGGTCCTAAAAGACGCCTATTTCCACATCCTCATAAGGGTGTCTCACAGAAAATACCTCCGTTTCAGACTCCCATCAGGTCACTAACCCTACCTTTTGGTCTCACTTCAGCTCCAAGAGTGTTCACAAAGTGCTTGGCAGTGGTCGTGGCACACCTTCGAAGACAAGGTGTTACAGTTTTCCCATACCTAGACGACTGGCTGGTGGTTGGAAAATCACCCCAGCAAGTGATGGAGCACCTGCAGTTCACTCAGGGGCTCCTGGAGTCTCTAGGGTCCCTAATAAATCTAAAAAAATCTGTCCTTCAGCCTGCTCAGGCATTACAGTTCATAGGAGCAGAGCTAAATACCCTGCATGGCCTTACTGGTTCTAGGCAGGGCAAGAAGTATTCCACTGACAGCGGGCTCATTCAGCCTGAACAAACCAAAAACTGCAAGACAGTTTCTTCAACTACTGGCCACACGGCAGCTGCCATTGGCACAGTCCTGGAATCTGGGTTACAGATGAGGGAGATTCAGTTTCACCTCAGGGCACACTGGTGTCAGAGAAAGGATCCTTTCTCAAAACTTAATTCTAGTAACAAAAAACATTGTTACAGGCCCTCCAATGGTGGAAAGAGGAAACCAGCCTAAGGGAATGGGTTCCTTTTCAGCAAGAGCCCCCATCAGTTGTTCTGGCAACAGATGCATCTTTACTACGGTGGGGTGCCCATCTGTGGGTTCATACCACCCAAGGCACATGGACAAGTGCAGAGTCACTCCTGCGCATAAACCTGCTGGAGCTAAGAGCAGTGTTACTGACATTAAGGGCTTTCACACAACTAGTACAAGGGAAGCTGGTACAGGTCAGAACAGACAATACCACCACAATGTATTACATAAGCAGGGATGGACAAGGTCAAGCCCTCCCTGCACAGAAGTCATGAAAATATGGAGTCTAGCATGCTCCATGGGGGTTCCCCTGCAGGCTATTCATCTGCCAGGCAAGGACAATACCTAGGCAGATACCCTGACTCAAATCAACCAGGCCCATCACAAATGGGCCTTGAACAGTCAGGTGGTGCAAGTGATCTTCAGGATGTGGGGCACCCCAAAGGTAGACTTGTTCTAACCCCAGGAATCCACTAATATTATTACTTCTTGCAGTGCTCCTTTAAGCCAGCACTGCCCCGGAGCCAAATGGAATGCTATGCTAATGATGGAATTTTTAGCTCATGCATCCAATTTCAAAACTGCCCAGTGTAACTGCCTACATTCTAACCTCAGATTTCTTCTCTCCGCTGCAAAGTTCGGAAGCCCTGAAGATCTTCTCTCAATCAAGAACGATTCCTGAAGTGCATTGAACAAAAAACCCTCGAGTATTTTGTTTAATTCTTTCTTTACTGCCTAGTCTAGTGTAATTGTTTATTATTGTTTTACCTCATAGTTTTAATTTTTAGCATTATTTACCTGTTCCTTGCGGTTCCTTTGAACCGAGGGTAACCGATTCTTTTTCTCTTGAATTGGAACCTTTTTTAAGGGTTCTGATTATATTTTCTGTATTTTTTATAATTTTACCGCATTTTAACCGAGGTTTATTGGTTCCCTCAGTGGCTTCTCGGTTCTGGAGCCAATCGGAACCGTTAGTTTTTGGACTTTATCGGTTGTTGAACCGACTGCATATCTTTTAAGAACCAACCACAAATATTTAAAGTTTCTTTTTGTCGGTTCTTGGTTCCTGTTTTCTTAAAATGTCAGATAAATCTAAAAAGAAAATGGACCTCCTGGTTTTAAAAATTACCTGAAGTGTGCAGAAGTGTTTGCCAAGGCAGGCAAACATGACTTATGTTTGCTCTGCCTTGGTCAACAGCATTTTTCTGATAATTGTGACATTTGTAAGTCTTTCCCTGAGAAAACAGTGGAAAAACATAGGGAGAGGCTTAAAAGAAAAGTCCACCCCCTCTAAAACTGTGCCGTTCTTTCCAGAGCCTGCAGATCTACCCCTGATATGGGTGAGGGCTCTGGCAAGAGAGGCAATGAACTGACTGACTGTCAGGTGCCTGCCAAAATACTAAAGAAAATAAAGCACACTGAAACCCTGGCTGAAAAGCCTCAAGGGGTCCCTCAGGTGCCTGTACCTGCTCCTTCGCCTGCTGACCTAACCCAGGTTCTAGCCTTATTACAAATACTGCAGGTCTTACTACCCCCTAAGCAGCTTGTGGCTACTATGGTTAAAAAACTGTTTTTGTACCTCCTGTACTCACTGATACAGTGGAATTTGAGGAGGATGATCAGACAGAGCCGGGTATTGAACCCGAGGTCTCACCAGAACAGGACATTGGCGCTCCTCCCAGACCCACAGAGGACTTTTCCTCCCATTTTTCCTTTGTCAGGAAGGTGGTGGAAACCCTGGATCTGCAAACTGCAGAAGAGATCCAGGACGAGGAAGAAGCCTAATATATGGAGCTCACGGGGCTAACACCCACTAAGAGGTTTCTTCTGCCTATGTACAGGTTTTTTAAGAAGGATGTCCTGGAGATTCTTAAGACTCCAAACACTGTCACACCCACTGATAAAAAGTGTGATAAAAAATAGCAGCTTGAGAGGTCAGGGGCTGAGTTTTTGTTTTGTTACCCTGACCATCAGGGGATTGTACTGCAGGCTGCCTGTGAAAAGGCAAAAACTCCATTGTCCTCTCATTTATTTGCTTTTGTTAACCGGGTAAGCACACTAGACAGCCAAGTGCCTATTTGCAGGTGTGACCTGGGAGGGTTACAAGGCAAATGAGTACAGGTACAGTAAAGAAGTCAAGGTAAGCATACAGAGAATAACAGGCATCGCGGGGATTACATTAGGTAGCTAACAGCATTTGAGAACTATATGGCACATGATCAATACAGTAATGGTACATACAGGGAGGATTTGAGTATACATAGCAGGTTCGATCAGAGTAAACAGGACTAAGAATAAGTGCCAGCAGGAGGAGGGTGCACAAGGCAGGGTAGTCAAGTACTAGTTACTCGACGAAGTACATGAGGATAAGTGCAGTTTGTGCTGAGGCCCCCACCCTGCTAGCCTGGGGGGAGAAGTGGGGCTCCACTAGTGGGCTACGTGATGCAGGAACATGCGGAAGAAGATTTTAAAAAGTTCCAAAGGGAGGCTTTAAAGCTGGGATGGGAGGAGGTGGACCGAGTTAGTGCAGGGAGCGAGTTCCACATTTTTGGGGCATAGGTGTGGAAGGTCCGATCACCCGCAAGGGTACGGGTTCTAGGAACCAGGCGATCCAGCGACACCCTAGATCTTAGGTGATAGGAAGGGGTGCCGGGTTTGAGGGGAAGGGCGAGGGCAGAAGGGGTGGCCGATTGGATAATGTCGTCGATGAGGTTTCCGAGTGCGATGGTACGGTGCTTCTCCGGGGGGAGCCACTCCAGACGTGTGTAGAGATCTCAGTGGTGCGTGAGGGGAGGGGCGGAGAGTGCAGATTGGCAGATATTGTTGTAGGCTGTGTCCCATTTTGAGAGGCTGGATTTGGGCACTGGGGCAAAGGTGCCGAGCCTGTAGCAGAGTGTAGGGAGGAGGACCCCCCTGGCTATGGCCGTACGAGCAGCCAGGGTGAGGCAGATTTTGGCTCGATAGGCTAGGCCAAGCTTACCATTGGTTGCCTTACAGACGTTCCGGATGTGGAGGGTAAGGTCCAACTGCGGGTCCAGCGTGACGCACAGATACTTTACGGCAGCTACCGTCTGTAGGGGAGAGTCATCGGCCGCGTAGATTTACAGGGGAGCAGGGCAAGATTGTATTTTGTTCAAGGAACCAAAAGGCATGGCTTGGGTTTTCTTGAGATTGAGGATAAGCTTATGGTCACCTAGCCAAGTTTGGATGCGCTTGAAGTCAGAATTTAATTGGGAGTTTATTGTGGAGACGTTCTGGGAGCTGGTCAGGATGACAAGGTCATCCGCATACAGGGTGGTGTGTCCGTGGGCAGTGATGGACGGCAGTTCGTTAATGAAAAGTGAGAATAGTGTGGGATCAAGGACGGATCCTTGGGGGACCCCACAGAGGACTGATGAGGGGCTGGAGAGGGTCCGATTGAAGTTAGTATACTGCTGCCTGCTGGAGAGGTAGTTTAGGAACCAAGCGTGGGCGGGGGGGAGAACCCAAGTGATAGAAGCGTGGAGCAGAGGAGGGAGTGATCGACCCTATCAGAGGCTTTGGAGAGATCCACAAAGATAGCTCCGGTAAGATTGCCTTGGTCAGCAGCAGTCCTAATCTGCGAGGTGACTACAGCAAGGGCGGTGGACATGCTGTGTCCTTTCCTGAAGCCGTGTTGTGCGGGAGAGAGGATGTTGTAGTTCTGGATATATTGGGACAGCTGAGAGGCAACAGCTTTCTCCAGAAGTTTGCAGGTGGCGGACAGAATGGCAATGGGATGGTAGTTAATGGGATCTTTCGGGTTACCCTGCTTTAAGACAGGGACGACCTTTGCCACTTTCCATAATTCAGGGATGAGCCCGGTCTCAAGGGAGGTATTGACGATGTGCGTGACGGGCCTGGCAAGAAGGTGGGCCCCTAGTCTGAGCAGTTTCGGCTCGAGACTATCATGCCCTGCCCCGCTGTGAGGGGAGGGACCAGAGAGCAGCTTCTGGGTCTCGATTGCAGAGATTTGTGGAAGGGGGGCCGGGGGTTGAGACCATACGGGAGGGTGCCGGGGGACTTAGGGGCTGAGGATTGGGGGGGGGCAGGCAATTCAGAAAACATGGAGTTAAAGGCATTTGCAATGGTATGGGGGTTATTGCAGCTGACCCCACCAACGAGTAGGTCAGTGACCTGCACTCTAGCGGACCCACCAACCGCATTCTTGATATTTTGCCAGAAGCTTCTCAGTTTGTTGGCAGAGGCGAGAAGGGTGGATTGGCAGAACTCGCTTTTTGCTGAGCGGATTGCTCTTTCACAGGAGTTTCTAAGGTGTCTGTATGCTAACAGGTCATTGTTGCTTTGGGAGGCCTTGTAGGTCTCCCAGCATTTGTCCCTGACCTTCATGAGGGAGAATAGGCCCCCATGAAGCCATTTAGTGACGGTGCCCCTCACCCTCCTCCTGGTGAGGGGGGCATGTTTATTATGCAGGGGGACAAACTCAGCTAGGAATGAGTCCAGGGCTAGTGCTGGGTCGTTGGTGGCAGTGACCCCCGACCAGTCAATTAATAGGAGGTCGGAAAGGAAGTCGTGAATGTTAAATTTGGAATAATCCCTCAGCTCAATCACCTTGCTGGGGATTTTAGGCTGTGAGGTGCCCCATATGCAATAGATAGGTGAGTGGTCGGAGATAACATCTGGGAGAATTCCTGAGGATGTGATTCTGTCAGGTCTGTTGGACAGGATCCAGTCGATAAGTGACCCTTTTTCCCCCCGTGAGGAGAGCCTAGTGGGTTCAGTTATAATTTGGCTTACAGCAAGGCCCGAGAGCAGGGGCTCATATTGTTTACAATTGGAACCCATCCAGTTAAGGTTGAAGTCACCTATAACTAGGAGCTCGTTGGGGCCCGTTTTATCACCAGTGCAGTTAAGCAGGGAGGAGAGTCCAAGCAGACCACCCTTAGGGGGGTTGTAGGCACAGATCAGGTGGATTTTCTTTGTATGACCTAACAGAAGAAGGGCATGCAAGAACTCGCAGACGGGGGGGGGGAGTTGGTGAGCGATCGATAGGAGACACGTTTAGGTGCGCCTTATAATAGAAGAGCACACCGCCTCCCCTCTTATTCGCCGCTCTATCTCGTCTTATGTGGTTGTAGCCCTGGAGGGTGCACATAGTATCAGGAATGTGAGGCTTAAGCCAAGTTTCAGAGAGACCAAGATATCCGGCTTGTGGTGGGCGACCTAGGCAGTAAGCTCAGCTAGGTTGTGTAAGAGGCTGCACATGTTCAAGTGAGCAATTTTAAGCCCTTTAGTGGAGAGCCATGGTGGGGGGGGGGACTTGAGAGAAGGTAGGGTGGCTTGCTGACTAAGCAGAGTGGCTATGCCCCTGATAGGTCTGGGGGCTGGGGGGCCTGTCATATTAGCTGCAGGTAACAATGCAAGCTGGGAAAAAGCAGTCGGATGAGAACCTGCCTGAGGACAGGGAGTGAGGGAAGACCAGAACAATAGCAACTGGGAAGTAGGGTAATACCAAAGAAGTGAGCCGGCAGCTTGGTCGAACTCCCCCCCCCAGTGACAGCACGAGGCCCTGTGTGCTAACGCCGAGTGTTAGCTAAGGCTATTTCGTGAATGGAAACTGCAGAGATTGATAGTATAATGCAGCAAGAGGGAGTATAATGAGCTAGGCTGTGAGGGCGGCCGCTAGTGGTGAGGGAAAATAACCTGCAGATGGGAAACAGGGCTGATAGGTTAGCCGACCAAGGGTGGTGGTGGGGGCGGCGAGGCTAGAATGTCCACGCCGACTGGAGAGCTGCTGCAGGTTTAAATTAAAGGCGCCACGCAGTTAAACCAGTCCTTGGTCTGTAACAGAACTAGAAAGCACCACAGAGCCGAAAACCAGCGGTAATGCACCAAAGGAGCACTTTTTAAAACACAAAAAGCTCTGCAGGGCTGGGCTGGGCTTCTTAGGCAAGGCGACTCTTTACCTGGGTGAACGGTTCCTTCAGGGCTGCTGGGGGAGGGCAGATTGAGAGCCCTCGCGACCTCCGTGTCTCCGGGGTCTGCTGTGGAGGACAAAAACAGCAGTATTAAATAAAGCAAGGGGTTGGGGGAAGGAGGGAGGATACAGAACAAAAGAATGGGGTTGCGTGGTGTCGAGCTGGGGGGGGTTGAGGCAGCAGAGGTGCGCAGTTTCAGGCAGACACACAGTGCTGGGGCAAAGCAGACTACTTGCAAAAAGATTAAACAAACTTGTAACACACTTAAGCTATCACATGCAAACTTTACAAGGGGAGAAATTCTAAATTCTGGTGCAGATAAAACAGACTGTAGCTACTGACTTTAAATGGGAGTAGATTAAGGAGGCAAGCTGGGGAAATGAATTGCACATGGCACTTTTCACAAATTAACAAGAAAAAATACTATCTCCACGTCCACGCCGACCGGAGAGCTGCTGCAGATTTAAATTAAAGGCGCCAAGCAGTTAAACCAGTCCTTGGTCTGTATCAGAACTAGAAAGTGCCACGGGGCCGAAAACCAGCGGTAAGGCGCCAGAGGAGCACTTTTTAAAACACAAAAAGCTCTGCAGGGCTGGGCTGGGCTTCTTAGGCAAGGTGGCTCTTTACCTGGGTGAACGGTTCCTTCAGGGCTGCTGGGGGAGGGCAGATTGCGAGCCCTCGCGACCTCCGTGTCTCTGGGGGGTCTGCTGGGTGAATGGTTCCTTCATGGCTGCTGGGGGATGGCAGATTGCGAGCCCTCGCGACCTCCGTGTCTCCAGGGGTCTGCTGAAACAGTTCCATCAGGCTGCTGGGGAGAGCAGATTGAGCCGCGACCTCCATGTCTCGGGGGGTCTGCTGGGCGACCGGTTCCTTCAGGGCTGCTGGGGGAGGGCAGATTGCGAGCCCTCACGACCTCTGTGTCTCTGGAGGGTCTGCTGACAGCATGGCTAAGAAAGGGTACCTTTCAGCTTCCCTAGCAGTTCACCAAGCCAGTTCCTTGCCTATGCAGCCCTCTACCAGAAGGCTGTTTGGCAGTCCATCTTGGACAATGCAGAGGCTGACCCCTCCCTAACAGTCTCGGAATTACTGGACACTGCTAGACTGGGCTTGAAGGCTTCTAAGTACCAGTTCCAAATGTCAGCTAATGTGAATGACACAGCTGCTCGATTGATGGCAGGTGCTGTAGCGTTGAGAAGGTTTGCCTGGCTGAGAACTATTAGTCTCACCCAGGACACCCAGAATAAGGCTATGGACTTTCCAGTTGAGGGCCACTCCCTTTTTGGTGCCCAGACTGAGGCACGCATGAAGAAAGTAGATGAATATAAGACTGCTTTCAGGAGTAATTCTATTAAAGAGAGAGCTTCTCCCTCCGCTTCATCTTGTGGTAGGGGAGGCAGGGGTAGGTCCTCTTTTAGGAGGCCTTTCTTTCAAGTGCAGGCTGTTCCACAGCAGCAGTACCTGTCACAACAAGGTGGCTTCTATAGAGCTAGAGGGAGAAGGGGTTCCAGGAGAGGATCCCAATCCGCACAGCAACAGCAGCAAACAAAGCAAAATCCCTGCCTTTTCCCCTCAGGTTGCCTCTCCATCTCCTGTAGGGGCAGACTGACTCATTATTTTCAGGAATGGCTGAAAATAACCACAGACAAGTGGGTTCTGGAAATAGTGAGTCAGGGTCTGTCCCTTTGCTTCAAGGCCCTTCCTCCTCCAAGATCAAAGCAGTTCACGCCAGCTCCCTTCACACAAAGAAAACTGCTGGAACAGGAGGTGCAGTCTTTACTGTTAGCAGAGCCTGTCGTCGTCCCCAGCGAAAGAGGGCAGGGGTTTTATTCAAGATACGTCCTAACAACAAGAAAGAATGGAGAGTGGCAGCCTATACTAGACTTCAGACTGCTAAACAAGTACCTGGTAAAACCCAGGTTCAAGATGGTCACATTGGCCATGATTCTGCCAACTCTGCAAAAAGGAGACTGGCTAGCCTCCTTAGACTTAAAGGACGCGTATTTCCATATTCCCATAAGGGAGTCACGTAGAAAATATCTGAGATTCAGACTCCCCTCAGGCCACTATCAGTTCTCAGCACTTCCCTTCTGCCCCACCTCTGCACCAAGGGTCTTTACCAAGTGCATGGCAGTAGTGGTGGCACAGTTTTCCCTATCTGGATGATTGGCTAATCATGGGAAAATCTCACCAGCAGGTGACAGAACACCTTCAGGTAACCCAGGATCTGTTGCACTCCCTAGGATTCCTTCTTAACATCAAAAATTCGGTCCTGACCCCAGTGCAGGTACTGCAGTTCACAGGTGCAGAACTAAACACTATACTGGGAAAGGCTTTCCTCCCTCAGGAGAGGGCAGAAAGCATTCAGCTTTTGGCAGGCTCATATGTCCTGGACAGGCCAAAGCCAACAAGATAGTTTCTACAACTGTTAGGGCACACAGCTTCAGCAACAAGCACAGTCATAGGTGCCGCGTTTCAGATGAGAGACATTCAGTTCCACCTCAGAGCACACTGGTGCCAAAAGGCGGGACTCCCTATCAAAGCTAGTACCAATAACAAAGGCGTTACTACAAGCACTTCAATGGTGGATGAAGCTGGAAAACTTTAGAGAAGGGGTTCCATTCCTGCAGGAGCCCCCTTCACTGGTTCTTACCACAGATGCTTCCCTGTTAGGGTGGGGTGTTCACTTGTAGGAACACACGATTCACGGCACCTGGGAGAGTGCAGACTCACTCCTGCACATAAATCTGCTGGAGTTAAGGGCTGTTTATCTGGCTCTTCAGGCTTTCTGACACCTAATACAGGGAAAGGTGGTACAAGTCAGAACAGACAATACCACAACAATGTACTGCATCAGCAAGCAAGGAGGGACAAGGTCCACTCCACTTTGTACAGAGGCAGTGAAGATATGGAGCCTTGCTCACTCTCTAAACACCTCATACAGTCGATCCATCTGCCTGGCAAGGACAACACCCTGGCAGATGCCTTGAGCAGGATAAGCCAGGCCCATCACAAATGGGCACTGAACAATCAAGTGGTGAATGCTCTATTCAGGAGTTGGGGAACCCCAGAAATAGATCATTTTGCATCCCACCAAAATCACCACTTACCGCAGTATTGTTGTCAAGGGGACAGTTTCCCTGGATACCTTGATACTGGATTGGACAGGGAGGCACCTTTATGCCTTTCCTCCTTTTCCCCCTGATACTCAGGTTGCAGCTAGCTTCAATGATTCTGGTAGCCCCAGACTGGGCCAAACAGCCTTGGTACTCCCTTCTGCTCTCTATGTCAGTGACCAGACTGATTCACCTTCCACAAAGGTACAACCTACTGACCTCCTTTCAGGTGAGGGTCATGTACCCCAATCTCAGGTCTCTCAGGATCTAGACATGGCTCTTGAGGACTTAGAATACGTAGGCTGGCAATTCTCTGAAGGGGTACTGGAGGTCCTCAGGGGGTATAGGAAACCTTCTACTAAGAAAATCTATGCCTCAAAATAGAAAAGATTCTCTGTATGGTGTAAAGATAAAGGTATAGTCCCAGCTCAGGCTGGCATCCCAACCCTGCTGGACTGTTTGACTCACCTGCATTCCCAGGGGTTGCAGCACTCAACACTAAAGGTGCACCTGCAGGGTTTTAAATAATTGAATAGCAGTTTTTTTCTTGGGACAATGCTAACTGTACAGAAAGTATTTATATAGGTTTTCTAGAAGTGTTATGTTTGTTAAACACAGTGAGGCAAGTGCTATGCATTTTCACAATGTGTTAGCACTTTTATGAGCAAAACGCTAATCAATTTTTGGAGTTAAATAAAACCCTGACCTGGCTTCAGTGTCAGCATACATTTCAGCTGGAAAGGACACCTCCTTAGCATCAAATCCTATCTTCAGGAGGTTCTTTATGGGACTCTCTCATCTGTTTCCCCCTCACAGGGAACCAGTGCCAGCTTGGGACCTGAACATTTGTATTGCTCAGCTTATGCTTCCTTCCTTTGAGCCTGTGGCCTCTGCAGAGCTCAAGTTTGTTACTTGGAAGGTAGTCTTCTTGGTAGCAATCACTTCTGCCAGGAGGATAAGTGAGCTCCAGGCCCTCTGTGTGGAAAAGGACTACGTTTCCTTCCACAGGGACAAGGTAGTGTTGAGAACTAATAGGAAGTTCCTCCCCAAGGTGGTCTCTAACTTCCATTTGAACCAGTCTCTTACCTTGACAGTTTTCTTCAGTGATCACTCTAGCTCAGGAGAGCGTAGACTCCACAGCCTTGATGTAAAAAGGGCTTTAAGCTACGACATGACTCATACCAAGGACCATAGACAGGACAGACAGCAGCTGTTCCTCACCTATGGGGAGGTAGGTAAAGGGACTCTTGCTTCAAAAAGAACTATTTCTTGGTGGATAGTTCAGTGTATTTAGCTTTGTTACTCAAAAGGAGGTAAGGTATCCCCTACTGTGCTTAGGGCCCATTCTACAAGGGCACAGCTGCCACTATTACAGCTACTCGAGAGGTGCCTTTGGCGGAAATCTGTAAAGCAACTACATGGAGGTCAGTCCACACCTTCACTGAGCATTATAGCCTAGACACCCAGTCCAGGAGTGATTTCTAGGTTTTGCACAGCAGTCCTGCAGAGTCTTTTTCCTAAATAGATTCTTTGCCCACCTCCTTGAGGTACTGCTGCATAGTCTGCAAGAAGTAATAATATTAGTGGATTCCTGGGGTTAGAAGAAAAAATTACTCACCTGTAGTAATCTTGTTTTTTCCAGTGGGATCCACTAATATTGCTTCCCACCCTGCCTCCCCTGCAGAATCAGTTAAAAGAAAAATCCTCTCCACAGCTGATTGTATATATACTTGGAGTGGTATACCATCTACTGGCACTTCTTAATAATGTTTTTTAGCTTGTAGGTCATTTTCTTACGTAAATCTGACATTAAGAAATGGAAATTTCTCTCTTTTTTTCCTGTGGGTTAATGTTTGCTAGTTACCCCACTTGGGGCCCCTTTTTTCTATTGTTATTTTATCTATAGGTTATTATGGCCTCTTTGCAGGCTCCTAAGAAATCTGAGGTTAGAATGTAGGCAGTTACACTGGGCAGTTTTGAAAGTGGATATACGAGCTAAAGATTCCATCATTAGCATAGCATTCCATTTGGTTCTGGGGCAGTGTTGGCTTAAAGGAGCAGTGCAAGAAGTAATAATATTAGTGGATCCCGTTGTAAGAAACAAGATTTCTACAGGTGAGTAATTTTTTTCTTTGTGTCCCACCAGAACGACCACCTGCCACAGTACTGTGGCAGACCACCAGATCCAGGAACAATCCCCCCTGGATGCTCTGGCTCTGAATTGGTCAGGGAAGCACCTGTGTGCTTTTCCTTCCTTCCCTCTGGTGTACAGAGCATTGCTCAAGATCAGGTCCCTGTCAGCATCAATGATCTTGATAGCACCAGTCTGGGCCAGGCAACCATGGTACTCTCTGCTACTCTCCATGCCTGTGGCCGAACCAATACACCTTCCTTGGAGGCACAATCTGCTAACCTCCAGCCGGGGGAGGCTCCTATACCCAAACCTCAAGTAACTCAGGCTCAAAGCATGGCTCTTGAGAACTTAAAATATTCAGGCTTGCATCTTTCTGAAAGTGTCTTGGACATTTTAAGGGGTTACAGGAAGCCATCCACTAAGAAAACCTATGCTGCAAAATGGAAAAGGTTTTCTCTTTGGTGTTCAGCCGGAGGAATAATACCAGCACAGGCTGCCAGGCTGCTGTCCCAGCTGTGCTGGACTATCTTACCTATTTGCATTCACTGGGCTTGCAGTCCAGTACCTTAAAGGTACACATGGCTTCAGCATCTGCTTACTTTTCAGTTGGACAGAAAGTTTCTCTGGCCTCAGATCCTGTCTTCAAAAGGTTCCTTAAAGGCCTGGCTCATTTGCACCCCCCCTCACAGGGAACCGGTGCCAGCATGGGACCTAAATGTGTGTATAGCTAGGTTCATGGGTCCCCCTTGTTGAGCCTATGTCTTCAGCTCATTTGAACTATGTCACATGAAAAAAAAAATTTTTCCTTGTGGTAATGACTTCTGCCAGAGGAATCGGTGAGCTCCAGTCTCTGCATTGAACAGGACTACATTTCATTCCACAGAGACAGTGGTTGTGAGAACAAACAGGAAGTTACTTCCTAAAGTGGTTTCTGATTTCCATTTGAATCAAACCATTATCTTACCTGTCATTTTCGCTGAACACTCTAGTCCTGGTGAAAGGTTATAGGCAGGACAGAAAACAGCTATTCAGACCAATGAGGATATGGGGAAGGGTAACCCAGCATCAGAAAAAAGGTCCATTTCTCACTGGAGACTACAGCGTATCCAGTTTGTTACTCTAAGACTGGAAAAGGGCCCTCAACAGGGTTGAGGGCCCATTCCTCAAGGGGCACAGCTGCTACTATAGCAGCTGTCGGGGATGTTCCCCTGGTGGACGTCCGTAAAGCAGCTACCTGAAAAACAGTACACACCTTTACAAAGCATTACAGTCTGGATATTCTGTCCAGGAGTGATGCCAGCAGTCCTGCAAAGTCTGTTCCCAAGATAAGGTTCTGTGCCCACCTCCAAAGGTACTGCTTAGTAGTCTGTATAAAGTTAGGAATATCTGTGTATTACTGGGTTAGAAGTAAAAATTACTTACCATAGTAATCTTGTTTTCCCAGTGATACTCCGGTATTTATAACTTCCCACCCTGCCTCCCCTTCTGGAACCTTTAGCCTCTGCACTCCTGAATACTGTGCTCTCAGGGGCATAAATGCCAGTTCTGGCACATATGTTGCTATTGTGTTCACTGTTGTTGTCCCTGCCCCCATTTCAGATGATTCTGACATTCAGGGATATTCTTTCATATGTTATGCCCTCCAGTTGGAGGCCTTCTTGGGTGTTAAGGGAGATCCTACTATAATTATTATTATTATGATTAATATTATTCTTATTATTTCACTTAGTCCTCATGGGCCTGTCTTTCCAGGCTTCCAGGAAATCTGAGAGGTTTAGAACTAAGGCAGTCAGTAGAAGGCAGCATTTGAAAAAATGGCTCATGCAAAAGATTCCATCATTTGCATATGTTCCATCTCTCCAGGCAGTTCTGTCTTAAAGGGACACTGCATAAAGTTATGAATACCGGAAGAAACAAGATCACTATGGTAATTTTTTCATACTGTAAATACATATCCACACTTCTGGCAGTTGCCTTTTGCTTTAAATCTTGCCGGAAATGTCTTCAAGCTTGCTCCTCCCACCCACTAAGTGGCAACTCCCTCGGCTCCATCCCCTGACGCCAGATCTTCCTTTCTGCTGAAAGAAGCAGATTCCCTCCTTACCGCTCCCGCGTTGAGTAGGCCCTCGCACTTAAATCTTTGGATTTACAGTGCAAGCCTGTTATAACAGGCACATCTGTACACACAACTTTTGTCCATTATATCCAGTGTCCATTATATCCAGAGGAGGTGGAGCCTATGTGCTAGGTGTGTTTATGTGTGAGCAGGGGCTCAGAGTGAATGTGAACATACTATAAAACTTAATAGGTTACTCAGAATCCTGCCTAGCATGTATAGTCATGTATTCTGTGTGTTTATTTAAAATTATTTAACTGTCAGGGAGTTTTTTAAGTAAGTTTATTTCATGAGGTAAGAAGAAAGTAACTCTAATGGCTGGATGTTGGGGTTCTAGGGCAGTAAGAATTAAGGCAACTCTACTGTAAGGTTTTTTATTAAAATACAGTACAAAGTCATTTCCATTTAGTGTAATTAATTAACTAATAAGCTTATGCAGCTTGTGGAGAATTATTTTGTAAGAAATGTAATCTCTGTAACTCCTCCTTATTAATTCTATATTTGCTCTCTTCACCAGTTCTGCACTTACCACCCCTACCCCCAAAAAAGCACTACAAATGCCCATAAAAGGTTCCTAGTGTCCATTATATGAGATGTTTCTGTCCATTATAACCAGAAAAAGTGCAGTGGATTTGATACATTTGGTTTGGGAAATCAGTTTTTGTCCACTGTAACCGATTGTCTATTATAACAGTGTCCGTTACTAGTTGAGTGCACTGTACTTCCAAATTTCTAAAGGTTTTTGTCTTCAGCTCAATCTTCTATCGTGACCGCAATGGACAAGTCCGGTCTTGGGTTCCACCGGTGCCCTTGCAGGCAGATGATGTCCCAAACAGACCCGCACTCCACGTGTGCCTACTGCCTGGGACATGAGCACAATCCCCAGGGTTGCGACTTTTGTCACTCGATCCACCCAACCGTTCTTGAGGACCATCTCGCCTGACTTGAGCTGGGCCCCCTGGGTCAACGGAATCCGCCGGTCAAATCCAAGGATGCCTGTTGGGTGGTCTCTGTGGCCGCTGAACAGCTTGCGGCACTTGAAGACGAGGCGGCCCAAGCTGCATTCCTCTCCTCTTCGGCCTCTGCCTTCATGTCTCTCCAGCTGGGCTCGACTTTTATGGCTCCTTCAAGGAATTGTGCCAGTCTCTGCTGACCCTCTGGGCACAAATCGAAATCCAAAAAAGAAAAAGAACAGACTGGCCGACGTTCATGGGATCGGGAGTGTTCTCAATCGAGAGCTTCACATTCCCACGTTTCTCCGGATCTGACTTCGGTCGAATCCTCAGCCCAGGACACCGGCTCCACGGTATCCCCATCAGGCCAGTTGGCTGAGACGCTGATTGAAGTCCTGGACAAGATTTTTCTCTAACCAGCTGACCAATTGTCGACTGAAGAGGCTGACACTTCCTTGTCCTGGACTCCGGTCCTGACTCGGACTGTTGGAGGGATGGATAAGTCTGCTGACCCGCCACCTCTGGTCAAAGACCAAGACCTGGAGGAGCCTCGGCATTCGCCGACTCCCTCTGAGACCCGCTGCCAGACCCCCAGCGGTCAAGGTCTTGGTCCTGTTCCCGTGGATCGAGTGGCTCCGGCCAATGGCGGCACAGCTGCTACCCTTTGTTCCATATCCTCCTCGGGTGGGAGAGGCTTCAGCGCAAATTGCGTTGATGCAGTGAGGACCTCGTGACAACAGCTGGTGTTCATCGGTATGAAGCCGACCCCAGCTTCCACACTAGCCATCACCTGACTTTCGCCTGACCGTCTGACACCTTCTCCGCCTAAGGAGCTGACCATATCTGTCCCGGTTCAGCTGACCCCATCATCTCCACTGATTCCGGTGGAGCCACCACCCAAACAGCCAACCTCCGGCGGTCTGACTAAGGAGTCTTGGCCGGTCAAGGGGCTTCCCCATTGGCTGTCAGTCACCATCACCCCTGACCGTCCTTGGAGGGGCAGTGGGGACTCTGGTGGTCGACCACTTTTTAATGACTCTTCGGAGTCTGAGGATTCCTCCCTGCACTCCTCTCCAGTCGACAAGGGGTTGGTGGGGGAATGTCTCAACCAAAGAAGGTCCTACTTCCTTTCTGGGCCTTCTTTGACAGCTCCCTGCATCCATGGGGATGAAAATGGAGCCTGTCCAGAAACGGGCCCGTTACCCGCTGACCAAAATCCTCGACTGGGGGGGGGGATTCTCTGAAGGAGGCCTTCCTGGTGGCGGAGGCCATTCTTGGTCATGCCCTGGAGCTCTGGCAGCACCTAGCTTCCTGCCCTGTGCCCTTCTCCTGGATGGCCCGCAAGTATGTGCTACCCACTGGTTCCCTCTTGGGATTCACTGAACCGCCCTTGGCTGAGGGTCTGGTGGCAGATTCAGTGTGCAGGTGCTCAGACAATGCTGGGGACGTTGCTAAGCCCTGTAACAAATAGTGCAAGAAATTGGACCACGTGGCCAAGGTCTATGCTGCCTCCTCGCTTGGTCTTCGCCAGGCGAGCTCAGCCCTCCTTATGCCCTGCTGGGCATCCTGGATGAGGTGCTTACTCATCTGCCAGTGGACCTCCAGACCATGGTCAAACAGGTCCAGGACCAGGGCCGGGCTGTAACAAAACAACAGTTCCACACACCATGGACATTGGGGCCATGTGCCACAGGGCTTGGCTGAGGATCTCGACCTTCATGGCAGACTCTCAGCACAAGCTGGCAGATGTTCCTTTCCTGGACACTGAATTGTTTGGGCCCAGGGTCATGGGCCACCTCACCAGCATCGAAAAGTCCAGTGCCACCTTAGACTCCATGACATTTGCCCAAAAGGGCTCCAAGCAGCAGCAGGGAAGGAAGCCCTTTCGGTCCACCTATACTCCTGCGGCCAAACCAGCCCAACCCTAGGCTGGTCAGCATGCCTAGGCCTGGTGACCTTGGCAGAAGTTAGTGGCCTCATTCGTCCTTAAGCTTGGGGGGAGAGGCTCTCGTGGCTCTTCTGCCAAACCCTCCTCTTCCTCTAAGCCTGCCAAGTGACAGGATGAGGGTTGCCTCCCTCAGGCCTGTCACACCTCCCCTGGGTCCTCCCGTGGGGATCTGCTCGGTCACTTCCTTTCCACCTTGTCCGCTGTCACCATGGACAGGTGGGTCCTCGAGCTGGTGGGTCAGGGTCTGCCTATGGAATTTGAGCAGTACCCTCCTTGCCGAGCCTGCGCCCCATGAGAGGACTTGGTATCTGCAGACATTCTGTCAGCTCTCAGAGACAACACAGCCTAGCTCCTCCGCAAGGAGGTAATTGTTCCTGTCGTCGATCCTCCGGAACACCTAGGGTTTGTCTTTTGGTACTTTCTGGTGCAGCAATGGACAGGGGGGGCTGGTGCCCTATTCTAGATCTGCACGACCTGAACAAGTTTCTCAAGTCTTGCACCTTCAGGATGGTAACTCTGTCTCAGATCATACCATCTCTAGAGCAGAACATGTGGTTTTGCTCCCTGGATCTTCAGGATGCTTTCTTCCACATCCCAGTCTGTCCGTCAGATTGATGGTTCCTCTGCTTCTGAGCTGAGGGAACCCTCTACAAGTTCCAGGCCATGCCATTCGGCCTTTCCTCAGCCCCCAAGAGCTCTTCACCAAGAGCGTTGTAGTGGTGGCAGCTTACCTGCAGTACCGAGCGGTCCAGGTTTACCCCTACCTGGATGACTGGCTGATCGCAGGTCCCTCCAGGCAGGAGGTGGAGCGGTCCAGGGATCTGGCCCTCCAGACCTATGTTGACCTTGGCCTTCTGGTCAGTGAGGCCAAGTCGGAACTTGTGCCTTCACAGGTGATCACCTTCATCGGGGCGGAGCTTGACTCTTGCAGTTCCCGGTGGATAGGGCAGAGGTTCTCTCTTCCTTTGCCCAGTTATTTTGGGTTGGGCAATTGCACCCTGCCCAGGATTTCCTGTGCTGGGTTACATGACGCCCTGCACCAGCGTGGTCTGATGGGCCTGCTGGAGAGTGCACTGGAGAATGCACTCTCTGCAGTGGGAGCTGGCCAGCCAGTGGTCTTGGCGCAAGGGTGACTCTGACCAGCTGGTCACTGTGACCCAGTGGATGTGGGACGCCATCCAGTGGAGGTTAGTCCCAGAGCATTTGCAGGAAGGGATCCCATTTGTCCGCCCAGAGCCAATGGTCATCCTGATGACTGATGCCTCTCTCATAGGCTGGGGTGCCCACCTGGGAGAACACAGAGTCCAAGGGCTCTGATCCCCTGAGGAGTCCCAGTGCCACATCAGCCTGCTGGTGCTCCAGGCAGTTCGACTGGTGTTGACTGCATTCACTCCTCACATCCGGGGTCAGGCGGTTTAGGTCCAGATAGACAACACCACGACCATGTACTACCTCAACAAACAGGGCAGGACGCACTCCCTGCCTCTGTGCAAGGAAGCTCTCCATGTGTGGACCCTCATTCGCAGCCTGGAGGCCGACCTCCTTGCCATCCATGTGGCAGAAGCCTCCATCCAGCTGGCAGATGCCCTCAGCCATGGGGGCGAGGTGTCTCACAAGTGATTTCTCCATCCAGAGGTAGTGCACAGTCTGTTCTCTCAGTGGGGCACCCCTCAGGTGGACCTGTTCGCCTCCAGGGAGAACACAAAGCTGAGGCTGTTTTGTGCCCACCCCCCTCAGCAGGGAACGCTGCATGGGGATGCCTTCTCAAGGCCCTGGACCCCAGGCCTCTTTTGTGCCTTCCCTTGATCCACAAGGTACTCTGCAAGGCCAGGAGGTACAAAGCACAGGTGATCCTGGTGGCTTTGGACTGGCTGCACCAGTTTTGGTACCCCGATCTCCTCAGCCTCAGCAACAGGCTCCCTAGGCATCTTCTTCTACGCCTGGATCTGCTTTCCAACAATCAGGGAAGGGTCTCCATCTGGACCTTCAATCCCTGCACCTGACAGCCTGGTTCCTGAGTGGCTAGAGTTCCAGACTTTAGGTCTCTCTGAAGATGTCCTCACTGTTGTGGAGACACCTCGAAAGGAGTCAACCAGGAAATGTTATGCCTTCAAGTGGAAGAGATTCTTCATTTGGTGTCGGGGCAAGCAGTTGGACCCTTTGTCCCATCCAGTGGCTAACATCCTTGATTTCCTTTGGTCCTTCTTTAAGTCAGGCTTTCGGTCGACGACCTTTAAGGTACACCTGGCAGCTATCTCTGCTTACCGGGTGTGGACCGGTCAACAGTCGGTGGTGCAGTAGAAGGTCGTCTGGCACTTTTTTCCAGGGCCTTGACCACATTTCCCATCTGGTACATGAACCACCACTACCTTGGGATCTGTTGCTGGTCTTGACAAAGCTCATGGGCAAGCTATTCAAACAGATGCACAGGTGAGACATGTCTCACCTGTCATGGAAGACCACCTTCTTGGTGGCTATCACGTCAGCCAGAAGGATCAGTGCGCTCCAGGTGCTTTTGGTGGAGTCTCCTTACCTGGTCTTCCACAGGGACAAGGTTGTCCTGTGCCCCAACTCAAAGTTCCTTCCGAATGTTGTGTCGGATTTTCACCTTAATCAGGTGATTAGTCTGCTGGTGTACTTTAACAGCCACACCTTGGAGGCCGAGCACAGGCTCCATACCCTGGACCCAAGGCGAGCGGTCACTTATTACAAAGAGCGCATGGCTATAGTTTGGAGAGAGGTTTGTCAGCTGTTTGTCACCTACGTTGAAGCCACACCTGGCACACCTGCAGCCAAGTAGACGATTGGCAGGTGGATTGTATCTTACATTGATCTCTGCTGTTGGTTGGCAGGTAGGGAGCCTCCAGTAGCGCAAAGGGCTCATTCCATCCATCATACTGCTGCGTCAGTGGCTGCTTCCAAGGACGTCCCTATCCAGGAAATCTGCAGGGCTGCTACCTGGAGGTCAGCACACACCTTCATTTCCCATTACCACACTGAGCTTGAGTTACGCCGGGATGCTGGTTTTGGGGCCTCAATTCTCCAATCTCTGTTCCCTAAGTAGGGTATGTGCGCCTTGCCTTCCTCCTCCAGGAGAACTGCTAGGAGTCTACCAGAAGTGTGGATAGAACATCATATCCATGTTCCTAGAAAAACAGGTTACTTACCTGTAACAGTAGATCTTCCGGTCTCTTGCAGCAGGTAATACACTTGGGTATCCACCAGAGGCCGCTGTGGTGCATGGCAGCTCTTCTAGCAGTCTTTTCCAGGGGCTGCCCATGATATCACCTTCCTGTTTCCTGTATAAGTGTGGGCGGTCCCTGGTATCCTCAGTTCATTTTCCCACCCTCTTCAGCTTGCACGCAGCAGCTAGTGCAACTTCAGTAGCAGTCATCGACGAGAATCTGAGCAAAACGCAAATGTCCAAAGAATCTTCAAGCAAGATAATGCTATTTTGTTCCTGCCGTTGCGGCAGAAAGATCTACCATTTTGACAACCACACTACTTGTGAAAAGTGTATGGGACCCATGCACGACAGCAACTCCTGCATACATTGCGAGGATTTCAACTAGGCAACCCTCCGATGACGGCTGCAGGAAATTAAAAACCATCTAATGGAGCAGAAATTGTCTCTCATGGAGAATCATGGGGCTCGTCCCAAGAGCTCCCCTTCCACTGATTCTCACAAACGGCACAAAAAAGAGAAGGTGAAACCCTCCTCAACCTCTGTGCCTAAACGCTTGTCAACGGCCACTGTGACAGGTGTCCCACCGTCAATGATGCGTTCACATACTGCCTTCTGGTCGATGGGAGGTTACACCCTCTCGTCGATGGTGTTTTCCAGCGCGTTGATGGCAGTCTATGATGAACCTCTTGTGGGTTCCATCAACGGCCCATCGACAGGGGCTCCTCTCCCATCGACGGGGACATCATTTTCACTTACTAATAATGTTTCTACGGTGGCTGTGTCGACAAGGGGCCGCATTCCAATGGGAAAACCTACTGCATTTGCCATGCATTTCGCCCCTCCACCCTCACAGGTGTATACTCCCAGGGGCCAGGCGGACAGGGATCGGGACCCTGGACTTTACCACCCGGGGCAAGACCTGCTCAGGCTACATGTCCAATCCCCTCCACAATCCTCTTGGTTTCCCAGAACCCCCCCCTATTCTCCCCCAAATTCCCAACTGGACGTTACTTCAGTAGTTCAGCAGGTCTTGCATGCCATGCGGCATACTCAGCCCGCTGATTCAGGAATTCTGAGTCACCCATCCCATTCCCCTACTCCTCTGCAAAAATGCAAAAATGCTTTCAGTGTGACAGGGACCCTTTACCACCCATGTCACCTCCCTGGTACGTGGATGACTACCTATCAGACGAGGCTGAATTTCTGGTAGATTTTACCGGAGATCTGGAGGATGAGAAATTCCAGGACTTGGATTTCCAGCCCCAATCTTCTCTCTTGGATATTTCCTCCATAAATGAGGATTTATCCAGGCAGGCAGCTGCCTCTCCTCCAGATGAACCATCCTTCCATGAGATGATGGTACAAATTCAAAAAGTCATGGGATTCTCCACTACCGAACATGACAAACAACGTAAGGATATAGCAGACTATCTAGAATTACCAGCGGATCCAGTCTTAGTGGTACCCTCACTAATCCAAACCTACCAAAATGCTGTGCTTGCAGCCTGGAACCAGCCTTCCACTGTTATGGCTATTCCCCACAAGGCAGATTGCCTCTACCAGGCTCCTCTGGATCACCCTTTTCTATCCACTACTCTTGAAGCGGATTCAGTAGTGATTGCTGCCACTCATGATCATATTAAACGACCGAAACACATGAGCTGCTTACCTCCTGATAAAGAATCCCGTAGGATAGACTATCTGGGGAAAAAAGTATTCCAAGCAGGTACCGTGAATCTCAGAATCCTAAATTATATGGGACATGTGGTGAAATACCAGCATATGCTCTGGTCCTCGGCCATTGAATTGGTCAATAAACTCCCTCCTTCACAGGAAAGGGAACAATTACTGGCTACAATATCTACTGGCAACTCCATTTCCCAATACCTACTTCGTTCGGGATATGATGCGGTCGATACTTCAGCCCACGTGTTAGCAACTGGCATTACCTTGCATCGCCATGCTGGGCTTCATGTTTTACACCTGATATACAGCATAGAGTGGTCAGTGCCCCTTTAATGGGTCCAAACTGTTCGGTCCAGGTACCCAAACACAGATGATCTCCAGTCTTCAGGAAGAACCCTACGCACAGTGTGCATGTACCATACCTCCCAACCATCATACCGTCCTCGATCCTCTTTTTATTCCAAGGGAGGTGGAAAATATAGAGGCTCACATGGGGTGGATCACGAGGTTGTTCCCACTCTACCAGAATCAGCACCTCTGCTGCCAAGGGCTCCCACTGCCACCCTCTTGGTGGGGCTGGTTAGCCCAACTCCCAGTGACCAACTGGGGCTCTGTCCATGCTTCCCTGACCAGGCCTTGGAAACTGTGGGCAGTCATTTTGCCCTCTACTCTGAGGCCTGGAAAATGATCACATCGGATGACTGGGTACTTCAGATCATTTGGAGGGGTCACACTCTGGAACTACTTTCCTGGCCTCCTCCTCATCCCCCCAACCCCCGTCCATTACCCACCTGACCATATTCCTGTCCTTCAGGAGTAACTGCAGGCTGTTCTAACCAAGAAGGCCGTTTCCGGTATCCCCTGCAGAACACCAAAAGGGGTTTTACTCCCACTTCTTCCTGGTACCCAAACGAACTGGAGATCTCAGACCAATACTGGACCTCGGACAATTGAACCTATACGTTTAGAACAAAATGTTCCGCATGGTTACCCTAAATTCCATCATACCAGTGTTAAAACAAGGGGATTGGCTATGTACCGTAGATATGAAGCATCCCTAGAAGGGTGGGGTGTGCATCTGGGTCCTTGCAGGATACAAGGCAAGTGAATCAGTTCCATCCCTCATCCCCACATCAGTCCCCTGGAGATAAGGGCAGTTCACTTAGCCCTCCAGGTCTTTCAACCTCACTTGTCTCCGGGTCTGTTGCTGATTCAGTCAGACAACACCGCAGTAGTATTCTACCTCAACAAACAAGGAGGTACGAAATCCCGTACTCTATGCAAAGAGACACTTTCAGTCTGGCAGGAGGCCATTCGGCAACACCTTGTACCGACAACCGTCTATCTACCAAGACATCACAACCTCCTGGCCAACCTTCTCAGTCGTCAGTCATCCATGCATGAATGGACACTTCATTATGAAATGCTTCAAAAAATCTTTCATCTGTGGGGGACCCGCAGCTGGATCTGTTTGCCTCCCCAGTCAACTACCGTCTCCTTAGATACTATTCCATTATCCCGCACAACAAGGGATGGTCTATAGGTGCCCTGTCCCAAGCGTGGACAGGACTCTTCTTATATGCTTTTCCCCGTCCCACTCCTACAGCGGACTCTACTGAAATTACAACTCAAACTTGCCACTATGATTCTCATTGCCCCTCTGTGGCCTCTGCAGGTGTGGTTCCCCCGCCTTCAACAGTTCTCAGTGGAGGAACCTGTTCCGTTGCCAATCAGACCAGATTGCTTAACTCAAAATTAAGGGACCCTTCTGCATCCCAACCTGAAGGCACTACACCTTCATGCTTGGCTTCTGAGGAGGCTTTCATAGCACGTTTACTAGTGTCCTCCCCTGTTGCCAATATATTGCTGGCCTCACGTAAACCAGCAACCAAGGAAATGTATAATGCCAAATGGAAACACTTTTCCATCTAGGCTGCTTCCTAGTCATTGGATCCTTATTCCTGTCCACTGACGAAAGTCTTGGATTACCTGGCTTCGATTGCCGAGACAGGATTAAGCTATTCCTCTATCAAAGTCCGTTTGACCTCTATTTCGGCCTTTCATGAACCTCAGGATGGCAGATTACTGTATCAACATTATCTAGCCAAAATGTTTCTAAGAGGAATGTTACATTTTAAGCCACCTATCAGAAGACCCACCCCTCCGTGGGATCTCAATTTTCTAATAGAGAAATTAACTCTTGAGCCCTTTGAACTGGCGGCCACTTGTGACCTCCGTTTTCTTTCTTGGAAAACACTGTTCTTACTGGTTGTCACTTCGGCTCGGCGTATTTCCAAGCTTCATGCCCTCATGTGTAGAGAACCATATTTGATTTTTCACAGAGTGGCACTTCGTACCAACCCTTCCTTCCTACCTAAGGTAGTGTCTGAACACACCTTAAATCAGCCCCTGGAGTTACCAGTATATTATCTTGAACACTTCAATCAAGGTGAATACCTCCTACATACTCTAGATGTCTATCATTTATTATGATACTATACTAATCAAACTAAATCGATTAGGAATACCTCTCAAAGTTTTGTTACCTTCGCCTCAAGCAAGGAAGGTCTCCCGGTCACTAAACAGACCCTCTCCAATTGGCTAGCACACTGTATAACATTTTGTTACACAAAATACAACAAGCCATTACCAGGACCTGTCCAAACCCATTCTACCAGAGCTATGGCCACCACAGCAGCCTGCTTTAAAGGGGCCCCTATTACATATATCTGTAATGCAGCTACCTGGTCCACGATTCATACTTTTATGAAGCATTATAACTTAGACGTTGCTTCATGCCGTAGGATGGCTTTTGGCCTAGCTGTCCTACAAGGCCTCCTGTCTTAATTCCACCCTTCTTGGGTTTCTGCTTGGTATTCCTCCCAAGTGTATTACCTGCTGCAAGAGACCACTCCGTGGAAGATAGTACAGTTACATAAGACCTTACTGTAACAGTAGATCTTCCTGGACATAGTCTCCACCACTCCTTCACACTAATGGGACTATGTCATTGGTGCTAGGACCCAGCAGGAGCCAAAAATCTTCTGGAGGGCTGGTGCCGAGGCAGGGCTGTGAGGAAGCGGCACCGTGAGCCCGGCTCGCGTCGTATAGGCTACCTTGGCGTCGACCCTTCAACCATCTCAGTTCCTTTTTTCCTGCTGTCGAGTGCTCTTCAGTGATGACATCGCTCACCCGCCGGGAGTCAAGTCTTCAATCTATACGACAGCAGCTATAATTATTTTTAGTATTGTTAGGTTTATTTATTTTACTAGTTCTTTAATAAATAAGTAATTTTGGTAAAGAAGAAGTCTTCAGCCCTCCTTTGATGGAGTCTACCATGAGCGGGGCAGGTGACGGTAGGGAGACTTCGCATGAAAGCTGTGTTTTCAGCAGGGCTGGGTGTGGTCCGCCACCCTCTGTGGATGAGGGGTCTGACTACAGGCAGTCCAGTGCTCGGAGAGGATAGACAGTCCTCCCAAAAGCACAAAAAGAAGCAGTCCCATTCTCGATCATCGTCAAGGACTCGGCAACACTCGGCCTCGAGTTCTTCTTCAGCCTACCGGTCGAAGAAGAAATGGTACCACTCGAGGTCACCCTCTGGTACGTGTGCGCGGCAGTCGTTGGTGGCTGGGGACAGGGTTCGACTCCGACTCCTCCGGGGTCTCCTTTGGCCTCTGTTCCTAGTGACCAGCATCCTTGACTCTGGAGTCCCTCCCCGCCTCCTGGGGGGTCTTCCAGTGAGCAGTTTCATCATTGGGCCGTTCTTATGGAGCAACAGGTTCGGCGGTTGTCCCGTCTGCCCGAGCCGGCTAGTCCGTCTCCAGGGCCTTCGGGCCTTCCAGTTTCAGACCTGCGGTCAGGGCAGTTGAGGCTTCCTAGTCGCGCGGTGCCTTCTTTGGTGCCATCGACACACTGCTCTGGTGCTTTTCCCCCTCACATGGCTGTGGTGCAGGAGCCAGTATAGGTACCACTTTCTCCTGCTGATTTTCTCTGTTCTTCCTCCCTGAGTGGGTTGCGGGGGTCTGGTCCTGCGGCACCGGGTGCGACGCCAGCTCCTCTGATGCCAGCACCACGTCTTGTGCTGGCGCCACCTGTCTTTTTGGTGCCACACACTGTGCCAGCGCGAGGAGCACCTGCGATGCCACGTAGGGCACTGGGGTCCTCGACTCCAATTCGCGGCGCTCCTTCTCCTCTTTTTCCTCCCTTTTCTATTTACTCTGTCCCTCCGGGACTAGTAGGAGATGATATTGAGCCTGATCCTGATCTTCGATTGGGGGGATGACTTTGATGACGGTTCCTCTCTGAGGTGGTGAATAAGCCTTCTCTTCCAGCAGAGCCTTTGGTCGAAGACCTTTCCTTTAAATCTCTGCTTAAGAATATGAATACCACTCTCTCTCTCTCTCTCTCTCTCTCTCTCTCTCTCTCTCCAGACTTCGGTGAGTGATCATGGGAAGCTACTGCATCTGCAATATCTGCACGTTCCGGATATTCCTGTGGAATTGACTCCTCTTGTGCAACCCTCCTTTGAGACTCTCTCTCAAATGGTGTGGGATAATCTGGCGCTTATTCCCTCTGTGGCCAAGTCCATAGTTAGGAAATACCGCCCTCCCAAGGATCGTCCATTCTGGCTTCACAAGCCTTTGCTGATGCCATAGTTGTCCTGGCAGAGAATGACAAAGCCATTCTTCCTCAAGAATCTATGGCACACCCAGTAAACAAGGAATCATGCAAAATTGACACATTGGGGAAGCAAGTCTTCGCTGCCTCCACCCTGGGCATGCGCATTTCAAACTACCAGGGTTATTTCTCTCAGTATGAGTATATACCCCCTGGCATTCACTCAAGGTCACTGTAGAAGCTCTTCCAGATTCGAACGTTATCACAGAGCTTTTTCAGACCATTACTAGAGGCATTGAATCCAATAATCACCAGCTTAAAGCTGCTATGGATGCCTTTGACACTGCTTCCAGAGCAGCAGCAGCTGGTATATGCACCCGACGCCACACTTGGTTACGCACGTTGGGATTCACAAATGATGCCCAGCAGAGGGTTATGAGTTTACCTTTTGATGGTACGTATCTGTCTGGTCCTCAGGTCAAGCAAACACTAGAGGCCACACAGAAAATTAGAATGGCTATCAAAACAGCCAGGCCACCATCCACAGCCCCTCAACAAGGTGGGAACCGGCGACAGTTTCATAACCGTCTGTCCTTTTGTGGCAAATGGTGGTTTAACAGATATCAAGCCCCCAGCCACAAAAGAAAATGCAGCAGAAGGCACAGGGCCCCAAAGCACCTAGTGCCACCCTCTGAGATTCTGGCCCAAGTCCCACCTCAGCTGTCCAAGGGGGACTCTTCCTCAGCAGTAGGAGGGTGTCTGACTCAGTTTTACAACCAGTGGAAGTCAGTCACATCAGACAAGTGTATACTCAGGATAATCCATGAGGGTTATTCTCTAAACCTTTCAGAAACCCCTCCGGATCGCCCACCCAAACGACAGCCCAGGCTGTCTGTCTCTTAATCAGACCTTCTTGCATCTGAGATTCAAGGCCTTCTGAACAACAGGGCAATAGAAGTAGTTCCACTGGATCAGCAAAACACAGGTTTCTACTACCATTACTTCCTAGTTCAAAAGAAAATAGGCGGCATGCGTCCTATTCTTGGTCTAAGGAAGTTAAACAAATTCCTTTACAAGGAGAAATTCAAGATAATATCTCTCGGCTCTGTTACCTCTGATTCATCGGAATGACTGGCTGGCTTCCTAGACATGCAGGGCGCCTACCAGCATGTTCTCATACACGCAAACCACCACAAATACCTCAGATTTGTGGCATTGGGTTAACACTATCAATTCAGAATCCTGCCCTTTGTGTTATCCTCGGCACTTCGAGTCTTTACAAAGTGATTTGCAGTTCTCGCAGCGCATCTTGGGAAGCTCGGAATTCAAGTATTCCCATATCTAGACAACTGGCTTCTAGCAAGTCCCTCCAGTCAAGAGACTCAGGAAGCCGCATGGGAGTTCTGTCAAATTTGGGAAAATCGCAGCTATAGCCCTCCCAATGGCTCCTCTTCATAGGAGCCCTTCTGGATACCTCCAACGCAAAAGCCTTTCTTCCAGAGGACAGAAAGAACAACATCCTTCAGATGGCCCACTTCATCAGAGAGAACGACTCGGTTCGAGCTCTCTCGATGCAGTGGATACTGGGTCTCATGGCATTCTCAGTGTTCACTTTGCCTCTGGTTCGTCTTCACATGAGGACTACTCAGTGGATGCTCAGCACTCACTGGTCCTCGACCACACATCCCCAGTCCTTTCACATCAAGGTGATTGAACCTCTAAAATGGTCACTCACCTGGTTGACTCCAAAGAACAACCTTCTGAAAGGGTTTCCCTTTGCCCCACTGGAATCTCAGATCTCCATCACCATGGATGCATCCCTACTTGGATGGGGAGCTCACTGTCAAGATCTTTACACCCAAGGTCGGTGGAATCAGGACGAGTCTCAACTCTACATAAATGTTCTGGACATGAGAGCTGTCCTGTATGCAGTCCGAGCTCTGAATGACATTCTCTGTCACAAGACCATTCTCCTTCAGACAGACAACAAAGCAGTGATGTACTACATCAACAAACAGGCCGGAGCACACTCTTACCCCTTATGGAGGGAAGCGATGAGAGTGTGGGAGTGGTGCTTAGAGCACAAAGCTCTGATCCAAGCGGTTTACCCTCCGGGAGTGCAGAACGATCTGGCGTATCATCTCAGCAGAACGGAAACAGATCCTCACGAGTGGTCTCTCAACACAAACATCATGCAGTCGCTCTTTGAAGAGTGGGAAACTCCAGACCTGGACCTTTTTGCGTCCCCACTCAACACAAAACTGCCTCTATTCTGCTCCAGAAATCCAGAACCTGGCGTTTTCTGTCAGGATGTATTCAGACTGCGGTGGAAAAAGACGCTTTCTGTACGCATTCCCTCCTGTTCCCTTAGTTCAGAAGGTACTGCTCAAACTGGAGGCGCAGGGGGGCAGAATGATCCTCATTGCCCCATTCTGGTCTCGTCAGATCTGGTTTCCATTAATCAACAGATTATTGGAAACTTCTCCGAGACAGCTTCCACTTCATACGAAGCTGCTGACCCAGGGCCCAGTGATCCATCCCAACTTGAGATCCCTTCACCCCCATGCCTGGCTCCTGAGGAGATAGAGGTGAGTAGATTTGAAGTTTCATGTAGGGTCTCGGATATTCTGTTAGTGGCACGCAAGCCAGCTACTAGAAAAACTTACACAGCTAAGTGGAAGGGGTTCTCCATCTCGTGCGCCAAGTCCTCTTGGGACCCTTTTTCCTGCCTACCAAACAAAGTCCTGGAGTATCTTCTGGACCTGTCAAATACAGATCTGCAATACTCAGTCGTAAAGGTTAACCTCTGCACGATCTCAGCGTACCACGAGCCTGTACACTCCATGTCACTGGCTCAGTTACCGATGGCCAAGAGGTTCTTTAAGGACATACTACACAGTAGGCCACCGGTCAGATGACCGGTAGCCACCTGGAACATTAATCTTGTGCTAGACTTGCTCACCCTTAAACTTTTCGAGCCCCTAGCAACTTGTGAGCTGAAGTTTCTGACGTGGAAGACTGCCTTCCTTGTAGATATTACCTCTGCTCGCAGTGTGTCTGAAATACATGCTTTGGTCACAGACCTCCCTGTATACTGTATTTCACAGACAAGGTGGTTCTTCGCACTCATCCTAAGTTTCTCCATAATGTGGTCTCAGAATTCCATCTGAACAAGCCCTTGGTCCTTCTGACCTACTTTGCAAACTTCCAGAATGAGGGGGAGTGTACTGTACATTCTCTGGATGTTAAGAGAGCTTTGTGGTTCTATTTAGACAGAACTAAAGAAATCCGCACATCAGAATAACTGTTTGTCTCTTTCAGCATGGCCCAGCTAGGTCAGCCTGTTGCTATCAGATGTATTTCGGCATGGCTAGTGGCATGTCTTCACCAATGCTGCTCCATGGCACAGATTAAGCTGGAAGGCAGAGTATATGCACATTCTACCAGGGCAGTCGTGGCATCTCTGGCAGAAATTCAAAACGTGCCCGTTGTGGACATCTGCAGTGCAGCTATTTGGAACTCTCTGCACACGTTTGTAAAGCACTATGCTTTGGATGTCCATGCCAGACAGCATCAGTCCTTTGGCAGCACAATCCTTAATGGATTTCTGTCCTAAGTGAGCTCCTCTTTCACCTGCCGCCATTTTCGGGGTATTATTTTAGCTTGGTACTCTCCCGTAGTGTGAATGAGTGGTGGAGACTTCATCCAGGAAGGTCAAGAATTACGGTAGGTACATAATTTTCATATCTTTGAGGAGTGTCTCTTACAGCAGGTACGATCCCACCCTCCGTACCCCGCCTTCTCTAGGAGAACAAATTCTAGGATTGTGGATATGTTGTTCATCCACACTGTTTGGCATGTTCCTTTACTCTTTAAATCTTGCCGGAAGTCTTCAGGCTAGCTCCTACCACCCACCCGGGTGGTATATACCTCGGCTGTGCCCCATGATGCCAGATCTTCCTTTCCGCTGGAAGATACAGGTTGCCCCGCTCGTGCTCATGCATTTCGTAGGCCCTGGCTTTCAAAACCTCGGTTTTACTGAGATTAAAACTCGTTCGAGTTAGCGATCGCGCTTTTGCGTCCTCGATCATGGAAGAGAAATCTTCTCCAGGATTTCGCTGGTGTCCTTGCGGCCAGAAGATGTCGCACACCGATCCCCATCTCACGTGCGTCTACTGTCTGGGTGTCGGCCTTGACACCTTGTCCTGTAGTTTTTGCTTGGCCTTCCATCCCAGTGTTCTGTACGACCGCCTGGCACGTTTGAAGTTGGGGAGACCGGAGATAAGGAATCCTCCGGTGAAGTCTAAGGACGCTAGGTGGGCAGTTTCCATGGCCTTGGGTTCCGCCGAGCAGCTGTAATGCATGAAGGCGTTCAAAGAAGAAGCCGCCCGCGCTTCGGCGAATCAAAGATTTTTCGTTCCACTCAACCTGGGCTCCACCTTCACAGGTTCTTTTAAGGAGTTGTACCAGTCTCTCCCCACATGGGGTGAGGCGCCCGCAGGCTCACACTGCTCCCACTCTCGAAAGAGGGACAAAGAACCCAGCTTGTCTTCATATCAGTGAAGGCGCTCTTGGGACCAAGAGAGGTCTCAGTCTGAGGAGCATGTGGTCTCGACCTCTGTCGAAATCGCTTCCTCGGCCTCAGGCTTCACGGACCTTCCGTCTGGCCAGACGACCGAGGAAGTGGCTGATGAGGTCGAGATTGTTCTTGACCTAATCGACCTTCTGTCATCGACTGTGGCCGATGACTCCTTGGAGAGGACTCCGGTCCTCGTGTTCCCCGATAAGTAGACCCAGCCCGCTGGTGTCCCCATCGAGGTCCCGGTTCCAGACCCCCGAGTTTCACCAGTTCCTCCGGTGTCTTCCAAGCGACCGAGTCGGCCTGCCCGATCTTGGTCGAGGTCTAGAACCCCGTCAGCTGAATGGCCAAGGAAGAGCCATAAGCGCTCCAAAAAGAGGCGACGCCACAGGTCGTCCTCATCCTCCTCGGATGAGGAGAGGCTCCGATGGAAACCCCGTCGGAGCTACGAAGACCTTATGTGGCAACAGCTGAGTTTCACCGGGCAGAAGCCGGCTCCACCACCAACCCTGGCCATTACTTGGCTCTCGCCTCCCAGGCGGAAGCCGACCCCCTCAGAACCAAAGCCTTTAGTTCCCTTGCCGGCTGGGCCGGCCCATCCTCTGGTTCGGCTTTTGTCTGTCTCTCCACCGATAGTGGTGGAGCTGCCACCTAAGCAGCCTGTGGGCGGGGCTCCTTCCAAAGAGGACCGACCAGGTACCTGGCTTCCCTGATGTCTGTTGGTCACGGTCACCCCGGACCATCCTCGATGGGTCGAGGGTGATTTAGGCGGCAGGCCGCTGTACCCTGACTTCTTGGACTGTGATGTCACTGGGCTCCACTCTTATCCCGGGGATGATGAGTCGTCCATTGGCACAGGGATGGAGGAAGGTCCTTCCTTCTTCCAAGGGATCCTCCGTCTCATCTCTGATTTTAGAGGGATGCCCCTGGAACCCATCCAGGAAAAAGGTGGAGTACCCTCTCACAGACATGCTCAAGAGAGGGGATACCCCGATGGAGGCATTTCCTGTGGCTGAGGCCATTATTCGTCCGGCACTCGAACTATGGCAGCGCCCTGCCTCATGTCCAGCACCGTCTGCCCATTGGGGTCCCATGCGGGGTTCACAGAGTACCCTTTCGGCCAAGAGCCTGGTGACCACCGCTGTGTTGAGGCGTACTGGCAGTTCTGCTGACACTGACCATCCCCCCCTGATAAGGAGTCCAAGCTTTTGGACTGTTCGGCGCAGAATGTCTGTGCGGCTTTCTCCTTGGGCCTTCGTCAGGCTAGTTTGGCCATCATCATGGCACACTTCTCTCATGTCCTTCTCAGGTCATTAGATGAAATCCTCCCACATCTCCCTGCGGACATGCAAACCACAGTTAAGCAGGTCTGGGACCAGTGCCGTGCTGTTGCCAAACAGCAGCTCCAGATTGTCCTAGACATTGGGGATTCTTGTGCCCATTTGATGGCCGCCTCAGTGGCCTCTCGCCACAGGGCTTGGCTGAGGCACTCCTCCTTCCCGACAGACACTCAGCATAAGTTAGCTGATGTGCCTTTCCTTGGGACTGACTTGTTCGGCCCAGGAGTGGCCGGTCACCTATAGTGCATTGAGCAGTCCAGTGCCACCGTGGATGCCACTTCTGCCAAGAGTTCTTCGGGCAGGAACCAGCAGAAGAAAAAGAAGAAGCCTTTTCAGCACTCTTCCCCTGTGGTTCAGCAGTCCTCCTACCAAGGAGGACAGCAGCATTAGCATCAGCAGCAGGCTCAAGCTTGGCGCCCTCGGCCCAAGCCTGGACTCCAACAGGCCCGCAAAGGAGGCCGAGGCTCAGGTCCTGGAGCCTACTCTTCCTCCTCTAAGCCTGCCCAGTGATGGGGTGGAGGTTACCACCCCTATCTCCATTGTGCCAGCTCTGGGTCCTTCCGTGAGGGGCCGGCTCCTCCACTTCCTTTCCACCTTGTCCGCTATCACTATGGACAGGTGGGTTCTCGAAGTGGTCGGTCAGGGACTGCCTCTAGAATTCGAGCAGTACCCTCCCAGTCGAGCCCGTGCCCCTCTGGAAGAACGGATTTCCGCATGCACCCAGTCGGCTCTTCAAGACGACATTGCTCAGCTCCTCCTTGAGGAGGCAGTAGCTATCGTGGCGGATCCGTCTGCAGAACCAGGCTTTGTCTCCAGGTACTTCCTGGTGCCCAAGCGGATGGAGGGCTGATGCCCCATTCTAGATCTCCACAACCTGAATCAGTTTCTTAGGTCACGCACCTTTCGGATGGTCACTCTGTCCCAGATCATACCATCCTTGGAGCGAAACGTCGTTCTGTTCACTGAATCTGTAGGATGCATTCTTTCACGTCCCAATCCGTCCGTCCCATCAGCGGTTCCTCCGGTTCAGGGTCGAAGAGATCCTGTATGAGTTCCGAGCCATGCCGTTCAGCCTTTCATCAGCCCCATGGGTCTTCACCAAATGCATTGCAGTGGTGGCGGCTCATCTCCGGCATCGGGGAGTCAGAATTTACCCCTACCTCAACGATTGACTCCTGGCAGGTCCCACCCAACAGGAGGTGGAGAGGTCCGGGGATCTGGCCCTCCAGACCTGCTCTCAACTCGGCCTTCTAATCAATGAGGACAAGTCTGAACTCATGCCTTCCCAGGAGATGGGCTTCATCAGGGCAGAGCTCTACTCTTGTCAAGCCAGAGCCCAGTTCCCGGTGGACAGGGCTGAGGTTCTCTCCTCCTTTGCCCAGTCATTTCTGGTTGGGCACTTAAACCCAGTCCAGGACTTTCTGCGCCTTCTGGGTTACATGGCGACGTGCACCTCAGTGGTCCACTGGGCCCAGTTGCACATGCGCCCCCTGCAATGGGAGATGGCCGACCAGTGGACTTAGCATTACGGTAATTTCAACCAGCTGATCACTGTAACCCAGAAGATGTGGGACGCTCTCCAATGGTGGACTGCCTCAGACTGGTTGCAGGAAGGGATCCTGTTTGTTCATCCCGAGTCGACGGTCGTCCTTATGATTGATGCCTCTCTCATGGGCTGGGGAGCCCACATGGGGGACAACAGGGCCCACGGGTTCTGGTCCCCCGAGGAGTCGCGATGCCACATCAACCTGTTGGAGCTCAGAGCAATCAGACTGGCACTGTCAGCTTTCGCTCCTCAGCTCCGGGGTCAAGTGGTTCAAGTCCTGACGGACAATACCAGGACCATGTACTACTTCAACAAACAGGGCGGCAAGCACTCCCATCTGCTGTGCAAGGAGGTGCTCTGCATCTGGACCCTCGTAAGCCTGTTGGAGGCAGATCTCCTAGCCATCCATGTGGCAGGAGCCTCGAACCAGATGGCGGATGCTCTCAGCCGTATAGGCTAGACATCCCACGAGTGGTTTCTCCATCCAGAGGTAGCTTACAGCCTGTTCTCCCACTGGGGCAAACCAATGGTGGACCTGTTTGCTTCCAGGGAAAACACCAAGCTGAGGCTGTATCATGCCCGCCCCCCTCAGTAGGGCTTGCTGCAGGGGGATGCCTTCTCGAGGCCGTGGACTCCAGGCCTCCTCTACGCCTTCCCTCCATTTCCCTTGATTCACATAAGTATTATTCAAGGTGAGGAGGGACAAGGCGAAGGTGATTCTGGTAGCCCCAGACTGGCCGCTCCAGTTTTGGTATCCAGATCTCCTCAGCTGCAGGCCCCCGGAGTGGCTTTGTACATGCCCGGACCTGATATCTCTGAACCAGGGGAAAGTCTTCCATCCGGACCTTCAATCCCTGCACCTTACAGCCTGGTACCTGAGTGGCTAGAGTTCCAGGCTTTGGGTCTTTCTGAAGATGTCTGCACCGTGGTGGAGGCATCTCGAAAGGAATCGACCAGGAAATGTTATGTCTTCAAATGGAAAAGGTTTTCCATTTGGTGTCAGGGTCAGGATCTGGACCCCTTATCCTGTTCTGTGGCTAACATTCTCGACTACCTTTGGTCTATCTCCAAAGGGGTTCTATGGTGATCGACCTTTAAGGTGTACCTGGCGGCCATTTCTGCTTACCGGGCGTGGGCCGGTCAGCCAACATTGGCACTTTTTCCAAGGCCTGGATCACATATCCCCTCCGGTGCTTGAACCTACACATCTTGTGGGATCTACTGCTGGTACGGGCAAAGCTTATGGGCAAGCCATTTGAACCACTGCACAAGTGTGAGCTGTCACACTTGTCGTGGAATCTGGCCTTCCTGGTGGCTATCACGTCTTCCAGAAGGACAGGGGAGCTCCAGGCACTTCCGGTGGACTCCCCTTATCTGATTTTCCACAGTGGCAAAGTTGTCCTGCACCCGCAGCCGAAATTCCTTCCGAAGGTGGTGTCACAGTTTCACCTTAATCAAGTGTTGACTCTGCCGGTATACTACCCTAATTACACCTCGGAGGCCGAGTACAGGCTCCATACCTTGGACCTGAGACATGCTGTCTCCTATTATAAGGAAAGAACGGTGGAAATTCGTGGAGAGGTTCACCAGCTGTTTGTCACCTATGCTGAAGCCACTTCTGGCAGATCTGCAGCCAAACGGACCATAGCAAGATGGATTACATCATGCATAGGTCTGTGCTATGACTTGGCGGGCAAGGACCCTCCCAGAGGGATAAGAGCTCATTCTTCCCGCCATACTGCTGCATCGGTGGCAGCTTCCAGGGACATCCCTATCCAGGAAATCTGTTGGCCTGCTACCTGGAAGTCAGCAAACGTCTTCATTACCCACTACCACATCGACCTTGAGTCACGCCGGGATGTTGGTTTTGGGGCCTCGGTTCTCCAATCTCTGTTCGCTAAGTAGGGGGTGTGCGCCTTGCCTCCCTCCTCCCAGAGAACTGCTAGGAGTCTGCCAGTGTGGATGAACAACATATCCACGATCCCTGAAAAACAGGTTACTCACCTGTAACAGTAGTTCTTGGAGTGGTATATGTTGTTCATCCACACGAACCCACCCGACCTCCCCAGCTGCAGATGCACACAACCTGGCTTCTAGTGGGCTAAGATCTGGCATCATGGGGCAGAGCCGAGGTGGATACCACCTGGGTGGGTGGGAGGAGCCAGCTTGAAGACTTCTGGCAAGATTTAAAGGGGAAAGGGACATGCCAAACAGTGTGGATGAACTACATATACTACTCCTAGAACTACTGTTACAGGCAAGTAACCTGTTTTTGTGGTCCAGTGACTTTTGGGTTGGGATACCAATGGTACCTCGACTTCCCCTTGGTCCTCGCTTAACGAGCTGAATCCGGCGTGGGAAACTGAGGATACCAGGGACCACCCACACTTATATAGGAAACAGGAATCTAATGTCATGTGTGGGCAGCCCCTGGAAAAGACTGCTAGAAGAACAGATGCCGTATGCCACAGCGACCTCTGTCAATGACCCAGGTGTATTACTTGCTGCAAGAGACACTCCTCAAAGATGTACTGTTACGGTAAGGTCTTACGTAACTGTACTTTCTAGGAGTGGTATATGATGTTCATCCACATAGACCCACCCGACCTCCCCTGGCTTTAGCGCATAACTCTGCTTCCGGCGGGCAAGATCTGGAGTCAGTTGGCGGAGCTGAGGGAGTTATCACCCAGGTGGGTGGGAGGAGCCAGCTTGAAGACGTTTCAGGCAAGATTTAAAGGGGAAAGTGTTGTTGAGACACAGGTCAGGAAGCATAGGAAACACCAGGAGCAGTTGTAGAATTCACCAAAAATATTTATTTACAGTAGCAGTAACAAAAAAAAAAAAACTTGTTCAGTATAACTATGTACAAAGGAGAAAAAACAGTAGTTTCCTTGAGTCTCTGTGTCCCTTTTTCTTCCATCTTTCCTGCAGTTGCAGCTTAGCTCTTATAAGTCTTTTCAACCCCCATCCTTAGCAAGCATCCTGCTTTTGTAAATATCAGGCAGGAGCTGCTAGAACACAGTGTGCTTCTTGAGTTGAGGCCCTCTGTTGCTCAGCTTTTGCACAAGGCTTAAAAATTGAACTCTGGTAACCTCTAGCTTTCAACAGCTTTTTGCAGTCATCTCATATTATAATTATATACATTTCAACAGTAACACTATATATTTTCTGAACAAAAAGAGATCCCAACATCAGTTACATTTCCACATATTGATTTGCATATATTTTTTTTAAAATTTGCTTTTTATTAGATTTTCTCTTACTATTGCATCAGGAGACATTTTACAAACAGTAGATTTTCTGTGATTACTTCAGATTTGTTGTAGTACAAGTAAACAGTGCACAAATATCTTTTACATTGGTTACAGGTTTAGACCAAAACTGATGTACTCTTGTCTTATGATAGAGTCAGACCAATCCATATCCCCAGTCATTTCTCTTTTTATCCCCTCTCCTAAACCCACCCCTTAAGGGCAAAAATCTGGATCAACCCTTGCCTGATAGATTGACCATCTCCTCCATAGAGTGGTAAAACTGTCTGTTTGATTGTTTAGTTTCACTGTAATGTTTTCCATCTGGTATATAGAGTTCACAATTTGCCTCCAATCTTGTATACTTGGTACTGTTTTCGTCATCCATTTCCTTGTCAAGGATTTTTTTGCTGCCAACAGCAGAGTGGGAAGTAGGGTTTTAGTCCAAGGGGGGAGCGATCCGGGTAAACGGCCATGAGCACCATCTCAGCCGTGAGCTCAACATATTCACCTAGGCCCTCACTGATTTCATTTTGTATACTTAGCCCAAAAGGCATTAAGCGTGGGCATAGCCACATTATATGTGCTAGGTCAGCTAATTCTGCTCCACACTCCCTCCAACAAACCCCATATTCCACCGGAAGATATTTAGTCAGACTAGCCCCTCAGACCCAGGTGACCTGAAAAATCTAGATCTACATTTCCAAGAGTATTCCCTCCAAACGTGAAATCTGGTGATTTTGACCACTCACAGAGACGAAGAGGACCATTCTTCAATAGACACCAGAAGGTCTAAGTCCTTGTTCCAACTTTCTAGGATTGAGTTTGTTGATTCTTTTGATTGATCTCCGCATCATTTTGTATAAGTTACCAATTAAATGGTTCCAGTGTTGTCCCCGAGAGTGGTCAATGAATAATTTTAGCAGGGGGGGCAGGGGAGGCTTCAGTTTAACCTGGATAATTCTGTTTCGTAGAAGATGGTTCCTAATTTGGAAGTATCTGAATTGGTCAACATTTGGGAGATAAAGTTAAGTCATTATGGGACGGGATGAAGAGTTCATCTTCTGAAATTAACTTACAGTATTCGTTAATCAAGTGAAGTGGTGCTTTTTCACACATTTTGAACCATAATTTTAAGACCTGTGAGGTAATAAATGTGAAATCTTTTAAAGTAGGGGTTCTCCCTAGAGAGGAAAAAATTATTTTTTTTTTTTTATATCATACATGTCGTTCAAATGGAGTTCCAGCTGCTTCCATTGGGAGTTGAACTGGTCCGAGAGCCATAGTAGGAGGATTTTTAAAAAAGCGGCCTCAGCATATTTTTTACGGTCCAGAAGATTAGTTCCACCCTGGGCTAGTGATAGGTTTAATATAGAAAGGTGAATTTGTGGTTTCGGTTTGTTCCAAATGAATTTGATTTGCATATATTTTTGTATCAGCGGATATGCAAGGGAGGAAAAGAAAGACAGACAGCAAAGGGGAAACTGAGAGACGAGAGGCAAAGAATTGTGAGCCTGTCTTATTGATCAGGTCCAAAGTCTCACAGGAAAATTTGGTTGCACAACCAGAGAGAGAGAAGAGACAGAAAAGGAAAGATCATTGCATTTAAATATGTTCTCCATAACAAATGGGACAGGGTCCTGTTCTGCCCTGTCACATACATCCCCCTCCTTAAGAGAGAACCTGTTTTATTAAACAGGTTTCCAAACCTTTTTTTTTCTCTAATAACATTTGCTGCTTTCAGAAATTAAGCACATGTACATTATCAGTTTTTACTGTATATAACAGTACAGCAAACAGTAATGTTCAAACCCATACATTTGTTTTCAACCTTCAGAACCCTCAATTCCTGATCCATAGCTTGACAGAAAATCAGCATTGCTATTCTCTTTACCAGATTTGTGCATCACAGTGAATTTAAATGGCTGAAGTGCCAGGTACCACCTTGTGATTCTGGAATTTTTATCTTTCATTTAGTTAAGCCAACAAGAGGATTGTGATCTGTTACAAGAACAAAGTCAGTTCCTAGCAAATAAAACTTGGGACTCCATGGCCCACTTTGCTGATAAACATTCCTTTTCTATAGTGGAGTACCTTTTCTCTCTGTCATGCAGTTTCTTACTTATGTACAGAATAGGATGTTCTTTCCCATCTATATTTTGACTTAGGACTGCACCTAGGCCTACCTCTGATGCATCTGTTTGTAGCAAAAATGGTTTCTCAAAGTCTGGGCTTCTTAAACGGGCTGAAAATAGTGCCGCTTTAATGGCTTGAAACGCTTCATCACACTCTGGGGTCCATTTCACATTACTTGGGTACCATTTTTTCATGAGTTCAGTGAGGGGAGTAGCTAACTCTGCAAAGCTGGGAACAAATCTCTGATAATAACCAGCCAGCCCTAAAAATAACCTGACATGTTTCTTTGTTTTGGGTACAGGTCTGTTAGCAACAGCTTCTGTTTTAGAAACCTCTGGCTTGACTTCTCCATTTCCCAGCACACAGCCCAAATATCTGGTTTTCTGCTTACTCAGTGCACATTTAATAGGATTAATTGTCAGACCTGCATTTTTGATAGCTTGGATAACTGTTCGTAGGTGTTCCAGGTGGCTTTTCCAGTCTGGACTGTACACCACAACATCATGCAGGTATATAGCACAATAACCTGTGTCAGGAGATAAAATGACATCCATGTACCGCTGGAATGTAACTGGCACATCATGTAAACCAAATGGCATGGTGGTGAACTGATAGAATCCTATAGGGGTGACAAATGCAGTTTTGTATCGGGATTCTTTAGCTAAAGATATTTGCCAGTAACCCTTGGTGAGATCGAGGGTACTGATATACTTTGCACTCCCCAGTCTGTCCACCAAATCATCTATTCTGGGCATAGGATAACTGTCAAATTCTGTCACTTGATTACGTTTCCTAAAATTATGACAGATTCTAACACCCCGTTCCTTTTTGTTTACAATTACCATGGGAGATGACCAAGCACTCTTCGACTCCTCTGTGATACCCAGTTCTTTCATTTTTTTAATTTTCTTAACCACATCAGCTCTTAAACGCTCTGGCAACCTGTATGTCTTTTGCCTAATAGGACGAGTATGCCTTGTCACTATTACATACTCGATGCCTTTTGCTTGCCTGATACCATGGTAAAAGTACTGTTAAATGTCTTTAGGACATTACGAATGTCTGCAGTTTGTTCTGAGGTTAAGGAAACATTCACCTTTACAGCATCAGCATTTACAGTTTGCTCCAGTTATCATAAGCTACATCAACATCTTCCTTATCAGTTTCTGGTAAAACTAGCAAAGCAGCTTTTGGCATATTTTTCAGCCCATTTTTTGAGGAGGTTAGCATGGTATATCAGGGGTCTCAGTCTCGTAGTTAACAGTGCCAGTACTTCTAAGAGCTGTATAAGGCCTTTGCTACTTCATTAACAGTTTATTTTCTGTTGTGGGTAACAGTAGCAAAACCTTTTCACCTGGCTCGAAAACTTTTTCTTTTACTCCATGATCATAATATATCTTCTGCTGATTTTGAGCCTCTTCCTGATTAGTGCGGGCAATTTCAACATATTTTGCCAGCTTCTTTCTTCGGGCACACATATAAGAAGATATAGATTGTTTCTGGGTGGGGTTATCGTCCCACATTTCTTTTATCACATCTAGTGGCCCTCTTGGCCGCCTAACATACAGCATTTCAAATGGTGAAAACCGTGTTGATGCCTGTGGCACTCCTCTGTAAGCAAAAAGTAGGTAAAGCAAGTATTGGTCCCAGTCTTTCCCTTCCCCTTTTACAAACCTTATTAACATGCGTTTTAGGGTTTGGTTATGTAACCCCCCTGCAAATGGGGGTTCCCAAAAGACTTCCAGGAGCTTGCTTGAATGCTCCAAGCCTGAATGGTGTTTGGCATTTAAGCCATTTATCAGTGAGTGTTTTTAGAACCTCTGGTACTGTCTCTTTAAGAGCTGTCTGCTTGCAGACATAATTAGCTTGTATGGGGGACTGTGTGTTCTTTGATTGAGTACCACTCAAGCTGCTGCCAATTCACTTCATTTTTGCAGTCACTAGGAGTGCAAAGGGAACCTATCTGAAAGATGTAACTGTTTGCCAGAAATCATTTACAGTAATAATGAAATTACAGTTTGTCTAACCTGATTTCTTTTGCAGTCAGAACAGTGTCTGCCTAGTTCCCCATTCTGGTTTTGAACTGCTGAACTGGACCAATCAGTGTGGGGTAAGCTAGCTCTAAAATGGTGCCTTGGACGAATCAGAACTTGGACTCATAATCTGAGCCAGCCACAAGAGGATTGTATGGGCAGTGACTCTGGGAGATGTAGTTAGACTTCAGTGCCTTTTGGACCAACAGCAGCAGTCTATTGTGAGTGACAGCCAATCCAGTCAAGAACTGGGAGGAACTCAAGGAAGTGCCCGGTTTTTGTCGGTTGGAGTTTCAGTTGAGCTTTGGCAGTGAAGAAGGAAGGAGCCCTGTGCTTTTTCAGTGTGCCGTTTTAGTCAAAAGACGTGTGTAAGGCCCAGAGTTCCGGTCTGCAGCTTGTGTAACAGCTTGTTAGGACTGAATCCGTCCTGTGAAAAGAATCAAAGGATCTCTGAAGAGTAGAAACCAGGCTCACCCTGTAGAAGACTGGAAGAATTGCTGAAAATTGCACTCGGTCTGTCAGGAACTGAATCTGCTGTGTGTTCTCCGGTATTGTGCAGTAATTGCGATCGGGATACAGATGCAGCCTGCCTGGTATAGTGCGTTCTTTTATATGGATGTGTGAAGAGGTTTGTGTACCTCAAGTGAGCCCTGCTGACATTGAAGGACCCTATCTTATTTGGAGGTCGTGAGTACTAATTCAGGGTCGCTTCCTGTTGAATTGCCACATTAAATCCAAATGGAATTACTGTACTGCTGACTGTTTAATTCTCCTTTTCTCTGTGTGAAAGGGCCCCTACCAGCTGCCACGGTTTGGACTAGCCACTAGGGCTTGGGTACCCAGGGACAGTAACTGATAGGGATAGGCCTGTGCACAGAGCCATAGGTAGATTATTAGAGTGATAAGCTAATTAACCTGATTTCCCCCTGTCCTTGTTATATCCCCCTAAATAAATCAGAGCTGCTTGTTTCAGCAAAGTTATACTGCCTGAGGTATTTGTCTATGTTAAAGTACTGTACTGTGATTGTTGCACTGTATCATATTTCACAGGAGGTCCCAGTGCGGAACCAGACCTGGGGTAAGTGTATACTGTGAAGGTATCTGATATATTGTGTGGGCCACTAGTGGGAAGAAGGGGTTGCAGTGTCCCAGAGGGCTGTGACCAAGTTAGTTTAACTATTGCAAACCCTGACCTCTGGGTGGAGGCACCGCCATTGGATCCAGGCCCCTCAACCTGTTAGTGGCAAATCAGGCAGGGGTAGTAGCCCCTGGGATAGCGCCATCTAGGGGTTACATCTTGGAGCTCACCGCTGGGATTGTGTGTCCTCTAGTGGCCATATTCACGAACCACTGTTAAGAAAAAATGGGTACCCGACAGAAGTGGCTGTGCACCGGCTGGTGGAGTGGTGTACTGGGGAGGAGATCGACCCCAAAATGCTATGCTTATCCTGGACATCCCCTGGGTATCAATACGGACACTGTGCAGGAGTACTTTCCAAGGTGGAAGGTTTACAAAACCCTGTGGTGGTGGGTCGGCATGCTAATCTGCTCACCCACACTTTCCTGGCCCTAGTAGAGTTTAAGGATCCCATAGATAGCTCCAAAGTGCCACAGACTATTACCCCAGAGGGAGCCCTCACTGCTTGGAGAGTGATAACTAAGGACAGTAAAGACCCGGGGGGGAATCAGCCCCCACCATCTGAAACCTTTGAGGAGAAATTTGCTGAATGGTTGCTGGGAGAGGGGAAAACTGTGGAGGACTTGAAGAAACTATTCTTGCCACCTAGGGGTGTTCCTCCCCCAACACCCTCTCCTGCTCCAGTGCCCGTAATGGTGGCTGAACCAATGCAGACTCCTATTTCTGCACCTGCCATTAGTCACGACTCTTACCGAAGGTTGAGGATCTTCTCTGGCACCCTCCCCACCCCCCAAGGGGAGGATGACTGGGAGACTTGGATAGACTATGTTGCCCCCCAAGTGCTAGAATGGCAATGCTCGGAAGGGGAAAAGCGAAAGAGGGTTAGTGAGAGCCTCCGAGGTCCTGCCCTGGCTACCATCCGTGCTAAGCGGGCCAGTAACCTGAAGCGACTGCACAGGCCTATCTTGAGGCCTTGGAGAATGTGTATGGGAGCCCAGATTCTGATGAGGACCTATGGTGGAGAGTAAGAAATGCACAACAGTACCAAGGGGAGTTGTTGTCTGTGTATGTCTCTCGGCTGGAAAAATTGTTGCAAGAATGCCTCAGAAAGGGTAGTTTGCCAGCGATTGAACTGGACCGAACCAGACTGGACAGAATCTTAAGTCTGCCCCTTCTCAGAACTGCTGTTGCTTCAGTTCGCCTGAACCAATCGACTGGAATCCCCACCCTCCTATGATGAGTTAATGAGAGAAATTAGAGGAGTTGAGAAAAGCTGACCTCGGAGGTACCTGCACCAACAGCTGTGGCTACGACCGGTGACTGAGGTGACCCATCAAGTGAAGTTCAGGGCAGAGGTTGACAGTCAATGAGTGCTCTGACAAGGAAAAGATATGCCACAATGGGGCGAACTGTTGAGAGAGATCCGGGAATTCAAAAACAGTCCTTTATGAAGGCCACGCCTGCAAGTACGGGCCCTGACCTATATCCGACTGCATCTGCTATGGGGTGGGGGTACCACCCATGTATCTCCTGCTGATAACAGCTCAAACTCAATTCCTTGACCATGGAAGTGGAGAAACTGACGAGTGTCTCCAAATGCTTATCACGCCGCAGACAGAGATGGCACCCAGGTTTCCAGTTAGTAATACCCCGCCCTGGCTCCCAGTGTGGCGCCTCGGCCAGCTCAAACTCCAGAAAGTATGTTTTGCTATAATTGTGGGAAAGATGGGCACATGAAAGGGAATGCCAGTCCCAAAAGACACTGACAAAGTTGCATATAGGCTGCAAGGAGAGCTTGGAGAAGAAATCAGTGGTTAAGAGGTGCGACATGATCCCAGTGAGGGCACCAAAAATGCTAATTCACGTCCTTTTGTGGCAAGGTCAGTTGCCCAGGCCCCCACTACCGCCTCTTCAGACTGGTCCAGAATAGTGGGTCCCTCCATGGAGACCACTGTAAAGGTGAATGGAGTGTCTACAAGAGCTGTATTAGACAGTGGCTCCCAAGTGACAATTATGTTCCAGGATTGGTATCAGAAGCATTTGTCAGACGTACCCTTACAACCATTAGAAGGACTGCATGTATGGGGTTAAGTGAAAGGCCTACCCTATTCGGGTATATCCAATTTGGCTGTCTTTCCCCACCTCCATGGCTGGAGTGGCGAACAAGTAGAGACCCTAGCCTTAGTGTGTCCCCCCACTGGACTGTATGATGGTGTCCTTTGCTGATTGGAACAAATGCTCATATGTTCGGAAGGCTGGCACAGTTGTGTTATGAAAACAGGGGTCAAAGACTAGTAGAGCTTTAAGAGTTCCGGCTTTAATTAAGAAGGCCTATGAGGCACAGAGAGATGCTGAAAAACAGAACCAGAGGAACCCGGTCGAATTGTATGGAAGAAGGATCCTGAGTCTCTGATCCTGGCGCCAAATGCCCAGTGTACCTTACAGGGAGAGGTCCGTATCAGAAAGGATGTTAAGAATAAAATATTAATGTTGGATGCACCAGGCGATGGAAAATTGCCAGAGGGACTGCTGGTCAAGCCTAGTATTTTGCCGCTAGAGCCCATGCTTATGCCAGAAGGGTAATGGTCCAAGTTCATAATGTGTCTGAAAGAGACATTCGAGTAAACAGAGGTTGCATCCTGGCTAATGTGCATTGTGCAGACACTGCAGTGCTACCCAGCAGCAAGAGTTCAAGGAAGAATGACAGAGCATACAACTTGTTTGATTTGGCGACTCCCGCTGCCAGCTGAATGGAAAGTTAGGATCAGTGAGAAGCTTGCCCAGAGACCAGGTGTTTTCTTTAAAGGAATGGGATGTAGGATGCGTGCAAGGAGCTGAGCACAATATCCGGCTGCATGACGAAAAGACCATTTCGTGAGAGGTCTGACGCCTGGCACCTGCTGACATAGATGATGTGAGGCGGCATCTGCAAGAGATGTTAGCTGCTGGTGTAATACAAGAATCCAGAAGCCCTTATGCTTCCCCATTGTGGTAGTGAGGAAAAGAATGGAACAGTAAGGATGTGTGTGGATTATCGCACTTAAACCGCGGACTATCCTGATCAGTACACAATGCCCGCATTCAGGATGCTTTGGACTGCCTAGCGGGAGCAAGTGGTTCTCTGTGCTGGATCTCCAGTGGGTACTACCAGATCCGATGGCCCCAGAGGACCGTGAGAAGACGGCCTTTATCTGTCCGCTTGGCTTCTATGAATTCATGAGGATGCCTCAAGGGATTTCAGGTGCCCCAGCCACTTTCAACGATTGATGGAGCGTGCAGTGGGGACATGAACTTACTAGAGTGCCTGGTATACCTAGATGATGTTATTGTGTTTGGCAGCTCACTGGAGAACATGAGAGCAGATTATTTAAGGTATTGGACCGACTGGAGGACTTTGGCCTTAAACTGTCCATTGATAAGTGTCAATTCTTTCAAACATCAGTAAAGTATGTGGGACACATAGTATCCACAGGGAATAGAGACCGACCCAAGTAAAGTTGAGGCCTTGACCACCTGGCCACAGCCCAAAATCTAAAAGAACTGCAAAGATTCCTGGGATTCTGTGGTTATTATCGGCAGCTTCATCAAGGACTATTCAAGAGTGATCGCCCTTTACTTAACCTTACTCAAGGGTATCCCCAACCCACAAAAATACCAAAAGTCAGCGTCCCTCAAGACTGAAAGAGTGTATTTTCATCCGAGTGAAGTATTTGGGGACACGCTGGACTCTGATTGTGAGACTGCTTTTCATGAGATCATATATCAACTTACCCATGCTCCAGTGCTGGCCTATGCCGATCCAAGAAAACCATACGTCCTGCACACTGATGCTAGCTTGCAAGGGTTGGGGGCTGTGTTGTACCAAGAGCACGAGAATGGCCTGAGACCAGTGGCCTTTGCCAGTAGAAGCCTGACCCCATCCGAAAAGAACTATCCTGTACATAAGTTAGAGTTCCTAGCTTTGAAGTGGGCTTGTTGACCAATTCCATGAGTACTTGTATGGGCTAAAATACTAGTAAAACTGACAATAATCCTTTGACCTATGTGCAGACCTCAGCTAAGTTGGATGCCACTGGCCATAGGTGGCTTTCTGCATTATCTACATATGACTATGCTCTCGAATACCCGAGCAGGTCTGAACCACATAGATGCTGATGTCTCTCCCGGAGGCCTGTTCCCAGAATGATTGAGTTCAGGTCGAGAACCTGACATTCGGGCACTCTGCAGAGTTTGACGAGGAGGAACAAATGTCCCGGACGCAGTGGACTGCATGGTGGATTGCTTGGGAGCCTCTGAGAATTGCATACCTGCTGCTTATTGCCACTTTTCTGCAATAGACATTGGTGCACTGCCTCAGCTGGACAATGACAGTATTCGCAGGCTCAATCCGCGATCCCATGATCAAAGCAGCTTTAGAAGCCTCTATGCAGGAAAAGATGTGTCCAAATCGCCCACTGATTTGAGAACTGCACTGTTATACAAAGAAGGTCCTAAGTTGAAACTGATCAATAAACTGTTATACAGAGAAACAGTAGACAGAGGGGACAAGTAGACAAACAACAACTAGTGCTGCCCACTGCCTTCGGGACTCAGTACTGAGGTCCTTGCACAACCACATGGGGCACCTTGGTATAGACAGAACACTTGACTTGGTGAGATCCAGATTCTATTGGCCTAAGATGGGGGCTGATGTGGAGCAACACATTCGAACTTGTAGTCGCTGCTTACAGAGAAAGCTTTGCCCCAGAGGGCTGCCCCTTGTTAACATCACCACCAGTGCACCCATGGAGCTGGTCTGTATTGATTTTCTGGTTTGGAGTCAGATCAAAGAAATATCAGTAATGTGCTGGTGGTCACTGACCATTTCACGAGATATGCCCAAGCTTTCCCACCAAAGACCAGAAAGCATCCACTGTGGCCAGATACTTGTGAAAACTTTTTTGTTCACTATGGGGCTCCACAAAGAATCCATTCTGATCAAGGAGGAACTTTGAGTCGTCTGATCAAGGAGATGCTTTCTCTGTGGGGAGTGCGAAAGTCCAGAACCACTCCTTACCACCCAGGGGACCCACAGCCTGAGCGTTTCAACCGCTTTGCTAGATATGCTAGGCACCCTGCACCCAAAGGACAAGCCTAGATGGAGCCAACAAATTAGCACCCTGGTACATGCTATAACTGCACCAAAGTGATGCCACTGGATTCTCCCCTACCGCCTGATGTTTGGAAGAAGCTCGACTACCAGTAGATGTGTGTTTTGGGGTCTCTCCTGATGGGGTTCAAGCTGACAACTATTTACAGTATGTGCAAAAGTTAAGGCCCAGCTAACTCATGCGTACCAACTGGCTCAAACCATGGCTGCCAAAAGAAATCTGGCCAACAAAGAAAGGTATGATAAAAGGTGAAAGCACAGGAACTCCAGGAGGGAGATCGGGTATTGCTAAGAAATCTGGGACTGCATGCAAGCATGAATTGTGACAGATGGCACCATCTCCCTCACATTGTAGTGGGCAAACTAGATGATCTGCCAGTGTACAAAGTAAGGCCTGAGAATAATTCAAAAGATGTAAAAACAATGCATAGAAATCATTTACTGCCCATTGGACAAATCTTAATTGAGTCTGAGCCCCAAGAAGATGCCCCTCTGGACCAGTGACTAGAGCTGCTGCTAAGAAAACATCAAGAAAGTCTGCACCTACAGAAGCAAAGTTAAGTGTTCCCTCCACAAGTCCCAGTTGAGCATGACTGTCAGTCCATATCGGAAGAAAGTGAGAGTGACTTTGAGTACTATCCTTCTTTCGAACTGAGTCAGTGTTTCAGGGCAATCCCTAGTCAATACTGGAGATGAAGCTGGGCCTTCTGGACTTCTAAGCCCCCAACTTCATCCCTGGAGCCAATGCTCCCAGAAGGTGAAGTGCAAAGCATCAGATCAGATGAAATGGAATCATTGTGCATGGTTGAACTGTTTGAGCTTTCAGGGAGGAAAATGATAGATTGGGGCAGACTGGTGATACACCGAACAAGAAGAGTATTTTGAGTGCCCTGACAGTCCACTGCCAGTGTCCGAAAGCTCTCCATGCGAGCCAAATGTTGTGGACTCAGAAACTGTAACTCCTGGAGCTGAAAGTGCCCCAAGTTCTAGCCTCTCTACCCCATGGAGACTCCTGACAAGTGAGGACAATGCTGAAAATGAGGCTCAGAGTGCAGAGACTATAACAGTTCCCCTAGAAAGACTGGTCGAGCTGTAAAGCCTGTGGTGCACCTCAGTTTATGATTCACTTGGGAGGCCTGTGGACTTGCCTCTCAATGTTGTCCATAAAGAGTGTATGTGTCCCGAGCTCATTGCCCAAACTGAGCATCAGTGCTAACTCCAAGTTACTTGTGTTGCCCTCTAAGTATGGTGCCTTGCCCCATCCAGCCCCAAGGTAACTGATGAGAAGGCCCCTCTCTTCAGGTTTCATGTACAAGAGGTAATAACAGTTATGGTACAATGTGTATGTAATACTGTGTAAAGAGTGACGTACTGCAATGTTTCAGAAATGTGTTCTTGGTAAAATGATATATTGACTGATGATTACTATGCTGAGCCTAATGCAAATGTATATGGTTGCAGTTGAAACTTATGGAAGTACTTGCTTGTGCCGGACGTCAAGCTTTCCCAAGACCAGGAAGGTGTAACCCCTGCAAATGGGGGTTCCCAAAGACTTCAGGAGCTTGCTTGAATGCTCCAAGCACTGAATGGTGTTTGGCATTTAAGCCATTTATCAGTGAGTGTTTTAGAACCTCTGGTACTGTCTCTTTAAGAGCTGTCTGCTTGCAGACATAATTAGCTTGTATGGGGACTGTGTGTTTCTTTGATTGAGTACCACTCAAGCTGCTGCCAATTCACTTCATTTTGCAGTCACTGGGAGTGCAAAGGGAACCTATCTGAAAGATGTAACTGTTTGCCAGAAATCATTTACAGTAATAATGAAATTACAGTTTGTCTAACCTGATTTCTTTTGCAGTCAGAACAGTGTCTGCCTAGTTCCCCATTCTGGTTTTGAACTGCTGAACTGGACCAATCAGTGTGGGGTAAGCTAGCTCTAAAATGGTGCCTTGGACGAATCAGAACTTGGACTCATAATCTGAGCCAGCCACAAGAGGATTGTATGGGCAGTGACTCTGGGAGATGTAGTTTAGACTTCAGTGCCTTTTTGGACCAACAGCAGCAGTCTATTGTGAGTGACAGCCAATCCAGTCAAGAACTGGGAGGAACTCAAAGGAAGTGCCGGTTTTGTCGGTTGGAGTTTCAGTTGAGCTTTGGCAGTGAAGAAGGAAGGAGCCCTGTGCTTTTTCAGTGTGCCGTTTAGTCAAAAAGCGTGTGTAAGGCCCAGAGTTCGGTCTGCAGCTTGTGTAACAGCTTGTTAGGACTGAATCAGTCCTGTGAAAAGAATCAAAGGATCTCTGAAGAGTAGAAACCAGGCTCACCCTGTAGAAGACTGGAAGAATTGCTGAAGTACTCGGTCTGTCAGGAACTGAATCTGCTGTGTGTTCTCCGGGTATTGTGCAGTAATTGCGATCGGGATACAGATGCAGCCTGCCTGGTATAGTGCGTTCTTTTATATGGATGTGTGAAGAGGTTTGTGTACCTCAAGTGAGCCCTGCTGACATTGAAGGACCCTATCTTATTTGGAGGTCGTGAGTACTAATTCAGTCGCTCCCTGTTGAATTGCCATAATAAATCCAAATGGAATTACTGTACTGCTGACTGTTTAATTCTCCTTTCTCTGTGTGAAAGGGCCCCTACCAGCTGCCACGGTTTGGACTAGCCACTAGGGCTTGGGTACCCAGGGACAGTAACTGATAGGGATAGGCCTGTGCACAGAGCCATAGGTAATTATTAGAGTGATAAGCTATTAACCTGATTTCCCTGTCCTTGTTATATCCCTAAATAAATCAGAGCTGCTTGTTTCAGCAAAGTTATACTGCCTGAGGTATTTGTCTATGTTAAAGTACTGTGATTGTTGCACTGTATCATATTTCACAGGAGGTCCCAGTGCGGAACCAGACCTGGGGTAAGTGTATACTGTGAAGGTAATTCTGATATATTGTGTGGGCCACTAGTGGGAAGAAAGGGGGGTTGCAGTGTCCCAGAGGGCTGTGACCAAGTTAGTTTAACTATTGCAAACCCTGACCTCTGGGTGGAGGCACCCGCCATTGGATCCAGGCCCCTCAACCTGTTAGTGGCAAATCAGGCAGGGGTAGTAGCCCCTGGGATAGCGCCATCTAGGGGTTACAGTTAAAATGCCCAGCAAGACTGTCTGAGGGTGATAGGGGGAGGTTCTTATGGCAGTGATACCTAGCAGTCTGTACAGCTCCTTAAGCAATGCATCACCAAAATTACTACCCTGATCAGTAATAATTTCTTTAGGTATGCCCACTCTGCTGAAAAGTTTGGCAATCTCTGCTGCAACATTTGGGGCTGTAACAGTACGCATTGGAACTATTTCTGGGTATCAAGTAGCATAGTCACATACTACCAGGATAAATCTATTACCCTTTTTACTTTTGTCTAAAGGACAAACCACATCCATTGAAGTTCTCTCAAAAGGCAGATTTATCAAGGGTAGGGGCACCTTGTCTTTTCTAGTGACTGGGGCTACTTTCTGATACTCAGCACAGGAATTACAATAGGTAGCAACATCTTCATGAATTCTAGGCCAGTAAAAGCTATACAGTAATCTGGCAAGGGTGCGATCCCTCCCTGAGTGACTAGCCATAGGACTATTATGAGCTATCTGTAATAACTCTTATCTGTGCTTCTGTGGTATAACCAATTGTTCTGTCTGTTCCTGTGTCTGAGGTTTAATCCAAGCTCTGTACAGTAACCCATTACATTTTTTAAACATTGGTCCACTCTGTTTTGGTTTCAACCCCAGCTGCTTAAAATAACCCTGGAGAGAAACATTGTTAGCTTGTTCTGAAAGAAAATCACAACCAGTAATCAGTTTAGTTTTAGCATTTTCATATGTTAACTGTTTATGTCCATCAGTCATTTGTTGCCATAGTTTCTTCAGGCATCGTCTTTCTATCCTGGATTTCCAGATCTTGGAGCTATGCTCAAACAAGTCCAAATCAAATCTTTGAAAGGAAAAGTGTCCCCATCGTCTGAAATTTTCTTTGCCTGAACTCTTGTCACCACTGCTGCTGAAACATCAAGATTTACTCCCTCTTTGATCAACTTGATAAATCCTGGAAAGTCATTTCCAATAATCACAGGTATAGGTAACTTAGGTACTACCCCCACTTTCATTTGGTGCGACACACCCTTAACGGTCAGCGTCACTTGGGTGGTGGGATAGTATCGAGTGTCCCCGTGGATGTAGATGACACAAGTACCTGGTCCCTTTGCACAGTGTTTTCCCAGCATTTTAACATGCACTTGGGTCTGTCTGCTTCCCGAATCAATGAGTCCCTTCACAGTCTTATTCTCCTCCTTCACATCTGTTAAGTACTTACCCCAATTTGCCAAGGACAAATCTGCTCCAGTGCCACTCTCCTTACTGTGGCAGTTTCTTGCAAAATGGCCTGGCTTATTACAGTTATACAGTAGCAGATAACGTCTTTGGACACAGATTTGTTACCCCTGCCAGAGTTCTTATTAGGCTTGGAGTTTAAATGGGAAAAAGAATGTCTTACCGATGCTTGGATGTTACCTTGCTGCTGTGGCATCTGTCTAGCCATTTGGTAGTCCTCAGCCAAAGAAACAGCCTTTTCCCCACTTTCTGGTCGGTGTTCCTTTACCCAAAGCTGCACATCTGTAGGCAGGATGTTGATGAATTGCTCCATTGCAAATGTGTCAGTGATCTGTGGGACTGTTTTGCCCTGTGGTTGGAGCCATTTTATCAGGAGTTCTCCAAGTCGGGTGAAGGCTTCTCGAGGATGGTCGATTGAGTTCTACTTCAGAGATCGAAATCTCTGCCTGTAGGTCTCTCCCGAGATGTCATACCTTTTCAGGATTTCGCTTTCCACCAGGTGATAGTTTTCTGACTGTGCAGTGTCCATATTGCTGTAGGCAAGTTGGACTTTCCCTGTCAGGGTACCAGTCTGATTGTCCATTGCTGCTTTGGCCATTGGCAGGCTGTGGCAAGTTTTTGAAAAGTTGTCAGGTATGCCTCGATATCATCCGAGGGGCACAACTTTGTAAGTTTAATGGACGTTAAGTTGCTTGCATTTTGTTGCTCATCTGGATCTGTGCTGGATCCTCTGCCTTTGATAGCTTGCAAGGCATCCAGCCATCGCTGCCCCTGTCACTGCATCTCTTCTCTCATCTGCTGCTCCTGTCACTGCATCTCTTTTTCTCTCAGATTCTCAGTTTGTTTTTGTTGTGTAGCCCACCATTTGAGAAAGTCCATCAGGCTTTCGGGTTCTGTCACTGCCTGTTCTTTTTCCATAATTTGTACTGGCTGTACAGTCTCAGACTGGACTTCTGTGTTTGCTAGTTTGGCTGCCATTCTCCTGGTAACCACTGCTGGACTTACTGCTACAGAATCCATACCTTCCTCTGTGTTTCCCTGGTATACTAGGTCCAGTACCCACGCACAAAACGCCTGTCTTAGGGTATGCACGGCTTAAATCCCACTTTTAACACCATCTGTCATCGAAGCACACGTCATGAAGCATAGGAAACACCAGGAGCAGTTGTAGAATTCACTAAAAATATTCATTTACAGAAGCAGTAACATAAAAAAATAAACTTGTTCAGTATAACTGTGTACAAAGGAGAAAAAAAAACAGTAGTTTTCCTTGAGTCTCAGTGTGCCTTTTTCTTTAATCTTTCTTGCAGTTGCAGCTTAGCTCTGATAAGTCCTTTCAACCCCCATCCTTAGCAAGCATCCTGTTTTTGTAAATATCAGGCAGGAGCTGCTAGAACCCAGTGTGCTTCTTGAGTTGAGGCCTTCTTTTACACAGTTTTTGCAAAAGGCTTAAAAACTGAACTCTGGTAACTTCTAGCTTCCAACAGCTTTTTGCAGTCATCTCAAATTATAATTATATACATTTCAACAGTATCAGTATATGTTTTCTAAACAAAAGAGATCCCAACATCAGTTACATTTCCACATATTGATTTGGGTACATTTTTATATCAGCGGATATGCAAGGGAGGAAAAGACAGCCAGCAAAGGGGAAACAGAGACAAGGAATTGTGAGCCTGTTGAGCTGATCAAGTCCGAAGTCTCACAGGAAAATTTGGTTTCGCAAGCAGACAGAGAAGAGACAGAAAATGAAAGTTCCTTGCATTTAAACACTTTCTCCAAAACAAATGGGACAAGGTCCTATTCTGCCCTGTCACAGAAAGCCAACTGCCAGAAGTATGGATGAACATCATATACCGCTACTAGAACTACTGGTACAGGTGAGTAGCCTGTTTTTCAAACACCAGGAAATCTTACTGTATTCTGACTTATGCAGTATGGTCTCACCCTAGGACTGCCCCAGAGCTGAATTGGTTAATAGAACCTATGGAAATGATGGAATGCTAGGCTCGAGCTCAGTTTTCGAACCACCGTCACTGGTAAACAGTTCTAAACTGTCAGATTCTTTACTCCGCTTGCCTCAGTAAGACGTCTCCGGAGAGCTCTCCTTCATCGCTTGAAAAACTTTTGTTTTCTCGGTTTTACCTAGTAATATTTTAGTTTTTTCGGTATTTAGAACATTGTTCTTGGTTTTCAGGTAGAATTTGTTTAGATTGTAGTGTTCGTTGGGTAAGTAGCCCGGTTCTCTCTTCTGTTTCCCCAACCAAGAGGAAACCGGCATCTCACTTAATTTTCTTTGTTAAAATAAATAGTAATAGCTAATTTAATTTAAATTGTACTGACTTGGGTGTAAGGCGATTTTTTTTTTTTTTTTTTCTTGGACTAATTTTTACCAGGGTAACTCCTGGTTCTTTATCAGTTAGCGTAACTGAACACACAAAAAAATAAAAAGAAACTGTTTATATAGTGAAGCTTATAGAGTAGTTTTTCTTCTGGGTTATGTCACAGAAAACCAAGAAGAGCATGGAACCTACAGGTTTCTAGCACTGTACTGAGTGCGGGGAATCTTTTGCCAAGGCTGATCCACATTTAATTTGTGTTTTCTGTCTGGGGTTACAACACCTCAGGATAGACTCTGAGGTCTGCAAAAACTTTCCACAGACTACAGTCAAGAGACAGTTAAAGAGAGTGCAGGAAAGGATAGCTGACAAGGCTGCTGACCCAGCCATTGAAAAATAGGTTCCTCTTCAAAAAGAACCGTAGGAGCTGCCCTCTGAAAGGGGCGATAGCTCTTCTAATAAAAAACGAACCATATGTACGGCTGCTGAACTGGCCAGTGCAGTAAAAAAGAAGAGAAAGGAAAAACATCAGGAACTGCAACCGGAGAAAACTGCGAATCTTACTTCGAGAGGGCTCTTGCAGTTCTCCCTATTTATTAAACTGCCGACCTTCTGCAATGATGCAAAGGTCATCCTCTACACAGTTGATATAGTGATCTACAGGTCAACTGAGGATCCCAGTGAACTAAACAGAATGCTATCCAGAGACCTACAGAACCTAGAGGAATGGTTGTCCAAAAATAGACTTGTCCTGAATAGCAAAAAAAACAAAGGGATGCTGTTCGGGTCTAAAAGCCTTGGACCTAACAGATCGAATACACTAAACCTCTCTCTGTTGTCCAGGGCAAGAGTGGAGGTAGCTGATTCACTAACATACCTTGGTCTCACCATAGATCAAGAATTCACCTTCAAGTCTCATATTGATTAGCTATCTAAAACACTGAAGCAAAAGATCAGTCTCCTGTACCGACTCAGTCCTTTCCTTACCCTTGGGTCACGTGCTAAGATTGCCCTTGGTGCCATGTGACCCAAACTACCCTATGGCTCTCCCGTGCTCCTCCTCTGTTAAAAACACTGAGATGAATAAACTTAGAACACTGTACAATAGGATCGGCAGATTTGCTGTAGGGTCACCCCAAAGAGAACACCACTGTCATGTCCTGGAAGCCCTAAACTGGCCCACCTTGGAAGGTAGACTACAATACCCATCATTATGCCTAAGCCTACAAACTCAGGCTGACTACTGCTCCGCCTAGTCTGGCAGAGTTATTACAATCTAAAACAAATAGCAGGACATTAAGGTCCTCAAGCAGACAGCTCCTCATGGTTCCCCGGACGCAGTCCTCCCAAGGGTCCAGGGCCTTCTCGTCCGTTATTCCTCCTCTCTGGGACACTCTTCCACCTAAACTCCATGAATGTGAATCACTAGGAGGCTTCAAAAAGGGACTAAAAGCACACTTGCTAGAATTAAACTAGTGCACTTGTAATCGTTGAATTTCAGTGTATGATCCTGTTGTTTGCACGATTTTTGTATGGGATAGTTGACCTTACCTTATGTTTATAAGAGAACTAACAATAGTCACTCTATGTAGTTCATTCATAAGATGATCACCACCTCTCATGATATGTAGATAACTGTATGTTGATGGACCTAATGTAAATGATATATCCTGTTGTAGTATGTGTAATTAATCCCGGGTTGCCCCTGAAAAAGGGACTATTACTGGTCTCAGTGGGCCTACCCCGGTTACCAAAATTAAATAAATAAATAAGGCTGCCTGTAAGAGTGCTGCAGCAAAAGAGAGAGCATCTACACCCAAGGAGCACCAGGCCAGAGGTGACGGGGCAGAGCTCACTACAAGCCTTTTTTCCAGCCTCAAGCTTTCCCCTAGTACCAGCAGCAAAGGGGATGCATTAGAGGCAGAGGCAGAAGGGGCAGTGGCCGTACTAGCCCCAGTGTTCTGCCAGCAGCCCAGACAAAGCAGACACCCTGAGGTGTCTGCTCAGGTTACCTCCCCAGTTCCAGTAGAGGGCAGGCTGGCCCATTACCTCCAGGAGTGGAAAAATATCACCACAGGCAAGTAGGTCCTGGCGGTAGTGAGCCAGGGTCTTGTCCTCAGCGTCAAGCTCATCCCAAAGCTGAGGTCAAGGCCTTCAAATCTTCCTCCCCATCAGAAACAACCTTGCTAGAAGAGGAAGTTTCAAGTCTTCTGTTACAAGAAGCAATAGAGCCAGTGCCTCCAGATCAGAGGGGAAAAGGCTTGTACTCAAGGTACTTCCTCACAATAAAGAAAACAAGGGAGTGGCAACCCATTTTGGATCTCAAACACTTAAACATATGTCAAAACCAAAATTCAAGATGATGACTCTGACCTCTGTTCTGCCAATCTTAAGGCAGGGATACTGGCTAGCATCCCTAGATGTAAAGGATGCTTACTTTCACATCCCTATAAGGCGGTCACACAGAAAGTACCTCAGATTCAGACTGCCTTTAGGTCATTACCAGTTCAGGGCAATGCCTTTCGGACTAACCTCTGCTCCAGGGGTGTTCACAAAATGCCTAGGAGGCAAGGAATAACAGTGTTCTGCTACCTGGACGACTGGTTGATAGTAGGTCAGTCATATCAGCAAGTGAAAGAGGCGTTGGCACTCACACAGGATACACTGCATTCACTGGGGTTTCTGGTAAAAAAAAAGTCTGTGGGGGGCGCTAATGAGCAGCTAGAAGACTAGTCACACTACTCCAGAGAGCTGCACTGTTAGAAAAATAAAACTGCTAAAGGTTAATTTGGTAACGCCGTTTCTAAATATATTTCTTCCTTACCGGCTAGATGGATGAATATATCACTTCGGGCAAGTCAGCCCACCAAACAGCAAAAACTCCAAGAAAATGCTGCAACAAGAGGGAGCTGAAACGGGAGGACCAGCCCAGATTTCACTGTCGGCCACAGAGGTTGCTGCAATCAGATGAGCAGTCTCGGAACAGATATTAGCTGACCTTAAGCCGCGATGGGACAGCATGGATCAGACACTCAAGCGGCTGGCTCAAGACCTTAAACAGCAGGCTCAGCAAATCAATGAGATTGAGCAAAGGGTATCAGACATTGAGGATACAACTAAGAAGGTACCTAATAAATTCCAAAAAATGGAAAAAGAAATAGAAGAGCTCAAGGAAGCCCTAGATTATCAGGAGAATTATAGTAGGCTCAATAACTTGCACATTCGAGGGCTACCGGAGGATGCGGAGGGTGGAAATCTCCTGAAATTCTGTGCAGAGACGCTCCCAAAACTCTTGAGAGATGGACTTGATGAAAAAATAAACTTAAAATTGAGAGGGCGCACAGGGCTCTCGCACCGTGACCACTGAATGATCAGCCCGAGCACCAAGACATATTTCGTTTCCACCATTATCAGGACTGACAAGCCCTCCTAGCAGCATTTAGAAATAAAAGGGAACTAACCTATGAGGGCCTCAAGCTAACCTTACATCAAGATATGTCCATGAGGATCAAGCGAAAACAACAGCAATTCAATGTACAAATGGACAGTTTAAGAAAATGAGGGTTAAAATTTTTATGGTTTATCCTGCGACAGTGAAAGTGAAGGTGGAGGGAGCTACATTCTCTTTTTGGGACGCTGAGAAGGTGCAAAAGTTCATTGAGGATTGGGACCACGAAAACAAAAAAACCTGAGTGATAGAATCTGGTGGCTCGAGTTGAACTGTTTCTTTAGAGAGGGGGAGCGGGTCAGTGAATCCTGTATGCTGGAGGAGTGCTCTACAAAAATAAAAACAGCACAATGTAAATGATTAATAGAAATGGAGACCTCTCCATGCTTCTTGCTCCTTTCTCTTGAGCCCTTGTTGATTGTGCGGGTGGTTCTGCCCACTGAATAACAATCCACGGGGATTTTTTTTGTCACTGATACCAGGCGAGCAGCATGGCTTAGAGATACGCAGGTATGCCGATTGCAAATATAATTTAATCTATAAGAAATGGCCTGCCGTGTGTGGACTAGAGACAGAACTGCTTCCCAGAATCTGGGTTTTGCACTGGGAGGGGCTGAAGCTAAAATTGAGCCTGGAGTTTAATTGTAAGTCTTTTAATGTCCAAGAAGCTCTGTGACCTACAAGTGTGCCTTGTTTTAATATTTGAAAATGTGAATAGAGGCGCGCAAGCGGGCGGGAAGACCAATTCCGTTTAAATCTGCTCCTCGTTGGAGGGTGGATGCTCGCAGTGTTTACAGTTCTGGACATAATTACAGATGAACTGGGGGACCGTTTCAAAAGCAAAAGGGGGCAGGGGAAGAAGGCTGGGTAACCAAGTCTGATCCCTCCATGACTTCAATGACAATATTATGGTTGAATAAGCTAGAAATAGCTAGAAGTTGATACCTGAGTGACAGTGGGTTGTTAGCAGTGTCTGTGCTTTTAAAGGGGCTCTGAAAGTGACTTGAGACTAGTAGAAATGGAGGGATGGGGGGGGGATAAATAAATATTGCATGCCTAAACCGGGATACTTTTAAGTGTGGAGCAGGAGCATGGCGTAGTAGGGGATTATTTCATATCTACTGAAATGGCATGTAGCTATTATAGATATGAGTTCTGGAAAACGTATTCATTACAAAGAAATATGAGTGATTTACATCTGCAGTTGGGGTTAGGAAGGGGGGAGTTTTGAGTACGATAAAGTGTTGGATTGTTGTTCAGTTTTTTTATCTATGGTCTGTGATCTGTTTTTTGTACTGTTTGATGGAAGTTTTCAAATCTGAAGGGGTATAATGAGTCTTGGGATAGAGAGTAATGGCTAAGTTGGCCAATAACGACTACCCGTTATGCAAAATTATCTCTTGGAATGTAAAGGGATTTACTTCAGCTGCTAAACGGGCAAAAGTGCTGACTGCATTAAAAAGAAAAGGCACAACAGTGGCCATTTTGCAGGAAACACACTTGTCCAGCGGAAAGCACAAGAAATTAGTAGGAGAATGGATTGGGGCTTGCCACGCTACAGCATATAACTTCCATGAGAGGGGGGCAGCCATCTTAATACATAGGCAGTTCCCATTCGCAACCAAAAGGATAGTTAAAGATCCGGGGGAGGGCAGATACATATTTATAGTGGGAGAGGTTTATTGGCAGAAGATTACATTTGGGAATGTATATGCACCAGCGGTCCTTGATAAGACTTCTTATCAGAAAATATTAGATATGCTTATCAGGGAACAATTTCTGAATTTAATTCTTGGTGGAAATTTTTATTTCATGGCAGACCCCAACTTAGACTAAAGAGTGGCCAGAAATAGAGGGGTTAGGGCAGTTCAACAATAGCAACTTGGGCTGAATGAGCTGGGATTAATTGGTGGCTGGAGAACAGCTAATCCTGGGCTCAAAGAATACCCGTTTTTCTCCAGTCCACATGGATCATGGTCGAGGCTCGATTATATCTATATTCAGAGGGAACTTTATATAAATACCAGGAATATGGGACACAGTCCAGTTTTCCTCTCAGACCATGCCATGGTGGAAATAGGGGTGCGATTGACCCAATCAGGTAGTAAAAGAAATAATTGGAAATTCCCTACATACCTGCTGACTAAGGAGAGCTTTAGAGAATTTGTTAAGGAGCAGTGGAAGATATTCTAAGAAAATAATCAGGGCACGGTAGAAAAAGAAAGAACCTGTTGGGAAGCTAGTAAAGCATATTTACAGGGGGTAAATATTGGGTACATGACCAAATTGAAAAAGGAGAAAAGGGAAAAACAGAAGGAATTAGAGCTCAAGACAGGGGAACTAGAAAAGGACTTAATTAGAGGGGAGGAAGAGAAAGCTAGGTAATTAAAATTGGCCAAAGAGCTGTTGAATTCGAGTCTAGAATCAGAAGTTATTACTAAGCTCCTCTTTGCTACACAGAAAATGTACGAGTGGGGTAATAAAACGGGCCCCCTCCTTGTTCGCCTTATGAAGGGAGGGAAAATTAATGAACGTATAATATAAATTAAGGACAAACATGGGGGATTGCTGAAAGAAGAAGTTGCTATTAGGCAACGGTTTAAAGATTACGAAGCATATTACCAAGCAGAGTGTCAGGGCACTGAGACAATTAGGGAGCAATTTTCTCAAGGATTGAAAATCCCAAAACTTAACGAGGAACAACAGAAGCATTTAGGAGCCAAAATAACAGCAGAGGAGGTGAAAAAAGTAGATGGCCAGTTGAAAATTGGTAAAGCTACAGGCCCAGATGGATTTGGGGCAGAATATTATAAATTACTGAAAGAAGAAATAGCAGGGCCCTTGTGTAAAGTCCTAGAAGAGGCACGGAATGACCAAAGGCGTCCTCGAACCTGCTGTCAGGCCCTTATTACAGTTATTCCCAAACCGGGTAAGAATACGGAAGAATGTGGGTCTTATAGGCCCATATCTCTTCTGAATCAAGATTGTAAAATAATGACAAAAATATTGGCTAAAAGATTAGAAGAAGTACTTCCCCTTCTGGTTAACCCTGACCAAACTGGATTTGTGCAAGGTAGACAATCCTACCATAAAATGAGAAGATTGTTAAATGTTATTTGGTGGGTCTCACGCATCTGGGGAAATCTTGTGTCCTGTCCATGGACTCTCAAAAAGCGTTTGACAGGATAAAGTGGGACTATATGTTATCCATCCTGGGAAGGTTTGGGTTGGGGGAAGAGTTTATAAAACTTGTGAGTATTTTTTATAGTACACCAACAGCCCAAGTTCTGGTGAATGGTATCCCATCCCCAGAGTTCCATCTGCGGCGGGGAACTAGACAAGGATGCCCTTTGTCCCCACTGCTGTTCACCTTGGCGATAGAACCCCTGGCAATCAAAATTAGGAATGACCTCAGAATAGCAGGAATAACAGGGAAAACGGGGGAAGCATATTATTACCCTTTACACGGATGACATTTTACTGTTTCTGACAAATCCAGAGCAATCTGTGCCCCAGTTACTGAAAGTGGTTGAACAATTTGCTAAATTCTCTGGGTATAAATTAAACCTAGGGAAGTCTGAAATAATGTTCTGTGGGAAGGGAGCTGAGGCCTGGGGGTTGAAAGTAGTACACCGCGCCTTTACATATTTAGGTATAGAAATCACTAGAAATCTTGGCACCCTGTATGAAGTAAATTATGGGCCTTTATTTAAAAACATCTTAAAGGACCTCAGTCAATGGCAGGCACTACCTACATCATGGATGGGCAGGATTAATTTATTAAAAATGAATGTACTTCCCCGTATCCTCTTCATCTTGCAGATGTTGCCTTATGGACCCACTGTAAATGATGTTAAGAAGCTAGAAAAGGGTTTTACCTCTTTCATATGGCAAGGTAAAAGGCCTTGCATAAGCCTCCAGAGACTAAAGGCTCCTACAGCACAAGGTGGTCTCAATTTCCAAGATGTCAGGGGATACTACCTTATGACCCAATATAGATATATACAAAATTAGGAGGCAGTATGGTGCAGTGGTTTAAGGCTCTGAGCTGCAAATCTGGAGACCTGGGTTTGAATCCCACAGCCCCTACTTGCATACTGTGTGACCCTGAGCAAGTCACTTAACTTCCTCGTGCTCCCCGGTTGCACCTGCAAACAAGCTTTCAGCTTAGCGTGTCTCACTTGGTAAAATAATTGGTAAAAAAAAACAAAAAAAAAAACTGGGTGAATTGTAATGTGGTGGCGAGCTGGGTTGAACTGGTAGAAGAGGGAATACCAGGTAGAGTTTCGGGATACTTGCGGAAGGACGGATTAAAGGCATACCTCAGACTCAAAATGTCCAACCCTATGGTAGTTGCTAGCTTAAGGGCCTGGATCCATATTAGAAAGAGGCAAAAGGTAGACTCCTCCAATGCACGACTGATGCCAATAGCAGGCAGCTCTAACTTTCTTCCAGGCTTGGAAGATGAAGGCTTCCAGATGTGGTACAAAAGGGGAGTCAAATGTCTAGCCAACTTGACTATGAGAGATGGCATGCTCTCCTTTCAGGAGCTACAATCTGCATTACATCTCCCCTCCACGCATTTGTGTAAGTACTTTCAAGTGAGAGATTACTATAAACAACTAGACAGCAATAAGGAGGAACAATCCCGACTTAGAGATATAGAGAGAGAGATTTGGGGGTCAGCTAGCCAGGAAAGAGGCCTAATAGGGAGGGTAGTAAAGTTAGATAGGAGATTCTTTCAAGAACCCACACATGCAGCCAAAAAATGGTGGGAAAAGGACATAGGGGAAGAGATAAGTGATGCTATTTGGAGTTTATTATTGGAATCCCATATAGGACTATTAGTTTGTAATAAATATAAGGAGACGCAGTATAAATTCATATAGCGACTATAATACCCCCCATAGATGGTACATAGATTCTTTCCTGAGGTGTCCCCAGTGTGTAGCAAATGTAATGCTGCACAAGGGACATACCTCCACTATTACTGGGGATGTCCAGTGATTGAGCAATACTGGCAAAAAGTCACAAAGGAAAATCTCAGTAATGAGAAGTCAACCTGTTGAATTTTCCCCAAAATCATTACTGTTAGGAATAGAAGGGCTAGAAAATGAAGAATTGATCTTGTATCCAAAGTGGATAAGAGTACTCCTAGTGGTTGCAAGACAGGGGGTTCAGAATGTGTGGACTACCAATATGGGGCCCACATTAGAGCAATGGAAGGGACTTGTTATACAGGTACTAACTGTAGATAGGCTAACATACAGCCTGAAAGGACTAGAATACCGATTTGAAAGGGTCTGGGCTGGATATCTTGGTACGTAAGAAAGAGGGGAAAGGGCTCTCTGGATAGGACGTGGGCTAGTCTGAAACGCAATATATGGGATTAGAATATGCTGAATAAAAGGAAAAGAAGGTAAATAGCAGTACTAGACAATTAACTGATTAAGAATGACACAGACACAGACCATTTCATTTTGCTGGAGTTTACCAGCACAGTTCTTTTTAATTTTTTTTTATTTTTTCAGGTTCGATTTTATTAAATCATAAAATTGACAGTCAGACATAAGAATGTATTCAGCTAAAATATATGAAACATGATAGGTTGGGTACAAATGATACTTAATCTAGAATGATAAAGTATGTAACATGATACAGTAAGATAATATGTTGATGCCCAAGCCAAGATAATGTGATATGTTTACTGTCATTCAATAAATATATTATACAAAAAAAAATGTCTGTGCTAGAACCAGTTCAGCTACTCAAATTCATAGCAGAGCTAGACACACACAAGGGAAGGGCTTTCCTCCCTCAAGACAGAGTGGACAACCTGATACAGGTAGCCAGCTCCTTCATACTACACATCCCAAGGCTGGCAAGGCATTTTCTGCAACTACTAGGCCACATGGCAGTGTCCACAGTAACTGTGTCAGGAGCCAGGTTCCAAATGAGGGACATTCAGTTCTACCTAAGAGCTCACTGGCTTCAAAAGAGGGATTCAAACAACATGAAGTCTTGCTATATTATGACTAATGCAGTTTGTCCCACCATTAGAACTGCTCCGGAGGTGAAAGAGTTAACTTCCATGCAGTGCATGGAACTTAGAGCGCGAGCTCGGTTAGAAAGCTCTGTCAGGGATATTTCAAACCGAAACCGTCAGATTCTTTACTCCGCCTCACTGAACAGTCGCTCCGGAGATTCCTCCTGCTGCTCGGTTCATTTTCTCGGTTTAAACAGTTTTTTCTTGGTTAAATTCTACCGCGATTATCATTATTTTAACCGCAAACCGATCGGTTCAAGCTCTGTCTATGGTATTGTAAGTAATAGATAGGTTTTCTGTGTGGAACTTGTAAATGTTTATCGGTTCGGTTTTGAACCGATCAGATTGTAATTAAACTTCATTCTGAAGCGTTTTAAGGCTTTTTAGAGTGCGATTCCCGGTTCTTATCGGTTCTAAAAAACAGATTTCATTACGGTTTTTCCTACTGACGTGACACGTGTTGGGAACCGATAAGGGTGTTCTTGCTCTGGCACTGCCGAAAAAGGGCAAGTTTTGGCTAGGCTGGTATTATGTCTGAGAAACCCAAAGAAAAAACCGGCCTACTGTTTCAACACTGTAGTGTCTGTGGGGAAGCCTTTGCTAGGCTGACCCATACACCACATGTGTTTATTGTCTGGGGTTTGACCACCCCAGTGCAGACTGCCAGATTTGCAAGAATTTCCGCAGCTACCCTAAATAAGAGAGCTGGTAGGCTCAGGAATGAGAGGCCAAAAGTCCGCTGGACCCGATGGCCAGCCCGGTTCGGTGCCAACTGAACCGGAGGGAGTGCCCTCTGACCAGGGCCAGACTTCCTCGGGCAAACATAAAGCTGACTCTGAGGAGCCAGTTCCAGCAAAGAGATCTAGAAAGTCAGCAGGTGTGGAGTCAAAAATCCCTTCTCCAACTGCTGCAGAGATAGCCAGGGCAATACAGATTGTCCAGTCACTTTCCCCGGTTCCGTCTGAACCGCCTCTATCTGGCAAAAGGTCGGTTCGGTCGGTTCCACCGGTTCAAGAATATGATATAGAGGAGTTTTATGAACCAGAGGAGGGGGAGGATGATTATGATCAGTGTGAATGTGACTTTGAAAGTCTGGATGTGCCTATTGAACCGACATCTCCCCAGACAGACCTTTAGGAGAATCTCCCCCTAGGCTTGCTGAGTCCCCTTCTCATTTTCTGTTTTATAAAAAGTTGTTGAAACCCTCCAGCTTCCTTTAGAGGAGGCTGTGGACGAGCAAGAGTAGCCTGACTTTGTAGAGATGATGGATATCCCAGAGTCCAGGAGATTGTCTATTCCTTTACATAAATCTTTTAGGAAACAAACAATAAAAATTTTAAAAGCTCCTAATTCTGTGCCTCCTGTGGATAAAAAGATGGACAGGAGGTACACTTTGTCAGGTCCTGATAAAGAATTTCTTCACAGCAATGCAGCCATGTTAGTAGTTCAGGCTGCAGCCTGTGATAAAGCTAATATTCCCCTGGCTTCACATCCTCCTGACAAGGACTCCAGGAAGATTGATGCCATGGCCAAAAAAACAATACATGGCAGCATCTTTGGGACTCAGACAAGCAAACTATATGGCTTATGTTGTGAGATACCAAAAATCTAGATGGGATACTGTCATGGCTTTAGCCAAACAGGCCCCTTGCCAAGGAGCTGGAGCAGGTGGCTGCTGATGGTATTGAGGCATCTAAGGTGCAATTTCATGCTGCAGTGGATTCTAATGATGTATCCTCTAGAGTCATGGCTACATCTGTGGCTTTTCGCAGATTGACTTGGCTCAGGTGTACTACTTTGTCACAGGATACCCAGTCTAAGGCTATGGATTTTCCTGTGGTGGGAAATTCTCTGTTTGGGGAGCAGACAGAGAATTATATGAAGAAAATGGATGAATATAGAACCACTTATAGGAGTGCAAGCCAAGGAACGGCAAGCCACTCCTCAGAGGCAGCACCCAGGGGTAGAGGCAGGCCTTTCACAGGCCTTTTACCAGACCCAGGCCTCCTCTCAGCTTATGTTCAGAGGGGTTCTTCAGAGGGAGAGGCAGACGGGTACAAGCAGGCCTGCTCCCACTCCTCAGCCTAAAGCCCCTGCCAAACAGGCACCCTGATGGGATGCCCAGGGTCGGTTCTCCATTACCTGTAGGGGGCAGGCTGGCTTACTGCGTCCAGGACTGGGAGTCTTTAACATCAGACAAGTGGGTCCTGGAAGTAGTGAGCCAGGATCTGGTTCTCAGCTTCAAAAATTTCCAAAGATGAGAATCAGATCTTTTCCACCTGCAAACCCCTTTAGAGACTCTTGCCTTGGAAACAGAAGTCTCAACCCTCCTGGCTCTCAGAGCTGTAGAAAGGTTTCTCCTCACACCAGGCAAGGGTCTGTACTCCAGGTACTTCCTTACCCCAAAAAGACAGGAGAGTGGCGCCCATCCTGGACCTAAGATATCTGAACAAGCACCTTTAAAACCAAAATTCAAAATGGTGACTTGGGAATGATTTTACCTCTCTAAGGCCCGGGGACTGGCTAGCTTCCCTGGACCTCAAGGATGCCTACTTCCATGTTCTTCTCAGAAGCTCCCACCGAAAGTACCTCAGATTCGAACTGCCCTCAGGCCATTATCAGTTCAGAGCAATGCCCTTCGGCCTTACCTCTGCCCCAAGGGTAGTCACAAAATGTCTGGCAGTAGCAGTTGCTCACTTAAGAAGGCAAAAGATTGCCATTTTTCCCTACCTGGACGACTGGCTCATTGTGGGTCAGTCTCCAGACCAGGTCAAATCACACCTGCAAGTTACCCAGCAGCTGCTTACCTCTCTGGGCTTTTCTCAATCTTCCAAAGTCAGTTCTGGAACCTGTCCAGGTACTCACCTTTATAGGTGCAGAACTGGACACAAAGCAGGCCAGAGCCTTCCTTCCCTAGAAAGGGTAAGGACCCTGCTGGCCCTGGCCTCGCCCTTCACTCTGCAGGTCTCGACCAGCAAGGCATTTCCTGCAGCTCCTAGGACACATGGCTGCTTCCACAGCTGTAGTGCAAGGAGCAAGATTTCAGATGAGGGACATTCAGTTCCATTTGAGAGCCTTCTGGTCTCAAAGAAGAGATTCCCTATCCAAGTTAATCCCAGTAACTCAAACCCTGATCCAGGCCCTTCAGTGGTGGCAGGATCAGAGCAATCTGAGACAAGGGTTCCCCTTCATCCCTCTATCTCACTCCTTGACCCTTACTACAGATGCGTCCCTCTTGGATGGGGAGCTCACATGGCCACCTCCACCCAGGGGTTGTGGTCCCCTCAGGAATTCTCTGCTCACATCAATCTGTTGGAACTCAGAGCTGTTTTTCTAGCACTTCAGGTTTTTCTGCATCTGTTCAGAACAAGGTGGTGCAGGTCAGAACAGACAACACCACTACAATGTGGTACATCAATAAACAAGGGGCACTGACCTCGCCTGTGCACCGAGGCGAGTGTTGTGGTCCTGGCTTATTCCCCTGAACACTTCCCTCATTGCAGTTCACCTCCCAGGCAAGGACAATGTCGTGGCAGATGCTCTCAGCAGGATTTCCCAGGGCCATCACGATGGTCACTGGATCCCCTAGTTCTGGGGATAGTTTTTGCCACATGGGGCACCCCTCAGATAGATCTTTTGCAGCCCCAGACAATCATCAACTTCCACTTTTGTTGCAGGCCCCAGTGTTGGGCTCAGTCCCCTGGATGCCTTTCTTCTCGATTGGGAAGGAAGTTTTCATGCCTTCCTCCTTCCTCTCCTGTTCAAGGTGCAGTCAAAATCAGGTCTCAGCCCCGCAAGATGATCCTGATTGCTCCAGACTGGGCCAGGCAGCCCTGGTACCCACTCCTTCTGTCCTTAGCAGTCCATCTTCCCCTGTGTCTCCCCAGGAACCACAATCTGTTAACCTGTGCCCAGGGGAGAGTCTGGTATCCGAATCTCAAATCCCTCAACCTCAAGGCCTGGCTCTTGAGGAGTTAAGAGTTTGTTGATCTACAACTTTCTCAAGGTGTTCTCGAAATCTTGAAAGCTTCTAGGAAGCCTTCCACCAGGGCTACCTATAACTCCAAGTGGAAAAGGTTTTCCATATGGTGTTCTGAAGCATATTTCCTGAATCTGCTGATTTGCCCATTGTTTTGGACTATATGGTTCATCTTAATTCTTGGGACTGAGACCAGCTACCCTGAAAGTGCATTTGGCAGCTGTCTCTGCTTTTATTTCAGCAGGGAAGCCTCTTTCTTTCTGCTCACCCTGTATTTTCCAGTTTTTTAGGGATTGTTTACACTAATCCTCCATTCAGGACCCTGCCCTGCCTGGGATCTTAATGTTTGCATTGCTCAGCTGATGCAACTCTCTGAACCTCTGTCTTCGGCAGAGCTTAAGTAGTTGACTTGGAAAACTATATTTCTAGTAGCCATCACTTCTGCCGGCGACAAGTGAGTTACAGGCTTTATCGGTGGAGACTGACATTATTTCCTTCACAGGGATAAGGTAGTCCTCAGGACTAACAGGAAGTTTTGCCCAAGGTGGTTTCAGATTTCCACCTAACCAATCTATTTCACTTCCAGTGTTCTTCATGACCATTCCTCCTCTGGTGAGAGGAGGCTGCACAGCTTAGATGTTAAGAGGGCCCTAAGTTACTGCATAGAGCGTACTCAGGGTCACAGGTTTGACTCCTCCAACTATTTCTCACTTATGGTGAGGTTGGGAAAGGAGACCTGCCACTAAGAGATCCTACTGCCAGGTGGATTGTCTCTTGTATCCAATTTTGCTATCAAAAACTGGGTAAGGTTCCCCCTTCAGGCCTGAGGGCTCACTCTACCAGAGGTACAGCTGCTTCTCTAGCTGCTGCCAGAAACATCCCTATCTTAGAGATATGTCAAGCAGCTACTTGGAAAACAGTACACACTTTCACCAAGCATTACTCCCTGGATATCCAGGCCAGGAGGGATGTTCGGTTTGGCACAGCCGTGCTTCAGAGCCTATTCCCTCAGTAGGTTCTGTCCTTCCCCCATGGAGGTACTGCTGTGTAGTCTGCATTAGTCATATATAGCAAGACTTCATGTTGTTTGAAGAAAAATTACTCACCTTAGTAATGTTGATCTTACTGAGACACAGCTCTTGGAGCAGGTTACACCATTAGAACTGAAGCCGGCAGGCGCCAGGATCCCACGGAAAAATTCTAGCTAGTTATCTTCAGCGGGACCCGCCTCGATGTCGGTCCCGCCTCTGGCGCCAGGCGTGGTACAAAAAGGGGCGGTCCCGCCCAGATTCCTGATTCTTTCCTCCGCCGACTTGCGTATGTCTCGACCCTTCGGTTCCAGTCTAGCGCGACGCTGCGGGTTCAGAGCTTTCCTCCGGAAATTTTTTCTTCAAGCAAGATTGCTGCTGATGTCCTCTCTGACCTCCGGTCATCCTCCAAGTGTGCTTTATGGAAACAGATCCTCTTCAAGGACCCCCACACGGCCTGTGTTAGGTGCCTCGCCCAGACCACGATACTCGGCCTGTTCGTTTGCCAGGGCTTTAACAGCCGAACAAGGATACGGACGTCAGAAGGCCCTCCAGGCTTTTTGTTGGAGGAAAAACTGAAGACCATGTCCTCCAAGAGTCCTCGCCAAATCCCACAAGCACGCGGAGAAAGAAGGGAGAAGGCCCTTCCAGGTCCCCGCCCAGCTTCGAGTCCCGGTAGTCTGCTCTCGGTCCGACCGCCTCCTTCAGGGACAGCTGTCAGCCTCCCCGCTGCGATAAGAAAGCTTCTCTTCTCAGGCCAAGTCCGCCAGACCGCCGCATCCTCCTTTCCAAGGTCTTGGCGAAGTCCGGGAGCGCCACCACCATCATCATCAGTCGGGTTCCGCTTTTGGCTCCCGACGTCCGTCGCCTTCTGTGCCTCCTCGAAAACTTTGGAGCTCACACCGCTGAAGAGACCTGTGGACTCGACCGGCCCGACCGCCGCGCCGTATGTCATTCCTCCCTGGAGCTGTCGCCGCCGGACGGCCGCCGGCCAAACCATCCTAGCGGACACCGGTTGGGGACCGCATCCGTCTCCGCCTGAGAAGAGGGCTTCCACGCCCGACCGACGCTGGTCAGGAGACGCTGACTGAGGAGGACTTAACGAGCCCGAGGACCAGACGGGTGACCCCGCCTCGGCCGAACTCCCAGGGCCCTCGCCTTACCCGAGGCCCTGTGGAGCCGACGCTGGACCACGACCGCCCACCGCGCCTGGGCTGTCGGGACTTTCTATGGAAGTGAAGGATCTCACTTACTGGTGGGACACCATTAAAGGACATGGCCCCCACCGCCTCCTCTCCCCTCCTCCTCCTCCGTACTGCCCCCTTCGCCTGGGTCGGCAGGCCGCCACCTCCCCGGGAGCCTGGATCCTCTCCCAGGGAAGATCAGAAAACGGAGACCTCCGTCCAAATCCTCTTCTGGATCACCCAGCCCCAAGAGATCCAGGAGACACCGACGTTCGCCGTCGACGGAGGACACGGGATCAGTCTACTCTTCCTCTAGATCCCCATCTCCTCTCTCCCTCCCTTCTCCGGACCCACGTGAGACACCAAGATCTCCTCCAGATGACCCCTCGTTCATGGATATTATGCGACATATCCAGGAGAACATGGGATGGGATGCAGAAGAACTAGACCCTGAAAGGTTACGCCTTGCCAAATATCTTCGGCAGAAGGACCCCAAGCCTGTTGTGGTACCACCCTTGGTGGACACTTTCGTGGACGTCACCAAGGCAGCGTGGAAGCGTCCACATTCGCTCCCGGCGGTGCCGAAGAAAGCTGATCGTCTGTACAAGGCTCCTAAGGATGACCAGTACCTGACACAGCAGCCTCAGGCCGACTTCTGGTCATCACAGCCTCACATGACCGGGTCACAGAGGCCGCAACATTTGAGCACTTCCCACACCGGACCCAGAGTCCAAACAGTTGGACGCACTGGGAGGCGCACGTGCGCTACGCTACCTGCGCCGCCAGATCCTGAACTACCTGACCCACATGGTTCAATTCCAGAACGCTTTGTGGGAACAGGGTCTGAGGCGGCTGAAAAGCTGCTCGAGAGGTGAGCAGAAGGAGGAGATGCTCCAGCTCCTCCGTACGGGTTCAGACGTGGGGACCCAAGTGCTTCGAGCCGCGTATGACTCTGCGGACTCATCGGCCCGAGCAGCAGCTTCTGGCGTATGCCTCCGGAGACACTCCTGGTTACGTGTCTCCTGCTTTACCCCGGATGTCCAGAAAAACATTATGGACACTCTGTTCGAGGGAGAAGTTTTATTTGGTAATCCTTCCGAGAAGATCATTACCAAACTTCAAGAGGCCAGGAAGGCGGTAAGGTCGGTTCAAGCATGTATCACCCAAGCTTGGTTCCTTCAGAGGGAACCAAAGCCGCTTTTGGGCGGACACAGAGGCAGCAGTCCCACTCGCCACACATCAGAGGGATCCGCTCAGAGAACCTGGGAAAACAGCCCGCTAGCCGAGGCCGCTGCCCCTAGGCCGACCCAGCCAGCAGGCCCATCTGCCACCACAGCCTGACTCCTTTCCGCCCCGCCTCAGGATCAATGGAAATCATGGTCGGGGTCGATTAAACTTCCTGCCAGGATGGCAGGCCATTACCACCGACAGGTGGGTTCTGCAAGTTGGTCAGTCTAGGCCACTTTATAGAATTCGCAGAAAAGCCACCCCGAGGCCTCCTTTGCTCTCCCGGTATCCGAGTCAGCAAAAATTTGATCTGGCAAGAGGCACTCAGCCTCCTAAGAAAAGGAGCGATAAGTATGTCCCGAGAACCAGAGAGGACGAGATATTATTCCACTTCTTCCTGGTTCCCAAGAAATCAGGGACCTCCATCCGATTCTGGACCTCAGCGACCTCAATGTGTCGGTCGCCTACAAAAGATTCCGCATGGTGACTCTTCCGGCCTTATTCCCATGCTGAAACAAGATGCCTTTTAGCGCCTCTAGACATGCAGGACGCATACCTGCATATCCCCATAGCTCACGTGCACCAGAGGTTCCTGCGCTTCGAGTTTCTCGACCACCACTTTCAGTTCCGAGCTCTTCCGTTCGGTCTGTCATCCGCACCAAGGGTCTTTACCAAGTGCATGGCAGTCGTGGCAGCATCTCTGAGGAGACAAGGCCACTATGTGTTCCCGTACTTCGACGACTGGCTTCTCATGGCCGCCTCCAGAGAGGCGTTGTTACTCACGGTTCAGAGCACCCAGGACTTGTTCCAATCTCTGGGCATTCTCATAAATTACGAGAAGTCTCTCCTGGGTACCGCCGCAGAAACTGCAGTTTATAGCGCAGTCCTGGACACTGTTCAGGGAAGAGCTTTTCTTCCGGACTGACAGGCGGAGCGATCAGATCCCTCATAAGGGATTTGTCGTCCGAACAAGATCTGCACTGCTCAGGTCTGTCCTTCGCTTGCTCGGACACATGGCTGCGCTATCCTACTGTCCCTTTCGCAAGGCTCCACATGTGGGTAACCCAGTGGATGCTCAAGGTGCAATGGGACCAAAGACAAGACCACTTGCAGCATCCGGTCAGGATCACGAACTCAGTGATCCGAGACTGGCAGTGGTGGCTAGTCCCCGGGTCGCTCTCCAAGGGCGTCCCGTTGGTAGCGCCATCCCCGGAGGTAACCCTCACCACGGACGCCTCAGGTCTTGGGTGGGGGGCAAACTTGGACGGGGTAAAGTCCCACGGTATGTGGACCCCGTTGGAAGCTCATCTCCATATCAGTGTCCTAGAGATGAGGGCGGTTCTCTATGCCCTGCAGGCCTTTCAGTCAGTAATCCCACCGTGTACTCTCCTGCTTCAGACAGACAACACGGCGGTGATGTATTACCTCAACAAACAAGGAGGCGCACACTCTTACCCCCTTTGCAGGGAGGCTATGAGGGTGTGGGATTGGGTAATCGGACACGGCGCAAATCTGATCACTGTGCATGTTCCCGGGGTGGACAACACAATGCAGACGGCCTGAGTTGATCCCAGGCCAGAGTCCACGAGTGGGAACTTCTTCAAGAGGTAGCAGACGATCTGTTTCTTCTGCTAGAATTCCAGAACTAGACTTGTTCGCAGTCCCCATCCAACTGAAACTGCCCAATTTTTGCTCGCTAGATCCAGGGCCTGGTGTTTTCTGGCAAGACGCTGCTATCCTCTCCTGAGCAAACAGATTCCTCTATGCTTTCCTCCTTCCCATTGATCCAGAGAGTTCTTCTCAAACTCGCGCAGGGAGCACGCATTCATGATCCTGGTGGCCCTGCTCTGGCCCAGACAGATCTGGTTCCCTTGTTGGTGCAACTATCTCTGGAACCCCGCCTCGCTGTGCCGCCAGCTCCCACCTCCTGTCTCAGGAGAAAGGTTCATTAGTCCATCCGACTCACGCTCTCTGAACCTGCATGCTTGGCTCCTAGAGACATAGCCATCTTGCGTCCAAGGGGTCTAGCAAGAGGTTGCAGAGGTTCTTTCTGCAGCCAGAAAGCCGGCAACGCATGTGATGTACGCCATGAAATGGTGCCGCTTTTGTTTATGGTCACGAGCTCGTGATCTTTCCCCTTTAGGTTGTCCTGTGGGAGTAGTGTTGGATTACCTCCTCTCCCTTTTTCATTCAGGCCTAGCCTACTCCTCTATTAAGGTGCACCTCTGTGCCATTTCTGCCTATCATCTCCCGGTGGGACATCGTACAGTAGCTCAATTGGACGCCTCTCAGGAATTTCTTAGGGGAGTGTTACACCTTAGGCCTCCCATTAGGGACCCTGTGCCTCCATGGGATCTGCTCTTTGTCCTGGAACAGCTCACGCTCCCTCCTTTTGAACCTGCCGCGGATTGCGAGCTACGTTTTCTGTCGTGGAAAACGTTATTTTTAGTTGCTGTTACTTCAGCGAGAAGAATTTCTGAGCTTCACGCTCTTATGTGCAAAGAGCCTTATTTAGTTTTCCACCGGGACAGAGTATCCCTGAGGACGAATCCTAAGTTTTTACCTAAGGTGGTCTCTTCACTCTCTCTAAACCAGGATATTGACCTTCCGGTCTACTTCCCGAGTTATTCAAATAGAGGAGAGGCTTTGCTCCACACCCTGGATGTTCACCGCAGCCTGAGGTATTACCTCAACAGAACTAAGCCCTCTCGTAGTTCTGAACAGCTTTTTGTTTCCTTCTCTGAGAGAATGATGGGCCAATCAATATCCAAACAGTCTCTGTCTCGCTGGCTTGTCCAGTGTATTTCCTACTGTTATGATATAAAACAAAAGCCCTCCGGGCTCCGGTCCGGGAATCACATTCTACTGGGGGTGTGGCCACATCCTTCGCAGCACTCAGAAACGTCTCCACCTCTGCTATTTGTGCTGCAGCCACTTGGAGCTCTGTGCATACCTTTATCAGGCATTATAGCCTGGACATCGCCTCTAGGCGAAGGGCTGGTTTCGGCCTTGCGGTGCTACAGGGTCTCCTGTCCTAGGTTCAGGACCTGGAATGTACTTCCTATTTTCCTCCTCCCGGAATTTCTGGCAGTGTTACTGCTTGGGAATCAGTCCTAATGGTGTAACCTGCTGCAAGAGCTGTGTCTCGAAGTAAGATAGTACAGTTACGTAAGAACTTACCGTAACAGTAGATCTTCGAGAACAGCTCTTGCAGCAGGTACCTTCCCGCCCACCTTCCCCCTTGGAGGAGGCGGCTCAGTCTTCCTGAGCAGGGATTTATATCTTTCTGTCTTCTTGTAGTCCTCGGTCTCCATTTGATGTGAGCCTGCGGCCGGAAGTCTCCGGCGGGAGAACTGGGGAATCTGGCGGGACCGCCCCCTTTTGTACCATGCCTGACGTCGGAGGTGGGACCGACGTCGGGGGGCAGTCCCCGCTGAAGATAGCTAGCTAGAATTTTTCCGTGGGGTCCTGACACCTGCCGGCTTCAGTTCTAATGGTGTAACCTGCTGCAAGAGCTGTTCTCGAAGATCTGCTGTTACGGTAAGTTCTTACGTAACTGTACTTTTCTTCTAATGGAGTCTTGCTATATTATGACCTCCCCCCCAAGCCTGCCCCTCTCAGAACTTCTACTTTGGGTATGGGGTGGGCAGTCCACTGTTGGCACTTATTGATGCCCCCTTTTATGTTTTTCCACCCCTTCTTATTGGGGTGTTTGGGTGTTGTGTTTTATTTTGTGGTCCCCTGACTTGAGTCTTGGTGTTGGGACCAGAAAAATGTGTTAATATTTTAGTAGCCAGTTGGCTAGTGTAGGTTACAACTTCCACACAGAGCCTTAGTGAGTTTTGCTCGTAAAGATCTGACGGTTTCGGTTTGAAATATCCCTGACAGAGCTTTTCTAACCGAGCTCGCGCCCTAAGTTCCATGCACTGCATGGAAGTTAACTCTTTCACCTCCGGAGCAGTTCTAATGGTGGGACAAACTGCATTAGTCATAATGTAGCAAGACTCCATTAGAAGAAACAACATTACTAAGGTGAGTAATTTTTTCTTCTCTGTCAAAGCTAGTGCCCATCACAGTAATGCTTCTCCAAGCTCTGCAATGGTAGCAAGACAAGGTCAACCTCAGACAAGGGGTGCCATTCTTGCAGCAAGTCCCTTCACTGGTGCTGACCACAGATGCATCCCTCCTAGGTTGGGCGGCACATCTGGGGGATTACATGGCACATGGACAAAACAGGAATCACTCCTGCACATCAGCTTGTTGGAGCTCAGAGCAGTACTCCTCGGTCTCCAATGATTCACCAGTCTAGTAAGGGGCAAGGTGGTTCAGGTCAGAACAGACAATACAAACACCATGTGTTACATAAACAAGGGGGCACAAGTTCATTTCCACTGTGCACAGAGGCAATGAATATCTGGACCTTGGCATATTCCCTGGAGGTTTCCCTCTCAGCTTTCTACCTCCCAGGAGAGGACAATATTCTGGCAGATGCCCTCAGCAGAATCAACCAGAACCACCATGAGTGGTCACTGAACAAGCAGATCTTGGAGGCCGTCTTCAGGAGATGGGGCACTCCAGAAGTGGACTTGTTTGCAGCTCCAGGCAATCATCAGCTACCACAGTTCAGCTGCAAACTCCCTATCTAGGGCACAATCCCTCTGGATGCACTTCTACTGGATTGGACAGGGAGGTTTCTGTATGCATTCTCTCCCTTCCCTTTACTACTAAGGGTGCTGAATAAACTCAGAGCCCAGCCAGTGACAATGATTCTCATTGCCCCAGATTGGGTCAGGCAGCCCTGGTACTCCATGATCCTATCAATGTCATTAACCAAACCAATCAGCCTCCCCAGGAGGCACAACCTACTGTCATCCTATCAGGGCAGGATCAGGTATCACAACCTGCAATCCCTCAGGCTCAAAACCTTGTTCTTAAGGACTTAGAATATGCAGATTTGCATTTGACAGAAGGGGTTATGGAAATACTTAGGGTATCCAGGAAGCCATCCACTAGGAAAACCTATTCTTCCAAATGAAAGAGATTTTCCATCTGGTGTGAAGGCAGGGATGTGGACCACAACCTGGCCAAGTTTGCCAGTGGTCCTGGATTACTTAACCCATCTCCATTCTACAGACTTAAGGGCCTCCACTCTGAGAGTGCACCTGGCAGCTGTCTTAGCTTATCTGTGAGTAACAGACTTTCCTTAGCCTCAAACCCAGTGTTTAAAAGTTTTTTAAGGAGTTGCTGCATTTACATCCTCCACATAGGGAACAAACACCTATGTAGGACCTGAACATTTGCATTGCCCAGCTCATGCAGCCCTCCCTCGAGCACATGTCTTCAACAGACCTCAAGTGTGTGACCTGGAAAATAGTATTTCTGGTGGCCATGACTTCTGCCAGAAGGATTAGTGAGCGTCAGGCCTGGTCTACAGAGCCTAGTTACATTGCTTTACATAGAGACGAAGTTGTCTTGAGGACTAATAGAAAATTCCTGCCCAAGGTGGTATCAGAGTTCCACCTTAACCAGTCCGTTACACTACCTGTCTTTTTTGCTGATCATTCCATCTCAGGTGAACGCAGGCTGCACAGCCTGGATGTAAAAAGAGCAATCAGCTACTACCTTAGCCACACAAAAAGTCATAGGCAGGATCAAACTCAGCTCCTCCTCACCTATGGAGAGATGGGGAAAGGGAAGCCAGCTACTAAGAGATCCATTGCAAGATGGATTGTGGCTTGCATTCAGTTCTGCTACAACAAGGTGGGTAAGCAGCCACCTACAGGCCTCAGGGCCCATTCGACCAGGGGTACAACGGCCTCTTTAGCAGCTCGTAGGGACATTCCCCTGGTGGATATCTATAAGGCAGATACCTGGAAGACAGTCCACACATTTACCAAGCATTATTGTTTGGATGTTCAGGCCAGAGGGGATGCCAGGTTTGGCACAGCAGTACTGCAGAGCCCGTTTCCTAAGTAGGTTCTATGCCCACCTCCAAAGGTACTGCTTGGGTAGTCTGCATAAGTCAGAATACAGTAAGATTTCCTGGGGTTTGAAGAAAAAATTACTCTCCATATTAATCGTGTTTCTTCCAAGAGAATCTTACTGCATTCAGAGCTCCCGTCCTTCCTCCCCTACTAAGAACCTAGGGTCACTGCACTCCAGCTGTACTAAGGATGTTGCAAACCTGTGGGTATGTTTTTTCTCTTGGGCATCTGTGACTTGAATCTTAGTGGTGCCAGTTGAACCAGTTTGGGGGGGGATGATAATTCAGAAAAGGGGGGACTAGTTGTTAGTAGCAGTGATAGCAATAGTTACATAGTTCTTTGTGCATGCTTCGTAAGAATCTGATGGTTTAGAACTGTTCACCAGGGACAATGGTTTGAAAACCGAGCTCGAGCCTAGCATTCCATCATTTGCATAGTGTCGTCGAGGCACAGGTTGGGAAGCACAGGAAAAACCAGGAGCAGCTGTAAAATTAGCAACGAGTATTTATTACTAGCAGTAACATAAAAAAAATGTTCAGTATAACTATTTACAAAAGCAAAATAAACAGAAAAGTCCATCTGAGTTTTCCTTCAATCTTTGTATCCTTTCTTGTAAGCAATTGCAGTTCTGTTTTTTTATAAGTCCTTGCAACCCCTTCCCCCTCTTATCAAACATCTTGTTTTTTTTCTAAATGTCCTTGTATGTTTCAGGCAGGTGCAGCTAGAACACAGTGTTCCAGAACTGAGGCCCCTTCACCATAGCTTTTGCAAAAGGCTTAAAAATTGCACTCAGGTAACCTCTTGAGTTTCCAGTAGCTTTTTGCAATCATCTCAAACTATAATTATATACATTTCAGCAGTAACAGTATATCATTTCTAAACAAAGGGATTCCAATATCAGTTACATTTCCATGTAATGATCTGCATATATTTTATCAGCAGACATGCAAGGGAGGAAAAGACAAACAGCAAGGGAAAACTGGGAGATAGCAAGAGGCAAATAATTGCGAGACTGTCAGGGTGATCAAATCCTAGGTCTCATAGGAAAATTTGGTTGTGAAACCAGACAGAGAAGAGACAGAAAAGGAGAGAATAGAACAGATCCCTGCATTCAAACTCTTTCCATAACAACTGGGACAGGGTCCTATTCCACCCTGTCACACATAGGTTCTGTTAACCATTTCGGCTCTGGGGCAGTCCTGTGGTGAGACCTTACTGCATAAGTGAGAATACAGTAAGAGTCCCTTGGAAGAAACAAGATTACTATGGTAAGTATGTTTTTCTTTTTCCCCCTGATTAGGCACGTGTCACCCTTCTCCAATCCTGTGGTGACCACACATCGTCATCTGCCACTGACAGCTCTGTAGCTGCCAACATCATGAGTGCACCATCTTTTATTTACAATTGGTAACTTCTGCTGTTTATTGCCTGCATGTTACAACTGCACTTCCCTCAAATGTAAAGCGGCCTTGCCACTGTTGTATATTACTGTTTTGGGATTGTACCTACTGTTCAACTATGTAACCTTCCTCTCCCCTACCCCCCACCCCTTGTCACACCTGGAAATCAGCCTTGGCTCAGTGGGCCTCTCCCAGTCATCAGTTTGGGAATAAATAACTGCCACGTTTTTTCACCCATACCAGGCATTTTGTGTCTTCCAGGCGGCACTACGGACATGATCAGAGGCAGGTGACATCTGCATGATATGATAATTGAGTGTGCCAGCCTCCTCCTCTGTAATGTTGGCCTTCCATAGAAACATAGAAGTTGACGGCAAATAAGGACAGCAAGGCCCATCCAGTCTGCCCATTTTTTCTACCTTATGAATGTGCCTAAGGCCTTTACTCTGTCAATGGCCTATCTATTCATACTCATCTGTATTGCTCCCTTATGCTTATCACATGCCTGTTTGAAGCCCTGCACTGTATTCATATCCCCCACTTCCTGAGGTAGGCCGTTCCATGTATCCACCACCCTTTCTGTGAAAAAGAACTTCCTCACATTACCCCTTAATCAGCCTCACTCTAATCTTATGCTGTGTCCTCTTGTCCTGCTATTTTTCTTATATTGAAACATGTTAGACTCTTTCACCTTGTTAATGCCCTTAAGGTGTTTGAATGTTTTGGTCATATCACCGCTCTCCCTCCTTTGCTCTAGGATATGCATATTGAGCTCCGTTAATCTGTCCTCATAAGTTTTCTGATGCAGTCCCTGTACCATTTTGATTGCCCTTCTCTGGACTGCCTCCATTTTGTTAATGTCCTTGTGCAGGTGCAGCCTCTAGTGCTGCACGCGGTACTCCAGATGGGGCCTAACCAGTGTCTTATAGAGAGGAATTATTACCTCCCTCTTACGACTTGTGATACCCCTACTAATACACCCCAACATCCCTCTAGCCTTAGCTACTGTTTTAATGATCTGCTTGAATGATTTCCGGTCATCTGTGATGATTATGCCCAAGTCTATTTCTTCCCTTGTGATTGCCAGCAACTCCCCTCCCAACCTATAGGTAGCTTCTGGGTTTCTCTTCCCTATGTGCATGATCTTGCACTTCTTTGCATTAAACCCCAGTTGCCAGTCTTCCGACTATTTTGCCAGTTTATCCACATCTCTTCTCATTCTGCCCACCCCATCTGGATCATCTACTGTGTTGCAGATCTTGGTGTCATCTGCAAACAGGCAAACCTTACCCTCCAGTCCATCTGCAATGTCACTGATGAAGATATTGAAGAGGACTGGCCCCAGGACTGATCCCTGAGGTATCCCACTTGTGACTTTCATCTCTTCTGACTATATACCTTTTATCAGCACTCTCTGTTTTCTGCCTGCCAACCAGTTTGCCACCCAGTTGAGCAACTTCTGACCCACCCCAAGCCTGCCCAGCTTATTAATCAATCTTCTGTGTGGAACAGTATTGAAAGCTTTGCTACAGTCAAGGTAGACAACATCAACTGCACCCCCTTGGTCCACCACTCTGGTTACCCAGTCAAAGAAATCTATGACATTAGTTTGACAGGACCTTACTGTTGTAAACCCATGCTGTCTTGGATCCTGTGCTCCTATGGATTCCAGGTGTTGCACTATCCTTTCTTTAAGGAGTGCCTCCATAATCTTGCCCACTGCTGAGGTAAGACTGACTGGTCTGTAGTTCCCTGCCTTCTCTCTGCTGCCACTCATGTGGAGCGGGATCACATGAGCCCTTCTCCAGTCTTCTGGGCCTCCCCTGTGCTCAGAGACTCACTAAACAGTTCTGCTAATGGCTCTGCTAGTTCCACCCTTAGCTCCTTTAGTACCCTGGGATGAATGCCATCAGGTCCTATTGCCTTGTCCATCCTGAGCTTAGTGAGCTCTTGTAGGATCCTTTATTTTGTGAAGGGACTTCTGCACATCTCCTTCCCTCCTGTGTCCATGGTGCTGAGCTGTGGACCTTGCCCTCCGTTCTCCTCAGTAAATACTAAGCAGAAGTATCTATTTAGGATAGATGCTTTTCCTTGGTCCTCCTCCACACACTCCCCCTTATCCCCTTTGATCTTAACAATACCCCCTCTGGACTTTCTCCTTTCACTGATGTATCTATAGAAAGTCTTGTCCCCTTCTTTTACTATTCGTGCTAGTGTTTCCTCGGTTGGGGCCTTTGCCTGCCTTACTGCCTTCCCTGCTTCCCTTGGGAAGTTTGGTGTGCCTCCCTATCTTCGTCCCGCTGCATTCCCTTATATTTCCTGAAAGCCAACTTTTTGTCTCTGATCTTTTCTGCTACTGTTTTTGAGAACTAAAGTGGTTTCCTACTTCTTTTGCTCTTGCCTTTCTCCCTAACACAATGGGATGTTGCTTCAAGTATTGCATCCTTAATGCTTTCCCACGTTGCCTGTACTCCCTCACCTGTATTTCTTCTTGCAAGTGCTAGCTTAGCTCTATTGGCCATCTTATCAAAGTCAGCTCCTCTGAAGTCCCATATTTTTGCCTTGGAATGGGATGATTTAGTGCTAGTGGCCAAATTGAACACACCGTGTGATGGTCACTGGCTCCCAGGTGACCTTCTACCTGGAGATCTGTGATCCTTTCCCCATTATTCAGTACTAGATCCAGGATAACCCTGTCTCTTGTGGGTTGTTATACCAGTTGTTTGAGGCCCTCCCCCTACAGGGAGTCCACTATGTGTCTAGGTCTGGCAGATGTTCCTGCTGGTATTGACCAGTCTGTATCTGGCATGTTGAAGTCTCCCATTAGCAGAACCTCCCCTTTAGCTGTTATGTTTTGTGTATCTTCTAACAGCAATGTATCTGTGTCCTCCCCCTGGTCTGGAGGCCTGTAGACAACCCTGGTTCGTATGGCTGTCCCATTTCCTGTTTCCAGGGTGACCCACAGTTCTTCTGGCTCCTTATGTGTATTCTGAGTTTCTGTAGCTTTGATATTTTCATTGACATAAATAGCCACTCCCCCACCTTTTTTGCACCTTGGTCTCTTCTGAACAGTACATGGCTGGGTACTGAAGTCTCCCAAGTGTGGTTACTGGTGAACCATGTCTCGCTAATGGCTACTATGTCCAGTTTAGCCTCTGTCATTGTTGCCTCCAGGTCTGGGATCTTGTTTCCCAGACTGCGGGCATTTGTGTACATGATTTTCCATTGGCCAGATTTTGGTGCGTTAGTTATGGGATGAGGTCCAGCTTTTCCCCTGCGCGTTGTATAGGGAGCCGGACCTTTTTCCTTACCTGGTGATGCAAATGAACTACAAACATGCTGAACTACTGTTTGTTCACTAGCTGAGTGGGAAGGGGTGTTCTTCCCATTCGATGTATCGGGTGCTGCACCCCTCTCCCCATTTGCTAGTTTAAATATTCTACAACAACATCAAACTTCTGCCCCAATGCACTGACTCACTTCTTAACTCCTTGGTCAGATACAGTCCATCGAATTTAAAGAACTTTCGTTCCCAAAACTGTTGCCAGTTACCTACAAATGTTTGTCCTTTTTCCTGGCACCAGCTCTTGAGCCACATGTTTAGCTCCCGTCTCCCCTTTTCTGACATTTCGTCCATCTGCCCCCTCTTCCAGACTTTCAGGATCTCAGAGAAGGAGATGCTGGACAAAATGGACGATATTTTGTTTCCCAGCCTGGTCAGGTGTTTCTTGGTCTCCACAACTGACCGGCTGGCGAGATCGTTAGTCCCTATGTGTACCAGGATGTCAATGTTTTCTCCTGCTTCCTGCATGATTTTAGCAATGTGGTCAGTGTCTCTCCACACTGATGTACCTGGGAGACATCTGACCATTACCCCCGGCCGGAGGTAGGTATCAACTCCCTGAATAATGGAGTCTCCTGTGATCAGAAGTGTTTTGGGTTTCCTTTTTGATTTTTTTTTGTTTTGGTCCCAGTTTTGGGCAAGTTTTGTAGCGCTTGCTCCTGTGCTGCAGTGTCCTGCTCTGCAGTGTCCTCTGCCCCTTTGTTTGATTTCGGAGATAGAGGCATATACCTTTTTGTAGTTTGTGTGGTTTGTGGAGGTGAATGATCCTATTGTGGCATGCACCATATTCATGGGGAGCCATGCAGGCATACCACTTTCCCTGTGGCTGGAAGATGAACCTTTTTGGGCCTGACCCCAGAGATTTCTGATGCTTTGGAAGTGCAGTACAAATTTACGCAATGGTGGATGCACTGCTGCTGGCATTCCTTGACCCACGGCCACCCAGTTGCCAGCACTTTGGGCTTGTTCCCAAACCCGGGTCGCTGGCTTGGGAGCATGATGCACCGCCCACTGCGCGTCTCCCATTCAAAGATGTTTGATCTGGTGTTCTGCAGCAGAACATGGGGGGACACCCTGCAATCGGTGTGGTAAACTCATGGTTACAATTAGGAGGCACTTTTTTTCAGATTGTTGTAAACCTGTGGAGCAGCCTACCATTGCAGATAGTGAACATGAAGGTGATACAGACCCTTAAGATAAGTCTGTATTAATTTCTGCTCATCTCTGGGTACCCTAGGGAATCACAATAATTTGGTACATATTTGTACAATATATTTATTTCATCCCTGCTTATCAAGAAAGGGAAGCTGGATATGCTAGATCCAGAATGTCTTCTGATCTTAGATTACTGTTTTACTAGTTAAAGAAGAAAAACATAATCAATTTAAGTAACATAAATATATCCCCTTACAGGAGGAAGGAAAAGTTATGGAAGACAAACATGGTGAATTCTGGCTGGAGATCAACAATTGTTCCCTGTTTATTGTAACAAAATATGAAGGTCTTGAAGATAAACATTATATTTGCCTACATGCCAACTGCCTGAATTTATATCATCAAGGTACAGGGCAAAAATCATTTTTTCTTTCTATGAGTGATAAGGAGAAAATGTTTGATAGTATCCTTTTTTAAAATAGAATCTTTGCCCGGTGGCGCTGGATGCCTTGCCTCGCGCTACGCCAGCGACCCATGTTTGGGAACGAGCACGGGCTGCCGGGAGTCGGCAGGGGAGGAGAAGGACTGAGCGTCCGATGGACTGGTCTCCTTCTCCGGTGAGGGGGGTCCATAGTGGTTGGCGCGTGCCTGCTCCCTAGCAGAGGCTGGGGACAGGACACCATGCTGCAGTAAGGGGAGGAGTTGGGGCGGATGCTTGAAGGGAGCGCTTGCAGACGTGTGTGCGCTCCTCTCTGTGTGCATCATTGCACGCCTCAGCTCTTGAGGAGAAACCAGGAAAATGTAGAAGCCACGGCACACTGGTGGAGGGTACTTCGCAGGCTCCACTCCCGGCCAGCTATGGCGGTGGCCCACTGAATCTGGTCTCCGTTGGGAGTTGGGGAACCCCACCGGTCCCTCCAGGAGGGGCAAGCCCTGGGAATATGGTCAGCACCGGATGGTGGATGTGGGGGGACGGGGCTGGGGGCGCCCTCCGGAGGGCAGCCGGCTCAAAGGAGGAAAAAGTAATAACCAAAAAAAAAAGGAATCTTTGATTTTGTTAATCTTGTTCGTTGGGGGTGAGATAATTTTAAGAGTTCTGTTCTAAATGTAGTGACATGCAGTGTCTGTTTGTTGATTAGAGCACTGAACAGTGAAACAGGATCCTAGATTCAAAGCTCACCAGTGAAACAAGATCCCAGGTTCAAAGCTCACCACAGCCACTGCTTCACTAGCGCTACCCCCCCCCCCCAGGCCGACCTGTCACCCCTGTGACATGTCCACACTCTGTTGGCCCAGGTCACTCCTGAGTCTCTCCCATACTGCAGCGTATTACTGCTACTGAATTGCTGGAGGGAATTGTAAATTATATTTTTAGCAAGATTGATTTGTTTTTTTGATTTTTTATGATGCTTGCTGTGTCCCCTGTCAGAGTGCCATTACTAGGAGTGTTGGTCTGACAAAGGAGAGAGTTGTGCTCCTTTGAGTTTTAGGGATTCCAAACCTAGGTTTTGCTCACACAATTGCCATGGGATGCAGCATCTAGTTTTCAGGAGGGTCCTAGGGCGATAGCAGTTGTACAAACACATTCTATGTATTCATACACTGACTAGGTAAATAGCAAAGAAGACAACAGCAAAATAAATTAAGACAAAGAGCTTGAGTACGGGGCTAGTAACACTGAGTCAGACAACCCCTTTTCGAAACCAGGGAGTTTGGGAGCCAATTTGAGAATGGCTTAGTAGATTATTCCAGTCACTTGGAGGAAGGTGGTTGAAAACCTGCTTTCCAAAACCTCTTCTTACTCTCAGAATGAAGAATTTAGTAGTAGTGGTGGTGGTGGTGGTGGGGATCCTGAAAGTGGATGGCGTAAGGGTGGTGGGAATTGCTGAGAGTGAGAGATTATCTGGAGCATAACTGTGAACATACAGTACACATTTGAAGAGGGAAGTAACCCAGTGAAACTTCCTGAGTACTCGCTAGGGACAGACTGTTCACATTTCAATAAAGTTGGCAGTGGTTTGTACAGAAATGACAAGCCAGAATAAATCTGCAAAGGTTTTGTAGATGACATCTGGTGTTTACAGGACAGCAGAGGAAATGGTCAGGAACACGTCTCCATAGTCAAGAACAGACCGTAGGAAATGTGTAACAATTTATTTATTTTCCAATACACTGACTGTGTATTTTTCTGTATAGCATATTCAGCGTAGGCCCAATTGTGGCTGCTATGGACTTGGGCTTATTTAGAGAAGGTGAAGAAGGGGTCAGGAGACACACTCAAGATTCTGAAGCAAGCAATATGCTTAAGGGACATCTCATCCATGCTAGTGATCTGTAGGAAGATAGCCAATTTCTTGAAGAGACTTACCAGTCTCAGCCTGTGCACCTGGTATATAGGTGGCTTACCTCAGGGAAAACATTTAATGTGTAGATGCCCCCAAAAGAATCCTATTGTTAAAATGCAGTATCCCTCGTAAAATTAGTTTATACCGGGTCCCAAAGACTTCCCAATCTGAAGAGCCGCCCGTGCTCCACCCCCACACTGAACTAAATTATGACACGATGCTAGGGAGTGCAGGGGGACGCGCTCCTTTATAACCTATAGCTTTCCGATCATTTTTTATGTTATAATGGTCACTTGGTGATAAAACGTGGGCACTGGTCAACTAACAAGGCAACACAATCTCCTGTTATCAGTACAGCTTCACACTGCTCACTTGTATGCTTTTCAATATAAGTGAGTGGTGCAGAGTTGCATGCTAACAGGAGATCACGCTGCACCTTGCCTGCTGTGTTGTCTAATCAAGTGTCTTTCAAAAGTTACATTTTTATGAGTTGGAAAACTTTAAAAATTTAGTTTGGATTGCGAAAAGCCTAATTGAAGTAAGGCTCTAACATGCAGTGCAGGCTGTTGAATCTCCCACTGCTGATTACTGCTTTGATGTCAGTTGCAGAGGATTCTGGGATTTGTACTAACACAAGATGTCAGCATAGAACTAAGCAAAATTAATCTGATACAATCTACTATACTACAGTAAGTAAATCAAAATGTTTTTGCACACAAAGTGCACACTGGGACCAGCCCCATCCTTGAGTGTGGGAGCTTTTTGTGCTGCCTGTTAAGCAGGAATGCACGGTGCCAAAGAGCCTCTCACTCAGTCTGCAAAAGGTAAGAATAGAAGACACAGAAACATGAGTGCTTTTATGTTGAGGCTTGTTAGCTTGCTTTCTTATATTGGGCCTACCATGACCCAAACCCGTAAGGCCACATTAGGGCTGGTTTGTTTTCCACTTGAGTTAGATAAATAAGAGGCACTCAGGCACACTGATGAGTCCTATGTAGGACGAAACACATGACTTTGTCTTTTGTTTCTATCCTTTGCAGATTGTATCAGTAGTATTAAAAAATACTGGATCTTATCTGTGTCAGTCTTCACCATTCATCACATATGGGTACTGGCCGGAGATCAGGACCCCACGGGAGCTTTTTTTTTAAAAAGGATAGTCGGAGCCGACACAGTCATCGGCGCCACCGAGGCCGATCGCACGCGCGGGCGCTCGAGGGTTGGCCGTTAGGCTGTGTCGACTCCACCTGCCTACCAGTTCTTTGTCTCCCACCGTCGAGGTCGCCTCATGGGAAGCTGTCAGAGAAGAATTTTAGGCCTTTCAGCCTTTCATTCAACGTTTCAGTCCGTCGGTAACTTACTAGTTCTGGGTTCTGCCTCCACTCGACGTCGCCAGTAAGAGCTTTCCTTTTTATTTGAAGTATTGCGACATCGAGTCTGTTTTGGTGTTTTTTTCCGTAGGTCATGTCTCGGTCGGGGGGCAAGAAGTTTTCTAAGGCGGGTCGGCCCCCTATGCGTCGGTGCCTGTGCGGCTGTCAATATTCTGTTACCGACCAGCATGACCGGTGTCTCGCGTGTCTTGGCCCGCTTCACGACATGGATTCGTGCGACGCCTGCTTCTCCATGGACAGCCGTGTCCTCGAACAGTGCATGTTGAAAGTGGGGCGAGCTCCGCCAACTTTCGGGGGGTAGGGTTCGCACTCGTCGGGCCAAGCTGCGCTCTCTCAGCCTTTCCTCCGGTTCCCCTCCCGGTTCTATACAGACCGAGGAGGAGGGAGCCTCGGCTACTTGTAGCCTGGCCATTGCCGAGGCTCCTCCCGCGGCGCAGGAGGCCCGTCCCGCTTCCTCCCGGGAGCGGTGGGAGGCGCCACCATGGCAATCGCCTTCGGGGTAGGCTCCCGTGTCGCCCCGCTGCCTCGGAAGGCCCGGGTCGATGCCGCTGGTCGGTGCCTTTGGCGCCATTCGCGGGCGCCGGTCCTGGTCGGTGCCGCCAGCACCGCTTCTCGCTGTCGGCACCGTGGGCCCTGTCGGCGCTGTCATGTGCCGACGCTGCTCGCGGCATTGTGTGCCTGATCCAGCGCCGCCATGTTCCTCGGCGCCTGGCCCTCGCACCTAGGTTGAGCACGGCGCCGTGCCTGCGGTGGTTCGGTGTCGAGGGCCTTCAGTGTTGGCAGCTGGTGCCGTCTCTGCGCCTGCCGGTGTTTTGGTGCCGCTGGCGGTGAGCCTGCTCAGCGCCAAGTCCTCCCTTGGGGCCGCCGCGCTTTGGTCCTCAGTGCCGCCACGGTGCCGAGGGGCTCATGTGTCGCCGGCACCGAGGTTGTTGTTGGGGCTGCCGCCACGCCGTCTCTGTCCCTGGTACCGCCGCGTTAGTGGACTTGACGGCGCCTGCTGCTGGCCCTGGCTCTGGACCTTCAGCCCGAGCTGCCCTAGCTGCTTTCTGAGAACTCGCCCACGGGTTATGGAGGGCACGGTGCGCCTCCGGCACTGCTGTGGCCGGCCCTCTGGCAAAGTCGCTTTCTCTCGCCTCCTACTGTTTGGCTAGAGCCTCAGACTCTACCTCTTCGAGTCGAGTCGGGCTCGGAGTCAGACGGGCAGTCACACCCTTCGGGGTTGTCTGTGGAGGAGAGTGATCCAGTGGTCTTGTCGACGAGTCGTAGCCAGCCCCCTTCTGAGGAGCGTCAGGTAGCCCCCGAGGTTAGGGTCAGTGGTGCTGACCAGCAGGCAGTGGTGCATGCCACCATTGCTCTGCAACCTGGCCTTGGGGGTTTCTTCGACCCCTCGGTGGTGGTACCCCCTCCAGTAGTGTGTCTTGATCGCTCAATTTTGGGGCCCATCGAGAAGCCTACAGGAGGGAAGGGTGCTGTTCCCTGGGTCTCCCCTTCGGGGGCAGAAAAGAGCTGCCAGCTACCTAGGCTGGCCCTCTCGAGGAGGAGGACTCTCTTGGACTCTGAGGGGTCGAGGGGTGTGGGGTCGGCGCATCAGCCTTTCTCTGGGGTCCACCTGGGCCCTGGGCAAGTCAAGTGTGGATTTCCACCCTTCCCTTCCGGTTCCTTGAGGGGTCCCATTCTTTGAGGCAGGGACCGCCCTTCTGACTCTTACGGCCCGGGCCGCCTCACTGGGGGGATTCTTCTGGGCGCAGCCTAGGCAGTACCAACGTGGTTGTACAGCTGTCGGCTGTGGAGTCTTCAGGCACCCTCTTCGGTTGCTCATGGTCCGCTCCCTAGCGGAGGTCAGCCGACTTCTTTTCTCGACTCTGCCCCTATCCCTCTGCCGCATTCTCCAGTGCTCCCGGGCATTCTTGGTCCTAGCGGCCCTCTCACCTGGGCGCAGTTCAGAGCGGTGGCTGCTCGGTTCCCTGCCTACGTTAGGGCTATGGACAGCCAGGTTTTTCAACCTCCCCCCGTGCAGCCACCCTCGGAACGTATGGTGACCTCCAGCTCCTCATCCCCCTCTTCTGGAGGAGAGGAACCCTCTGTCCATATCCTCCAGCCGCTGATCTCTCAGAGTGCCAGCGCCTCGTGAGGATGATGGAGGACCTTCACCTTCACCTCTGTCTGTTAGCAATCCTGAGCATGCGCACGCTTTCTAGGCGATTTTGTGGGCCACCCTTGTGGTGCCGCCTCTGGCCTGCTCCCTTTGGGAGGCGTTCTCTGCTTCTGGCAGAGGCTTTCTCCGGAGTTCCTGCCCCTAGGGACCTCAGCCAGAGGTTATGCGCCCCGAGTCTCCAGGTTCTATGCCTACCGCAGTCTGGCTTGACGCACCTGGACACCCCTGATGGGCTTCACACCCTCCACCGTGACCGGCCCCCAGATCAAGACTCCTCGGATTTTGATTTCTGGGGGAGGAGGACCTTCTACTCGGCACGGTTGCTCCTCTTCATTTCTGCTCACCAGGCCCACTGTGCAGCCTACAACAGGTTCTTGTGGTCCGTGCTAGGTCAGATCCTAGCTGCTTTGCCTGACTCGGAGCAAACCAGACAAGCCATCGCGCTCTCTGCACGTGGCCTGGAGCTAGCAAGGCACCAAGCGAGGGCATCTTATGATGCCAGCGAGGTAGCTACCAGTGTCGTAGGGACAGCGATCTGCACTAGGAGATCGGTGTGGCTTCGTCTTTCCTGGTTGTCACCCTTGGCCTGGCATAGGGTGATTTGCTCCGCCCACCAGGGAACCTACCTCTTCTCCCGTAGGGCGAGACGGCGCTTGTCGGGGCAACTTCCTTCCTCTCCGGGGACCCCGCCTCGCCTCCCCCACTCGGCCTCCTCAGGCCTGGAAGGTTCCCCCCCTTAGTGTGTCACCCACTGAGGGCTAAGGGACTCTGTCCCTTAGGGTGTAATGAATCAACCCCTTTCGGGGGGCTTGGTACTCACCCATATGTGATGAATGGTGAAGACTGACACAGATAAGATATGAAAATTACATACCTACCGTAATTATGATCTTTCTGGGTATCTTCACCATTCATCACAACCCGTCCCCCATCCCCCTGGGGCCTCAGTCTCTGGGCCCCCCTCCCTCTGTGGCCCCTCTCTCTTTTTGGAGCGGGTAAAGTAGGGACACACAGGGGGTATACTTCTTTAAAGAGTACAGCTGTGGCGGCACTCCTTCTTACTACATGTCTCCACCCGATTGGGTGGAGTTGTGGTTGCCCTCCTCCCTTTCTTTCTGGTTTCCATCCAACTGTCAAAAAAAAAAAGGAAATCCTTTTTCACCAAACATTTTTCCTGAGAGAGTATTAAGTCCCTGTACCCTGTCCTTCTCCAGAATAGCTGACTCTGCTTCTGGGGTATTTGCCAGTTATTCTGTGCCTTGAATTCTGGCAGAGAACTTTGCTGCTCCTTGCAGTTCCTATGTAATCTGGTGATGGACAAGGATCTCGGATACCTTGTTACCTCTCACTCTCTCCTAAATTTTCTCCCCTCCCTTCTTCCGCTTCCAGAGATTGGGGCCCCTACCCAATCCCCTTAGTCTCTTCTCTTCTTTGCTGTCCTCTCAGTCATTATTTCTCCTTTTAGTTCAGTTTTTCCTTTCATTTTTCTGTCCCTTGGACTCTCTTGTCCCACCCTCTATCCCTTCCTCTTACCTCTCCGGCGACTCAGAACTGGTAGGCAGGCGGAGTCGACACAGCCTAACGGCCAACCCTTGAGCGCCACGCAGTACGTCGGCCTCAAGGGCGGCGCTGATGCTGTGTCTGCTCCGCCTATCCTTTAAAAAAAAAAAAAGAGCTCCCGCGGGGTCCTGATCTCCGGCCAGTACCCATATGTGATGAATGGTGAAGATACACAGAAAGATCATAATTACGGTAGGTACGTAATTTTCATTTTTCATTGATTGCTATGGCTGTCAAAAAGCTAGTCCTGAAAACTAGACCCACCAGTTCTGATACCCCAATCTCCTCAGCTTCAGCTGCAGATTCCCGTGGTGTCTTCCTCTCCACCAAGACCTTCTCTCTTGCAGTTGGGGAAGGTACTCCACCGGGACCTTCAATCCCTGCACCTGACAGCCTGATTCCTGAGCGGCTAGAGTTTCAGGCTTTGGGTCTCTCTGAAGATGTCCTCACCCGTGGTCGAGGCTTCTCATAAGGAGGCAACCCAAAAATGCTATGCCTTCAAATGGAAGAGGTTCTCTGTTTGGTGCCAAGGCAAGTGGTTGGACCCTTTATCTTGCCTGGTGGCTAGCATTCTTGACTATATTTGGTCCCTCTCTGTCAGGCCTTTGGTCGATGACCCTTAAGGTGCACCTGGCAGCCATCTCTGCATACTGGGCACAGGCTGATATGCCATCCGTGGTGCAAGAGAAGGTGATCTGGCACTTTTTTAAAGGCCTTGACCATATTTCCCCTCCCGTGCGTGAACCACCACCACCTTGGGACTTGTTGCTGGTGTTGGCAAAGTTCATGGGCAAGCCATTCAGACCGATGCACCGGTGTGAAATGTCTCACCTGTCATGGTAGACCACCTTCCTGGTGGCTATCACGTCAACCAGAAGGATCAGTGAGCTCCAGGCGCTTTCAGTGGAGTCTCCTTGCCTGGTCTTATAGAGGGACAAGGTTGTCCTTCGCCCCAACCCAAAGTTCCTCCCCAGGGTTGTTTCTGAGATTCACCTTAACCAGGTGATCAATCTTCCAGTGTACTTCACCAACCACACCTCAGAGATTGAGCACAGGCTGCATAATTTGGACCTGTGGCGAGCACTTGCCTGTTACAAGGACTGCACCGCTGGAGTTCGGGGAGAGGTTCTCCACCTACGCTGAAGCCGCACCTGGCAGATTGGTAACTAAGTGGATGATTGGCAGGTGGACTGTATCCTTCATCGACCTGTGCTATCATCACTGACAAATTAAAGGTAGGAAAACAATGTGAGAAAGCAGCACAGAAAGTGGGTGGCATCCTCAGATGTATAAGTAGAGGTATTTCTAGTAGAAAGAGGGAGGTTGTCATGACCCTCTACAGGTCCTTGGTGAGGCCACACTTGGAGTACTGTGTTCAGTTCTGGAGACCTCACCTCAAGAAGGACATTAACCATTTGGAAACTGTGCAGAGAAGGGCTACTAAGCTGGTGCCTGAACTGCATCACAGGTCATATGAAGCAAGACTCGGGGAGCTGAACCTATACTCCTTTGAGCAGAGAAGAAACAGAGGGGACATGATTGAAACATTTAAGTATGTGAGGGGATTTAATGCAGCTCAGACAGGCAGTCTATTTCAACAGAAAATGGCAGCATGCACGAGAGGGCATGATATGAGATTGGTAGGGGGAAGGTTCAAAAGCAACCTCAAGAAGTACTTCTTCACAGAGAGAGTGATAGACCCGTGGAACAGCCTGCCGCAGGAGGTGGTAGCATCAAAGACAATCAGGGAGTTCAAACTTGCATGGGACAGACATAAAGGACAAGTTAGGATGAAGGCTGCGTAGGAGGGGGATAGTTTCTAGGGCAGACTAGATGGATGGCACGATCCCCATCTGCCGACGCTTTTCTTATAGGTTGGCGGGTAGGGAGCCTTCCGTAGGGCTAAGGGCTCATTCCACCCATTATACTGCTGCCTCAGTGGCTGCTTCCAGTGATGTCTCTATCCAGGAAACCTGCAGGGCTTCTACCTGCATTTCCCACTACCACATCGACCTTAAGATGCTGGTTTGGGGGCCTCAGTTCTCCAATCTCTATTCCTTAAGTAGGGTGTGTGCTGCTTGCCCCTTCCTCCTGGTGAACTGCTAGGACTCTGCCAGAAATGTGGGTAGTACATCGTATCCACATCCCTAGAAAAACAGGTTACTCACCTGTTACAGTAGATCTTCCATGGAGTGGTCTCTTGCAGTAGGTAATACTTTTTGGTATCCAGGAGAGGTCGCTGTGGCATATGGCAGCTCTTCTGGCAGGTTTTTAACCAGGGATCGCCCACACGTGACATCAGTTTCTTGTTTCCTATATAAGTGTGGGCGGTCCCTGGTATCCTCAGTTCATTTTCTCGCCATCTTCAGCTCGCACAGCAGCTAGTGCAACTTCTGTGTAGCAGTCGACGAGAAATTTGAAACTAAGATGAATGTCTACAGATTCTTCAAAGAAACGAGCTTTATTTCATTCCTGCCATTGCGATAGGAAGATATACCGCTTTGACAATCACACACTTTATGTAAGGTGCCTGGGACCCACACACAACACCAATTCCTGCAGTTTATGTCAGGAATTTAATCAGGCAACTCGTCGAGGACGGTTGCTTGAAATGCAGCACCTTTTAATGGAGCAGAAAATGTCTCTCTTGGAGACCCAGGGGGCTCGTACCAAGGGCTCCCCCTCTACTGGTTCTCGTTCCAGGCAGAAAAAGGAGGAGAAACTCTCCTCACACTCCCTGCCTCGTCACCATTTGACGGCCACCGTTTCTGGTGTCCCTCCGTTGACGAGGCGTCCTTTAAACACTTCAGCGACAGGGGCTCATACTCTCTCGACAGCACTTTCCAGTGCTTTAAATGCAGTTCAAATAGTAACTGCTGTGTCAATGGAGGCTTATACTCTCTCATCGACAGCACTTTACATGCAGTTAAATATACTGCTGCTCCGTCGACGGGGACTCCTCTCCCGTCAACGGCATCTGACAATTTAAGTGAAAATAACTCTTTTTTTTCCTGCAAGCCCGTTGACGAGACTCCACATTCCTCACTGGAAACCTATGGCTTATGCCTTACTGACTGCCCCTCCGCCTACACAGGTGACTTCTTATAAGGGTCAGGCGGACAGAGATCGGGACCCTGGTCTTTACCACCCGAGGTGAGACCTGCTCATACTACGCATCCCATTCCCTCCATCACTCCCCTTGATTCCCAACATGCTCCCCTTCTCACCCCACATCCTTCCCGGGAAAGGGACCTCACCAACGTAGTTCAACAGGTCTTGCATGCCATGTGGCATTCTCAGCCCTCTGAAGAGCTGGGTGATCTTACTTCGAGATACAGCTCTTGCAGCAGGTTACACCATTAGGACTGAAACCGTCAGGTGTCAGGACCCCACGGAAATTTTCTAGCTAGCAGTCTTCAGCGGGGACCGCCTCCGACGTCTGTCCCACCCCCGACGTCAGGCGTAGTACATAAGAAGGCGGTCCCGCCATAATCCCCAGTTCTTTTCCCGCCATCGACATCACAGCATCGGCCTCTCGATCATCTTCTATCGCGCGATGACTAGGAAACTTCAACTGTTCTTTTCTCACTGGATTTCGTCTGATGTCCTCTCCAACTTCTTTGGAGGGCCATTCATCGAAGTGTGCCTGTGGCAAGCAGATCCCCTTCAAGGATCCTCACTCGGCCTGTGTACACTGCCTGGGCCCAAATCACGACACCCAAGGATCCACCGCCAGAAGGCCCTTCAAGCTTCCTCCTTGAGGAAAAACTTAAAGCTATGGATCGAGACCCTTCCTCCAAGGGGGAGTCATCAGGGAAGTCCCATAAGCATCGCGAAAAGCACCAGGAGAAGGAGAGACCCAGATCCCCCTCCAGGGCCTCGGACTCCCGCAGCTCTGGCTCCAGGTCTGACCGCTGTCCCTCGAGGGCTCGCTCTCAGCCTCCCCGGGTTCTCGTCAGATCAGCTAGTGGTTCCTCCTCTCTGCAGCCTGTCAAGACCTCCAGGCCTGTATCTTCGTCCACTCCGTCTAAGGCCTCGTCTAGGTCTGGGGAGCACCATAAGTCTTCCACCCGTCGTCCGGACTCCGACGTCAGGTCTGTCTCCCAACTGCCGCCACCCCAGCGCAAGACTAAGGAGCTGACCTCTCTGAAGCGGACGTCGGACCCGACACAGCCCACCCGACGCCGCCAAGCTCATAGGCATTCTGAACCGGCCACTGTACTGCCACCTGCCGCCGGTCAGGCATTCGCTCTCGAGGACGCCGGGCTGGGGACCGCGCCGGCTACTGCAGAAAGAAGGACCACACCACCGCCTACCGACGTCGGTCAGAAGGCGTCGGAGGAGGAGGACTCTACCTAGCCCAAGACTAGGTGGGCGACACCGTCCCTGTCGAGCTTCCACGGAACTCTCCCGAATGGGAGACCCCCGACCCGACGCCCGCCCGGCCGACAGGCCACCGGCGCCCGGTCCGTCGTTGGGCCTCAATTTGACAGAGGTGAAGGAGCTCTTCACCTTCTGGTGGGACACCATCAAGAAGGATGTGGTCACCACACAACCTCCTCCAACGCCTGCGCCCCCTCCACCACCCAGGGGGTCAGCAGGACGGGCATCGACCCCCAAGGAGCCAGCGTCCCCTCCTAGGGGCAGATCTTCGGAGAGGAGAAGGCCTCCTTCAAGATCCACTTCAGGGTCACCCAGCCCCAAGAGACCCAGCCGGCGTCGGTATACCCTGTCCGAGGAGGACTCCAGATCTGACACCTCTGCGTGCTCCAGATCCCCTTCTCCAATCAGCGTCCCTTCTCCAGACCCACGCAACCTTCCCAGGTCCCCTCCGGATGACCCCTCGTTCACAGAGATAATGAGGCATATTCAGGAGAACATGGGGTGGGACGCTGAAGAGCTTGACCCCGAGAGACTACGCCTTGCCCGCTACCTTCGCCAAAAAGACTCCAAGCCTGTGGTAGTGCCACCCTTGGTGGACACCTTCATGGACGTCACCAAGGCTGCGTGGAAGCATCCACATTCAACTCCGGCAGTGCCGAAGAAGGCTGACCGCCTGTACAAGGCCCCAAAGGAGGACCAGTACCTGACGAACCATCCTCTGGCCGACTCCCTGATCATTATGGCCTCTCATGACCGGTCTCAGAAACTGCAGCACTTGAGCACACAGCCACCGGACCCGGAGTCCAAACAGTTGGATGTCCTGGGCAGGCGCACGTACGCGGCTGCGACTTGCGCCATTAGGTCGTTAAATTACCTCACCCACATGGTCCAGTTCCAGAATGAATTGTGGGAACAGGGACAAGACCTAGTTGAAAAATTGCCAGACGGTGGCCAAAAGGAGGAGCTGTTGCAACTCCTCCATACGGGTTCAGACATGGGGACCCAGGTGCTTAGAGCCGCATATGACTGTGCGGACTCTTCGGCCAGAGCTGCAGCCTCAGGCGTGTGTCTCCGGAGACACTCGTGGCTCTGTGTCTCCGGGTTTACCCCGGCCGTCCAGAAGAACATCATGGATGCCCCTTACCATGGCGAAGTTCTATTTGGTGAAGCCTCGGAGAAGGTGATCACCAAACTGCAGGAAGCCGGGAAGGCGGTTAGATCTGTCCACGCTATGTACAGGTCTCGACTTAGTTCCTTTCGCAGGAACCAGAGTCGTTTTCGCAGCCGGACCCAAAGGCAACAACCACGTTCCGGCCAGCAACAAAGGGGCTCCTTCACCCGAAAAGCCCAGGCTAAGACTTCCTCAGGCAGAGGCCAACGAGCCACAAAGTCGACCCAACCTGCAGGACCCAATGCTGCCACAGCATGACTCCTTCCCGGCCCCCGCCCTTCCTCAGGATCAACAGGAAATGAAGGTCGGGGTGTCGTATCGCCCACCACCTCCCAGGGTGGCGGTCGATCACCACCGACAGGTGGGTGCTACAGTTGGTTCAAAACGGCCATTATATAGAATTTGTAGACAACCTGCCCACAAGGCCTCCTCTGCTTTCCTGCTACTCGGGTCAGCATGCCCTGCTTATACAGCAGGAAGTGCTCACGCTTCTAGAGAAGGAAGCTGTGGAGCACGTTCCAGGGAACCAGAGAGGAGCAGGATACTATTCGCACTTCTTCCTGGTTCCAAAGAAAACAGGGGACCTCCGTCCAATTTTGGACCTCAGCGACCTCAATCTGTCGGTCGTTTACAAGTGCTTCCGCATGGTGACCCTTCCGGGTCTAATCCCCATGCTGAAGAAGGACGCTTTCTTGGCGTCCCTGGATATGCAGGACGCTTACCTGCACATCACTATTGCTCAAGCGCACAGGAGGTTCCTGCCGTTCGAGTTTCTTGGCCGCCATTATCGGTTCCGAGCGCTTCCCTTCGGGCTGTCATCGGCACCTTGGGTATTTACCAAGTGCATGGCAGTCGTGGCAGCGTCTCTGAGGAGACAGGGCCAGTACATGTTCCCGTACCTGGCCAATTGGCTTCTCATGGCCCCTTCCAAGGAGGCATTACTGATGGCCATTCAGCGTACCCAGACCCTTTTTCAGTCTCTGGGCATCCTCATCAACTACGAGAAGTCTCTCCTGGTGCTGTCCCAGAAACTGCAGTTTATAGGGGCAGTTCTGGACACCGCCAAGGGAAAAGCCTTTCTTCCCGAGGACAGAGCGGAACGCATTCGGTCCCTCATAAGGGATCTGTCAGCGAAGAAGACCGTCCCGGCCAGACTGGTCCTTCACCTGCTCGGGCACATGGCTGCGGCCATTCCAACAGTCCCGATGGCAAGACTCCACATGCGGGTAACCCAGTGGATGTTAAGGGTGCAGTGGGACCAAAGGCAAGACCATCTGCAGCAACCAGTCCGAATCACGAAGACCGTGGTTCGGGACTGGCAATGGTGGCTAGATCCGAGAACCCTCTCTCCGTGGGGGTTCTCTTCATAGCACCATCCCCGACGGTAACTCTCTCCACAGACGCCTCAGGGTTGGGGTGGGGAGCGCACTTGAACGGGGTGAAGTCTCAGGGAACATGGACAACCCAGGAATCTCTTCTCCACATCAACATATTGGAGTTGAGGGCGGTCCTTTATGCCCTGCAAACCTTCCAGTCGGAGATTCCACCGAGTACTCTCCTGTTGCAAACAGACAATACTGCGGTGATGTATTACCTCAACAAACAAGGAGGCACACACTCCTACCCCCTTTGCAGGGAGGCCATGAAAGTGTGGGAATGGGTAATTCGTCATGGCGCAAACCTTATTGCAGTTCACGTCCCCAGGGTGGACAATACCGTCACAGACAGCCTGAGTCATTCCCAGGCCAGAGTCCACGAGTGGGAACTTCTACAGGAGGTGGCAGAGGATCTGTTCCACAGATGGGGCACTCCAGAATTAGATCTATTCGCTTCCCCATCCAATGCAAAACTGCCCAGATTTTGCTCGCTAGATCCAGGGCCTGGTGTTTTCTGGTGAGACGCGTTGTCCCTCTCCTGGGTGGGCAGATTCCCTATGCCTTCCTCCTTTCCTGCTGATCCAGAGAGTTCTTCTCAAACTCGCAGGAGCACGTAACGCTTATCTTGGTAGCGCTTTCTGGCCCAGGCAAATCTGGTTCCCGCTACTGCATCAGCTATGTCGGGAACCTCCGCTTCCTTTGCCAATCAGCTCCCATCTGTTGTCTCAGGAGGAGGGTTCACTAGTCCACCCGGACTTACATTCATTGAACCTGCATGCCTGGCTCCTAGAGACATAGCCATGATGCGGCACGGGGTCTCGCAAGAGGTGGCAGACGATTTTCTGCCGCTAGAAAATCGGCAACATATGCCATGAAGTGGCGCAGGTTTTGCTTGTGGGCTCAACCGTGCAGTTTTTCGCCCTTAGACTGTCCTGAGAAGCTGGTTCTGGAGTACCTGCTTTCTCTTTTCCAATCTGGGCTAGCTTACTCCTCGATCAAAGTGCACCTTTGTGCAATTTCGGCTTATCATGCCCCCATAGGCCATCGTATGGTGGCTCAATTGGACACTACTCGTATCTTTTTAAGGGGGGGTCCTCCACCTTAGGCCACCTGTCAAGGATCCTGTTCCTCCTTGGGATTTGTCTTTTGTCCTGGAGCAGCTTACGCTGCCACCTTTTGAACCAGCCGTGGATTGCGAGCTACGTTTTCTGTCGTGGAAAACTTTGTTTTTAGTTGCAGTTACTTCGGCGAGAAGAATCTCCGAATTACATGCACTCACGTGCAAAGAACCCTATTTAATTTTTCACCAGGATAGGATATCCCTGAGGACAAATCCTAAGTTTCTGCCTAAGGTGGTTTCAGCCCTTACCCTTAATCAGGATATCGATTTACCAGTATACTTTCCCAAGTACTCCAATCGAGGAGAAGCACTGCTTCACACCCTAGATGTTCACAGGTGTCTCAGATATTATTTGACCAGAACCAAACAGTACCGGAAAGCGGATCAGCTGTTTGTCTCCTTTGCTGAGAGGATGAAGGGAGCTCCTGTTTCTAAACAGTCCCTTTCACGTTGGCTCATTCAATGTATCTCTTTCTGTTATGACAAGCGGAACAAACCCCTGCCAGGCGTGGTCAAGGGTCATTCTACCAGAGGAGTGGCCACCTCTTTTGCAGCGCTGAAGAATGTTTCCACTTCAGCTATTTGCGCTGCTGCTACCTGGAGCTCGGTTCATACCTTTATTAGGCATTACAGCCTGGATATCGCTTCAAGGCGAAGGGCAGGTTTCAGCCTAGCTGTTCTCCAGGGACTTCTGTCCTAGGCTCAGACAGGGTCATAATCTCCGTCTTTCCTCCTCCTGATGGTGTAAAATTGTCACCATTGCTTGGGAATCAGTCCTAATGGTGTAACCTGCTGCAAGAGCTGTATCTCGAAGTAAGATAGTACAGTTATGTAAGAACTTACCGTAACAGTAGATCTTCAAGAACGGCTCTTGCAGCAGGTACCTTCCCGCCCACCATTCCCCCTTTTTGGAGGAGATAGATTATAGCCTAAATTCCATCATTCAGGATGGAACCATTTCCTTCTAGTCTTGGCCGTCTGATGGTGGATCCTCGGTCTCCTCTTCTGATGTCAGCCAGTGGCCGGGAGTCTCCGGCGGGAGAACTGGGGATTATGGTGGGACCGCCTCCTTATGTACTACGCCTGACATCGGGGTTGGGACCGACGTCAGAGGTGGTCCCCGCTGAAGACTGCTAGCTAGAAAATTTCCATGGGGTCCTGACGCCTGACGGCTTCAGTCCTAATGGTGTAACCTGCTGCAAGAGCTGTTCTCGAAGATCTACTGTTACGGTAAGTTCTTACATAACTGTACTATCCTACCCGATTTCCTCCTCCTCTGCCTAAAAGATTTCATAGTGACAGGGATACCATACCACCCTGGTCTCCTTCTCTGTTCATAGAGGACTATTTGTCAGATGAACAAGAGTTGCCACCTGATTTTTCCGCTGATCTTGAGGATGAAGAGTTTCAAGATTTGGATTTTCCCAATCCTGAATCCCTTTATTCAGAAATCTCTTCTCTGGAGGAGGAGGATCTGCCTATACCTGCGGCAGCCTCTTCCCCCAGACGACCCGGCCTTTAGTGAAATGATGGCTCAAATCCAAAAGGTCATGGGTTTCTCCACTACTTTTTTTTTTTTTTTTCAAATATCATCTTTATTAAAAATTTTTGAGATTTTACAGTCACATTACAACTGATTATAAAACATTATTTATACGGAGTTACAGGTCAAGAGGTTCTTATACCATACAGGTACCACAATGGCTCTGTCTCGCCTAAGATGTACAGCCTTATGTCTGAGTCTGGTCTATTTTGGCTAGATACCGCCCTTCGACACTTTCCATATAATCTCTTCCTCACATCCTCTCTTCTCACCCTGCCAGGACTTAGCTTATTATAATAATGCCTTACTAATTTGAAGCTTGGTCCAAAAGCCCAGTATGATTGGTCTGAACAGGCAGATAAGTAATGAGGGGTGCTAAGGCACAAAATGTGGATCTTTGGTCGTAATATGTAAGATCCATCTTCTCCACTTCAAGGAGCATAGTTCAGCTTTATCATTTAAATTATATGTTATTCTTTCATATCTATATATAAGATTTACTATCTCCTTCCATTCCGAGAGGGTGGGTACCAACACTGTGAGCCAGCATTTAGTGATGGCTTTCTTCGCTGCTAGGAGGGAGATGCTCAATAAGTATTGGGAGTGGGGGTCTCGTAGTTCGCGGGGGAAGAGATGTATGATAAAGAATTCACCGCTGTAAGGAAGTCTGACCCCGAAGAGATCCTCTAACTCCACAAGCAAGGCCTGCAAAAAGGGCTGCAACTTTTGACAGGGCCATAGAACATGGGAGTGATGAGCATTAGTCTCGCCACATAGGCGCCAGCAGGCTGCAGAGCCTGAAGCGCAGTAGTGTGAGGTTATTACTGGGGTTCGGAAGAATCTTATTAATAGTTGCCATGAGAATAACCTCCAGGAGTGTGAGTAGGTGATTCTCGATGTTGTGCGACAAATTGTATCCCACTGCTGCGGTGATATTTGGTATCCCAGTTCCTCGTTCCATTTCTCCCTTATCCCCGATGTGTTTCCACCGGCTGTTTCTATCAGGGACTTACATAGGGTGGAGATAGGGTGTGACAATCTCTGGGATTTTAATGTTTGTTGAAACAACTGTATCACCTGGGGATATACCTCAGGGGAGCGGACACTCAGGGAGAGGGATTCGAAATAGTGTTGAAGTTGTAAATACCGAAAAAAATCTGACTGATGGAGATGAAATTCTCGACTGATCTCACCAAATTCTTTAAAAAAGGGTCCTGTCTGGAGTTATGAGAGCTTTGAAAGATGGGTATGTCTCCAGTTACGAAACGTGTGGTCAGAAACAGCTGGGGGGAAATCTTCCAATAGATCTATTGGGCAGAGCATGACCAGGAGGGGAATAACCCCCAGGGATTTACGTGTTAGGTACCACACCTGGATTTGGTGTATGATCCAGGGGCTTAGAGTCAGCTGGCCAAGCGGGGGTGGGTTTTTATAGAGGATTAGTCTTTGATATTCTCGATGGGGGAGAACACTCTCCTCGATTTCGCTCCACCGGGCTGAGGACACTCCAACCAGACGTTGTATAATAAAGGACAGATGAGAAGCCCAGTAATAAAATTTAAGATTGGGGAGTGCCAATCCGTCTAGTGATTTAGGGAGACAGAGGGTCTTCATCCCAATTCTGGGGCACCTTCCTGCCCAAATAAACTTTGTAATGGCCTTATTCCAGACCTTAAAAAGGTTATTTGGTAAATTAAGTGGTACATTCTGAAACAGATAAAGGGCTCTCGGGAGAATCACCATTCGCACCACTTCAATATGCTGAATCATATTTAGTGGAAGAATATTCCATCTTTCGAGATCTTGCTTCATCTGAGACATGAAGGGGCGATAATTATTATTCGGATTCTCCACTACTGAACATGACAAACAACAAAAGGATATGGCAGAATATCTTGAATTACCTGAGGAGCCTGTTTTAGTGGTCCCTCCACTAATACCAACCTACCAGAATGCCATGCTGGCTGCTTGGCATCAGCCTTCAGCTATTGCAGCTGTTACCCACAAAGCGGATTGTCTAAATCAGGCTCCTCTGGACCACCCCTTTCTGTCTAGTATTCCAGAGGCAGATTCTGTGGTCATTACTGCCGCTCATGACCCTTCCAAAAAACCCAAGCACATGAGCTCCTTACCCCCTGATAAAGGAAGAATTGACTTTCTGGGGAAAAAGTTTTTTTCCTCAGGTGCTATGAATATCAGAATCCTGAACTGTATGGGTCATATGATTAAATATCAGTGTACCCTTGGGTCCTCTGCCATTGAGCTTATCAATCAAACTCCCTCCTTCCCAAGACGGGGATAAATTATTGGTTACAGTAACATCTAGTAATTCTATCCCCGTCACCTTCTTAGGTTGGAATATGATGCCATAGATACCTCAGCCCGACTATCAGCCACTGGTATCACTCTGCGTCGCCATGTCTGGCCTCGCATTTCAGGCTTTGCACTTGATATACAACATAAAGTAACTAATGCCCCCTTTTAACGGGTCCAAGCGGTTCGGGCCAGGTACTCAAACTTTACTGGATGACTTACAGGCATCAGGCAGAACCCTCCGTATGGTGCATGGCATGTATCATACTCCAGCTATGACCTACCATACTCAACACTCCTCTTATTCCAAAAGAGGTGCAAGGTACAGAGGTAATAAATAAGGCTGTTTCAGAGATTGTGCTCAGTCCACCAGAGGCAACACCTCCACGGCCCGGGGTGCCTGCTCCCGCCCTTTAGGTGACCCACTAGTGCTCGAAGGCTGTGGTGGGTCGTTTTGCCCTCCATCTGGAGGCCCGGCAAACTATCACTTCCGACAGTTGGGTACTTCAGATTACACAGAAGGGTCATACTCTGGAGTTTCTCTCCACCCCACGCCCTTGCCCTCCATGGAAGATTGATTATCCTCCAGATGATATACCCATCTTGCAGGAGGAATTGATAGCCCTTTTGACCAAACATGCCGTTGTACCGGTGCCCCTTCTGGAACATCAGATGGGATTTTAGTCCCGCTTCTTTCTGGTACCCAAACGAATGGGAGACCTCAGACCAATACTGGATCTCAGACAACTGAATCTTTACAGCCAGTACAAACATTTCCACATGATCACCCTACCTGCCATCATGCCAATCTTGAAACAGGGCGATTGACTTTGTGTCCTAGACATGAAGGATGCCTACCTTCATATTCCCATCCACCTTGCCCACCACAAATTTTTGCGCTTCCACCCACTGGGTTAAAATTTCCAGTTTCGAACACTCCCTTTCGGCCTCTCATCAGCCCCCAGAGTGTTCACCAAGCGTCTAGCAGTGGTAGCAGCAGCCTTACGAAGAAAAAGGCACTTCATCTTTCCATATCTAGACGATTGGCTAATAAAAGCAGACTCCAAAGTAGCTCTGCTTGCCTCCCTAGATGCTACCCTGAAAATGTTCGCAGACCTGGGAATTACAGTCAGTTGGCCAAAGTCCAGTCCAAATCCGACACTATGTCTCTAATACATTGGAGCTGTTCTAGATACAGTTACAGCCAGGGCTTACCTCCCACCTGCCCGGTAGGACACACTTATATCTCTGGCATTACACATACAGACTCAGAAAATAGTCACAGCCAGACAAATGCTGTGCCTTCTGGGTCACATTTCAGCGGCCATCCCTATGGTAGCATTCGTCCGTCTCCACATGAGACCTGTCCAATCTCCAGAATCAATGGTCCCAAAAAACAGGACAATTCGAAGAAAAAATCGGGATCACTCCCTCTTCTGAAGTCTACCCTGACATGATGGACAATCAGAATCAATCTGAATCAAGGAATGCCTTTCCGGTCCCCCCCCCCCATGCAAACGTTAACCACTGATGCTTCCCTATAAGGATGGGGCGCGCACCTCGGTCCTTATCAGACTCAAGGCCAGTGGCCCGCTTCTCCCCATCAGTCTCCTAGACATGAAAGCAGTCCATCTAGCCCTTCTGGCGTTCTGGCCCTACTTCGAGCCAGGATCATTACTGATCCAATCAGACAAAACTGCAGTAGTGTTCTACCTGAACAAGCAAGGGGGTATGAAGTCTCGCACCCTATGCAGCGAGACCCTTGCAGTTTGGCAAGAAGCTATACAGCAACAATTGACGCTAAGAGCTGTCCACCTACTGGGACATTGCAACCAGTTAGCCGACCGGCTGATTTGCCAGTCCAAAACTCATGAATGGACACTTCACGAGCAAGTGCTCCAAGAAATCTTTAACTTATGGGGCACTCCACAGATGGATCTGTTTGCTTCCCCATAGAATTACCATATTCCCAGGTATTTTTCCATTATCCCGAACAGAAAGGGACGGTCTATAGATGCCCTGTCCAAACCACGGACAGGACTCTTCTTATATGCTTTCCCCCCGTCCCTATCCTTCAACGGACTCTACTGAAACTGCAGTTCAAACCAAGCACAATGATCCTCATAGCCACAGTGTGGCCTCGCCAGACGTGGTTTCCCCTACTCCTGCAACATTGAATACGGGACCCCGTCCCATTGCCGATCAGACCAAACCTTTTGACTCAGTGTCAAGGGTCTCTCCTCCACTCCAACCAGAAGGCTCTACACCTTTCACACTTGGTTCCTAAGGACACTTTTCATAACTAGATTACAAGTGTCCTCTCCTGTTGTCAGTATTTTCTTGGCCTCCCGCAAGCCAGCAACAAGAGCAACAAGAGCAACATACAATTCCAAATAGAATTGCTTTTCCTTATGGTCAGCTTCTCAATCTTTGGACCCTTACTCTTGTCCATTGATGAAGTTTCTGGACTACCTGGCTTCACTGTCTGAGTCTGGATTAAGTTATTTTTCCATCAAAGTCCACTGGGGCGCCATCTCGCCTTTCCATGAACCTCTGGATGGCAGGTTACTTGTACCAACATCATCTAGCTAAAATGTTTTTGAAAGGAATGTTGCATATTAAACCTCCTATTAGAAGACCCACTCCTCCATGGGATCTCAATTTTATGATAGAAAAATTGACCTTTTAGCCTTTTGAGCCAGCAGCCACTTGTGAACTCTGTTTCCTTTCATGGAAAACCCTATTTCTGGTGGCTGTCACTTCTGCTCAACATATTTCCGAGCCTCATGCCCTCATGTGTAAGGATTCTTACTTGATTTTCCACAAAGACAGGGTGGTCCTTTATACCAACCCTTCCTTCCTTCCTAAAGTAGTCTCCGGACATACTTTAAATCAGTCCTTGGATCTTCCGTCTACTATCCTGACTACTCCAGTCAGGGTGAACATCTACTACATACTTTAGATGTCCATGGTATATTATGCTACTATACTAATCAGACAAAATCCATTAGAAGGACATCTCAACTGTTCGTCTCTTTTGCCCTGGGTTGCAACGGCCTCCCGGTTGCTAAACGTACCCTTTCATCCTGGTTGGCAAATTATATTTAATTTTGTTACAAAAAAATACAACAAGCCTTTACCTGGACCTGTCCAAGCCCACTCCACTGGAGCTATGGCCACCACTACGGCTTGTTTTTAAAGGAGCCTCCATTTCAGATATCTGCAATGTAGCTACCTGGTCCACGATTCATACATTCACAAGGCACTACAGTCTGGATATTGCCTCACGACGTCGGACGACCTTCGGCCGTGCAATCCTACAAGGCCTTCTGTTATAAATGTCCTCCTTTTTGGGCCTTACTGCTTGGGATTTGTCCCAAAAGTATTACCTACTGCAAGAGACCACTCTGTGGAAGATAGTACAGTTACGTAAAAACTTACCGTAACAGTAGATCTTTGAGGAGTGTCTCTTGCAGTAGGTTTGTTCCTACCCTTCATCCCCCCCTCCTTCTCTAAGAGAGCAAGTTCTGGTCCAATGACTAAGGGTTGGGACTCCTTTGGTACCTTGGCTTCCCCTTGGTCCTCGCTTTGTGAGCTGAATCTGGCAGGGGAACTGAGGCTACCAGGGGCCGCCCACGCTTATGCAGGAAACAGGAAGCTGATGTCATATGGGGGCGGTCCCTGGTGAAAACTGCTAGAAGAGTTGCCGTGCATCACAGTGACCTCTGCTGGATACACAGAAGTATTACCTACTGCAAGAGACACTCCTCAAAGATCAACTGTTATGGTAAGTTTTTACGTAACTGTACTTTTTTCAGAGTAAGTTTGAGGGTCCCATCAGAGGATGATCGAATGGCCTTAATGGTTCTTGCTGCCACCTGTTTCTTAAGTCGTAATGCCAAGAGTTGGCCAGCCTTTTCCCCTTGATCTAGATAGCTTGCTTGAGTTTTCAGTATTGCAAACTCTGCTTTCTCACGCAGCAATTTGCCATATTAATCCCGGAGCCTTATAAGCTTATGTCTATTCTCCTTGGTAGTATTAGGAGATAGGCGTGCTTCCAGCTGGTGTATCTGGGCCAGGCGGGTGGCTACTTTTGTTCCCAGACCCTTTTCCTAACAGTGGCTAAACGAATTAGCTTCGGTGTACTGATCTTTTGGCTTGGAGATCTGTTTAACCACCCATTCCTCATTTAGCATTTGATTGTTGATTCTCTAGGTAGGTTCCCTCGTTGATTGGGTGAGAAGGAGAGTTGACACCAGACTGCTGTTCTGTGCCACAGCTTATTAGGCCTGTGAGTAATAAGTGGCTAACCAGGAAGTAATCTATTCTAGATGATGTCTCATGCACCACAGAGGAGAATGTGTATTCCCTAGAGGAGGGGTTCAGCATCCTCCATGGGTCACACAATCTGATGTCATCTGTGAGCTCTCTTAGTGCCCGTTGGGCAGGGGTAAGACCTTGCCTCCTTCTGTCTGATTTATCGAGATCTGGGGTGAATGGCAAATTCCTGTCCCCTCCTAAAAGGAGGGAGTGAAAGGAAGGGAGCCAACACTGGGACCTCAACCCTGCACAGTGATACTGGTGGCTCCAGATTGGGCCAGACAGCCTTGGTATCCTCTGCTGCTGTCTCTGGCAGTGTCACGTCCCATGTCTCTTGCCAAGAGATACAGTCGCCTAACCTCCTCTCAGGGGAGGACCTGGTACCCCAATCTCCAGTCTCTCAACCTCAAGGCCTGTCTCTTGAAGAGTTAGAATATTCAGGCCTACATCTTTCTCAGGGAGTCCTGGGTATTTTGAAGGTTTCCAGGAAACCTTCCACTAAAAAAACTTATAATTCCAAATGGAAAAGATTCAGCATTTGGTGTTCTCAGAAGAGTATTGTGCCTAATTCTGCAGCCATTGCTACAGCCTTAGATTATCTGTTTCATCTTAATGGTCTAGGCCTTAGGCCTGCAACTCCGAAGGTTCACTTAGCAGCTGTCTCTGCATTCCCTTCAGCAGGGAAGGGATCTTCCCTGGTATCTCATCCTGTTTTCAGTAAGTTTTTCAAAGGTCTGGATCATATAAACCCTCCCTTTCGAGAGCCTACTCTGGCTTGGGATCTTAACGTCTGCATTGTCCAGCTTATGCAGCCACCCTTTGAACCTCTGACTCCGGCCGAGCTGAAGTACCTAAGCTGGAAAACTGTGTTCCTGACAGCTATTAACTTCTGCCAGATGGATTAGTGAATTACAGGCTGTCAGTTGAACCTGACTTCATCTCCTTTCATAGGGATAAGGTGGTCCTAAGAACCAATAGGAGGTTCTTACCCAAAGTGGTATCAGGTTTTCATCTGAACTAGTTTGTGTCTCTTCCTGTGTTTTTCACTGACCATCCTTCTTCAGGGGAAAGAAGATTACACAGTCTGGATGTTAAAAGGGCCCTTAGCTACTACATAGAGCGTACTAAGGCACACAGAAATGATTGTCTTCAATTGTTTCTCACTTATGATGAAGTGGGGAAAGGTAAGCCTGCCACTAAAAGAACTATTGCCAGGTGGATTGTCTCTTGTATATAATTATGCTATGACAAAGTGGGCAAAACACCCTCTCCAGGCCTGAGGGCTCACTCGACTAGGGGTACAGCTGCTACTCTGGCTGCGGCCAGAGATATACCCTTGCTAAAAATCTGTAAAGCAGCCGCCTGGAAAATAGTCCATACATTCTCCAAGCATTACTCTCTGGACATCCAGGCTAAGAGTGATGCTAAGTTTGGCACAGCAGTACTGCAGAGCCTGTTCCCAAAGTAGGTTCTGCATTCCCCCCTCATGGGGGAACTGCTTGGTAGTCTGCATATTGTCAGAATACAGCAAGACTTCATGTTGTTTGAAGAAAAAATTACTAGCCATAGTAATGTTGTTTCTTCTAATGGAGTCTTGCTGTATTCTGACCTGCCTCCCTTCTCAGAACCTAGTTTTTGGGAAGTGGGCTGGCAAGTACAGTGTTGCACCACAGGGGTGTACCTTGTACCCTCCCTATTAAGGGTGGGGTAGTTGTTTTACTATTATTACTATTGTTATGTTTAATATATATATATATATATACAGTATATAAAATATTGTCACTACCTTTTTTCTTGGGTTCTCGACTTGAGTCTTTTGGGACCCAAATTGTTGCCTTTTGGCTATATAATAAACAATTTCCATAGTTTAGTATTTAGTTAGTTAGTTTGCTCGTAAGAATCTGACGGTTACATTGGTAAGTACCAGACACAGAGGTCTGAAAACCGAGCTCGAGCTCAACGTTCTATGCTTCTGCATAGAGTTAACTCTTTCCTCTCCAGGGCAGTTCAAGTGCTAGGGCTAACTGCATATTGTCAGAATACAGCAAGACTCCATTAGAAGAAACAACATTACTATGGTGAGTAATTTTTTATTTTCTCCCATCTTCTGGCCCTAAGGGTGGGGGAAGGAACGTTTTAAGACCTGGTGTTTCTCCCCGGTGGATCTAGGGCTAGCTTTGACCTGTTGAACAATGTCTCCTTTCAGACCCCTCTTGCCTGGTGAGTGTTACATTTTCCTTCTCCTCATGGGAAGGTCCAGATCTTTGGACTTATCACCTCATCTCAGGCTCTCCCTTAAAAAAACAAAAACAAAACCTAAAACTGTTTTGCAAGAGGATGAAAGCAGAGGAACTAAGTTCCTTTTGGTCCACAGGGATTTTTGAGATGTGGGTGTTTGGATTCTCATCCCCCCACTTCGTCTCCTTCTCCCCCTACCTCTTTCCTTCCTTTTTCCTTTTTCTTCTTCTTCTCTTTCTTCTTTCTCGCCACCTCTCCTCCCTCCCTCCCTAGCCTGCCCAGAGGTTGAAGTCCATCTCCCAGAACCAACTAGGCTCCAACCTTTACACCTCTCTTCTCTGGTTGGCTTATTCCGTTCTCACTTTATATACTTTCATTTTGCTGTCCTTTGGGCTCCCTTGCCTCACCCTCCTCCCTTGTTTTCTCTGTTCCTGTTTTCCTCTCTGGCGAGCAGAACTGAGGTAGTGGAGGGGACGTCAGTTATTGGCCAACCCGTGAGTGCCACGCAGTGCGTCAGCCTTGAGGGCGGCGCTGTCCTCAACGTTGCCCCTCCTCCTAGAGTAGAAAAGCTTTAAGCTAAAAAGCTTCCCTTGGGGTCCTAGCACCTCCAGCGTAGTACCCCACCAGTGATGGATGGTGAAGATATACAGTAAGATCAAGAATTATGGTGGCCACGTAATTTGCATTTCCAGCCCAGACTCCTTCATCTGGTGTGGCTTTTCTTTTTCCCCTTGCAATACACCTCCTGCCCTTCCTACTAGCTAGCCGGCTACATTTTTGTTTCCCTTACTTCCCTCTTTCTAGGAAGTCTTTTAGTAAGAAAAGAGGAAGATGTGGTCAGAGAATCGTAGGATATCTTCGATTCTCTCAAGTGCTATCTGTCCTTTCTAGCGGGGACCCCCTCCTCCCGATTAATTTTTTTCCCCTTCTCAGGGTTACTCTGTTAGCTTTCGAGCTCCTAGGTGTCTTCTGCTTGGTTCAAGGATCTTAGTTAATAGTGCATTTCTTAGGCCGTGGCTCTTCTGATTACCATGCTTCAGGGAATCGGGACTTTTTCAACAATTGCATCCCATATTTTTTGCATTGGTTTTATGGGATCTCTGCACCCGACCCCCCTGCAGTTCACCAGTCTCCAGGTGAAGAACCTTGCTGATAACACAGTTTAAGGGCTCATAGCTCTTATTACCTCTCCTGTGTCTTTCAAGGAGCTGGCATCTTCCTCAGGAATTCATCCTATACTTTTGCTTGTTCATGTGGGATTTCTGGGACCTTTGCCTTTTTCAAGTCATATAATCTGTAAGGCAGTATAACTGAATTTCCCTGCAGTTGCAAGCAAGCCAACTCTTCTAAAAGCTTTGCTGTCCTACTGGGAGCTTGCCGGTCCCCACAAACTTCTCTCTCTCTCTTTTTTCTGCCCAGTTGTTCTGGTCGTCTTTTAGCACCCTACCTAGGCCCTCCCTCCCAACCTCTTCTTTCTCTCCTCTGGTAGCTGGGTTTTATTGCTTCGTTCTTTTTATATCCTAGATCCTTTTTCTGTCCCTTGGGCAATCTTGCCCCATCCTTTCTTTTTTCTTACCATTTTTTTCCTCTCCTGGGGAACAGAGCTCAGGAGATAAGGGGGCTGGTGTTGGGAACTAGTTAGCCCGCAAGCGCCATGCCATACGTCCGCCTCATTGGCAGTGCTGTCCCCGACATCGGTCCCCTAACTGTAAAACTGTACACTTCTGCAGGGTCCTAGTTCCTCCAGCACTGACCCACCAGTAATGAATGGTGAAACATAGAAACATAGAATTTGACAGTAGATAAGGACCGCTTGGCCCACCCAATCTGCCCATTTCCCTACCTGATGGATAAGCTGCAGATCCTAGTTAACCAGCAGCCTACTTCTTCCTACCCCCACCCCCTAGAATTGCCTTATGACTGTCCCATGCATGCTTGAATTCCACCACTGTTTTTGACTTCACAACCTCCTCTGGAAGGCCGTTCCATACATCCACAACCCTCTCTGTGAAAAAATACTTCCTTAAATTACCTCTGAGCCGCCCCTTCTATCTTCAGATTGTGCCCCCTTGTTCTTGCACACCTCTTTTTTTGAAAGATGCTACCCTCTTGGACTTTGTTGATTCCCTTGAGGTACTTGAAAGTTTCTATCATGTCCCCCCTCTCCCTCCTTTCCTCGAGGCTATACATATTAAGCTCCTTAAGTCTCTCTTCATATGTCTTCCGGTGCAGACCTTGCACCATTTTAGTTGCCCTCCTCTGGACAGCTGCTATCCTGTCTATGTCTTTGCGGAGATTGGGTCTCCAGAACTGTACACAGTACTCCAGATGGGGTCTCACCAGCTGTCTGTACAGAGGGATAATAACTTCTTGTTTTCTACTGGTGATGCCTCTCCCTATGCATCCCAGTATCCCCCCAGCCCTTCTTGCTGCCCTCTCACATTGCTTGCCCACCTTTAGGTCATCTGATATGACTACCCCAGGTCCCTTTCCATTTTGTTGTTGTTAGTATCTCACCCCCATTGTGTACTCTTCCCTGGGTTTTGTTTCCCAGATGCATTACCTTCACTTCTTAGCATTGACTCTAAGCTGCCATACATTTGACCATTCCTCTAACCTTGCCAAGTCCCTTCTCATCCTTTCCACCCCACCTTGTGCATCAACTCTGTTGCAGATCTTTGTGTCATCTGCAAAGAGACATATTTTCCTTCCAGTCCCTCTGCAATGTCACATAAAGACATTGAAGAGGACCAATCCTAAACTGAACCTCATGTACCCCACTACTAACCCCCTTTTTCAGAGTGGACTCCATTTACTATTACTGTCTGTGTCCTATTCTCCAGCCAATTCTTTACCCAGGCTGTCATCTTGGGACCCACTCCCAGGCTGGCTAACTTGTATATTAATCTTTTGTGTGGGACTGTGTCAAATGCCTTGCTAAAGTCTAGGTAGGCCATATCCACAGCCCCTCCTGATCAACTACTTTGGTCACCAGTCAAAGAAATCTATCAGATTTGTCTGGCATGACCTTCCGCTGTGAATCCATGCTGCCTTGGGTCCTGTGCCCTCTGGCCTCTAGATACTCAACAATTCTTTCCTTCAGAAGTGATTCCATCATTTTCCTACCACTGAGGTTAAACTAACAGGTCTGTAGTTTCCTGCTTCTGCCTTGCTCCCACTTTTGTGAAGAGAACGCATCTGCCCTCCTCCAGTCCTCGGGTACCACCCCATCCTCCCATGATTTGTTAAAGAGGGTAGTCAGTGGTGTCACTAGTTCTACCCTTAGTTCTTTTAGAATTCTGGGATGAATCCATCAGGCCCATTGCTTTGTCCACCTTCAGTTTTAAGAGTTCTTTCAGAACCCTTTCTTCTGTAAATGGGCTGGTATCAACTTCTGTATCCAGAGTGTTTCTACTGTTTGTTTTAGGTACCTCCCCTCTTCCTTTGTAAATACTGAGCAAAAATATTTGTTTAGTATCTCTGCCTTTCACAGTCACCCTCTGCCCACCTCCCTCCCTTTATTAAGCCTCACTATCCCTCCTTGGTCTTCCTTCGCTCCCTGATGTACCTATAAAGGTTTTGTCCCCTTCTTAACTGAGTTGGCTATCTTTTCCTCGGTTGGGCCTTTGCTGTTCTGACTGCCTTCCAGCTTCCTTTTGCTTTAACTGATACAGTTCTCTGTCCTGTTCCTTCTGTGATTCCTTGTACTCCTGAATGCTTTCTTTTCTCTTGAACCTTCACTGCCACTTCCTCTGAGAACCATAGTGGTTTCTTACCTCGTTCGTTTTGTTTATTTGCTTTACACAAAGGCTTGTTACCTCTGTGATGGCAGTTTTTATTATTCCCCATTGTTCTTCCACCCCTCCTTCCTGCCCATTTGCTAGTGCATTCCTTAGGCACTCACCCATTTTGGCAAAGTCAGCCCTCCTAAAATCCAGTACCTTTGTCTTTGTATGGTGTGACTCTGTTGCTGTGTTTATTGTGAACCATACTGTTCGATGGTCGCTAGTTCCCAGATGGCTACCCACTTCTACATCTGTGATCCTCTCTTCATCTCTTAGAAGTGGCTGCTGCAACTGCACTCCAGTTAACATCTGGCATATTCAGATCACCCATCAGCAATATCTCCCCTTTTTCTGCCATTCTAAGTATACTTTCTATCATTTCCTTGTCCATTTCCTCCCCCTGAGAAGGGGGTCTGTATACAACCCCTGTGCGGATTGTGGTGCCATTGCCCGTCTCCAAATTTACCCACAGTGCTTCTTCTCCTCCCTGTTTACCCTTTTGTTCTGTTGCTTTGATTCCTTCCCTTATGTAAAGAGCTACTCCTCCTCCTCCTCTTTTACCCTCCCTGTCCCTTCTGTAGATAGTGTATCATGGTATGTTTATGTCCCAGTCATGGTTTTGTGTGTACCATGTTTCTGTGACTGCCACGATATCCAGATGTTCCTCCTCCATCAAGGCCACTAATTCAGGAAGCTTGTTACTCAGACTACGGGCATTGGTACTCATTGCTCTCCATTTTTTGATGGCTTTACCTTCTGTTGCAGCATCCCCCACTGACCTTTCTACCTCGGTCTTTTTCTCATTTAGTACCCTGTTTTGTAGGGAGAGGCTGGGATTTTCCTGCTGCTTATCAGTGCCTCCCCCCTTGACTAGTTTAAAAGCTTGCCAATGAAGCATTTAAACCGATTGCTCAAAAGACTTGTTCCCTTCCTGGACAGATGCAGACCATCCTGCCAGTATAGGCTGGTGTCCCTCCAGATATTCTGGAAGATCGAGCATTACAGTGAGTACATAATTTTGGTTGCTCTCAGGGCGAGCCAGCTCCAACCTTTTTGGGCAGAAAGCTTGGTATTCAGGCATATAAGTGGAAATAAATGGTGAAGATTGATTCGTGGAAGATATGAACATTTCTGTATGTACTCACCATTGTTCTTGATTTTCCAGAAGTTTATTTTACTGCGATGTCGATGTCTGATAAAAAAAGGGGTGAAATCATAGATGAAAGTCTGACAGCCACCCATTATGCATTGTTGCCTCAGTGGGAAACCGATGGCTGTTCTGGACCAGCATCAGACTTGTATGGGATGTCTTGGACCGAAGCACAACATAGATTTGTACTATGCCTGCTTCTATATGGACCTCCATACCTTCAAAAACCACTTGTTGAAGTGTGGTCTCCCATTCAAGACCTTCGGAGGTAGGCATTGCAAGCATGTGTCTCAGCTGATGTCTCTATTTTTTTTTTTTTTTGAAATTTAAGTTTATTGAAGTTTCAGATACAAAAATACAAAACATACTAAACCGACACGGACAGTAAAAGATAGAAATACACCGGTACAAACAACCCCAAAAAAAAACCACTCCCAAGCCCCCAAAACCCTCCCCATCAAAATCCCCAACCCCCCCACCTAGTCAGCATGTACACGATAGAAAGAACAAATCCCAAAATACCGCCCCAACTACACCCACCCACATCCCCACCCCTATACTGGTGTGCTTTCTGAGTATTACTAATGAACTGGATATGTCCAACATCCATCATTAATAACTAAAATCTCCCATAACAGTAAAGTTACTAAGTACAACAGGTGACCATGACAACATTATCTGTGCAGACTACAGGGATCAGGTCCTAGGTTTATTAGTGCAGACATAACGCCTGCAATTTACCCCATCTCTTCTGAAACAGATCCACACGACAATGCAGACTGGAATTAAACTCTCCGATTGAAGAAAAGCAGTGAGCTCAATCAGCCACTCTGCATAGGTCAAGGCCAATTGATCGGTCCAGTGCCTCAGGACCAACTTCTTGACCGTCATAGACACCAAAGCCATATAATAGCGACGTTCCACACTATCTATGTGAGAAAAATCGCCGAGGATACAAATCTCAGGGGTGAAAAAATTAACAAACCCAGAAGGGTCCAGATTGTCCTGGATAAGGGACCACAGGGGAGCAACCTTGGTACAGGCCCAAAACACATGAAGGAGATTCCTTCTTCTTGCATGCACCTGGAACAGGTAGGATGGGGAAGTTTTAAGCTTGAAGAGTTTTAGGGGTATAGTACAAATTGTTAATAATATAATATTGAGTTAACCTTAATCTGTCCTGTGTATAGTACTTATGAAGGTCCTTCCATATACGGGGCCAACTTAGGGAAGCATCAGGCAACAGATATGTCCAGACATTAGAGCCCTCAACTATCTCGGGAAATTTATAATTTAAAAGGAAGGAGTAAATTAGGGAGATAGAATGGGGCTGAGAGGCGAGGTTTATAATCTGGGAGAGAAAAAGGATAGGCCACAGGTTCACTAAAAGAGGAACCAAATCTCCCGGCAATAAGATGTCTTAGTTGATACACTTTGAAAATCTCCCTCCTAGGAATGCCAAACTTATCGAGTATATCCCCAGAAGAGAGAAGGGAACCCTGATAATAAAAATGCTCCAATCTGGCCTCCTTAAGCTGTGGGAGCCATTCAGGAGTAAGCCATGAGTTACCCAACTTGACATTGGGATTGAGGATCACCGGCTGGCCCAGGTCAGAGACAACAGGAATGCTAAGAGACAATAGACATTGAGCCAGAGACTTAAGGGATGTCAGAATCTTGTTATTGGTCACCCAGTGCACAACTGCTGCCGGTGGAGCAAAAAATACCGCATAGGTATCAAGTTTAGTCCCCGGAGAGAAGTGAGTGCTCAATCTGGAGCCAGGTCGGGCATGGTAGGTTGGGATCTATAGAGAGCCACTTCCCAAGTTTAGAGAGGTGGGCTGCCCAATAATAAAGTAAAAGATTAGGAAGCGAAGCCCACCTTTTCTCTTTGGGATGCTTAAGCGTATGGCGTCTAGCATCCTTTCCACCAGATAAAGTTGGAGAACATAGTATGAAACTGCTGAAGATAAGTAATGGGCAGCCATAGATTTAACAAATTAAGGGGGTAAAAAATCCAGGGAAGGATATTCATTTTGATAACGTTGATCCGGCCCCAGAGGGAAATGGGAAGGGTAGACCACCGCTGCAAATCCTGCTGGACAAGATTTTTGATATTGTCCAAGTTAAGCTTCTTCAGAGAAGAGGGTTCAGTCGTAAAATGAATCCCCAAATATTTAATGGACTTGGGGGCCCACCTCAACCCAAAGGAAATAAACTCCTGTTTACAGGTATGAACATTTAGTGGGAAAATTTCAGACTTAGAAATATTCAATTTGTATTGGGAGAAGGCTCCAAACTGCTTAATAATTTCTATCGCCACTTTTAGAGACTCAGCCGGATATTCTAGATGCAGGAGAATATCATCTGCATAAGCAGAAAGCACCAGTTCCTGCTGTAGTAACCTGCAGCCTCTGACGTGCGGAGAGGACTTAAGTTTAATAAGAAGCGGTTCCAGGTATAAATTAAACAGTAAGGACGAGAGAGGACATCCCTGTCTGGTACCAGTATATAAACGAAAAAGGGAGGAAAAAACCCCATTACAATAAATTTTGGCTGAGGGGCACAATAAAGGTCTGAATCCATTTTAAGAATAGGTCCAGAAAACCCATTCTCCCCATCACAGCCAGAGAAGCCCAATCCTACGGTCAAGGCCTTCTCTGCATCAAAGTGAGACCAGTGCCACAGGGTAAGGGACTGATTGGGCTTTGGGAAATATGAGATAAGGTTCTTAAATGATCTGCAGTAGACCTGCCAGATACAAAACCTACTTGTTCGGGCTAAGTAAACCAGACCAAACTTTTAATCCTTTCAGCTAATATCTTAGCGAAGATTTTCATGTCATAATTCTGAAGGGAGATAGGCGGTAGTTTGCGGATCCGTAAGAGTTTTGTCAGGTTTGGGAATCAAAATAATTGTGGCTTCAAACAAGGTGGGATCTATATCAATAGATATAGAGATATACTCATGCAATTTAAGGAGCACAGGTGCCAACTCCTTAGAAAAAACCTTGTAAAAGTTGGCAGGGAAGCCATCAGGCTCTGGTTCCTTATCTGGAGTCAAAGAGGAAATAGTCCTCTCTAGTTCCTCCAAAGAGATGGGAGCCGCCAGGATTTTATGGTGGGACCCTGACAGACTAGGGATATTCATATCCCCTAAATATGTAGTGATATTCGGAATGGACGCAGGGGTTAGGGGTTTACTATAAAGGTCCATGTAGTGTTTTTCAAAAATACGGGCAATACCTCTAGGGGAGGTTTCAATGGAGCCGGTTGGAAAAAGCAAGGATGGGATTATCCTGGAGGCTTCTAACGTCCAAAGGCGCAAAGCCAGAAGTTTCCCGGCCTTTTCCCCATGGTCAAGATACTTAGCTTGAGTTCTGACCAAACAATACTCGTTTTTTCTTTCAGAAGGTCCATATACTCCCTCTTAGCTACCAGGAGAGCCTTAAGAGAGAGTAGCGAGGAGGTTGAGGAATAATTTGCTTCTAACTCTTTAATTTTACTCAACAGAGAAAGAGATTTTGCAAGCCTGGCTTTCTTCCTGGCGGAGGCAATCTTAATTAGTTCACCCCTGAGATAACATTTTAATGAGCTCCAAACCATATCAAATCTCGGGGTAGACTCAAGATTATCCGCAAGAAAGAGAGAAATCAAGGACTTAATACTAGAGACCGTGTGGGGGTCCTTAAGCAGCTGAGTATTTAACCTCCATATGGTATCTCGACAAAATTCAGGATCTAAGGAAAGTTTGATCCAAACCATGGCATGGTCTGAAAGAATGATTGGATCAATGCCAGATTGAAGAAGATTGGGAAGAAAGGTTTTACTAATTAGCACATAGTCTATTCTCGATTTGGAGCTATGCGGCTGAGAAAAAAAGGAGAATACCCGAAAAGAGGGATTCGAGAGTCTCCAGGGATCACATAACCCTAACATTGACAACAAATCCTGAAGGGCTCTCTGGGCAGGGGTAGGGGATCGATTGTCTTGAGGCTCCTTATCGAGTATAGATGAAAGGGGAACATTCCAATCCCCTCCCAGTATAATCTGGGAAGGAAGAAGAGTGCTAATTTTGTCGGCAAGGGACATAAAAAATTCAGGACTCCCGCCGACCGGCCCATATACAGAACCTAAGAGAACGATGCATCCGTTAAGAGTACCCCTAACCAGGACAAACCTCCCTTCTGGGTCCAAGACAACCAGATCTTCCTGGACATAAGTCTCCACCACTCATTCACACTAGTGGGATTAGCGCCGGAGGCACTAAGACCATGGGACAAACTTTTTGCTGGAGGGTGGCGAGAGGCGAGGCGCCGCGGCAGCCAGCAGTGGCATGACCATCTCGGCGACCCTCCAACAGCCTCAGTTCCTTTTCCCTACGTCGAGTGCGCTTCAGTGACGGCGTAGCTCGCCTGTCGAGTCAAACTTCAAACTAAGCGCATAGTTTTCAGTTTGTTTTTGTAACTTATCACGATAAGTAGTATCGCTTAATTTTATTCTATTTTTGTTAAATTTTCTAATATTTAAATTTTACTTGAAAGTCTCGGCCTACTGAACAGTCGACCATGAGCAGGTCAGGTGACGGTAGGAGACTTCGTGTGAAACTGTTCAGTCAGCGGGCTGGGTCGGTCAGCCTCCTTCTCCTCAGCGGGTTCCGACAACGGTCAGTCCGATGCCGGGGATGGGCGGTCCCCGCCGGCATAAAATATGATCACATTCTGGCACGTTAGGCCTCGAGCTCTTCTTGACCCTCGGTCAAAGAAGGCATCACTCGAGGTAAGCCCTCTGGTATGTCTCTTGTCGTCGGCCTTCGGTTATCGTTGCTGAGTTGCGGTCTTCTTCTTGAATCGCCAACTTCCGGTAATCGTCGTCCTCGACATGAGTCCCTCCGCCTATAGTTAGGACTCCAGATGAGCAGTTTCATCAGTGGGCGCTCTTGTGGAGCAATGGGCTCGGAGGTTGGTTCTTCTGCCTGGCTCGGTTGCCTCGGGCCTCGGGCCCCTCGGCGATCAGGTAAGGCGGTTGGACCTTCCTGATCGCGTGGCGCCTTCTTGGTGCCAGCGACTCCGTGCTAGGTGTTTCCCCCTCGCACATGGCTGCGGCGCGGGGCCTCACCGATACCCTTATCTCCTGGTTTTTCCTTCTCTAGCTTTCCAGGTTCCTGGGGCTTTTCTGGCGCCTTGGCAGGGTCTGTTAGCTTGTCGGCGCGTTTTGGTGCCGCTGGGTCTTGCGTGGCGCCGTCCAGCGTTCCCATGAGGTCTCGCGGCGCCGCCCGGTAGTGCCGTTAGATAGAAGCGGCGCCCGTTCACGGTGTAAATCCAGTGCAGGTCAGCAGCGCCCGATAGCGTCGTCGTCCGTGGTGCCATGCGGCGGCACGTGGTGGCAGCGCCCGTCGCGTGTTCTCGTCATGGCGCCGCCGAAGGCGCTTGCAGGGGCAGCGATGCCTCTTGGCGCCCGTCGCCCCTCCTCGATTGCCATCTTCCAGCCCGTTTGCCGTCTCGTGCGGCAGCCATAGGACTCTCCTTGTTTTCTGCTATTTCCTCCTCTCCTAATTTTACTCCTTTCCTGTCCAAACAGTCTTTCTGGACCATCAGGAGATGATGTTGAGCCTGACCCAGACCTTGGTTGGGTGATGAAGTGGAGAAACAGGATCTTTCTATGCTACAGAGCCTTGGTTGAGGACCTGTCCTTTAAGTCTCTGTTGAAGAACCTGGGATCACTCTTTCTCTCCAGACTACAGACATCGATCCTGGGAAGATATTAAGATTCCAGTATCTTCATGCTTGAGATCCCACGGATTTGACTCCTCCGATCCAGCCTTCCTTGAGCGCTGTCTCAAATGGTATGGAATAATCCTGCTCTTATTCCCTCAGTGGCTAAATCCATTGATGAAGTATTCAGCTCCCAAGGATCGTCCCATTTGGCGTCCCAAGCCTTTGCGGATCCTATTGTAGTCCTGGCAGAGAATGACAAGGTCGTTCTTCCTCAAACTACTACAGCTCGACCTATTAACAAAGAGTCTCGTAAGATTGATACATTAGGTAAGAGAGTCTTTGCTGCCTCCACTCTAAGTATCGTGTTGCCAGTTATCAAGGCTATTTTTCTCAGTATGAGTATATCCTGTGGCACTCTATGAAAAGAATGGTTGAAGCTCTTCCAGATTCGGTTCAAGTCAGAGCTTCTTCTGACCGTTATTAAGGTATTGAGTCAATAACCAACAGGTCAAAACCGCCATGGGCGCTTTCGACACTGCTTCTCGCTCCAGCAGCGCGAGGTTGTACTCGGCGCCATTCCTGGCTGCGTACTTCAGCTTCATGAATGATGCTCAGCAGCAGGTGATGGCGCTGCCTTTTGCTCCTTTCTTTTTGGCCCTCAGGTGGAGCAAGCCTTGAGGCCACTCAGAAGACTAGATCGGCCATTAAGTTGGCCAGACCTCGCCTGTCCCTCTAGGGGGCATGTGAACAGGCGTCAGTTTCATAGTCGTCAGTCCTTTTAGAGGCAGAGGCAGGAAGCTTCCACAAAAGCAACCTGCCCAACCTCAAAAGAAGAGCGCGGCAAGCGCAGGGGCCTAAAGCTCCCAGTGCTACCTTATAGTCGTTGGCCCCAGTTCCATCCACTCTGCCGGTGGAACTTTCTCCTCAGTGGGAGGTCATCTGATGTACTTCTACAACCAGTGAAGTCCATAACCGGACAAATGGGTCCTTCGGATAGTCGCGAGGGTTATTCTCTCATTTCTTGAAACCCCCTCAAATTGTCCTCCCAGGCGACAACCCGGGTTGTCGACCTCTCAATCGAACTCCCTCACAGCGGAGATCCAGGGCCTTCTGAACAACAGGGCAATAGAACTGGTGCCCCGCATCTGAAACACAGGTTCTACTCCATTACTTTCTGGTTCCAAAGAAATCTGGGGGATCGCCCCATTCTAGACCTCAGAAAGTTAAACAAATTCCTCCCCAGGGAGAAATTCAAGATGATTTCCCTAGGTACCCTGTTACCCTTGCTGCATCATTCCGACTGGCTGGCCTCTCTGGATATGCAGGATGCTTACCAGCATATCCCGTCCACCCGACCACCGTAAGTTCCTCAGGTTTGTAGCTTTGGGTCAGCATTATCAGTTCAAAGTCCTGCCCTTTGGGCTATCCTCGGCGCCCTTGAGTTTTACAAAGTGTTGTGCAGTTCTCACGGCGCATCTCAGGAAAGTCGGACTCAGTGTTTCCCTACCTGGACGTTGGCTTCTAGTGAAGCCCTTCCGTCCAAGGGACTTTGAAGCTGTGCAACGACTTCTCAGTCTTCTCACGTCCATGGGAGTTCTGCTGAATTTGAAAAAATCTCAACTGCAACCCTCCCAGAGGCTCCTTTTCATAGGGACGCTTCTAGACACCTCTTCAGCGAAGGCTTTCCTTCCAGAGGACAGAAGACTGACATCCTTGGAATGGCCCATTACATCAGGGAGAACCAATCGGTTTACAGCTCTCTCGATGCACGCATGTTGGGTCTCATGGCGTCCTTGGTCTTCACTGTCCCTCTGGCCCGACTGCACATGAGAACCACCAATGGATGCTCTCCACTCAGTGGTCCCCGACTTCTCACCCCAGTCTTATCCCATCAAGGTGAGGAGCCCTTTGAAGGTCTCTCACCTGGTGGTCTCAAGAAACAATCTCCTGGAAGGATTCCCTTTGCTCCCCGGATCATCAGATCTCCATCACCACAGACGCATCGCTAATGGGATGGGGAGCTCACTGTCTCTCCCTCCACACTCAGGGTGTATGGACTCAGTTGAAACTCATCTCCACATAAATGTCCTGGAGATGAGGCGGTCCTCTATGCAATCCGAGCTCTGAAGGATGTCCTTTGTCACAAGAACATTCTCCTTCAAGCGGACAACAAAGCAGTGATGTATTACATCAACAAGCAAGGGGTGCTCATTCTTATCCCCTTTGCAGGGAAGCAATGAGGGTGTGGGAGTGGTGCTTGGGCACAAATCTCTGATTCAGCGGTTTATCTGCGGGTATACAACGACCTAGCAGATCACCTCAGCAGAGCGGAGGCAGACCCTCACGAGTGGTCTCTCGATCCAGCCGTAGCTTCGGTCCCTGTTCAAAGAGTGGGGGCTCCAGACCTGGACCTTTTGCATCCCACTCAACGAAAGCTGCTCTCTTCTGCTCCAGAAATCCAGGGCGTGGCATTTTCTGTCAGGATGCGTTCAGGCTCCGGTGGACAAAACGCTTCTTCTACGCCTTTCCACCGCTTCCTCTAATCCAGAGAGTACTCCTCAAGTTCGAGTCTCAGGGGACCAAGATGATTCTCATTGCTCCTTCCTGGCCTCGGCAACTATGGTTTCCTCTACTCAACAGTATGTTGGCAGCCTCTCGAGACCACTTCCTTTGCAAATCAGTCTTTTGACTCAGGGTTCGTTGGTCATCCCAACCTGAAATCACTTCACCTTCATGCTTGGCTCCTGAAGAGATAGAAGTGAATCGGTTCAACGTCTCGTAGAGTCTCAGACATCCTTCTGGCTGCTCGAAGCCAGCCACCCAGCGTACGCTTCCAAATGGAAAAAGTTTTTCTCTCTGGTGTCAAAATCCTCTTGGAATCCCTTTTCCTGTCCTCCTGGCAAGGTTCTGGGTATCTTTTGGACCTGTCAAACTTAGGTCTTCAGTACTCCACAGTTAAAGTTCACCTTAGTGCCATCTCAGCGTTCCATGAGCGGTTTCTTCCTTAACTCTGGCTCAGTTACCTATGGTGAAGAGATTTCTTAAGGATTCTCCATACCAGACCCCTGTTAAGCGTCCAGTTGCAGCCTGGGACATTAACCTGGTGCTGGACATGCTCACTCGGAAGCCTTCGAACCCTTAGCTACCTGTGAGCTAAAATTTCTTACCTGGAAGACTGCCTTCCTGGTGGCCATTACCTCAGCCCCATGGGTCTCTGAATACATGCCCTGGTTACAGACCCTCCGTATACTGTATTCCATAAAGACAAGGTAGTTCTCCGTACTCATCCTAAATTTCTTCCCAAGGTTGTGTCAGAATTCCATCTAAACCAACCTCTGGTACTTCCCGCTTACTTTGCCAATTTCCAAAATGAAGGGGAGCGAGCTCTTCATTCCTTGGATGTCAAGAGAGCCTTGCGGTTCTATTTAGATAGAACCAAGGATGTTCGCAAGACTCAGCAACTGTTTGTTTCTTTCAGCGACACCCGGCTGGGTCAACCTGTCGCTATTAGATGCATCTCTTCATGGTTAGTGGCATGCCTTCGTCATTGCTATTCCATGGCTCAAGTTAAATTAGAAGGTAGAGTGTCGCTCACTCTACTAGGGCGGTCATGACATCCCTAGCGAAATCGCAATGTTCCAATTGCAGATATATACTACGCCGCCACCTGGAGCTCAGTGCATACCTTGTTAAGCACTATGCACTGGATGTTCATGCTGGCGACATTCCGCATTGGCAGAACTATCCTTAATGGGCTTCTATCTTAGGCAGCGTGAGCTCTGGCTCTCCTGCACGCCCTTTTGGGGATTATCAGCTTGGTACTCTCCACTGGTGTAGATGAGTGGTGGAACTTATGTCAGGAAGATAGGAAAATTACTTACCTACCGTAATTCTTGATCTTCTTGGCAGTCTCCTCCACTCATTCCTCCCCCTCCATCCCGAGCTCACCGCTGTATTGGTCTTCTCCCTCAAATCTTTAGGCCGTGAGGACTTCTTTGCTGACCCTTCTTACGACAGGTCATACGGACTATCTTATGTCCGTTTTTTTAATCAATGGGTTTACTCTTTACGTTAGTTGCGCTGCACCTCCTTGGTAAAAGGTACTGAGGCGGTTGGAGGGTGGAAAGCCGAGATGGTCGTGCCGCTCGAGCCGCTGCTCATGGCGCCGTGTCTCGGGCACTGCCTCTCGCCGACCCTCCAGCAAAAGTTTGCTCCCGATGGGTCTTAGTGCCTCCGGCGCTAATCCCACTAGTGTGAATGAGTGGTGGAGACTCGTCCAAGAAGATCAAGAATTACGGTAGGTACGTAATTTTCCTTTCCTTCATAAACAGAACATGCTTTTTAATGAGAACTGCGACCCCTTTACTAAGATTAGAATTACCAGCCAAATAAGCCTGAGAAAAACCCGAGCGAGACAGGGATTTGGTGTCTGCATGAGTCAGATGAGTTTCTTGAAGGAAAAGAACATCCACCTGCAGTAGTGAGCAGTGGTTAAAAACCTGAGACCGTTTGACCCGATCCCTGAGTCCGCGTACATTCCAGGAAGCTATTTTAATCGTATTAATAGCCATTTTAAGAACAATATAAAGGGAATATGAAACCAGACATAACCAGTGGTAGAGAAAAAGGAACGGCACACCAAGATTAGATAAATCCAAAATCCAATAGTCCGCCAGCATGTACCAAAATAGAACACCCAAAAAATGAACCCCAGTATTCCGACCAGAGTATAACTGCACTTCAATCTAAGCAGGCAGACTAAGCCCATCCTCCCAGAACTTTCCCTCATCCCATTGCTATCCCCAAAAACCCCACCCCTCTCAAATTGCCTCCAGAGACATTTAACGCTTGAATTGTGTAACGTAGGATAGCACAGTGAGATATGACAAAAAATATAATATATCGAGCAGCGTACCTCCCACATCCCGCCTCCCCCCAAATCCATCCAAATGCCCAGACATTGACTTAAAAGCAGGAAACGAACACAAAAACTCACCCATCGGCCCTCCCTCCCAGTAGCATCCCTTAGCCCCAACAAATAACTATTTACAGCGGGGAGCCAGGACTGAAAACGAAACAGCCTCCAACAAGAAAAAACAGGCCCTGGCCACCCAACCCATTTTGCGAACCTCAATGACCCCAGGTCAAATAAATCGGGTCGTGGGAGGTGAACCCAGACCAGAAAATCACTAAACCAGGGAAGGAACCAAACCCCCCATAAAGTAAGCCACAATAAGACCACAGCTGGGGTGAGGTTAGCCAATCCCCCTATCCTAAGCTCGTGATTTCGCATACAGCTAGCTGCCAGGCCCACAGACCAAAGCGTCTCCCTCCCCCATCCCAAAACACCAGATACTTCATAGAACACACAAATAAAAAAGAAAGAAACAAAGACCCCCCCCGATGCCGTCCCACCCACTAACTGGAACATATAACCGAAGTCGGGTTCAACCAGGCGAGACATAGCTCCGAAAGCACTCACCTTCTAAAAGCAGGCATCCACAGGCAGGGGAAGGCCGAGCAGAGGACCGGGCTCTGGATCTCGGGGAGCATGCAATCTAGACCCATTGTTTCCGGGGGGAACTATCTCAGCATAGGACCAAAGCGGTCCCTCAAACCGGAAACTACCCCCAGGAAACTGCCTCCCGGTAAATAAGTACCGGAAATACCTGCGGATCTCAGTAAACTGGACGAGGAGCTCAGCTTCCATCCCATGGGACTCCACCAAGCCATCCTGACTCACACTAGCCAAACCCAGGTAAGAAAGCAAGAGGCAATCGGGGTTGTAGGAGAGACCGACAGTGACCCTGAGAAATGCAGGTAGGGTCTAGTGGTAGAACCACCAACACATGGCAAACTCAATAAAGAAAGAGTAAACGGAAAGAAAAAGGAAAAGATCCAGAAAAAACAGATTAAGCATTTAGCCCCTGAAGCTAACAACACTGCAGCAGCATAAACATATATAGTCTCTCAGCCAGGGTCTTAAATAAATCCGGCAACTTAATAGCAAGGTCCTTCAGGGCCATTTCTGGAGAAATTAAAGCTGCAGGTAGAGCCTCCGATTGTGACCCTGAGAATCGCAGGGTATAACATTCTGAAGGAAATGGATGCAGCAATAATTTCTGGACTATAGGATGAAAGGTCTGTTTTTTTCCTAGTCTCTTTCGAGATCTTGAGTGATCCGAATCCTAGTCGAGCCCATATAACCTCCTTCAGGTCTCGGATTTACTGTCACGTGCTGTCTCTCTGTAACTTAAAAATTTCACGATGATGGGCGCGGGAGGATCCAGGCAGAGTCGAGGCCTCAGCGATCGATGAGCCCGTTCAAGATGGTAAGAGGGGCTGATCGGCGACGGGCCTACCACTTTGACCAGAAACCTTTGCAGGAAGGCCATGAGTTCGGGGCCCTCCTCCATCTCCGGTAGGCCCAAAATCAGCAAGTTGTTACGGCGGTTGCGCCCCTCTAAGTCCTCAGTCTTAGCTTGATGTTTCTTTATTTGTTGTTTATATTCGGCCATCTCGACCTCGGCTTTGGCTCTCCATTGCTCAATAGAGAACACCCTGGCCTCCGCGTCAGCCACTCGAGTGGAGACCGAAGAGAGATCGCTCCGGAGGGATTTGAGCTCTCCAGTCAGCTCCTGGAGAATTTCTTTTAGCGGGGTCAGCTCTTGCAAAAACCTGTCCTCCGTTAGGGGGTTGGATGACTGTGTCTTTTCCCCACCTTTCTCCGGTTTCGGGCCTCCCTGATTGCGTTGTTTTTTGGCTGCTTTCTCAGGAGATGCAGGCGGTGTATGCCGGATTGGGGCCTGCCTCCCATCCACATCCATCCTGAAACGTAGGTAATCTTTCTTTGCTGGCACTTCAGCCCAGGTCGTCAGGGAGTATCTCAGCTCTCTTTTAAAGAAAATTTTATCAAATTAATGCACCGGGGAGTTCAGAATTGGTGATTGAAACAGCAGAAGGGAAGAGCTCCAGGCCTCAGCTGCTGCTTAGCTGGCTGCCATCACGTGACTCCTCAGCTGATGTCTCTAGGCTTTGCCTCTGGGCATCTTTCCTGGTCCTCTGGTTTTGTGGAAGTATGGAGTGCTCCTCGACTTCATCACACTGAGACATCAGAGACTCCAGTAGATGGTGTTGTAGATAGTCTACTTCTTCTTGGTAGTCAGCTGTGAACTCTCCACAATCTGCCTTCCCTGAGCAGCAGACATCCCTGGTGGCGAGGCTGCACTTGTATGTTCAGTCCACAGTGGTGCACACCTCAGTGTTGTCATGTGGTGTCACCCATGCTGATGTCACTGTTCACAGTGATGATGTGGTGGGTTGCATAGAAGACAACACACGACTCCCTCCTGACACTGTTTGCAGTGTCAGGTGAGGGACCTGTACCGAGGTTGTTGGCCACAGTGTTGCCAGTTCGGATGTTGCAATTGTAAATCACTAGTGACTGCAAGGAAGAGGTGATTGCTTCAGACATGGTGATGAAGCTGGCAATGGCCATGGTGTTTGTCCTGGGTCCAGCTCCGGACGAGGTGCCGAAGACAGTGTCATCCCAGAGGTTGTCTCCAACTCTAGTGTTATTCGCAATACTGAGGAGGGTGATGGCTCCAGGGGCAACGTCAAAGTCAGCATCGAGCACAGTGTTGGGGGCAGTGCTGGCCATGATGACAGGGAAGACTCTGTCTCTGAAGCTGTCAATTGATCCTGAGCCTGATGCCCGAGGCGGCATTGACTAGGGGTTGGATGACAGTATGGAGATGGAGATCTTCCAAGAATCAATTTTCACCATTGATCCCCACTAGTGGCTCTGAGTTGGAAGAGCTAAGACCCAGCTGGAGCCAGAACTTTTCAGAGGGTTCATGCCATGGTAAGCTTTGCGCATACGCGGCACCATGAGTCGCGCACATAGCCATTTGTTTACCTCAGCATCAGCCTTAACCACCTCAGTTCCTTTTTTCCTCACCGTCTGGTGTGCATCAGTGATGGCATCACTCACCTGTCAGGAGTCAGGACTTCATGACTATGTGATGAACAGTGTTCAGTTCTTTTCACTTTAAAGGTTTAAAGTAGAGTTCGTTATGCTTGTATCAGTTTAGTTTTGTCACACTTTGTAACTAGTTTCTCTCAGCCTTACCAAGCATCAGTGGTTGATGTGACAGGGAATGTCCCTGCCACTGAAGATGGACCATTTTTTATTTTAAAAATCTCCTGTTTATAACCACCCTTTCTTATTACTATCTCTTTATTTTCTAGTCCATATGGTAGGCCACCTTCGGGGGAACTTTTCCCTATCTCTGCAGCGCTATCCCTTTTCTGTTTTTTTTTTTTATATCCTCTTTGATCCAAATTCACAGAGAGGTCAAGTGCATGTGACCTCTAAGGCCTTATGCAGGCATGCACAAAAAGAAGGCACATTAAGTGCAAAAAGTTACCTAGGGTAGTCTGAAGAATGCAAGTAAAAACAGCCTTTGGGGCTGGAAAAACTAGAATGTCCCCGTTTGTAAACTTTTCCCTTATATGTATACTGATGTTCTGTACACTGATATACTAATGGACAGGGGCAGCAACCCTTTTTTCCTTTTGTTTCCATACCCCTGCTGCTCCAGGTCCTATATGTAGGCTCTCAAAATATAAAGAAAGCTTAAGAGAAAGCCTTGTGCGGCTATTTAAGTTTGCATAGAACATTGGGTTCTAATAGTGCAGAGAACCCCCTATAGTTTTTATATAAAATGGTGTTGTGTAGCAAGAACTGTAAGAAAATGTTGCAACATAAAATGCCTTTCATAGGAAATAAATGAAACGGAGGAGAGGAGCAGTAAAAGAAAACAAAATGCATTGCTCCCTCACTCTCCTGTTTCTTTAATTGCAACCTCTGGTTTTCCTAGGCAGCCTGGCACCACTGCATTGGTAAAAGTCAGGCTGCCACAACAGAAATTCAAAAGGGGAGGCTTTTCTGGGACTAGGCAGGCTCCCTTCTGATTCAGAGTCTTTTAGGGAGGGTTGCCTGTATGCAAGGAAAACCAACTTTTTGGCACAAGGCCAAAATGAAATAAAACCCGTCAGCTGAACTGTGCAGCCATCCCTAGTTAAACAAAACACTGTTTCTACAGTACTTCCCTTAGATTTTTACAGGTAAGAGCTACTCCCTTCCTCCCCCCAATTAAAAAAAAATGGACAATCTAAAACAACGCAAGATAAAGAATAAATAATGAGTTATTTTTCTAACTAAGGTTACCTGGGAATTCATTACTAGTACCTTGGGCAGTCTTATGTTGTCCTGATTTGCCATGCCCGTCTACAGTCGATGACCATAGAAGATGGTGGGGAGCCTGTAGAGGCAAGCTGCTCTGGCAGTGGGGCCGTGTCTGGTCCACTCTGTCCTCCCGAGGGATTTTTTATTTTTTTATTTACTTTGTTTTATTTTCGTGCAGTCCCAACCAGCCCTCATAACTCTACCGTCTCCCTGGCCCTCTCACCCACCTTCTCTGGGACTTGCCTCCAGTGCTTGAGTCCCCCATGGATAACCCCTCATGGGAAGGCCTGCCGGGGAGCAGGACCCTGACTCCCAGACAGAGCTGAAGCTTTGGTTTAAGAAGAAGAGCACCCAGTCGGCTGTGCAGGGCCTGTGGTGGGTGGAGGACAACATCCTGGTCATTCGGGAGGTTTTTCCTTCTGTTACTGTCCCCGCCCATGGACTTTGGGAAGGCCAGGCCAACCCAATGTGTCATGCTGCCGACATCCCCCCTCCCTCAAGCTGTGGCTCCTGGCTATATCACCAGGTGGCGATAGTGCAATAGAGTCCAACTCCCTCCTACCCCCAAGGAGGCAAGCATCCATGGGACACTCAGCCATCCTCTCATGACTGGCTCTCCGATGACCCTGGCTCATTCCTGAACCCAGGTCATCAGCATCCTAAGTGGTAGTGCTACAGCTACACCACCATGCTGGCTGACAGCGTGTGGTCCAGTACTCGTAAGGAAAGGCAGTCCTTCGCAAATACAAAAAAAAGCAGTCTCAATCTCTCCCATGCTCTGCGTCTTCATTCACGTATGGCTCAGCCTCAACCTCAGCCTCTTCCTCTTCTTGCAAGAAGGGGAAGAAATGGCACAGGTCGAGGTTCCCTCTGCAAGATCTGCCACAACACTTTGACTTCCCAGAGTTGGAGGTTCCCACCATTGTCGTCGATAACACTAGGGACTTCTAGGACTAGGAGGTTGATATTTCAGGCTTGGTGCCTCTCTCATCTTTAAATGAGGGCTCCAGTGAGCAGTTCCAAGACTGGGTAGCTCTCATGGAGCAGTGGGTGCAGCGTCAGGCTCGGGTGGCACTGTTGGTAGCACTGGTCCTTGACCGTTTGGGGTTGATAGGGCTGGTACTGCAGGCCAGATCCGAAAGAGTGTTTGCTTGTGGCATCTGCCTTCAGCCCTTGCAGGGAGTGGCGCTGACAACGTCTTGCCCATTTCTGGTGTCAGCTCCATCCTGTTCGCGGATGGGGCAACCACGGTGCCATTGCCAGTTACCTCAGTGCTGGCTGGGTTGTTGATGTTGATTCTGGTGTCATATCTGTTGTTGGGTTTGGGCATCTGGGGGTCTGGTCCGGCATCGGATGCCTTGTGTGACCTGGCGCTGCAGTAGCTCACGGTACCAGGGACCCTCCCGGTCTTGCTTCTGGTGCTGTCCTGGATTCTTGTTCCTCACCCTTTGGGGCCAGGACTGGTGTCTCCAGTGTTGCCGCAGCCAGGCACTAGGTTATTGGCCCTTCGACCCCATCCTCTCTTCTGCCCTCCTTCCAAGGAGGGTGTAGAGGGGGAATGAATCAGACCCCTATCTTATTATCTCTGAAGACAGTTATGATGACTCTTACTATAACCAAGAGATTTCCAACACATTTCCTGTGTATGTACCTCAGGAAGATCTCTCATTCCAGGCTCTGCTCAGAAATATGCACTTAGCATTGGATTTTGAGCCAGCATCCATTGACAGGCTAGGCGCACCAGCCTAGGCACCCCAGCTGGAGTTCTTGAATGTGCCTAATATGCATGTCAGTTTGGTTCCTCCTCTCCATCCCTCACTGGAGACCTTGTCTGATGTGGTTTGGCAGAGACCCGCTTTGGTGCAGCTGTCCCCCAGAAGGCAGATAGAAAATATGCTGCTCCTGAAGATAAGCTATTGTATTTTACTCAGCCCATAGCTGATGCAGTTGTTATTCTCGCTGAGGATGATAAAGCCATGTCCCCAAAGAGGTCACCGTGCACCCCACCTATAGAGAGTCGTGCCGGGTTGACACTATGGAAAAATGAGCCTACACCTCAGCCACACAGGGCATGAGGATGACTAACTACCAAGGGCATTTTTCTCAACATGAGTATACCCTTTGGAACAAGCTGAAGTCTCTGGCAGAGGCTCTGCTAAATTTGGAGGTTAAACAAGATATTCTTCTGACTGTTAAGCAAGGTATTGAATCCTACAGTCACCAGCTCAAAGCCTCAATGGATGCCTTTGATACTACATCTTGCTCTGCAGTTGCAGGCATTTGTATCAGAAGTCATTCCTGGCTAAGCACTGCAGGCTTCACCCAGGATATCCAGCAGCAGGTAATAAATAATCTTCGAGGATATTTCTTTCACCAGGCCACACCCTTGGAACATATAGCTGTCGGGCAGTAGGACCACTTTGACACTGTTGCAAGCGGTGCTGCCAGGGCTGCCGACGATGACGTCCGACGTCAGCGTGCATATAAAAGTGGGCAGCCCCTCCTCTCCTTAGATCCTTTCCTGCCATCGCTCCTATTTATCAGATGCCATATGGAAATGCCGTCAGTTATCATGGTGCTTTCTTTTCTTTTCAAAACACAGTAATACCTTTTTAAGTGATGAGTTGGGGACCTGTATGTCGGTGAAGGAGCCATCAAAGTTATTTCATTACTGTAAGTGCGGTGATAAATTATGCACTGGCAACTCCCATGCCGTTTGTGTTTGTTGCTTAGGCCCCAGCCACATCGTTAGCACCTGCCAACTCTGTAATGGTGTAACAGGGCTGAATAGGACCTTGTCCCATTTGTTACGCAGAAAGAGTTAAAATGCAAGGATCTGTTCTGTCCTCCCCTTTTCTGTCTCTTGTCTGTCTGGTTGGCCAGCCAAATGTTCTCGTGAGACCTACGAACTGATCACTCTGACGGTCTTGCGATTGTCCACCTCTCACTATCTCTCTGCCTTCACTTGCTGTTTCTGTCTTTTCTTCCCCTTCCGTTTATAAAAATATATGTGAATTTTTGTGTGAAACTGTAAGTGATATTTGAATCGCTTAGTGTGAAACTGTATATAGTTATACTGTTGAAATGATTTAGGGGGTTAACCCTGACATGTAGCACAAACTCTTTTGCCGAGTTGTCAACAAGAGGCCAGTTCTGGGACATCATGTTCTATTTTGTTGCACCTGCAAGAAAAGAAACTTACAAAGTTCTGGTCTCTTAACGAGCTCAGGATTGCAGAAATAAGAGCAGCAATACTTTTACTAGAATGAGAGAGCAAGACTGAAACTTGGAATTAGAGATATTCTGAGACGAAGGACTTTTTCTGTGTTTGTACTGCCTTTGTAAATAGTTAAACTGAACTGTTTTATTTTTTATTTTACTGTTACTGGAAAAAAATAAAACACTACTTGCAAATTTTATACCTGCTCCTGGTTTTCCTATGCTTCCTGACCTATGCTCCGATGACAAAAGGCTTTAACTCTGCAATGAGGCGCCACCACAAAAGCATCTTGGAAAATTTTTGTTAAAGAAACAAATAGCCAACATAGAGAAGCAGCTTACAGAACAGGCTGCTTTGAAGCAGTCTCATGAGACATTCACGTTGCTGGCTTCCTCGACCACTTCAGGGTTGTCCAAGGATAAGTCCAGCCACAATCACAAGCAGAGGGACAAGGACAGATAGTCCCTGTCCTGCTCCAGGTCTCCTCACAGGCCTGTTACAGATATGGTTTCTGTGTTGCCATCTACCGCTCCTTCGGTGACTCTTTCAGCCCCCCTGCCCATCGACTTGCGATCATGGTTGAGGTTAGGCGTAGATGCCTCTGGCTTGATAATCCCCAGTGTGTCATTGACGTTGACTGTTTCACAGCCCACACTGTTTATCCCCATCAGTCGTGCTCCTTTCTCAACCAGATGTCGACACTCAAGTGGCTCTCCTCACATTCTGCGGGATTTATCAGATACTAGAATGGTTAAGACCTGAGGGGAAAAGACAATTTCTGTGGCTCTCTTGGAGCCATAAACTTTACATTCCAAAGAAACACATCTGCTTTGTCATTTGGCAGATTCTGATACAATGAGAAATGTAAAATATGATCTGAGAACCAAAGGAGCAACGCCTCCTGTGCAGAGAATGTATACTAGATTTGGGGAAGCTATGCTCCGAAATACAATAGCAAACAAATGGAATGCCTTACCTAGGGACATAAAATCTATAGAATGCCTGCATGCTTTTCAGAATGAATTAAGTGTAACCCCTAGGTGGCGCTATCCCAAGGGCTACTACCCCTGCCTGCTTGGCTAGTAGCAGATTAAGGGGCCTGAGTAATGAAACGGGTGCCTCCACCCAGAGGTCAGGGTTGTTAGTGGTCAAGCTAACCTGGGCACAGCCCTCCAGGACACTGTAACACCCCTCTTTCCCTTCTAGTGGCTTGAACAATATACAATAATTACTTTCACAATGACCCTTATTCATCAGGCAATTACCCACACTGTTTGCACTTACCACAAGGGCTGGTTCCTCTAGCTTGACCCTGGGGACTCCCTGTAAAACAAGGTTAAGCACAGCAAATAGCAACAGTACAATACTTTTGGCACAAACTGGGACCACAGTCAGGTTAAATGCAAACAAAGTTAAATCTGATTTATTCAGGGGACTTGAACAAGGGAAGGGCGTAATCAGGTTGATTTGCTTAAAAGCTATATTAATCAGACAGTTATGCATGCAGTTCAGAGTCCCTACACAGGAACACACTCTGGGTACCCAGGTAGAAAAATGGTGGGCTAGCCAGGAACGTTGCAGCTGGTTGGGGTCCTGTGATGGAAGAAAGCAACATACACAACACACACTATTTGTAATCTGGAGCTGGAGGGCTCAGTTCGTGAAAGAAAAGGCAACAAGACAATCAGATGACAGCACTTTTAGATTTAGCTGTTGTTGCAGGGAGCTACCCTGATGTTTACTCATGATACCCAATACTGGACGTAGGCAGGACAAAATCGAGACTGCAGGCTGTTGAGCTGGAGTGCCCGGAGAAGCAGGGCCCACATGAATCACCGAGGCATCGTTCCTGTTCAAGCCGTTGAGCAGGGGGCTGATCCCCAGGCCGGTCTCTCGTCGATGACTTTCTCTGCGTAGCAGGTATTCTGGCTGGGCCAGTGTAGCAGGGCCCAGGCAAATGGATACGGATTCAGTCCGTGGAGCTGGATACAGCCTCCAGCAAGCAAAACACAGTTCAGACACACAGTGGGGAACCAAATCACGACCCACTATAAGCACACAGCACATTCACATGTAAGGAAATTCCGCTGTACCAGGCAAATGGCTCTCCGGTCACAATTACAGAGTCTCTGCACAATCCGGGAGTTCAGAGGTAGCTGGGAGTCCTGACAGGCTGATCGCATTCAACAAATCTTCGGTCTTCTTCAGGTTAAAGCCTGGTCACAATTCAGTGGCTTAATTCGCTCTCCAAATTCGGATTCAGTCCGAAAAAAGCACAAGTTCCCTCTCAGGAACAGCAGGCAGGCATGCAGGCCAAACTCAGGTCTTTCCACAGTTCTCTCGCGCGAATCCACTATGGATTGCTTCTCGAACTATCTCGAGCTGTTACTTCTTCACTTCCCAACTCAGATCTAACTGAAACTGCAAGCAGTGTGGGACTTTCCCCAAGATCCAAAAGGTTTGGTTGGCTGATATGTCTGTCAGTCACAACAAGGGCTCCTCCTCCAGGTTATCTTAGGCGCCAAAAGCCCAAAACTACAATTCTTACAAGTTTTGGCCCCACCAAGCCCCTGTAGGCAGGCTCCATTTTAGAGTCCCAAATGTACTGATTGGCCCATTCTGACTGACCTGGGCCAAGATGATGGAAACAAACAGAACTGTCCATGCTGCAAAGAAGGCAGGTTAGAACAAACTGCAATATTATTACTACTCTAACAAATAATCAGCAAACAAGTACATCTTCTAACAGAGCCCCTTCTCAGATTAATTATGACTGCAATCCAGGCAGCTCTTAAAGAGACGGTACACAGAGGCTATACAGGCACTCTCTGGCAATACATTTAAACTGCTAAAACACAGGTCACCAGCCTGGCAGTGAGCATTTAGGCAAGCTCAAGGAAGGCTTTTCGGGAACCCCCATTTGTAAGGGGGATTACATAAGGAAGTGTCTGCAACATGAATGTGTGTGTTATTAGAACTGGAGGCAGTATGGCGCAGTGGGTTAAGGCTCTGAGCTGTAAATCTGGAGACCTGGGTTTGAATCCCACAGCCCCCTAGGTGCATACTGTGTGACCCTGAGCAAGTCACTTAACTTCCTTGTGCTCCCAGGTTGCACCTGCAAACAAGCTTTCAGCTTAGTGTGTCTCACCTGGTAAAATAATTGGTAAAAAAAAAAAATTAGAACTCTCCATCCCCCTCTTTTATGAATATTTACTATCATGGTATAAGGGTGAATGAATGGTAGCATTTTATGTGTTATTGTAAACTACATATTACTTTTAACAAATTATTGTGTTTGAATATGTATCATGTACAACGTGTGTGTGATTTATATGTGAAATGTACATGAGTATGTTGAAAATAAGGTTTTACCTTAACATAAAATATCCTGTATAAAAATAAACATTTTATCATCATCATCATCATCATTCTCTGAGATGATACACCACCTATTGCCTGGCCTGCCTAGCACTATTCCACTGTCGACAGAGATGCCAGTGCCTCTCCTCTCGACGATGTCGGGGCTCCTTTGTGCCATAGCTGCCTCCTTCACAGCAGCCGCCGTTGTCAGCCTGCTCCCTCCTGCCCAGCAACACTTTCGACAACTAATCCATACTTTATCATGCAGGAGGAGTAGGACCTTGAGGAGCCAGCTGAGATGCCCTATGAACAGGGTACCAGCTGTACCATCTCGAGCTATAGTGAGTATTCTACCATTAACACTCCCAGAAGACCTTTCCTTTCGTTCCATGATGCAGCATCTTCAGGCTGCTATGGGTTTCAACTTGGAGGAACAGGACACCACCAAAAAGAAATTACTGGACTTTTTGGAGCTTCCCAAATCACTAACTATAGTTGTGCCTCCTCTTTTACCAGCTTTAGAGGAAGCCACTTATGCTGCTTGGCACAGTCCCAATAACATCTCTGTAGTCCCTAGAAAGGCAGGTAAATTGTATCTTACCCCATAATGCAAACCGTTTTATGCCACACAGCCTGAAGCGGACTTAGTGGTTATTACGGCAACCCATGACAGGTCTAGAGCACCCAAAGACCTTAGCTGCCTCCCTCCTGACAAGGAGTCTCGGAAACTGGATGTCCTGCACAAACATACATACTGTATGCCTCAGAATCTTTGGGCCTATGCATTGCAAACTACCAGGCCCATATGATGAAATATCAAAACTCCCTCTGGTGTAAGGCCAAGACTACTGCCCAGGCCTTACCCGATAGTGCAGAGACGCAAGAATTACTTAAAACATCTCACTACAGGTGCTGATATGGGCAGACATTTCCTTCGAGCAGCTTATGATATCTCAGATGCCTCTGCCAGAGCAGCTGCTTCAGAGATCTGCCTTAGAAAATACTCGTGGCTCAGAATGGCAGGTTCTAGAGACGTGAATATGGTGTACGTATCTATACTTCTGGCAGTGTTCCTTTCCCTTGTAAGTCTGCTGGAACATCTTCAAGCTGGCTCCTCCCGCCAACCATGGTGGTAACTTCCCTGGCACCACCCCATGACATCAGATTTTCCTTTCCCCTGGAAGAAGGTTCCCTCCTTATTGCTCTTGCGCTGAGTAGGCTCTTTGCTTATTAAAAACTTTTACTTTATAAAAAATCTGTCTTTAAGCAACTCCTTTTCGTCATCTGTTATGGACGACATGAAGTTAGCGCCGGGATTCAAGAAATGCGTTTGTGGGCAGAAGATGTCTTGGACTGATCCGTGCACCATGTGCGTTTACTGCCTGGGCTGTGAGCACGATCCCCAGGCTTGCGGCCTCTGCCGCACCCTGCGTCCATCCACTTTAAATGACCAGCATGCTCACCTTCTGTTGGGCCGTCTGGATGACCGGGATTCTCCTGTTAAGTCCAAGGATGCCCGTCAGGTGGTTTCCATGGCTGCAGGGTCCTCTGAACAGCTTACGGCATTCGAAGAAGCAACCCAGGCTGCAGCATAATCTTCCTTGGCTGTGGCCTTTTTGCCGCTCTCCTTGGGTGCTTCTTTCACAGGGGCTTCCAGGGATTTGTGCCAGGCCCTGCCCACCCATGGGCAAGGTCCTTCCTTAGGCACTAAGTCGAAATTAAAGAAAGAGACCAAGAAAAGGTCTCGCCATTGATCATGGGATCGTGAGCACTTTAGGGCCTCAGATTCGTGCACTTCCTCGGAGGTTCCGACTTCAGCTGATCTTTCGGCCCAGGCGGCCGGCTCCATGGTCTCCCTGTCGGGCCAGTTGGTTGAGCCGCAGGTCGATCTTCTGGCCAAGATTTTTCTCGAGTCGGTCAACCCATTGTTGCAAGACGAGGACAGTACCTCCCTATCTAGGACTCCGGCCCTGCCTTCCACCTCTCAAGGAAGGACGGATTAGTCTGCCACCTCTCATGCAGGATCTTCTGGACCAGGAAGATGCTTGGCTCTTGCCGCCCCCCCTCTGAGACCCACCGGTGGTGTCCCTGATTGTCAAGGTCGCAGTCCCGAGCCTGCAGCCCCAAGTTGAGCAGCCCACATCAGAATCAACACTCGTGCTCTTGGCATTTGGGCAAGTGGCACTGCTGCTATTCCTCTTCTTCTTCGTCCTCCTCAGACAAGGAGAAGCTCCGACACAAGTTGCGTCGGTGCTGGGCTGGCCTGGTGGCGCTAAGGGCTGAGGCGCTGGATGCCTTACCTCATGCTACACCGGCAGCCCGGGTTTGGGAATGGTCTTGGGTCATCGGGGTGTCGGGGGGGGGGTCAGAGCAGGATTGAGCAAAGCTGGAAGGCAGCTCTCCTCTCCTGGGGTGGTCACCGCCCCCCCATAGTCCTGCTGCCACCAGGTGGATGTCTGGTGGTTAGCTTAGGTGATGGGGATGACACGAAGGGATGGCACCTTGAGATGCGGTGTGCGCATGCCTTCACATGCGCATGTGCATCCAAGGTAGGGGGCCCGGATTGGGGAGAAAAAGATAAAAAAACATAATCATCTATATGGGAAAAAAAAATCTGCATCAGTGCTATGAAGATCTCATGTGGCATCAGCTAATGTTTGTTATCGAGGCACAGGTCAGGAGGCATAGGGAAAATCCAGGAGCAGTTGTAAAAATTACCAAAACTTTATTTATTGTAGCAGTAACATAAAATAAATCTGTTCAGAATAACTATGTACAGAAGCAAAAATAAAATCTTTCTTGTAAAAAGAAATCTCCCTTGCAGCTCAGCTTAGCTGTTTTTATGTCTTTTTCAACCCCTATCCTTTGCAAGCATCCTGTTTGTAAATTTCCGGAGCTGCTAGAACATTGAGAACTTCCTGAGGTCCCCACAGCAACTGCAAAAGGCTCAGGCATTTGCACCCAACTAACGTCTAGTTTTTTTACAGTTTTCTCAAATTATAAATATATATACATTTCAACAGTAACACCATATTTTCTAAACAAAAGTGATCCCAGTATCAGTTTCATTTCCATATATTGATTTACACATATTCTTATGTTACACGATCTAGGTATGCAAGGGGGGAAAACAGAAAGCAAGAGACAACAGAGAGACAATGAGAGGCAAAGAATTGCGAGATTGTTTGGGTTGATCATGTCCAGGGACACTGGTTTACCGGGATTGAGAAAGGGCATATTCCATTTTGCACATTGTAAAAAACGGTATTGTCACCGGTGTCTGCTTAGCCAAAATCCGGTTTTACCGGTATTTGGTTCTCTGTACTTTATTTAACAATTTTTAACTCTGCTAAAATGCATTTTAGCAATTTTGACCTCCACTGTTGTACATCATTCCATCCTTGTACCAATTTAAAGTTATTTTAGGTACAAGATGTGATGGCAGCAGCAGCACTACAGCCTCCATCCCTAAGGTGTGATGGAAGCAGCATTACGGCCCCATCCCTCAGGTGCGATGGCAGCAGCAACAGCACTATGACCTCCCTCCCTCAGGTGTGACAGAAGCAGCAGCACTGTGGCCCCCATCCCTTAGGTGTGATGGCAGTAGCAACAATGCAGTCCACATCCCTCAGGGGTGATGGCAGTAGTGACAGCACTATCGATCCCCTTTCTTCAACACCCACATCCCACATGCACAAGTTACAAATTACTTTGTCTCTTTGCTTGTTAGAACTCAGATGCGAATTAATCTGAACCATCACCACTAAGGTGAATTACCTTTGTTTTTTTCCTATCTATAATTTAACTGCCTGAATTGGATTTCTGCCTGTGACACCGCTGACCAGGGTTAGGGAACAGACTTGGGTGTTGGAGGGCCAGCTGGTGGGTGAAGGCTTGATTGTCCAATGACCACGCACCTTCTTCTAGGAGGGAGTGTGGGTTCATGGCTCAGCATTTTCTGGCCCCTGGTGGAGGCCAGAGGCACAACAACATGTCACCCCTCACTGCAGGAGGGGAGCGTGACGGACGTCGGCTTGTTCCTTGACATCATGTGGCCTGTCAAGAAAATGGCAAAGCACCCACTGTCCAACCGAAGGACAGCTGTTGGTCCCTCCTTAAGCTGGAAGCCCCAGACATGTGTCCGTTCTGACCCCTGCCATGCTCAGGATACACAGGAAGCTCTTTGGGGTAATTCTCCTCTCCTGGTAGCCTCCCACAGGGGTAGGGGCCCACTCAATGAACGGTTACTTTGGGTTACCTGGTTGCACAGCAGTAAGGGGCAGCGGATGGTGGTCGGGAATCAGCATCAGTGGTAGGGGGGCCTTGGCAGGCCTGAAGGAGTGGCTGGCCACGAGGTAGGAGGAGAAAAAAAAACTGCTTAAATTTGCTTCTTTGAAATAGTGTCTTCACCTAAAAAATCCACAAGTGATTAGTGGAGGACCTTCAAATGGATTCATGAATCTCCCAGACATGTGGATGCTTTTTTTTTTTTTTTACTTGGTGTCCATGAAAAGGGTGTCTCCCAGTTTTCACGTCTTTGTTCAGATGTGAATTGAGCACTACTCTGCCCACCAGCATCATACAGCCCCTGGGGTCTTACCTTCTATATGCCATTGTCTGTGCTTTCAAAATCCACTGGCCAAACATATGTACACTTAAATACTTAACTTTTGCTTTATGTTGAAGCAGTCATCAGAAAACTTTTGTTGTCACAGAGACTGAAACAGTAGGTGGGAGAAAAGGTGCATCCAATTCACCTAAATGGGGTGTTAACTGTGAAGTCTTTTCATAAGTAGTAAGGCAATTTCTTCTTTGTAAACATACTATCATTCAGACAAGTTTTCATTTAAACAACTGAGGATTTTGGATGGCTCTACTGATTACAGTATAAACTTGAATAAGTTAGTTGGTAACAGTGATCCTGTGTTTAGCAATCTACAACGTAGATGCTCCATGCAAAGAATACAATGAAAACCTGACTAAAATCTAACAACAAGCTTATAAAGCACATAGAATGTATCTGAACATTTATCTTTACCTATACAAAATCATTGCAGCCCAAGTAAAACGCAAGGCACACTACATGGTACCCTGACTACTGTTCTATGATGCAGTAAACGTATTGTGGTATTTTTTTATATTCTTTGTAAAGCAGGTAAGGCCCACTAGGCAGAACTGTCTATTTTCAGGAGTGACCTAGAAGCACTGGGGAGGTTAAGGGACTTGCTTGAGTCACACAGTATGCAAGTGGAGGCTGGGAATCAAACCCAATTCTGATGGATGTACCCAGTTCAATCACTGTTTGTTACTCTAACCACTAGGCATGGGTGATTAAAATGAATGGCTGATTACAACAGCAGTGCGGTGATTTCCTTACTGACTCTATATGCAGCAAAGCAGAAAGAATGCAAAGCACATCAGCATTCATTTTAAGATGCTGAAATCTGGGTCGGCACACTGGCGCTGTGGTAGCACTGTTGCTTGCAATGCCAGTGACCCAGGGTCAGCAGTGAACTCGGGTTGCTGGAGGTCTGTCCAGTGGAGTAGGATTGAGCACCCAGGGGGCTGCTTTCCTCCTCCAGGAAGGGTGGGCTGCAGGTCCTGCTGCTTTACCACCACCTATGTGACCACAGGTGGTGATGCAATGGTGCCGCAGAGTGATCAGGAAGAGCGGAAGCTAGCCAGAATCTGGAGCAGTGACATGTCTATGTGACCTACCTCCTTGGAACTCCTCTAGTGCAGATGCCCTCAGGGACAGAGACCAGAAAACCAGGAACAATCACCGTACATTGATCACTGGCAGAAGGGACCCAGGTGCCCCAGACTTCATAACCAGGCTCCATGAGGGACCAACTGAGCTGCCTGGCACAGACTAACAGAGTGTGGAGGGTGACCTGGCGTGCCTCCCTTCCCACCTGGGGGTACAATCCAGGCAGGATAGGGGCAGGCCCACAGGAGCTCCTGAGCATTACCCAGGGTGAAGCTAGAGGATACCCAGCCTAGGGATCTCTGAAAGTCGAGACTGATGCTGTGAGAAGGGGACATAGAAAGAGAAAATTAAGAAATTTAAAAAGATGCTGAAATCTTAGAGATTCTGTGCAGTGACATGCAATTTCCTTGAGGCACCGGTACAAGAATTCAAAATCCGCTAACCAAGCAGGATTCCGTGATTGTTACCGGTGTTACCGGTAAAAATGGAAAACCAGGGTCCCTGATCATGTCTGAAGTCTCACAGGAAAATCTGGTTGTGCAACCAGACAGAAGAGACAGAAAAGGAAAGACTACAGATCCTTGCATTTAAACACTTTTTCAAAACAACTGGGACAGGGTCCTATTCTACTCTGTCACAATGTTTACCGAGGTGAAGCTCGTTCCAACCTCGACCCCGGCCATTACATGGCTTTTGCCGCAGAGGCTGCAGCCTTCCTCACCTCGGCAAGAACTGACTCAACAGGAACTGGCACAGCCTCCCCCGGCCTCGCCGCCAGTTTTGGTGGAACCACCACTGAAACAGCTGAAGTCCGGTGCTCCGTCTAAGGAGGCCCGCCAGGCATCGGATCTTCCTCATCGGCTGTCATCACTCCCGACCGACCCCTTTATTTAACGAATCCTCAGAGTCTGAAGGCTCCTCCTTGTAGTCTTGTCCCGTGGACGTGGAATTGACTGAGGATTTGTTGACGGAGCAAGACCCCACTTCTTCATGCATCTTCTCTCTCTGATCTTGGAATCCATGAGTCTCCCACTGGAGCCGGTCCAGAAGTGGGCTTGTACCTGTTTACTGAGATTCTCTACAGGGTCAACTTCCCTGGAGAAGTCTTCCCGGTTGCTGAGGCCATTCTTGGCCCTGCACTGGAGCTATGGCAGCATCCGGCCTCTTGTCCTGCGCCAGTCGGCCTGGATGGCCCGCAAGTATGCGGCCCCTACTAGTTCCCTTTCAGGATTCCCGGGGCACCACTCAGTTCAGGGTCTGGTGGCTGACTCTGTGTTTCGGTGCACAGGCAACATGGGAGATGTTGATAAGCCTTGTGACAAGGAGTCCAAGAAATTGAACCACGTGGCCAAAAAGGTCTATGCTGCCTCTTCTCTCGGCCTTTGGCAAGCGAGTTCAGCCCTCCTAATGGCCCACTTCACCCATGCCCTTCTAGGCATGCTCGATAAGGTGCTTCCTTATCTTCCAATGGACTTGCAGACCATGGTCAAGTAGGTCCGGAATCAAGGCCGCGGGTTGGCTAAGCAACAGCTCCAGACTTCCATGGACACCGGCAGCTCCTGCGCTCAGTCCGTGGTGGCCACAGTTGCCATGTGCCGCAGGGCTTGGCTGAGTATCTCAACCTTTACAGCAGATACCCAGCACAAGTTGGTGGATGTCCCCTTCTTAGGCACCAACTTGTTCGGACCTGGGTTCCAGGGGCACTTCATCCACATTAAAAGGTCCAATGCCACCTTGGACTCAGTGACTTCAGCTCAGAGGGATCCCAAGGGCTCTAAACAGCAACAGAAGAAGCCCTTTCAGCCTCTCTCTGCCCCTGTGGCCAGACTGGCCCGGCCTCAGGCTGGACAACAGGCTCAGACTTGGCGTCCCCCATCACAGTCAGTGGCCACAGTCATTCGGAAGCCAGAAGGTCAGGGTCCCGGTGGTTTCTCAGCCAGTCCTTCCTCCACCTCCAAGCCTGCTCAGTGATGGGATGGGGGGTGCCTCCCCCAGGCCCATCCTGTCTCCCCTGGGTCCTCTCATGGGAGTCGGCTCTGCCACTTCCTATCCTGGTCCGCTGTCACCATGGACAGGTGGGTCCTCGAAGTGGTCGGTCAGGGTCTGCCTCTGGAATTCTAGGCTTACCCGCCTTGCCAAGCCCATGCTGCATGGGAGGACATAGTGTCAGTCGACATCCGATCAGCCCTTCTGGACCACATCGCCCAGCTCCTCCACAAGGAGGTCATGGTTCCTGTCTCGGACCCTCTAGTACATCAAGGGTTTGTCTCCAGGTACTTCCTGGTGCCAAAATGGATGGGGGCTGGCGCCCCATCTTAGATCTGCGTGACCTGGACAAGTTTCTCAAGCTATGCACCTTCAGGATGGTCACTCAGTCTCTGATCATACCATCTCGTGAGCAGAACATGTGGTTTTGCTCTCTGGATTTTTAGAACGCATTCTTCCATGTCCCAATCTGCCTGTCCCACCTCCAGTTCCACTGGTTCCGGGCAGAGGGGATCCTGTACGAGTTCCAGGCCATGCCACTCGGGCTGTTCTCAGCCCCTCAGGGTCTTCACCAAATATATAGCAGTGATGGCAGCTTATCTGAGGTGCTGAGGAGTTTGGGTATACCCCTACCTGGACGACTGGCTAATTGCGGGTCCCTCCGGAGAGGAGATGGAGAGGTCCAGAGATCTGGCACTCCAGACCTGCATCTCTCTTGGCCTCCTAGTCAACAAGGCCAGGTCAGAACTCGTGCCCTCACAGGTGATTCATTCCATTGGGGCGGAACTCGACAGTTGTAGAGCCAGGGCTCGGCTTCTGGCGGACAGGGCAGAAGCTCTCTCCTCTTTTGCCCGATTATTTCGGGTTGGGCAGTTACACCCTGCTTGGGACTTCTGCGCCTCCTGGGATACATGGCGGCATACACCAGCATGGTTCATTGTGCCCGCTGGAGAATGCACTGTCTGCAGTGGGAGCTGGCTCAATGGTCTCAGTGCAAGGGCCACTTCGACCAGCTGATGTGGGATGTACTCCAGTGGTTGTTAGTCCCGAAGGATCTGCATGAAGGAATCCCATTTGTCCGCCCAGAGCTGACGGTCATCCTAACAACTGATGCCTCCCTCGTGTACTGGGGTGCCCATCTGGGGAACACAGAGTCCATGGGCTCTGGACCCCCGAAGAGTCCCGGTGCCACATCGACCTGTTGGAACTCTGAGCAGTTTGGCTGGCGCCGACTGCCTTTGCTCCTCACATCTGGGGTTGGGTCGTTCAGGTCCAGATGGACATCACTACGACCATGTACTACCTCAACAGACAGGGCAGGACACACTTCCTTCCTCTGTGCAGGGAAGCTGTCTGTGTTTAGACCCTCATGCCCAACCTGGAGGCAGATCTCCTGGCTATCCATGTGGCCGGTGTCTCTAACCAGCTGGCAGACACCCTTAGTTGTGTGGGCAAGCAAGGAGTTTCACGAGTGTTCTCTCCAGCCAGAGGTAGTACACAGTCTGTTCTCCCAGTGGGGCACCCCTCTGGTGGATCTCTTTGCCTCCAGGGAGATCACAAAGCTGAGGCTGTACTGTGCCCGTCCCCCTTAGCAGGGATCGCTGCAGGAGGATGCCTTCTTGAGGCCCTGGACCCCAGGCCTTCTCTATGCCTTCCCTTCATTTCCCTTGATCCACAAGGTGTTGCTCAAGGCCAGGAGGGACAAGACATGGATGATCTTGGTGGTTCTGGACTGGCCTCACCAGTTCTGATAGCCCGGTCTCCTCAGCCTTAGCAGCAGGCTTCCGAGGCATCTCCTCCTCCACCCGGACCTGTTCTTTTGCAGTCAGGAGAAGGTACTCCATCCAGACCTTCAGTCCCTGCTCCTGACAGCCTGGTTCCTGAATGGCTAGAGTTCCAGGTTCTGGTTCTCTCCGACAATGTCCTCACTGTGGTGGAGGCATCTTACAAGGAGTTGAACCGAAAATGCTATGCCTTCTAATGGAAGACGTTCTCCAAGGGGCTTGATCCTTTAGCTTGGCTAGCATTCTCGATTACCCATGGTTCCAGTCTCAGGCAAGCTTTCGGTCAGCAACCCTCAAAGTGCACCTGAATACCATCTCTGCTTACTGGACGCGGGCTGGTACGCAGTCAGTGGCACTGGAGAAGGTGCTCTGGTGCTTTTATAAAGGCCTTGACCATAGTTCCCCTCTGGTATGTGAACCACTACCACCTTGGGACTTGTTGCTGGTGTTGGCAAAGCTCATGGGCAAGCCATTCGAACCGATGCACAGGTGTGACATGTCTCACCTGTCATGGAAGACCGCCTTTCTGGTGGCTATCACATCAGCCAGAAGGATCAGTGAGCTCCAGGTGCTCTCTGTGGAGTCTCCTTACCTGGTCTTCTACAGAAACAAGGTTGTCCTTCGCCCCAACCCGAAGTTCCTCCCGAAGGTTGTGTCTGATTTTCACCTTAACCAAATGATCAGTCTCCCAGTGTACTTCACCAACCACACCTCGGAGGCTGAGCACAGACTCCATACATTGAACCTGTAGTGAGCACTAGCCTACTATAAGGAGCGCATGGCTGGAGTTCGGGGAGAGGTTCGCCAGCTATTTGTCACCTACTGTGAGGCCGCACCTGGCAGACCGGCAGCTAAGCAGACGATTAGCAGGTGGATTATATCCTGCATCAACCTCTGCTATAGGTTGGCGGGTAGGGAGCCTCCCGTAGGTCTTAGGGCTCATTCCACCCATCATACCACTGCCTCGGTGGCTGCTTTCAGAGATATCCCTATCCAGGAAATCTGCAGGGCTGCTACCTGGAAGTCAGCACACACCTTCTTCCATTACCACATCGACCTTGAGTCACGCCGGGATGCTGGTTTTGAGGCCTCAGTTCTCTAATCTTTGTTTCCTAAGTAGGGGTTGTGTGCCTTGCCCCCTCCTCCCAGGAGAACTGCTAGGAGTCTGCCAGAAGTGTGGATACGTACACCGTATCTATGTTCCTGGAAAAATAAGTTATTCGCCTGTAATAGTAGATCTTCTACGGACTGGTCTCTTGCGGTAGGTAATACTTTTGGGTTACCAGCAGAGGTTGCTGTGGCGCTCGGCAGCTCTTCTAGCAGTTTTTTACCAGGGAGCGTCCCCACATGACATCAGCTTCCTGTTTCTTATATAAGTGTGGGCGGTCCCTGGTATCCTCAGTTCATTTTCACGCCATCTTCAGCTTGCGCGCAGCAGGTAGTGCAACTTCTGTGTAGCAGTCATCGACAAGAATTTGGACTACTAAACGAATGTCTAAAGATTCTTCAAGCAAACAAGCATTATTTCGTTCCTGACATTGCGGTACAAAGATATACTACTTTGACAACCATACATCTTGTGTAAGGTGTCTGGGATCCACATACGACACCAATTCCTGCAGTTTATGTCAGGAATTTAATCAGGCAACTTGTCGATGATGATTGCTTGAAAGTCAACGTCTGTTGATGGAGCAGAAAATATCTCATTTGGAGAACCAGAGGGCTCATACCAAGGGCTCCCCCTCCACTGGTTCTTGTTTCAGGCAGAAAAAGGAGAAACCCTCCTCTCACTCACTGCCTTGTCGCCCATCAACGGCCACCGTGTCAGCTGTCCCTCCATCGACGGCACGTCCTCTAACCACTTCTTCGTCGACGGGGGCTTATACCCTCTTGTCAGTGGCACTTTCCAGCTCTTTAAATGCAGTTCAAAATATACTGTAGCTGCACCATCGACGGGGACTTATCTCGTCGACGATGCTTTACCAGCAGTCAAATACACGGCTGCTCTGTCGATGGCATCTGAAAATTTAAGTGAAAATAACTCTTTTTTTTTTTTTTTTCCCCTATGGGCCCTTCGATGAGACCCTGTATTCTGCAGGGGAAATCTATGGCTTATGCTTAACTAACTGCGCCTCCACCTTCACAGGTGGCCTCCTACAGGGGTCAGGCAGACAGAGATCAGGACCCTAATCTATACCACCCAGGGGCAAGACCTGCTCAGACTACGCGTCCCATCCCCTCTATCACCCCACTCGTTTCCCAACATGCCCCCCTTTTCACCCCCTGTCTTCTCAAGAAAGGGACATCACCAATGTAGTACGATATGTCTTGCATGCCATGTGGCACTCCCAGCCCTCCGACCAAGGAGAGCTGGGGGTATCCTCTCCGATCTCCTACTCCTCCACCTAAACGATTTCATAGTGACAGGGATACCATACCACCCTGGTCCCCTCCTCCTCTCACGTAGGATTATTTGTTAGATGAACAAGAATTACCATCTGACTTTCCCAGTGATATTAATGAAGAAGAGTTCCAAGATCTGGATTTTCCCAGTCCTGACTCTCCCTATTCAGAAATCTCTTCTCTGGATGAGGACCTGCCTAGACCTTCCACAGCTTCTCCCCCAGATGACCCGACCTTTAATGAAATGATGGTTCATATACAAAAAATCATGGGATTCTCTACTACAGAACATGACAAACAACGTAAGGATATGGCAGAATATCTTGAATTACCTGAGGAGCCTGTTTTAGTGGTTCCCCGACTAATACCAACCTACCAGAATGCCATGCTGGCTGCTTGGCATCAGTCTTCAGCTATTACAGCCATTTCCCACAAGGTGGATCGTCTATATCAAACTCCTCTGGACCATTCTTTTCTGTCCACCATCCCAGAGGTGGATTCTGTGGTCATTACTGCTGCTCACAATTGCACCAAAAAACCCAAGCACATGGACGCCTTACCTCCTGATAAGGAATCCCAAAGAATTGACTAGCTGGTGAAAAAGGTATTTTCCTCAGGTACCATGAATATTAGAATCTTAAACTACATGGGTCATATGATTAAATACCAGTGTACCCTTGGGTCCGCTGCCATTGAGCTCCTCAATAAACTCCCTCACAGGAAAGGGACAAATTATTGGCTACACTATTGACTAGTAACTCTATCTCCCATCACCTCCTCAGGTTGGGATATGATGCCATAGATACTTCAGGCCGACTATCAGCCACTGGTATCTCCTTTCGTCGCCATGCCTGGCTTTGCATTTCAGGCTTTGCACCTGATATACAACATAAAGTAGCTAATGCCCCCCTTTAACAGGTCCAAGCTGTTCAGGCCAGGTTCTCAAACTTTACTAGATGACTTACAGGCATCAGGCAGAACCCTGCGTAGGGTCCATGGCATGTACCGTACTCCACATACAATCTACTGTACTCAATACTCCTCTTATTCCAAAAGAGGTGGAAGATACAGAGGTAATACTAAAAGCGGCTTCAGAGGTCATGCTCAATCCACCAGAGGCAACGCCTCTACCGCTAGGGGTGCCCGCTCCCGCCTTTCTGGAGGGGCTGGGCAGCCCGACACCCAGTGACTCACTGGGGCTTTCCCCCCACCCCCTCGACCAGGCCTCAGAGGCTGTGGGGGGACATTTTGTCCTCCATCTGCAGGCCTGGCAAATGATCACTGCAGACAAATGGGTACTTCAGATTATATAGAAGGGTCACACTTTGGAGTTCCTCTCCACCCCAACCCCTTGCCCTCCCCGGAAGAGTCATTATCCTCCAGATCATATATCCATCTTTCAGGAGGAATTGAGGGCCCTTTTGGCCAAAAAGGCTGTTTTACCAGTGCCCCTTTCATAACATCAAACAGGATTTTACTCCCACTTCTTTCTGGTACCCCAACGAATGGGAGACCTCAGACTGGTACTAGACCTCAGACAACTAAATCTTTACATCCAGTACAAACGTTTTCGCATGATAACTCTACCCACTATCATGCCTATCCTGAAACAGGGTGACTGGCTTTGTGCCCTAGATATGAAAGATGTCTACTTACTTACATGTTCCCATCCACCCTGCCCACCACAGATTTCTGTGCTTCTACCTACTGGGTCAAAATTACAAGTTTCGAGCACTCCCTTTTGGCCTCAAGCGTTTTCACCAAGTGCCTAGCAGTGGTGGCAGTAGCCTTACAAAGAAAAGGACACTTCATCTTTCCATATCTAGACAATTGGCTAATCAAAGCAGACTCCAAAGTAGTTCTACTTGCCTCCCTAGATGCTACCCTGAAGATGTTCACAGATCTAGCGATCATAGTCAATTGGCCAAAGTCCAGCCCAAATCCAACACAGTCCCTCCAATACATTGACGCTGTCCTAGATACAGTCACCGCCAGAGCCTACCTCCCACCTGCCCGGCAGGACACACTTATATCTCTGGCGTCACAGATACAGACTCAGAAAATAGTCACAGCCAGACAAATGCTGCACCTTCTGGGTTACATGTCCGCTGCCATCCCTATGGTGGCAGTTGCCTGTCTTCACATGAGACCTGTCCAATGGACCCTCCAGAATCAATGGTCCCAAAAAACAGGATGGTTCAAAGACAAAATCAGGGTCACTCCCTCTCTAAAGTCAACCCTGACATGGTGGACAACCAGAATCAATTTGGATCAAGGAATGCCTTTCCGGACCCTCCTTCCCATGCAGACCTTAACCACAGATGCTTCCCTGGAGGGATGGGGCATACACTTCGGTCCTTATCAGACACAAGGCCAGTGGCCCGCTTCTCCCCATCACTCTCATATCAATCTCCTAGAGATGAAAGCGGTCTGTTTAGCCCTTCAGGCATTCCAGCCCTATCTAACACCAGGATCATTGCTGATCCAATCAGACAACACTGCAGTGGTATTCTACCTCAGCAAGCAAGGAGGTACGAAATCACGAACCCTATGCATGAGACCCTTGCAGTTTGGCAAGAAGCCATCTGGCAACAACTAACGCTAACAACTGTCCACTTACCAGGACATTGCAACCAGTTAGCCGACCGGCTGAGTCGCCAGTCCTCCACTCACGAATGGACACTTCTCGAGTAAGTACTCCAAGAAATCTTCAACCTATGGGGAATCCCACAGCTGGATCTGTTTGCCTCCCCAGTGAATCACCGTCTTCCCAAGTATTTTTCATTATCCCGAACAAAAAGCGACGGTCTATAGCTGCTCTGTCCCAACCATGGACAGGACTCTTCTTTTATGCTTCCCCCTGTCCCTCTCCTGCAACGGACTCTATTGAAACTACAACTAGAACCAACCACAGTGATACTCATAGCTCCAATGTGGCCTTGCCAATCATGGTTTTCCCTACTCCAACAGCTGTCAGTACGGGAACCTGTTCCATTGCCAATCGGACCAGACCTTTTGACTCTGTGTCAAGGGTTTCTCCTACATCGCAACCTGAAGGCTTTACACCTTCATGCTTAGCTCCTGAGGATGCTTTCATAACTAGATTACAAGTGTCCTCACCTGTTGCCAATATTCTCTTGGCCTCCTATGTCAACAACAACAGAAACATACAATTCCAAATGGAGACACTTTTCCATATGGTCTGCCTCTCGATCATTGGATCCTTACTCCTGTCCACTGACGAAAGTTCTAGACTACCTGGCCTCATCTGAGTCAGGTTTAAGTTACTCTTTCATCAAAGGCCACTTGGCTGCCATCTTGGCTTTCCATGAACCTCTAGAAGAAAGATTACTATACCAACATCATCTAGCTAAGATGTTTTTGAAAAGGATGTTACATATTAAATCACCTATTAGAAGACCCACTCCTTCATGGGATCTCAATTTTATGATAGAAAAATTGATCCTGGAACCTTTTGAGCCAGCGGCCCCTTGTTAACTTTGTTTCCTTTCATGGAAAACCCTATTTCTGGTGGCTGTCACTTCCGCTTGCCGTATTTCCGAGCTTCATGCCTTCATGTGTAGGGAACCTTACTTGATTTTCCGCAAAGACAGGGTGGTACTTTGTACCAACCCTTCCTTCCTTCCTAAAGTAGTCTCCGAACATACTTTGAATCAATCCTTGGAGTTCCCAGTATACTATCCTGAATACTCCAATCAAGGTGAACATCTACTGCATACTTTAGATGTCCATCGTATACTATGCTACTATACTAATCGGACACAGTCGATTAGAAAAACGTCTCAACTATTCAACTCTTTTGCCTCTGGCCAAAACGGCCTCCCAGTTGCTAAAAGAACCCTTTCTAGGATTATGGATATGTTGTTCATCCACGCTGTTTGGCATGTCCCTTTCCCCTTTAAATCTTGCCGGAAGTCTTCAAGCTGGCTCCTCCCACCCATCCAGGTGGTATATACCTCGGCTCTGCCCCATGACGCCAGGTCTTCCTTTCCGCTGGAAGATACAGGTTGCCTTCCTCGTACTCTCGCATTTCGTAAGCCCTGGCTTTCAAAACTTCAGTTTTACCGAGATTAAAACTCGTTCAAGTTAGCGATCGTGCTTTTGCATCCTCAATCATGGAAGAGAAATCTTCTCCAGGATTTTCGCCGGTGTCCTTGCGGCCAGAAGATGTTGTGCACCGACCCCCATCTCACGTGCGTTTACTGCCTAGGTGTCGGCCATGACACCTCGTCCTGCAGTTTCTGCTTGGCCTTCCATCCCAGTGTCCTGGACAACCGCCTGTCACGTTTGAAGTTGGGGAGACCGGAGAAAAGGAATCTTCCAGTGAAGTCTAAGGAGGCTAGGTGGGCGGTTTCCATGGCTGTGGGTTCCTCCGAGCAGCTGGAATGCATGAAGGCGTTCGAAGAAGAAGTCGCCCGCGCTTCGACGAATCAAAGCATTTTCTTTCCACTGAACCTGGGCTCCACCTTCACGGGTTCTTTTAAGGAGTTGTGCCAGTCTCTCCCCACCGGGGTGAGTGCCGATGGACTTCGCACTGCTCCTGCCCCGGCGAGCAAATCAGGTCGTCTTCGTCACCGGCCGAAGCTCTTGAGACGAGAGAGGTCCCGGTTCCAGGAGCATGCGGTCTTGACCTTGGTTGAGATCGCCTCCTCGGCCGCAGGCTTCACGGACCTTCCATCTGGCCAGACGACCGAGGAAGTGGCCGATGAGGTCGGGATTGTTCTCGACCAAATCGACCCTCTGTCGCCGGCCGTGGCTGACAACTCCTTGGAGAGGACTCCGGTCCTCGTGTTCCCCGATGAGGAGACCCAGCCCGCTGGTGTCCCCATTGAGGTCCCGGTTCCGGACCTCCGGGTTTCACCGATCCCTCCAGTGTCTCCCGAGCGACGAGTCTGCCTGCCCGATCTCGGTCGAGGTCTAGAACCCCTTTGGTCAAAAGACCGAGGAGGAGCCACAAGCGCTCCAAAAAGAGGTGACGCATGCCACAGGTCATCCTCATCCTCCTCGGATGAGGAGAGGCTCTGACGGAAACTCCGTCGGCGCTAAGAGGACCTTATGTGGCAACAGCTGATTTTAACCGGGCAGAAGCCGGCTCCACCACCTACCCCGGCCATTATTTGGCTCTCGCCTCCCAGGCCGAAGCTGACCCCCTCAGAACCGAAGCCTTTGGTTCCCCCACCCTCGGGGCTGGCCCATCCTCCGGTTCGGCCTTTGCTGGTCTCTCCACCGATAGTGGTGGAGCCGCCACCTAAGCAGCCTGTGGGAGGGGCTCCTTCCAAAGAGGACCGACCAGATACCGGGCTTCCCTGACATCTGTCGGTCACGGTCGCCCCGGACTGTCCTCGACGGGTCGAGGGTGATTTGGGCGGCAGACCTCTGTACCCTGACTCCTCGGACTCGGATGTCACCAGGCTCCACTCTCATCCCGGGGATGATGAGTCGTCCATTGGCACAGAGATGGAGGAAGGTCATTCCTCCTTCCAAGGGATCCTCCATCTCATCTCTGATTCTACAGGGATGCCCCTGGAACCCATCCGGAAAAAGGCGGAGTACCCTCTCACGGACATCCTCAAGAGATGGGATACCCGACAGAGGCCTTTCTTGTGGCCGAGGCTATTGTTGGTCTGACACTCAAACTATGGCAGCGCCCTGCCTCACGTCCAGCACCGTCTGCCGCATGGCCCGCAAGTACGCGGTGCCCATGGGGTCCCTTGTGGGGTTCACAGAGCACCCTTCGGCCGAGAGCCTGGTGACCGCCTCTGTGTTCAGGCATACTGGCAGTTCTGCCAACACTGACCCTCCCCCTGATAAGGAGTCCAAGCCTTTGGACCACTCGGCTCAGAAAGTCTGTGCGGCTTCCTCGGGCCTTCATCAGGCCAGTTCAGCCGTCATCATGGCACACTTCTCTCATGCCTTTCTCGGGTCATTAGATGAAGTCCTCCCACATCTCCCCACGGACATGCAAACCATGGTTAAGCAGGTCCGGGACCAGGGCCATGCTGCTGCCAAACAGCAGCTCCAGACGGCCCTGGACATTGGGGATTCTTGTGCCTGCTCGATGGCTGCTGCAGTGGCCTCTCGCCGCAGGGCTTGGCTGAGGCTCTCCTCCTTCCCGGCGGATACTCAGCATAAGTTAGCTGATGTGCCTTTCTTTGGGACCGACTTGTTCGGCCCAGGACTGGCCGGTCACCTACAGTGCATTGAGCAGTCCAATGCCACCTTGGACACCACTTTTGCCAAGAGTTCTTTGGGCAAGAATGAGCAGAAGAAAAAGAAGAAGCCTTTTCAGCACTCTTCCCCTGCGGTTCAGCAGGCCTCATACCAAGGAGGACAGCAGCATCAGCATCAGCAGCAGGCTTAAGCTTGGCACCCTCGGCCCAAGCCTGGACCCCAACAGGCCCGCAGAGGAGGCCGAGGCTCAGGTCCTGGAGCCTCCTCCTCCTGTAAGCCTGCCCAGTGACTGGGTGGGGGTTGCCACCCCTGTCTCCATCGCGCCAGCTCTGGGTCCTCCCTTGGGTGTTCGGCTCCACCACTTCCTTTCCGCCTGGTCCGCTATCACTATGGACAGGTGGGTTCTCAAAGTGGTCGGTCAGGGACTGCCTCTAGAATTCGAGCAGTACCCTCCCAGCCAAGCCCACGCCCCTTGGGAAGAACGAATTTCCACATGCACCCAGTCAGCTCTTCAAGACGACATTGATCTGCTCCTCCTCAAGGAGGCAGTAGCTATCGTGGCAGATCAGTCTGCAGACCCAGGCTTTGTCTCCAGGTACTTCCTGGTGCCCAAGCGGACGGGGGGCTGGTGCCCCTTTCTAGATCTCCATGACCTGAATCAGTTTCTCAGGTCATGCACCTTTCGGATGGTCACTCTGTCCCAGATCATACCATCCTTGGAGTGAAACATGTGGTTCTGTTCACTGGATCTGCAGGACACGTTCTTTCACGTCCCAATCTGTCCATCCCATCAGCGGTTCCTCTGCTTCAGGGTCGAAGGGACCCTGTGTGAGTTCTGAGCCATGCTGTTCGGCCTGTCATCGGCCCTATGGGTCTTCACCAAATGCATTGCAGTGGTGGTGGCTCATCTCCGGCGTCGGGGAGTCAGAATTTACCCCTACCTCGACGATTGGCTCCTGGCAGGTTTCACCCAACAGGAGGTGGAGAGGTCCAGAAATCTGGCCCTTGAGACCTGCTCTCAACTCGGCCTCCTGATCAACGAGGCCAAGTCGGAGCTCGTGCCTTCCCAGGTGATGGGCTTCATCAGGGCAGAGCTCAACTCATGTCAAGCCAGAGCCCGGCTTCCAGCGGACAGGGTGGAGGTTCTCTCCTTCTTTGCCCAATCATTTCTGGTTGGGCACTTGCGCCCTGCCCGGGACTTTCTGTGCCCTCTGGGTTACATGGCAGCATGCACCTCAGTGGTCCGTTGGGCCCGGTTGCACATGCGCCCCCCTCCAATGGGAGCTGGCTGCCCAGTGGACTCAGCGTCATGGTCATTTTGACCAGCTGATCACTGTAACCCAGAAGATGTGGGATGCTCTCCAATGGTGGACCGCCCCAGACTGGTTGCAGGAAGGGATCCTGTTTGTTCGCCCCAAGCCGACGGTCGTCCTTACAACCGATGCCTCTCTCATTGGCTGGGGAGCCCACATGGGGGACAACAGGGCCCACGGGTTCTGGACCCCCGAGGAGTCCCAATGTCACATCAACCTGTTGGAGCTCAGAGTAGTCAGACTGGCACTGTCAGCTTGCGCTCCTCCACTCTGGGGTCAAGTGGTTCAAGTCCAGACAGACGATACCACGACCATGTACTATCGCAACAAACAGGGTGGCACGCACTCCTGTCTGCTGTGCAAGGAGGCACTCCACATCTGGACCTTCGTAAGCTGGTTGGAGGTGGATCTCCTAGCCATCCATGTGGCAGGAGCCTCGAACCAGCTGGCGGATGCTCTCAGCCGTATAGGCCTGACATTACACGAGTGATCTTTCCATCTAGAGGTAGCTTACAGCCTGTTCTCCCATTGGGGAAAACCGATGGTGGACCTGTTTGCTTCCAAGGAAAACACAAAGCTGAGGCTGTATCATGCCCGCCCCCCAAAGCTGAGGCTGTATCATGCCCGCCCCCCTCAGCAGGGCTCACTGCAGGGGGATGCCTTCTCGAGGCCGTGGACCCCAGGCCTCCTCTACGCCTTCCTTCCATTTCCCTTGCTCCACAAGGTGTTACTCAAGGTGAGGAGGGACAAGGCAAAGGTGATTCTGGTAGCCCCAGACTGGCCGCACCAGTTCTGGTTTCCAGATCTCCTCAGCCTCAGCTGCAGGCCCCCGGAGCGGCGTTGTACACACCCGGACCTGATATCTCTGAACCGGGGGAATGTCTTCCATCCGGACCTTCAATCCCTGCACCTCACAGCCTGGTACCTCAGCAGCTAGAGTTCCAGGCTCTGGGTCTTTCCGAAGATGTCTACACCGTGGTGGAGGCATGTCGAAAGGAATCGACCAGGAAATGTTATGCCTTCAAATAGAAAAGGTTCTCTATTTGGTGTCAGGGTAAGGGTGTGGACCCCTTATCCTGTTCTGTGGCTAACATTCTGGACTACCTTTGGTCTCTCTCCAAAGGGGGTCTACGGCCATCGACCCTTAGGGTGCACCTGGCAGCCATTTCTGCTTACCGGGCGCGGGCTGGTCAGCCGACATTGGCGCAGGAGGCAGCGGTCAGGCACTTTTTCAAAGGCCTGGATCACATATCCCCTCCGGTGCGTGAACCTCCACCTCCGTGGGATCTACTGCTGGTACTGGCAAAGCTCATGGGCAAGCCATTTGAACCAATGCACAAGTGTGAGCTGTCACACTTGTGGAAAATGGCCTTCCTGGTGGCTATCACGTCTGCTAGAAGGACAGGGGAGCTCCAGGCGCTTTCGGTGGACTCCCCTTATCTGGTCTTCCACAGGGACAAAGTTGTCCTGCGCCCCCACCCGAAATTCCTTCCGAAGGTGGTGTAAGAGTTTCACCTTAACCAAGAGTTGACTCTGCTGGTATAGTACCCTAATTACACCTTGGAGGCCGAGTACAGGCTCCATACCTTGGACCTGAGACGTGCTCTCTCCTATTATAAGGAGAGGATGGCGGAAATTCGTGGAGAGGTTCACCAGCTGTTTGTCACCTACGCTGAAGCCACTTCTGGCAGACCTGCAACTAAATGGACCATAGCAAGATGGATTACATCATGCATAGGTCTGTGCTATGAGTTGGCAGGCAAGGAGCCTCCCAGAGGGATAAGAGCTCATTCAACCCGCCATACTGCTGCATTGGTGGCTGCTTCCAGGGACATCCCTATCCAGGAAATCTGTCGGGCTGCTTCCTGGAAGTCAGCAAACACCTTCATTACCCACTACCACATCGACCTTGAGTCACGCCGGGATGCTGGTTTTGGGGCCTCAGTTTTCCAGTCTCTGTTCCCTAAGTAGGGGGTGTGCGCCTTGCCTCCCTGCTCCCAGAGAACTGCTACAAGTCTGCCAAACAGTGTGGATGAACAACATATCCACGATCCAAGAAAAACAGGTTACTAACCTGTAACAGTAATTCTAGGAGTGCTATATGTTGTTCATCCACATGGACCCACCCAACCTCCCCGGCTGCGGACTCACACAACCTGGCTTCCAGCGGGCTAAGATCTGGCATCATGGGGCGGAGCCGAAGTATATACCACCCAGGTGGGTGGGAGGAGCCAGCTTGAAGACTTCCGGCAAGATTTAAAGGGGAAAGGGACATGCCAGCCAGTGTGGATGAACAACCAATTACCACTCCTAGAACTACTGTTACAGGTGAGTAACCTGTTTGTCTGGTTGGTTGGCAAATGATATTACATTTTGTTACAAAAAATACAACATGCCTTTATGAGGACCTGTCCAAGCCCATTCCACTAGAGCTATGGCCACTACTGCGGCTTGCTTTAAAGGAGTCTCCATTTCAGATATCTGCAATGCAGCTACCTGGTCCACAATCCATACTTTTGCAAGGCATTACAATCTGGATATTGCCTCACGATGTAGGATGGCCTTTGGCCATTGAGTCCTACAAGGTCTTTTATCATAACTGTCCTCCCACATGGAAATTACTGTTTGGGATTCATCCCAAAAGTATTACCTACTGCAAGAGACCATTCTGTGGAAAATAGTACAGTTACGTAAAAATTTACTGTAACAGTAGATCTTCGAGGAGTGTCTCTTGCAGTAGGTCTGTTCCTGCCCTCTGTCCTCCTCCTCTTAGAGAGCAAATTCTGGTCCAATGACTATGGGTTGGGACCCCTTTGGTACCTCGGATTCCCCTCGGTCCTCGCTTTGCGAGTTGAATCCGGCAGGGGAACTGAGGATACCACGGACTGTCCACACTTATATAGGAAACAGGAAGCTGATGTCATGTGTGGGTGGTCCCTGGTAAAAAACTGCTAGAAGAGCTGCAGTGCGCCACAGCGACATCTGCTGGTAACCCAGAAGTATTAAATACTGCAAGAGACACTCCCCAAATATCTGCTGTTATGGTAAGTTTTTATGTAACTGTACTTTCTCACCCCAGGAATACTCCAATATTCCTGACTCTTCTGCAGTATACCTTTAAGATCAGATCTGCCCGGAGATAGAATGCTATGGTAATGATAGAATCATTGGCATGAGCCACTTTTCAAATGCTGCCACCTATCAACTGCCTACATTCTAACCCTCAGATTTCTCCCTCTGCCTGTCAAGACCCAGACGCCTGGAGATTTCCTCATCATCATCTAGTCAGAGAAGCCTTTTTTAATAACAAATGCTTAAGTATTTTTCATTTATTTTCATTTGCAGAGATTGCACAAGCAATAAAAATAATGCAAACCTTGCAGGGTCTGCTGCCTGTGGTTTCACAGTCCCCAGTTCAGACCCCTGCACCTTCCAACCCACCCTCCTTTCGTGAGGAGCGTGATGAGGAAGAGGAGGAGGAGGAAGAAGAAGGTGAGCCTATAGAGCCTGAGGTCTCCCCTGAACAGGAGTTTGGCTTCCCCCCCAAGACTATAGAAGATTCTTCTTCTCATTTTTCCTTTATGAGGAAAATTGCTGATGCCTTGGACATCCCTACCTCTGAAGCTGTAGAGGATGAGGAAGACACTGAATATGTGGAAGTGATGGGGCTGACTCCAACTAAAAAAATGTCACTCCCCAATAAATAAGTTCTTTAAAAGAGATATTTTCAAACTTCTCCAAGCTCCTGGGTCTGTCCCTCCTTTGGACAAAAGGTTGGATAAAAAGTATCAGCTTGACAGAACAGGGTCTGAATTCTTATTTTCACACCCTAACCACTAAGGGGTGGTGCAAGCTGCAGCTTGTGACAAGGCAAAAGTCCCTCTGGCTTCCCACCCTCCAGAGAAGGACTCTTGAAAAACTGAAAGGTTACCTGTCAGCCTCTCTGATCATTAGGCAAGCTAACTATCAGACTTATGCAGCCCAGTACCAGAAGGCTGTCTGACAGTCTACCCTGGACATGGCTGAGAAAGCACCTTCTCCTCTTTCGGCAGACCTAGCTGAAACTGCTAGGTTTGGCCTGGAAGCTGCCAAATACCAGTTCCGGATGGAAGCAGACAGTAATGAGACTACTGCAAGGTGGATGGCAAATACCATCGCACAGAGAAGGTTTGCTTGGTTGAGAGCCACAAACCTCACGCAGGATACCCAGAATAAGACTCTGGATTTTCCTACGGAGGGCAGTTCCCTATTTGGCAGCCATACAGAGGCCTATATGTAAAAGGTGGATGATTATAAAGCCACCTTCCATAGCAATTCTGCAAAGGAAAGACCCTCTACCTCCTTCAGTAGGAGAGACAGGGGCAGACAATTTAATTCCAGGCCTTTTTACCAGGCCATGGTACTTCCTCAGGCACCCCAGTACCTGTAGCAAGGGTATTTCAGGGGTAGGGGCATGAAAGGTGCCTGGTGTGGTGCCCAGTCTCAGCCCCAATCTAAGCAGGACTCCTGACTTCATCGACCAGGCTGCCTCTCCTTTGCCAGTAGGGGGCAGGCTGACTCATTTTTTCCAGAATTGGGGAAAAACATGACCACAGACAAGTGGATTCTGGAGATAGTGGGTCAGGGCCTGTCTTTGAGTTTCAAGTTCTCCCCTGTTCAAAAAAATCAGAGTTTTCAAACCAGCTTCCTTCATGGAAAGCAAAAGGCTGTAAAAAGAGGTGAAACACCTTCTTTTACTAAAAGCAGTGGAACCAGTGCCTTTGCATCAAAGGGGAAAAGGACTTTACTTAAGGTATTTTCTCATACCAAAGAAAAATGGAGAGCTGCGGCCTATCTTGTATCTCAGGGTCCTCAACAGGTTACTAGCAAAACCAAAGGTCGAAATGGTGACTTTGTCTTTGATTCTACCAGCACTCTGGAAAGGAGATTGGCTGGCATCATTGGACCTAAAAGATGCCTATTTCCACATCCCCATAAGGGAGTCTCACAGAAAGTATCTCAGGTTCAGACTCCTGTCAGGTCATTATCAGTTCTCAGCTCTACCCTTCAGTCTCATTTCAGCACCAATGGTGTTCACAAATTGTCTGGCTGTGCTAGTGGCTCTCCTGCGCAGACAAGGTGTCACAGTATTCCCCTATCTAGACGACTTGCTGGTGGTGGGAAATTCACCACAAGAGTTAGCAGAACACCTGCAGCTCACTCAGCAGCTTCTGCAATCTCTGGGTTTCCTTTGAAATCTAGAAAAATCTGTTTTTCTTCCTTCTCAAATTCTGCAGTTCATAGGAGCAGAATTGAATACCATAGTGGGCAGAGCCTTTCTACCCAGAGACAGGGTAAACAGCATCCTGCAGTTGTTAGGTTCTTTCAGGCTCACTGCCCCAAGGCCTGCAAGGCATTTTCATCAACTTCTGGGCCACATGGCATCTGCAGCAGGCACAGTGCTAGGCTCCAGGTTTCAGATGAAGGACATCCAGTTTCACTTAAGAGCTCATTGGTGCCAACGAAATGATTCCCTGTCAAAGCTTGTTCCTGTAACAAAAACATTTATCCAAGCTCTTCAGTGGTGGAAAGAGGAAACCAACCTCAGAGAAGGGGTTCCTTTCCAAAAAGAACTTCCATCAAATGATTCTCACAACAGATGCATCCCTCTCGGGCTGGGAGGCTCATCTAGCAGAGCACACTACCCAGGGCATTTGGTCAAGTGCAGAGACTCTTTTACACATAAACTTGTTAGAGCTCAGGGCAGTGTTTCTGGCAATGCAAGCTTTTAAACCACTGATACAGGGAAAGGTAGTGCAAGTCAGGACAGACAACACTACCACCATGTACTACATAAACAAGCAAGAGGGAACAAGGTCAAGCCTCCTTTGCACGGAGGCTATGAGATTTTGGACCCTAGCTTACTCACTGGGCTCTTCACTACAGACCATTAATCTGCCAGGCAAAGACAATGTCCTGGCAGATGCCCTGAGCTGAATCAGCCGGGATCATCACGAATGGTCCCTGAACAGACAAGTGGTGCAGATCTTTTTCAGGAGGTGGGGCACTCCAGAAATAGAACTCTTTGCCTCTCATCAGAGTCACCACTTGCCACAGTTCTGTTGCAGATCTCCAGTAGTGGGCACTGTTCCTTTGGATGCCCTTATTCTGGATTGGTCAGGGAAATTCCTGTATGCGTTCCCCCCCATTTCCTCTGGTATACAGGGTGCTATTGAAACTCAGGTCTCAGCCAGCAGTAATGATTTTGATAACCCCAGACTGGGCCAGGCAGCCATGGTACTCCCAGTTGCTGTCCATGTCAGTGGACAAACCAGTACACCTTCCCAGGAGGCACAATCTTCTGACCACCAACCAGGAGAGGCTCCTGTATGTGAACCTCAAGTCACTCAGGCTCAAAGCTTGGCTCTTGAGGACCTAGAGTAAGCTGGTTTACATCTTTCTGAACCAGTTATGGATGTTATAAGAGGATACAGGAAATCCTCTACCAGAAAAACCTTTGCTGCAAAGTGGAAGAGGTTTTCTATTTGGTGTTCTAATAGGAGTATAGTGCCAACCCAGGCAGGAGTGCCGTTGGTACTGGACTACCTGGTTTACTTACATTCCACAGGCTTACAGCCTTGTACTCTAAAGATTCATTTGGCTTCCGTCTCGGCCAGTGCATCTGCAGGCAAGTCTGTTTCTTTGGCATCAAACTCCATATTTAAAAGGTTCTTCATATGTTTCCACCAGTGAGAGAACCGGTGCCAGCCTGGGACCTTAATATTTGCATTGCTCAACTCATGGTTCCCCCCCACTTTGAGCCTATGTTTTCAGCACCTTTGAAGTATGTCACATGGAAAACAGTGTTTCTAGTGGCCATTACTTCAGCTAGAAGAATTAGTGAGCTCCAGGTTTTATGCATTGAAAAGGACTACATTTCTTTCCACGGGGATAAGGTAGTCTTACAGACAAATAGGAAATTCCTTCCCAAAGTGGTTTCAGACTTCCACTTGAACCAATCTTATCAGTTTGCCAGTGTTCTTCACTGACCATTTTTCTTCTGGTGAACATAGGCTGCATAGCCTAGCTGTCAAAAGAGCGTTGAGCTACATGACAGCCACTGAGTCCCATAGGCAGGACAGAACACAACTTTTTCTCACTTATGGGGATGTAGGAAAGGGAAATCCAGCATCTAAAAGGTCCATTTCTCATTGGATTGTCCAGTGTATCCAATTTTACTGTTCAAAGGTGGGCAAGGAAACTCCAGCAGGGCTTAGAGCCCAGTCCATAAGGGGTACAGCTGTAACACTGGCAGCTGCAAGGGATGTATCCTTGGTGGATATCTGTAAAGCAGCAATGTGGCAAACAGTACACATATTTGTGAAGCATTACAGCTTGGATATACAGGCTAGGGCTGATGCCAGGTTTGGCACAGCTGTCCTGCAGAGCCTGTTTCCAAAGTAGGTTCTTCCCGCCTCCCAAGGTACTGCTTTTTAGTCTGCAGAAGAGTTAGAAATATTGGAGTATTCCTGGGGTGAGAAGAAAAAAGTTACTTACCATAGTAACCTTGTGTCTCCCAGGGGATTCTCCAATATTCATAACTCTCCCACCCTGCCTCCCCATTTAAGAACCAGTGGCCTCTGTATTCCATGCTGTACCTTAGTGTTTGCATGCCACATTCTACTGTTATTAGAACTTGTTCTTTCGTTTTTCTTCTTTTCAGGTGATTCTGACATAGGAGCTTGTGGGATTGTTTATGATAAGTTTATATTTCCTCCAGTTGGAGGTTTGGGTGGGGGAATTTTGACGTTTAATTTTATGTATTTTAAAATTTTGGGCCCTGTCTTTATAGGCATCCACGAAATCTGAGGGTTAGAATGTAGGCAGTTGATAGGTGGCAGCATTTGAAAAGTGGCTTATGCCAATGATTCCATCATTAGCATAGCATTCTATCTCCGGGCAGATCTGACCTTAAAGGTATGCTGCAGAAGAGTTATGAATATTGGAGTATCCCCTGGGAGAAACAAGGTTACTATGGTATGTAACTTTTTCTTCTAGGAGTGGTATACAGCATACATCCACACTGACCCAACCAACCTCCCCTGGCAAGTAGCTCATGAGTCTTGCTTCCAGCGGCAAGATCTGACGTTAGGGTGAGGTGCTAGGGGAGTTACTACCCTAGTGGGAAGAGCCAGCTTGAAGACGTTCCGGCAGATGTAATGGGCAAAGGAACACTGCCAGAAGTGTGGATGTACACCATATACCACTCCTAGAACTACTCTTACAGGTGAGTAACCTGTTTTTTTGCCTCTGATGTCCAGCAGGTTATACTGAATGTTCCTTTTAAGGGCCCTAAACTATTAGGCTGTGATATGCACGATACTTTATGGGATCTACAAGCTTCAGTTAGAACCTTAAAATCTGTTCACTTCCTCTACCGGTCCCAGCCTAGGAGTCCATTCAGGGTTTCACCCATCCTGCGGGGGTCAGAGGACAACGTCTCCCTTCCAGGCAGCAGGGTAAAGGAAAAAGGAATAGCCTTACTAACTCCAGCACACACTCCAGGTGCTCACATCAAAGTCCCTAGAGGCAGTGGAGCAGGGAGAGCAGCCCCCACTGCTACAGCCTGACTCCCCATTTCTCCACCAGCCAGTTTTACTTCCAGGAATGGCTGTAGGGGTCGCATCTCCCTCCATTTACCCTAGTGGATGGAGATCACCTCAGAAGCCTTGGTTCTCGAAATTATAGACAAGGACCATGCTCTGGAACTCTTAGACAGTCACCCAGACCATCTGCCTGTTCGGACAAATTACTTAGCAGAACATCTTGCCCTGTTACTTGAGGAAGTTCAATCCCTCCTCCAGAAGCAAGTCATCAAACCGTTTCCTCTAGAACAATGGAACACCAGCTTTTATTCCAGGTACTTCCTAGTCCACATGTGGACAGGCAACTTACACCCTATACTAGATCTCAGGGGGCTCAACTGCTTCATAGAGTACAAAAAGTTCAGGATGGTGAGTTTCCAGGGGTTCTTTCCACTACTGCAGCAAGGAGACGGGCTGTGTTCCCTAGATGTGAAGGATGCCTACATCCACATCAAAATCAGGAATTCTCACTGAAAATATCTGAGAGTCCTCCTTGAAGGGAACCATTATGAATCCAGGGTATTGCCTTTTGGCTTATCCTCAGCATTGCATGTTTTTACCAAATGCTTTGCAGAAGTGGCAGTGGTTCTTCATAGGGAAGGCCTGTATGTGTTTCCCTACCTGGATAACTGTCACCTAAAAGCCAGCTCCAGGGATCAGCTCTTAATACCCTATGTCACACCCTACAAATGTTTGACACCCTGGGTATTATAGTCACTGCCTCAAAAATTGGTACTGACACCTTGTCATCGCCTCCAATACATTGGGGCAGTGTTGAATACCTCCTGCAGAATGGCCTTTCTACCAGAGAACCGGGCCAACCACCTCAGTGCTCAAGCCTGCTTGATTTACACTAGTTGTTGTGTGACCACCAGGTCATTCCTATGCCTAATAGGTTACATGGTGTCATCCATTGTCACAGTCCCATTAGCCAGACTGCATATGCATGTCACCCAGTGGACCCTCAGGGTCCAATGTTGCCAGGTAATGGATGACTTGAACCCAACAGTCCTCATCGCAACACCTCTACGCAAAACATTGTTATGGTGAATGGAGCTTGGCAACCTTCTCAAATGCATGCCTTTCTAACTGCAGTAATACTGGGGTATTCATAACTTCTGCAGTGCCCCTTTAAGACTGAGCTGCCCAGAGAGATAGAATGCTATGCAAATGATGGAATCTTTGCAAGTGCTATTTTTCAAATGCTGCCTTGAACTAACTGCCTTGGTTCTAAACCCTCAGATTTCATTCTCCGCCTGTCAAGACCAGAAGCCTGGAGTTTCTCTCCTCCTCATCATCTAGTCCTGACATGTTAAAATTTTGAAAAATACATAAGTATTTTTTTATTCTTTTCTCTTGCTGCCTTTAACTAAGTGTTATTAGTTTATTAAACCGTTGTTTAGTGTTAAATTCTTTGATCTCTCGGTTTCTCCCGGTTCGGTATAACCGGTGGGAAACCAGGGCTTTTGCTTCGTGTTTTCAAAGTTCCCTGACTAAGAAACCCCTTTAGTTTTATTAAATTTAAGTTTTTGTATTTTAAATTTGAACCGCTAATCCCAGTTCGCGAACCGCTAGCATCGGTTAAGTCTCTTGGTTTGGTTTTGATTCTGATAACATTTTCTCAGTTCAGGAACTGACCACCACCACTAAATAAGGTTTTAAAATCCTTCTTATTTAGTGGTTATTGACAAATTCCTTTTTCTCACTCAGAATGTCTGAAAAACAGAAAAGAAGAACGGTGAACCCGGTTTTAAACCATGTACTGATTGCGGTGAGATTTTTGCCAAAGCAAACAAGCACAATCTGCGTGTTATCTGCTTGGGTTTCGAACATTTAAAAACAGACTATGACATTTGTAAAACTTTTCCAGAAAAAAACTGTGGAAAAGCATGTTGAAAGGCTTAAGAAAAAGAAGTCTGTTTTTAAGGGTCCCTCGAGCTCTGACCAGCGACACCCTCTGTTCCTGTGGCTGAAACCACTTTGATATCAACTTCTGTAACTGCCACCCCTGAGATGGGTACGCAAACAGTTTCAAAGAGGCTTGCTGAACCAACTAACTCTCTGGTTCCCTCTGAAAAATCTAAGAAGGCAAAACACACAGAACCCCCTGCTGAGAAGCAATTGGGGACTTCTGTGCCTGCAGTAAAAATGCCAAGTGCAGATGAGATTGCACTGGCCTTTCGTGTTATCCAGGCTTTACAAGGGCTGACTACCTCTTTGCCTCAGACACCAGCCAGCCAGACTGGTTCTTCTTCTCAGTATTCTATATATGAGCAAGAAGAGTATTTGGATGTTGAAGAGGAGGAAGAAGGGCACCCCACTGAACCAGAGGTTTCCCCTGAGAAAGAATTTGGCTCTCCTCCAAGGGCATCAGAGGATTTTTCCTCTCATTTTACCTTTGTAAGAAGGATGGTGGATGCACTGGACATCCTCACAAGTGAAGTTATTGAGGATGAAGAAGAAATTGAATACATGGAACTTATGGGGTTAACACCCATCAAAAAGTTTCTTCTTCCTATTAATAAATTCTTCAAAAAAAAGATGCACTGAAATTACTGCAAACTCCTAATACTGTCCCACCTCTGGATAAGAGGTTGGACAAAAGTACCAATTAGAAAGGCAAGGTGCTGAATTTTTATTCTCTCACCCCAGCCATCAAGTAGTACTGGTGGCTGCCTGTGACAAGGCAAGGGTCCCACTAGCCTCCCATCCTCCAGACAAGGATTTGAGGAAAATAGATAGTATGGCCAAAAAAGGTTACCTCTCAGCTTCCTTGGCCATCAGGCAGGCCAGTTTCCAGGCCTATGCTGCGCAGTACCGGAAATCACTCTGGCAATCTGTCCTTGTCATGTCAGAAAAAGTACAGTCTCCTATTTCAGCTGACATAGCTGAAAAAGCTAAATTTGGTCTGGACGCAGCCAAGTGTCAGTTTCAAATGGCTGCTGATTCTAATGACACAGCTGCCAGATGGATGGCAAACACTGTGGCTCAAAGAAGGTTTGCTTGGTTAAGAGCCACAAACCTTACCCAGGATACACAGACCAAAGCATTAGATTTCCCACTAGAGGAAAATTCCCTCCTTGGGCAAATGACAGAGGCTTACATGAAAAAGGTGGAAGAGTATAAGGCCACCTACAGAAGCAACTCCACAAAGGAGAAAGCTTCTCCATCCACTAGACCCTATGGAAGAGGAGGCAGGGGCAAGGCCTTTCATAGCAGGCCTTTCTTCCAGACCATGTCTATGACCACATACCAGCAGTATCCGCAGCAGGAATACTTTAGGGGTGGGGCAGACGGGGTTCCAGGCATGGTTCCAAGCCCCAAGCGAAGCAGGCATCCTGACGTATCTGTACAGGCTGCCTCCCTACTGCCTGTAGGAGGCAGACTGGCTCACTTTTCACATGTCTGGGAAAACATCACCACAGACAAGTGGGTACTGGAAGTAGTGAGTCAGGGGGTGTCTCTAACTTTCAAATCCCTTCCACCATTAAGAACTCGAGTTTTCAAACCATCCTCAAATACAGAGAGAAAACTCCTGGAAGCAGAGGTTCAAAAGCTGCTCTTGTCTCGAGCAGTAGAACCAGTGCCAATCAACTTAAAGGGAAAGGGATTTTACTCAAGGTACTTTCTTACCACAAGGAAAAATGGGGCGTGGCGGCCCATATTAAACCTCAGGATCTTCAACAGATACCTGACAAAACCAAGGTTCAAAATGGTAACTCTGAGATTGATCTTGCCAACCCTCCAAAAAGGAGACTGGTTGGCTTCACTGGACCTAAAGGATGCCTATTTCCACATCCCCATAAGGGAATCTCACAGAAAATATCTCCGGTTCAGACTCCCTTCAGGTCAGTACCAATTCTCAACCCTGCCATTCGGCCTTACTTCAGCACCAAGGGTGCTTACAAAGTGCCTGGCAGTGGTGGTGGTGGCACACCTTCGAAAGCAGGGTGTCACAGTCTTTCCGTACCTAGATGACTGGTTGGTGGTGGGAAAATCCCCCCGGCACATCAGGGAGCAGCTGCATATCATTCAAGAGCTCCTGGAGTCTCTAGGATTCCTGATAAATCAGAAAAAAGTCGGTTCTGCAACCTTCTTGGGCATTGCAGTTCATAGGAGCTGAGCTAAATACCCTGCAGTGCAGGGCATACCTGCCACTGGACAGGGTAAGGAGCATTCAACAGTTAGCAGGTTGATTTGTCCTGAACAAGTCAAACACTGCAAGACAGTTCCTTCAGCTGTTAGGCCACATGGCAGCTGCTACTGTCACAGCATTGGGGTCCAGATTCCAGATGAGGGACATCCAGTTTCACCTAAGAGCTCACTGGTGCCAGAAAAGAGACTGTCTTTCAAAATTGATTCCAGTAACAAGAACTCTGTTGCAGGCTCTCGAATGGTGGAAAGAGGAAAACAATCTGAGAGGAGTTCCCTTCCAACAGGAGTCCCCCACAAGGAGGGACATGGTCCGGTCCTCTCTGCACAGAATCTATGAAAATATGGAGTCTGGCTTACTCCTTGGGAGTTTCTTTTCAAGCCATTCATCTGCCTGGCAGACACCTTGAGTCGGATCAACCAGGTCCATCACGAATGGACCCTGAACAGGCAAGTGGTGCAAGTAATTTTCAAGAGGTGGGATACTCCAGAGGTGGACTTATTCGTATCCCATCAGAACCACCACCAGCCAAAATATTGTTGCAGACCACCAGAGCAGGGAACAATCCTTTTGGATGCTCTAATTCTAAATTGATCAGGGAAACACCTATATGCTTTCTCTCCCTTACCTCTGGTATACAGGGTTTTGCTCAAGCTCAGGTCCCAGTCAGCATCCATGATCTTGATAGCACCATATTGGCCCAGGCAGCCATGGTACTCTCTACTGCTCTCCATGACTGTGGCCAAGCCAATACACTTTCCCAGGAGGCACAGTCTGTTAACCTCCAGTCAGAGGAGGCTCTTGTGCCCAAACCTCAGATCCCTCAGGCTCAAGGCCTAGCTCTAGAGGACCTAGAATATGCAGGCCTGAACCTTTCTGAAGTTGTTCTGGACATTCTGAAGGGTTACAGGAAGCCCTCCACTAAGAAAACTTATTCTGCAAAATGGAAAAGGTTTTCTAGCTGGTTTTCCACACAGTATATTGAACCAACACAGGCTGGGGTACCAGTCATGTTGGATTATCTTGCTCATTTACATTCTTTGGGCCTTCAGGCCAGTACCCTGAAAGTACATTTGGATGCAGCTTCTGCTTACATTTCAGCCAGGCAAACATTTTCATTGGCCTCAGATCCTATTTTCAAGAGGTTCTTTAAAGGCCTTTCCCATTTGCACCCCCACAGAGAGCCAGTGCCTGCATGGGATCTTAATGTGTGTATAACCAAGCTCATGGGATTCCTTTTTGAGCCAATGTCTTCAGCTCACCTAAAAATTGTCACATGGAAAACTGTTTTTCTAGTGGCAGTGACTTCTGCTAGAAGAATCTGTGAGCTCCAGGCTCTTTGTGTGGACAAGGACTACATTTCCTTCCTCAATGACAAAGTGGTCCTGAGAACAAACAGGAAATTTCTCCCTAAAGTGGTCTCGGATTTCCATCTTAACCAAACCATTACCCTAGCTGTATTTTTTACTGAGCACTCCACCTCTGGTGAAAGGAGGCTCCACAGTTTGGATGTTAAGAGAGCCCTTACTGTAGTTACTACATGACAGCCACTGAGGACCATAGGCAGGACAGGAAGCAGCTCTTCCTGACTTATGGGGATGTGGGAAAGGGTAACCCAGCATCTAAAAGATCCATTTCTCGCTGGATAGTACAGTGCATCCAGTTCTGTTATTCTAAAATGGGAAGGGAACCCCCAACAGGATTGAGGGCCCATTCCACAAGGGGCATACCTGCTACCTTAGCAGCTGCCAGGGATATCCCATTAGTGGACATCTGTAAAGCAGCTACCTGGAAAACAGTACACACCTTTACAAAGCATTACAGTTTGGACATCTTGTCCAGGAGTGATGCCAGGTTTGGCATAGCAGTCCTGCAGAGTCTGTTTCCAAAGTAGGTTCTGTGCCCACCTCCAAAGGTACTACTTCGTAGTCTATAGAAGTTATGAATTCCTGAGTATTACTGGGGTTAGAAGAAAAAATTACTTACCATAGTAATCTTGTTTCTTCCCAGTGATACTCAGGTATTCATAACGTCCCACCCTGCCTCCCCTTCAAGAACCAGTAGCCTCTGCATTCCTGGGAATGTTTTTCTGACTTATATATACTGTAGGTGCCACCACAATCAGGCAGTATGGTTTGCAAATTGGGTTCTTCTTGTTCTTTTTTTCTTCAGGTGATTCTGACATTCAGGGATATTGTTGTATTTATTACCCCCTAACTTTGGGGGTTTTGACCTCCCCTTGGGAAGATTTTGGGGGTATTACTTAATTATCATTAATTCCAATCATTAGAGTGGTAGATATAAATATGTGGTAGATATAAATATTTGAGACATGTCTTTCCAGGCTCCAAGGAAATCTGAGGGTTTAGAACCAAGGCAGTTAGTTCAAGGCAGCATTTGAAAAATAGCACGTGCAAAGATTCCATCATTTGCATAGCATTCTATCTCTCCGGGCAGCTCAGTCTTAAAGGGACACTGCAGAAGTTATGAATACCTGAGTATCATTGGGAGAAAGACGATTACTATGGTAATTTTTTCTTCCTCACCCTCTACTTCTGCATACTCTTAACTACAGATGTTTCAGGCATAGGCTGGGGTGCACAGCTGGGCCCTTATCAAACACAGGGCACCAGGACCCTACTGAAACGCACCTTCCTCATTAGCGTGCTAGAACTCCGTGCTCTCCAGAACGCCCTTCGTGCATTCCTCCATTACCTGCTCCAGGTCCTCTGTTATTACAGATGGACAACACCCCTGTAATGAATTACGTCAACAAACAAGAGGGGAGCTCATTCCTACCCGCCATACAGAGAGGCCATGAGACTGTGGTATTGAGCTCTGGAAAACGGCTTCATCCTTTCAGCCGTTCATGTTCCAGGCATCTGAAATGTATTGGCAGACAAGCTCAGCAGATCCCAATCAGTGATGCACGAGTGGTAACTCCTGACCTCTGTGGTAGAAGACCTTGCAAAGTGGGGCTGACCAGACCTGAACCTGTTTGCATCTTAGCAGAATGCAAAACTGCTGAGCTTTTGCACACTCGAGCCAGGACTTGGAGTTTTCTGGCAAGTTACATTGCCCTCTGCTTTACATGGAGGTTTCTGTATGCTTTCCTTCCCTTTCCTCTCAATCAGAAAGTGCTCCTCACACTGAAACAGGAGGGTGCAGCTGTAATACACATAACCCTCTTCTGGCTTTGGCAGATTTGGTTCCCACTTCTGCAACAACTAGCAGTGGAGTCCCTAGTTCCATTACCACTCCAACATGATCTTCTTACCCAGAACCAGGGTTCTCTGGTTCACCCTGACCTGAAGTCCCTTCACCTTCACGCCTGGCTCCTGAATACACAGTGATTGCTCACTTGGGAGTCTCCCGACAAGTGGCATCTGTTCTGCTGGCCACTAGGAAGCCTTCCACTAGACACAACTATGCCCTCAAATGGAAGCAGTTTACCATATGGGCTGCTTCTAGCCATCTGGACCCTTTTATTTTATTTATTTATTCATTTATTTGTTTTTGGTAACTGGGTAAGTACACTAGACATAGGATATGCCTATTTTCCCTTTAACATGTCCAGTTAATCAGAATTTGGAATACCTGCTCACACTGTCGGATACAGGCCTTCAGTACTCTACCATTAAGGTTCATCTATCGGTTATGTCAGGCTCTAATGCACCTGTTGATGGACGTCCGGTGACTTAACTGGAGGTGGCACGGATGTTCCTCTGGAGCATTCTACACTTAAAGACCCCCATATGAAATCCAGTGCACCCATGGGACCTTAATTTTGTTTTGGAGAAGTTTATGTTGGCTCCTCTTGAGCCTGCCATGAGCTGTGGCCTACGCTTTCTCTCTTGGAAAGCATTATTTTCAGTTGCCATTATCTCTGCTTGAAGAATTTCAGAACTGCAGGCTGTCATGTGTGAGCCTCTTAATTTGATTTTTCACAAAGAGAGGGTGTCTTTGTGCACTGATCTTAAGTTTCTACCTAAGCTGGTGTCTGAGTTTACTTTGAATCAAACCATCCACCTTCCAGTGTATTACCTGGAGCATGCCAATCTAGGGGAAACATAGAAACATAGAAACATAGAAGTTGACGGCAGATAAGGACAGCAAGGCCCATCCAGTCTGCCCATTTCTTTTTCTACCTTATAAATGTACCATCGGCCTTTGCTCTGTCAGTGACCTATCTATTCATAGTCATTTGTATTGCTCCCTTATGCCTATCCCATGCCTGTTTGAAGCCCTGCACTGTATTCATAGCCACCACTTCTTGTGGTAAAGCCATTCCATGCATCTACCACCCTTTCTGTGAAAAAGAATTTCCTCACATTCCCCTTAATCGGCCTCCTCCCTAATCTCATGCTGTGTCCTCTTGTCCTGCTATTTTTCTTATATTTAAACATGTTGGACTCTTTCACCTTGTTTATGCCCTTAAGGTGTTTAAATGTCTCGATCATATCACCTCTCTCCCTCCTTTGCTCAAGGGTATACATATTGAGCTCCGTTAATCTGTCCTTATATGTCTTCTGATGCAGTCCCTGCACCATTTGGTTGCCCTTCTCTGGACTGCCTCAATTTGGTTAATGTCCTTGTGAAGGTGTGGCCTCAATACTGCACGCGGTACTCCAGATGGGGCCTAACCAATGTCTTGTACAGAGGGATTATTACCTCCCTCTTCGACTTATGATACCCCTACTAATACACCCTAACACCCCCTAGCCTTACCTACTGCTTTAGAGGTCTGCTTTGATGATTTTAGGTCATCAGTGATGATGATGCCCAAGTCTCTTCTTCCTTTGTGACTGCTAGCAACCCTCCCAGCCTATAAGTGGCTTCAGGGTTTCTCTTCCCTATGTGCATGATTTTGCACTTCTTTGCATTAAATCCCAGTTGCCACTCTTCTGACCATTCTGCTAGTTTATCCAGATCTCTTCTCATTCTGCCCACCCCATCTGGATCATCTACTCTGTTGCAGATCTTGGTGTCATCTGCAAACAGACAAGCCTTACCTCTAGTCCATCTACTTGAGGTCACTAATGAAGATGTTGAATAGGACTGGCTAGGACTGATCCTGAGGTACCCCACTTGTGACTTGCATCTCTTCTGACTGTATACCATTTACCACCACTCTCTGTTTTCTGCCAGTCAACCAGTTTGCCACCCAGTTGACCAACTTCTGACCCACCCCGAGCCTACCTAGCTTATTTATCAATCTTCTATGTGGAACAGTGTCAAAAGCTTTGCTGAAGTCAAGGTAGGCGACATCAACTGCTTTGCTCCATACGTTGGATGTACACAGACTCCTGAAATGCCACGTCAATCAGACCAAGGCCCTCAGGAAGTCCTCTCAGCTTTTTGTTTCATTGGCCCCTGGGAAAGAGGGTGCCCCTGTATCTAAACAATGCTTGTCCAAATGGCTAGCAAATTGTATCATTTTTTGTTACCAGAAGTACGGCAAAGAGTTTCCTGGTCTGGTTCGTGGCCACTCCACTAGTGGGATGGCCACCTCTTGTTTGTTTCCTCAATGTGTCTGCTGCTGACATGTGTGCAGCTGCCACCTGGAGTATTGTTCACGGCTTCACCAAACATTACAGTCTGGACATCCACTCTCACAAATGTGCAAGCTTTACACTTGCAGTCCTACACATCCTCCTCCTCCTCCTCTACTGATGCCATCCCCCATCCTTTTGGTACTGCTTGGTACTCATTCCAAAGGTGTGGCCTGATGAAAGAGATACCCTCAAATTACAAAGTGCAGTTATGTATGAACTTACCATAACAGTAGATTTTTGAGAGAATCTCATTAGGCCATGCCGTCCCTCCCTGCTTTCCCCTTCTAGACACTGCTTTAAAGGATCTTATTGCTGCTATCTCATAACTACTTTTCTCATCCTCTGTCTCACCTGCCTCACAGAGGACTCCATTCTCTCCTGGTTCCCACAGAGCTTGTCCTCTGAGTATGATTTCCGGCAGTGAACTGAGGAGAAGAGGGACCACCCACACTTATACGCATGCTGACACTTGACGTTGTCATTGGCGGCCCCTAGCAGCACTGCTTGCAGAAGTTTCTGTTTGGTCCTATTGACTGATGGCTATGTGTTCCACTTGCAGTCCTACACATCCTCCTCCTCTACTGATGCCATCCCCCATCCTTTTGGTACTGCTTGGTGCTCATTCCAAAGGTGTGGCCTAATGAAAGAGATTTTCTCAAAGATCTACAGTTACGTTAAGTGACCATATAACTGTATTTTCCCTTTGATGGCACTTACCTGTTTGGACAAAGTGGAGCAGTCTCTTAAAGAGTCTGAATGACACTAGAATGACTCTGAAGACTTTCAGACCAGCCATCTTGAGTACTCAAAAGGGCAAGGGGCGTGGGTCTTTTAACAACAAGCAATTATTTTGTGGCAGAGGCAAGGGAACCCAACACAGAAGCCAGCCTCCCTAGCCTCAGAGAAGAGTGCACCCGAAGGCACAGACACCAGAAGAACCTAGTGCCCCACTCTGAAGTTCTGTGTCCAGTCCTGTCTCAGCTGCCTGAGACAGACCTCTCCTCCCCAGAGGATGGGGGTGGGGTGAGGGTGGGGGTCTGACCCAGTTTACTGTCAGTGGGAATCCATCACAATGGACATGTGGATCCTCAGGATCATCCAAGAGGAGGTACTCCCTGGATTTTACAGACATCCCAACAGACTATCCACCCAGAAGGCAACCTCCTTTGTCAGCTCACATGTCAGAGCTTCTGGCACTGGAGATTGCAGGCCTTCTGTGCAACAGGGCAGTGGAAATAGTGTCAGAGTCAGAACTAATCAAAAGGTTCTAGTCCCACTGCTTCCTAGTTCCAAAGAAATCAAGTGGCATACACCCCATTCTCAACCTCAGAAACCCAGACAGATTCATATTTCGAGAAAAAATGATTTCTCTGGGCTCTCCGCTACCCTATGTGAAGCATCAGAATTTTTTAGCTTCCCTCGATAAGCAAGATGCATACCAGCACATGTTGGTACACCCCAGTCACCAAAGACAACTCCATTTAGTGCTGGAACAGCATTACTAGTTTAGAGTCCTGCCTTTTGGGCTTTCCTCAGTGCCACAAGTCTTTACAAAGTGCTTTGCAGTTCTTTCTGTGCACCTGAGAAAAACAGGACTCCAGGTCTGCCCATAATTGGACGATTGACAAATTTTCAGTCCATCCAGACGAGACAGGACAAGCTGTAGCCACTGCTTTTCAGTTTCTAAGTTCCTGGGCTGTTTTGCTGAACCTCATGAAGTCTGAGCTGCAACCTTCAGTGCCTGCTGTTCATAGGAGCTCTTCTAGATATAACATGGACCTAGGCTTTTCGCCCAGAGAACAGACTATGAGATATTCTGCAGATGGCATGCTACATCATGGAGTGCAAGACTGTGCAAGCCCACTCCATGTAATATGCACTAGGTCTGATAGCCTCCTCAGTGTTCACAGTGCCCCTGGCATGCTTGAACATGAGGACAGCCCAGTGGATGCTCGGAGCACAGTGGCCGCAGGCATCGCACCCTCAGACTTACCTCATTCAGGTGGCCAAGCCTGTGGTACGGTCCCTCACATGATGGTAAGTGGAGGAAGACTTCCTCTGGGGTTTCTGTTTCTCCCAACTAGAGCCAGAGGTGATTCTTTCCACAGATGCCTCCCTGTTAGGGTGGGGGAACCCACGGCCAGGACCTCCAAACCCAGGGTGTTTGGAATCCATCAGGGACTCATCTGTTGGAGATGCGAACAATTTTGTATGATCTGCAAGTGTTAGTCAACTTAGCCACAAAACAGTCCTCCAGACAGACAACAAATCTGTCATGTACTATATCAGTAAGCAAGGAGGAGCACTCTCTTATCCTCTTTGCAGGGAGGCATTGAGGGTGTTGGAATGGTGTCTGGAGCAGGGGATCCTGCTCCAAGCAGTGTATCTACCCAGAGTTCAGAATGCTTAGGCAGATGAGCTCGGTCAAACAGAGACCAATCCTCATGAGTGACCACTATCTCCAGACCTTGTGAGATTGCTATTTGATGAGTGGAGTACTCCAGATGTGAACCTTTTTACGTCCCCACTCAGTACCAGACTGCCTCAATTCTGCTCCAGAAATCCAGGACATGGCACTTTTTGTCAGGATGCATTCAGACTGCAGTGGAAAAATCAGTTTCTGTATGTATTCCCCCAAACCATCTCATGCAGAGAGTGATGATCAAATTAGAGGTGCAAGGGGGCAAAATGATTATAGTGGCCCCCTGCTGGCCTCAGCAGGTTCGGTTTGCTCTGTTGAACAGACTTCCAGTTATCAAACTAAGAACTCTACCACTCAGGACTGACTTGTTGACACAGAGTCAGCTGATCCATCCCAGCCTGCATTTTCTTCACCTTCAGGCCTGGCTCCTAAAGAAACAGAAGTGAACAGGTGCAAAGTATCTCAGAGGGCATCTGAAATACTTTTGACTACTCATAAGCCTTCCAGCAGGAAGACATACACATCAAATGGAAAATATTTTCTATCTGGTCCTCCAGAACCCACAGGGACCCCTTCAGTTAGCCACCTAACAAGGTTCTGGCGTACTTACTGGACCTTTCTGATGCTGGTCTGCAGTATTCCATAGTTAAGGTCCATCTGTGTGCTATGTCAGCATATTATGAGCCTGTTGATGCCTTTATCTGGCTCAGCTGCCACTGTTCAAGTGGTTCCTCAAGGACATTTTACACACACAAGGCCTCCCATCAGGAAGCCAATAACTGCCTGGATATCAGCCTTGCATTGGATATGCTCAGTTGCAAGCCTTTGAGCTCCTTGCAATGTGTGACTTGAAGTTTTTAACTTGGAAAGCAGCTCAGAGTATCTGAAATCCATACTTGGGTCACAGATCCTCCGTATACGGTTTTCCATAAAGATAAGGTAGTTCTCTGTACACACTCTTAAGTGTAGGAGTTCCATCTTAACCTAGTCCTACCTACCTACTTTACCAACTTCAAGAATGAGTGAGAGGTCTCTACACTCACTGGATGTTACGAGGGTCCTTAGATTTTACCTACATAAAACCAAGGACTTCAGGACAATCCAAACAGCTGTTTGTCTCCTTCAATCCTTTTTTTTTTTTCTTGCTTTATTTATCCCCCCCGCCAACCGGCCTCCTTCCAGCACACCCCCATCACTGCCACCGGGCTACTTACCGGCCATTGCCACTCGCCAATTTGAGGCGCCAGCTGACCCGATGCAGTGGGGAGACCACCTTCATCCTGCCGGTTGGTTTCTTTTCTCCTCAGTTTTATCTCCGCCCCGAGCATGGAGCCAATGTGTGCAGTGACGCTAATGGCCGAGCCGCGCACACTTCCGTATGTGGCATGCTGGGCATCTAGCTCAGCTCCACCCCCCCTTGTGTGGGCTTGTTGCACCGGACCCCAGCCACTGCTAGGAGCCAGTCAGGCAGTGGACTCCATCCCCACCCCTCCCTGGAAGAGGAGAGCTGTCCTCTGGAGCCTCGATCCTCTCCCTCCCCGGCCGACTCCCGATGGCACGCAAACACGGGTCGGTGTGGCAGAGGTAAGGCAATGCTGCCTCAACCTTCCACACCACTGGGCTGGCATTGTCTCCTTCAATCCTAATCGGAAAGGACATCCTGTTACAGTCAAGTGCATTTCTGACTGGATTGGGAATTGCCTTCACCACTGCTGTGCCATGGCTCAGGTTAAACTGGAGGGCAGCATATGCTCTCACTCCTCCAGAGCAGTTGCCACATCCCTGGCAGAGGTACGCGCTGTGCCTATTGGAGAAATTTGCAGAGTTGCAACTTGGAGCACAGTGAACACTTTTACTAAGCACTGTGCCCTGGATGTCCATACCAAGCAGCACGCTACCTTCGGCAGGACAATCCTGAATGAATTATTATCCTGCGTGAGCCCTCAGCTCAAGCCACTCTAACCCAAGGGGCTTTGTCTGAGCTTGGTGCTCTGACCCACTAGTGGGAATCAATGGTGAAGATTGATTCTTGGAAGATATTAAAATTACGTACTCACTGCAATTCTTGATCTTCTAAGAATTTCTTCACCACTGATTCACACACCTGCTCACTATCCCCTGGACTCACTCCAGTATGGTTCTGTTGGTCTTCACATCTTTATGCTTGGTTTGGGTAATGAAGACACTGTGTTACTGGACTGGTGGCCCTTCTTACATGGGCAACCAGAGTTATCTTATGCCCTTAGATTAAGTGCATAGGTACTTGTTAGGTTATGCTGTATCTTCTCGGTTAAAAACTTACTGAGGCAGTTGGGGGCTGACGCTGAAGTAAACAAGGGGCTGCGTGCGCTGACTTGTCTTGCCGCATTGCTTTCCACGGTGTCAGGCCTCTGAAAAGTTCTGGCTCCCATTGGGTCCTAGCGCCTCCAGCTAAGACCCACTAGTGTGAATCAATGGTGAAGATATTCTTAGAAGAGCAAGAATCACGGTGAGTACATAATTTAATTTTTTTTCTCTAGAACTGCTGGATGCCAGTGCTGCCAGTGATGACCTGCGTCACCCTGTTGGACCTGTACAGCTCCACTCTCCTCACCTGGAGGTTCCCCCCATGGGCACTGATCAGTCACTCCTTGGATGTAGGAGGTCACTCTGTGTGTGAGTCTGCTAGGCCGTCCCCTTGGGCAAGGCCCCCCTATGCAGTTCAACAGCCCAGGCCAAGGCTCTTGAGACCAGGAGTCTCAACCCCCCTCTCGCAGGGCCTCACTGTTTCCTCAAGAGGTTACTGCCATTCACAGGTCCTGAGGGGCCATTAACTTGGGAACAACACTTGGATTTTGTTAGTTCTTTAAAGAGCTGGTGTAGGGAGTCAGACAGAGCCCAGTACAAGCCCATCTGTTCAGCACCAATGGTACCTAGAGTTGACATCTCATCTCCATCAACATCCTCCTCAGAGGACAATGAATCATCTGTCAACCTTTCTTCAGCTTCTGAGTACACTCTGTTCCAGCAGTTCTTGGTGAAGATGCTCCAGGTGCTCGACTTACATGCTTTTACAAGCCGCGATCCAGTAGCCCTGCCTTTGGGAATCCTCATAGTTCCCAATATCAATACATTTATCATTCTTCCATGTCCTAGAGCCTTCAAGAAGGTCTCCAGGGCAGTGGGGAGGCATCCCTTCTCCAACCTAGCCATCCCCAGGATCCTCTTCATGGTCTGCAGGTGAGTTACTTCATCCCTCCTGTGGGCTTGCGGTATTGCAGACCCCATCATGGCCATGACACCTTGCGCGTTACCAGCCTCCAAAGGCAGATTCCTTTCTGACAGATGCCGCTGGCAGGAAGGCTTTTTCCTCAACACAGTCCCTAATGTGCATTTCTGCTCACCAGGCACATATGGCAATCTATAACTGTTGCCTGTGGTTGCAGCTATGCACACTCTTAGCTACACTGCTACTGAGTGAGATGATCAGGCCATTGACCTTTCTGCCTGGGGCCTGGAGGTAGCTCTGCACCAGTCAAGAGCATCTTATGATGCCAGTGAGGCGGCCTCCAGGTTGGCAGGAACTGCTGTCTGCATCAGGTAGACGGCATGGCTTCGCTTCTCTCATCTAGCATCTTTGGCCTGATGTAAGGTGCTTTATTTTCACTTCCGGGGGCTAATTTCTTCTCCTTTAGGGTCAGACGGGAATTGTTAGGGAACCCTCCTGCTCCTGTGCCACACCTGGCCCTGACCAGTCTCGGGTCTCATCAGACTTGTATGGAGCCACTGCCCTCAGATGTTCTTCCCCACGCAGAGGGCTGGGGGTATCTTTTACCCTCAGGGTTAGTCAGCTCCTCCCTCAGAAAAAAAGGAACGCTTGGTACTCAGACCCATAAGTAGGAATCAGTGGTGAAGATTGATTCTTGGAACAGATGAAAGTTACGTACTTTCTGTAACTGTTGATCCTCCAGAATATCTTCACCTTTGATTACAACACGCCCCCACCATGCCCTTCTGTAGCAGAGGCAGGATTTTTGGGCAGCTCACCATCTTAGTTCCTACCAGCATCATCTAGTGCCATGACACCTCCCAAGCTGTACTCCCTGTGGAGTAGTTAAAAAAAAAAAAAAAAGGAGTCTGGGACCCATTGCGGGGTTCCCACTCCCATAGAAAAAACTGGGGGGAGGGCTCCTTTTAAGGCCCTCATACCAACCAAAAAGAAATAAAGAAGTGAGAGAAGGTAGCTCCCTTCCTCCTTTTTTATGGTTGCGTGTGGCATGCGCAGGAAACATCTTGTTACAGTAAGCGGGTTTCGTAGGTATATCATGGTTGGGTCCAGTGCAGCTCAGGCTGCAGTGGGCTCGATAGTGAGAGACCAGTGATCAGCAAGGCTGATCATTGCACTGTTCTCTGCTTGCTGGGTGGAAGCTTCCTGTAATTGAAAAGGAGTGAGCTGCTCCAACCCAGAGTGACTCAATCCTTTCATCTACATGATGCCTCCCGGCAAGAAGCTTAGCAGTGTCGCGATCAGCTCTAAGCTGAGGGGACGTGCAAAACAACTCTCTCCTACTGCCAGGCATCCATTCATCTCCTAATCCTTCCCTGTGCCCCATCCATGAAATAAAATGCTCTCCCACTGATAGATATCCTGCCCACCTCCTGATATGTCCCCGTACCCTGTCCATGAAAAGAAAGTACTAAGGATAGGTCAAATCTATCCTCGTGAAACCAAGCCGTTTTAAACTCATACATCTCGCTTTAGGCAAGACTTGAGCCGAACACTGTTTTTTTGGCTTGGATCTTCAACTTTTTTTTATTTTTTGTGCTCCCCAGCCTCTCTGTCTGCATGCTTATTGTAAGTGGCTTGGGAGGCTTAGGAAGAAACGAGAGGGCACCTGAGCCGTGTTTGCACCTTTGGTGCATGCCGGAGTGTACATGTGCAATACCAGAGTATATAATGAGACAGTACAGTTGCTTCAGCGCCATTCCAGGAGGGAGAGAATGAGTGTGAGCACACTAAGCAGAATGCATGGCAGAGGAAGGGGAAAATGGTGGCATGCCGCTGTTTTTTTTTTTTTTGTATGTTGGGTTGCTACTATGTGATTAAGTTTACTTGGGCAACAAGAACTGAGAGTAAAAACTAAGAAGCAAAATAAAAGTGAAAAGAAAAACAAGTAGAGAGAGTGTGTGTGGTGGGGAGGGGAAAAGAAGCAGTGTGGGCATTTGGGAATGGGGCTCTCACAGCCTGTGCCATAAGTGGAGGACAGAAAAAACATCAATTTAAATCAAAACAAACAAACAAAAGAAGACAAGGCAGAGACCATATGGGGGTTACATTGGGTCTCACTGCCTGTGCTCCAGGAACAAGTGGAGGACTGAAAAAACATGGCCTAGTGGCGCTGAGGGCTGAAGCAGTCTTAATGCCTTACTCAGGCCACGCCGTGACCTGTGTTCTGGCCGCCAGGGACCGGGTGGGTGGGGTCAGAGGAGGATCGAATGAGCTGGCAGGCACCTCTCCTCTCTCGGGCTAGGGAGGTGTACTGTACCGGCTGTTAGCTACCTCCAGGTGGAGGCCTGGGAGCAACGCTGACTCACGAAAGGCAGACAGTAGTCAGGGAGGGTGGAGGGAGCTGCAGTCCCAGAACGCATGTGTGCCTCCATGCGTGTGCATCGTCTGTACATGCCGCAGCTTTGGGAGGACCAGGGTATGGGACAGAAAACAGCTGGAGGAAAATGGAACAGACCAGGCAGGCTTCATGAAGCCCCACCTGGACTCCTTGACCCATCCCTTCCACTCCTATCTGGTAGGCTTTTCAGGATTGTATAATCCGGGGGGGGGGGGTGTATCCACAGGGGAACTTGGCTGCCCCTCTGGCAGTGAGGAGGGGATGGTCAGAGGCATCCAGGGACAGGGCTGATTAGCTGCCTGGCCTGGCTGGAGGATAAAAACCTTTACTTAAAACAAACAAAAAAAATCATAAACCAAAAAGAAAAATAAAGGAAAAGACAAGGGAGCGAGACAGTATGGGGGTGGGAGGTTTGGGCTGCCACATCCTGTGCCACAGGAACAAGAAATACTGAAGGAAATTAAGAAACCAGACTTGTAAAAGACAAGGGAAAGAGACGGTGTGTAGGAGGAGTAAAATGCGAGGGAGATCAGTGACTGTGGGAATGGGGTCTTTGCCTGTGCCACTGCTACTTCTAGAGCCTGGGCTAAAAAAAAAAACAGATCCACCACGGCTGCACAATGAGGTTAGTGAAGTTGTGTGGAAGTGTTAAGGAGGTGTGGAGAAACAACACAGTGATTTGTAAGTAGTAAGATTTGTTTTAGTTTCTGTTCTGAGGAAGGCATACACATTATTAGGAAAATATATGGAGGTGTACATTTTAATGGAAGGAATAGGAAGCTTACAAAAGAACCCCAGAGCAAATGCAACTGATGTGTGTGTTATCCCAGATGGTATTGGCCAGACAGCCAAATTTTAAAGAAAACACGATTGCACATATCCCAATAATGCAAAGCATCAAGGGAAACATATGCAATTCCCCATGATGGTACAGAATGTGACAGTACATGAAAAAGTAATGGCTGGCATATGTTCAGCCTTGGGATTATTTATGCATTTTTATTTTTATTTTTTAATTTTTTAAGAGAAACGGGTTTTGTCCATGAGGTGATGTAAGTTATATTTAAGCAATGTGTTGATGTCAGGAAGTCAGGTGTAATGATGATGGACTGTTAGAAAATGTGATACTAACTTTCAGAGGGTAAGCTTTTGATAAGGGCAAAGGTAGCTATGCTTGTGATAATAGAATATTAGGAAAGTATGGGGTCTCATGAAGTAGAGTACAAATATGCACAGTTTCATAAGTATGTGCTCAGAGTGCAGGCAAATGTGATATGCAGGTTTGTTTTAGAAATAGGTAAAAATAGCGATACATGCAATTGATAGAAAGATAGATAATTACATAGACATATAGATAGAGAGAGAGAGAGACACAGACAGACAGGCAGAATAGGAATGGCAGTGGTATTGAGTGATGCCAACCCACTCCATGAAGATGGACAGGCATTGGGGTGTGCCTTTGGGTCATTGCCCATAATGCTCACACCATTTCACCTCACCCTACCCTGCAGACACAGACAAGAGTCGAGGTGTGCCTTGGGGTTTTCAAACTTTACACTCACCCCATTCCATAAGGAAATACACTGAAATGGGTACAGTATAAGAGAATGGAGTGAACTTTGGGGCTGAAGAGTCAAAGGCACACCTCGATGCCTGTCACTGGCTGCAGGGTGGGGATGGGGGTGGAATGGCGTGAGCATTACTGTTGACAATCCCAAGTCACACCACTGATGACTGTCAGTCCATATAGGGCAGGGTGTTATGGTCAGAAACCCTAATGCCCTGGGCGTTTCTTGGTATTTTCACTCCAAGTTTTCAGCATGGGCTTTTTGTGACCCCACCGCATGAACAGTGACACAATGAGTTCATTAGCCAAAAGGTAATTTTGCACAGCAACTGTGCCATTTGGCACCACAGGTGCAAAACACATTTTGAACAGGATGTAAAAAATGACAGCTATACATTTCTTGCTTCAGTAGCTGCTCAGCACATCTGTTGCATGATCTGCTTATTGACATTTTACATCTGCTATGCAGTGTACTGCTGCTGTGGCTGAGAGGGACCTGGGGGTGGTGGTGGATGTCAAGATGAACAACTCAGAGACTTGTAGGAGGGCAGCGGCCAAGGCCAACAGGATACTGGGATGCATCACTAGGGGGATCACTCCAGAAAAAGGGAAGTGATACTCCCTCTGTATAACTGCTTGGTGAGGCCGCACCTTGAGTACTGCATGCAGTTTTGGAGGCCACACTTAAAGAGGGACATGAAATTCCTGGAGAGGGTCCAGAGGAGGGCAACCAAAATGATCTGGAGCTTGGGGGAAAGGACCTATGGGGAGAGGCTCGAAGAGCTAAATATGTACACATTGGAAGAGAGAAAGGACAGGGGCGTGATAGAGGTCTTCAAGTACATGAAGGGGTAAATAAGGAGGTGCAGTCATGGTGCTCTGAAGGAAGGCGCAACTAGAGGGCATGGGTGGAAGCTGGAGGAGACTCAGGGAAAGGGAGGTGCTACTTCACTGAGAGGGTGGTAGAACCATGGAATGCGTTGCCCGGGGGGGGCTGGTGGAGGGGTTCAAGAGGGGGTGGGACAGGTACAGGGGAAGGGTTGTGGAAGCAAATTCCAATGAAGCAGGAATACCCTGGACTGGGAATGGAGATGCCCGAGAGGGCGGAAGGGGGCAGCAAGGTCAGCTCCCAGGATGGGGGCTGACCAAACGAGCAGACATGGAAGACCGCTAGGCCTATTCTGCTGGCGTTTTAGTATGTTAGTATGCTTACTACACCAACATCATGAACCATAAAACAGATGACTGCCATAACTTGGGAGGCAGTATAGCACAGTGGTTTAAGGCTCTGAGCTGCAAATCTGGAGATCTCGGTTTGAATCCCACAGCCCCCACTTGCATACTGGGTGACCCTGAGCAAGTCACTTAACTTCCATGTGCTCCCAGGTTGCCCCCTGTAAACAATCTTCAGCTTAGTGTGCCTCACCTGGTTAAACAATTGAAAGAAAAAAAACACAATATATTATTTTTCTTGCTTTATTTTGCTACTACAAGCTTTGACTAATACATCCATCCATATTTATAGCTTATGTGTCTGTGACCTAGGCAGAACTACACTTAAAATCTCACACATAAATAAATAATCAGCATAGCATTTGTTTTAGTAGTATCGCCTTCCTTTTCAGGTGCCCATGACACTGTGTATATATATTTATATATTTTAACTTCAAAGCACAAAACCTATTCAGATGCAAAAAACACAAGACTTTATTCTCTTCACACATTACTGTTAAACTTTAGATCTCAGAATGGCCAAGAAACAATTTAGACTTCACTCTTGCATGCCACTGTCATGCCCACTTCTCATGCAAACAACAATCAATTACAGAAACCCTTGTGTTTCTATGCTATGCACTCTTACATCAGAGAGAGACATAAATCTTACAGAACTGCTAAAAAATTTATCAAGACTGGATATCTGAATTAAAACCTGTCGTTTACAGTACCTATGTAAATAATAGTTTACCGGCTACAAACGATGCTACAGACATGACATTAACAAAATTTCTGTTTAACATGGAAAATATCCATATAAGGAACTTGTCATACAGGATTTGTGACCTTCTGTCTGCAGGTATCTGACAAAGGAAAAGGCACCTGCTTGATCCTTTTTTTTCTATTTTATTTTTATGCTCAAGTTGCCCATACTGTAAGAGCCAAATGTTGACATGCTTAGAGTTTAAAAAAAAAAAAATCATGGTGTATGTGTGTGTGTGTGTATATGCATAGATGCAGTTTCAGGCACTCCTTAATTACTTCCCCAGGCAGCTCTGATAGTCAGTTGTTCCAACATGATAGATCCACCTCATGCCCCTCCCACATGAATAAAAAAAAGGTGGGGGTGGATCTTTAGGAGCTTCTTGGGTGGAGGTGGGGGGGTGGATCTTACTCCTTTCAAAAAATGAATGCTGCCTCCCACTACTCAGGTTACAGTTCTTATACCACCCATTTAAGAAAGAAAATACATAAGGCACCAGGGGTTGGGTTACTACATGTCAAGCTGTGCATCAGAAGGTGGGGAGACCACAAGGCACCAGGGATTGGGTTACCACATGTCAGGCTGTGCATTGGAAGGTGGGGGAGACCACAAGGCACTAGGGGTCAGGTTACTACATGTTGGGCTATGCATTGAAGGGTGGCTAGACCACAAGGCACCGGGGATTGGGTTACTACATATCAGGCAGTGCATTGGAAGGTTGGGAGACCACAAGGCACCAGGGATTTGGTTACTACATGTCAGGCTGTGCATTGGAAGGTGGGGAGACCACAAGGCACTAGGGGTCAGGTTACTACATGTTGGGCTATGCATTGGAGGGTGGGTAGACCACAAGGCACCAGGGATTGGGTTACTACATATCAGGCAGTGCATTGGAAGGTTGGGAGACCACAAGGCACCAGAGATTGGGTTACTACATATCTGGCTGTGCATTGGAGGGTGGGAGACCACTATACCAGGGATCGGGTTACTAAATGTCTGGCTGTGCATTGGAGGGTGGGGGGACCACTAGGCTCCAGGGACTTCCACGCGTGTATGGGACTGGAGGGGGAGGCTGCACTAACTTGCCTACACTACCCATGCAAATGAGCCCACAACGGGCATGAAAATGACCCCTTAGTGCCTTGCATGCCCACCGGGCTCAGTTGCATGGGTCACTCTGAATATTGCAAATAGCCCTCTGGTGCTGTCCACGCTGGTGGTTGTATTCTCTGCACAGTAGAGATCCATGTTGGGGCAGCGCTACCTGCCTTAGCGCTGTGCTAACATGGCCCTCTATTCAGTAGGATAGTGTGGTGCCCTGTCTGACTGAATATAGCATCCTCGGACTCCTGGGCAGTTGCAAAGTGTACCACAAACCTTTGTGCTTCACTTTTCGCATTTCTGAATATCAGATCCCATGTGTCCTGCTATTTAAAAAAGTTGTCTTGGCCATTATGCAAAGCAGAAGACCCTTGGCTAGTGTGTTGTAGGCCTGTCGGGCTAGCCAGTCACTTTAGGAATTTTTTTTATTTTGAGCTCAAATATCCTTGTGTACTTTCCAAATCATCCTACAATTAAAAAAAAATATATCTTGGTCATCCAGCAAAGCAAACCCCCTTGGCTAATGTGCAATAAGCCTGCAGGGCTACCTGGCCACTTTTAACAAATAAACCCAAGCTAACACTGAACATATTAGCAGGTTCCCAGTGTGACTAGCAAATTATTTCATTTGCTTACTTTGCTACATATTTTTTTGATTGACTCTAAATTTAAGCTGCTAAATAAGGGTAAGTGTGTGTGTGTGTGTGGGGGGGGTCCTGTAAGTCATGTTTCATTCCACACCATAGTGTTTGACTTTTTGCTGTGCAGGTCTGTCGAAACAAAGAATTTTTAAACAGTAGGATGCGGCGTATAAGTACTGCTTGGCTCACCAAGTCTGCCCATTTTTTCCCTGCCTATATTGTCGCCGCAGACCCTACTTGATCTCCAGCTCCCTTCCCCCCTCTGCTTACTACCAAGACTCCCTTGTGCCTGTCCCATGAATTCTTGAATCTCACCACTGTTGTCACCCTCACCAGCTCTACTGGAAGACTGTTCCAGGCATCCACCACTGTTTCAGTGAAGAATTACTCTTATACAGTATACTCTGTACTGTACTGTCATGCCACTGTCCCTTTAAATTTCATGGTATTTTTCTACTGAAAATGTATTTTTTCCACCACTTATCGATATAGGCCTAGATCAGACAAATCCATATCCTTGGGAAATCCAAATCCATCCCGGCTTTTCTCATCCCTAAAAAATACCCTCTCATTGCCAGGTATTCCACCCACCTCCCAATCCTTCCCCGTGCCCCATCCATGAAAAGAATATATGCACCCACTCCCAAAAATCCCACCACTCTCTCAGTCCTTCCCTGGTGCCCCATTCCTGAAAATACAAAAATACCCCCTCAGCCAAGTATCCTGCCCACCTCCTGACCCTTCCCCATGCCCCGTCTGTCAAATAAAACACCCTCCCACTGCCAATATCTTGTTCATCTCTTGATCCTTACCCATGCTACATCCATGAAAAGAAGATGACCCTCCCTCTGCCAAGTATCCCACCCACCTCCCGATCCTTCCCTGTGCCCTGTCCGTAAAATAAAATACCTTTCCATTACCAAGTATCCCTCCCATCTCCTGATCCTTCCCTCGTGCCCCATTGGTAACTGTGTAAAAGAAGAAAATGGTTCGGCGACAACTCTGCCCCCACCCTCCCACCCCTACCCCTTCAGCACCTATCACCAGTATCACGTCAAGTCCAGGAAACAGTATGGCATGGAGAAACCACACAAGTCAAAATGCGCTGGGGAATAACGCTGAAGCAAAAAACAGCATAAGTGAAACTATTTTGCTGGAGTGGTGGTCCATGGCAGAGTGGTGTTGTAATAGTAAATCTACACTCAAATGTTTACTGGAGTGGTGATCCATGGCGGCGTGTTGTTTCAATAATAAATATCCGTTCGCTGTGTTTTTCCTTTGGTGTTATTTCCCAGGTGCGGTTTTCCTCACGCTGTTCCTACTGCGCCGTATTGTTTCTCGCGGACTTGATGTGGAATCTCCATCACCCCCCACCCCACCTCACCTCTTACGTAACCTATCTGGTCCAGAGCTGCTCCTTCTCGAATGTCTGGCTTCTTCTGAGCTGCACCGGGAAGTGACTGAAAACAAGGCAAGTCCGGTTAATGGCTTTTTAATGCATTTTGAACTTCTGCTCATAAGCTTCCTTGGCCACTTTGGCAAGGTGGGTCAGATCTTGTATAAGGAACACAGCTGCAAACTACGCTCCAACCCCTAATGTGCCAGGTATACAAACGTAAAGTTCCACAAAGCAAACACCAGCACCATGCAGAGAGAGTGAGAAAAGCCTTTATTACAAAATTGTCAAACGCCTACGGCTCAGGTTTAAAAGTTCTAAGCCTCGACCAGTTTCGCTCAAAGCAGTGTCATCAGGAGGATCTCATGTGTTGGCAAACAGGTCCCTATTTAAGGAGCCATGTTTAAAGTGGTAGTGTTCATCATTAAATCTACTACATAACCAACATGTATTCATACACAGTGCATTAAAATCACCAGCTAGCCATATAATTCATATAATTAATACACATGATCTGTGAACTATTAAATGTGAAAATGCATTTGCAAGGCTAGCAATATCTACAATATATTAAAGAGCTACTGATGACTCAAAGAAAACTTTAAGAAACATAAAGATTAGCTACAATTCTGCTTGCATTCCATTTACATTTTATGTATTTCTCCCCCTTGTAATCTATTACTAATGAAATGTGTATGAATATATGACTGTTGTCCTTTAGAGTTCACTCTGAGTTCATCTGCCTCTGTAGCTTACGTCCTACTTCGAGTCATAATCCTCTGTTGTGACATCACAGTCTGTTGCCATGGGAGTAACTGTGATGTCACAAGCAGTGCTCTGTGACTTCAGGTAAGGAGAAAGCAGCAGGAATAGATCAACTATTCAGGAGCAAAGATCCTGTTTTCATGCAAATAACCTCACTACTAAATAATGGGGAGGAGGAATACAGAACTAATGGGAACTAAAAGCTGGACAGTGCCTAAATATTATGTTTTGTTAAAGTTATCCTGAACGTGTCACCAGCTCTTTAAAAATACTATATACAAATTTATCATTCTTAAAGTACACAAAAAACACTTTAAACTAAAAATTAAAATAGTGTCATATAATGCAGCAGGAGAAGAGCATCACAGGTTGTGATTTTGATTCCCCCACTATCTTATGGATGAAATCCAAAACTGCTTCCATGGTGCATCAGAATCCTAAAAACAGATAAATAGATACAGTATAAATATTGGTAAATATTGGCTGATGATTTTTCAATGCCATTTCCTACATTGCTCCTTAGCTACAAGTACACTGGCCTACTACTAAGACACATTCTACGTAGGAATATCACTGCACCGGGGACTGTTTCTCAAGCCATTATACTTGCCATGGTGTGGATCACAATATTATCCCTGTCTTGCTGGTGACATTAAACCCAGCTCTGGCCCTGGAGCCAATCCAACCTTATCTTACTCTTGCACTGCCCATCTCTTGCCTCAGGCTCAGGGCCTAACTTTGGCCCACATAAACATATGCAGTCTCTTACACAGTCTCCCTGAGCTAGAGGCCTGGATGCATGCCAATAACCCTGACATCTTAGCCCTATCCGAAACCTGGTTGAAACCCTCTGTTACTGATCTAAGCTGCTCCCTTCCAGGGTATAACCTGCTCTGAGCTGACTGACCCTCTTTCAAGAGGGGGGGAGGGCTTGCTTTATACTGTATATCGCACCTGCATGTCTCTCTGGTACCTACCCACCACCTCAACAACTGTGAAGTTCTTCACTCGATCCTACTCCTTGGTGGTGCCAAAAACTTGCACATCTTCTGCGTATATATTCCGCCCAGAAACAGCAAAACTGGCTTAGAGGAGATCACTGAGCTGATTCCTAGGGTATCCAAGAAAAATGAGGTTATCTGCATGGGTGACTTTAACTTCAACTGGCAGGGTCCTGACTCCTCTGTCCTTACTTCCTCCATCAGCAAGGCCAACCTTCTACAACTAATTGAGTCTCCTACTAGGATCTCACAGAATGGCTCTAGTTGTACTTTAATTGACTGGATCCTCACTAATCGGAAAGACCTCTACTCCTCTGCTGGTGTTCTTCCTGACTCAATCAGTGATCACTGCCCAGTTTTTGGTGTTAGAGGCACCCCTACTCCTTCAAATCTCCCGAGAGTACTTTTTTTTCTGACTTCTCGAAGTTTGACCAGGCTATGTTTCTTCATGATCTTCACCATGTTGACTGGTCTTCCATCTTTACTACCTTCGACATCAATCTTGCCACCGACTATTTCAGTACAACTCTCCTAGCCTTGCAGAGCAAGCACATCCCGATCTCAACACAAAGAGTCAAGGGGAAAGTGACTAAGTGGCTGAAGAGGCCACTCCTAAAACTGCTTAAATATCAAGACAAACTCTGGTCAAAATGGAAATCCTCCTCTTGCCAAGCTGACCTGGATGCCTACTGCTCCCTGCGCAACACGTGCAAGAAGGAGGCTCGTATAGCCAAGAATAACTACTACTGCGAACTTCTCAAATCCTCAGCCACTAACCCCAAAAGTTTTTGGTCCCAAATTAAAGAAATAATGGATAATACCAAGTCGCAAATTCCTAATGACTTAATAATGACTCGCTGTGTAACAATACTAACACTATTGCCAATGCCTTTAATGAGATTTTCACTACGGTTCCCATCACCCCTCCTCTCACATGCCATGGGTCACAATCTCCTCCATCTCCACAGGTTCCACATGTTGCACCTCCTACTTTGATTCTCTCCCCGGTCACCTGTCCTGAGGTCCTAAAACTTCTGAGCACCATTCCTATGCACGGCAGTACTGGGCTGGATGGGCTAGAACCCTATATCCTTAGACTAGCTGCCCCACTTCTTGCCACTCCTGTAATTCATCTTTTTTACCTTTCCATTTGCTCCTCTGTGGTGCCTTCGGCATGGAAATCTGCTAAGACTATTCCAGTTTTCAAGAAAGGGGACCCCAAATTACTATCTAATTACCGTCCCATTGCACTTCTGCCTATACTCTGCAAGATACTTGAGAAATGAATACACCACTAAATATCTGCTCACTTCCTCCAATTCAACCTCCAGTCCCCCGTCCAGCATGGTTATAGGGCTGGTCATAGTACCAACACTGCTCTTACTCTTTTCATCAGCAAGGTAAAATCTGACATGGACAAAGGCCTCCTTACTGATGCTGTGTTCATTGACCTCACCAAGGCATTCAGTCTAGTAAATCACACTTTGCTACTGAATAAACTACATGCCCTTGGGGCCTCTAGATCCACATTGGCCTGGATTCACAGCTACCTTGACCATAGGTCACAGTCTGTCCTCTTTGGCAAGGTCCTCTCATCTCCTTCCCCCATCTCCTGCGGAGTCCCTCAGGGATCCATTCTAGGGCCTTTGCTCTTCTCTGTACTTGTCAATGATATTCCAACCTCTAGTCCACATTGCCACTCTATTATGTACGCTGACAATCTGGTCCTTTACACTGCCTCCAGTTCAGTTAAGGTCACCAATGATCACCTATCATCTGCATTTCGGGAACTCCAATCCTGGTTCTCCTCCAACTCCCTCTCACTCAATTTACCGAAAACCCAGGCCATGCTTTTTGGATCCTCTAAGAAACTCCCTACTGCGTCGCCAGAGTTTCAAGTGCGCTACCTTGATGGGTCTGTAGTCTCCCCTACTGTCTCCTTTAAATATCTGGGAGTGGTGCTTGATCCTGCACTTAACTTCTCTGCTCATATAAGTGGTGTGTGCAAATTAATCAATATCAAGATTGGAGCTTCATATCGTGTGCATCACTCATTAACTCCGGCTGCTAGGATCTCTGTAGCTCAAGGAGTCTTTCTCCCCACTCTGCTCTATGCTCTCCCTCTCCTCTCCCATGCAAATGCCATTGGCCTTCGCAAATGGGATGGTTCTTATAACAGTATTTGCAGATTTGCCCTATCAGCACCTCGCCTGTTGCACCACTGCTTGCTTTACTCTGCCTTGCATTGGCTGTCACCTAGCTCCAGACGTTCCAATTCTCTGGGTTGTTTCATTGACTCCTTAACCAGATAACCCCATCCTGCCTCACTTGGGTCAATGCTGTCCCCCTTGCCTCAGTCCCGTACTCTGAGGTCCTCTGACGCCCAGCTGCTCTCCGTCCCATACTGTTCCACTAAAATGGGGGAACAAGCTTTCTCTCATTTTGCTCCAAAATTTTGGAACTCTCTGCCTTTCCACCTAAAGTGCTGCTTATCTCACTCCTCCTTCAAAACTGTACTTTTTTCTACCTATATTCGCTTCTACTTGTAACTGCACCTAACCTTAGTTGTTCTTTTGCTTCTTCTCTTTTCCTTTATTGCTGCTATCTATTACAAAACTTACTGGCATTGTGCTCACCTATGCCTACTCTGTCCATCCTTGCGTGGATGGTTTTTATGGGCTATTTATGTTTAATGTATGGTTGTCTATTGAATGTTTTGCTTATTATTGTTGATAAATTGTTAAGCTCTGCCTTGTATTGTTTTTATGCTACCTGTGACTGATTGTATGTTTGTATCATGTAATCTCCCGGGTCGTGCCTCAAAATGGGCAGGGTTATTGCCCAGTGTACTTACCCGGTCATCAAAAGCTAATAAATAAATAAGTTATCCAATATTACATTACATTAATGCCACACAACAGTGGTATGCATATACAGTGGTTTGCAAAAGTATTCAACCCCCTTGAAAGTTGTCAGATTTGTCTGGATTACAAATGAGAGACTTACATATATTATTCCAGTCAGTATTTTTATAGCAAACTCATTTGCTCTAACAGTATATCCTCAAAGCCAAAATTAATTATCCATCAGCACATCTTTTAAAGTAAATTAAAAACTGGAAAATGCTGCTTGCAAAAGTATTCAACCCCTACACAGTAGTATTTGGTAGAGCCACCTTTTGCTGCAATAACAGCTTTAAGTCTTTTGGGGTAAGTATCTACCAGCCTTGCACACTGTTCGGGAGTGATTCTTGCCCATTCTTCTTGGCAGATTTGTTCCAGGTTGGTTGGGTAACGCTTCTGTGGACCACAGTATTCAAACAGTGCCCAGATTCTCAATGGAATTGAGATCTGGATCTTTGATTCTGGCCACTGTAGGACATTCACCTTTTGTTGTTTAATCACTCCTGTGTTGCTTTGGCCTTGTGCTTGGGATCATTGTCCTGCTGAAAGGTGAAGTTTCTCCCAAGCTTCAGTTTTTAGCAGACTGAAGCAGGTTCTCTTGCAGTATCTCCTGTATTTTGCTCCATCCATTCTTCTTTCAATTTTAACAAGATGCCCAGTCCCTGCTGATGAAAAGCATCCCACAGCATGATGCTGCCACCCCATACTTCACTGTAGGGATGGTGTTTCTCGAGCATGGGCAGTTAGGGTTTGCGCACACATAGCGCTTTGAATTTTGGCCAAAACTCTCTATCTTGGTCTCATCAGACCACAAAACTTTGTGCCACATCTTAGCTGGGTCACTCTCATGCTTTCTGGCAAACTCCAGATGTGCTTTGATATGGTTCTTTTGAGTAATGGCTTCTTTCTAGCCACCCTCCCATACAGGCCAGTATTATGCAGAGCTCTTGATATGGTTGGCTGGTGCACCTTCACTCCACTCTCAGCCACTGAACTCTGTAGCTCCTTCAAAGTGATTGTTAGCCTCTGTGGCTTCCTCACTAGTCTCCTTCTTGTTGGGACACTGAGTTTTGAGACGGCCTTGTCTAGGTAGTGCCTGGGTGGTGTGTGATCACAGCTTTCACTTCCTCACTATTGATCCAACAGTGCACACTGGGATATCCAAACACTTGGATATTATTTTGTACCCTTTTCTAATGTATGCATGTCTATTACTTTATCTCTAACTTTAGAATGCTCTTTGGTCTTCATTTTCACACCCTTCCTTCAGATTCACAGTCTGACCAATGGTCATTAAACTGAGGGGGGTTATCAGAAAATATAAGCTACTTTAATATTTCAGAGGTAGAGGCCAATTGTAGAATAATTGTGTCCTCGTTAAGGAGCAATATTTTCATCTGTGTAAACTTGGAGCTTCCAGAGCACAGGGGTTGAATACTTATGCAAACAGCATATTTCAGTTATTTATTTTTCTTAAACATATTTTCTAACATAAAACCAATGTCACTTTAAAATAATTATTTTGAGAGTCAGTCTTTTTAAATAAATATTACACAGAACAAAATCTCAATATGTCATTTGTAATCCAGACAAATCTGACAATTTTCAAGGGGGTTGAATACTTTTGCAAACCACTGTATCTTTGTCTCTCTTTCATAGTTCAGAACATACAAGTGGCAATCTCTTTTTAATAAAAGGCATAATATCAGTCTTGTCATTAAGACAAGAACTTCTAAAGCCCCCAAGGTATAAATCCAATAGGCTTCTCTGCCAAGAAGTTTGGCATCCGTCTCCCGAGGCCCAGAGTAACATGCTCTACCCTGCAAAATTTAAAATGATGTTACGATATAGTGCTGTCTTTATTATTTATCCCTTAGCCCATTCCATAATTTTTTCTCATACAGTGTACATTCAGTGCATTTGTTGTGTCCCCAGTTCTCTGCTTAAATGGTCTCCTGGTTTTCTCACCATAGAAAGACCCACAAATGCAAGTTGCCAAATAGACTTAAGTTATCTGTTACACAGCTACAAAAAATGCCCCATGTTGTATGCTTTACCTGTGTTAACAGTTGTAAAAGTACAACTTTTCAGAATCATACTACAAAATTTACAGTTTCCACAGGGGCATGTCCCCTTAGGACATGAAGAAAGACAGGTGTTTTCTCTAGGGATAGGTGGGGCTTTGTGAAGGTTATGAACTAGTTTGTCCTTCAGATTGCTACTTCTCCTGTATGCCATACATGATATGTGTCTGAACTATCTTTCAAAAGACGTTCAGATCAAAGAATGTCACAATTAGATCTCACAATTGTCTCAATTTCTCCAGATTGCCTACAATAAGTTGTAACAAAATTCAAGTCATCTTGAACCTTCCTCATTTCGTTGTTGTCCTAACAATAGGCTATCCCTTTAAGTTTCCAAGACCCGCTCAAAAGCAGTATCCACAGTGTTATGGTTATACCCCATTGACTTGAATCTGTTACACATATCTAGACCCTGTGCCATAAAATCTGTATCACTACTGCAGTTCCTTCTGGCTCTTAAGTAACTGGGCCTTGGGGATATTTTCCACCAAGTGGCGAGGGTGGCAACTTGAGGCTAATCGTAAGGAATTTCTCTGTCTCCTGAAAAAGAGTGGTAACCATATTCCCATCTCTTTCGAGATTTTCAAATCCAAAAGTTAACTGTTGTCTCATCACATTGCACTGTAAATTTAAGGTTTGAATTGCTGGATTCTAGATATTTAACAGATTCCTTCAGGTCCTCATGTGTGCCATGCCATATCATGAATATATCATAGAAACTTAGAAGTTGACGGCAGATAAGGGCCACAAAGCCCATCCAGTCTGCCCATTGTTTTTTCTACCTTATGAATGTGCCATTAGCCTTTGCTCTGTCAATGGCCTATCTAGTCATACTCATCTGTATTGCTCCCTTATGCCTATCACATGCCTGTTTGAAGCCCTGCACTGTATTCCACCACTTCCTGAGGTAGGCTGTTCCATGCATCCACCACCCTTTCTATGAAAAAGAACTTTCTCACATTACCCCTTAATTGGCCTCCCTCTAATCTCATGCTGCGTCCTCTTGTCCTGCTATTTTTCTTCTGTTGAAACACGTTAGACTCTTTCACCTTGTTAATGTCCTTAAGGTGTTTGAATGTTTCGATCATATCACCTCTCTCCCTCCTTTGCTCTAGGGTATACATATTGAGCTCCGTTAATCTGTCCTCATATGTTTTCTGATGCAGTCTCTGCACCATTTTGGTTGCCCTTCTCTGGACTGCCTCAATTTGGTTAATGTCCTTGTGAAGGTGTGGTCTCCAGTACTGCATGCAGTACTCCAGATGGGGCCTAACCAGTGTCTTGTAAAGAGGGATTATTACCTCCCTCTTCTGACTTGTGATACCCCTACTAACACACCCCAACATCCCCCTAGCCTTACCTACTGCTTTAGTGGTCTGCTTGGATGATTTCAGGTCATCGGTGATGATGATAACCAAGTCTCCTTCTTCCTTAGTGACTGCCAGCAACTCCCCTCCCGGCCTATATGTGGCTTCAGGGTTTTTCTTCCCTATGTGTATGATCTTGCACTTCTTTGCGTTAAAACCCAGTTGCCACTCCTCCGACCATTTTGCTAGTTTATCCAGATCTCTTCTCATTCTGCTCACCCTATCTGGATCATCTACTGTGTTGCAGATTTTGGTGTCATCTGCAAACAGACGAACCTTACCCTCCAGTCCATCTGCAATGTCACTGATGAAGATATTAAAGAGGACTGGCCCCAGGACTGATCCCTGAGGTACCCCACTTGTGACTTGCATCTCTTCTTGACTGAATACCATTTACCACCACTCTCTGTTTTCTGCCCGTCAACCAGTTTGCCACCCAGTTGACCAACTTCTGACCCACCCCAAGCCTACCCAGCTTATTAATCAATCTCTATGTGGAACAGTATCAAAGCTTGCCGCAGTCAAGGTAGGCGACATCAGCTGCCCCCTTGGTCCACCACTCTGGTTACCCAGTCAAAGAAATCTATGAGATTAGTTTGACAGGACCTTCTTTGTAAACCCATGCTGTCTTGGATCCTGTGCTCTCTAGGATTCCAGGTGTTGCACTATCCTTTCCTTAAGGAGTGCCTCCATAATCTTGCCCACTACTGAGGTAAGACTGACTGGTCTGTAGTTCCCTGCCTCCTCCCTGCTACCACTCTTGTGGAGTGGGATCACATGAGCCCTTCTCCAGTCTTCTGGGACCTCTCCTGTGCTCAGAGACTCACTAAACAGTTCTGCTAATGGCTCTGCTAGTTCCACCCTTAGCTCCTTTAGTACCCTGGTATGTATGCCATTAGGTCCCATTGCCATCTATAAAACGTCGCCAGAGATCAATCTTACAGTAAAAAGGATTGATCTCGACATCATAGACAGTTGCTGTTTGGCAGAGACTAAAATAGAGGTTAGCATAGTTGGGGGCGAATGTTGCCCCCATCGCTATCCCCTTGGTCTGCAAGTAGTGGTCCCCCGAAACAAAAAGTAATTTCTTTTTAACACCAATTCTGCACAATTTATCAAAAACTGTTTTCTGGCTTCTCCTAGCATATCATCCTGACTAAACCAGTAGTCCAATGCCAATAAACCACCTTCATGTGGGATATTCATGTATAGGGATGTAATATCCATTGAAACCAGTAGCCACTCCGGCTCTAATTCGAGATCCCTCAGGACTTTTTGTTTCAGGAGGACCACTACTTATAGACCAAGGGGACAGTGATGGGGGCAACAGCGTGAGGCTTGAGAAGCCCAAGGCACACCCCATGCCTGCTCTGGGAGGGGAGGGGTTAGGGTTGGAAACCCTAACGTCACATTTCTAAACTTTTGTCACTTTGACCCTAACTGGAGCATTAATGAAGTTTTGTTGCAGCGTATTTCCTTACTTTTTGAGATGATGTAATCGCATCCATATTTGACAGTTGGATGGACCCTGCGCTCCCAGGCATACGTAATTTTGTCAGTTTTTATTTTTCTGACATTTTTCAGTTCCTTGGTATTCACTGGGCCCCTTCCCCCATCGTACATTTGTGCCTGGTCCCCATTACTGTTAATAGCCCCTGGTGTGTAGTGGCTCCCCCCCACACCACAGTCCAATTTCAGTACATATGTTATATAAATTTTTCCTATATTGTGTTTATGCTTCTCCTTGGAGCTGGCAGGCAGCTTTGTCCCTCCCTAGGAGGCGCTCGTCCTCAGACCCCGATTGTCCCCACCCAGCCAAACCCCTGTGTTTCCCCCGGAAGCAGCCATGGGGAAATGCATCAGACCATCATGAAGTTTGTCAGCTCCCATTTCCACCTGCGTTTTTCCTCCCCACTGTACCGTGGCCACGCGTGTGGAGGCACATGTACACCGTGGTTCCACAGCACCCATCCTCTGCTGGCTGCCTTCCCGCCTGCACTATGCTCAGGCCTCCACCTGGGGGCAGTGGATCCACTGGAGGTGACAAAATCCCTCCTCAGGAGAGGAGAGCCACTGAGTGGCTGCTCAGTCCTGCTCCCTACCTCCCCGCCGTCTGACTCCCGATGGTCCAGGCTCGCTGCTGAACCCAGATTGCCGGCGTAGCACAAGTTGTGGTGTCCAACACCTCAACCCTCAGTGCCACCGGGCTGGCTCATGTTTTATATAAATTTTTCATTGGTGTTCAGTACTACCCCCCACCCTCCAACTGTACCCCAGTCCCCATTAATTCCTAATTAATGGCCCTGGTGCATAGTGGCACCCCATAATCTCGCAGTTATATATATTTTATGTAAAATATTCATTGGTGTTCTGTGACACCCCACCACCCTCCAGTGTTATTATTCTATATCCCTGGTGTCTAGTGGTACCCCCCACACCCTCTGATCCCCATATTTATAATATTTTTCATCCCTATTGGTGGTTAGTGACACACCTCACCCTCTCATATCCCTATTATATAGCCCTGGTGTCTGGTGGCACCCCACCCTCCGATACTCTTATGTATAATATTTTTACATCTGGTGGTTAGTGGCACCCTCTTCCATGCAATTGTTTTGTCTCCTGAGGCCTAGTGGCACTATTCTTCCGATCTCATGTTGTATATCGCAGACTCCTCAGAAGTTCCTCACCCTCCCATGTCCCTGTTAACCTGAAAAATAAGAAAATTGTCTCGATGTCTTTTAAACCTGTAAAAAGCCCACTGCCGATCACACAGCCCGGCCCCGACCTCCTCACTGTGCACTCACGTGCCCTCACACTCCCTTGACCCCGCCACATGTCTCTTCTAACTCGAATCGTCAACGACTCAAAGATCCACTCTCTGGTTCAGATGAATTGGTACTAGGACCAGCGTGTCGATTGCGGCAGGTAACCGCGTTCAGTTCCCGACCGCAGTTACCTTACTTGTCAGGAGAGCAGTCGCTGGTTACAGCAGCAGAGATGTCTTCCCCGACTGAAGAGTGGATCTTCAGTCTATCAGCAGTTAAGGAGAGTGAGGGCACGTTGGGGGGAGGGAGGTGGATGCACAATGGGAAGCATGGTGGTATAGGTGTGATCATCGGTGGACATTTGGTTTATATACAGGTTGTGAAAAAAAGACATCGAGAGACGGGTTTTCTTTATTTTCAAAGTTCACAGGCATGGGAGGGTGGGGTGCCACCAACCACTGACGGGGTCTACATTATGTCAAACATATGGGGATCGGAGGGTGGGGGATGCCACTAGACACCAGGGATAAATAATTGCATGGGAGTGAGGGGTGCCACCAACCACCAGTTCGGATTTAAAAAATATTATACATATGGGGGTCGGAGGGTGAGGGTACCACTAGACACCAGGGATATAGAATATACTAACAGGGAAGGGTGGGGGATGCCACTGAACACCAATGTAACACACTTATAAATGCAGATAAATCCTTTTTGGCTAGCGGAAATCCTCTTCCATGAATGCTTTTCTGTATTTGTGGAAAAGGAATCCTTTTCTGCAGGAGAGGAATCCTGTTGCTCAAATCCTGTATCCTGGTCGCGGAAAAAGATTCCGTCTTGCGAAAAAGGATTTTGGACTTGGTGTTTTTTTTATCCTTTTTTGCAAGACAATTCTTTTGCCACGAATCCTTTTTCAAACAACATGAAGTCTTGCTATATTATGACATATGCAGTGAGTCCCAACCTCCGAACTGCTTCGGAGGTGAAAGAGTTAACTTTCCATGCCAGGCATGGAACTTTGAGCACAAGCTCGGTTGAAAGCTCTGTCTGTTGTTCTTCAAACTCAAACTGTCAGATTTTTTTACTCCGCCTCACTGAACAGTCGCTCCGGAGATTTCTCCTTCTGCTCGGTTCATTTTGTCGGTTAAAGTATTAAGTTTTCGTTTTTTTAACCAAATTTAAACCGCAACCGGTCGGTTCAAGCTCTGTCTGTGGTACCGTAAGTACTAGATAGGTTTTACATTATTTCTGTGTGGAACTTGTAACCGGTATTATCGGTTCGGTTTGAACCGATCAGGTTGGTAAAATTCATTAAATCTGTCTTTTAGAGTGCGGTTCCTGGTTCTTATCGGTTCTAAAAAACGGATTTCATTACAGTTTTTTCCACGACCCGTGACACGGTTGGGAACCGATAAGAGGGTCTTGCTTGGCAGATTGCCATAAACGGGCAAGTTTTGGTTAGGCTGGCACTATGTCTGAGAAACCCAAAAGAAAAACCGGGCCCACTGGGTTTCAACACTGCAGTGTTTGTGGGGAAGCCTTTGCCAAGGCTGACCCCCACACCACCTGTGTTTATTGTCTGGGGTTTGACCACCTCAATGCAGACTGCCAGATTTGCAAAAATTTTCCTGCAGTTACCCTGGATAAGAGAGTTGGTAGGCTCAGGGAAAGAGAGGCCAAGAAGTCCGCTGACCCGGATGGCCAGCCCGGTTCGGTTGTAACCGGACCAGAGGGAGTGCCCTCTGACCAGGGCGAGACTTCCTCGGGCAAAAGGAGAGCCGACTCGGAGGAGTCCGGTTCCAGCAAAAAGGACTAGAAAATCAGCAGGTTTGGAGCCAAAATTTCCATCTCTAACTGCTGAAGAAATAGCCAAAGCGATTAAAATTGTCCAGTCGCTTTCCCCGGTTCCGACCAAACCGGCACCATCAGGCAAGCGTACGGTTCGGTCGGTTCCACCGGTTCAAGAATGTGATTTAGAGGAATTTTATGAACCGGAGGAGGGGGAAGAGGAGTATGAGGAGAGTGAATGTGGATTTGAAAGTCTGGATGTGCCCATTGAACCGGACATCTCCCCAGACAGACCTTCAGGAGTGTCTCCTCTGGGCTTTCTGAGTCCCTCTCATTTTATGTTTTATAAAAAGTGGCTGAAACCATCCAGCCCCTGTGGAGGAAGCTGTGGATGATCAAGAGGAGCCTGACTATGTAGAAATGATGGATATCCCAGAGTCTAGGAGACTGTCTGTTCCTTTGCATAAATCTTTTGGGAAACAGACATTAAAAATTCTAAAAACTCCTCACACTATACCTCCTGTGGATAAAAGAATGGACAAGAGGTACACACTGTCAGGCTCTGATACGGAGTTCCTTACACAACAATGCAGCCATGTTGGGGTAGTGCAGGCTGCAGCCTGTGATAAGGCAAATATTCCCTCGGCTTCACACCCCCCTGACAAGGACTCCAGGAGGATTGAAGCTATGGCAAAGAAACAGTACATGGCAGCATCCTTGGGACTCAGACAGGCAAATTATATGGCTTATGTTGCTAGATATCAGAAATCAGATGGGATACTGTTATGGCTCTAGCAAACAGGTCCCTGGCCAGCTTGCCAGGAGCTGGAGCAGGTGGCTGCTGATGGTATTGAGGCATTCAAGGTGCAATTCCATGCTGCAGTAGACTCTAATGATGTGTCATCAAGAGTCATGGCTACATCTGTGGCACTTCGCAGAATGGCTTGGCTCAGATGTACTACCCTGTCACAGGATACCCAGACTAAGGCCATGGTTTTTCCTGTTGTGGGTAATTCTCTGTTTGGGGAGCAGACAGAGAATTACATGAAGAAAATGGATGAGTATAGGACCACCTATAGGAGTGCACAGGCCAAGGAAAGGCAGGCCGCTCCTCAAAGGCAACCTTCCAGGGGCAGGGGCAGACCTTTTCATAGGCCTTTTTACCAAGCCCAGGCCTCCTCTTCAGCTTATGCCCAGAGGGGGTTCTTTAGAGGGAGAGGCAGACGGGGTACAAGCAGACCTGCTTCCACCCCTCAGCCTAAAGCCCATGCCAAGCAGGCACCCTGATGGGGTGGCCAGGGCCGATTCTTCACTACCTGTAGGGGCAGGCTGGCTTACTTTATCCAGGACTGGAAGTCTTTAACATCAGACAAGTGGGTCCTGGAAGTAGTGTCAGGGACTCGGTTCTCAGCTTCAAAAATTTCCAAAGATGAGAACCAGGTCCTTTCCCACCTGCAAATCCATCAGAGGCACTTGCCCTAGAAACAAGTTTCTACCCTCGTGGCTCTCAGAGCTGTGGAAAGGGTTCCACCCTACACCAGGGCAAAGGGTTGTACCCAGGTACTCTTACCCCAAAAAGACAGGAGAATAGCGGCCCATCCTGGATCTCAAGATACCTAAACAAGCACCTTTAAAACCAAAATTCAAAATGGTGGCTCTGGGAATTATTTTACCCTCTCTAAGGCCAGGGGACTGGTTAGCGTCCCTGGTCCTCAAGGATGCCTACTTCCATGTTCTTATCAGAAGCTCCCATCGAAAGTACCTCAGATTCGAACTGCCCTCAGGCCATTTCCAGTTCAGAGCAATGCCCTTCGGCCTCACCTCTGCCCCGAGGATATTCACAAAATGCCTGGCAGTAACAGTTGCCCACTTAAGATGGCAAAAGATTGCCATCTTTCCTTACCTGGACGACTGGCTCATAGTAGACCAGTCTCCAGACCAAGTCAAACCACACCTTCAGGTAACTCAACAACTGCTCACATCTCTAGGTTTCTTCTCAGTCTTCCAAAGTCAGTTCTAGAGCCTGTCCAGCTTCTCACCTTCATACGCAGAACTGAATAAAAGAGGCCAGAGCCTTCCTTCCTCTGGAAAGAGCAAGGACCCTGGTCTCTCTGGCCTCCTCCTTCACCCTGCAGGTCTCTCGACCAGCAAGGCATTTTCTGCAGCTCCTGAGCACATGGCTACTTCTACAGCAGTGGTACAGGGAGCAAGATTTCAGATGAGGGACATCCAGTTCCATTTGAGAGCCTTTTGGTCTCAAAGGAGAGACCCTCTAACCAAATTGATCCCAGTGACTCAAACCCTGATCCAAGCCCTTCAGTGGTGGCAGGACCAGAGCAGTCTGAGACAGGGGTCCCTTCACCCTCAGTCTCACTCCTTAATCCTTACTACAGATGCATCCCTCCTGGGTGGGGAGCCCACATGGGCGACTTACTCACCCAGGGATTGTGGTCCCTCAGGAATCTCTGCTCCACATCAACCTGTTGGAACTCAGAGCAGTTTTTCTAGCACTTCAAGTTATTTCCACATCTGTTCAGAACAGAGTTGTACAGGTCAGAACAGACAACACCACTACAATGTGGTACATCAACAAGCAAGGAGGCACTTGGTCTACGGCCTTGTGCACCGAAGCAATGAAGTCGTGGTCTCTGGCTTATTCCCTGAACACCTCCCTTACAGCAGTTCACCTCCCAGGCAAGGACAATGTCCTAGCAGATGCTCTCAGCAGGATTTCCCAGGGCCATCACGAATGGTCACTGGATCCCCTAGTACTGGAGGTAGTATTTGCCAGATGGGGCACCCCGCAGATAGATCTTTTTGCAGCCCCAGACAATCACCAACTTCCCCTTTTTTGTTGCAGGCCCCAGTGTTGGGCTCAGTTCCTCTGGATGCCTCTCCTTCTCAGTTGGGAAGGAAGTTTCTCTGTGCTTTCCCTACCCTCTCTGTTCAAGGTACTAGTCAAAATCAGATCTCAGCCCTGCAAGATGATCCTGATTGCTCCAGATTGGGCCAGACAGCCCTGGTACCCACTCCTTATGTCCTTAGCAGTCCACGTTCCCCTGTGTCTTCCCAGGAATCACAACCTGTTAACCTGTGCTCAGGGGAGAGTTTGGAACCCGAACTTCAGATCTCTCAGTCTCAAGGCCAGGCTCTTGAAGAGTTAGAGTTTGCTGATCTACACCTTTCCCAAGGTGTATTGGATATCCTGAAGGCTTCTAGGAAGCCTTCCACCAGGGCTACTTATAATTCCAAATGGAAGAGGTTTTCCATATGTTGCTCTGGCAAACACATTTCCCCAGAGTCTGCTGACTTACCCACAGTCCTGGATTATATGGTGCATTTGAATACTTTGGAGCTGAGACCAGCTACCCTGAAGGTGCACCTGGCAGCCGTGTCTGCTTTCTTATCAGCAGGTGAACCCTCTTCTCTTTTAGCTCATCCTGTATTCTTCAAGTTTTTCAAGGGGTTGCTTCACACCAACCCTCTATTCAGGGACCCTGCCCCTGCCTGGGATCTTAATATTTGCATTGCCCAGCTTATGCAACCCCCTTTTGAGCCCTTGTCTTCAGCAGAGCTTAAGTACTTGACTTGGAAAACTGTGTTTTTGGTAGCTATCACTTCTGCCAGGCGCATAAGTGAATTACAAGCATTGTCAGTGGAGCCTCATTTTATCTCCTTTCATAGAGATAAGGTGGTCCTCAGGACTAACAGAAAGTTCTTGCCTAAGGTGGTTTCAGACTTCCACCTTAATCAATCTATGTCTCTCCCTGTGTACTTCACTGACCATTCCTCCTTGGCGAGAGGAGACTGCACAGTTTAGATGTCAAAGAGCCCTTAGTTACTACATTGAACGTACTAAGGGTCAAGGTTTGACTCCTCCAACTGTTCCTCACTTATGGTGAGGTTGGTAAGGAAACCTGCCACTAAAAGATCCATTGCCAGGTGGATTGTCTCTTGTATCCAATTTCTATGAAAAACTGGGTAAGGTTCCTCCCTCAGGCCTGAGGGCTCACTCTACCAGAGGTACAGCTGCGTCTCTGGCTGCTGCCAGGGACATCCCTATCTTAGAGATATGTCAAGCAGCTACCTGGAAAACAGTTCACACTTTTACCAAGCATTACTCCCTGGACATCCAGGCTAGGAGTGATGCTCGGTTTGGCACAGCTGTGCTTCAGAGCCTATTCAAACAACATGAAGTCTTGCTATATTATGACAATTGCAGTTTGATCCACTCTTGGAACTGCCCCGGAGATGAAATAGTTAACTTTCCATGAAGCATGGAACTCTGGGCGCGAGCTCGGTTAGGAAGCTCTGTCTGTTGTGCTTCAAACATAAACTGTCAAGATTCTTTACTCCTCCTCACTGAACAGTCGCTCCGGAGATTTCTTCTTCTGCTCGGTTCATTTGTCGGTTTAAAAAGTGTTATTTTATCGGTGTTCAATTGAAAATTAACCAAAATTAAACCGCAACCGGTCGGTTCAAGCTCTGTCTGTGGTAACGTAAGTAATAGATAGGTTTTACATTGAATTTTCTGTGTGGAACTTGTACACATTTATCGGTTCGGTTTGAACCGAATCAGGTTGTTTGTAAAATTACTAGTCCTTTTTTAGAGTGCGGTTCCTGGTTCTTATCGGTTCTAAAAAAAACGGATTTCATTATGGTTTTTTCCACACTCTGACACGGTTGGGAACCGATATGGGTGTCTTGCTTGGCAGATTGCCAGTACAGGCAAGTTTGGTTAGGCTGGCATTATGTCTGAGAAACCCAAAAGAAAACTGGACCCACTGGGTTTCAGCACTGTAGTGTTTGTGGGGGCTTTGCTACAATGACCCACACCACATGTGTCTGCTGTCTGGGGTTTGACCACCTCACTTCAGATTGCCAGATTTGTAAGAATTTCCTGCTGCCACCATAGAAAGAGAGTTGGTAGGTTCAGGAAAGGAGGCCAAAAGTCCGCTGACCCGATGGCCAGCCCGTTCGTACCAACTGAACCGGAGGGAGTGCCCTCTGACCAGGGCGATACTTCCTCGGGCAAACGAAGAGCCGGTTCCAGCAAAAAGGACTAGAAAGTCAGCTAGCGTAGAGCCAAACGTTCTTTCCCCAGCTGCTGAAGAAATAGCTAAGGCAATTCAAATTGTCCAGTCTCTTTCCCATCCGACCGAACCGACACCATCGGGGAGGCGTTCGGTTCGGCCGGTTCCATCGGTTCAAGATTATGATTTTGAGGATTTTTATGAACCGGAGGAGGGGAAGGAATATGAGGAGAGTGAATATGGTTTTGAAGATCTGGATGTGCCTATTGAACCGGACATCTCTCCAGATAGACCTTAGGGTTTCTCCTCCCAGGCTTTCTGAGTCCCTTCTCATTTAATTTTTATAAGAAAGTTGTTGAAACTCTGCAGCTCCCTGTTGAGGAAGCCATGATGACCAAGAGGAGCCTGACTATGTAGAAATGATGGATATTCCAGAGTCTAGGAGACTGTCTATTCCTTTACATAAATCTTTTCGGAAACGGACAGTAAAAGTTTTAAAAACTCCTCACACTATACCTCCTGTGGATAAAAGGATGGACAAGAGGTATACCTTATCAGGTTCCGACACTGATTTCCTCACTCAACAATGCAGCCATGTGGGTGTAGTGCAGGCTGCAGCCTGTGACAAGGCTCCTAGCTTCCCCTAGCTTCACACCCCCCTGAGAAAGACTCCAGGAAGATTGATGCTATGGCAAAAACAGTACATGGCAACATCTTTTGGGACTCAGACAGGCAAATTATATGGCTTATGCTGCTAGGTACCAGAACCAGATGGGATACTGTATGGCTCTGGTAAAACAAGTCCCCTGACCAGCTTGCCAGGAACTGGAACAGTGGCTATGGATGGTATTGAGGCACCCAAGGTGCAATTCTGCTGCAGTGGACTCTAATGATGTTTCGGCCAAGAATCATGGCTACTGCCTGTGCTCTCAAGAGGATGGCCTGGCTCAGATGTACTACCTCATCTCAGGATACCCAGTCTCAAGGCCATGGATTTTCCTGTTAGGGCAATTCTCTGTTTGGGGAGTAAACAGAGAATTACATGAAGAAAATGGATGAATATAGGACCACCTATAGGAGTGCACAGGCCAAGGAAAGGCAGGCCACTCCTCAAAAGCAGCTTCCTGAAGGCAGGGGCAGGCCTTTTCATAGGCCTTTTTACCAAACCCAAGCTTCCTCTTCCGCCTATGCCCAGAGGGGGTTCTTTAGAGGGAGAGGCAGACGGGGTACAAGCAGGCCTGCTTCCACCCCTCAGCCCAAAGCCCCTGCCAAGCAGGCACTCTGATGGGTTCCAAGGCCGATTCTTCTTCCTGTAGGCAGGCTGGCTTACTTTGTCCAGGACTGGAAGTCTTTAACATCAGACAAGTGGGTCCTGGAAGTAGTAAGTAGGGACTGGTTCTCAGCTTCCAAAAATTTCCAAAGCTGAGAACCAGATCTTTCCACCTGCAACTCCATCAGAGGCACTAGCCCTAGAGGCAGAGGTCTCTCACCTCCTGGCTCTCAGAGCCGTGGAAAGGGTTCCTCCCCTACACCAGGGCAAAAGTTTGTACTCCAGGTACTTCCTCACCCAAAAAGACAGGAGAATGGCGCCCATCCTGGATCTCAGATACTTAAACAAGCACCTTTAAAACCAAAGTTCAAAATGGTGACTCTGGGAATTATCCTACCTCTCTAAGGCCAGGGACTGGCTAGCTTCCTGACCCTCAAGGATGCCTACTTCCATATTCCCATCAGAAGCTCCCATCGAAAGTACCTCAGGTTCGAGCTGCCCTCAGGCCACTACCAGTTCAGAGCAATGCCCTTCGGCCTCACTTCTGCTCCAGGGTATTCACCAAATGCCTGGCAGTAGCAGTTGCTCACCTACAGAATATAAAGATTGCCATCTTTCCTTACCTGGACGATTGGCTCATAGTAGGCCAGTCCTCAGACCAGGTCAATTTACATCTTCAACAACGCAGCAACGCTTACCTCTCTAGGGTTCTCTGAATCTCTCAAAGTCAGATATCTAGAGCCTGTCCAGCTTCTTACCTTCATAGGCGCAGAACTGAACACACAGGAGGCCAGGGCCTTCCTTCCTCTGGACAGGGCAAAGACCCTAGTCTCCCTGGCCTCCTCATTCACCCTGCAGGTCTCTCGACCAGCAAGGGATTTTCTGCAGCTCCTCGGACTCGTGGCTGCTTCCACAGCAGTTGTGCTGGGAGCAAGATTTCAGATGAGGGACATCCAGTTCCATTTGAGAGCCTTTTGGTCTCAAAGAAAGGATCCTCTTACCAAGTTGATCCCAGTAACTCGAACCCTGATCCAAGCCCTACAGTGGTGGCAGGATCAGAGCAATCTGAGACAAGGAGTTCCTTTGTCACTCAGTCTCACTCCCTAATCCTTACTACAGATGCATCCCTCTTGGGTTGGGAGCCTCACATGGGCGACCTCACCACCCAGGGTCTGTGGTCTCCTAGGAATCTCTGCCCACATCAACCTGTTGGAGCTCAGAGCAGTTTTCTAGCACTTCAAGCTTTTCCAAATCTGTTCAGAACAAGATTGTACAGGTCAGAACAGACAACACCACTACAGTGGGTACATCAACGCAAGGGGCACTCGGTCACGTGCTTGTGCACCGAGCGGCTAAGTTGTGGTCTCTGGCTTACTTCTGAACACCTCCTTGACGGCAGTCCACCTCCCAGGCAAGGATAATGTCCTGGCAGATGCTCAGCAGGATTTCAGGGCCATCATGAATGGTCACTGATCCCCTGGTCTTGGGAGTAGATCGGCCAGATGGGGCACCCCGCAGATAGATCTTTTTCAGCCCCAGACAATCACCACAACTTCCTCTTTTTGCTGCAGGCCCCAGTGTTGGGCTCACCTCCCTGGATGCCTTAGCCTCAGTTGGGAGGGAAGATCTTCCTTGTCAATCTTCACCATTCATTACTTCTTGGGTGTAAGCCGAGGCGCCACACCGCCACGGAGCTTTTTTTTTTAAAGTCACGACCGGCGCACCGAGACCGACGCATTGTGTCATGCACGAGGGGCGCTAGTAGCTGTGGACCCTCCTCCATCTCAGTTCTGTTTCTCCCGCTGTCGAGGCTGCACCTGCTGCGCGGTAGCTGAAGTAAAACATGCCTGATCGGAATTTTTCACCCTCATCGTCCTCAGTGCTGCTCTCGACGCCAGACCCTCGTAAGACCGCCTTTTGTTTGTGGGCATGCCGAAGTGCTTTTTCCTACTGTTTTTCCCTAATTGTTTCGTTATGTCCGGGTTCTGGAGCTGATGCCAAGACGGCCACTTTCCCGATGCGCCGGTGCTCCTGTGGCTGGCATTTTCCGCCTCGGACCGGCATGATGTGTGTCTTCTGCCTGGGATCCAACCTGACATGGATGTGTGCGACGCTTGTTTCCATGGACTGTCGCTGGCCCTCAAGTCCGCTGCTCAAGCTCGCAAGGCCCTGCCGACTTTCGGGACGGGCGCCAAGGGATTCCCAGGTAAGGTCTCTAGGCCCTTCCCCGGTCCTCCCCTGGCCTATACGGTCCGCAGAGGAGGGAGCTCTCCTCTTCTTGTCAAGAGGAAGCTTCTCTCGCGTGTCGGGGAACGCCGCGTCCCTTCCGGGCTGCAACGTGACACCGCCGGCAGTCACCTCCGGAGGTGCAGGCTCCCCCAGTGTCGAGGCTCATGATTTCTGGGCCGGACACCGGTGGACCCTTGATGCCCTTCCGCGCCCGCTTCAGATCCCGTGCCGCTCAGGCGCTGTGATCGAGGCGGCGCGGCCTGGTTCCTCCGGGCGCTGGAGCGCACCGTGGCTCGCTTTCCTCCCGCGCGCCGGTTTGCTTCCGGACGCTGGAGCGGCGCCAGGCCTCGCTGGTGCCGCTGGAGAGGTAGGCTGGTCTGGCTGTCGCTGGTGTTCGGGGCCGCCCGCGCCGCTTGGCACCGCGCGCTAATACGGGACCCCCGGGTGGCCAGTATCGAGGTCCTGCTGGTCCTGCTTTCTCGGAAGCCGACGTGTTCGGATGTGGACTCCATCCTGGTACCCCTACCCTCGGAGTCGGGTCTCGGTGGCACGGGGTGCCAGGCGGCGCAGCGGGCCTCCCACTGTCCCCTCCCGCCCTCCCTGAGGGCTCTCCGGCTGGGGTGGCTCTTGAGTCCCAGAGGGTGATGTGGTGGAGACTATGGGAGGCTCCCTCCTGGGGACCGTGACAGCAGCCCTCTGGGTGCTGTTGCTCCTCTGGGGGCGGGAGCGCATGGTCGAGGAGGGGCTCTCGGAGTCCGAGGTTGAAGGGCAGGGGAGGGGCCCCGGTCTCCGTGGCCACCTCTGGTGGGGTGGCTAGGAGTCGCAGTGCTGAACCCGCCTTCCTCCGGGCTCTAGAGTGCCCTCTGGTGGCGTTGCTGTGGGCTGCCCTTCTGAACCATGCAGTCCTGGTTCGTCACAGGGAGGTTCTCCCCCTGCTCTTCCAGGCTCCGGCTTCCCGGGTTCCGTCTTGCAGCCTGGTTTGTTGTCCGGGACCCCGGCAGCTCGGGCTCCGCTCCCCGGATTTCAGAGTCCTGGTAGAGGCTGCTGCCTCGTAGGTGCCCTTCTCCCATATCTCTGCCTCCACCCCCCGCCTCCTGGGCCATGTCGGTCCCACGGGTCCGCTATCCTGGGAGCAGTTCAGGGTTCTGCGCGGCCTTCCCCCACGTTAGATATATGCATGAGCGGTCCTTCGACTCTCCCAACACGCAGGAGTCCTCTGAGCATTCGAGCCTCCATCATCCCTCGCCTCCCTCCTCTGAGGGAGAGGAACCCTGCTCATCTCTCCTCCCATGCTGATTTCACCCAATATCAGCGATTCCTTCGAGGATGGTGAGGGACCTTCGGATCTCTTATGTCAGGAGAGACAATACCGAACAGGAGACGCGTGAATTCCTTGGAGAGTTCAGTGCCCAGCACCTGGTGGTACCTTCCTGGCCTATCCCCTTCCAGGAGGCGTCTATCCGTTCCTGGCAGTCGCCAGCCGCCCCTTCTCCAGCCCCGGCTGACTGCAGTCATAGGTATTTTGCCCCCTCGGAATCCCTGGGTACTCTTCCCAGCCCACCCTCTGGCTTGGTGTACCTAGAGACTCCCTCCGGGCGCCGCTGCCTGGCGCATGACCGCCCACCGGATCCGGATTCTCTACAGTTCGACCAGTGGGGGCGAAGAGTGTTCTCTTCTTCTCATGCGGTTGCTTGTATAGCATCTCATCAGGCTCATCACGCTGCCTACAATCGGCATCTGTGGTCGATGCTCTCTCAACTCCTAGCACCAATGCCTGATACGGAGCAAACCAGACAAGCTGTTGCCCTCTCCGCTGTAGGCCTGCAGCTGGCAAGACACCAGGCAAGGGCATCTTATGACGCCAGTGAGGTGGCTTCCAGGCTTGCGGGGACAGCGATCTGCATTAGGCGGACGGCATGGCTGCATCTGTCAAGGTTGTCACCCCTGGCCCGGCGTAGGGTGATGCGCTCCGCCTTCCGGGGGACCCGTCTCTTTTCTTCTAGAGCTAGGAGACTTTTGCAGGGGCTTCTTCTGTCTCCACGTCCTCGGGAGGCACCTCCTAGCTCTTCTCCCACTTAGGCTTTTCTCTACTAGCCAGGGTCTTCCTTCTGTTTCTCACCAACAGGAGGCTGGGGTCTTGTTCCTCAGGGTTCTACCCCTTCCCCTTCTAGGGAAGGGGCTGGTACACCTGAAGAGATGAATGGTGAAGATTGACAAGGAAAGATATGAAAATTACGTACCTACCGTAATTTTTGATCTTCTCTTGTATCTTCACCATTCATTACTGATCCCACCCACCTTCCCCTCAGTGGCCTCCTTCTGTGGCGTCTCCCCCTCCCATCTCGTTCCTCTCTCTTATTGGCCTTTACAAAAAAAAAATTTTTTTCTGTCTTTGCCATTCTCTTGAATGGTTTCCAGGGAATACTTTACTCTAAGATTCATTGGCATTATTTGCAGAAGTGCTGGGTCGTGAGGGAGATGCACGACTGTCGCACCGCCATGTTTTCAGGCGAGGCACTTCTGGGGACTCTGTCTAACACTGTCTGTGCAGTTATTAGTCCCAAGAAAACTTCTGCTAATCAATTACTAAGCCCTGGAATCCGTCCTTCTTTTTCCCAGCGTGAAGAGGAACGGGTACGGTTATAAAATTCTTTTCCTTAATGCTGAGGGAACTCTTTCGGACTGCTTTATAGTGCAATCCCTTGCCTTCTCAGGTCATGTTTCCTCATAAGCCTGTTAGCCATGCTCTGTCTTGACACCTTTTACAAGGACCCTTCAGCAGGCATTGCTGCAAGGAAAGCATTTACAGCCGCTGGCTAATCTTGCCAGTTTCAAGTCTCTATCTGCCTTGACATAGCAAGTCCGATTGAGTCCTTCTATATTTTCTTACAAACCACCTTCAAAAGGCTCAGTTTCTTCCTATACTCTTCTAGAGCAGCTGTTATCAAGCTGCTTGCAGCATTAGTCCTTTCCTAGATGGGCGCTCTTCCGGAACAGGGTCTGCTCAATCAGTCCAGGAGCCCTCAACTAGGATAAAGGAACTGGCATGTTGAGAGTCCAAAGACTCTGCTCTCCTTGGTCTGTCTAGCGGGTTCGGTGAACCTTCTCTTCAGCACTACCAATAGGAATTCTTGCTCCCTTGTTAATTCGAGCCTTAAGCCTCTCAGCCAACAATGCTTGCTGTGGCATTATTGCCTCCTCAACATGCCACTCTTTCTTCTTTTCTTTCTACTTCCTTCATCCTTACTTTCTCCTTCCCTTTTCTCTCTCTCTGTTCCTCCCTAGAGTCGCCCCGGAAAGGAGGCCCCGCGATCCCTTAGGGCAGGAATACTCTCTCCTCTGTCTATTCTCCATCGGCTTATTCCTTTTTCAGTTTATTTCCTTCCTTTGCTATCCCTTGGCTAGCTTTGCCTCGCTTTCTTTTTTCACACTATATTTTGCCTCTCCGGCTCACAGAACTGAGATGGAGGAGGAGTCTCAGGTTACTAACGGCCTCGCATGATGCAATGCGTCAGTCTCGCGAGGCTACGCCATGAAAGTTGACTTTTAAAAAAAGCTCCCGTGGCGGGTGCGCGCCTCCGGCTTACACCCAAGAAGTAATGAATGGTGAAGATACAAGAGAAGATCAAGAATTACGGTAGGTACGTAATTTTCATTTCCTCTATGCCTTCCCTCTCCTGTTCAAAGTGCTAGTCAAAATCAGATCCCAATCCTGCAAAGTCATTCTGATAGCTCCAGATTGGGCCAGACAACCCTGGTATCCACTCCTACTGTCCTTGGCAGTCCATCCTCCACTGTGCCTTCCCAGGAATCACAATCTGTTAACCTGTGCCCAGGGACAGGTTTGGTATCTGAATCTCAAATCTCTCAATCTCAAGGCTTGGTTCTTGAAGAGTTAGAGTTTGCTGATTTACACCTTTCCCAAGGTGTAATGGATATATTGAAGGCCTCAAGGAAGCCTTCCACCAGGGCTACTTACAATTCCAAATGGAAAAGTTTTCCATATGGTGCTCGGAAAAGCATATTTCCCAGACTCTGCTGATCTACCCACAGTCCTGGATTATATGGTCCATCTGAATTCTCTGGGGCTGAGACCAGCTACCCTGAAGGTGCATTTGGCAGCTGTGTCTGCTTTTATTTCAGCAGGTAAATCCTCTTCTCTTTCAGCTCATCCTATATTTTCCAAGTTTTTTAGGGTTGCTTCACACCAACCCTCCATTCAGGGATCTTAATGTTTGCATTGCTCAGCTTATGCTACCCCCCTTCGAGCCCTTGTCTTCAGCTGAGCTTAAGTACTTGACTTGGAAGACTGTGTCTTGGTAGCTATCACCTCTGCCAGACGATAAGTGAATTCATGCGTTGTCATGGAGCTGATTTTATCTCCTTTCACAGAGATAAGGTGGTCCTCCGACTAACAGGAAGTTCCTACCTAATGTGGTTTCAGATTTCCACCTTAATCAATCTATTTCTCTTCCAGTGTACTTCACTGACCACTCCTCCTCTGGTGAGAGGAGGCTGCACAGCCTAGATGTGAGGAGAGCCCTTAGTTACTACATAGAGCGTACCAAGGGTCACAGGTTTGACTCCCTCCAACTGTTCCTCACTTATGGCGAGGTTGGTAAAGGGAAGCCAGCCACTAAAAGATCCATTGCGAGGTGGATTGTCTCTTGTATCCAATTCTGCTACGAAAAGTTGGGTAAAATTCCCCCCTCAGGCCTGAGGGCTCACTCTACCAGAGGTACAGCTGCTTCTCTGGCTGCTGCCAGAGACATTCCTATTCTAGAAATATGTCAAGCAGCTACCTGGAAAACAGTTCACACTTTTACTAAGCATTACTCCGTGGACATCCAGGCTAGGAGTGATGCTCGGTTTGGCACAGCTGTTCTTCAGAGCCTATTCCCTAAGTAGGTTCTGTCCCTCCTCCATGGGGGTACTGCTGTGAAGTTGTAATTGAATATAATATAGCAAGATTTCATGTTTGAAGAAAAAATTACTCACCTTAGTAATGTTGTTTCTTCTAATGGAGTCTTGCTATATTATGACCTCCCTCCCTGCCTGCCCCTCTTAGAACCTCCGTTTTGGGATGTGGCTGGGCTTTTCAGGGTCGGCACTTCATTTATGCCCACCTTGTTGTTTTTACACCCTCTATTTTGGGGTGAATTGGTGTTGTGTTTTTCATTTTCTGGGTCTCCTGACTTGAGTCTTTGTTTGAGACCAGGAAATGTGTATTTAGGTTAGTAGCTAGTTGGCTAGTGTAGGTTTACAGCTTCCACACAGAGCCTTAGTGAGTTTTAGCTCATAAAGATCTGACAGTTTATGTTTGAAGCACAACAGACAGAGCTTCCTAACCGAGCTCGCGCTCAGAGTTCCATGCTTCATGGAAAGTTAACTATTTCATCTCGGGGCAGTTCCAAGAGTGGATCAAACTGCAATTGTCATAATATAGCAAGACTCCATTAGAAGAAACAACATTACTAAGGTGAGTAATTTTTTCTTTCCTAAGTAGGTTCTGTCCCTCCTCCATGGAGGTACTGCTGTGTAGTCTGCATATGTCATAATATAGCAAGACTTCATGTTGTTTGAAGAAAAAATTACTCACCTTAGTAATGTTGTTTCTTCTATTGGAGTCTTGCTATATTATGACCTCCCCATGCCTGCCCCTCTCAGAACCTCTGCTTTTGGGATGTGGGTGGGCAGTGCAGTGTTGGCACTTAGTAGATGCCCACCTTGTTTTCTTTTTCACCCCTCCTTTTTGGGGTGTTTGGGTGTTGTGTTTTTATTTTTTGGATCCCCTGACTTGAGTCTTTGTTTTGGGACCAAAACATGTGTTGTTATATTTAGTAGCCAGTTGGCTAGTGTAGATTTACAGCTTCCACACAGAACCTTAGTGAGTTTTGCTCATAAAGATCTGACAGTTTGAGTTTGAAGAACAACAGACAGAGCTTTCAACCGAGCTCGTGCTTAAAGTTCCATGCCTGGCATAGAAAGTTAACTCTTTCACCTCCGGAGCAGTTCGAAGGTTGGGACTCACTGCATATGTCATAATATAGCAAGACTCCATTAGAAGAAACAACATTACTAAGGTGAGTAATTTTTTCTTCGTGGTCGCGGAAAAGAACTACGTTTTGTGAAATAGGATTTCTGACTTAGTTTTTGGTTTTTTTACAAATCCTTTTCGCAAGACAATTCCTTTTTTACAAATCCTTTTTTGTTCTTGCTAAAAGGAATTGGCTCAAGAAAAAAGGATTTTTGCTTTTTTTTTTTTAAATAAAATTTACGAGACAATTTCCTTTTTCGCGAAAACGGAAAAGGATTCATGAAAAAGGAACTTAGCGAGTCGCGAAAAAGGATTTATGTACTTAAAAAAAAATATTCCAGGCCCATGGAAAGTCCTCAAAATTGCAGAACTAGGTGTCTTGACAACACATCACTATACAGATTTATGACAGTTTGTTGTCTGGGAAAACTGAAAACAAGATGGCGGCTTGTGAAAAAGGAATTTTTTGTCACAAAAAAGGATTGGCCCCTTGTCAAAAGGAATCCTTTTTCATGAGATCAAATTCCTTTTTTGTTCCAGGAAACTATCCTGGAGAATGATATTCCCATTGAAAATAATGGGAACTTAAAAATGTAATAATTTTGCAACATATTAATATTTTTTCACCAAACCAATGCAAAGCAATTCTGTGACTCAAGCTCTTTCTACTTTAAAAAATTCACACCAAAATTCCACACTGTCTGGGTGCAAGGCGATAAGGAAAAAAACTGCAAGAAAAGGGTGAATTTTAAGGTTTTTGCTGTATCCAGATCTCAAAATCTGCACATCCGGCCAGAATGAAACTTGGCATGTCGAGATCTACCCCACGAGACAGCGCATGACAAATATTTTTGCAAATCCATTAAATGGTTGCAAAGTTATTAAAGTACAAAATTTGAGGTTTAACATTAAAGTGCCTGCTCAACCCTAACTATAAGGGCACAACTGTGCCCCTATAATATATACGTGTGGATACAGTATATATATATATACAACACACACACACACACACACACATACTCACACACACACATCCATATTTATACAATGGGATGAGACAGAAATGTACAGATAAATGAAATATTTACATGGCAATAGGACCTGGAGTGATGATAAATTGTTTATCATCACTAGAGGTAGGTTTTAACCAGTTATCATCACTTGAGGTTGGTCTCAAAAGTACTCTTAGCCAGTGGGAAGACAGCTTGAACTATGGCTGATGACATCACGATGACCTCCGCTGCACTCAAAACACTCAACAAAATCAAACAGAAGCAGTTTATTCTTCAGTAAAAAAAATCTGAAAGCTCTACAATTTAAAATACATTGTATAAATTGGTCACACAATGGCAAGACTGAGAATATGCCATTTACCATTATGAGTGGGGGGGAGGGGCATAACTCACAAGTGGCAGAGCTAATAAACGTACCCGGAGTCATGACTTCAATTTTTATGTACAAAATAAAATGTGTTAGATTGCTTGTTTTTGAATATGAACTCATTTGCAGACATCAGTAGCATCACCAGTAAAAGGTACAATGTTTTCCTTATATACAAATAAAAATCAGTAGCTCATTCATAAATAAGTTTACCCACAACTCAGCACAATGTTAGCTTGTGAATGTGTGAGCGATTGGCAGATGGACATTTCAGTTGAGATGTCAAAAATATAGTTTAGCAAAAAATAATAAATGTCTTGCAGTAGTATGTAGATTGCTTGCCATCTGTGCATTTCAGAGTGATAGTTCTTGCTTCAGAAAGAATAATAACATACACTTTGAAAATGGTACCAGAAGTTAACAGTGTCCCTTTAAGAACAAAGAGTGTGTGGTTCCATGGGGAAGATATTGTTGAAGAGCTGGAGTTACCGTACGTAACTTTTCTTATCCTTGCATGCATTTCAAGAGGCATTTTAGCCAGTGAATCTCTTGTCTGTGAGAGGAGTCTAGCTTCACAAATAGAAAAAGAAGAAAAAGAATCAGCATTTTTATAGCACTTTTTATACACACTGTATCCCAGAGGGCTTTGCAAGCATTGAGAGACTGGTAGTGAAGTGACTGTAGTGTTCGGGAGTTAACTCGAGTCGCTGTGTCTAGAGGCAGGCCAGGCTGGGACATCTGCTGTGTGGCAGTGTGCTTCAGTTGGGGAGGGTTAGCAGCGAGCTCCAGTCCTACAGCAAGCCCTGCTGCACGGACAGGGAATTTGATTCTGGTGTAGTTTCTCCGATCTGCATACTAGGCAGTTGGGCGGCTGCACTCACATTGGGGGAGTTTGGAAGGTCTTAAAGATGGGCAGAAAAACCTATGCCCTTCTGTATGACAGTTTGGGCTACTGGGACTTCACTGGGTGCCTGCCCCCACCACCATGGAGCCCCTGCCATGAAGGGACCACTGTGAGGGAAACTGGTGGGTTACCGGGCTCTGGGAGAGTCAGAGGACTCAGGCCTGAACAGGGTATATCACTGGAAGGACATGAGTGGCTGGTGAGAAAATCCTCTAAAGAAAAAAAATGGGACATCTGAAGCAGCACCAGCCATTGTGAAATAGGTGTGTCACCTGTCAGTTTTGACCGGTTCAGAGCAGGCTTCAGAAGCTGAAAACATGCAGACACATTTTCTGCAGTTAGCGGGTCAGACATGAAAGCTTAAGTGTAATACCCCATCAGTGGGATGAAGATTGGGAAACCTCCATATCAGTTGTGTACACCTGAAATAACTGTCCATTTAATGATATGGATAAGGTCTTCAGCAGAATGCTGACTTTGTGAACAGCAGAATCCAGTTGATGGACACTACAAATGTTATATTTGCAACAAATAGCCTAGAAAATAATGGAACTAAGGTACCATAATTTAAGTTGAGACTAGTTTCAAAGTGCATATTTGAGATCAAGGGTCAGTTTAGAAAATTCAGCTAAGTGAACAATATGGGAAACAAAGTTTAACCAGTGTGTTCTGTGCAGGTGTGCTGGATGGAGCTGTTCCTGAAGCTGATGTGCCATTACCCAGTAAAACACATCCTCATTGGTTAGAACCAACCATTTATTGTTCCGAAGAAGGTGCAGTCAGTAAACATTCTGGTTCAGATACCATTGGAGGCGAGAGTTTTAATATGTTGTCTGCTGCATTGAAAATCCAGTCCGATAAATCGGAGAGTAACATAAAGGTACTTCTTAAAAATTTTTTAAATGAATGTGAATTGTCTTGGTGCATAGAAGATTACACTGAGGTGTGAGTCCTGTTCATCATGATCTTCTTGTAAACATGTCTTAATTTTCACATTTTGTGCACATGCACATGTCTCTACCTACTGTACATGAAGAGTTGACTTCTTACAGGTTTGCCACCACATATCATTTTCTTTGTTACGTATGCATGCATTTGTGTCTTAGCAGCTGGAACAATTTCTCTTCGTAAATACTAGGCTTTTCCTTGGGTTGAGAAACAGTATAATTTTTATCCTTTTTTCTATTTGGATTTTCTCCCCAGCCATGCTCCACCAGGTATATACCCTTGTCCCAGGGATGTACTGCCCTGATCTGGCCTTGTTGACCCCCCCAGCTCACTCCAGGCCTCCACCCCCCTGCCAGCATTACCCATGGCTATTCTAGGGCCAGGGTTGTGGGGGGATGATTATCTTCCTCCTCAAGGCAGCTGACTGTGTGAGCCAGAATCCTGTGACAGTAGTAAATGCATGGGATAAGCACAAAAGAATTACAGTGGAAAGGAAGGGGGATGGAGAAAGAGTTGTAGATCAGGCGCGGTCTACGGTAATAGTGTAGGTAGGGAGAAATGGGCAGACAGGATGGGTCAAGCAGTCCTTATCTGCTATCAAATTGTATGTTTCTATGTGCTAGGACCCAGGTGAGCCAGCCAGGATCCCAGGCCGTTACATAGGTGGTGCTGTGGTTTTTGCCCAACCTGCCTTCTCCTCCTCTTATGCACTTTGTGTCAGCACCTCGAATGAATGCAGCAATGTCCCTGTGGAGAGAGCACATTCCTTTACCCCACCACAGGGTTTGTTGGGGCACCGTTGTTGCAGCGCCAACCCTGTTAGACTGCAGTGCACTGCCGAGTGGCATCTGCTGCTGCCAGGTCTGACCCCAGACACGATGTTGAGTCACTTGCATGGCCGCTGGGCCACCGGGGCAGTCCCTATCATTTTTATCTTATTTGATTTATTTAAAAATTGGTGGCCAGGAAAGGCACAGTGAGACAAAGTTTGTTTCCAGGTGCAACGCGAGAAAGGGAGTGCAGTAGGAAGAACAGTGATATAAAGATAAAAATATTTACAAATGGCATGAAAACATAATCAAGAAAGCATGAAGGTTAGGATATGAGAGAGAAACTATTTATGAATGAGTTAAAATATTTACAAATGGACTATAAATACAAAATTACAGTACTTGAAAGATAAAGATAAAAATGCAAATGGTCTGTATACCAGTGGAGCAACAGAGGGGTAACATAATGGAATAACATTTTACCTTTTGCGTAAATGTGGCTTTTTACATTTCTGATTATGCATTGGCCTATGACAAGATCTCAAAAGTTCCTGGTTGTTATTGCACTAATGTCCTGGTCAGCAGACATCGGCTCTAGCAGCTTGATTGAAATTGTAAGACTTTAAATTATTGCTTACTTAGATGCACCTAAAAACATAGTAACATAGAATCTGTTAAAAGAAAACTACTTCTTGGCCCACCCAGTCTGCCCAAGTGTTACCTGCCTTTTTTATCACCACAGACCCTAGCTGGTCTCCGCAGCCATCTCCCCTCCCTGCCTGTGCTCTAATACACCCCTCTGTTTATCCCAGTCATACTTGAAGCCATCCACTGATCTTCCTGGACATAAAGTCTCCACCACTCATTCACACTGATGGGATCTACGCCGGAGGCACTAGGACCCAGCGGGAACAAACTTTTTGCAAGAGGGCCGGCGTCAGAGATGGAGCCACGAGGAGCGGCTCGTGCGGCAGTGACTATCTCGGTGTCGACCCTCCAACCACCTCAGTTCCTTTTTTCCCCACCGTCGAGTGCGCTTCAGTAACGATATCGCTCTCCCACCGGGAGTCAAACCTCAAACTAGCAGCATAGTTTTCAGTTTATTGTTTTGTAATATATCTTGAAATAAGTACCACTTACTTTTAACTGCACTTATTAAAGAAAAGAAGTCTTTGGTCTACATTGACGGAGTCGACCATGAGCGGGTCGGGTGACGGTAGGGAGACTTCGTATGAAAGCTGTTCAGTCAGCCAGGCAGGGTCCAGTTCGCCGCACTCTCCAGAGGGGGGGGTCTGACAACGGACGGTCTGATGCTAGAGGGGATGGGCAGTCCCCAAGCATATAAAGAAAAGCGGTCCACTTCATGCACCGCTCGCCTCGTGCTCTTCTTCAGCCCACAGGTCAAAAAAGAGAAGGCATCACTTGAGGTCACCTTCTGGTATGTCTGCGTGTCGACGGTCGGTTATTGGGGTCACGTGTCAGTCTCCTCCTCCGGAGTCGCCGATTTCTGTCTCCAGTGACCGACCTCTTCGACATTGGAGCCCTTCCCGGCCTTTTGGAGGGGCTTCCGATGAGCAGTTTCATCAGTGGGCTGCTCTTATGGAGCAGTGGGCTCAGAGGTTGGTCCAGCTGCCTGGCCTGGTCACTCCGAGGCCCTCTGGCCTTTCGAGGGATCAGGTAGGGCAGTAGGACCTCCCTAGTCATGCGGCACCCTCTTCGGTGCTGTCGACTCGCTAAGGTGTTTTCCCCACTCACATGGCTGCGGCGCAGGGGGCCACACCGATGCCTCTATCTCCTGGTATTCCTCTTACTTTTTTTTCAAATCACAGTTTTTGGAGCCTGGATTGCTTTCGGTGTCGATGGTTCTCTCGGCGCAGTCTTCGGCACCGATGCGCCTTTCGGCGCCGCTTGTGTTGTCGGCGCTGCCCTCGGCACCATTGAGGTTGTTGGAGCCGTCCTCTGCATCTGGCAGCCTTCTGGTGCCATCCTCGGCACCATGACCTCTGTCAGCGTCGTGTGCTGGGCTGTTTCAGATGGCACCAACTTCCTTGCCTTCGCTGCGCTGTTCCTCTTTGGCGCCGAGGCTTGGTGTGGCGTTGTCCAGTCTTCAGGGCTTCTCGAGTCCGATTCCTTTCTCTTCTTCATTTCCTACTGATTTTCACTTCTTTCCTGTCCATGCAGTCCCTCCTGGGCTGTCAGGAGATGATATTGAGTCTGACCCAGACCTTCGGCAGGAATTAATCTGGTTGCAGAGCCTGTGGTTGAAGACCTGTCATTTAAGTCTCTGCTGAAAAATTTAAATTCTGCTCTTTCTCTCCAGACTATAGATTATCAATCCTGGGAAGCTCTTAAGACTCCAATACCTTCATGTCCCGGAGATCCCTATGGATTTAACTCCCCCAGTGCAACCATCCTTTGAGACGCTTTCTCAGATGGTATGGAATAATCCCAATCTTATTCCTTCTGTGGCTAGGTCCATAGACAGGAAATATGGTGCTCCCAAGGATCAACCAATTTTGGCCTCCCAGGCCTTTGCAAACCCTATTGTAGTCCTGGCAGAGAATGATAAGGCCGTTCTTCCTCAGGCATCTACAGCCCGGCCTATAAACAAAGAATCTCATAAGATAGACACCTTAGGTAAGAGGGTCTTTGCTGCCTCTACCCTTGGTATGCATATTGCCAGCTACCAGGGCTATTTCTCTCAATATGAGTATGTTCTTTGGCATTCGCTCAAACAGATGGTTGAAGCTCTGCCTGAGTCGGACACTAGTTCAGAGCTACTTCAAACCATAACCAGGGGTATCGAGTCCAACAACCAGGAGGTTAAAGCAGCTATGGACGCTTTCGATACTGCTTCACAAGCGGCGGCGGCAGGCATTTGTACCCATCGTCACTCCTGGCTACGCACTTAGGGCTTCACGTATGATACCCAATAGCAGGTCATGGTGTTACCCTTTGACGGTATGTATCTGTTCGGACTTCAACTAGAGCAAGCTCTGGAGGCCACACAGAAGACCAGGTTGGCCATTAAAATGGCTTGACCTGGCCTCCACCCCTTCGGGGTAAGCACAAGCCGCCAGTTTCACAACTGGGCCAGTCCTTCTGGGGCAAGGGCAGGAGGTTTTAACAAAAACCAAGCCCCCCAGCCTCAAAAGAAAATGCAACAGAAGTCACAAGGGCCCAAAGTGCCCAGTGCCACCTTCTGAGTTTCTGGCCCAGGTCCCACCTCCACTGCCCGAGGGGGACAATTCCTCAGCGGTGGGAGGACATTTGACTCAGTTCTACAACCAGTGGAAGTCCATAACATCAGACAAATGGGTCCTCTGGATAATCTGCGAGGGGTACTCCCTCAGCCTTTCAGAAACCCCTCTGGATCGTCCCCCCAAACGACAGCCCAGGCTGTCAACAATACAGTCAGACCTTCTTGCCTCCAAGATACAAGGCCTTCTGAACAACAGGGCAGTAGAAATAGTTCCGCTGCATCAACGAAACACAGGTTTCTACTCCCGAAAAAGACCAGTGGCATGCGCCCCATTCTGGACCTCAGAAAGTTAAACAAGTTTCTTCTCAAGGAAAAGTTCAAGATATCGCTAGGGACCCTGTTACCCTTGCTTCATCAACACGATTGGCTAGCTTCCCTGGAAATACAGGATGCTTTCCAACATATTCCTATACACCCAGAGCACCACAAATACCTAAGGTTTGTAGCACTGGGCCAACATTATCAGTTCAGAGTCCTGCCCTTTGGGCTGTCCTCGGCGCGACAAGTTTTTACAAAATGTTGTGCAATTCTCGCAGCACATCTCAGAAAAATCGGAATACAAGTGTTCCCATATCTGGACGACTGGCTTCTAGCAAGTCCTTCCAGGCAAGGAACTCTCGCTGCCGTAGCCACGGCCTCAGACTTTCTCACATCCATGGGAGTCCTGCTAAATCTCAAGAAATCGCAGTTGCAGCCCTTCCAGAAGCTGCTTCTTATAGGATCTCTTCTGGACACCTCCTGTGCGAAGCTTTTCTTCCAGAGGACAGAAGGAGCGATATCCTACAGATGGCCCGATACATCAGAGAGAACAGCTCAGTTTGCGCTATCTCGATGCAGTGGATGCTGGGTCTCATGGCATCCTCAGTGTTCACTGTACCCCTAGCACGTCTCCACACGAGAACCGCTCAGTGATTGCTCAGTACTCCGTGGTCCCCAGCCACTCACCCTCAGTCCTTTCTCATCAAGGTGACAGAACCTCTGAAGAGGTCACTGACCTGGTGGTCGCAAGAGGACAACCTTCTGGAAGGGTATCCCTTTGCTCCCCTGGATCATCAGATTTCCATTACCATGGATGCATCCCTGATGGAGTGGGGAGCTCACTGTCAGAATCTCCACACCCAAGGTACGTGGACTCAGGACGAGTCCCAGCTTCACATAAATGTCCGAGAAATGAGAGCCGTCCTTTATGCAGTCTGGGCTTTGAAGGACATTCTCTGTCACAAGAACATTCTCCTTCAAATGGACAACAAAGCAGTGATGTATTACATCAACAAGCAGGGCGGTGCACACTCTTACCCTTTATGCAGGGAAGCGAGGAGAGTGTGGGAATGGTGCCTAGAGCACAAGGCTCTAATTCAGGTGGTCTACCTGCCGGGAGTGCAGAACGAACTGGCAGACCATCTCAGCAGAACAGAGACAGATCCTCACGAGTGGTCTTTTGACTCAACCGTAGTTCAGTCACTATTTGCAGAGTGGGGAACTCCAGACCTGGACCTTTTTGCATCCCCACTCAACACGAAACTGCCTCTCTTCTGCTCCAGAAGTCCAGGGCCTGGCATCTTCTGTCAGGATGCATTCAGGCTGCAGTGGACAAAACGCTTTCTATACGCCTTTCCTCCGCTTCCACTAATTTAGAGGGTACTTCTCAAACTCAAGTCCCAGGGGGACAAAATGATCCTCACTGCTCCTTTCTGGCCTCAACAGATATGGTTTCCGTTTCTCAACAGTATGTCAGAAACCCCTCCGAAAGCGCTTCCCCTTCAGACGAACCTTCTGACCCAGGGGCCTGTGGTCCATCCCAATCTGAGGTAGCTTCACCTTCACGCTTGGCTCCTGAAGAGATCGAAGTGAACAAGTTCAATGTCTTGCAGAGTTTCAGGTGTTCTTTTGGTTGCACTCAAGCCAGCCACCAGAAAAACTTACATAGCCAAATGGAAGTGTTTTTCTCTCTGGTGTGCAAAATCCTCTTTGAATCCTTTTTCCTGCCCACCAAATAAAGTTCTAAAGTACCTTTTAGACCTCTCAAATTCAGGTCTACAATACTATACAGTCAAAGTTCACCTTTGTGCCATTTCAGCTTATCATGTTGTAGTACTTTCCTTGTCACTAGCTCAGTTACCTGTGGTTAAGAGGTTTCATAAGGGTATTCTGCATACCAGACCTCCTATTAGACGTCCAGTCGCAGCTTGGGACATTAATCTTGTGCTAGACATCCTCATTCGAAAGCCTTTTGAGCCTCTAGCTACCTGTGAGCTGAAATTTCTCACTTGGAAAACAGCCTTCCTGGTGGCCATTACCTCAGCCCGCAGGGTTTCTGAAATACATGCCTTCGTCACAGACCCTCTGTATACTGTAGTTCATAAGGACAAAGTAGTTCTTAGGACCCATCCTAAGTTTTTCCCCTAAGGTTGTTTCAGAATTCTATCTAAACCAACCTTTGGTCCTACCTACTTACTTTGCGAACTTCCAAAATGAAGGAGAGCATACCGTTCATTCTTTAGATGTCAAAAGAGCTCTGTGTTTCTATTTGGATAGAACAAAAATTCACGAAGCTCAACAGCTGTTTGTTTCCTTCAGTGAAACCTGGCTGGGTCAACCTGTCGCTATCAGATGCATTTCGGCATGGCTGGTGGCATGCCTTCGCCACTGTTATTCCATGGCGCAAGTTAAGCTGGAGGGCAGAGTGTATGCTCCCTCTACTAGAACAGTCGCGGCATCCATTGTGGAAATCCGCAACGTGCCCATTGCAGACATTTGCAGTGCGGCTACCTGGAGCTCAGTGCATTCTTTCGTCAAGCACTATGCCCTGGATGACCATGCCTGGCAACATCTTTCGTTTGGCAGGACTATCCTTAACGGACTTCTGTCCTAAATTTGTGAGCTCTTAGTTCTAGGGACATGGATATGTTCAATCCACACTTACTGGCAGGTTCTTTGCTGCTTTAAATCTTGCCGGAAGGTCTTCAAGCTGGCTCCTCCCACCCACCCAGGTGGTAAAACTCTCGGCTCCACCTCGTGACACCAGATCTTCCTTACCGCTTGGAAGCTCAGGTTCCCTCCTTTGTGCTCTGCGTTTTAGGCTTGGATACAAACTCTTCGGTTAACCCGAAACTAATTTTAAAACTTACAAGACTTCGGTCTTTATCTTCCCTCGTGGCTAGGGCGAATAAATAGTCTCCCAGATTGCCGGGTGCCCTGTGGGCAGAAGATGTCCCAGACCGATCCGCACTCCACGTGCGTTTACTGCCTTGGGCTTGAGCACGATTCGCAGGCCTGCGGCTTGTGCAAGTCCTTCTCAGCCACGGTCTTAGAGGATCGCGCTGCCAGATTGCAACTTGGGTGCCCCGAGAAACGTTATCCTCCAGTCAAGTTGAAGGAGGCCTGTTGGGCAGTGTCCGCGGCTGCGGGCTCGGCTGAACAGCTTGAACAGATGATCGCCCTCGAGGAGGAAGTGGCCCAGGCCACATCATCATCTTCTTCGGTAGCGGCATTTATCCCGCTCTCTTTGGGCTCCTCCTACATGGCTTCATTCAGGGAGCTTTAGCAATCCCTCTCCACCAAGGGAGAGGGGCCTTCAGGACATTCCTCTCGGTCCAAAAAGAAGGACTCCAAGTGTAAGTCCCACCGTCGACGTTCCTGGGAGCGGGAGAGGTCCTCTTCCCCGGATAGTCGACACTCGACTTTGGTCAAGGTTGCGGCTAAGGCTGCTGGCTTCACAGTGTCCCTGTCAGGTCAGCCGGCCGAGACACCCATCGATGCAGTCGAGATTTTTCTCGACCCGTCGGACAGGCTGTCGACTGGAGAAGCCAACAACCCTTCTTCACTGGTTCCCGCGGTGTAAACCGAGGACTTGCCTGTGTCTCCTGTGCCGGAGTCCCCGGTTAAGGTCCCGGAACCGAGGAAGGAGCGGATTTCCCCCGCCCCTTCTCAGAGCCACCCTCGGAAACACCGAAGGTCTCGGTCTCTGACCTCTTCCAGGTCCAACCGATCCTGCTGACATCGGCGGTCTCGGTCTCGGCACTGTGGAAAGCGGCGGTGCCACTCATCCTCGTCATCATCCTCTTTGGAGGATAGGCGTCGGTGCAAATTGCGTAGGCGCTACGAGGATCTAATGTGGCAGCAGCTCCTTTTGACCGGAATAAGCTTACCCGCCGCCTTCCCCAGCCATTAAGTAGCTGTCACCAGAGCGGTCAAACAACCCCTCAAGTCAAGGGAGCCGGCCGCACCGGTTGTTCGGTCAACTGGCTGCGCCACCATTGTGGTGGAACCCCGGCCTCCACAACCTAAAACTGTAGCCCCGACCAAGAATTCTCGGTCGGGTCAGGGCTTTCCCCATCGGTTGTCGGTCACCCTCACTCCCGATCGACCTCGGCAGGTGGAGGGTGGCTCAGGTGCTTGGCAGCTGTTTGCAGACTCCTCGGAGTCTGATGATGACGACGACTCCTTGTTCTCCAGGCCGCTTGACCAGGAGTCCACCAGGGGTCAGTCAGTGGATGAGAGCCCATCCTCACTCCTTGGAATGCTTCGGCTCATCTCAGAGTCCACTGGGATGAAGCCCGAACCCGGTTCAAAACGGGCTAAGATATCCCCTCACGGAGATACTGGACCAAGGGATTCCCCTACGGAAGCCTTCCCAGTGGCCGAAGCCATTGTTGGCCTGGTCCAGGAGCTATGGCAGTGGCCAGCTTCTTGTCCAGCACCTTCGACCAGGATGGCTTGAAAGTATGCTGTTCCCACTGGTTCACTCTCTGGTTTCTCGGAGCACCCCTCCGCGGAGGGGCTAGTGACCGACAACGTTTTCTGGCGTCCCGAACGCCGATGGGACAAGCCACCTGATAAGGAGTCCAAGTAACTGGACTACTCTGGGCGTAAAGTCTATGCTGCTTCCTTCCTAGGCCTTCGTCAGGCCAGCTCGGCCGTTCTGATGGCACACTTTTCACATGCCCTTTTGGGCTCCCTGGATGAGGTGATTCCTTATCTCCCGGCTGACCTTCAGATGACGGTCAAGCAGGTGCGGGATCAGGGAAGGGCAGTGGCCAAACAGCAGCTCCAAGCGTCTTTGGACATCGCTGACTCATGTGCCTGGTCATTAGCGGCCACAGTGGCCATGCGCCGCAGAGCTTGACTGCGGATCTCCACTTTTACATCGGATACCCAGCACAAGCTGGCAGACGTTCCCTTCTTGGGTACTGACTTGTTCGGTCCCGGGGTGGAAGGTCATCAGCAAAGGATCGAGAAGTCCAGTGCCACCTTGGACTCGGTCACGTCTGCCAGAAGGACAAAGGCCACCAGCAGCAGCGTAAGCCCTTTCGGCCTTCAGCCCCTGCAGCACGTCCGGCCCAGCGACACCAGCATCAGTGCCAGCAGGCTCACATTTGGCACCCCAAAGCCAAGCCCGCAGCTTCCTCCAGCAGGAAATGGGGAGGGAAAGGTCCAGGAGGCTCCTCAGTCAGTCCTTCATCCAAGCCTGCCCAGTGACGGGTTAAGGGGTGTTGCCCCCAACCTCGCCACTCCTCCCCGGCTCCCCTGTGGGGACGGTCCGCCTACCTTTTCTTTCCGCCTGGTCCGATGTCTGCCGCGGACGCTGGGTGCTGGAGTGGTAAAAAGGGGTCTGCCTCTGGAATTTACAGTCCTCAATTCTATCGGCTGAAACGCCCATGGGGGTCTACTGGGTCCACAGACTCTCTGTCAGCTTATCGAAAGCTGATATTGCCTCTGCTTCTCCAGAAGGAGGTAATCAGGAGGTGGTGGATCCTCCTTCAGACCCAGGGTTTGTGTCCAGGTACTTCCTGGTCCCAGTTCCGGACGGGGCTGGCGCCCATCTTTAGACCCACACGCACCTGGAACAAGTTCCTATTGCCTGAACCTTCAGGATGGTCACTGGGTTTCAGATCATTCCATCCTTGGAAAGAGGCGTGGTGGTTCTGTTCTTCGAACCTCAGGATGCTGCTTCTTTCACGCCCCAACTGGCCCATCCCACCAGCGATTCCCTCCACTCAGAGTGAGGGATCCTCACGAAGTTCCGGGCTATGCCCTTCGGCCTCTCCAGCTCTTCAGGGTCTTCACCAAATGCATGGCAGTGGTGACAGCATTCCCTGCGGCGCCAAGGGTCCGGGTGTACCTTACCTGGACGACTGGCTGATTGCAGCCCCCTCCAGGCTGGAGGTGGAGCGGTCCAGGGATCTGGCCCTCCAGGTCTGCTCTCAGATTGGCCGCCTCATCAACGAGGCCAAATCAGAACTCGTGCCAACGCAGGTGATTCAGTTCATTGGGGCAGAGCTCGACTCTCTTCGAGCCAGAGCACAGCTCCCAGCGGACAGGGCCGAGGTTCTTTCCTCTTTTGCCCAGTCATTTCTGGTTGGGCAATTGCGCCCTGCCCGGGACTTCCTGCACCTCCTGGGCCTCATGGCGGCCTGCACCAGCGTGGTCCATTGGGTCCGCTGGCACATGTGTCCCCTGCAGTGGAGGCTGGCCCGCCAATGGTCACAGCGCTCCGGTCCTCTGGACCAGCCAGTGATAGTGACCCAGGAGATGGGGAACGCTCGCCAGTGGTGGATCATTCCAGCTTATCTGCAGGAGAGTATCCCATTTGTCCGCCCAGAGCCGATGGTCACTCTAACGACCGACACCTCTCTGGCGGGTTGGGGTGCACATCTGGGGGAGCTCAGAGTGCACAGCCTCTGGTCCCCTCAGGAGTCTCGATGCCACATCAACCTGCTGGAGCTTTGAGCGGTCCGACTAGCCCTCACCGCTCTCGTCCATTTTTACGGGGTCAAGTGGTCCAGGTCCAGACGAACACCACAACCATGTACTTACCTAAACCGCCAGGGCGGGACGCCTCCTTGCCTCTGTGCAGGAAGCTCTCTGCACTTGGTCTCTCGTGAGCAGACTGGAGGCGGATCTCCTAGCCATCCATTTGGCAGGGGCCTCCAACACTCTGGCCGATGCCCTAAGCCGGATAGGTGTTGCATCTCACGAGTGGTCTCTCCGGACAGAGGTAGTACAAGATCTGTTCTCCCACTGGGGCACACCTCAGGTGGACCTGTTTGCCTCCAGGGAGAATGCGAAGCTGAAGCTGTTTCTTGACCGCTCCCTTCAGCAGGGCTCGCTGCAGGGGGATGCCTTCTCGAGGCCGTGGACCCCAGGCCTCTTCTACACCTTCCCTCCATTTACCTTGATCCACAAGGTGCTTCTCAAGGCGAGGAGGGTCAAGGCGCAGGTGATTCTGGTAGCCCCAGACTGGCCCTGCCAGTTCTGGTATCCAGATCTCCTTAGCCTCAGCTCCAGGCTCCCGAGGTGGCTCCCAGCCCGCCCAGACCTGATCCAGGTCAACAAGGGGAAGGTACTCCACCCAGACCTTCAATCCCTGCACTTGATGGCCTGGTTCCTGAGCGGCTAGAGTTCCAGGCCTTGGGTCTTTCTGACGAGGTCCTCAACGTTGTTGAGGCATCCCGTAAGGAGTCGACCGGGAAATGCAATGCCTTCAAATGGAAGAGATTCTCCATTTGGTGTCAGGATAAGTGGTTGGACCCTTCCTCCTGTTCCTTGGCTAGCATTCTGGACTACCTGTGGTCCTTCTCTCAGCAAGGGCTTTGGTCGACGCCTTAAGGTGCACCTGGCAGCCATCTCTGCTTGCAGGCGCTGGGCGGGAGCGGGGTCGGGTGGTCATGCTTTTTCAAAGCCTTGATCACATATCCCTCCGTGCAAGAACTCCACCTCTGTGGGATCTACTGCTGGTACTGCTAGGCCCATGGGCAAGCTTATTCGAACCGATGCACAGGTGTGATATCTTCACGTGTTCGTGGAAGACCACCTTCTTTGGCCTGGACGTGCCAGAAGGATGGGAGAGCTCCAGGCGCTTTCCATTGAGTCTCCTTATCTGGTCTTCCACAGGGACAAGGTTGTCCAGCGCCCCCACCCGAAATTCCTTCCGAAGATGGTGTCAGATTTTCACCTTAACCAGGTGTTGATTCTGCCGGTGTTCTACCCCAATCACACCTCAGAGGCTGAATATAGGCTCCATACCTTGGACCCTAGAAGAGCGCTCTCTTAGTACAAGGAGCGGATGGCAGAAGTTCAGGGAGAGGTTCCCCAGCTGTTTGTCACCTACGCTGAAGCCACACCTGGCAGACCTGCAGCCAAGCAGACGATAGGCAGGTGGGTCCCAATCACACCTCCTGCATAGATCTCTGCTACAGGTTGACGGGCATGGAGCCTTCCAGAGGGATAAGAGCTCATTCTACCCGCCATACTGCTGCTTCAGTGGCTGCTTCCATCCAGGAAATCTGCAGGGCTGCTACCTGGAAGTCAGCACACGCCTTCATTACCCACTACCACATCGACCTTGAGTCACACCGGGTTGCTGGTTTTGGGACCTCGGTTCTCCAGTCCTTATTTCCCAAGTAGGGGGTGCGCGCCTTGCCTACCTCCTCCCGGAGAACTGCTAGGAGTCTGCCAGTAAGTGTGGATTGAACAACATATCTATGTCCCTAGAAATACAGGTTACTCACCCTGTCAGGGTTCTAGGGTATGTGTTGTTCATCCACACAACCCACCCGGGCCCCTCCCTGGCCTCGACGACGCAACCTGACTTCCAGCGGGCTAGATCTGGCGTCATGGGGCGGAGCCGAGAGTTTTACCACTTGGGTGGGTGGGAGAAGCCAGCTTGAAGACCTTCCGGCAATATTTAAAGTGGCAAGGAACCTGCCAGTAAGTGTGGATGAACAACATATACCATTCCTAGAACTCCTGTTACAGGTGAGTAACCTGTATTTTCTCCTGCCGCCCTCATGGGGGATTATTAGCTCGGTACTCTTCCATCAGTGTGAATGAGTGGTGGAGAATTCATGTCCAGGAAGATATGGAAATTACGTACCTGTGACACTTGGACAGCTGGTTCTGATCACTGTATCATTTTTTGTCATATAAAAATGGGTTACGGACTCTCTCTCTTGAGAAATGCTGAACCAGCATGTGAGTATGACATGCACACACACACACACAGGTTTTAGATGCAAGGTGTTACCTGGAGGGCCCAAAGCTAATTACAGACTTTAACTAAGTTAATTATAGCTGTAGTTGCTAAGAGAGAAAATCATAAACTTTGATAACGCATAGAGGAGGAAGAGCAGGTTGTGACGTTTTAGTGCAAAGTCATAAAAGATGCTTTCATGTCCTGGAAGGGGGAAGCTTATCATAAGATTAAAGAGAGTCATTTGAAGAACATGAGTTATGCTAAGGTTGCAGAATTTAATACTTGGAAAAGACATCCTGTTTTTAGATAGATATGTTTTTTATATATTCTGACAGGGAGGAGCTGGGTGACCTCATGCAGATAGGTGGAGAAAACCATCTTTTAAACATAATTCTGTTTTCCTTTAGAGACACTTCTATCTAGACACTGACAAAGAAACATCTGTGAGCACTTTAAGCAGGTATTTAGAGAGAGGGAGATGAATCTAAGTACTGTAGTAGGAATTGCACTGTTAAACCCTGTTTTAAGAGATTTGTATGTCTTGTGATGTAATAGTTCTGTATTTTCTGTGTTACATATTTTTTATCTATTTAGTAAAACTCTATTTTTAGAGCTTACTTGGTCTGTCTTTGATTTCTTTCCTTTACAAGTAGAGTATATATGGTTAAAGCAGACACTGTACATAAGCTTGAACGGTGATACCAAACTGGAAAAAGGTAAGTGTTTTAAATCTGAGGTCTTTTATTACAGTTTTTAAGGGTTCATTTCTGTACACCTGGTTAGGTGCTCGTGGGCAAAGATATCTGGACCACGAAGACAGAATTATCTGAGCCTGTGCATTGGGTACGCTAGCAAGAGGTTCACAGATTGAATCCCTGCAAGACTTGAGACCAAAGATTGATTCGAAACCCACAAAACAGACAAGAGGGTTACCTTGCTCTGTTAACTGTTCACAAGACTGCGCTTGGAGGTTGGCACTTTTGGAGTAGAGGGCTAACCTGCTGAGTGGGTTTGTGACAGATTGGTTGGCAGCAGTGTGGATAATTTTGGTATTACAAGCTTGTATTGTTCAGTGGGTCAGCTGAGATCAGAAGCTCACTTGCAAAGAAAGAAAAAGGCAGTGATTTATTTTAAAAGGAAACAGAACTAATCATCATGTACACAGTCAAGTTCCTACCCATTTTATTTTTTTTCTAAAGTGCAAGTCAGGTAGCAGGATTGATGGAAGAAGATGGCTTCCGACTACAGCAGGCACACTGTAGACTCCTTAAAAGCAGTTAAAGGGGACAGAGGAGTCCTGTTTGTGGTGAAAGCCAGCAAGCAGAACCTCATAGATGCCCTGATGGTAGCAGATACCCAGAGCAGCGAGTCATGGATCGTGACTGAAAAGGACCAAACCTCGAGTGTGGCAGGGCTAGCGGCCAGTGCAGTGTCCAGATCCGCTGAGGAGGACAACAGGACCACTGTCAGTGAAGGGCCACAGCAGCAGGGGAAGGTCACCAGTATCCTGGATCCAGAAGTACTCAGGCTGCAAATTGAGTTGCGCAGGATGGAGCTGGAATTCCAGGAGAAGAGAGAATGAGTGAGACGAGAGGCAGAGCGGGAACAGCGGGAGGCAGATCGTGAGGAACGTGAGCACCAGCGAGCTGCAGAAGACAAGGCAGAGCGAGAACACCATGAGGCAGAGCGAGAGCAGAGGGAGGCAGACCGTGAGGCGCGTGAGCACCAGCGAGCTGCAGAGGAGAAGAGAAAGGAGCGCCAGAGGCAACACGAACTGGAGAAGCTACGACTCCGACCAGCGGCACCAGAGCAGGTAAGTGGCTTGGGTTTAAATGAGACTGCAGGACTGGGTTACAAATTGAATTTCAAATTAATAGCCGAGTTTAAAGAGGGGGAGGATATGGCTGCCTTTTTAAATTCTTTTGAAAAAGTTTGTATTCAGGCTAAAATTCCTATAGAGTCCTGGAGCTTCCAGCTATCCCCGCTATTTACCGGAAAAGCTCGGGATGCATTGGGTCAAATGGACAATGAGGACAGTGATGATTACAGCAAACTTAAAGCTGCACTGTTAAAAAAGTTTGAATTAACTGCTGAATCATACAGAGCTAAATTCCGTAAGCTCAGGAGAAGCCCTGACATGAGCTATGAGGAGCTAGCCACGAAACAGCGGCAGTTTTTAAAACGTTGGTGGGAAGAAATTGAGGCAAACTCTGTTGATAAAATTGAAAATGTGATTCTATTAGAACAGTTTTTCTTGGCGTGCCCAGCAGAGCTGAAAACCTGGCTGGAGGACCGAAATCCTAAAACAGTGCAAGAGGCTGCTGAGCTCTTGGACCACTATGCCAAGAGCAGACCTGCTCTGAGAGCAAATGGAGCGTGTGTGGCAGCGCAGAAAGGGAAAAGCGCGCCTTCAGGGCAGCTAAAACCCTCACTGCCTCCACCGAAACCAGTTTATTTATTTATTTATTTAGTTAAACATCAGTTTAGAAACCTTTGAGCCAGAGGCTCATTTACAAAGGTACCTCGTCACAAAGAGGACATCAGAACAATAGTACAAGGGACACAGTACTTACAAACAAAAAAAGTTACAGTTCAATTACAGTTTTGTTACAATAGAGTACAATCTCCAACGAGCAAAAGATAACAAAAGGTGCAAAACTTATGGTTGGGGAGAGCTGGTGGGGGTAGAAGGAGGGAGATAGGGAGGAGGAATAAGTAGGGAAAGGAAGGGGGACGCTCAGTGAGCATTGTCAAACAGAGTATATATATATATATTTTTTTACACTAGGCTAGCGGCAGTTGCATTTCGAGAGCTAAGCAGGAAGTTTCTGAGCCTGGGCTTAAAGCAAGCTAAGGTTAGAGAGTTGAGACACTGGCAGGAGGAGTTATACCAGTGGGGCAGCGGTAGGGAATGCCCTCTGACCTTGTGAGGTCCTGGCTCTCGGAAGAACTGGGTAGCTCTTGACACAGCTGGGCGTGATCAGGTCGGTGCAGTACGGCTAATGGAGTTGGATAGCCTCATGGGGGATAGGTCATGCAGGGCTTTTAAAGGTGAGCTGGCATGTCTGATACATGGAGTCGCTTCTTCCAGGTTGAGTAGGGTAGCCAGGGTGTACAGCTCACATGTGAGTGAGTCTGGGAGCACCAGTGATAAGTCTGCAGGCCTTATTTACTGTGAGATGAACCTTGTTGAGGCAGTCTGATCTGCTGAGCCATAGACCGGAAGGCCATAGTCAATGAGAGACATGACCGAGGAGGTGACAGCCAGGCGGAGGGCATCAGGGGAGGCATTTTTGTGCCGGTAAAGAATGCCTAGCTGTGAGTTGGCTTAAGAATTTAGGGCAGATATATGTCCATGGAATGAAAGTGCAGGGTTAAGGTTATACCAAGATATTTATAGGACTGCACCTGGTCAATGACGAGATTGGTGTGGAGTGGACAGCTGAGGGAAACTTGCTACTTATTTTGGGGTGGGAGAAGAGCATCGCTTTTTGTTTTCTTAAGGTTGATAACAAGTCGGTGCTCAGTGAACCAGGTAGCTGCAGAGTCAAAGACTAGTTGGAGGGAGTTCTGTAGCAGCATGGGGTCATTGTGGGAGGCAACGAGAACAGCATCATCAGCATAGAAGCATCTTACCCATTACAACTGCTGGGTAGGGAGTTAAGAAAGAGTGAGAATAGTAGGGGTCCAAGAATTGAGCCTCAATGCACCCCAGAGTGAATGGGTGCATGTTTCAGAGAGAGTACTGCTGACTTTCACACATTGGGAGCGGCGAGAGATAGCTGGTGCACCAGGAACAGGTCCTGAGGCAAAGCCTATTAGGTCGAGGGTGGAGAGCAAAGAGGATGCGAAACAGTATCGAATGCTTTAGACAGGTCAATGAATATAGCACCAGCCAGGCACCAGAGTCCAAGGAGGCATGGAGGAAGCTGGAAAATTCCAGAGTGCTGTATTGGTACTATGACCTGCTCTGAACCCGTGTTGTTCAGGGCAGAGAACATTGTGCCTACAGAGGTAGTCAGAGACTTGGGGACGAACAATTCTTCTAACGTTTTAGAGGGGAGAGGATTGAGATGTGGTCGGTAGTTACCTCGAAGAGTCCTGTCACCACCTTTATGGGACAGAGGTAACGTGGCACCTCCAGACAGAGGGGAATTGTCCGGAGACAGAGTGATTTGTTGAAAATGCATGTAATAGGTGAGAGGACCTGATCCAAGACCTGACGTAAAGGCAGGGATCAAGTGAGTCATTACCGATGGTGTTACCTTTTAGGGGCTTTTGGCAAGTGGGCCTAGCCCTTGCATGGTGACACGACACGGAAGTGGAAGAGGCGGGCAGTGGTGGTGGTACAGCTGGAGGAGGTGGACTGAAAAAGTTACTAGGAAGTACTGAGCTAAGGTCGGTGAAGGAGTTATTGAGGTGGGAGGCAATGAGGCAGGGTCAGAGGAGGCGGTACCATTGATGTTGAGAAGAGAAGGAGAGGGGACTGGGAGGACCATTCAGTTGCTTAATGTTGTCCCAGAAGCACCTGGGGTTTCCAGGAGGAGGTAAGAGAGGCTTGGTAGTATTCGCGCCTTTGCTTTATGGATGGCCCAGTGCACTGGTTACGGCAGCAGCATAGACTGCCTGTCAGCTGAACGGCCAGCAGCAACAGCAAGCTGCCAAAGATTGTCACGTTGTTAATGCTGCCACAGAGGGCAGGGGTGATCAAGGCATGTTTCACTTTGGACCTCCTAGCAGTTATGGGAGCAAAGATATCACAGGCAAAGTTGAAAGTGCTTACAAAGAAACCTTGGGGCCAAGTCAATGTTGGTTGCCTTCGTTAGAGGATCAATCAGTGTGGGCAAGGAAGCTTAAGGCCTATGAGTCCCCAGGCCTAAGCCACCTTCGAGAGGTGGTTTTGACCGAGGATGAGAGCCGAGGGTTTCTGAGTGAAAGCACAGGGAGTGGTCACTGAGGCAGTCAGGAGGATTTGGATGTTGTGGATGCGGATTGGCCTGTTGGTGAGGACCAGATCCAGGAGGTGCTTGTCCCCCCTAGGGTTTTTCTAGTAGGCTGTGTGACCAGTGAGTTAGGTCAATTGAATCAAAGCCTCACGGTGGGAGGAAGATGAGGCAGAGCCAGTTTATATTCAAGTCGCTCACCAAGATTTGGTCCGACGAGTTGGGTAGGAGGTGAGGTAGTCAATTAGTGGGCCCAGGGCCTGGGATTGGTTCTTGGGGGTAAGTAGGCTACGGTTAGAATAATGGGCTCTAGCTGGGTCCAGGGACAGCTTTAGAGTAAGTGCCTGGGCCTTATGGTCAGGTCAGGGCGGGGAGTGGTAGCCCACGAGAGAGAATCCTTCAATAGAAGACACAGCCCCCACCTCTCCTGCCGACACGGTCCAACCGTGGAGAGTGTAGCAGAGAGACATGAGAGAGTTAGGAGTGGAGGAGACAGCCAGGTTTCAACAAGGGCAATAACATCAGGTTTATGAAGAGTCACCCAGCAGTGCAGAGAGTCCAGTTTTTCAGGAGGCTACAGATGTTCATAGAAGCAATGCACAGCCCAGGAGATTTCAGGGTAGGACCAGTGCTGCCAGGCCCGGGATTGGGGTGGACATTGCCTGGACAGGAGCAGGAGGAGGGCTGATCTGGGGAGTGCACAATGGCGGGATAGCTTTGACGATTGAGAGGGGTGAATGGGAGTGATGAGGGGTGATGACCAAGTCAAGACAGCTACTAGAGAGCAGTAAAATCTGACAAGTGAGGTACTGAGAGCAAATTGTTCAACTTAATCAGGCTCCTCTGGTGGCAAAACAATATAAGGAGCTAATGGGAAAAAAAAAAAAAAAGTCCCAGTCCGATTTGGTACAGGGGTTTCAGACAGAACACAGGTCCTGGGCTTGCAGTGACTCTAAGCTTTTAAATACAGTTATAGGCAAATGGAAATAGTTACAAAATCAGGCACAAAGCAACAGTTCAGCTCGCTTTGAGCCTGGGCAGCAACACAAGGTGCTACTCTGGCCGGACTGATGCGCTGAGCAGGGAGCTAGGTCGCTTTCAGAAAAGACAACTAGATGGCTAATGATGGTGGCAGCCTGGATCAAGGTAGAAATTACCTGGTGTGTCTCGGTTCGAGGCTTCTTTGGGCAGGGAGGGTCAGGAGCAGGCCTCGCGGCCTCCGGGTCTCCTCAGGGAGGGGGTTGTCTCATGGGAGAATGAAGAGAGGGGATTAAATAGGGCAGCCCAGGCAAAAGATTAACCTGTTGGGGGCGGGCTGGTGTGGGTGTGGGGAGAAGAGCAAGTGGGCTGTTGGCTATCAGGTATACTATTGTGATTCAAAAACGAAGACAATTACTAGCAGGACAAAACTCAAATTTAAACACTGGAATAGCACTTAGAAGTTAAACAGTCCTAAATGAGTTTCTCACAGGGGGTAATTCAGTTACAACTGGAAATGCACTTTACAAATTAACAAACAGTCCCCAGTCCAATTTGCACAGGGGGGATTTCAGACAGAACACAGGTCCTGGGCTTGCAGTGACTCTAAGCTTTTAAATACAGTTATAGGCAAATGGAAATAGTTACAAAATCAGGCACAAAAGTAACAGTTCAGCTCCGTTTGAGCCTGGGCAGCAACTCGAGGTGCTACTCTGGCCGGGATTCATGCGCTGAGCAGGGGAGCTTGTGGCCGTTTCAGAAAAGACACAGATGGCCAATGACAGTGCAGCAGCCTGGATCAAGGTAGAAATTACCCGTGTGTCTCGGGCGCAGGCTTCTTTGGGCAGGAGGGCTTCAGAGCAGGCCCTCGGACTCCTGTCCCTCAGGGAGGAGGTGGTCTCATGGAGAATGAAGAGAGAGGGATTAAATAGGCAGCCCAGGCAAAAGATTAACCTGCTGGGGCGGCTGGTAGTGGGTGGGGAGAAGAGCAAGGGCTGTTGGTTATCAGGTATACTATTGTGATTCAAAAACGAAGGCAATTACTAGTGGACAAAACTCAAATTCTAAACACTGGAATAGCACTTAGAAGTTAAACAGTCCCTAAATGAGTTTCTCACAGGGGTAATTCAGTTACAACTGAAATGCACTTTACAAATTAACAAACAGTCCCAGTCCGATTTGCACAGGGGGTTTCAGACAGAACACAGGTCCTGGGCTTGCAGTGACTCTAAGCTTTTAAATACAGTTATAGGCAAATGGAAATTACAAAATCAGGCACAAAAGTAACAGTTCAGTCTGTTGAGCCTGGGCAGCAACCAGTGCTACTCTGGCGGGATTCATGCGCTGAGCAGGGGCTTTGGCGTTTCGAAAAAAGCCACAGATGGCCAATGATGGTGGCAGCAGCCTGGATCAAGGTAGAAATTACCTGGTGTGTCTCGGGTTCGAGGCTTCTTTGGGCAGGGAGGGCTTCAGAGCAGGCCCTCGCGACCTCCGGTCTCCTCAGGAGAGGGGGGTGGTCTCTAGTGTGTCTCGGGTTCGAGGCTTCTTTGGGCAGGGAGGGCTTCAGAGCGGACCCTAAGACCTCAGTCCTCAGGGAGGGTGGTCTCTGGTGTGTCTCGGGTTTGAGGCTTCTGGGCAGGAGGGCTTCCAGAGCAGGCCCTCGCGACCTCCAGTCCTCCTCAGGGAGGTGGTCTCTGGTGTGTCTCGGGTTGAGGCTTCTTTGGGCAGGGAGGGCTTCAGAGCAGGCCCTCGCGACCTCCGGTCTCCTCAGGGGAGGGGGGTGGTCTCTGGTGTGTCTCGGGTTCGAGGCTTCTTTGCCCTAGGTTTCAGAGACAAGATTTTTCTGAAAAGAGAAGTGAATGTTGGTTATGTAAAGAAACTGGGCATATTACCAGACAGTGTCCCAAAAAGGCGAGCAGTGATACACAACAGGGTGCTAGAAAGGAAGTGGGTTGTTTGTGTGTCCCTGGAAGCATGCCAGTGAACATGAGGGAACACATGCACCCAGTCATGATGAATGGTGTACAGACGCAAGGGTTAAGGGACACAGGGGCATCCCCGACTTTGGTAAAGGGGGATCTGGTACAGCCTGGTCAGCTTATACCCAATAAATACGTTACTGTACAGGACTTTGCGGGTGGAGAGAAAACATTGCCCCTCGCTAGTATTCTCTTAGACTGGGGTGAAACGGGGGGAACTGTGCAACAGGTGGCTGTAGCTAAAACATTAGCAGTGGATGTGATCCTGGGCAACAATCTCAAACAAGGGATGGTATGTGCAGTTACCCGTAGCCAAGCGGCAAGGGAAAATTGTAGTTCCTTGAACCCCACAGAAGACATTGTGGAAACCACTGAGAGGCTGGTCCCCCAGCCTATGTCTCCTGATATGGAGATTAATGAAAAGGGGTAGAAATTTCCCCATTAGCAAGTAACTACACAGCTACAGAGGGTACTCTGAAGAGGGAGGGTGACCCATTGTCAGGGGGTTGTGACTGACAGTGATCCTGAGTGCCTTGACACTAGTGATAGGGACCCTAGTTTAGCGACTGAAGGGGACCTGTCCCATGCCTTGGGAAAATGTGAGGGGTTTGCAGCTGCTCAGAGAAGTGACCCTAGTTTAGAGAAGCTGAGGGCTTGGGCAGACTCTGATGGAGCACAAGGAGGTGACGGCAGACATAAGATTTATTGGGAAAATGGACTTATGTACAGTATACTCAGGCAGTACAGACAGAGGGAGGGATGCTAGGCAGGCAGCTTGTCATTCCCCAGGGGTATCGTGAGCAGTAGCTCAAAATTGCACATGATATTCCCTTGTCTGGTCATCTGGGAATCGTGCGTACATCACAGCGGTTAGCCCAGAATTTCTGCTGGCCTAACTTCACCCAGCAGGTGAAAGAGTATTACAGGTCTTGTCACCAGTGCCAAGAAATAGGGAAGGCGGGCAAGAAGACCCAAGCCACCCTGATTCCACTGCCCATAGTGGAGGAGCCATTCCAGAGGGTGGGAATGGATATTGTGGGGCCTTTAAATACCCCCAGCTCCTCAGGGAAGAAATTCATCCTGACTGTGGTGGATTATGCCACCCTGTATCCAGAGGCAGTTGCCCTATCCTCACTGAGGACGGACAAAGCGGCAGGTGCCTTACTTGGGATTTTCTCCCTTGTTGGGTTTCCGCAGGAGGTAATCACCGATCGAGGGGGTTCCTTCATGTCGGACCTGATGAAATGTTTATGGGAGAAGTGTGGGGTGGTGCAGAGATGCACAACACTGTATCACCCACAAGCCAATGGGCTTGTGGAAAGATTCAATGGTACCCTAAAATCAATGCTCCGGGCATTTGCTGAACAGCATGGGAGGGACTGGGATAAATACCTTCCCCACCTGTTGTTTGCATACAGGGAGGTGCCCCAACAGTCGACAGGATTTTCCCCCTTCAAACTCTTATATGGACGCCAGGTACGTTGGTCCCTAGACTTGATCCGGGAGGACTGGGAAGGCAAGCATGCCACCCAGGGAACTCCCATTGTGGATTACGTTCTTAAGTTTAGGGAAAGGCTGAAGGAGCTTGTGGGGACAGCCCAAGGCAACCTGGCAGCTGCCCAACAGAAACAAAAAGTGTGGTATGACCGCAGAGCTAGAGCACGCTCGTACATGGTGGGTCAAGAAGTCATGGTCCTTATTCCAGTCCGGAAAGACAAGCTGCAGGCTGAGTGGGCAGGACCATACAAAGTGGTTAGGAAGGTAAATGACGTGAACTACATTGTGGAGTTACCTGACAGAAGACAGACAGAAGGGATGTACCATGTCAACATGATGAAGCCATAGGCAAATAGGGCTGACATGGTGTTTGCAGTATGTAGTCATGGGAAGGGGACGGACAAAGGAGACCCCCTTCTGGACTTGCTGGAGGAAAGCAAGCGGGAGTCCTCTGTGGAGGCAGTAAAATTGTCTCCCCAGCTGGCCCCGGACCAGATCCAGAAAGTAAGGGAGTTTTAGCAGACTTTGCCCCATTGTTTAGTGCCAAGCCTGGACTAACCCTCTTAGTGACGCACGATGTGGAGACGGACAGAAACGCCCATACAACGGACAGTATATCGGGTGTCAGAGGCTGTCCAAAAGGACATTAGGATGGAAGTGGAGGAGATGCTGGATTTAGCAGTAAGCCAGAAATCCCACAGCCCCTGGGCCTCACCCGTAGTCCTTGCGCCTAAGCCAGATGGCTCTACTCATTTCTGTGTGGTCTATTGTGGACTGAATGCAGTCACGAAGTCAGACGCTCACCCAGTGCCCCGGACGGACGAACTCCCAAGTTGGGAGGGCGACCTGCCTTACGACGATTTATCTGACAAAGGGGTATTGACAGGTAGAGTTGACAGACAGAGCTAGGGAGAGGTCGTCCTTCATCATTCCGATAGGCTTATTTGAGTTTAAAGTAATGCCTTTTGGAATGAAGAACGACCCGGCCACTTTCCAAAGGTTGGTGAACCAGGTGTTAAATGGTGCTGAGGAGTACGCCGTGATGTACGTGGATGACATTGTCATCTTTAGTACCAGCTGGGAGGAACACCTATCCCACCTTAGGGAAGTGCTGGGCAGGATACAGAGGGCCAGGCTCACTGTCAAAGCCGAGAAGTGCCAGGTGGCCATGGGAGAAGTAGCATACCTCGGGCATGTGGTAGGCTGGGGACAGCTCTGTCCTAACCAAATAAAGATAGAGATAATCCAGGCGTGACCCAGACCAGAAACACAGAAGCAGGTCAGCAGATTTCTAGGGACAGCAGGGTACTACTGAAAATTTGTACCCAATTACAGTGCCATGTCTGCTTCCCTGTCTGACTTGACAAAGAAGAGGATGCCCAAGAAAATTAGCTGGGGCCCAGCCTGTGAAGAAGCCTTTTCCAAACTAAAGGAAGCACTGTGCAGTGCTCCTGTTTTGACAAGTCCTGACTATAGCAAAACCTTTATAGTTCAGACAGACGTCTCAGACATCGGTATTGGGGCAGTACTGAGTCAGACATCCAGCCAAGGGACCGATCACCCAGTAGTGTACCTGAGTAGGAAGTTACTTCCCAGGGAGCAAGTATACTCCACGGTGGAAAAGGAGTGTCTTGCCATAGTGTGGGCCCTAAAGAAATTAGAGCCATACTTATATGGGCAGCATTTTGTGGTGCAGACTGACCACAACCCCCTGGTTTGGCTGACGCAGATGGAAAAGAACAATGGTAGATTGCTTAGATGGAGTCTTGCTTTGCAAGGGTATGACATGACCATTTTACATAGGACTGGAGCGACCAATCAGAACTCAGATGGGCTGTCTCGTGTGTACGAGGAGTGAACTGATTTGGGAAGCTCATCCCATGCAGGGGATAGAGTCCCTAAATTCAGTGTAGGTGCGGAGGAACTGTAACACTTGGACAGCTGGTTCTGATCACTGTATCATTTTTTGTAATATAAAAATGGGTTATGGACTGTCTCTCTTGAGAAATGCTGAACCAGCATGTGAGTATGACACACAGGTTTTAGATACAAGGTGTCACCTGGAAGGCCCGAAGCTAATTACAGTTTTCAGCTAAGTTAATTATAGCTTTAGTTGCTAAGAGGGAAAATCATAAACTTTGATAACGCTTAGAGGAGGAAGAGCAGGTTGTGACATTTTAGTGCGAAGTCATAAAAGATGCTTTCATGTCCTGGAAAGGGGAAGCTTATCATAAGATCAAAGAGAGTTATTTGAAGAACATGAGTTATGCTGAGGTTGCAGAATTTAATACTTGGAAAAGACATCCTGTTTTTAGATATATATATATTTTTTATATATTCTGACAGGGAGGAGCTAGGTGACCTCATGCAAATACAGTAGGTGGGGAAAACCACCTTTTAAACATTATTCTGTTTTCCTTCAGAGACACTTCTGTCTAGTCTCTGACAAAGAAACATCTGTGAGCACTTTAAGCAGGTATTTAGAGAGAGAGAGAGACAAATCTAAATACTGTAGTAGGAATTGCACTGGTAAAACCTGTTTTGTTTAAGAGATTTGTATGTCTTGTGATATAATAGTTCTGTATTTTCTGTGTTACATATTTTTTATCTATTTTAGTAAAACTCTATTTTTAGAGCTTACTTGGTCTGTCTTTGATTTCTTTCCTTTACAAGTAGAGTATATATGGTTAAGGCAGACTCTGTGCATAAGCTTGAAGGGTGATACCAAACTGGAAAAAGGTAAGCGTTTTAAAACTTAGGTCTTTTATTACAGTTTTTAAGGGTTCATTTCTGTACACCTGGTTAGGTGCCCGTAGGCAAAGATATCTGGCCCCCCGAAGACAGAATTATCTGAGAATCCCTGCAAGACTTGAGACCAAAGGTTGATTCGAAACTCACAAAACAGACAAGACGGTTGCCTTGTTCTGTTAACTGTTCACAAGACTGCGCCCGGAGGTTGGCACTTTGGGAGTAGAGGGCTGATCTGCTGAGTGGGTTTGTGACAGTACCTACCGTAATTCTTGATCTTCTTGGACGAAGTCTCCACCACTCATTCACACGCCCACCCACCATCCTCGGAGCTCACCTCTGTTGTTGGTCTTCACTCCCTCAATCTTTAGGCTGTGAAGACTTCTTTGTTGACCCTTCTGATACGGGTCGTTCGGACTATCTTATGTCCGTTTTTTGTTAGGCTATCCTTCTAGGTTAGTTACGCTGCACCTCCTCAGAAAAAGAGGTACTGAGGTGGTTGGAGGGTCGATGCCGAGATAGTCATTGCCGCACGAGCCGAGGCTTGCAGCGCCGCTCCTCGTGGCTCCATCTCTGGCGCCGGCCCTCTTGCAAAAGGTTGCTCCCGCTGCATCCTAGCGCCACCGGCGTAGATCCCATCAGTGTGAATGAGTGGTGGAGACTTCGTCCAAGAAGATCAAGAAGTACGGTAGGTACGTAATTTCCATTTCTAGCCTCCACCACTTTGGTCAGCAGTTGGTTCCATGCATCCACCACCCTTTCAGTGAAGAAATATTTCCTCATATCCCTTCGTAATCCTCTTAATTGGAAAAGGCACCCCTCCTGCACCTTGTTCACCCCTGTGAGGTACCTGTAGGTCTCTGTCATGCACCCCTCGCTCACCTCTTCTCCAGGGCGTACATATTCAGATCTCTGTGATTTTTACAGGCTTCCCGTTCAACCCATGCACCATTCTGTTTGCCATCCTCTGGACCGCCTCCATTCTTTCAGTGTCCTTTCTGAGGTGTGGTCTACAGAACTATACATAGTGCTCCAGGTGGCGGCGTACCAGAGAGCAGTACAACGGCAGTACCACCTTGCCCTTCATGCTGTTAGTACACCTCCCTATGCACCCAAGCATCCCACTAGCCCTACCTACAGCATTGTAACACTGCACTGCCGCCTTCAGATCCTTTACTATCCTGTTTAGTGATTGACAGTATCTACCCACCCCCCCAATCCTATACTCAACACTGGGGTTCCTGTGTCATAGATGCATGATTTTGCACTTTTATATCTGCTGATATAAAAATATATGCAAATCATTATGTGGAAATGTAACCGATATTGGGATCCCTTTGTTTAGAAAATATATAGTGTTAATTTTTTAAATGTATATAATGGTGGTTTGAGATGATTGCAGAAAGTTATTGGAAACTCGAGAGGTTGCCCGAGTGCAAATTTTTAAGCCTTTTGCAGAAGAGCTGTGAAAAAGGGGCCTCATTTCTGGGACATTGTGTTCTAACTGCACATGCCTAACACTTAAAGAACAGGATGCTTGTTAAGAATGGGGGTTGGAAGGACTTACAAGAGAGCTGAGCTGCAACTGCTGGAAAGAGAGAAAAGGGACACAGAGATTGAAGGAAAACTCTGATGGATGTTCTCTATTTTATTTTGCCTTTGTAAATAGTTATACTGAACAAGTTTATTTCTTTTATGTTACTGCTAGTGTAAATAAATATTTTTGGTGAATTTTACAACTGCTCCTGGTTTTCCTATACTTCCTGACCTGTGCCTCGACGACATTCAGGGAAGGGGTACCTTTCCAGCAGGAGTCCTCAACAGTGGTTTTAATGACGGATACCTCCCTCCTGGGATGGGGTGCCCACCTGGGAGAACACACTGTACATGGTACATGGTCCCAGCGCTGCTGGAGCTCAGGGCAGTTTTTCTGGCCTTTCAGTCGTTTGCCTCAGTGGTCCAGGACAAGGTGGTGCAGGTCAGAACAGACAACACCACAACCATGTATTACATAAACAAGCAAGGGGGACAAGAGCCACCTTACTTTGCACATAGACCATGAAAATATGGAGTCCAGCATACTCTCTCAGGGTCTCCCTTTCGGCAGTTCATCTTCCAGGGAAGGACAAATTCTTAGCAGATGCACTGAGCAGGATCAATCAAAACCGCCACAACTGGTCTCAGAACAGGCAGATCCTGCAATCTGTCTTCAGACGATGGTGCACTCCAGAGATAGATCTCTTTGCAGCCCCAGGCAATCACCAGTTGCCACAGTTTCATTGCAGGCCTCCTGCAGTGGGCACAGTGCCACTAGATGCCCTAATACTGGACTGCGTAGGGAAACTCCTGTATGCCTTCCCTCCATTCCCTCTGTTGCTCAGAGTGCTGAACAAGGTCAGGTCCCAGCCAGCAACAATGATCCTTATAGCTCCAGATTGGGCCAGGCAGCCTTGGTACCCCCTGATCTTCCTGGACATAAGTCTCCACCACTCATTCACACTAGTGGGATTGGCGCCGGAGGCACTAAGACCCATCGGGAGCAAACTTTTTGCTGGAGGGTCGGCGCGAGAGACGGCGCGCTGAGATTGCGGCCATAGCGGCTCGAAAGCGATGACCATCTCGGCGGCGACGCCTCCAACCGCCTCAGTCTCTTTTTTCCGCCGTCGAGTGCGCTTCAGTGACGACGTCGCTCGTCTGTCGGGAGTCAAACTTCAAACTAGCGCATAGTTTTCAGTTTGTTTTTTTGTAACATTATCACGATAGTAGTATCGCTTAGTTTTATTCTATTTTTCGTAAAATTTTTCTAATATTTAAATTTAACTTACTTGAAGAAGTCTCGGCCTACTGGACGGAGTCGACCATGAGCAGGTCAGGTGACGGTAGGGAGACTTCGTATGAAAGCTGTTCAGTCAGCCGGGCTGGGTCCGGTCAGCCTCCTTCTCCTCAGCGGGGTTCCGACTACGGTCAGTCCGATGCCCGGGGGGATGGGCGGTCCCCCCGCCGGCATAAAAATAAACGGTCGCATTCTCGGCGCCGTTCGGCCTCGAGCTCTTCTTCGGCCCACAGGTCAAAAAGAGAAGGCATCACTGAGGTCGCCCTCTGGTATGTCTGCGCGTCGACGGTCGGTTATCGCTGCTAGTTGCCGGTCTCCTTCTTCGGAGTCGCCAGCTTCCGATAATCGTCGTCCTCGACATCGGAGCCCCTCCCCGCCTATAGGTAGGGCTCCAGATGAGCAGTTTCATCAGTGGGCCGCTCTTATGGAGCGATGGGCTCGGAGGTTGGTTCTTCTGCCTGGCTCGTTACCTCGGAGCCCCTCGGCCTCCGGCGATCAGGTAGGGCGTGTTGACCTTCCTAGTCGCTGCTGCCTTCTTCGGTGTGCTAGCGACCGTGCTTAGGTGTTTCCTCACATGGCTGCGGGCGCAGGGGCCTCACCGATGCCCTTATCTCCTGGTATTTTTTCCTTGTTTTCCAGGTTCCCGGGCTTTTCCGCGCCTTCTGCAGGGTCTGTGGGCCGTGTCGGGCGCCTGCTGGGCCGCTGGAGGCTTGCGGCGCCGCTGGCGGGCGCCGCTGCGGGTTCGGCGCGGCAGGGCGCTGTTATTCGCGGCGCCGCTGGTGGTGTTGCGGATCGGGCGGCGCCGCTCGTGTGCGCTGTCGGCGATGTGCTGCTCATGGGCGCCGGTTCAAGGGGCGCCGTCATGCGCCGCCTGCTGGGCGCCGCTGGCCGCCAGCGCTGCGTCGGCTCGCGGCGCGCCGCTGGGGCGAGGCTGCACAGGTTTCGGGCGCCAGGCGCCCTCGGTGCCGCCTTCAGCCTGCTTTTGCTGCCTCGGCGCCGGGCAGCCCTTGGGACTCTCCTTGTTTTTCTGCCATTTCTCCTCTCCTCATTTTCACTCCTTTCCTGTCCAAACAGTCCTTTCTGGACCATCAGGAGATGATGTTGAGCCTGACCCAGACCTTCGGTTGGGTGATGAAGTGGAGGAAACAGGATCTTTCTTTGCTACAGAGCCTGTAGTGAGGACCTGTCCTTTAAGTCTCTGTTGAAGAACCTGGGATCCACTCTTTCTCTCCAGACTACGAACATCGATCCTGGGAAGATATTAAGACTCCAGTATCTTCATGCCGGAGATCCCTACGGATTTGACTCCTCCGATTCAGCCTTCCTTGAGGCGCTGTCTCAAATGGTATGGAATAACCTGCTCTTATTCCCTCAGTGGCTAAATCCATTGATAAGAAGTATTCAGCTCCCAAGGATCGTCCCATTTTGGCATCCCAAGCCTCTGCGGATCTATTGTAGTCCTGGCAGAGAATGACAAGGTCGTTCTTCCTCAAACTACTACAGCTCGACCTATTAACAAAGAGTCTCGTAAGATTGATACATTAGGTAAGAGAGTCTTTGCTGCCTCCACTCTAAGTATCGCGTATTGCCAGTTATCAAGGCTATTTTTCTCAGTATGAGTATATCCTGTGGCACTCTATGAAAGAATGGTTGAAGCTCTTCCAGATTCGGATTCCAAGTCAGAGCTTCTTCTGACGTTATTAGAGGTATTAGGTCAATAACCAACAGGTCAAAGCAGCCATGGATGCTTTCGACACTGCTGCTAGCTCAGCAACCGCGAGGATTTATGCTTAGCGCCATTCCTGGCTGCGTACTTCTGGCTTCACGAATGATGCTCAGCAGCAGGTGATGGCGCTGCCTGATGATGGCTCCTTTCTTTTTGGCCCTCAGGTGGAGCAAGCCTTAGAGGCCACTCAGAAGACTAGATCGACCATTAAGTTGGCCAGACCTCCGCCTGCCCTCTCGGGGCATGTGAACAAAGCGTCAGTTTCACCAATCGTCAGTCCTTTCGAGGCAGAGGCAGAGGAAGCTTCCATAAAGCCAACCTGCCCAACCTCAAAGAAGGCTAGCAGAAAGCGCAGGGACCTAAAGCTCCAGCGCTACCTTATAGTCGTTGGCCCAAGTTCCATCCTCTCTGCCCGAGTGGAACTTTCTCCTCCGTGGGAGGTGATCTGATGTACTTCTACAACCAGTGGAAGTCCATAACCTCAGACAAAATGGGTTCTTGGATAATTAGCGAGGGTCACTCTCTCTCAATTTTCCTTGGAACCCCCAGTGTCCTCCCATACGACAACCCAGGTTGTCGGCCTCTCAATCAGATCTCCTCACAGCGGAGATCCAGGGCCTTCTGAACAACAGGGCAATAGAACTGGTGCCCCGCATCTCTGAAACACGGGTTCTACTCCCATTACTTTCTGGTTCCAAAGAAATCTGGGATGCCCCATTCTAGACCTCAGAAAGTTAAACAAATTCCTCCCAGGGAGAAATTCAAGATGATTTCCCTAGGTACCCTGTTACCCTTGCTGCATCAGCACGACTGGCTGGCCTCTCTGGATATGCAGGATGCTTACCAGCATATCCCGTCCACCCACCCACACACAAATTCCTCAGGTTTGTAGCTTTGGGTCAGCATTATCAGTTCAGAGTCCTGCCCTTTGGCTATCACTCGGCCCATGAGTTTTTACAAAGTGTTGTGCAGTTCTCGCGGCGCATCTCAGAAAAGTCGGACTCCGAGTGTTTCCCTACCTGGACGATTGGCTTCTAGCAAGCCCTTCCGGCCAAGGGACTTTGGAAGCCGTGCAAACGACTTCTCGTCTTCTCACGTCCATGGGAGTTCTGCTGAATTTGAAAAAATCTCAACTGCAACCCTCCCAGAGGCTCCTTTTCATAGGGACGCTTCTAGACACCTCTTCAGCGAAGGCTTTCCTTCCAGAGGACAGAAGACTCGACATCCTCGTATGGCCCGTTACATCAGGAGAACCAATGGGTTACAACTCTCTCGATGACAGCGCATGTTGGGTCTCATGGCGTCCTCGGTCTTCACTGTCCCTCTGGCCGACTGCACATGAGAACCACCCAGTGGATGCTCTCCACTCAGTGGTCCCGACCTCTCACCCCAGTCTTATCCCATCAGGTGACGGAGCCCTTGAGTCTCTCACCTGGTGGTCTCAAGAAAGCAATCTCCTGGAAGGATTCCCCTTTGCTCCCCGGATCATCAGATCTCCATCACCACAGATGCGCCGCTAATGGGATGGGGAGCTCACTGTCTCCCCTCCACTCCAGGTGTATGGACTCAGTTCGAAACTCATCTCCACATAAATGTCCTGGAGATGAGGCGGTCCCTCTATGCAATCCGAGCTCTGAAGGATGTCCTTTGTCACAAGAACATTCTCCTTCAAACGGACAACAAAGCAGTGATGTATTACATCAACAACAAGCGGTGCTCATTCTTATCCCTTGCAGGGAAGCAATGAGGGTGTGGGAGTGGTGCTTGGAGCACAAGTCTCTGATTCAGCGGTTTATCTGCCAGGTATACAAAACGACCTAGCAGATCACCTCCAGCAGAACGGAGGCAGACCCTCACCAGTGGTCTCGATCCAGCCGTAGCTCGGTCCCTGTTCAAAGAGTGGGGACTCAGACCTGGACCTTTTGCATCCCACTCAATGCAAAACTGCCTCTCTTCTGCTCCAGAAATCCAGGGCCTGGCATTTTCTGTCAGGATGCGTTCAGGCTGCGGTGGACAAGCGCTTTCTTTCACGCCTATTCACACTTCCTCTAATCCAGAGAGTACTCCTCAAGTTCGAGTCTCAGGGGACCAAGATGATTCTCATTGCTCCTTCCTGGCCTCGGCAACTATGGTTTCCTCTACTCAACAGTATGTTGGCAGCCTCTCCGAGACCACTTCCTTTGCAAATCAGTCTTCTGACTCAGGGTTCGTTGGTCCATCCCAACCTGAAATCACTTCACCTTCATGCTTGGCTCCTGAAGAGATAGAAGTGAATCGGTTCAACGTCTCTCGTAGAGTCTCAGACATCCTTCTGGCTGCTCGGAAGCCAGCCACCCGAAAAACGTACGCTTCCAAATGGAAACGTTTTTCTCTCTGGTGTGCAAAATCCTCTTGGAATCCCTTTTCCTGTCCTCCTGGCAAGGTTCTGGAGTATCTTTTGGACCTATCAAACTTAGGTCTTCAATACTCCACAGTTAAAGTTCACCTTAGTGCCATCTCAGCGTTCCATGAGCGGTTTCTTCCTTAACTCTGGCTCAGTTACCTATGGTGAAGAGATTTCTTAAGGATTCTCCATACCAGACCCCTGTTAAGCGTCCAGTTGCAGCCTGGGACATTAACCTGGTGCTGGACATGCTCACTCGGAAGCCTTTCGAACCCTTAGCTACCTGTGAGTTAAAATTTCTTACCTGGAAGACTGCCTTCCTGGTGGCCATTCCCTCAGCCCCAGGGTCTCTGAGATACATGCTGCACTGGTTGGACCCTCCGTATACTGTATTCCATAAGGACAAGGTAGTTCTCCGTACTCATCCTAAATTTCTTCCCAAGGTTGTGTCAGAATTCCATCTGAACCAACCTCTGGTACTTCCGCTTGCTCGCTAATTTCCAAAATGAAGGAGCAGCTCTTCATTCCTTGGATGTTAAGAGAGCCTTGCGGTTCTATTTAGATAGAACCAAGGATGTTCATAAGACTCAGCAACTGTTCGTTTCTTTCAGCGACACCGGCTGGGTCAACCTGTAGCTATTAGATGTATCTCTTCATGGTTAGTGGCATGCCTTCGTCATTGCTATTCCATGGCTCAAGTTAAATTAGAAGGTAGAGTGTCGCTCACTCTACTAGAGGCGTCGCCCGCATCCTAGCAGAAATTCGCAATGTTCCAATTAGCAGATATATGCAACGCCGCTACCTGGAGCTCAGTGCATACTTCGTTAAGCACTATGCACTGGATGTTCATGCCAGGCGGCATTCCGCGTCGGCAGAACTATCCTTAATGGGCTTCTATCTTGAGCCAGCGTGAGCTCTGGCTTTCCTGCCGCCCTTTTGGGGATTATCAGCTTGGTACTCTCCCACTAGTGTGAATGAGTGGTGGAGACTTATGTCCAGGAAGATAGGAAAGGTACGTACCTACACGTAATTCTTGATCGTCTTGAACGGTACTCACCACTCATTACTCCCTCCATCCCGAGCTCACCGCTGTATTGGTCTTCACTCCCTCAAATCTTTAGGCCGTGAGGACTTCTTTGCTGACCCTTCTTGCAGGTCATACGGACTATCTTATGTCCGTTTTTTAATATTAGGTTTACCCTTTTCGTTGAATTCGCTGCACCTCCTTGGTAAAAAGGTACTGAGGCGGTTGGAAGTGCGTCGCCGAGATGGTCATTACCGCTCGAGCCGCTGCTCGCGGCGCCGTATCTCGCGGCGCCGTCTCTCGCGCCGACCCTCCAGCAAAAAGTTTGCTCCCGATGGGTCTTAGTGCCTCCGGCGCCAATCCCACTAGTGTGAATGAGTGGTGGAGACTCGTCCAAGAAGATCAAGAATTACGGTAGGTACGTAATTTTCCTCTCTTCCCCTTGTCAATCTCTAGATCGATTTGCTTCCCCAGGAGCCACAACCTGCTGACATCCTCTCAGGGGAGGAGCCTCTACCTCAACCTCAAGTCCCTCAGGCTCATGGCCTGGCTCTTGAGGACTTAGAGTATGCTAACTTGCAGCTTTCTGAGGGGATCTTCGAGGTACTAAGCGTTTATTGTAAGCCCTCTACCAGGAAGACCTTCACCTCCAAATGGAAAAGGTTTTCTATCTGGTGCCAGCAAAGGATCACAGACCCTTATCTGGCTGGGCTCCCTGTCCTGCTGGGCTGCTTAACACATCTTCATACCCTAGGCCCTAAGCCATCTACACTCAAGGTACACTTGGCAGCTGTCTCTGCCTACCTCTCAATGGGTAAGGGTGTTTCCTTAGCTTCCAACCTAGGTTTCAGGAAGTTCTTCAAAGGACTGCTTCATTTGCACCCCCCGCACAGGGAGCCAGTCCCCTCTTGGGATCTGAACATTTGCATTGTACAGCTAATGCAACCCCCATTTGAGCCCATATCTTCAGCAGATCTCAAATATGTGACGTGGAAAACAGTGTTTTTGGTGGCAATCACTTCAGCCAAGAGAATAAGTGAGCTCCAGGACCAGGCTTTATCCACAGAGCCTAACTACTGGCGTGCCTGTATTTAGGAGCATTTTAAAACAGTTGTTTGAGTTCTGGAATGAGTGTGCAGGCTGACCTGTTCTCCACTTCCGAGTCAGTCTACTTGTTAAAACGAGCCCTGCGACGAGCAAGGTGAGTGCAGACGCATGTGCGTGTGAAGACGCATGTGTCTAGCGCATGTTATGCGTGTTTTACGTAGCATACAGTAGAATAAAACAATACTTGTCCAAGGTAGGCAAATCATAACCCTGACTGCTAACAGGTCCTTGGTTAAGTAAGGTATGGTTGGACACTTCCTGTTTACACTAGCTCACTCTATAATTGTGAACTTTCCTTGATTTCTTGTGCTTTATGTTCAAGGCCCCTGGAATTCTGCAATTCTGCGGTTGCAGGAGTTTTCCGCAGAATTTGTATCGTACCACAGAATTTATATAGTGCAGCAGAATTCATTGTTTTTGGTGAATTTTCATTCAAATATGCAGTTTTTCCATAGTGCCAGGATCCCGTGCCTATCTTGTTTATCCTGAAGCCCCTCCTCTATGCATGGTAGGTGATGTCATCAGTGACATCACTTCATATAGTAGCCAATGGTAGTGCTGCATTCTGCCACAGAAATGAATAAATTATGCCGTAGAAATCAGAAAATGCTTCCGCAGAAGCCTAGAAGCCCTGCCCAGAAATCAGGAAATTCTGCCGCAGAGCACTAGGGGCCCTGTTTATGGTACTATTGCCTGTCACAAATTTGTCATTAGCATTTGATTCTAGCCAACAATCCTGATTTTGGAATGGCAGCTTACATTATTACTATGGATGGAGCAACAGGCATTAGATGCCTTTCTTGTTATATGTACTCACTTATTTCTAAAGCACCAACTAATAAAACAATCTACAAATGTATAAAATGTATTTCTAATGATGAATTGCAGCATGAGGTAAGTACTTTTGGAGAAAGATTACAGATGTTTGAAGCCAGCCAAAAAGATATGGCAAATAGGTTACAAACAAGCACAGACACTGAGGGGCAAGCAATCCTGAATATAAATACTACAGTGGCATGTAATACTGAACCAGAACGAATTCATAACCTAACCTATATCTCTACATTAGAAAAATACAATACACAGAGCCAGTTATAGACTTACAACCACAGGAAGTGACCCAAAATAACAATAAAAAAAGACCCAGAGAAAATGATTTAAACACTAACTCAGAAGATGAATGGTTTCTTGTACAGAGTTCAGAGGCTTCAAAAAAAGGCAGCTGAGCAGATACTTTTGACTTACCCTTAACAAATCAGTACACATTGCTAAGTATCGGAGGCTAGTAACACCAGTTGAACTATTGTAGACCATCCTATGACATCACTTAATTCAAACATAAATATAATAGCAAATGTACCACCCACAGGACCCACAGATGCTTTAGCTACTCATCTATCTTGCGAGACTGATCTGATGGATTTTGAGACTGACATATCTACTAAATCACTATTTGTATTTGGTGATTCCATAGTTAAACACTTAGATAGAATGATTTGTAACCCTGATAACATCCTAGAACATTATCCTCTTTTGACGGAGCCAAAATAAGTGACCACTTTAATGTTGAACAACATTTTGGGTACTTCAGTCCAACCCTAAGTTATTATACATGCAGGGGCAAATAATATCCTGAGAGAACCACTAGCAAAAATTAAGCAAGATATTGTTGCAATGGCCAACAAACTTACTGATTTAAACTGCAAATTTGCCTTCTCTGAGATTCTGCCAATTCCAAAAGCCTCCAACCGTAACACAACAAAAATCAAAGCATTGAATAATTGGTTAAGGAAATGGTGCATAAAGCAACAGATTGGATGCATAACACATTGGGAGGACTTTTGTGATAGAGAAGAGCTTTTTTTCTTGGGATGGACTCCATCTGAGTAGAAGGGGAAATGCTCTACTGGAGAAACATATACTGACATACATCCAAAACAATTTCAACTGAAACAAAATGGGGAGATGCCTACTTCAGAGGAGACTCTGAACAATAGCCTTGCTCAGGCTGCAAATATAAACAGTGGAAAATTCAGCAATGTAACAGCTGGTAAATATACTAATATTAAGCTAACTAGAAACACTAAACAAATTCAAACATTAAATCATATACAAAAAATAACTTAAACATACTACTTGTAAATGCACAAAGTCTCTTAAACAAGATCGATGAACTAAAATACTTACGGAAACAAACAAAATAGATTTATGTGGGGTAACTGGATCTTGGCTTTAAAATGATGATTGGGCTACCCAAATATCTGGGTATACTAAATTTGAAAAAAAACATAAACAAGCAAGAGGAGGTGGAATTGTGCTATATGTAAGAGAGTCATTCAAATGCAATCCAGTAGACAATGGCTGCCTGCAAGATGACGATACTGAACTAATCTGGACTAAAATTATGCTTACAAAAAAACATATAATAACAGTAGGTCTAGGATATAAAGCACCAAACCTGAACAAAGAAGAGAATGACATGTTTATGAATAATGTTAAAGCTAACTTGCATGATAAAGACTGTATTTTTATGGGTGATTTCAACCTCCCAAATATTAATTGGGACGTCAATAAGGGCAATTATCCTCTTGATTCAACATTCCAAGATCTAATGATTATAAACAATATGGAACAACTAGTTAAACAACCAACCAGAGATAACAATATATTAGACCTTGTTTTTACCAGTATTGAGGATGCCGACACTCAAGTCATAGTTACGCATTCCCTGTGAAACAGTGACCACAATATGGTCCTTATATCAATGAATCTTACCCATTCAGCTGAAATAAATGACTGTACAGTGATAAAAAAATTTAACAAAGCTAACTATCCATGCATTAAAGAATACCTTAAAAAATGGAACTGGGCTAAAGATCTTGCAGGTTGCGATTTTGATAAAACTTGGATCAAGATTCAGGATAAACTCCAATATTGTATTAACTCATGGGTTCCCATTAGAAAGAAATATAACAAGAACGAGAAAAAAAGATCTCCAATATGGTGAAATAATAACATAAAAAAATCCTATGAAGCAAAAAATGTATAGAAAATTTAAAAAGAATTCCACTGCGTTAAATTGGCAATTGTACAAAACAATAGTGAATAAAAGTAAGAATATGATAAGAAAAAACCAAAAAACTAAAAGAGAATTTGGCCATATCTATTACAGACAATAAAAAGTCCTTTTATAATTTTATTGGTTCATTGAAAAAAAATAATCCAACCATAGGTCCCTTACATACTCCAGAAGGTATCCTCACTGATGAAACTGAGAAGGCATCTAATTTAAGCAACTATTTCACAAGTGTATTTAAACCAAAAGCTACCGATTTTTCACCAGATAAAAATACTGATATCTCCTTTGAACCAATAACAGAACAAGAAGTTAGGGAAGGAATTAATTTAATAAAATCGAATGGGTCAGCTTGGCCAGATGGTATATCACCAATATTTTTAAAACATTTAGCTGATTATTTGATTGGTCCATTAACCATATTATTTAACTCTTTATTAAACTCTAGCTCTACTGTCCCAATCTGGAACAAGGCAATAGTTATTCCCTTACATAAAGGTGGAAGCAAAAATCTACCACAAAACTACAGACCCAGAAGCCTAACTGCGGTATTCTGCAAGTTGATCAAAAGAATTCTAAAGGACGGAATAACTAAACACTTAGCAGAAATAGGATTTGTGGCTATCTACCAGCATGGGTTTGTTAGAGGCAGAGCATGCCAGACTAACCTTTTGAATTTTCTGGAACCTGTCATCGAAGCACTGGAGAAGAGTTTGTCTGTGGATGTGATCTTCTTGGACTTTTCCAAGGCTTTCGATTCAGTGTCACACCAAATATATCTAGAGTCTCAAAAAATATATCCATTAATCATAAATTGAATAAATGCTTGGTTATCAGATTGCACCCAGCAGGTTTCAGTAAAAGGTTATCTTTCACCATGGGGCAGGTTACCAGTGGGGTTCCTCAGGGCTCTATTCTGGGACCAGTTCTCTTTAATATATTAATATTTTCATTGAGCCCATTGACTAATACTGTACGTGATGGCTTGCTAAATTTTCCGATGACTGCAAACTAGGCAGTATAATAACAGATGCAAGTTCTGCTCTTGATTTACAGAATAATTTAACTTACCTTGAAAAATGGTCAAATACAAATGATTTATTATTTAACGAATCAAAATGCAAGGTGATGCATTTAGGGAAGAATAACCCATGCTACGTATATAACATGAACAATATCAGTCTATAGACAACAGATCATGAAAAAGACATGGGGTAACTATTTCAAAAGACTTTACTTTTGAGGTACACACAAAAAATGTTGTCAAAAAAGGGAACAAAATATTAAGCTGCATTTTAAGAAATATTAAAAGCAGCGACAGAAATGTGATCATCCCGCTGTACGCTGGCCTTGTTAGACCACATCTGGAATATTGCTCCTCAGTGGTTGCACCTTATGTGATTAGAAATAAAAAACTCATAGAAAAAGTCCAGCGTAAAGCTACCAAAAATGTTCATGCAGTAAAGGAATTTGATTACAAATCGAGATTAAAAACTGTGGGTCTCTATTCTATGGAGTATAGAAGACTATGAGGTGACTTACGTTTAACATACAACGCCTTCAACAATGACTCAATCCTGGAAACAATAGGTATAACTAGAAATCTGTCAAAAGTCAATACTAGATCACACTACTTGAAATTGAAAGGTACTCAAAATAACACGCAAAAGAGAAATCAGTGGTACACACAGAGAGTGAGTAATTCTTGGAATGTGCTGCCAAAGAGTATTGTAACTAGTACCTCTATTGATTCTTTCATGACAAATTTGTATTTATACATGGGAGATGCAAAATTTGATTTCCACCAGTAAAGTTCGTGGTGAGTCCATAAAGGGCAATCTTGCCCGCTGAACTTGTAAACATCCTATGATCCTATGATTTCAATCCATAGGGACAAGGTAGTCCTCAGAACCATTAGGAAGCTCCTCCCAAAAGTGGTCTGATTTTCACCTCAACCAGTCTGTTACCCTGCCAGTCTTTTTCACTTATCATTGCAGTTCAGGGGAATGTAGGCTACATAGCCTAGATGTAAAAAGGGCTATTAGCTGTTATTTGGATCATATAGGGGGCCATAGGCGGGATAACATTCAGCTCTTCCTGACCTGTGGAGAAGTGGGGAAAGGCAAACCAGCTTCTAAAAGGACTATTGCACGTTGGATTGTTGCCTGTATTCAGTTTTGCTACAGCAAACTGAGCAAGGAGCCCCCACTCAGTCTCAGGGCTCATTCCACTAGGGGTGCAGCTGCTTCTATAGCAGCTGCAAGAGACATTCCTTTGCTAGAAATTTGCAAAGCAGCCACCTGTAAAACTGTTCATACCTTTACTAAATACTATTGCCTGGACACCCAGGTCAGAAGTGATGCCAGGTTTGGCACAGCAGTACTGCAGAGCTTGTTTCCTAATAGGTTCTATGCCCCCCCCTCCAAAGGTACTGCTTGGTAGTCTGTATATGTCAGAATATAGTAAAAATTTCCTGGAGCTTGAAGAAAAAATTACCATAGTAATCTTGTTTCTTCTAAGGGAATCTTTACTGTATTCTGAGCTCCTCCCCTACTAGAACCTGGTGGGCACTGCACTCCAGTTGTTTTTGTTGTTGAAACTTGTTTAGGTTGGTTGTTTTGGGGCATCTGTGACTTGAGTCTTTTCAGATGCTCTATTCAGAGGGAGGATTGTGGTTCTTAATAAAGAGTTAGTTCTTTAGGATAGCATAGATAGCATCTTTTTTGTACAGTGCTTTGTAAGAATCTGATGGTTACATGGAATGCACCAGGGACAGTAGTTTGAAAACTGAGCTCGAGCATATCGATGTTCCACTGTTTGCATAGGTTTTTTAACTCTTTTCTCTCCGGTGCAGTTGAATGGTGAGGGCTAACTGCATATGTCAGAATACAGTAAAGATTCCTTTGGAAGAAACCATATTACTGTGGTAAGTAATTTTTTCTTTCTACATGTCAAGTCATTGTCTCAAAAATGATACTCCTCATCTTTTACAATACAGTCTCTTAAGTGCACCTTGGTCCGACTGGACCCCCTTTTTCACTCCTTCTGTTACTTTGCTCTGGACTGTCCACCCCGCAACTACCACTGCTCCCTGTACTCTTCCCTCTCCCTCCCCACCCTTGAAGCCAGACACCTCATACATTGTGCCTCCTTCATCTCTAAATTTGGCTAGGCTCCCTCCCTTCCTACCTTACCTCTCTCTTTTCCTCCCCGCCTCCTTCTTACCCCCCATAGCAACTCTGTTTATCACTCCCTTGCACTCCCCTCCAGGAAATCCATTGCTGGTCAAGCTGCTGTCTCCTACCACTTCCCCAAACTATGGGGCTCCCTCCCACTTGCCATCCGCTCTGCCTCTTCCGTACACTCGCTGTCCTCTGCATTTTCACTTCTCACTCCTGCAGTTGCCCCTGATACCTTGCTCTCAGTCGTTACCTGCTCTTACTTCCCCTGTCTTTCTCTCCTTGCTTCCTGCTTAATTGATTTAGCCCCCCCACTTCCAAAGTGACAACCTTTGCACCCCCTGCTCCCTGTAATACCTCTGTTTTTGTAATGTATTTCTTATGTAATGTATTTTCAAACGGTATTCCCAAATGCTGCTTTTCTGCTCTAATACCCTACTGCAAAGTTTATTTTTTTTCTGCTCAATTTGCTTATGCGTAATGCTAAGTTACCTATTTTGTAACTTATTTATTGTTCTTGCATTCTTATTTTCCCTCCATGTTCCCCTCCCCAGGATGCATCTGGAAACGAGCTGTTACCAGCTCAGTATATTTTTCCTGGTGAAACTTTTGCAATACATAAATAAATATTGGACAGTATTCTCCAGTAGGAGACAAGGCTCCCAGAAGAGGTCCCATTGACAATGTTGGAGCTAACAGAAAAGGAAATTACGGTAAGTATGAAGAAATTTCTTCTTTCTGTAGCGCTCCACGTTGTCAATGGGTATTTAATAGAATTATGGGTTCTAAGAAGCAGTACCCATATTTCCACCAGGTGGGGTAGAATATTGTCCCACATAACCCCTAGATGAGAAATGTCATTATCTGCTAACCACCAGCTGTGAAAATCTGCGACCAAAGGCTGCATCAGCGGAACTTTGAACAACCCATCTGTAGTGTTTAAAGAATGTGTGAACAGAGTACTGCGGTGCTGCCTTGTACAATTCTAACACAGACGCTGGAGCTTTGAACATCCTATCTGTAGTGTTTAGAGAATGTGTGGAAGGAGGACCACATTTCTGCCTTGCACAATTCCAACTAACGCCTCCCCTCTCTCCACCCAGCAAGTAGCCAGACCCTTGAGGAAGTGAGTCTTGATGAGAAGCTGGAGCTTTATTCTTTTCAGCCACATATGCCTTGGCGATACCAGCCCTCTTCCACCTTGCCAGTGAGGTCTTTGGAGTCTTTTTGACCTTTTTTTCTTTTCCTTTTTTCGTTTTTGGCTACTCCGAAGAGAACGAACAGACTTTCAGATTTCCTGAACTTTGTAGTTAGTTAGAGGTATGTCCTAACTGCCCTATATAAATTTAACTTGTGCAGCTCATGTTCTTAAGCATGAGTTGGCTTTGGGCAGAATGACAGCAGATGGATTTCCTTATTTACATGAAAAGCTGTAGGTATGTTCAGAATAAAAAGTGGAACCATCCTCAGGACCACTTTTTCCTTGTGAATGATGAGGTAAGGCTCATTGTTTGACAAGGCCTTAAGCTCTCCAAATCTTCTGGCTGAATACAATTAAAAATCATAGCTACATAGATGCCATCAGAAAAGGGCCTTGTGGCCCATCCAGTCTGCCCTATCCCTCTTTCTAATGCTTAAGGTACCCTAGATGATGCAAGCCCTACCTTTAACCCTTAGCTTGATAATTCCCATGTGCCTATCCCACGCATTCTTGAATCCCTGAACCGTGGCCACCCCCACCACTTCCTGGGGAGAGTGTTCCATCTCTCCACCACTCTTTCTACTTGTTATACCCTTCCCTATGTACCCTAGCATTCTGTTAGCCTTTCCAGCTGCTTTGTCACACTGTTTAGCCACTCTGAGGTTGTCTTCTATGACTACCCTTGGATCCCTTTTGTCTGTGGTAGCCTCCAGTGTTACCCTGTCTAGTTCATACTCAGCCCTAGGATTCCCTCTCCCTAGGTGCATAATCTTGCACTTTTTTGCATTGAAACCCAACTGCCATTCCTTGGACCAGTTTTCTAGCCTCTTCAGATCCCTCCTCATTTTTTCTATACCTTCCTGTGTATCTACCCTGTTACATAGCTTTGTATCATCCGTGAACAGGCTAACCCTCCCTTCTAGCCCCTCTGCAATATCGCTTATGAAGACATTGAAGAGCACTGGTCCCAGCACTGATCCCTGGGGTATGCCACTTGTTACCCATCCCTCCTGTGAGCTGACCCTATTTACGCCCACTCTTTGTGTTCTGTCACTCAACCAGTTTCTAACTCACGTGACCACCTCTGTCCCCACCCCCAGATTTGCCAGCTTGTGGATTAGTCTCCTGTGTGGGACTGTGTCAAAGGCCTTCCTGAAGTCCAGATAGGCCACATCTACAGTTCTGCCCTGGTCTATTTCCTTTGTCACTCACTCGAAGAAATCAATCATGTTGGTCTGGCATGACCTCCCTGCAGTAAATCCATGTTGCCTTGGGTCCAGCAGCCCCCTTGTCTCTAGGTAGTCCACCAACCTTTACTTAAGTAGGGTTTCCATCATTTTACCTACTATCGAGGTCAAACTGACCAGGTGGTAGTTTCCTGCCTCCTCCTTGCTACCACTTTTGTGCAAGGGTAGCACTTGTGCCCTCCTCCACTCCCCTGGAGCCACGCCTGTTTCTAGTGATCCACTGATCAGCTTAGCCAGTGGTTTAGCCAGTTTCTCCCTGAGCTCCTTTATGATCCTCGGGTGTATCCCATCGGGCCCCATAGCTTTATCCACCCTAAACTGTTCTAGTGCTTTTTTTACTCTGTACTCTGAAAAAGGTCTAATGTCCACCCCTTCTCCCTGTTCACCCTTCTCCATTAATTGGGAATCTTCTCCATTGTCTTTGTTGAGGATGGGCGCCTTGTCAATGTCTTTCTCCACTACCCTGCCTCCCTCTTCCCTAAGTCTCACAATCCTTCCCCTATCTTCCTTCTCTCACTAATATACCTAAAGAATGCCTTCCCTCCTTCCTTCACTGATTTAGCTAGCTTTTTCTCGGGTTCGGCCTTTGCTGTCCTTACTGCCTTGTTCGCTTCCTTCCATTTTTCCAAGTATTCTTGCCTGTCCTCTTTGCTTTGTGTTGCCTTGGGCCTCAGAAATGCCATCTTTTTTCCTCTTACTAGCTCTCTCCTCGAGAACCACAGTGGTTTCCTCTTCCTTTTGCTCTTGCTGCAGGGCCTGGAGTAATGGTTTGCTACCAGGTGCAGGGCTTCCCTTATCTTATCCCACTGTTCCACTACTCCCCTTATGTCATCATATCCCTGCATAGCCTTCCTGAATTCGTCCTTCATATTACCGAAATCGGTACTCCTGAAATCCTGGATTCTCGTCCTTGTGTGGCTAGCCTCCTGTGACATCTTTATGGTGAACCCCACAGCTCAATGATCACTAGTCCCTAGGGTCTCCCCCATTGTGACTTCTTTTATCCTGTCCCCATTGCTTAAGAACAAGATCCAGAATTGCATTCTCCCTCATCGGCTCCCTCACTAGCTGTGTGAGACCTGCCCCTTGCAGGAATCCCTTACTCCTGGCTGAGGCTGCTGCCGGGATACTACGAAAAAGTCCAGCGGGACAATTGAGAGTGACTTGAAGAGTTCTTTACAATGAGCATTCAAAATTAGATTCAGATCCCACTGAGGTACTGGGGATCAAAACAGTAATGTACATCTGTTAACTGCTCTCTTAAAAATTGTATGACCTCCCAGTTTGTACCTTGGGACAGTCCTCTGTAGGTTCCCAGTGTTTCTCCTATCATTGACCTCTAACCTCTCAGGGTGCTGAGTGCAATCCCTTTGTCCATTCCCATCTGCAAAAACTCCAAGTTCTGCGGAGTCGTAGCTTTTGAGAGCCTGAGGCTTTTTTTTTTTTTTCCTTCTTCCCCTGGCCCAAGCTGAGAAAGTGCTCCACTGATATCCACTGCTTTCTTCGAAAAACCTTGTTTGAGCAGTCTCTTCCTCTCATGAGCCAGGCTGCCAGCTGCCTCGCCTTCAGGTTTGGTTGTTAAATAGGTTCCTGGAGGAGAAGAATCCCCCAGAGAGGAAGCTGAAATGGCCCATACCGATCTGGATTCACTAGGAATGAGAACTACGGCCTTCTTGGCCACACTGATGCTACGAGAAGAAAACTTCCTTTTTGAGTGTCTTACTTTGTGAATGACCTTGGGAAGTGAAGACAGTGGAGGAAACATACAGGCTCTGTAGAAAAAAAATATGTCAGGGACAAGGCATCCACTCCTCTGCCTGTGTGCACTGGTACTGACCTAAGAGCATCAGTACCCGAGCACTGACTTGAGGTGAATAGGTCAATCTGAGGCTGGCCGAACCTGCTGCTCAGAAGGTCGAACACTTCAAGATTCAACATCCATTCCCTTGGACAGACAGTCTCCTAAATCAGCTAATCAGCCTAGATAGCAGGTTCTGCTCTGCCCCCAGCAGCACTTCTGTTACCACCTCCTTGCTTCTTGTGCCTCCTTAATTGTTTATGTACACCACTGTGGTGGCGCTGACTGACTTTACTTTTGCTGCCTCTTCTCAAACCCAGTTGCGAAAATGAAGAAGAGTAAGTTGCACTGCCCTCATTTCCAATACGTTTATCTGTAGCTGTTGTTCCTGTGCAGTCCAAAAGCCCGGACCGGTACTTGGCCCAGGACTGCACCCCAGCCCAACCGGCTAGCATCAGTTAACAGAATCAACCTGACAGGCTTCTAAAGTGGACCCCCTTGGGTAGGTTCTCGGAGGTTTCCCACCAATTCAGCGATTGACAAAAAGACTGCGAAATTGGCATCTGGGCTTTGTAGTCTTCCAAGGTCAGGTTCCAAACTGCTAGCATCCTGGTTCGAGGTAGTTGCATGTGCAAGCATGCCCATGGAGCTAGCTCTATCGCTGCAGTCATCAGCCCTAAAATTCATAGTAGCCTGTGAGCTGAGGCCAAAGATTGGCTTCTCATCACTGAAACCCTCTTCTCGGGGTCTCCCTTCTGGCCGTCGATAGGAAAACTTTCCCCTTGTCCATCCTGAACACCCCAAGTGTTTCAGGGTCTGTGACGAGCTGAGGGAGCTCTTCTCCCGAATGACTACCCAATCTTGAGTTTCCAGTATCTTCAGGGTCCTGGACACTCACTTCCTTGCCATCTGGGCAGAGGACACTCAGATAAGCAAGTTGTCCCAGTAAGAATATACATGATGCACCTCCTGTCTCAGTTGTGCCACACGAACTGTAAGGTCATTTGAGAACACCCTGGGCACTGTTGCCAACCCAAATGGAAGCACCTGATACTGGAAGTGCTGTCCCTGAATCACGAATCTCAGAAAACTTCTGGTGAGACTGACGAATGGGGCTGATAAGCATCCCTCAAGCCTAAAGATGCCGGATAATCCCCCAGCTGGACGACCCTGAAGATTGATTGTTTGCAGGGCCTCCATCTTGAAGGTTATGTGGCAGACAAACTTGTTTAGGAGCTTTAGATCCAGAATTGGGCTGAACTCCCCCACCCTGGCCTTCCTGGGAACCACAACATACACTGAGAAGAATCCCTGACCTTTTTCGTTGGAGGGTAGTGAAACAACTGCCCCAATCTGTCTGAGGTGATCCAAGGTTTGGTCTTCGTCCCGCACACTAGTTACACCTGTGGGCAAAAGATCCTGTGTTACTGTTGTCATTAGATCCAGAATAGGATCCCCTATTCCTTTGGTTTCTGAAAGTCCGAAAAAAACATAAACCTCCTCAAGACTGCCTCTGATGTCCTGCTCCTTGATCTGTTGGTGTTGAACTTGCTTTCTTTTGCTCCTTTGACACTGGAAGGTGTCCCTTCTTACCCTGGATATCTTTCAAAATATCATCCAAGCCAGATCGAAATAACAGTCGACCCTGAAAGAGCAAGTTAAATAGCTTTGCCTTTGACGCCTGGTCTGCGGCCCAGTGCCTAAGCCATACACCCTGTATGACTGACACAGCATGATAAGCAGAGTGAGCTGATATTCGTAAATTGTTCACTGTGACATCCCTTAAAAATGGTGGAAGCCATGGCTACCAGTGTAAGATGTTTTCCTCCTCAGAATCTGGGGGAACAAGCTGGTCCGGTGGCACTGAGGGCTGAGGCGCTGGATGCCTTACCTTGTGCTATGCTGGGGACCCAGGTTTGGGAACAGCCTTGGGTTGTCAGGGGTCCCGGCATGGAGGGGGGCAGGACTGAGCACTGGCTCTCCTCTCCTCTCCCAGGAAGGGGGGGGGGTCGCCTGCCCATAGTCCCGCCCCCAACAGTTGGAGGTCTGGTGACAGGCACAGGCAGTAACAGTGTGACAGCTAGAGTGGGGCATCCCATAGTGCATGGCGTACATGTGCTTTCACACATGAGCGGGACGCACGAGGTTGAGGAACAAGAGCCGAAAAATGTGCAAACTACTTACGGGAAAAAAAGAGTCTGGGGGAACAAAACTACTCAGAGCTGTAATCCGTGAGTTCAGGGCTCTGGAAAATGAGGATGTGTAAGAGGTATGAAAATTTTCCCCATTCGAGGTAAACGCTCCTTTGCTCAAGGTATCCACTTGCTTATCATGCGTATCGGTCACAACCAGAGATCCTGCAATAGGTGTAGTTGTGTGCTTCACAGAATTATGTACAGCATTATCTGCCAAGAGAGGAGGTTCCCATTTCTGGGAATCCTCCATAAAGGGATAACATCTCACCCGTAGCCTGGGAAGATGTTTTCTCTGGTCCGGGCCTGCTCATTCCTGATCAATGATCTGATCACAGTGTACAAAGTTAGAAAAACATTTTGGAGCAAAGGAGGACACAGACAGCATCGGATTCACGTCCGGGGGCTCCATGGCTCGTATTTTCTTCAACTCTAAGGTCCTACAAGTCTTCTTTTTGAGGTAGGATAGGAATTTTGTATGAAACGGGAGGGATCAGAATCTTTCTCTTAGGCTTCTTCCACTCACCCTTCTTATACCTGAGGAGTGCACTAGCAAATGGCCAAAAAGGAGGGGTGGAAGAACAATGGAGAAAAATCAAAACTGCTGTCATACAGGCAACAAGCCTTTGTTTGAAACAAATAAAGAAAACAAAGCGGAGTAAAAAACCACTATGGTTCTCAAATGAGGTGTCAGGGAAGGTTAAGGAGAAAAAGGCTGCATTCAAAAAGTATAAGGAATCACAGAAGGAGCACGAAAGGGAACTGTATCAATTAAAGCAGAAAGAAGTGGGGAAGGCAGTCAGAATAGCAAAGGCCCAAACCGAGGAAAAAATAGCCAACTCAGTTAAGAAGGGGGATAAAACCTTCTATAGGTACATTAGGGAGTATAGAAAGGTTAAGGGAGGAATAGTGAAGATTAATAAAGGAGAGGGGAGGTGGGCAGAGGGAGACAGTGAAAAGGCAGAGATTCTGAATGAATAACTTTTGCTCAGTATTCACAAAAGAAAATGAGGAGGAGTTACCTAAACCAGACAATAGAAACACTCTGGGTAGGGGGGTTGACACCAGTCCATTTACAGAAGAAAGAGTCCCGAAAGAACTCCTAAAACTCAAGGTGGACAAAGCAATGGGGCCTGACGGGATTCACCCCAGAATCCTAAAAGAACTGAGGGAGGACCTAATGACATCACTGACCACACTTTTTAACAAATCATGGGAGGATGGGGTGGTACCTGAGGACTGGAGGAGGCAGATGTGATCCCCTTCACAAAAGTGGGAGCAAGGCAGAAGCAGGAAACTACAGACCTGTAAGTTTGACCTCAGTGGTAGGGAAAATGATGGAATCACTCTGAAGAAAGAATTGTTGAGTACCTAGGGAGGCAAGGGCACAGGACCCAAAGCAGCATGGATTTACAGCAGGAAGGTCATGTCAGATCTAATCTAATTGATTTCTTGACTGGGTGACCAAAGTAATAGACCAGGGAGGGGCTGTGGATATGGCCTACCTAGACTTTAGCAAGGCATTTGACACAGTCTCGCACAAAAGACTAATAATCAAGTTAGCCAGCCTGGGAGTGGGTTCCATGGTGGTAGCCTGAGTAGCAAACTGGCTGCACAGCAGGACACAGCAGGTAATAGTGAATGGAACACATTCCGAAGAAAGGGGGGTTACTAGTGGAGTACCTCAGGGCTCAGTACTGGGTCCAGTCCCCTTTAACATCTTATAGGTGACATTGCAGAGGGTCTGGAGGGAAAGGTATGCCTCTTGCAAATGACACAAAGATCTGTAACAGAGTTGATACACAAGGGGGTAGAAAGGATGAGAAGGGACTTAGCAAGGTTGGAGGAATGGTCAGACATATGGCAACTTAGATTCAATGCAAAGAAATGCAAGTAATGCACCTGGGAAACAAAACCCAGGAGAGGAGTCACAATAGCAGGGAGGTACTAACAACAACAAAAATGGAAAGGGACTTGGGGGTAGTCATCAGATGACCTAAAGGTGGGTAAGCAATGAGAAGTCAGTAAGGAGAGCTAGGGGATACTGGGATGCATAGGACGGGCATCACAAGTAGAAAAAGGGAAGTGGTTATCCTCTGTACAGACAGTTAGTGAGATCCCATCTGGAATACTGTGTGCAGTTTTGAGACCCCATCTACGCAAGGACATAGACAGGATGGAAGCAGTCCAGAGGAGGGCAACTAAAATGTTGCAGGGTCTGCATCAGAAACCATATGAAGAGACTGAGAGAGCTTAATATGTATACCCTTGATGAAAGGAGGGACCGGGGACATGATAGAAACTTTAAGTACCTCAAGGAATCAACAAAGTCCAGGAGGGTAGCATCTTTCAGAAAAAGAGATGTGTAAGAACAAGGGGGCACAATTTAAAGATAGAGGGGGGACGGCTCAGGGGTAATGTGAGGAAATTTTTTTTCACGGAGAGAGTGGTGGATGCATGGAACCGCCTTCCTGGGGAGGTTGTTGGGTCTAAAACAGTGGGGGAATTCAAACATGCATGGGACAGACGTAAGGCAATTGTAGTGGGGGGTTGCAGGAAGTAGGCTGTTGATTAACTAGAATCTGCAGCTTATCCAATAGGAAGGGAAATGGGCAGACTGGGTGGGCGAAGTGGTCCTTATCTGCCATCAAAGTCTATGTTTCTATTCCTCAGAATGGTCCTCCTCATCAAAAAGCATTTTGTTGTCAGGAGTTTCCTCAAAAGTCCCCTGAATCATCATCAGCTGACCCCTCCCTACAGGCAAGGATGGAATCTACCTGCATGTCTTGGTTAGCAGTCTTGTCCTGCACTGGGGCACCTGGATGTGCCTGTTTGGGCCCCCCGCTGATCTGAGGGGCCCGCTTTAGGTTCAGTGTATTGGTGGGGATGTTGTGCGGAACATTAGGAGACAATAGCTCATTTAAGAGCAACAAAACAGAACTGCGCAACCCAGCTTTACCACTGCTGGTCAGTATCGCAGGTGCACTCCTTCCCCCCAGCTTGGAGTTTGACTTTTTTTTGGGGGGGGGGGCAACATAGACATATTAGATTACGTTACACCATGAGAACAATAAGTGCCTAAAGGAGAGGGTCTCATCATCCTGTTGTAGGTCTTACATCGCTTGAATACCACAGGTCTCCAATAAGCCATGGTGCCAATGGCTGAAAAAACGAACTTTGTTGTAAACTACCCACTAAATGGTAGATAGGGCTCGTAATGCCGCGGGCAATAGAATCATAGCTTCCTTGTTCCCCCTATGGTGCTGCCTGGTGGGGCCCCCAAATCACAAATACACTGTGTCTCTTTCAGTTTTTACAGCTTTCTCCACAGAGCTGTTTGCTGACAGGAGAAAGCATAGGAAGCAATGTTAAGAAATGCGTGGGAGCTTCAGTGACATCACGCCGATGTGTGTGACGTCACCATGTCTTCAGGAGCACACCCAGCTGAGTGCACGAAAACACTGAGTGGGAGAAGCACAAAAAATGCTTAGTATGCTATTGCCAGGCGCAAGTCCCTGCTGGCTGACCACCAGCAACAGCCAACTCATCACGTGGCTGCAGGGAAAAAGAAAAATGTGCCCTGAAGTGCAAGTGGAAAGCGGAGCGGCTGAAAGCTCCAGTAAAGGTTGGAACACTGACCAAATCTGAAAACAAAACACACTGCCCAAAACTATTTCATAGAATGCCCTCAAGGAAGAGGACAAAGGCACAATTCACCTAGACAAGACCACCATTCACCCAGGCAGCCCAGACTAAGTCCCAGCAGCAACCCAGGGAAAAACTAATAAAAAAGGTTTCTTTCTCAAATCAATTGAAATTCTGAGCTGAGACACACTGTTAGTTGTACTGATAGAGAATAGGAAGGGGGTGCCGTCGTGCAAACGTCACTGTAAAGGAGGAAAGGAAAGTGGTATTTAAACAAGAAGATCTGACTGTCTGTCTGACTAAATCCCCCCAACAATAAAAAGTTAAAAATACTTACCTGAGCACCAGAATTGAAAGAAAAATTAAAGGAGATCTGGACAACACTCTAGTTAGGCAGTGGCAGAGGTCCCAAGTCTAAGCTGGAAAATTGGGAAAGTATTAGCAGATTAGTCAGTTTGAACGTCACAGTTTAACAGGCACAATTTCTAAATCTGAGGGTGTTCCCTGAAGCCAGGAAGCCCCAGTCTGCTCAGGGTTGCTGCAATCTTATTTCTAAAACAATACATTTTACAAAATCCAATTCAGACAGGCTCTTCTATGCTGTTGACCCCTTCGTGGTACAGCAAAGACTGGAGAGACGTTGCTATTTGGAATATTTATGTGCCCAGGGTTCTGTGCTGTTGCTACAGCTTTGGGCTGTACCATTGCCCCTAGTAGGGGTGCATATTATCCATATTTATTAAATACCCATTGACAATGTGAAGCACTACAGAAACATTTTTAAAACTGCAGCAAAGCTTGCATCCCACTCAAGGTCCCCCGTGAGATCTTTCTTAAAATGCTGTTGCTGGTGCTTGATTATGTGGATGTGGTCTTCAGCCCTGCCCCAAAATCCACCCTAGTCGGACTGGACTGTCTCTTCCATTCCTTCTGTTGTTTGTCCTCAAGCTGACACTTGTATCAGTGCCTCTCACTCACCTCCTTAGATGCCCAGCGCCTCTCTCACTGTGCCTTCTTGCTATCCAAGTAGTGGCTTTTCTACCACCACTCTCTCCTTTCCCCATTTCTCCACTCTACCTATTCGGATGATTCCTCTGACTAGTGTACTTTCTCCGTCTGTCACTGACGGACATCTGCAGGTCAGATTGCATTCTCTGTATGTCTTTCCTCCATCTGGAATAATCTCCTTGCTCCCATACACCTCTCTTCCTCTTACCTCTCTGAAATCTCTCCTAAATGACTTCTTTACCCACACTTACACCTGCCCCTAGCTTTGGTGAGGGTGCGAAATGATCTGCTCAGGGCTAGAGATAGAGGAGAAATGGTCAGTTCTTGTTCTCATCGATCTCTCCTCAGCCTTTGACAGTGTGGACCATGTTGTGCTTCTTGATCAGCTTTGTGAGTTTTGTGGACTCACCGGTACTGTCATCAGGTGGTTTCAGTCCTATCTCTCAAACAGCGTGCAGCGGGGCGGTGATGGGGAATTTCTCCTCCTCCCCAACGCCCCAGTCTTGTGGAGTGCCACGGGGCTCGATCTTGTTGCCGATGCTGTTTGCAGTGTACGTGCTGCCCCTGGACATGATCATTCATCAGTACAACGTGGAGTTACGCTGTTATGCAGATGATACCCAGCTGTACTTGTTTTTTGCCCCTGGAACATCAGGAGCTGTGGACGTGCTAAACAACTGTCTGGCTAAAATCAATGACTGGATGGCTTCCAGCTGGCTGAGACTAAACTCGGGCCAAGACAGAGGTACTGGTAATCGAGCCTGGTCGCGGACGTGATGGGTTGCCACCTGGGGCTGATACTGGGCTTCTCCTGGGATCTGCTCCATTGGTGTCTTCCCCGAGGGTGCGAAATCTGGATATGATCCTTGATAACAGATTGACTTTTGAAGATCAGGTGTCATCTGTGGTCAGCAGTGGTTTTTACCATCTGCGGAACATTGCCAGGATTAAGCCCCTCGTTCCGCCTGAAGACCTGCTGATGCTAGTGCATGCCTTTGTGACCTCCAGGTTTGACTACTGCAACTCTCTGTACTTCAGGTTCACAGGAGGGACCCTTCTCAGACTGCAGCTGGTGAAGAATGCTGTGGCCCGGTTACTGATGAGCCTCTCGAGGTCCAGTCATGTGACCCCGGTCCTGCGGGCTCTGCACTGGCTGCCGGTCAGATGGAGGGTCCTTTTCAAGGTGGGTCTTCTCACCTTTAAGGCCCTGTATGGACTGGGTCCTGGTTATCTTTCAGAGCTCCTGACAATGGCGATCACTGCTCGCTCCCTCCACTCCTCTTCAAGGGGCCTCCTGGACATTCCCAGGGTTCGGCTCAGTACCTCAGGAGATCACGCATTTAGCATCTTTGGGCCGACCCTATGAAACACGCTACAACCTTCAGTCCTGGAGGCTCCCTCGATTAAGGTGTTCAGGCTGAGGCTGAAGGCCCCCCTCTTTGTCCTGGCTTTCGCAGATTCCTGATTCCATCTGATCTAGTCCCCTTATGTGACAGTCCGAAGCCCTTTTGTCATTTTAATTGCTGTATTTAGTATTTTATGAATAGCTGTTGTTATATTTATTCATGTTTGTTTTTTTCCTGTGCTCTTGTTATAATCTCAGTTAGGCGCCCAGAGCCTCCAGGATTGGGCGCCCTACAAATAAAATTGCCTTGCCCGCTTCTGTGACTACATCTGCTAATCCAGGGCTTTGTGGACAATTTATATTTAAATTTGATAGCTTTTCTATGCTGTTCTATGTATTCAGTTAATCAGTTTTGTTTTTGCTTTTGTATTTGTTTCCTTTACCGTTTATTACGTATTTGTGTGCCATATGTAAATAATGTACTTTAATACAATTGTTTTTCCTGTAATTGATGTTATGAGTCTAATTAATTATTCATGAGCTAAACTAGCTCACTGATTGACTGCCGTGGTGGTCTGAAATGTCTTAGAAATGCCCAGCACGGCAGCAACACTCAGTTCAGCACGCACTGTACACTGACAGCAATGGCGGCGCCGTAGACGTTGACTGTCAGAGTTCTAATAAATAAAAACTAAACAGTCCTGCATTCAAGACAATAATTACTATAGTCATCATTCTATCATCATCACTTTAAGCCCCAGCACCTCACCACCACTCCAACGAGACAGCACATCATCATCGCTCACACATTATGAGACAAACTAGTCTCACCACGCAGCAGTCTTAGCACACGCTGCCACAAAAAGAAAAGATAAATACAAAAAGCAGTAAAAATGTCTCATTATTGTGATTAGGCTTATAATCACAATAATGACCTCACAGCTGGTCGTTTCTTGGGGATTAATGACAGGCTGGTAGGGGCTGACTCTCAACTGCATCTTGGCCCCCCCCAGCCAGTTGTTAATCCCAAGGAAATGACCATCTGTTTAGCCATTATAGCTTAATTACCAAATTTGTGCTCGTAACCCCTTCCTCGGGATAGACCTGGAAGTGACCCTTGGCTTAGTATGCCCTTCCTGGTCACTAATTTCCAAATAAATAAATTTGGATAACTTTCATTTGCCATAATATAGTGCACCTTTTTCATTCTTTTTGATTTACAATTAGGAAATATCGGGATTTAAAACACCTGTAAATCGTTTGTTAATTTATGATTTCTTTCCTTAGGGGTTTCTTATCGCCGTAGGATTAAGAGGTGCTACTCTTCTGCACAGAGTTGTTCCTTCAGGTCAAAGCTGGCATGAACAGGTTGAGTTACTGCTGTATTTGACTAAAAGTATAGTACAATTACTCCTAATAAAGCTTAAGACTTAGATTAAAATATATGATGCTTAATTATTTTCTTTATGTCCATCTAGATTTTGGATTTTCTAAATGTTTCTGATGAACCTATTTTGGGATATACCCCTCCTGCCTCATTAACTACCTTCCACATTCACCTATGGAGTTGTGCTGTAGACTACAGGTAAGACAAGAACTAAGTCAAAGTTTCAACATATAATCTGTATTTAAAACCCCAGGAATCTCTCACTGTGCTTACTAGTGCATAATCAGCCTGCAGGTCTGAGCTGCCTCGGAGCATGGAATTTATGTAAATTACAAAACTATGGAATGTAATTCAAATTTATTCCATGTGGTGGCATTCTAACCTTCACTCCAACATCAGATTTATTTCTCCGCCTGAGGAAAGTTGCCCCAAAGAGCTCTCTTCATCTTGCTGAAGGAGATCGGTTTTATTTTATTTTTGCAAGTATTCTGTTTATTTTTCACTTCTGTGCTGTTTTAGTTAGTTTTAGTGTACTTTCTTGTCATCTGTTTTTTTCTTTAGTGTCTTTCTCCGGTTCCCTAGCGGTTCCCAGGAACTGGAGAAAAAATTCTTTTAATTGTGTTTTTTTCTATCATTTTTTTTCTATCGCACAAAGTTAGTCTTACTCTTTGTATTACATATGTTAGCTTTTTGGTTCTGTTTTTCATCCCAGTTCCTGGCTGTCCAGGAACCGTAGTGCATGGTTGCTAATTTTCAAAACTTAAAAAAAAAAAAAAAGACATTTTGTTAGCGGTTTGTTTTTATTTTGGAACCGAATTGCAAACTTTCATTTTTGACTGTTGGGAACTATTTTTCTGTGGGTCTTGTTGTGTTTGGCATGTCTGGCAAGCCCAAAAAGAAAACAGGAGCTACTAGTTTTAAGAATTGTTTAAAGTGCTTTAATTTATTGGCTAAGGTGGATCGCCGTGATTTGTGTTTAAGGGGCTTGGGTCCTGAGCACCCTTTTTCTGATTGTGAGCTCTGTGGTAAGTTTTGCCCTAAAACTGTCAAGAAAGGGACCAAGAAATTAGAAAATTATAATGGTTTCTCAGTCTGCCTCTACGTCACCTAAGCACACTGTTGAGGGTCCTTCATTCCACAGCAAACAAAGAGAAAGGCCTGCCAAAGATGCTCTGGAGTCTAGGGCTCCTGAAAGAGGGAGTCCTGATGTAAGCAAGTATAAAAGGCTATCAGAGCGGGTTCCAGAATCTGTCCCTGCTAAGAAAAAAAGAAAAACATGTCGCTGCCCCTCCTCCTGAAGAAGGAAAGGAGTCGTCAGTGGAAAGACCTAAAATGCCCTCTGTGGAGGACACGGCTAAGGCTTGGTAGTTTTCCAGACTGTTCAAGCCATGAAATAGCTTATGGACATGTTGGTTCCCCCTCTGGTTTCAGGTCCCTTCCTGGTTTCAGAGGACCCAGGGGCTGAGTTCTATTATGATGAGGAGGAAGAAGAAGGAGACCCCATAGAGCCTGATGGCTCTCCTGAGCAGGAGTTTGGTTCCTCTTCCCGGGCCAGGAGGATTTTTCCTCACACTATGCATTTGTGAGGAGATGGTCAGCACCCTCAAGCTCTTTGCCCAGGAGACTGTAGAGGATGAGGAAAATATTGAGTTTTCAGACATGATGGGTCTAACCCCAACTAAAAGGTTGCTCCTTCCAGTGCATAATCCCCTTAAAAAGGCAGCCTGTAAATTATTAGACTCCCACCTCCACCCTGCGTATTGACAAGAAAATTGAAAAGAAGTACCAGCTTAAAAGGCAAGATGCAGAGTACCTCTGTTGCCACCCTGATAACAGATGGGTAGTGCAGGCTGCAGCCTGTGATAAAGCTAAGGTTCTCCTCTCTACCCAGCCCCTGGACAAAGACTCCAGAAAGCGGGATAGTATGGGGAAAAAGGTTTACACTTCTGCTTCCTTACTGCTGAAGCAGGCTGCTATATGGCTTATATGGCCCAGTACCAGAAAGCTCTCTGTAGCTCTATCCTAGCCATGAGCAACAAAGCCTCTGGGAATCAGGCACAAAATTTGGCAGATACTGCAAAATCAGCCCTGGATGCAACTAAATACTAGATCTTAATGTCTTCATCAGTGACATTGCAGAGGGACTGGAAGGAAAAGTATGCCTTTCTGTAGATGACACAAAGATCTGCAACAGGGTTGATACACAAGGAGGTGTGGAAAGGATGAAAAGGAACTTGGCAAGGTTGGAGGAATGGTCAGACGTATGGCAGCTAGGATTCAATGCAAAAAAGTGCAAAATAATGCACCTGGGAAACAAGAACCCAGGGGAAGAATACACAGTGGGTGGGGAGGTAGTAACAACAACAAAACAGGAAAGGGACCTAGGGTAATCATATCAGATGATCTTAAGGTTAGCAAGCAATGTGAGAAGGCAGTAGGGAGGGCCGGGTTATACTGGGATGTATAGGAGAGGCATCAGCAGCAGAAAAAGGAAGTTGTTATCCCTCTGTACAGACAGTTGGTGAGACCCCATCTGGAATACTGTGTCCAGTTCTGGAGACCCCATCTCCAGAAGGACATAGACAGGATAGAGGCAGTCCAGAGGAGGGCAACTAAAATGGTGCAGGGTCTGCAAGAGAAGCCGTATGAGGAGAGACTAAAGGAGCTTAATATGTATACCCTTGAGGAAAGAAGGGGGGGGGGGGACATGATAGAAACTTTCAAGTACCTCAAGGGAATCAACAAAGTCCAAGAGGGTAGCATCTTTCAGAAAAAGAGACTTGCAAGAACAAGGGGACACAATTTAAAGATAGAAGGAGGGCAGTTCAGGGGCAATGTGTGGAAGTATTATTTCACAGAGAGGGTAGTGGATGCATGGAACAGCCTTCCTGAGGAAGTTGTGGGGTCTAAAACTGTGGGAGAATTCAAGAATGCATGGGACAGACATAAGGCAATTCTTGTGGGGGGGCAGGAAGATATAGGCTGTTGGTTAACTAGGATCTGCAGCCTATCCTGTAGGTAGGGAAATGGGCAGACTAGATGGGCCTAGCGGTCCTTATCTACCATCAAAGTCTATGTTTCTACGTTTATCTTACTTCGAGAGGGCTCTTGCAGTGGGTAATTACATATAGGACTGACGCTGGCAGGCGGCAGGACCCCACGGAAAAATTTCTAGCTAGCAGTCCCTGGCGAGGGACTGCCCCCACGTCAGGTGACCAGCATCAGGAGACGTCGGTATAAAGGGGCAGTCCCTGATGCCCGCCTTCCAGTTCTTTCCTGCCGTTAGCTCGTGCAGCGCCTCGAGGAAAAGTTTGTGCTTTGTCGGTTTTACCGAAATAATTTGTTTTTTTCGACTAATGTCAGGAAAGAAGGATAAGGAGAGGCACCGAGACAAGGGCTCCTCTACCGCGTCTCCCTCGGGAGCCGCCGGGACACAGGTAACATCCCCTCCGGGGGACCGGTCCTCGACGGCCGCCTCAGAGGTTTCCGAGGGGGCATCGGCCCGCCCGTCTGGCTCGTGCTCGGGCCTTGCGGGCACCTCCCGGCAATTGGAGGCCTCCGCCCCTGGTTCGGCCGCAGGCTTGCAGCCTACTGGCGTGGGTGACTCTGGTAAGTCAGGTGTCGGCTCCTTTGACATCTGCGTGAAGGCCGGTAAGACACACGACCCTTCAGGGCGGCGTGCGCCTCCACTCCATTGGACCAGGCCGATTCTTCTTCTGGCCTGCCTCCAGTGAAGGCTACCCTCGGCGGATGCTGGGTCGCCAGCGCCACGGGAGCTCTCCGTCAAGCCACCGTCGGCTCGTCCAGCGCCCGGCGGCGAAGGAACGTGACGGACCCCACGTCTGTCATAGCCGGTTCTCCGCGGCCTTGCGCTGCCGTCTGGGACCAGAGTTCCCCCAGCCTGACTCGAGGATTTTTCCCTCTATCCCAGCGGCGCTGGGATCTTCATCCATCAGACCGTCCCCGGTTGGTGCGCGGATCTGGCGTCAGCTCCCGGGCGCCCGGCTCCGGCGCCCGGTTCCTCTGGCGGTACCTCCGGCGCCAGAGGCCTCGGCCGCCCGGTTCTACCGACTCTGGCGAGACATCCGCTTCGGATGTCCCCTCCTCGGGCCTCAACATGGACCCGTCGTTCCTATCCAACATCAATGTACCCGGGACCCGAGTACCTGGCGCGGTTTTCTGGCGCTGCAGTACCCAACACCGATACCCGGCCTGCGGGCTTTCTGCAGCGGGTTTGGATACTCTCCATATGGATACAACCCATATCCTTATCCCCCACCTCCTCCACCGCCCCCACAGCCGCGGTGGACCTGCAGGAGACTCTGGGTCCTGGTGGGCTGAGGCCAAGGCTCAGCTCACCAGGGAGGTCGAGAGCCACCTTCCGACGACGGTGCCGTCTCAGGTTCCCGTACGTCCGGGTGGCCACACTCCCTCACCACTTCCGGACTCCAGGGCTCTTCCGTCTGGATCCATAGAGGGGCAGGACACGCTTCCCGGGGGCTTCCCAAGGGTCCGTTCCTCCCGGGTCGGGAAAGGGAGTCTTTTTCCTCTTCCTCCTCCTCTTCACCCTCGGACTCCTCGGATTCTTCCGACAGTTGCTCTGAGAGGGACGATGAGCCACGCTCTCCATCGAAGCCCCGGCCAAGGACTCCTCTGAAGTCTCCTCCGGAAGATCCTTCTTTTACGGAGTTGCTAAGGAAAATCCAGGAGGTTCATCAGTGGCACTCCCTGGAACCAGATCCTCAGTGTCTGAAACTCGCTGAACATCTGGATTTGCCCGTGACAGCTCCTACCTTGGTGCCACCCTGGATAGAGCCTCATGCCGACCTCATTACCACCATATGGAAACAGTCGTTGGCTTTAGCCCCACTTTCTAGGAAGTCGAACAGGCTATATCAGGCTCCAGAGGGTGTTGATTTCCTGGATTCTCACCCTCGTGCCGACTCGGTTGTGATTAGCGCTGCTCACGGCCAGTCGGCCAATCCAAAACACCTCAGCTCATTGCCACCTGACAAGGAATCCTGCCTTCTACACCAGTACGGGAAGAAGATCTATGCTTCCTCCATGCTGGGGATCAGGGCCCTGAAATATGTCAGCCTTATGGGGGACTACCACAAGGCCATTCTGACTCAGAAGCCAAACTGGATTCCCTGCCAGATTCCCAAGTCAAGCAGGAGTTGGCTGATCTTGTCCGCTCTGCTCGCTCGGCCAGTCTACACATGCGTCGTGCGACATATGATGCAGTGGACACTGCTGGATGGAGCTCAGCTTTCGCTGTAGGCCTACTGCGTCATGCTTGGCTCCGCGTGTCAGGGTTGATCCCGGAGGTGCAATCCGCTATCCAGGAAGCGCCCTTCCGGGGGTTGGTGCTCTTCGGGGGGGTGATGTCAAGGACATCATCACCGATTTGCAAGAGAAGGGGACGGCATTGAAGTCAGTTGATTCCATGACGTCCCCATCAGCAGCAGCGCCGTCCCTTTCGCAGACGGAATCGGCCCAAGGCGAAACCCCAGGGAAGGCGGGCCACAAAACACCGGGCCCCCACACCTGCTAAGCCTCCCTGACCAAAAAAGCAGCGGGTGCTTCAGCTGTGGGGCTGCCCCACACCACCTGACTCCTCCCCTCTCCCACAGCCTCCGGACTCCCCGGAGGAACCGGTAGGAGGGATGTTTTCCCTCCACCTTCCGGGCTGGGAGAGGATAACAACAGATTCTTGGGTGCTCCAGCTCATCGCAGAAGGACACTCGATAGAGTTTCTTCAGAAACCACCTCGCCACCCCCCTCTGAAGTCATCGTATTCAAGGGAACATCTTCTCTTGGTCCAGGAGGAAATTTCAGCTCTATTGCTGAAACACGCAATAGAACCCATCCCCCTTCATCTACAAGGGATGGGTTACTATTCCCATTTCCTCCTGGTCCCAAAGAAGACAGGAGATCTCAGACCAATTCTGGATCTCAGTTCCCTGAATCTTTTCGTAGAATACAAAAGGTTCAGGATGCTCTCTTTGCAGAGCCTTCTGCTCGTCCTCCAGCTGGGTCAATGGCTGTGTGCTCTGGACATGCAGGATGCTTTCCTGCACATTTCCATTCGCCCGTCTCACCGCAAATACCTTCGTTTTGCGTTCTAGGGGGACCACTACCAATTCAAGGTGCTTCTGTTTGGTCTATCCTCGGCTCCCCGAGTATTTACCAAATGCCTGGCGGTGGTGGCGGCCCACCTGCGTACCAGGGGGGTGCAGGTTTTCCTGTACCTGGACGATTGGCTCCTGTCGGCCTCATCCAGGGAGGAACTCCTGCGCTGCCTCTCCCTTACCCAGCAGGTTTTTGCCTGCCTGGGTATTACCATCAACCATTCCAAGTCTCATCTGATCCCATCCCAGAGAATACAGTTTATTGGGGCGATTCTCGATACGACCACGGGCAAGGCCTTCCTGCCACCGGACAGGGCGTCCACCCTTCAGACCCAAATGAGTCTGCTGTCCGACCGCGGGAGGGTCTCTGCAAGGTCGGTCCTTCGCCTTCTCGGGCTCATGGTGGCTGCTATCCCGACAGTTCCTCGGGCTCATCTCCACATGAGAATTTCTCAGAGGACTCTATGCTCCCAGTGGGATCAGTTAGTGGACGACCTGGATCACCCAGTTCTGGTCTCCTCACCGATGCTTCGAGACTTGCAATGGTGGATGGTTGGAGAGAACCCGTTTCAGGGAGTTCCATTCTTTCGTCCTCCCCCCTCCCAGACTCTAACCACAGACACCTCGGGCGAAGGTTGGGGAGCCCATCTAGGCCCTTATTGGACCCAGGGCTCCTGGTCCAAGCTTGAACAAGCTCTCCACATCAGTGTACTCGAGCTTCGGGCAGTGTTGTACGCTCTCCAAGCCCTTCACCAATACATCCTTCCCGGTCACTTAGCCGTCCAGACGGACAACATGTGCGTGGTTTGGTATATCAACAAACAGGGAGGGACTCGGTCCTACCCTCTTTGCAGGGAGGCAATGAGGGTTTCGGATTGGGCAACACAACACGACCTTCACCTCACGGCAGTTCACGTTCTGGGAGTCGACAGCACCCTGGCAGACAAGCTAAGTTGCTCTTCTGCTCTGACTCATGAGTGGGAACTGGACCAAGGGGTCCTAGACAATATCTTCCGACTTTGAGAACACCACAGGTCGACCTGTTCACATCCCTCTAAGCACAAAGCTTCCCGTCTTCTGCTCGCTCGTTCCAGAGCGAGGCACTTTTTGGAGAGACGCTGTGTCTCTAGACTGGAAGGACAGATTCATCTATGCCTTTCCCCCAATTCCACTTATCCCACGAGTCTTGCAGAAACTAGCTTCAGAAGGAGCACGAATGATTCTGATTGCTCCTTTCTGGCCCAGGCAAGTTTGGTTCTCTCTTCTACAACAATACTCCGAGGATCCTCCTCTTCCTCTTCCTCTATCTCGAGGTTTATTGACCCAGAATCAGGGGACCCTGGTCCATCCAGGCCTCAAATCCCTTCAGCTGCATGCATGGCTCCTGCAGATTTAGCTCAATCCCATTTTGGGGTGTCTCCCCAAGTGGCGGAGATTTTGGTGGAGGCCAGAAAACCCTCCACCAGATCCACTTACGCCATGAAGTGGAAAAGATTCACTATCTGGGCCACTTCCAAGAACTCGGAACCCTTTTCCTGCTCAGTGGAGCTTCTGCTGGAGTATCTACGTCATCTGTTTGACCTGGGTCTCAGTCATTCTTCTCTGAAGGTACACATGGCGGCCATCTTGGCCTATCATGTTCCCTTCTCTAAGACCTTTCTCAGAGGGGTCCTCCATCTGAGACCCCCCATCCGTACTCCTGCTCCCCCTTGGGACTTGAACTTTGTTCTCGAGAAACTTACTCTTCCTCCCTTCGAACCTGCAGCTTCTCCGGATTTGAAGTTCCTTTCTTGGAAGACTCTCTTCCTGGTGGCCATTACTTCCGCTCGGAGAATTTCCGAGCTCCAGGCCCTGATGTGTAAAATCCCATACTTGATTTTTCACAAGGAACGTGTTGCTCTTCACACGAATCCTAAGTTTCTTCCTAAAGTAGTAGCAGAGTCTACTCTAAATCAGTCCATAGAGTTACCTGCCTTTTTCACACAGTACTCTAATCAAGGGGAGTATTTACTCCATACTATGGATGTTCACCGGATTCTGAGATACTACACCAACAGGACGAAGGATCTCAGAAAGACTGATCAATTGTTTGTCTCTTTTGCTCGTAAAAAAGGAAGGCAATGCTGTTTCTAAGCAATGCCTATCTAAGTGGTTGGCTCATTGCATCACTTTCTGTTATGACAAATACAACAAGACCCTCGCGAGTCAGGTAAGAGGCCACTCCACAAGAGGAGTAGCTGGCTCAGCGGCTTGTTTCAAGAATGTGTCTGCGGCAGACATCTGTGCTGCCGCCACCTGGACTTCCGTTCATACTTTTACTAAACACTACAGTTTGGATGTTGCCTCTCGCCGTAGAGCAGGCTTTAGGCTAGCTGTTCTGCAAGGCCTCCTATCTTGAGGCTTGCACAGCTAGAACTGCTTCTTGGAGTAGTTTTCCTCCTCCCGGTGCCTCTCTTTGTTCCAGACTGCTTGGGATTCAGTCCTATATGTAATTACCTACTGCAAGAGCCCTCTTGAAGTAAGATAGTACAGTTACGTAAGAACTTACCGTAACAGTAGATCTTCGAGAGAGGCTCTTGCAGTAGGTAATACCTTCCCGCCCTCCATCCCCCTGGGCTTTTTCAGCTCCTTTTCCAGTGATAGAAATATCCGCTCCTCTCTCGTCCGGCCATTCTGGCCTGTGGCGGGAAAGAACTGGAAGGCAGGCGTCAGGGACCGTCCCTTTATTCCGACGTCTCCTGATGCCGGTCACCTGATGTGGGGGCAGTCCCTCGCCAGGGACTGCTAGCTAGAAATTTTTCCATGGGGTCCTGCCGGCGTCAGTCCTATATGTAATTACCTACTGCAAGAGCCTCTCTCGAAGATCTACTGTTACGGTAAGTTCTTACGTAACTGTACTTTCCATATGGCAGTGGATACGAGTGACACTGCTTCCAGGGTCACGACCCATGCTAGCTCCTTAAAAGGACAGTAAGCACTGCAGGGTCACTAAATTGTGAAAGCCCATAAACAGATCTTTCAAATGAGGTATTGGGCTTACCTGTAGGTGTCCGGAATCCTGAGTTGCGAATACCTAAATCATTTGTAAATCAAAACAAGCCAGCAGCCATTTCATTGAATCATGCGACCAACAGTAATGTCACTGAGGGGCAAGCTATAATTAACAACATGCAGCTTGCTCCTCAGTGACATCACTTCCTGTTTTAAAATGGCTGCTACCTTGTTTTAATTTACAGATTAAGTAGATAGTCATAGCTCAGGACTCCTGACACCTACAAGGAAGTCCAGTGCCTCATTTGAAATATCTTTTCATGGGCTTTCACAATTTGAGTGAACCCTGCAATGTTTACTGACCCTTTAAGAAGGTGTGCCTGGTTCAGGACTTACAACCCTGTCCCAAGACACTCAAGTGAGAGCCATGGACTTTCTCTGTGAGAATAACTCCTTATTTGGTGACAAAATAGCCATACATGAAAAAGGTGGAGGAGTATAAAGGCACCTATAAAAGTAACACTGAGGAGGAGAAAGCCTCCACTTCATGTAGGCCTCATTGAAGGGGAGGTAGGGGTTACTTTTCCTGCAGTTTCCTCCATTACGATTTCTCTCAAATGAGAGGTTTCTTCAGGGGCAGGGGCAGGCAGAAGATGTTCTAGATGAGCTGACTGAACCCCGAGCACCTAAGGCTTAACCCAAACAGAATGCCTGATATGTCATTTCAGGTCACCCATCCATTGCCAGTGGGGGGAAGGTTAGCTGTTTTCTTCCAGGAGTGGGAAACATCACCTTAAACAAGTGGGCCCAGGAAATAGTTAGCCAGGGGCTCACATTGCCGTTCAGAAAATTACACAGACTGCAGGTTCGCAGAAACTTCATACCTGCCACTCCAACAGAAAAGATTCTGCTGGAGTTAGAGGTCAAGAAGTTGCTGCAGGCAAAATCAGTGGAAAGAGTTGCCCCCTCTCAGAAGGGAAAAGGCCTTTACTCAAGATACGTCATCACCCACAAGAAAAATAGGGAGTGGTGATCCATTTTGAATCTCAGGTACTTTATCTGAACAGACACTTAAAAAGAGAGAAGTTCAAGATGGTAACCCTGGCTACAGTGTTTCCATCTCTTCAACAAGGGGAGTGGCTGGGCTCTCTGGATCTGAAAGATGCCTACTTTCATATTTCAGTCAGACCCAGCTACAGGAAATTGTTAAGATTCAAGCTAGAAACTTGTCACTGTCAGTTCTCATCCCTCCCCTTTGGGCTCTCCTCTGCTCTCAGGGTGTTCACAGAGTGCTTGGCTGTGGTAGTAGCACAACTCAGAAGGCAGGGGGTATGGGTTTTTCCCTGCCTGGACAACTGGCTAGTCACAGGAAAGTCACAGCAGCAGATTGAGGCCCCTCTCCTTTTAACCCAAAGCACCCTTGAAGGTCTGGGCTTCCTCATAAATGCTTAGAAGTCCCAGACAGAACCGGTCTAAGTGCTGGACTTCATAGGAGCAGCATTGAATGCTCTCTTAAGGAGTGCCTTCCTGCCTCAGGACAGGGTAGAAAATCTAATAAATCTGGCAAAGTCCTTTGTCTTGGGCCAGTCCAGGCCAGCAAGACACTTCCTCCAGCTGTTAGGTCATATGGCCTCCTCCGCAGCTACAGTGGCAGGGGCCAGATTTCAGATGTGAGACATCCAGTACCACTTAAGGGCTGACGACTGGTCCCAAAAGTGAGACTGGCTTTCAAGACTGGTGCCTGTGATAAAGTCTATCTTAAGAGCTCTGGACCAGTGGAAGGATGAAGACAACCTCAGGGGAAGGAATACCCTTCCAGCAGGAGTTTCCCATGGTTATTCTAACAACAGATGCCTCCCTCCTAGGCTGGGGTGCTCACCTGGGCATGTAACTGTAAAGAGAATTTGTTCTGTACAGGACTCTCTAGAGCACATAAACTTCCTGGAGCTCAGAGCAGTCGTCCTGGCTGTACAGTCTTTCACTCCACAGGTCAGAGGTCAGTCTGTCTAAGTCTGGACAGACAACACCACCACTGTGTATTACATCAACAAGCAAGAGGGCACACGATCTTCAAAGCTATGTACAGAAGCAATGAAGATCTGGAATTTGTTTTATTTCTTGGGAATTGTGGCTATCGGTGGTCCAGCTGTTAGGGAAGGACAATGTTCTGGCCAATTCGCTCAGCAGGATCAGCCAGGGACACAGTGACAGGGCAGAATAGGACCCTGTCCCAGTTGTTATGGAAAAAGTATTTAAATGCAAGGATCTGTTCTATTCCTTTCCTGTCTCTTGCCTGTCTGGTTGCACAACCAGATTTTCCTGTGAGACCTAGAATTTGATCACCCCGACAGTCTCGCAATTCTTTGCCTCTCACCATCTCTCAGTCTTCCCTTGCTGTTTGTCTTTTCCTCCCTTGCATATCTGCTGATATAAAAATATATGCAGATCATTGTACAGAAATGTAACTGATATTGGGATCCCTTTGGCTAGAAATTATATAGTGTTAATTTTTGAAATGTATATAATTGTGGTTTGAGATGATTGCAAAAAGCTATTTGAAACTCAAGAGGTTGCCGAAGTTCAATTTTTAAGCCTTTTGCAGAGGAGCTGTCGAGATGGGGCCTCAGCTCAAGCACACTGTGTTCCTGCTTTGTACCTGCCTGAAACATACAAAAACAGGATGCTTGTTAAGAATGGGGGTTGGAAGGACCTATAAGAGAGCTAAGCTTGAAAGAAAAAAGGGACACAGAGATTGAAGAAAAACTCAGATGGACTTTTTCTATTTTATTTTGCCTTTGTACATAGTTATACTGAACAAGTTTTTTTTTTATGTAACTGCTAGTGTAAATAAATATTTTTGGTGAATTCTACAACTGCTCATGGTTTTCGTATGCTTCCTGACCTGTGCCTCGACAACAGATGGTATGAGTGGGATTTTCGCCGTGCATACTCTAAGCCAGAAGTTTTGTGTGTGGGTACAGGACCTAGTACCAGGGAAGCACAGAGAAAGGTATGGATTCTGCAGCAGCAAGTCCAGGAGTGGTTACCAGGAGAATGGCAGCTAAACTAGCAGACACAGAAGTCCAAGCTGAGATTGTACAGCCAGCACAAGTTATGGAAAAAGAACAGGCAGTGACAGAACCTAAAAACCTAATGGACTTTTTCAAATGGTGGGCTATACAACAAAAAGAGACTGAGAAGCAGAGAGAAATAGAGATTCAACATTTAGAAGCACAGAGGAGAGAAGAGATGTAGCGACAGGAGCAGCAGATGAGAGAAGAGATGCAGCGACAGGAGCAGCGATGACTGGATGCCTTGCAAGCTATCAAAGGTAGAGGATCTGGCACAGATCCAGACAAGCAACAAAACAAGCAACTTAAAAGCCATTAAACTTACAAAGTTGTGTCCCTCGGATGATATCGAGGCATACCTCACAACTTTTGAAAGAGTTGCCACAACCTGCCAATTGCCAGAGCAGCAATGGGCAATCAGACTGATACCCTACCTGACAGGGACTGCCCAACTTGCCTACAGTGATATGGACACTGCACAGTCAGAAAACTATGACCTTGTAAAAAGCGAAATCCTGAAAAGGTATGACATCTCGGGAGAAACCTACAGGCAGAGATTTTGGTCTCTTGAGGTACAATTCGGTCGACAGTCCTCGAGAAGCCATCACCCGACTCAGAGAACTCCTGATAAAATGGCTCCAGCCAGAGAGCAAAACAGTCCCACAGATCATCAATACATTTGCCATGGAGCAATTCATCAACATCCTGCCTACAGATGTGCAGCTTTGGGTAAAGGAACACCGACCAGAGAGTGGGGAAAAGACTGTTTCTTTTGCCAAGGACTACCAAATGGCCAGACAGACACCACAGCAGCAAAGTAATTGCCAAGCACTGGTAAGACACTCTTTGAGGGTAACAAATCTGTGCCCAAAGACGTTATCTGCTATAACTGTATTAAGCCAGGCCATATTGCAAGAAACTGTCCTAGTAAAGAGAGTGGCACTGGAGCAGATTTGTCCTTGGCAAATTGGAGCAAGTACTTAACAGATGTGAAGGTGGGGGGATAAGACTGTAAAGGGACTCATTGACTTGGGAAGCAGACAGACCCTAGTGCAAGTTGAAGTGCTGGGAAAACACTGTGCAAAAGGACCAGGGTCATCTGCATCCACGGGGACACTCAATACTATCCCACCACCAAGTGACTCTGACCATTAAGGGTGTGTCGCACCAAATGAAAGTGGGGGTAGTACCTAAGTTACCTTATGCCTGTGATTACTGGAAATGACTTTCCAGGATTTAATGAGTTAATCAAAGCAGGAGTAAATCCTGATGTTTCAGCAACTGTGGTGACAAGAGCTCAGGCAAAGAAAATTTCAGACATTAGGGACACTTTTCCCTGCAGTGATTTTGATTCGGGGCTTGTTTGAGCACAGCTCCAAGATACTAAAATCAAGGAAAGAAAGATGATACCTAAAGAAACTGTGACAACAAATGACTGATGGACCTAAAGGGTTAAAATATGAAAATCCTGAAATTAAATTGAAAACTGATTGTGATTTTCTTTCAGAACAAGCTAACAATGTTTCTCTCCAGGGTTATTTTAAGCAGCTGGGGGTAAAACCAAAACAGGATGGACCAATGTTTAAAAAATGTAATGGGTTATTGTACAGAATTTGGGTTAAACTTCAGTCACAGGAACAGACAGAACAATTGGTTATACCACAGAAGTATAGAACAGAGTTGTTACAGATAGCACATGATAGTCCTATGGCTGGTCACTCAGGGAGGGATCACACCCCTGCCAGATTGCTGTATTGATTTTACTGGCCTGGAATTCATTTGCTACCTATTGTAATTCTTGTGCTGAGTGTCAGAAAGTAGTTCCAGTCACTAGAAAAGACAAGGTGCCCCTACCATTGATATATGTGTCTTTTGAGAGAATTGCAATGGATGTGGTTGTTCCTTTAGACAAAAGTAAAAAGGGTAATAGATTTATCCTGGTAGAATGCGACTATGCTACTCGATACCCAGAAGCAGTTCCAATGCGTACTGGCACAGCTTCAAAAGTGGCAACAGAGCTTGCAAACATTTTCAGCAGAGTGGGCATACCTAAAGATATTATTACTGATCAGGGTAGTAATTTTGGTGCTGCATTACTTAAGGAGCTGTACAGACTACTAGGTATCACTGCCATAAGAACCTCACCCTGTCACCCTCAGACAGACGGTCTTGTTGAGTGTTTTAACCAAACCCTAAAACGCATGTTAAAAAGGTTTGTAAAAGCGGCAGGGAAAGACTAGGATCAATACTTGCCTTACCTACTTTTTGCTTACAGAAAAGTGCCACAGGCATCAACATAGTTTTCACCATTTGAAATGCTGTATGGTAGGCAGCCAAGAGGGCCACTGGATATGATAAAAGAAACATGGGAAGATAACCTCACTCAGAAACAATCTTTAACATCTTATATGTGTGCCTTAAGAAAGAAGCTGCTAAAATATGTTGAAACTGCCCATAGTAATCAGGAAGAGGCCCAAACCAGCAGAAGGTATATTATGACCATGGGGTAAAAGAAAAAGTTTTCGAGTCAGATGAAAAGGTTTTGCTACTGTTACCCACAACATAAAATAAACTGTTAATGAAGTGGCAAGGGCCTTATAGAGTGCTTAGACGTACTGGCACCGTTAACTACGAGACTGAGACCCCTGACAGGAAAAATCCTACTAAGATATACCATGCTAACCTCCTCAAGAAATGGGTTGAAAAAATGCCCAAAAACTGCTTTGCTGGTTTTACCGAAAACTGATGAAGATATTGATGTGGCTTATGATAGACTGGAACAAACTATAACTCTTGATGCTGTAAAAGTTAATGTTTCCTTAACCTCAGAACAAACTGCAGACATTCATAATGTGGTAAAGACATTTAACAGTACTTTTAGCACAGTACCAGGCCGAGCATGTAATAGTAACAAGGAATGCTTGCTCTATTAGGCAAAAGACATGCAGGTTGCCAGAGCGGTTAAGAGCCGATGTGCTTAAGGAAATACAAAAAATGAAAGAATTGGGTATCATAGAGGAGTCAAGGAGTACTTGGTCATCTCCAATGGTAATTGTAAACAAAAAAGAAGGGGGTGTTAGAATCTGCCTTGATTTTAGGAAACTTAATTGTCAGAATTTGACAGTTATCCTATGCCCAGAATAGATAATTTGGTGGACAGACTGGGGAGTGCAAAGTATATCGGTACCCTCAATCTCACCAAGGGTCACTGGCAAATACCTTTAGCTAAAGAATCCAGAGACAAAACTGCATTTGCCACCCCTATAGGAATCTGTCAGTTCACCACCATGCCATTTGGTTTACATAGTGTGCCAGTTACATTCCAGCGGTACATGGATGCCATTTTATCTCCTTACACAGGTTATTGTGCTGCATACCTGGATGATGTCGTGGTGTACAGTCCAGACTGAAAAAGCCACCTGGAACACTGATGAGCAGTTATCTAAGCTATAAAAAATGCAGCTCTGACTATTAAGCCTACCAAATGTACATTGGGCATGCAGGAAACCAGATATTTGGGCTATGTGTTGGGAAATGGAGAAGTTAAGCCAGAGATTTCTAAAATAGAAGTTGTAGCCAACAGCCCTGTCCCTAAGACAAAGAAACATGTCAGGTCATTTTAAGGGCTGTCTGGTTATTATCGGAGATTTGTTCCCAATTTTGCAGAGTTAGCTTCTCCCCTCACTGAACTCAAGAAAAAACGGTACCCAAATAATGTGAAATGGATCCCAGAGTGCGATGAAGCTTTTCAAGCCATTAAGGCTGCATTTTGTTCAGCCCCTGTTTTAAGAAGCCCAGACTTTGAGAAACCATTTTTGTTACAAACAGATGCATCAGAGGTAGGTCTAGGTGCAGTCCGGAGTCAAAATATATATGAGATGGAACATCCTATTCTGTACATAAGTAGGAAGTTGCATGACAGAGAGAAAAGGTACTCCAGCATTGAAAAGGAATGTTTAGCAGCAAAGTGGCCGTGGAGTCCCTTAAATTTTATTTGCTAGGAACTGACTTTGTACTTAAAACAGATCACAGTCCTTTATGTTGGCTTAACCAAATGAAAGATAAAAATTCCAGAATCACAAGGTGGTACCTGGCACTACAGCCATTTAAATTCACGGTGATACACAAATCTGGTAAAGAGAATAGCAATGCTGATTTTTTGTCAAGATATGGATCAGGAATTGAGAGTTCTGAAGGATGAAAAACAAATGTATGGGTTTGAACTTTATTGTTTGCTGTACTGTTATAGAAAAACGGATAATGCACATGTGCATAATTACTGAAAGCAGCAAATATTAGGAGAGAATTAATGGAAAGTTTTGGAAACCTGTTTAATAAAACAGGTTCCCTCTTAAGGATGGTGTGTATGTGACAGGGTAGAATAGGACTCTGTCCCAGTTGTTATGGAAAAAGTGTTTATTTGCAAGGATCTGTTCTATTCCTTTCCTGTCTCTTGTCTGTCTGGTTGTGCACCCAGATTTTCCTGGGATACCTAGGATTTGATCTCCCCGACAGTCTCGCAGTTCTTTGCTTCTCACTGTCTCTCAGTCTTCCCTTGCTGTCTGTCTTTTCCTCCCTTGCATATCTGCTGATATAAAAATATATGCAGATCATTGTACGGAAATGTAACTGATATTGGGATCCCTTTGGTTAGAAATTATACAGTGTTAATTTTTGAAATGTATATAATTGTGATTTGAGATTATTGCAAAAAGTTATTTGAAACTCAAGTGGTTACCTGAGTTCAATTTTTAAGCCTTTTGCAGAAGAGCTGTGGAGATTGGGCCTCAGCTCAGGCACACTGTGTTCCTGCCTTGCACCTGCCTGAAACATACAAGAACAAGATGCTTGTTAAGAATGGGGGTTGGAAGGACTAATAAGAGAAATGAGCTGCAATTGCTTCAAAGAAAAAAGGGACACAGAGATTGAAGAAAAACTCAGACTTTTTCTATTTTATTTTGCATTTGTACATAGTTATACTGAGTAAATAAATATTTTGGGTGAATTCTACAACTGCTCCTGGTTTTCCTATGCTTCCTGATCTGTGCCTTGACGATAGACACCACAGATGTTCCCTGAACAAGCGGTTACTGGCCACAATATTCAGGAGGTAGGGGCACACTAGAGATAGACCTGTTTGCTTCCAGAGAGAATCACAAGTGTCCTCTGTTTTGTTGCAGGCCTCCAGCAGTGGGCTTGGTCCCAATGGATGCTCTGACCCTGGACTGGTCAGGAAGATTCCTGCATGCCTTCCCTCCTTTTCACTCTTGCTGAGGGTGTTTTTGAAACTGAGGGGTCAGTAAGCCACAGTGATACTGGTAGCTCCAGACTGGGCCAGGCAGGTCTGGTATTCCCTTCTGCTGGCCCTCTCCTTGAAGCAGCCCATCCATCTCCCACTGAGGCACAACCTGCTGACCATGTTACAGGGCAGAATCACCTTCATGAATCTCAGGTCTCTTTGCCTCAAGACATAGTTCGTGAAGAGCTAGAGTTCTCTGACTTCCACCTTTCAGAAGAAGTCCTGAAAGTCCTTAGAGTTTCCAGAAAGTTAGCCACTAGGAAAACATATGCTTCCAAATGGAAAACTTTTCTCTGTGGTATGGTCCTAAGCAGTTCAACCCTCTAAAAACGGACCTGCCTACACTTATAGATTACTTGGTCTACCTCCAGGCCTCAGGCCCTCTACCTGGGAGGTTCACCTGGCTGGCATATCTGCCTATGTCTTGGCAGGTAAGGAAAAAACAGTGGCCTCACTTTCCATTTTCAGAAATCTTTTCAAAGGGCTCCTGCATTTGCATCCCCCGGTTAGGGACCGAGTCCCTCCCTGGGATTTGAACCTGCACATAGCAGAGCTCATGGAATCTCCCTTTCAGCCCATGGCTACTGCTGATTTGAAGTGTCACCTGAAAAACAGTGATCTTACTTCGAGGGAAGCTCTTGCAGCAGGCCACCATCGATAGGACATAGCCACCAGGCGCCAGAACCACACAGAAACTTTCTAGCTAGCAGTCTGCCACGGGGGACCACCCACCACCGATATCACCCTCTGATGTCGGCCTGTCCTATAAAGCTGGGCAGTCCCCCACACCCTCCTCAGTTCTTTGCTGCTGACGACCCGCACATGTTGGACCTTAGCGGATGCCACAGCTACAGTCGACCACCATTTACCTGCGCTTGTCACAATTTTTCTTTTCTTTATTTTCTAAAGCATTAACACTGACTTAAACTCGATGCGTTACCATTATCGAGTTTGTCTTCTCCACCTGCCTCATCTTCCAACTGCTCCTCAAAGTGTGCCTGCGGCAAACAAATTACTGAAAAAGACCCGTGCTTGTATCCTGTGCCTAGGCCCCAGCCACGACACCGAAGCCTGCCAGATCTCCCAGAAGTTCAACCAGGCCACTTGGAGATGTCGTCTTAAAATCCTGGAGAGCCAACTCATCAAGCAGAAACTGGTCGCGATGGAAAAGGAGCTGCAGGACAGGATCTCTTCAGCTTTACCAGCCCAGTCTTCCAGGACTTCCTCTTCATCTCAATCCCGGGAGAAATCTGGCGGGACGCACAAGCACCGGGACAAACACTGGGATTGGTCTCCTTCGTGCTCACGATCACCACACAAGCCCTTGACTACATTGTCCCATGGTGGGGGGGGGAGTCGGCCCCTATGGCCTCGCCTGCCCTTTCTCCCACAGGGCTGCTGGTGGCCCCGCTGCCCAGCCTTATCTCTATTATGGGCGGTAGCTCTTCGGGGCAGGGGACTATGTTTCCTGTTCCTCAGTGCCTGACGCTCAAGACAATTACCTCCACAGTTTCTCAGCCAGGAGGCTGTGCTGGTGTGGGTGCTACTGGCGTCTGCTCTTCTGCTGTCGCCCCCCCCCCGGCCTCCCCTCTATGAGGTCCGATGCCAGCCTTTCTAGGCAGTGCCAACAGAAGGCTGCTGGCATCTCCTCCAGTGTGTCATTGCCTCTGCCTTCACCAGAGAGGCCTACTTCCCCCGAGGCACCCATTTCTTTTCTCCTGGCACTGGTGAATTGTCTTTCTAGGCATCCTCAATGGATGCCCACTTGGCCGCTGCCAGTTCTGCCGCTGCCCTAACCTTTGGGCCCTGCATTTGTTTTGCCTCTCCCGCAGACTGCGGGCCCGGTGCCGGTTTTGCCCTTGCTGCAACCTGCGGGCCCAATGCCAGCCCCACAGCTGGTGCCTGCTTGTCCCCTGCCAGGGTACCCTATGCCATCCCCGCAGGCCCTGACGCCACCTTTCCCTGTCCGGCGCCGGCCTATCCTTATCCTCTGGTTTATAATTATCCTGTTCCGGTGGGCTATAATGCCCTGTTTTCCACATGGTGCATACAGAGGCAGATCCCTGCTGTACAGGGCCTGCCTCTGACATTACCCAGGCAGCCTGTAGGGGACTTTCCACCCCAGGACAGGGGGCAGTTGGGTGTCAGTGCTCCCCAAATGCTGTTGTCCTCTGGATCCCGACCTGATGTCAGTTCCGGCTCTCACCAGGAAGGGCATCCACTGGCTGAGAGTGAGCCAGTTTAGCTGGACGAGGATGAGACTGATTATTCAAAGTCTTCCTCCACTCCGGGGGACTCTACTGGAGGTGAGAAACACACTAAAGTGGTTCCCAAGTCCCCTTCTCACGATCCATCATTTATGGATGTCATGAGGCACTGCCAGGCCACCATAGGCTAGGAAATGGAGGAGCAGGATCTGGAGCGGCGTCGTCTGGCCATTTATCTGAGACAGCCGGATGCCCTGCCCATGGTCGTGCCACCCCGATTGACTCTTACAGCGATGTCACCAAGACTTCTTGGAATCACCCCTTGACTACTCCTCCTCTGGTGCCTAAGAAAGCTGAAAGGCTCTACCGTGCCCCAGCTGGTAAGCCTTTTTTGGGGGGCCACCCTAAAGCTGACTCTGTGGTCATCAACGTGGTGCATGACCACACCAAGAAGCCCATTTACCTTAGTGCTCTTCCTCCAGATAGGGAATCCAGACAGCTGAACCACCTGGGTAAGTGTGTCTTGGCGTCCACTACCTTTGCTGTCTGGGTCATTAACTACTTGGCCCATATGATCCAATATCAGTATGTCCTCTGGGATTAGGCCAGGGAGCTAGTTCAGGCTTTGCCCGATGATCCTTCCAAAACACAGCTCACCCACCTTCTCAAGGCAGGCTCCAGTGTAGGCAACCATGTTCTTCGGGCTGCCTATGATGCTGTGGATGCCTTGGGCAGGGGAGCGGCCGCTGGTGTCTGCCTCCGGTGTCTGTCTTGGCTCTGGGAGTCTGGTTTTGCCTCAGATGTGCAGTCCAGCATTTTGGACTCCCCCTTTTGGGTCTCCGTCCTGTTTGTAAGGGATGTTCAGGATCTGATTTCCTCTCTCCAGGAGTCGGACCATGCCCTTCGGTCCATTCGCTCGTTGTACCACACCCAACCTAAGACTGGTCAGCGACCTCCATTTCCCCGCTTCTCCCACAAACAAGTCCGCCTGCCCACCAAAGGTCAGGGCAAACACAAAGCAGCGTCAGCACCATCTGCAACCTGCGTCTGCCCTCCCGATGCCTGCCCCGACTCTGTAGCCAACCCCCCCCCTCCGGAAAGGTTCTAATGGTGGCTGTCTGGGGGTCGGTTCTCCTTTCACCTCAATGGGTGGAGGGACATAACCTCAGACAACTGGGTGCCACAGATCATAGAACACGGCCACACTCTAGGGTTCCTAGAGTGGCCCCCAGAAAATCCTCCTGAAAACCTCCCTACCCACAGTTCATCTGCTTCTCTTCTGGGAGGAAATTCAGACTCTTCTGCAAAAAAAGACCATAGAGCCCATCCCTCCAGCTCACTGGGGCAGGGGGTTCTACTTCCACTTCTTCCTCGTCCCCAAAAAGACCAGGGATCTCTGACCCATCCTGGATCTGAGTCATTTGAACTTGTATGTAGAGTACAAACACTTCAGGATGGTCACCCTTCGGGGATTGTTGCCACTTCTGCACCATGGGGATTGGCTCTGTTCTCTGGACATGCAGGATGTATACCTGCATATCAAGATTTTTTCCTTCCCATCAACACTTCCTCCACTTCCAGTTTCAGGAAACCCATTTTCAATTCAGGGCCCTCCCTTTTGGCCTCTCCTCAGCTTCTAGGGTCTTTGCCAAGTGTCTGGTAGTGGTAGCGGCTGCCTTGAGGAGGAAGGGCTACTACATGTTCCCCTACCTGGAAGATTGGCTGTTAGCGGCATCCTCCAGGGACGGTCTGGTCCAGGCCCCTGGAGTACACCGTCCGCCTGTTTTAGGACTTGGGTATCACCATCAATCAGCTGAAGTTCTGCTTCTCTCCTTGCCAGCACCTCCAGTATATAGGGGCAGTTCTGGATACCGCCCAGGGCATGGCCTTCTTGCCCATGGACTGGGTGGAACACCTGATGGCACAGGCCTGCCTGGTTTCCTCCAGTCGCAGGTCCCTGCCATGGTATTCCTGCATCTCCTGGGCAATATGGCAGCAACCATTGCCACAGTTCCCCTCGCCTGACTGCAGATGCAGGTACCTCAGTGGACACTGAGAGTCCAGTGGGACCAACACATGGATGACCTGGACTAGATGGTCATGGTCTTTAATCCGGTCAAAAGAGTCCTGTTGTGGTGGCTAGAGCTGGCTAACCTACTTTGGTGGGGGGTATTCTTTCAGATCTCGGCCCCTTGTCAGATTCTCATGATGGATGCCTTGGATCTGAGCTGGGGAGCTCATTTGGATGCTCACCAGACTCAGGACACTTGGACAGAAGTGAAACAGGGTCTCCACATAAATGTCCTGGAGATGCAAGCGGCACTGCAGGCCTTCCAGACTTATCTCCTGCCCTGTCCACTGTTGGTGTAGATGAACAACGTGTGTGGTGTACTACATCAACAAACGGGGCCGTTCACTCTTACCCCTTGTATCAGGAGATGATGAGGGTTTGGTTTTGGGCCATTTAGCACAGTCTAGAGCTCTTGGCCGTACATGTTCCAGGCATCCAAAATGTCCTGGCAGACAGTCTCAGCTTCTTCCAGTCAAGGGCTCACGAGTGGGAGCTTCTGACCTTGGTGGTTGAAGATCTCTTCGACAGATGGGGTTGTCCAGAGTTGAACCTTTTTGCGCCCCCACACAATGCAAAATTGCCGCTTTTTTGCTCGCTCGATCCCGGGCCTGGAGTTTTATGGCAAGGTGCATTGTCCCTCTACTGGAAGGGGGGGTTTCTGTATGCCTTCCCCCTCTTCCCACTCCTGCAGAGGGTGCTGCTCAAGTTCCAGTTTGCTGGGGCGGAGATGATACTCATAGTCCCTTTCTGGATGCATCAGATTTGATTCCCCTTGCTGCAGCAGCTGGCAGTAGAACCTCCAGTGCCCTTGCCCCTGTGCACCGGCTTGCTCTCCCAGGATCAGGGCACCCTGGTCTATCCGGATCTGAAGTCTCTGCATTTCCATGTGAGGGTCCTGCGGACTTCGCTATCACCCGCTTTGTGGTATACACTAGGGTCACATATGTTCTGGTGGCTCCTAGAAAGCCCTCCACAAGTGCTACTTACGCCACGAAATGGAAGCATTTCACCCTTTGGGCTGCTTAGTGCCACCTGGATCCCCTTCACCTGTTCAGTGAATCAGGTATTGGAGTACCTTCTCTCCTTCTCAGACTCAGGCTCGGGATACTCTTCACTCAAGGGGGCATCTTTCTACCATCTCTGCATACCATGCGCCTTTCGAGGGCAGGGCTGTGGCTCGGCTTGAGGTGTTCCGCACTTTTCTGCGGGGCATTTTGCATCTGAATTCTCACATTTGGGACCTAGTTCCTCTATGGAACCTCAATTTTATGTTGGAGAAACTCACATTGCCTCCCTTTGAACTGGCCACAAGTTGCAAGCTGTGCTTTCTGTCATGGAAAGTGCTCTTTTTAGTTGCTGTTACTTCTGCTCAAAGGATTTCCGAGCTTCAGGCTCTTGTATGTAAAGAGCCTTATTTAGTTTTCCACAAAGACAGGGTGTCTTTACGTACCAATTCTAAGGTTCTTCCCAATGTGGTGTTGGAGTTTACTGTGAACCAATCCATCCACTTATCAGTTTATTATCCTGAGTATTCTAATCAGGGGGAGGCTTTGCTCCATACTTTCGATGTAGATAGAATCTTGCGATACTGTACACACTGGACAAAGACTTCAGGGAAGTCTGATCAGTTGTTTGTCTCTTTAGCCCCTAAGAGAGACAGGGTGCTCTGGTTTCCAAACAGTGTTTGTCCAAGTGGTTAGCCAATTACATTGTTTATTGCTACCCTAAGTACAAAGGCCTTCTGGGAGTGGTCAAGGGCCATTCCACCAGGGGTATAGCCACCTCCATGGCTTGTTTCAGAAATGTGTCTGCTGCGGATATCTGTGCAGCTGACATCTGGAGTTCTGTCCACACCTTCGCCAAGCATTACAGTACGGACATTGCTTCTAGGCACAGGGCCAGTTTTGGCCTTGCAGTTCTGCAGGGCCTCCTCTTCTGGGCCGTTAGCTGCTGTCTCACCTCCTCCCAGTGCTGTTTCCTTTTCATGACTGGAACTGCTTGGAATTCAGTCCTACTGGTGTTGGACTGCTGCAAAAGCTTCTTGAAGTAAGATAGTACAGTTACGTAAAAACTTTCGTTACAGTAGATCTTCGAGAGGCACTCTGGCAGCAGGCCCTGATTTTCCCTCCCTCCCTTTCCCTCCTGTCTCTGCTGTTCTTTTTTCTGTCGCTTGGGTTTTCTGCTTCCCTTTTTCGCTCTCGGGAACCTCCTTGGTTCTTCTTCGCTGCCCGCTCCAGGTCTTCGGTGGGAGAACTGAGGAGGGTGTGGGGTACCACCTGCCTTTTTAGGATTGGCCGAGGTCAGAGGGTGACGTCGGCGGTGGGCGGTCCCCCATGGTAGACTACTAGCTGGAAAGTTTGCATGTGGTCCTGGAACCTGGCGGCTAAGTCCTACCAGTGTTGGCCTGCTGCAAGAACTCTTCTCGAAGATCTACTGTGATGGTAAGTTCTTATATAACTGTACTTTCCTGGTGGCCATAACTTCAGCCAGAAAGGTGTGCAAGTTGGAGGCCCTCTGCACAGACCCAAATTACATCATCTTTCACAGGGACATGGTAGTCCTAAGGACTAACAGAACAATTCTTCCCAAGGTGATGTTTGAGTTCCACCTGAACCAGTCCATCACTCTTCCAGTGTTCTTTACAGCAAACTCCAGCTCTGGAGAGCAGAGGTTTCACAGCCTAGATGTTAATAGGCCACTTAGTTACTACCTGGACCATACTAAGGACCTAAGATCTTCCACTCACAGTCATTTCCCATGTATGGTGAAGCAGGCAAGGGTAGACCAGCCTCAAAGAGAACTGTTGCTTGCTGGATAGTCTCCTGCATCCAATTCTGTTGCAGGAAAGCTGGCAAACTGCCTCCACAGGGCCTCAGGGCACATGTCACACATGGCACCTCTGCCTGTGTGGCAGCTTCAAGGGATGTCCTCTTGCTAGAGATTTGCAAAGCAGCTACCTGGAAAACAGTACACACTTTTACAAAACACTATTGCCTGGACATGCAGTCCAGAAGGGATGCCAGGTTTGGCACTGCTGTCTTGCAGAACCTTTTTCTTAATAGGTTATGTACCTAGCCTCCCAAGGTACTGCTTTGTGGTCTGCACTAGTAAGCATAGGGAGGGATTCCTGGGGTTTGAAGAAAAAATGACCACAGTAATACTGTTCTTCCAAGGGATCCCTCACTATGCTTAACATTCTTACTCTTCCTCCCCTTCCAGAATCTGGAAAAGGTTCTACAAGATTTATTTTATTGATCTTCCTTGTCGGTCATCACCATTCATTTACTGCTGGGCGTAAGCGATGCGCCTCTGAAACCTTTTTTTTTTTTGGGAGGAGTCGGCGTAGCAGCTACTTCTGCAGGTCGATGCATTGCGTGGTGCACGAGGGTTGGCCATTAGGCGCTGCAGACTCCTCCTCCACCCCAGTTCTGTTTCTCCCACCATCAAGGTTGCGCCTGCTGCTCGAGTCTCAGTAAAATTGCTGTGTCATCGGGCCTACCACTCGTCAACGCCGTTTCCTGCTTCTCCATCCTGGTTCTCATTCACCTGACATCGTTGGATTCTGGTAAGACCATTCCTTTTATTATTTTTTCCAACGGTGCTGGGTCTTTTCTGTGACTTTTCAATTGTTTTCACGTCATGTCAGGTTCGGGGGCAAAGAAAAAATCCAAAGCGGGCCATGCCCCCATGCATCAGTGCCCCATTGGCCAGCATGACGTTTGTCTGCGCTGCCTGGGTCCCAGCCACAATATTGGACAGCTGTGATGCCTGTTTCTCCATGAACCACCACGTTCTGGAAATCCACGTGTTCAAGGTTGGCAGGGCCCCGCCAACTTTCGGAGGATGGCGTTCTAGGGATGCCATGGCAAGATCTTTCGACCCTGCCTCCAGGTCCTTTCCCAGGTCTATATGGCCCAGTGAAGAGGAAACCTCCTTGGATTCCAGCCTTGCCATCGAGGAGGTTTCTTCTGTGTTGCCGGAGGAACGCCTCAGTTCCTTGCGGAGCCAGGGCCGGAGCACTGCCACGGCAGTCACCTCCTTGGAAGTGCAGGCTGCCCCGGTGTTGCGGCCCACGGTCACTATGCCCGGCACTGGTGGACCCTCAGCACCACCTGCCGGCGCAGTTCCAGACCCTGGCGCCATTCACGTAGGTGGTGTCATGTCCTGCGAATGGTGCCGTCAGTTCTGAGGCTCCTGGGGTCACTAGTCCGGCGGTGTACGTGGTCTCTTCGGAGGAGAAGGAGGATGACTCGCTGGCCGATCCGGACTGGTGTCCTGACTCCCCAGGGTCGGGGAGCCCCCTGGACGCGGCACCAGGCGGCCCAGTGTTCGCCTCCCGTGTTCCCCGGAGTCTGTTGTCTCTGCGGGCCCCCTTTCCGATCTTGGCGTCAGGGGCCTCGTGGTGGATAGCAGTCCCAGTAGACATGGTGTGGCAGTCTCGACTTCAGGGGCCGGGGCAGCTGCCATGTCTGGTTCTGCTTTGACCCTTTTGGTTGGGACGGGGACTTCTTCTTCTGCAGCGTTCTTCGGGGGGGGGGCCTGCGGGATTGGTGGTCCCCCTACCACTGGGATCGAGGAAGAGGGCGGCCCCGGAGTCCAAGGGGTTGAGAGGCCAGGGTGAAGCACGGGGGACCCTCCTCCACTTCCCTGCGGGGGATGGGGAAGAGTCACAGTGCAGAGCACTGCTTCTTCTCCTTGGGAGTCCTCGGAGGTACCCTTGGTGGGCAGCACTGAGGGTTGCCCTTCTGGAACCCTGCAACCCCAGTCACCCCACAGGGGAGATTTCCCTTCAAGGCTCAACCAGGATATGTTTTCACATCTGCAGCATATGCTGACTGGGTCCCCCCGGATCCCCTCAAGCTAGAGGATCTTCAGCGAGGTCTCGGAGCCTTGGCAGAGGCTAGGCACTTTCAGTTAAGTGCTCTTCCCAAATTCCTCTGCAATCGCCTCCTCCTCTCCCAGGCTATGTGGGTCCTATGGGGCCCTTTACCTGGCAGATGTTCAGGGCCACTATGGCAGCCTTCCCTTTTGTATGTTAGAGCCATTTATGAGCAGGTCTTTTGCCTGTCTCCTCCACCGCAGGAGGACTCTGAACATCCGAGTTCTTCGACCTCCTTGGCTTCCACTTCCAAGGAAGAGGACCATTCAGTCCACCTTTCATCCGGTGCTGATTTCACTAAATATCAGCGGTTCCTCTCGAGGTTGGTACTGGAACGCCATATTTCACATGTGGTAAGATGCAATACCGAACTGGAGACACGCTCCTTCCTGAGCAAATTTAGCGCGCACCACCTAGTGGTATCCATCCTGGCCTGTTCCCTTCCAGGAAGCGTCAGTCTGCACCTGGCAGTCACCAGCCACCTCATCTCCAGCCACAGTGGACTGCAGGAGGAGGTACTGCGCTCCCCAGGAGTCTCTTGGTTCTCTGCCTCACCCATCTTCGGGGCTGACAGCCTTAGATACTCCTTCTGGGCTTCAACTCCCGGAGCATGACCGACCACCAGATCCGGATTCCACCAAGTTCAACCAATGGGGAAGAAGAGTTTTCTCTTCAGCTCTTGTGTTGCTTTGTATCAGCTCACGTCAGGCTCACCACGCTGCCTTCAACAGGCACCTGTGGTCCATGTTAGCGCAGATGCTAGTATCTCTTCCTGATTCAGAGGAATCTAGGCAAGCCATTGCCCTCTCTGCACAGGGTCTGGAGCTTGCAAGGCACCAAGCAAGGGCATCTTATGACGTCAGTGAGGTGGCCTCCAGACTGGCGGGGACAGCAATCTGCATCAGGCGGACAGCATGGCTTTGTCTATCCAGGTTGTCACCTGTTGCCCGGCACTGGGTAGTTTCTTCTGCCTTCCAGGGGACCCATCTGTTCTCCCGCAGGGTGAGGAGGAACTTACAGGGGCATCTTCCATCCCCCTGGCCTCGGGGGGGCACTTCCTCGACCTGACCAGCCTTAGGCCATGTATGATCTAGTACAGCTATGGGGTCTCCCTCCCCTGCGCCTCACCCGCAGGAGGCTGAGGGAATCTATTCCCTCAGGGTTGTACCAGGTCCCCTCCTGGGGGGCTTGGTACTCACTCAGCAGTAATGAATGGTGAAGATTGACAAGGGAAGATGTGAAAATTACGTACCTACCATAATTCTTGATCTTCTCTTGTATTTTCACCATTCATTACTGATTCCCACTCACCTTCCCCTCTTGGGCCTCAGCTCTTGGGTGCCGTCTCCTCCCTGCTCGCCTTCCCCCTCTTTGAGGCCAATTGGGGGCAGAGTCCCCCTGGTACCGCAGGACCCTCTGTTTCCTTCTCTAAAGAAGTTGCAGAGCGTCCACCCTAGGAAGATGGCGAGTAGAGTCTTCACCCTGGCTTCGGAGGGAACTCCCTGGCACTCTCAGTGAAGTGCATTGTGGTTGCTTCTTTACATGTCACGGTTTTCCATTGTTTTTGCCCCTTCTTTAAGTGGTGACATCGTCAGTGCATCTCATTGGAGAACCCGTAGGGATTTTCCTCCCCTTCTGTCTTTCTCTCTTCCCAACTAACTTAGAGGTCATTCTGGACAGGGTCCTCCCCTGTTTAAGGGTTCCCCCACCCCCCCCCCGACTAATCCGTCAGGTATTGAGCTGTAGAGGACAATGTTCCAGGACTTTCTTCCCAGATATAGGGTTAGGGGTAAGAAGGCGGTGGCTGACTCTGCCATGTTTTATATCCTCCAAGACCATTTCAAATTCTGTTGTTCTGGACCTTCGTCCAGTGGTCCCTGAAGTTGATGGGATCCTTGCACCTGTGTCTTCATACTCTTCAGGTTTTTGAGGCTAAAATAAGCCAATGGTCTTCCAACTCAGCATGACTGAGGGCCCTTCCCCCCTTCTTCCCCTACGTATGTTGTATCTTTATCTCTCTCTTCTCTTCTCTTTCTCTTCTTCTTTCTCACTTCCTTTGCTGCCACCCAAGGGTTGGAGCCCCTGGCCTCTTAGGGTTAAAAGTTCAATCCCTCTGTCCTCTGGTTGGCTTCTTACTCTTTCAGTTTATATCCTTTCCTTTTCCTATCCCTCGGCTCTGTTGCCTCACCTTGGTTTTATCTATCCCTCTTTGTTTCATCCTCTCCAGCAGAACAGAACTGGGGTGGAGGAGGAGGAGTATGCGGTGCCTAACGGCCAACCCTCGTGTGCCATGCAATCGCGTCGGCCTCGCGTGAAGGCGCGACTGCACTGACTCTCTAAAAAAAAAAAAAAAAAAAAAAAGGCTCCTCGTGACAGGTGCTCCGCTCCAGCTTACACCCAGCAGTAATGAATGGTGAAGATACGAGAGAAGATCAAGAATTGTGGTAGATACGTAATTTTAATTTCCTGTTCTTATTTTTTGGCCTAAGCATTACTTATGGCATTGCCTACAATCTGTTCTTGTTGTTTGTTACACAGCTGTACTCAGCCATGGTCTGTCCTATGGGACCAGTCTTTTGGGGTTTTTGTTTTTCCTTTTATGGTTTTCTTTAGGGTTAGTTTAGTGGGCACTACCTCCTGGCTGTTGAAATAAATCTGACGTTGGAGAGCGGGTTAGAATGCCACCACGCTGCAGAGATTTGAATTACATTCCATAGTTATGTAATTTACATAAATTCCACGCTATGGGGCAGCTCAGACCCGCAGGCTCATTATGCACTAGTAAGCACAGTGAGGAGTCCCTTGGAAGAAATATTATTACTGTTGTAAAGTTTTCTTATTTATGTTTCACAGTAACTGGAAAATCCATCATTTAGACCGTGTTTAATTAACATGTGCAAACAATTTCTGTATAAAGTGTAGAAAAATACATTTCTTTGTAATAGTCTGCCCTTACATAGACATGCTTACATATACTTATTAAAAAGGACAAGAACTGGGTGGTCTAGTGGCATGGAAGGCTGAGGCATCAAGTGCCTTACCTCCTACCATGCCGGTGACCAGTTTTCGGGTATGAGTCCTGGTTGCGGGGGGGTCGACTGGGTGGGGGGAGGATCGAGCATCCAACAGACTTGACGGACAGCATGGAGAAGAATGCGACACGGCCCTTGGCTGCCACCAGGTGGAAAGCCTTGGTTAGCACCAGCACATAAGTTATGTAGATGGGAGGGTTCGTAGTTCCATGGTATGTATACACTTCAAGTACACATACCTACATGCCGCCGCAGCAGGGGAACCAGGGGAGAAAATAGAAAAAGGTTAGCTCAGTCTACCTGAAGCCCTGCCCACTTTACCTGGCCCACACCACCAGCCCATTACTGGATGAGAGTCACCGGGTGGTGGGAGGACGGCTCTCCCCTTCCCAGACCCATTATGTGGGGCAATCCATGGGAGTCTTCAGATCAGGTGAGTCTAGGAGAGGTGGGATGTTGGGCAAGGGATGGGAGGACAGGGCTGAGAAGCTTGCCTGCAGCAGCTGTAAGCTAAAAGCTTTATGGAAAAAAAATGACACAATCCTCAATTCAAAATCACTGAAACAAGGTCTATATTAAAAGTGTATTGGCTGCTGGCCCGTCGGCGCAGCGGTGGGATTTCCGCTTGCGACGCCGGCGACCCGGGTTCGGGAATGGATCCGGGCCGTCGGAGGGCGGCGAAGGAAGTGAGGATTGAGTGTCCGATGGGCAGCTCTCCTACTCAGCGGGGAGGTGCGGGCAGCATTCGTGCGTTGGGACCCCTGGTGGAGACCGGGAGTGCCACGAGCCGCTAACGCTGACATGGGGAGAGGGGAGGCGGGCGATCGCGTCATTGCACGTCCCCCTCCTCTGAGGAAAACCAGGAAAAAGGGAGGACGCCTACCGCCCGCAAATGGCCTTCGCCCGTGACTTCCGATGTGCCCCAGGCCAAGCCCCGACTAATCCCAGTGCCCTGCGGCAGGGCGGTGCCGTAGGCCCCACCGTGGGGAGCAAGCCACGGGGTATTGAAGTAGGCCATGGCGATTTGGGGGCAGAAGCCGGCGGCCCGTGACCGGGCTGAAGTCTAGGCGGTAGGCGGTTCGGGGAAAAAAAAAAAAAAGTGCATTGGCTGTTTAGCTAAGCCTCAAAGAAACAAAAAATTACACATAACTCTGTACTGCAGACAGTGCATTGTAGGTATGTAAATCACCACAAATTAATTAAACTGCAGGACCATAAGGTGCCAAATGGCCGCACAAGCAGTCCGCAAAGGCTAAGAACAGTAAAGCACAAGCAAGTGTTTTGGCCTTATTGAGACTCTTCAGTGTAGCAGCAGTCCTAAAAAGCACAAAGCACGTGTCTGTGGCTTGCTGATCTTCCTGGACATAAAGTCTCCACCACTCATTCACACTGATGGGGAACTACGCCGGCGGCGCTAGGACTCAGCGGGAGCAAACTTTTTTGCAAGAGGGCCGGTGCCAGAGATGGAGCCGCAAGGAGTGGCACCGCGAGCCCCGGCTCGTGCGGCAGTGACTTTCTCGGCGTCGACCCTCCAACCGCCTCAGTTCCTTTTTTCCTGCCGTCACGTAAACTTCAGTGACGACGTCGCTCGCCCTCCGGGAGTCAAACTTCAAACTAGCAGCATAGTTTTCAGTTTATTATTTTGTAATATATCTCAAATAAGTACTGCTTACTATAATTTATTCTTATTTAAGAAAGAAGTCTCAGCCTACAATGACGGAGTCAACCATGAGCGGGTCAGGTGACGGTAGGAGACTTCACATGAAAGCTGTTCAGTCAGCTGGGCTGGGTCCGGTCGGCCGCCCTTTCTGGAGAGGGGGGGTCTGACAGCAGACGGTCCATTACCCTAGGGGAGGGGCGGTCCCCCCGGAAGCATAAAAGAAAACAGTTGCATTCTCAGCACCGTTCGGCCTCGAGCTCTTCTTGACCCACAGGTCAAAAAGAGAATCACTCGAGGTCACCCTCTGGTATGTCTGCACGTCGATGGTCGGTCATTGGGGTCAGTTGCCGGTCTCTTCCCCCGGAGTCGCCGGTTTCTGTTTCTGGTCACTGACCTCTTCGACATCGGAGCTCTTCTCCGCCTTCTGGTAGGGCTTCAGATGAGCAGTTTCATCAGTGGGCCACTCTGATGGAGCAGTGGGCTTGGAGGTTAGTCCATCTGCCTGGCCCAGTCACTCCGGGGCCCTCGGAGGATCGGGTAGGGCAGTTGGGCCTCCCTAGTCGTGCGGCGCCTTCTTCGGTGCCGTCGACTCCACGCTCAGGTGTTTTCCTCCCTCACATGGCTGCGGCGCGAGGGCCACACGATGCCTCTATCTCCTGGTATTCTTCCTTCTTTCTCCTCAAATCCTAGTTTCAGAGCCCCAGTTGTGTCTGGCGCCGGGCGCCAATGGGTCGCGCGGCGCCATCCTCAGCACCGATGCGTCTGTTGGCGCTGTCCTCGCCACCTTTGGGATTGTCGGTGCCATGCGGCTTGTCGGCGCTGTCCTCGGCACTGAGGGATCTGTCGGCGCCGTGCGAGGCGCTCGGTCAGATGGCACAGTGCTCTTTTTCGGTGCCGAGGCTTGGTATGATGTCTTCCAGTCTTCAGGGCTTCTCGACTCCGAATCCTCTTCCTTCCTCTTTTCCTTCTGATTTTCACTCCTTTCCTGTCCATACAGTCCCTCCTGGGCTGTCAGGAAATGATATTGAGCCTGACCCAGACCTTAGGCTGGGTGATGACGTGGAAGGAACAGGATCCAATCCTATTGCAGAGCCTGTTGTCGAGGACCTGTCATTTAAGTCTGTGCTGAAAAATTTGAATTCCACTCTTTCTCTGCAGACTACTGATTTCGATCCTGGGAAGCTTTTAAGGCTCCAATACCTTCATGTCCTGGAGATCCCTATGGATTTAACTCCCCCGGTACAGCCTTCCTTTGAGACGCTTTCTCAAATGGTATGGAATAATCCCGCTCTCATTCCTTCTGTGGCTAAGTCCATAGGTAGAAAGTACGCTGCTCCCAAGGATCGACCCATTTTGGCCTCCCAAGCCTTTGAGGACCCTATTGTGGTCTTGGCAGAGAATGATAAGGTCGTCCTCCCTCAGACTACTACAGCCCGACCTATAAACAAAGAATCTCAAGATAGATACTTTAGGCAAGAGAGTCTTTGCTGCATCCACCCTGGTTATGTGTATTGCCAGCTACCAGGGTTATTTTTCTCAATATGAGTATGTTCTTTGGCATTCACTCAAGCAAATGGTAGAAGCTCTACTGGAGTCTGACACTAATTCAGAGCTTCTTCAAACCATAACCAGGGGTATCGAGTCCAACAACCAGCAGGTTAAAGCAGCTATGGACGCTTTCGATACTGCCTCCCGAGCGGCGACAGGGGGCATTTGTACCAGCCGTCACTCCTGGCTGCACACTTCAAGCTTCACGAATGATGCCCAGCAGCAGGTCATGGCGTTGCCCTTTGACAGTATGTATCTCTTCAGTCCTCAAGTAGTGCAAGCTCTAGAGGCCACACAAAAGACTAGGTCTGCCATTAAATTGGCCCGACCTGCTCCCCGCCCCTTCTCGGGGAGTGTTAATAAGCATCAGTTTCACAACCATCAGTCCTTTCGAGGCAAGGGCAGGGAAGGTTTTAATAAAAACCAAGCCCCTCAACCTCAAAAGAAAACGCAACAGAAAGCACAAGGGCCCAGAGCGCCCAGTGCCGCCTTCTGAGTTTCTGGCCCTAGTCCCACCTCAGCTGCCCGAGGGAGACTCTTTCTCAGCGGTGGGAGATCGTCTGACTCAGTTCTACAACCGATGGAAGTCCATAACATCGGACAGATGGGTCCTCCGGATAATTCGCAAAGGGTATTCCCTCAGTCTTTCAGAGACCCCTTCGGATCTTCCCCCCCAAACGAAAGCCCAGGCTGTCAGTATTTCAGTCAGACCTTCTCGCTTCCGAGATACAAGGCCTTCTGAACAACAGGGCAGTAGAAATAGTTCCACTGGATCAACGGAACACAGGATTCTACTCCCATTACTATCTGGTTCCAAAGAAAACCGTGGGCATGAGTCCCATTTTGGACCTCAGAAAATTGAACAAATTTCTCCTCAAGGAAAAGTTCAAAATGATTTCGCTAGGAACCCTGTTACCTTTGCTTCATCAACACGACTGGCTAGCCTCCCTGGACATGCAGGATGCTTACCAGCATATTCCCATTCACCCAAAGCATTACAAATACCTACGGTTTGTGGCTTTGGGCCAGCATTATCAGTTCAGAGTCCTGCCTTTTGGGCTATCCTCCGTGCCGTAAGTTTTTACAAAGTGTTGTGTAATTCCTGCAGCGTACCTCAGAAAGATCGGAATACAAGTGTTCCCATATTTGGACGACTAGCTTCTAGCAAACCCTTCCAGGCAAGGAACTCTCGATGCCGTAGCCACGGCCTCGGACTTTCTCACGTCCATGGGAGTCCTGCTAAATCTCAAGAAATCACAGTTGCAGCCCTCCCAGAAGCTCCTTTTCATAGGAACCCTTCTGGACACCTACTGTGTGAGAGCTTTTCTACCAGAGAACAGAAGGAGCAACATCCTACAGATGGCCCAATACATCAGAGAGAACAGCTCGGTTCGAGCTATCTGGATGCAACAGATTCTGGGTTTCATGGCATCCTCAGTGTTCACTGTACCCCTAGCATGCCTCCACATGAGAACCTCTCAATGGATGCTCAGTAGTCAGTGGTCCCCAACCACTCACCCTCAGTCCTTTCTCATCAAAGTGACAGAACCTCTGAAGAGGTCACTCACCTGGTGGTCGCAAGAGGACAATCTTCTGGAAGGGTACCCCTTTGCTCCCCTGGATCATCAGATTTCAAAACAAAAAGCAAATAGCTTTCTATACGCCTTTCCTCCTCTTCCTCTAATTCAGAGGGTACTTCTCAAGTTCAAGTCCCAGGGGGACAAAATGATCCTCAGTGCTCCCTTCTGGCCTCGACAGATATGGTTTCTGTTACTCAACCGTATGTTGGAAACCCCTCTGAAACCGCTTCCCCTTCAGACGAGCCTTCTGACTCAGGGACCTGTGGTCCATCCCAGTCTGAGGTCACTTCACCTTCATGCTTGGCTCCTGAGGAGACAGAATTGAACAGGTTCAATGTCTCTCGCAGAGTCTCAGATATTCTTTTGGCTGCATGTAAGCCAGCCACTAGAAAAACTTACACAGCCAAATGGAAGCATTTTTCTCTCTGGTGTGCAAAATCCTCTTTGAATCCTTTTTCCTGCCCACCAAATAAAGATCTAGAGTACCTTTTAGGCCTCTCAAATTCAAGTCTACAATACTCTACAGTCAGAGTTCACCTTTGTGCCATTTCAGCTTATCATGAGCCAGTACTTTATCACTGGCCCAGTTACCAATAGTTAAGAGGTTTCTTAAGGGTATTCTGCATACCAGACCTCCTGTCAGATGTCCAGTCGCAGCCTGGGACATTAACCTTGTGCTAGATATGCTCACTCGAAAACCTTTCGAGCCTCTAGCTTCCTGTGAGCTGAAATTTCTCACTTGGAAAACGGCCTTCCTGGTGGCCATTACCTCAGCCTGCAGGGTCTCTGAAATACATGCCTTGGTCACAGACCCTCCGTACACTGCATTTCATAAGGACAAAGTAGTTCTTAGGAACCATCCTAAGTTTCTTTCTAAGGTTGTTTCAGAATTCCATCTAAACCAACCTTTGGTCCTACCTACTTAGCGAACTTCCAAAATGAAGAAGAGCGTACCCTTCATTCTTTGGATGTCAAAAGAGCTCTGCGTTTCTATTTGGATAGAACAAAAGAAATTCGCAAGGCTCAACAACTGTTTGTTTCCTTCAGCGAGACCCAGCTGGGTCAACCTATCGTTATCAGATGCATTTCATCATGGCTGGTGGCATGCCTTCGCCACTGTTATTCCATGGCGCAGGTTAAGCTGGAGGGCAGAGTGTACGCTCACTCTACTAGAGCAGTCGCGGCATCCCTGGCGGAAATCTGCAACGTGCCCATTGCAGATATTTGCAATTCGGCTACCTGGAGCACAGTGCATACTTTTCTAAAGCACTATGCCCTGGATGTCCATGCCAGGTGAGATCTTTCATTTGGCAGGACTATCATTAATGGACATCTGTCCTAAATTTGTGAGCTCTTACTTTCTCTTGCCACCCTGTCGGGGGATTATTAGCTCGGTACTCTCCCATCATTGTGAATGAGTGGTGGAGACTTTATGTCCAGGAAGATATGAAAATTATGTACCTACCATAATTCTTGATCTTCTTGGACGAAGTCTCCACCACTCATCCACACACCCACTCACCATCCCTCGAGCTCAGCTCTGTTGTTGGTCTTTACCCCCTCAATGTTTAGGCTGTGAAGACTTCTTTGTTGACCCTTCTTATACTGGTCGTTCGGACTATCTTTTGTCCGTTTTTTTGTTAGGCTATCCTTCTAGGTCATTTAATTCTGCACCTCCACAGAAAAAAAGGTACTGAGGCAGTTGGAGGGTCGACGCCGAGATAGCCATTGCCGCACGAGCCGAGGCTTGTGGCGCCGCTCCCCGTGGCTCCATCTCTGGTGCCTGCCCTCTTGCAAAAAAGTTTTCTCCCACTGGGTCCTAGCGCCTCCAGTGTAGTTCAGTGTAGTTCATCAGTGTGAATTAGTGGTGGAGACTTCGTCCAAGAAGATCAAGAATTATGGTAGGTACGTAATTTCCATTTCTCAATCTTTTCAGATTGTTTTTGAGGTAATTATGCATCTTAGGGTCCTGCTTACTGCCTAACCAACCTAAATTCCTTCATGATGATTAGCATGTGTTACCTATGGTGCCTGATATTTATTCTTTACGTAACGTGATCTTTATGACAGTCAGGGCAATAATGAAATAAATGTGTTAGTCTGTGCTATCTTTTTGAAACTTAAAAAGTATCAATATTGATGAATAATTATAAAATACAGTGCTATCTTTTGATCCCCATATTGACTCTTACCAATTTAGAAATGTGGCAAGGTTGAGTAATATTTTGAATTGTACCTGTTGCAATTTGTTACTGTGTCTGGATACATGTTGATTTTCTGCATCTTCCTGGAGGTTCTTTACTCTCTTAGAGGCGCTCTGTGGTCTTAGCTGGTATATACTATTGCAGCTCAAGACCAGCCCTTTAGTTTGTTGTTCCTATGGCAGAGAGCCCAGGACTTTGTAAGAGCTTGTCTTTTGGCAATGGAATTCAGTTTATTTTCAAGTCAGTGTTAGTTTTCTCTATGCTGTCTTCATCTCTGAATGTGTTATCACTATCCCTGTGGCAGCCTTTGTTGGTGTTTTTTATTGACTTCATCATTAACTGTAATTCATGTCATCGATAATATTGCAGGAAGATGCCAGGTGAGACAACCATTTAGGAAGAGGAAATGTGGTTTGTCTGTTTTTGTCAAAGGATCTCACTCTAAATTTATGGAGTGCTTAGTAGTTGGCCATGACCTTGCCACATGCATCGATTATCTGACCATGTCTAAGGAGATAGTAAAGGCCAGGACTTGGAAGTTGTGACTGTCTTCTTTTGAAAGGGAACTGCCAAGAGTAGTTATCAGGATACATCCAGGTCCGCTCCAGTGTCTACCTAGGAGTCAGCATTTGTTAACTTGTCTTAACACATTCATAAAATGAAGATGCAGTTTCATAGCTACTCTTCATCATGGTCATTGCAAATTAGGCATAAAATGGACAGTGGTTGATCACAGTCGATGCTGAAGCACCTATCAGAGTCGAGAATAAGTCACTGAAGCGGCCTTAGAAGTCCATGGTATTAGAGTCAAGCTCTGGCAACACCAAAGGTCTTCATTTCCATGCAGCCATAAAGCCCAACCTTGAGGCTGCCCACCCGCTCACTCACAGTCAGCGTCATCATCGTGGGTGCCAACAGTGTGGGTAATGATGTCGGCCACTTTGACATCTATTGTTGTAACCTTGCCAGTGGACCCAAGTTTGCTGAGTCACTGTCCCCAGAGTGGTGACAGAGGAACTGTTCAGTAGGTGGGTTGTATTTATGGAGAAGTGATAGCCAGAGACCATCTTCTCACTCCTCCAGCATTAACGCAGCTAGTTTTTCCAAACATTGACTTCATTGTCCATTCTAACGCCGTTGATGTCATGTCTTGAGCCATTGGGAACAACCTGGGCCCCTCTGGCAATGAGAACTGCAACTCATGCTGCACCATAACCATATCCAGCTGTGATTTCCTGAGTCGGAATTTTCCTCTGCTACCAGAGGTAGAATATATTCCTGAGTACGAGAAACATAGAAACACAGACATAGAAGGAGTAGATGGCTATGGAAGGGGAAAAAGCTTTTCTTCTCTGTTGTTCTCTGAAACTGGGGACTCCACTGGGTGCAGACTGAGGTTACCCAAGAGAACGTATCATTCTACTGCTTGCTGTAAGCTATGCAATTTGAGCAAACTTTTGAGTCCTTCTTTTTAGGCATGTTTCAGTGCTTCGTTTCTTTGCCAAGTGCTGTGTAATACTGGTGGTAAGTCTCAGAAAGAAGGGCATTCTTTTTTTCCCCCGTTTTCTCCACATAGTTGTTAGGCCCCCAGCCACCGCCATGTGCCTGCTTCAGGCAGTACTTCATCTCTCTCTCAACCCCAACCACTACTCCCCCAACTGTCAAACCAGAGGGAATCCATGTGGGTCAGGGTGTGAGGGTGCTGGTGCCATCCTTAATGGGGACCAGTGCTCATCAATTTTTTTCCTGTTTCAAACAACATGAAGTCTTGCTGTATTCTGACAATATGCAGTATATTCCAGCATTAGAACTGCTCTGGAGAACAAAGAGTTAACTCTATGCCAGAGCATAGAACGTTGAGCTCATGCTCGGTTCAAACCCCTATCTGCTGCACTTCAAAGTGCAACTGTCAGATTCTTTACTCCACCTGACTGATCAGTCGCTCTGGAGAGTTTCTCCTTCGCCCGGTTCAGTTTAGTAAATCGTCGGTTCATTCCGATTATAACTTTGTTGTTTTCCCAGTTCAGATCACTGTCTGCTGTACTGCAAGTAGGTAGATTTATGTTGATTGTGGATCTGTGGAAATTGTAAAAAAAAAAAAAAAAAAGTTTGTGTGAGGGGGGTTTTGTCAATCGGTTTGGCTGAACCGATTCTTCCTATTTGTTGTTTTTTTTCCCCTTCTAGGTTGGTGGGGTTCCGGTACTGATCGGTTCTAAAAAAAAACAAAACAAAAAAAAAAAAAAACGTGTTGTCGTTTTTTTCCAGTACCCGTAGCACGGTTAGGAACCGATCGGTGAGTCTTGCCTGGCCTGAAGCCGTGTAAAGGGGAAGTTTTTTCTGTTAGAATGACTCAGTTTGAGAAACCCAAGAAAAAAACTGGGCCCACTGGGTTTCAACACTGCAGTGTGTGTGGGGAGGCCTTTTCTAAGGCTGATCCCCACACCACCTGTGTTTACTGTCTGGGGTTTGACCACCTCGATTCAGACTGCCAGATTTGTAAAAATGTTCCCAGATCCACCCTCGAGAAAAGGATGGGTAGGCTGAGGGAAAAGGAGGCCGAATGATCCGCTGACCCGGATGGTCAGCCCGGTTCAGTCCTTACCGAACCAGAGGAAGTGCCCTCTGACCAGGGCCAGCCTTCCTCGGGCAAGAGGAGAGTCGATCCCGAGGGGTTGGTTCCTACTAAAAGGAAAAGAAAAGACAAGTTGGCCGGTTTGGAACCAGAACCGTTACGTCCAACCGCCAAGGAGATAGCCAGAGCGATTAGCATAGTTGAATCACTCCATTCGGTTCCAGCTGATCCGGCACCGCAAACCAGGCGCCTGGTTCGGTCGGGTCCTCCGGTTCCCGATTATTCACCAGAAGATTACTATGAACCGGACTGGGAGGGGGACGAAGATTTTGAAGATGAGGACAAAGCAGTCGGTGATGAAGGTCTGGATGAGCCTATTGAACCGGACATCTCCCCAGACAGACCTTCTGGGGTCTCCCCTCCTAGGCTTTCTGAGTCCCCATCCCACTTTCTGTTTTACAGAAAGGTGACAGAAACCCTCCAGCTCCCTATGGGGGAGACTGTAGAGGAGTCAGAGGAGCCTGACTTTGTGGAGATGATGGATATCCCAGAGTCCAAGAGGTTGTCTGTTCCCCTCCATAAGTCTTTTGGGAAACAGACACATAAACTTTTAAAAACTTCCAATTCCTTGCCTCCAGTGGACAAAAGAATGGACAGGAGGTACATGCTGTCAGGCTTTGACTTGGAGTTCCTTTATCAGCAATGCAGCGATGTTGGGGTAGTACAGGCTGCAGCCTGTGACAAGGCTGACATTCCTTTGGCTTCACACCCGCCAGATAAGGGCTCCAGGAGGACAGATGCCATGGCCAAAAAACAGTACTTGGTATCTTCCCTGGGACTCAGGCAGGCGAATTACATGGCCTATACAGCCAGGTACCAAAAGTCCAGGAGGGATACTGTTTTGGAACTGGCTAAGCAGGCTTCCCCCCCAGCTAGCCAAAGAGCTGATGGAGGTGGCTGCTGATGGGATTGAGGCATCAAAGATCCAATTTCATGCTGGTGTGGACTCCAATGATGTTTCATCAAGAGTCATGGCTACATCTGTGGCTCTTCGGAGAATGGCTTGGCTCAGATGTACTAGCCTATCACAGGATACCCAGGCTAAGGCTATGGATTTCCCTGTACAAGGTAATTCTCTGTTTGGGGAGCAGACAGAGAATTACATGAAAAAAATGGACGCGTACAGGACCACCTACAGGAGTGCACAGGCCAAGGAAAGGCAGGTTACTCCTCAGAGGCAGCATTCTAGGGGCAGGGGCAGGCCTTTTCACAGGCCTTTCTACCAGGCACAGGCCTCCTCTCCTTTTCCTCAGAGGGGGTTCTTCAGAAGGAGAGGAAGAAGGGGGACCAGCAGGGCTGCATCCTTCTCTCAGCCCAAGGCTCCTGCCAAGCAGACACCCTGATGTGTCAGCCCGAGTCGACTCCCCTATTCCTGTAGGAGGCAGGCTGGCTTACTACTTCCAGGCCTGGATGTCTGTTCCTGGTCCTGGAGGTAGTAAGCCAGGGACTGGCCCTCTGCTTCAAAAGATTTCCAAAGCTGAGGATCAGGTCTTTTCCACCTGCAGGCATTTCAGAAACCATCACCCTAGAGGCAGAGGTTTCCTCTCTCTTGACCCTCAAGGCTATAGAGAGAGTTCCTCTGAGTCATTGGGGCAAAGGCCTGTACTCCAGTTACTTCCTTACCCCAAAGAAGACAGGGGAGTGGCGACCCATCCTAGACTTAAGGTTTCTAAACAAACACCTGCTCAAGCCAAAGTTCAAAATGGTGACTCTGGGACTAATCCTTCCCTCTCTGAGACCAGGAGACTGGCTAGCCTCCCTGGATCTCAAGGATGCCTACTTTCACATTCCCATCAGGTGCTCCCACAGAAAGTACCTCAGGTTCATATTGCCCTCAGGTCACTATCAGTTCAGAGCAAAGCCCTTCGGGCTGACATCAGCTCCAAGGGTGTTTACAAAATGCCTAGCACCAGTAGTAGTATTTCTCAGAAGGCAAAACATTGCCATATTTCCATATCTGGACGACTGGCTCGAGGTGGGGCAGTCTACAGACCAAGTTAAGTCAAGCCTGCAAGTCATTCAGCAATTGCTCACTTCTCTAGGCTTCCTCCTCAATCTTCAAAAATCAGTTCTCGAACCAGTTCAGCTCCTCACCTTCATAGGAGCAGACCTGGATACTGTCCAGGCAAAGGCTTTTCTTCCCCTAGCAAGGGTAAAAGCCCTGGCAGAATTCACTTCTTCCTTCTGCCCTCTGGTCTCTCGGCCAGCAAGGCACTTTCTTCAGCCCCTGGGCCACATGGCAGCCTCCACTGCATTAGTCCAAGGTGCCAGATTTCAGATGAGGGACATTCAGTTCCACTTGAGGGCTTATTGGTCTCAGAAGAAGGACCCTCTGACCAAATTAGTCCCAGTGACTCAGACTTTGATCCAGGCTCTCCAGTGGTAGTTAGATCAAAGCAACGTCAGGCAAGGAGTCCCTTTAATCTCCCAGTCTTATGCAGTCATTTTGACCACAGATGCCACTCTCCTGGGCTGGGCTGCTCACATGGAAGACCTCACAGTTCAGGGGCTGTGGTCTCCTCAGGAGTCCCTGCTTCACATCAGTCTTCTGGAGCTCAGGGCAGTGTACCTGGCTCTACTAGCTTTCTCAGGTTCAGTTCAGAACAAAGTGGTTCAGGTCAGAACGGACAATACCTCCACCATGTGGTACATCAACAAGCAGGGAGGCACTCGGTCTACAGCCTTGTGCACGGAAGCCATGAGATTGTGGTCTCTGACTTATTCACTACAGACAGCTCTAGTAGCAGTTCACCTTCAAGGGAAAGACAACCTGATAGCAGATGCCTTGAGCAGGATTTCTCAGGGCCATCACGAGTGGTCCCTGGATCCTCTAGTTTTGAAGAGGATTTTCTCGAAATGGGGCACTCCTCAGATAGACCTCTTTGCAGCCCCAGACAGTCACCAACTTCCTCTCTTCTGTTGCAGACCCCCAGTCTTGGGCTCAGTCCCCCTGGATGCTCTAATTTTGGATTGGAAGGGAAAATTTCTGCATTTCCTCCATTTCCCCTGTCGTTCAAAGTTCTGGTCAAAATAAGGTCACAGTCTTGCAAAGTGATGCTGATTGCTCCAGATTGGGATTGGGCCAGACAGCCCTGGTATCCTCTGTTACTGTCAATGGCAGTCCATCCTCCTTTGGTTCTCCCCAAGAGTCACAATCTGCTAACTTCCTCTCAGGGGAGAATTTGGTACCCCAATCTTCAGTCTCTAAACCTCAGGGCCTGGCTCTTGAAGAGCTAGAATATGCCGGTATGAATTTGTCCCGGGGGTTCTGGATATTCTTAAGGCCTCTAGGAAAACTGCTACTAGGAAAACTTACAGCTCCAAGTTGAAGAGATTTAGCATTTGGTGTTCAGATAGGCACATTTTTCCAAGCACTGCTAACCTGTCAAAGTCCTTGATATTATGGTTCACCTTAACAGCTTAGGTCTCAGACCACCTACTCTCAAGGTTCATCTGTCAACTGTTTCTGCTTTTCTGTCAGTAGGAAAGCCCTCTTCAGTGGCATCTCATCCTCTATTCTGCAAGTTTTTTCAAGGGTCTCCTTCATACTGACCCACCCTTCAGAGATCCCATTCCTGTTTGGGATCTTAATATCTGCATTGCTAAGCTCATGCAGCCACCCTTCAAGCCTTTGGCATCAGCAGAGCTTAGGTACTTGACTTGGAAGACTGTATTCTTGGTAGCTATCACCTCTGCCAGACGTACCAGTGAGTTGCAAGCTCTCTCAGTGGAACCTGATTTTATCTCATTCCACAGGGATAAGGTGGTCCTCAGAACTAATAGGAGATTTTTACCTAAGGTGGTCTTGGATTTTCATTTAAATCAGTCCATGACTCTTCCTGTCTTCTTCACTGACCATTCCTCTTTAGGTGAGAGGAGACTACACAGTCTGGATGTAAAGAGGGTCCTTAGTTATTACATTGAGCATACTAAGGCCATTAGGTCTGGCTCTCCTCAGCTGTTCCTCACTTTTGGCGAAATGGGAAAAGGCAGGCTAGCTACTAAAAGAACTAGTGCCAGGTGGATTGTCTCCTGTATCCATTTGTGCTATGAAAAGCTAGGTAAGAACTCTCCCTTAGGCCTGAGGGCTCATTTGACCAGGGGCACAGCAGCTTCTCTGGCTGCTGCCACAGATATACCTCTGTTAGAGATTAGTAAAGCAGCCACCTGGAAAACAGTCCACACATTTACGAAGCATTACTCCCTGGATATCCAGGCTAGGAGTGATGCTAGGTTTGGCACAGCAGTACTGCAGAGCCTGTTCCCTAAGTAGGTTCTGGACCCTCCTCCTGAGAGGTACTGCTTGGTAGTCTACATATTGTCAGAATACAGCAAGACTTCATGTTGTTTGAAGAAAAAATTACTCACCTTAGTAATTGTATTTCTTCTAATGGAGTCTTGCTGTATTCTGACCTCCCTCTCTGCCTCCCCTCTCAGAACCTAGTGTTGGGATGTGGGCTGGCAGGTGGAATGTTGCACCCCAGAGGTGCATTGACCCTCTCCCCTGTTGGGAAAGGGGATGCATAGTGTTTCAAGTTTTCTTTTAAAGTGCATTTCACTGCCAGGTTTTTTCTTTTGGAGTCTTAGACTTGAGTCTTTTGGGGACCCTTTGTATTAATAGCCTTTTGGCTGTAGCGTTTTTTTACAATTTCCACATGGTAGCTGTATCTAGTAACTTTGGGCTCGTAAGAATCTGACGGTTGCGCTTTGAAGTGGAGCAGATAGGGGTTTGAACCGAGCACAAGCTCAACGTTCTATGCTCTGGCATAGAGTTAACTCTTTGTTCTCCGGAGCAGTTCTAATGCTGGAGCATACTGCATATTGTCAGAATACAGCAAGACTCCATTAGAAGAAATACAATTACTAAGGTGAGTAATTTTTTCTTCTCCCTGTCCCCCCTTAGCCCCACCCTAAGCACCAAGCAACATCCCTCTTTACCTCGCAAGCAGTAAGCTTGCCCAAATGGAGGAGCAAGCTCCCCAGCCCACCTCAGAGGTCACTGGTATGGTGGAACCTGAACCCCATCCCTTCCACTAGGACTTCCCCGCCCCAGACCCCTCCAGCTGGCTCCTGAGTCTGCTTTCGAACTTAGTCGCCGGTATAGGAGTGTAGAGCTACTCTGGGCCATCAGGCAGCCCATAACAGAGGGCATTCTTGTTGCCATACCAGGATAATTGGCTATTAGCAACTCCAATGCAGGAAGCAGCTTTTAGGGCGATATCCTGGACCCCAGATTTTTTGCAGTCTAGAGGGTTTTTGCTGAACCTAAAAGAGGTTATGCCTCATGCCTTCTAGGAAAACGGTGCTTAACAGAGTCAGTGTAGTAGCTGCTACAGAAATGCCTGATTAGGGCCTTTTAGCAATGAAAGAAGTTTTTAAAATACCTTTTACATGTGTTGTTATATTGTAAAAAAAACCGCATCTGTCGTCCTTGCAGCAGACTTGCCCATGTCCATCACGCACACACCAGGTGGCTCCCTGTGCATGAGTTGTGCTAATGTGTGCTACAGGCTCTGCCATTAGCTGATAGCAGTCATTAGCATAACCTTCACGCAGGAAGCCACCTGGCATGTGTGAGATGGATGTGCACAAATCTGCCAAAAGCACAGTCAGCGCAGTCCTTTTACAATGTAACAATGGATATAAAAGGCATTTTAAACTTTGATTGCTAAAAGCCTTAATTGGGTGTTTCTGCAGCAGCTGCTGCACTTTTTGTATTTCTCACTGTTTTCCTTTAAGTTCCTTTAACTGCTTCAGTTTATAGGAGCTCTGAGTGTTTCTTTCCTTGAGCAGGATGCAGGTGTTAATGCTGTGATGATTACATCTGTTGAGATGTTGACATGTTAGAGTAGGTGTGACTGCCGAGTTACTGGCTGGTTTGCTCATATATGCAGGGCACATTTCATTTTTGTTGTTTTGGATTTGGCTTTGGCTTGGAAGTGGTTACCATCTTTAGCTCATAGTGTGGCCCATTGGGAGCTGCATACACTGCTGAAAAGTAGCATTAGATTGGAGTAACTAAGTTCCTGCAGCCCTCCTCCAGCAGCGGAAGCCTGTAGCAGCCTCCTGGCGTGCGGTAACTGCCTTGTTTGCACTGAAAGCACTGTGCACTTTCATGTGAGTCTCAAATCAAGAAGTACCTGTAGGATTGTTCAGTTTTTTGTGCTGCTTTGTTGTTTTGGTGCTGACCGTTTTCCCACTGAGTGGGATCCTTTTGAACTGACTTAGGTTTTAACTCAGGAGGTGAGCACATCACCAGGCAGGCGAGGACCACAATGGTCCGGATGATGCTGCACCTGCTAGGTCTTGTGCCAGCAACGGTGTTCATGATCCCAACTTCACGTCTTCATACGTGGATGCTGAGGAATCTGTGGCCTGAAGCATACCAAGGCTTCAAGCACCCCATACGGGTGACTCTTCCTTCTGTGGTTTGGTCACTGCAGAGATGGACCATCATGGACAACCTACTGCAGACTTTACTTTTTCAGTCCCAGTGTTATACAGTCTTATAATGTTAATGGATGCATCCCTGGTGGATTGGGGAACACTATCTTAGGTCTGTAAACCCATGGGTAGCATGGTCTCTAAATGAGTAGAATCTGCACATAAATGAGCAGGAGCTTTGAGCTATCTTTTTGGGGCTGCAGGTGTTTTAGGACCAAGTGCAGGGAAGAGTCATTCAGCTGTAGACGGACAATCAATGCATGAATTCTTACATGCAAGGAAGGACACAGCTTTGCAAAGAGACTGAGAATCTGTAAGTGGGCTTTTCAACATGTTTTTTTTTTCCAGGCTACCTAGCAGAAATACAAAATGCCCTCCCAGATGCAGTAAGATCTGTTATGGTTTCTCATGAATGTGTACTCAAAAGAGGGTTTACATACAGTGCCTTCAGAAAGTATTCACCCCCCTTGGATTTTGTCACATTATGTGATGTTGCAAACTCAAATTAAAATACATTTATATGGGTTTTTTTGTCACGCATCTACACAAATTACTCTATAATGTCAAAGTGGAATGAAACTTCTGGAATTTTTTGTACATGTAATTTAAAATAAAAACCTGAAATGTCTTGATATGATAAGTATTCACCCCCTTTGCTATGACACTCCAAATTGAGCTCAGGTGCATCCAATTTCCTTGTGAGATCACTCTAAAACTTGAATGGAGTCCACCTGTGGTCAGTTCAAATGGTTGACATGATTTCAGAGGAAATACACCTGTCTGGTGCCACTGTTGACAGTGCATGTCAGAGCAGAAACTCTACTATGAAGACCAAGGAGCTGTCCGTAGAACTCCATGATAGAATTGTGAGGAGGCTCAGATCTGGGGGAGGGGCATAAAAACATTTCTAGGGTGTTGAAAGTTCCCAGGAGCACAGTCAAGTCCATCATTAGGAAATGGAAAGATTACGGAACCACCCAGACTCTTCCTAGAGCAGGCCGTTCTTCCAAACTGAGCAACCGGGCAAGAAGGACCTTGGTCAGGGAAGTGACCAAGAACCCAGTGACCACCCTGACAGAACTACAGAGTTCCATGGCTGAGATGGGAGAACCTGTCTAGAGGACAACAATCTCTGCAGCACTTCACAGATGTAGCCTCTATGGGGAGAGTGGCTAAACGGAAGCCACTCCTGAGAAAAGACCACATAATAGCATGCCTGGAGTTTGCAAGAAGGCACGTGGCAGACTCTGAGACCATGTGGCAAAAGATTCTCTGGTCTGATGAAACAAAAATTCAACTCTTTGGCCTGAATGCAAAGCGCTATGCCTGGCGCAAACCGAACACAGCTCATCACCCCGTGTAACACCATCCCTACCATGAAGCATGGTGGTGGCAGCATCATGTTATGGGGATGCTTTTCAGTGGCAGGGACTGGGGCACTTGTCAGGATAGAGGGAACAATGAATGGAGCCAAATACAGGCACATTCTTGAGGAGAACCTGCATCAGTCTGCAATAGACCTTGGACTGGGGTGAAGATTTACGTTCCAATAGGGCAACGACCCCAAGCATACAGCCAAAGCAACACTGGAGTGGCTTCAGAACAAGAAGGTGAATGTCCTCGAGTGGCCCAGCCAAAGCCCAGACTTGAATCCCATTGAGAATCTGTGGAAAGACTTAAAGATTGTGGTTCATCGACGCTCCCCATCCAACTTAGAGAGCTTGAGCAAATCTGCAAGGAAGAATGGGTGAAAATCTCCAAATCCAGATGTGCAAAGCTAATACAGATATACCCAAGAAGACTCAAAGTTGTAATTGCTGCCAAAGGCGCTTTTACAAAGTATTGACTCGGGGGTGAATACTTAAGTAAACAAGATATTTCTGTTTTTAATGTTTCATATATTTTTGTTACACAATAAAAATATTTTTGCCCCTTTAAATTGTTGAGTATGCTGTGTGAATCAAGGGGGGAAAATCATTTCAATGCATTAAAAATTCTGGTAGTAACACAACAAAATGTGACAAAATCCAAGGGGGGGTGAATACTTTCTGAAGGCACTGTACTTACATACTTGTTCTCTCACATGTGGGACGCTTCAGAGTTGCATCTTTTTTGCAACCCATGTAAACACATCACTACTGCGTTAGTGCTCAAGAGGTCTAGAGCACTGAGCTTTCTTGCAGGGCATGCTGTAGCTGGATTTGGAGGGGCGCTTCATGTACGCCTTCTGCTCCTCCAAAGAGTCCTACTCAGACTGCAGGACTAGGGTGGCCCAGGCAGATATGGTAACTTTTTCTGCATGGCCTGTCACATGGTACCTCATGTCTGTGTCCACTAGTTCACATCCTGATCTCGCAACATCCAAGCCAGATGTTGCACCCCAATCTTCTTATGTCTTCGTAAGGTCGATTGACTCCTGAACAAGTCAAGTTGAAACATTTTGGTGTATCTGATAAGAGTCTTAGAAGTCCTTCTAGAGGCTAGTAAACCTTCCACTAGGAGAATATAAAGCTCCAAATGGAAAAAAGTTTCTCATTTGGTTTGGGGGGTGGTTACCATTGTTTATTTTCTCTCACTCAAGTACTAGACTACTTGCTGGACTTACCAGACAGTGGTCCCTAGTTCACATCAGTAAAGGTTCATCTGTAAGACATTTTTTTGGCTTATAAGGAAATGGTCAAGGGTCTTATGTTGACTCAGCTCTCTATTATGAGGATATTCCTCAAGGGGATGCTACATGTTGGGCCAGCAGTGAGGAATCTTATGGAATCCTGTAACTTAAAGATCAAATGCCAGTGTTTTACAGATTTACAATACAACATGAATTCAAGTCCCTGTCTTATGATTAGTGTTTCCTGAAAATATGCTGTTTGGTTTTGCGGTTTTCTTTAAATCAGCATCTGTTAATGTGCTCTGCAGTCACTGAAAACAGTGAATATTTTTCTGTCTTAGTGAGTGATGACATCATTCCTGTCCAGCTCGTTGCTACAGCAATTAAATCCTTGATTGCCTGAAGTACTGTAGCTGTTGCACTTCCCAGTCAGAGTAATCTGTAGGACTAATTGTCTTTATTCCAAGTGTGTTACTAACCCATCTGGTCTGTGTATAGATGGACTAGTTTACAGTCTATCATTCTGTTCTCATAAAGAGTTGGTCATTTGTGTTTCAGTGGGTAACTGAAGTGGTATAAATGAATGCTTTGAGAAATCTCCTGTCTGTATCACAGCTGAATTCTTTCGCATCAATACTCTGCATTGTTTTTTGGCTATATAAACACAGTGTTGATTAATGGATATAAAATAAATCTAAAGTTTGTTAAGTTATAGAAATAGTGTCTCTTTAATGTAGCCTCCATACATATAATCAAGTTAGAACAATATTGTTATGTCAGATTTACAAACAGGTGTCTGCCACACTTTGCTATTTCAGGAACATGTACTGTATGAACTCACAAAATTCAGTTATCTGAGGGATTCTGTTTGGAAATACATCATGTATGTGTATAACTAGACATTCTATATGTCATCCTGATGCAACTTGGGGGGGCAGAGGGAAGCAGAGTGCAGTAGCCTCAGCTGAGGGTCAAGAGACAGGGGCATCAGGATGACATATAGTATGTCTACTTACACACATACATAATGCATTTCCATACAGAATCCCTCAGAGAACTGAATTTTGTGAGTTCTTACAGTTTATGTTCCTGAAATAGCATAGTGTGGCAGACACCTGTTTGTCAATCTGACATAACAACAATATTGTTCTCACATGAACATATGTATGGAGGCTACATCAAGGACACACTATTTCTATGACTTAACACACTTTAGATTTATTTTATATCCATTAAACAACCCTGGGTTTATATAGCCAAACAACAATTCAGAATTTTGATGTGAAAGATCTCAGCTGTGATACAGACAGGAGATGTCTCACAAACATTCATTTATACCACTTCAGTTAACCACTGAAACACAAATGACCTACTCTTTATGAGAACAGAATGATAGATTGTAAACTAATCTATCCATACACAAACGAGATGGGTTAGTAACACACTTGGAGTGAGGACAATTAGCCCTACATATTGCTCTGACTGGGAAGTGCAACAGCTACTACAGGCAATTAAGGACTTCATTACTGCAGCAACAGACTGGACAGGAATGATGTCATCACTCACTGATAGAGGCAGATATATATATTCACTGTTTTCAGTTACTGCAGAGCACATTAACAGATGCTGATTTAAAGAAAACCACAAAACCAAACAGCGTGATATTTTCAGGAAACACTAATCATGACACAGGGACTTGAATTCCTGTGTTTATTGTACATCTGTAAAACGTTGGCATTTGATCTTTAAATATAGCCCTCAGAAGGCCTGCCATAGACCGCTTTGAGAAAGCTGTCACTCTTGACCATAAGCTTCTCCCATGGAAAACAGTCTTTCACGTGGCCATCACTGGCCTGTAGAAGCTGCAGGATTTATCCAAGGCATCCACCTTACATGGTGCTTTATAAGGACAAGGTGGTATTAACGTTGCAGCCTACAGTATATTTTTTCCAAATGCTTCTGAGTTTTACATCAATCAGTCATTGATACTGCCAATGATTTTCCCCCCCGACCCCTCGAATTCTGAAAAAGTGCTTCACATATTAGACGTGAGGAGCCTCTCTAGTTCTAGGAGCGTGGATATGTTCTTCATCCACACTCTTTAGCATGTCCCTTTCCACTTTAAGATTAACCGGAAGTCTTCAAGCTGGTTCCTCCCACCCACCCAGGTGATATATACCTCGGCTGCGCCCCATGACGCCAGATCTTCCTTTCTGCTGGAAGATTCAGGTTGCCTCCCTCGTGCTCTTGCATTTTGTAGGCCCTGGCTCAAAAACCTTCGGTTATTCTGAAAATTTGTCTCATTCGCGTTAGTGACCGTGAGTTTAACTCTTCGATTATGGAAGACAAGTTTTCTCACAGATTTCGTTGGTGCTCTTGCGGCCAGAAAATGTTGCGCACCGATCCCCACACCGCGTTTGTCTATTGCCTTGGTGTTAACCATGACACCTCGAAATGCGATATGTATCTTGCCATTCATCCTAACATCCTCAACGACCATCTCGCATGCCTAAAGTTGTGGAGGCCGGAGAAACGGAGCCCTCCGGTGAAATCCAAGGAGGCTCGGTGGGCGGTTTCTGCGTCTGCGGGATCCGCTGAGCAGTTGGAACGCATGCAAGCATTCGAGGATGAAGCGGCTTGTGCTGCAGAGACTTCTCGGAGCTTCTTCGTTCCGCTCAACCTGGGCTCCACCTTCTCAGGTTCCTTCCCAGAGTTGTGCCAGTCTCTCCCGACCAAGGGAGAGGCGCCTGCGGGCATGCATGCCTCTCGATCCCGTGAGCGAGAAAAGGATCCGGGATCGTGTTCGTTTCGACGGAGACGTTCTTGGAGCGGGAGAGATCTCGGTCCCAGGAATATGCGGTCTCAACTTTGGTCGAGATTGCTTCTTCGGCCGCTTGCTTTTCGGCTTTGCCGTCTGGTCAGTCGACCGAACTGTCAACTGATGATGTAGAGATCATCATCAACCTGATCGATCCTTTATCGCTGACTCCGGTCAACAATTCCCTCAATCGAACTCCTAATTTGGTCTTCCCAGATGATGAGACCCAGCCTGCTGGGACTCCCATTGAGGAAGTGGTCCCCGACCCCGGGAAATCACTGGTCCTGCCGGTGTCTCCTGAGCGACCGAGTCGGTCTGTCCAATCTCGATAGAGGTATCGGACCCCCTCAACTGAAAGGATGAGGAAGAGCCATAAATGTTCTAAAAAGAGGCGACGTCATCAGTCGTCCTCGTCCTCCTCGGATGAGGAGAGGCTCTGGTGAAAACTCCGGCAGCGCTATGAGGACCTCATGTGGCAACAGGTTATTTTGACCGGGCACAAGCCAACTCCGGCTTCCACACCAACCATTACCTGGCTTTTGCCTCGTAGGCCGAAGCCGACTCCTACAGAACCGATTAAGTCGGCTCCACAGCCTGCGGAGCTGGTAAAACCTCTAATTCGGCCTAAAACGGTCTCTCCACTGATCGTGGTGGAACCACCACCCAAGCAGCTTGTGGAAGGGGTTCCTTCCAAGGAAGATAGGCCAGACACCGGGCTTCCCCGGCATTTGTTTGTCATGGTCACCCCGGACCACCCTTGGCGAGTTGAAGGTGACCTGGGTGGTCGGCTGTTATATCCGTATTCCTCGGATTCGGATGTCACCGGCGTGTATTGTCATCCTGGGGATGATGAATCAGCCGCTGGCTTAGAGACGGAGGAAGGTCCCTTGTCTTTTCAGAGCATTCTTTGCCTTATCTCTTGAGTCCACAGTGATGCCCCTGGAGCCAATCCAGAAAAAGGCGGAGTACCCTCTTATGGACATCTTTAAGAGAGGGGATATCCCGACGGAGGCCTTTCCTGTGGCTGAGGCTATTGTTGGCCCAGCCTTAGAACTTTGGTATGCATGGCACGCAAGTATGCGGTGCCCATGGGGTCCCTTTCGGGGTTCACAGAGCACCCTGCGGCCAAGAGCCTGGTGACCGCCTCTGTGTTCAGGCATACTGGCAGTTCTGCCGACACTGACCGACCTCCTGATAAAGAGTCCAAGCTTTTGGACCATTCAGCCAGGAAGGTGTATGCGGCTTCCTCCTTGGGCCTTCGTCAGCCAAGTTTGTCCATCATCAGGGCACACTTCTCTCATTCCCTTCTAGGGTCTCTGGATGAAGTCTTCCCAAATCTCCCCACTGACATGCAGACCACGGTCAAGCAGGTCCTGGATCAGGGCCAAGCTGTTGCCAAACAGCTTCAGATGGCCCTGGACATTGGGGATTCTTGTGCCCATTCGATGGCTGCTGCAGTTGCCTCTCATTGCAGGGTTTGGCTGAGGCTCTCCTCCTTCCCGGAGGATACCCAGCACAAACTAGCTGATGTGCCCTTCCTAAGGACCCAGCTGTTCGGCCCAGGAGTGGCTGATCACCTTCAGCGCATTAAGCAGTCCAATGCCACCTTGGACGCTACTTCTGCCAAGGGTTCTTCAGGCAAGAACCAGCAGGAGAAAAAGAAGATGCCTTTTTGGCGCTCTTCCCCTGCGGCTCAGCAGTCCTCCTTTCAAGGTGGACAGCAGCACCAGCAACAGCAGCAGGCTCAAGCTTGGCACCCCTGGCCCAAGCATAGGCCCTCCCAGGCCGTAAAAGAGGCCGAGATTCAGGTCCTGGAGCCTCCTCCTCCAAGCCTGCTCAGTGATGTGCTGTTAACCTCTCTCCCGTCACCTCAGCTCTGGGTCCTCCCGTGGGGGCTGGCTCCTCCACTTCCTTTCCACCTGGTCCGCTGTCACTTTGGACAGGTGGGTCCTTGAAGTGGTTGGTCAGGTACTGCCTCTGGAATTCAAGCAGTACCCTCCAAGCTGAGCCCATGCCCCTCGGGAGGAAAGAGTATCCACCCACACTCAGTCGGCTCTCCAATACGACATTGCTCGGCTTCTCCTCAAGGAGGCAGTAGCTCCAGTGATGGATCCTCCAGCAGACCCAGGCTTTGTCTCCAGGTATTTCCTGGTGCCCAAGCGGATGGGGGGCTGGTGCCCCATTCTAGATCTGCACGACCTGAATCAATATCTCAGGTCTCGCACCTTTCGGATGGTCACTCTGTCCCAGATCATACCATCCTTGGAGTGAAACGTGGTTCTGGTCACTGGATCTGCAGGACGCGTTCTTTCATGTCCCAATTCTTCCATCTCATCTGCAGTTCCTCCGCTTCAGGCTCGAAGGGATCCTGTACGATTTTCGAGCCATGCTGTTCGGGCTGTCATCGGCCCCACGGGTCTTCACCAAATGCATTGCAGTGGTGGCGGCCCATCTCAGGCATGGGGGGGAGGCAGGATTTATCCTTACCTCGACAATTGGCTCCTAGCAGGTTCCACCCAACAGGAGGTGGAGAGGTCCAGTGACCTGACCCTCCAGACCTGCTCCCAACTTGGCCTCCTTATCAACGAGGCCAAGTCGGAACTCATACCTTCTCAGGTGATGGGCTTCATCAGGGCAGAGCGCGACTCTTGTCAAGCCAGAGCTCGGCTTCCGGTGGACAGGGCGGAGGTTCTTTCCTCCTTTGCCCAGTCCTTTCTGGTTGGGCAATTGCACCCTGCCCAGGACTTTCTGCGTCTTCTGGGTTTCATGGCGGCATGCACCTCAGTGGTCCGTTGGGCCTGGTTGTACATGTGCCCCCTCCAATGAGAGCTGGCTACCCAGTGGACTCAGCACCATGGTCATTTCGACTAGCTGATCACTGTAACCCAGAAGATGTGGGACGCTCTCCAATGGTGGACCGCCCCAGACCGGTTGCAGGAAGGGATCCCGTTTGCCCGCCCCGAGTCGATGGTCGGCCTCACGACTGATGCCTTTCTCATTGGCTGGGGAGCTCACATGGGAGACAAAAGGGCCCACGGGCTCTGGACCCCCGAGGAGTCCTGATGCCATATCAACCTGTTGGAGCTCAGAGCAGTCAGACTGGCACTGTCAGCTTTTGCTCCTCAGCTCCGGGGTCAAGTGGTTCAAGTCCAGATGGACAATACCATGACCATGTACTACCTCAACAAACAGGGCGGCACGCACTTCTGTCTGCTGTGCAGGGAGGCGCTCCGCATCTGGACCCTCGTGAGCTGATTAGAGGCAGATCTCCTAGCCATCCATGTGGCAGGAGCCTCAAACCATCTGGTGGATGCTCTCAGCCGCTTAGGCCAGACATCCTTCAAGTGGTCTCTCCACCCAGAGGTAGCTTACAGCTTGTTCTCCCATTGGGGCAAACCAACGGTGGACCTGTTTGCCTCCAGGGACAACACCAAGCTGAGGCTGTTCCATGCCCGCCCCCCTCAGTGGGCTTGCTGCAGGGGGTGCCTTCTCGAGGCGGTGGACCCCAGGCCTCCTCTACACCTTCCCTCCATTTCCCTTGATCCACAAGGTGCTTCTCAAGGTGAGGAGGGACAAGGCGAAGGTGATTCTGGTAGCCCCAGACTGGCCGTGCCAGTTTGATATCCAGATCTCCTCAGCCTCAGCTGCAGGCCCCCGGAGCAGCTTCCAGCACACCCGGACCTGATATGTCTCAATCAGGGGAAGGTATACCATCCGGACCTTCAATCCCTGCACCTCACAGCCTGGTACCTGAGCGGCTAGAGTTCCAGGCTTTGGGTCTTTCCGAAGATGTCTACACCGTGGTGGAGGCATCCAGAAAGGAATTGACCAGGAAATGTTACACCTTCAAATGGAACAGGTTTTCCATTTGGTGTCCTGTTCAGTGGCTAATATTCTTGACTACCTTTGGTCTCTCTCTCCAAAGGGGGTCTACGGTCATCGACCCCTAGGTTGCACCTGGCAGCCATCTTTGCTTACCGGGCGCTGGCCGGTCAGCCGAAATTGGTACAGGAGACAGTGGTCGGGCGCTTTTTCAAAGGCCTGGATCACATATCCCCTCTGGTGTGTGAACCTCCACCTCCATGGGATCTACTGCTGGTACTGGCAAACCTCATGGGCAAGTCATTCAAACCAATGCACAAGTGTGAGTTGTCGCATTTGTCGTGGAAGACGGCCTTCCTGGTGGCTATCATGTCTGCCAGAAGGACAGGGGAGCTCCAGGCACTTTCGGTGGACTCCCCTTATTTGGTCTTCCACAGGGACAAGGTATTCCTACGCCCCCACCCGAAATTCCTTCCGAAGGTGGTATCAGAGTTCCACCTTAACCACGTGTTAACTCTGCCAGTTTACTACCCCAGCTGCACCTCAGAGGCCAAGTACAGGCTCCATACTTTGGACCTGAGACGTGCTCTCTCGTATTACAAGGAGAGGACGGCAGAAATTCGGGGAGAGGTTCGCCAGCTGTTTGTCACCTATGCTGAAGCCGTTTCTGGCAGACCTGCAGCAAATCGGACGATTGCAAGATGGATTACATCATGCATTAGTCTATGCTATGAGTTGGCGGGCATGGAGCCTCCCAGAGGGATAAGAGCTCATTCTACCCGCCATACCGCTGCATCGGTGGCTGCTTCCAGGGACATCCCTATCCAGGAAATCTGCCGGGCTGCTACCTGGAAGTCAGCAAACACCTTCTTCACCCACTACCACATCAACCTTGAGTCATGCCGGGATGCTGGTTTGGGGGCCTCAGTTCTCCAGTCTCTGTTCCCTAAGTAGAGGGTGTACGCCTTGCTTCCCTCCTCCCAGAGAACTGCTAGGAGTCTGCCAAAGAGTGTGAATGAACAACATATCCACACACCTAGAAAAACAGGTTACTCACCTGTAACAGTAGTTCTAGGAGTGGTATATGTTGTTCATCCACATGGACCCACCTGACCTCCACGGCTGTGGACGCACAGCACCTGGCTTCCAGCGGGCTAAGATCTGGTATCATGGGGCAGAGCCGAGGTATTTACCACCCGAGTGGGTGGGAGGAGCCAGCTTGAAGACGCCAGGCAGTCACCCTATGTATTTGTTAACTATGACCCAAACTGTGGGGGTAAACCATTGTCCAAGTAATGTTTAGCTGAATGGGTCATGTATTGCATCCACCATGTTCTTCCTTGGCAGGGGAACAGCAGGAGAGTCCAAGGAAGGCTTATTCAACGTGGGCAGTAGCCACCTCTGTAATCAGTTTGCAGGTAGCCCCGTTGACTGAAAATTGCTGGTCCATCACTTAGAATAAAGAGCATACATTTACCAGGCATTAGGCAGTTGTAACCATCTGGAGACAAGGCAAGGCAAGGCACATTTTATTTAAAAGAGACGCCCATCCCAGAGGCTCTGGGCGCCGTACATCAATCAGTAAATACAATGCATAAATAAAATACAATATTCTAAACAGAATAAAACAAAATTTTCTATACAATAACTCCCCTCAATTTCAGCTGCCTTTAGAGTCTCTAAAACTAAAATATCAGATTTATCTTAATTAAAAAGACTGGTAAGGTACTAAATAACATAGTCCGGGAAGGCCTGACTGTACAAAAAGGCCTTGAGGTGGGCCTTAAAAACCTCAACAGATGGGGCCTCCCTAACAGCTGAAGGAAGTGAATTCCACAGGACGGGAGCGGCAACACTGAATGCTCTGTCACCAGCAGTTCTTAACCTCGTCCTGGGAATCACTAGGAGGCCCCTAGAGGAAAGAGAGGTGCGGACCGAGACAGCAGGTGCAAGAAGGTCCTTCAGGTAGCCAGGGCCTAGGGTCGTGGAGGGCCTTAAAGGTGAGCAAACCCACCTTAAAGAGGACCCTCCACCTAACCGGCAGCCAGTGCAGTTGACGTAGCACCGGGTGATGTGACAGTATTTTGACTGCCCTGTCAGCAGCCTTGCTGCTGCGTTCTGCACCAGCTGCAGTCAGCGCAGGGTACCCCCAGAGTCCCCGAGATAGAGTGCATTACAGTAGTCAAGCCTGGACGTCACGAAGGCATGTACCAAAGTGGGGAGGTCCAGTGGCGGAACTAGGGGCTTTATCCTGGCGATATTCCTCAGATGATAGAAACTGGTACGGGCAACGGACGCCACCTGAAACTCAAGTGTCAGCCCGCTGTCAAGAATAACACCAAGATTACGCACCCTAGAGGAGGCCTTCAATGGTATAGATCCAAGCCAAAGACCTGTCTCTGCACCACAGGCCAACCTATCACGCCCCCTGTTCGACTCTACCACCAGTACCTCCGTCTTACTGGGGTTCAGTCGCAACCAGCTGGAGGCCATCCAGTTCTTGATTTCAGCTAGGCAGCTGTTAAGCACTTCTGCTGTGCAAGATATTCCAGGGGCAAAGGAGAGGTACAGCTGGGTATCATCAACATAGCAATGAAAACCCAGACTGTACTTCCTAATGATCTCTCCAAGGGGTAGCATGTACATGGCAAACAACATCGGCAACAAGACCGAACCCTGGGGAACTCCGCACAACAGGTTGACAGGGGTGAAGGAGAAATTCCCCATCACTACCCTCTGCCTCCTGTTGGATGAAAAGGCCTCAAACCAACAGATAACAGTGCCGGCGAGTCCACAGAATTCCCCAAGGCGGTCAAGTAACACTCGATGGTCCACTGTGTCAAAAGCTGAGGAGATCGAGGAGAACAAGAATTGTCCCCTCCCCCCGATCTCTCGTCCTAAGGAGGTCATTATGCACCCGAACTAGCGCAGTTTCTGTGCTATGCCTTGCACGAAACCCAGACTGGAGAGGCTCATACAGATCATGGGCCGCGAGATGCTCCTCAAGCTGAAGCGCCACCACCTTCTCAACAGTCTTACCTAAAAATGGGAGATTGGAGATAGGACGGTAATTTGCCTTGATGTCAGGGTCCAATGATGTTTTTTCCAGAAGGGGTCTCACCAATGCCTCCTTCAAGACATCAGGGAAGACCCCCTCCGACAAGGAACACCGGACAATCAAGGCAAACACTGGACCAACAGAGTCAACACATCTCATTAAGAAACGAGTTGGCACCGGGTCCAGTTCACAAAAGGTGTGCCGCAGCTTGGAAGCAATCTCACTGACCTCAGCCACCTCCACCGGTCTAAACTCACCCCAACCAGGTGGAGTGCTCTTCGGTCGCCCATGGCAACCACTGTTGGCCAAATTCTGGTCCAATGGCGGAACCTCCCGCCTGATGGCAGACACCCTGTCCGAGAAGAACCGAGCAAACTCCTCGCATAATGTGCTTGACAAAGCTACCTTCGGCTGTAGACAGGAAGGATGAAGAAGCCTGTCCACAGTCCAAAAGAGCACAGTTGGTCAGTTCTTCCCAGCGGCAATCTCCCTAGACAGAAATTCTGCCTTCTTACGGTTGATTGCCCCCTGGTATGCACAATAGTGCACAAGCAGGGCCAGTTTGTCCACCCCAGACCAGACTTCTGCCAGCAGCGCTCTAATCTCCGACCCAGGAGCTTCATCACCTTGAGCTCCCTGTCATACCAAGGGGACCTCAAGTGAGAAGACTTGGGTCGTACACAGACTGGTGCGAGGGAGTCGAGCGCACCAGAAAATGTCTTATTATAGGCATCAACTGCTGCACACACACCCCCAATGCATGCACTGTCCACACTAGATAGGTCAGTTACCACCCAAAAACCCTCAGGGGTCAACCCCCTCAAAGGGCGATAACTGACCATCTCTGCAGGGAGAGGGCTCCCGGGGGGGCCCCGAGCCGGAACTTCACCGTGCAATGATCGGACCAAACGACCCTATCAATGCCAAGACTATTTATCTCCAGCCCTAGTGAGAACACCAAATCCAACATGTGGCTGCCTGATGGGTCACGGAGGAAACTTCCTGCACAAAGTCCAGAGATGACATCATCTGGAGGAAGTTGTAACCAAACTAAGAAGATTCATCCTCGGCCCAAACAATGAAGTCCTCCAACACCAGACATCTGAGGGCCTCCAATGTTTCACCAACGATGAAGTCAGTCACCTCTTGCAGGAAATCTCCCACCACTCCCGTGGGGCGATAGATCAGGAGACTCAAACAACCTGTGCCCAGACCCCCATGAACGGCCCACATTCAAAGGAATATGGTGCTCTCACTGGGTGCATGGTGAAGCCAAGCTCCGATCTAAAACAGATGGCTACCCCCCCACCCCTGCGTTCCACTCTGGGGCAGTGTACTACTGTATACCAGGATGGGATGGCAGCCTCTAACACTGGGCCAGCATCATCACCAATCCAGTTCTCTGTAATGCAAGCCAGATCGGCCAAAGAACCCAAGTCCGCTATAATCGCGTTCTTGTTTCTGGCCGATCTGGCATTGCAAAGCACCGCCTTCGGGGATTGGTGGACAGTGCAGCCCCTCTGGCTGCCTGCCCACTCGGTCTGGTGGGAACCCTGGTGACGGGAACTAAACACGTCTGGCTTCTCCCTAAGACCCGTCTAATCCCAGGGCACCTTCTGCACCCCACTACCTCGATCCTACCACCACCCGCCATGCAAGGGGCACCCCAACCTGATCGAGTCCTGTGACTTCTCCCTATTCCAACCTCCCTGCAACACCTAGCTGTAATATCCGACACAGGGGGGCTGAAAAAAGGCCGAAGGTCAAACAGCTGGGATGCCCCATATACTATCCGGGCCCGCCCCTGGCCTCCATACCTTCACAGACACATCTCTAGTGACTTACACAGTCCCAAAACCAGCCAAACCTAATACCACACACCACACACGCCACCACACACACACACACACACTCACAGTCAAATAAACACTAACCCACCCCCCAAATAACCCCACAAAATTAAAACTCAAAAATAAATCCCAAAGTACAACTCAGGAGAGCAGATATTGATCCACAGCCTGGACTACTTTTAAGGCAAAGGGCCCTCTCACTGCCCCAGTCACTATGTAGTCAGATTTTCCGGCAACAGATTAAAGATAAAACCAGGAGAATGCTCTTCGGGAAGCCCCAGTATTGCTCTCACCAGCTACTGGGATCCCTAGGGGAATATCAAAGTATGGAGATCTATTTGACCCCCAGTCAGTAATCCACGGGGGTCCAAATCCGAGTTCCAAACGCAAATCCTTCACTCCGTATGGGCCCACCGCTCAAGTCCACAAAGCAACCAGAGTCCAAAGAGGGAGCCTGTCCCCCGCTCAACCCCAGGGGGCAATTGCCCCGTGCAAAGGAGTCGTGACTATGGTCCCTGTCTAGGGACCGCTAAAAAGAAGCCCCCACCGAGAAACCAAGAGGCCACTGATAGCCATCCACTCTTCACTAGATGTGCATGGGCGCCTCCCGCCACGGCCCCGATACACAAACTGGTGCTCCCCCAGTAGTAAGGAGAAAGAGGCGCACCAAATATCTAAATTAACCCCAGCTCAGTATAGTGGCGACAGTCCCAAAAATAAAGCAGCAAGGCATCCAACATATAAAGCATAGGCTTACCAACCCGAAAATACCGACAGTACCTTGAGGGAGCCCTCAGAAGAAACTCGACGTCGGAAAACCCCACTTCAAGCAGCCAACATTACTCAATCTCTTTTACTAGGCAGACCTCCCAAATTCTTCAAGCCATATCACAGGAAACGAAATCCCCACGAGAATCCCCTTCGAACTCCAGTCCTCCAGCGGCTGTAAAACAACAATTCCAGCTTGTAGAAAACGGAAGCAGCGCCAAGAGCAAGCAACGAATCACTCCGTCTCCACTCGCACTCACTCGAATACACCCTCTGTGTGTAACAAAACAGCTCCTACTGTTATGTAATGTGAATGTGTCATGAGGACTTATGCTTTGCAAGTAGTCTGAAATGCAACGTTTAGAAAATAAAATCATAAAAAAAAAAAAAAATACATGCTGCCACTCTTCAAGACTAAGAGATGAGCAGGTTTTGCTTTGGCAGTCCCTCAGGGGCTACTGTCTTTCTGAGCCCTTGTGCCCCTGCCGGATGGACCATGGGTCTCACTGCTATATATTGAACTACAGAGTGGGGATGTATGGCGGAGACGACCTCCAGGAAAGTTAATTACCAGTAGCACTTAACACTTGCTCTTCCAGAGAAGTTCCTCCATAGAACCACACCACTTATCATCCATGAAATAAAGCTGGCAGTTGTTTTTCCACCACAGGGTTTTTTGTGCTAGTTGTAGATGTGGACCATGGAAAGATATTTTGTTTATCATTATCACTCATTAAACTTCGTGTTTATTCTTGTTTTGTTTGTTTTTAGTACTCGAGGATCATAGCACCTGTGCTTTATATGCGGGTACCTGAAACTGAAGGGTTGGGATAGGTATAAGGGTAAGGTAAAGTTGAGGAATGCCAGTACTGGAGGAGTAACTCTGATGGGGGATGGGTTCGAGGGGATTTATGGGGGTGGCGGTGTCCTGACCGGGTGCTGATTTTCGAGCAGACTCGATAGAGCTTTAGGCCTACTCTGCTGGCATCTTAGTATGTTAGTCCCATTGGTTGGGTGACACTGCACATGTGCTCAATGCCGACATGACGTTACGGTGAAGCTAGAAGTTGTGGTGCCTCCAGAGTGTGGCTCTATGGAGGAGATAATCTGGAAGATCATTTTTATTGCAATTATTGTATCTTAGTTGGGATATTTATACTTAAAGCTCTGTAGCAGTTTGCATTTTCATTGTGTGGTAATACGTTGTTACCAAATTTGTGTATTGCATTTGGATTAGTATAATCAATATTGGTTTATTTTTACTGCCATTGAACTGAGATTTCAGAAGTATAGTAAAAGACATTTGAAGTGAATATTTCACCATATGTAGTCATAACAGATAGTACTAAATATAAGACACGTACATCAAACCAAGTAGAATAAGAACTAACTTGTTATTCATCTGTTTCAGGCCTCTGTTTCTACCACTTCGATCTTTACTTACTGTAGAAACATTTAGCATCTCCAGTAGCATTGCATTGGATAAATCTTCTTCCACTCTTAGGTATGTAGCATTGCTGTATAGCAGTTTCTGATGAAAATAACTATTGTTATAAAATGGCAAGAATAAAACTTGAAACTTAATTGGCCAAGAGATGTCACCTGACCATCCATTAAATTCCTAGCACTGCACGGTCAGGTGCGAGCTCTCATTACCAAGGCAAAAAAGCCTCATTACCTGCAAAATCGGGGACTATTTCATGTATATATTTTGTAAGCAATAAGACATGACAGTTTGTGGGTTTATTTTTGTAAACCGCGCACCTAGGTGCATTGTGAAGCACGAGGTGCTTGCGCTGAGTGCCTTCAACCACCTAGAAGTGCAGTTTACAGAAATATACCCACATGCTAAAGTGCCTTATTGCGCTTACAAAATGGGTAATAAGTTTAAAAAAAAAGAACATTTTGTAGTTAAAAGCAGTAAGAATTAAAAAAACATTTTTTGGTTAAAGTCAAAAAATAAGTACACTTTGCTTCATTTTCAATAGATGCTGTATTTTGTTTTTACCACTAGATTGTGCTGTATGCTATTGTTTTTTTGTTTTAATTCTGAGTATGTTGTTACACTTCTGTCACTGTTTTTTTTTCTCATTTTTGTAAGATTATTGTCATGGTAATGGAGGTATGATAGTATCATTGGTGTTATCAATCAATCAATCTTTATTTGTATACTGGAAGGTATGTGAGCAAAAATGCCCATTTTCACAAATGTCCAGTGTAAGAGATACCAAGAAGATATGACAATACAAAACAGAGTCTAACAGAAACAAGATCTATACAGGGGAAACAATCCAAACAAGTGGTTTAGATATATAGAACATGTCAAAGACTAACAGTTGTCTAGCATTTACAGCAGTTTTCATAAACTGAAAAACAGGAGGCAATCGATTACAATAAAGTAAAAAGAGAGAAACACATTGAGCGACCCAAACATTTACATGTGTAACATATAGAGAGCAGAAAAGAGAAGGGAAGGGGTATAGAGGGGTCAGTAGCCTGAATGCTAGAGGTGGGGAAAGTGCAAGTCTTTTGTGGTTGGTTATAATTGGGTCCATGATTGAAATATGAAGAAACCTAGGCTCAGGGATATTGTGAGGAAATTTTTTTTCACAGAGAGAGTGGTGGACGCATGTAACCGCCTTCCTGGAGAGGTTGTGGGATCTAGAACAGTGGGGGAATTCAAACATGCATGGGACAGACATAAGGCAATTATAGTGGGGGGGTTGCAGGAAGTAGGCTGTTGGTTAACTAGAATCTGCAGCTTATCCAATAGGTAGGGAAATGGGCAGACTGGGTCCTTATCTGCCGTCAAAGTCTGTGTTTCTATGAGTGGATGGTGGGAATGAAAACTAAGTTGGGGGGAGCAAAGGGTATGGGGGGATGGGTGTGGGGAGGAGAGGGGAGGGGGTAACAGGCACTAGAGTAAAGCAAGGGGATTAGAGATAAGCAAGGTGGAGAGCAGCTGGGTTTAGCTGGAGGGCCGTCCAGGGCAGCTGCAGACAGAAGAATTGAGTATGTGAACTTTGATGTAGGAGTTGAAGGTGTGGATGGACCTACAGGCTTGGATATTGGGGGCAGTTGGTTGTATAGCTTAGTACCCTTATAGGTGATCGAGTTCTGAGCTTGTTTAGTGCGGTAGAAAGGGGTGTCGAAAACCTGAGGCCCCTCTGATCACCCGCACGGCAGTAGCGAAGGGGAAGAGGGAAATCACACTGGGCAGCAGAAAATTCAGGTGTATCTTATGAAGGAAGGAGAGCATTTTTTGTTGGAACCGCCCTTTAAGGGCGGGCCAGCTAAGGGAGGAGTTGAGGGTACAGTGGTGAGTTTTCCATGGTAAACCAGTGACGAAACAGGCAATGTTGTCATAGGTTGATATTAGTTTGGAGTAGAGTAGAGATGTGGTGGGAGGGGGAGAAGATGATGGATCCATAATCGATGAGTGGCAGGAGAAGAGAGTTAGCTAAGCGAAGCCTGGATGGAGGGATAAGGAACTTTCTTATCCTATAGAGAAGACCAAGTCTGTTGTGGGTCTTCTGTATGAGGTTTGTGACAGGGTAGACTAGGACCCTGTCTCAGTTGTTATGAGAAAGTGTTTAAGTGCAAAGATCTGTTCTGTCCGGTCCTGTCTGTTTGTCTGTCTGGTTGTGCAACCAGATATTCCTGTGAGACCTCGGACTTGATCATCCCGAACAGTCTCGCAATTCTTTGCCTCACACTGTCTCAGTCCTCTCTTGCTGTCTGTTTTTCCTCCCTTGCATATCTGCTGATATAAAAATATATGCAATTCAATATATGGAAATGTAACTGATATTGGGATTCCTTTTGTTTAGAAAATATATAGTGTTACTGTTGAAATGTATATAATTATATTTTGAGATTATTGCAAAAAGCTATTAGAAGCTCAAGATGTTACCCGAGTTCAATTTTTAAGTCTTTTACAAAAACTGTGGAAATGGGGTCTCTCAACCCAAGCACACTGTGTTCTTCCTGCCCTGAAACATACAAGAACAGAACACTTTGGAAGAAGCAGGATGCTTGATTAAGAGTAGGGGTTGGAAAGAGTTATAAGAGAGCTGAGCTGCAATTGCTGGAAAAAAAGGGACACAGAGACTGAAGGAAAACTGTATTTTGCCTTTGTACATAGTTATACTGAATAAGTTTATTTTTTTATGTAACTGCTAGTGTAAATAAATATTTTGGTGAATTCTACAACTGCTCCTGGTTTTCCTACGCTTCCTGACCTGTGCCTCGACTACAAGGTTGTTAACATGGAGATTAAAGGAGAGGTGAGGATCCAGGAGGAGCCCAAGGTATTTAAATTCAGACACCTGTTCAGTTTGGTAGCCAGAGTTATCAACTAATGTAAGGCCAGTGACGGTGGATTTTCTAGGGCCTGAGAAGACCATAAACTTGGTCTTCTTAGAAGTTGGGACCATTTCGTTTCCAGAGAACCAGAAGTGCAACTTTGTGAAATCAGACTGTAGATTGCTGAACATGATTGATGGTTGATGTCAGCATAGAGGGCAAGTTGTGTGTTAAGGCAGATAGAGGGGAGATTATTAATGAAAAATGAAAACAGGAGGGGTCCCAGGATCGAGCCCTGTGGGACCCCCATATTTGATCGGGCATTCAATGGAGAGATGACCTTCAATGGAGGATCTTACTTCGAGAGGGTTCCTTTAGTAGGTCATCACATATAGGGCTGGTGCCACCTGGCGTTGGGCTGCATGGCAGACTTTTCTAGCAATCCCTGATGGGGGATCGCCCACCCGACGTCACGTGACTGACATCAACATGACAGTATATAGTGGGTGGTCCCACGCCTGCCCTCCAGTTCTTTCCCACCATCGCCTCATGTCAGTCGTATTGCAGACTTCCATATAGCAATTGTCATGAAAGTGTCTTGCGTCGGATTTTCCTTCGCCAAAATTTTCCTATTTTTGTTTGTGTTCATTGATGTCTTCGCCCAAGAAGAAGTGCTCGTCCTGTGGCACGCAGATTCCGCACAAGGACGGTCATCTCAAGTGCGTCCTCTGTCTAGGCCCAGACCACCCTGTCTCCTTTCCGGAGTGCCAGACCTTTAATCAGGCCACTAAGAAAAGGAGACAGCAGGCTTTGGTGACCCATCTCTTGAAAGCCCACCTGGCTTCTCTAGAGAAGAAGAAGATGGATCGTTTGAGAGAGTCCTCAGCAGATAAATCTTCTTCATCGAAGAAGCACAAGGAGAAGTCTCAGGAGCGGGAGTGCTCCGCAGATGACACACGGCCCTCGACGAGCAAGGCACAGCCGCCGCCCAGGAAATTGGATGGTAAGTCTGGTAAAGCCGTAGCGGGTCAGTCGATCATCGGCACCTCCGACGACTGCACCACACCGACCGATATGTTGGCCCCCGGCTCCTCCGGGGACTGCGCTGCAGCTGGTAAGCTGGCTTCCCAGCCTGTGGGGACCTGCCCGGCAGTCATCGATAAGTCGGCCGGGGGCTCCTCCCCCGCCCGCCTGACACCACCTGCTAAGGCGCCTGTCCCAGACAGCCGCTCAGGTGTGGTTCCCCCTTCAGGCCTAACGGCACCTCACCCGACATCCGGCGGAACCAGGGAGAGAAGGCCCCTCTTCCTTCACCCATAGCCTCCCCTTCACCAGTGGGTACCTCCAGCAAAGACAGCGGAGAGTGCCTCGACGTTGTCGATTCTGCAGGGTCTACTCCACGATCTCCCCATGGGGTCAAGGGAAAGGAGGCTCCTCCTCGGCCGGCTGGCCTACCAGTGGAGGCCCCTCCTCCTCCTCTGGGTGGGATCCGTATAGAGCCGACTGTGACTAAGATCCCGCCAGTGGACCGTGCGAACCTTGTTCCTACGCTGGACATCCCGACTGCTGTTCCTCAGCCGGGACCCAGCGATCGGCCTCAGCCATTGACTCCGATGTTGGATGTCCCGATGACAGTTCCTCAGCCAAGACCTAGTGATCGGCCTCAGCCATTGGCCCCGACGCCAGATCCAGTCCAGCCGTCAGGGCCCCTTCGTCCAGTTCCGACGCTGGCCCCTCCGACGCCGGACCCATTCCTGGCACCGGATCGGATGGTGCCAGTTCCGACGTCAGTTCCTCTGACATGGGCTGTCCCGACACCGGACCCCCAGCCTATTTATACAATGGCGAGTCCGACGTGGGTACCCCTGCCGCCAGACCTGACGACAGGGATCTATTCTAGACCCCGAACTGTCCCCCATTACCCATTGGGTTTCCCTGGGTACCACTACCCGGCTGGCCCCACTCTGGACTGGAGCCACTACGGACAGTTCTACCCTGGGTTCAATCTCTACCCTCATTACCATGGATTCCAGGGTTATCGTTACCCACCCCCCCCGGTAATACCGCCTCCTCCTCCTCTACCACCCCCTCAGCCCCAACCTCCTCCACCACCCCCTCCACCTCCTCCAGTTACACCGGACTTCAAGACTCTGATTCAGTCTTGGTGGCAGGGGGCCCAGTCGGAGTTGGTGTCTGATCTGGAGATGAGACTCCCTCTCCCACAGTCTCCAAGGTCCCCGTCCCTGAGTAGTTCTTCTGTGGCTATGGTGCACGTTTTGGGGAAGGCTCGTCAGGACGTCACTCTTCATGATATCCGTCACTATCCTGATGAATCGGCAGATGACGATGATGATAAGGGGGCTGCCGATTCTGCGGAGGATGTCTTGGAGGAGCCAGAGGACCCGTCGGGCAAGGTTTCCCAGAAATCCCCACTAGAGGACCCTGCCTTTTCAGGCCTTCTGAGGTCTATGAAGGATTTCTTTGACTGGGAGTCAGAGGATCAGGACCCTATGAGACAGAGACTCATAGAACATCTGGACTTAGAGTCTCTGTCTCCTGTCCCCATTCCTCCATGGATTGGACCTCATCCGGACCTCACCTCTACCATCTGGCAGATGCCTCATTCCCTCCCAGCTGTCCCCAAGAAGGTGGACAGACTTTACCAGGTGCCAAAGGATGCCCTGTTCTTGAAAACGCATCCTAAAGGCCAACTCTTTATCATTTCTGCTGCTCATGGCCGCTCCGCTGCACCCAAGCACATGAGCACCTCTCCTCCGGACAAAGAGTCAAGGCAGATGGACCAGTTTGGGAGAAAAATCTATGCTTTGTCCACATGCGCTCTCCGGTCCCTTTATTATGTGGCCCATGTGGTGTCTCACCAGAAAGCTACCTTGGCCAGGTTAGAAGCTCGGGTCCAGGCCATGAATCCCTTGAGTTTAAAAGAGGAGCTTGTCAAGGATCTTCGCCTCTCCAAATTCTCTTGTAGGCATGCTTTGTGAGCCACATACGACTCAGTTGATTCTGTGTCTCGCACCTCGGCAACTGCCATTGCCCTCAGATGGCACTCGTGGCTTCACCTTTCTGGACTTGTTAACGAAGTTCAGTAGGCGATTCAAGATGCTCCCTTTAGGGGTTCAGTACTCTTTGGTGGGGACACCAAGGGACATTATCACTGACCTGCAGGACAGAGGTCTTGCCCTCCGGTTGGTGAGGTCCATGTTCCGATCAGGCAACCAGCAACAGCAGCCCTTTCAGAAAAGGACCTGGAGGCAGAGAAAGCAAGCCCCGGCACGTTGCCAGGGAAAGCGTAAGGCCACGGGTACAGCCACCCTCCTGCCTCCAGAACCAGAGACATGCAGGGGCCCTCCTGAACATCACACCACTTCCTGACTTCCCATCCCCACTGCCTCCTCAGTCTCCCGATGGTGAGCAGGTGGGGGGGGGAGGTTCGCCTACCACACGCAGGAGTGGAGGGCCATAACCTCCAACGAATGGGTCCTGCAGCTAGTGTCCGTTGGACACATGACAGAGACTTTGACTTTGCTCCAGAAACTCCACAAAAAGATCCTCCTATTCAGGGATGGGCTCTTCTCATCCGAGAAAAGTGAACGATCTCTTGCTCAAAAAGCAATGAAAACACGTTCCTCTCTGGCACAGGGGAAGGGGGTTTTACTCCCATTTTTTCTTGGTTCCAAAAAAGAATGGGGATTTCAGACCCATACTCGACTTAAGCAACCTAAACCAGTTTGTCGAGTATAAAAAATTTCGGATGCTGATTCTCCAGAGCATCCTTTCGCACCTTCTGGAGAATCATTGGTTGTGTGCTCTGGACATGCAGGATGACTACCTGCATATCCCCATCTTCGCCAGCCATCGCCGGTTTCTGCGGTTTCAGTTCCAAGGGAACACTTCCTAATTCCGGGCGCTCCCCTTTGGTCTGTCTTTGGCACCCCGGGTGTTTACCAAGTGCCTGGCAGTGGTTGCGGCCTTCTTAATTTGCAGAGGCATTGCGGTTTTCCCTTACCTGGATGACTGGCTGATTTCAGCCTTGTCCAGGGGCTCTTTACTAGAGGCTCTTTCTTTCACTTTGGACGTTTTCAACAGGCTAGGGATTACTGTCAGTATTCCCAAGTCCTCCATGACCCCGGCCCAAAAACATCAGTTCATTGGGGCAGTATTGGATACGGTCCATTGCAGAGCCTTCCTCCTTCCAGACAGGATGGAGACGCTGATCTGTCAGGCTTCCCGAGTGGTTTCCTCCAGGACCATCCCAGCCCAGGAGATCCTTTGCTTTCTTGGCCTGATGGCGGCCTCCATCACCACTGTTCCCCTTGCAAGGCTCCACATGAAAGTAACTCAGTGGTCCTTGCGCATGCAGTGTGATCAGCTCCTGGACGACCCGGACCATCTGGTACCGGTCTCCTCTGCGGTTCAGAATGAATTGCTTTGGTGGAGGGATCCCTGCAATCTTTCTTTGGGTCTTCCCTTCCGAAACCCAGCTCCCTTAGCATCCCTAACCACGGATACCTCAAACATGGGACGGGGAGCACCAAGCCCAAGGTCTGTGGTCCAGCTTGGAGACTACGTTACATATCAACGTTCTGGAGGTGAGGGCTGTCCTGTACACCTTACAGGCTCTCCAGACCCTCCTTCCAAAGGGATCACTGCTGGTCCAAACGGACAACATGTCAGTAGTTTGGTACCTCAACAAACAAGGAGGAACCCACTCGTACCCCTTGTGCAGGCAGGTGATGTGGGTGTGGAACTGGGCAGTCCAGCACAATCTGGCCCTCGTGGCCGTGCACATTCCAGGTGTTCTAAATGTCCTGGCGGACAGTCTCAGTAGATCTCGGACCCTAGCTCACGAGTGGGAATTACATCAGGAAGTGGCAGAATCCATCTTCTTACATTGGGGCGTCCGGAAATCGACCTTTTTGCCTTCAAATACACTGCAAAACTTCCCAGTTTTTGCTCACTCGTTCCAGGGCTTGGTGCTTTTTGACACAACGTGCTGTCTCTCTCTTTTGGACAGGGAAATTTTTGTACACCTTCCCTCCATTTCCCATTCTCCAGAGTGTCCTCCTCAAACTTCAAGCAGAGAAGGCAAAGATGATTCTCCTCGCTCCTCTCTGGTCTAGACAGATTTGGTTCCCGCTGCTGCAACAGCTTTCCAGGGAACCACCGGTTCCACTTCCAGTGACTCACGACCTCCTGACTCAGGATCAAGGTCGACTTCTACAACCGGGGCTCAGGACTCTGCACCTTCATGCATGGCTCCTGCAGACATGGTAATCTCTCGCTTTGGGGTCTCCTCCCAGATCGCTCAAGTCCTTATCGAGGTCATAAAACCCTCTACTTGATCCACTTATACCATGAAGTGGAAATGGTTTTCCATCTGGGCGACCGCCAAGGGTTAGAACCCTTTCTCATGTTTTGCCCCTCAAGTCATAGATTACCTCCTTCATCTGTCAGACTCCGGTCTCTCACATTCATCGTTGAAGGTCCACCTTTCTGCTATTTTGGCGTACCACGAGCTAGTGGATGGTAGACCTGTGGCTCAGTTGGAAGTCTCTAAAACCTTTCTGAAAGGGATTCTCCATCTGAAACCCCCCCATCCGCAGCCCAACTCCACCTTGGGATTTGAACTTTGTTTTAGAAAAGCTCATCCTTTCTCCATTCGAGCCGGCTATGAGCTGTGACTTGCGCTTCCTTTCCTGGAAGGCATTGTTTCTGGTTGCCATCACGTCAGCCAGGAGGATTTCGGAGCTTCACACTCTGGTTTGCAAGGAGCCCTATCTTATTTTCTATAAGGATCAGGCGGTCCTCAGAACGAATCCAAAGTTTCTTCTCAAGGTGGTATCAGAAGCCATGCTAAACCAATCAGTAGAGCTTCCGGTGTACTATCCGTCCCCTCTAATAGAGGTGCGGCACTCCTCAATACCATGGATGTACATCGGATTCTTTGGTGTTACACTCACCGGACTAAGGAATTCCATAGCTGTGATCAGCTTTTTGTTTCTTTTGCCTCCAGATCAAAGGGCAAACCGGTTTCTAAGCAGGGCCTTTCCAAATGGTTAGGCAACCGCATTAGGTATTGTTACCAGAAGTATGAAAAACCTCTGCCGGGTACCATAAGAGGTCATTGTACCAGGGGCATGGCTGCTTCTGCTGCCTTTTTGCGAAATGTCTCTGTGGCTGATATCTGTGCCGCAGCCACTTGGAATTCTGTCCATACCTTTACCAAACACTACAGTCTGGACATTGCTTCTAGGCGGAGGGTCGGTTTCAGCCTCGCTTTGTTACAGGGCCTTCTGTCCTAGGCTTGCTCCATTCTGGATTCCAGTTCTTCTGTTGGAGTTATCCTCTTCCTCCCTAGTTTCTCTCGGTCTCTCTTTGGAGGGACTGCTTGGGACTCTGTCCTATATGTGATGACCTACTGAAGGAACCCTCTGGAAGTAAGATAGTATAGTTCCGTAGAAACTTACCGTAACAGTAGATCTTCGAGAGAGGTTCCTTCAGTAGGTCATAATTTTTCCTCCCTCCTTCCCCTCATTTTGTGTTTTACAGGGACTCCAAATCCTGGCCATCCTGCTATCAGGTCTCTTCCTGGCTCCGGTAAGGGAACTGGAGGGCAGGCGTGGGGACCGCCCACACTATATCACTGTCACGCTGATGTCAGTCACGTGACGTCGGGTGGGCGGTCCCCCATCAGGGATTGCTAGAAAAGTCTGCTGTGCGGCGCGATGCCAGGTGGTGCCAGTCCTATATGTGATGACCTTCTGAAGGAACCTCTCTCGAAGGTCTACTGTTACGGTAAGTTCCTACATAACTGTGCTTTTTTATGGGATCACCCGGAAAGGTAGCTTCCGACCCAGTCTATGACATTGATGAAGAGGTGCAGATCTTTGAGGGTGTCGAGTAGGAATGTGTGGTCCACAAGGTCTAATGCCTTGGTCAGGTCGACAGATACCGACCCCGTGTATTGGCCTTTGTCATTGGCCCCAAGGATGTCTCTAGTGAACCTGACCAAGGCAGTTTCTGTGCTGTGACCAGATCAGAAGCCATGCTGAGCACAGGAGAGTAGGTTGTTAGCTTCCAGGTAGGCAGTAAGTTGAGAGTGGACTGATCTTTGATGGGGCGAGAAGGGAGATAGGACGGTAATTACCAACCTCGCTTCTGGACCCAGATTTGAATAATGGTTTGATGGTGGCAGATTTCCAGGCATTAGGGAAGGTACAAGAGCAGAGGGAGCTGTTTAGAAGATTGGTGATGGGGATTGCAAGGACATGGGACTGGGACGTAAACATACCAGGATACACTATCTACAGGAGGGACAGGGAGAGTAAAAGAGGGGGAGGAGTAGTTCTTTACATAAGGGAAGGAATAAAAGCAACAGAACAAAAGGGTAAACAGGGAGGAGAAGAAGCACTATGGATAAATTTGGAGACAGGCAATGGCACCACAATCCGCACAGGGGTTGTATACAGACCCCCTTCTCAGGGGAGGAAATGGACAAGGAAATGATAGAAAGTATACTTAGAATGGCAGAAAAAGGGAGATATTGCTGATGGGTGATCTGAATATGCCAGATGTTAACTGGAGTGCAGTTGCAGCTGCCACTTGAAAGTGCAGTTATTCTAGATGCCCTACAGGGGCATGCCTTAACAACTAGTACTGGAGCCCACTCGAGAGGAGCAATATTAGACTTGATACTCTCAAATGGAGATGGAGAGAGGATCACAGATGTAGAAGTGGGTAGCCATCTGGGAACTAGTGACCATCGAACAGTATAGTTCACAATAAACACAACAATAGAGTCAAGCCATACAAAGACAAAAGTACTGGACTTTAGGAGGACTGACTTTGCCAAATGGGTGAGTGCCTAAGGAATGCACTAGCAAATAGGCGGGAAGGAGGGTGGAACGAATGGGGAATAATAAAACTGCCATCACAGAGGTATGAGCCTTTGTGTGAAGCAAATAAACAAAACAAGACGATGTAAGAAACCACTATGGTTCTCAAAGGAAGTGGCAGTGAAGGTTCAAGAAAAAAGAAAGCATTCAGGAAGTACAAGGAATCGCAGCAGAGCAGGACAGAGAACTGTATCAGTTAAAGCAAAAGGAGGCTGAAGGCAGTCAGAAATAGCAAAGGCCCAAACTGAGGAAAAGATAGCCAACCTAGTTAAGAAGGGATAAAACCTTTTATAGGTACATCAGGAGCAAAGGAAGACCAAGGGCAGGATAGTGAGGCTTAATAAAGGGGAGGAGGGTGGGCAGAGGGAGAATGTGAAAAAGAGAGATACTAAACAAATATTTTGCTCAGTATTTACAAAGGAAGAGGGGAGGTACATAAAACAAACAGTAGTAACACTCTGGATACAGAAGTTGATACCAGCCATTTACAGAAGAAAGGGTTCTGAAAGAACTCTTAAAACTGAAGGTGGACAAAGCAATGGGGCCTGATGGGATTCATCCCAGAATTCTAAAAGAACTAAGGGTAGAGCTAGAGACACCACTGACTACCTCTTTAACAAATCATGGGAGGATGGGTGGTACCCAAGGACTGAGGAGGGCAGATGTGATTCCCTCACAAAAGTGGGAGCAAGGCAGAAGCAGGAAACTATAGACCTGTTAGTTTAACTCAGTGATAGGGAAAATGATGGAATCACTTCTAAAGGAAAGAACTGTCGGTATCTAGAGGCCAGAGGCGGCACAGGACCCTAGGCAATGGATTCACAGCGGAAGGTCGCACAGACTAATCTGATAGATTTCTTTGACTGGGTGACCAAAGTAGTAGATCAGGAGGGGCTGTGGACATGGCCTACCTAGACTTTAGCAAGGCATTTGACACAGTCACACAAAAGATTAATATATAAGTTAGCCAGCCTGGGTGGGTCCCAAGATGACAGCCTGGGTAAAGAATTGGCTGGAGAATAGGACACAGAGAGTAATAGTAAATGGAGTCCACCAGAAGAAAGGAGGGTTACTAGCTGGTGTACCGTAGGGTTCAAGATTAGGACCAGTCCTCTTCAATGTCTTTATGCTTACATTGCAGAAGGACTGGAAGGAAAAGTATGTCTCTTTGCAAATGACACTAAGATCTGCAACAGAGTTGATGCACAGGGTGGGGTGGAAAGGATGAGAAGGGACTTGGCAAGGTTAGAGGAATGGTCAAATGTATGGCAGCTTAGATTCAATGCTAAGAAGTGCAGAGGTAATGCACCTGGGAAACAAAACCCAGGGAAGAGTACACAATGGGGTGAGATACTAACAACAACAAAATGGAAAGGGACCTGGGGGTAGTCATATCAGATGACCTAAAGGTGGGCAAGCAATGTGAGAAGGCAGCAAGGAGGGGTTGGGGATACTGGGATGCATAGGGAGGCATCACCAGTAGAAAACAGGAAGTTATTATCCTCTGTACAGACAGCTGGTGAGACCCCATCTGAGTACTGTGTGCAGTTCTGGAGACCCAGTCTCCTAAAGACATAGACAGGATGGAAGCTGTCCAGAGGAGGGCAACTAAAATGGTGCAGGGTCTGCAACTGGAGGACATATGAAGAGAGACTTAAGGAGCTTAATATGTATAGCCTCGAGGAAAGGAGGGAGAGGGGGGACATGATAGAAACTTTCAAGTACCTCAAGGGAATCAACAAAGTCCAAGAGGGCAGCATCTTTCAAAAAAAGAGGTGTGCAAGAACAAGAGGGCACAATTTGAAGATAGAGGGGGGCGGCTCAGAGGTAATTTAAGGAAGTATTTTTTCACAGAGAGGGTTGTGGATGCATGGAATGGCCTTCCGGAGGAGGTTGTGGAGTCAAAATCAGTGGTGGAATTCAAGCATGCATGGGATAGTCATAAGGCAATTCTGGGGGGTGGGGGTAGGAAGAAGTAGGCTGCAGGTTAACTAGGATCTGCAGCTTATCCAGTAGGTAGGGAAATGGGCAGACTGGGTGGGCCAAGCGGTCCTTATCTGCCGTCAAATTCTATGTTTCTATTGATGGACCGTTTAAAGATTTTGTAGCCAATACTGTCGGACCCTTTGCTGAGTTATGGGTTGTTCCCTTGAATAAGTTTGATAGTGTCTGCAGGTTTTCGAGCCTTAAAGAGGAATTTGGAGGAGTCCCAAAATTGAGGTCGGGGGGGGGGCGGCGGTTGAGGGAGAAGGGGTGGCTGGTTTGTACTTTTCGAAGTCACCGAAAAAAGAGTTGAAGATGTTTGCCACTTCTGTGGGGTCGTGGGTTAGTCTGTCATCATGAGACAGGGTGATGGGGTCAGAGTTTCTGGATTTGCTGAGAAGAGAGTTGAGGGTACCCCAAAGCTGACGGGGGTTTGAGGATTCCCTGAGTTGCTTGTTTTGTAGGAAGTCTATTTTTTCCTTTCTTACAGCCAATTTGCATTTGTTTCTAAGGGACTTGTAAAGGGCGAGCTGAGCGGGGTCTCTGTGTTTGTGGTAACGGGCTCAGGCTTTGTCCATTGTTCTTATTAACGAAATAATATCTGGGGAGGCCCATTCATTAATTTTCCCTCTTGTCCTAATATTTTTGAGGGGAGCGTGTTTATCCCAGATGTTAATTAGGATGCTGGAGAGTTTCTCCAGGATGGCGTTGCAGCCACCCAGCCCATACATGAGGGACCAATTGAATAGGCTTAGATCGTGGTTATTTAATTGGATGTACCGATTGGTTATTTTTCTGGTGAAGATAAATTTAGGGGGGTGCTTGGGAAGACGAGCGGACCATAGACAATATATGGTACAATGATTGCTGATTCAGTCAGGCAAGACTCTGGCGCCGATGATGCGGGAGGGGTGCGTGTCGGTGATCCAGTCGATTAGCATTTGTGTTCCTGATTTATAATTAGATCTGGTCGATGAGGCGATAAGCTGGTGGAGCCCAAGATTTGCAATGCAAGATTTAGCTGTATCTGCTTGGCAGGAATCCCAGTTAATGTTAAAGTCTCCAAGGAGGATCCACTCTCTGTTAATAGGAAGAGAGTGCTTCAGGGCCAGGAGTGACTCAAGGTCAGTGTGCGGTTGTGAGGGTAAGGGTTTTATTTGGTCCTAAGTTATCCCACCCCAACCCCCAGACTGTGTGAGTGAAGCTTAGAGGCTTTTTTGTTAGTTTCCCACTGTTTCCGTGTTTTGTTTTCTTTTGTTTTTAATAGTTTGGTTGCCTTGCAGTAACTGAAACCATCTTATGGGGCTCCACCAGAGGGAGTGGACAGCATGTAAGATCCTGTTCGGGAGTCGGGAGGTTTTATCATCCATTTCATTTTATCATACATAAAGGCATTGCCCCCACCCCTAGACACATGCATCAGTCGTTCAGTTTTTTTAAATCCTGAAACAAGTTTGGTATGGTAAAATAATTAGTTTATGGCAAGATGTAAAGATGGACTAACCTGCCACTCTACATTGATTCTGCACTTTCTGCTTGTGTCTGCAACCTGCAGTGCTTACCACTAGTGGATACAAACTGCTGCTAAACAAAGTGTATTTTCTTTTTTTTTGTTTGAACTTTCAATTTTTATTGAGAGATTTTTATACTATATACATTGCAGTCAGCATACTAAAAAATTTAAAAACATACAAACATTCATATACAAAGACTTCGCCAGTTTATTTTATTTATTTATTTATTTAGTTTTTGTTGGCTGGGTAAGGTGCGCTAGCCATAGCAATGACTATTTTCAGGCACGACCCGGGAGTTTACACAAACAAAACATTTGATTAACAGAGGCAGAAACAGTACTATACAGTAAAAGCTTAGACAGTGATAATACAGTGTAGGCAGGAAAAAACAATAAGTACAATTGAATCAACAATAATGTATAACATAGAATGAATAAGAGAGCAAATACAGTAAATAAAACCATTTGGCAGCAGTTCAGGAAGAGAAAATGGGGAAGATATTATAAGAACAAATACCAATTATTATAGTTGTATTAAATGGATCTAGTAGAGTCAGGAATTGAATGGGCTGGGGATATCAGTAAAAGGGGAGGAGGATAGGATAGGAAAAATAAGGCAAAGGTGAGGGGATGGGGACTAGATATACTAAAAGTAAGGGCAAGGAGGTGACTGGAGGAAAGTACAGTGCTTAGCTGTTGAGGTGAAAGGGTGCATAGATCAGGAGAAAGATAATAGGCTAGGGGGGTTTGAAGCATGAGCAGGAGCAGGAATCTGCAAGATGATCACGTAGCAATTTCTTGAAAGAGGTATGGGATGGTGCTAGCCGTATAGCTAGAGCAGGGGTTCTCAAATGGTGAGGCCAGCCTGGGGAGGCCCCAACCTGTTCCAGGGGAGGCTCAAGCAAGTCTGAAAAAGTATAGTATTTAAATTTTGAGATTTATGTATTTTGTGTGAAGAGATGAAGCAAACTGAAAGAGGATAATAGTAGGGGAATGTTATGTATTTATTTACTAATAGGTGACAAGGGAAGGTGAGTGAGCCAAGGCTCATTTCAGGTGTACCTGGTGAAGGGTAGGTAGTGAATATATTTCAAAAGGTAACTGCAAAACAGTCAAGAAATACACAATGAACAATAGTGCAAACAAATATGAACAATAAACTAATAACGGTTGGTGGTAACTGATCAGTTTGTAGACTGATGGCAGAACAGCCCAAATACAAGGGTTGAGTATAGAAGTGCTCAGAGCAATAGCAGGAAAGAGCAAAGTAATCCCAGAGAAGTTGCTTGGGAGCAGGGAAGGAGGGGGAGAGGCAAAGTATGTAGGAAGGTTATTTCATATGGAGAGGAAACAGAAAAAATAGTCTGACCCATGAAGGTACTGCAACAAGGGGTAACAATGGTTCAAGAATGAAAATAGCAGAGCAAGTAGACTGGCCTGTGGGGGGCAGAAGTTACAATAAGCTGAATAATAATATTTGTTTATTTTATTTGTTATTCACATAACATCTTTGAGCACAGGAGTTCTTTTTCAAAGGTTCCACATCAGTATAAGATAAAGAACTGAATGTGAGCTAAGTACTCAAAGGGGTTTCAATTTATTCATGGTGTACTGCGCAAAGTACAGTATGTTATTTTTCTTTGGGGAGGCCCAAGAATATTTCAGTTTTTGGGGGAGGCTCAAAATATTTTCCATGAATTTGGGGAGGCTCACTGTGACAAAGTCTAAGAAGTATTGAGCTAGAAGGAGAGAATTTCAGTGATGGGGGGGGCATAACAGGAGAAGGCACTAGCACCTTTGGAGGAGTGGTGTCGAGGGATGAGTATAGGGGCATTTGCAGTCGAGCAAAGACCGTATCTGGAGGACTGGATGAGAAATAGTTCCGCCAAGGGCTTCGGTGTTTGGTTACGGATGATGTTATCTATGATTGAGCCATACGCAAAGTCCCTTGAGGCATTCGGAGAAAGCCACCCTAGTTCAGCATATAGGAGGCAGTGGTGTTTCATCCGATGTGAGGAGGACACATATCTACAGATATAGTTGTAAGTGACATCCCACTTCCGAAGACTAGTTTTACCAGCTGAGGCATACACTACAACCCCATAGATGAGTGACGGAAGGAGTATGCCACGAGCTATGGCAAGCTTTGCTGAGGGTGTTAGCATATAGCTAGAACGGTAGGCCATACCAAGTTTTCAGCCAGCTTGCAGGATTGTTGAATATGGAGATCAAAAGTAAGAGTCAGATCGAGTATGAGACCAAGGTATTTAAATGAAGGTATGACTTCAGCAGAGGACCCATTTATGGTAGTGACATTGAAAGTGGGTTGAGAGAGTTTGAGTTTGGCATTAGAACCAAATAGCGTGGCTTGAGTCTTAGATACATTCAAGACAAGTTTATGGCAGAATAGCCACTGCTGAATCCGTTGAAAGTCTAGGGAAAGTCGTTGGTTGATTTCCGTAATGTTTTTCACACTAGCATAAAGGACAATATCATTGGCGTATAGCAGGGAGGCAGTCTGGAGAATGTCAGAGGTAATATCATTTATAAAAATGGAGAAGAGCAGCGGACCAAGAATAGGACCTTGTGGCACGTCAATGTTTATAGTAGCAAAATCAGACAAGGTGGAGTTGAATTTAACTTGCTGGGTGCGATCTGATAGGTAGCTGCCAAACCATGCAGTGACATTTGGTGAGAAACCTAGGGATCTGAGAGTAGCTAGGAGGATAGGATGGTCGACCATATCAGAAGCTTTTGTCATGTCTATAAAAATTGCCCGTTAGGAGACCAGAGTCCATGGCCGATGGGGTATCAGATGTAAATTTGAGTAATGCAGTGGTGGTGCTGTGACCCTTGCGGAAACCATGCTGCACAGTCGTAAGAAGGTCATGTTTCTGAAGAAAGTCTAAGGTTTGGGAGGCTACGAGCTTCTAAAGGATTTTGCTGAGGACTGACAATATGTCAGTAGGCCTATAGTTGGAGGGTTTTTTTGCGGTCACCCTTTTTGAAGATGGGTAATCCTAGCAAACTGTATAGTTCCGATTTTGTAATCTATGAAAATCTCATTTAGCTGTGTTTTCAATAATAGATCAAGTAAGCTACAGAACATTTAATCCGTTATAGCATGCTGAATGGGATCGTGTCCCAGTTAATATAGTACTGGGAGAAAGCGTGGGCCAACTGTCATGAATTGATCTGAATTGAGCTTTCTCACCCCAGGAATTCTTTAGCATCTATTGACAGATGCAGTATGCCAGCTGGGTTCAGCTGCCCCGGAGAGGAGGAGTCAATGCAATGAAGAAGGCATTGGCCAATCAGGATAGAGCTAGAGCAGAGTGCTGCCTGCAATCAGCCTGAGGGACCTCAGAACTTTTTATCCGCTGAACTGGCAACACTGCCCCGGAGCTCTCCTCTTCAGAGACCTTCCTGTGCCATTTTCTTCCTTTTTGAGTGCTGCTTTCAAGGTATTTTGTATATTTTTCTCATTTTACCTATTTTTACCAACTGCATGCAAGGTTCCACGTGAAGTCGTGGTTTTTTCATATTTTTCTGTTTCTCGTTTGAGGTAAAAGTCGCCCGCTGCGGTGTGATAAATTGCGTTGTTTTTATTTAAATTGTTAGTGTTCAGTATTTTTCGGTGTTTTTTTTTTTTTTTACCGCTTTTGTGTTAAAATCATTGAATTGGTTTTTCGCGCTTGCGCACTAATTTCCGTTGCGCACCTGCGTGAATTTCGGCAACCCTCTTTTTCTTTCTTATATAAGTTTTTATATATTTGAAGGGTAATCCACTTTTTACTGGGGAGAACCTTTTGTGTAACTGTGCAGTGGGCTTCTGTTGGCAAGAGGTGTGGAGGTGGTTTCTTTTCTTTTCCATTGTTGTGAAAAAAAAATAAATCTTTTTACCTCTAGTAAGGTTCATTTTGATTTGGTTAGCTTTGGCCTACCTCTTTACCATGGCCTCTCTTTTACCTCCTCCTCCTCTAAAAGCACTGAGGAGGGTACCTCAAGTCAACACAAAATTAATGACGTCCTCTAGGGACTCCAGTGAAACTAAGTCTGGTAGAAGTAAAATTCTAGCCAAGCCTCTAAAAGAACTTCAGAGCAGGTTTCTGAGCCTGCCCCTACAAAAAAGCCTAAGAAAGATAATAACACTACTGTCCCTCCTTCCAAAAGGCATTCGGAGACAACAGTAGCTGATAAAAATGTGCCCTCTGCAGATGATTTAGCAAAAGCTTGGCATTTGTATCAGACTTTACAATCTATGGGCGATATTTTCTCAGCTCCTGCGGGACCGAGTGATTATCTTCTTGAGGACCCCTACGCCCAGGGTTTTTATTTTGATGAGGGAGAGGATCATGGTGGCGAATCGCCTCATAGGGACCCTCTTATTCCTGACGACCACCCTGGGTTTGGTGTTAATGATGATACTGATACAAGTGAGGAAGTCTCTTCCTTTTTTACATTTTTAAAACAGATGGTGGACACCCTGGACCTGCCTTTCCAGGATGTCACCGATCAGGAGATGTAAGACGACTACGTGCAGATAATGGGCATTTCTCCTCCTAAGAGACTCATTCTCCCTATCCACAACACTTTGAAGAGAAGTACTTTTAAGGTTCTGGAAACCCTGTCAACTTCTACCGGGGTAGACAGAAGGATTGAGAAGAAATACCAGCTTGGTAAGTCTACTGTTGATTTTCTTTATACCTGTACACATCCAGATCACAGAGGGATAGTTCAGACAGTGGCCTGTGACAAAGCTAATGTGTCACTTTCTGTGCTTCCACTGGAAAAAGGCTCTAGAAAAATAGATCTTATGGGTAAGAAATCTTATGCTACTGCCTCTCTCTTGCTGCTTATGTCTTCTTTCATGGCATACACAGCTAGATATCAGAGAGCTCTATTAAAAACTGCACTGGCCATAGTGCAACATGGGGGGAACACTATGCTCAGAGATGTTTCCGAAACTGTTAAACGAGCCGTGGAAGCCACAAAGTACCAGTTTCACATGGCCGTAGATAATAATGACACAGCCTTGAGGGTCATGGCTCAGGCTATTTCTCTCAGACATTTTACTTGGTTGAGAACTACTAGTCTTACCCAGGATGTCCAAGCCCAGGCGTTAGAATCCCCCTTTGAGAATAACTCTCTCTTTGGGGATCATACTGTAGTCTATATGAAAAGAATGGACGAGTTCAAACACACGTACAAGAGTAATTCAGCTAAAGAAAAGCCCGTTCCCTCTCAGAGAGCTCACCATAGAGGGGGTAGGGGCAGGGATTATTTCCCTGGGACATTCTTCCTCATGCCATATAACATGGATTTCTCTCAGATGAGAGGTTTTTTTAGAGGTAGGGACAGGAGGGGTGAAAGAAGAGCTAACCCCACTCCTGTTACTTCTACTCAGTCTAGACAGCAGTCTTCCTGACTCCTTGCTGGTCACCTCCCCTCTCCCTGTGGGGGGGCAGGCTCTCACACTACCTCCATTGTTGGCGTCAGGTCACTTCAGACAAGTGGGTTTTGGAGGTAGTGGAGCAGGGCCTATCCCTTCAGTTTGAAAAATTCCCCCTTCTCCACATACCCTTACAACCAAGACCTTCCTCCCCTGCAGAATGATTACTGCTGGAGGTAGAGGTCAAGAATCTCATGAGGGCCAAGGCCGTGGAACAAGTGCCACTTTCCCAATGGGGAAAGGGTCTTTATTCCAGATATTTCCTGACCCTAAAGAAAATGGAGGAATGGCAACCTATTCTGGACCTAAGGTACCTGAACAAGCACCTGACGAAACCAAAGTTCAAAATGGTTACCTTGATTCAGGTCATACACTCACTAAAGCAAAGGGACTGGCTAGTTTCCCTAGATCTGAAGGATGCCTACTTTCATATGCCAATAAGGCAGTCCCACAGAAAGTTCCTCAGATTCCATTTGCCCTCCGGGCATTATCAATTTGCAGCCATGCCTTTCGAGCTCACTTCCGCTCCCAGAGTATTCACCAAGTGCCTGGCAGTGGTTGCAGCTCATCTCAGAAGACAGGGAATCTTAGTCTATCCCTACCTGGATGATTGGCTGTTTGTGGCCAACTCGTCCCAGTCTGTTTCAGCGGCCCTAATACGGACAAGGCATATCCTAGAGTCCCTGGGCTTCCTTATCAACAAAAAAAAGTCGCATTTTTAGCCTGCCCAAATTCTACACTTCATAGGGGCAGAGCTCAACAAACACCCTGCAGGGAAAGGCCTTCCTCCCTTCAGACAGGGTCGACTCTTTCCTTTCTCTGCTGAACTCATTCAGTCCAGGCCAACCAAGACCAGCCAGACATTTCCTCAAACTTCTTGGTCATATGGCCTCAATGACTGTGGTAGTGCCAGGGGCCAGATTCCAGATGAGGGACATTCAGTTTTACCTCAGGTCTCATTGGTCCCAGAGAAGAGACCCCTTTACAAAGCTTGTCCCAGTCACAGAAACGTTTCTTCGATCCATGGACTGGTGGAAAGACGCAGACAATCTCAGGGTCAGGGTATCTTTTTTAACTGATACTGTACTGTATCCCGGGTCGCCCCTGAAAAAGAGACCTTTGGGGCTCAATAGGCCTACCCGGTCATCAAAATTCAATAAATAAATAAAATAAACTCCCCAACCTTCCCAAATTTTGACTACCGATGCTTCTCTCCTTGATTGGGGGGCCCATCTGGGGGACTTGGACACCAAGGGAATCCTTCCTTCACATGAATCTTCTGGAACTCAGAGCTGTGCTCCTCGCCTTCAAGGCCTTCGCTTCTCAACTCAGGGGTCAGTCTGTGCAAGTAAGGACAGATAACACGACGGCCATGTTCTACGTCAACAAACAGGGAGGAAATCGATCAACCAAACTCTGCACAGAAGCCATTAGGATTTGCTCCCTTGCCTATTCCCTGGACATGTCTCTGTCGGCTATCCATCTTCCGGGCAAGGACAACATTTTGGCAGATGCCCTGAGCCGCATCAGTCAGGGCCACCAGGAGTGGACCCTCAACAAGCAAGTCGTTCACACGGTGTTCAAAAGATGGGGCATCCCAGATCTGGATCTGTTCTCATCCAGTCTGAACCATCAATTACCACAGTACTGTTGCAGGCCCCCAATTCTGGGGACTATTCCTACGGATGCGTTGACCCTAGATTGGACGGGGAGGTTCCTTTATGCATTCCCTCCCTTTCCTCTTCTATACAGAGTACTTCTCAAGTTAAGGGAACAACTGGCCACCATGATCTTGGTGGCTTCCCATTGGTCGAGACAACCATGGTATTCCCTGCTCCTGTCCTTGTCGGTCAAGAAACCCATCAGACTTCCTTCGTGTCTCAGCCTTATGACTCTTCCTCAAATCGGAGTGGTGTTCCCCCAACATCCAGTCTCTTCACCTCAAAGCCTGGTACTTGAGGAGTTAGAATTCCCAGACTCTTTGTATTCAGAGCAAGTACTGAATGTTTTACGGATGGCTAAAAAAAACTTGCGCCTCCAAGTGGAGACGTTTTCCTTTCTGGTGCAGGGATAAGGGCTTAGACCCTTTACAGGCCTCTTCTCCTTCCTTATTGGATTACTTGGTTCATCTTCATTGGAGAGTCTAAAGGCATCTTCCTTAAGAGTTCACTTAGCGGCCATTTCTGCCTACCTTTCTGCAGGTAAAGAGAAATCACTTGTTTCTCAACCCATTTTCAAGAAGTTTTTCAAGGGACTTCTCCACCTGCACCCCCTGTAAGGGAACCTGTTCCCCCAAGGGACCTTAACCTCTGTATAGCCAAGCTCATGGATCCTCTTTCTGAACCTATGGCTACGGCTGACTTGAAATTCGTTACCTGGAAGACTGTCTTCCTAGTGGCCATTACCTCTGCCAGACGGATTTCAGAGTTGCAGGCCCTGTGTACAGATCCTAACTACATCATTCCCCATAAGGTAAATGGTAAATCTCGTAAATAAATAAATAAATAAGGACAAGGTTGTCCTGAGGACGAATAGGAAGTTCCTTCCCAAGGTGGTCTCGGAGTTCCACCTTAAACAGTCCATCTCTCTGCCGGTGCTGTTCTCAGATAAGTCCTCCCCAGGTGAGCGCAAACTGCACAGCCTGGATGTGAAGAAAGCAGTTCAGAGAGGGACAATCCCAGCTTTTTCTCACCTTCGATGAGGTGGGCAAGGGAAAACCAGCGACCAAGAGAACCATTTCCCATTGGATTGTTTCTTGTATTCTGTTCTGTTACAACAAGGCGGGCAGACAGCCCCCTGTTGGGCTCAGAGCTCACTCTACCAGAGGAACAGCTGCTTCAGTGGCAGCTTTCAGGGATATCCCGTTGCTGGAAGTTTGTAGAGCTGCTACTTGGAAATTGGTCCACACTTTCACCAGGCATTATTGCTTGGATGTGCAGTCCTGTTCAGATGCGAAGTTCGGCAGGGCGGTGCTACAGAGCCTTTTTCCTAAATAGGTTTCTATGCCCTCCTCCCAACTGCACTGCTTTGAAGTCTGCATCTGTCAACAGATGCTAAAAAAATCATGGGGTGAGAAGAAACAATTACTCACCGAAGTAATATTACTTCTTTCAGGGTATTCTTTAGCATTATTGACACTCCCACCCTTCCTCCCTTGGAAACCTTGTCTGAGGGCTCTGTTAGGAGATTTAGCCAAACTTGCTAACTGGTATTGATCTGAGTGATAAAATGTTTTCACAATAGTGGATCAGAATAGATTGTGTGTTGTTGACAGTTTTTGGCCCCTGTTGGGCACAGTTTTTGCTCTTTTTCCGCTCTGAAGTTTGTTCTGAGGTCCCTCAGGCTGATTGCAGGCAGCACTCTACTCTATCCCTATCCTGATTGGCCAGTGCCTTCCTCATTTGCATTGACTCCTCCTCTCTGGGGCAGCTGAACCCAGCTGGCATACTGCATCTGTCAGTAATGCTAAAGAATACCCTGGAAGAAGTAATATTGCTTCGGTGAGTAATTGTTTCTTATCGCCCCATATAGTTTATCTTTAGGGTACAAAATCAGGTCTTCTCTGGGATATATAGAGGATCCATCTTCTCCATGTAAGTTCGAAGGAATCCTCATTTTTATTTAATTTGGCTGTTAATTGTTCCATTTTACACACCTGTATCATTATTTCATCCCACTGAGTTAGTTTAAGTGAATTAGGTGTTAGCCAGTTTTTGGTGATGACTTTTTTTGCTGTGAGGAGGGAGATCATTAAGAATTTTTTTTGTTGTTGGATCCCTACATGTGTTTGGGAAATCTGAAAAGAGAAAGGTCTCCACAGTTAGATTATTTAGTCCCATAAAAATCTGGGATAGTGCCTTCGAGAGGTCGCTTAGGAAGGGTTGTAGTACGGGGCACTGCCAAAAGATGTGGCCATGTGTGACTTGGGTCTCTCCACATCTCCTCCACCAGCTGGATCCCCTCTGTCCCAGGTACTTCACCTGTACAGCTAGAGTTCGGAAGTACCTGAGGTAGATCTTCCAGGAGAATTCCTTCCAGGCCGGGGAGGACAGTCGCTTATGTATGTAGGTTAGGTGTCTGCTCCAGTGCTGGTCAGTGAGGGATATTCCCAGATCTCTTTCCCAGACCCTCATCAGCCTAAGCTGCAGGTCTGTTGCTAATGTTTGAATTCCCCTATATAGATAGGATATCATATGATTTAAAGAGCCCCGACCATCTAAAGCATTTGTGAGTATGTCCACTATAACAGGCCTCGCCTGCTCCCGTGGGATACTGGCTATCTGCTAGCTTACTAAGTTTAAGGCTTGTAAAGTCTGGAAGCTATCCCATGGCCTAAGATTATAGCTAGCTTGCAGTTCTAAGGCAGCAATGATTTTTCCTCCCCTGAGGAAATGGTTTACCATATGTAGGTTTAATCTGTCCCATGTTCTATATCCATGGCCCAGTAAGGCGGGGATTTGGAATGGTAGGGGAGGGAGAAGAAGAGTGCTCTGTAGGGGGTTAGTTTTTTAGATTCTAAAAAAGCTCTCCATATTTTAATTGTGTTGGTTGTGTAGGGGTTAACTGTTATTTCTTCCAGTGGGGCCAGGGGGTGCTGCAGGAGAACCTTATTTAAGTTTGTTAAATCTTCTTCCCTGAGCTCTAGTTCCTTCCATTTTGCTTTATATGCTGGTAGTAGCCAGTATGTGGTGACTCGGATTTGAGATGCCACACAGTAAAGTTCAAGGTCCAGGAGGGCGAGCCTGCCCTGTTTTTTAGGGAGTTGTAAGGTTGTAAATTTAATTCTAGGGATGTGGATATGTTGTTCAATCCACACTTACTGGCAGGTTCCGTGCCGCTTTAAATCTTGCCGCAAGGTCTTCAAGCTGGCTCCTCCCACCCACCCGGGTGGTAAAACTCTCAGCTCCGTCCCATGATGCCAAATCTTCCTTACCGCTTGGAAGCTCAGGTTCCCTCCTTAGTGCTCTGCGTTTTAGGCCTGGATCCACACTCTTCGGTTAATCCGAAACTTATTCTAAAATTTACCAGACTTTGGTCTTCAGTTTCCCTCGCGGCTGCGATGGACAGATCGACTCCGGGATTTCGCCGGTGCTCCTGTGGGCAGAAGATGTCCCGGACCGACCCGCACTCCACGTGCGTTTACTGCTTAGGACTCGCCCATGATTCGCAGGCTTGCGAGTTATGCAAATCCTTTTCGGCTTCGTTCTTGGAAGACCGCGTTGCTCGACTTCTTTTGGGGCGCCCTGAAAAACGATATCCTCTGGTCAAGTCGAAGGAGGCCCTTTGGGTGGTGTCCGCGGCTGTGGGCTCCACAGACCAGTTGGAGCAGATGATCGCCCTCAAGGAGGAGGCGGCCCAGGCTGCATCATCATCATCTTCCTCGGTCGCGGCATTTATCCCGCTCTCCTTGGATTCTTTTTATACAGCTTCTTTTAAGGAGCTTTGCCAGTCCCTTTCTACCAAGGGAGAAGGACCATCGGGACATTCCAGTCGGTCCAAAAAGAAAGACTCCAAAGGTAAGTCCCACCGTCGACGTTCGTGGGAGCGGGAGAGATCCCCTTCACCGGATAGTCGACTTTCGACTTCGGTCAATGTTGCGGCTAAGGCGGCTGGCTTCACGGTGTCCTCATCAGGTCAGCCGGCTGAGCACCCGTTGACGCAGTCGAGATTTTTCTCGATCCGTCGGACGGTTTGTCGACTGGAGAAGCCAACAACCCTACTTCACTGGTTCCCCCGGTGGAAACCAAGGACTTGCCTGTGCCTCCTGTGCCGGAGTCCCCGGTTAAGGTCCCTGAACTGAGGGAGGAGCGGATTACCCCATCCCCTCTCTGACCCACCCTTGGAATCCCCGAAGGTCTCAGTCTCGGATCTCTTCCAGGTCCAGCCGGTCCCGTCGGCAGTCTCGGTCTTGGCACCATGGAAAGCGGCGGCGCCGCTCATCTTCGTCGTCCTCTTCGGAGGATAGGCTCCAGCGCAAGTTGCATCGGCGCTCACGAGGGATTTAATGCGGCAGCGCTCTTGTGTCGGGAATAAGCGAGCTCAAATGCGCCTTCTCCGGCCATTAAGTGGCTGTCACCTGAGCAGCCGAAACAACCCCTCGTAGTCGAAGGGCCGAAGCTGGTACCAGTTGTTCGGCCGAAACTGCCTGCTCCACCTATTGTGGTGGAAACTCCGCCTCCACAACTGAAGACTGGGGCCCTCACCAAGAATTCTCAGTCGGGTCAGGGTTTGCCCCACAGGTTGTCGGTCACCCTTACTCCCGATCAACCTCAGCAAGTGGAGGGTGGCTTAGGCACTCGGCAGCTGTTCACAGACTCCTCAGAGTCTGACGACGACTCCTCTTTGTTCTCCAGGTCACTTGACCTGGAGTCCACTGGGGGTCAGTCAGTGGACGAGAGCCCATCCTTGTTCTTAGGAATGCTTCGACTCATCTCAGAATCCACTGGGATGAAGCTCGAACCCATTTCAAAATGGGCCAAGTATCTCCTCACGGAGATACTGGACCGAGGGGATTCCCCTACGGAGGCCTTCCCGGTGGCCAAAGCCATTGTTGGCCCGGCCCTGGAACTGTGGCAGCGGCCAGCTTCTTGTCCAGCACCTTGGCCAGGATGGCTCGGTATCTCACGGTCCCTACAGGTTCACTCTCCGGTTTCTCGGAGCACCCCTCTGCGGAGGGGTTAGTGACCGACAGCGTTTTCCGGCGTTCCAGGAGCGCTCGGGATGTGGACAAGCCACCCGATAAGGAGTCCAAGAAATTGGACTACTCAGGGCGGAAAGTATATGCTGCTTCCTCCCTAGGCCTTCGTCAGGCTAGCTCGGCCGTTCTGATGACACACTTTTCACATGCCCTTATGGGCTCCCTGAATGAGGTGATTCCTCATCTCCCGGCTGACCTTCAAACGACGGTCAAGCAAGTGCGGGATCAGGGAAGGGCGGTGGCCAAACAGCAGCTCCAAACTTCGTTGGACATCGCTGATTCGTGTGCCCGGTCAGTAGTGGCCGCAGAGCTTGGCTGCGGATCTCCACCTTTGCGGCGGATACCCAGCACAGGCTAGCAGACGTCCCCTTTTTGGGTACTGACTTGTTCAGACACAGGGTGGAGGGTCATCTCTAATGGATCGAGAAGTCCAACACCACCTTGGACTCTGTCACGTCTGCCCAGAAGGACAAAGGCTGCCAGCAGCAGCGTAAGCCCTTTTGTCCTTCAGCCCCTGCAGCACGTCTGGCCCAGCAACACCAGCATCAAGGCCAGCAGGCTCGCACTTGGCACCCCAAAGCCAAGCCTGCTTCCTCAGCAGGGAAGCCGGGAGGAAAGGCCCAGGCAGCTCTTCAGCGGTCCTTCCTCCAAGCCAGCATAGTGACGGGTTGAGGGGTGTCGCCCCCAACCTCGTCACTCCTCCCCGGGTCCCCCAGACGTCTCCGCCACTTCCTTTCCGCCTGGTCTGATATCACCACGGACCACTGGGTGTTGGAAGTGGTAGGCAGGGGTCTGCCTCTGGAATTCGAGCAGTCCCCATCCTATCGAGCCGTCGCCCCGGGTTCCGCAGCCTCTCTGTTGGCTCGTCGAGCTGACATTGCCCTGCTCCTCCAGAAGGAGGTGATCAGGGAGGTGGCGGACCCTCCTCCAGACCCAGGGTTTAGTGTCCAGGTACTTCCTGGTCCCAAAACGAACGTGGGGCTAGCGCCCCATTCTCGACCTACATGACCTGAACAAGTTCCTAAGGTCTCGCACCTTCAGGATGGTCACTCTGGCTCAGATCATTCCATCCTTGGAACGAGGCGTGTGGTTCTGTTCTCTGGACCTTCAGGACACGTTCTTTCATGTCCCAATCCGTCCATCTCATCAGCGATTCCTCCGCTTCAGGGCAGAGGGATCCCTCTACAAGTTCCGGACCATGCCCTTCGGCCTCTCTCCAGCTCCCAGGGTCTTCACCAAATGCATCAAATGCATGGCAGTGGTGACAGCATTCCTGCGGCACCGAGGGGTCCGGGTGTACCCTTACCTGGATGACTGGCTGATTGCAGCCCCCTCCAGGTTGGAGGTGGAGCGGTCCAGGGATCTGGCCCTCCAGGTCTGCTCTCAGATTGGCCTCCTCATCAACGAGGCCAAGTCGGAACTCGTGCCATCACAGGTGATTCAGTTCATCGGGGCAGAGCTCGACTCTCTTGAGCCAGAGCTCGGTTCCCGCGGACAGGGCCGAGGTCCTTTCCTCCTTTGCCCAATCATTTCTGGTTGGGCAGTTGCGCCCTACCTGGGACTTCCTGCGCCTTCTGGGCCTCATGGTGGCCTGCACCAGCGTGGTCCGTTGGGCCCGCTGGTACATGCGTCCCCTGCAATGGGGGCTGGCCCACCAATGGTCACAGCACTCCGGTCCTCTGAACCAGCCAGTGACCGTGACCCAGGAGATGTGGAATGGCCTCCAGTGGTGGCTCGTTCCAGCTCTTCTGCAGGAGGGTATCCTGTTTGTCCGCCACGAGCCGACTGTCACTCTCACGACCGACGCCTCTCTGATGGGTTGGGGTGCCCATCTGGGGGAGCTCAGGGCCCACGGCTTCTGGTCCCCTCAGGAGTCTCGATGCCACATCAACCTGCTGGAGCTTCGAGCGGTCCAACTAGCCCTCATCGCCTTTGCTCCGTTTGTACGAGATCAGGTGGTCCAGGTCCAGATGGACAACACCACGACCATGTACTACCTCAACCGGCAGGGCGGGACGCACTCGTTGCCTCTGTGCAAGAAGGCTCTCCGCACCTGGTCTTTCGTGATCAGCCTGGAAGCGGATCTCCTAGCCATCCATGTGGCAGGAGCCTCCAACAGTCTGGCCGATGCCCTAAGCCGGATAGGCGCTGCATCTCACGAGTGGTCTGTCCTGCCAGAGATAGTACAAGATCTTTTCTCCCACTGGGGCACCCCTCAGGTGGACCATTTTGCCTCCAGGGAGAATGCAAAGCTGAGGCTGTTCCATGTCCACCCCCCTCAGCAGGGCTCGCTGCAGGGGGATGCCTTTTCAAGGCCATGGACCCGGGCCTCTTCTACGCCTTCCCTTCATTTCCTTTGTTCCACAAGGTGCTTCTCAAGGCGAAGAGGGACAAGGCGCAGGTGATTCTGGTAGCCCCAGACTGGCCCCGCCAGTTCTGGTACCCACATCTCCTCAGCCTCAGCTCCAGGCTCCTGAGGTGGCTTCCAGCCCGCCTGGACCTGATCTCCGTCAACAAGGGGAAGGTACTTCATCCGGACCTTCAATTCCTGCACTTGACGGCCTGGTTCCTGAGCGGCTAGAGTTCCAGGCCTTGGGTCTTTCCGACGAGGTCCTCAACGTTGTTGAGGCATCCCGTAAGGAGTCGACCAGAAAATGCTATGCCTTTAAATGGTAGAGATTCTCCATTTGGTGTCAGGGCAAGGGGTTGGACCCTTCCTCCTCTTCATTGGCTAGCATTCTGGACTACCTGTGGTCCCTTTCTCAGCTAGGGCTTCAGTCAATGACCCTTAAGGTGCACCTGGCAGCCATCTCTGCTTACCGGGCGCTGGCCGGAAAGCAGTCGGTGGCGCAGGAGAAGATGGTCAGGCGCTTTTTCAAAGGCCTTGATCACATATCCCCTCCGGTGCGAGAACCTCCACCTCCATGAGATCTACTGCTGTTATTGGCTAAGCTCATGGGCAAGCCATTCAAACCCGATGCACAGGTGGAATATCTCCCACCTGTACGATGGAGACACACGCCTTCTTGGTGGCTGTTCGTCAGCCAGAAGGATGGGAGAGCTCCAGGCGCCTTCCATCGAGTCTCATATCTGGTCTTCCACAGGGACAAGGTTGTCCTGCTTCCCACCGAAAATTCCTTCCGGAGGTGGTGTGGAGTTTCACCTTAACAGGTGTTAACTCTGCGGTGTTCTACCCCAATCACACCTCGGAGGCTGAATATAGGCTCCATACTCTGGACCCTAGAAGAGCACTCTCTTATTATAAGGAGCGGACGGCTGAAGTTCGGGGAGAGGTTCGCCGCTGTTCGTCACCTACGCTGAAGCAGCACCTGGCAGACCTGCAGCCAAGCGGATGATAGGCAGGTGGGTCACCTCCTGCATAGATCTCTGCTATAGGTTGGCGGGCATGGAGCCTCCCAAAGGGATAAGAGCTCATTTTACCTGCCATGCCACTGCTTCGGTGGCTGCTTCCAGGGACATCCCTATCCAGGAAATCTGCGGGGCTGCTACCTGGAGGTCAGCACACACCTTCATTACCCACTACCACATCGACCTAGAGTCACCCGGGATGCTGGTTTGGGAACTCAGGTTCTCCAGTCCTTATTTCCTAAGTAGGGGTGCGCTTGCCTCCTTCCTCCGGAGAACTATTAGGAGTCTGCCAGTAAGTGTGGATTGAACAGCGTATCCGGTAGCTAAATACAGGTTACTCACCTGTAACAGGAGTTCTAGGAGTGGTGTATGTTGTTCATCACAACCCACCGACCTCCCGGCCGATCGCATGCCTAGCTCAGCGGGCTAGATCTGGCATCATGGGGAGGAGCTGAGGTTTTACGCTCAGGTGGGTGGGAGGAGCCAGCTTGAAGACCTTCTGGCAAGATTTAAGCGGCAAGGAACCTGCCAGTAAGTGTGGATGAACAACATATACCACTCCTAGAACTCCTGATCTTACTTCGAGATACAGCTCTTGCAGCAGGTAACACCATTAGGACTGAAGCCGGCAGGCGTCAGGACCCCACGGAAATCTTCTAACTAGCAGTCTTCAGCGGGGACCGCCTCCGTCGGTCCCACCCCCGACGTCAGACGTAGTACATGAGGCGGTCCCGCCAGATTCCCCAGTTCTTTCCCGCCGTCGACTTGCATGTCTCGACCCTTTGGTTCGTTTCTATCACGCGATGCCTGGTTAAGTTCTTCCTTCGGGGAAAAAGTTTGTTTTTTCGGCTCAGTTTCTATCTGATGTCCTCTCCAACCTCCGTTGAAGGCCATCCTTCGAAGTGCATCTGTGGGAAGCAAATCCCATTCAAAGACCCGCATTCGGCCTGTGTCCGGTGCCTAGGCCCAGACCACGACACCCGGGCCTGTTCCTTCTGCCAGGGATTCAACAGCTGGACCCGGATCCATCGCCAGAAGGCCCTTCAGGCTTTCCTGCTCGAGGAGAAGATTAAAGCCATGGATGCAGCCTCAAAGGGGGAATCTTCCGACAAGGCCGGAGACACCTAGAGATGCATAGGGAGAGAGTGAGATCCAGGTCCCCGTCTAGGGCCTCTGACTCCCGTAGCTCCGGCTCCCGGTCCGACCGCTCCCCTTCCCGGGCCCACTCTCAGCCTCCCCTGCAGCGGTGAAGACCTCCTCGGGCTCCTCTTCTCTTTCGAGCCAAGACCTCCAGACCTTCTTCGTCTTCAACCACGAAGGCTCTGTCGAGGTTAGGGGACCGTCACCACCATCACAAGTCCTGTTCCCGCCATTCGGAACCAGACGCCAGGTCAGTCTCTTTGCCTCCTCCTCCCCAGCGGAAGACCAAAGAACTGACTTCTCTCAAGAGATTGTCGGCCCCGGCGCGGCCCCTCGGCGTCGGCCATTTCACCACAGTCCCAAGCACCGGCGGCCGCCCAGACATCCGTCGCGGTCAGACCGCCTCCACGGACGCGGCCGGGGACGAGGCGTCCGCATCTGCCAGAAGAGGACCCCTCGCCTCCCACGGCGTTGGTCATGGGCGATCACGGAGGAGGCTGAACCAGCCCGAGGACCAGGCAGGCGAACCCGGTCCTGCCGTAGCCCCAGGGAACCCTCGCCGAACCTGAGGCCCCTGAGAGCAACACTGGAACCCGGCGACCGGCCGCCATGACGCCCGGTCCGTCGTCGTAGCTCAGCATATCCGAGTCAAGAGTTGTTTTCTTCCTGGTGGGACACCATAAAGGATGTGGTTCCACACCCCTCCTCCTCCTCCTCCTCCTGCTCCGCCATGCCCCGCGCCCCTACTTCACCCAGGGATGCGGGCAGTACCCTCCCAGGATCCTCGGACCCTCCTAGGGTAGATCCAGAAATAGGAGACCTCCATCCAGATCTCTTCAGGGTCATCCAGCCCAGAGACCCAGAAGCGCCGCCGTTCGCCCTGACGGAGGACAGGATCGGACTTCTCGGACGGATCCAGATCCCCTCTCTGATCAACATCCCTTCTCCGGACCACGTGAGCTCCTAGATCTCCTCCGGATGACCCATAGTTCTCAGAGATTATGAGAGCATATCCAGGAATACACCAGGCTGGGGCGCAGAGGAACTAGACCCCGAGATTCGCCTTGCCAGATATCTTCGACAAAAGATCCTAAGCCTGTGGTGGTGCCACCCTTGGTGGACACTTTCGTGGATGTCACCAAGGCAGCGTGTGAGAGCGTCCACACTCGCTTCGGTGATGCGAAGAAAGCTGACCGCCTGTACAAAGGCCCTAGGGAGGACCAGTGCCTAGCCCCACATCCTCTGGGATTCTCTGGTCATTACAGCCTCTCATGACCCGGTCCCAGAGCCGCAACATTTGAGCACCCTGCCACGGGACCCAGAGCCAAACAGCTGGGCGCATGGGCAGGTGCTCGTTCTGCCTCAGCTACTTACGCTATCAGATCCCTCAACTACTTGACCCACATGGTACAGTTTCAAAACGCCTTGTGGGAGCAGGGACTGGATCTGGCGGAAAAGATGCCAGAAGGTGAGCAGAAGGAGGAGTTGCTACAGCTCCTTCATACGGGTTCGGATGTGGGAACCCAGGTGCTGCGAGCTGTGTATGATTCCATGGACTCCTCGGCCAGAGCGGCAGCTTCAGGCGTATGCCTCCGGAGACACTCATGGCTCCGTGTTTCCGGATTCACCCCGGACATCCAGAAGAACATCCTGGACGCCTTGTTTTGTGGAGAAGTTCTTTTTGGTGAGTCCTCGGAGAAGGTCCTCACCAAACTTAAAGAGGCCAGGAAGGCAGTACGGTCTGTCCAGGCCATGTACAGACCCAAGCTTAGTTCCTTTCGTAGGAACCAAAGCCGTTTTCGAGGCCGGATGCAGAGACAGCAGTCCCACGCCGGTCCTCAACAGAGGGGCTCCTTCTCCCGCAGAGCCCAGGGGAAGTCGTCAGCGGGCCGAGGTCAATGGCCAGCTAAGTCGACCCAGCCTGCTGGACCCTCAGCCGCCACAGCATGACTCCTCCCCGGCCCCCGCCCCTCAGGATCAACGGGACACCAAGGTCGGGGGCCGCATTGCGGACCACCTGCCAGGGTGGCAGTCCATAACCACCGACAGGTGGGTCCCTTCAGTTGGTCAAAGAGGCCACTTTATAGAATTGGGCGACAAGCCACCACAAGGCCTCCTCTGCTCTCCATTACTCGGGTCAGCACAGATCACTCATCAGGCAAGAGGTACTACGCACTCCTGCAAAGGGGCGGTGGGTATGTCCCAGAGACAGATAGGATCGGATACTATTCCACACTTCTTTCTGGTTCCGAAGAAAACAGGGACCTCCGTCCAATCCTGGACCTCAGCGACCTCAACATGGGGTCACCTACAAGCGTTTTTGCATGGTGACCCTCCAGAGACTCATTCCCATGCTGAAAAGGATGCCTTCTTAGCATCCCTGGACATGCAGGATGCCTACCTGCATCCCAGTAGCTCAAGCGCACAGGAGGTTCCTGCGGCTTGAGGTTTCTCGGCCACCACTTTCAGTTCGGGCCCTTCCGTTCGGACTGTCTTAGCCCCAGGGTCTTTACCAAGTGTATGGCAGTTGTGCAGCGTCTCTGAGGAGACAGGGCCACTCGTGTTCCAATACCTGGACGACTGGCTTCTCATGGCTGCCTCCAAAGAGGCACTGTTGATGGCTATTCAGAGCACCCGGGACCTGTTCTGGTCTCTGGGGATTCTTATCAACTATGAGAAGTGTCTCCTAGTACCGTCCCAGAAGCTGCAGTTCATAGGTGCAGTTCTGGACACCGTCCAAGGGAATGCCTTTCTTCCCGACGAAAGAGTGGAACACGTCAGATCCCTCATCAGGGATCTTTCAGCGAAAAAGACTGTCCCCGCCAGGTTGGTCCTTGGCTTGCTCGGACACTGGCTGCAGCCATTCCAACCATCCCTTGGCAGGGCTCCACATGCGGGGAACTCAGTGGATGCTCAAGGTGCAGTGGGACCAAGGCAAGACCACATCGGCATCCGGTCAGAATCACGAGCGCCGTGATTAGAGACTGGCAATGGTGGCTAGACCCAGGACACTGCGGGTGTCCGTTTACCCGCCTCCCGAAGGCAATCCTCTCCACAGCGCCTCAGGGCTGGGATGGGAGCGCACCTGAGCGGGGTGAGGTCCCAGGGAACATGGACCCCTCAGGGAGCTCACCTCCACATCAACGTGCTGGAGATGAGGCGGTCGCTAAGCCCTGCAGGCCTTTCAGTCAGAAATACCGTCAGTACCCTTCTGCTTCAGACAGACAACACGGCGATGATGTACTCACTCAACAAACAAGGAGGCACACTCTTACCCCTCTGCAGGGAAGCTATGAGGTGTGGGATTGGAGTAATCAACGCAGCGCGAGCCTGATTGCAGTTCACGTTCCGGAGTGGACAACACAATCCATGAGCGGCCTGAGTCATTCCCAGAGCCCAGAGTCCACAAGTGAGAACTTCTTCAGGAGGTAGCAGAGGATCTGTTCTCCCGAGTGGGGCACTCCAGAGTTGGACTTATTGCTTCCCCATCCAGCATAAAAACTGCCCAATTTTTGCTCGCTAGATCCAGGGCCTGGTCTTTTCTGGCGAGCGCAGTTCTCCCTCTCCTGGGCGGACAGATTCCTCTCGCTTTCCCTCCCTTCCCGTTGATCCAGAGAGTTCTTCTCAAACTGCGCAGGGAGCACGCAACAATGATCCTGGTAACGCCTTTCTGGCCCAGGCAGATCTGGTTCCCCATGCTGACGCAGTTGTCCCGGGAACCTCCAGTTCCGTTGCCTTTCAGCTCCCACCTATTGTCTCAGGAGGAGGGTTCACTAGTCCACCCGGACTTACGCTCACTGAACCTGCATGCATGGCTCCTAGAGACATAGCCATTATGCAATATGGGGTCTCGCAAGAGGTGGCGGAAGTCCTTTCCGCAGCCAGAAAGCTGGGAACGCATGCGACGTACGCCATGAAGTGGCGCCGTTTTTGCTTATGGTCACAGGCATGCGGCATTTCCCCTTTAGAATGCCCTGTGAAAGGGGTGCTGGAATACCTTCTTTCCCTATTCCATTCGGGTCTCGCCTACTCCTCCATTAAAGTGCATCTCTGCGCGATCTCTGCATATCACTTCCCGGTGGGACAGCGCACAGTGGCACAGCTTGATGCCTCTCAAGACTTCCTGAGAGGGGTGTTACACCTTAGGCTACCCATCAAGGATCCCGTTCCTCCTTGGGGCCTACTCTTTGTCCTGGAACAACTCACGCTTCCCCCCTTTGAACCTGCTGCGTATTGCGAGCTGCGTTTTCTGTCGTGGAAAACTTTATTTTTAGTTGCTGTCACGTCAGCAAGGAGAGTTTCCGAGCTTCACGCTCTCATGTGCAAGGAGACTTATTTAATTTTTCACCAGGACAGAGTGTCTCTGAGGACGAATCCTAAATTCCTGCCTAAGGTGGTCTCTGCCCTCACTCTTAACCAGGGCATCGATTTGCCTGTGTATTTCCCCAAGTACTCTAATAGAGGAGAGGCGCTGCTTCACACCCTGGATGTTTACCGCTCCTTAAGGTTCTACCTGACTAGAACTATACAGCTTCGCAAGTCGGAGCAACTATTCGTTTCCTTCGCTGAGATGATGCTGGGCCAACCAGTCTCAAAGCAGACCCTTTCTCGCTGGCTTGTCCAGTGTATTGCATTTTGCTACAACAACAGACATAAGCCCCTCCCAGGTGCAGTCCGAGGCCACTCGACAAGGGGGGTGGCTACCTCCTTTGCAGCACTGCGCAACATCTCCACCTCGGCCATTTGTGCTGCAGCTACTTGGAGCTCAGTGCACACATTTATTAGGCACTATAGCCTGGATATTACATCACGTGAGGACGATTCAAGCCTAGCCATTCTACAGGGTCTCCTGTCCTAGAGTCAGGACTTGTTCAAGATCTCTCCTAATTTCCTCCTCCCAGAATGCTTTCAGTGCGCTATTGCTTGGAATCAGTCCTAATGGTGTTACCTGCTGCAAGAACTGTATCTCGGTAAGATGGTACGATTCTCGCAAGAACTTACCGTAACAGTGATCTTGAGAACAGCTCTTCGCAGCAGGTCCTCCACCCACCATTCCCCTTGGAGGAGTGCGGCCTACCAGGCCTTGGCAGGAGCTTTAGCTCTTTTCTTCTGATAAGTGGATCTCGGTCTCCTTCTGATGTCATCCTGCGGCCGGGAGTCTCGGCGGAGGAGGTGGGGAATCTGGCGGGACTGCCTCCTTATGTACTCGTCTGGCGTCGGGCGGGACCGGCCGGGCGATCCCGCTGAAGACTGCTAGCTAGAAGATTTCAGTGGGGTCCTGACGCCTGCTGGCTTCAGTCCTAATTGTGTTACCTGCTGCAAGAGCTGTTCTCGAAGATCTACTGTTACGGTAAGTTCTTACGTAACTGTACTTTACAGGTGAGTAACCTATATTTCTCGGCCTTTGAGATCCCCACATATATCTAGAGATTCTTTTATTTATTCCTCAGATGAACCCTATGGGTAAGGGTATGGGGAGTGTCTGAAAAAGGTACAGCAAGTGGGGGAGCAGGTTCATCCGCACTGTGTCTATTCGCTGGATGAAGAGGATGGGAAGGGATTTCCATCTCTCCACATACATAGATACATAGATACATAGACAGTGTCGGCAGATAAGGGCCTATGGCCCACCTAGTCTGCCCATTTGAGCTTGTAAGTTCAGTTTGTTTTCCTAGAAGTCTATTTCCCCTTACCCCTGACCTCTAGAATTCCTTTATGTCTATCCCATGCATTCTTAAATCCGTGATTGTTTCAGCCCCACTACTTCCTCTGGCAGGGTGTTCCACTTGTCCTACCCGTTCTGTGAAGAAATTCTTTCTCATGTTTCCTCTGAATCGTCCTCCCTCCAACTTCATCCCATGCCCTCTAGTCCTGAAACATCTTTTCGCTTAAAAATAGTGTTTTCCTGCCCTGTTCCTCCTGTAAGATACTTGTATGTCTCTATCATCCCTCTCTCCCTCCTCTCCTCCAGGGAGTACATGTTCAGTTCCTTCAACCTGTCTTCATAGGACTTGTGATGCAACCCATGCACCATCTTTGTTGCCCTCCTCTGAACCTTCTCTACCCTGTCTATGTCCTTATGTAGGTATGGTCTCCAGAACTGTACACTGTACTCAGGTGGGGCCTCACTAGTGTCTTGTATAGCGGAATTATGACCTCCCTTTTCCTGCTGGTGATGCCCTGCCTGCACATCCCAGCATCCTATTTGCTTTACCCGATGCCTTGTCACACTGTTTCCCTACCTTGAGGTCATCAGAGATGACAACCCCAAGATCCCTTTCCTGCTTGGTGCATGCTATATCCTCACCCCCCAACTGATATATTGTGCCAGGGTTTTGTGCCCCATATGCATTATCTTGCACTTCTTTGCATTGAATTTCAACTGCCAAACCCTTGACCATTCTTCAAGTTTCTGCAGGTCCCTTCTCATTCTGTCTACACCCTCTGGTGTGTCTACTCTGTTACAGAGCTTTGTGTCATCAGCGAACAGTGAAATTCTGCCTTCTATATCCTGTGCAATGTCACTGATGAAGATGTTGAATAGGACCGGTCCCAGCACTGATCCCTGTGGTACCCACTGGTCACTCTTCCCTCTGTGGGTGACAGCCATTTACCACCACCCTCTGTGTCCTGCCACCCAGCCAGTTACCTACCCACCACACTACTGTCCTGCCCACACCCATATTCCCCAGTTTGTGTAATAGTCTTCTATGTGGCACAGTGTAAAGGCCTTGCTGAGAGTCCAGATAGGCCATGTCCACTGCCCTCCCTGATCCACCTCCTAGTCACCCAGTCAAAAATTCAATGAGGTTGGTCTGACAGCGGCCTCCCCTGGTGAAACCATGCTGCCTTGGGTCCTGTAGTCCATTGACAACCAGATGTTCCACCAATCTCTCCTTCAGTAGTGCTTCCATGATCTTTCCCACTACCGAGGTGAGGCTGACTGGTCTGTAGTTCCCTGCTTCCTCTTTGTTCCCACTTTTGTATAAGGGACTACATCTGCTGTCCTCAGTCTTTGGGTACCTCCCTGTTTCCAGTGATTGGCTGAACAGGATAGCCAGAGGTTCAGCCACCACTCTCTTAGTTCTTTAAGGACCCTGGGGTGCACCCATCTGGCCCCATTGCTTTATCAGCTTTTATTACTTTCAGTTCCTTCAGGACCCTTTCTCGTGTAAAGGGACTTGTGTCCATTCTGTACCATTCTCACCTTGTACTCCCTTCAGACCCATTACCCCCCTCTTCCTTAGTAAAGACTGAGCAGAAATACCTGTTCAATATGTCAGCTTTACTGTTGTCATCCTCCATGGATCCATCCTCCCTTCAGTCTCACTATCCCTCCCTTTGTCCTTCTTTTTCTTATGTACCTGTAAAGGTTTTGTCCCCTTTAACCACTGATTTTGCAATGTGTTCTGTCTGAGCTTTGGCTTCCTTACTGACTTCCCTGCCTCCCTTTGTTTCTCCTGGTACTTCTCCCTATCCCTTCTGCCTGTGTCTTTTTGTATTGCCTGATGCAATCTTTTGGCTTTCACTTTCTTTGCTACCTCTTTGGAAACCATAATGGTCTCCTCTTTCTTTTCCTCTTGCTAACCTGCTTAATGCATAATTCTGTTGTTCTTATAATCCCCATTTTAAATACTGCCCTGTTCCTCAATCCCTGATTCCTGTCCCATTCCCTTAATGCCTCTTTCAAGCATCTCCCATTTTCCCAAAGTCTGCCCCCTAAAATCCAGGATCGTGTTTTTGTGTGGTTTGCTTCTGCTCTTTCTGTGATTTCAAACCACAATGACTGGTGGTCACTGTTACCCAGGTGCTCCCCACTGTTACCCCCATCACACTGTCCCTGTTTGTGAGCACAAGGTCCAGTATTGCCTTCTGCGAGTTGGTTCCATGACCAGTTGCTTGAGGAAGGCACCCTGAAGGAGTCCAGGATAAATCTGCTCCTAGTTGATGCTGCTGCTGGGATGCTCCAGTCCCGTCTGGTATATTGAAGTCTCCAACCAGTACTACCTCACCCTTGTCTGCCATCCTTTGGATGGCTAGCATCAACTCTATCTGTTTCTTCCTCCTGGGCTGGTGGTCTATAGACCACACCTGTGTGGATGGCTGGCCCCATTTTCCTTTCCAGCTTAACCCACAGTATCTCTCCCCCATTTTGTTCCTCCTGGATCTGTGTGGCCCTTATGTCATTTTTCACATACAGTGCCACTCCTCCTCCTCCCTTCCTGCCTGCTCTGTCTCTTCTGAATATGTTGTAGCCAGGTATGGCCATCTCCCAGTCATGGTTATCATTACACCAGGTTTCAGTGATGGCCACAATGTCCAGGTCTGACTGTACCATGACAGCCTCCAGATCTTCCATCTTGTTGCTAAGGCTCCTGGCATTTGCACACATGGCTTTCCATGATTTGACCTCCTAGACTGCTTCACTGTTCTACTCAGCCCCTTCCTTGGTTGTCATTTATCCCTGGTTCTCCTTGCTGTCTGCCCTTCTGCTGAATTTTGCCCCTTTTCTGCTTATCCACCTTTTGGACACTAATCTCCAACTTTTGCACACTGCTTTGCAGAGATAGCCACTCCTCTGGTTCACTGGTTCCATTACTAGCTGTGGGGGGTGAGCAAGTAGGTACCATCCTTGCTGGCCTGCCACCCCCTTTGCTAGTTTAAATGCTTGTCAATGTAGCATTTAAACTTATCATTGAGTGCTTGGATTCCCCTCCAGGATGGATGCAGGCCGTCAGGCTTGAACAAACCTCCATTCCTCCAGATGGGTCCCCAGTCACCAATGAATCCAAACCCTTCCTCACAGCACCAGTTCTTCAACCATGAGTTAAAGTTCCTAGTGCATGCACTCCTATGCTCTCCCTTGCCTCTCACAGGTAGTACTTCTGAGAAAGTGACAGAAGTAGCTACTTGCTTGAGACCCCTCCCAGTTTCCTAAACTCTTCCTGAACTTCCTTTGGCTCCCCATTTGCCAAGTCATTAGTACCTAGGTGGATAATGACATCCAGCTCACCCTCCTGTCTTGCCTTCCCAGTGATCCCCAGTATCTTCCTTCCATCCCTCCATGCCGTGGCACCTGGTAGGCACCTCACCTCCTGTCCTCCCCTCCTGTGTTCCTAGCTGGATCCCTCTTATGATGGAGTCCCCCACCAGGATTTGCTTCCTCCTCCTCTGGGGTCCACTGCTTTCCCCACTGAGGTCACCTCCTTGCCTAACCTCCACATCCTTTCCTTCCACTTCCCTGGGTACCTCTATTTGGTTGTCCTCATTTGCCAGTGTGGCATATGAATTCTTGCTGAGATTTGATCCACTAATGACAGGTGTAATTTAGTTCTCCCATCTTGGGGAAGTCCCCCGTGAGCTGGACCCCTAGGTATTTTAATGAGGTCCATCTAAAGGGAAAAAAGGAGGCTGTTTCTGGTGTAGGAGCTTAATTAAATGTTCTGCTGAGGCTGAGACAGAGAGAGAGAGAGAGAGAAAGCAGCCAAAGCTTCCTTAAATCAAGGAGGTTATTTTCTAGACTACACTGAAGTGAATTATTACTTTTTGGACCTGTGTAAGTAACTAGTATTGATTCTGTTTTTGGGGTTGACTTTTCTTAATTTAACTTTAATTTGCCAGGGAGGAACTGTAGCTGGGAGATATTTGCAGTCATTTGTGACTAGACCTGTTACTTAATCTCTGTGAAATAGGTGTCTGTTAAGGGGAGGAGCTGAAAGGGGCCTAGTTGAACTGTGGATTTAAAACAGGAGTTGTTTCTGGTCTCTGCCTGCTGAGACAGAGAGAGAGAGAGAAAGCAGCCAAAGCTTCCTTAAATCAAGGAGGTTATTTTCTAGATACACTGAATTGAATTATTACTTTCAAACAACATGAAGTCTTGCTATACTATGACATATGCAGTTTGTCCCAGCCTTAGAACTGCTCCGGAGGTGAAAGAGTTAACTTCCATGCCAGGCATGGAATCTTGAGCGAGAGCTCAGTTGAAAAAACTCTGTCTGTTGATCTTCAAACTGAAACTGTCAGATTCTTTACTCCGCCTCACTGAACAGTCGCTCCGGAGATTTCTCCTACTGCTCGGTTCATTTGTCGGTTAAAAAAGTGTTATTTCTCGGTTTCCTAAACCGCAAGTATATATTTTAACCGCAACCGGTCGGTTCAAGCTCTGTCTGTGTTATCGTAATAGACAGGTTTTACTTTTCTCTGTGTGGAACTTGCAAACGTGTTATCGGTTCGGTTTGAGCCGATTAAGTTGTTGTTAAAATTTATTAAATTTCATTTAGAGTGCGGTTCCCGGTTCTTATCGGTTCTAAAAAAAACGGATTTCATAACGTTTTTTTCCACGACCCGTGACACGGTTGGGAACCGATAAGGGTGTCTTGCTTGGCGATTTGCCGGAAAAGGGCAAGTTTTTGGTTAGGCTGGCATTATGTCTGAGAAACCCAAAAGAAAAACCGGGCCCACTAGGTTTCAGCACTGTAGTGTCTGTGGGGAAGCCTTTGCCAAGGCTGACCCACACACCACATGTGTTTATTGTCTGGGGTTTGACCACCTCAATGCAGACTGCCAGATTTGCAAGAATTTCCCTGCAGCTACCCTGGATAAGAGAGTTGGTAGGCTCAGGGAACGAGAGGCCAAAAAGTCCACTGACCCGGATGGCCAGCCCGGTTTGGTGCCAACCGAACCGGAGGGAGTGCCCTCTGACCAGGGCGATACTTCCTCGGGCAAACAAAGAGCTGACTCGGAGGAGCCAGTTCCAGCGAAGAGAACTAGAAAGTCAGCAGGTGTGGAGCCAGAATTTCCTTCTCCAACCGCTGCAGAGATAGCCAAAGCGATCCAAATTGTCCAGTTGCTTTCCCCGGTTCCGTCTGAACCGACACCAGCAGGTAAACGGTTAGTTCAGCCGGTTCCACCGGTTCAAGAATATGATATAGAAGAATTTTATGAACTGGAGGAGGGGAGGAGGATTATGAAGAGTGAATGTGATTTTGAAAGTCTGGATGTGCCCATTGAACGGACATCTCCCCAGACAGACCTTCAGGTATCCCCAGGCTTTCTGGAGTCCCTTCTCATTTTCTGTTTTATAAAAAGTTGCTGAAACCTCCAGCTCCCTTTGGAAGAAGCTGTGGATGAACAGGAGGAGCCTGACTATGTGGAAATGATGGATATCCCAGAGTCTAGGAGATTGTCTATTCCTTTACATAAATCTTTTAGGAAACAGACAATAAAGATTTTAAAAGCTCCTAATTCTTTACCTCCTGTGGATAAAAAGATGGACAGGAGGTATACATTGTCAGGCCCTGATACGGAGTTCCTTTCACAACAATGCAGCCATGTTGGGGTAGTGCAGGCTGCAGCCTGTGATAAGGCAAATATTCCCTTGGCTTCACACCCCCCTGACAAGGACTCCATGAGGATTGATGCCATGAAACATAGAAACATAGAAGTTGACGGCAGATAAGGACTGCAAGGCCCATCCAGTCTGCCCATTTCTTTTTCTACCGTATAAATGTGCCATTGGCCTTTGCTCTGTCAGTGACCTATCTATTCATAGTCATTTGTATTGCTCCCTTATGCCTATCCCATGCCTGTTTGAAGCCCTGCACTGTATTCATAGCCACCACTTCTTGTGGTAAGCCATTCCATGCATCTACCACCCTTTCTGTGAAAAAGAATTTCCTCACATTCCCCTTAATCGGCCTCCCTCTAATCTCATGCTGTGTCCTCTTGTCCTGCTATTTTCTTATATTTAAACATGTTAGACTCTTTCACCTTGTTTATGCCCTTAAGGTGTTTGAATGCCTCGATCATATCACGCTCTCCTCCTTTGCTCAAGGGTATACATATTGAGCTCCGTTAATTTGTCCTCATATGTCTTCTGATGCAGTCCCTGCACCATTTTGGTTGCCCTTCTCTGGACTGCCTCAATTTGGTTAATGTCCTTGTGAAGGTGTGGCCTCCAATACTGCACGCAGTACTCCAGATGGGGCCTAACCAATGTCTTGTACAGAGGGATTATTACCTCCCTCTTACGACTTGTGATACCCCTACTAATACACCCTAACACCCCCTAGCCTTACCTACTGCTTTAGAGGTCTGCTTGGATGATTTTAGGTCATCAGTGATGATGATGCCCAAGTCTCTTTCTTCCTTTGTGACTGCTAGCAACTCCTCCCAGCCTATAAGTGGCTTCAGGGTTTCTCTTCCCTATGTGCATGATTTTGCACTTCTTTGCATTAAATCCCAGTTGCCACTCTTCTGACCATTCTGCTAGTTTATCCAGATCTCTTCTCATTCTGCCCACCCCATCTGGATCATCTACTCTGTTGCAGAATCTTGGTGTCATCTGCAAACAGAGACTTACCCTCTAGTCCATCTCGAGGTCACTAATGAAGATGTTGAATAGGACTGGCCCCAGGACTGATCCCTGAGGTACCCACTTGTGACTTGCATCTCTTCTGACTGTATACCATTTACTACCACTCTCTGTTTTCTGCCAGTCAACCAGTTTGCCACCCAGTTGACCAACTTCAGCCACCCGAGCCTACCTAGCTTATTTATCAATCTTCTATGTGGAACAGTGTCAAAAGCTTTGCTGAAGTCAAGGTAGGCGACATCAACTGCTCCCCTTGGTCCACCACTCTGGTTACCCAGTCAAAGAAATCTATGAGATTAGTTTGACAGGACCTTCCTTTGTAAACCCATGCTGTCTTGGATCCTGTGCCCCTATGGATTCCAGGTGTTGCACTATCCTTTCCTTAAGGGTGCCTCCATAATCTTGCCCACTACTGAGGTAAGACTGACGGTCTGTAGTTCCCTGCCTCCTCCCTGCTACCACTCTTGTGGAGCGGGATCACATGAGCCCTTCTCCAGTCTTCTGGGACCTCTCCTGTGCTCAGAGACTCACTAAACAATTCTGCTAATGGCTCTGCTAGTTCCTCCTTTAGCTCCTTAAGTACCCTGGGATGTATGCCATCAGGTCCCATTGCCTTATCCACCCTGAGCTTAGCAAGCTCTTGTAGGACCCTTTCTTTTGTGAAGCAAAGAAACAATACGTGGCAGCATCCTTGGGACTCAGGCAGGCAAATTATATGGCCTATGTTGCAAGATAACAGAAATCCAGATGGGATACTGTTATGGCTTTAGCGAAACAGGTCTCTGGCCAGCTTGCCAAGGAGCTGGAACAGGTGGCTGCTGATGGTATTGAGGCATCCAAGGTGCAATTCCATGCTGCAGTGGACTCTAATGATGTATCTTCAAGAGTCATGGCTACATCTGTGGCTTTTAGGTAGAATGGCTTGGCTCAGGTGTATTAGCCTGTCAGGGATACCGGGCTAAGGCCATGGATTTTCCTGTTGTGGGTAATTCTCTGTTTGGGGAGCAGACAGAGAATTACATGAAGAAAATGGATGAGTATAGGACCACTTATAGGAGTGCACAGGCCAAAGAGAGGCAAGCCACTCCTCAGAGGCAGCTTTCCAGGGGCAGGGGCAGGCCTTTTCACAGGCCTTTTTACCAAGCCCAGGCCTCCTCTTCAGCTTATGCCCAGAGGGGGTTCTTCAGAGGGAGAGGCAGATGGGGTACAAGCAGGCCTGCTCCCACCCCTCAGCCTAAAGCCCCTGCCAAACAGGCACCCTGATGGGATGCCCAGGGCCGATTCTCCATTACCTGTAGGGGGCAGGCTGGCTTACTTCGTCCAGGACTGGGAGTCTTTAACATCAGACAAGTGGGTCCTGGAAGTAGTAAGCCAGGGACTGGTTCTCGGCTTCAAAAAATTTCCAAAGATGAGAACCAGATCCTTTCCACCTGCAAATCCATCAGAGGCTCTTGCTTTGGAAACGGAAGTCTCAACCCTCTTGGATCTCACAGCTGTAGAAAGGGTTCCTCCCCTACACCAGGGCAAAGGTCTGTACTCCAGGTACTTCCTTACCCCAAAAAAGACAGGAGAATGGCGGCCCATCCTGGATCTAAGATACCTAACCAAGCACCTTTTAAAACCAAAATTCAGAATGGTGACTCTGGGAATTATTTTACCCTCCCTAAGGCCAGGGGACTGGCTAGCGTCCCTGGACCTCAAGGATGCCTACTTCCATGTTCTCATCAGAAGCTCCCACCGAAAGTACCTCAGATTCGAACTGCCTTCAGGCCATTACCAGTTCAGAGCAATGCCCTTCGGCCTCACCTCTGCCTCAAGGGTATTCACCAAATGCCTGGCAGTAGCAGTTGCTCACTTAAGAAGGCAAAAGATTGCCATCTTTCCTTACCTGGACAACTGGCTCATAGTGGGTCAGTCTCCAGACCAAGTCAAATCACACCTTCAGGTTACCCAGCAGCTGCTTACATCTCTAGGTTTTCTCCTTAGTCTTCCAAAGTCAGTTCTAGAGCCTGTTCAGCTACTCACCTTCATAGGCGCAGAACTGGACACAAAGCAGGCCAGAGCTTTCAAACAACATGAAGTCTTGCTATATTATAGACATTAGCAGTTTGTTCCAGCTCTAGAACTGCCCCGGAGTGAAATGGTTAAAACCATTCCAAAATAGAATTTTGGCACAAGAGCAGCTCTATCTGTGTCATTTCAAACTTGAACTGTCAGATTCTTTACTCCGCCTCAGTGAACAGTCGCTCCGGAGATTTCTCCTTCTGCTCGGTTCATTTCTCGGTTTAAAAAGTGTTTTCTCGGTTGGATTTAACCTAGAATAGTTTTATTTTAACCGCAAAACCGTTCGGTTCAAGCTCTATCTGTGGTAACCGTAAGTAAATGAAGGTTTTGTCTGTGTGGAACTTGTAAGTTATCGGTTCGGTTTTGAACCGATCAGTGGGTTTAAAATTCATTTAAAACTAAAAGTTACTATTTTAGAGTGCGGTTCCCGGTTCTTATCGGTTCTAAAAAAAACGGATTTATTACGTTTTTTTCCAATACCCGTGACACGGTTAGGAACCGATAAGGGTGTCTTGCCTGGCACTGCCGTTAAAAGGGCAAGTTTTTGGTTAGGCTGGCATTATGTCTGAGAAACCCAAAAGAAAAACTGGGCCCACTGGGTTTCAACACTGTGATGTTTGTGGGGAAGTCTTTGCCAAGGCTGACCCACACACCACATGTGTTTATTGTCTGGGGTTTGACCACCTCCAGTCAGACTGCCAGGTATGTAAGTGTAACCCCTAGATGGCGCTATCCCAGGGGCTACTACCCCTGCCTGATTTGCCACTAACAGGTTGAGGGGCCTGGATCCAATGGCGGGTGCCTCCACCCAGAGGTCACGGTTTGCAATAGTTAAACTTACTTGGTCACAGCCCTCTGGGACACTGCAACCCCTTTCTTCCCACTAGTGGCCCACACAATATATCAGAATTACCTTCACAGTATACACTTACCCCCAGGGCTGGTTCAGGCACTGGGACCTCCTGTAAAATAAGATACAGTGCAACAATCGTAGTACAATACTTTAACATAGACTAATACCTCAGGGCAGTATAACTTTGCTGAAACAAGCAGCTCGGATTTATTTAGGGGGAATATAACAAGGACAGGGGGAAATCAGGTTAATTAGCTTATCACTTTACTCATCTACCTATGGCTCTGTGCACAGGCCTATCCCTACCAGTTACTGTCCCTGGGTACCCACGCCCTAGTGGCTAGTCCAAACCGTGGCAGCTGGTAGGGGCCCTTTCCCACAGAGAAAAGAAAAATTAGTTTAAACAGTCAGCAGTACAGTGATTCCATTTGGATTCAATGTGGCAATTCAACAGGGAGCGACCTTGAATTAGTACTCACGACCTCCAAACAAGATAGGGTCCTTCAATGTCAGCAGGGCTACTCTTGAGCTCCACGAGACCTCACACATTTATATGGTAAACTGCAACAGGCAAAAGTCCTTTAATGGCAGCAGGATTCACTTGAGGTACAAGCTCTTCACACATTTATATGGTAAAACAGAAAGTACTATACCAGGCAGGCTGCTTCTCTATCCCGATCGCAATTACTGCACAATACCCGGGAGAACACACAGCAGATTCAGTTCCTGACAGACCAAGTGCAATTCAGCAATTTCTCCAGTCTTCTACAGGGTGAGCCTGGTTTCTACTCTTCAGATATCCTTTGATTCTCTTCACAGGACGGATTCAGTCCTAACAAGCAGTTACACAAGCTGCAGACCGGAACTCTGGGCCTTACACACGTTTCCCGACTAAACTGCACACTGAAAAAGCACAGGGCTCCTTCCTTCTTCACTGCCAGAGCTCAACTGAAACTCCAACAGACAAAACCGGCACTTCCTTTGAGTTCCTCCCAGTTCTTGACTGGATTGGCTGTCACTCACAATAGACTGCTCCTGTTGGTCCAAAAGGCAACCAAGTCTAAACTACATCTCCCAGAGTCACTGCCCATACAATCTCTCTGTGGCTGGCTCAGATTATGAGTCCAAGTTCTGATTCGTCCAAGGCACCATTTTAGAGCTAGCTTACCCCACACTGATTGGTCCAGTTCAGCAGTTCAAAACCAGAATGGGGAACTAGACAGACACAGTTCTGACTGCAAAGAAAGCAGGTTAGACAAACTGTAATTTCATTATTACTCTAAATGATTTCTGGCAAACAGTTACATCTTTCAGATAGGTTCCTTTGCACTCTAGTGACCGAAAAATGGAGTGAATTGGCAGCAGCTTGAGTGGTACTCAATCAAAGAAACACACAGTCCCCCATACAAACTAATTATGTCTGCAAGCAGACAGCTCTTAAAGAGACAGTACCAGAGGTTCTAAAAACACTCACTGATAAATGGCTTAATCGCCAAACACCATTCAGGCTTGGAGCATTCAAGCAAGCTCCTGGAAGTCTTTTGGGAACCCCCATTTGCAGGGGGGTTACATAAGAATTTCCCTGCAGCCACCCTGGAAAAAAGATTGGGCAGGCTGAGGGAACGAGAGGCCAAAAAGTCCGCTGACCCGGATGGCCAGCCCGGTTCGGTGCCAACCGAACCAGAGGGAGTGCCCTCTGACCAGGGCCAGACTTCCTCGGCCAAAAGAAAAGCTGGTTCTGAGGAACCAATTCCAGTAAAGAAAACAAGAAAATCAGCAGGTCTGGAGTCCAAAATTCCTTCTCCAACTGCTGCAGAGATAGCAAAAGCCATAGAAATTGTCCAGTCACTGTCTCAGGGTCTGTCCGAACCACCACTATCTGGTAAAAGGTCAGTTCGTCCGGTCCCAGTGGTTCAGGATTATGATATTGAGGAATTTTATGACCCAGAGGAGGGGGAGGAGGATTATGAACAGTATGAATGTGGCTGGGAAGTTCTGGGTGTGCCCATTGAACTGGACATCTCCCCAGACAGACCTTTAGAATCTCCCCCTATGCTGTCTGAGTCCCCATCTCATTTTATGCTTTATAAAAGTTGCTGAAACCCTCCAGCTTCCTTTAGAAGAGGCTGTGGATGAGCAAGAGGAGCCTGATTTTGTAGAAATGATGGATATTCCAGAGTCTAGGAGATTGTCTATTCCTTTACATAAGTCTTTTAGGAAACAAACAATTAAAATTTTAAAGGCTCCTAATTCTGTGCCTCCTGTAGATAAAAAGATGGACAGAAGGTATACATTGTCAGGCCCTGATGCAGAATTCCTTTCTCAGCAATGCAGTCATGTTGGGGTAGTTCAGGCTGCTGCCTGTGATAAAGCTATATTCCCTTGGCTTCACATCCTCCTGACAAGGATTCCAGGAAGATTGATGCCATGGCAAAAAACAGTATATGGCAGCTCTCTGGGACTCAGGCAAAATTATATGCTTTTGTAGTGGTATCGGAATCCAGATGGGATACTGTTATGCAATTGCCAAGCAGGCCCATAGCCAGCTGGCTAGTGAACTAGAACAGGTGGCTGCTGATGGCATTGAAGCCTCTAAGGTTCAGTTTCATGCTGCTGTGGATGTTAATGATGTTTCCTCTAGGGTCATGGCCACATCTGAGCTTTAGAGGTTGGTTCCTGGCTCAGGTGTACTAGTTTGTCACAGGATACCCAGACTAAGGCTATGGATTTTCTTGTATGGGAAATTCTCTGTTTGGAGAGCAGACAGAGAATTACATGAAAAAGATGGATGAATATAGGACTACTTACAAGAGTGCCCAGGCTAAGGAGCGGCAAGCCATCCTCAAAGGCATGCCCCAGGGGTAGGGGGAGGCCTTTCACAGGCCTTTCTACCAGACTCAGGCCTCCTCTGCCTATGCTCAAAGGGGCTTCTTCAGAGGCAGGGCAGACGAGGTGGGCAGACCTGCTCCCACCCCCAGCCTAAAAGCTCCTGCAACAGGCACCCTGATGGGGTGCTCAGGGCCGATTCTCCTGTACCAGTGGGGGCAGGCTGGCTTACTTCAGTCAGAGTGGGCTTCTTTAACCTCAGACAAGTGGGTTCTGGAAGTAGTAAGCCAGGGTCTGGTTCTCAGCTTCAAAAAGTTTCCCAAGTTGAGAAGCACATTTTTCTACCTGCAAGTGCTTCAGAGACCTCGCTCTGGAAACAGAGGTCTCATCCCTGTTAGCTCTCACAGCAGTAGAAAGGGTTCTTCCCTGCATCAGGGCAGGGGTCTGTATTCAGATACTTCCTTACCCCAAAAGACAGGAGAATGGCGCCCATTTTAGATCTCAGATATCTGAACAAGCATCTTTTGAAACCAAAGTTCAAAATGGTAACTCTGGCAATGATTTTACTTTCCCTAAGGCCAGGGACTGGCTAGCCTCCTGGACCTCAAGGATGCCTATTTCCATGTCCTAATCAGAAGATCCCATCAGAAGTACTCAGATTCGAACTGCCCTCAGGTCATTACCAGTTCAGAGCAATGCCCTTCGGCCTTACCTCTGCTCCAAGGGTATTCACAAAGTGTCTAGCAGTGGCAGTGGCCCACTTAAGGAGGCAGAGGATTGCTGTTTTTCCTATCTAGACGACTGGCTCATTGTAGGCCAGTCCTCAGAACAGGTAAAATCTCACCTGCAGGTCACCCAGCAGCTCTCCTGGGTTTCTGCTAAACCTACAAAAGTCGGTTCTGGAACCAGTCCAGGTACTCACCTTTATAGGGGCAGAATTGGACACAAAGCTAGCCAGAGCCTTTCTTCCCCAGAAAGGGTAAGGAATTTAGTGGCTCTGGCCTCTTCCTTCACTCTGCATGTCTCTCGACCAGCAAGACACTTACTGCAGCTCCTGGGGCACATGGCTGCATCAACAGCTGTTGTGCAGGGAGCCAGATTTCAGATGAGAGACATTCAGTTTCACTTGAGAACCTTTTGGTCTCAGAGAAGAGACCCCCTTTCCAAGTTGGTCCAGTGACTCAACCTTGATCCTAGCTCTCCAGTAGTGGCAGGATCAGAGCACTTTAAGAGCGGGGTCCCTTCATTTCCCTTCTCACGACTTGACTCTCACTACAGATGCTTCCCTTCTGGGTTGGGAGCCCATGGCGACCTTTCCACTCAGGGGTTTGGTCCCCAGGAATCTCTGCTCCACATCAATTTGCTGGAACTCAGAGCTGTCTTTTTGCTCTTCAAGCTTTTTCTGCATCTGTCCATGAAAAGGTGATACAAGTCAGAACAGACAACACCACAACAATGTGGTACATCAACAAACAGGGGCACTCGGTCTTCGGCCTTGTGCACCGAGGCAATGAAGTTGTGGCCTCTGGCCTATTCCCTGAACACTTCCCTCATAGCAGTTCATCTTCCAGGGAAGGACAATGTCCTAGCAGATGCCCTCAGCAGGATTTCCCAGGGCCATCACAAATGGTCCCTGGATCCTCAAGTGCTGGGGATAGTTTTTGCCAGGTGGGGCATCCCTCAGATAGATCTTTTTGCAGCCCCAGACAATCACAAACTTCCTCTGTTCTGTTGCAGGCCTCCAGTGCTGGGCTCAGTTCCCCTGGATGCCCTTCTTCTGGATTGGGAGGAAGATCCTCTATGCTCCCCTTTCCTCTTCTATTCAAGTACTAGTCAAAATCAGATCTCAGCCTTGCAGGGTGATTCTGATTGCCCGGATTGGGCAGGCAGCCCTGGTACCCCCCTTCTGTCTCTGACAGTCCATCTTCCCTGTGCCTCCCCAGGAATCACAATCTGTTGACTTGTGCCCAGGGAAGGGTTTGGTATCCGACCTCAAATCCCTCAACCTCAAGGCCTGGCTCTTGAGGAGTTAGAGTTTGCTGATTTACACCTCTCTCAGGGTGTTCTTGAGATCCTAAAGGCTTCCAGAAAGCCTTCCACTAGGGCTACTTATAGTTCTAAATGGAAAAGGTTTTCCATTTTGTGTGCTGGGAAAAATATTTCCCCAGAATCTGCTGAATTGCCCATTTTGTTAGATTACATGGTACATCTTAATTCCTTGGGTCTCAGACCAGCTACCCTGAGAGTTCATTTGGCAGCTGTGTCTGCTTTTGTGTCAGCAGGAAAGTCATCCTCTTTCCTCTCATCCTGTGTTTTCCAGTTTTTTAAGGGATTACTCATACTAATCCTCCTTTCGGAACCGGCCCTGCTTGGGACCTTAATGTTTGCATTTCCCAGTTAATGTAACCTCTTTGAATCTCTGTCTTCTGCAGAGCTTAAGTACCTAACTTGGAAAACTGTTTTTCTAGTGGCTATCACTTCTGCCAGACGCATAAGTGAATTGCAAGCCTTGTCAGTGGAGACTGACTTTATTTCTTTCCACAGGGATAAGGTAGTCCTTAGGACTAATAGGAAGTTTTTGCCTATTGGTTTCAGATTTCCATCTTAATCAATCTATCTCCCTTCCAGTATTTTTCACTGATCACTCCTCTTCGGGTGAGAGGAGGTTGCACAGCCTGGATGTTAAGAGAGCTCTTAGTTATTATATAGAGCGTACTAAAGGTCACAGGTTTGAATCCTCCAACTTTTCCTTACCTATGGTGAAGTTGGGAAAGGAATCCTGCCACTAAGAGATCAATAGCCAGGTGGATTGTCTCTTGTATCCAATTTTGTTATCAGAAAGTGGGCAGAGCCCCGGTTTGAGGGTCATTCTACCAGGGGTACAGCTCGTCTCTAGCTGCTGCCAGAGATATCCCTTTATTAGAGATTTGCCAGGCTGCTACTTGGAAAGCGGTGCACTTTTACCAAGCATTACTCCTGGATGTCCAGGCCAGGAGAGATGCTCGGTTTGGCACAGCTGTTCTTCAGAGCCTATTCCTAAGTAGGTTCTGCCCTCCTCCATGGAGGTACTGCTGTGCATTCTGCTTAATGTCTATAATATAGCAAGACTTCATGTTGTTTGAAGAAAAAATTACTCACCTTAGTAATGTTGTTTCTTCTAATGGAGTCTTGCTATATTATGAACCTCCCCCAACCTGCCCTCTCAGAACTCTCTACTTTGTGTGGGTGCGGGCAACTTAGTGTGGGCACTACTTATGTCCTGTTAGCATTTTGTCCCTTTGGGACTTTTGGGGTGTGTATGTGTGCGCGTGTGTGTGTGTTTATTATACTTATGTTCCATTTTCATATTATTAGAATGGTGTTAGTATTTCTGGTCCCCTGACTTGAGTCTTGGGTGTCGGGACCATCAATGGTTGTTATTATTTAGGTAGCCATTTGGCTTAGTGTAGGGTTACAGCTTCCACACAGACCTTAGTGAGTTTGGCTCGTAAAGATCTGACAGTTCAAGTTTGAAATGACACAGATAGAGCTGCTCTGTGCCAAAATTCAATTTTGGAATGGTTTTAACCATTTCACTCCGGGGCAGTTCTAGAGCTGGAACAAACTGCTAATGTCTATAATATAGCAAGACTCCATTAGAAGAAACAACATTACTAAGGTGAGTAATTTTTTCTTCCTTCCTCTAGAAAGAGTAAAGACCCTGGTGGCTCTGGCCTCCTCCTCCACTCTGCAGGTCTCTCGACCAGCAAGGCACTTTCTACAGCTCCTGGGCCACATGGCTGCTTCCACAGCTGTAGTGCAAGGAGCAAGATTTCAGATGAGGACATCCAGTTCCATTTGAGAGCCTTCTGGTCTCAAAGGAGAGATCCTCTAACCAAATTGGTCCCAGTAACTCGAACCCTGATCCAGGCCCTGCAGTGGTGGCAGGATCAGAGCAATCTGAGACAGGGGGTTCCTTTCATCCCTCAATCTCACTCCTTGACCCTTACTACAGATGTGTCCCTCTTGGGATGGGGAGCTCACTTGGGCGACTTCACCACCCAGGGATTGTGGTCCTCAGGAATCTCTGCTCCACATCAATCTGTTGGAACTCAGAGCTGTTTTCTTGCACTTCAGGTTTTTCTGCATCTGTTCAGAAACAAAGTGGTACAGGTCAGACAGACAGCACCACTACAATGTGGTACATCAACAAGCAAGGGGGCACTCGGTCTTCGTCCTTGTGCACCGGCGATGAGGATTGTGGTCTCTGGCTTATTCCCTGAACACCTCTCTCATGGCAGTTCACCTCCCAGGCAAAGACAATGTCCTGGCAGATGCTCTCAGCAGGATTTCCCAGGGCCATCACGAATGGTCACTGGATCCCCTAGTACTGGGGTTAGTATTTGCCAGGTGGGTCACCCCTCAGATAGATCTTTTTGCAGCCCCAGACAATCACCAACTTCTGCTTTTTTGTTGCAGGCCCCCAGTGTTGGGCTCAGTCCCTCTGGATGCCTTCCTTCTCGATTGGGAAGGGAAGTTCCTCTATGCCTTTCCCCCCTTCCCTCTCTTGTTCAAGGTGCTAGTCAAAATCAGATCTCAACCTTGCAAGATGATTCTGATTGCTCCAGATTGGGCCAGACAGCCCTGGTATCCACTCCTTCTGTCCTTAGCAGTCCACCTTCCCCTGTGCCTTCCTAGGAATCGCAATCTGTTAACCTGTGCCCAGGGGAGAGTTTGGTATCCGAATCTCAAATCCCTCAACCTCAAGGCCTGGCTCTTGAGGAGTTAGAAGTTGCTGACCTACACCTTTCTCAAAGGTGTACTCAATATCTTGAAAGCTTCTAGGAAGCCTTCCACCAGGGCTGCTTATAATTCTAAATGGAAAAGGTTTTCCATATGCTGCCTGCAAAGCATGTTTCCCAGAATCTGCTGATTTGCCCACAGTCCTGGACTATAGGTCCATCTAAATACTTTGGGGCTGAGGCCAGCTACCCTGAAAGTGCATTTGGCAGCTGTCTCTGCTTTTATTTCAGCAGGAAAGCCCTCTTCTCTTTCTGCTCACCCTGTATTCTCCAGGTTTTCAAGGGTTCGTCATACCAACCCTCCATTCAGGGACCCTGCTCCTGCCTGGGATCTTAATGTTTGCATTGCTCAGCTAATGCAACCCCCTTTGAGCCTTTGTTTTCAGCAGAGCTTAAGTACTTGACTTGGAAAACTGTGTTTCTAGTAGCCATCACTTCTGCCAGGTGCATAAGGAATTGCAAGCTTTGTCAGTGGAGCCTGATTTTATCTCCTTTCACAGAGATAAGGTAGTCCCCAGGACTAACAGAAAGTTCTTGAGTAAGGTGGTTTCAGATTTCCACCTTAATCAATCTATATCTCTTCCAGTGTACTTCACTGACCATTTCCTCCTCTGGCGCGGGAGGCTGCATGATTGATGTAAAGAGCCCTTAGTTACCATAGAGCGTACTAAGGGTCACAGGTTTGACTCCTCAGATGTTCCTCACTTATGGTGAGGTGGGTAAAGGAAACCTGCCATTAAAGATCCATTGCCAGGTGGATTGTCTCTTGTATCCAATTTTGCTATCAAAACTGGGTAAGGTTCCCCTTCAGGCCTGAGGGCTCACTCTACCAGAGGTACAGCTCGTCCTAGCTGCTGCCAGGGACATCCCTATCTTAGAGATGTGTCAAGCAGCTACCTGGAAAACAGTACACACTTTCACCAAGCATTACTCTCTGGACATCCAGGCTAGGAGTGATGCTCGGTTTGGCACAGCTGTGCTTCAGAGCCTATTTCCTAAGTAGGTTCTGTCCCTCCTCCATGGAGGTACTTCTGTGTAGTCTGCATATGTCATAATATAGCAAGACTTCATGTTGTTTGAAGAAAACATTAGTCACCTTAGTAATGTTGTTTATTCTAATGGAGTCTTGCTATATTATGACCTCCCCCCCCCGCCTGCCCCTCTCAGAAGCTCTGCTCTTGGGATGTTGGTGGGCAATGCAGTGTTGGCACTTAATGATGCCTACCTTGTGTTTTCACCCCTTTTTGGGGGTGTTTGGGTGTTGTGTTTTATTTTATTTTATTTTATTTTTTGGATCCCCTGACTTGAGTCTTTGTTTTGGGACCGGAAAAATTTGTTAATATTTTAGTAGCCAGTTGGCTGGGGTAGGTTTACAGCTTCCACAGAACCTTAGTGAGTTTTGCTCGTAGAATCTGACAGTTTCAGTTTGAAGATCAACAGACGAGTTTTTCAACCGAGCTGGCTCAAAGATTCCATGCCTGGCATGGAAGTTAACTCTTTCACCTCCGGAGCAGTTCTAAGGCTGGGACAAACTGCATATGTCATAATATAGCAAGACTCCATTAGAAGAAACAACATTACTAAGGTGAGTAATTTTTTCTTTTGGACCTGTGCAAGTAACTAGTATTGATTCTGTTTTTGGGGTTGACTTTTCTTAGTTTAACTTTAATTTGCCATGGAGGAACTGTAGCTGGGAGATATTTGCAATCATTTGTGACTAGACCTGTTACTTAACCTCCGTGAAATAGGTGTCTGAAAGGAAGGAAGGCACTCTCCTGGGTGGAGGGTCAGAGTTGTAGTTGATTGTTTCTGGAATGCATCGGTTTACTCCCACCCACTCTGCCCCTCATATCCTTAACGGCACAGCACACTGATTAGGGGGTAGAGACACTCACAAGCTTGCACACACTAAAAGAAGAACAAAAAACCAAAAAAGAAAAGCATCTGTAACAGGAAGGGACTCAGACATGTGGGGAGTGGTGCAATGCACTGGCTGTGGAGCAGCAGTCTTCTGGGAGACATTCTGGAGAATGCGTTGCTGCCCTATTTGCAGGCACTTCGCTGGTCTGAAGGAGGAGGTTGTTCGTCTCCATGCTGACCTGGCAAGGATTTGGGAAACCTGCTCCCTAACCCAGGGACCACCCAGGCCACCGCCACTACCTCAGAGGTTGCCAAGAAAGAGGAGTGGTTGGACCACGGTGGGCTCAGGGAGGGTGAGGGTGGTGGAACAGAGGCGCATCCCTCCAGTTGTGCCTCTCCACAATTCATTCGCCACTCTGGCGGAGCATGGTTTCTCTATGGAGACACCCACAGTGGAGACTATGGAGGATGCTGGGAACCTGCACAATGGAGACCCACAGGAGGCTGGCACAGGACCCCACAGTGGAAGGAAACAACTCCTGGTGGGGGACTCAATTGTTAGGGGGGTAGAACTGGGGGAGGGAGGGGAAAGGGAGTTAAGGTGCCTGCCCAGCACCATGGCTTGGAGGGACAGGAAATGAATCCTCAGGATCGTGGGAGTAGCTGCAATGGGGAGCGAGCTGGATGTCATTATCCACCTAGGGACAAATGACCTGGCTGAGAATGGGATCAGAACAGTGGAACAGGAGTTTGTGGAGTTGGGGAGGGGCCTTTGACAAGTAACACACATGGTAACTTTCTCGAAAGTGCTACCTGTCTATGGCATGGATGAGGCTAGGGTACTCCGCACCATGGGATTCAATGACTGGTTGAAAAACTGGTGCAGAGCTCAAGGATTTGGCTTCACTGGGGACTGGGGCTCCACCTGGAGGGATGCAGGCCTATACAGGTGTGATTGTCTGCATCTATCCAGGAGGGGAACCACGATCCTAGGTAATAGGTTTAAATGCTGCATTGGCAAGCATTTAAACTAGCCAAGGGGGGAGATGCACTGAAAAGAAGAAGGGAAAGTCTAGCCCCCCCCCAAAAAAAAATCAGGGTAGTTAGTGAGGTAAACACCAAGATTGAGCAGTCAATAGGGAGAAGGGCAGGGGTACATGGAGAAAAAGACAAAGGCAGTAAGGACAGGGATGGGGCAAAAAGAAATAAAGCCATAAAAAAATGGAGGATAATGAGTACCAATGCCCATAGTCTAGGTAAAAAGCTCCCCGAAATGGTGGCCTTGATGGAAGAGGGATGCCTGGATATCATGGCAGTCACAGAAACGTGGTTCACAGCGAACCATGACTGGGATGTCAGCATACCAGGGTACACAATCTACAGGAGGGACAGGGAGGGAAGAAGAGGAGGATGAGTAGCTCTCTAGGTACAGGAAGGGATCAAAGCAACAGAACTAAAGGGTAAACAGGGAGGAGAGGAGGCACTGTGGGTCACCCTGGAGACTGGAAATGGCACCATAGTCCGCACAGGGGGTTGTATACAGACCCCATCTCAGGGGGAGGAAATGGACAAGGAAATGATAGAAGGCATCCTTGGGATGGCAGAGAAAGGGGAGATATTGCTGATGGGGGACCTGAATATGTCAGATTTTAACTGGAGCACCTTTGCTGCAGCCACATCCAAGACTAGGGCCATTCTCGATGCCCTACGGGGGCATGCCTCAGACAGCTAGTTTTGGAACCCACTCGGGACAGAGCAATCTTAGACCTGGTACTCTCAAATGGGGATGGAGAGAGGATCTCCGATCTTGAAGTGGGTAGCCATCTGGGAACAAGTGACCACCAAACAGTGTGGTTCACGATTAACCTAGCTGTAGAGTCAAGCCATACAAAAGTGAAGGTACTGGACTTCAGGAGGGCTGATTTTGTCAAAATGGGAGAGTGCCTCAGAAAAGCACTAGCAAACAGGCAAGAAGGTGGGGGTGGAGCAACAATGGGGAAACATTAAAACCGCCATCACAGAGGCAACAAGCCTTTGTGTGAATCAAATAAGCAAATCAAAATGAAAGAAAAAAACACTATGGTTCTGAAAAGAAGTGGCGGGGAAGGTAAGGGAGAAAATGATAGCATTCAGGAAGTATAAGGAATCACAGAAGGAGCAGGACAGAGAGCTGTACCACTTAAAGCAGAAGGAAGCGGGGAAGGCAGTCAGAATACCAAAAGCCCAAACTGAGGAACAGATAGCCAGCTCAGTTAAGAAGGGGATAAAACCTTTTACAGGTATATTAGGGAGCAAAGAAAGACTAAGGCAGGGATACTGAGGCCAAATAAAGAGGAAGGTGGTTGGGCAGAGAACGACAGTGAAAAAGCAGTGATACTGAATGAATACTTCTGCTCAGTATTCACAATGTAAAAGCAGGGGGAAATACCTAATCCAGTCAATAGAAGCACTCTGGATAGGGGGGTTGATATTAGTCCTTTCACAGAAGAAAGGGTTCTGAAAGAACTCTTAAAAACTGAAGGTGAATAAAGCAGTGGGGCATGATGGGATTCACCCAAGAATTCTAAAAGAACTAAGGGAAGAACTAGTAACACCACTGCCTACCCTTTTTGATAAATCATGGGAGGATGGTGTGGTATCTGAGGACTGGAGGAGGGTGGATGTGATTCTCCTTCACAAAAATGGGAGCAAGACAGAGGCAGGAAACTACAGACCTGTCAGTTTGACCTCAGTGGTAGGGAAAATGATGGAATCGCTTCTGAAGGAAAGAATTGTTGACTACCTAGAGACCAGTGGGGCACAGGACCCAAGGCAGCATGAATTCACTGCAGGAAAGTTGTGTCAGACAAATCTAATTGATTTCTTTGACTGGGTGACCAAAGTAGTAGACCAGGGAGGGGCTGTGGACAGGGCCTACCTAGACTTTAGCAAGGCATTTGACACAGTCCCGCACAAAAGATTAATAAACAAATTAGCCGGCCTGGGAGTGGGTCCCAGGGTGGTAGCCTAGGTAAAACACTGGCTGGACAACAGGACACAGCGGGTAATAGTAAATGGATTCCACAGTGAAGAAAGTGGGGTTACTAGTGGGGTACTGCAGGGTTCAGTACTGGGGACGGTCCTTTTTTAATGTCTTTCTAAGTGACATTGCAGAGGGACTGGAAGGGAAAGTATGTCTCTTTGCAGATGACACAAAGATCTGCAACAGGGTTGATACGCAAGGTGGGGTGGAAAGGATGAAAAGGGACTTGGCAAGGTTGGAGGAATGGTCAGCTGTGTGGCAGCTTAGATTCAGTGCAAAGAAGTGCAAAGTAATGCACCTGGGAAACAAAAACCCAGGGGAAGAGTACACAATGGGGGGGTGAGATACTGACAACAACAAAAATGGAAAAGGACCTGGGTTAGTCATATCAGATGACCTGAAGGTGGGCCAGCAATGTGAGAAGGCAGTAAGGAGGGATGGTGGGATACTGGGATGCATAGGGAGAGGCATCACCAGTAAAAAAAGAGGAGATTGTTGGCCCTCTGTACAGACAGCTGGCAAGACCACATCTGGGGTACTGTGTACAGTTCTGAAGACCCCATCTCCGCAAAGACATAGACAGGGTGGAGGCTGTACAGAGGAGGACAGACGTATGAAGAAAGTCTAAAGTAGCTTAAGATGTATAGCCTCAAGGAAAGGGAAGGGGGGGACATGATAGAAACTTTCAAATACCTCAAAGGAATCAACAAAGTCCAAAAGGGTAGCATCTTTCAGAAAAAGAGATGTACAAGAACAAGGGGGCACAATTTGAAGATAGAGGGGGGATGACTCAGAGGTAATGTGAGGAAGTATTTCTTCACATAGAGGGTTGTAGATGCATGGCATGGCCTTCCTGAGGAGGCCGTAGAGTCAAAAACATTGGGGGAATTCAAGAATGCATGGGACAGACATAAGGCAATTCTAGTGGCGGGTAGGAGGAAGTAGGCTATTGGTTAACTAGGATCTGCAGCTTATCCGTTAGGTAGGGAAATGGGCAGACTAGGTGGTCCAAGCGGCCTTTATCTGCCATCAAATTCTATGTTTCTGTGTTTCTATGTTCAGGACTTCGGTCTTTGTTGGATTGATCTTATATCCTGAAAGCGTTCCAGATTACTTCAAGAGTCTCCATAAGGGCCCGGAGAGACTGTTCTGGGTTGGTTGGTTAGTTAGTTAGATAGATGATCAGATCATCAGCATACAAGGACAGTTTATGTTGCTTCTCTCCTGCCTCCACTCCCTGAATATCCTGGACTTGTCTAATGGCTTGAGCTAAGGGCTCTAAGTACAGGGCAAAGAGCAGGGAGGGATAAAGGGCATCCCTGTGTGGTGCCTCGGTCAGAAATAGAGCCATTTATTTTAATTTAGGCCATTGGGCTGTCATATAATGATCTATAGATTCCCGTGAATTCTGGGGGGAATCTCAGCTTCTGCAGGACCGCATCTAAGAAGGACCAAGCCACCCAGTCGAATGCCTTCTCTGCGTCTAAGCTGAAGAAGAGGGATGGGGCTGTCGACTGGATGGCGTAGTGCATGAGGTGTAGTGTTTTTTTTTTATATTGTCCTGAGCTTGTCTAAGTGGGATAAATCCACATTGATCTCTGTCAGTCAGCTGTGGCAGAAGTTCCTCCAATCTCCTTGAAACCGCTGCTGCATAAATTTTATAATCAGTGTTGAGAACTGATATTGGTCTGTATGAGGAGCATGTCACAGGGTCCTTCCCTGGTTTTAATATGCTGGAGATGGTGGCATATCTCCAGGACCTTGGAACTGGTTTCCCCCCTTGAGATGTCCTGACAGGCTAGGTGGAATGTCAGGAGCAAGTGTTTTTGGAAGAGTTTATAAAACTCCGATGTGTACCCGTCTGGGCCCGGGCTCTTATTGGTTTGTAGTAATGTGATTGATAGGGTCAGCTCCTCCTTGGTGATAGGAGCCTTCAGGGCTTCCTGTTGGCTTGAGGAGAGTGCAGGGAGAGCAAGATTCTTCAGAAACTCATCTATTTTCTGAGAGTCTATGACATGATCTGGGGTGTAAAGGGTGCTCTAGAATGAGGTGAAGGCTTGCATAATATTTAAAGGGGTTCTCTCTGTTCTGCCTGTGACATGGGACCTGATCCGGGTAATGGATGCTTGACTTACTTTTTTCCTAAGTCTGAGGGCGAGGAGACGGTGGCCCTGGGACCCCCATCATATAATTTTTGTTTTAAAAACTGCAAAGCCTGTTCTGTACGAACCTCCAGTATATGCTCTGTTCTTTGCCTGGTGGCTTCAATTAGTGGAACCACTCCTACATTTCCCTCCGCTTGTAGGTCTCTTAATTGATTTTGGAGTCTGGAAAGGTTTTGCGCCTGGGTCTTTTTGTGGTGAGCAGCAAACTTAATAATGTCACCCCTTAGGACCACCTTGAGCGTGTCCCAAAGCACACTCGCCGAGGTTTCTGGTGTGTCATTGTCTGCGATAATCTGCTTGGTCCTGGAGTTCACTGACTCTTGGAAGTGTGGGAGGTTTAAAAGGAAATTATTCAATTTCCATAGTGCTCTCCTGCCTTTTTCCCCCTCCTCCCTCTAGTTCCAGCCTGATCAGAGAGTGGTCAGAGAGAACTGAGAGTGTCATTTCACAAGAAATGACCCGGTGTTGTAGTTCTCGTTGGACATGGCAGAAATCCGTTCTTGCGTATGTTTTATGTGGGCAACAATAATGAGAATACCCTCTTTGTTGGGGTGTGTGGTGCCAGGTGTCTGCTCATTCAGACTCCTCTATATGTGTCTGAGCAGCCTTCTGAGCTGCAGTCCACCTGTGTAGTTTTACACTGGATGTGTCCCGGTTGTCATAAATAAAATTATGCTCCCCTCTCACAATTAACATTCCTGTATGGTGTTCAGTAACTATTTGTAGGAGGGATATGACCACTCCTGCATCAGAGCCTGGGGGGATGTAAAGACTGGCCAGAGTTATTTGTTCTCCCTCGTATAGACCTCCTAGACTAGCCAGTCTCCTTTCCGGGTCGGTTGGTAGGTGGAGGTAATCTGAAAATGAGTGTATCAGGGTAGTAATATCGCTGCCTCTCTTCGTTTGCCCTGTTTGTAAGAAGAGGCTACGATCTGCGTGAAACCCAGGCTTCCCAGCTTCTTGTGCTCTATTTTGTTAACATGGGTCTCCTGAAGAAGGAGAAATGTGGGTTTGTGCTTCTTCAAATAACTCAACGTCGTATGCCTTTTAACAGGGTTGTTGAGCCCATTTACATTCTGTAAGCATACTATTATTTTGTTAGGGGGATCCATCTGAGCACCTTAAGCCAGCTGGGGAGAGAGGGCGTTCCCCTGTTATTGTTAACATTGTCTGGATCTGCCATTCATCACATAAGCATGCAGCTACCTTTAATCCATTGAGATTTCCTCCATTTCATTGGTGAGTCACAACAAGAAATAACAGTTTCAACCTTAACATTTTAAACATATGTATATTTTTACCTCCAAGGCAGAGGGGCATCTGATTTTGCCCCTTAGTATGCACCGTGGAGAGGTCTGCATCTTTCTCCACAGTGTGGGGGAATAAGTGGAGGGTAGAAATAACCCCCCAGGTGTCCCCTGTCCAGGTTAAACCTGAAATGTGGCCTGTTGTTTGGGGTCACTCTGCTACTGCCATTCGCTGTTCTAATCCCAGTCAGCTTATCGAGCCAGAGCATTTCTCGCTTAGGGTTTTCTAGGGTAAATGAAAAATTATTCATCTACGTGAGGGTCTTAAGACAAGAGCATCTTTTCTGAGTTGTACTGGGAGGGAAGAGAGGCTCTTTACTATTGCTTTAAACTGAGATGATACCATTTCTCTTTTGTTTACACCCATCATCTGCCCCCCCTGCTTCAGTGTAAATTCTTATGTTAATTATGATTGACTTGTATTTTGTGCCCAACTCTCCCCACCCCACCCCTTTTGGCATACTTCCTTGTACCAGTCTTTCATTGAGAAAAAAGGAGGACAGCAAATGTGTTTGTTCTGTCTATCCGTGTTGGATGTGGGCGTGTAATGCCTCAGAGCAAGTCCCATGTCATGCTGATTGCTTCGTGCGAGCTGGTGAGTTAAGTTTTTATGTTTTCAGTGCGAGGGCTCTGTGGCAACATGAAGTCCCAATCTGAGTCCGTGAACGTCAGTTGTTATGTGCTTTAAGTCGCAGTATTGCAGTTTGGACAACAGTTCGTGAAGAGTTGGGCAGTGTTCAGGGTGAGCAGATAAATCACTATGGAGTACATCCATTCCCCCCCCCCCCCAATCAGGCCGCCATGTGGTCTGGGGCATACATTAAGAGGGCTGCTCTCCCACCTCTCCCAAGCAGTCTCCTTGGGAGTCGGATAGGCCGCTGCAGCGTGTGGTGAAAGAGTGGGGGTCAGTCAGATGGAAAAAGTTGCCCAGTCCCCACGGGAGAAGCGAGCCCTCCCTGCCCCTTGCTAAAAATTTCAAATCCCAACTGCAAAACTGACTGGGCTCATGTTGATGCTTGGACTCCGGAATCAGGTTCTATCTCATGCCCACCTTGTTGCTGCAGTAGTCAGCGAATCTCCTGAAGGGTGGCTGGTGTGGCTCGCTTAGCGTTATTCCGGTGGTGATATTCTGTGCCTGATCTCCAACTGCTGATCTGGGGTCTTGGAGGACGGGTTTGGGGTGCCGGTTCCTTCAACTTCCAGCATGTTGCCTGCATTTCTATTTTGGCTGCTTCTGGGGAGGCATAGGTGACCGTTCCCGAGTCCCAGTAGATCTTTAGTTTTGCTGGATACGGTGTTTGAAACTTCACCTGATTGCTGCGAAGCTCTTTCAACAAGTCAGAATACGCCATCCTCTGGCGTACTATCTCAATTGGGTAGTCGTGGTCAAATATCAGTCGGGCTGCATAATAGGTAACAGTTTTTTTTTTACCAGGCTGCGTGTAGCATCTCTTCTTTGTCTCTGAAACTAGATAGTTTCAGAACTATGGAACGTGGTCTTGCTTTGGGCTGTGGTGCTAGGGCTCGGTGAGCTCGTTCTGTTCTAATTTGGAAGTTCAGAGACAAATCCAGGATGTCTCTGAGCAGGTCTTCGAGAAATTCAGTCATTTTCCCTGTCTCCGAACCCTCCGGTAGCCCATAGATGCGCAGGTTTTCCCTGCGGGATCTTGCCTCTAGGTCTAGTAGTTTGGTCTGGGTTTCTTCTTCTTGTCTGAGGAGAAATTCTACCGCCTTGTGGATATGATCAGTCTGTCTCGATGGTGGCTATGCGTGTCTCTGTTTCATTGAGACGTTCCTTTACCACCTTTAGTTGTTTTGTATAGTTTGGAGCTCTCTGCGGTTCTCCCCTTGGAATGCCTTAATTTCGTGCAGCAAGTTTTCATAGCAGGAGAGGCGTTCTCCCTCAGTGTCCATGTCTCGGTCAGGGCCCTGCTGGCTGCTCAGCAAGTCGCTCCTGCTGACTGATTGTTGGAGATTTGCTCTGCCACCATCCACATTAGAGAAACAGTTTTTGGTGCTGCTCCTGCCCGCCCTATGTCCCCTAGCTGATTTAGATGCCATGATTTCTCTAATTAGTAGATTTGTTCATGCCGTTAAGGATTTGATTAGTGAGATGCTCCCAGAGCTCTATTACAGCACCGCCATTAGGCTTGGTGACGTCCCCGGAAGTTGTGTATTTTCTTTTTAATTAAACTACTGCTTGCAGCACAATAAGCTAAACAGATCAGTAGTACAGGAAGGCAAGTTCAGACATGGAGCTCAAACACATGGAACACCTACTATACCTTCCCCACCATAAATGGCACAGTAAGTGAGGGAGAATAGGCGTGTTCATTGATTCAGGGTGAGAGACATTGAAATCAACACCAGAGGTTCAGAACTCGATGGGCCATCATAAAAAACAAACAGCAGCCGGCTCGTTGGCGCAGCAGTTGGATTTCCACTTGCGATGCCGGCGACCCGGGTTCGGGAATGGACTCGGGTCGCTGGAGAGCCGGCTGGGGGGAGAAGGCTTGAGTGTCCCGCGACTGCTCGCCTTCTCCGGGGGGAGGGAGGGGACATGGCTCGCTGTCTGCTGCCTCCTGGTGGAAGCCGGGAGAGCAACAGCCTAAGCGAGCACCACTGTACAAGGGGCGTGGTGAACGTCGGCTTGGCCTAGATGTCGGTGGCACGCCACGCCCCCAGGGAGAAAAGCGGAAACCCTAGCCTCCTGGTCGGCCGGATGATGGCTACCGACTCCTGCCATCTCAGATGCCCTGATGCCCCGGAATCCACCACAACAGCACCCGGGGACTGATTGACTGGCGTGCTGGTTTCCCCTCCTGGCGCCTTCCCCCTCGGAGGAGAGGGACCCATCCGGGTGAAGGGATAACTGGGCCACACCTGGGTTGGCTGCGATCTGAGGTGAGTGGAAGGGGGTCGGGGCGAGGAGGTCGGGGGTGTCATGAGCAGCCGGAAGGAGAGGCAGGCGAGGGGGCAAGTAAGGCGAGGAGAAAAAAAAAAACAGAAGGGAGGAAGTGTTAAAATGCTGTGTTTCTAATACTGAGTTGTGTGAGGTCGGGAGTGGGGGTTTAGAAAATGTTTTGATTATTTTACTAATAATGACAAATGTGAGGGAGCAGTTAGGTTCACCATACCAGTATGATCGCCAGATTTTTCTTTAAGTAGTTTCTGACAGACATTGATACCTGAGCATGCTGTGTTCTGATTGCCAAAAGACATCCAAGCCATGGGTTTTATTTTCTAAACTACTGGCTTCGGAATTTTCTCAGCTAATCAGCACACAGGAACTATCTTACCCATTTTATAAGTTATTTAAATTTATTTAAATTATTTATGAAAAAATCATATTAAAAAGGTTTCACTTTACATATAATACAAAAGCGCAGGGAGCCATTTTATAAGTGGAATAAGCCACTCCAGGATATGCATTTAAGGAATGTAATGCTCTTCCCAGGGGCATAAGGACATTCAGCCTTTGGCCAAGTGCCCTTCCAGGGGTGTGCATTAAAATCCTTTAATACACACCCTGATGTAACTTATAGCTTGCTTACTTGTTATGGCCTAGATGGTTTCTTGCAAGTTTTGACAGTCTTTGATACCAGCTCCTAAAAATCTTACCCAAGTCAGTCTTCACCATTCATTATGTTTGGGTCTGGGTCTAGGTCGGAGGTCTGGACTCTGCTCGGGAATGAAAGAGCCTGTCTCTTTAAATTCTTAAGAGCTGAGAGAGGTGACGTCGGGACAATGCCAGTCCTGCGTACTACATGGCGATCGTGGAGTGGCCAGTAACCAACGCTGACTCCTCCCAGCCCTCAGTTCTAATTTTCCCACCATCAAGGAAGGATCTGCGAGGGAAGTCTCTTCAGCTCTGCTACGCAGTTACTATTTCCTCTCAGGCCTGCTGTTTGTTGACGTTTTCTCTGCGCCATAAGTCCTGGTTCTGTCTCGGCGCCAGTTATTCTTTGTTATCCTTTTCTAAAGTGTTGTCGTGGCGCCAGTAACTTTCCCCCATTTTGTTTTATTTTCCGTACAGTGGCGATGTCTGGGTTGGGGTGTAAAAAATCCTCCAAAAGAGCAGGAGTTGCCCCCATGCATCAGTGCCCCTTTGGGAATTCCATGACTGTGCTGGACCCCCACAACCGTTGTCTTTCTTGTCTGGGTCCCAACCATGTGATGGACGAGTGCGATGCATGCTTCTCTATGGACTGTAACATCCTAGTTATCCACATGGTGAGGCTGGAGAGAGAGACCCCCCAACCTTTGGCAGTTGTCAACGCACTTTGGACGCCAAGACAAGGTCTCTGTGCTCCACTCCTGAGCCCCTCCCTGGCTCTATATGGTCCAGCAGAGACAGGATCCCTCTGTTCCCCAGCTTGCAGGGACAAGGGGTCCCATCGAGGGGTTTGTGAGGCAGTCATCCTCCTCTGGGGGCAACTTGTCACCTCTCACAGTCCAGGGTTTCTTTGGAGACATGGACAACCTGCGGTGTGGTGTTGCAGCTATACGCTGGTCCCGCTCCAGTGGTCCCCTTGGTGCTGCGACCCAGTGCCGCCTCTGCTCCTGGCACCGTTTCTGGTGCCGGTGAGCAGGGCAACGTTGACAGTGCACGTGGGCTTCCCTCCAGTGCTGTTCTCTGTGCCAGAGGGCCTAGAATCCAGGATGTGGCCAAGTTAGACATCTCCCTGATCTCATCCCCTACTTCGGAGGGTGATGATTGGGACACTCCTGATTGGCTGTCCCCCTGTCTGGGGAGCCTCCGGATTCTGCCCAGGCCTCTCCAAGACCTACGTCGAGTCTTCGGCCTGCAGCATCTTCTGATGGTGCCATCCACTGCACCACCCACCACCCCCCACAAGCCCTCCTGCACCACCTCCGCTGCCCTGGGGACTCTGTTGGTGTCGCTTCTGATGCTCCTGGGGATGGCGGCACCATGCCCAGTGCCAACGTGGAAGCTGGCGCCGTCTCTGGTGCCAGGTCTGCCCTCTTTGTTTCTGAGGTAGGGTCGACCTGACACTGGGTCCGACGATCACCGACAACAGTGCCGCCCGACAACAATAGCATGATTTAGGCGCCAATTCTTTTTGAAGGTACTGCCCCCACACCACCTGCCTTATGGATTCTCACTCCGAGGGGAGTGGATCCCGGAAAGTTAAAAATTGCAGGGCAATTACGGCCCCTTGTAAAAAAAAAAAAAAAAAAAAAAAATATTCAAAGTCCAGAGGTGTGCTAAAACAGTCAGAGACCAGGAATATTTATTTATTTTTTTAACCAGGAGAGAGACACTAAGCTGAAAACTCGTTTACAGGTGCAACCTGGGAGCACAAGGAAAATAAGTGCCTAGCTCAGGGTCACACAGTATGCAAGTGGGGCTGTGGGATTCAAACCCACGTCTCCATGTTTGCAGCTCAGAGCCTTAAACCACTGTCCTATACTGCCTCCTATTTGATTAGAACCCTAGTCTCCACCGCTACTTACTTAGCTGCTCGATGCCCCAGCCCTCCACACCACAGGAGTAGCTTGGCCAGCCTCCTGGCTTTTGGTCCTTTTGTCCTGATTACAGGACCATGGACAGCGACCAGGGGAGTGCTTACAGCATGTGCTGTAAATTCCCAGTCGCTGTCCATGTGAGCTCTTACAGTGCTGTTCTGGTAGCGCTCAATTGATGGGGTACCGGTCGACCTTGGCTGATGAGGACAGTGCTCAGCGGGGGCCCACAGTCACTTCCTCAGTGACTGACCCTTCATCTTGTTTGTCTGCTAGCCCTGATTCACCTTTTAGACCTCCTCTGAGGGGCAGATATCTTTCTTCAGGGGCAGGGGTTGGCAGGGCTCTGTCAGTGCAGCGCCCCCTTTGTGGAGCCTGTAGTGGTTCCAGGAAGGAGCCATAGTGCTGATGCTGCATTGTCTTCCTCTGTGCCTGGGGAGGGTTCTGCAGTTGGTTGGGCTCTGTATGGCTCCTTTCTCTTCACCTGGGGTTCTCACCAGGGTAACACGCTGTCTGGGCTCTGCCTGTTGGGCCACTGAGGTGGCAGGATAGGCAGCCCCACCTTCAGGAGGGGCCCCTGCATGATCCCGCAGTCCTTGCAGAGGACCTTCCCTGGTTCGCCAGGCTGCCCCCCCAATCCTCTGCCTGAGCCTCCCCCTCTCCTAGGTCTGAGAGGTCCCTTGACTTGGGAACAGTTCAGAGGGTTGGAGGCTGCATTCCCATATTACTTAAAGGCACTCAACAAGGTCATTTTTAGATCTCAGACATCTACAGTACTCACCTCTGAATAGACTTCCTCCACTGAGGAAGAGAATGCTTCCCTCCACTACACGGCTGATGCGGACTTCACGTCCTATCAGTGCTTCCTAATGGAGATGTTGGAGGAACTTCACATCTCCCACTTTGCTGGACATAACGCTGCTCATATGACACTGTCATTCCTGGGGGGAATACAGTGCTGACCACCTGGTCATACCTCCCTGGCTGCGGCCATTTACGGAGGCCTTGTATGCTGTCTGGCAATGTCCTGCTGCTCCAGCTCCTGCCCCTAGGGACTGTATGCACAGGTATTGTGCTGCTGTGGGGTCTCCAGGTGTCATGCCCCACCCCTCTTCGGGCACCGTCGCCTTCGCCATGACCACCCCCGGACTCTGATTTGACTATGTTAGATCACTGGGGAAGAAAGGTATTTTCGGTGGCACACCTTCTTTTATGCATAGCGGCTCATCAGGCACACCGGGTAGCGTACGCTAGGCACCTCTGGGTGCTGCTAGGACAGATTCTGGCAGCACTGCCTGATAGTGAGGAAACCTGGCACGCCATTAGCCTCTCTGCATGGGGCCTGGAGCTCGCAAGATACCTCTCCAGGGCAGTGTATGATGCTAATGAGGTGGCATCCAGGTTGGTAGAACATGTGAACATATGAATTTGCCAGCAGATAAAGGCCCTATGGTCTATCGAGTCTGCTCAAGTGTGCAGCTAGCAACCCTTATACTGCAGCTGCCCCTCCCTCCCCTCCTCTGATCCTCCCTCTTACCCTATCCCATCCCCTTTTGAAGCAGTCCACTGTTCTACAGGATACCCTTTCCGCAGGCAACACGTTCAACCCAGACACCACTCTCTCTCCAAAAAGTGTCTTCTCATTTCCCTCCTGAACCTTCCCCCCTCCAATCTGAGATTGTGACCACGAGTGCCCCTACACCCCCCCTTAACTTGAATATTCCCTCCATGCCTTTCTTGTTTAGTTATTCTCTTCATGTACTTGAAGGTTTCAATCATATCCCCCCGCCCTCCTCTCCTCCAGTGAGTACATGTTCAACTCCCTTAGCCTGTTCATGTAGGGTATGTCCCTTAGTCCCTGAATCATCTTTGTTGCCCTGCATCATGCGGATGGCGTGGCTTCGCCTTTTGAGGCTGTCACCCTTGGCCCGACGTAGGGTGCTATCCTTACCTTTCTGGGGGACCTGCTTTTTCTCTCAAAGGGCATGGCATGAACTGCTGGGGTGTCTTCCATCTCCTGGAACATGGGAGCCACCACCAGCCCAAGGCCGTCCTCAGGCCTTGCTAGGCCCGTAAAAGGGCCCTCTCCTCCTGTGTTTCTCCCCCACAGGAAGCTGTGGAATTCTTTCCTCAGGGTTTGCTATCTCGGCACTCTGACCCAGACATAATTGTCGCTGAGGCACAGGTCAGAAAGCATAGGAAAACCAGGAGCAGTTGTAAAATTTTGCAGCAAGAATTTTATTATGAATGACAATAAAATAAATAAAATTGTTCAGATTGTGTAGTACTATTTACAAAGGCAGAATAAACAGAGAAGATCCATTTGAGTTTTCCTTCAATCTGTGTCCCAAAAAATTGTAGCTCTCTCTCTCTCTCTCTCACATAAGTCTTTGCAACCCACTCCTTAACAAGTATCCTGTTTTTTTCTAAAATGTTCTTGCAAGTGTCAGGCATGTGCAGCTAGAACACAAAGTCCCAGAACTGAGGTCCCGTCTTCACAACTTCTGCAAAAGGCTTAAACATTGCATTCCAGGTTAACCCATTGAGTTTCAAATAGCTTTGCAATCATCTCAAACTATAATTATATACATTTCAACAGTAACTATATAATTTCTAAACAAAGGGATCCCAATATCAGTTACATTTCCACATAATGATTTGCATATAGTTTTATACCAGCAGATATGCAAGGGAGGAAAAGACAGAAGCAGCAAGGGGAGCTTGAGAGACAGTGAGAGGCAGAGAATTGCAAAACTGTCGGGGTGATCAAGTCCCAGGTCTCACGAGAAAATTTGGTTGCGCAACCAGACAGACAAGAGACAGGAAGGAAAGAACAGAACTGATCCCTGCATTCAAACTCTCCATAACAACTGGAACAGGGTCCTATTTAACCCTGTCACAATAATGAATAGGGAAGTCTGACTTGAGTAAGATGTAAAATGATGTACTCACCATAATTCTTGATCCTCCCAAGTACTGTAGCTTCACCATTCATTACTGCCCACCTCCCTCCCGTGACCAGACACTCATAATGCTACCCCCTTTCTCTCTTTCTCCCTACTCCCCTTGATCTTCGCGGGTGAGAGTTAAGGGGGGATGGTAGTTTTAGTATGAGCAGCATCCCTGCTTTTCTCATCGCCTGATCCCATGCTTCCCTCCCCCCCTTCTCCAGTCTTGCCTGCACCTAGAGGCTATACTTAAAAGCCCTTGGAAATAAGGGAGGAGAGCAAGCTTCAGGGTATTTTCTTTACCTCCTTCCTTTTCTGAAGTCCCCTTTCTGTTTTAAAGGGAACATCTTAGCTCTCAGGTGTTTAGGAAGGGTGCACTCTCCTTGTGTGTTCTCCTCCTCCTCCTCTGCATCGTTCTTTTCTCCTCTGTGAAGTTAAAAAAAACAAAAAACAAGAGGATGAGAGAGTTCTTTTAAGGGCTCACCTGGTAACTCCTTCTTGTAAGGAGATCCCTCTCAACAGAGATCCCTTATTGTCCTCCTCCTACTCAACTCTCCGAGTATTTCAACTCAGTCTAGAGGAGCACTGAAGGTGGGGGTTATGAATGCACCCTGAATCACTCCCTCGCTTGTCCCGGATGGGCCAAGTTGCTCTCCCCTCTCTTCCTTTGGACCCCTGGTCTAGTTTAAATTTAGGGCATCTTTGCAGCGCCCTCTCTGGGGTCCTGCCTAAAAAAAATTAAAAAAATAAAAAAGTGGGAGGATAATAGGAGGAGGACTATCTCAGTCTCTCTTCCCCCTCTCTCTCCATCTCTTTCCTTTCTCTTTCATCCTTCTACCTAGGGCTGCCCAGTGTGCTGCCCTTCCTAATCTTCTCTTGACTGGTACCCCTTATTCAGTTGGCTTTATTCTTAATTTCTTCCCACCCTCCCTATGCTTCAGACTCCCTTGCCCTCACTCTATCCCTATCTTCTGTCTCTCCTGGTGGACAGAACTGAGGGCTGGGAGGAGTCGGCGTCAGTTACTGGCCACTCCACTAGCGCCACATAGTACGCAGGCCTCATGGTCGACGCCATCCCAACGTCGTCTCTCCCAGCTCTGAAAAATTTAAAGCGACAGGCTCTTTTATTCCTGAGCAGAGTCCAGACCTCCGGACTAGACCCAGACCCAGACGAAATGAATGGTGAAGATACTTGGGAAGATCAAGAATTACAGTGAGTACGTAATTTTCATATCCTGTCAGTTGAAGTTCAATAATAATAATAATGAAACAAAGAGAATAATGGCCTTTCTTCATGCTGGATTACAATTGTACAGTATTCATGCTTGATTATGTAGCTTTAAATGCAGTTTTAGGCTAGAGATATGTAGGATGAGTCATATAGTGACTTTCTAACAGTTATCTAATGCCTGTGTGACTCTGCAGTAGCACTTTGACTTTTGGGTCAGAAGGTTGTGGGTGAAGTTCCTCGCTTCATACCCCACTGCTTACACTGCAGTGCAGCACTAGGCGTTGTTTGCACTGATGGAGGTGCCTTCCTTCAGATAAGATCTATGATGGTTGTCCAGGTGGAGGAGGTCTTTTTACATTTAAAAAAAAAAATGTAAGCCAGCCAGCTTGTGATAGCGGTAGCGCTACCACTTGTGATGCCGATGACCCAGCTTCAGGAACAAGCCCAAAGCATCAGAGGGCTGGCCGGGGGAGGAGGATGAGCATCTGGCAGACTGCTCTCCTCCTCCTGGGTGGGAGGATCAGGGCAGTTGGCAGTAGTTCAACTCCTAGTGGCGACTGGGGAGTCAATGCACCTTACACCCCAGCGCAGCGAGGTTGGGGCTCAGCAGGCGTTAGCGCATACATGCCTAGGAACGTTTGCAGCATGCCTTTGATGCCACTGTATGTCTGAGCCTTGGGAAACTCCATAGGAAGAACTCTCCTGTGAGTCAGCATGACACCCAGGGATCTTCAGCTGCTCCCAAACCGAAGCAATGCCAACGTGAGATTTGGCTGGGATCCAAGGGTGATGTTGGTCTCTCCCAATGGGGAGCCCCTCTGTGAAGGGTAAGTTATGGTCTTTCCAGACCAGGCAGCATGGGGAAATATCAGGGAGGGGGGTGGTATGGGGAACTCGGGGCAGATATGGGGTATAAAATCACACATGCCCACACAATGCAAAGCATCATGGGCTGCATATGCAAATCACCATAGAATGTTATGCTGGTCCAACTTTAAGCAGAATTGCATGGTGCCGAAAGGCCTCTCACACAGTTTGCAAAGGGTGCTAACAGAAGACATAGACACATGTTTCGTCCTACCAGGACTCATCAGTATGCCTCGTCTGTTTGACACCCCAGTGGAATGGACCAGCTACCCTAAGACAGTGTGTCTTGGATATGTTGTGGTGAACCCATTAAAATATAAAACTATTTAAAATACAAAGAACCTCTGTACGCAAACACTGAGGCACGGGTTACCCCAAAGGGCATTTGGCTGGGAAGCCAAGTTTCAAGAAAATACAAAATCACACATGCCCACACAATGCAGAGCATCATGGGCTGCATATGCAAATCACCACAGAATGTTATGCTGGTCCAACTTTAAGCAGAATTGCATGGTGCGGAAAGGCCTCTCACACAGTTTGCAAAGGGTGCTAACAGAAGACATAGACACATGTTTCGTCCTACCAGGACTCATCAGTATGCCTCGTCTGTTTGACACCCCAGTGGAATGGACCAGCTACCCTAAGACAGCGTGTCTTGGATATGTTGTGGTGAACCCATTAAAATAAAAAACTATTTAAAAGACAAAGAACCTCTGTGCGCAAACACTGAGGCAAGGGTTACCCCAAAGGGCATTTGGCTGGGAAGCCAAGTGGAGAAAAGTGTCTTCATGGATATGGTATACTAATGTTTCTTACTCCTCAAAGGCGCCTGAGTTTCTTTATTTTTTGCACACATCTGGAAACTAACTTTCCACCTAATCCAAGTCCTAAAGCATCTCAGGAAGTAGCACTCCCACAGTAACAGGCTTGCTTATAGCATATTTATAGCAGTTGGTGGTAATTCTACCATGGGGAAGGGGAATCTGCATGTTTTGACTGGCCTTTGCACTAGAATATTATGTTTTTATTCTTCGTTGCTCCTTGTTGTCAATGGGAATCTTTACATGTGGGTAATTTTTCACCTCAGCTAGGGATCACTAGTACAGCTGTAGCGTTTTATTTTAATCAAAACTTTTTTTATTGACATTTTGGAAAAAAAGCATACATAAAACAAAATGACATACAATACACAGACAAGGCATGGGTTTAATATATCGTTCATCTAGCTCTTATTATGTTCCTTGCATAGGTTTACAGTGAAGAATACACCGTGCAATAGAACTTCTGACAATGTACAATTAAATAACGAAAGGGAGATATTATGTACCTTATCTATCAATGTTGTGTTAAAAGTTTTTCTTCTGCTAGTACTGTAGGTCATAGAGGATAATGTATGGGCATCGATGAACAACCACTCTATTATCGCTTCGAGTGGTTGCTATGACAACTTAGATCAACCTCAAGAGCGCAGCTCGAGAGGTTTTCATAGGTTGTCATGGCAACCACATGAAGCCAGAATAGAGTATTTGATCGATGCCCATACATTGTCCTTTATAGTGTATTGGCATCGGTCCATTCAATTTAAACTAAAAAAGACAATTTGTAGTCAGGATACTTACTTTTAAACACTCACCGCCACTGTCTCCGAGTCCAACTGTAACCACTGCGGCCTGTTCAGTAAGGCTAGTGGTTCGTGGAATGCGCATGCGCAAAGCATTCCATGTTGTTTCATCAACAATGTGACGTACCCACGATGGTATAACAACGTCGTGACGTCATATTGAGGGTATAACAACACTAGGAACAGATGGATTTTGAGGGTTTACAGTGTTCGACCATACATTATATGCAATTTCCCTATGCTAAAAATGATATTTTTATTCTGTACACTTACTGATATTCTAAGTGGAGAGAGTTAAACATAAAGAAACTGTGACTGCAGCTTAGAATGTTGGTGACCTCTGTTTCGAGGCTGCCAGTTTCTTAGTCTTTGCCGTACCAGTGATAGGGATTGCAGCTTCAAACCAGAGCTCTTCAGCACAACCCTTTCCCAAAGTCATTTTATTATTTTTGTGAAAGGAGATTGGATGCAGTTGTGTGGAAGGAACTGGGGGTGCGTCTACTGACAGCTTTCCTCCTGTTTCAAAGTGCCTGTGATTGAAGGAGTAACAGGATTACCTGAGGTGAAATGCAGCTTCAGCCTTGAAGGTCTGGGTGTCCTTGCCACTCCCTGGTGCACACAGGGTGCTGGAGGTACCCGTTTTTTTAGCAGCTTTCAGTTCTTTCCAATCAGTGTTGTTTTGGTGCTGCAGGTAAGTTGACCTCTTCTTGACCCCCCCCCAATCATGGATTGCTGCTGTAATACTTACACTTGCTTCTCCCTCAGTTATCTGTCCCATTTTGTGCTCATTATTGCTGTGCCTTCTGTGGTGCAGTCATTTTTGATCCTTTTTAGTCCCTGTATTTGGATACCCTCCTCCTAGTTGGTGAGGTCTGCTTCGGTGTACTCTCTCTTTACTTTTGTTTGTCCTCAGCTATATTGGTGCTGGTATTGGGACTAGCCCCTTCCTTCTTTATCCCTTTGAATCTTTTCTCCATTTGGGGACCCCTCCCTCCCTCCTTCCCATTGGTATTCTAGTGGTGACAGTGGCTAACCAGCACAGCACTAGCGAGTTTCTCAACTTTTTTCCTGGATCTGTATTTGGCCAACCGAGTGTCTTCTCAAGAGTGCAGTTGCACTCCTCGATGTCACTCGTGCCCAGAGTCTAGGGTGCACATACTGTGCCACTGTAGCGCTTTTCACCAACCGGAGTACCACTCCTCCAGGCCTGCAGTAAGGGAATGCATGACGATCGTGATTCCAGGGGACAGTAATGTTTAAGGAGCAATATTCTTTTCTCTTACAGCAGGTAATTTTTTTATTATCAGGGCTGCTCTAGAGGTAGAGCATTGGTAGATCTTCCAAGAATCAACTCTCACCATTCATTCACACTTATGGGTCTAAGCTGGAGGTGCTAGGATCCAGCAGGAGCAACATTTTTTGTATCCTAGGGGACTGATGTCGGTGCAGATGCCTCCCATAAGGTAGATGTATTGATGTCGCACTTGTGGGTTGACCAGTAACCAATGCCAGCCCCCTCCCTTCTGTTTTTTTCATACCATTGAGTGTGCTATGAGTTCATCCCTGCTTTAGTTTAACGCCATTTTTCTTCAGTTCGGCGCTGTTTATTATTTTAACGTTTATTTAATGTTTTAGTCTGACGCCAAACTCTTTTTTTCTGCAGGTTTTCATTATTTTTGCTGAGTCATCATGCCAGAGCCTTAGGAGCATAGGAAGGTCAAAAAGAAGAAGAACTACCAGGGTGGCCCCCCTACATGTTGGTGCTCCTGTGGGGTCACATTGTTGTCCAGGACCAACTTGATGACTGCCTTGGTGCTGACCATGATATGGGCAGGTGCAGTACCTGCTTCTCCATGGACTACCCACCCTAGGGAAGCGTGCGTGAAAGTAGGGCTGTGATCCACCCACTTTTGGAGGCAGGTATCGCACCAGGGACACCAAGATAAGGTTCTTGGGCTCTTCTCTAGAGCCCCTTCCCAGTACTGTATGTACTGAGGAAGACCAGGGGACTTTCTGCACACGCCTCACTGAGACGTTGGAGGCCCTGTGGGGGTTTGGTGGACAGTCAGCTTCCTCTGGGGGGGGCCAGCTGTGCACCCCCAAGACCATCGGCCCTTCGGGGCAACGGATGCCCCCATTGGTGAGGCCAGAGCTATATGCTTGGTTTACACTGGTGGCACCTCAGCAATGTGGCCTGGTGCCACTCGGGCTTCTGGTACTAAGGCCAGTACCAGTGAGCAGGGTAGCACTGGCCACTTGACCAAGCCCTCTTTGGGTACTGCTTGCAGTGCCAGAAGAGGGAAATGTTCTGGATCTGGCCCTGTCTTGGACCTGGTGGTCGTTGTTATCTCTTCCCCTGAGTGTCTTGGTGGACCGGGAGGAAATGATGATGCTGATCTTGGGCCTGAGGATGGAGCCGGTGAGGACTGAGGCCTTCCTGAGCCTGTTTCCAAGCCTAACTCAGGGTTGGGAGCCACTTCTGGGGTTGTCCCACAGGCTGACATGGGGGATGGTGATGGGAACCCCCTCTGGCACTGTTTGCAGTGCCGGTTTGGGTTCTGATGCTATTCCCAGTGCCGGGTCTGATTCTGGTGCCATTTGCACTGCCAGGTCTGGTTCCAGGGCCGCATGCATGGTTGGATATGGGGCTGATTTCTGGAGGTGGCTTTGGCATAGAGTCTGGGCTTAGCCGAGGGGGGGGGGGTCAGCCCTGGTGAGGAATTGAGGCAGCTCACTCCTTGTCCAGAGATGGTGGTAACTCTGGCAGGGGTTGAAGCGCTAACCCGGGACCCAGTTTCTCTCCAGAACTGTCTAGCCCTGTCACTGGTAGGAACCAGGGCCACCCTGTGGGTCTTGTCAAGCTCTGCTCTCCCCACCTGGGAGTTCCCGCCATGGGCACTGTCTGGACTGGTCCATTCTTGTTGATCGCTCACAGACAGGTGAATTTGACAGGCCTGCCCCTGCGAGGTCCTCTGAGTATTCTTGCAGCCCTGGAAGAGCACCTGGCCTGGCTATCCTTGACTCCTCCTCCCCCTCCTCAGCCCCCCTCCCCTGCACTCCCAGCTATTTCAGGTCTCCTGGGGCCCATGACCTGGGATCAGGTCATGTCGATGGGAGGTGCATTCCACCAATACCAACTCAAGGCGAACCAGGCTCTTTTTAGGTCTGAGGGCCCAGCACCTGCTCTCCTACTGCCTCTTTACTGATGCTGAGTACTCCCTGTAACAGCAATTCCTCTCACAGATGATGGAGTAGTTGAATCTGTGTCTCTTTATAGGTCACATTTCTGCTATCATGGCACTGTAATTTCTTTTCAGTAGGACGTGCTGAAAAAGTGGGAGTGTCCTCCAAGCACAGAGGTGTCAATAGCCAATATTGTCAAGGACACCACCATTCCACTTGAGTGATCCTTGGCACTCTTCAGTGCCAATGACAAGAGAACAGATGCCGGAAGCTGCAGGGATTTCACAGCAGTGGAGCAGGCATCAGGGTCAAGTTACACAACTATACTAGTGTCTAGGGCTCTTTATGAATGGGTGGCATCCCTCTCTGAGGATATGCCAGAGGATTTTTCTGGTAGCAAAGTTGCTGCCCTCATTGATTTGGCAACTTCTTGTTTGGGGGATGTTGCACTAGACAACCTACAGTTCGCAGCTAGATTCTCTGTCTCTAGTGTCTCAGCGATGAGAGGAGTGTGGCTGCAACACTGGGCCACAGATCATGCCTGTACATTGCATTTGTTGGGAATGCCTTTTTTGGGCAAGTCACTGTTTGGCAATAAATTGAACAAAGATTTGAACAAAGTCAAGGATAAGAAGGGCTAGTTACCAGTGTCTGAGGAGCAACAAGGGTGTTCCCAATCCTTTCAGGGAAGAGAATTCGGGCAGTCTAGATCTCATAAAGGTGGTTTTCCATTCCTTTTGAGGGTGCTGGAACAACAGAGGAAGAGGGTCTTTCTCCAGTTCTCATTGCGTTCAGAACTTTGGCTCCTTTTCATAGGTACTCTGGCAAGGATGGCAGATTCTCACATGATGGCCCACATGCCCATCTTGTCCCTTCAGCCCTCAGGGGGCACCTTCAGTACTTTGTAGAAAGACGGACCCAGACTACTTAGACTGTTCGATTCTAGAAATTGTATCTTGAAGCTATGCAATACAATTCTCTACAGTGCCCTCAAGAGGGCTCTTCTTTCAGTCCCCACTTCCAAAGGCACTAGAAAAGAGGAATGGGGTGGAACAAACTCTGAACCACCTGCTTCAGATAGGAGCTATTGCCCCAGTTCCTCTGTCTGAGAGGGAACAGGGTTTCTACTCGATTAACTTTGTAGTCCTGAAAAAGTTGGTGTTTCAGCCAGTTCTGGATCTCCAGAGCCTTAACAGGTTCATCAGGAAAACAAACTTAGAGATGGAATCTCTCCAGTCCATTATAAGAGCAGTTTAGCTCAGGGACTGTCTGGCATCAATAGACCTCTCTGATGCATATCTCCACATCTCGATACGCAAAGCCCACCACAGGTTTCTGCGGTTTGCCATTCTGAACCAACATTTCTAGTGTCAGGCTCTCCCCTCAGCCTGACTTCAGCATTGAGGGTCTTCTTGAAGATACTGATAGTGGTGGTGGTGGCCTTATTCAGACAGGAGGGGCACAATGTTTATCCCTAACTGGATGATCTACTCATCAGAACCCGTTCAGAGCACACTGCAGAGTTGTCGGTAGTGAGGACTCTACAGGTCCTACAGCAACATGGATGGATAATTCAACAAGGAGAAGAGCTCGTTCATTCTATCTCAGAGACTAGAACACCTGAGGGCCCTTTTCCAAATGGATCAGAAGAGAATTATTCTATCTCATCCCAGAGTGGAGGCCGTCCAGCCGGACATTTGGTTCTTTTGGTCTTAGAGAGTTGTCTTAGCTCACAGGTGCTTGCAGACCCTGTGCCTAATGATGGCAGCAGTAGAGCTGGTGACTTGGGTGTGGCCCCAGATGCAACTGCTGCAGTCTAACCAACTGACCTACTAGTCTCCAACATCAGAACAGTATCAGGCTCCAATTTGGCTCCCTCCTTCCTTTCAAAGATCCCTGGTCTGGTGGGAAATGCCAGAGAAGTTGAGAAAGGGATCTCCACTACTCTTCCCACTGGAGACTGTGTTAACAGCAGATCCCAGCCTGCAGGGCTGGGAGGGGGTTTCTGGATCAGACTCCAGTTTAGAGAACCTGGAGTCCAGAGGAGCAAACTCTGCAGATAAACGTTTTGGAAATGAAGGCAGTTTTCCTGGCCCTTCTTCACTTTCAGGAACAGGCCAGGTTCCAAGCAGTGAAGGTACAGTCGGACAGCACATTGATAGTGGCCTACATTAACAAGCAAGGGGGTACAAAAAGCAGAAGCATGCTTCTAGAAGCCCAAAAAGTGCTGTAGTGGGCAGAGAAGAACCCTCTCTCCTTGTCAGCCATCCATCTACATCTAGCAAAGGACCTAAACATTCAGGCGGACAGACTAAATTGAAAAATCATCCATCTGAGGACTGGTCCATACACTTGGAGGTGTTCAGCATGTTGTGCAGTCAGTTCGGGACTCTGCAGATTGATATCTTTGCATCAAGGAAAATGTACAGGTTCCAAAATTCTTCAGTCACTTCCAGTGTTCACCGGCAGAAGCAGTGGACATGCTGTCACAGACGTGGAACTTCAGGACAGCATACCTGTTTACACCGCTGCTAATACCAAGGACACTGCAAAAGTTCAGGCAGTCCAGAGGAAGATTCTTGCTGATAGCCCCAGAATAGCTAAGATGACCATAGTTCTTGGATCTGATAAACCTCGCAGTAGGGGAATAGTTTTCCTAGGGAAGTGGATATGATGTTCTGTCCACACTTCAGGCAGTGTTCCTTTCCCCTTTAAATCAGCTGGAGCATCTTCAAGCTGGCTCCTCCCACCTGGGTGATAACTCCCCTAGCACCACCCCGTGACGTTCCTTTCCGCTGGAAGAAAGTTCTCTCCTTATCGCTCTCACGCTGAGTAGGCCTTTTGCTTATTAAAACTTTTCGTTTGTAAAAAACTCTGTCTTCAAGCAACTCTTTCTCTTCATTCAGTATGGACGATGCAAAGTCAGCACTGGGATTTAAGAAATGTGCCTGCAGGCAGAAAATTTCTTGGATGGACCTGAACACCATGTGCGTTTACCTCTTGGGCCACGATCACGATCCCCAGGCTTGCGGCCTGTGCCCCACCTTACATCCATCCACTTTAGAAGATCGGCATGCCTACCTTCTGTTGGGTCATCCAGATGACCGGGATCCTTCCGTTCAGTCCAAGGACACCCATTGGGTGGTCTCCATGGCTGCGGGGTCCACCGATCAACTTGTGGCTTTTGAAGAAACTGTGGCCCAGGCTGCAGCAAAAGCTTCCTCAGCTATGGCCTTTTTTTGCTACTCTTCTTGGGTGCTTCCTTCATGGGGTCGTCAGGGATTTGTGCCAGGTCCTTCCCATCCATGGGCAAGGGTCCCTCTTCGGGCACCAAATCTAAATCGAAGAAAGAGACCAGGAAATGGTCTCATCGATTGTGGGATCATGAGCATTCTCGGGCCTGTGATTCCCGTGCTTCCTCAGAGATTTCGACTTTAGTGGACCCTTCAGCCCAGGCCACCAACTCCACTGTCTCCCTGTTGGGCCAGTTGGTTGAGACACAGATCAATGTTCTGTCTGAGATTTTTCTTGAGCCAGTCGATCCGTTGTCACAAGATGAGGCCGATACCTCCTTATCTAGGACTCTGGTCCTACCGCTCACTTCTCAAGGACGGATGGATCAGTCCACTGACTTACCACCTCTTACCCAGGATCTTCCAGACCAGGAGGAGGCTCAGCTCTCCGACTCCCTCTGAGATCTGCCATTCGCTGCCCCAGTGGTCAAGGTCCTGTTCCTGATCCCTTAGTCCCAAGTCGAGCAGCCCTCTTTGGGATCAACACTCATGCTCCCAACATTTGGGCAAGCGGCACTACCGTTGTTCTTCGTCCTCTTTCTCTTCATCCTCCTCAGGCGAGGAGAGGCTCCGACGCAAGTTACATTGACTTTACAAAGATCGGATGTGGCAACAGCTCATGTTCACTGGGATGAAGCCCGTGCCAGCCTTGACCCTGGCAGTTACATGGCTTTCTCCGCAGAGGCCGCAGTCTTTTCCCCTCTTGGGCCAGAGCCAACCCAACAGGTACCGGCTTGTCCTCCCCCAGCCTCTTCGCCGATTCTGATGGATCCACCACTGGAACAGCTGAAGGCCGGCCCTGCATCTAAGGAGGCCCACTCGGTATCGGGACTTCCTCATCCGCTGTTGGTCACCATTACTCTGGACCTACCCCGTACAGTCAGTGGGGACTTAGGCGGTCAACCTTTAGATAATGAATCCTCAGAGTCTGAGGGCTTCTCCTTGCACTCTCATCCAGTGGACGTGGAGTTGGCCAAAGATTTGTCGATGGAGCAAGGCAACACTTCTTTCATGGGTCTTCTCCACATGATCTTGAAGTCCACGGGTCTCCCAATGGAGCCGGTCCAGAAGCAGGCTCAATAACCACTCACGAGGTCCTTTCTCCACCTTCAAGCCTGTCCATGCCCGCCCTGTCTCCCCGGTGTCCTTCCGTGAGGGGCCTACTCCGCCAGTTCCTTTCTGCCTGGTCCACTGTCACAATGGACAGGTGGGTCCTCAAAGTGGTCGGTCAGGGTCTGCCTCTGGGATTCGGGGCTTGCCAACCATGCCGAGCCCGTACCCTATGGGAGGACATAGTGTCCGTCGACATCTTGTCGACCTTTCGGGACTACATTGCCCAGCTCCTCCTCAAGGAGATCATGGGTCCTGTCTCAGACCCTCCAGCACATCTAGGGTTTGTCTCCAGGTACTTCCTGGTGCCAAAACGGATGGGGGACTGGTGCCCCATCTTAGATCTGCATGACCTGAACAAGTTTCTCAGGTCGCACACCTTCAGGATGGTCACTCTGTCTCAGATCATACCATCTGTCTTGCAGGACTTATGGTTTTGCTCTCTGGATCTTCTGGATGCATTCTTCCACATCCCAATCCATCTGTCCCACCGCCAGATCCTTTACAAGTTCCATGCCATGCCATTCGTCCTGTCCTTGGCCCCCAGGGTCTTCACCAAATACATAGCAGTGGTTGCAGCTTACCTGAGGCACTGAGGAGTCTGGGTCTACCCCTACCTGGACGACTGGAAAATTGTGGGGCCCTCTAGGGAGGAGGTGGAGAGGTCCAGGGATCTGGCCCTCCAGACCTGTGTCTCTCTTGGCCTCCTTGTCAACGAGGCCAAATCGGAACTCATGCCCTCGCAGGTGATTCAATTTATCGGGGCGAAGATTGACTCTTGCAGAGCCAGAGCTCGGTGGCCCCATCATTTCAGGTTGGGCAGTTGCGTTCTGTTCAGGACTTCCTGTGCCTCCTGGGATACATGTCGGCATGCACCAGCATGGTCCATTGGGCCCGCTGGAGAATTTATTTAAGTTTAGGATTAATACCTTTGAGCTAGAAGACTTGTTTACAAAGGTTCCAAGTCAGACATACAAAGTTATGAACATTTCAATGAAACATCAATTACATGGACATTACAAAGATTACATTTTTGTTACATTAGTTCGGCGATCTTAGTAGGTTTGCATTGCATCTGGAGATCAACGGTGAGACAGTTCAACATTGTACTATAATATGTATCATTGGTAGACAGTTCATTACGCAAGTTCCATTTAAGTGCAATATAGCATGACAGGATAGTAGATACCTGCCATGTTAACTAAAGCAGCCATTGCTGGCTTTGTCAAGAGTGGGGTGGAGGGAGTGGGAGGGCTGGGGATAAGGCAGCGGGAAGAGGGGTGGCAGGGGGCAATGGGGGAGGAGAGGAGGAGTAGACTGGAGGGTGGGGGCGATGGGGGTGGCAAGTGTTGGGGTTGGGAGGAGGCGAGAGGGAGAGGGGGGTGAAGGGGGAGGGTTAAAGGCAGGGTAAGAGGAGGGGTTGAATTGTCATGGAGGTTACAGTGGGAGGAGGAAGAGGGGGAAGACAGATATGTAGGAGCTACCCTACCAATGGTCTCAACACAAGGGCCACTTCGACCAGCTGGTCACTGTGACTCAGCTGATGTGGGATGCCCTCCAGTGGTGGTTAGTCCTAGAAGATCTGCAGGAAGGTATCCCTTTTGTCCACCCAGAAGTGATGATCATCTTGACAACCAGTGCCTCGCTAATGGGCTGGGGTGCCCACCTGGGGTAACATAGAGTACATGGGCGCTGGTCCCCTGAGGAGTCCCGGTGTCACATCAACCTGCTGGAGCTCCGGGCAGTTCGGCTGGCACTGATTGCTTTTGCTCCACACATCCGGGGTCAGGTCGTTCAGGTCCAGATGGACAACACCATGACCACGTACTATCTCAACAAACAGGGCAAGATGCATTCCCTTCTTCTGTGCAGGAAAGCTCTCCATGTTTGGACCCTCATGCACAGCCTGGAGGCCGATCTCCTGGCCGTTCATGTGGCCAGTGTATCCAACCAGCTGGCGGACGCTCTGAGCTGTGTGGGCGAGGAGTCTCACGAGTGGTCTCTCCACCCAGAGATAGTACACAGCCTGTTCTCCCAGTGGGGCACCTCTCTCGTGGATTTGTTTGCCTCCAGGGAGAAGGTAAAGTTAAGGCTGTACTGTGCCCACCCCCCTCAGCAGGGAATGTTGCAGGGGGATGCTTTCTCCAGGCCCTGGACCCCGGGCCTTCTGTACACCTTCCTTCCATTTCCCTTGATCCACAAGGTGTTGCTCAAGGCGAGGAGGGACAGGGCTTGGATGATTCTGGTGGCTTCGGACTGGCCTCACCCGTTCTGGTACGCCGATCTCCTTAGCCTCAGCAGCAGACTCCTGAGGTGTCTACCTCTACACCCAGACCTGCTCTTGTTCATTCAGGGGAATGTACTCCACCCGCACCTTCAATCCCTGCTCCTGACAGCCTGATTCCTGAGCAGCTAGAGTTCCAGGCTTTGGGTCTCTCTGATGATGTCCTCAAGATGATCGAGGCTTCTCAGAAGAAGTCGACCCAAAAATGCTGTTTCTTCAAATGGAAGAGGTTCTCCATTTGGTGCCGGGGCAAGAGGCTTGACTCTTTATCTTGTCCTGTGGCTAGCATTCTTGACTACCTTTGGTCCCTCTCTCAGTCGGGCCTTCGGTCAATGACCTGTAAGGTGTACCAGGCAGCCATCTCTGCATACCGGGCGTGGGCTGGTGTGCCATTGGTGGAGAAGGTGGTCTGGCACTGTTTTAAAAGCCTTGACCACATTTCCCCTCCAGTGCGTAAACCTCAGCCACCTTGGGATCTGTGGCTGGTGTTAGCAAAGCTCATGGGCAAGCCATTCAAACTGATGCACAGGTGTGAAATATCTCACCTGTCATGGAAGACCATCTTCCTGGTGGCTATTATGTCAGCCAGAATGATCAGTGAGCTCCAGGCGCTCTTGATGGAGTCTGCTTACCTGATCTTCCACAGGGACAAGGTTGTCCTTCGCCCCAATCCAATGTTCCACCTGAAGGTTGTGTCTGATTTTCACCTTAAGCAGGAGATTAATCTCCCAGTGTACTTCACCAACCACACCTCGGAGGCCGAGTACAGGCTCCATACTTTGGACCTGCTGCGAGCGCTCTCCTGTTACAAGGAGTGCACTGCTGGAGTTCGGGGAGAAGTTTGTCAGCTATTTGTCACCTACGCTGAAGCCGCACCTGGCAGACTGGCAGCTAAGTGGATGTTTGGCAGGTGGATTGTATCCTGCATTGACCTCTGCTGTAGGTTGGTGGGTATGGAGCCTCCCGTAGGGCTTAAGGCTCATTCCACTAGCCCATACCGCTGTCTCGGTGGCTGCTTCCAGGGACATCCCTATCCAGGAAATCTGTCGTGCTGCTACCTGGAAGTCAGCACACATCTTCATTTCCCACTACCATATCGACCTTGAGTCACGCCGGGATGCTGGCTTTGGGGCCTCAGTTCTCCAATCTCTGTTCCCTAAATAGGGGGTGTGCACCTTGCCTCCTCCTCTTGGAGAACTGCTTGGAGTCTGCCTGAAGTGTGGATAGAACATCATATCCACGTCCCTAGAAAAACAGGTTATTCACCTATAACAGTAGATCTTCTACGGACAGGTCTTTTGCAGTAGGTTATTACTCTTGGGAGTCCACTAGGTGGAGCTGTCACATGGTAGCTTCTTCCAGCAGTCTTCTATTGGGCCACCCCCATACATCACTTCCTCTGATTGTGTATAAAAGGGGACGGGCCTCAGGCACACACCGTTCATTTTTCCGCCGGCTTCAGCCTGCACGCCAGCTCGCTCAATCTTCTGGTTGCAGTCTTCAATGTGAACTTGAACTTGATTTTTCTTCTCTCTGCTGGGCCTGTCGCATCCTCCAAGGCTCCGGCTCTTCTGCTTCCACTGGGCTGGGCCTGTGATCCAATCACAGTACCCCAGCCCCCCTAGTTTCAGTGGGCCTGTGTTCACTCACAGCACTTCTACTGTTCCTGGGCCCAGGCTCTCTTGCTGGGTCCGGGACTCTGTCCATGGCTGACAAGGTTGCCTTCCCAGGACAGACCTTGGGGACCCGTGTTAAGGGTCTCCGGCCCAAGGCTCTCAATCCTGGCATCGGAAGCAGCGGGATTCACATTCCTCTGATCTGCTCCGTCGACAGTGGCTCCTCCATCATCGACGGGGCCTTCATCGTCGACGGGACTGCTCACCCCATTGACTGAGCCTTCGTTGCTCCCCTCATCGTTGACGGGCCATACCCCGTCAATGGAGCACTCTCTTTCACTTGTACCGTCAACGGGGCAGCTTCCCCCATTGACGGAGCACTCTCCAGGATGTTTCCTGTCGATGGGCACAGTTTCCCCATTGACGGAATGCTCCTCGTCGACGGGGAGGCTTCCCCCTTCGACAGGGTATGCTGTTGCTTTCCTCTCATTGATGGAGGCTCTTTCCCTGTTGACGGAGTGTTCTATTCCCGTTCTCTCGTTGAAGGGAGCTCTCCTCTGTTGACGGAGCATTTCTCATCAATGGGCTGACTTCCCCCGTCGACGGGACACATGGATTTGCATTCCTTGCCGATGGGGCTGCTTCCCTGTTGACGGGATGTCATGATATTCTTCCCTTGTCAATGGAGCTGCTTCCCCTGTCGACGGCACCTCCTGGCATTCGTTCCTCATTGATGGGGCGGCTTCCCCCATTGGCGGAGGGTGCCCTGCACCCCAGAACATTCCCTGTCCGGGGGTACGCTTCTGATTTCCCCCCGGCCACCCTGGCATGGACACCTTGATGCTGCGTTGACTGGGGTTCCTCCTCCGTCGCCCTCTGTCCATTCTCTGGGCGACCCTTCTCTGATGCCCACGGCCTGGTTTCAGGGGTCTCGTCCTGATTTCCTCACCCCTCTTCCTGTGCCACCCTGCAGGGGTCGGGATGCCACCCCCAGAGGATGGGGTCTGCTGCCCCCAAGGTGCCTCACCCTCCTCTGAGTGCCCTCCATCTGTGGACCTTCCCAGGTGCCAGGCATTGCCCGCATAGTTATGGTGGTCCTCCAGTCCATGGGTCCCAGTCCAGCCTCGGACTCGCCCCTGGGTCCTCCACCATGCCGTTCCCCCTCGCTCCTGCCCAAGCGCCTTTGCCCGGATCCAGTGGTTTCTGCCTGTCCCCTCACCCCGTATCCGGACTCCCACTATGGGGACTTGGATGTGGGGGATCCCTTCGGGGTGCCCAGCTTGGATGCCGCCCTTTCGGACTCCAGGGACCCTGTTTCCCCCCTTCTCATTCTCCTCTATCATGGAGGACGTCCCGCCTACCCTTCCAGATGCGTCCGCAGATGCCTACTTCATGGCTCTGCCGTTGCAGATACGGGACTTGTTCCACTTCCCCGCTGGGGACCCGGATTTCCTTCGCCAGGACTTGGCCAACTCCCTTGGCATGCCCGAGGCACCTGTCATGGTTCTCCCTCCCTTGATTCCTGCATATGCCAATGCCATGTCTCAGGCGTCATCCTGCTTCCACTCTGCCCACCCCCAGTGGGCCTGACCAGCTTTACTATTCCCCGATGGGCCACCCGTGCTTGTCCGCTGCCCTTGCAGCTGACTCGGTGGTCATTCCGGCGGCTCACAACTGGACCGCTCGGCCCCGCCACCATGGTATGGTGCTGCCCGCTTAGGACTCCCGGCGCCCTGCTCACCTTGGCAAGGAGGTCTATGCCTCCACTACCCTGCTGCTGCATATCCTTAACTTTTTGGGCCATATGGCCCGATACCGTCGCACTGTGGGTGCCTCGGCTGTTGATGCGATGTCCTCCTTCCTGCCCTCCCAGGACTCAGCCCGGGTGGCTCAGCCTGTGACCGCCTTGTCCTCTCTTGCTCATCACCTACTCAGGGCGTGCTATGATGCGGTTGACACCGTTGCCCGCCTGTCTGCCACTGGTGTCACCTTGCGCCGCCATGCCTGGCTCCAGGCGTCAGGTTTGGCTCCCAATGTCCATATATCAGTTGCCATTGCCCCATTCTGTGGGGACTGTTTTTTTGGTCCTGGTGCCCAGACCTTTCTGGATTCCCTCCGGGCCTCGGGACATACCCTGCGGTCAGTGCAGGACCTCTACCGTGCTCCGCCACGGACCCCATCCCCTGCTTCTGTGGGTGGGCTGAGCCATTCCTGGACCCCGTTCGGTGGCTTCATGAGGCCGTGGTAGGGCGACTAGGGGTCTGCCCTGTCAGCCTCGCTCCATGCCCGTCCCAGCTCCTGGGCCTAGGCCCCCCCTGCCTAGCCACTCCATGGGGCTTTCCCTTGCCTCCTCTTGCAGGCCTCGGAGGTGCCTGAGGATTATCCACCCATTTTGGAGGCTTGCTTCCGTTACCAGATGAGTTGCTCCTCACGGTTCTTGGGGACCTCTTACTCTCCTTCTGGGGCCTTCACTGTCCCCTTGCTGCAGGTTACCGGGGCGACTTCCCCACTGCTCACCACTACCTCCCACGCTTTCAGAGCTCTACTGAATTTTCTGCTTGCCATGGCCGCTCGACCCTGGCTCAGCCGGTTCAATCATTGGCATGGCCCTAGTCCTACTCTCCCTTCATGGAGTACTCCTCTCCTTGCCACCCTTGGCTTATCAGCCCTTCCGGGTGTGGCTTAAGTTGACCTGACTATGACTTTTGTGACGCCGTCTCTTGTCCGGGATCTCACGGCTGTTCCTTGATTTGTCTTCGGCTCCTCCATTGCTTCTGCATGGTGTGTTTGCTGCCTCTTTTTCCGTTTTCATGGCTGTGTCTTCTTGGCAATGCTAGGAGCCACGGCTTATATCCCAGCTTCCTGCTCTGCTTGTCCTCCCTTTCTTTTAATTGCTTGGTATTCTCCCAAGAGTAATAACCTACTACAAGAGACCTGTCTGTAGAAGATGGTATCGTTACATAAGAACTTACCATAACAGTAAATCTTTGAGGTATAGTCTCTTGCAGTAGGTACAATCCCACCCTCCATCCCCCTGCCTTTTTTGCTACAGGGTCCTTGGATCTAAGGATGTTGGGATGGTTATTTTCCTTGGTCCCTCAGTTTCCCTTGGTTCTCGGCCTTTTGCATGCTGCAGCCGGCGGGGAACAGTGTGTGCCTGGGGGCCGCCCCCAGTTATACACAGCCAGAGGCAGTGATGTATGGGGGTGGCCCTATCGAAGACTGGAAGAAGCTACCGTGTGACAGCTCCACCTAGCTGACTCCCAAGAGTAATAACCTGCTGCAAGAGACTGTACCTCGAAGATCTACTGTTACGGTAAGTTCTTACATAACAATACCGTCTAGGAGTGGTATATAATGTTCATCCACACTGAGCCACCCGACCTCCCCTGGCCGGTGGCACACTGGTCTTGCTTCCAACGGGCAAGATCTGATGTTATGACGTGGTGCTAGGGGAGTTACCACCCTGGTGGGTGGGAGGAGTCATCTTCAAGACGTTCCAGCTGATTTAAAGGGGAAAGGAATACTGCCTGAAGTGTGGATGGACATCATATACTACTCCTAGAACTACTGCTACAGGTGAGTAACCTGTTTTTACTCCCATGTCAGAGGGCTCTCCTGTGTCAGGATCCTGTGCTGTACCAAAGTCTGGGTTTTCTTCAACTGAGTGCTTGGATCCTGAAAGGGGACGCTTGTTAAAGCATGGATTCTCTTCCAAGATTGTAGACACCTTTATGTTTTCCAGAAAGAACTTGACTTCCTCAGCTCATAATGGAACATGGACAATGTTTGCTTCATGGGCTAAGGAGAGACGCATCAAGCCCACAAATGGCGTGGTGCCGCAAATCCTAGATTATCTTCATTGTGGGGTAGGCAAGGATTTAGCCATCAGCACTCTTTAGACAGCTTTCAGCCATAGGGCAGTACTATGCCCCTTGGAAGGCGTTACGGTAGGCACTCCTTCACAGTCAGTTAGGTTCTTGCAGGCAGTCGGCCACTCTAGACCCTCCCATTATTCTCCACTCCCACTTTGGGATTTGACATTCGTGCTCAGTGCTGTTTGGAAACCACAAATGGATCCCTTGTCATCCATACCAGAGGATATTTTGTCTTGCATGGTGTGTTTTCTGGTTGCTATGTGTTCAGCTAGAAAAATTGGAGTGCTCCATGCTTTTTCCTGCAAGGAACCTTATCTAGTGGTACATAAAGACAGTGTAGTCTTAAGGACCTTCCTTTTCTTCCAAAGGTACCGACATCCTTCCACATAAATCAGGAAATCTGTCTCCCCTCCTTGTGCCCTAGTCATGCCAACTCAAAGGTGAAGGAACTACATAAGATGGACCTAAGTAGGGTGGTGAAAATGCAACTAAAGAGGTTGGCAGTGTTCCAGAGATCAGATAACCTGCTTGTTCTTTTCAGGGCGAAAAAGAAAGACAAAAAAGCTTCCAAAGCTACTCCTCTAGCCTTAATCAGAGTGCATTCCACCAGGGCAGTGGTGGCTTCTTGGGCCGAAAAGGCAGAGGCTTTGGTGGTGGAACTTTGCAGTGGTGCCACTTGGTCCTCCCTGCACACTTCACAAAGCAATTTAGGCCAGACGTACTGAGTTTGACTGATGCAGCATTTGGGCGTATGGTGGTGCAGGCAGTCATCACAAGGTAATCGTAATGGGGAGAGGCAGAGTTAGTCATCTGACTGAGCCACAGCTTTTTGTCAGAGCTCCTGCAGAGAGGTGAACAGATGCTTTTTTTAAACCTACAAGGTGAACAGATGCTTTTTTTAAACCTACAAACTTCAGAGAATCCTGATTTGACAAAACTGAACAGAGACCGAAGAGAGGCTCATTTTGATACTGAACTTGCTGGATTTTTATTATTATGGGACACCCAAGAAAATCCAGGGTATAAAATCAGACTGCACAAAACTTTTTCCAGCTGTGTGGAGGGCCTGCCAACACTACTAAAACCTCGTGCTCTGGTGGAGAGGAGGGTAGAATGAGAGCGGTCCTCGAAGCCCTTGAAAAAACTCTGGCTTAACTCTGTTTCTGCATCGTCAACATGGGCAAAAACTAGACAGTATAACCTCTAGGCTTACAGCAGTGGAGCAGAACATGGACTCTGTAAAGGTTACTGTCAGGGGGGCCGACAGCGCGGGCTCAGGTGCTCAAGCACTCACAAAGCTAAACTGGGCACCCACAAAAAGCGGACAGTTTATATTCTTGGAGAATATGAATGGCCCGGTTTTAATTTATTTCATTCTACAACTAGACAGTCCAGACTGACACTTAAGTTCAGGCCTATATGCTGGGGAGGTTCGGGAGGTGCATCACGAGTTCCGTTTTGTTCCATCTTTTTTTTTTTTTTTTTTTTTTTAGAAGGCAGTGGTGTGACTTTAAGAGCAGGGAGGGCATTTAGATCCAGGAAGTAGTTGGGGTGTCTATGGCACCATAGGGGGATGGACCAGCCCACGACATTGGCATGCACGGTGGCTGAGTAACGCAGAGTGGGTCACCTTGTGCCAGAGTACCGCCATTGATTCAGCTATGAGCCATTTTCTGTCACCGAGGAGAAAGCCAGTTCGCCACTGAGTGACCCATTCAAGGTTCAGAGTGAAGTAGCGTCGTAGTCGGGTGGTCTGGTTATTATCTGCGGGCTTTTTTGGAGTGCCCAGTCAACCGAATATTAAGCCAGGTAGGCGGGAAATTTCAGTTACTGGTGACTGTGCCCTAGTGTTTGTGCAGGTTCACAATACTAGAGGCTTTATTTTAAAAAAATGTAAATGACTGCTTGCCTATGCAGTAATGAGGTCAATCCTCATAATGAGATTTTTTCTTAGTGAAGAAACATCTCCTTCAAGTGAGAGAAAATTGAGAGAACAAGTTGAACAAATGGGAATTTATACAGTATTATTCTTAATGCCAGAGCCTGTTTTGTGAGGGATGAACTGTGAAAGGAATGTGCATGAGGCTCTGGTTTTGTGTGTTGAGGGGTGGGGAGATTTATACGATATTATTCTTAATATGAACAGCAAAGCCCAAAAGTTTTGTGAAGGTTTAACTTTTAAAATGAACGAAGTGTTGTGAACTGAGATTATAAAAAGTGCAGCTGAAACCAAGTGCTTAGAGACAAGCAGGTCGATATGTATCTCAGCTTATTTAAGTGACAGCAAAGTGCCTGCAAATATTACTAATACTGAATTGCTTTATTGAGGGGCACAGACACATGCTCATTTGTGTACAAACCCTATGTTTCAAATAAGGAGCTATGTGCTTGGCACAAAATGTTTGTCAGTTTGAGTGCCTGGATGAATACACTTGGTGGCACTTTTTATTCTAATAAAGCCTTTAGTGAAATGTAGAGAGTGTGATGTCTTGCTGGGACATATTGAATTTAAGAACCGCACCTCTGGTGAGGGGAGCTGGAATAGCTATGTATATTTGTCAGTCTGAGTGCAGACACTTCTCTTGGGCTAAATCCATTGGATCCAATGCATGCCATTGCTAACATATTGTTTGAAACAAGCATTGGTTCCTTACTACTGGGCTCATAATACAAAGATCATCTGTGTAGAGTCACTCATTATACTGGCCAAGGGGCCAAAGGCAATGGTTTTTATGCCTCCTCCTTTCTTGTTTACGCAGGCCTGTGAAAATAATTCAATGTGTGTTGAACTAACTGTTAAAATAATTAAGGATGGATAGTCTTGCAGTCTAAGTAGGAAAAAACCTTATGCTGCCTCAGTTTCCACAGTTCTACCTTTGCCAAAAAAGGCACACACCCCATTTTCTGACCACTGTAGAGGCCTGCACTGTCACCTTTCACTCACTGTGTATTTATTTATTTTTTATTTATTTATTTATTTATTTTGCACCTGACAGGCTCGTGTATTTTTGTTGGGGGGTAGGTCAAGCACATCCATCTGGTTGACACTGGTCTGCAGTGGAGTAGAGGTGGTAGTGCATACACATTCTAAAATGTGTCCAAATACCCCACAAAATGCACCACAAAACAAAAAATCTAATAGCTTCTGGGGGCCTAGGCGGCCCCCCCAGACCTCCAGCCTTTTATGATTCACCTGAGCACCCACAACATTTTTAAAAAGTTGGCACCCCTGGCTACTGCACACAGTGCTACTGCAATGGCAACTCATAGTCTGCCCGTCACAGATAACCCAGTTAAAGAAAATACAAAATTCCAGATTAGGCTGGAGAACTCTGAGAACATCCTGCTGGCAGAGAACATTAGACGTTTAGGTCTGTATGAGAGCATGAAGGGAGACAGTACTCTAGCATTCATGGAGTAGTGGCTTCACACCGAGCTGCATTTCATAGAGCCACCAGGTCTGAAGAAGACATATCGGATCACGTTGCAGCAGGCGATCACTTGCTTAGAACACCCCAGCACTATGCTTGTCACTTTTCTGTCCATAAGAGATAAGGAGAGAGTGATCTTCCAGGAACTGGTCTTCACTATTAATTCCCACTAGTTGGTCTGAGCTAGAGGCACTAGGGCCCACTGGGAGGCAGTACTTTTAAGAAGGCTGACACGGAGGTAAGCAGCGTGCATGCACAGCTCCAACAGTGAGCGCACGCAGTCACCTGTTTACTTCGACACCAGTCTCCAACCGCCTCAGTTCCTTTTTTTCCCCACCATTGGGTGTGCATCAGTGCTTTGTCGCTTATCTGCCAGAAATCAGAACTTTACGTCTGTACGACAACAGCATTCAGATCATCTCAGTTTTAGTGTTTAAAGCTAGAGTTTGTTATTTTTGTGTCAGGTTAGTATATTTTGTCACAAAATTATCATAGTTTTCTTTTCGGCTCTAACAAGCGCCAGTGGTCGAAGGCCTTGGAAGACAGTAGGGACCCGGAAGAGGCAGGCTGCTGTGGCAGTGGGGCTGTGTCCTGCCAATTTCCCCATTGGGAAGGGTTCTGACTATGGCTGGGAAAGTTCTTGGGAAACAGTCCTCCTATAAGCACAAAAAGAAGCAATCCCAATCCTTCACGCGTTCTGCATTAGGCCCAGGCACCTCTCGGCCTTAGCTTCTTCCTGTTCCCATCAGAAGAAATGGTGCCCATCAAAATTGCCCTCTGCAAGGTCTGTTGCAGGATACTTGGTTTCTGGAGTTTGATCTCCTCACTGCCATCTTCAGTGTTACTGAGGGACCCTGGTTCTGCGTTCAGTGCCAGGTTTTTGGCCCTTCGGAGCCTGTCCCTGTGCTGGATTCGGTGACAAGAACCTCACCTGTGCCAGATCCGGGTCCTGTATCACCTCTGGTGCCATTCCGTCATCCTTTAGGACTGGGGCTGGTGTCTCTGGTGTTGCCACATCCTGAATAGTTGAGCCTGTGACCCCAAACCCTCTTTTATCCCCCTTCTGAGGTGGATATAGAGGGGGAATAGTCTGACATTGACTTAATTTCTGAAGGCAATGATAATGACTCTTCTATAGTGTAGATACCTCAGATCTAGTTCCTGTGTCTGTGCCTCGGGAGGATCTTTCCTTTCAGGCTTTGCTTAGAAATATGCATTCTGCATTGAATTTCAAACCAGCAGCTATTGACAGGGATAAGTGCCTCCATTTGGAATTACTAAATGTGTCCAATATACTGGTCAGTTTAGGTCCTCCTGTTTCACCCGCATTCGAAACCCTGTCTGATGCCGTCTGGCGCAGACCTACTTTGGGGACAGCTGGTCCCAAGCAGGCTGATAAGAAATACGCTGCTCCTAAGGACAACCTAGGGTGTGTCACTTAACCCATAGCTGTGGCTATCGACATTCTGGCTGAGAATGTTAAGGCTGTTATGCCTAAGGAAGTCTCTGCTGACCCCATTAACTGGGAGTCACACAAGATTAGCGCCACAGGTAAGCCAGCTTATACTTTGGCTACCTTGGGCATGAGGATTGCCAGCTACCAAGGGCATTTTTATAAGTACGAGTATTCCCTTTGGAGCTGGCTAAAGTCTCTGTCAGAGTCTCTTCCAGATTTAGAGGTTAAACAGGATATTCTGCTGACTGTCAAGCAAGGCATTGTCCCAGCAGTCACCAGCTTAAAGCCTCCATGGCTGCCTTTGATACTGCATCTCACTCTGCTGCTACAGGCATTTGCATTAGGCAGCATTCCTGGCTGGCGTACTTCCGGCTTCACCCAAGACGTCCAGCAACAGGTTATGAATGTTCCTTTTGATGGAACTTATCTGTTTGGACAGTAGGCGGAGCAGTCTCTTAAGGTGTTAGATGACAGCAGAGTGACCCTTAAGACTTCCAGACCAGCTCCCTTTAATCTTCAGAGGGGTGATGGGATGGGTTTCTTTCCATAACTGGCAGTCCTTTCTTGGCGAAGGCAGGGGGGTCCAAAACAAAAAGTCAGTCTCCCCAGCCTCAGAAGAAGGTGCAGCCAAAGGTATAGGCGTCAAAAACACCTAGTGCCACTATCTGAAGCTCCGGCCCCTGGTCTTTCTTCAGTTGGCTGAGGCAGCTGTCTCATTCCCAGTGGGTGGGGGTGGCTGTGCCTATCTCACTTTTACCGTCATTGAAAATCCACCAGGAAGGACAAATGCGTCCTCAGAATCATCTAAGAGAGATTTTCCTTGGATTTTACAGAACTCTTTCCGAACTATCCACCCAGCAACCCTCTTTGTCAGCTCATTTGTCAGAGCTTCTGATACAGGAGATTGCATGCCTTCTGAGCAACAAGGCAGTGGAAATAGTGCCGGAGATGGAACAAATTCAAGCTTCTACTACTTCCTAGTTCCAAAGAAATCATGAGGCATGTAACCCATTCTCAACCTGAGAAATCTGAACAAGTTCATGGATCAAGAAAAATTGAAAATGATTTCTCTGGGCTCTCTGCCACCCTTCCTGAAGCCTCAGGATTGGTTAGCATCCCTGGACATGCAGGATGCATACCAGCACATACTGGTACACCCCAGCCATCGCAGATACCTCTGTTTCATAGTGCTGGTGCAGCATTACCAGTTCTAGGAGCGTGGATATGTTGTTCATCCACACTGTCTGGCATTGTCCCTTTTCCCTTTAAATCTTGCTGGAAGTCTTCAAGCTGGCTTCTCCCACCCACCCGGGTGGTAAATACCTCGGCTCCACCCCATGACGCCAGATCTTCCTTTCCGCTGGAAGATACAGGTTCTTTCGTGCTACCTTGCAGCAATAGAGGCCTGGGAGTCAAATCGACAGTTTTTGCAAGTCGTCCCCCGGGTTTCGCCGGTGTCCTTGTGGACAAAAAATGTCACGCACCGACTCCCACCTCTCGTGCGTATACTGCCTCGGCGCCGTGCATGATACCTCAGCGTGCACCATCTGTTCGGCCTTCCATCCCACTGTTCTGGAGGACAGTAAAGGCATGCCATAAGCTGGGGAGACGGGCCGCCAATCACGGTGAAATCGAAGAGGCCAGGTGGGCAGTTTCCTTGACTCTTGGGATCCGCCGAGCAGCTCGAGCAGATGGCAGCCTTCGAGGAAGAAGCTGCCCAAGCTTCGGCCAACCGAAGCTTCTTCGTGCCACTCAACTTGGGCTCCACCTTCACGGGATCCTTCCGGGAGTTGTGCCAGTCTCTCCCTACTAAGGGTGAGGCGCCCTCGGGCTCGCACTCCTCCCGACCCAAGAAGAAGAATAAGGATCCTAAACCATCTTCTTCTACCCGAAGAAGACGCTCCTGGGACTGAGAGCAGTCTGACTCTCAGGAGCAAGGGGTCTCGACCACGGTCGAGATCGCCTCCTCGGCTGCCGGTTTTTCTGACCTCCCCTCAGGCCAGGGCACCAAAGCCAAAGACACGGCTGAACCGGCCAAGATTTCTCTCGACCCGATCGAGCCGTTTTCACCGAGGCCTGTCGATGACTCTCTGGAGAGGACGCCTATTCTCTCCTTCCCCGACGAGGAGACCCGTCCTTCGGGCATCCCGATCGAGGGACAAGAGCGGAACCCGGTTCTCACGAACCAGCTTCTCCTGACCGACAGAGCCGGCCGCGTTGGTCTCGATCGAGAGTAGGACCCGTCGGTCGGAAGACCAAAAAAGGGCCACAAACACTCCGGAAAGAGGCGCCACCACCGTTCCTCATCCTCCTTGGACGAGGAGAGACTTAGACGGAAGCTTCGTCGACGTTATGAGGACCTTATGTGGCAGCAACTTCTTCTAACAGGTCAAAAGCCAGCTGCCCTGGCAATACGGGCCATTACATGGCCTCAGCCTCTTCGGCCGACACTGACTCCCTCGGTGCCGAGGACTCCAGTTCTCCCTCCGGTGGGTCCAGTGCGCATTTCGGCTCGGCCTGTTTCAGGATCCCCACCTATTTTGGTGGAACCACCACCAAAACAGCCTCAGGAAGGGGTTCCCTCTAAGGAGGACCAACCGACTTCGGGCCTGCCCCACAGGCTGTCCATCACGATCACTCCTGATCGCCCTAGGCGCATTGAAGGGGATTTAGGGGGGAGACCTTTGTATCCGGACTCCTCGGATTCGGATACTACTGGCCTTCACTCTCATGATGAGCTGTCGGTGTCAGGCATGAAGGAAGGGCCTTCCTCCTTGCAGGGCATCCTTCGACTCATTTCAGAGTCCACAGGTATGCCTCTGCAGCCCATTCAGAAGAAAGCAGAATATCCTCTCACTGATATTCTCAAGAGGGGGGATAACCCAACGGAGGCCTTCCCAGTGGCCGAAGCCATAGTTGGCCCGGCTCTGGAACTTTGGCAGCGTCCTGCCTCTTGCCCGGCTCCTTTTGCCTGCATGGCCCGCAAGTATGCGGTGCCCATGGGGTCCTTGGCGGGCTTCACTGAGCACCCTTCGGCAGAAAGCCTGGTGACTGCCTCAGTGTTTAAGCGAACAGGCAGCTCTACACGGATACTGACCGCCTCCAGACAAGGAGTCCAGACTTATGGACCACTCGGCCCGGAAGGTCTGCGCGGCATCATCCTTAGGCCTTCTTCAGGCTAGCGCAGCAGTGATCATGGCACACTTCTCTCACGCCCTTTTGGGGTCGCTTGATGAAGTTCTCCCTCATCTCCCAGCAGACGTGCAGACCACGGTCAAGCAGGTCCGGGACCAGGACCGGGCAGTTGCTAAACAGCAGCTTCAGACGGCTCTGGACATTGGTGATTCCTGTGCCCGCTCACTAACTGCCGCGGTCGCCTCTCGCCACAGGGCTTGGCTGAGGTTATCCTCCTTTCCGGCAGATACCCAGCACAAGTTAGCTGACGTGCCCTTCCTTGGCACCGACCTCTTCGGCCTGGGAGTAGCAGGTCACCTTCAGCGCATTGAGCAGTCTAATGCCACCTTAGATGCCACCTCTGCTAAAGGTTCTTCGGGCAAGAACCAGCAGAAGCGCAAGAAGAAGTCCTTTTAGCATTCTTCCCCTGCGGTCAGACAGCCCTCCTTCCAGGGAGGTCAGCAACAGCAGCAGGCTCAAGCTTGGCGCCCTAGGCCCAAGCAAGGTCCTAAACAGCCCCGCAAAGGAGGCCGAGGTGCTGGTCCAGGTGCCTCCTCCTCCTCCAAGCCTGCACAGTGACGGGTCGGGGTGGCCTCCCCTGCACCCGTCACGCCAGTTCTGGGTCCTCCGGTGGGGGGCCGGCTCCGCCACTTTCTTTCTGCCTGGTCCGGTGTCACGTCGGACAGGTGGGTTCTGGAAGTGGTCAGGCAGGGTCTGCCCCTAGAGTTCGAGCAGTACCCCCCAGCCGAGCCCGTGCCCCACGGGAGGAAAGGATCTCAGTTGGCACTGAGTCGGCCCTCTGGGACGACATCACTCAGCTCCTCCTCAAGGAGGCAGTGGCTCCAGTGCCGGATCCTCCTTTAGACCCAGGCTTCGTCTCCAGGTATTTCGTGGTGCCCAAGTGGACGGGGGGTTGGCGCCCCATCCTAGATCTCCACGACCTGAATCGGTATCTCAGGTCTCGCAGCTTCCGGATGGTAACTCTGAACCAGATCATACCATCTCTGGAGTGAAACATGTGGTTCTGTACACGGGATCTTCAGGACACATTCTACCACGTCCCAATCCGTCCATCCCATCAGCAGTTCCTCTGCTTCGAAGGTCTCAGGGACCTCTCTTTGGGTTCAGAGCCATGCCGTTCGGCCTGTCATCGCCCAGGGTCTTCACCAAATGCATTGCAGTGGTGGCAGCCCATCTACGGCGTCAAGGGGTTCGCATTTACCCCTATCTAGATGACTGGCTCCTGGTGGGTTCCTCCCTTCAGGAGGTGGAGAGGTCCAGGGACCTGACCCTCTGAACCTGCTCCCACCTGGGCCTTCTAATCAGTGAGGCCAAGTCAGAACTCGTGCCTTCTCAGGTGATGGGCTTCATCGGGGCAGAGCTCGACTCTTGTCAAGCCAGAGCTCGGCTCCCAGCGGACAGCAGCGGTTCTTTCCTCCTTGCCCAATCATTTCTGGTTGGGCACTTTTTCCTGCCGGGACTTCTCAGCCTCCTGGGTTACATGGCGGCGTGCACCTCTGTGGTCCGCTGGGCCAGACTGCACATGCGTCCCCTTCAGTGGGAGCTGGCGCCCAGTGGTCTCAGCGTCAGGGTCTCTTCGACCAGCTGGTCACGGTCACCCAGAGGATGTGGGACGCTCTCCAATGGTGCACCGTCCCGAGTCACTTGCAGGAAGGAGTCCCGTTTGTCCGCCCCGAGCTGACGGTCGTCCTTATGACCGACGCCTCTCTCATGGGCTGGGGAGCCCACATGGGAGACAACAGAGCTCACGGGTTCTGGACCCCCGAGGAGTCCCGATGCCACATCAACCTGCTGGAGCTCAGAGCAGTCAGACTGGCCCTGTCAGCTTTTGCTCCTCAGCTCCAGGGTCAAGTGGTTCAAGTTCAGGCGGACAATACTACCTGACCATGTACTACCTCAACAAACAGGGCGGCACGCACTCCCATCTGCTATGCAAGAGGCGCCTCGGATCTGGACCTCGTCAGCCGGCTGGAGGCGGATCTCCTAGCCATCCATGTGGCAGGAGTCTCGAACCAACTGGCAGATGCTCTCAGCTGCATAGGCCAGACATCCCAGTGGTCTCTCCACTCCAGTAGCTTACAATCTGTTCTCCCGTTGGAGCAAACCGTTGGTGAACCTGTTTGCCTCAAGGGAGAACACCAAGCTGAGGCTGTACCATGCCCACCCCCCCCCAGCAGGGTTCGCTGCAGGGGGATGCCTTCTCGAGGCCGTGGACCCCAGGCCTCCTCTACGCCTTCTCTCCATTTCCCTTGATCCACAAGGTGTTACTCAAGGTGAGGAGGGACAAGGCGAAGGTGATCCTGGTAGCCCCAGATTGGCCAAGCCAGTTCTGGTACCCAGATCTCCTCAGCCTCAGCTGCAGAGCTCCGGAGCGGCTTTGTACACACCCGGACCTGATATCGTTGAACCAGGGGAAGGTCTTCCACTCGGACCTTCAACCCCTGTACCTCACAGCCTGGTTCCTGAGCGGCTAGAGTTCCAGGCTTTGGGTCTTTCTGAAGATGTCTACACCGTGGTGGAAGCATCTCGAAAAGAATCGACCAGAAAATGTTATGCCTTCAAATGGAAAAGATTTTCTATTTGGTGTCAGGGAAAGAACCTGGACCCCTTATCCTGCTCTGTGGCTAACATTCTAGACTACCTTTGGTCCCTCTCCAAAGGGGGTCTTTGGTCATCGACCCTTAGGGTGCACCTGGCAGCCATCTCTGCTTACTGGGCACGGGCCGGTCAGCGGACGTTGGCACAGGAGATGGTGATCGGGCATTTTTTCAAAGGCCTGGATCACATATCCCCTCCAGTGCGTGAACCTCCACCTCCATGGGATCTCTTGCTGGTTTTGGCAAAGCTCATGGGCCTGCACAAGTGTGAGCTCTCACACTTGTCGTGGAAGACTGCCTTCCTGGTGGCTATCACGTCAGCCAGAAGGACAGGGGAGCTCCAGGCGCTTTCGGTGGGCTCCCCTTATTTGGTCTTTCACAGGGACAAAGTTGTCCTGAGCCCCCACCCAAAATTCCTTCCGAAGGTGGTGTCAGAGTTTCACCTCAACCAGGTGTTGACTCTGCCGGTATATTACTCTAACTACACCTCGGATGCCGAGTACAGGCTCCATACTCTGGACTTCAGGCGTGCTCTCTCCTACTATAAGGAGAGGACGGCGGAAATTCGGGGAGAGGTTCGCCAGCTGTTTGTCACCTGCGCTGAAGCCGCTTCTGGCAGACCTGCAGCCAAATGGACCATTGCAAGGTGGATTACATCATGCATAGATCTGTGCTATGAGTTGGCGGGCAAGGAGCCTCCCAGAGGGATAAGAGCTCATTCTACCCGCCATATTGCTGCTTCGGTGGCTGCTTCCAGGGACATCCCTATCCAGGAAATCTGTCGAGCTGCTACGTGGAAGTCAGTGAACACCTTCATTACCCATTACCACATCGACCTTGAGTCACGACGTGATGCTGGTTTTGGGGCCTCGGTTCTCCAGTCTCTGTTTCCTAAGTAGGGGGTGTGCGCCTTGCCTCCCTCCTCCCGGAGAACTGCTAGGAGTCTGCCAGACAATGTGGATGAACAACATATCCACGCTCCTAGAAAAACAGGTTACTCACCTGTAACAGTAGTTCTAGGAGTGCTATATGTTGTTCATCCACACGCTCCCACCCGACCTCCCTGGCTTAAGGCGCACAACCTGGCTTCCAGCAGGCTAGATCTGGCGTCATGGGGCGGAGCCGAGGTATTTACCACTCGGGTGGGTGGAAGGAGCCAGCTTGAAGACTTCTGGCAAGATTTAAAGGGGAAAAGGACAATGCCAGACAGTGTGGATGAACAACATATGCTTTGCATGACCTGTGATGTTTCAGGTGCTTCTGCCAGGGCTGCGGCTCGGGCATTTGTATCAGTAGATACTCTTGGCTTAGAGTGTCTGATTTTGTGAATGATGTGGAACAGTCAATTCTTAATGCCCCATTTTGAGGGCAGAAGTTGTTTGGCCCTAAAGTCCAAGAGACTCTGACAGCTCTTCAGGCCTCAGGTACTTGGGACTGTGCATTCCCTCTACAATACCCACCCCAAGGGTAGGAGCAGGCATTCCTTTTGTCCAGCTGGTGTTAGACAGTGCCCAGCCACCAGACAGCAGAGCAGGGGCCAAGGGAGCAGGAACCTTGCCAATCTCAAGCACTGCCCCAGGTACCCAGTCAAAGGCCCCTAGAGGTAGTAGAGCTGGGGAGCCAGTCCCACCAGCTCAGCCTGACTCCTAATACACTCCCCAACCACCTTAACCCCTAGAGCTGGTTGTAGGAGGTCGCCTCTCTCTCTCTCTCTCTCTCCACTTAGCCCAGTAGAAAGAGGTGACTACAGATATAAGGGTTCTGGAGATCATAGAATGGGCTCATGCTCTGGAACTTCTGGACAACCCTTCAGATCATCCCTCTCTTGTCATCACATATCCTCCAGGTCATCTGCCCATATTGCTGGAGGAAATGCAGACTCTGTTTCAGAAACTAACCATAGAGTCTGTGCCTGTAGAACAGAGGAACACAGGATCTTCATGGACATAAAGTCTCCACCACTCATTCACACTAATGGGAGTTCGCCGGAGGTGCTAGGACTCAGCGGGAGCAAACTTTTTCCGAGAGGGTCGGCATCTGAAATGGAACCACAAGGAAGCGGCACCGCGAGCCCTGGCTCATGTGGTAAAGACTATCTTGGCGTCGACCCTCCAACCACCTCAGTTCCTTTTTTCCCTGCCATCGAGTGCGCTTCAGTGACGATGACGCTCGCCTGCTGGGAGTCAGACTTCAAACTAGCAGCTTAGTTTTCAGTTTTGTTTTTGTTTTGTTGTTTATTGTCAAATAAGTACCGATTATATTTAATTCTACTTGTAACAAGAAAGAAGTCTTCAGCCCTCCATTGACGGAGTTGACCATGAGCGGGTCAGTGACGGTAGGGATTCTTCGTATGAAAGCTGTTCAGTCAGCTGGGTTGGGTCCGGTCCGCCACTCTCTCTGGAGGGGGGAGTCTGACAACGGATGGTCCAATGTTCAGGGAGATGGGCAGTCCCCCTGAAAGCATAAAAGGAAACGGTCCCACTTGTGGCACCGTTCGGCCTAGAGTTCTTCTTTGGCACACAGGTTGAAAAAGAAATGGCATCACTCGAGGTCGTCCTCTGGTACGTCTGCACGTAGATGGTTGGTTATTAGGGCCAGGCGCCACCTCTGTCGGAGTCGCTGGTTTCTGTCTCTGGTGACCGACCGACCTCGACACTGGAACTCCTCCCCGCCTATTGGAGGAGCTTCCGATGAGCAGTTTCACCAGTGGGCTGCTCTTATGGAGCAGTGAGCTCGGAGGTTGGTCCACTTGCCTGAACCGGTCACTCCGAGGCCTTCAGGCTGTTTGAAGGGACGGGTAGGGCCTTCTTAGTCGCACGGCACCTTCTTCGGTGCTGTCGACTCCACGCTCGGGTGTGTATCACCCTCACATGGCTGCAGCACAGGGGTCCACACCAATGCCTCTATCTCCTACCAGTTTTGCTACATTTTCTTCAAATCGCGGTTCTCAGATCCTTGGAACTTTGTCGGCGCCATCTGTGGCTCTGGGGACACTCTTGGCACTGTCCGCGGCACCACGGGCTCTGCTGGCACCATCAGCGGCACCGCGAGCTCTGTCGGCACCATGGCCTCTGTCAGCGCCGTGTGCTGGGCGGTTTTTCGATGGCGCCACCCTCCTTGAGTTCGGTGCGTTTTCTTCTTCAGCGCTGAGGCTTGGTGCAGCGGCTTCCAGCCTCCAGGGGTTCTCGACTCCGATTCTTTCCTCTTCTGATCTTCCTCCTGATTTTCACTCCTTTCCTGTCCTTACAGTCCCTCCTGGACTGTCAGGAGATGATTTTGAACCTGACCCAGATCTTCAACTGGGTGATGATGTTGATGACACTGCCCTGGGAGCAGGGATCAATCTTTCTACAGAGTCTGTGGTCGAAGACCTTTCCTTTAAGTCTCTGCTTAAAAATTTAAATTCTACTCTTTCTCTCCAGGCTACAGAAATTGATCCTGGTAAGCTTTTAAGACTCCAGTACCTCCATGTCCCGGAGATCCCTATGGATTTAACACCTCCGGTACAGCCCTCTTTCAAGACCCTCTCTCAGATAGTGTGGAAGAATCCGGCTCTCATTCCTTCCGTGGCCAAGTTCATAGATAGGAAGTATGCCCCTCCCAATGATCACTCCATATTGGCCTCACAAGCCTTTGCTGATCCTATTGTAGTCTTGGCAGAGAATGATAAGGCCGTCTTTCTTCAGGCATCTACAGTCCAGCCTGTAAATAAAGAATCTCGCAAGATAGACACCTTAGGTAAGAGAGTCTTTGTTGCCTCCACCCTGGGTATGCGCATTGCCAGCTTCCAGGGCTATTTTTCTCAATATGAATATGTCCTTTGGCATTCACTCAAACAAATGGTAGGAGCTCTGCCCGAATTGGAAGTTAATTCAGAGCTACTTCAGACCATAACCAGGGGAATCGAGTCCAATAACCAACAGGTTAAAGCTGCAATGGACACTTTCGATACCACTTCCCAGGCGTCAGCAGCTGGCATCTGCACCCGTCGCCACTCTTGGCTACATACTTCTGGCTTCACAGATGACGCCAGAAGCAGGTCATAACCTTGCTTTTGACAGTATGTATCTCTCTGACCCCAGGTGGAGCAAACTCTGGAGTCCACTCAGAAGACTAGATCTGCCATTAAGGCGGCTAGGCAGAGGGTGCTAACAAGCATCAATTTCACAACCGTCAGTCCTTTCAGAGGCAGAGGGGGTTTTAACAAAAACCCCAACCCTTGGCCACAAAAGAAAGCGCAGCAGAAGACACCAGGGCGCAAAGCGCCCCATGCAACCTTCTGAGTTTCTGGCCCAGGTCCCACCTCAGCTGTCCAAGGGGGACGCCTCCTCAGCAGTGGGAGCACGTTTGACTCAGTACTACAACCAGTGGAAGTCTATAACATCAGACAAATGGGTCCTCCGAATAAACCGGGAGGGGTACTTGCTCAATCTTTCGGAAACCCCTCTGGATCATCCCCTCCAAACGACAGCCCAGGCTGTCGGCAGTACAGTCAGACCTTCTTGCTTCCGAGGTACAAGGCCTTCTGAACAACAGGGCAGTAGAAGTAGTTCCGCTGGATCAACGAAACACAGGTTTCTACTCCCATTACTTCCTGGTCCCAAAGAAAACCAGTGGCATGCGCCCCATTCTGGATCTCAGAAAGTTATACAAGTTCCTTCACAAGGAGTAGTTCAAGATGACATCACTAGGTACCCTGCTACCTTTGCTTCATCAACACGATTGGCTAGCCTCCCTGGACATGCAGGATGCCTACCAACACATCCCTATACACCCAAAGCACCACAAATACCTAAGGTTCGTGGTGTTGGGTCAACACTATCAGTTCAGAGTCCTGCCCTTTGGGCTATCCTCGGCGCCTTGAGTTTTTATAAAGTGTTGTGCAATTCACACAGCGCATCTCAGGAAAATTGGAATACAAGTGTTCCCATATCTGGGCGACTGGCTCATAGTAAGTCCCTCCAGACAAGGGAATCTGGACGCCGTAGCCACGGCATCAGACTTCCTCACCTCCATGGGAGTCTTGCTAAATCTCAACAAATCATAGTTGCAATCCTCCCAGAAGCTCCTCTTTATAGGTGCTCTTCTGGACACCTCCTGTGCGAAGGCTTTTCTCCCAGAGGACAGAAAGAGCGATATCTTACAGATGGCCCGATACATCAGAGAAAACAACTCAGTTTGAGCTATCTCGATGCAACGAATGCTGTGTCTCATGGCATCCTCGGTGTTCACTGTACCCGTAGCTTGTCTCCACATGAGAACCTCTCAGTGGATGATCAGTACTCAGTGGTCCCCAACCACTCTCCCTCAGTCCTTTCCCATCAAGGTGACAAAACCTCTGAAGAGGTCACTTGCCTGGTGGCTGCAGGAGGACAACCTTCTGGAAGGATATCCCTTTGCTCTTCTGGATCATCAGATCTCCATTACCATGGGTGCATCCCTGATGGGGTGGGGAGCTCATTGCCAGAATCTCCACACCCAAGGTACGTGGACTCAGGACGAGTCCCAACTTCACATAACCATCCTGGAAATGAGAGTCGTTCTGTATGCAGTCTGAGCCTTGAAGGACATACTCTGTTACAAGAACATTCTCCTTCAAACGGACAACAAGGCAATGATATACTACATCAACAAGCAGGGCAGTGCACACTCTTACCCATTATGCAGTGAAGCAGTGAGAATGTGGGAATGGTGCCTGGAGCACAAGGCTCTAATCCAGGCGATTTACAGGAGTACAAACGAGCTGGCAGTCCGTCTCAGCAGAACAGAGACAGATCCTCATGAGTGGTCTCTCTACCTAACCCTCGTTCAGTCACTCTTCAAAGAATGGGTAACTCCAGATCTGGACCTTGTTGCATCCCCACTGGACGCAAAACTACCTCTGTTTTGCTCCAGAAATCCAGGACCTGGCATTTTCTGTCAGGATGCGTTCAGGCTGCAGTGGACAAGATGCTTTCTATACGCCTTTCCTCCTCTTCCCCTAATTCAGAGGATACATCTCAAATTTGAGTCTCGGGTACAGAATGATTCTCGTTGCCCCCTTCTGGCCTCAACAGATATGGTTTCCGCTGCTCAACAGTCTGTTGGAAACCCCCCCCGGAGATGCTTCCCCTTCAGACAAACCTTTTGACCCAGGGTCCCGTGATCCATCCCAGTCTGAGGTCGCTTCACCTCCATGCTTGGCTCCTGAAGAGATAGAAGTGAATAGGTTCAGTGTTTCTCATAGAGTTTCAGATATTCTTTTGGCTGTGCGTAAGCCAGCCACTAGAAAAACCTACACAGCCAAATGGAAGCGTTTCTCTATCTGGTGTGCAAAATCCTCTTGGAACCCTTTTTCCTGCCCACCAAATAAAGTTTTTGAGTACCTTTTAGGCCTCTCAAATACAGGTCTACAGTACTCCACAGTCAAGGTTCGTCTATGTGCCATTTTGGCATATCAAGAGCCAGTACTTTCCATGTCACTGGCTCAGTTACCTGTGGTTAAGAGGTTTCTTAAGGGTATTCTGCATACTAGGTCTCCTATCAGATGTTCAGTCGCAGCCTGGGACATTAACCTTGTGCTAGACATGCTCACTCATAAATCTTTCGAACCTCTAGCTACTTGTGACTTGAAATTCCTCACTTGGAAAACAGCCTTTCTGATGGCCATCACTTTGGCTTGGAGAGTTTCTGAAATACATGCACTGGTCACAGATCCCCCTTACACTGTATTTTACAAGGACAAAGTAGTTCTTAGGACTCATCCTAAGTTTCTTCCTAAGGTTGTCTCAGAATTCCATCTAAACCAACCTTTAGTCCTTCCTACCTACTTTGCGAACTTCCAGAATGAAGGGGAGCGTACACTTCATTCACTGGATGTTGAGAGAGCGCTGCGATTCTATCTAGATAGCATAAAAGAATTTCGCAAGGCTTAACAACTGTTTGTCTCATTCATCGAAACCTGGCTGGGTCAGCCTATCGCTATTAGATGCATTTCAGCGTGGCTGGTGGCATGCCTATGCCACTGCTATTCTATAGAACAGGTCAAGCTGTAAGGCAGAGTATACATTCACTCTACCAGAGCAGTTGCGGCATCTCTGGCAGAAATCCACAACGTGCCCATTGCAGATATTTGCAATGCGGCTACTTGGAGTTCAGTGCATACTTCCGTTAAGCACTACGCCTTGGATGTCCATGCCAGGCAACATCTGTCATTTGGCAGGACCATTCTTAACGGACTTCTGTCCTAAGTATGTGAGCTCTTTATCTCCTGCCACCCGTCTCGGGGGATTATTAGCTCGGTACTCTCCCATTAGTGTGAATGGGTGGTGGAGACTTTATGTCCAGGAAGATATGGAAATTAGGTACCTACCGTAATTCTTGATCTTCTTGGACGAAGTCTCCACCACTCATTCACATGCCTACCCACCATCCCCTGAGCTCACTTCTCTGTTTTTGGTCTTCACTCCCTCAATGGCTGGGCTGTGAAGACTTTATTGCTGACCCTTCTTACATGGGTCATTTGGACTATCTTATGTTCGATTTGTAGGTTAGTCCTTCTAGGTTAGTTAGGAATAAAAGGTACTGAGGCGGTTGGAGACTTCGTCCAAGAAGATCAAGAATTATGGTAGGTACGTAATTTCCATTTTTTACTTCCGGTACTTCCTTGTCCCAAAGTGGACAGGGGACCTAAAGCCTATTCTGGATCTCAGCTTCTTCATAGAATACAAGAAAAATGAATAAAAAGGATCACCCAGCTCCCCAATGCTCTGTATGCACTATGTGCAAAATCTAAAAGCCACAAGAATAAACCAACACTAATGCCTCATAGTATGCTGTTACATAAAATGTATTATATCTGCTTTCAATGGCAAAACCAAATCCATCAGAGGACCTCTGATGAAGCCCTGCCCAACCGCGGTGAGACGTATGGTTTAGTTGGCAATTCATTCAACGTGACTGCTGCTGCAGGTATGGACTGCCTTTCTTTTTTTTTTTTAAATGTACACCTCTCACTGTGTGTTTCTATACCAGCAATTGAAACTGATGATCTATATGGATTTGATTTTGCCACCAAAAGTATGTATAATAAATTAGATATTGCATATGGTGCATACAGAGCTTTGGGGGTGGGTTATTCTGATTGGAGCACTGAATATCTCAGTTTTGGAGTGCTTTTTTTGTTTGAAAGTGTCTGTTGTTTATAGAATAGAAGAAGTTCAGGATAGTCACTTTGCAGGGTCTCCACCCATTACTGCAAAAAGGGAACTTGATATGTTCCCTGGATATGAAAGATGTATACCTCCATATCAAAATCCTGAAGCCTCGCAGAAAATACTTGAAGTTTCATGTGACAGGGTTGAACAAGGCCCTGTCCAATTTGTTATGCAGAAAGAGTTAAAAGCAAGGATCTGTTCTAGCCTCTTCTTTTCTGTCTCTTGTCTGTCTGTGCAATCAAATTTTATTATGAGATCTAGGAACTGATCACTCTGACCGTCTCACAATTCTCCGCTTCCTGTTATCTCTCTGCCTTCTCTTGCTGTTTCTATCTTTTCTTCCCCCTTGCGTATCTGTAGTTATATAATATGTGTGAATCTTCGTGTGAAACTGTGATCCCTTTGTTTGACGATGTATATAATTGTATTTTTGAAATGATTGCAAAACGTTACTTGGAACTTGGAGTTAACCTACACAAACTCTCTTGCAGAACTGTCAACAGGAGATTAGTTCTGGGACACACTGTTCTGTTTTGTTGCACCTGCAAGGAAAGAAACTGACAAAGTTCTTATACATTTTATGAGAAACAGGATGCCTCTTAACAAGATGAGGTTGCAGAACTTAATTTCCAGGCAAAGACTTAGTATTAAAAAAGCAGCAATCTTTTGTTAAAGGGAGAGACTGAAACTTAGAGATACCCTCAGACGAAGGACTTTGTTTTCTTTGTTTGTATTGCCTTTGTAAATAGTTATACTGGACATTTATTTTTATTTTACTGTTATCGATAATAATAAAATGTTACTTGTGAAAGTTACAACTGCTCTTGGTTTTCCCATGCTTCCTGACCTTTGTCTCAAGGAAATTCCTGTTCCAAGAATTACCAGTTCATAGTGTTGGTGTTTGGCTTATCCTCTGCACCATGGGTCTTTACCCAGTGCTTGGCAGTAGTGGCAGCAGCCCTTTGTAGGGAAGGCCTGTATGTTTTCCCTTACCTGAACGATTGGCTTTTGAAAGCCCATTCCAGGGACCAGCTGCTGAAGACCTTCACTCGAACCAGACAGCTGTTTGATGCTCTGGGTATGATGGTCAGCATTCCAAAATAAGTGTTGACACCCTGCAGATGACTGCAATATATGGAGGCAGTTCTAGACATGGCCCAGAGCTCTGCTTTCCTGATACTGGACAGGGCCAAATGGCTGATTGCCCAATCACAGTTAGTGCATGACAGACGGTATGTCTCAGCAAGGATGTTCCTGTGCCTTCTAGGACTCATGGCTTCAGCCACTGTCACTGTACCACTGACCAGGCTGCACATGTGGATACCCCAGTGGAACCTGAGAGTCCAGTGGGATCAGTTCCCAGACAACCTAGACCAGATGGTTCTGGTCACATCCCCTGTACACAAAGTGCTCAAGTGGTGAATGGAACTCAGCAATTTACTCAAAGGGGTTCCTTTCTTGATTCCCTTCCCTGTGCAGATCCTCACCACGGATGCTTCAAGAATGGGCTGGGGAGCACATATAGGTCCTCAACAGACACAGGATGTGGACGCCAGTGGTGAGCACATTGCACATTAATGTTCTGGAAAGGTGGGATGTTCTATACAGACTCCAGGCCTTCCAGGTCCTTTGTTAATCCAGATGGACAATATCAGTGTGATACACTGCATCAACAAAGAAAGGGGGACTAATCTGCTGTGCAGGGAAGCAATGAGAGTTTGGTATTGGGTTCTGTAAAATGTTCTAGAACTATCAGCTATACACATTCAAGGCATCCAGAATGTCTTGGCAGATAAGCTAAAAAGATCACAGACCAGGAAGCATGAGTGGGAACTGCTGACCTCAGTGGTCGATGACCTGTTCTAAAGACAGGGTCATCCAGAGTTGGACCTTTTTGCATCCCCACAAAACTGCCACAGTTTTGCTCGGTCGCTCCAGGGCCTAGAGTTTTCAGGCAAGACATGTTGTCCCTCTGTTGGAAAAGGAGGTTTCTGTATGCCTTCTGTCCCTTCCCTCCGATTCAGAGTGTGCTACTCAAGCTGCAGATGGAGGGGGAAAATGTTGTACTTATTGCTCCCCTTTGGCATTGACAGATCTGTTTCCCCTTACTGCAGTATCTAGTGGAGGAACCCTCAGTGCCTCTGTCCCTTTGCAACAGGAACAGGGAACCCTGGTCCATCTGGACTTGAAGTCTCTCCATCTTCACGCATGGCTCCTGAAGATATAGCTGTGGCTCATTTGGGAGTTTCCCAGAAAGTGGCAATGTTCTGGTGGCTGCTAAGGCCTTCCACCAGATTCACCTACTCTATGAAGTAGAAGCAGTTTGCTTTATGGGCCGCTTCCCACCACCTGGATCCATACACTTGCTCAGTTAATCAGGTTCTAGAGTACTTGCTGTCCTTATCTGGTTCAGGCCTGCAATATTCCTTGTCAAAATGCACCTGGCTGCTACATCAGCTTTCCATGTGCCTATAGAGGGCCGTGCGGTTGCTCAGCTGGAGGTAGCCCGTACGTTCTTGAGGGGCATTTTACCTTGGGACACTGCATTGGGAGCAGGGATCAATCCTTCTACAGTGGTCGAAGACCTTTCCTTTAAGTCTGTGCTTAAAAATTTAAATTCTACTCTTTCTCTCCAGACTACAGAAATCGATCCTGGGAAGCTTTTAAGACTCCAATACCTCCATGTCCCGGAGATCCTTATGGATTTAACACCTCTGGTACAGCACTCTTTCGAGACCCTCTCTCAGATGGTGTGGAAGAATCTGACTCTCATTCCTTCCATGGCCAAATCCATAGATAGGAAGTATGCCCCTCCCAAGGATCGCCCCATATTGGCCTCACAAGCCTTTGCTGATCCCTTTGTAGTCTTGGCAGAGAATGATAAGGCCATCCTTCCTCCGGCATCTACAGCCCAGCCTATAAATAAAGAATCTTGCAAGATAGACACCTTAGGTAAGAGCGTCTTTGCTGCCTCCACCCTGGGTATGCGCATTGCCAGCTACCAGGGCTATTTTTCTCAATATGAGTATGTCCTTTGGCATTCGCTCAGACAAATGGTAGAAGCTCTGCCAGAATCAGAAGTTAATTCAGAGCTACTTCAGACTATAACCAGGGAAATCGAGTCCAATAACCAACAGGTTAAAGCTGCAATGGACACTTTCAATACTGCTTCCTGAGCGGCGGCGGCGGCTGGCATCTGCACCCATCGCCACTCTTGGCTACGTACTTTGGGCTTCATGAATGATGCCCAGCAACAGGTCATGGCCTTGCCCTTTGACAGTATGTATCTCTTCGGCCCCCAGGTGGAGCAAGCTCTGGAGTCCACTCAGAAGAATAGATCTGGCATTAAGACGGCTAGACCGGCACCTGCCCCCTCCTGGGGTGGGGGTGCGAACAAGCATCAATTTCACAACCATTAGTCCTTTCGAGGCAGAGGAGGTTTTAACAAAAACCACCATCCTCAGCCACATCAGAAAGCTCAGCAGAAGACACAAGGGCCCAAAGCGCCCAGTGACACCTTCTGAGTTTCTGGCCCAGGTCCCACCTCAGCTGTCCGAGGGGGACTCCTTCTCAGCAGTGGGAGGATGTCTGACTCAGTTCTACAACCAGTGGAAGTCTATAACATCAGACAAATGGGTCCTCCGGATAATCCGCGAGGGGTACTCGCTCAATTTTTTGGAAATCCCTCCAGATCATCCCCCCAAACGACAGCCCAGGCTGTCGGCAGTACAGTCGGACCTTCTTGCTTCTGAGGTACAGGGCCTTCTGAACAACAGGGCAGTAGAAGTAGTTCCGCTGGATCAACAAAACACAGGTTTCTACTCCCATTAATTCCTGGTTCCGATGAATACCGGTGGCATGCGCCCTACTTTGGAACTCAGAAAGTTAAACAAGTTCCTTTACAAGGAGAAGTTCAAGGTGATATCACTAGGTACCCTGCTACCTTTGCTTCATCAGCACGATTGGCTAGCCTCCCTGGACATGCAGGATGCCTACCAACACATTCCTATGCACCCAAAGCACCAAAAATACCTAAGGTTTGTGGCATTGGGTCAACACTGTCAGTTCAGAGTCCTGCCCTTTGGTCTATCCTCGGCACCTTGAGTTTTTACAAAGTGTTGTGCAATTCTCACGGTGCATGTCAGGAAAATCGGAATACAAGTGTTCCCATATCTGGACGACTGGCTCCTAGCAAGTCCCTCTAGACAAGGGACTCTGGACGCTGTAGCCATGGCCTCAGACTTCCTCATATCCATGGGAGTCTTGCTAAATCTCAACAAGTCACAGTTGCAACCCTCCTGGAAGCTCCTCTTTATAGGAACTCTTCTGGACACCTCCTGTGCGAAGGCTTTTCTCCCAGAGGACAGAAGGAGCAATATCATACAGATGGCCCGATACATCAGAGAAAACAGCTCGGTTCGAGCTATCTCGATGCAATGGATGCTGGGTCTCATGGCAACCTCGGTGTTCACTGTACCCTTAGCTTGTCTCCACATGAGAACCTCTCAGTGGATGCTCAGTACTTAGTGGTCCCCAACCACTCACCCTCAGTCCTTTCCTATCAAGATGACAGAACCTCTGAAGAGGTCATTTGCCTGGTGGCCGCAGGAAGACAACCTTCTGGAAGGATATCCCTTTCCTCCTCTGGAACATCATGTGATCGTTGTAACCCCCAGCACCACGGGACATTCCTCTCCTCTTTACCCTTGTATTCTCTCAAATCTACTGCAGTAGTAATTTCTCCACTGTCCTCTGTCTTATTTCACATTTCTACTATGAAGGGGTGGCCTCCCGTCATGGTATCTCTTCTTTTCTACTCCTCTAATGTTCTCTGTTGTCCCTGTGGTGCCTGTGTTTTGAAAAGTAAGGTTACCATTGTAAACAGGCATGGTGATAAAATAAGAAGCAGCCCCAGTTAGGTTCCAAAACAAATAAGTATCACAGCACATAGTTATGCTGTAGTTTAATAATATAGTTATGCTGTAGTTTAATAATAAAATGAGGTACCTTACAAGAAATATAAGGTTAAATAGTTATTTTTCTTGCGTGTTTATGTAAGAAATGAAGCCCTTACCTGGTCCACTTGCTGTCTCACTTGCTACAGGTACTGCACTCTAAGGAGCCAGTGGCAGCTCCTAACGTATATTTATAGGGTACAGGTGTGGCAAGTCAGCACCAGAAGGGAGGGGTTAAACCCTTGAGTTTTAATTACGCTTTGTTTCTGTCTTGTGAAACTAATTAAGAGGTGGTTCATTCTGGATATAATCAAGCCCAATCAATGTATTTTTTTATGGTCAGGCTGATCCCCCTACTTAATGTATTAGGGTAGAGATTAAATGTATTAGAATAGGGTGTGGATCAGCTGATCAATGATGTCAGAGTGTTCACCTATATAAGGTGGAGGTTTGTGCAAGAGAGCAGATAGTATAGGAGCACAGAGGATAGTAGATGTGCTGGGGCTAAGCTCTTCTACTCTGTGGCAGTACTCAAGCTGTTAAAAGTACTGATAGTCTCAAGTTGAGAGAAAGCCATTTTTTTCATGTTGTTGGCTTTATTTTCTTTACAGTTAATTTCTGAAAAGTTTATTTTGAGTTTTTTTTTGTAAATAAATTTCACACAAAGTCTTGTGTGTTCTAAAGAACGTCTGTGTCTGGCTTATCACTTCCTACGCCTGTTCACAAAGTGGTGTTAGAAGTGGGATATACTGGTTGTCCAAGCTATATTGGGGGAAACCAGCTTAGTACTAGACCTGGTACTGTGATAAGTAAGGACAATGGCAACTGGCACAGATGATACCAAAATGATGGGAGCTGTGACTTGGTCACAGACAGAGAGAACTGGTGTACCCCTACATCCTGGTTTGGAGACTTCAGTAAGGCGAAAGTTACCAAAGGAACAGTCCACTAGTGATGGTGAAGAAGAAGAGCGACAGCAGAGACGACCAGAGGTAGATGACAGACCTCCTGAGGGCCTTTCGGATCTGCTACACTGGTTGGCAGTTCGCCAGTTGGAAATTGAACGCCAGAGGGACATTGATGCACAGGAAAGAGAGAGAGAGCGCCAAGATATGAGGTGGGCAGAAACTTTACAACTAATTCAGACCATGGGGGCTGGACAGGGAAATGGGGGAAATAATAACACTAACCTGAACAATCCCGAGACATTAAACTAACTAGGATGACTGTCAATGAAGATATTGAGTCATACCTTACCACGTTTGAGAGAGTTGCTAAAGCTTGCTTGACTGGCCTAAATCCCAATGGGTAGTCACGATTAGCCCCCAACCTCTCGGGAAGGCCCAGTTAGCATACAGGAATATGGATCCCCGCCTTGCAGAGGACTATGACATGGTGAAACAGGAAATTCTTAAAAGATATGACATTAATGCTGAGACATATCGGCAGCGTTTTCGTGCCTTGAAACATTCCCCCCATGATCCTCCTCAGGAAACATATATAAGACTCAGAGAACTATGTAATAAATGGATTCAGCCAGAAGGAAAGTCTCGAACTGACATTATAGAACTTTTTGTACTGGAACAATTTTTACAAATCTTGCCGAATGAGGTCCAGATTTGGATCAAAGAACATAATCCCAAGTCCGCTGAAATAGCTGTGACACTGGCTGAGGACTTTCTGACAGCCCATCAACCTTTCAGAAAAGGAGGACAGAGACAATCTGAATCCCCAACGAAACCACAGACTGGTCTGGTAAGAAATGTTCAGAATGCCTATCCTAAAAAGGAAGAGTGAGAGAGAAGAGGGAGGAGTGGACAAAAAATGAGAACTGTTCCATCTAACATTGTATGTCACAATTGTAAAGGACTAGGACATATTGCCCGTTTTTGTCCATCAAAGAAAATAGATATGGCACACTTAGCTTTACTAAATTCTGGGTATATGTTTTCTGATATTATTATAAAAGGGAAAAATGTCATGGGACTCTTGGATTCTGGTAGTAAGAATACTCTGATTAGGGAAGATTTAGTATCTACAATGCAGAGGGGCTTCTATGCATGTCATTTGTGTGCATGGTGATTCACACCAATACCCTACTGTACGACTGTCTATGGGAATACGGGGGGTAACATCTGACATTTCTGCTGGTATAGTCCCACATCTCCCTGTCCCCATAGTGATTGGGCATGACTATCCTGGGTTTGCCTCACTACTACTGGAACAAGAAGCTGTCTCAGCTGTAACTTACAAGGGCCCAGAGTAAAGAAGAGATTGTGCTAGGAAAAGTGTTTCCCTTTGAAGGAGAAGTAGTCAACCCCCCTGGGAAGGATAGGAAAACCCGTAAAGCAAAGAAATTATTAAAACACAAGTGGCAACAGGAACAACAGGGATTGAAGGTAGAAAATAATCCTGTATTTGTTGTGGCAGAAATGAAAGAGCAACAGAAAAAGGATGTCTCTCTGCAACCATTTTTTTTTACAGGTGGGGAAAAGAGAGAAAGCAGGTACCCCTGAAATACAGGAGAAAAATGGGTTATTATATAGAGTTTGTACCAACCCAACTACCCAAGAAACAGTGGACCAATTATTAGTACCCCAATGTTACAGACAGGATATTTTAGCACTGGGGCATGATGTTCCTTGGGCTGGGCATACAGGGAGAGACAAAACCTCCAGTAGAATACTGCAAAGATTCTTTTGGCCTGGGATACATGGGGACATAGCTCGATACTGTCAGGAATGCCCTAAATGTCAAATCACGCCCAAGCCACTAGAGAGAGAGGTAATGCCACTAATCCCTTGCCACTAGTGACTACACCTTTTGAGAGAATTGGAATGGACATTGTGGGCCCTGTTGATAAAAGTAAAAAGGGAAACAAATTCATCTTGGTGGTGTGTGATTATGCCACCAAGTATCCCGAAGCTATACCCATGAGAACGGTCACAACCAAAAGAATCGCAGAGGAACTGGTGAAACTCTTTAGCAGAGTTGGAATACCTAAAGAGATTCTCACTGATAGAGGGGCTAACTTTAATGCTGAACTACTAAGGGAACTATACCGCCTTCTGGGGATAGTAGCTATAAGAACCTCTCCCTATCATCCCCAGACGGATGGTTTAGTTGAAAGGTTTAATCAAACCCTTAAGCGTATGATAAAGAAATTCATACATAAAGAGGGGCATGATTGGGATTTATATCTTCCCTTCCTTCTCTTTGCCTACCGGGAGGTTCCCCAAGCATCCACAGGGTTTTCACCTTTTGAACTTTTATTTGGAAGAAACCCTCAGGGACCCCTGGATGTAGTTAAAGAGTGCTGGGAGGACAACACAGAACTAAAATCTATAGGAATAGCAAAGTATATGAAGCAGTTAAGACAAAGATTGGTGCTATATACTGAAAAGGCTCATGAAATGGGAGTTAAGGCACAAATCCAGCAAAAACAATACTATGATCAAGGTACGGCCAAAATAAATCCTTCTCTCCTGGGGACAGGTATTGATTACTTTGCCCACTTCTACACATAAGCTTTTAATGAAATGGCAAGGACCCTACAAAATAATTAGACAAGCAGGGCCTGTTACTTATGAAATTGAAACCCCGGACAAAAAGACAAAAGAAAATTTACCATGCTAATCTCTTGAAACGCTATAGCAATAAAAAGGAACTACAGGGTGAGTCTGCATTCCAGAACCCAGAGAAACTGAAATAGAGTTGGCATATGGCAGACTGGAAAAGAAAACAGGAGTAGATGATGTTATTATAAACCCAGAACTTAATGTACAACAAACACAGGCAGTAAGGTCCTTGTTGAATGAGTTTAGCAAAACATTCAGTAATACCTCGGCATGGCTAAAGGTGTAGAACACCACATATGTAGTGATGCTAAACCCATAAGGAAAAGGCATACAGACTCCCAGAACGCCTTGAGAGAGGAGGTAAAAGGAGATACAGAAACTAAGATCATTACAGATTATAGAACCTTCTAAGAGTCCATGGGGTTCCCCATGGTAATTGTCCCAAAAAGGAAGGAGGAATTAGACTGTGCTTGGACTTCAGGGCTTAAATCAGGTGGCACAGTTTGATGCTTATCCTATGCCACGTGTAGACGTATATAGTGGGATAAATTGGCAAAGCCACTATATCTCTACACTAGACCTCAAAAGGCTATTGACAGATCCTTAGAAGAATCCACCAAGGAGAAAACTGCTTTTAGTACTCCCATGGGTCTTTTTCCAGTTTCTAACCATGCCGCTTAGCTATGGGGCCCCGCTACCTTCCAGCTAGTTTATGGACCAGGTACGGCACCTCATAACACCTATTGTGCAGCATACCTAGACTACGTGGTTGTCTTAGTTCATCCTGGGAAACCTCATTTACAAAATCTTCAAGCAGTTTCTCTTCTATCCAACAGGCAGGACTAACTATCAACCCCACAAAATGTTACTATTGCCATGAAAGAGACAAGATATCTTGGTTTCATACTGGAAATGGTCGTATTAAGTCAGAGATATTGAAGGTGGAAGCAGTAGCCCAGTGTCCCATACTCCAGCACCAAGAAACACGTATGGTCTTTCTTGGGTCTTGCCAGGTATTACAGAAGATTCATTCCAACTTTGCTTCTGCTATGCTCCATTGACAGATTTAACTAAAAAGAAGTTTGGGAATCAGATAAAATGGACTCCTGAATGTGAGGAAGCATTTAATAAAATTAAGGCAGCCTCTATGTCCTCCCCAGTCCCGTGAGTCCTGACTTCTCTATACCCATTCGAGGTACAGATGCCTCAGGATCAGGTATAGGGGCAGTGTTGAGCCAAAGCGATAGATGGAGAGACATCCTGTAATATATATTTCAAGGAAACTCCACGATAGGGAACAAAAGTATGCTACCATCGAGCAAGAATGTCTGGCAGCCAAGTGGGCCATTGAGTCCTGAATTTTATTTATAAGTTCCATTTACTTTAATAACCGATCACAATCCTCTGCTTCTTATCACAAAATGAAGGACAAAAATAATAGAATCATGAGATGGTACCTGGCCCTGCAACCTTATAGTTTTACAGTACAACACAGAGCAGGCTCAGCTCATATGAATGCAGATTTTTGTCCAGACATAAGTGAAGTAGGTACCACCAGCCCTAAAATAGATAATTGAAAATCTGTATCAATGTTTACACATAGGAAAGAAGGTTAAGAGATACAGTCATGACATCCCAGGAGCTATTTAATAAATGTGGACGTTTATGCTTTTGACGATTCACATCTATCTGTAAAGATAATTCTAATGTTTTAAATGGGTGCCCTGGGGTGGAGCTTCAAAGAGAGGGTGGGTGAAAGCTCCATCCTACCCTCAGGGATTGGGTGGGTTGTCTTGAAAACTCCGGATTATTGAAATAAATGGTGGTTTAAGCAACATTGGGGTGTGTGATTGTTGTAACCCCCACCCTTTCACGGGACATTCTCTCCTCTTTACCTCTTGTATTCTCTCAAATCTACTGCAATGTACATTTCTCCACTCCCTGTCTTATTTCACATTTCTACTATGAAGGGTGGCCTCGTCATGGTATCTCTTCTTTTCTACCCCTCTAATGTTCTCAGTTGTCCCTGTGGTGCCTGTGTTTTGAAAAGTAAGGTTACCTTTGTAAACAGGCATGGTGATAAAATAAGAAGCAGCCCCAGTTAGGTTCCAAAACAAACAAGTATCACAACACATAGTTATGCTGTAGTTTAATAATATAGTTATGCTGTAGTTTAATAATATAGTTATGCTGTAGTTTAATAATAAAATGAGGTACCTTACAAGAAATATAAGGTTAAATAGTTATTTTTCTTGCGTGTTTATGTAAGAAATGAAGCCCTTACCTGGTCCACTTGCTGTCTCACTTGCTGCAGGTACTGCACTCTAAGGAGCCAGTGGCAGCTCCTAACATATATTTATAGGGTACAGGTGTGGCAAGTCAGCACCAGAAGGGAGGTTAAACCTTGAGTTTTAATTACGCTTTGTTTCTGTCTTGTGAAACTAATTAGAGGTGGTTCATTCTGGGTATAATCAAGCCCAATCAGTGTATTTTTTTATGGTCAGGCTGATCCCCCTACTTAATGTATTAGGGTAGAGATTAAATGTATTAGAATAGGGTGTGGATCAGCTGATCAATGATGTCAGAGTGTTCACCTATATAAGGTGGAGGTTTGTGCAAGAGAGCAGATAGTATAGGAGCACAGAGGATAGTAGATGTGCTGGGGCTAAGCTCTTCTACTCTGTGGCAGTACTCAAGCTGTTAAAAGTACTGATAGTCTCAAGTTGAGAGAAAGCCATTTTTTTCATGTTGTTGGCTTTATTTTCTTTACAGTTAATTTCTGAAAAGTTTATTTTGAGTTTTTTTTTGTAAATAAATTTTACACAAAGTCTTGTGTGTTCTAAAGAACGTCTGTGTCTGGCTTATCACTTCCCACGCCCGTTCACACATCAGATCTCCATTACCACGGACGCATCCTTGATGGGATGGGGAGCTCATTGCCAGAATCTCCACACCCAAGGTATGTGGACTCAGGACGAGTCCCAACTTCACATAAATGTCCTGGAAATGAGAGCCGTCCTCTGTGCAGTCCAAGCCTTGAAGGACATACTCTGTTGCAAGAACATTCTCCTTCAAACAGACAACAAGGCAGTGATGTACTACATCAACAAGCAGGGCGGTGCACACTCTTACCCATTATGCAGGGAAGCAATAAGAGTGTGGGAATGGTGCTTGGAGCACAAGGCTCTAATCCAGGTGGTTTACCTGCCAGGACTACAAAACGAGCTGGCAGACCATCTCAGCAGAACGGAGACAGATCCTCATGAGTGGTCTCTCGACTTAACCATCATTCAGTCACTCTTCAAAGAAAGGGGCACTCCAGACCCGAACCTTTTTATGTCTCCACTCAATGTAAAACTGCCTCTGTTCTGCTCCAGAAATCCAGGACCTGGCATTTTCTGTCAGGATGCGTTCAGGCTGCAGTGGACAAGATGCTTTCTATACGCCTTTCCTCCTCTTCCTCTAATTCAGAGGGTACTTCTCAAATTCGAGTCTCAGGGGTGCAGAATGATTCTCATTGCCCCCTTCTGGCCTCGACAAATATGGTTCCCACTGCCTAACAGGCTGTTGGAACCCCACCGAAGACGCTTCCCCTTCAGATGAACCTTTTGACCCAGGGTCCCGTGGTCCATCCCAGTCTGAGGCTGCTTCAGCTCCACACTTGGCTCCTGAAGAGATAGAGGTGAATAGGTTCAGTGTTTCTTGTAGAGTTTCAGATATTCATTTGGCTGCGCGTAAGCCAGCCACTAGAAAAACTTACACAGCCAAATGGTAGCGTTTCTCTATCTGGTGTGCAAACTCCTCTTGGAACACTTTTCCTGCCCACGGAAAAAAGTTTTGGAGTACCGTTTAGACCTCTCAAATACAGGTCTACAGTACTCCACAGTCAAACTTCGTCTTTGTGCCATTTCGGCATAACATGAGCCGGCACTTTCCAAGTCACTGGCTCAGTTACCTGTGGTTAAGAGAGTTCTTAAGGCTATTCTGCATACTAGGCCTCCTATCAGACATCCAGTCACAGCCTGGGACATTAACGTTGTGCTAGACATGCTCACTCGTAAACCTTTCGAGCCTCTAGCTACTTGCGACGTGAAGTTTCTCACTTGGAAAATGGCCTTTCTGGTGGCCATTACTTCGGCCCGGAGGGTTTCTGAAATACATGCACTGATCACAGACCTCCCTTACACTGTATTTTACAAGGACAAAGTAGTTCTTAGGACTCATCCTAAGTTTCTCCCTAAGGTTGTCTCAGAATTCCATCTAAACCAACCTTTAGTCCTTCCTACTTACTTTGCGAACTTCCAGAATGAAGGGGAGTGTACCTTCATTCACTGGATGTTAAGAGAGCGCTGCAATTCTATCTAGATAGAACAAAAGAATTTCGCAAGGCTTGACAACTGTTTGTCTCATTCAGCGAAACCCGGCTGGGTCAGCCTGTCACTATTAGATGCATTTCACTGTAGCTGGTGGCATGCCTGCGCCAGTGCTATTCTATGGCACAGGTCAGGCTGGAAGGCAGAGTGTACGCTCACTCTATCAGAGCAGTTGTGGCATCTCTGGTGGAAATCCGCAACGTGCCCATTGCAGATATTTGTAATGTGGCTACTTGGAGCTCAGTGCATACTTTCGTTAAGCACTACGCCTTGGATGTCCATGCCAGGCGACATCTGTCGTTTGGCAGGACCATTCTTAACGGACTTCTGCCCTAAGTACGTGAGCTCTTTATCTCCTTCCGCCCGTCTCGGGGGATTATTAGCTTGGTACTCTCCCATGAGTGTGAATGATTGGTGGAGACTTTATGTCCAGGAAGATATGAAAATGACATACCTACCGTAATTCTTGATCTTCTTGGATGAAGTCTCCACTACTCATTCACACGCCCACCCACCAACCCCTGAGCTCACTTCTCTGTTTTTGGTCTTCACTCCCTCAATGGCTGGGTTGTGAAAACTTTGTGGTTGACCCTTCTTACATGGGTCATTTGGACTATCCTATGTTCGATTTGTAGGTTAGTCCTTCTAGATTGGTTATGCTGCACCTCCTCAGAAAAAAAAGGTACTGAGGTGTTTGGAGGGTCGACGCCGAGATGGTCTTTACCGCACAAGCCAGGGCTTGCGGTGCTGCTTCCTCATGGTTCCATCTCAGACGTCGACCCTCTCAAAAAAAGTTTGCTCCCGCTGGGTCCTAGTACCTCCGGCGAACTCCCATAAGTGTGAATGAGTGGTGAAGACTTCATCCAAGAAGATCAAGAATTACGGTAGGTACGTAATTTCCATTTCTTGGTGGCTTTCACTTCTGTTCGAAGAATTTCCGAGCTTCATTCCCTCATGTGCAGAGAACCCTATCTTATTTTTCATAAGGATCAGGCTGTGCTTCGCACTAACCCTTCCTTTCTGCCTAAAGTGGTTTCAGAACAAATCTTGAATCAGTCCTTGGAGTTGCCGTTTTTTTTACCCTGAGTACTCCAATCCAGGAGAACATCTTCTGCATACAATGGATGTTCATTGCATCCTTCATTACTATACTGATCGGACGAAGTCCCTTCGCAAAACCTCACAACTGTTTGTCACTTTTGCCCCTGGTCGTGAGGGTCTTCCAGTTGCAAAACACACCCTCTCTTGCTAGCTAGCCCATTGCATTACTTTTTGTTACAAAAAACACAGTAAGCCCTTACCGGGTCGTGTCCAAGCCCATTCTGCTAGGGCTGTAGCAGCCACAGCGGCTTGTTTCAAGGGTGCCTCCATTACTGATATTTGCAGTGCTGCCACCTGATCTACCATCCATACCTTTACCAGACATTACAATCTCGATATTGCCTCAAGACGCAGAATAGTCTTCGGCCATGGCATCCTACAAGGCATCCTGTCATAACTGTCCTCTGACATGGACATAACTGCTGGGAACTCTCCCAAGACTAATAACCTACTGCAAGAGACCATTCCATAGAAGAGAGTGCGGTTACATAAGAACTTACCATAACAATAGATCTTCGAGGAATGTCTCTTGCAGTAGGTACAATCCCGCCCTCCGTCCATCTGCCTTCTCTAACAGGGAAAAATCCTGATGTTTGGACTTAGGGTTGGGACTCACTGGTACCCCGGTTTCCCTCAGTCTTCGCTTTTGCGAGCTGAAACCGGCAGGGAACAGAGGATACTAGGGACCGCCCACACTGTATAGGAAGTAAGGAAGAGATGTCATGTGTGGCCGGTCCCTGATAAAAGACTGCTGAAGAAGCTGCCTTGTGACAGCGCCATCTGCTGGAACCTCCCAAGAGTAATAACCTACTGCAAGATACATTCCTCGAAGATCTACTGTTACGGTAAGTTCTTCTGTAACCGCACTTTCTAGGAGTGGTATATGTTCATCCACACTGATCCACCTGACCTCCCCAGCTTCGACGCACAACCTTTGCTTCCAGCGGACAAGATCTGGCATCATGGGGCAGAGCCAAGGCATATACCATCTGGGTTGGTGGGAGGAGCCATCTTTTAGACCTTCCAGCAAGATTTAAAGGGAAAGCGATATGAAAACAAGTGTGGATGAAGCTGTATTCTGACAATTGCAGGTATTTACCGCCTTACATACATGGTCAATATGCTCCTGAAAGGAGGGGGTAGAGTCCAGAGTGATACCAAGATATTTGAAGTGAGTCACCTGTTCCAGGGGTGTGAGCTGGCAGTTAAGAATATTAAGGGGAGTGCCTTTGTTTGTTATGCGGATTGGCAAATACCATGACTTTGTTTTTTTTTTTGTAGTTTAAAACCATTTATGGCGGGAGAACCATGGTTCAGATTCTGAGAAAAACAGTTGGAGGTCTTTCTGTAAGGGGGCGGGTTCTGGATGGCTACTGTAGATTACTGCATCATCCACGTAAAGTAACATCTTCCCAGAGCAGGCTTGGGGGAGGGTGTTGAGGAATAGACTGAACAGGAGAGGACCGAGAAGAGAGCCTTGTGGGACTCCAGAGCAGACTGGTAAGCAGGTGGAGAGAATTTTGTTGATTTTTTACTCTGTGAGTGGCCACTCAGGTAGTTGGCAAACCAAGAGGAGGCATCCACAGAGAGACCTAGAGATGAGAGAGAATCAGTAAGGAGCGAGTGGTTGACCACATCAAAGGCTTTAGTTAGGCCTATGTACACAGACTCAACTAGGTGGCCACAGTCCAGGGTTTTAAACTAGGTGGCCACAGTCCAGGGTTTTATGTATGAAGTCAGTATGCTCCAGAAGCGCAGTGATGGTACTGTGGCCCTGCCTGAACCCATGCTTCTGCAGGCATAGAAGGCTGTAATTATGGAGATATTCAGAGAGTTGATCCGAAACGATCCTTTCAATGGCTTTGGAGATGGGTGGAAGAATGGAGATAGGGTGATAATTGCTGTGGAAGGTTCTGTCATCACTTTTAAAGATAGATGTAACAACAGCAGATTTCCACTGTGAGGGGAATTGTCCCAAGCAGAGGGATAGATTATGGAGTTTCGTAAGGTGAAATAGGACAACATCCAGGGTCTGTAGTAGGAGCTCCAGATCCAGAGAATCAGCACTAAACACAGGTTACTCACCTGTAACAGTAGTTCTAGGAGTAGTATGAAAAAATTATTCACCTTAATACTTATGTTTCTTCTAATGGAGTCTTGCTATATTCTGACAGTTGCAGTTAGCTCCAGCACTTGAACTGCCCCGGAGAGTAGAGGGTTAAATTTCTATGCAGGGCATAGAACGTTGAGCTCGAGCTCGGTTGAAAACCCTGTCAGCAGTGCTTTGAAACCAAACCGTCAGATTCTTTACTCCGCCTCACTGAACAGTCACTCCAGAGATTTCTCCTCCTGTTCGGTTCAAAGTCGGTTAAAGTTGTCTGTTTTATTCCGATTTAATTCCGCATTGTCGGTTCAGGCTCTGTCTGCGGTACAGTAAGTACTTTAGGTGGTTCTCTGTATTTTATTGTGGAAATTGAAAAATTGTATTTCTCGATTGTTTCGGCTGAACAGATCCATTAGTTTAAATCTTTTTAGTGTGTGGTTACCGGTCCTTATCGGTTTTAAAAAAACGTAATTTTCGCGTTTTTTTCTAATACCCGTTACACGGTTAGAAACCGATAAGAGAGTCTTGTCTGGCAGTTGCCTTATAAAGGGTACGTTTGATTAGGTTGGCCATGTCTGAGAAACCCAACAAAAAAAACGGGCCCACTGGGTTTCAACACTGTAATGAGTGTGGGGAGGTCTTTGCTCAGGCTGATCCCCACACCACCGGTGTTTACTGTCCGGAGTTTGACCACCTCGATTCAGACTGCCAAATTTGTAAAAATTTCCCTAGGTCTACCCTGTAAAAGAGGTTAGGTAGACTTAGGGATAAGGAGGCCGAGAAATCCGCTGACCCAGAAGGCCAGCCCGGTTCTGTTCCCACTGAGCCAGAAGGAGCGCCCTCTGACCAGGGCGATACTTCTTCGGGCAAGAGGAGAGCCAATCTTGAGGGATCGGTTCCTAAAAAAAGAAAACAGAAAGAAAAATTGACCGGTTCGGATCCAGAGGTTCATGTTCCGACCGCCGAAGAAATAGCCAGAGCGATTCGGATTGTTGGATCGCCTCGTCAGGTTCCAACCGATCCGGCACCTCTTGGCAGGGGTTTGGTTCGGTCGGTTCCCCCGGTTCAAGATTATACCCCTGAAGATTTTTATGAACCGGAGTTTGAAGAGGAGGGGGATTTTGAAGAGGATGGTGATGATTATGAAAGTCTGGATGTGCCTGTGGAAACGGACATCTCCCCAGACAGACCTTCTGGTGTTTCCCCTCCTAGGCTCTCTTGAGTCCCCTCCCCACTATCTGTTTTACAGAAAGGTGGCTGAAACCCTCCAGCTTCCTATGGAGGAGGCAATGGAGGATCAAGAGGAGCCTGATTTTGTTGAAATGATAGACATCCCAGAGTCCAAGAGACTGTCTATTCCCCTTCATAAGCCCTTTGGGAAGCAGACACAAAAAATGTTAAAGTCTCCTAATTCTGTACCTCCTGTTGACAGAAGGATGGACAAGAGGTATGCTTTATCAGGCTCAGATAAAGAGTTTTTCTACCAGCAATGCAGCCATGTTGGGGTTGTGCAGGTTGCAGACTGTGACAAGGCAAATAATCCCTTGGCTTCACACCCCCAAGACAAAGACTCCAGGAAGATGGATGCCATGGCAAAGAAACAGTACATGGCATCCTCCTTGGGACTAAAGCAGGCTAACTATATGGCCTATACAGCCAGGTACCAGAAGTCCAGGTGGGACACTGTACTGGCACTGGCTAAACAGGCCTCCCCCAGCTGGCCAAGGAGCTGGAGGTTGTGGCTGCTGATGGGATTGAGGCATCATAGGTACAATTTCATGCTGCTGTGGACTCCAGTGATGTGTCATCAAGATTCATGGCTACATTTGTGGCTCTTCGGAGGATGGCTTGGCTCAGATGTACTAGCCTCTGACAGGATACCCAGGCTAAGACCATGGATTTCCCTGTGGTGGGTAATTCTCTGTTTGTGGAGCAGACAGAGAATTACATGAAGAAAATGGATGAGTACAGGACCACTTATAGGAGTGCACAGGTCAAGGAGAGGCAGACAACTCCTCAAAGGCAGCAAGCTAGGGGCAGGCCTTTTCACAGGCCTTTCTGCCAAGCACAGGCCTCTTCTCCTTTTTCTCAGAGGGGGTTCTTTAGAGGGAGAGGCAGAAGGGGGATGAGCAGGGCTGCATCCACTCCTCAGCCTAAGGCTCCTGCCAAGCAGACACCCTGATGTGTCAGCCCGGGTCGATTCCTCCATTCTTGTAGGGGGCAGGCTGGCTTACTTTGTCCAGGACTGGATGTCTGTTACCTCAGACAGGTGGGTCCTGGAAAGTAGTAAGCCAGGGACTGGTTCTCAGTTTCAAAAAATTTCCAAAAATGAGAGCCAGATCCTTTCCACCTGCAAACATCTCAGAAACACTTGCTCTGGAGGCAGAGGTTTCGTCTCTGCTGGCCTTAGGGGCCATAGAGAGAGTTCCTACCCTACACAGGGGTAATGGTCTGTACTCCAGGTACTTCCTTACCCCAAAAAAGACAGGGGAGTGACGACCCATCCTAGGCTTAAGATACCTGAACAAACATCTTTTAAAACCAAAATTCAGAATGGTGACTCTGGGAACAATTCTTCCCTCTCTACAGCCAGGGGACTGGCTAGTCTCCCTGGACCTCAGAGATGCCTACTTTCACATTCCCATCAGGTGCTCCCACAGAAAGTACCTCAAGTTCGATGCGTTCAGGTCGTTATCAGTTCAGAGCAATGCCCTTTGGCCTAACATCAGCTCCAAGGGTGTTCACAAAGTGCCTGGCAGTAGTAGTGGCCTTTTTAAGAAGAAAAGGGATTTCCATTTTTCCATATATGGACGACTGGCTCATTGTGGGTCAGTCCTCAGACCAAGTCAAGTCAGATCTGCAAGTGACCCAGCAAGTACTCACTTCCCTGGGATTTCTTCTCAACCTTCCCAAGTCAGTTCTCGAGCCTGTACAGCTTCTCACCTTTATATGAGCAGAGCTGGATACTGTCAAAGCAAGAGCTTTCCTTCCCCTGGAAAGGGCAACAGCCATTATACTTATGGCTTCTTCCTTCCGCCTTCTAGTTTCTTGACCAGCAAGGCACTTCCTCCAGCTTTTGGGCCACATGGCAGCCTCCACTGCAGTGGTCCAAGGTGCCAGGTTTCAGATGAGAGACATTCAGTTCCATCTGAGGGCCTTTTGGTCCCAAAGGAAAGATCCTCATACCAAATTAGTTCCGGTTACTCAGACTCTAGTCCAGGCCCTCCAGTGGTGGGAGGATCTGGACAATTTAAGGCAAGGAATTCCATTTGTCACTCAGGCTCACTGTGTGGTCCTCACCACTGATGCTTCCCTGTTGGGGTGGGGAGCCCATCTGGGGCTCTCACAGCCCAGGGACTGTGGTTCCCTCAGGAATCCCTCCTTCATATCAATCTCCTGGAGCTCAGGGCAGTTTTTCTGGCCCTGCAAGCTTTTCTCTCAATCAGTGCAGAACAAGGTGGTTCAGGTCAGGACGGACAACACCACTACCATGTGGTGCATCAACAAGCAGGGAGGCACTCGGTCCACGGCCTTGTGCACGGAAACCATGAAATTGTGGTCCCTAGCTTATTTTCTACAGACCTCCCTGGTGGCAGTCCACCTTCCAGGGAAGGACAATGTGATAGCAGATGCACTGAGCAGGATATCCCAAGGCCATCACGAATGGTCTCTGAACCCTCCGGTGTTGAAAGTCATCTTTTCAAAGTGGGGCATTCCAGAGATAGATCACTTTGCAGCCCCAAACAATCACCAACTTCCTCTGTTTTGTTGCAGACCCCCAGTCTTGGGCTCAGTCCCTCTGGATGCTCTGATTTTGAACTGGGAAGGGAAATTTCTTTATGCCTTCCCTCCCTTTCCTCTACTCTTCAAAGTTCTGGTCAAGATAAGGTCACAACCTTGCAAAGTGATTTTTATTGCTCCAGATTGGGCCAGGCAGCCTTGGTACCCCCTGTTGCTGTCCCTAGCAGTCCATCTTCCCCTGTCTCTTCCCAGGAACTGCAACCTGTTATCCTCCTCTTAGGGGAGGATTTGGTACCCCAATCTTCGGTCCCTCAATCTCAGGGTATGGCTCTTGAAGAGTTAGAATATGCAGACGTACATCTGTCCCAAGGGGTTCTGGATATTCTCAAAGCCTCTCGAAAGCCTGCCACCAGAAAAACTTATAACTCCAAATGGAAGAGATTCAGCATTTGGTGTTCCGGGAGAGGCACATATCCCCAGACACTGCTGATTTGTCTACAGTCCTGGATTATATGGTTCATCTTAATGGCCTAGGCCTCAGACCAGCTACTCTCAAAGTGCATTTGTCAGCTGTTTCTGCTTTTCTGTCAGTGGGGAAAGCCTTCTTCACTGTCATCTCACCCTGTATTCTGTAATTTTTTTAAGGGATTGCTTCATACCAATCCCCCCTTAAGGGATCCTGCTCCTGCCTGGAATTTGAATGTTTGCATTGCTCAGCTTATGCAACCTTCTTTTGAGCCTATGTCCTCAGCAGAGCTTAAGTACTTGACTTGGAAAACTGTGTTTTTGGTAGCTGTTACCTCTGCCAGATGTATCAGTGAATTGCAAGCTCTGTTAGTGGAACCTGACTTTATTTCATTCCATAGAGATACAGTGGTCCTTTGAACCAATAGGAGGTTCTTACCCAAAGTGGTTTCGGATTTCCATTTGTAACCCCTACACCCCTGCCTTTTTGCAAATGACAGGTGGTATGCTGTTGAAACTGACAGCAGTACCAGGTGGGGACTGGGTTCAGGGAGGACTAGGTTACTTGGCACAAGGGCTTAGGTTTGTCTACTCTGCAAAGGGGCACCCAAGTAAATCCGAACACAGGAAGCAATAACTGTAATCTCCAATACCAGGAATGGGATTCTAAAGTGTGGCTTTATTCACATCCAAGCAGAACAAACAAAGCATAGACAGACCCCCACAGGGCTACATTCCTGGTAATGCAGACTAAGAATCAGAACACTTCCTCAACACTTCAGCCCTCAGGCTCTGAACCCTGCAGCACACAGCCCGGACTTGCGCCTGCTTTGGGTACACAGCCCGACTTGTACACTATTTGGGTTTCCTGGCCCGGCTCCCTGCGGCCCATGAACCTGTCCATATGACATGGACACATTTTCCTAGTGGCTCCTAAACCACCTTAGAGCCTTCAACTCCTAAGGAAATTTCCTTTCAATCCGTCTAGGTACTTCCCTCAGCACTGGCCAAGTGCCTGAGGCAAAGTAAAAGACCACAGAGCAAATCAGTAGAGGTGAACCTGGTTACTAAAGATGGGGGGTGTCCCACCTCTAGCTTCCACAATCCATACCCGGCCATTTCTCTGGACATTAAACAACTCTTTCTGAAAAGCTTGGCAGTGTAGATTAAAGGGTAAATGCATAGCACATTTCCTCTACATGTCTTGGCTTTCCCCTTGTGCTGGACTTGAACATACTTTCACTTTGGCTTAGCCTATTCCTCTAGGCCTCCACTGATTAAGCAGTCCAATCCCCACTTTACAACAGTTCAGGTGAAACATAGGCCCCATGTAAGAGCAGAACTCACCCTTTGGTTGCAGGTGCCCCTCAGGCGATTCTTGACAGCTTCTGGTGCCGCAGCACAACTTAGGAAAATAAGGCAGCTTCTTCCCTAGCCGGAACCAGGAGGTTGCCCCAGGAATAACAGGCAAACCTCTTACCCCATCCCCTCAGGGATAGGGCACGTGTCTCCACCACTTAATGAACAGCTTACTGTGTTCCTTTTTTGGCAGAAACACACACCTCTTCCTAACAGTAGCTCTATATCAGAGCTTTAGGCTCCAAGAGCCTGTGCACAGACTGCTGTGCTCCTCTCTTCAAGACTGCTCACACACAACTGCTGCCCACTATTCAAAAACTCCCAACATTCTAACCTAACTCCCAACTGCAGATTCCAATGTGGCTCATGCAGCTGCGATAGTTCTGTGGTGATGTCATCCCTCAGTCTCAGCTGAGACTGAGAACAGAGTGAGACAGTGTGAAATCCATTTAACTGGAGTTTCACAAGCTGCCTTCCCTGCCTACCACTAGGTCTTACTGGGATTCTAGTAACCCCAGGTAGCGGAGGTTACACACTCGCCTGGGCCAGGAAAATGACTGTCCGCAGTTATTGTTACCGGCAAGCCATCCGCCTATGTGCTGCTACCCTGCGGAGGGTGATCAGGCCCCCTCCTACCATGTGCTAGCACAGGCAGGCAACACTAAGGGCATAGAGGCCTTTGGCTGACATATCAGCCTCTACTCTACCCACTAACTATGGGTGCCTAGTGACTCTGGTGGAAATGTCCAGAGCATAGCCCTAATAGCTCAGCACTGCAGTCCCTACGGCCGTTCAGGACCACAGCCTGTCTATCCCCCCCTAGCCCTCTAGGGAAAATCTATCTGCTTCTAACTCAAACCCCAAAACAAAAACAAACCGGGGACCTCCCCGACTTTGGGCACCATGCAACCACACACCAGGAAACTAATACCATCTATTACATTACTCCCTCACTCCCCCACAACCACACCTGTGGAAGGAAAGGGTTACTACAGTAACAACAACAACAGTACTTTAAATACTACACACTAAAGTACTAGTGAGGAACTCCGTTGAGCCCCTCCTCCTCCTCTTGTCTTCTCTTCTATCTTCTTCAGGAACACCTGCAGGAAAAAAGAAAGACAACACACACTCCTAATCTGCATACACAGTCTATCTAAAACCACTACCATCAAAACACTGGAGAATCCCAAAAAGGTTTTTTTAGAAAAGATAGAAAAGCAGTATATACACTAGAAAAATAATGACATTATTTGCAATACACCTTTGGGGGATGGAGTTCCCTAAAAGTCCCATCTAGTGACTACAGTGCCCGAAGGCTAGTCCATTAAAGAGCCTCTCCTGGGCCGGAGCCCGGTGAAGCACAGTTCTAGCAGGCCAGAGTCCCAAAGGGGAGAGTCTTTGAGGACAGTTCACACATCTGGAGTCTGCTAGTGTAGGGTATGTACTGCAATGTCATAAGAATAGAAAAGTTTGGACTTACCAGCCCCTTGTAGAATGAACAAATGGCACCAACCTGCTCCTCTGCCAAAGACTCTCCCTGGCAGCATTCTTCCAGTACAGCTGGGCGGGCATCTTCCGGGAACTACAGGAGGGCACATCTGGAAACTGCTGGGCTGATGTCATCTCTGGAGATGGAACCTTGGAACAGGAACAAAAAGGAAAACAGCTGGTCTGATGTCATCCTGATACCAGGCGATGAATCAGGATACAGCTGGGATGGCGTCCTCTCTGGATCTGAAGTCATCTGGTGGACCAGTCGATGGATTCGGGAACGTCAGTACACTGTAGAACTAATGAATATGGGGCACCTGAGTCCTGGATGTCCATACTGGCGGAACAACAAAGGCACTGCAATGGCAGGAGTTGCAGCATTGACTACCACTGCTCTGCTTTCCGTCTGGTAGGCATGGGCACATTTGCAGGGAGGTCTTTGCATTGAGGCCAATAGCACAACGGGTCAGGAGCTTGAATTATTACCCCATCTGGGCACACATAATTCACACTGTGAAAGGTTTCACGTCCCTCTCCATCCACTATTGAACAGTGTCCATAAACAGTGTCCTGCCTTTTTCCACTGGGTGTATTTTTAGTAAACATTCTGTTCCTGACATGCTTGTTTGCACCAGGATGCACACATTTCATTGCTTCAGCCCAGATCCAGGATTTCCTGCTGTTCTCAATCTCCTCCCAGACTCTCCGAGGAAAGGTAGGAAGGACATCCCATAGATTTCATTCGCCTTCCTACGAACCAGTCTCTCCTCTTTACTAGCTTTGGTCAACCTGAGACCGCTGGCCTGGTTTGGGGCCGCCAGTCCTGGTTCTGCCAGCTACGCATTCTCAACGAGACAAAAAATGGATCCCTGACTACTTCTTCTTGCACAGCCAGGGCAGTGGCATCACCACTCTCTTCCATACATTCTTCTGAGGCAAGAGCTTGAGGCTGTGTACCCGTTCCCTTTTCACAAGGCCACATAGGTTCCCCCTCTTCTTCCTCCTCACTGAAAATCTGTGCCCAGGAGTGAGCAGTCGTCCTCGCTCCTGAGACTATCCACTCTTCACTGGGCGTGGAGGTCGATACCTCCCATTCAGAGGCCTCCCTCATCTCATCTTCTCCTATGAGACTTGGGCTAGGCCCCCCCCCCCCGGGGTCTACTGATGCTCTGTCTGAATTGTCTCTCTGCGATCCAGCATCCGAAACATCAGCATATTCTGTCTGCAAATCTTCACCCTCTAGCTTTGTGCCACACTCCCCCGAGGGGCCTTCTCCAACAGGCTCCGCCTGGTGCTGTGTGCTGCCACCCACAAATTCCTGAACTTTTGTCCATGTGGGAGCCAAACGAATCTTGGGCGCTTTAAACAAGCCGTATTTCTCTCAGCACCCCGAACAGTGAAGTACCATGAAAACTTCCCTTCCAGCATTTAAGCATGTTAAGCACACCTGCACTGGGTATCCAGGAATCGCCACATGAGAAGGCAGTTGTCCTCCATAGTAACACCTTTCAATGTCTCTTAACTTATTTACTTCTGCTGCTACCATAGCCCGGGCATGATCCAAGTAGCGGGCTGGTCCTGAGGCCATAACTGCAGGGAAAAACAAACAAATGCTCACTGTTACTGAAAGTCCCACTTGACTGAACACTTTGTTTTACTTTTAAAATGGCTCCTCTGCTGCTGTGTTTACATTACTACCCCACCCTGTAATAGCGGCGGCAGCACTCCTGCGCATCAACATTCAGAAATTGGGTCAAGCTACTGCACGTCCGATTTACACATACCACTGATAACTTTGCTCAAAACTGCACAAACTTGCACTGTTCTTTTTTCTAACACATTTATATGATTTGCCACAGACTTTTCACTTGCTGAAAACATTGCTTTAGCTCACAGTCCCTTAAAGCCTCTGGATTTCAAGCACAGGATTGCCTGTAACTAGTGCTGCACATTTTGCAACAACTCACAGTCTCTCTGCTGGCTTTGAAACTTTAAACTGACGCTGAACCCATAACTATGCTCACAGTCAGTGGCTTAACAGGCTTGCTTTAGCTGGTAAAACTTGACAGAGTCTTTATTTGCAAAACGACTACACTGCTGCACACAGATTCAGCTGGCTTTTGGCAAAAATCACTGTTTGAGCAATTATTACTGTTGGTACTCACTGTTATCAGTAGCTGTTTGCTGTGATGGAAAAACAGCCTGCAGCCAGTCTTGGAGGCCTCAGAAAGGAAGCGGGTGGGAAGTCCTGCCGATCATCTGTCCTATCACCACACTCACAATTTAGTCGATCGAGATGTGGGTTGAGCCCGATTTTAAACAGAAAAGTCTATTTTTAATACTTTTACAGCGCTTTTTAATCACTGAGACGCTCCTCTACTAAGCCAGTACACGTACTCCACTCACACTCCCTCTCGAATGCTGGGCAGTCACTGTAGAGCTGGCTGGGGGGCGGGACTGATTGCAGCCTCACCAATCATACGACGCCATGCAAATGAGCCTCTTTCCCTCTCGAGTGCTCTCCTCACAGTGATCGTCGAGCAGGCAAATTTAAACTGCAGAAACCACTTTTTTTTTCAAACTGACTCCACGGCGGGAGCCCATTTCAACCATTTAGCATGGCCATTAACACAGCAAGTCTCTCAGTTTACTAAAAAGCATTTCCAACGTCCAGGGCACAATTTTCCTGTTGCTACCCCTAGTCTTCCACACTTTTCTTTATCACAGCAGTTCTTTAGAAAGCATTTCCAACGTCCAGGGCACAATTTTTCTGTTGCTACCCCTAGTCTTCCACACTTTTCTTTATCACACACAGTTTTTTTTTTTAAAAGCTGGCAAAAACGCTGTAAACATTTGATGCAGGACAAGGGCATACTCTTTCAGCTTTACTGCTCCTTGGTAAACAGTTGGTATTTTAACAGCAGCATATGAACCACAGCACACAGCGACACACTAGTTAAACTTGCTTCAGCTTTTTGGGCTGCCCACTGCCAGATAACCAAAATGCTAGCCCCTTGCCCGAGGACCTTTCCACCCTAAATTTAAAATCCCACTGGTGCCTCCATTTTGTAACCCCTACATCCCTGCCTTTTTCCAAACGACAGGTGGTATACAGTTGAAGCTGACAGCAGTACCAGGTGGGGACTGGGTTCGAGGAGGACTAGGTTACTCGGCACAGGGGCTTAGGTTTGGCTACTCTGCACAGGGGCATCCAGGTAAATCCGAACACAGGAAGCAATAACTGTAATGTCCAATACCAGGAATGGGATTCTAAAGTGTGGCTTTATTCACATCCAAGCAGAACACACAAAGCATAGACGGACCCCCACGGGGCTACATTCCTGATAATACAGACTAAGAATCAGAACACTTCCTCAACACTTCAGCCCTCAGGCTCTGAACCCACCAGGCACACAGCCCGGACTTGCATGCTGCTTTGGGTACACAGCCCGACTTGTACACTATTTGGGTTTTCCCTGGCCCAGCTCCCCTGCCAGCCACTCGAACCCTGTCCATATGACATGGACACATTTTCCTAGTGGCTCCCTAAACCACCTTAGAGCCTTCGACTCCGTAAGGGAAATTTCCTTTCAGTCCCACATCTGGGTACTTCCCTCAGCACTGGCCAAGTGCCTGAGGCAAAGTAAAAAGGCCACAGAGCAAATCCGTAGAGGTGAACCTGGTTACTAAAGATGGGGGGGGGTTTCCCACCTCTAGCTTCCACAATCCATACCTGGCCATTTCTCTGGACATTAAACAACTCTTTCTGAAAAACTTGGCAGTGTAGATTAAAGGGTAAATGAATAGCACATTTCCTCTACATGTCTTGGCTTTCCCCTTGTGCTGGACTTGAACATACTTTCACTTTGGCTTAGCCTATTCCTCTAGGCCTCCCACTGATTAAGCAGTCCAATCCCCACTTTACAACAGTTCAGGTGAAACATAGGCCCATGTAGGCAGAACTCACCCTTTGGTTGCAGGTACCCCTGGCGATTCTTGACAGCTTCTGGTGCCGCTAGCACAACTTAGGAAAATAAGGCAGCTTCTTCCCTAGCTGGAACCAGGAGGTTGTCCCTGGAATAACAGGCAAACCTTTTACCACCATCACATCAGGGATGGGGCACAGAGACCAGAAACAGCGGTCTCCACCACTTCACGAACAGCTTACTGTGTTCCTCTTTTGGCGGAATCACACACCTCTCCCTAACAGTAGCTCTATATCAGAGCTTTAGGCTCCAAGAGCCTGTGCACAGACTGCTGTGCTCCTCTCTTCAAGACTGCTCACACACAACTGCTGCCCACTGTTCAAAAACTCCCAATATTCTAACCTAACTCCCAACTGCAGATTCGAACGTGGCTCATGCAGCTGCAATAGTTCTATGGTGATGTCATCCCTCAGTCTCAGCTGAGACTGAGAACAGAGTGAGACAGTGTGAAATCCATTTAACTGGAGTTTCACAAGCTGCCTTCCCTGCCTACCACTAGGTCTTACTGGGATTCTAGTAACCCCGGGTAACAGGGGGGGTTACACATTTAAACCAGTCTGTGTCTCTTCCTGTATTCTTCACTGATCACTCTTCCTCAGGAGAGAGGAGGTTACACAGTTTAGATGTTAAAAGAGCCCTTAGTTACTACATAGAACGTGCAAAGGGTCAGAGGTTTCTCCCTCCAGTTGTTCCTCACTTATGGGGAAGTAGGGAAGGGCAAACCTGCCACCAAGAGAACTATTGCCAGGTTGATTGTATCATGTATACAATTCTGCTATGAAAAACTAGGAAAAACTCCACCCTTAGGCCTGAGGGCTCATTCCACTAGAGGTACAGCTGCTTCTCTGGCTGCTGCCAGGGATATTCCTTTGCTAGAAATTTGCCAAGCAGCCACCTGGAAAACAGTCCATACCTTTACCAAGCGTTACTCTGTGGATATCCAGGCTAGGAGTGATGCTCGGTTTGGCACAGCAGTACTTTAGAGCCTATTCCCAAAGTGGGTTCTGTCCTTCCCCCATGGAGGTACTGCTTGGTAGTCTGCAATTGTCAGAATACAGCAAGACTTCATGTTGTTTGAAGAAAAAATTACTCACCTTAGTAATTATGTTTCTTCCAATGGAGTCTTGCTGTATTCTGACTTGCCTCCCCTCTCAGAACCTGGTTTTTGCGAAGTGGGTGGGTAGGTGCAGTGTTGCACTCAAGGGGTGTCTTCAGCACACTTCCTTTTGATGTGGGTGCTTTGTATTATTATTTAGTAATCTTTTTATGCTTTACTACCTGTTTTTTTTCATTTTTTGGTTTCCTGACTTGAGTCTTCTTTTGGGAATCTAAAAACTTTTTGTTGCCAGTTGGCTAGTAAAAATTTTCAATTTCCACATATATAGGTCAGTGAGTTTTAGCTCGTAAGAATCTGATGGTTTGATTTCAAAGCACTGCTGACAGAGTCTTCAACCAAGCTCGAGCTCAACATTCTATGCCCTGCATAGAAATTTAACCCTCTACTCTCCGGGGCAGTTCAAGGTGCTGGAGCTAACTGCAATTGTCAGAATACAGCAAGACTCCATTAGAAGACACATAATTATTAAGGTGAGTAATTTTTTCATACCACTCCTAGAACTACTGTTACAGGTGAGTAACCTGTGTTTAGTGCTGATTCGCTGGATCTGGAGCTCCTACTACAGACCCTGGATGTTGTCCTATTCCGCCTTATGAAACTCCATAATCTATCCCTCTGCTTGGGACAATTCCCCTCACAATGGAAATCTGCTGTTGTTACATCTATCTTTAAAAGTGATGATAGAACCTCCCACAGCAGTTATCACCCTATCTCCATTCTTCCACCCATCTCCAAAGCCCTTGAAAGGATCGTTTCGGATCAACTCTCTGAATATCTCCATAATTACAGCCTTCTATGCCTGCAGAAGCATGGGTTCAGGCAGGGCCACAGTATCATCACTGCGCTTTTGGAGCATACTGACTTCATGCATAAAACCCTGGACTATGGCCACCTAGTTGAGTCTGTGTACATAGGCCTAACTAAAGCCTTTGATATGGTCAACCACTCGCTCCTTATTGATTCTCTCTCATCTCTAGGTCTCTCTGTGGATGCCTACTCCTGGTTTGCCAACTACCTGAGTGGCCACTCACAGAGTAAAAATCAACAAAATTCTCTCCACCTGCTTACCGGTTTGCTCTGGAGTCCCACAGGCTCTCTTCTCGGTCCTCTCCTGTTCAGCCTATTCCTCAACACCCTCCGCCAAGCCTGCTCTGGGAAGATGTTACTTTACGTGGATGATGCAGTAATCTACAGTAGCCATCCAGAACCCGCCCCCTTACAGAAAGATCTCCAACTGTTTTTCTCAGAATTTGAACCATGGTTCTCCCGCCATAAACGGTTTTAAACTACAAAAAAAAACAAAGTCATGGTATTTGCCAATCCGCATAACAAATACAAAGGCACTCCCCTTAATATTCTTAACTGCCAGCTCACACCCCTGGAACAGGTGACTCACTTCAAATATCTTGGTATCACTCTGGACTCTACCCCCTCCTTTCAGGAGCATATTGACCATGTATGTAAGGCGGTAAATACCAGAATAGGCCTTCTCTATAGGCATAGGTCTTGCAGGCCTTCTGAAGCCCTGGCTGTTACCAGCTCAGTATTATCCATAGTCGACTATGGCATTATAATTACTGGCCACAATTTTTTCCAGTACAAAAACTGAGTTATAATTTGCCGTTATAACTATCTCAGCCAGTTATAACGGCAAACACGTGCCACTGTGCTCTAGAGAAGCGCAAGACACAAACAGCCGCAGAGCGAAGAAAACAACTGACTCACTCACGCTCTCGCAGCTCCGGGTGTCCTGTCAGATCCAGCGTTGTTCTCTCAGGCTCAACGTATACTCGCCACCTAAAAAAAAGAAAAAGCGTTTAAGAAATAGCGACAGCAACAGCACAAAGTACTTCAACTATGGAAACCAGGTTTGACATAGTAGATTCCTCTGTAAGAGAAGCATTTACAGTAGAGCAGGATAATAAAAATACGAAACGAAAAACAGACAGGGACCTCCGTCTCTTCTGCAAATTCCTCACAGAAGCGTCACTAGAAAACGACTTTACCACCTTTACCGCAGAAGAGCTAGATACACACATTGCCAACTTCATTTACTGTCTGAAGCGTCAGGATGGCTCTGAATATGAGCCAGGAACAATCCAAATGGCATCGCCATGGCATAAGCAGGCACCTAGCGGCCCATAAGTATCCCCATAGTATATTTAAAGGGCTAGCGACCAATTTTATCAAACCAGAAAACACTTGCTGCTAAACAAAAACATCTAAGCGACTAGGTAAAAGAAACAGACCATTAAAAGCTTCACGCTCACAAAGCAAGACATTGAACTGCTTGACAGTTCAGGCACATTATCTCTTCACAACCTAACTGGTCTGCTCAATTTCTTATTCTTCAACATTGGTCTACAATTCGCACTCAGAACAAAAGAACAGTACGACCTCACCTGGGGTGACATTACTGAGGGAACAGACACAGAAGGGAACATCTTTCTGGAGTATAATGAAAGACAAACTAAAACAAGAAATGGGGAAAACCCTAGAAATATAAGACCGCCTAAACCCCGAATCTCTCAAAATAAACAAAATCCAGAAAGAGACATAATAGCAGCTTTCCGTCTCTACAAAAGTAACAGACCACCCGAAATGCTGAGCAAAGACTCCCCATTCTACTTAGCCCCAAACATAAATAAAAAACAAAACTCCCTCTGGTTCAGAAACATGACTGTAGGACTTAACAAACTAAGAGCCATGATGACAACCATGAAACTGCAGTCTGGAATTCCAGACTGCAAACGAATAACCAACCACTCTACCCGAATAACGATGATCCAGAGGCTCTTAGACTGTAGCATGGCCCCCACTGAAGTACAACAAATATCAGGCCACAGAAATGTGCAGTCTATTAATAATTATACAATGGCAAGAAAATTGCCTGGATTCTGATTGGTCAGTCTGGGGCTGGACCTGTGATGTTATCCCAGCATAACATCATGGGTGTGATGTTATCCAGCATAACATCACAGGTCTACTGTCATCATTATGACTCCTATGGCTCTCCTCTTTTTTTGCATCTCCTCTTAAGAAACAAAAATATTTTTCCACTCTAATAAAAACATTCTTTAAAATTATTTTTTTATTTTATATATAACAACAAGCCATTGTATAATAGGACTAATGCACTCCAGGGTGTGTGTTGTGCTGGGATAACGTCACTTCAGGGGTGATTAGTACACTCAACCTAGCGACCTCGTGCCTAATCACGCCAGGCGCATATGCCAACCCAGCACGACACACACCCTGTCATGCATTATTCCTTTATTATTCCGTACTCTCTGAAGCCAAACAACGAAAAGTAAGCGAGCTCCTCACATTTTCCACATCTGACACAGAACAGGCATCTACCTCCTGCAAAGATCCTCAGCATGCTGCTACTTCACAACTCCAGAACACAGCCGAGCAGCCTTTTTCCATCAGACTTCAAGCCATCTTTGGCCTACACTGCACCTTCAATGAGGCAGTCTCCATAAAGATATGTAATGCTCCTGAAACGAAGTAGAGAAAACGTCCACTCGTCATAGAAGACTCCGATGACGACGACTAGAGGTAAGCAAAAAGCATATACACTTTTTAGACACTCCCTAACCCACGCTGACCTAACGCTCTCCTCTTCTCTTCCCAGACAACGCGACACGCAGAACTACACAGCAAGCAAACGAAAATCAGCGCCAAGATGTCTTCAAGCCACACCACATAACAAATTAACAGTTTAAAAGTCTGAAGAATTTTTATATCGTTAACAGTTTACAACCTTTCATAGTTCCTCCACATGAATGAAGCCATCTAAAACGAACGTAATTTCATTCACGAACTGTAATTTAAAACATTTAAAGATGCTGACAAATGTTATAATGTTACTGTTCATGTTTCTTTTCCAAACATAATAGACATTTTAAAAACACAAATCATTGAAAACTGCAATGTAGTACAACACCACAAATAAATTGTTCATTATAGTACAACTGCCTTACTCATTTCTTTGCAAATTGAATAGATTACTGCTGAAAAAAATTGTGACCAGCAATTATAAAAAGTAAAGTAATGGACAGGTGGTTATTCATGAGAATTTTACACAAACCCTCGATGTGGGATGCCTAAATAAACCCCTTGGACTTCGCCCAGGTTTATGGGGCATCCACACCTCAACCAATTCTCCTCAACTCTCCCATACATTATTCTCTGTGTTACATATGGATCTACTGCTGATTCTTCCCTTAGAAGGATCAAGGTCTCCCTAAATAAAGCGTGTCCTCTGGTCACCGGTTGTAATCATCTCACTCACACCTGGGAGCTATATAAACAAACTGACTGGTTGAATTTTGAGGGAAGGCTTGCTTACCACATCTGTCTGCTAGCCAAGAAAATGTCCACTGGCTTTCTTCCATCTACCGCCCAACATCTCCTTACCTTGACCCCTGCTACCCACTCTACCAGAAACTCCTCTAAAGCAACTTACTTAGTTCGGTTTTGTAGGACCTCCCTGGGGCAGTGTCGTCGAGGCACAGATCAGGAAGCATAGAAAAACTAGGAGCAGTTATAAAATTTGCAACAAGTGATTTATTAATAACAGTAAAATAAATAAAAAAATGGTTCAGTATAACTATTTACAAAGGCCGTATAAACACAGAAAGTCCATCTGGGTTTCTTCTCAATTTCCAATCTCAGTCTCTCTGTTTCTCCTTGCAAGAAATTGCAGCTCCTTTTTATAAGTCTGTGCAGGAGCTCGTTTAGAAAATGGCATGCTTCTCACACAGTGTTCTTGTTAGTTTCAGCAGGTGCAGCAAAAAGAACATTGTGACCCAGGACTGACCTCTTGCTCACAACTCTGCAGAGATTTTGCATCCAGCATTCTCGGGTTAACCCCTTGTTCCAAATAGCTTTGCAATCATTTTAACAGTATAACTATATACAGTTTTAAACAAAGGGAACTCAGTATCAGTTACATTTCCACAAAGTGATTCACATATATTTTTGTACCAGCAGATATGCAAAGGGGAAGAAAAGACAGAACAGCAGGTGAGGGTAGAGAGATAGCGAGAGGCAGAGAATTGCAAGACCGTCGGGGTGATCAAGTCCTAGGTCTCATGAGAAAATTTGGTTGTGCAGCCAGACAGAGAAGAGACAGAAAAGGAGAGAATAGAACAGATCCTTACATTTAAACTCTTTCTCCAGAACAACTGGGACAGGGCCCTATTCAACCCTGTCACAGGCAGAGAGCTTTCATGTACAGAGCTCCCCACTGGCTCAGTGGGTTGCCCCGGGAGATCTCCTCTGCCTGTAAACTTGGTCCATTCAAAAAATAGCTCAGACAGCATCTCCTTGCCAGTAACTGCTGCGACTGCCTATAGCTCCTACATGTATCTCTTTTTGTTACACACCTAACATTGAACTTCCCTTAAGCTTGACAATGCCGTCACGGACTGCAGCTCTTTCCATTTCCTCCTCTAGCTCCGTCTTCTCCATTACTATCCTCTCCCTCCTCCTGTTGGTCTCTGCCCTACCTCTATTACCCCCCTTTCCCACAACTCCCTCCCTACCAATTACCTTCGGTCTTCTACCCCTGTCCCTACTCCCTATGCCCAACCCCCCACTGTACAGTGTATTTACTTTGTTTCTGTATTTTTTCTCCTAGAGGATATTATCTGTTGCTAACCATGTGCCTGTGTAATTTGTAAAATTTTGCTGTTTCTCCTAACTGTACCCTGGTTGCATCCAGGTTTTGTCGTCTTATATGTACCACTTGACGTGGAGCCTTTGTAAATGAGTCCCTGATTCAAAGGTTCGTAATTCCGATACGCTCAATAAAGAAATAAATAAAATATTATGTTTTACAAAGTTTTTCTCAAGGTGTCAGTGGCTCTTTAAAGCTATTGTTCTGCCAATGATCCTTAGTCTGGGTGCATTACCACCAACATATAAAAATTCCCACCTACATGTGTTGGAGCTCACAGAAAAAGAAATGATGATAAGTCTGATAGGTCCTCTTCCTGTACCACTGTTTAAAACACAGTGCCAAACTGCTAATATTCATACAATGGTACCACTGCTGATATACCTATTTATTCCACTCTGACTGCTATGCTTCTGTTCTGTCGCTATAACTGAGTTGTTGTGTTTCCTGTAAATCAAACTAACGCTGTATTTGTCTCTGTGTTATGTAAATTCTCAGGTCGCCCCTGAAAAAGGGAACTCCGGGGCTCAGTGTGCTTACCCGGTCACCAAAATTTAATAAATAAATAAATAATTTCTTCTTTTATTTCATTTATGGTTATATAATTGATGATAACTGAGCCACCACTACTGCCTTTGAGCCCTGTCCATGATGCTGTTACTAATGCCTTCTGCAACATTATAACATTATGATGTTAATAAATTTATATTCTAGAATCATCCTGGATGAAGCTGCTTTATATTTATCTGACAAATGCAACACGGTGGCAGTGAACTTGAACAGAGGTTAGTGATTTGATAGAAATCACCATTTCCTTTTCAAGAAATACGGGCTAAGTGTTATGTATATGAATGGTCTATCAGCAACTGTTCAACCGGTTCCCTTAATTCCTGTTTTTTTCAATTAAACTTTTATTGATTTTGTACAAAACATAGCACATGGCATATGCAGATCTTCATCGAAGATACCTCTTGTATGAGGCCACACCTATGGAACTATAGCCGTCAGGCACTAGGACCACACAGAAACTTTTCTAGCTAGCAGTCTTCCAGGGGCTGCCCATGATGCCGACGTTGGCCAACATCCCTCCCTTATAAACGTGGACAGCCCCGCTCCTTCCTCAGTTCTTTTCCTGCCGTTGGCCATCACATGTTAGACTCCACGAAGACACCACTGCTTTATTCGACCACCAAAACTTTTTCTTTTCTCACCCTAGTTTGCTAATCACTTTATTTCTTAAAGTGATTTTTCCTTTCATATATGTCAAGAACTGACCTGAAACTATTTAAACTTTGTGAGTGCGGCGGCCAGAAGATCTTCGATAAGAATGACCACGATGCCTGTGTCCATTGTCTCGGCATCAACTACCAATGTCCAGGCCTGCGAAGTTTGCTGTGGTTTCAACCAGGTCACCTGGCGATGATATCAGAAGGCTCTTGAAACCCACCTCCTAAAACAGAAGGTCACCCAAATGGAGAGGAGCTGCAGGGAAGAAGCTCCTCTACCTCGCCAGCGATGTCCTTGGGCTCCCATTCCTCCAAGGCCCGGGACAAGGAGTGGCCCAAGGAGAAGGCATCCCAAGTGCATTCTCAGTTGCCGCTCAATGCTGTGTCGTCGGCCGCCTTGGTGGCAACTCCCACTGCCACCCTCACCCTCTCATCCCCAGGGTCAGTACAGTCAGTGCCGTTTGTCATTTCTTCCATGACCAACACTGGTGGATTGATGCCCGGGCCTTCTAATGCCTCCATCAGCAATTCAACCTCTGGCCTTTTGACCAGTTCTGGCTTAGGGGCAAGAGCCAGGGAGTTCTACCAGACCTATTTTGGCTGGCAGCTGCCTTGCAACGCCAGGCCTTTTGCAGTCCACGTCACTGCCTTTGACCTTTCTGTTGACGCTGGGGCTCCAGCCTTTGCCATCAACGTTACAGGCAGCTTTGCTGATGCCAGGGCCCCAGCCTTTCACAGCAATGCTGCAGGCAGTGCCACCAACACCTGGGCCTCAGCCCCTCACACTGATGGTGCAGGCCATTCCGCTGACACCGGCGAGGCTGCCCTCCCTGTCAGTGCCACGAGGTGCTCCAGCGATACCAATTACCATTGACATACAAGCTGTTTTTTCTTCCTCCTGGGAGTTCATGCACCACATTACTCCTCCTCAGGGCCCATCAATGTCAGGACCTACTGGGCCAGCCTAGCGTCGACTCTTTCTTTTTTTTTTTTTTTTTTTTCTTTTTTCCCTTCTTGTTCGCTGCTCTCAATCCCTCTGTCTCTCTTGGAACCCCCACATGCACCTCTCAGGAACATCCCTGGGAGGACGGAGGAGTCTGCTCTTAAGGTGCGGCATGCTCCAATTGTACCTCAGGGCTTCAGGATTACCCTCCGAGCAGGGCAGAGGAGGCTCTCCCTAAACCTCCCCCGAACATCAAGGGAGCGCGCACTGTGGAGTCTGCCCCTGTTTCCTCCATGGATATGGTGCTGGGATCGAGGGCAGGGTATTTCCTTGTTCTGGTCCCACCCCGTCTGATGTTGGCACTTGTAGGGGACCAGTGAAATGGGGCACACTGAGACACACCTCCATTCAGGTCCCCGGCCGACGCTAGCCCCTCCTCTGCATCTGCTTCCCCTAACCGCACTGGCACCACCTGTGGTCACCCAGGTGGTGGCAGTATCATGGTGGGGCATGCAGCCCACCTCTCCCCGGAGAGGTAGAGCAGCCCGTTGGGTGCTCAATCCCTTTCCCCCCGACCAACCCTTCAGCAGCCTGGGCTCACTACCAAACCAGGGTCGCTGGCATTGCAAATGGTAGTGCTACCACTGTGCCAACTCTTTCTACAGCGACAAGACCCTTATGCCCTCTATCGTTGCCGTCTTCAGTGCCCTATTCAGAACCACTAGATGAGTATGAGTATCATCCGGACCTCCTCCCACCTGCGATAATGAGGGTGGGGAAGAAGAAATGGGAGCACCCTGCCTCTCTCCACGATTTTCTCCACGGGAGAGGATTCTACCAAATACACCCTAAGGCCCCCTGCTGACCCTCTTTTATCTTGGTAATGAGACAGCTGCAGTCAGCTGTGGGGTTTGACACTGAGGAATAGGATCTTACTTGGAGAAATCTGTCTGAGTATACTTGGAGTTAACCAGATTCTTCTCCATTAATCATTCCTCCCCTGCAGACCGTCTTTGAGGATGCCACCATGGCTGCCTGGTGCAAGCCAAACATGATTCCAATGATGCCGAGAAAGGCAGACAAAAGTGTACCAGGGTCACTCTGGGAGGCCTTTTTCTTGCAGAGCAACCAAGGTCAGATTCAGTCATAATAAATGCGGCCCATGACAGGTCTGAGTGGCCTCAGCACCTCAGCTCTCTTCCCCTGGACAAAGAGTCCAGAAAGCTGGATCTGATGGGCATAAGGGCCTATGCCTCCTCTATGCTGGCCATCAGGATTGCAGCTACATGGCCCATGTGGTCAAATTCCAGAACACACTCTGGAAGAAGGCAAAAGCAGCGGCCCAGACTCTCCCAGAGGGAACCCAGCAGTAGGAGCTGCTTAAAGCCCTACAGTCCGAGGCAGATGTGGGGAAGCACCTTCTAAGGTTGGCCTGTGATATCACTGATGCCTCGGCTAGAGCTGCTACAGTTGGCATGTGCCTAAGAAGTCATTCTTGGCTCAGGGTGTCAGGCTTTGTTTCTGACATTCAGCAGTCCATCGTGAATGTCCCCTTCAGAAGCTACAAGCTATTTGGGGCAGATGTGCAGGAGATTCTGTCTGACCATCAGGCCTTGAGGAGGACTGTGCAGTCAGTTCATTCATTGTACCATACCCTGCCTAGAAGTGGACAGAAGGTACCTTTTTGTTGGGCCTCCCACAGACCTAAGCTGAGCATCTGCCTGTTAGGCAAGTGTAGAGCAGAAACAGCCCTGCTTGCTCCCTCCTCCGCTACTCTAAAAGCTCCCAATGGAGGAGGTGTGGCCCCAGCCGCTGGTTCTGCCTCAGCATGACTCCTTGCCAGACCCCAACCCTGACCCTCTGCTGGTGCAGGAGGTGGTGGTTGGGGATCGCTTCTCCCTTCACCTGGACAGGTGAAAGGAAGCCACCATAGATGCTTGGGTCCTGTGGCTTCTAGATCATGGACACACTTTGGAACTCCTGTAGGGGTCTCTAGATCTGTCCTTAGTCAACTCAAGTTAACTTCCAAGGCACATTCCACTGCTGCTGGAGGAAATTCACACGTTACTGCACAAAAGGGCCATAGAACCAGTGCCTGAGAATCGGAGGCACAGAGGGTTTTATTCCCACTTCTTCCTAGTTCCCAAATCCATGGGATTTGTAGCCCATCTTGAACTTCAGAAACCTGAACTTGTATATCAAGTACAAAAAGTTCAGGATGGTAACCCTACAAGGCCTGCTGCCTTCTCTAAACAGGGGGACTGGATATGCTCCCTAGACATGCAGGACGCATACCTGCACATAAAGATGTATGCCCCCCCTCCACAGGAAATACCTCAGGTTTCTGTTTCGGGGGAGCACTACTAATTCAGAGCATTGCCCTTTGGCTTATCTTCTGCGCCACAGGTCTTTACCAAATGCTTAGCGGTGGTGGCAGCAGCCTTCAGGAGGGAAGGATTGTATGTCTTCCTCTACCTGGATGACTGGTTGCTCAAAACTCAGTCCAGGGAGCAGCTCACTTACACCATGGCCGCACCAGGTGACTGTTCCATGCACTGGGGATCATGTCCAGTCTGCCCAAGTCAGTCCTGACTCCTTCAAACAACATGAAGTCTTGCTGTATTCTGACAGTAGCAGCAGTGAGTCCCAACCTTCAAACTGCCCCGGAGATGAAAGAGTTAACTTTCCATGCCAGGCATGGAACGCTGAGCTTGAGCTCGGTTGAGACTCTGTCTGTTGCTGTTTAAACTCAAACCATCAGATTCTTTACTCTGCCTCACTGAACAGTCGCTCCGGAGATTTCTCCTTCTGCTCGGTTCAGTTTGTCGGTTAAAGTACCGTTTTTTCTCAGTTTTCAACAGAATTTAAACCACAACCTGTTGGTTCAGTCTCTGTCTGTGGTATTCGTGAGTACTAGATAGGTTATATATTAATCTTATTCTGTGTGGAACTTGTAAACGGTTTATCGGTTCGGTTTGAACTGATCAAGTTGTTTAAAAATCCTAAATTGTACTTTTAGAGTGTGGTTACTGGTTCTTATCGGTTCTAAAAAAAAATGGATTTTATTACGTTTTTTTCCACGGCCCGTGACACGGTCAGGAACCGATAAGAGGGGTCTTGCCTGGCGGATTGCCATTAAAAAGGTAAGTTTGGTTAGGACTGGCACAATGTCTGAGAAACCCAAAAGAAAAACCGGGCCCACTGGGTTTCAACACTGTAGTGTGTGTGGGGAAGTCTTTGCCAAGGCCCACCCCCACACCACCTGTGTTTATTGTCTGGGGTTTGACCACCACAATGCAGACTGCCAGATTTGTAAAAATTTTCCTATAGCTACCCCAGAAAAGAGAGTTGGTAGGCTCAGGGAAAGGGAGGCCAAAAAGTCCGCTGAACCGGATGGCCAGCCCAGTTCGGTTCAAACCGAACCAGAAGGAGTGCCCTCTGACCAGGGAGAGACTTCTTCGGGCAAAAGGAGATCCGACTCTGAGGAGTCGGTTCCAGCAAAGAGGACTAGAAAATCAGTTGGTGTGGAGCCAAACTTTCCTCTCAACCGCTGAAGAAATAGCCAGCGATCAAATTGTCCAGTCACTTTCCCGGTTCCGACCGAACGGCACCATCAAAGGAGGTGCTTCGGTTCGGTCGGTTCACGATTCAAGATTATGATTTAGAGGTAGTATATGAACTGGAGGAGGGAAGAGGAGTATGAGGAAAGTGAATGTGGATTTGAAAGTCTGGATGTGCCCATTGACCCGGACATCTCCCCAGACAGACCTTCAGGAGTGTCTCCTCCTAGGCTTTCTGAGTCCCCTTCTCATTTCATGTTTTATAAAAAAGTGGCTGAAACCCTCCAGCTTCCTATGGAAGAAGCTGTGGATGACCAAGAGGAGCCTGACTTTGTGGAAATGATGGATTTCCCAGAGTCTAGGAGGCTGTCTATTCCCTTGCATAAATCTTTTGGGAAACAGACATTTAAAATTTTGAAGACTCCTAACACTATACCTCCTGTGGATAAGAGAATGGACAAGAGGTATGTATTGTCAGGCTCTGATACAGAGTTCCTTACACAACAATGCAGCCATGTTGGGGTAGTGCAGGCTGCAGCCTGTGACAAGGCAAATATTCCCTTGGCTTCACACCCCCCAGACAAGGACTCCAGGAGGATTGATGCCATGGCAAAGAAACAGTGCATGGCAGCATCCTTGGGACTCAGACAGGCTAATTATATGGCTTATGTTGCTAGATATCAGAAATCCAGATGGGACACTGTCATGGCTTTAGCAAAACAGGTCCCTGGCCAGCTTGCCAAGGAGCTGGAGCAGGTGGCTGCTGATGGTATTGAGGCATCCAAGGTGCAATTCCATGCTGCAGTGGACTCAAGTGATGTGTTATCAAGAGTCATGGCTACATCTGTGGCACCTCAGCAATGGCTTGGCTCAGATGTACTAGCCTGTCACAGGATACCCAGACTAAGGCCATGGATTTTCCTGTTGTTGGTAATTCTTTGTTTGGGGAGCAAACAGAAATTACATGAAAAAAATGGATGAGTATAGGACCACCTACAGGAGTGCCCAGGCCAAGGAAGGCAGGCCACCTCAGAGGCAGCTTCCAGGGGCAGGGGCAGGCCTTTCACAGGCTTTCTACCAAGCCCAGGCCTCCTCTCTGCATATGCTCAGAGGGGTTCTTTAGAGGGAGAGGCAGAAGGGGTACCAGCAGACCTGCTTCCACCCCTCAGCCAAAACCCCCTGCCAAACAGGCATCCTGATGGGTTTGCCAGGGCCAATTCTCCACCACCTGAAGGGGGCAGGCTGGCTTACTTTGTCCAGGACAGGAAGTCTCTAGCATCAGACAAGTGGGTCCTGGAAGTAGTAAGCCAGGGACTGGTTCTCAGCTTCAAAAGATTTCCAAAGCTGAGAACCAGATCCTTTCCACCTGCAAACCCCTCGGAGGCACTTGCCCTAGAGGCAGAGTTCTCTTCCCTCCTAGCTCTCAGAGCTGTGGAAAGGGTTCCACCCCTACACCAGGGCAAAGGGTTGTACTCCAGGTATTTCCTTACCCCAAAAAAGACAGGAGAATGGCAGCCCATCCTGGATCTCAGGTACTTAAATAAACACCTGTTAAAACCAAAATTCAAAATGATGACTCTGGGAATAATTTTACCCTCTCTAAGGCCAGGGGACTGGCTAGTATCCCTGGACCTCAAGGATGCCTACTTCCTTATTCTCATCAGAAGCTCCCATTGAAAGTACCTCAGGTTCGAGCTGCCCTCAGGCCATTACCAGTTCAGAGCAATGCCCTTCGGACTAACCTCTGCTCCAAGGGTGTTCACAAAATGCCTGGCAGTAGCAGTTGCTTCTCTAAGAAGGCAAAGGATTGCCATCTTCCCTTACCTGGATGACTGGCTTATAGTAGGCCAGTCCCCAGACCAAGTCAAGTCACACTTACAAATAACTCAGCAACTGCTCACCTCGTTAGGTTTCCTCCTGAACCTTTCAAAGTCAGTTCTAGAGCCTGTCCAGCTCCTCACCTTCATAGGCACAGAGCTAGACACAGAAAAGGCCAGAGCTTTCCTTCCCCTGGACAGGGCAAGGACCCTTATCTCTCTGGCCTCCTCATTCACCCTGCAGGTATCTCGCCCAGCAAGGCATTTTCTACAGCTTCTGGGGCACATGGCTGCTTCCACAGCAGTAGTGCAGGGAGTAAGATTTCAGATGAGAGACATTCAGTTCCATTTAAGAGCCTTCTGATCTCAAAGGAAAGACCCTCTGACCAAAGTGATACCAGTGACTCGAACCCTGATCCAGGCCCTACAGTGGTGGCAGGATCAGAGCAATCTGAGACAAGGGTTCCCCTTTGTCTCTCAGTCCCACTCCTTAATCCTTACTACAGATGCCTCCCTCTTGGGGTGGGGGGCTCATTTGGGCGAGCTCACCACCCAGGTGTTGTGGTCCCCTCTGGAGTCTGTGCTCCACATCAATCTGTTGGAGCTCAGAGCAGTATTTCTAGCACTTCAAGTTTTTTCCAAGTCTGTTCAGAACAAAGTTATTCAGATCAGAACAGACAGTACTACCACAATGTGGTACATCAACCAGCAAGGAGGCACTCGGTCTACGGCCTTGTGCACAGAAGCAATGAAGTTGTGGTCCCTGGCTTACTCCCTGAACACCTCCCTCACAGCAGTACACCTCCCAGGCAAGGACAATGTCCTGCAGATGCTCTCAGCAGGATATCTCAGGGCCATCACAAATGGTCACTGGATCCCTTGGTCTTGGAAGTGATATTCTCCAGATGGGGCACCCCACAAATAGATATTTTTGCAGCCCCAGACAATCACCAACTTCCCCTTTTTTGTTGCAGGCCCCCAGTGTTGGGCTCAGTCCCCCTGGATGCCTTAGTTCTCAGTTGGGAAGGGAAGTTCCTGTATGCCTTTCCCCCCTTCCCTCTCCTGTTCAAAGTGCTAGTCAAAATCAGATCTCTACCCTGCAAGATGATCCTGATTGCTCCAGACTGGGCCAGACAGCCTTGGTATCCTCTCCTTCTGTCCTTAGCAGTCCATCTTCCCCTGTGTCTTCCCAGGAATCATAACCTGTTAACCTGTGCTCAGGGGAGGGTTTGGTACCCGAATCTCAAATCTCTCAATCTCAAGGCCTGGCTTTTGAAGAATTAGAGTTAGCTGATTTACACCTCTCCCAGGCTTAATGGACATTCTGAAGGCTTCTAGGAAACCTTCCACCAGGGCTACTTATAATTCCAAGTGGAAAAGATTTTCCATATGGTGCTCTGGAAAGCATACTTCCCCAGAGTCTGCTGATCTGCCCACAGTGCTTGATTATATGGTCCATTTAAATAGCTTAGGGCTCAGACCAGCTACACTGAAGGTGCATATGGCAGCTGTCTCTGCTTTTATCTCAGCAGGTAAGCCTCTTCTCTTTCAGCTCACCCTGTATTCTCCAAGTTTTTCAAAGGTTGCTTAGACCAACCCTCCTTTCAGGGACCCTGTCCATGCTTGGGACTCCAATGTTTGCATTTCGTCTCAGCTTATGCAACCCCCTTTGAGCCTTTGTGTTCAGCAGAGCTTAAGTACTTGACTTGGAAAAACTGTGTTTTGGTAGCCATCACCTCTGCAGATGCATAAGTGAGTTACAAGCTTTGTCAGTGAGCCTGATTTTATCTCCTTTCATAGAGATAAGGTGGTCCTCAGGACTAACAGGAAATTTTTGCCTAAGGTGGTTTCAGATTTCCACCTTAATCAATCTGTGTCTCTTCCTGTGTACTTCACTGACCATTCTTCCTCTGGCGAGAGGAGGCTCCACAGCTTAGATGTGAAAAGAGCCCTTAGCTACTACATAGAGCATCCAAGGGTCACAGGTTTGACTCCTCCAACTGTTCCTCACTTATGGTGAGGTTGGTAAGGAAACCTGCCACTAAACGATCCATTGCCAGGTGGATTGTCTCTTGTATCCAATTTTGTTATGGAAAACTGAGGTTCCACCCTCAGGCCTGAGGACTCACTCCATCAGGAGGTACAGCTGCTTCCTGGCTGCTGCCAGGGATATTCCTATCTTAGAGATATGTCAAGCAGCTACCTGGAAAACAGTTCACACTTTTACCAAGCATTACTCCTTGGATATTCAGGCTAGGAGTGATGCTCGGTTTGGCACAGCTGTGCTTCAGAGCCTATTTCCTAAGTAGGTTCTGCCCCTCCTCCATGGAGGTACTGCTTGGTAGTCTGCTACTGTCAGAATACAGCAAGACTTCATGTTGTTTGAAGAAAAAATTACTCACCTTAGTAATGTTGTTTCTTCTAATGGAGTCTTGCTGTATTCTGACCTCACCCCTGCCGGCCCCTCTCAAAACCTCTGTTTTGGGATGTGGGTGGGTGGGCAGTGGCAGTGTTGGCACACAGTAGATGCCCACTTTGTTGTTTCACCCCCTTTTCTTTGGTGATTTGGTGTTGTGTTTTTCATTTTTTGGGTCTCCTGACTTGAGTCTTTGTTTTGGGACCAAAAAATGTTTTTTTTATGTTTAGTAGCCAGTTGGCTAGTGTAGGTTTACAGCTTCCACACAGGGCCTTAGTGAGTTTGCTCGTAAAAATCTGACGATTTGAGTTTAAACAGCAACAGAGTCTCAACCGAGCTCGAGCTCAGCGTTCCATGCCTTGCATGGAAAGTTAACTATTTCATCTCCGGGGCAGTTCGAAAGTTGGGACTCACTGCTGCTACTGTCAGAATACAGCAAGACTCCATTAGAAGAAACAACATTACTAAGGTGAGTAATTTTTTCTTGTCATCACCTCCAGTACATTGCTGCTGTTCCGGACACTACTGGACAGAGCAAAATGCCTAATTGCACAGGCCCAGCTGCTGTGCGACAGCAGGTATGTCACAGCCAGGACATTCCTGTGGTTATTGGGCCTGATGGCAGCAGCCATTGCAACAGTTCCCCTGGTCAGGCTACACATGCGGATTCCCCAGTGGACGTTGAGAGTCCAGTGGCGATCTGGAGCAGAGAGTACTAGTCTCTTCCCCAGTAAAGAAGGTCCTTCAGTTGTGGATGGACCCCAGCAATCTGTTCAAAGGGGTCTCTTTCACTATTCCCTCCCCTCATCAGATCATTACTAGGGATGCTTCGAGATAGGATCAGGGCCGCACCTGGCCCCTCACCAGACCCAAGGCACCTGGGCAACAGTGGAGAGTTCCCTCCGCATAAATGTCTTCGAGATGCAGGCTGTCCTGTATGGCCCGCAGGCCTTCCAGTCTTATCTGTTCCTAGGCCTTCTGCTGGTGCAGATGGACAACATCACTGTAGTCCACTTTATAAACAAGTGAAGGGGAACTCATTCATACCCCCTGTGCAGAGAAACAGTGAGGGTTTGGTACTGGTTTCTGGAACATGGTCTAGTGCTTTTGGCAATGCATGTTCCAGGCGTTCTGTCAGACAGATGGGGTCATACAGTATTGGACCTTTTTGCGTTGCCACTCAACGTAAAACTGCCACATTTTTGCTTGCCTGCTTCAGGGCCTGGAGTTTTCAGGCGAGATGCATTGTCCCTGTCCTGGAAATGGAGGTTCCTCTACACCTTTCCTTCCTCCCTTCCCGCTGATTCAGAGGGTGCTGCTCAAGCTTCTGATAGAGGGGGTGATTTGGATCTTTATTGCTACCTTCTGGCCCTGTCAGATTTGGTTTCTCTTATTACAGCAGTTGATGGCAGAAACCCCGGTGCCCCTGCCCCTGTGCAAGGCTTACTCTCCCAGGAGCAGGGAATCCTGGTCCATTCAGACCTCAAGTCACTCCAACTGCATGCCTGGCTCCTGAAGACATAGCCATGGCCAGATTTAGGATATCCCAAAAGGTAGCCGATGTCGTGGTGGCTACAAGTAAACTTTCCACCAGGGTCACTTATTCCATGAAGTGGGAGCATTTTGCTCTGTGAGTGGCTTCACATCAGTTGGACCCTTTCACTTGCCCGGCAAATCAGATTCTGGAGTACTGTATCTGTGTTAATCTTCACCATTCATCACTATTGGGTAATAGCTTCGGAGCTAGGACCCCACGGGAGACTTTTTTTTTTTTTTTCTTCTTCTTTGGGTGGAGTTGACGCAGGGGCAGTGCCGCCCTCAAGGCCACTGTTCTATGTGGCGCTCGCAGGTGGGCTGTTAACTGCTGTTCACTCCGCCCTCACCCCAGTTCTTCTTCTCCCACCGTCAAGTGAGGACCTCTTGAGGAGACTACTAGCAACTCTGCGGCCTAGTTCCTGCTGCCTAGTTTCATCGTGTCTCGGTTCTGTTTCATCAACTATGCGACGCCGCTTCTATGGCTTCGGTAAGACCGTTCCTTTCTTAAAGTGTCGTTGAGTACTGTTTTTGTGTTAATTTATCATTCAGTCATGCCTCGTCCTGGCGACAAGAAATCGTCAAAGGCGGGGCAGCCACCTGTGCATCCGGTGTCCCTGTGGCCATCTGTACTCCGTCTCGGACCAGCATGACAGCTGTCTTTCCTGCCTCGGCCCTGCCCATGACATGGACAGCTGCGATGCCTGCTTCTCAATGGACCACCGAATTTGAATTGCACGTGTTTAAAGTCCGCCGTGCACTGCCGACCTTCGGGGGGGGTTCGCAGTCAGTGGGCCAAGGTGTGGACTCTAGACCCTTCCTCTGGGTCCTCTCCCATTTCTATACGTCCCATGAAGGAAGGGGCCTCCACCAGTTTCAGCCTTGCCTCAGCAGGGGCTCCTTCTGTGGTGCAGGAGGCCCAGTATGACCCTCTCGGGGGTCAGGCAGGAGGCACTGCATTGGCAATTGCTTCTTTGGAAGCGAAGGCTCCCTTGGTGTTGAGTTCTGGGGCCTGCGGGCCCGGGCCGACACTGTCCTTGGTGCCGTCTGTCGGTGCCGCCCTTGACTCCGGTGTCACTTGCAGCACCGGGGGCCTGGGTGGGGCCACAGATGATGCCAAGCCGTCCCTCAGCACTTTTTCTTCCTCTGGCACCATTCGCAGTGCCGGGGAGGAGAGTGGCACCATGGGAGGTGTGGAACCAAGTTTCGGGACTGTAGATTGGGTCTGCGCCATTTCTGCCCCTGTTGCCATTTGCGGCACCAGGGCCAGCACCGCCTTCAACTCCGGTGCTATTCACAGTGCTGCGGTTGGTGCCACCTTTGATTCTGGTGCCGTTCGTGACGCCGGGGAGGAATGCGGCACTGCGTTCAGTGCCGTCTTCGACTCCGGTGCCATTCGCGGTGCCAGGGGGAGGTTGGAGCCGGGCGCGGTGCTGCACCTGGCTCCGGTGCCACTTGCAGTGCTGGGACTGAGGACGGCGTGGATCTCGGTCCTGGAACGGGCAGGGATCGGGGAGTTGTCTGGCATCGGGCCTCTTCGTCCAGCTCCTCGGAGGTGGATTTGGGGTCTGATCCAGACTGGCTTCCAGATTCTTCGGAATCCTCCGGTCCCTCAGTGTCCAGCACCTCGGCTCCCACTCAGCCTCCCTCTGTGGGTCGGACGGATCCTGTTGGCTCTGGGGTCAGTGGTACTGACCAGCCAGTAGCTGTCCAGGTGGCCACTGCTGTGCAGCCCAGAGCCATTGGTATGTCTGTCCCTTCAGTTGGGGAACTCCCCTCTTTGGTGTGCCTGGACAGTCCAAGTTTAAGACAGCCCGGGGCACCGAGGAGGGGGAGGGTACTGCGCCCTGGGTAGACTCTCTGGGGTTGGCTAAGGGTTGCCAGTTACCTAGGCTGGTGGTAATGAGGAAGAGGGCCCTTTCGGAGTCGGAGGGGTTGCAGGTACAGGGTCTGGTGCAGCAGCCCCTCCCTGGGACCTGCCCAGGTTCTGGGAGGAGCCGTAGCGCTGGCCATCGCTCTTCCCCTGAACACTCCTTGAGAGGGAGCTCTACTTTGGAAGTTAGGGACCGTCCTTCTGGGCTCACATGGTCCCGGTCACCTCACGGGGGGATTTCTTCCCACGGGCACAGTTCTAGCCTTTCTGACCCGGTTGAATGGCTTTTGCCTTCTGGGACCACCGAGTCTCCATTCCTGTTGGGAGCATTCGCTCGGTCCCCTTGCCCGGGCAGAGGCCATGCTTCTTCTGTTAGATGCTTGGCCCCCGTGCCTCTGCCTACTCCTCCTCCTCTCCCAGGTATTCTTAGTCCTGGGGGGCCCCTGATCTAGGAGCAGTTCAGGGCTTCAGCTGCACATTTCCCTTCCTACCTTAGTGCCAAGGACAAGCAGGTATTCCACTGCGCTTCCGTGCAGCCTGACCCTGAATCTCCGGACTCTCAGCTTCCTCATCTCCCTCCTCAGTGGGAGAGGAACTTTCTGTCCATCTTTCCCCAGCAGCTGATCTGGGGTCGTATCAGCGCTTCTTCTTGAGGATGTTTGACGAGCTCCACCTCTCCCCATCCACTGAAAGCAATCCTGACTGGGTGACGCGTGCCTTTTTAGGCAAATACAGTGCGGCCAACCTCGCAGTTCCAGCCTGACCTGTCCCCTTCCGGGATACATCACTCCAGCTCTGGCAGCGTCCTTTTCCACTGTTCCAGTCCCAAGGGATCTCCGTCAGAGGTATTGCGCTCCCCCGGGGTCTTCAGGCACTATGCCTAACCCTTCTTCGGGCCTGATGTGCCTGGATACCCCCTCTGGGCTTTGAATCCTTCACCGTGACCGACCCGAAGACTCAGACTCTGTGAATTTTGATTTCTGGGGGAAAAGGACGTTTTACTTGGCACGGATTCTCCTTTGCATAGCTTCTCATCAGGCCCACTATGCTACTTACGACAGGTTCTTGTTGTCCAGGCTAGGGCAACTTGTAGCCTCCATGCCTGATTTAGAGGAAATCAGCCGAGCCATCGCCCTCTCTGCTCAAGGCCTGAAGCTTGCAAAGTACTAGGCAAGAGCATCTTACAACGCCAGTGAGGTAGCCTCCAGGATTGTAGGGACAGCGATCTGCACTAGATGAACAGCATGGCCTCGCCTATCCCGGTTGTCACCCATGGCCTGGTATAGGGTGATTTTCTCAGCCTTTTGGAGAACCCATTTCTTCTCCCTTAGGGTGAGACGGCAGCTTTTGGGGCAGCTTCCCTCTCCCACTAGGAGTTCCCCATCTCACCCAGACCAGTCTCAGGCCTCTCTAGGCCTGTAAGGGTTCTCTCCTTTGGTGTCTTCCCACTGGAGGCTAAGGGACTCCATCCCTTAGAGACGTATTGGGCCCCCTTTGGGGGGGGCTCGGTACCCATCCAGTAGTGATGAATGGTGAAGACTGTCACAGATAAGATATGAAAATTATGTACCTACCGTAATTCTTGATCTTTCTGTGTATCTTCACCATTCATCACTAAATCCCGCCCGCCTTCCCCCTTGAGCCTCAGTCTCTGGGCAGTCCCCCTCCCCCGTGTGTCTCCCCATTGTATCTGACTCCGCTCCTTTCCCTGGTAGTCAGGAGGAAGGGAACTCTTGGAGACTCGCAGGGAGGAGTTCTTTACTGAAGGGGTCTCAGTGGGAGATCTCCTCTTCTCTCCTTTCCTTGCCCTTGGCTCGGTCCCCCACCCCCTTGAAGTCCGGGGTGGGGGGAGTGGAGGTTCCAAGGATCCCTCCAACCCTTAATTCTGTTATGTTTAGTGTCCCCTTAGGACTGCCCCTCCCCTTCTTCAGTTTAGGGGATTTTTTCCCCTTTTTGGGGTTTTCTCCTTAGTTTGGTGGGAGGGAGGGACCTGCTACCATGTCTCCCTGTCGACCTCTTGTCCTCTACAAATGTTACTCCTGTGGGGCTATCTGCAGCTCTTAAGCTGTCCAGGCTTCTGCCTTGTTTCAGTGTGAAGTGGTTTATATTTTCTTCTTTCAAGGTCCAGGTCCGCATCAGTCAGGAGCGGGGTCCTTCCCTCCCCCCATTTCTTTTCCCTCTTGTACCCTCCCTTTCTCATCCCTACTTCTTTTCCAGAGATTGGGGCCCTTTCTTCCCAATCCCTTAGGATATCCCTCTCTTATTTTCTGTCCTCTTTGTCAGTTATTTCTCCTTTTAATTATTATATCCTTTCCTTTTGTCTATCCCTTGGGTTCCATTGCCCCACCCCTCCATCCCTTTCTTCCTGTCTCTCGCATCTCAGAACTGGGGCAGAGTGGAGCAGACAGTTAACAGACCAACCAGCGAGGATCACACGACATCGGCCTTGAGGCGACAGCCACGCTAATGTTGACTCGCCCATAGGGAAAAAAAAGTCTCGCTGGGTCCTAGCTCGAGCTATTACCCAATAGTGATGAATGGTGAAGGTACACTGAAAGATTAAAAATAATGGTAGGTACGTAATTTTCATTTCCTTTCAGACTCTGGCTTGCAGTACTCCTCTATTAAGGGTCTCCTGACAGCCATTTCAACCTTCCTTGTGCCTATTGATGGTCATATGGTGGCACAGCTGGAAGTATCATGTACTTTTCTGAGAGGCATCCTTCACTGAAGCATCCCATCCATAATCCATATCCTCCTTGGGACTTAAATTTTATATTAGAGAAACTTACACTGGCTTCTTTGGAGCCAGCCGCGACATGCGAGCTGCACTTTCTGTCATGGAAAGCGTTGTTTTTGGTTGCTATTACTTCTGTTAGAAGGATTTCCAAGCTTCAGGCTCTAATGTGTGAGTCTCCTTATTTGGTTTTCCGCAAAGTCGAGGGCCCAGTTCATGAAGGATGACGCAGGGCTTTCGCCGAGCCCTGCATCATCTGCAGTGTTTGGCACAGCAACAGCAAAGCCCTTTGGCGCAACATAGCCCAGTTCAGGAAGGGCTGGCGCATCTGTGATCGTTTCCACAGTTTACGTACAGCCCGGTAAACTGGATCCTCTTTTGACACAAAGTTAGACCGGGGGGAGCTGATCTAAGTTGCAGTGTCTGGCGCATCTGATTGTGGATTGTGATCAGCCCCAAATGTCTGCCGCAAGGCCCCTGCACCATCTGTTCGGTGCACCGGGGACTTGCAGCAGATGAAACTCTTTATGAATTGGGCCCAGGGTGTCTTTGGGTACCAACCCTAATTTTTATTTTTTTTTTCTTTATCCTATTTTTTGCCCGAGCCACCAGCCACCCGGTACCTCTGCTCAGTCACGGACCACGGGCTTCCACCCCCCCACCAGGCCACAACCCTCTGATACCCCCGGATTGCCCCTGGAGAGTGACTGGCACCCTGGCCTGCTTGCTGCGAGATGTCGGGGATTGGTCAGAGAGGCCGGCCTGGGGGCTAATTGAAGCCCGCGGCAAGCGTCATCTAGGGCGGCTGGCAGCTCCCTCAGTTTCCTGTTTTTTTGGGTGGGCGGGGACATGCAGTGACATCTTGCGTCTGCCCCACCCCCTGGAGTACTGCTATGCGCCATTAGCTGCAGTAACCCTGACCTCCACCAGAGGTCCATCAGTCGTCAGATGGGCTCCCAACTCTCCCCCCCCGGAGAAGGAGAGCAGTCCACAGGACGCTCCATCCTTCTCTCCCCGGCAGGCCCTCCATCGACCCGAGTCCGTTCCCGAACCCGGGTTGCTAGCATTGCAAGCGGAAATACCACTGCTGCGCCGATGGGCCGTCCAACCCTAAGTTTTTACAAAAGTGTCTGAGTTTGCCCTGAATCAATCCATCCACCTTCCTGCTTATTATCTGGGGCATGCCAATCCAGGAGAAGCATTGCTCCATACATTAGATGTACATAGAATCCTCAGCTATTGTGTTCACCACTTGAAGAACTGCAGGACGTCCTCGCAACTGTTTTTTCTTTCTTTTTGTCCCTGTGAAAGAGGGCATACCAGTTTCTAAACAGTACCTGTCCAAATGGTTGGTCAGCTGTATTGTTTACTGTTATAAAATCTGATGAGAACTTCCTGAAGTTGTCATAGCCCTCCACAAGAGCTTGGCCACCTCTGTTGCTTGCTTCAGAAATGTGTCGGCCATGGACATTTTTTTAGCTGCCACTTGGAGTTCTGTACACGCTTTAACTAAACACTGCAGTTAGGACATTGCCTCTAGGAGAAGGACAGGCTTTGGCCTGGCTGTGCTTCAAGGCCTCCTGTCTCATGCGTATAGTCTTCAACCAACCAGACTGTCTCTGTCAGTACTGCTTGAAACTCGTTCCATAGGTGTGGCCTGATGCAAGAAATATCCTCGATGAAGGTAGTACAGTTACATATGAACTTACCGTTAACAGTAGATCTTTGAGAGAATTTCTTGCATCAGGCCATGCCGTCCCAGCCTCCGTCCTCCTTGGCCTTGGACCCCCTTCTTTCCTCTCTCTCTTTCTCCAGGATTGTTTACCTTTTGTATTCATTTTAAATACTGGTGGGAACCTCTGGCTGTCCCTTGGTTCCCCAGGAGAAGGTCCTCTGTATATGGTCTTTGGCAGAGGAACTGAGGAGAGCGCGGGGGCCACTCACGTTTATATGGGAGGGACATCATTGCCGATGTCAGCGTTGTGGTTGGTCCCAGGAAGACTGCTAGCTAGAAAAGTTTCCATGTGGTCCTAAAGCCTGGCAGCTATAGTTCCACAGGTGTGGCCTGATGCAAAGAGAGTCTCTCGAAGATCTACTGATCTTACTTCGAGTTGGAGCTCTTGCAGCAGGCAGTAACCATTAGGACTAAGTCACCAAGTGCCAGGACCCCACAGAAACCTTCTAGCTAGCAGTCTACAGCAGGGACCGCCCCCAACGTCGGCTCCACCCGATGTCAGCCAGTGGTACAAAAGGAGCAGCCCCCAGCCCCACCTCAGTTCTTTTCCCTACGTCGACCCATTTGCTTCAGCGCCTCGGACGCCTTCTCACAACAGTTTTGACTGCATTCGCATCTTCAGCATTTTCTTTGCTTTTTTCAGCAAAATTTCCGAATTTGTTTCCCTTCTGCATGTCTTCTTCTCCAGCGGCGTCCATTTTATCCACGGATCGTAAAAAATCTAAGTGGACCTGCGGCATGCAGCCTGCCTGTTCTGCCTAGGCCCGAACCACAACACCGCAGCCTGCGAGCACTACTAGGCGTTCAACTCCCAGACAGGGATCCGCTGACAGAAGGCCCTCAGGGCGCACTTTCTAGAAAAGCAGCTTTCCGAGATGCACAGATGGCCAGTGGGGAAGAGTCCTTCTTTGTCCTCTTCGGTTTCCACCTCCTCCACTTCTAAGCCATACAAGGAGAATAAAAAGGATTCGGGGAAGCACAGACACCAGGACAAGGACCGGGTAAAGTCCCGGGGTCGCTCCCGCTCCAGGTCTTCGCTGCACAAAATGTCTTTGTCCAGCTCCTCATCCCACGGGTACTCAGACCACTCTTCTTGGCCTGCCCACAGCTCCTCTGGGCAGTTGGTAACCAAACCCCCCGCCGTCATCCTGGTGTCAGGCAGAGGTAAATTGGGGTCAGGGTCTTCTGGCCCTACCCTACCGCCTCTTAAGGCGAAGGCCTCACCAGCAGGGTCACCCTCCACCTTAGGGGCTGGGACCAGCTAAATGAAGGGCAGCGACACTGTAGCGCCTGCCAAAACTGTCCTGACGATGGTCTTGTCCAAGGCCTTGGATAAGATACCCCATCATCAGGGGCAGGCATCAGACTCGATGCTGCCGACCCAGGCTCCATCCAAGCCATTGGCTTCTTTCCTACCAGACACCACTAAGCAGCCATCCACTGCGGGCACACCTTCTCGGACATTGTATCGTGCTTTAACCTCCTCCTCGCTGGGTCACTCTTCACCAGTTGAAGATCTTATGTGGGATGAGATGCCTAGTCAACCCATTGGGTCCCCATCTCTACTGCTGGACACCCTGATGTCGGGTGCTCTGACGCCAGGTAAACCAACGCCAGCTCCACAGTCACCAGCCAGTCTGTCGTCCCTGTGGTTCTCCAAAGACCAGATACAGGACCTTTTCTCCTTTTGATGAAATCATGACAAAGGGGACCTGCTCCTCCTAAAGAACCGGTCACTGTTGAACCGGAACCGGAGCTGGAGCTGGATCATGGCAGGGGTCAGGAGCCTAAGCAACCATCTCCTGTCCCTCAGAGCCGCTCTCTGAGCCCTGAAGATCATCGCAGTTGACCCTGGCACAAAGAGCAGCATCACTGCAGAAGCTCCCGTTCCTCTAGTTGCCACCGCTGCTGGTCTTCCCACAGCGGACGCCAGTCCCATAGCCATCACCAGTCCCATAGCTGACGATGCTGTAGCTGTTTGTCCTCCTCTGCGGTGGACTCCAGCAGTAGTTCTGTGTCCTGGGGCTCGGACCATTCAGATCCTAGGGGGTCACCCTTCTTCACCAGATAACAAGGACAACCTCAGGACATCTCTTGATGATCTGACTTTCATGGACATCATGGGCACATCCAGGCTTCCAATGGATGGGAGATGGAAGACCTGGACCCGGAGAGGTGGAGGTTGGCTAAATACCTGGGGCAGAAGGAGCCCAAGCCTCTAATGGTGCCTCCTTTAGTGGACACCTTCCAGGACCTGACAAGGTTAACCTGAAAGCATCTTTCCACCTCCACCGCCGTCTCCCAAGAAGTCAGATAGGCTGTACAGAGCCCCTAGGGAAGAGCCTTTCTTGGCAGAACACCATATGGCGGACTCGATGGTGATTATGGCTGCTTATGATACAGCAAAAAAGTCTAAGCACCTAAGCACTCAGCCACCTGACCAGGAGTCCAGATACATTGACCAGATGGGCAAAATATCTATTCATCCTCTACTTGCTCCATCAGGTCCCTCAACTTTCTCACACACATGATGCAGTATCAGAATGCCCTGTGGGAAAAAGGTATCAAAGTAGCACAGGCCCTCCCAGGCTTGATACAAAAAAACAACATCCTGGACCTCCTTAAATTGGGTTTAGATGTAGGCACCCATGTCTTGTGTGCCTCATATGACACTGCAGATATGGCAGCCAAAGCAGTGGCCTCCAACATTTGTATCAGGTGCCATGCCTGGTTTAGGATCTCAGGATTCTCCCAGGATCTGCAGTTGGGCATCCGGGGCCTCCCCTTTAAGGGCTCGGTCCTTTTTGGATACGAGACAGAAAAACTGATTAATCGCCTCCCAAGAGTCCTAGAAGGCCATTTGGTCCATCCAAAAAATGTACAAAGGGGACCAAAAACCCTTTAGAAAATGACCATATCGGAAGCCCTCAGGACAACAGCCCTGAGGCAAGCCTCAGCAGAGGGATAGCTTCAAGAGAAAGGCTACCTCCCAAACTCCTGGACTCTGCCTCTCAAGCCAAAGTCCTCACAGGCCCCTCTACCCACTCCCGGAGCATTCCAATGACTCTTATCCAGATCCCCCTTCTCCAGAGGAGTCAGTGGAGGAAGTGGTAGGGAGTCGTTTCTCCCTCCATCTCGAGGGCCGAAGCAAAATAGCATCAGACCTCTGGGTTTTACAGCTCATAGAGAGAGGTCATACTCTGGAGTTCGAGCACCTACCTACAGATACTCCACCAGTGTCCTCCCGTTATCCTCCTTCTCATGTCCCCCTGATCGAAGGGGAAATTTAGGCCCTCATGCAAAAGCAGGCTATAGAGTCAGTCCCCCTGACTCAGTGTGGAAAAGGATATTATTCACACTTTTTCCTAGTTTCCAGAAAGACCGGGGACCTTTGGCCCATCCTGGATCTCAGCTCCCCGAACAAGTTCATCGAATACAAGAGGTTCAGGATGGTCATGCTACCAGGTCTAATTCCCCTCCTGCACAAAGGGGACTGACTGGCTCTGCTCTATAGATATGCAGGATGAATACCTGCACATTTTGATTTTTCTGCCCCACAGGGGGTTCCTGCGGTTCCTGTCCCAGGGCCAGCATTACCAGTTTCGAGCCTTGCCATTTGGCCTCTCCTCCACTCCCAGAGTCTTCACCAAGTGCCTAGCGGTGGTGGCTGCTGCTCTGTGGCACCAGGGCCATTACGTCTTTCCCTATCTAGATGACTGGCTTCTGGTCACTCCCACAAGGGAGCAGCTAGTCCGCAGTCTCAGAGACACCTTTACACTCATCCGAGAGCTGGGGATCACCCTGAACATTCCCAAGTTGTCCCCATGGCCCAGTCAGAGACTCCAGTTCATTGGGGCGGTCCTGAACACAGTTCAGGGCAAGGCCTTCTTCCCCGCAGACGGGGGATCGCCTTTGGAATCAGGCCCGGATAGTATCATTAGCTTCTCATGTCCCAGCCAGAACCTGTTTAAGGCTCCTCGGCCACATGATAGCAGCCATCCCAACAATTCCCATGGCTCGCCTCCATATGAGGGTTCCTCAGTGGATACTCAGGGTTCTGTGGAACCAGAGGTTAGATGACCTGGGGCAGGTGATCCTGGTCTCCGACCAAGTTCGCAGGACACTCACCTGGTGAATGGACCTGCTCAACTTCTTGGCAGGGGTCCTCTTCTGGCAGGAGGCCCTGAGACGAGTTCTGACTACAGACACCTTGGGTCTTGGTTGGGGTGCTCATCTGGAGAATAGGAAGACCCAGGGGTCCTGGTCACCAGATGAGCAGTTGCTCCACATTAACATTCTGGAGATGCGAGCAGTCCTGGACGCCTTACAGGCCATTCAAGCGGACTTATCTCCAGGCCCTCTTCTTATTCAGACAGACAACATGTCTGTAGTTTTTTAAATCAACAAGCAAGAGGTAAGTGATTCCTACGCCCTCTGCAGGGAGGCAATGAGGGTCTGGTACTGGGCACTGGATCATCACCTCAAACTCGCCGCCATTCATGTTCCAGGCGTCCAAAATGTCTTGGCTGACAGCCTAAGCAGGTCTCGGTCCAAGGCTCCCGAGTGGGAGCTCCTTCAGTCGGTAGCAGACCAGTTGTTCCACAGATGGGGATGACCAGAGTTGGACCTTTTTGCATCCCCACTGAATGCCAAACTGCCCAGTTTCTGCTCGCTTCTGATCCAGGGCCTGGAGTTTTCTGCCGAGACGCATTGTCCCTCTCCTGGACAGGGAGGTTCCTCTATGCCTTTCCTCCCTTTCGCATTCTCCAGAGGGTACTTCTGAAGCTTCAGGCGGAGGGAGCAGAGATGATTCTCATCGCACCCTTGCGGCCTTGGCAGATTTGGTTCCCACTACTTCAACAGCTGGCAGTGGAACCTCCAATTCCCCTGCCTCTGAGCTCGCATTTGCTTTCCCAGGACCAGGGCAGTCTCATCCATCCGGATCTCAAGTCCCTGCATCTTCAAGCGTGGCTTCTGCAGACCTAGCAAGGGTAAGATATGGGGTTTTCCATAAGGTATCGGATGTCCTGGTGGTGGCCAGGAAACCCTCCACTAGATCCATATATGCTATGAAATAGAAAAGATTTTGCCTGTGGGTGACCACACACCAGCTTAATCCCTTTTCTTGCCTCCCAACCTTCATCCTTGAGTATCTCCTCTATTTGAGCAGGGCTTGAGTTACTACTCCATTAAGGTGCATCTGTCCGCCGTTTCAGCATATCACGCACCAGTAGAAGGAAAAACCCTTAGCTGGACATGTCCCTTACTTTTTGGTGGGACGTTTTACACTTGAAGCCTCCAATCCGAGATCCCATTCCTCCATGGGATCTCCTTTTTATGTTGGAAAATCAGGTAGTGGATTGCAAGCTATGTTTTCTGTCATGGAAAGTGTTATTTTTGGTTGCAGTTACTTCCGACCGAAGAATTTCGGAGCTTCAGGCTCTGATGTGTAAAGAGCCCTGTTTGGTTTTTCATAATGACAGGGTGTCCTTACGTAAAAATCCTAAAATTTTGCTCAGGGTGGTGTCCACAGTTTACTTTTAATTTTTTTTTCTGTTTTTGGGGCCATATCCACCTGTTTCTTGGACTCCATCCGCCTGCCACCCCCATGCCCAGGCTTACCCCCCTAGGCGGGGCCGCTGAGGGCTTCTCACTCCTGACTGGACATCGTGGGCAAGCCACAGATTACCCCTCGGGTCGGGGCCATGGGAGTGGGACCCCCACCGGTGGGTGTCTGAGGCAGTGATCGACGGGACGGAATGGGTCTTCATGCCAGGGGACCGGCATTATTCTATTACTTGCTGCCCTAGGGGCGGGGATGTGCTGTGACAACCAGCGTCCACCCCACCCCCAACGTATTGGCACCGAGCGCTGTGGTGCCCTCGGCCTCTGCTAGGGGTCTGTCAAGCGCCGGATACTCAGCCCCTCCCTCCCCCTGGAGAAGGAGAGCAGTCCCAGGGATCCTCAGTCCTTCTCCCCCGGCTAGCCCTCCAACTCCCCAGGTCCATTCCCGAACCTGGATCACCGGTGTCACGAGCAGAATCTAACTGCTTTCAGTGGTAGCACAGAAGTTTATTTTATATCGAGACATCCACCTGCCAGTCTACTATCCCGAGCACTCTAATCGGGGTGAATCGTTGTTACATACTCTCGCTGTCCACAAAGCCGCCCATTACCATTCCTGAACGTTTATTTCCTTTTCGAAAACGGACCAGTTATTTGTTTTGTTTGCTCCCAGATCTCAGGGGGCACCAGTTTCCAAACAGACCCTGTACAAATGGTTGGTTAACTGCATCATTTTTTGTTACAGGTACAATAAGCCCTTATCAGGTCTGGTAAGAGGCCATTCCACCCTCCACCAGGGGGTGGCTGCCTTCTTTGCCTCGCTCTGAAACGTCTCCACAACAGACATCTGTGCAACGACTACCTGGAGTTCTTTTCACACGTTTGTCAGGTACTACAGCTTGGACATGGCTTGCAGATGTAGGACTTGTTTAGGCTTGGCGGTACTCAAGGGCCTTCTCTCCTGAGTCCTTAGTTGGCAGTTTTTTCAGCCTCCTCCGAGACTTCACTAGTCCTTATCCTGTTATTGCATGGGACTCAGTCCTTACGGTTATTGCCTGCTACAAGAGCTCCAACTCAAAGTAATATAGTACAGTGGGACCTCGTGGTGGGTGTTCAGTTGTGAACTCGGCGAGCACTCTAAAAGGACACTTGGAGGATATTCTTGTTCCCCCCCCCATCACGGATTGCACTTAGGGGTAGGCACTGTGAGCTCAGTGGACCTGGCCCCCAAGGAGTGGGTTTGTGAGAAGTGTCAGTGGTCCCCCTTAGACATGGTTCTACTCAGCAACACTCTATGGATCAGGGCTTTTCTGCTTGGCCTACAGGCCTTTGCTACCCTCCTTCGGGGTCATCAGCTGTTAATCAGATTGGGTCCACTGGACCACCAGGGATATTAATTTACACTTATGCCCGCGATCGGGCAGGGGAGCGGGTCCACTGGACCACCAGGGATATTATCTTACACCTATGCCCGTGATCGGGCGAGGGGGGGGGCACGACGCCCGGACTGTGTCCTGGGAGGTCAGGTGGCCATCCACAGCAGGCAGCTGCGGTGTTGCGCCTGGCAGTACGGCAGCCCACCTGTCGGTGTCCCCGACATGTTCCTGTTTTGATGGGCAATCTTTGCACCCCTGTGCGGTGCAAGGTGAGTTTATTACTGCATATCGCCACACATCCCCGGGCTGAATATCAGGATGTCGCCTGTGCATGGGACGCCCTCGCACTAGCTATATACATTACTGGTGTGCCCATGATCGGGACTGCAGCACAGAGCAAGATATCCTTTGAATATCGTGCTCACAAGATCAGTAGGTTGCACATGTGCTAAACAGTAACCCAACCCCTTTGAATATCCCACCCTATAGGTCTTCCTGGTGGTTTTGTCAGGTTTTTGCGAACTTTGAGTAGGATACAAAAATTAGCAGTCACTGGGTTTTCCCTCCAGATATATTTCAGTTCTTCATCACTGATGATACCTTCCTGACTAGCTCTTGTCAAACTCTGTAACTTTTTGTTTGTTTGTTTTTAAATTACTGACTTGGTTAGCAGTGAGTTCTCTATAGCTGTCTACATTAGAGAATACACAAGTTTTCTGTAATGCTTTTTGTCAAGGATAACAACATTGCCACCCTTATCTGAGGGCTTTATGACCACATCTGTGTTGTCTGCAAATTCATTTAAAGCCTTCTTTTTCCCCAAGTGTTAAATTATATATCCTTGGGTGCCCTGCATTTTCTGGAAGTCCTATTACCTGGCTACTTACTGTTTTTTCAAACACAAAATTGTTCTGTTCATTATGTTTGAACAAAATACAGACTTTTTTTTTTTAAACAACATGTGTCTTTGCTTTGTCATCATGTCACTGTGTCTTTGTTGGTATCAGTACCTGAATCAGAAGCAAGGGTTTGTCCTTTAGTGTTCTCATCCAATAGTGATTCTAGGTTTGCTAAATTTATAGAGTCCTGGTTAGTAAAAATTGAGCTAGTTCAAGTAATACACTAATGCTGCCACTGATACCACTCTTATGGTTGTAAGAGTGGTTTCACATTCTTAGGGTACCAGAACCGCTCATCTTCAGTTCTTGTTCTTATACCCCTAAGAATGCGTATGAGACCAATCTTACAACCATAAGAGTTGTCTCAGGAGGGTGTAATAACATACATTAATACTTCCCAAAAATGTACAACTGTCTGCAGAGTTTAATAAACTCAAGTTTACACAACCGTTTCTCTGCCCCTCATTCCACCCTCCATTAAGAATACTGCAGCTATATTACCCACTTTGTGTCATCAAAATGTTTTGGAGGCCGGGCTGCAGAAATCAACTCCAGGGCATTGCAGAATAGGAAGGCTACAGGTGGCCTCTCAAAAGGTATTTTTCTACGCCAGCTTGGTGGTGCTGAGGGTTGAGGTGCTGGAGGTCACACATCGCGTCACGCCGGTGACCTATGTTCTGGAACTACCTCAGATCATCAGGGTGCCGGCACGGGAGGCGGGGAGCAGGATCAAGTGGTGGCTCTCCTGTCCCGGGGGGGGGGGGTCTCACCCTCCCACAGTCCCGCTGTCACCAGGTGGAGACCCAGTGGCAGTGCAAGTGGGTGTCAGCCGATCGGTAGGGTGGGGTGTCCTGCAGTGCGTGGCATGCGCATGCCTCCATGCACATGCACTCGTGCCGAGGCCGGGGGGAAGGGAAACACAGGGAAAAAGCAACATAAATAAATAATAGGAAAAACATTTATTTTTTTAAACTAATACAGACAGAAAAAAATGTCAAAATAATTTTATTAAGTCACTTGAGCAGGGAAGTCCTTGGTATGAATTGTCTGCCCCAGTGTAAAAATCCTTCAGCTGCTTTGTGAAGAAAACTACATATTTTGACCAAGTGTTTTGGGATTTAGATGACAGTTCTAAGTGATCTGTGCTGATTCAGCAAGCAGTAAGGATGTAAAGTTGGAGAATTGTTAAACTTGAAAGTGGACTCCTGACTTATTCTTAAAACTGCAGATGCTCAGTGAGTGTTTTGCTGTCTTGATTCTTACCTATGGAGTTTGGGGGATTAGCAACCCTCTGCAGAGCATCGGACTCCACTCCATTGTGCACACCTGTTCTTGATTTGGAGCAGTGAGGATGTGTCTGCATGTGAGAATCTGTTACAACCATGAGGGGGCCTCATGCACAGCTTTTGAAATGGTATGATCCACTTTTAAACTGGGGTGTCTGTCTATTTTATGTGAAAAACAAAATGTTTATTAAACTTTAAACATATACGTCATCAAACGTGGTTTGTGTTTTATATGTTAAAAGAGTGTCAGGAGTTTCGTACAACTGTCAAGAGTGTTACCTCTGATGTCTTTAGGGTAGCTGAACTGCTAACCGAACCCTAAGAATATGCAGAGAAACTCTTACTGCCGTAAGAGACTGTACCTGCACCATATAAACTTATATCACAATCAGCTGTCCTTTCTGGTGGGTTCAGGGTTAAATGTGTTAAGATTATATGATTTTATTTTTCATTTCAGATTATGTGCGTGTTTTAGACATGGGGCTTCTGGAACTGACAATAATAGCAGTAAAACCACGAGCAGATGGAGAAAAGGTAAGAAACTCTAATGAAAATATAGCAAATAGCATTTTTTTAAAATGTGTTCTAAAGCATTAATTTAATGAGTTTCTACTTCTTGAAAAACAAGTTGCCTGATTTATCTCGTCATTTTGAAGTACTTGATAAACATTTTTATAATAAAATTGTCTGGTTTGAGGTAAATTAAAAAGCGTCATTTATCTCATAGTAAGGATGCAATTCAGAGAAAAGAATGTGTTTATTCATAGAACAATAACTAGTATCTTCCAACCATTTCCAAAAATAATCTTTTATGATGTTTTATAACGATTTAAGTTATATTTTGAAAGCTGTAACATCTGAACTAGGTCTAACTTTGTAACATTTGGGGCTAGCAGCTGAATGTTTTTTTAAATAAAAGCTTGGAATCCAACCATTATGAAGTGTCTCGGGTGATGCTGTTTGTATGTATTGATACTATTTTATATCTATCAGTACTGTTTGACCCTGCTTTTTCACTATATTATCAATGCATGGTTTTTTAGTTGTTAGTCAACCAAAGAACAGCAAATACATAGTGTCCGTATTATTTTTTTGTAATGATAGATTATATCAATACTTTATTTTTGTATCGGTCATAAAATTACATGACAATTAACAAAAAAAAAAAATATATTTTTTCATCTTTTCTGAATTTTGGTATTACACAATATTTAAGAGCAACTGCCTTTTTGTTTTGGTCTGGGCAGACAGCTCATACATGTAGTTGCCTGCCCACAAATTTTCAGCTGTAAGTTAGACTGCTGTGGCTTTCAAGATCTTTCCTTCAAAAGCCTGGCTCGTAATTTCTGTGTACGAGCTGCGTGATCACTAAGCGAGCACTGTGGCCTGGCCCTGAAAATAGCATAATTATGACATGAGGTCAGGAATGGGGCTGCAGGTGCTCTCTGGAGAATATAATGGAATCGGGGGAGGGGGATGCCTAAATGTACTAAGATTATCTTGCTGGCAGGTTTACACGTTATGGGGCTAATATATTAGCCTCATACATGTATACTGGCCAGCAAAGATAATCTTAGTACATTTAGGCAGCCCCCTCTGCCGATTCCATTACACTGTCCATAGAGTGCCTTCAGCTACTTTCCCAACCTCACGTCATAATTATACTATTTTCAGGGGCAGGGCTGCAGCACTCGGTGATTGTCTCGCTCGTACACAGAAGTTACGAGCCAGGCTTTATGAGGGAAATATATTTAAAACTACAGTGCAGAAATATTAATTTATAGGTGAAAAAGCTCCTAGGGCAGGCAACTACACAGTATGAGTTGCCTGTTCTAATCATGCCAGCTGCTCTTTAATTAGTAACTGAGTAGCTTTCAACTTAATTTTCATTCATCTTATGACCTTAATGGCATGGTGAACATTTCAGGTCCCCCCAACAGTAATACCAAATTTCCTCACTTTTGCAGGATTTGCCTGCAAAAAGCATCAGAAGATAATCATATCATGAAATGTTTGTCAAGATGATAAACAGTTGTACATGAAGTGCAAATTTTTGTGCAAGAATTCAATTCACCTTCTTCAGCAATAGTCAGGCTGTGCTAACAAAATATTTACATCATGTTTTTCATCTGTTAGAATAATATTTTTACGTTAATTATAAATGAATGGGTACAGCCTGTTCAGAGGAGATAAGGAAGGTCAGAGGGGTGGATGAGGTTGCTTTATATGTCTGGGAGGAGAATGAGATGAGAAAGGATGGAAGCCCTATATAGACTCAGTGCTGAGTGGCAGAAAATTAGATTTACAGGGGCCAAAAAGAAGATTCTCAGAGTATATCACAGACTACCAGGTAGTGCAGGAAAACAAAACTTGAAATTGGAGAACCAAAGCAGAGGTGTGATCATTGTAGAGACTTTGGTTCTTCTGGAACATGCCCACAGCAAAGCAGGAAGAGATTTCTTGTCAGTCATGAAGGACTGTTTTCTTCTGCATATGAGGAACAAGATGAAAGGGGATGATGCTTTTGATCTGCTGCAGAGTAATGAAGATGGCATTGTCAGGGCAATCAGTGGGAAGCCAGTGGGTAACAACAATCATAATAGTATTGTGTTCAAGTAGATGGGGAAATCCCTTCAACAAGTATAAGACCGGGAGGATTAACATCAAGAAAGTTGATTTTGATGAGCTACAGGGGTGGTTGGGGAAAAATTGGTAGATGCACTGTTGAGTAGGATGGCTTGCACCAGGTAGGAGGCCATGAAGATACTACTGCTTATAAAATGGGCAAAAGAAATCTTGAATCTTGATTGGCTGAAAGCTGCATTCAGCCGTGTCCTTATCAGGACATAACCTGCCAACCGGCACTACTTGTGCCAACCTGTGCCCCATAACAAAAAGTTATCAGTGTGCCACCTGGACCAACAATCAGAAATGTGCCTCAGTGTTCAGTTCAGTTCAGTTCAAAATTTATTGATCGGCAAATTAGCCATTACAATATAAAAACAAAACAGGCAATAAAAATATTAAATATTCCATACAATTATAAAACCCTATACAAAAATACCTAAATCATACTTAAAAAAAATTAAAATACACACACAGAACTTGGAAATTATAAAAGCAGCAAATACTTATTATATTCAAATTATTGCACAGCTTTTTACTCTCTTATATTTAATGGGCCCCTTGCAATAAATATTTTCCAATAGTTAATTCAGTAAACATTGTTGAATAATAGATTACAATGCCTAACCAGCATGGAAATGTTAATCTATCATATGGATGCAAAATTCATATCCAGATTCTTACTTTGGACCTGGTTAAGGAGGAAGTCTCCCATAGTTTCACACCCATATTTTCCCAACTCCTTATGTGTAACTGTTGTGTTCCTCCTCTAGTTGCCAGCAGTCCTATTGCTGTCCAAATCTAGATTATAAATAAAAATATACAGCCCCCAGAAGTTATCAATGTGTTTGTCCTCCATTTTACCATCAATGCTGCTGGAGGATGATGTCATCAGAGCAACAGATAATGGTGCTGCACTAAATGCTGTTCCACCAGTAAACAGAACCCACAATGTTTGGTCCCCCAATTGAGTAATGGGGGAACTCTTTAAGTGTTGTGCACATCCTGAAGTGCAGGTCTAATAGGAACTAGGACCATATGAGTGTGATGCAGCACTGATTTGACATGTATATACAGTATGCCTATAAGGAAGTGCCAGTATGTGTTGTGTTAATGTTTCTGTTAGCAAAAACAGTTTACCCAATAAATGACTCTGGGTACAACAAGAGTCTTAAGTGGTATTATATAGCTATTGTATTATGTTCTGAGTGTGTTAGCATTCTCTGTTTTGATTGACACCAGCAGTGAGACACAATCTTGCAAAAATGTCCCTTTCACTTTGTAAGTAGGCGGTCAGTGATTGGGTGGCTGATGTAAGGCAGTAAAGAGTTCAGCTATAACAAGGAATAGGTAACCAGGACAACATCAGCTGCAGCATATGGAAGAAGAGTAATCTAGTGGTTAAAGCACAGGCACAAGAACTGGGAAACTGTGGTTCAAATCCTTCTAAAGTCCCTTACTCTCTAACCCTTAACAAGTTCCCCTAACCTCCTTGGGAACTGTGATGGCCCCTCAGGTCCATGACTTTAAAAGTGCCCCCCATTCCACAGCACTCAACTTTGAAGGTACTAAAAACAAGCTATAGCAGCCCCCCCCTTTTGTAATGCCAGCATTTGAAATAGGATGTCCCTCACAAATCAAATGCTATGCTTCAGCTATTGTAGGTAAAGAAACTAATCACACTCAGTGTTTGTAGTACTCTGTATTTGCTTAGCTCATTCCTCCCGTGTCATATGCATTTTGTGTCTTGGTATTTCTAGTTAGAACCCAGATGTAAGGAGCATTTGAAATGTAAAACAATACACTTTATAAAGTAAGTGATCTAGCTCTCCACTTTCAGGCTGCTGAAAGGGGAGTGTATAATTTGCGCAAGGGAGGAATTCAGTCTTGTGTGATCCTTTGGGAAACTGCTCAGGCCTACCTTGTAAATGAATCTTCTCAAGGGTGTTCACCTGGTTCAATACTGATTGACTCATTGACTGCTAGATTGTGTACTTGATTGATTCTTTCTACTGCTTTCCACAACATGTTGCAACTGTCTCACAGAGAGAAATAAGCAGTACAAAGAAACATTCTGATTCCTATGAATGAATACTGTTAGATGTATTACTTGCTCTACACATGCAGTATTAAGGCTACAAGTACCACTCCCTGTGTGAGTTGCATGACAGAAGTGTCTTAAGCCATTGCACACTTAAACTAAAATTAGGATAGACAGCATTGATACCCTTATGTGTACTTCTGCACTGTTGCTGCAGTGACATCAGGGAATGGGATGGGTTGTATTACAAGTGACCAATTTGCGTGTAAATGGAGGCTTGCTTGACAATTTACTACTTTGTGTCAGAGCCTCACACTCTAGATGAGTTGCAACAGCAGAAATGACTGATCTCTTATTGACATATGTACAGTAACTGATGTAATGTATAATAAATACATCAGACATATCCAAATCAGAAATATACAGTAGTATTCTCCTTTAAGGCAATTTCAATGTCTGCATAATCAGGACAGTTTCTCTCTGTCGTTTACTGTCTTGTTGTACGCAACCTTCTTTGCCCAATTATGTTCAATAAGGAAACAACAGATGTCAGTATTATAGGATCAGTACTCGTAAATAAATAAATCAGCAACTGGGCAGGTTGATAATTTTGATATCTCAGTATGTTCCCCAACAAGGTAGTCCTATATTTTTCATATAAAGGGCAAAGGAGGACTACATGCAACACGTTGTCTTCCCCCAAGCCATATCTGCACATATAAATCTTATTTTGTTCTCCTGAAAATAATCCTGTCTTCTTATTGCTTTCGAAAACCTCAAAGCGGAACCTGGTAAGTAGTATCCTCTGTCCTGGATTAGGAAGAATGGAGAGATATTTTTTATATCTACGTGCTCTTTTGTTTTTAGCAAGCCACCTACAGGCTTTGGATAACCTACAGGCCTCTAGATCTTTTTGAATGAAGTTATCCTTTATTTTATTTTTTATTGTAAGTTTAATATAATCCATAGACAACCTTAGAGAATCTGTGACTACATGTAAGAGTCCATATGATTTAATAAGTTTTTCTAGGACCACCATACAAGGGAAAATAATATTAGATTGGGAATAAATAATTGCTTCTTCCAGACATAAACGTGGAAGTCTGCTGGGGTTCATCACATGAACCCCAACCCAATAATTAATCTGTCTTTGGACACATGCGCATTCAATTGGTAGTTCACCAATCTCTGCCCTAACCATAACTGAGGGGGCGTGTTTGGGAGACCCATGATCTTTTTATGATATTTGTTTAAACTATGTTCTAAAAATTCCTTAAACTCCCCACCCCATACTTCAACTCCATAAAGGCTCTGGCTTTTAATTTACGCTCCAGTAACTCACAGATTTCCTTCAACTGATCTCCTTCCAAATTTATAGGAAAATGCCTGTATAACTGGAAGAAAAGCATCCAGCTTATGCTTAATGCTTTTCAAATGGCTTGTCCAAGTCCCTGTTTGGTCCAGATTGATTCCTAAGTAACAGAATTCTCTGACCTCCTTGAGTCAATGGCTGTCCACGTAGAAATTATGACCCCTCTTATTTCCTCCTAAGACCAGAACCTTGGTTTTGTCATAATTAACCATCAGGTCAGCGTTTTTACATTTATGGTGAAATCTCTCAATACGTCTAATCATTCCCAAACGACTAAGGGAGAGTAAAACCACGTCATCAGCATAAGCTGAAAACGGGATCACTCTTAACCCTATTCTTGGGAGATGGAACTCAGATGTATACATGTTTCTTAAAACAGTACCAAAATAGAAATTAAATAATAGTGGTGCCAAAGTACAGCCTTGTTTGACTCCAACATTATTTTTGAACCATGTTGTTACTTCACCAGAATCACCATAGCTGATACTAGTATAATTTTCTTGGTGTAATAGTCTAATCATTTCCAACAAGGAGGGGTTCACTCCTATTTCCCTAAGTCTGTCCCATAATAATATTCTGTTTACCTGATCAAAGGCTGCTTTAAGGTCAATAAAGGTACAGAATATTTTTAATTTTTTTACTTTTCTACATTTATGGCTCAAATGATATAGGAAAAAATTTTTAACAGTAGTAGAATGTTATTTTTTCAGAATCCTGCCTGTGCTTCATCAATTTTACCATTAGTCTCTGCCCATTTCATCAGCCTATTGTTCAATATTCGGGTAAAAACTTTTCCCACTGTGTCCAAAAGGCTAATGGGTCTGTAACAGCTGGGATTTTTTTTGTCTCCTTTTTTATGAATTGGGACAATGATATTTAATCCCCAACTTTTAGGGATATCCCCTGACTTCCATATATAATGAAACAAATTGAACAAAAAAGGAATCCAGAATGTTCTGGTTTCAATTATTACGTCTAAAGGAACTCCATCAGGTCCTGGAACTTTCCTTTTACTGAAAGAGTCCAAAGCATCCTTTATCTTGGATGATGTTATCTCCACATCTGGGCTATATTGTCTTCTCAACTGATTATATCTTACCATTCCAGATAAATAATCTGGGTCTTCCCTATAGAATAAGTGTTTATAATGATTTACCCAAGTGTCTGGTTCAATATGTGTATTAATTTTAGCATGGTAGCCCATTCCAGTACTAACAATCCTCCAGAATAATTTATTACCTTTACTAATAATTGAGTTGTGCAATTTTAACCAAAGTTGTTTGGCGTATTTGCTTTTGTTCCTGGCTAATATCTCCCTATATTCTTTCCTAGCTTTGTTCATTATTATATTATTACCCTTATTTGGGCATTGTTTTAAAATTCTGAACTTTTTGTTTAAAGTTTTCCTTGCATCACGACAATCCTTGTAGTACCAAGGATGACCCTTAGGTTCTTTAATTTTCACCTCTTTCGTTATTTCATGAGCAGTCATGTTTATGATTATATTATAATCATGTATTATGTATTGGCTCATGGGACTGCTAGCCACAGAGATTAATTTGGATAAAATACTCCTACTTTCCAGTAGATTGACCAATTTATCACTATTAATTATTTCCCATTCAATACCTTTTTTATTTGATATAATCTTTGAGGCCTTAATATCATTATCAGGAGTAAAGTCACCATAACTAATCACTAACTCCAAAGCCTTGTGCTGGCTTTCTACTCTGAATATTAATTTAAGAGAGCTGATCCTATTGAAAAGATTTGAATTTATCCAAATATAGTCAATTGTGGAAATACCGTTGCCACCTATATATAAGTATTCACCTTTAAGGTCCATGAATGTCCGACCATTCAGAAGTAACATACTGTTCCTAGACATTGTCTTATGTAATTCAGCTCCCCTTTTGTTGATACAGTGATTTTTGGCAGGCCTTTTTATTTCCAGGGTAGTGGACTGAATTGCTGAGAGAGCTTCTATTGTCTCTTCCGAGCATCCTTGCAACGACCCAATTCTAGCATAGAAGTCTCCTAATATTACTAGATTAATGGTTGGATAGTCAAGTATTAGACTTCTAATTAAGTCTTCTAGCAGATTTAGATAATTGGGATCCCCATAATGGCTTCCTGTAGGGTGAGCGTAAATATTTACGAAAAACCATGTTTGTTTGGTAAGTTTCCCTGTTAACTTCACTGCTAATATACTACCACTAGGCAAAGGAATCTCTTCGGTTGTAATATTTTTATTCAGCTTTATCAATGTAGCTAGCCCTCCTATCCCTCTTCCAATTTTTTTATATTTTATTGCTTTTTTGCAATATGTTGCATATCCACTTAGGTGGAGATCACATAATGCCCATGTTTCTTGAATACAAATTATATGAAAGCAGTTCAAGTATTTACTGATTTCTGGGTCACTAATTTTAATACTCAGGCCTGAAGAATTCCAAGATAAAAATTTAAAGATTTTATCCTTGGATGTTATATCAATAAAGCCTTCTTTACCATGGTCTTCCCTTTTGTTCACCTTTTCCCAGTTATGAATACACTGTCTCCCCATGGGATTGTCATATTTGATTTGTCATTGTTCCAAGTTAATTAAAATCTTGAACTTATTTGAGGTTTCAACCAGAAAATTCCCATTTCTTTGAATTAATCAAAATTGAAGCATGGTCATTCTATATAAGAGCCTCCTCATTGTCGACATATAAATGAATCCCAAGTTGGTCCAAAATGTTTTGTTTCAGTATCAAGTCCTTAATTATACTTACTTGGTTCACAACAATCCAGATTTGGCCATCTTTCTCCATCCTTATGGTTTTCCCAATGTTATAATTACTTATACAGATATTTAAGCAAATATGCAGGAAGTCAATAAGCTTGCCTCTTAAGATATATTTGGATTCATTTGAAAACTGTTTTAACCCAAATATCGAAACCGTACCCTTCCTCTTATTAAAAGCTTGATAATCTGGGTTCATAAAGAATTCTGGGAAGAGATCCTTTAGTGTAGTAACCTCTCCTACCATTATACACAGGGCATCTCATTTTTTGCCCCAAAAACAATTACTTTCAAAATGTGAAATTGTTCAGTTACCACCAGGACCAGCTCCGATTCCTTTAATGATCTGACAATGCTGATTAAATCTTTTAAAATGATAAACCATTCAATATTATAGACATTACTGCAGATAATGAGTTCATGAGGCTTTCCTGCGTTTCATTTGGCATAAAAGAGACCCCAAAAAACATGCAGTACAAAGTCCAAGCCTAGTGTTTTTCCTAGAAAGATGTTAAAATTAGCATTCTGATTGAGAGATTTTTCTCTATTTTTAGAACATTCCTGATTTACTCGGGCTTCTTCTTTCAGTAACTCAATATTAATTGGCCCACTTCCCCCACCATCTGTATCCTTGTCATTGTTGTTTTCCTGATTTTTTAGATTTGACCCATTCGAGGATTCCTTGGGGTTTTGAATTCCAGGTTTATTAATGACCTGGCATTCATCTTTTTTCTTCCCCTTTTTCCCTGATATCTTCCCACTTTTGGCCTTTTCTTTTTTGTTTGTATTTTTGGGTTTGAAGGTGCTAACTACATTACTTAGATCTACTGATGCTTCATTAAATAATCTAGCCCCCCTGGTCTTTGATCTATCCTTTTTCGTTATAAGAGGATATGGGATTTCTGTAGGTACTTCTTTTTCCCTGCAATTTAGTTTTTTTTTCCATTAAGTTGGATTTCTTTATATTTTCATCCTTACTATTGAATGCTTCTTGCAGTATTCCTTTATACCACAGGGATGCATGATTTTGTGCTATTCCCTGCAAACACTGGTGTCTCTTAATTCAGCTGCAGGAAGCATAATGCATTCATTCGCTGAGCTTAAAGTACTATAGTCATTAAGTGGAGAATCCATAAGGGGTTGCATTCTCATAATTTCCTATTTGTGCGAAAGAGCTCACCATATCCTCCACTATCAAAACAGGAGACTTGCTTTGTTCCTTAGTGTCCTGATACAGATTATTATCAGGGATGTTCAAATCTGAATCATTACTCTGGAAGTCAGGATTCTCCATTCTAGATTCCCTTTTCCTATCTACTGCCTCCAGTTTCGTTCTATTTTCTAAACATACCCCTTTGATAAATGATATGTCTTGTTTAAGCTCTGTTAGCTGTTTAAACATCAAAATGTTGGCTCTAACTGGGTTGCGAAAAACTGATAATAATTCCCTTGAAATGCCTTCTAAATCCTTTAGCGCAGAGTTTTCCTGTTCCTCTGGGCTCATTGTCCATGAATAACTCTTTGGGCGATGTTCCTGATGGTTAATCTGTATACTTTCTCTTTCATTTCCCCCTGCTATCTGATATTCTATTAGCCCTAGGAATATGACCATGCTCATGAGTTAACAATGAATTTAACTCAGTGCTTCTATCAAAGCTGGGGTTTCCTTTGCAGTGCTCACATTTTTCCTTGTGAGATTTGGCATATCTTTGCATCAGGTCTAATACCCCCCCCCCCTCACTACCCTTCTCCATATATAAAGATTCTCTCATATTCTGGACCTCCATATCTAGAACTGAGAGGTTATGGAACATTTTTGAAAAATCTATCTTAGTATTCTTACTAGCCCCTTCATCTGGTCCTTTATAATTAGAGAGGTCCAAAGTGTTTTCTTTAAGCCACTGAGAATCAATTTGGGCAGGGCTAAGTGAGACATTCTTCTTGACTTCCATATATTTCTTCAAGTCAGAGTTCTCTGTCTCTGTCTTAAGTCTGCTCGATGCTAACCCTAGTGCTGATGAAGAAAAAATTTTTCGGATATCCCCATTTTCAAGGGCCAAATTCGGAGTAGAGACCAGCTGAACAATTTTATTATCTTCCAGGATTTTATTTATTAAATCTTTGCTGTTCTTTATCTTACCCCTCTCCTTTTTGTTATATCTTTTTAGGTTTGTACCAAGCGGTTTCTGAACACCCCCCCCCCCAATTAAGAGCAGAACTATTGCAGCTCCTACTGTTAGGGTCTGTTAGAGAACGCCTAATTTTACTTCTTGTTGTGGCAGGCATAATTACCAAATACAAATACTAAAATAATGCAAAAAAAAAAAAGAAACAGGCGGTAAAGTGCTAAGGTATTACACTCATTGAAATGGAAGTACTGTAAAAAAAATTAAAATAAAATTAAAAAAAACAATTGGTTATCCTACTTTATGTGGGATAATAAATAAATGACCCCCCCATGATACCCAGAATCAGCTTAAAATGAGAGAGAGTCCCAATGAAGCGAGCAGTGTGCTTCCTCTTTTCCTTTGTGTCATTCCACCTTCCCCCCAAAAAATTTACCTTGAAGCTACCTGAACGCACTTTCAGAGATACAAAAACAAGGTACAAAGGCAAGGGCAAGCCACTAGGCAGAGCTTGTATCAGCGTGGACTACGCCCGACCACAGAGATATACAGTGTGGTAACTACAATAAGGCAGCAACAAGGCAGTGAGGCATTGGAAAAGCGACAGTTTTAAATATCTTAAATAGCAGAATAACAGAATAATAAAACGACCGAAATGATCAAACAAATGAGCAAACAAGAACCTCAAAACGTCTTCTCCACGTTTGTTCACCAACTTTATACCTTACACCACAGCTTACTCAAAAGGCGCATGCATGTTATACCCTTAGGAAGACACATAATAAAGTCACCCAAAACACCGCGCGCGGAATAATATGATATAATAATAAAAATATATTGGCTTTATACAAGTGTAACTAAAGAACTTAACTGAGCTGTATAACTGAAAGAAACTTCTATTAAAACTTCAATTAAAACTCCCACAATCGCCCAGTTCTCAGACCTCCCCTCAGCACAGAACCAAAGAGGAATTAAATAAAATAAAGGCCAAGGTAGAACAAAGCAAAAGTCAGTCCCAGATTAAATTTAAAGCAGTAGAACAGTAAAATAATGAATCATTAAGTGAACAAATCAGAGACTCGGTAAGCTATAAGCTATAAAACTATAAAAACTGTTTGAACAGTAAAACGATGCACCGAGACAACTTTAGAGATTTTTTTGAACTATTGGAAGGTTTTGTATTTATAATCTGCCCGTACTTAATCAGGTAAATCCAGGTAAATAGACTGTGTGGATAAGAAGCTTTCAGATAAAATAATCGCTATCACCAAGCAGAGAACCAGATTCCAGTATTCCCTGGGGAAAGCTTCTTTCTGAAGGCTATCCAAAGTCAATAAAGTCGCCAGCAAAACATCTGAGTCAGAAGTGTCAGAAGCATCTCCTAAAGTGACTCCTTAGCTTTCTCTCCCAACCGTCCGCAGGGCGTCTTGTTTACCGAAGCTGCAGGGGCTCCCTGCCCACCACTGGGACTCCACTCCGGCTCTGCTTCTGGTAAAACAAACAAAAGAAAGGGGAGAACACGGAAACCCGATGGCACAAGAAAAACTGGAAAGGGCAGGGAGTATAAAACCTAAACAGGCAACGGTTGCATACCTTTATTAAAATGTATTATAGCTTCTCTCTGCTCCCGCTTATGCAATTCCTCCTCAATCGCTTAGCGTTCAGCCATCTTGGATCTCCTCTCCATGTGCCTCAGTGAGCACTCTCACAGTATAAAAACGACCACAGTCTTCAAAGGCTTACTAGCGGTAGAACTACTGCCCGATATTAAAAACACGCAGTCCGGCCCCCCTTGCCCAAAACACACACACACACACACATATGGCACAACAGTATGCCGATTAAACATTTCAAAATGAAAGTGTGACCTGTAGTGCTCTAGATTGAAAAGCAAACCGTGATCAACAGAATTAAATACTCACCTGTACTACTGCATCTGAAAAAAAGGAAACCATGACAAAGGGACCATAGCAGGTGTTGCCACCAAACATTTAATATAGCAACAAAACTCCACTCCTTCCTTATGTGTTTAACTGACATTAAAATACAGAAAAATGCGAGCCGCTCACTATGGTGGCTTCTGAGGAACCCGCTCACTCCTGGAAAGTCAGCGTCCTGCAAACAGTAACATTCGCTCTCACTGTTTGTTAAAAATGAAAATACAACATCGGTTTGGAAAACAAAAACAAACTAATACTAAACCAAAGATCTGTCTCCCTGTTGGTTGTGGTGCTGGGGGGGGGTGCTGAAACACTTAGAAAACTACCTGTAATAGGGGGACAAGAATACAATCACATCACAGCCTCTTAGTGTCTCTTAGAACACACAACAGGATGTCAGTTTTAGAAAAAACTAATAATAAAATAGCTTGTCTCCCTGTTGGTTGGGGAAGGGGCGAAACACAAAAGTAAGCAAGTCCTTTAATAGAGGGACTATTTTTTACTATTTCAGCTATTAAAACTTTTTTTTTTGTTTGTTATATTTTTAGCACTTTTTCCTCTTTTCTTTTTTAAATAATTACTTGAAGGGCCCATTTTATGAGAGCAATAAGATACTCTGAGGTGTGGGTTATGGTCTGATAAGAGCACTTCCCAGGTGTTAAAGGTACTCGGTGCAAGCGCCTCATGCCTTATGATGCACCTGGGGCGGGCTCTTATCAGGCTATAACCACAGCTTGGCATGTCTTATTGCTTACATAATGGAGACAGTGACTAGATACATTTCCGCAAGTAGCAAGGGCTTGAGCGCTTGTTGCCCAGTGACATGAAGGTGATAGAGGGTGTATGATATTCATTAGTAAGAGGAGGGAGATGGCACCAGGCTGCTAAAGTTTACTGACAACATTAAATTGGTGAAAAGAGTGAACACAGCGGTGGGGTGGGAGGGATTGTACAATGGGGACTCATTTTGTGGGTGTGGGCTTACAGCTGGGAGCTTTGGTATAATGGTATTCCACGGCGGAGTGAGGAATCTGGTTGCACATACTTTCTGTGCAGTGCAACTGAGGACAAGGATTTGGGGGTAATTGTTGACAGTAAGCCGAAGTCAGGTAGGCAGTGTGCTGCCACAGTCAAAGAGAGCAAAAGCAGTAGTAGGGGTAGGAATGGTGGAGTGGGACAGGTCACAGCAGGTGATCCTACTCCTGTGCAAGGCTTTGGTTAGGCCACACTTGAAGTATTGTGTCTGGTTCTGGTCACCACAGTACAGAAAGGAAATTAAAGAGGTTGAAGCACTCCAGCACCAGGTCAGTGGGGTGCAAGAAGTACCAGGGAAGACTGGACATAATCAAATTACATAATTCAGGAAAGGATGAGGAGGGACATGATCACAGTATTCATATTCTAAAGTGGATAGACAGGATTCAGTTTGCACAAATGTCTGAACTGGCTAGAACAAGCAGAACTAGAGGGCAATAACTTAACTCAGTCTGGTTGTGTGGGAGGATAAGGGCAAACATCATAGAGCATTACTTCACATAGAGAATGGTCAGCATATAGTAGAAGCTGTAACTGTTTCCTCCTTTAAAAGATATCTAAACCTGTTTTTTTTTACTGCTTTCACTATTCACAAAACCCTTCCGTGTATATGTAGCCAGAAGGGAGTACTTTTAAATACTTCAGTTAGTCACCTTGAAAAATTGTGTTTTATATCTTTCTGGCAAGTTTTTTTTATATTCCCGGCAGTCAGGAAGTCTTTTAAAAGCCCTGCACTTATTAAACCATGTGATCATGATGGACGTACAATGCAGCGATGTAAAATAAGCAAGGCATCTCACCTGTGGTAAAGAAACCCTATGGGAGCCTTTTATCAACTGTCTAACATGAGCGTTATATGTTAACCTGATCATCTGTATCGATGCAGAACTTGTGCATAAGTCTCTTATGCACATATGCAGTATCAATACAGATGAGCAGGCCAACCTCTCTTCGTGTGTCAAAAGGCCTCATAGGTTTCTTTACCATGGGCGTGATGTCTCACTTCAGTTACATCATTGTGCTGCACGTATAGCGGTCACATAGGCCGATCGGCACGGGGCTCTTAAGAGACTTCTGATTGCAGGAATATAAAAAACTTACTGAAACGATATAAAACACAGTTTTTCAAGGTAACTGACTGCAGTATTTAAAAGTACTATCTTTTTGCTACAGATAACACGGGAGGGTTTTGAGAATGGTTAAAGCAGTAAAAATATGAGTTTAGATATCCTTTAAAGCAGGACTAGGCAAATTTCTGAAACAAAGTAGCATTGAAGGTCACACGGCTTGAGTAGGGATAACATTCGAGTAGTAAATCTTGGATCAGTGTCAGTACGTAGCTGTTGTGCAACAGGAGACGTGAACAAGATGGGTCCCATGTCTTTTCTGCTACCACAATACTACAGTCTAATTACATGAATTAGAACTGCTCAATCAAAATTGTGCATCATGTCCACAAAATTGTGCATCATGTGCGTGGTGCCCCAGAACTTAGAATGTTTTTCCAAAGATGCTGTCTCACAGTGCTGGTCTTGAGCCTCCCAGCTTTCCAGCAGTAGATCTGTAATTCTGCTGAAGAGAGCAGTCTCTTCAGATGGCTCTTCCTTTTAATGCAAAAGATAAGTCCTAAAGATTTGTTGTTTTTATTACGTATTTTGTCATCATAGTTGAATTACAGTTGTATCTTGTTCCCAAACTGCCTTGCAGTGCAAAGAAAAAAAAAACGCAATTTTTTTTTTTTTTTTTTATCTTTCCAGGTACCATGGCCTAAACCACAAATATGCTCTGCTCACATTGACTGTGGTGGAGTTTGCAGTTTAAATTTACAGCCAAGGTATTACCGGTGCAGTGGTAGGGCTACTGCTTGTAGCACCGATGACTTGTGTTTGGGAGCAAGCTCGGGAGTCAGAGGGTCAGCCGGGGGAGAAGGATCCAGTGTCCTCTGGTGTAGGGATGCCATGGAGCTCATTGTTTGGCCCCCAGCGGCAGCTGGAGATAAGCAGGCTGTGACTACAAACGGGAAAGGTAGCAGGAGGGACAGACAGTTGTCATGTGGCTCACGGGAGTGTGCGTTGCTCTGCTATTGGCGTCCTTGCACAGCTCTTCTTCCATGATGGTGGGGAAGGTGAAAATGGCAGCAGGATGACTCTGGCCACCCACAGACCCTGTACCTGATGATCCAGGCCATGCTGCCTTTGCGCGACAGTAAGTCCTGGGATATGTCAGGGTGAGGGAGCTAGGCTGGCAGTCATGAAAGGAGGTGGCAGTGCCCAGGGTGTAAAAAGCATTAACGGGGAAAGAAAATGACAGTCAAGGGAGTTCTGTTGTAATGGTTCTGTTTTAAAAAACATTGATAAAATGCTTTGCCAACCTTTTTTTATAGCCCTTTAGACTGTTTTGTGGCTCACAATGACTGTGGTTGAATGAAATAAAAATGTAGTCAGCTCAAAACACTGGCGAACATTAAAAAAAGGCTCTCAAGGACTGATGTCAGTGGTTTTACCATGGTGCCATTTTCTGGTCTCATGTCCGAGTCAGAATTGAAATAAAGTGTAAAAAGAGAACTGGGCCCACAGGTTTCAAAACATGCCAGAAGTGTGGACACTATTTTCCTAAGGTACATGGGCATACAGAGTGCTACAAATGTTTGAGCCCAGATCACGATTAGCTTAACCATTGCCTGTGTAAAGTTTTTTGTCCAAAGACACAGATACAAGCAAGCATTTTGTTTATTTATGTATTGGATTTTGTTGACTGGGTAGGCTCACTGAGACACAGGTCTCTCTTTTCAGGTGTGACCCAGAGTAATTACATATAGTACAAAGAATAAGCATAGCAACAAGGTTGGGTGGTCAACAGCAGACATCACAAAACATAAGACAATCATACTTACAAGAGAGACCAACCTGTACCAATGAAGGACTGCAGCAAATATCAACAATGGTGGTCACAAATACACATACACTAGAGGTACAATATAAATACAATAATATGTTTACATAGCATTGGTCAGCAGACAGGAATTAGACAATGGTTTGTAAACTATTTAAGGTATTTGGGGACATGGAGTGACAGGAGAGTCAGCAGAGGCAAGTACAGTGACTGGTGGAACATTGATGAGCTGCTTTTTGAAGGATAAGAATGATGTGCTGTTCTGTATAGGGAGGGGGAGCTCATTCCAGACCTGAGAGGCTTTATTGGAGAAGGTGCATTGATCTCCTGTGGTCAGGGCCCTGGGGACCTCCAATAGCAGGAGGGAGAATGAACAGATGTGCCTTCTATCAGGGGTATGGACCAGAACATCTCTGAGACTAGGGAAGTAGCTATTTAGGATTTTATATGCCAGGTGTAGAGTGGGGTAGTTGAGTCTGTCTTCGAAGGGATGCCAATTGAGGGAGGCAAGGACATTATAGTGATGTCCTGTATTGCAGGCACCAAGTGCAGATCTACTAATTCTGTGGTATAGCAGCTTCAGTTTGTTGTGCTCAGTGCCCGTCAGGGGGGAGAGTATTGGTGCCCCATACAGAAGTGTAGGGAGTAAAACATAGGCCACTGTGGACAGCTGGGCTTCTGTGGTGAGGTAGACACTGAGCCTATAGAGGACACTCAGCTTCTGTGTATAGAGCTTGGTTACTCGTTCAGTGTGTGATTTAAAGGATAGATCTTGGTCCAGCCAAACTCCGAGGTACTGTATTTGATAACATCCATGACATCTAGCTGGATGACCTTCATGGTAGAAATCTGCAGGTGCTCCCTACAGTTTGAGACAAATTTCCTTGTCCCAAATAGCATGGCCTTGGGGTTTTTTTGCATTAAGGACAAGGCTGTCTGATGAGAGCCAAGCTTCCAATTCCCTAAAGTCCCTTTTAAGTTCAGTATTTATGACATTGGGGACCAGGCAGGATCTGTAGAGCACTGCATCATCTGCGTAGAGAAGCACATTGGCTCCACCACAGTTAGATGGAAGTTCGTTGATAAATATAGAAAGGAGTATGGGTCCCAAGACAGAGCCTTTTGGTACACCATCTGTGATCCCTCATTGGGAAGAGAGACAGGTACCCCACTTGACTGGCTGTGTGCGGCCAGAGAGGTAGATCTGAAACCAGCTGCAGGAGAAGGGGTCGAGGCCCACATTTGCTAGCTTGACCAGGAGGAGTTTGTGATATACTGGGTCAAAGGCCTTGGTTAGATCTACAAATACTGCCCTTCCAAGTTTTCCAACATCTCTAGTCCGTTGGAGGTGAGCCGCACTAATGCGGTGTCAGTGTTGTGATGTTTGCAGAAGCCGTGTTAGGCTTCATTGAGGAGAGAGTGCAATTCAGTGTGAGCTAGGAGCTGGTTGTAAACTAGTCTCTCTTGTACTTTTGCCAGGTTACTAAAGATGGAGATTGGGCAGTAGTTTTCAGTGGCTTTGCGGGCTCCTCCTTTGTGGATAGGAACCATGTGTACAACCTTCTATTTTTGGGGCATCACCCCTTGAAGCAGGGACAAATTGAATAATTTGGTCAGGGCTATGCCAGGACAGGGGCATCAGTTTTTAAAAACCAAGGTTCAAGACTGTCATGTCCAGCAGTCTTATCCATTTTGATGGTTAGCAATTGTTTCAGGACCTCCTTTTTTTACGGCTGCAGTGGGCGTAGCCCTGCAGACGTTTGGTTTGAGAAAAGGACTCCCTGCATAAATTACCTACCAAACAACATGATAGAGTGTTAAAAATAGTGTCCTCCACTGAAGCCTCATTACTTCGCTGCCTGTGTGTGTATGGCAGCTGGAGAGCACTATTTGTCCTCTGGCATGAGAAGTTAATTGAGCCCTCCCCAGTACTGCCTTTTTTTGCAAGTTGAAACCTCCTCCATAGTGTTTTATGGGCCTTTCCTCTGGTTTGAGAGAAGTTAACTGAGTCCTCCCCAGTACTGCCTTTTTTGCAAGTAAAAACCTCCTCCATAGTGTTTTATGGGCCTTTTCTTTCTTTGTTAAGTTTCAGTGCTTAATTTACTACCATTTGCAAACTGAGAAACTTGTTTTGCTGGTATCCCTTCCCCCACTCATCCAGAGGTGTGAATTCCTTTGTTTCCTAACCATGCTGGTTGATTTTACTTGCTTCCCTCATAGTAAGAATGTGAAACTAAACTTGTGTTATTTTAAATGATTGATAAAATGACATGTCCAGTTTGCATCTCTTGGGGATGAAGCTATATCCCTTTATCTGCATGAAGTAATTCACTTTCCACCAACTCGTAAGACCTCAGCTGTAAGATACACGATGCATGTAAGGTGATATATGAAATCAAATTGCATTCCCTGAAAAAACAGTTAGGTCCATTTCTCTTCCCTACCTCTGCAGCCACACAAAGCCAATCCCTTATCTCTGTCTCTCTCTCTCTCTATATATATATATATATATATAATATCTACTGCTGCTGGACAACACAGCTGTCTAAACAAACAAAGCTGTTTCTTTTTTTCTTAAAAAGTAGGAGGATTTTTTCTTGCTTGTTTTAAGTGCCTGGGTAAGCCACAGGAAGACATTTCTACTGCCAGGGATGTATAAAAAGTCAGGGATATATATAGAGAGACGGGAATACAACACTTTAATGGTTACAAATGCAGACCATGAAGCAGAGTTCTCATGAACTGATTCAGTGTTAAACTAATTTAGTTTATATTCTTTATCCTTCTCTTTTCTTGATGTTACTATGATCCCTATTTGCTGTTGCTGTTGCAATCATTTGTTCTGGAGACAGTGTTGTGTAAGTTACTTTTTCTATTACTTTTGGAAACGTGTTTCAGAAAGCTCCGTGCAGTCACTAGGAAGGATGGAGAAGTACTAGAAAAAGTAATACACCTTATAGTTACAATTACTTAAGTATTTTTATACAAAAGAAATACGTACCTGTAACTGATTGCATTTATTTGAAAGTAACTAATAACTAACCTATTACTTCCAAAAAAATGTAATCTGTTATCGTTATTTATTGTTTTTGTATAAAAAGAAATAAGTAACTATAATTGTAAGGTGTATTACTTTTTCTAGTACTTCTCCATCCTTGTAGTGACTGCACAGAGCTTCCTTTAACAAGTTTCCAAACGTAATAGAAAAAGTAACTTACCCAACACTGTCTAGAAGTCCAAGCCATCTCAGAAAAGATATAGATTGGGTGAAGGCAATACAGAGAAGTACAACCAAAATGGTGCATGGCCTGCACCAAAAGCACTATAGGGAAAGACTCAGGGAGTTAAATATGTACTCTCTAGAAGAAAGGAGGGAAAGGATAGACATGATAGAAGCATTCAAATACCTCAAAGGTATCAGTAAGGTACAAGAAGGTTCAATTCTGCTGAGAGAGATGTTCAAGAACAAAGGGGCATAATATGTAGTTAGAAGGGGAAGACTTAGAGGGGATGCAAGGAAATGCTTCTTTACATAGAGGACGGTGGACACCTAGAACAGCCTGCCAGCAAAGGTAATGGGTACCAAAATGGTAACAGGTTTCAAACATGCATGGGATATACATAAGGGAACCTTGGTAATAGGCTGGTGGGTGTGTGTGAGGGGGGGTTAAGGCTGGAGATTAGTTATGGTCCATGGCAGCACAGTAGGTAGGGACCTTAGGGCAGACAGAGTGGGCCAGGAGGTCCTTTTCTGCCAACAGCTTCTATGTTCAACATTAAACTAATTGCCTTTATATTTTTTATGCTTCTCTTTTCTTGATGTTACTATGATCCTTATTTGCTGTTGCAGTCATTTGTACTGGAGGTCCAAGCCATCTCAGAAAAGCTATAGATTGGGTGAAGGCAGTACAGAGAAGGCAACCAAAATGGTCCATGGCCTGCACCAGAAGCACTATGAGGAAAGACACAGGGAGTTAAATATGTACTCTCTAGAGGAAAAAAGAGAAAGGCGAGACATGTTAGAAGCATTCTAATACCTCAGAGGTATCAGTAAGGTACAGGAAGGTTCAATTCTGTTGAGAAAGAGATTTTCAAGGACAAGGGGGCATGATATGTAGCTGGAAGGGGGAGACTTAGAGGGGATGTGAGGAAATACATCTTTACAGAGAGGGCAGTGGACACCTGGAACAGCAATGGGTACTGAAATGGTAACAGGTTTCAAACATACATGAGATACTGTCATCGAGGCACAGGTCAGGAAGCATAGGAAAACCAGGAGCAGTTGTAGAATTCACAAAAAGTATTTATTTTTATTAGCAGTAACATAAAAGAATAAACTTGTTCCATATAACTAGTTACAAAGACAGAATAAATAGAGAAGATCCATCAGAGTTTCCCTTCAGTCTCTGTGTCTTGCAAGAAATTGCAGGTTTGTTTTTATAAGTCCTTGCAACCCCCCCCCCCTTAACAAGCATCCTGTTTTTTTCTAAAATGTTCTTGTATATTTCAGGTAGGTGCATGCAGGAAAACAATGTCCCAGAACTGAGGCCCCTTTCTCCACAGCTTCTGAAAAAGGCTTAAAAATTGCATTTCAGGTTAACGCTATGAGTTCCCAATAGCTTTTTGCAATCATCGCAAACTATAAATATATACATTTCAACAGTAACACTGTATCATTTCTAAACAAAGGGATCCCAATATCAGTTACAAGTCCACATAATGATCTGCATATATTTTTATACTAGCAGATATGCAAGGAAGGAAAAGAAAAACAGCAAGGGAAGACTGAGAGATAGCCAGAGGCAAATAATTGTGAGACTGTTGGGATGGTCAAGTCCTAGGTCTCATGAGAAAAATTTGGTTGCACAACCAGACAGACAGGAGACAGGAAAGGAAAGAACAGAACCGATCCCTGCATTCAAACTCTCCATAACAACTAGGGCAGGGTCCTATTGAACCCTGTCACATACACCCCCCTCCTTAAGAGGGAACATGTTTTATTAAACAAGTTTCCAAAACTTTCTATTAATTCTGTAATAATATTAGCTTCTAACTTTCAGAAGTTAAGCACATGTGCAGTATCCTTTTTTCTAGAACAGTACAGCAAACAGTAAAGTTCAAACTCATACATTTATTTTTCAACCTTCAGAACCCTCAATTCCTGATCCATATCTTGACAGAAAATCAGCATTGTTATTCTCTTTACCAGATTTGTGTATTGCCTTGAATTTAAAAGACTTTAGTGCCAGGTACCACCTTGTGATTCTGGAATTTTTGTCTTTCATTTGTTTAAGCCAACAGAGAGGATTGTGATCCGTTATAAGTACAAAGTCAGTTCCTAGCAAATAAACCTTAAGGGACTCCATGGCCTACTTTGCTGCTAAACATTCCTTTTCAGTGGTGGAGTACCTTTTCTCTCTGTCATGCATCTTCCTACTTAAGTACAGAATAGGATGTTCTAACCCCAGGAATCGACTAATATTATTACTCTTGCAGTGCTCCTTTAAAGCAGCACTGCCCCGGAGCCAAATAGCATGCAATGCTAATCATGGAATGTTTAGCTAGTGCATCTATTTTCAAACTGCTCAGTGTCAACTGCCTACATTCTACCTCAGATTTCTTCTCTCTGCTGCAAAGTTCAGATGCCCTAGCGATCTCTCTCAATCAAGACAGATTCCTGTAGTGCATAGAACAAAATACTAAGTATTTTTATTTTGTTTTTTCATTACTGCGTAGTGTCATTATTCTTTAGTGTTTTTTCCTCATAGATTTTAAATTTAGGTTTATTTATGGGTTCTTTGCAGTTCCTCTGACCCGAGGGGCAACCGATCCTTTTCTATATTTAATCAGAATCTTTTTAGATGGTTCCAGTTACTTTATTCTTATTAAGTTTTAACCGCTTTTGAACCGAGGTTTACCGGTTCTTTCAGCGGTTTCTCGGTTCCGGATCTGATCAGAACCGCTAGATTTTTCACTTTATCGGTTCCTGAACCGATTGTTATTTCTATCGGAACCAACCGCAAATATTTAAATTTTGCCTGTTTTGTCGGTTCCTGGTTCCTGTTTTCTAAAATGTCAGATAAGCCAAAAACGAAAACAGGACCCCCTGGTTTTAAGAATTGCTTGAAGTGTACAGAGGTGTTTGCCAAGGCAGATAAGCATGATCTTTGCTTGAGCTGCCTTGGGCAGCAGCACTTCACTGAAAATTGTGACATTTGTAAGTCTTTCCCTGACAAGACAGTGGAAAACGAAGGGAGAGGCTTAAAAGGAGACTAGAGGAGGGATCTATGGGCTCTAACTAGTCCATCCCCTCTAAGACTGTGGCTGTTCCCTCCAGAGCCTCCAAATCACCCCTGATATGGGTGAGGGCTCTGGCAAGAGAGGCAACTAACCGTCTGACTCCCTGGTGCCTGCCCAAAAAGTCAAAGAAAACAAAGCACACTGAAACACCGGCTGAAACGACTCAAGGGGTCCCTCATGTGCCCATTTCTGCTCCTTCTTCTGCTGATTTTACTCAGGTTTTAGCCTTACTCCAGGTGCTGCAGGGCTCAATACCCCCTCAGCAGCCTGTGCTTACTACTGCTGAAAAAGCTACCGTTGTTGCCCCTCTTTTTCCCACTGCCACAGTGGCAGATGAGGAGGGTATTGAACCCGAAGTCTCACCAGAGCAAGATTTTGGTTCTCCTCCCAGACCCACAGAGGATTTCTCATCCCATTTTTCTTTTGTTAAAAAAATGGTAGAAATCCTGGATCTGCAAACAGCTGAAGAGATCCAAGATGAAGAATAGGCACAATATATGGAGCTCATGGGGCTGACACCCACTAAAAGGCTCCTCCTGCCTATGTACAAATTCTTTAAAAAGGATGTTCTGGAAATCCTCAAGTCTCCCAATACTGTCACACCCACTGATAAAAAGTGTGACAAGAAATATCAGCCTGAAAGGTCTGGGGCAGAGTTTCTGTTCAGTCACCTAGACATTGTTCAGCAGGCTGCCTGTGAAAAGGCTAAAACTCTCTTATCCTCTCACCCACCTGAGAAGGATTCGAGGAAGATGGACAGCATGGCAAAAAAGGGGTACCTTTCAGGATCTCTGGCAGTACACCAAGCCAGCTAACAGGCTTATGCAGCCCTCTATCAGAAGGCTTTCTGGCAATCAGTGGTAGATAATGCTGAGGCTAATCCCTCTTTAACAGTGTCAGAACTGCTGGACACAGCAAAACTGGGCTTGGGGGCTTCCAAGTTACAGTTTCAAATGGCAGCTGACACAAATTATACAGCTGCTAGATGGCTGGCTGGTACCATAGCATTAAGGAGATTTGCCTGGCTGAGGGCTACTAAACTTACCCAGGACACCTAGAGTAAAGCTATGGATTTCCCAGTCGAAGGACACTCTTTTTGGTGCCCAGACTGAGGCATAAATGAAAAAAGTAGATGAATACAAAGCTACTTTTAGGAGCAATTTGACCAGAGAGAGAGAGAGAGCCTCTTCTTTCACTTTGTTCTGTACTAGGGAAGGCAAGGGTATGTCCTCTTTAAGGAGGCCTTTCTTTCAAGTACAGGCTGTTTCCCAGAAGCAGTACCAACCACAGGAGGATGGTTTTTACAGAGCTAGAGGCAGAAGGGGTTCTCGGAGAGGATCCCAATCTGCTCAGCCTCAGCAGCAAGCCAAAACAGAATCCCTGACTTTTCCCTTCAGGCTATCTCTCCATCTCCTGTAGGGTGCAGACTCACCCACTATTTTCAGGAGTGGTTAAAAATAACCACAGACAAGTGAGTCCTGGAAATAGTGAGTCAGGGTATCTCCCTTTCTTTCAAGTTGCTTCCTCCTCCAAGGTTAAAACAGTTCACACCAGCTCCCTTCTTAGAAAGAAAACTACTGGAGCAGGAGGTGCAGGCCTTACTGCTGGCAAACGCAGTGGAGCTTGTTCCTCTCAACCAAAGAGGGCAAGAGTTTTATTCAAGATACTTCCTAACAACAAAAAAGAATGAGGAGTGGCGGTCTATACCAGACCTTAGACCGCTAAACAAGTACCTGGTAAAACCCAAGTTCAGGATGGTCACAATAGCCATGATTTTTCCAGCTCTGCAAAAAGGGAACTGGCTAGCCTCCTTAGATTTAAAGGACACATTTTTCCATATCCCCATAAGGGAGTCACACTGAAGGTATCTCAGATTCAGACTCCCCTCAGGCCACTACCAGTTGTCAACACTTCCCTTTGGCCTCAGCTATGCACCAAGGGTCTTTACCAAGTGCATAGCAGTAGAATTGGCACACCTAAGAAGGCTGGGTATCACAGTTTTTCCTTATGTGGGAACGATTGGCTACTCATGGGAAAATCCCACCAGCAGGAGTCAGACCACCTTCAGGTAACCCAGGATCTGTTGCTCTCCCTGGGATTCCTTCTCAACACCAACAAGTCAGTCCTGACCCTGTGCAGGTTCTGAAGTTCATAGGTGCAGAACTGAATACAGTAGTGGGAAGAGCTTTTCTCCCTCAGGAGAGGGCAGAAAGCATTCAGCTTTTGGCAGGCTCATTTAACCTGGGTAAGCTAAAGCCAGCAAGACAGTTTCTTCAACTGTTAGGACACATGGCGTCAGCAACAAGCACAGTCATAGGTGCCAGGTTTCAGATGATAGATATTCAGTTCCACCTCAGAGCACACTGGTGCCAAAGATGGGACCCCCCTCTGAAAGCCAGTACCAGTCACAAAAACATTACTACAGGCCCTCCAATGGTGGAGGGAGTTGGAAAATTTAAGGGAAGAGGTTCCATTTCTGTAGGAGCCGTCCTGTCTGATGCTCACAACAGATGCTTCCCTGCTAGGATGGGGTGCTCATTTAGGGGATCACACCATCCATGGTACCTGGGAAGAGTGCAGACTCACTCCTGCACATAAAACTGCTGGAGTTAAGAGGTGTTTATCTGGCCCTTCAGACTTTCTCTCATCTCATACATGTAAAGGTGGTACAAGTCAGAACAGACAATACCACAACAATGTATTACATCAACAAGCAAGGAGGGACAGGGTCCACTCCATTGCGTACAGAAGCGATGAAGCTATGGCACCTTGCTTACTCTCTAAATGCCTCTCTGCAGTCAATTCATCTGCCCGGCAAGGACAACACCTTGGCAGATGCCTTGAGCAGGATAAACCAGGCCCATCATGAATGGGCATTGAACAAGCAAGTGGTGAATGCCCTATTCATGAGGTGGGGACCCCAGAAATAGATCTCTTTGCATCCCACCAAAATCACCACTTACCTCTCTATTGTTGCAGGACCCCAGTGAAAGGGACAGTTCCCATGGATGCCCTGAGCCTGGATTGGACGTGCAGGCATCTTTCCTCCTTTCCCATTGATATTCAGGGTGCTCATCAAGCTCAGGTTCCAACAAGCTTCAATGATTCTGGTAGCCCCAGACTGGGCAAGACAGCCTTGGTAGTCCCTACTGCTCTCAATGTTGGTGAACAAGCCGATTCACCTCCCTCAGAGGTACAGTCTACTGACTTCCTTTCAGGGGAGGGTAGTGTACCCCAATCTCAGGTCTCACAAGCTCAAGGCTTGACTCTTGAGGACTTAGAATATGCAGATTGGCATTTCTTTGAAGATGTTTTGGAAGTCCTTAGGACTACAGGAAACCTTCCACTAAGAAAACCTGTGCCTCTAAATGGAAAGGATTTTCCATTTGGTGCAGTAATAAGGGTATAGTCCCAGCCCAAGCTGGCATCCCAACCCTCATGGATTACATGTCTCACCTGCACTCCCAAGGGTTGCAGCACTCAACTCTGAAGGTGCACCTGGCTTCAGTTTCAGCATACCTTTCAGCTGGAAAGGATATCTCCCTGGCGTCAAATCCTATATTCAAAAGGTTCTTTAAAGGGCTCTCTCATTTGTTTCCCCCTCACAGGGAACCAGTGCCAGCATGGGACCTTAACATTTGTATTGCCCAGCTTATGCTTCTGTCCTTTGAGCTGACGGCATCTGCAGAGTTTAAATTTATTACCTGGAAGGTAGTCTTTCTGGTGGCAATCACTTCTGTCAGGAGGATAAGTGAGCTCCAGGTCCTTTGTGTGGAAAATGACTATGTTTCTTTTCACAGGGACAAAGCAGTGTTGAGAACTAATAGGAGGTTCCTCCCCAATGTGGTTTCTGACTTCCATTTGAACCAGTCTATTACATTACCAGTTTTCTGTACTGAACAGTTTAGCTCAGGTGTGTGTAGATTGCACAGCTTGGATGTAAAAAGAGCACTGAGTTATTACATGATTCATACCAAAGACCACAGGCAGGACAGACAGCAACTGTTCCTCACCTATGGGGAAGTAGGTGAAGGGACTCCTGCTTCAAAGAGAACTATCTCTCAATGGATAGTTCAGTGTATTCAGTTTTGTTACTCAAGGGCAAGTAAGGTACCACCCTCTGGTCTTAGGGCCCACTCTACAAGGGGCACAGCTGCTACCATTGCTGCTGCCCGAGAGGTACCTTTAATGGAAATATGTAAAGCAGCTCATAGAGGTCAGTCCACACCTTCACTAACACTATAGCCTGGACACCAGTCTAGGAGTGATGCCAGATTTGGCACAGCAATTTTGCAGAGTCTTTTTTCCAAAATAGATTCCTGCTCACCTCCTTGAGGTACTGCTGCATAGTCTGCAAGAGTAATAATATTAGTGGATTCCTGGGGTTAGAAGAAAAAATTACTCGCCTGTAGTAATCTTGTTTCTTTCAAAGGGATCCACTAATATTATTACTCCCGGCCCTAGCCTCCCCTTCAGAATCAGTGACTAGAACAATTCTCTCTACAGCTAATTATATACATAGCTATACTTGGAGCGGTATGCTATCTACTGCCACTTCCTGGTAATGTCTTGTAACTTATAGGTTCTTTTTCTTAGGTATATCTAAGTATCAGAAAAAAGGGGACATTAAATTCTATTGGTCCTATGGTTAGTGTTTACTAGTTGCCCCAGTTGGGGCACCATTTTTTCCTATATTTATTTGTTTATCTATATGTCATTATGGCCTCTTTGCATGCTTCTTAGAAATCTGAAGTAGAATGCAGGCAATTGGCAATGGGCATTTTGAAAATAGATGCACAAGCTAAACATTTCATGATTAGCATAGCATTCTATTTGGCTCCAGGGCAGTGCTGATTTAAAGGAGCACTGCAACAGTAATAATATTAGTGGCTCCCTTTGGAAGAAACAAGATTACTACAAATGTGTATTTTTTTCTTCTTTCCCATCTATATTTTGACTCAGAGCTGCACCTAGGCCTACCTCTGATGCATCTGTTTGTGACAAAAATGGTTTCTCAGAGTCTGGGCTTCTTAAAACAGGGGCTGAACATAATGCCGCGTTAATGGTTTAAAAAGCTTCATCACACTCTGGGGTCCATTTCACATTATTTGGGTACCTTTTTTGTGAGTTCAGTGAGGGGAGTAGCTAACTCAGCAAGTTTGGGAACAAATCTCCAATAATAACCAGCCAGCCCTAAAAATGATCTGACATGTTTCTTGGTTTTAGGGACAGGGATGTTAGCAACAGATTCGATTTTAGAAATTTCTGGCTTACCTTCTCCATTTCCCAACACGTACCCCAAATATCTGGTTTTCTGCATGCCCAATGCACATTTGGTAGGATTAATAGTCAGACCTGCATTTTTGATTGCTTGGATAACTGCTCACATGTGTTCCAGGTGGCCTTTCCAGTCATGGACTGTACACCATGACATCATACAGGTACGCAGCTCAATACCCAGTGTGAGGTGATAAAATTACATCCATGTACAGCTGGAATGTAGCTGGCGCACCATGTAAACCAAATGGCATGGTGGTGAACTGATAGAATCCTACAGGAGTGGCAAATGCAGTTTTGTCCCAGGATTCTTTAGCTAAAGGGATTTGCCAGTAACCCTTGGTGAGATCGAGGGTACTGATGTACTTTGCACTCCCCAGTCTGTCCACCAAATCATCTAGTCTGGGCATAGGATAATTGTCAAATTCTGACACTTGATTAAGTTGCCTAAAATCAAGGCAGATTCGAACACCCCCCTTCTTTTTAGTTTACAGTTACCATTGGAGGTGACCAAGCACTCCTCGACTCTTCTATGATACCCAAGTCTTTCATTTTTTTATATTTTCTTAACCACTCTGGTAACCTGTATGTCTTTTGCCTAATAGGGCGAGCATTCCTTGGCACGACTACGTGCTCAGCCTGGTACTGTGGTAAAGGTAGTGTCTTTAGCACATCATGAATTTCTGCAGTTTGTTCTGAGGTTAAGGAAACATTCACCTTTAGAGCATCAGCAGTTACAGTTTGTTCCAGTCTATCATAAGCTACATCAATATATTCTTTATCGGTTTCTGGTAAATCTAGCAAAGCAGCTTGTTAGCATAGTATATCTTAGTAGGAATTTTCCTGTCAGGGGTCTCAGTCTCGTAGTAAATGGTGCCAGTACGTCTAAGCACTCTATAAGGCCCCTGCTACTTCATTAACAGTTTATCTTCTGTTGTGGGTAACAGTAGCAAAACCTTTTCACCTGGCTCAAAAACTTTTTCTTTTCTCCCATGGTCATAATATACCTTCTGCTGATTTTGGGCCTCTTCCTGATTACTCTGGGCGATTTCAACATATTTTGCCAGCTTTTTTCTTAGGGCACATATATAAGACGTTATAGATTGTTTCTGAGTGGGGTTATCGTCCCACGTTTCTTTTTATCACATCCAGTGGCCCTCTTGGCTGCCTACCATACAGCATTTCAAATGGTGAAAACCCTGTTGATGCCTGTGGCACTTCTTTGTAAGCAAAATGTAGGTATTGGTCCCATTCTTTCCCTTTCCCTTTTACAAACCTTTTTAACATGTGTTTTGGGGTTTGGTTAAAATGCTCAACAAGACCGTCTGTTTAAGGGTGATAGGGGGAGGTCCTGATGGCAGTGATACCTAGTAGTCTGTACAGCTCCTTAAGTAATGCAGCACCAGAATTACTACCCTAAGCAGTAATCATTTCTTTAGGTATGCCCACTCTGTTGAAAATTTTGGCAAGCTCTGCTGCAACTTTTGGGGCTGTAACAGTACGCATTGGAACAGCCTCTGGGTATCGAGTAGCATAGTCACATACTACCAAGATAAATCTATTACCCTTTTTGCTTTTGTCTAAAGGACCAACCACATCCATTGCAATTCTCTCAAAAGGCACATCTATCAAGGGTAGTGGCACCTTGTCTTTTCTAGTGACTGGGGCTACTTTCTAACACTCGGCACAAGAATTACAATAGGTAGTAACATCTTCATGAATTCCAAGCCAGTAAAATCTATACAGCAATCTGGCAAGGGTGCTATCCCTCCCTGAGTGACCAGCCATATGACTATCATGTGCTATCTGTAACCACTCTGTTCTGTACTTCTGTGGTATAACCAATTGTTATGTCTGTTCCTGTGTCCGAGGTTTAATCCAAACTCTGTACAGTAGCCCATTACATTTCTCAAACTTTGGTCCACCCTGTTCTGGTTTCACCCCCAGCTGCTTAAAATAACCCTGGAGAGAAACATTGTTAGCTTGCTCTGAAAGAAAATCACAATCAGTTATCAACTTAGTCTCAGCATTTTCAAATGTTAACCCCTTATGTCCATCAGTCATTGTTGCCACAGTTTCTTCAGGCATCGTCTTTCTTTCCTGGATTTCTGGATCTTGGAGCTGTGCTCAAATGAGTCCAAATCAAAATCGGCGAAAGGAAAAGGGTCCCCACCATCTGAACTTTTTGTTGCCTGAGCTTTTGTTACCACTGCAGCTGAAACTGCAGGGTTCACTTCCTCTGAGATTAACACAGTAAATCCTGGACAGTCATGTCCAATAATCATGGGTACACGTAACTTAGGTACTACCCCCACTTTCATTTGGTGCGACAAACCCTTAATGGCCACAGTCACTTGAGTGGTGAGATAGTATCGAGTGTCTCTGTGGATGCAGATGACACCAGCACGTGGTCCTTTTGCACAGTGTTTTCCCAGCACTTCAACATGCACCAGGGTCTGTCTGCTTCCCGAATCAATGAGTCCCTTAATAGTTTTATCGCCCACCTTCACATCTATTAAGTACTTGCCCCAGTTTGCTAAAGACAAATCTGCTCCAGTGTCACTCTTCTTACGGCAATTTCTTGCAATATGACCTGGCTTATTACTGTTCCAGCAAGGAACATCTTTGGGCACAGATTTGTTACCCCCACCAGAGTTCTTATCAGACTTGGAGTTTAAATGGGAAAAGGAGTTTCTTACTGGTGCTTGGCTTCTACCTTGCTGCTGTGGTGTCTGTCTGACCATTTGGTAGTCCTCGACCAAAGAAACAGCCTTTTCCCCACTTTCTGGTCAGTGTTCCTTTACCCAAAGCTGCACATCTGTAGGCAGGATGATGATGAATTGCTGCATGGCAAATGTGTCGATGATCTGTGGGACTGTTTTGCCATCTGGTTGGAGCCATTTTATCAGGAGTTCTCTGAGTCGGGTGAAGGCTTCTCGAATTGTCGACTGAGTTCTACTTCAGAGATCGAAATCTCTGCCTGTAGGTCTCTCCTGAGATGTCATACCTTTTCAGGATTTCGCTTTTCACCAGGTCATAGTTTTTTGACTGTGTAGTGTCCATATTGCTGTTGGCAAATTGGGCTTTACCTGTCAGGTAAGGTACCAGTCTGATTGTCCATTGCTGCTTTTGCCATTGGCAGGCTGTGGCAACTCTTTCAACAGTTGTCAGGTATGCCTTGGTATCATCCGAGGGACACAACTTTGTAAGTTTAATGTTTTTTAAGTTGTGTTTTGCTGCTTGTCTAGATCTGTGCCAGATCCTCTGCCTTTGATAGCTTGCAAGGCATCCAGCCATCGCTGCTCCTGTCACTGCATTTCTTCTCTCATCTGCTGCTTCACTTCTCTCCTGTGTTTCTCCGTCTCTTTTTGTTGTATAGCCCACCATTTGAAAAAGTCCATCAGGCTTTCAGGTTCTGTCACTGCCTGTTCTTTCTCCATAACTTGTGCTGGCTGTACAACCTCAGCTTGGACTCTTGTCTCCGCTAGTTTGGCTGTCATTCTTCTGGAAACCACTCCTGAACTTGCTGCTGCAGAATCCATACCTTTCTCTATGCTTCCCTGGTACTAGGTACAGTACCCACACACAAAACTCCTTGCTTAGGGTATGCACAGCATAAATCCCACTTAGGCTGACACCATCTGTCATCGAGGCACAGGTTAGGAATCATAGGAAAACCAGGATCAGTTGTAGAGTTCGCAAGAAGTATTTTTTTGTACTAGCAGTAACATAAAAAAATAAACTTGTTCCATATAACTGTTTACAAAGGCAGAATAAGTAGAGAAGATCCATCCGAGTTTCCCTTCAATCTCTGTATGTCTTGCAAGAAATTGCAGCTTTGTTTTTATAAGTCCTTGCAACCCCCTTTCCTGTTTTTTGCTAAAATGTTCTTGTATATTTCAGGCAGGTGCAGGCAGGAACACAATGTCCCAGAACTGAGGCCCCTTTGTCCACAGCTTCTGAAACAGGCTTAAAAATTGCATTTCAGGTTAACCCCTTGAGTTCCCAATAGCTTTTTTGCAATCATAGCAAACTATAATTATATACATTTCAACAGTAGCGCTATATAATTTCTAAAGAAAGGGATCCCAATATCAGTTACATGTCCACATAATGATTTGCACATATTTTTATACCAGCAGATATGCAAGAGAGGAAAAGAAAAACAGCCAGGAAAAACTGAGAGATAGCCAGAGGCAAATAATTGCTAGACTGTCGGGGTGATCAAATCCTAGGTCTCACGAGAAAAATTTGGTTGCACAACCAGACAAACAGGAGACAATAAAGGAAAGAACAGAACAGATCCCTGCATTCAAACTCTCCATAGCAACTGGAAAAGGGACCTATTCAACCCTGTCACAGATACACATTAGGGGAGCTTGGTAACAGGGTTGGTATGCGGGGGGGGGGTTAAGACTGGAGATCAGTTATGGTCAATTGCAGCACAGTAGGTAGGGACCTTAGGGAAGATTAGGTGGGCCAGGAAGTCCTTTTAATTGACTTTATATTCTTTATGCTTCTCTTTTCTTGATGTTGCTGTGATCCCTATTTGCTGTTGCAAACATTTGTTCTGGAGGTCCCAGCCATTTCAGAAAAGGAGGGAAAGGGGAGCCATGATAGAAGCATTCAAATACCTCAGAGGTATCAATAAGGTACAGGAAGGTTCAGTTCTGCTGAGAAAGAGATGTTCAAGGACAAGGGGGCATATAATATGTAACTGGAAGGGGGAAGACTTAGAGGGGATGTGAGGAAATACTTCTTTACAGAGAGGGCAGTGGACACCTAGAATAGCCTGCCAGCAGAGGTAATGGGTACCAAAACGGTAACAGGTTTCAAACAAGCATGGGATACACATAAGGGGAACTTGGTAACAAGGCTGGCACACCCGGGGGGGGGGGGTTTAAGGCTGGAGATCAGTTATGATCCATGGCAACACAGTAGGTAGGGACCTTAAGGCAGACTAGGTGGGCCAGGAGGTCCTTTTCTACTAACAGCTGCTATGTTCAACAATAAAGTAATTGACTTTATATTCTTTATGCCTCTCTTTTCTTGATGTTATTATGATCCCTGTCTGCTGTTGCAAACATTTGATCTTACCTATGTCAGTCTTCACCATTCATTACTGTTGGGTGTCTGCTGGAGACAGGCATCTTGCAGGAGACTTTTTTTTTGTTTTTGGAATGAGGAGCCAGTGCAGCCCACAAGGCCGATGCATTGCATGGTGCTCTCGGGTTGGCCAGAAATGGCTGTTGGTCCTCCTCCACCTCAGTTCTGCCTTTTCCGCTGTCAAGACAATACCCTTGCTTGAAACTACTCTGCATGACCTAATTTTAGTCGATGTCTCGAAGCCTTCAAGGCCGTCCCTTCTCCATCATTGGTTCTGCTAACACGACGCTGTTCCAGCTTCCAGTAAGATCTTTCCTTTTTTTGAGGTGTCGAGTCTTTGCTTGATTTATTTTCATTTACTGTACGCATCATATCTGGTTGTCGGGACAAAAACCGGTTGAGGAAAACGGGCTGGCCCCCTATGCATCGGTGTCCCTGCGTCTAACAGATATCTGTTACCGACTGGCATGACGTTTGCCTTTCCTGCCTTGGGCCACACCGCAGCATGGATTCCTGCTATGCCTGCTTCTAGATGGACCACTGAGTTCTGGAGCACCGTGCATTGAAGGTTGGCAGGGCTGTACTGACTTTCGGGGGGCTGCGTCAGTCCAAGTGCAGGACACTTTGTCCTCCCTTCATGTCCCTTTCCAGGCCTATAGGGTCCGGTGAAGAGGGGACCTCCTCTTCTTCATGCCTTGCCATAGAGGAGGTTCTTACTGTGGTGCCGGAGGGCCAGTCCGGAAGCACCGCTCTGGCAGTCACCTCCTTGGAGGTGCAGGCTCCCCCGTTGGTGCCCACGGCTGCGGGTTCTGGCATGGGGCATTCCTTGATGCCACCCGACTGCACCACTTCAGATCCTGGAGCCATTCGCTACTCTGGTGAGGGGTGCTGGACCATGTCATGGAACTGCTTATGGTGCCGTGACATGTGAAACCCTCGGGGCCCCTGGGCCAGAGCCCTTCTTGATCGATTCTGAAGTGGATCCGGACTGGAGGCCTGATTCTTCCAAATCTGTGGGTTCCCCATGGCCTTGCACCCTTGCGACTCCCCACGTGCCCCCTCCTGCAGCACAGGTGAATGTGGCCCATGCTGACTCTCGAGCCAGTGGTGGCTGGGGTAATCAGCTGCAGACCAGCGGTCCCACTGCTGTGGGGGTGGTGATCGGGTTTCTGAATGAGGGTGGCCGCTGTCCCCAATGCCATCCCTCCTCTTGGAATCAAGATCGAGACCCCCCTTCAGTGGTCCCCCTCAGGAGGGTTCGTCTCAGTTGGGGGGCTGTTTGGCACAGGGTGCGAGGAAGAGAGCTTCCTCGGAGTCCATAGGGTTGAGGGAACGGGGTGATGGACCTCGGCACAATTCTGGGATCCTCCGGGGTCGAAGAAGGAGCTGTAGTGCTGATCCCAGTCTCCTCCTTTTGTCTTCTCCTAAGAGGTCTCTTTGAGGGGGGAGCTGGGATCTGCCCTTCTGTATCCATGCAGTCCCCTCATAGGGTAGCTCACCCTACAGGGTTAAGTCCCCTCCATTTAAATTTTCAGGACAGGACAGTCAATCTATAGACCTGCGGTTTTCCGCTTATGCCAGGTTCTACTGTGGATTCTTCTAGCCTTGACAGAAACACGTCACGTCAGGTGACAGGTTCTCCCGTTCCTCTGCGTCCAGCTCCCCTTCTTCTAGACCACATTGGTCCTCTGGGACCTTTGACCTGGGACCAGCTCAGATCTCAGGCTACAGTTTTTCTACCATATGTTTGGGTTATGGACGAGCAGGTCTTCCGACCGGTTCCACCGCCGCAGCCAGAATCTGACTCGTCAAGTTCCTCAACCTCCTCATCATCCTCCATAGGGGAAAAGGAGCCTACTGCCCATCTGTCCTGAGACGCTGATCAGGCCCAGTATGAGTGCTTCCTGTCGAGGCTGGTCAGAGACTTGCACATCTCCTATTATGCAAAAGACAATGCATACGTGCAATGCAAGCCTTTTTAGGCGAATACGGGGAGCAACATTTGGTGGTTCTGTCCTGGCTGGCTCCCTTCCGGAAGGCATCATACAGCACCTGGCAGCATCCATACTCCCTGGAACCAGCCCCTACGGACTGCCTGAGATGGTATTGTGCGACCCACGGATCTCCAGGTGCTTTGCCTCATCCACCTTCTGGACTGATGCATCTGGACACCCCTTCTGGGCAGAGATGCCCAGTCTGCACTCTGCCCCTTATACTAGCTCTTGGAGTTTGACTGGCGAGCGGAGAGTTTTCCTACAGAGTCTGCTGGCAATTAAGTGACGTCAAGTACACCATGCTGCCTATAACAGGCATCTGTGGGTGATGCTAGGTCAGGCTTTAGCATCGCTGCCCGATTCGGAGGCTACCCGGCAAGCTATAGCCTTCTCTGCTATAGGCTTGGAGTTGGCAAGGCACCAGTCAAGAGCATCATACAACGCCAATGATGTCACTTCACGGCTTGCGGGGACAACATTAGGCGGATAGCATGGCTTTGCCTTTCAAGGTTGTCACCTTTCGCCCGGCGCAGTTTACTGGCCTCCTTCTTCCAGGGTACCCATCTCTTCTCCCGCAGGGTGAGGCGGGAGCTTCAGGGGCATCTTCCTTCCCCTAGTTTTCAGGGGACCCCACCTTGTCCTGACCAGTCCAAGCCCTAACCAGCTAGTGGAGGGTCCCCCTCACCCCCTGTTTTCCCACCGGGGGGGACTGAGGGATGTTATTCCTTTAGGGTTTCTTGGGCCCCTTCGGAGGTGCTTGGTACTCACCTAACAGTGATTAATGGGGAAGATTGACACTGGTAAGATATGAAAATTATGTACCTACTGTAATTCTTGATCTTCCTGTGTATCTTCACCATTCATCACTGAATCCCTCCCACCTTCCCCTCACAAGGCCTCAGTCCCTGTGTCATACCACCTCCCTACTCGTCTCCCTCCTTGGGTTATTTCTCCTCTCTGCCAGGCCACCAGGAGGGCTTTGGAAATGGGTGAGTGTGGCCCCTTAGGGTTTCTTTCCTCAGGGTCTTCTGGTGGACCCCTCCTCTATCCTGGTCCTTCCATGGGATGCCTTCAACTCATGAAGTCCATTGTCATTTCCAGGATGGGTGATTTTGGACTGTCCATAATTCCCTTGCCTTTGTTACCTTCTCTTACCTTCCCCAGTGGGGATGGTGTGTTTTAGAGGGTCCCTTCTACTCCCCCCTTGAAAACCTGTTTTCTCTTTGTGGTAACTGCAGGGGGAGAAAGTGAGGAGTGTGATTTTCCCCAAGGGAGTTGGGATCAGAGCTGAGGGTGGCCTTACCCATCCGGAATTCTGAAAATTCATAATCTCCTTGAACATCACCTGGCGATCTTGTGATCAACCTTGCCCTAATGGGTCCTGGCCTCCTTCATCCCATGCTCCCTAAACCCCTGTCTCTCTCTCTCTCTCTCTCTCTCTCTCGCTCTTCGTTCCCTCTTGGTCATTCAGGGGACTGGGGCGTCCTGGCCCATAACCTTCAGGCCCCCTTTTTTCTTATCTGTCCTCTCATTGGCTTATTCTTTTTCACTTGCTCCTTTTCCTTTTGCTGTCCCTTGGGCTCCCTTGCCCCGCCCTTCTTTCTCTATACTTCTTTCCTTCTGTTTCTCCGGCATGCAGAACTGAGGTGGAGGAGGAGCCAACAGCCATTTCTGGCCAACCCACGAGCGCCACACAATGCCAACAGCGTCGGCTTCTCCTTCCCCAAAAAAAAAAAGTCTCCCGCAGGATGCCTGTCTCCAGCAGACACCCAACAGTGATGAATGGTGAAGATACACAGGAAGATCAAGAATTATGGTAGTTCCATAATTTTCATTTCTGGAGGTCCCAGCCATCTCAGAAAATATATGGATTGGGTGAAGGCAGTACAAAGAAGGGAAACCAAAATGGTGCATGTCTTGCACCAGACGCACTGTGGGGAAAGGGAGTTAAATATGTAGGTGTAGGTCCATCTTCTTCCAAGTTGTGTACTGGGTGTGCGTTGAAACAACTGAGAAGCTGCGTGGGATATACTATATTGTACTAAATATCTGTAACTAATCTCTCTCTCTTGCTTACATCTGAGAGAAGTTTTCCTCACTTTTAAAGTGGTATTGCTTTCTGTTTAATTATTTTAGTTTTTAATTCAGGAAGGGGGTTTTCAAAACTGCTTATCTTGTCAGCATCTTCAGAAGGGCTGAAATAACTGCATATTTGATTTTCCTTTGTGGCTAACTGGACTGATTACTAGAATTCTGTGACAATCTGCATCAATATATTTTGCAACTTTTGGTGGGTTGTGATTTTAAAATAGCAGAGGCTGCAGTTTGTAATTGGATGCCAGACATAGCCTGAGGTGGGGAAATTGTCTTCACAAGTCAGAGGCCTGCATCACAGCCAATTGTCTAGCTTGACTATTTCAGCATTGTTCTATTACTATAAACTACTGGTAGGATCCTGTTTGAGACAGAAGTCCATCTTTCCAAGTTGTGTGCTGGTGTGCAGTGAAACAACTGAGAAGCTGCGGATATACTATATTGGACTAAATATCTGTAACTAATTCTCTCTCTTGCTTACATCTGAGAGAAGTTTTCTCACTTTTAAAGTGGTTTTGCTTTGTGTTTAATTATTTTAGTTTTTAATTCAGGAAGGGGTTTCAAACTGCTTATCTTGTCAGCATCTTCAGAAGGGCTGAAATAACTGCATATTTGATTTTCCTTTGTGGCTAACAAACCACCAGGCTGTTTTGGGGCTGGAGAGGTTTACCTGTGTCTGACTTGGATGTCTGGATTTTTCTCTGTTTCATTAGCAGGGTACTTTCTCTGTCAAATTGTTGTGTAGGGTATCTTGCTGACAGGAAGGCACTCATTGCAGTGGTGGGTGAGAGCTTTTAGCTGGTTGTTTTGTGAGGGCACAGTTTAGGCCCAACCCCTTCCCACCCCTCACCCCACCCACCCCTGAAATAGTTCCTTTATACCTGAGGTTCTGACATCATTTCCTCAAGAGTGCAAGGTGCATTTCACTGTCATATCCTGCCTAGCACACTGCACTGACAATATAAGCATACACATTGTATAATATATATATTTCTATATAACCAATCACACACGCATGGCATACACACACACACATACACACACAAAAAAGTAGATAAACATGTGGGGAGTAGTGCAATGTAATGGCTGTGGGGCAGCAGTCTTCCGGGAGTCTTTCTGGAGGCTGAGATGCTGCCCTATTTGCGAACAACTATCTGCCCTGAGGGAGGAAGTTGCCGTCTTCAGGCCGCACTGACAGTAGTAGGGAAACCTTCCCCAGGCCACACTGGACAGTAGGAAGGGAACCTCCCCCATCCAGGGAGCACTAGCGCCACCACCACTACCTCAGAGGTTGCGAAGAAAGCACAGCAGTTGGACCACAGTGGGCTCAGGGAGGGTGAGGATGGTGGAACAGAGGCACACCCAGTCAATTGTTCCACTCCACAATCCATACACCATTCTGGGGGAGCATAGCTCCCCTATGGATGCACCCGCAGAGAAGACTGATGACAACTGTCACAAGGGAGGCCCACAGGAAGGAGGCAGAGGACACCACAGGGAAAGGAAGCAGCTCCTGGTGGGGGACTCAATTATTAGGGGTATAGAACTGGGGGGAGCTGGGAAAACTGAAGTAAGGTGCCTCCTGGTGCCATGGCTTGAGGGACAGGAAGCGATCCTTGGGATCACGAGAACAGCTGCAAGGGAGTCTGAGTTGGATGTAATTGTCCACCTAGGGACAAATGACTTGACTCATCATGAGATTAGAGCAGTGCAGGAGGACATTGCAGAGTTGGGGAGGGGCCTAAGACAAGTAGCACACACAGTATCCTTCTCAGAGGTGCTGCCTGTCAAAGGCATGGGTAGGCGAGGGTATTAGCACCATGCAGTTTAATGAATGGTTGAAAAATGGTGGAGCACAGGGTTTGGCTTCATTGGGACTGGGGTTCCACCTGGAGGACACCAGCCTATACTGGCAGGATGGTCTGCATCTATCCAGGAAGGAACAAGTCTTTTGAGCAATCGGTTTAAATGCTTCATTTGCAAGCTTTTAAACTAGTCAAAGGGAGGCACTGACAAGCAGCAGGAAAATCCCAGCCTCTCCTACAAAACAGGGTACTAAATGAGAAAAAGACTGAGGTAGAACGGTCAGTGGGGATGCTGCAACAGAAGGTAAAGCCATCAAAAAATGAAGATCAATGAGTACCAATGCCCGTAGTTTGGGTAACAAGCTTCCTGAATTAGTGGCCTTGATGGAGGAGGAACAACTGGATATCGTGGCAGTCACAGAAACATGGTACACACAAACCATGACTGGGACATAAACATACCAGGATACACTATCTACAGGAGGACAGGAGGGTAAAAGAGGAGGAGGAGTATTTTACATAAGGGAAGGAATAAAAGCAACAGAACAAAAGGGTAAACAGGAGGAGAAGAAGCACTGTGGGTAAATTTGGAGACAGGCAATGGCACCACAATCCGACAGGGGTTGTATACAGACCCTTCTCAGGGGAGGAAATGGACAAGGAAATGATAGAAAGCATACTTAGAATGGCAGAAAAGGGAGATATTGCTGATGGGTGATCTGAATATGCCAGATGTTAACTGAGTGCAGTTGCAGCTGCCACTCAAGAGTGCAGTTATTCTAGATGCCCTACAGGGGCATGCCTTAGACAACTAGTACTGGAGCCCACCAGAGGGAGCAATATTAGACTTGATTCTCTCAAATGGAGATGAGAGAGGATCACGATGTAGAAGTGGTAGTCATCTGGGAACTAGCGACCATCACAACAGTATGGTTCATAATAAACACAGCAATAGAGTCAAGCCATACAAAGACAAAAGTACTGGACTTTAGGAGGGCTGACTTTGCAAAATGGGTGAGTGCCTAAGGAATGCACTAGCAAATGGGCGGAAGGAGGTGGAAGAACAATGGGGAATAATAAAACTGCCATCACAGAGGTAACAAGCCTTTGTGTGAAGCAAATAAACAAACAAACGATGTAAGAAACCACTATGGTTCTCAAAGGATAGCGGCAGTGAAGGTTCAAGAGAAAATAAATCATTCAGGAAGTACAAGGAATCGCAGAAGGAGCAGGACAGAGAACTGTATCTGTTAAAGCAAATGGAGGCTGGGAAGGCAGTCAGAACAGCAAAGGCCCAAACCGAGGAAAGATAGCCAACTCAGTTAAGAAGGGGATAAAACCTTTATAGGTACATCAGGGAGCAAGGAAGACCAAGGAGGGATAGTGAGGCTTAAAAAGGGAAGGAGGGTGGGCAGAGGAGACTGTGAAAAGGCAGAGATGCTAAACAAATATTTTGCTCAGTGTTTACAAATGAAGAGGGGAGGTACATAAACAAACAGTAGAAACACTGGATACAGAAGTTGATACCAGCCCATTTACAGAAGAAAGGGTTCTGAAAGAACTCTTAAAACTGAAGGTGGACAAAGCAATGGGGCCTGATGGGATTCATCCCAGAATTCTAAAAGAGCTAAGGGTAGAACTAGTGACACCACTGACTACCCTTTTAACAAATCATGAGAGGATGGGTGGTACCCGAGGACCGGAGGAGGGCAGATGTGATTCCCTTCACAAAAGTGAGAGCAAGGCAGAAGCAGGAAACTACAGACCTGTTAGTTTAACCTCAGTGATAGGGAAATGATGGAATCACTTGAAGGAAAGAATTGTCGAGTATCTAGAGGCCAGAGGGCACAGGACCCCAGGCAGCATGGATTCACAGCAGGAAGGTCATGCCAGACGAATCTGATAGATTTCTTTGACTGGGTGACCAAAGTAGTAGATCAGGGAGGGCTGTGGACATGGCCTACCTAGACTTTAGCAAGGCATTTGACACAGTCCCACACAAAGATTAATATACAAGTTAGCCAGCCTGGGAGTGGGTCCCAAGATGACAGCCTGGGTAAAGAATTGGCTGGAGAATAGGACAGAGAGTAATAGTAAATGGAGTCCACTCAGAAGAAAGGAGGGTTACTAGTGGGGTACTGCAGGGTTCAGTATTAGGACTGTCCTCTTCAATGTCTTTATAAGCTTACATTGCAGAAGGACTGAAGGAAAGGCGTCTCTTTGCAGATGACACAAAGATCTGCAACAGAGTTGATGCACAGGGTGGGGTGGAAAGGATGAGAAGGACTTGAGGTTAGAGGAATGGTCAAATGTATGGCAGCTTAGATTCAATGCTAAGAAGTGCAAGGTAATGCACCTGGGAAACAAAACCCAGGGAAGAGTACACAATGGGGGTGAGATCTCAACAACAACAAAAATGGAAAGGGACCTGGGGGTAGTCATATCAGATGACCTAAAGATGGGCAAGCAATGTGAGAGGGCAGCAAGGAGGGCTGGGGGGATACTGGGATGCATAGGGAGAGGCATCACCAGTAGAAAACAGGAAGTTATTATCCCTCTGTACAGACAGCTGGTGAGACCCCATCTGGAGTACTGTGTGCAGTTCTGGAGACCCAATCTCCGCAAAGACATAGACAGGATGGAAGCTGTCCAGAGGAGGGCAATCTAAAATGGTGCAGGGTCTGCACCGAAGACATATGAAGAGAGACTTAAGGAGCTTAATATGTATAGCCTCGAGGAAAGGAGGGAGAGGGGACATGATAGAAACTTCAAGTACCTCAAGGAATCAACAAAGTCCAAGAGGTAGCATCTTTCAAAAAGAGGTGTGCAAGAACAAAGGGCTGTTTGAAGATAGAGGCGGCTCAGAGGTAATTTAAGGAAGTTTTTAGAGAGGGTTGTGGATGCATGGAATGGCCTTCGGAGGAGGTTGTGGAGTCAAAATCAGTGGTGGAATTCAGCATGCATGGACAGTCATAAGGCAGTTCTAGAGGTGGGGTAGAAGAAGTAGGCTGCTGTTAACTAGGATCTGCAGCTTATCCAGTAGGTAGGAAATGGGCAGACTGGGTCGGCCAAGCGGTCCTGATCTGCCGTCAAATTCTGTGTTTCTATGTACTCTCCAGAGGAAAGGAGAGAAAGGGGAGACATGATAGAAGCATTCATATACCTCAAAGGTATCAGTAAGGTACAGGAAGGTTCAATTCTGCTGAGAAAGAGATGTTCAAGGACAAGGGGGCATGATGATGTATAGCTGGAAGAGGGAGACTTAGAGGGGATGCAAGGAAATACTTCTTTACAGAGAGGGCGGTGGACACCTAGAACAACTTGCCAGCAGTGGTAATGGGTACCGAAACTGTAACAGGTTTCAAACATGCATGGGATACCCATAAGGGGACCTTGGTAACAGGACTGGTTTGGGGTGGGGGCTAAGGCTGGAGAACAGTTATGGTCCATGGCAGCACAGTAGATGGGGACCTTAGGGCAGACTAGGTGGGCCAGGAGGCTCTTTTCTGCCAACAGCTTATGTGTTTCTGTGTTAGTAAATAGCTGGTACATGAGCATTATACATTCATGTTGACATCAATTTTAAGATGTTAAATACAAATCCTGTCGTACCAGTAACACAGTGCCATTAACAAGTACTGCTCAAATATTCAAAATCGACAGAATCAACCTATTGTCAATTTAAATCAAAAATATGTATTTCTATAGAAGTCAGGACCATAAAGAAAAAGAGAGAAAAAAGGAAACAAACACAGAAGAAAAAGACTGCATAAAATATGCCAAAGTGTGTGTGTGGGGGATAATATGTATAAAGCAAGTGAGCAGCACTGAAATGCATTTTCGTTATTCTTGTGAAAGGATGAAAGCTCAAGTAAAATATAGGTCCTAAATATAAAAAACAGTTGGAAAGGATAAAAAGGAAGGGAAAGGGTCCTAGATGCAATAGAAAAGAACAAAACAGCCAAAAAATCAAAGAAACTGACTGGCATGAAATTTAAAACAACAAAACAGTGGATGACATTTGGCAAATTTTAAAGAGCAACATATAATCATTTGCAATAGTTACATTAAAAGGATCAATGAATATAACAATAAATGATGACAAGTAAGATGACTAAATGACACTCTTGGACTGGATCCTTACCAGTCACTCATCGTGGATATCTAACACTAGTGTCCTCCCTGACAATCTCAGCGACCACTCCCTGTTAGCTGCACCTGGTCAAATAAATTCATCAAACAACTGCCAAAAACTGTCACCAGCAGGGTTCTACCCCGTGGTCACCTTCTCGACTCAAATCCCACCTCCTCCATCAAGACTGGTCCCCTATATTCAATGCAACCAATGTAAACACTGCCCTTGATCACTTCATAAACATCTTCACTGTGGCCTGTGACACAAATGCTCCTATTAAGAAACACAAAGTCAAATCACTCAGTAACCCTTGGCTCACAGGTGACCTCCTCAGGATGCTAAAAACAAGAGACCGCCTACGGGAGCTGGCCAGAAACTCTGGAAGGCAAAACGACATCCAAAACTGCAAACGTGCCTGCAATGACTGCACCAAAACCATCTGGCAAACAAAGTCCGCCTACTATAAGCATGCCCTCACAAACTCCTGGGGCAATGGTCAGGAATTCTGGAAGAACATAAAGGAACTCACCGGGAATCCACCCAAAACCCCCATCAATACTCAACATCAACGGAACCACAACCCTCAACCCAAAAACCATTGCGGATACCTTTAACAAAGCCTTTACTTACCTCAGCGCTGTCCTACCCCAGGACTCCTGCAAAGATGGTGAAGCCCCTCTGTCCGTAGTGAACACTACTCCCACCAGTTCCCCCGCTTCTACTTCAAAGCAGTCAAGGCTCACCAAGTACGCAAATATGTTACCAAAGCCCTTGGTAAATCAAGATTCTGTAATGACTTCCTCGATCTCAAAATCCTGTCTCTCACACTTGATGAAGTGCTTAGTCCTTTGACCAGAATTTTCAACTTCTCCCTGAGCCCTAGCCAGTTCCCAGTCTGATAGAAATCTGTCACTGTCACCCCAATCCATAAAAGTGGTGATAAAACTGCCCACGATAACTACAGACCTATCTCCTTACTACCCCCACTCTCCAAGGCACTAGAATGCATCGTCTCAGACCAGCTCACAGAATACCTGGATACGTACAACATCCTGTGCAAGCAACAACACGGGTTCTGTAAAGGTCACACTCCTACTTGAATTCACCGGCGCAATCCACAATGCACTTGACTCCGGTGAACTACTTTTACTTCTACATTGACTTAACTAAAGCCTTTGACACCGTCAATCACTGCCTCCTGCTTGTCCAGCTTCAGAACACTGGGCTGTCAACCGACTCCATTGGCTGGTTTAAGAGCTACCTTGAAGAACAGTCCCAAACAGTAAGAATCGCTGATACACTCTTGGACCCTAGACCGGTCCGCTCGGGAGTCCCCCAGGGCTCATTTCTGGGACCCCTCCTCTTCAGCCTGTTATTTATTATTTATTTTAGTTGTTTAACCACGTATAGCACACTAAGCTGAAAGCTTTTTTACAAGAGCGACCTGGGAGCACTGGGAAGTTAAGTGGCTTGCTCAGGGTCACACAGTATGCAAGTGGAAGCTGTGGGATTCAAACCCAGGTCTGGTCTGCTGGATGTCACCAGATTTGCAGCTCAGAGCCTTAAACCACTGCGCTATACTGCCTCCCAAGCCATCCAGTCTTAAACTCACTACTGGACAGCTGCCGAGAACAAATAATTCTCTATGCTGACGATGCTGTGATCCTCACCTCGGACCCTGATCCAGTCCAGTTACAAAATAAACTTCAGCGGGCCTTCTCCTCCATCGAATCCTGGTTCCTAAATCATAAACTGCTTCTCAATCAGGAAAAAAACAAGTCTGTGGTCTTCTGCAGCCCCCACAACAAAAACAAACAACTCCACCTCTCCATTGCAACCAAACAAGGAGCCATCCTAGAGCAAACACAATCGTTCAAGTACCTCGGCATCACCCTTGATCCCCACCTGTCATACGCTGCCCATATCAGCAATGTTGCAAAGTCTGCCAATGCGAGGTTAGGCATATTATTCCGGCACAGGAAACACCTAACCCCAGAAGCACTGTCAGTGGCCGTCCAAAGCTCCATCGTCGGCATCATAGACTATGGTCCTATCATATATGGGTCTGCAACTACCACTGCTCTCAAATATATTGTGACCTCCCTGAATAAGGCATGTTGTCTCATCACTGGCTCACATCGCTGTACCCACACATGTGACCTTTATTCCCAATCTGGATGGCTTCAACTGGACAAATGCATAAAATACCAAACCTGCATCACGGCCAAGAAAATTATAATGGGGCTTGCCTCACCTGGTGTCTGTGCCCTCCTTAAGCCTAGACATAGGAATGTCACTACAAGGCGATCCAATTCCCATCTACTACATATCCCATGATGTCACACGACCCAAGGACAAAGATCATTCACCTATCGGGCATCCAACTGGCTCAGCTCTCTTGGCAGTGACATAGCGATTGCTCCAACACTCGGCCTCTTCAAGTCCAAGCTGCGCCTCTCACTGCTTGTATCCTGTGATTGCCCATCTTAACATTTCCACTGTTCCAGCTGCACTTGCCCCAGCACCCAGCACTTACAATCAGTCTTTGCACCCCTAGCACCTTACCTGTCATATTCCCTCGACAAGGCCCCCGGCTGCACTGTCTCCCGCCATCGCCCACCTCCCCCACCCCCCCCATGTATCTCCACTCCGCACCGCCCCAACCACCTCCCTGACTCCCCCTTACCCCTGCAGCCCTCCCCCGATCTCCTACCCTCATTTCACCCCAGCCCCCTTCCTTGTCTTGCTCATAGCTCAAGTCTTTGTACTGGTTATTACATGTCTGTAAGTCAATGACTATATGTTTGTAACTAAAAATGATGTCTGTTGCACACACTGACGTGGAACACTTGTAAAAGAGCCTCGGCTCAAAGGTATTGTAATCCTAGATTGAAATAAATAAAAATAAATGAGGGTGTGAAGAAAGTTACTCAAAAAAAAGCTAAACATGCAATAAAATATCTGAAAACAAAAGCCATGACATAACCACGTGGTCAGAATATTAAACATTTTAAAAGAAGCATAAAAGCAAAAGTAACCATTTCAAAAAGAAAATGGAACTCAAACTTGCAGCAGATGCAGACAAAAGCAACAGGAAGCAATTGTGCAGTTACATCAATAGCCTGCCCCCAGCCCAAAAAAAAAGAATATAAGTAATATTAATATTATAGGGGAAACAGTAAAAAAAATCCAGTGGAGATAGCAAACCAATGTAATGAATATTGCATATCGCATCGCCTTACAGCATCCCCCATTCATTACCTCTGGGTTACATCCATCTCATAGGCTAGTTGATGCACATGTGACCAGATGTTTGAAATCTGATCCGCCTAGGTCCTCCTCCTGGCCACAGTGTTCCAGTTCATTATTGTGCATCACAGAGGCTAGCAGCACGTTGCTTAGCTCCACAACTATCACTAATAAGGTAAGACCCAACCCTAATTTACCATAGATTGCTTAAATACCAGAATTTCTATAATTGCTGAGCAGGGCAAGAGGTCACTACCAGTGGTAGCTCTGCGATGCATAGAAAAGAACATACTACTGTTAATCCAGCATTTAAAATGTTTATCTAGCAGGCTTAGTTTAATCACAGTCCGGGCACACTTACAAGCCAATCCACAGGCTCTAAAGACTGCTGAAAGTCAATTCACTCAGCTACAAAATGTATTAATCTGTTCATGCTGTTATACTAGTCAGCCTTCAGTGCTCTCATTACAGTTTAAATAATCAATACGTCTGTTCATGCTGTTATACTAGTCAGCCTTCAGTGCTCTGATTACAGTTTAAATAATCGATGCAGTAGCTTGTACCTACTTACTCCCATTTCTCTCAAATTTCTCACGCTGGTCAATTATTGATGTGATTCAGTTAGGACACTAGATTCGTTACAGCGTCAGGGTACATCTAGGAAATTCACACAGCAACAAGCAAGCAGACATTTAAATATGGCGCCACACACACACTGCTCCAACCCAATGCCTACCAATCGAAACTGGTACCTCTCCCAAGCGGTACAAGTTTCCCCAGAGTGGGCAGGGTCCCCTTGCGAGCGGACCCCGCTAATGCTCAGGGAAGGACAGCCCTGGCCCTGCCTTCTTGTGTCCCATAAATCCCAGACAGAATCATACTCATAGATACATAGACAGTGTCAGCAGATAAGGGCCTATGGCCCACCCAGTCTGCCCATTTGAGCTTGTAAGTTCAGTTTGTTTTCCTAGAAGTCTGTTGCCCCTTACCCCTGACCTCCAGAATTCCTTTATGTCTATCCCATGCATTCTTAAATCCCGTGATTGTTTCAGCCCCCACCACTTCCTCTGGCAGGGTGTTCCACTTGTCCACCACCTGCTCTGTGAAGAAATTCTTTTCTTATGTTTCCTCTGAATTGTCCTCCCTCCAACTTCATCCCATGCCCTCTAGTCCTGAAACATCTTTTTCGCTTAAAAATAGTGTTTTCTTGCACCCTGTTCCTCCCTGTAAGATACTTGTATGTCTCTATCATATCCCCTCTCTCCTCCAGAGAGTACATGTTCAGTTCCTTCAACCTGTCTTCATAGGACTTGTGATGCAATCCATGCACCATCTTTGTTGCCCTCCTCTGAACCTTCTCTACCCTGTCTATGTCCTTACGTAGGTATGGTCTCCAGAACCGTACACTGTACTCCAGGTGGGGCCTCACTAGTGTCTTGTATAGCGGAATTATGACCTCCTTTTCCTGCTGGTGATGCCCTGCCTATACATCCCAGCATCCTATTTGCTTTACCTGCTGCCTTGTCACACTGTTTCCCTGCCTTGAGGTCATCAGAGATGATAACCCCAAGATCCCTTTCCTGCTTGGTGCATGCTATATCCTTACCCCCCAACTGATATTTTGTGCCAGGGTTTTTGTGCCCCATATGCATTATCTTGCACTTCTTTGCATTGAATTTCAACTGCCAAACCCCTGACCATTCTTCAAGTTTCTGCAGGTCCCTTCTCATTCTGTCTACACCCTCACCTACTCACCTCGCCTTCCTGGCATTCTACCACTATGCTCCATACCAGCAAATGTAGCCCAAGGATAAATTCGCCAAAAAGAATTACGATCCCGACTCGCAAGAGTAAAGGCTTGCCACAAGACCGACTGGCCGAAAACTCCAGCACGAGCCCGCAACAGGCGGAGGCGCCACTCTATGTGGTCGCCAGTCCTTCAGAGATTATGGCCATAAAGAAGGCCATGGCCATCTTGGGATTCATACAGCTCCTCCACGGTGGGATCGCAGCACGACACATGCACACAGCATGCAGCTACGCGCTGATGAATCACAACAAGCGCTATGGAACATGCGCTCTCAGCAACCCACGTCACGGCGCTCCTCCGATCACACTCTACAATTAACGAACAAGCACCAGGGCCATTCATTCACACAAGGGCTTTTTCAAGCCGTTTTTTTCATCATGCAGTCCTGCACAATACTCTGCACTGCACCAGCATGAAATGAGCATAAAATAAACTACAATTATCCTACACTATTAACAGCTTGGCATGTCCTAAAGACAAGTATTACATTTATAAGGTACCAAATCATAAACCCCTCACTCTCTACTCATTTTCTCTCCCTTGTTTTCTCACCCTCACAGACTATGGCCAAAACGAAAAAATGCAGACTCTGCCAAATTGCCTTGTTGCTCGGAAACCCTGGGACCTACTGCCCCCCCACCGCTCTAAGCAGCAGGAGGGCTCAGAAATCCTCACTGAGCATGAGGAAGATGAAGGGATGGAGGAGGGGTCAGAAGCCCTCGGGAACCCCTCAAATGAATTCCCATCAACGACAGAGGAATTTTTCAAACGCAGCAAGCAGTCATGCTACAAATCTTAGAGCGCATGGAAGAGATGTCCAAAACAAATAGAGACCCCAAACAAACCCAAAAAAACCAACAAAAATGGAAAGCCAGGCAATAAAGTCACCACAGGCAGTAACAAAGCATCTGGCAGCATGGCCCCCACTCAGCCAGACGACACAGAGATGGAGGATAACGCTGACATACCAGACTACACCTCTGGCGGGGAATCAGGAGATGAGGAAATTCAATCACAGCCAGAAGAAGAGGAACTCACCCTTATCAAGAAGCTGACACCCATAAAATGCCTGCCAGAACTATTAAGAGCAGTCAAGGAGACAATGGGATTCAAGGTACCGGCGCCCAAACAACAAACCAAACTGAACCCCCTTATTCGATCAAAACAAAAGAAAGACAAATGCTTTCCTATTTGTGAATCACTCACAGAGGTAGCCACGAAAGAGTGGGAGTCCACAGACCCTGCCAAGATATCAGAAAAGAGAACCTTTGACAGGTTCTACCCCATCCAAGAGGACATCAACAAACTCTGGTGCACACCACCCACAGTGGACCACCAGATCACGGGTCTGTGCAGGAAAACTGTACTCCCTTCGGAATCTAACACCCCCCTTAGGGATCCCACAGATAAGAAACTAGAAGACCTCATGAAAAAGTCTTACGAAATGACTGGCCCAGCATGCAGGGCCAACACAGCAGCGACCTGAACCTCTAGGGCCCTCATCACCTGGCTAGAGGTTCTCGCCTCCACACTAGACCCAAACTCTAAACAGGCCAGTCTGGCAGGGTGTGCCATTCAGGCAGCCAAGTACACTGCCGATGCATCCGTGGATGCCCTAAAAATGTCTGCACGGTTAGCTACTCCATCAAACCGAGTGAGATGACTAGTATGGCTAAAGATATGGAATGCAGACTCTGAATCAAATACTGTGCTAAACAAGTTACCATTTAAAGGCAACCTGGTGTTTGGCGAAGGACTCGAGAAATATGTTAAAAATAAAGGCAACGGCAAACATCTAGACAAGGATAAATCCACCAACAACACTTACTTGCCATCATTCCAGGGCAGGATTCGTCCCTACAGGGGGATGCAGGATAGATGCCAGACCAATCTTTACCCACAAAACAAATCCTACTCCTTCAAACCAGCCTACTTCTCCAATGGAAGCAGGACTAGACCAAGAAACATGGGACAAAGAGGTAGAGGCAGCTACAGTTCCTCAAGAGGCAGGTCCCACTCCAACTGACTCCCAGGAGGAATTAGTCCCACTGACAACAGTGACACACATGACCCATTACGCCCCAGTAGGAGCTAGACTGCTCCAGTTTACACACGAATGGTACAGGACAATGCAGGACAAATGGGTACTCGAAATAGTATCACATGGCTACTCCATCGAATTCATACAGAAACCACTATCCGACCGACAGGTAGTATCTCCTGTATCCCGCCAACCAGCAAAGATACAGGTAGTCCAGTCAACGATACAGGACCTCATAAGGAACAGGCCATCGCACCTGTACCATCCGATCAAATCGGGCAAGGAATCTACTCAGTATTCTTCTTAGTCCCCAAGAAAACAGGGAACATGAGGCCTGTACTCGACCTCAAATTTCTAAACCGTTTTCTCCAGTACAAGAAATTCAAAATGGAGACACTGAAGTCCACACTAAGGTCCATCAGACCACAGGACTACCTAACCTCCATAGATATGAAGGACGCATATTTACACATCCCAATCAGACCATCACACTGCAGGTTCCTAAGGTTCAAAATACTAGGCCAACACTATCAATACCAGACGCTTCTGTTCGGACTGGCCTCAGCTCCCAGGGTATTCAGCAAAGTATCCATATCCATAGCAGCATCCCTCCGGCAAAAAGGAGTACACATTATTCCCTATTTGTATGACTGGTTAATCAGGGCCAGATCACCTCACACAGCCCAACAGCATACCCAATTAATCCTGGAAACCCTACAGGCGCATGGATGGATAATCAACTGGGAGAAGAGCAGCCTAATACCACGAAGAACAATAGACCACCTGGGAGCTACCATAGACATACAGGCCATCATAATGCCATCACGGAAACGAAAGACCAAGGTCATTGGACAGGCACAAGCAATGAGCAACACCAAGGAACCGACCCTAAGAGCCATACTACAGACACTCGGATCCATGGCATCCTGCATAGGCCTAGTCCCATGGGCACTTTGGAATATGCGTACACTACAGGTTGCAGTGATACAAGCAAGCCACGCCACACAAAACGACCTGTCCAAATCAATAACACTAAGCACCACAGTCACACGGTCCATACGATGGTGGACCAAGCAACAAAATATAACCAAAGGTGTAACACTGGAAACAGAACCTGAAGCAATTATAGACACGGATGCCAGTCTCTTAGGATGGGGTGCCACACTCAGTCAAAAGCTAGCACAAGGCAAATGGACAGCCACAGAATCCAGACTCTCAGTCAACATACTGGAAATGAGGGTAGTGTACCACGCACTACACTCCTTCAAAAATTCAATACAAAACAATAAAGTCCTAATCAAATCAGACAACCGGGCAACAGTGGCCTACATTGCCAACCAAGGAGGAACAAGGAGCATCCAGATGCTACAAGAAACAAGGAAGGTACTCAGCTGGGCACAAAACCACCTGCACTCACTGACAGCAGTGCACCTCTCAGGGAAACTGAACATCCAAGCGGACTGGCTCAGCAGACAAGCAGTTGCTCTCTGGGAATGGTCTCTACACCCGTAGACATTCAGCCAACTGAACAACTGCTGGAGCCCACTCCAATTCGGTCTAATGGCAACTTCAGCGAACTCACAGCTCCCACAATTTTGCTTCAGATACAAGGAGCAAAGGTCCATGGGCATAGATGCAGTATCCCAAATATGGCAGTTCCACAGAGCATACGTGTTCCCACCGATACCACTAATACACCAAACACTTAACAAAATCAGACAGACAAAGTCAACAGTAGTGGTCATAACACCCTACTGGCCAAGAAGGCCATGGTTTTCAATACTGATTTTCATGGCAATCGACGATCCGTGGACAGTTCCACTGCAGGCAGACCTACTGACACAAGGACCCATACACCACCCCAATCTCCACTCTCTACACCTCACGGCCTGGCTCCTGAGAGGCAGAGATTGCTAAACAAAGGCTATGAACCCACAGGTAGTAGACACATTGATCAAATCCTGGCGCACATCAACGAACGCAACCTACCAAAGACAATGGTCAGTATTCTCCAGATGGTGCTCAGATAATGAGCTCTACATCGTCCCAATCACAATACCACAAATATTACAATATCTACAAAAGGGCTTGATAAGGGGTTATCAGTCTCAAATAAGAGTCCAGGCGGCAGCCATTGGGGCAGGGACAGGACCAATAGACTGCTACACTCCGGGAGGTCACCCGGATGTACTGAGATTCATGAAGGTGGTGTCCAGTATCCATCCCAGGCACAAGCCTATCATAGCACCATGGGACCTTAACACAGTACTAGATGCCCTCACGGCAGCACCTTTCGAACCAGTGGCCACAGTTGACCTAAAGTGGGTCACTTTCAAGACCCTATTCCTAGTGGCCATCTGCTCAGCAAGGAGAGTAAGCGAGATCCGAGCCATCTCCTGTAAACCCCCATTCCTAATCATGCATAATGACGGGGTTACACTAAGGACTGCACCCTTCCTCCTGCCAAAAGTGGCAACATCATTCCACATGTCCCAAACCCTGGGATTACCTTCCTGGCACACAGAACCAGGTAACGATCCAAACAATTCGACACAACACTGGGACATGAAGAGAACTATTTCAATGTATCTGAACAGAACCAGAGACATTAGACTATCAGACAGGCTGTTCATTTTACACAGCGACCCTGAAACAGGGCAAGCAGCAGCACAATCCACCCTTGCCAACTGGATCAAGCAAACAGTAGCAGAGGCCTACAGCAGCCAGGGCCTTGAGACCCCACCTAAGCTATCCACCCACTCCACTAGGGCAATCTCAACATCATGGGCAGAGATGAAAAAGGCTTCAATTCAGGACATTTGTGCAGCAGCCACCTGGTCATCAGTACATACCTTTTCCAGACACTATAGACTTGATGTGATTAATGCAAAAAAATCAACATTTGCTAGAAAGGTTCTTTTGAAACATGGGGAACCCTAGCTGCCTTGACATCCAACCCCTCCCTAATCCTTGTCACTGCTTATTACAACCCAGAGGTAACTGAGGCCGGGAGATCAGAGGGCTGTGGGTTCAGTTCCCACATCTGGCACTTGGGTTAATATCCCAGTACTGACACTGTAGTGCAGCATGAGAAGGGTGCTGCACTTCTGAGGTGCCGCCTTTCGGATGAGACGTTAAACCGAGGTCCCATCTGCCTGGATTGGTGGTAGTTCAGGTGGATGCTAAAGATCCCATGGCACTTATCGAAAAGAGTAGGGGAATTTTTTATTATATTCAAAACAATTCTTACGAAGTATAAGACAATCCTCAAACATCAATGTACATATTTTTAACAACCTTTCAAACTAAAATTAATGTTACACTTACTTCCTTCCTTATCCATCTTCTGCTTTACCATCTCTTTTTTTTCCCCAAGTAAATATCTTCCCCCGGATCTAATCCAATAGAAAATCGAAATCCTTCCAATAAGATTTCCATTTCTTTATAGGAATTATATTCCTCTCTATAAACATTAATTTCTTTATATCAGATTCTATTATCAAAACCAGTGTTAAAGGGGGCAAGAACTGCTGCTGTAGTAATAATCTACAGCGGCTAATCCATAGCCAGTATAAAAGAAATACATGTATTCCTTGTAAAGTACTATATCTGTCATTTCGTTGTTCATTAGCAAAAAAACCATAATACAAACTCTCCTTTACTGGTGGGAATTTTAGGCTATCCTTCCACCTTTCTTTTAGGATGTCCCAAAATTCCTTTACATACCCACAATCGTAATATAAATGGTCCATTGTCTCTAATTGAACAATACACTTGTCTCTTGGGCAATATCTCTCTTGTAAAGATTTATGTTTTTGATTACTACGTACATTAATTTTACCATGTACTTCCAACCATAAAATATGCCACATCTGTTCCGGTATGCGACCATTTGTTAAATAGTAACTTAAACCAGAACTTACAACCTCTGAGAGGTGATTAAAAGGGGAATCTAAAAAAAAGGAGCCCATAATAAAATTATACATTCCTTTCCTATTAAGCTTCTTAGCTAATGTCCAACTCACATCCCATTTTCTAATATAATCAAATACTGACCTCCAAGTATCTTGCAACGGAGGCCTCCTTTTGTTAAAATGCACAAAACATCCTTCTTCCCATTCTCTCAATATACACTTTAAATGGAGATTTATTAAGAAAACCCATGCTTGAGAGTTATTTCGTACTACAGGAATCAAGTTATTATGTAAAAAAATGGTAAAAAAGAAGACAATTGGATTCAACATCCCCAAACCACCCTCTTTTATCTCCAAAAACAATATATTTCTTTTAATGGGATTTAAGCGACTGCCCCATATACCACTAAAAAAACATCTTAACAAGGACGTTTCTAGCATTTTAGGAATATAAAAAATACTACTTATGAACAAAAAAATGGGAATAAGGTATGTTTTCACCATATAAATACGTTTCTTCGTAGACAATCTGTGTTTATTCCATTGAGTCACTTTTAAGTTTCCTTCCTTTAATGCCTCTTGCCAATTATCCCAATCACTATTTTTACCCCAAAATAAATTCCCAAAATTTTACATGGTGCTTGCTCTACTTTAAATCTTTCCTACCAAGCAGGATTTTCAGGAAATCCTGGTATCGCCACACATTTAGTTTTTTCCTCATTAATTTTTGCTCCTATAATTTCCCCTACAGTCCTAAGTAGCTCATATGCTAATTCTATAGCCTCACTATTGGGCAGTACTAAGCAAATATCATCTGCATAAACAATTAATTTCGGAAAATTAATATTATACTTAAAAATGGGTCTAATTAAAGGCGACCTACATATAATTCTCAACACTGGGTCTAAAGCAAACACGTACAGAATTGGGCTAAGTGGGCATCCCTGTCTAACTCCTTTCACCACACTATGAGGTCTACCTCTCCACCCATTTTCTAGTGGAATGACCATAGCCAATGCATAGCATAATTGTACCCAATTCACAAATTTAATGGGTATCCCATAAGCTTTCAAACATTCCCATAAATAATTATGTGACACTTCGTCAAAGGCTGTTGATTGGTCTATACTGACCAGATATCCTTCTAATCCATTAACTGGATTTTTACCTGCTGACATAATTTCTTTAATCAGAATTAAGGCATCTGTTAAATGTCTCCAGGTACTGCGCAGAACTGCTGTACATGAATCAAGTTCTGCGTTATCAAAGATAATCTATTTCCCAAAAGTTTAGCAAATATTTTGAAATCTATGTTTAAAAGAGTTAAAGGTCTCCAATTTTTAATATCCATTCTATCACCTTTCTTAAAAAGAAAAATAAGTAATCCCTCATACATTTGAGTAGGTAACAGCATATCTTCCAAAAAGGAGTTGTATACCGCTAATAATTCCTTTGGCATTATCTCCCACAATATTTTGTATACTTCTCCCGGTAGCCCATCAGAACCGGGTGAGGTATTTTTCTTCAATGTAGATATCACATTACTCATCTCTGTCTCAGTAAAAGCCGCAACCATTTTAGATTTAAAATCAAAATCTATTTTTGGCAAATTTTCGGCTTCTAATAAATGGGGTATAAAATTAGAAGGAGGTCCCGCTGTCCCAAAAGTACTTTCCACATGTTCATCTAAAAAATCTATTATTCCCTTATTGTCATAAACCGCAACCCCCTTTTTTTTTCCACAACCCCAAAAATAGACGCTTGTTAGATCTATCTAGCTTGGCATGCTAAAAAGGGATTCACCTGAGCAGTTTTCCCTTGGGTCCCGAATTTTTGTTCTTGATTTAAAGATTTCATATGGTCATACTGGAAAGACGTCATCTGCATCTTTATATAATTAATCTCTTTGGATAGATCCTTACCGCTTCATATTGAATGGACAATAAAGATTGTAATGACCAACGAATTTCAAATAATTCCTATTCTCAAACTCGCCATTGCTCTTCCTTTATATTGAAAATAACCAATCATGCATCTTTTAAAGCTCCCCACCAACTTCCTAAATCTTCGTATAAGCCTATCGTGGAAATTTGGTCTTTTATTATCATATTTATATCAGAAATAACTGAAATTTCTTTTAAACACGAAACGTTTAACTTCCACATTCCTGGTCCTTGTTCCCTATTCTGACAAGTGTTCACCTTAATTCCAATTAATATATGGTCCGAGGTTTCCACTGGTATATAGATTAGTCCATCTATCTGTAACCTCTCGGGCACAAATATAAAATCTATCCGAGATGTTAATTTCCCTTTAAAAAAAGTAGGTTTACTTAGATTTTTCCCGTTCTTTTGTGCATCTTTTAGCCCTGCCTGAGCCACAATAGAGGATAAACAAGATTTATCACAATACTGCTTCCCTGTTTCCTTTTTCCGATCACAGTTAATATTAAAGTCTCCTCCTAAAATTAACATCCCTTTTTTGTACAAGTACGGTCGTATTTTGTATAACAAATCAATTCTCGCAGACTTCACCTGCGGTCCATATACAGAAATTATACGGCAGGAGGTATCTTTTATCCTCACGTCTATCATTAGAGCTCTACCAGGCTCAATTTCAACAGTTCGAAGTAAACTTACTTCAAAAGTATTAAAACATACCCCCACACCGCTGCACAAATCTTCACCTAAGGACCAAAACGATGCACCCCACCTCCACTGATTTCTAGCTTCAGCTATCTCTGACACAGTATACAATCGAGTATCTTGTAAAAGGTACACGTCGTATTTTAGTGCCGAAAGTATACCAAATGTTGTCAAACGCTTTACATAAGATCTAATGCTATTTACATTTATAGATGTTATAGTTAGAAGAAAAGAGGATTTAGGGAGGGGGTTTAAATGGTTTATTACTAGACCTGGTCACACGTTTAACCACCTCTGGAGTTTTTTGCTTATCAGAGCGCACCGTGCAGGTTTTAAAGGATTCTGCACTAGACTCATTAGGGTTCTGATTTGAAATTGGAAAACTTTCTTCCATTTGTTCTCCCCAACTTGCTAAAATGGAATATCTATTAGATATAGGCAAAGGGGAGTTCGGGGAATCCCTGATAGAAACACTTTGTACCAATGCTTCTCTTTCTTGATGCCCCTCTTTCTCCTTTACACTTGAATAAACATCCTGATCATTACTCAACTGCCTAGTAGACCGAACTGGGGATCCATGTGGGGTAACAAAAGGAGTAGATATATCTTCGCTGCCTAGACCCACACTCGAGGTTGGCGGAAAATCTTGTGACATAGGATTTCCTGATCCCTCGGACCTCGATCTTGAACTAGGTCTTCTTCCATTTCTGGGGCCTCCCCCTTTTCCCCTTCCCCTTCGTTTCTCTCCTACCCTTGTTCCTAATTCAATGTTCTCAGGTTCTGTTTGAGAACTACGATCTTGTGCTAACAAATGTTCTTGGTCTGAAGTCTCATTTGTCTCTGCAAGTTTCCATGCACAGTCTGCAAATACATGATCTGTTTCATTGCATAAGCTACATAATGGGGGACTTGTACATTCTGATATTAGGTGCCCCGACATCCCACAATGAAAACACCGGACCTGTTTACAAGATGTATTTAAATGAGATAACGAGCCGCATTTAAAACGACTTTTAGGTTGACCTGCATAGAATATAATGCCCCTATCCCTTCCCAGATAGAAAGAGCTGGGCAAATGTTGTATGCCCTCAGCATCATGAATTAGTCTAACACGGAAAGTCCATCCTCCTATCCAGAAACCATTAACATCCAGGATTGGGCGAGGTTTGTCCTGCACATAGCATTTTTTTTCTAACCAAAACATAATGTCAGATATGTTCACTCCTTCATTTCGAAATAAAATTGTCACTGTTTTAACTGTAGGTTTAGTTATAGGAATAGCTTGAAAGTCTTTCCATTTTTCATTATACTGTAAATTATAATAAAGTCTCCAAAACTTATCTAAGGACATTTCAGTACAAAAACTGACATCATAATTGCGATCTCCTGGCGGATGAATCAATGCATACACTTCACTTGGTGAAAGCGACATAGCGTCTATCAGTAAATTCTTGCCCACCCAAACACGGTCCGGGGCTATTGATAACTGCCCAATGTATCTCAGTCTTACTAGGAATCTGCGTTTTGCTGACTCCACAGGTTTTCTAAAAAGGCCAGCAAAGGTTTTCACCGGTTCCTCTCCCTTATTTAAAACACTTACTGACTCGTTGTTTTCTTTCTCTCTCATTGTTTGAAAGGATCCTTCTGTTGGTTCAGGCTCAGTTACATGTTGAAGTGTAGAAGGAACCTCTATCTCTGAGTGCAGAGAGCTGTTTATCAAACATGTCTCCTGTCCATCTCTGGCATCTGGCGTTTCTGAAAAAACAATAGCCTCAGCTTGGGATCACGCATCCTCACTTTTATCTAATTGGGACTCTGAATTTTGAAGAGTTTTCCCCGTTTGTTCTTTATTTTTTTGTTCTAAAGGTAGTGTATTACAAGTTCCAGGAATCGGAATTAAAGGGTCCGGGACCCACTTATTTCCATCCCATACCCAGCCCGCTTTTACTAAAGCTTCTCCAGGGGACCAGGGTTCTACTGGACTCGTAGTTTTAAATTTCTGTACTTGAACCAAAATTTTCTTTGTATGGATTCAACCCTCCGCCTTCTGTTTGTTGTTCAAAACGCTTGCCTCCTTCATGACTCGGACTTACAGGAGAGCTTGCTCTTATTCTTTTCCACTTCGAGTTTCTGTTGGCAAGTTTGATAATCTTTCTCAGCCATTGAAATTAAGTCCAAAAGATATTGTTTTTTTTTTTTAATTCCTGCCAAAACCATTTCATCCTCTTCTTCTTCATCCATATTATTTCTTTCAGAATTTATCGCTTCCTCACATATCTGGCTTATTGCAGTCTCCTGGTTTCAACCTCTTTATTCACTATCGATGCATCTTCTGAACAGGTTGGAGTCAGCATACTACAGCCTTCCTCTTCAAACTCCTCCGACTGACTGCCTCTCCATCTCCTCGGACGGACAGCACCACTTTGAAAGAGTAGGGAATTTCCCGTGTCCTGGCCAAATTTCCCTCATTCACTAAAAAAATACCACCAACAGCTTAATCTGGTTCAAGGTCAGTTGGCATTCATCTGTATCCCCCTCCCCTGGGTCGTGCCTGAAAATAGGCAGGATTTGTCTAGTGCACTTACCCGGTCAACAAAAGCTAAATAAATAAAAAATGAATGGGGGATGCTATAAGGTGATACGATATGCAATGGTAGTGTACTCACCTGGTAAAGGTGATTGCTTGAGCATCACCTTACAGCATCCCGATTCCCACCCTGGTGCCCGACAATATATATATATATATATGTAGGGGTAACATGTCCAAGGGATGTCAAGACAGCTACAGGGAAACCTAAATCAATCATCAGCATGCCGTGTGGGCTGGATCATTCAGAATGTACATAATAGGTATTAAAATAGATACATGAATAAATAACAGTGTATTCATACTTGATTGAACCATTAACCAGTAACCCACTGTACCTTTTCACATTAGCAATCTTTACCGCAGTACTCTCTCTAGTAACACGCAGCTTTGGAAGAATCGAACTGGAGCACTGTGGCCAGGAGGAGGAGGACCTAGGTGGATCAGATTTCAAACATCTGGTCACATGTGCATCACCTAGCCTATGAGATGGACGTAACCCAGAGGTAATGAATGGGGGATGCTGTAAGGTGATGCTCATGCAATCACCTTTACTAAGTGAGTAAACTACCATTTGTGTTCCTTATTCAAACCCAGTCACAACTCAGTCCCCTGCCCCTGTACATTACCAGGAATGCCAACAGAATTAATATAAATACAGACAACATACTGTAAAAAAATCAGAATAAAAAAAATCAGAGTGCAAAGTTGCCACTACACTGCTGAAATTAAATATTGCGATAATCCATAACCAGGCACCCCTTCAAAATATATATTTTTAAAAATAATAAATACAGGTTCCGGGTAAAATTCTAGAATCACTACTTAAAGAAATAAATTAGCCATATGTCTAATGGTGATTTCAGTGACAGAGAGCAGCATGGATTCACAAAGGGGCAATCGTGTACCACAAATGTAATCTGTCTCTATAAAACCATGACCCAATTCTTGGATAACAATACCTCATAGACATATTTTCTGTTATACCTTTGCAAAACATCTGCCACTGTACCACATTTGGCAGTCATTGAAAAAATGTCTTCCCTAGCTATTCATCCCTGTATTATAAGCAGTAGAACCCAAACCATATGAAGAGTCATCACTGTAAGCCTTGTGTGTTATGCAGACTGTGATACTTAACACTTGTAGGGTAAGTTAGTGCATCTGGACTTATTTGCTGCATATGCATCTCAATTGCTATGGGGTCCTGACCATGTTCACCCCTTCCTCAAGCTAAGTTAGGTACAGTAGGTCTTATAACTCCTGGTGGGTGACATCACTTTAGCTTATGTATTACTGTGGGAAGCTGCTATTTTCAACAAGAAGTTAAAGTTTTAAAAAGACAGTGATGTGGACTGAGAAGCAGCTTGTGCAGGTGAATCATCATGTTAGCCTAGATATTTCCTGGTTGCATTCAGTTAGCCTAGCCAGGGGGGAGCAGAAGGGGAGAGGGTTACAGATCTAAAATAGAACTGTTTAACCCCTTTTTGTGATTTAAAGTCATATTATGGAAATGTGGCCTCCAGAACTGGACACTATATTCCAAGTGAGGCCTCACCAGTGATCTGTACAGTGGCATCACCACCTACTTCCTTCCACTGGTGATACCTCTCCCTATGCACCCCAGCATCCAACTGTCTGTCCCCACAGCCTTGGTACATTGTTTAGCCACCTTTAGGTCATTCAGTATGATTACCCCCAAATCCCTTTCCTGCTTTGTGACCATCAGTTTCTCCACCACCACCACCCTCCCCCCATAATCCTCCCCTGGATTCCTGCAACCCAAATGCATGATTTTGCACTTTTTTTGCATTAAGTCTCAGCTGCCACACTTCATACCATTCCTCCAGTTTACCTAGGTCCCTCCTAATTTTTCTACCCTTCCCGGAGAGTCCACCCTGTTGCAGATCTTAGTGTCATTCTCAAAGAGGCACACTTTGCCCTCCAGCCGCTCTGCAGTTTCACTTATAAAGACGTTAAACATGACAGGGCCCAGGACTGATCCTTCTGGCACCTAGCTGGTCACACTCCTTTTCTTAGATTGAGCACCATTTACCATGACTCTATCTTCTATCATTCAACCAGTTACGAACTCAGTTTACCACCGTGTGACCCATTCCCAAGCTGCCCAGCTCATTTGCAAGTCATATGTAGAATGGTATCGTCAGCCTTACTAAATGCAATTCATGTTTATGTTTAAGCCCATGAAACACCCTTATCTAGTTAATACATTTGCAGCCATAGTGGCTCTGCCAGAATTTGTTTAATTAGTCAGAAGTGAAACTTAGGGTGAGCAGTTGGGGAGGATCCCAGGGTGGCCTCCAGGTCTGTGAAAAATATATTGAATGCTTCAGCAATCTGCTGTGGGTCACTGAGCATAGTACCATTGTATGGAATTTCATGGTTGGGCACTCCAGTCCACACTTTGAGGAGGCTGTTGAGCTGATTCCAGAAGCATTTCAGGTTTTGCAGGTTGTCAGACTGTAGGCCCTTTAGGTAATTTATTTTGGCCTTCTTTAACTCGGTCTTCCATACATTTCTGAGCCATCTATATTCGAACCAGTCCTGCAGATGGCCTGAGGACTTGAGGAGCCCACACACACAATCTCTTTTTTTCATTAAGGTTTGCAGTGCAGGGGTTATCCTTTTGTAGCAGGCTTCCTTAACTGTTCTGTGTACTGGAGGGAGGGCATGCTCATTCGCCACATTTGTGAAATTATTAATAAGAAACTCTGATGCAAGGTTAACATCCTGAAAAGATCCAGTCTTCACCCAGTTCACCCTGGTAAGGTCCTCAAGGAAAGCAAAGTCATCCAGTTTGGAGTAATCTCTAGTGTATATGGTCTGGGCTGAGATCTTGGGGAGATCATTTCTACAGGTGCAGTATACAGGGTAGTGGTCTCTCAGTGCATCAGAGAAGGTACCTGCTGTTCATGTTTGGTCTATTCTACTCGCCAGTACCCAGTCGATCAAGGAGTGTCTCTCCAATGACCTGACACACATTAATGTCCCTGAGTGTGTTTTCAAAGGAGCATGGGCCTTTGTCTAGCCAGTTGAGATTAAAGTCGCCCAATAGGATGAGCTCACCAAGGGGAAGTTACTCAGTGCAGGACAGAAGCTCATTCAGTGCAAATCTAGCTATTTGGGGAAGGGGGGGGCTGTAATTGCAGCCTACCTAAAGGGGTTTGGTGTCCCCTAAGATTATTTTAATTAAAACACATTCAAAAGATGGGTCGGGGCGGAGAGACTTTCGACAGCATACAGTGTGTTCCAAAGGTAGTCTTTATTAATTCCAGCCTCTGTGTTTCGCTCCAAAAAGTAAAAAAGTTGAGAACATCTCTGTGATAGCGTCTGCAGAAGCAGCTTCCTGTCATTACCAATTTAAAACAGAGTCTGCAAGGGAGCCCACTAAATAGCAGACCTCATGAGTTGAGGAATGCTCAGATAAAAAGGACTTACAGGAAAAGGCAGGCAGAGGAGTTGTCCTCTAATACCAGTCTTAAAAAGGCCAAGAAAGAAAAGCAGTTGGAGGTAGAGAAGTAGAAAGCAAATTAACCAATCGTCCAGTTTGCTGGTGAACCTCAAATGCCTTCCATGGAGGAATTCAAACAAATGTGGCAGCTCTTTTAGACCATGACTAAACAGGCATTTATGATTCCTCCTTCAGTTGCCTAGTGTCACAGAGCAGGAATATTACTGTAAGGAAGACAAGGAACTATCTTGTTCCTGAAGTCACAGGTGAAAAGGAAAAAAGGTTTGCCACAATGTCTTTTAGAGGACTATCCCTCTTACTCTGCCTTCCTTAAAGGAACGGAAGCCATAATGAATATCCACAATGTGGACAAAGATTCTGACATTCGGGAGTCAGATTTTTTAAGGATACTGGCAGTGACATCAGCCAGTAGAGTCAGTATCCATCCCCATTCATGGCACTTTTATAAAGATGAGTAAAAATATTTTAAATTTGCCAACATCTGCAAAGGCAATTGGCAAGAAAAGATGTATAGTAACTAGGTCAAGCTCAGGATATCATTATCTACAATGTAACCCAGAGGGTATAATACAGGCTGCTGCATGTGAAAAGCAATAACCTGTTCTACAGCACCACCTGATTAAAAATTCTAGGAAGAGTGACACTCTCAGAGGGGTGGAGGACAGTGTACTCTCCTGCTGTACTCATCATGAAGGGGCAGCATGTCTGAGTTAACACTTCTTGCTACCAGGAAGCACTCTGGAAAGCTCTGCTATCATTTTGTGACAGTCTGCCTAAAAGATTGCCTGGATATAAGTCTTAACCAGTTGCAGATGTCTGCAGTCAATAATACAGCAAGCAGAGCCCTGGCAAAGGCAGTATCTGTCAGAAGATATACATAGTTAAGAGCCACAGGATTCGCCAGTCTCTCAGTGCAGTGGTAGCACTACTGCTTGTAATGCCGACAAGAGATCCAGAACAAGCCCAGAGCATTGGAGGGTCAGCTGGGGGAAGAGATCAAATGACCAGTGGACAGTTCTTCTCTTCCAGGGTGGGAAGGTAGTGATGCTCCACAAGAGCCCAACCCCTAGTGTTGACTGAGGGTCAGTGTCTCTGGGACCACTTAGCTTGGGGATTGGTGGAGCAGACAGTGGTACATTAGGCTCAGAAGCGTGCTTGTTACTACCAGGACATCATTTTTTTTTTTTTTTATTTAGTTGTTTAACCAGGTATAGCACACTAAGCTGAAAGCTTTTTTACAGGAGCGACCTGGGAGCACAAGGAGGTTAAGTGACTTGCTCAGGGTCACAAGGTATGCAAGTAGAAGCTGTGGGATTCAAACTCAGGCCTGGTCTGCTGGATGTCACCAGATTTGCAGCTCAGAGTCTTAGACCACTGTGCTATACTGCCTCCATTGCATGAGTGTTTCATCAGGTTCATCGGGGGAGAAATGCAAAAGCGAAAATGCCGCAAGCTGGGCAGATGACACTGCTCCTTGCCACCACTTCCACTGCTAGATCCTGGCCGCCTGGTCTTCTTTCTACTCTTGGTCTTCTCCTCCACTTGCTGGAACACTAGATCTTACTTCGAGAGGGTTCCTGCAGTAGGTCTTCACATGTAGGACTGCGACCGCTGGCATCAGGTCCGCACGGCAAACTTGTGGATAGCAGTCATCAGCGGGGACCACCCCTGACGTCAGGCATCGTGACGTCAGCCTGACTATAAAAGGGGCAGTCCTGCGCCCGCTCTCCAGTTCTTTCCCGCCGTCGCCTCAGTAATGTTCAGCTCGTGTTTGAACAGCAATCAACGTCTCGTTGTATTTTATCGACGTTTCTTCGCCTTACTAATATTTCTCTCAAAGCTTTTCTTCAAATTGATGTCTTCTAGACAGAAGAAAAGTGCTCTGGCGCGGCGCCAAAATCCCGCACGGGACGCACCATTCCCACTGCCTCCTTGCCTGGGTTCTAAAATGACGTCCAGGAGTGTTCCATCTGCCAGGCCTTCAACCAGGCGACCAGAGCCAGGCGCAAACGGTCCCTCGAGGCCCATCTTCTGACCCGACACTTGGCGTCTATGGAAAAGGAGCTTCAAAAACTGAGAGAAAGGTCATCGTCGCCAGCCCCAAAAAAGAAGAAAAGCAAAGAGAAGCGTCGGGACTGGAGTCTGTCGCCACACGAGAGGCCAGCAACTGTGAGTACGTCTCCGGGCACCCTGTCCGCCTCCTTGGGCCGAGCCCCTTCTCCCCCTACTGCTGAGGTGAGCGAGCAGCCGGGAGTAGCCTCCTTGGAGGTTGTAATTTCCTCACCTTGTCCTGCCGGTAAGACACCTCTCGCCTCCAGCGAAGGGCGCATGGCCTCCGCCGATCAGTCTAGTGGCGGTCTTCCAGCCGTCTCTAGCTCGGACGGATCTGTTGTATCGGATGCCGGCTCCTCCAATATTCATCCAGATCCATCCACTCTCCTGTTGGGCCCCAGTTTGGCCCCCCGACGCCGGACAGAGTGAGGGACAAGTCAACCCGTCGTCCCCCAGGGTTCTTCACCCCTGGGACTCGCCACCCGATCCTTTGCTTTTTGCATTAGCCAGATCGCACTCGGACCTGCCGTTGGGGGCCCCTCGAGTCCCCCCCCACCACCAAGCCTTCCGCCGTCTCCAGACAGGAGTCCGTTGCCGGCTGGGGATCCTGCCATGGAGCCTCCACCCTCTGGTACTTCGGGCACGCTCCCAGATCCGATGCCATCTGCTGGTGCTACGGCACTGCCCCCCGTGGGTCCTTCGGCTGGGTTTCCAGACTCTGAATCCTCCCTCCCGCCCACGGGCAGCCCCCCATTGGTCAATCAGTACCCGATGCAGGCCATGTGCCTCCGTCGTCTGGCCTCCCGATGCCGGGTTATCAGACACCATGTTACCGGACGCCAGGGTTTCCTACCCCAGGACACCCTATGCCTGGTTATCCTGGGTACTCTTACTGTTACCCTTCCTGGCAATATCCTCAGTATCCGGAGTATCTGAGCTTCCAGCCTCCTCCCCCCCACCTCCAGTATCGGACCGTGAGTCCGTTCCCCTTTGGTGGAAGGACGCCAGAGTTAAGACAGTCGGTGGGAGAGGCACCCACCTCCAGGGTCACCTCTCCACCACCTCCTTGGACCAGAGCTTTGGGCTCTTTAACTGTTGGCACCATGGAACCAGACCCTTCTGTTCCTAGCAGTTCCGAGCCCTCTGACACCAAATCCGACACAGATCCGTGGGACCCTAGGTCTCCCATAGAGGTTCCCCTGAAAGACTCTCCCAAGTCTCCACCGGAGGACACTTCTTTTGGAGATTTGCTTTGCTCCATTCAGGCGGCTGGCAGATGGCCAACCAAAGAGGTAGACCTGCAAAGAAAACGCCTTGCGGAGCACCTGAATCTGGCCACCTCTGACCCTATCCCCATTCCCCCATGTATGGGTTCCCATGAGGACCTTGTGACCACAATTTGGCAGCAGCCACCTCCATACCAGCGTGTTTCCGCATAAAGCAGACCACACCTATTATCCCTCGAAGGGATCCCTCACCTTAACTCCCACCCTAAGGCTGACTCCATGGTCATCACGGCTGCTCACGACCGTTCAGCCCAGCGCAAACACTTGAGCTCTTTGCCTCCTGATAAGGACTCTCATCAGCTTGATCAGTTTGGGTGTAAAATCTACTCTTCTACCTCTTGTGCAATACATTCCCTTAATTACGTCTCGCATATGGTCACCTTTCAAAAAGCTTCTCTTTTGGATCTTGAAAGAGACCTCCAAAAGGTTCAGGATGAAACCCTGAGGAAGAAGTTATTGGACAAAGTTAGGATGGGGAAATCATCATGTCGTCACGCCCTACGGGCAACTTACGACTCAGTGGATTCTGTGGCTAGAGCTGCAGCCTCTGGGATCTGTCTCCACCGCCTCTCCTGGCTTCGCATAGCAGGCCTGGCGCAGGACGTACAATCCTCTCTTCTGGACGCCTCTTTTAAGTGTTCCATCCTTTTTGGCGGCAACGCTAAAGATATCATTACTGGACTGCAGGAGAGTGGGCGCTCTTTACGTGACGTCTGTTCCTTATACAAGACGGGTCAGAAAAAGTAGCCTTAAGATTTAAATAGATGGAAACTTATACTTTTAAGCTTCACCCAGAAACTAGATACTACTAGAATGAATGTTCTCCCATGCTGGTTACTTCTTTTTAACACTCTCCCAATTGACATACCCTATAAAGACTTGCAGGATATAGACAAAGAACTAGCTAACTTTATATGGGCAGGCAGAAAACCCCGGATCCGGAGACTGGTACTTATGGCAGCTAAGAAAGAAGGGGGGTGGGGTATGCCTTACCTCCAGAGGTATTACCAAGTGGCACAGACAGTGCCGCTTCTAAAAATGATGATGCAAGAGGATATACCAAGTTGGGTAGACATGGAGAAAAGAGCCCATTTAAGGCTCCCAATACAGGTGCTCCCATGGGCCATAACAAAATTGGGTCTAAGAGACATCACGAATAGATGGACTAGACATACCCTCGATGTCTGGATCCAGAGCTTTCAAAAATGGGAACTGCCCACACCCATATGGCAGAAGATCCCACTTCAATATGTGCCAGTAATATTAGGTGAGAAAGAGCTTATCTCTTTTCAGTCATGGACAAAGAAAGGAATCCACTCACTTGCTCAATTATTGGAAGTAGCGGGGACAATCAAACCATTTGAAAAACTGCAACAGGAATTCCACCTGTAGGCCACAGATTTATTCAGATTTTTTCAATGTAGAGATATATTAACCTCAGACATAGGGCTAACAGAGGTTAATCACCCCCTAACAGAAGAGGTAATTATGCTGCAGAACAGATTGCTTCTTACTGACACCAAGTGCACTGTCTCACAGATGTATACTATGATATGTCAAGGGGAAGGCCAAATATATATAGAAAAGATACAGGCAAACTGGGAAAAGGAGTTGGGATACACAATCCCTCATCAGAGATGGGAGAATATAGGGGAGGGAATTCACAAAACTTCCAGTATGCAAACATGGAGAGAATTCAGATGGAAGATTAGAGCCGATTTTTTTTTAGAGTTCCGTTGATTACAAAACACTTCAGTAGACAAACATCAGATAGATGCTGGAGAGGATGTAATGAGTCTGGCTCTCATTATCACATTTTCTGGGGGTTCTCGAGGATTCATAAATATTGGTCCCAAATTCAAGAAATAGTTGCACAAATGTTTAACCTGCACTTAACCCTACAATTTTAGCACTTAATCTTAGGCCTCCCACTGGTGGAGCTTAAAGGGAAGGATTCTAAACATCTTTACTACATTTGTGTAGCAGCTGCTAACAAGGCCATTACTCAGAACTGGCTGGCACTAAACCCTCCACCATTAGAGGCTTGGGAAAAAATATGAAAATAATTAAACATACGGAGGCTATAGCAGCAAGAATTCAACTCAGGGTAGATAGATTTAATGCCAGATGACTGCCCTATTATGAATATATTCAAGATAAAACACAAATCCCCATTCTAGACCAATATATGAAATGAGAAGAAATAAGAAAAAGGAGAGGTGATATCTAATGGAATGATGGGACTCGTATGGGAATGGGAATTTGGACAAGGATACATATCAGATTATGAAAGTGGGTATATGTAAAGCTGTTCTCTTTAAGGGGAGGAAAGAGGAAAAATACAAGAGGAAATTATCAATTGTGAAGTAAACACGTCTCGCTTAGTTTGTAAAAGTTGAAAATTGTTTTTGTTTTTATTACTATGAGTTATGAATCTTGGACAGATATATTGATGTATAAATCATTTAATGTCAAGATACAGTAATTGGAGAGTTTTCAAAGGATTTACAGGTATTTCAACAGTAAACAAAGCAGAGGATTATTCAGGGCTATTGGGACTATATGAAGGAGCCCGAGATAAGGCGAAGTGACTTATGGTTTCCACATCTGCCAATATCTCCGGAACAGTAGAGGTCTGTAAAAAAAAAAAAAAAGAGACATGATTAAGATACAATAGTAAAGATGGATTTGTTAGTAATAGATGAATGGAGTAATGTACTACTGGAGAGAGAGAACTTGATAGTAAAAGATACAGTCTCTTCAAATTACAGGTAAGTGTATCACAAGATATTTAATAAAAATTCAAGTTGAAAAAAAAAGAAAAAGCAGCCTTTTCACCGCCAAAGAAGGTGGAACAAATCCCAGGCTAAGCGCCAAGCAAAGAAACGTGCCCCTGGATCTGGAGCTCAAACCCCACAGGCCAAATTTCCCAAACAGGCCTCTGGGACAAAAGCTTCCTTCCCCTTGGCATCCTGACTCCTTTCCCCTCCTTTCGCTGTCTCCAGTAACACAGGAGGAACCGGTCAGAGGGAGGTTCGTCACCGCAGAAGCTTGGGTGCTTCAGCTCATCCAGTGAGGTCACTTGATAGAATTCAGCGAGATTCCAGCCCTTCAACCGCCGGGACGGTACTTCTATCCTTGGGATCAGGTCCCCATTGTCTCTCAGGAGATTCAGGCACTTCTTTTAAAGAGGGTCATAGAACCCGTCCCAATAAACCAAATAGGAAGGGGATTCTACTCCCACTTCTTCCTGGTACCGAAGAAAATGGATGACCTGAGACCAATCCTGGACCTCAGCACACTAAATATCTTCGTTGAGTACAAGAAGTTTCGTATGTTGACCCTTCAGGAGCTCCTTCCCCTGCTCCACCCAAATTCGTGGCTGTGCTCCCTGGACATGCAGAATGCTTACCTGCACATTCCTATCCTCCCAACCCACCACTGGTTTCTCCGTTTTGTCTTTATGGAGAAGCATTTCCAATTCAGAGCACTCCCTTTTGGCCTCTCTTCGCCCCCCCAGAGTGCTCACCAAATGCCTAGCGGTGGTGGCGGCGTTTTTACGCCGTCAGGGCATTTATGTCTTCCCGTACCTGGACGACTGGCTCCTTGCAGCACTCTCTCCTACCAGCCTGAAAGAGTCTCTCTCTCTCTCTCTCTCTTTCACTCTGAACTTGCTTGCTCTTCTGGGCATAATGGTCAATTTTTCCAAGTCCCAGCTAGTACCATCCCAGAAACCCAAGTCTATTGGAGCTGTACTAGACACAGTTCAGGGCAAGGCTTTTCTGCCATCGGATCAGGCCGAGATCTTAGCTTCCCAGGCCACTCTAGTGGCCCAGGCCCGATGGATCCCAGCACACTCCATGCTCCATCTCCTAGGACTGATGGCGGCTGCCATTTCGACAGTTCCCATGGCCAGGCTTCACATGAGGGTCACCCAATGGTCTCTCTGAGTCCAATGGGACCAGAGGACGGATGACATGAACCAAATGGTCATGATCTCCAACAGTCTTCAGAGAGTTCTTCGCTGGTGGCAGGATCTGTCAAACCTATCGAAGGGAATTACTTTCCATCCTTCAGTCCCATCCCAAATTCTCACCACGGATTCCTCAGATCTGGGCTGGGGAGCCCACCTGAGGACTCACAAGACACAAGGGTTTTGGTCCGACCAGGAGCTAATGCTCCACATCAGTGTTCTGGAGACCAGGGCGGTTCTTTACGCGTGCCAGGCATTCCAGTCGCTTTTGGTTCCAGGATCTCTTCTAGTCCAGACGGACAACATGTCCACAGTCTGGTATCTGAACAAACGGGGAGGAACCCGTTCATATCCTCTTTGCAGAGAAGCAATGAGAGTGTGGTACTGGGCGATTCAGCACAGCCTTTACTTGACAGCAGTCCACGTCCTGGGCGTAAGCAATGTCCTGGCGGACAGGCTCAGTCAATCAATGGCCAGGGCCCACGAGTGGGAGTTAAAGTCAGAGGTGGTCGAAGATGTCTTTCTTCGCTGGGGTCGGCCACAGATAGATCTGTTCGCCTTCCCATACAATGCAAGACTACTCGTCTTCTGCTCGCTTGCCCGGCATGGTGCTTTTTGGTGAGACACGCTGTCTCTTTCATGGACAGGGAGGTTTCTGTACATCTTTCCTCCCTTTCCTCTCATTCAGAAGGTCTTGGTGAAACTACAACAGGAGGGAGCTCATGCCATCCTCATTGTCCCACTTTGGCTGTGCAAAATTTGGTGTCCTCTGTTGCAACATTTGGCACTGGAACCTCCAGTTCTTTTGCCCATTTCCCACAACCTTCTGACTCAGGATCAGGGCACCCTGGTGCATCTGAGCCTTCAGTCTCTCCACCTTCATGCGTGGCACCTGTGGACATAGCGATTTCTCGTTATGGGATATCTTCGCAGGTTGCGCGTATTCTAGTGGAGGCTAGAAAACCCTCCACCAGGTCTACTTATGCAATGAAGTGGAAGAGATTCACGATATGGGCCCAAGCAAGGCGCTGGGATCCATTTCCATGCCCGGCTTCCCAGGTTCTAGAGTACCTTGCACATCTGTCTGAGGTGGGCCTTAGCTACTCCTCCATTAAGGTCCACCTTTCTGTGGTGTCGACTTACCACCTCCCAGTGGAGGGCAAAACCTTGGCTCAGCTGGAGGTTGCCAAAACCTTCCTGAAAGGCATCCTTCATTTGACACCTCCGATCCGGAATCCTTTTCCCCCCCGGGACCTGAATTTCATGCTCGAGAAGCTTACCTTATCTAACCCCCATTTGAACCAGCTTCTTCCTGCGACTTACGCTTCCTTTCCTGGAAGACCTTATTTTTAGTCGCAGTTACTTTGGCCAGAAGGGTTTCTGAATTACTGACTTTTGTCTGTAAAGAACCTTATTTGATTTTTGATAAGGACCAAGTAGTCCTTCGGACTAATCCTTTTTTACCCAAAGTGGTTTCGGAAACCACTTTGAACCAGAGTGTGGAATTACCAGTGTACTATCCACAATATTACAATGGGGGGGAACACCTTCTGCACACCCTTGATGTGCACAGGATTCTGAGGTACTACACGAGCAGAACTAAAGAGGTTCGGAAATCGAGCCAACTGTTCGTAGCCTTCGCTCCACAGTGCCAGGGCAAGGCTATATCCAAGCAAACCATCTCTCGGTGGCTAGCTAACTGCATCCATTTTTCATATACAAAATATGGGAAGTCCCTTCCGGGGGCAGTAAAAGGCCATTCCACCCGTAGCGTGGTGACCTCTACTGCCTTTTTTAGGAATGTGTCCATGGCAGAGATCTCTGCAGCGGCCACATGGTCATCTGTTCACACTTTCACTAAGCATTACAGTCTTCTGGACATTGTCTCTCGGCGCAGAACTGGTTTTAGTCTTGCAAGGCCTCCTGTCGTCATTTCTCATGGCGACTTCTCCTCCTCCCAGATGCACCTATGTTTTTGCGTTTCTCTGGGACTGCTTGATATTCAGTCCTATATGTGAAGACCTACTGCAGGAACCCTCTCGAAGTAAGGTATTGCAATTACATAAGAACTTACCGTAACAGTAGATCTTCGAGAGAGGTTCCTGCAGTAGGTCTAGTTTCCCTCCCTCCTTCCCCCAGTTTTTGGATGTTTTATCCTTATTTTCTATCCTTTCTAGCCCTTCGGGACTAGAGTGGAAGCAGGGTCTGAAGAGTTTTTACTCCGGTCTCATCCTTACCTTTCTATAGGTCTCCGTTGGAAAAGAACTGGAGAATGGGCGCAGGACCACCCCTTTTATAGTCGGGCTGACGTTATGATGCCTGACGTCGGGGGTGGTCCCCGCTGATGATTGCTATCTACACGTTTGCCGTGTGGACCTGACGCCAGGGGGCGCAGTCCTATATGTGAAGACCTACTGCAGGAACCTCTCTCAAAGATCTACTGTTACAGTAAGCTCTTATGTAACTGCAATATCTTGTATAAGGGAGTCTCTGTGGAGCTGAAGGTGTCCCTGACACAGGGCACACCTGGCAGGTGAGTTGCAGTGAACAGGGGAACCAAGGAACCAGGTCGGGAGGATCTTGGCTGAGCAGGATGTTTTTGTTTTTTTTGTATAGTATTTTATTTAGTTTTTCTCCTCCTTTTAAGATACAAATCATCAATTTATTAAACACAATTTTCATACATAAAAGAAAGGAAAAGAAAGAAAACATTCATAGAAGAGGAATATCTCAAGTCCAAATCAGTGCAGCTCGGGGGGGGAGGATACCCAACCTGTTAACTAAATAAACATAGCTACTGTGGTGAGTTAATCTGAGATAAAAAAAAAAACCTCTTATGACCATTATATATCAAACCCCAATATTTTACATACATAACTCGAGCACAGAGTTCAAGGTTCAAACTAAATAATCATAACTGAGCACACAACTAAGAAGAACATTACATTAAATTAAATTTCGAGCCCTTCTGCAGCATCCACAACTGCTGACATCTCAAGCTCTGAGATTGTAGGGGATTCAGTACCCTCTCCAGACACTTTATAATGTCCCCTTAAAAATTCAGTCAACTGATCGATTTCAAAGAAAACATATGTTTTTCCATTGTAACCGATTCGCACCTTGTCAGGTGCGAGCAGTTGAAATTGAGCTCCAAGTTCTAGCACTTCTTGCCCATACGATAAGAATTTTCTTCGCCTCTGCTGCGTAGAATAAGCAAAATCAGAAAAAATATTAAATTTAAACCCCTTATACAAAAGCGCTCTCTTTATGTATGACAACTTAATTATATGATCACAATCAGACTCGAATGCAAGTGAAAAAAAAAAGTAGCTTTACTCTCTTTATCTTTTGTCCCTAATGATTCATGCTTTCTTGAAACCCTGAAAGCATTAGTCACAAATGGAAGATTGTCTTGGGGCAATTCATAAACTGTAGTAAAGATATCTTTGACTAAATCACGAATAGACTCGAACTCACTGTCTAAACTTAACGGAAGACCCACAATCCGTAAATTTCAGTATCTTGACTGATTTTCCAACATTTCTATTTTTCTGTTCAAATTATAGTTGTCTTTTGCCAGACCAAGACAAGAGAGTTCAATTACTTTTACTCCATCTATTACTTTTTGAATATCACAGGAATTATCCTGTGTTTGTTTATTTAATTTAATTTAATAATGCTCTCACAGTTATGTTTCGCCTCTGCTTGCATAAATTCGACTTTTTGGCTCGAAGCCTCCAGTTTTCAATCCAAACGCTCTACTCCCAGCAAAATTTGGTCGATAGAATCCCCCATAGACTCCATTGTGTGCTTCACCTTCAATACTCTCTGAGTCGGGAACTCCACCAAATTAAACCGTTCAGCATGCTGTGTCTGTTATAAGGTAAGACGCCCCCCGATCATACTCCTGTTTCTTTTGCTGCGTGTCAGGTAAGTTGTTTGCTGCATCAGGTAGTAGTGATTTTATTACTTCTTGTGTGCCGCAAGGTTTATATTCTGTTCTGGGGCTTTGACCCTGCTGTGCTGGAGATCCTGGCTCTAATCCTCACCAACAGCACCAGGCGTCTGCCGACTTTGAGGGCTAATTTCAGGCTGGAAAGTTTTTTCCATCGGTTGAATACGCGGCGAGCTGTGCTCTTCAGAGGAGCCGCTCTGCCTATCTTTCCATTTAACCGGCATGAAATTTTATTTATCTTGACCGTTTTCTACAAACACTGTTATCCGCCATATTACACACAAACGCATACAGCCGACGGATCAAAGGTTTACACTTGAAGCTCCACAGCACATGCAGCCATCTCCCCCCCCCCACACACACACACAATTAGGATGTTTTATTTAAAACATTTTTTTTTAATTTAAACTTTTGTTTACCAGGTAAACAATATGAGCCAAGGCCCTTTTTCAAATGTGACCCGGGACCATAATCAATGTTACAGTCAAGATGTAATACAATATACAATACAATATAGAATACAGTTTTACTAACAAACAAAACATAATCATAACAACATACTAATAACAGTCATACACCATCATACTTAAAAAATGCCTCACTGATGCTTTAAAAGCATTTTTTCCTTCAATATGTTGTAAAGTGCATGGAATCTTTTTCCAGTATACTGGAGCATAATAAGAGAAAGCTTGCTGCCCTAATCTTGATTTTATTTTTGAAATAGTTAACATAACTGAGGCACTGGAGCGTAGCTCCCTATTTGGTATCCTAATATTTAACAATATGTGGCACTGGAGAAGGCCAAAGGAGGCCCCAGCTGGTGGGAGTTAAGAGGGACAAAAGAAAGTTAAAGAAAACAAAGTTGCACTATTATCTGTGAACCTTTAGAACAAAGTTGCAAACTTCCCCTTTGAGAATATGTATGTTGAGATCAGACAGAGAGCTGTGAAAAAGGCTGAGAAAAACAAAGCTAATTTTAAAAATTTAGTAGAAAAGTCCAAATGGTACTGCATGCACTATAGGAGAGGAAGCATGGAATGCAGTACTTTGATAGGCAGTACCACCATCAGCCTTATAGTGCACCCAGTAGTTCAAATAGAGATAGAGATACACACTGTATGCATGCTCACTGTCAACACATATGGCGGCTAGCCGAGAAGGTGAGAGGAGGGCTGTGCCTGTCACTGTGTCTGGCCTCTCCCCACGTTCCCGGCAGCACTGGTATGGGGGGTTGGCTGGGTGGTGTTCTTGATGTGGGGCCATTAGATTGCCAGTGTATGCCAGTCCATTTCTCGACCGGCATTTGGGGGTTGGGGGGGATACCACTGGACACCAGGGATAGTCTAGGTTACATGGGCCGGAAGATCAAGGGGGGGCCACTGGACACCAAGGATAACAATCCCTATGCAGGATGGGAGATAGGGGGTGCCACTAGATACCAGAGGACACATTTTATTTCTGGGATGGGTGATTGTAGGGTGGGGGATGCCACTGGACACTAGGGTATACTGTGTATTACCAGGATTGATGACGGGGGTGGGAGGTGCCATTGGACACTGAGGAATACCATGTATTAGTGGGTCAGGTGATCAGAGGGTGAAGGGTGCCACTCAACACCAGTGTGACCTGACACTGAACTGGGATGGGGGATTGGAGGGTGGGGGTGCCACTAGCCACCAGGGACAACTGCTTGTGAACTGGAATGGTTGTTTGGGGGAGGGTACCACTGGATACCAGGGCAGTGAAGGACATCTGCGTTAGTGGTGTTCTGGGGGTGGGATGGTGCTAGCCACCAGGGATGATGTCAGGAAGGGCACTACTGTGCCACTGCTTCCCATGCAAATTAGCCCATAATGGGTATGCTATTGGCCCCTTAGTGCCTTGCATGCCTAATGGGCTCATTTGTGTTTTTTGGCTGAATATCATGCTATTGCTCCTGATGCTATCCAGTCGAGGGGCTCAGTTTCCTATGGGCTGGGTACAGCCCAAGTCCATGTCGGGACAGTGCAGCTTGACTTAGCACTGCATTGACATGGGCTGATATTCAGTGGGATAGCACCAGTCCACTATCCGACTGAATATAGCAGCCTCTTGCTTTGGCGCAGGTGCAGCGCAAGTCTTTGTGCCCCGCTTTTGCCAATTTTTGAATATCCAGCCCCAGATGTCTAAACAGACCCTTAGAAAAAAGTTCTAAATGGCCTTCAGACATCAAAAATTACATTAAGGTCTGTCAAAACACTTTATCCTATGTCTGCTTCAGGTCATGTAAGAGGATTCGTTAGCTACCTTGTTGCTAGTGGTGGTCCTAGGTCTGCCATCAGTAAGGCCAAGGTGAGGGTAGTGAGCCCTTGCCAGGCCTCCCGCCCTAGGTACCCATTCGGAAGCAACCTGGGGCATTGATGTGGGTGGAGCTGCCCCCACTGGTTCAGCCTGACTTGATTCAGATTGCACCTACACCACTGTTGCGTCCATGGTGTGGTTGTAGGGGGCCAAATCTTCCTGTTTCAGACAATGGCTGGAGGTCACAACAGACAAATGGGTCCTGGAGATAACTGCAAGAGGGCATGCTCTGGAGCCTTTAGAGGCCGCTCCAGAACATCCTTCACCTCATTCCAGCTATTCTCCAGAACATTTGACTCTTCTGAAAGAAGTAGTGTAGGCTTTAATACACAAACATGATAGAACCAGTTACTCCTTGTCAGAAGGAGTTCTATTCCAGATACTTCCTGGTTCCCAAATGGACAGGAGATCTGTTGCCTGTTTTGGATCTAAGAGGCCTAAACTTCTTCATAGAATACAGGGAGTTTCGCATTGTTTCCCTGAAAGTTCCATTTCCCCTTGTTGCAAACAAACGGGACTGGCTTTGCTACCTAGATATAAAGTATGCATACCTTCATATCAAGATCAGAAAAGCTCACAGACAGTACCTGCACTTTATGCTGGAAGAGAAGCATTACCAGTTCAGAGTATTGCCCTTTGATTTGTCTTCTGCACCATGGGTCATTGCCAAATGCTTGGCATTTGTGGCAGCAGCCCTTCATAGGGAAGGGCTGTATGTCTTTCCGTATCTGCTATTGAAAGCCAGCTCCAGAGAACATCTTCTACGCACCTTGTCTCGGACATGACAGTTGCTTGACAACTCAGAGTGAATGTGCCAAAGCCTATCTTGATTCCTTGCCAGAGACTGCAATATATAGAAGCAGTTTTGGACATGGAAGAGGGCCGTGCTTTCCTACCCTTGGATGGGGCAGAAAACCAGATTGCTCAAGCAAGAGAGGTACAGCCGTCATCACATTCTAGCCAGAACTTTTCTATGTCTTCTGCGTCTCTTGGCAGCAGCTATTGTCACTGTGTCACTGGCCTGCTTACACTTGAGGATCCCTCAGTGGACATTAAGGGTCCAGTGGGGGTCAGCTGATGGATGACTTGGACCAAATGGTACTCCTCACGACTCCATTGCGCAGAGCTCTGACATGGATGGGCCATGACAACCTGTTAAAGGGCGTTCCATTCCTTATTCCAGCTCTGAAGCAGATTCTCACCAGGTATGCCTCCAGCCACGGATGCCTCCAGCTATGGGTGGGGGCACACCTGGGACCCTATCAGACACAAGGTTCATGAACCCAAGTGGAAACCAAGTTACATATAAATGTCCTGGAGATAAGGGCTGTCTTGTACAAGAACATCTAACTCCAGGTCTTCTATTGATACAGATGGACAACGTCAGTGTGATGCATTATATCAACAAATGGGGGACACTCATTCCTATCCCCTATGCAGGGAAGCAATGAGAGAGAGAGTGGTACTGGGTGCTGGAACACAGCCTATATCTGTCAGACATGCAACTCCCAGGTGTCAGAAATGTCTTGCCACACAAGCTAAACAGGTCACAGTTCAAGAAGCATGAATGGGAACTGCTGACCTCAGTGTTAGAGTACCGTTTCGCAAGATGGGTCATTCAGAGTTGGAACTGTTTGTGTCCTTACACAACACAAAACTGCCACGATTTTCCTTGCTTACTCCAGAGCCTGTAGTTTTCTGACAAGATGTATTGTCCCTCTCTTGGAAAAGAACGTTTCTGTGTGCATTCCCCCCAGTTCCACTAATAAAGAGTGTATTGCTCAAAGTGAAGATGGTTGGTGCCACCTTCATCCTCATTTCTTTCCTATGGCCTCGCCAGATATGGTTTCCACTTCTACAGCAGTTGACAGTGGAGCCCCTGATTACTGTGCCTCTGTGCAAGGGTCTGTTGTCACAGGATAAGAGATCTTTTGTCCAAACAAACATGAAATGTCTGCTTCTGCATGCATGGCTCCTGAAGACATAGCCATAACACGTTTTGGTGTATGACCTAAGGTTGCTGATGTGCTGGTTGTAGCCAGAAAGCCTTCTACCAGACATACTTATTCACTGAAATGGAAGCGGTTCACTTTGTGGGCTGCTTCCAGGAATTGGACCCATTGACCTTTCCAATAAATGTGGTGTTGGAACACTTATTGTCGCTGTCAGACTCCAGTCTACAGTATTACTGACTAAAGGTGCATTTGGCCACTGTATCAGCTTTCCACACCCCTACTGATGGGTGTCCAGTTGGGGGTTTCCCGTACTCTTCAAGAGGTATTTTGCATATAAAACCACCTATCTTTAATCTGGTCCCACCTTGGGACCTCAATTATGGCCTAGAAAAATAGACATTGGTTCCTTTTAAGTCAGCGCAAGTTGTAGCTTATGCTTCCTTTCATGGAAAGTGCTATTATTCCTTGTAGTCACTTCTGCTTGAGGAATTTCAAAGCTGCAGGCTCTTACGTTGTGAGCTTCCTTCTTTGATTTTCCACAAAGACAGAGTTTCTGTGCATAGCAGTCTTAAGTTTTTACCAGCGGTGGTGGCTGAGTTTTCATTGAATCAAACATGAGCTGAAAGAGTACCTCTTCACTGAATGCAGATGTAAATGTTTTGCATAATTGGCCTATGAATTGCTTTTAATGTATTCATATATTGTTGCTGTTCGGTCTTTTATTTTGTATTATATTGTTATTTGTATACTGGTCGCCCATGTAAACGGGTCATCTGGCCCATGGTCTTAATCAGTATAAATAAACAAACAAATGATACACCTTCCTATTTACTACCCTGAGTATAGTAGCAGTAGTAGTAAAAAATGTTCTTTTAATAAATAGTTATGAATAGGTATAAAAGCTCTGTTGAGCAATGCTCATTTCCAAAGAGGTCCCTTTTAGACTGTCTAATAGTTACACATACAATACATATAAATTATGCAGATGCGTACATGTAATTATACAGTAGAGGGTTAAGACTAATAATTAATACAGTGACATAAAACAAATAACATAACAAGTTGTCACATCAGGTTATGTCTTCTAAACAACATTGCATAGGTACTACAACCTTGTCCGAGAACCATTTTTTAAGGGGGCTCAGGCAAGTAATAGAATTTACCCCCAAAGATGAATGGGCGTTGCATTCCATAAAACAAGTCTTCTGTGTGGTACTGACAATCTCCCAATTCCCAGATTATATTTTGGGACTACAAATTCCAGACCCTGTGCAGATCTCAGACTCTCCCTAGTTTCTCTGATCCTGAAATTATCCAGAATATATCTGGGTAATTCTTCCTTCTTTATTTTAATCATGAAAGCCAAGAGATACCAATTTCTCCTATCCTGGAGCCTTCACCAATTACAGACTCTATACAGGTCACAGTGGTATGTTCGCCTAGGGGCACTGAGGATGAAGTGGGCCAGCCTATTGTAAATCACATTGAGCTTGGCCAGCTCCATCCTCGAGGCCCTGGCATATACAATGTCCCCATAATCTGAGGCCGGGAGAACTGTAACATTAACAAGTCTTATACGTACTTCAGTAGACATAAAGTGTTTCAATCTGTAAAGTGTTCCCAGTTTTCAACTGAAGCTTTTAACTAACTTATCCGGGTGTACATCCCCTTTTAATTTGTTATCCAGCCAGACTCCCAAATACTTAATTTTGTGACTTGCTGTATCTGTACACCATCCAATGTTTGGATTTGTAAAGGGGGATTATTTTTATTGCCACTTTCAAAAAGCACCGTCTGCAGCTTTTTAGTATTCAGGATCAGCATATATTTCCCTGAAATTGCAAAAACTCTTATTTTACCTTAGCTGAGATACTCTCACTCGCATGTCAGTCAGGGTGCGACATTGCTCCATACTTTGGACATTCATAGGGTACTGAGATACTATATGAATTGCACCAAGGAATGCAGAAAGTCCTTTCAACTTTTTGTTTCATATGCCCCTGGGAAAGAGGGTGCCCCTTTGTCTAAACAGTGCTGTCAAAATGGCTGGCACATTGTATTACATTCTAAGAAGTAAAGTGAGGAGCTTCCTGGTGTGGTTCATGGTCACTCCACAAGAGGTATGGCCACCTCTGTTACTTGGTGCAGAAATGTTTCTGCTGCTGACATTTCTGCTGCAGTCACATGGAGCACTGTCCACACCTTTACTGAGCATTATGAAATGAGTAAAAAGAATGCTGAATTCTGACTGGCCGAGAGCTGCTTTCATCTGGGCCGTTATCCCAGCACAACGGCCCAGCTGAAAGTATTATGTTTAAAAATGCTTAAAATTTATGAAATATTACCTATTTCATAATCGCAATAAGGCACTCCAGGGGGTGTGTTGTGGTGGTTAACAGCCCTTCTTGGGTGGTGGAAGCCCTCAGCTACGCCTTGTGCTTCAGCCCACCCCACGGTGGGCCATTATCTTACCATAACACACCCCCTGTTATGCCTTATTGCTTAATTACAGTCTGGGCATAGTCTGGGCATAGTCGAGCAAGTGTTGGCCTTGCTGTACTAGAAGGCCTGCTATCTGGAATAAGACTGTACCGGCCTCCTAATTGGCTTTTGGGACTGCATAGGAATTGTTCCGAAGGTGTGGCCTAATGGAAGAGATATCCTCAAAGATGATAGAACAGTTATGTACTTACCATAATAGATTTTTGAAACAATCTCTTCCATTAGGCCATGCTGTCCCTCCCACCATCCTCCTTCTCTTATCTAGTAAGGGTGATGTCACATAATTCTGCCTTATCCTGATCCATGGCTGTTATATCCAGCACCATTTATGCCTAATATGCTTGGTGCTGCCTTGTTTCCCAGACATGGAGGTCCTCCAAGTCTAATCTCTGGTGGGTAACTGAGGAGAGGTTGGGCCGCCCATGTTTATATAGACGCTGATGGATGATATAGTCATGGCTGGCCTCCGGCTAGAAAAACATTTTGTGTGGTCCTAGCACTGACATGGGTGTAGTTCCAGAGATGTAGCCTAATGGAAGAGATTCTCTCTCAGAGATCTACTGTTGCTAATGCTCTTTCCTGAAGGAACAGAGTTTTCTGTGCTAAATCTTTCTACCAGGTTAAAGTCATCCACAAGGAAAATTTACATTTCATAATGGAAAACATTCACTTTGGTGTTGGAACAGTTCTCATTCAACTGAGAATGCATACATTGCATTAATCCTGAAATATATGCTCTTTCCTAAAGGGACAGAGGTTAATGTGCTAAATCTTTCTACCAGGTTAAAGTCATCCACAAGGAAAACTTACATTTCAAACTGGAAAACATTCTCACTCTGGCATGGGAACAATTCACATTCAACTGAGAATGAATAGATTGCATTAATCCTGAAATATTTATTATACTGCAAGTCTTTGTGTTTAATGCCAGATTAATCAGTTGTTATGCTCCATAGGGTGCACTTTCCTAATATTTCTGCTTTTAAGTAGCCTCAGCAGGATCTTTGCATATTCAGTGTTTACGAGATTCTTTAATGACCTGTTGCATATGTACAGCACCTGCTGTAAAGAAACCTATACCACCTTGAACTTAGTTTTTACTCAGTTAATAACGTACCTATTCATGTAAAACTATCATCACTATGTAGCTAAAGTACCTAGCATTAAAAGCCTTAATCCTAGTGGCTGTTACAACAGCAAGGCGGTCAGTAAACTTCCAAGACCTCAGCACTGACCCTTCCTACTTAATTTTCCATAAGGAAAGTGTTAAGAACAAATTTGCATGTCGTCCAAATGTCAGTGTATTTTCCAAGACCACCTGCCAATAGAGGGAAAATAAAATGTCATTTACTAGATGTTGGAAGAGCCCTTCACTTTAATATGTTCCAAAACAGGACATGAGGAATAATAAATAATTGTTCATTACATATGGCATGAGATCAATGAACACTCAGCCTCCAAGCAGATCATATCTTCAACAAAAACCTTAGCTGCATGTGGGCTATCAAAAAATCTTGGTGGTCGCCCCGGGCTGGGAGATTTAAGGCTGGATAGGAAATAGGTGAACAAATTCCCACCCACATTTGTAGAGGGAATTCTTTACTTCTGTGAATTGCTGGTGGTGAGACTGAAGGTCCTGACTGTAGTCTTGCACGACAAACACTTTCTGTCCGTTTTCTAGGACGATGGGACCTTTGGACTTGGCCATACAAAGCATCTCTTTCTTGTTGGTGTATCTCAGATATTTAATCAGAAAATGCCTTGTTGTCTCACATGGCCTTGGTTTGGGGCCCTCTCAGTGGGCCCTTTCAACTTCAAAAGTCCCCAATCTGCAGCTGTTTGACCAGCCAGCCATGCACCTCTGTCTTGTGACTGTTTTTCTCTATACCGTCTAGCAGACTGATGATCCAGAGATTAGATCTTCTGGATCGATTTTCTAAGTTATCAGTCTTACTCATTAGATCCTGAATTTGTATTTTTCAGGGTGGCTTGGTCTTTCTTAATTTCTTTGAGAGTATCCTCGGCAGTGCTAATCCTTGTCTTGGCCTCTGTTAGTCTTGCGGTATACACTTCTGTAGTTTCCAATAGCCCCAAGACGACAGATTGTAAATGTATAATTTGCACTGTAACATTCTCAAAACCTGCCTTCATTTCATTCTGCAGGTTGATTAGCATTGCAGGCATGCCAGATAAGGATTTTTCTAAGTCAGACATTTTATCCCCACTCTTTGCGTTGGTGTGCTGCTGGCCTTTTGGTGCCTCGTGGTCCAAGGGAAAAGCTGTTGGTTGCTCCCTGGACTGGAATTGGAGCGCCACATCACCAGGATCTAGAGTCTGAAAAGTGGATATGTGCTTTTGGGGGGAGGATGGCCGTCCACCTCGTGACCCCGCCATGGGGGGGAGGGAGGATCTGTGGGGGTATTCTGGCCCTCAGGTAAGTCAGGAGGGAGATGCAGAAGGGTGGGGATCGACTGGGCAGAGAACCCAACCTGTCCTGGCCACAAGAGGATAAACAGATTATAAGGAAAAAAACAACAATCTTACTGATTTGGAATACTAAGAATTGTTTTCTATTTTCAAAACTGCTTCATTGCTTTCTCCTATCCAGCAGGAGCATAATGCCTTTGTTTTCTGTCAGTTACTGTTAGCATATAGAGGGTTGTGTATGGTTCTTCATACACAACAAGACTGGGTCTGAATTGAGAGATTGCTGCAGTAACCAGAGACCTTGACAGCACAGCTTGACATGTCCCCTGGTTGCCCCACTAAGTCTTGTGTATGGAGAACCATACGCAGTCTGTAATTTGATAGTGTATAGTTTTCCATAAATATATATAACTGTAGCTGTCCCAGTGATGTTGGAGGTTGAGGTGCTGGTCACTACACCTCGCATCATGCCGGCAACCCGGGTTCGGGAACCAGCCCGGGCTGCCAGAGGTCGGCAGGGGCGAGGGAGGATTGAACGTCCAGAGGACTGCTCTTTTCCCTGTGGGGAAGGAAGTTGGTCATCCCGCTCGCTGACTGCCCTCTGGCAATGGCCGGAGGGCAGTAAGAGTTGGGAAGGCACACATTGACATCATCACATCAGCAGGAAGGGGGAATGGGAGAAAAGGAAAATCGGAGCTGGCAGGCTCCAGATGGCGCACCAGTGCCTAACTGGCCCCTGATATCTGGATTTTAACAGGTTGGGAGTAAGCCGGCCCCTTCACCCTGTCCCTGCCACGGTGGGGGGGGGACCCTGTGGGGAGGTTTGGGGGGTGTCAGGCCAGGAAAATGGTGCGGCCAGAGTCTCAGTCCCTCCAAGGGAGCTGCCTGCTGGGTTTGGGGAGCCATAAGCAGCTATATGGAAAAAATATATACGACTGTGAGTAAGAGAAGTTTCAATGTATAAGAAAGTGAAATTCTTACTGTTGTCTGCCAGTCAGTCTGTGTATTGTAACTGCTTCACTCATAGCAGTGCTTGATTTGTCCTGGCACCACCGAAAATCCGAGTTGGGAATTGAATACATCTGGATGGCGAGTGAGGGAGCTGGTAGTCCAATTTTACATTTTTATTTTTTGCACCCTCAGCCCCAGGCCAGCCACTCCTTTGGGTTTGCCAAGGCCCCCTGCCACCAGACTCCCCTATTGCCATCTCACTGCACCGCACCAGTGCCAAGCTCGGTTGACCTGACGTATCCTTTCGAGGGGGGGGCCCTCTCCCATGACACCACCGGGAGATGAGACAGGCCCGAAGGCACTTCCATTCTGTGCCGGGCTCGGCAGGTGATCAGCTTGGACACCTCCGGGCATTGAGGGGGACGGGGGGCCAGCACCATTATCCGGCTGGCCAGGCAGACCATTTTCCTGTTTTCCCTGCCCACCCACCCACCCATGATGTGGTTGCACGCACAGGCAGCACATGGTCACCCACACCACAGGGTGCGTTGCCCCAGTGGGCCGCCAGGAGCAGCTCCAGAGTGATGAAGACTGAGGGCCCCCCAGAAGAGAGTGTCCAACCGGATGCTCTTAAACCCTCCCTGCTGGCCTCCACTCCTGCCGGCCTGGGCTCGGGCATGAACCTGAGTCACTAGCGTGCCAGATGATCACCTAGCGCCACAGAGCCAGCTTACCCATTTTACATTTCAAAGAAAAAAACATGGCTGCCATGATCACTGATGCTGTTTCTGTCTGTTTCAGAATCAGTGATCGGAGCCGCTGCTGCAACATGTTAGCCATGCGCAGAATGTGTGATGTTGTTGTGCTGCAGTAGTGATGCGCTAGTGTAGTAACGGACCATGACAATGAAACTGCAGCAGCACAACAAGGAAATTCCAATAATGGATTTCCATTGGCAGCAGTATTGTACCACATACTACAGTGATTTTCTTCTTCATGGGCTTTATGCATCCTAGCCCAGTGTTTCTCACATAAGGTCGCCGTAGCAGCATGTGACCACCAGCACAGTTTTATGTGGCCACAGAGATCTTTAGAGACCCAGCTGCAAAGGTAATAGAATTGATATTTTCTTATCAAACACTGGAGATACATATCAAGTGAAAATACATCTGAGACTTTATTTTATATATACTGTGTGAAATGAAACATGTCATAGCAGGATGGTTAGGGTATATCAGGGGGATTTGGTGTGAAATTAAAAAAGAAGTGAGGCCACCAGTGAGTTCTGGTGGCCACACTTTGAGGCCACCAGTTTTTTTGGCTTGAGAACCAGTGCCTAGGCACAGCTGGGTGCAGGTATTATCTGGTGACCAAGCCTAAAAAAAACTAAATTTGTTATGCAGCATAAGTAACACACATTTATTTAAAATTTTTGGTCACCCAGAAAGGCACGCTGAGATGGAGCTCATTTCCAGGTGTAACCCGGGAAGGGGGAAGCGGAGAAAATACAAGAATACAGAAATTACTGCATAGCAATAGGTACAATATAATACAAGATGTTTTGCAAATATATGCAGTATAGTATAAGAGGTTTAGCAAATGTATAGCATATATACAAGGGAGAGGGGACAAAGAGAATATACAAAATTATGCAATCAGGCAGTAGTATAAGGGGTGAAGTGCAAGAAGCCTCACGTGTGGATAGAGAGTTTGAGGGCTGGAGCAAGAAGTCAGGGGAAGAGGGTGGAGGTGGGGAGGGAGTCAAGGGGGGTGAGGAGGGGAACAGGGGGTTGGGGAGGGGTTTTAGGTGCTTTTTGAGGGATGCAGCGGTGGGTAAGAGGCGGACCGAGTTGGGGAGATGGTTCTAGAAGGCAGGGAGCCTGAAAGCAAAGGACAACTTACCTGATTGTGAATGTGGCAGAGGGAGGGTGAAGGATCGAGGGTTTCGGGTATGAAGTGTGTAACCCAGGTCAGTGGAAAGGGACGGGAAATTGGGTGAGGTAGGAGGGGAGAGCACCGAACCAGTACTTTGCAATGAAGGTAGCACAGTGGGCAAAGCAACGACTAGCAAGTGAGGTGAGAGAGAGAGAGAGAGAGACAAGTACAGGGAGCAGTGGTGTGTTTGATAGGGAAGGTTTGTAGTGAAGCAACATAATGCATTGTACAGTGGGTCCAGTTTGGAGAGAGTTGATTGGGTTGTGAAGCTGTACATAACGTCAGCGTAATCTATAGAGGTGAGAATTAGTTTTGTGACTAGCTCTTTTCGAGTAGAGAGCAAGAGACAGTCCTTGTGTTTGTACAAAGCACCAAGTTTGGGCCGGAGCTTAGCATGGATAGCATCAGTATGGCAGAAGTCCATCTTTGGATCAAGACAGATTCCTAGGTACTTGAAGGACTCTACAGTTTCTAATTTTGAGCCATCTAAGGAGAGAAAGGTGGGGGTGAGGGGGCTTAGCTAGTTTTTGTGCAGTGCCAAAAGCCACTGCAACAGTTTTCTTTGTATTGCACTTGCCCAGGAGAACTTACTGTATTTCAACTGTGAGCATATTTTCCATCCTTCAGAGGTACACCACTGTGCAGTTTTGTTGCTATTCACAGGAACTCAATTTAATGGAAACCTGTGATTCTTTTTTTGCCTAGTGTGAGCCAAGATTTGAACTGCTCTGTTCCAGTGATGTGATCCATATTCGGACCTGTTCAGATTCCTGCGCTGCACTAATGAACCTCATTCAGTACATCGCAAGTTATGGAGACTTGTATCCACCAAAAAAAACTGAAGTGCTGAACGGGACTGCTAAACGGAGAAGTTCTGTTGGGACTGGGAAGCTGGTAATAACATTTTAGTATCTGTGCTATCCAAAATATATGGTAGCTATTGTGACTGTGCAGGAATTTAGGGTGTGTGTTCTCTGCTTCCTATAGTTTAGGATACAGACCAGTAGCAAACATCCTTTCACCTTTCAAAATGATTGGCTTTAGATAGTCAGTAGGGCACTCCTGGAATGGGCTAGTTGTACTCCTATATTCCTCAGTGGACTCATGACCATCATCTCATTTGGATTGCTTAAATGGCCTCTGTTTACTAAACAGCCTTTTTAGGATGTGTGTGGCACTCCAGAAACTTTTCACAGCAGGGTCTGTTTACTTCCTGTGCAATAGCAGGGAAGAAATGTTTGTTTACAGCTCTGACATCCAACAAGGGAGGAATGCACTAATAGGTGGTGCTGCTGCAAGATGGGGCGAAACAGAAGCAATCACACAAACACAGCGCAGGTATGACGCATACACAGCTCCCAACAGAAACTAAAGTAATAGTCAAGTGCCAGAAATGATTTGTTTGATTCAAGGAACATCCATGGAAAAAGTGCTGCACATGAAAAAAAAGACTACCCAACATTTCACATTGTTACAGTGCTTATTTAGGGGTTCCCAATGTTGAGAGCTGTGTATGCACCAGACCTGCTCTGCACTTTTGTTTACAACTCTTCAGGGCACAAAATACTTTCAAAGCACAAAGAGAAATAAATGTATTTTTAACAAAAAAAAAACCAAAAAAGCAAATACCTAATCAGTGGGGTATAACATAGAGAATAATACATGATTGGGTGTATGTATTCAGAATTTTACCCACACCCAAGGTGTGGGATGCTTCATAAACCTCAAGAGTAAAGCTTGAAGGGTTTATTAAAGTATCCCACATCAAGGGTGTGTGTACAGATCTGGTTTACACAACCACACCTGTATGCCCATCTGTTGTTTTTTTAATAATTACTAATGATCATTTTTAATTACTGTAGCAGTTGTGTGATTAGTGCTTGCACTGCTCACAGCATAAGCTTGATTGACAGGGAGTGATTGCAGCCAGGTGGTTGTAATACATTTTTACAAACTGGTTATCCAGTCATTAAAAATGCTTACTAATAATTACAGAGGATTATGCATGGATGCGTGTGACGAACAAGGCAGTAATTTCATTCAGGGAAACTGGGGACACTCGGGCTTACGACTTATCCCGCCCTCAGCTTCATGAGATGACATTACCACTGAGTTCTACACACACACACCAAGCCTTATGAGAGGGCTGGGGGGGTGCAAATGGTGGAGGATGAATGAGCGGGGCCACCGTATCGGGGTAGTTAAGCCTAGAAGATGCCCTGGGGTGAAATGGAACCTGGATCATGGCTCGCCATGCCTGGTTTCCATACCCATGGGCACCACCAGTAGTGGTGGGCAGGTAGCTCGGGCGGCCCCGGAAGCCCGTCCAACTCGAGCAGTGTTATGCAACGCCAGATCCATTAAAAACAAGACTGCAGATCTTGTTGGGACAGCGGATCTGGCGTGCATCACTGAGACCTGGCTGGATGAGAATGCTGGCCCCACGTTAGAGGCTGAAATTCCAGGTGGGTACTTGGTGCTACACCACTCAAGATTGGACTGTGGGGGGGGGAGGGGGTTGCGGTCTGTTTCAAGACTGAACTGGGCCTCATGAGTGTACCAGTCGAGGAGGCTGGGTCATTTGAGTGTACTGTAGTTGCAAGTGTAGGTTGTAGGATCGCCCTCATCTACCATCCACCCAGGGATGAGAAGCATTTCCTTCAGGAAGTAGCGGACTTCGTGATCAACATGATGTTTGAGTTGCCCAGGCTGATGGTCCTGGGAGACTTCAATGCCTGGGTCGATGACGAACTCTCACAATTTGGACAACACTTCCTCCAGCTGATGGCATCTCTGGGCCTAACACAGATTGTTACCTCTGCTGCTCACAACTACGGTCACTCTCTTGACCTAGTTTTCCTCCTGGGGATCGAAGCCTTCGATTTGGGGGTGGAACTTGTTGGATGGTCCGATCATTACACCGTGGGGTTCTGTTTTTGCACCTCCCTTCATTGGCCTACCCCTGTGGAGATTATGTCTCCCTTTATGAGATGTAAGCTCTGAAAGCCTGGCGGTGGTGCTTGACCTATCAGCGCTTCCTGGGGCAAGCAGCAATCCAGAGGCTCTGGTTTTGGCCTATAACAAGGCAATTACTACAGCTTTGGATGCTATTGCTCCTGTCCATGTTCGCCCTCACTCCCTTCACCCTCGGTCTCCTTGGTTTGACGGGACTTTGAGGGAGATGCAGTGACTAGGACGAAGGTTAGAGCATTGCTGGTGGAAATCCGCCTTGGAGACTGACCACCTTAGATTGATGGAACATTATCAAGTCTATCAATCAGCAATCACCCATAAGAAGGCAGAGTTCCTGTCCAGGGAGATTGCCACTGCTCAGAGCCGACCGGCTCAGCTCTTTCAAACTGTAGACAGACTGAGCAACTAAGCCTGCCTGCAGATTCAAAGAGCCTTTTCACAAGTGGAGTGTGATGAGCTCGCTCGATTCTTTGCGGCTAAGGTGGCTGACATCAGGGCATGGCTTCAACCAGCAAGCTTTATAGGAGACACTTCTGATCGGCGCTCAGGCACGTTTTCTCAGTTTTCCTGGAGTACCTTCGACCAGCCGGAGTTCGTCCATGTCATGTGGATTGTCCAGGGTATGCACCCTACGTGCTGTAGTTTGGATCTGGGCCCAACTACCCTGATTATGGGCTGTTGTGACATCATTGGCCCTGTCCTCGCACAGATAGTCTGGTGCTCCCTTGAGTCGGGTGAGTTTCCAGCTTCCTCAAGGAGGCGGTGGTGACACCCCTCCTGAAGAAAGCTTCTGTGGACCCAGACTGCCATGCCAACTACAGACCAATCTCTAACCTCCCCTTTGTGGGGAAGGTGATTGAGAAAGTAGTGGCCCTAAAACTGGAGAACCATTTGACCATCCATGACACCTATTAGCCTCTCCAGTCCGGTTTCTGAAAGAGGCATAGTACTGAGACTGCACTGGTTCAGGTGCTCAACGATCTCCTGATGGCAAGAGATCGGAAAAAATGTTCCATCCTGGTTCTTCTGGATCTCTCATCTGTGTTTAACACTGTGGACCATGGGGTTCTTCCCAAACACCTGAGATGCATCTGCGGCCTATCTGGTATGGTCCTCAGGTGGTTTACATCTTTCCTCACTGGCAGAACTCAGAGGGTGTGTCGGGGATTCATTCCTCCAACCCAGTCTCTCTATCATGTGGGTCCCTCAGGGTTCGATTTTGTCCCCCATGTTGTTCGCAGTGTACATGCTACCCCTCGGAGACATTGTAAGATGGTATGGGCTGAGGTTTCACTGTTATGCTGATGATACCCAGCTCTACCTGTCTTTTGCACCCGACCAAGATGGCGCTCTCTTGGTTTTTAATAACTGCCTCACTGAAATCCAGGGTTGGATGAATTTGAGCTGGCTGAGGTTGAACTTGGAAAAAACTGAGGTGATGGTCGTGGACCCAGGTCGCCGGATAGAGGGAGCGGGTCTGCCTTCAGGATTGTTCCTTGGAGGCTCCCAGCTCCTCACCTCTGAACGGGTGTGAAACCTGGGGGTGATTTTTGACGATGGGCTGACACTGCGATCATAGGTGTCAGCAGTCGTCAAATCCTCTTTTTACCATCTGAGGAACATCTCCAGAGTTAAGCACCTAGTTCTGTCCGGTGATCTTCCTACATTGGTCCATGCCTTTGTGACCTCGTGCCTTGATTACTGCAACTCCCTTTATCTAGGGCTACCTGGAGTTGATATCCGCCGCTTGCAGCTGGTGCAGAACACTGCAGCCCAGTTGACGGAAACTCCCCAGACTTGTCACATCTCTCTGGTGCTGTGCGAACTGCACTGGCTGCCGGTACAGTGGCGGATCACCTTTAAAGTTGGACTTCTGACTTATAAAGCCCTACACGACAGGGCTGGACTACCTGAAAGAGCTTCTGGTTCCTTACTGCCACGGACGATCACTCCATTCAGCCAACAAGGGGTTGCTAGAGATTCCAAGGGTATCTTTAAAATCTTTGGGGGTCCGTGCATTCATGTACACGGCCCCAGCCCTTTGGAATTTTCTATCCTGTGAGATTCGGGAGTGCATGACTGTGGAGGGATTTAAACAGGCGCTTAAAACCCACTTGTGGCTACTAGCCTACCCTGCTTGATTTTATTGGAGTTTGAATTTTATGAGATACTATATTTAACTGGGTTTTATACTAATTTTTATTTTATCTTATTGTTAAGGTGCCTTGGTTTTTGAAAGGCGCGATATAAAGTATTATTATTATATTACATAGTTATGTGGAAATATGTTTAGAATAGTGAATGTAAGGGGAAAAAAAAAACTGGTATTCTTTTCTCAGAATCCAACCCAGGTTTTACGTGGAGCATTTCATTTAGTTAAGTCTGTTCTGGGGCCGGCCTGGTGGCACTGAGGGTTGAGGCGCTGGACGCCACACCTCACGCTACACCAGTGACCCAGGTTCGGGAGCGAGCTCGGGCGCTCGGGTCGGTAGGGAAGGGTTGAGGATGAGCGTTCCCTGGTGCTCTCCTCCCGGAAAGGAAGGGGTGGGTTGTCCGCATACCAGCAGCCCCCGTGGAGACCAGGAGCACTGCACCCTGGCTACAAGCATATACCAAGCATGGCAGACGCTGGCAGGTGCCGTGCGCCAGTGCATCGACATGCTCCACGCAAGGGAAGGCGTGGATGGGGGGGGTAACGTACAGGAAAAATGGAAAAACCCGGCGCTGTGGACAGGCGACGGCACCTGTCCCCTATGCCCTTCGCCGGACCATCCCTGACTGGCCTTTCAGGTCCTCCAGCTGAGCCCTGCCCTGCAGCCAGAGTCTGACTTGCAAGAGCGCCTAAGAGGAGGGGAGACCCACCCCGGGCGGGTTAAACTGGGGGTACTGGCTGCGGGGGGGAGGAGGTACGGATCAGGAGGGCTTTAGGCAGGCAGGACTCAGGACTAAGATGCCCGAGAGAGGTTCCATAGGGCCATGACTGGAGGGTAATAAAGTAAAAAAAAAAAAAAAAAGTCTGTTCTGATTGATAGCTTCTGTTCATGTTTTCTCTGTACTTTATTGGCCTTGATTAATTGATTTGTTGTGTTCAACGACAGGAGTGCTGTCTGCTACTGTGAGCTGTGTCTGTGCCTACTTTCTTCTTGAAATATGTTTTTTTTTTTTTAAAGTAAATGTAACTGTTCTTTGAATAATGCCAGTGTATGTTCTTACAGTAACTGCTCAAGTTGTTTGAAGCTAAATTAGGTATGTTTTAATATAATTTGAATTTGACGGCAGAAGAAGATCAAGGAGCCTGAGGTGTGCAGCAGTTATCCTACTCCTAGCAAGCATTTTCTCTTGTTTTCCTTCCCTGGAGTCAGTGGCATGATTATGTGCCGGCAGGCATGAAATGGGCATGCATAGGTGCAGAGTCAGCTGACTCCCTTGCTCTGTCGTCTGTACATGTGACAATGCTTCAGGGATTTGTAGTCAATATTTTAATTAACTGCGCAGGTACACCCATTTCCATGCCTGTTTGCCCCACAGCTGCTGTGGCTCCGCTGCCACTAATAGAATGCCTAGGGAGGACATGGGGACAAGTGTCTGAAAGAACCCCAGGGGGCAGCCATCTTTGCTACCTCTGACCCCCTTAGACACAGCCATCAGCATCAGAGGTTGTACAAGGTCCATTCAGGCTCCAGAATCCTGGTATAGAGCCAGGAGGGCTCAAGGATGCTGGAGGACATCAGTAATTCACCCTGGAGAGTGATAGCCAGTAACCCATCAAGTGAAAGTCAGACAGTCTATCCTCTGTGACAGATACCTGGACTGACCAGTGGGAAGGCTTTGTGCTGGTGTGGGAGCGCCAAGAACTGGGCTGAAGCCAGTCTGTGTGAGGTGGAGTAAGAAAGTAGACATGCTGTCTGCACTGTTACTGTGAGGTCTGTGCAGGTGTTTTAAGAGATAGTTATGATTTGCAGTAGAACAGGAAGGAATTGCATGCTTGTACAGCATCCATTGAGAGAGTGAAGGCAAATGCTAGGAGAAGTGTTAGCGAAAATAAGCAACCCTATGATCTCTCCTCTAGTGCACAGAGACTTGTGCTGCATTGCAGTACATTTAGGTATCTGAGAGTAGCTCTGTTTCTGGGGAGTCGCGTAGCCAGCACCACTACATGGTACTGGTTGTCCCAGTATATAGGAAGTGGATGTCAGGATGTGGTGTACTGGTCTGATATAGTTGGGCTCAACAGGTTGAAGCTGCATCTCTGATTTCAGAGAGAGAGGGAGAGGGAGATGGAGATTGTCTACTACATGCAGAGTTCAGATTTGCACACTGCCACAAAGGCCTGCAAATTGGAGAAAAGCCAAACTAGCCAAAGTAGGGACCCATTGCTGCTCTGCCTCTTTGCCGAGTGCTCAGAGGGAGATCTTGTTGGACTGTGGAACCGTGAGAGCTTCAGGAGGACATCTCCTTCACTGGGCCACATGGAACTGTAAGCCATCAGCGCGAGGACCACTGAGAAACTTTTTCTAATCGGAGACCACCCACTTGGGTGGCTACATTGCTCCTCATTTCTTTCTCCCGCCATAGACGGCTCCTTGGACCAGCAGAAAAATAATGCTGTTGTTTATGGACTTCATTATTTTCTAACTTTGTTTTACTTGCTTATCGATATTATCCTTTTATGCCGCCAGGGAGGGCACCTTTATTTAGGTTTTGTACCTGTGAATACAAGATCTACAAGGACGATGATCACACAGTTTGTGTTTGCTGTTTGGGCCTGTCCCACAGCGCAAGTGCCTGTAAGATATGCCAGGGATTTAACCAGGCCAAATGGAGACACCAAAAGAAGGTGCTTGAAACCTTCATTGCTATTAAGGCCATGGAAGCCGCTGCCAAGGCTGCAGGACCTAAGTCGGCTTCTTCCTTTCTGTTGATTGCCACCTCCAGTTAAGAAACTCCCCGACATTCAGCGACATTTTCACTGATATGTTTTCAGTGTCAAAGGACAAAGACCAGGGAAGGTCATCAAAGTCCTCCTCTTCCAGCCATCACCGCAAGCATAAAGACAAGACTCATGCTTCACCAGTGAGGGCAAGGTCTCCATTGAGGGTAAGTCTTCGCCTGCTACGGCGGTGATGACTACAGCTCCCCTACCAAGCATTGATAAGACACCAAGGTAGGGGTCTGGATCTGGTGCTGCTATACCTACTACGGACGGTGTGTATCATACATTGCTGGGTTATACCCTGTTGGCAACAGTGGTCCTGGGCCCTTTACAGGGTTCTATTGATTGCCAAGTTGTGCTGGTGTCATTCTCTGAACTGTTTTGCCAGCTGTAACCATTGCTTCTGCCAATGATAACAGCTGTCCCACCAACAGGACCTCCCCCATCAGCACCTGTGTCATCAACAGTATCCAGAAGCACGCCTTTGACTCCTCCATCACAGGCTCTGACTTTCACTCCCATCATCATTCCAAATAATGAGAAGTATAATCCTGATCTGCTTTATAGGGAGGAGGATTAGGATGATGAAGAAAGGGAACATGATCGCTATGAGGGGGCTTTACCTTCATGTTCTACCCTCTTCTCATGCAGTGAGGACTCTTGTCATACACACCTGGGTCTCCTCCTGGAATGAGTTTTGAAATACTGTGCATTCTGCTGGGTGGGTGGGGAGGGTGAGGGCTTTACCTTAATTTAGGCTGTCCAAACCCAGAGAGTCAGCCTGCTGCTCATAAGCCTTCCACTAGGAAGAGATACACAGCAAAATGGAAAAGATTTTCCATCTGAGTCTCCAAAACCCACGTGGGCCCATTCTGTCTTTCACCCGGCAAGGTTCTGGACTTACTTACTGGACTTGTATGATGCTGGCCTGAAGTATTCCATAGTCAAGGTCCTCTTGTGTGTGATTTCAGCATACCACGAGCCCATTGGTACCCTCCTGTCTGGCACAGCTGTGACAGTTCAACAGGTTGCTCAAGGGCATTTTACACACAAGGCCTCCCATCAGGAAGCCAGTAGCTCCTTAGACATCGATCTTGTGCTGGATATGTTCACTCGCAGGCTTTTTTTTTTTTATACTTCCTTTATTATGGTAGGCACCAAGGGGCTTGTTAAATCTTGTCCAAACATAGTGATCATACATCACATACATAGGTAATTGGGATAAATCTTGATGACAACACAGTGAGTACCTACAAAATAGCTTTCTACCGAGTAAAGCATATGATGATCAAATTAAACAGACCTGACAAATCCTAAAGATCTATCAGGTAACTTTATAAGTCTTTTTATCTACTCGAACTCAGTGGAGCAGCTTTAAAATATGCACTGCATTGGCTGAGAAAAATGCTTCTAAGGTAGTGGAGAGGGGGGGGTCTGAGAGTGAGAGTCTAAGCGTCTACATGTAAATTAGGCTCATACAAGAGCCACCTGGCCCATCTATCCTGATACAAAGGGGTTTGCTGGTGAAGCCAAAAGTAATTCTCTCCATTAAGTGAATACTCTCTATAATAGCCCTCCAGTCCTCCAACAGAGGGGCATCCTTTGTGCCCATTTCCTAGTAATAGTCTTAAGAGCAGCTATCGTCAAAACTGACCATAAATATATTGCTTCTCTTCCCCTCACCTCCCTGGGCCTTAAACCCAACACAAGATGCTCCAGTCCCAGAGGAGGCTGAAATTGAAAAGTCTCCCTAAGATGATGCTCTGTCTCCATCCAGTATCCCCTTAGGACTTGGCATGTCCAAACAGCATCGGCCTGGGAAGCTGGATCAGGGCCGCACCCCCTCCAACAGGCCGAACCAGCTGCTGGAGCATAATGCACCCCCTGTGCCGGGACACGGAAGTACCGTGACCTCACCTTCCAGCCGTATTCCCGCCAAAGCAGGACCCCCATCATCTGCCATGTGATGCGCCATATGCCAGCCCATTGCTTCTCTACGAGAGTAATCCCCAGGTCTGATTCCCACTTGAGTTTGAGTTGTTCCATGGCTAGGGACATATCCAGTAAAAATCTTTGATATAATAGGGGTATGGTGCCTCTGCCTCCCCCCGATGACCAAATACCTCGAAAAGGACGGTCCACAGTGTCCGATATGGCTGTGGAGAGCTTTTAGGAACAGCAAGAGCATTGAAAAGAATATGCAGTGCTCTTGCACCAGAGTCAGCCGTAAGTAATACAGCAGCAATTACAGTACTGCGCATGCATGATACTCGCACATGTGCAGTTTGTCCTGGAGTCAGCCATGCGCAATCTGGCAGCGCTGACATAAGTATATATGCACGACAGTCATGCATGTACAGTTTAAGCCGCCGCCACCATGTTACTATGATGCCGCTACTTCTGCAGTTGCAAAGAAAGGTGTTAGCACCGGAAAGTGGGTATGTCATGCGGCCCATGGACAGGAAGGGCTGCATAAGCAGAATCACTGGAAACTACTCTGGAGCACTGTGGCAGCACATCAGACAGCAGTCCAGTTATGTGTTTCCACAGTGCTCTCATACAAATATGTTGATGGCATAACATCCGTGGAGCTTGGCCCATGCAACCATAAAAGTCAGACTCAGGAGGAGTCTATTAACAAACTAGAGATCTGGTCTGGGACTTGCTCGTCATCACAGTCACTTTCTCATTCTTTTTTAAGCAATAATTTTGGGTAAACATGCCTTAATCATATTGATCTCAGTGCTGGTAGACTACTTCTGGTTTTCCCCGATTGTATTAGTCGGGGGTAGTAGCAGTCTTGAACATACAGTACCTCTCAGCTGTCCCACATTACGAGGAACAGTTACTCATTTCACCCCAGAAAGGCCCTCTGTTCCACATTGAGTGGCATCGTCCCACATTTCACGCTGAAATTTTAAAGCGGAAATCCAAACAATAAATGTGAAAAAATGTGTTGGTCAATAAACAGAAAACTTTGTGAACATGAAAATACACATTTATACATGGTTCTGAGCGTCTCTCTTTATGATTTGAGGAGGTGTTCCACATTTTGCCTATTTGTTCCACATTTTGAAGTACAGTGTTCCACATTTGGGGTTGAGAAGTATAGTCTTGAAGTGGTATTGCAGCTGCCGGTGGTGGCATGCTCTGAAAAAAAGTGGTCCCCATGTTCGTCAGCACATTTTAGAAATTACCCCTTTCTTTGTTTTTGCTGTAAAAAAAAAAAAAATGACCCTGTAACACAAAAACAAGGAGTCAGTTATGGCCTCCACCCCCCCTTTTCGCTTCAAGTGAGGAGTGTGATCTTAGGTTTGCATCAGATGTTCAGTGGCAGCCATAGATGCATAATATTGTTAAACAGTAATCAACTATATGTAAAAGCTTTTTTTTTTTTTAATGTGTGCTTTCTTAATGTTGTCAGTACCATTCCACCCATTTGTACTGTGCCCCTGGATTTCTGTGCCCCAGGTGCATTATTTTACATTTTTGTGTTCAGGATAAAGAGGCCATACAAATGAGGGTAGTCAATAATCTCAAATTCTTTATAGTTTTTTATGTTTCTCATGCTGCAGTTAAGAAACATCTTGCGGTAGAACGACATTTCAGACGTGTGTCAGGGACGAGTCCAATGGAGCTCGAGCCTCTCTGAATACAACAGGACAGCTAAACTGAGTCCCCTTAATCCCTACAGATGGAGGGCTGTTGCACAGATGATTGCTACAGCCAGTTAGGCATCGTTGGGGATTTAAAACAAGAGCTGGACTATAGCAGGCAGCCTGCCATCCGCCTCTTCCTCCTACACTGACTGTTTGCAGCACTTGCCCAGCTCCTCCTCTGTTACCGGTGCCCACCAACGGTCAGAAGTGTCAGTGGGTGGCCTCGGTTGGAGTGGTCAAGCAAGCTCCTTGACTTGTTACTAGCCCCCGCAACCTGTACTTTCTTTTGACTTCCTTCCATGTCTAGTTGCATTTGCCTGTTTCCAAACACCCAATAAACCTTTTTCTAGTGTCTACTTAGCTACAGAATATTAAATATATCAAAATAAAATATTATTGCTTTGAAGAAGATAAAAACCTCTATTATGGCTCGGCTTCAATGTATGGTTGGAGAGCGCTGAAATCTCATTTTGATTGTTTTACTTCCTTTTTGCTATTTTGTATTTTCAGGTTAAATCAAATATAATAAAATATAATTGTTTTTTTTTTTTGAGAAGATAGAAGCTTTTATTATGGTTCTTTTTGGTTTGATCCACACACACATTGAAGCGTTGAAGCAGTGAGATCACCATTATTTTGGCAGCCATGCACTGTTCCTCTGATCCTAAAAATATGTGTAACAGTGGTTGTATAATTGTAGGTTTATATTCTTAACAAATGTACCATTTTGTCACTATCCTTTCAAATGTATTTAATTTATTATAATTACACACTAAGAAGAATGGTCTTAATGAGTTCATTTAAGGTTTCATAATTTGACCTTTTGCAGTTTTAATGATCTCCCAATCCTGCAGTCATCAATTTGTTTTATCTAAACATTTCTTTGCTCAGTTCATCAATAGTCCAATAAGATTTAGAATAAAATAACGTTAGAACAAAACTGTATAAACTTTGGGTTTGATTTTGCGCAAATATTAACTTCTCTCCGAGTTGAAAATGCATGGGAGATTAGTTGTACATACTTTTGTATTTCTCCACACTTTTACTTTGGAAATTTGTAAAAAAAAAAAAAATGACACTTGACTGTTTGCACAGGTCTTGACCTCCCATAAAGGGAATGGCTTAAAACTTATTTGGGAGTTATTCAAGAGGAATCTCAAGGTCAAGATTTAGTAAACTATACATATAATGCATTTTAATAGTAGAAGTTGCCGAAGAGGACATAATAAAAGAAAAATCAGTGCTGCAGCATACAGTAGATGCCTAAAAGTTTCACAGACAGCCTTGTTTGTGCACCAGGTCTTCCTTCTGTGTGTGAGGCATGTTTTCTTCTCTGTCTTGCTTCTTCCACCTATCTGTTCAGCGTCAGCTTCACATATAGATCTCATATGATATTGCTGACTAATAATTACTAAAAGTAATCTGCTTTTTTCCCGAAAAGATATAACGTGATCCCATCCAAAAAAGATTTAATGTGACCCCAATAAGCAGATCGTTTTGTTTTAAGCTGTTTTTATTTTCTTCATATTAAGCACTAAAGAATTCCATTAAAGTGCTAGTAGGTACATTGCTGTTGTAACTAGAATAATGGTCAGGATCTGCTGTTAATCAACAGGCGGCACTCTGCATGTCTCATTGTGACAGGGTTGAATAGGACCCTGTCCCAGTTGTTACAGAGAGTTTAAATGCAGGGATCTGTTTTGTTCTTTCCTTTCCTGTCTCTTGTCTGTCTGGTTGCACAACCAAAATTTCCTGTGGGACCTAGGATTTGATCACCCCGACAGTCTCGCAGTTCTTTGCCCTCACTGTCTCTCAGTCTCCCCTTGCTGTTTCTGTCTTTTCCTCCCTTGCATATCTGCTGGTATAAAAATATATGCTAATCATTATGTGGAAATGTAACTGATATTGAGATCCCTTTGTTTAGAAATTGTATAGTGTTACTGTTGAAATGTATATAATTATAGTTTAAGATGATTACAAAAAGCAGTTGGAAACTCAAGGGGTTAACCTGAAATGCAATGTTTAAGCCTTTTGCAGAAGCTATGGAAAAGGGGCCTCAGTTTGGGACATTGTGTTCTTTCTGCACCTGCCTGACACTTACAAGAACATTTTAGAAAAAATTAGGATGCTTGTTAAAGGGGGGGTGGGATTGCAAATACTTAATAAGACAGAGAGCTGCAGTGTTTAGAGAGACACAGAGATTGAAGGAAAACTCTGATGGATCTTCTCTGTTTATTCTGCCTTTGCAAATAGTTATACGGAACAAGTTTATTTTTTTATGTTACTGCTAGTACAATTAAATACTTTTTTCTACAACTGCTCCTGGTTGTCCTATGCATCCTGACCTGTGCCTGGATGACAGATAGTGTCAGCCTAAGTGGGATTTACACCGTACATACTCTAAGCCAGGAGTTTTGTTCGTGAGTACTGGACCTAGAACCAGGGAAGCATAGAGAAAGGTATGGACTCTGTAGCAGCAAGTCCAGGAGTGGTTACCAGAAGAATGGCAGCCAAACTAGCAGAGACAGAAGTCCAAGCTGAGATTGTACAGCCAGCACAAGTTATGGAAAAAGAACAGGCAGTGACAGAACCTGAAAGCCTGATGGACTTTTTCAAATGGTGGGCTATACAACAAAAAGAGATGGAGAAACAGAGGAGAGAAGAGATGCAGTGATGAGAGCAGCAGATTAGAGAAGAGATGCAGTGACAGGAGCAGCGATGGCCGGATGCCTTGCAAGCTATCAAGGGTAGAGGATCTGGCACAGATCCAGACAGGCAACAAAACACAAGCAACTTAAAAGCCATTAAATGTACAAAGTTGTGTCCCTCGGATGATATCGAGGCATTCCTGACAACTTTTGAAAGAGCTACCATAGCCTGCCAATGGCCAAAGCAGCAATGGACAATCAGACTGGTACCCTACCTGACAGAGAAAGACCAACTTGCCTACAGCAATATGGACACTGCACAGTCAGAAAACTATGACCTAGTGAAAAGTGAAATCCTGAAAAGGTATGACATCTCAGGTGAGACCTACAGACAGAGATTTCGGTCTCCAAAGTACAACTCAGTCGACAATCTCTGATAAGCCTTTACCCAACTCAACGAACTCCTGATAAAATGGCTCCAACCAGAGGGCAAAACAGTCCCACAGATCATTGACAATTATTGCAATGGAGCAATTCATCAACATCCTGCCTACAGATGTGCAGCTGTGGGTAAAGGTACACCAACCAGAAAGTGGGGAAAAGGCTGTTTCTTTGGCCGAGGACTACCAAATGGCCAGACAGATGCCACGGCAACGAGGTAACAGCCAAGCACTGGTAAGACACTCTTTTTCCCATTTAAACTCCAAGTCTGATAAGAACTCTGGTAGGGGTAACAAATCTGTGCCCAAAGACGTTATTTACTATAACTGTAATAAGCCAGGCCATATTGCAAGAAACTGCTGTAGTAAGGAGAATGGCAGTGGCACAGATTTGTCCTTGGCAAATTGGGGCAAGTACTTAACAGATGTGAAGGTGGAGGATAAGACTGTAAAGGGACTCACTGATTCGGGAAGCAGACAGACCCTAGTGCGCGTTGCAGTGCTGGGAAACGACTGTGCAAAAGGACCAGGTACTGGTGTCATCTGCATCCACAGGGACTCTCGATACTATCCCACCACCCAAGTGACTCTGACCATTAAGGGTGTGTTGCACCAGATGAAAGTGGTGGTAGTATCTAAGTTACCTGTATCTGTGATTATTGGAAATTACATTCCATGGTTCACTGAGTTAATCAAAGAAGGAGTAAATCCTGATGTTTCAGCAGCTGTGGTGACGAGCTCAGGCAAAGAAAATCTCAAACGGTAGGGACACTTTCCCTTTCAGTGATTTTGATTCGGACTTGTTTGAGCACAGCTCCAAGATCCAGAAATCCAGGAAAGAAAGACGATGCCTGAAGAAACTATAGCAACAAATGACTGATAGACATAGGGGGTTAACATATGAAAATGCTGAAACTAAACTGATCACTGTGATTTTCTTTCAGAACAAGCTATCAGTGTTTCTCTCCAGGGTTATTTTAAGCAGCTGGGGGTGAAACCAAAACAGGGTGGACCAATGTTTAAAAAATGTAATGGGCTACTGTACAGAGTCTGGGTTAAACCTCAGACACAGGAACAGACAGAACAATCGGTTATACCACAGAAGTACAGAACAGAGTTGTTACAGATAGCACATGACAGTCCTATGGCTGGGTACTCAGGGAGGTATTGCACCCTTGCCAGATTGCTGTACAGATTTTACTGACCTGGAATTTGTAAAGATATTGCTACCTATTGTAATTCCTGTGCTGAATATCAAAAAGTAGCCCCAGTCACTAGAAAAGACAAGGTGCCCCTGCCCTTGATAGACATGCCTTTTAAGAGAATTGCAATGGATGTGGTTGGTCCTTTAGACAAAAGTAAAAAGGGTAATAGATTTATCCTGGTAGTATGCGACTATGCGACTCGATACCCAGAGGCTGTTCCAGTGCATACTGTTACAGCCCCAAAAGTTGCAGCAGAGCTTGCCAACATTTTCAGCAGGAGTAGATAGTATGCATGCTCCCTTTACGGTACAGAAGAAAACACACTCCCTGTCATCGCATATGGTTAAGTAAGGGGAGGCTTCATCACATATGGAAAGGTAAGGTAAGGGTTGGCGGGGGGAGTCTATGCTCGTGGTATGGGGGGGGCTAGACACCAGGGAATGGGTACAGTGGTACAGAGATGGAGATTGGTGGTTGGGGGGGTGCCAGTAGATGACAGGGAGCTCTTTTTTTATACCGGGTCTGGTGATCAGAGGGCAGTGGGGACCGCTAAGCACCAGGGATTGTTTTGTCTCATAGTGTGACTGGCGATCGGATGGTGGGGGAACCCATTGGACACCAGGGAAAGTGTGCAAAATATACAGGACAGCAATTAGTGGTTGGGGGCACCAGTGGACACCAGGGAATAGCAATTGGTGTGGGAGTGGAGCCAGTCACAGGGATGCAACCTTGCCACCACTTCCCATGAAGATGTGCCCATAATGGGCATGTAAATGGACCCTTAGCTCCTTGCATCCCAATGGGCTCATTTGCATAGGGCCGTCTGAATATCTTGCCAGGAGCTATCAGCGCTGTTGGGTCTGGGGAATGCTATTCCATACACTGCCAGGATCCATGGGGCAGGGATGCTCAGCTTAACGCTGCGCTGACTTGCCCCCATATGGCATCATCAGGATCCTGGGTAAAGGGCAAGTGCAGTGCAAACCTTTGCACTTTGCTTTGCCCATTTTTGAATATCTGGCCTGAAGTCTCTGAAAAAAAACATTTAAAGAAAGAAAAATTCAAGATGGTCACACTAAGAACAATGAGAACCCATTTGCTGTGATCCCTTGATCTGAAAGACACCATTTTCTTATCCCAGTCACGCATTCTCACAGAAAATGCCTCCGATTCAAGCTGGGGAACTGCCAGTACTAGTTTACAATGCTCCCATTTGGTTTCACCTCTATTTCAAAGGTTTTCTGAGAGTGCCTGGCTGTGGTAGCAGCACATCTGAGAAAACAAGGTGTGGTGGTTTCTCCCTTCCTGGTGACTTACTAGTGTCAGGGAAAACAATGAGAGGCAGGTGCTCAGTTCAGTTGGCAAAAGCACCTTCGAGAACCTGGAATTCTTGATAAACCTGCAGAAGTCCTACATAGAAACATAGACTTTGACGGCAGATAAGGACCGCTAGGCCCATCTAGTCTGCCCATTTCCCTACCTACAGGATAGGCCACAGATCCTAGTTAACCAACAGTCTATATCTTCCTGCCCCCCACAAGAATTGCCTTATGTCTGTCCCATGCATTCTTGAATTCTCCCACAGTTTTAGACCCCACAACTTCCTCAGGAAGGTTGTTCCATGCATCCACTACCCTCTCTGTGAAATAATACTTCCTCACATTGCCCCTGAACCGCCCTCCTTCTATCTTTAAATTGTGTCCCCTTGTTCTTGCAAGTCTCTTTTTCTGAAAGACGCTACCCTCTTGGACTTTGTTGATTCCCTTGAGGTACTTGAAAGTTTCTATCATGTCCCCCCTCTCCCTTCTTTCCTCAAGGGTATACATATTAAGCTCCTTTAGTCTCTCCTCATATGGCTTCTCTTGCAGACCCTGCACCATTTTAGTTGCCCTCCTCTGACTGCTTCTATCCTGTCTATGTCCTTATGGAGATGGGGTCTCCAGAACTGGACACAGTATTCCAGATGGGGTCTCACCAACTGTCTGTACAGAGGGATAACAACTTCCTGTTTTCTGCTGCTGATGCCTCCCTATGCATCCCAGTATACCCCCGGCCCTCCCTACTGCCTTCTCACATTGCTTGCTAACCTTAAGGTCATCTGATATGATTACCCCCAGGTCCCTTTCCTGTTTTGTTGTTGTTACTACCTCCCCACCCATTGTGTATTCTTCCCCTGGGTTCTTGTTTCCCAGGTGCAGTCCTAGCTTGAACCTGTTCAAATACTGGGCTTTATAGGAACAGAGCTAAACACCCTGCAGGGAAAATCTTTCCTCCCACAGGCCAGAGTTACAGCTTTGATAGCAAGTGTCTTTGCCAAGAGCCAAGACCTGCAAGAGACTTCCTGCAGTTACTAGGTCAAATGGCCACATCCACAGCTATGGTTCCATGGGCCCGGTTCCAAATGAGAGATACCCAGTACCACTTAAGGGACAACTGATCCCAAAGATGGGATCCACTTTCAAAGCTCGTGCCAGTGACAAAAGCACTAGTGGAGTCATTACAATGTAATGGAAGGAAGAAAGCCACGTCAGACAGGGCATTCCCTTCCTTTTTCAATCAAGAGCAAGTATTTTTACTATGGATGCCTCACTCCTGGGGTGGGGCATCTGCCTGCAGGACCTCACAGTGAATGGCACATGGAGCCGACAGGAGTCACTAGAACACACAAGGCTCAGAGGAGTACTGCTAGTATTGCAGTCTTTCTCCTCCTAGCTACCGGGTCAGACTGTCCAAATCAGGACAGATAACACCACAGCAGTGTACTACGTAACAAAGCAGGGAGGAACGAGATCCACAAAACTGTATACAGAGGCAATGAGGATCTGAGACCAGGTATGTTCCTTAGAAGCAAACACATCTTCAGTGCATCTGCCAGGCAAAGACACTGTCCTGGCAGGTTCCCTAAGCAGAATCAGCCGGGGAAATCATGAATGGGCCATAAACTAGCAGGTTCTGGTGACAGTAATCAGAAGGGAGGGGGTGGCAGGCCTCATACAGACCTGTTTGCATCTTACAAACATTCGAATATGCCAGCAGAAACAGACCATCCAGTCTAAGTCTGATCAAGTGTGCAGCTAGCACCCCTAGTTTGCAGCTGCTCAACCCCCTTCCCCTTTGTTATCCCACTGCCACCCCCCACCTTCCCCACCCTCACTTTCCCCTGTTCCCTGTCCTATGCCCTTTTAAAGCTGTTCACAGATTTACAGGATACCACCCATTCTCGTAGTGCATTCCATTTTGCTACCACCCTCTCTGTGAAATAGTGTCTCCTAATTTCCCTCCTAAATCGTCCCCCCTCTGTTCTTAGCCCATGCCCTCTGGTATACCTCCCCCTCCTTAGCTTAAAGAGCCCATCTGCCCCATACTTATTGATTCCCCTCAGATACTTGAATGTCTCTATCATGTCTCTCTGTCCCTTCTGTCCTCCAGAGTGTACATATTCAGGTCTCCCGGCCTGCTCTCAAGCAGTCTTTCCCCTCCATTCCACATATCATCTTTGTTGCCCTCCTCTGCACCCCCTCTAGTAGCCTGATATCACTCTTTAGGTATGGTCTCCAAAACTGCACACAATACTCTTAAGTGTGGCCTTACCAGCGACCTGTAGAGGGGCAAGATCACCTCTCTTCGCCTGGAAGGAAAACTCCTCACTATGCACCCCAGCATTTTGTTCGCTTTTGCAGCCGCTTTCCTGCACTGGGCAGTGTTGTTCATGGTCCCTGTTATCATTACCCCTAGGTCCTTCTCCTCCTCAGTGATCCCTAGCTTAACCCCCCTCCCCAAGCCAATATTCTCTCCTTGGGTTATTCACCCAAAGTGCATAACCTTACACTTCTTTGCATTGAACCCCAGCTGCCACCTCTCTGACCACTCCTCCAGCTTGCTTAGGTCCCGCTGCAGCTGCTTCCATCCCTCCCCTCCACCCACCACTGCTCCGATTTTGGTGTAATCAGTGAACAGACTTAACTTGTTCACCACCCCGTGTGCAATGTCTGATATGAAGAGCCCAAATAATACTGGCCCTGGCACAGAGCCCTGTGGCACCCCACTCATCACTGGCCTTGCTGTTGAGAGCTCCCCTCTCACCACCACCTATTGCAGCCTCCCACTCAGCCAGCTTATAATCCAGTTCATCATTTTTGCCCCTACCCCTACACCAATTAACTTCCCCCCAAGCCGCCCATGAGGCATTGAATCGAAGGCCTTGCTGAAGTCCAAGTAAAGAAGATTGACCACATGACCCTTATCAAGCTCACCTGTCACCCAGTCATAATATTGTTTCAAGTTGGTTTGACAAGACTTCCCTGAAATGAACCCATGCTGCCTCACATCCTGGAGGTCATTGTCCTTCAGGTATGAGACCAGTCTTTTCTTTAGTATCTTTTCCATGAATTTGCACACTATGGAGGTGAGACTTACCGGACAATAATTACCCAGTTCATCCCTTGGCCCGCTCTTGTGTAATAGTACTACTTGTGCCATTCTCCAGTCCAGTGGCACTTATCCCGACTCCAGGGAGGGGCTGTACAGATCTGCCAGTGGCTCCACCAATACCTCTGCCATCTCCCTCAGCATCCTGGGGTGGATAACATCTGGCCCTGGTGCCTTGTCTACCTTCAGTGCCCTCAGTCCCTCTAGGACTCCACTTGCCTCAGTCTTGGGAGAATTGTCCACTCCCACAGTTTTGCTGCATGCCACCACATGGAGGAACAGTCCCAGAGGATGCCCTTGTGGTGGACTGGAGAGGAAAGCTTCCATATGCCTTCCCAGCACTTCAAAAACTCAGGAGGGAATCTTTAACAATGATCACAATAGCTCCAGACTGGGCCAGGCCTGGTACTCAATGATCTTACTTCGAGAGGGCTCTTGCAGTAGGTAATTACATATAGGACTGACGCCGGCAGGTGGCAGGACCCCACGGAAATATTTCTAGCTAGCAGTCCCTGGTGAGGGACCGCCCCCACGTCAGGTGACCGGCGTCAGGAGACGTCGGTATAAAGGGGCGGTCCCTGATGCCCGCTCCAGTTCTTTCCCCTAGTTCGTGCTAGCCTCGCGAGAAAAGTTTCTGCTTCACGGGTCCTACCTTCGCTGCTTTTCTTACTGAAAATAATTGCTTTTTTTACTAACATCAGTACAATCGTTGGTGTGTCGTCCCCTACACCCTCTGAGCACAAGAATAAGTGCGATTAGTGCGGTGCCTAACTACCACACAAGGACGGCCACTCGCGTGCCTGTTCTGCCTAAGCCCCGATCACCCGGTCGAGAAGTGCCAGCACTGCCTCAGTTTCAACACGGCTACCTGGAAAAGGCGGCAGCAATCCCTGGAAGCCAATATTCTGAAGAAGAAAATGAGTTCAATGGAGAAGGAGCTCAAAAAACTGAGGCAGGCGTCCACTTCCCCCCGAAGGTCATCGGAAGAAGAAGGAGAAGGAGAGGCACCGGGACAAGGGCTCCTCCACCGCGTCTCCCTCGGGAGTCGCTGGGATGCAGGTGACATCCCCTCCGGGGGACCGCTCCTCAACGGCCGCCTCGGAGGTTTCCGAGGGGGCATCGGCCCGCCCGTCTGGCTTGTGCTCAGGCCTTGCGGGCACCTCCGGGCAGTTGGAGGCCTCCGCCCCTGGATCGGCCGAGGCTTATGCCTACCACTGTGGGTGACTCTGGTAAGCGGGCGTGGCTCCCTGATGTCCGCTTGGGAGGGCCGGGGAAGCATCTGACCTTCGGGCGGCGCGTGGCCTCCACTCCACTGGACCAGGCCGATCCCTCTACTTGACCTGCCTCCGGTGATGGCTCTCATAAGTCGGATGCCGGCTCCTCCGGCGCCCGCCGGGAGCTCGCCCTTAAGCCACACGTCGGCTCGTCTGACGTCCGGCTGGCGAAGGAACCGACGGACCCCCCCACATCTGTCGTACCCGGTTCCCGCAGCCTTCGCTGCCGTCTGGGGAGCCAGAGTCTCCCCAACTTGACCCCGGGGATTTTTCCCCTCCATCCCCGGGCAAAGCTGGGGATCTTCCTCCTTCGTCAGTCCTTCCACCACCTGATGCGCCGGACCTGACGGCTCCCCGGATGCTGGCACCTCCGACGTTGGTACCTCCAATGCCAGGGCCTCTGACATCGGCCCTGACACCGGCCTTACCGACTCCGGGAGACATCCTGCTCCCATCGAGCCCTCCGGGCCCTCCACTATGGACCCGCCCGTGAGGCCACCGGCCGGGCCGTCTGCTCCGGCAGCCCCATCCGGGTACCCTCCATCCTATCCGACGCTGGCGTACCCGGGACCGCAGTATCCAGTGCCACAGTACCCGACGCCACAATAGCCGACACTGGGCTACCCGCAGCTGGGTTTTGGATACGCTCCATATGGTTACAACCCACCTCCTCCTCCTCGTCCACCGCCCTCACGGCCGCCGGTGGACCTGCAGGAGACTCTGGCCTCCTGGTGGGCTGAGGCCAAGGCTCAGCTCACCAAAGTGGTCGAGAGCCATCTTCCGGCGACGGAGCCATCCCAGGTTCCCGCACGTCCGAGGCAGCACACTCCCTCACCACCTCCGGATTCCGGGGTTCTTTGTCTGGATCTAGAGAAGGGCAGGACATGCTTCCCCGGGGACTTCCCAAGGGGTCCGTTCCTCCTCTGGGTCGGGAAAGGGAGTCTTTTTCCTCTTCATACTCCTCTTCACCCTCGGACTCCTCAGATTCTTCGAGAGAGAGACGACGAGCCATGCTCTCCGTCGAAGCCCAGGCCAAGGACTCCTCCGAAGTCTCCTCCGGAGGATCCTTCTTTTACGGAGTTGCTTAGGAAAATCCAGGAGGTTCATCAGTGGCACTCCCTGGAACCAGATCCTCAGCGTCTGAAACTCGCTGAACATCTGGATCTGCCCATGACAGCTCCTACCTTGGTGCCACCTTGGATAGAGCCTCACACCGACCTCGTTACCACAATATGGAAACAGCCATTGGCTCTAGCCCCACTTCCTAGGAAGTCTAACAGACTATATCAGGCTCCAGAGGGTGCTGATTTTCTGGATTCTCACCCTCGTGCCAACTCGGTCGTGATTAGCGCTGCTCACGGCCGGTCAGCATACCCCAGACATCTTAGCTCGTCACCACCTGATAAGGAGTCACGCCTTCTGGACCAGTATGGGAGAAAGATTTATGCTTCCTCCACACTGGGGATCAGGGCCCTTAACTATGTTGGCCATATGGGGGACTACCAGATGGCCATTCTGACTCAGCTGGAAGGGCCAAACTGGACTCCTTGCCTGACTCCCAAGTCAAGCAGGAGTTGGCTGATCTTGTCTGCTCTGCTTGTTCGGCCAGTCGCCACATGCTTCATGCGACATACAATGCAGTGGACACTGCTGGGTGGAGCTTAGCTTTCACCGTAGGCCTACGGCGTTATGCTTGGCTCCGCGTGTCAGGGTTGGTCCCGGAGGTGCAATCTGCTATCCAAGAAGCACCCTTCGAGGGGTCGGTGCTTTTTGGGGGTGATGTCAAGGACATCATCACCGATTTGCAAGAGAAGGGAACGGCACTGAAGTCAGTTGATTCCATGTACTGTCCCCATATGCAGCAGCGCCGTCCCTTTCGCAGACGGAATCGGCCAAAGGCGAAACCACAGGGAAGGCGGGCCACAAAACGCCAGACCCCCACAGCTGCTAAGCCCCCCCGCCCAAAAAAGCAGCGGGTGCTTCAGCTGTGGCGCTGCCCCCACACCACCCGACTCCTTTCCTCTCCCACTGCCTCCGGACTCCCCAGAGGAACCGGTAGGAGGGAGGTTTTCCCTCCACCTTCCAGGATGGGAGAGGATAACCACAGATTCTTGGGTGCTCCAGCTAATAGCAGAGGGGCACTCGATAGAGTTTCTTCAGAAACCACCCCGCCACACCCCTCTGAAGTCGTCGTATTCACGGGAACATCTTCTTTTGGTCCAGGAGGAAATTTCATCTCTCCTGCTGAAGCAAGCTATAGAGCCCGTCCCCCTTCATCTGCGAGGGACGGGTTACTATTCCCATTTCTTCCTGGTCCCAAAGAAGACTGGAGATCTCAGACCAATTTTGGATCTCAGTTTCCTGAATCTTTTCGTAGAATACAAAAGGTTTAGGATGCTCTCTCTGCAGAGCCTTCTGCCCCTCCTCTGGCTGGGTCAATGGCTTTATGCTCTGAATATGCAGGATGCTTATCTGCACATTCCCATTCACCCATCTCATCGCAAATACCTTTGTTTTGCGCTCCAGGGGGACCACTACCAGTTCAAGGCGCCAAGTGTTCACCAAATGCCTGGCAGCAGTGGTGGCCCACCTGCATACCAGGGGCGAGTTTTCCTGCATTTTGGACAATTGGCTCCTGGCAGCTCTCATCCAGGGAGGAACTCTCTTGCTGCTCTTTACCCAGCAGATTTGTGCCTGCCTGGTATTACCATCAGCCATTCCAAGTCTCATCTGGTCCCATCCCAGAGACTAAGTTTATTGGGCGATTCTTGATATGATCACGGGCAAGGCCTTCCTGCCTCCGGACAGGGCGTCCACCCTCCAAACCCAAATAAGTCTGCTGTCCGACCGCAGGACGGTCTCTGCGAGGTCGGTCCTTCACCTTCTCGGGCTCATGGTGGCTGCTATCCCCATGGTTCCTCGTGCTCGACTCCACATGAGAATTTCTCAGTGGACTCTATGCTCCCAATGGGATCAACTAGTGGACGACCTAGATCACCCAGTTCTGGTCTCCTCGCTGATGCTTCGAGACTTGCAGTGGTGGATGGTTCGAGAGAACCTGTTTCGGGGAGTTCCTTTCTTTCATCCTCCCTCCCAGACTCTAACCACAGACGTCGGCGAAGGTTGGGGAGCCCATCTAGGCCCTCATTGGACCCAGGGCTCCTGGTCCAAGCTAGAACAAGCTCTCCACATCAGTGTGCTCGAGCTTCGGGCAGTGTTGTATGCTCTCCAAGCCCTTCACCAATACATCCTTCCTGGCCACCTAGCTGTCCAGACAGACAACATGTGCGTGGTGTGGTACATCAACAAACAGGGAGGGACTTGGTCCTATCCTCTTTGCAGGGAGGCAGTGAGGGTTTGGGATTGGGCAATACAACACTCATCTTCACCTCATGGCAATTCACATTCCGGAGTCGACAACACCCTGGCAGACAAGCTAAGTCACTCTTCTGCTCTGACTCATGAGTGGGAACTGGACCAAGGGTCCTAGACAATATTCCGACTTTGGGAAACGCCACAGGGCAACCTGTCTGCCTCCTAAACACAAAACTTCCTGTCTTCTGCCCGCCTGCTCCAGAGCGAGGCGTTTTTTGGAGTGACGCTCTGTCTCTAGACTGGAAGGACAGATTCGTCTATGCCTTCCCCCAATTCCACTTATCCCATGAGTCTTGTAGAAACTAGCTTCAGAAGGAGCGCGAATGATTCTGATCGCTCCTTTCAAACAACATGAAGTCTTGCTATATTCTGACATATGCAGTGATGTCCAACCTTTGAACTGCCCCGGAGAGGAAAGAGTTAACTTTCCATGCCAGGCATGGAACGCTGAGCTTGAGCTCGGTTGAAACTCTGTCTGTTGTTCTTCAAACTCAAACCGTCAGATTCTTTACTCCGCCACTGAACAGTCGCTCTGGAGATTTCTCCTTCTGCTCGGTTCATTTTGTCGGGTTAAAGTATTGTTTTTCTCGGTTTTCGATCTAATTTAAACTGCAACCTCGTCGTTCAAGCTCTGTCTGTATTGTGAGTACTAGATAGGTTTTACATTAATTCTTCTGTGTGGAACTTGTAAAGGCTTATCGTTCGGTTTGAACCATCAGGTTATTTAAAATATCTTAATCTGTGATTTAGAGGTGGTTACCGTTCTTATCAGTTCTAAAAAACGGATTTTATTACGTTATTTTCACGACCGTGACACGTTTGGAACCGATAAGAGGGTTTTGCCTGGTGGATTGCCATAAACGGGTAAGTTTGATAGGACTGGCACTATGTCTGAGAAACCCAAAAGAAAAACTGGCCCACTGGTTTCAACATTGCAGTGTGTGTGGGGAAGCCTTGCCAAGGCTGATCCCCACACCACCTGTGTTTATTGTCTGGGGTTTGACCACCTCAATGCAGACTGCCAGATTTGTAAAAATTTTCCTGCAGCTACCCTGGAAAAGAGAGTCGGTAGGCTCAGGGAAAGGGAGGCCAAAAAGTCCGCTGAACCGGATGGCCAGCCCGGATCGGTTCCAACCGAACCAGAGGGAGTGCCCTCTGACCAGGGCGAGACTTCCTCGGGCAAAAGGAGATCCGACTCTGAGGGTCGGTTCCAGCAAAAAGGACTAGGAAATCAGTTGGTGTGGAGCCAAAACTTTCCTCTCCAACCGCTGAAGAAATAGCCAAAGAGATTAAAATTGTCCAATTGCTTTCCCCGGTTCCAACCGAACCGGCACCATCAGGTAAGCGCCCGGTTTGGCCGGTTCCGCTGTTCAAGAGTATGATTTAGAGGAATATTATGAACGGAGGAGGGGAAGAGGAGTATGAGGAGAGGAGTGTGGATTTGAAAGTCTGATGTGCCCACTGACCTGGACATCTCCCCAGACAGACCTTCAGGAGTGTCTCTTTCTGAGTCCCCTTCTCATTTTATGTTCTATAAAAAAGTGGCTGAAACCCTCCAGCTCCTTATGGAGGAAGCTGTGGATGATCAAGAGGAGCCTGACTATGTGGAAATGATGGATATCCCAGAGTCCATGAGACTGTCTAGTCCCCTGCATAAATCTTTTGGGAAACAGACATTTAAAATTTTAAAAATTCTAAAAACTCCTCACACTATACCTCCTGTGGATAAGAGAATGGACAAGAGGTACACATTGTCAGGCTCTGATACGGAGTTCCTTACACAACAATGCAGCCATGTTGGGGTAGTGTAGGCTGCATACTGTGACAAGGCAAATATTCCCTTGGCTTCACACCCCCCCAGACAAGGACTCCAGGAGGATTGATGCCATGGCAAAGAAATAGTACATGGCAGCATCCTTGGGACTCAGACAGGCAAATTATATGGCTTATGTTGCTAGATATCAGAAATCCAGATGGGACACTGTTATGCTTTAGCAAAACAGGTCCCTGGCCAGCTTGCCAAGGAGCTGGAGCAAGTGGCTGCTGATGGTATTGAGGCATCCAATGTGCAATTCCATGCTGCAGTGGACTCAAATGATGTGTCATCAAGAGTCATGGCTATATCTATGTCACTGCAGAATGGCTTGGCTCAGATGTACTAGCCTGTCACAGGATACCCAGACTAGCTATGGATTTTCCTGTTTGGGTAATTCCCTGTTTGGGGAGCAGAACAAAGAATTTATGAAGAAATGGATGAATATAGGACCACCTATAGGAGTGCACAGGCCAAGGAACGGCAGGCCACCTCAAAGGCAGCTTCCCAGGGCAGGGGCAGGCCTTTTCATAGGCTTTTACCAAGTCCAGGCCTCCTCTTCTGCTTTTGCCCAGAGGGGGTTCTTTTGAGGGAGAGGCACACGGGGTACAAGCAGGCCTGCTTCCACCCCTCAACCCAAAGCCCCTGCCAAGCAGGCACCCTGATGGGATTGCCAGGGCCGATTCTCAACTACCTGTAGGGGGCAGGCTGGCTTACTTTGTCCAGGACTGGGAGTCTCTAACATCGGACAGGTGGGTCCTGGAAGTAGTAAGCCAGGGACTGGTTCTCAGCTTCAAAAAATTTCCAAAGCTGAGATTCAGATCCTTTCCACCTGCAAATCCCTCAGAGGCACTTGCCCTAGAGGCAGAGGTCTCTTCCCTCCTAGCTCTCAGAGCTGTGGAAAGGGTTCCACCCCTACACCAGGGCAAAGGATTGTACTCCAGGTACTTCCTTATCCCGAAAAAGACAGGAGAATGGCGGCCCATCCTGGATCTCAGATACTTAAACAAGCACCTTTTAAAACCAAAATTCAAAATGGTGACTCTGGGAATTATTCTATGCTTCTAAGGCCAGGGACTGGCTAGTGTCCCTGGACTCAAGGATGCCTACTTCCATATTCTCATCAGAAGCTCCCATCGAAGAACTCTCAGGTTCGAGCTGCCTTCAGGCCATTACCAGTTCAGAGCAATGCCCTTGGCCTCACCTCTGCTCCAAGGGTATTCACAAATGCCTGGCAGTAGTAGTTGCTTTTCTAAGAAGGCAGAAAATTGCCATTTTCCTTTACTCTGGATGACTGGCTCATAGTAGGCCAGTCCCAGACCAAGTCAAGTTACACCTACAGAAACCCAGCAACTGCTCACCTCTCTAGGTTTCCTTCTGTATCTTTCAAAGTCAGTTCTAGAGCCTGTCCAGCTCCTCACCTTCATAGGCACAGAGCTGAACACAGAAAAAGCCAGAGCCTTCCTTCCTTTGGACAGGGCAAGGACCCTGATCTCTCTGGCCTTCTCATTCACCCTGCAGGTGTCTCGGCCAGCAAGGCATTTTCTCCAGCTCCTGGGGCACATGGCTGCTTCTACAGCAGTAGTGCAGGGAGCAAGGTTTCAGATGAGGGACATTCAGTTCCATTTGAGAGCCTTTTGGTCTCAAAGGAAAGACCCTCTAACCAAATTGATCCCAGTTACTCGAACCCTGACCCAGGCCCTACAGTGGGGGCAGGATCAGAGCAATCTGAGACAAGGAGTTCCTTTTGTCACTCAGTCTCACTCCTTAATCCTTACTACAGATGCATCCCTCTTGGGGTGGGGAGCTCACATGGGCGACCTCACCACCCAGGGGTTGTGGTTCCCTCAGGAATCTCTGCTCCACATCAACCTGTTGGAACTCAGAGCAGTTTTTCTAGCACTTCAAGCTTTTTCCAAAGCTGTTCAGAATGAAGTTGTACAGGTCAGAACAGACAACACCACCACAATGTGGTACATCAACAAGCAAGGGGGCACTCGGTCTACGGCCTTGTGCACCGAAGCAATGAAGTTGTGGTCTCTGGCTTACTTCCTGAACACCTCCCTGTCGGCAGTTCACCTCCCAGGCAATGACAATGTCCTGGCAGATGCTCTCAACAGGATTTCCCAGGGCCATCACGAATGGTCACTGGACCCCCTGGTATTGGAAGTAATATTTTCCAGATGGGGCACCCCGCAGATAGATCTTTTTGCAGCCCCAGACAATCACCAACTCCCCCTTTTTTGCTGCAGGCCCCCATTGTTGGGCTCAGTCCTCTGGGAGCCTTAGTTCTCAATTGGGAAGGGAAGTTTTCATGCTTCCCCTTCCTTCGTGTTCAAAGTGCTAGTCAAAATCAGATCTCAACCCTGCAAGATGATCCTGATTGCTCCAGATTGGGCCAGACAACCCTGATATCCACTCCTATTGTCCTTAGCAGTCCATCTTCCCCTGTGTCTCCCCAGGAATTACAACCTGTTAACCTGTGCTCAGGGGAGGGTTTGGTACCCGAATCTCTCAATCTCAAGGCCTGGCTCTTGAAGAGTTAGAATTTGCTAACTTACACCTCTCCCAAGGTGTAATGAACATCCTGAAGGCTTCTAGAAAACCTTCCACCAGGGCTACCTATAGTTCCAAATGGAAAAGGTTTTCCATATGGTGCTCTGGAAAGCATATTTCCCCAGAATCTGCTGATTTACCCACAGTCCTGGATTATATGGTCCGCTTAAATACCTTGGGGCTAAGGCCAGCTACCCTAAAAGTGCAACTGGCAGCTGTGTCTGCTTTTATTTCAGCAGGTAAGCCCTCTTCTCTTTCAGCTCACCCTGTATTCTCCAAGTTTTTCAAGGGATTGCTTCACACCAACCCTCCATTCAGGGACCCTGCCCCCACCTGGGATCTTAATGTTTGCATTGCTCAGCTTATGCAACCCCGCTTTGAGCCCTTGTCTTCAGCAGAGCTTAAGTGCTTGACTTGGAAGACTGTGTTTCTGGTAGCCATCACTTCTGCCAGATGCATAAGCTTTGTCAGTGGAGCCTGATTTTATCTCCTTTCATAGAGATAAGGTGGTCCTCAGGACTAACAGGAAGTTCTTGCCTAAGGTGGTTTCAGATTTCCACCTTAATCAATCTATATCTCTTCCAGTTTACTTCACTGACCATTCCTCCTCTGGCGAGAGGAGGCTGCACAGGTTAGATGTGAAGAGAGCCCTTAGTTACTACATAGAGCGTACCAAGGGTCACAGATTTGATTCCCTCCAATTGTTCCTCACTTATGGGAGGTTGGTAAAGGGAAACCTGCCACTAAAAGATCCATTGCCAGGTGGATTGTCTCTTGTATCCAATTTTTATGAAAACTGGGTAAGGTTCCTCCTCAGGCCTGAGGGCTCACTCTACCAGAGGTACACATGCTTCCTTGGCTGCTGCCAGGGACATCCTATTCTAGAGATATGTCAAGCAGCTACCGAAAACAGTTCACACTTTTACCAAGCATTACTCCCTGGACATCCAGGCTAGGAGTGATGCTCGGTTTGGCACAGCTGTGCTTCAGAGCCTATTTCCCAAGTAGGTTCTGTCCCTCCTCCATGGAGGGTACTGCTTTGTAGTTTAGATATGTCAGAATATAACAAGACTTCATGTTGTTTGAAGAAAAATTACTCACCTTAGTAATGTTATTTTTCTAATGGAGTCTTGCTATATTCTGACCTCCCCCGCCTGCCCCTCTCAGAACCTCTGTTTTTGGGATGTGGGTGGGGTGCAGTGTTGGTACTTAGTAGGTGCCCACCTTGTTGTTTTCACCCTCCTTTCTTGGGGTGACTTGGTGTTATGTTTTCATTTTTGGGTCTCCTGACTTGAGTCTTTGTTTTGGGACCAAAAATGTGTTCTTATGTTTAGTAGCCAGTTGGCTAGTGTAGGTTTACAGCTTCCACAAAGGACCCCAGTGAGTTTAGCTCGTAAAGATCTGACGGTTTGAGTTTGAAGAACAACAGACAGAGTTTCAACCGAGCTCAAGCTCAGTGTTCCATGCCTGGCATGGAAAGTTAACTCTTTCCTTTCTGGGGCAGTTCAAAGGTTGGACATCACTGCATATGTCAGAGTATAGCAAGACTCCATTAGAAGAAACAACATTACTAAGGTGAGTAATTTTTTCTTCTCGCCCAGGCAAGTTTGGTTCTCTCTTCTACAACAATACTCAGAGGATCCTCCTCCTCCTCTTCCTCTCTCTCGAGGTTTACTGACCCAGGATCAGGGGACCCTGGTCCAGCCAGGCCTCAAATCCCTTCAACTGCATGCATGGCTCCTGCAGACTTAGCCCAATCCCGTTTTGGAGTGTCTCCCAAAGTGGCGGAGATTTTTGGGGCGGCCAGAAAACCCTCCCCCAGATCCACCTATGCCATGAAGTGGGAAAGATTCACTATCTGGGCTGCTTCCAAGAACGTGGAACCCTTCTCCTGTTCAGCGGGGCTTCTGCTGGAGTATCTATGTCATCTGTTTGACCTGGGTCTCAGTCATTCTTCTCCGAAGGTACACATGGCGGCCATCTCGGCCTATCATGTTCCCTTCGCAGACAAAGCTTTCGCTTAATTGGAGGTCTCTAAGACCTTTCTCCGAGGGGTCCTCCATCTGAGGTCCCCCATTCGTACTCCTGCTCCCCCTTGGGACTTGAACTTTGTTCTCGAGAAACTTACTGTCCCTCCCTTCGAACCTGCAGCTTCTGTAGATTTGATGTTCCTTTCGTGGAAGACTCTCTTCCTGGTGGCCATTACTTCAGCTCGGAGAATTTCCGAGCTCCAGGCCCTGATGTGCAAAATCCCATACTTGATTTTTCGGATGGAACGAATTGCTCTTCACACGAATCCTAAGTTTCTCCCTAAAGTAGTAGCTGAGTCTACTCTTAATCAGGCCATAGAGTTGCCTGCCTTTTTTACGCAGTACTCTAATCAAGGGGAGTATTTACTCCATACTATGGATGTTCACCGGATTCTGAGATACTACACCAACAGGACAAAGGATCTCAGAAAGACTGACCAATTGTTTGTTTCTTTTGCTCATAAAAGAGAAGGCAATGCTGTTTCCAAGCAATGCCTGTCTAAGTGGTTGGCTCATTGCATCACTTTCTGTTATGACAAATATAACAAGACCCTACTGGGTCAAATAAGAGGCCACTCCACCAGAGCAGTAGCTGCCTCAGCGGCTTGTTTCAAAAATGTGTCTGCGGCAGACATCTGTGCTGCCGCCACCTGGACTTCCATCCTTACCTATACTAAACACTGCAGTTTGGATGTTGCCTCTCGCCGTAGAGCAGGCTTCGGGCTGGCTGTTCTGCAAGGCCTCCTATCTTGAGGCTTGCACAGCTAGAACTGCTTTTTGGAGTAGTTTTCCTCCTCCCGGTGCCTCTCTTTGTTCTAGACTGCTTGGGATTCAGTCCTATATGTAATTACCTACTGCAAGAGCCCTCTCGAAGTAAGATAGTACAGTTACGTAAGAACTTACGTCTAGTAGATCTTGCGAGAGAGGCTTTTGCAGGTAACACCTTCCCGCCTCCATTCCCCTGCTTTTCAGCTCCTTTCCAGTGAGGGAAATATCCGCCTTCTCGTCCGGCCATTCTGGCCCTGTGGCAGGAAAGAACTGAAGGCGGGCGCTAGGACCGCCTTTATAATACTAGCTGAAGGCTCTCCTGACGCCAGTCACCTGACGTGGGAGCGGTCTCCTCACCAGGGACTGCTAGCTAGAAATTTTTCCGTGGGGTCCTGCTGCCTGCCGGCGTCAGTCCTATATGTAATTACCTACTGCAAGAACCTCTCTCGAAGATCTACTGTTACGGCAAGTTCTTACGTAACTGTACTTCCTGGTCCTGTCCAACAAGAATCCAGTCAGTCTGCCACTCATTCACTGTCTGTTGACTTTGTCCTAGGGCAGAATAATATTCCCAAATTGCAGGACTCTGCGCCTGAGGGCATGGTTCTTTCTGGATAGGACCTCTCAGAAGTCGTCTTGAAGCTGCATTCGGTTTCAAGGAAACCTGCTACCAGGAAGCTTATTCCTTGAAATGGAAAAGGTTTTCATACTGGTGTACCCTCCCTCCAAAAAAATAAACCCAATAGAGGAAGGGTTGTCTATAATTCTGCAATACCTAGTACACCTACAGTCGTTAGGCCTACGACCCTCAGCTTTAAAAGTGCAATTATCAGTATCCGCATACATATCAGCTGACATGAAAAGGTTTTTGGCCTCACAAGACATTTTCAGAAGTTTTTTTTAAAGGCCTAAACTACTTGTACCCACCAGTGAGGGAACTTGTCCCACCCTGGGACCACAGCATATGCCTTGTCCAGTTATGGAGGCCCCCTTTGAGCCTGTGGAAGCTGCTGACCTGATGTATGTCACATGGAAAACCATGTTCCTGGTTGCAGTGACCTCTGCTAGGAGGGTAAATGAATTGCAAGCCCTCTGCCAGAGCCAAGTTACATCATTTATTTATTTGATAACCAGGTGGGTACAGTGATCCAAGGGACCAATTTTAGGTATGACCCGGGCCATCTAAATGGCACATACAGTACAATTGAAACGACATACAAATTGAGGTGCCGCATACAGTACAGTTCAAGGAAACCCACTACCAGGAAAGCTTATTCCTGTAAATGGAAATTGTTTTCTTACTGGTGTGCCCCCAGAAAAATAAACCTATTAGAGACAGGGTTGCTTATAAATCTGCAGTACCTAGTACACCAACAATTGTTAGGGATAAAGTAGATTTCACTTCGAGGGTAGCTCTTATAGCAAGCTACATCATAAGGACTGAAGCCAGCAGGTGCCAGCCCAGGACCTCACGAAAAAGTTCTAGCTAGCAGTGCATAGCGGATGACCGCCCCCTGATGTTGGCCCGCCCCCGGCATCAGCCAGTGGTATAAAAGGGGCGGTCCCCCAGACCAACCCCAGTTCTTTTCCCGCCGTTGAACCACACACATCGGCTTCACGGACGCCTTCTACTTTAGTCGACTGCCATTTTTTCGCGATTCCCCGTGCTTTATTATTTTCCAAAAAAATACTAAATTCTTCAGTATTTTCTCTGCATGTCTTCTCCGGCCTCATCTGTAAAACTGGGGTTGTTTAAGTGTCCTTGTGGCAAACAGATTCCCTCGAAGGACGGCCATGCTTCCTACCTCTTCTGCTTAGGCCCCAACCATGATAAAGAGGCCTGCCCGCACTGCTTGAACTTTAACCAGAGAACCAGAATCCACCACCAGAAGACCTTGAAAAGCTTCTTGCTTGAAAAGAAATTAGCAGCGATGGAGAAAGAGATCCAGGGTAAAAGTACCTTCTCTTCCCCAATCTCGGGGGGCCTTGACTTCTTCGGCTTCTCACAAGAAGAAGTCATAAGGACACACCTCGGTCAGCTTCTCATTCCTGGTCCACTCACCAGACGGTGACTGGCTCCAGGACTTCCTCCCACGGGAGGTGTAACTGGGTTTCCACGGCAGCCTTCACCCTTCTGGGCTCCCAGTGGTCAAACCACCCTCCCTCATCCAGACGTCAAGCAGTGGTTCTTCAGGGTTGGGGACTTCATACTCAACCTCTCAGCCCCTGTTGCTCAGGCCCTTCCACCAATCAGCGGGTTCTCAGCCAGGTGGCTTGGCCAGGTCTTCAGGTGGCAGGTCCTTGCCCATCGTCCGTCCGGCCTTGGCGTCTGCTAACTCTGCTCCGGACTCTGAGGCTGACACCAGGGGCATCGCGCTGCTCCCTAGGAGGGGCTGCCTCTGCCCCATTCAGGAGATAGCTCCCCTCAGCAGGCTCCTCCTCAGATGATGCCAGCTGCTTCCCCAGACCGGCATCAGTCTACGCCTGTCCAGTTGATGCCAGCTGCCCCAACATCGGGCCCAGTGACACCCCTTCCATTATCTCCTGAACTTTCAGTGTCGCCAGGTAACACTAACATTACTTCCAGTCGACTCGGGGAGTCTGGCATCCTGTCTGATGTCACCTACTAGACTGCCAGATAACCAAATGCCCGCTGGGTTGCTGCCACCGAAGGGACCGACGCTGGGGCCATCTGATGTTCCCCTACCAATGCCGGCTAGTCCCTCTACACCCCAGAACCCTCTGCTGGATCTCACAGCGCTCTCCACATCCTGGTGGAATGTGATCAAGGGTGATCTGACACCAAAGAGGCCTCCTACACCCCTCCTAAGGAACCTCTTCCCTCGCTTGCTAAGTCTCAGGCTGCTTCTCAGCAGCCCACACCTACTCCTAAAGAGCCTACTCGGCAACCAGATGACACTGGCAGGGGCCGCTGTATGCATCACAGTCAACAGCACCGTCACTCACTCACCAGGTCCTCAGAAAGCCACCAACATAGGTCGCATGGCCGCAGGCACCGTCGTTCAACCTCACGATCTTCCTCTTTGGAGGAGTTAGACTGGCATTCCTCTTCCTCATCCTTGGTGTCGTCTGACTTGGGGGGGGGGGGTCTCCTCCTCCATCAGACCCTAAGGAAAACCCCCAGGTCTCCTCCTGATGACTCGACCTTCATGGAGGTCATGCAGCACATCCAGTCCAACATGGGCTGGGACACTGAAGACTTGGACCCTGAGAGGCACCGTTGGGCCATTTTCCTCTGTCAAAAGGATCCAAAGCCTGTGGTGGTTCCTCCTCTGGTGGATCCGTTTAAGGATGTCACTAGATCGGCTTGGAAACACCCATCTACTACCCCTGCTGTTTCCAGGAAGGCTGATCACCTCTATAATGCTCCCCCAGAGGAGCCTTTCTTTGGAGAGCAACCAATTGCAGACTCCATGGTCATTATGGCAGCCCATGATCGATCCAAGAGGCCCCGGCATCTCAGCCTCCGGACAAGGATTCTAAGCAGGTGCACCAATTCGGCAGAAAAGTCTACAACTCGGCCACCTGTGCCATTCGCTCCCTGAATTTCTTAGCCCACAAGGTCCAGTATCAGAATGCCCTGTGGGAGAAGGCCAAGGAGTTGGTTCAGACTCAGCCGGACAGTGCTCTAAAAGCTGAGCTGCAGCATATTTTGAAATCCAGTTCGGATGCAGGTACTTATGTCCTACGTTCCTCCTGTGATATGGCAGATTCAGCTGCTAGGGCAGCAGCCACCGGTGTCTGCCTTCGCTGTTACTCCTAGCTCCGCATCTCAAGACGTTACCCTGGATGTCCAGACGGGCATTATGGATGCCCCCTTTAAGGGCTCAATCCTCTTTGGCAATGAATTGGAAAAAATTATAACTCGCCTTCATCAATCTGGCAAGGCAGTCAGATCTGTCCATACCATGTACAGATCTAACCAGAAGCAGAACTGTCGCCAGCCATTTCGTTGGTCCTCCAGGCAACAGCCCCAAGGCCAACAGACCAGAAGGGCCTTTGAACGTAAGACCACTTCTCAGGCCTCAGGCAGTTCAGGTCCTAGATCCCCCAAAACCTCCCAGGCCTCTTTGTCTGTCCCAGGTTCTTCGGCCTGACTCCTTACCTGACCCCCTCCCTCTAGCAGACTCTCTGGGGGAGGCGATGGGGGTCGTTTCTCTCTTTATCTAGAGGGGTGGTACAGAATAACCATGGATCAGTGGATTCGTCAGCGAAAGGGCATATCCTAGAGTTAGTGGACATACTCCCAGACAACCCGCCCATAACCTCCCATTACCCTCAGTCACACTTCTCCCCCATTCAGGAGGAAATTCAAGTGCTCTTCCTGAAGCAGGCCACAGAGCCAGTTCCACCAGATCAAAGAGGGAAGGGCTTTTATTCCCACTTTTTTCTGGTTCCAAAGAAAACAGAGGACCTATGGCCTATCCTGGATCTCAGACACCTGAACAAATATATAGAATACAAATGATTCAGGATGGTCACCCTTCCAGGTCTGCTCACCCTCCTTCATCAGGGGGATTGGCTATGCTCCCTGGATATGCAGGATGCTTACCGCTACATTTTGGTCTTTCAACCCCACAGAAGGTTCCTTCACTTTTGCGGCAACCACTACCAGTTCTGCACCCTGCCATTCGGCCTGTCCTCAGCTCCCCAAGTCTTTATAAAGTGCCTAGCAGGAGTGGCTGCAGCCATCCGGAGGAAGGGCCACTATGTCTTCCCTTACTTTTGTAACCCCCGGACCCCTGCCTTTTAGCAAAACGACAGGTGGTATGCTGTTGAGGCTGACAGCAGTACCTGGTGGGGACTGGGTTCAGGGAGGATGAGGTTACTCGGCACAGGGGGCCTAGGTTTGGCTACTCTGCACAGGGGCACCCAAGTAAATCCAAACACAGGAAGCAATAACTGTAATGTCCAAAACCAGGAATGGGATTCTACAGTGTGGCTTTTATTCACATCCAATCTGAACAAACAAAGCATAGATGGACCCGCACGGGGCTACATTCCTGGTAATGCAGATTAGAGACAACAGAACACTTCTTCACATTTCCAGCCCTCAGGCTCTGAACCCACCATGCACGCAGCTTTGGGTACACAGCCTTACTTGTAAACTACTTGGGTTTTCCCCACTGGCCCGGCTCCCCCGCCGGCCACTTGATCCGCGGTCCATTTTGGGAAATGAACCAGTTTTCCTGTTGTGGCTCCCCAAACCACCTTAGAGCCTTCGACTCCTAGAGGGAATTTTCCTTCCAATCCCACGTCTGGGTACTTCCCTCATCACTGGCCAAGTGCATGAGGGAAAGTAGAAATCCACAGAGCAAATCCATAGAGGTGGACCTGGTCACTAAAGATGGGGGGGTCTCCCGCCTCCAGCTCCCACAGTCCATACCTGGCCATTTCTCTGGTTACTAAACAACTCTTTTCTGAAAGCTTGGCAATGTAGATGACTGGGTAGACGTATGTCACATCTCCTCTACATATCTTGACTTCCCATAAGTGCTGGACTTGAACATACTTTTACTTTTGGCTAAGCCTATTACTCTAAGCCTCCCACTACTTCAGTAGTGCAATCCCCACTATCACACAAGTCTCAGGGTGAAAAACATAGGCCCTTTAGAAAAAGCAGAAACTCACCCTCTGGTTGCAGGTGCCCCACAGGCGATTCACAAATCTTCTTGTTTCCCAAAAACTCTTGGACAAATAGGCAGCTTCTCCACTAGCAGAAAAACCAGGGGGTTGCCCCTGGAATATGCAGGAAACCTTTCCTGCCCCATCTCCTGAGGGATGGGGCACTGAGACCCGATTCAGCGGTCTCCACCACTTTAAAAACTATCTTCTGTGTCTCTCTTTTGGTGGAAACACACACCTTTTTTCTGAATGGTAGCCCTATGTCAGGGCTGAGGCTCCACGAACCTACACAGAGCTGCTGTGCTGCTCTCTCAGCAAACTCCAAACTCCAACTGACCTCAGACTACTGTTCAAACCTCCCAACATTCTATTCCAACTCCCTGCTGGAGATTCCATTGTGGCTCATGCAGCTGCGACAGTTCTATGGTGATGTCATCCCTCAGTCTCTGCTGAGACTGAGAACAGAGTGAGACAGTGTGAAATCCATTTAACTGGAGTTTCACAAGCTGTCTTCCCTGTCTACCACTAGGTCTTACTGGGATTCTAGTAACCCCAGGTAACAAAGGGGTTATATCTGGACGATTGGCTCTTAGCAGCTCCCTCCAGGGATCAGCTGATCAGCACCATGGAAGATACCTTTACCTTGTTTCGACACCTGGGGATCACTCTCAACCTCCCAAAGTCCTCCCCGTGACCCAGCCAAAAAAGGCTGCAGTACATCGGGGCAGTTCTGGACACTGTCAAGGGAAAAACCTTCCTGCCTCCAGACAGGGTTGAACGCCTTCAGGACCAGGCTCACCTGATTTCCTCATTGCGCCAAATTCCAGCCAGAGTATTCCTATGGCTGCTAGTTCACATGGCAGCAACCATTGCGACTGTCCCTCTTGCATGCCTGCACATGAGGGTTCCCCAGTGCACCCTTCAAGTCCGATGGGGCCAATGCATGGACGAATAGGAGCAGTTCTTGACAGTCTCCACTCCAGTGCGCCAAACTCTGACATGGTGGTTGACCCCCTCCAGTCTTTCCACAGGGGTCCACTTTCAGCAAGAGTCTCCTCGTCAGATTCTGACTATGGACATGTCCAGCCAGGGCTGGGGTGCCCATTTGGCAGACCTTCAGACCCAGGGAACTTGGTCTTCCCAAGAGCAACATCTCCATATCAACATATCGGAGATGTGGGTGATACTCTATGCCGTACAGGCATTCCAGACAAATCTGCTCCTGTGCCCTCTCTTAATTCAGATGGACAACTTGTCAGTGGTCTTCTACACAAACAAGCAAGGGAGTACTCACTCTTACTCCCTCTGCAGGGAGGCAATGAGAGTTTGGTATTGGGCCATCAAGCATCATCTGGAACTCAGTGCCGTGCATGTCCCAGGCATATAAAACACCTTGGCCAACAGTTTAAGCCGGTCTCGGTCCAAGGCACATGAATGGGACATTCTTTAATCTGTGGCTGAAGAGCTGTTCGACAAGTGGGGCTGGCCCGAGTTGGACCTCTTCGCTTCCCCACTCAATGCAAAACTGACCAGTTTTTGCTCACTAGATCCAGGGCCTGGTGTTTTCTGGTGAGACCTGTTGTCCCTCTCTTGGATGGGGAGGTTTCTGTATGCCTTCCCTCCTTTCCATTACTGCAGAGAATCATTCTCAAATTGCAGTCAGAGTGAGCGAGGATGATCCTAGTTGCTCCCTACTGGCCACATCAGATTTGGTTCCCACTACTTCAGCAGCTGTCAGTTGAACCTCCAATCTCCCTGCCCCTCATTTCAGACTTGCTCTCCCAGGAGCAGGACATCCTGGTCCATCAGGACCTCAAGTCCGTGCACCTGCACGCATGGCTCCTGCAGACCTAGCAGTTGCCCAGTTTGGGGTTTCCCTCAGAGTGGCAGATGTCCTGGTGGCCGCAAGGAAGTCTTCCACCAGGGCCACTTATGCAGTGAAGTGGAAACAGTTCTGCATTTGGACCACCGCTTGCCACCTTGATCCCTTCACCTGTCCAATGAATTCTGTATTGGAGTACCTCCTTTCTCTATTGGACTTAGGGCTGAGCTACTCCTCCATTAAGGTGCATTTATTGGCCATCTCTGCGTATGATGCACCTGTAGAGGGCAAAACTCTTGCCCAGCTGGATCTTTCCCGCACTTTCTTGCGTGGTATCCTTCACCTCAAACCTCCCATCAGAGACCCTGTTCCCCCATGGGACCTTTTGTTTGTTTTGGAAAAACTTACACTGCCTCCCTTCGAACTGGTCGCAAGTTGCATGCTATGCTTTCTGTCGTAGAAAGCGTTATTTTTAGTTGTCATTACTTCTGCTCGAGGAATTTCCGAGCTTCAGGCTCTGATGTGTAAAGAGCCTTATTTAGTTTTCCACAAGGACAGGGTATCCTTGCGGAAAATCCTAAGTTTTTGCCTAAAGTGATGTCTGAGTTTACACTGAATTAGGACATCCACCTACCGGTTTACTACTCAGAGTATTCTAACCAAGGGGAGGCTTTACTTCATACTCTGGATGTTCAGTGGTTGCTTCGTTACTACTTAGATCACACTCGTGCTGTCAGAAAGTCTGACCAGTTTGTTTTTTTTGCCCCAAGGACAGAAGGGGCTCCTGTTTCTAAGCAAATCTTGTCTAAATGGTTAGTCAACTGTGTTGTTTTTTGCTGCCGCAAGTATGACAAACCAGTTAAAGGCCATTCTACCAGGGGTATGGCTGCTTCCTTTACGTCCATTAAAAATGTGTCTACGGCTGATATTTGCACAGCTGCCACTTGGAGTTCTAACCACACCTTCATTTGGTATTACAGTTTGGACAATACCTCTCATCGTAGGACAGACTTTCACCTTGCTGTCCTACAAGGCCTACTCTCATGAGTTTTTTCAGCAGACTTTTACCTCCTCCCATCTGACGGGGGGGTTAGTCATCCCACTGCTTGGGACCCAGTCCTTATGGTGTAGCCTGCTGCAAGAGCTACCTTCAAATAGTACAGTTACGTAAGAACTTACCATAATAGTAGATCTTCGAGATGAGCTCTTGCAGTGGCGCTGCTTTCCCTCCCACCTTCCCCTTGGTGGCTGTTTCTCCATTAGCTACTTTCGTTTCCTCATTTCAGAGGAGTCTCCTCGGTTCTCCATTTCTGAGTTTGCCGGGGTCTCCAGTAGGAGAACTGAGGTTGGGCTGGGGGACCGCCCATTTTATACTATTGCCTGACGTTGAGGGCAGGCCAATGTCAGGTGGTGGTCCCCCGTTATAGACTGCTAGCTAGAAGATTTCTGTGGGATCCTGGCACCTGCTGGCTTCAGTCCTTATGGTATAGCCTACTGCAAGAGCTCCTCTCAAAAATCTGCTGTTTGCGGTAAGTTCTTACGTAACTGTACTTTCTTAGAACCAACAGAAAATTCCTTCTTAAGGTGGTATCAGAATTCCACCTGAATCAGTCAGAGTTCCATGTCATAACAGCACCAGCATTACAGCGCTGGCAAAAAGCAGTGACTACAGATCGCCACATAGCAAAATGGTGCTCGGCACTACGGCACCCCTCGCACATAGCTACCATGCCTGGGATTCGCTAAGATAAACATTCTGAATCTACTTTTAAGCGGGGGTGGCTATGCCTCCAGCGCCTCCCAACCCCAACATGATTATCAACTTCGGGGTGGGGGCATGACTTTGGGGAGAGGAAAAAACTTAGGAGGAGGGCTACATTGGGGGACAGAAGTTGGAAGGGGTAGAACGTTGGGGGGGGGGGACCTACAGGTGGGTGATCAAAGTCAAGAGGGCAGAGAAATGGGAGGTCACAGTTGCAATAAAAAAACAGAACTATTACAAAAAACCAAAAAATAGTATCCCCACTATCAGTCCTGAACCCAGGTTGCCCAAGTCCAAGTCGGTGACTGTATCCTGCACACCTCACAGCCAACTTGAAACTGGCTCAACCAACAAATCCTCATATACCCTTCACAATACACATGGACAGACACGGAAAGTCAGTGCTCATGTTACAATGTGCTATTGATAGCATAGCTATTAACAGCACATTGACCATTCCTCCTTCGCTATTTTAATGTCGTCCATATTTCCTCACTCAAAATTGGTCACTATGCTCACGGGCTACCATCAGTCAGTGACAATCCCTGTACTCTATCCAGAACATTCCAGTCCCGGAGAGGAAAAGTTTACATATCGTGGACCGAACGATAATCCTGTCTGTCTACATGAACTGGACAAAGATGTCAGGTCCCACAGTACCCAGCTTTTTGTTACCTGTGGTGAGGCTGGCAAAGGTAAACCAGCTACAAAGAGATCTAGCTCTCGCTGGATAGTCTCTTGCATTCAGTTCTGCTCTGAAAAAGCTGGAAAATGCCACCAAGAGGCTTAAGGGCACACTCCATAAGGGGTACATCTGCCTCTGTGGCATCCCACTGTTAGACATATGCAGATTAGCTACCTGGAAAACAGTACACACCTTCACAAAGCTCTACTGTTTGGACATACATTCCAAAAGGGATGCCAGTTTTGGAACTGCTGTCTTGCAGAACCTTTTTCCTAACTAGGTTCTGGACCCAGCCTCCCAAAGTACTGCTACTGAGTCTGCATAAAGTGTAAACATTAAATGACTGATTCCTGGGGTTAGAAGAAAAAAAATTACTCACTGTAGTAATGTTGTTTCTTCTTACAGGGTCATGCACTTTATGTACACTCCCCAACCCTGCCTCCCCTTCCAGAACCTGAAATAGTTTCACACGAGAATCGGTTCCTTTCTTCAGTGAGGTTGCTTGAGCATTACTACTGCATTTACTACAATTGTAAGCTTGTTGTTAATTGTTTATATGGTAAGATTTCACAAGTCTGATTCAGTTTGTTTGGTGTTTTAAAAATTCTCTAAAAAATGTTCCAATTTTTTTTTTTTTTGGTAGCCTTTTAGCTAATTTTACTACTTGCTTCTCCAGTCTGGCTTGCAGACAGATCTGAACAATGGCCAGAGTGGAGCACAGATGCAGAGTTTGAATCTACGTTCCAGATTCTAAAATTTGCTTGGGTTCTATCTCCGGGGTGTCACTTTTTGGCCACGATGATAGCATAAAGTGTAAACACAGTGAGTAATCCCTTAACAAGAAACAAAATAATTTTTTCTTAGTTACAATTTCAGGCGGCCTCAAATGCTAGATTAAAAAGATAACCCTTTAGCCTCCCATTGAAGACTTCCACAGACAGGGCTGTATGAATATCCAGAGTCAGAGAGTTCTACTGTAGAGATGCGACCACAGTAAATGCTCTGTCCCCCAAAGTTATAAGGCAAGAACTTGGAACTACAAGGAGCCCCGCCTCAGAGGAACAATGGGGGTACTCAGTTAGAAGGTCTTTCACTTAGCCATGGCACAAATCATACAGGCTTTGTATATTAACAAATTTACCTTGAAGTTGATGTGCCACCGCACTGGCAGCCAGTGCAGTTTTTGCAGAACCGGCATAATTTGTCTGGACTATGGGGTCCCTGAAGTTAGCCAGGCTGACGAGTTCTGCACAAGCTGCAAGCAATGCATTAACCCCGCAGATAGCCCTAGATCGAGAGCATTGCAGTAATCTAGTCTTGAGGTTGGTCATGAAGCTCTTCAGTTCCTGCAAGAATTCATTCCCTTGCCTCTGGAGGATGGACCTCAAAATGATCTTGCAGCCTGTACCCAGACCACATTTTACAGACACGCATTCAGAATGACATGGTTTCCACCGTGGGGTATGCCGTCAATTCCAGTGTAGATCTAAAACCGATCGGCACCCCACCACCCCTGTGCCCCCACCGCATACAATGCACCACTGAGAAACCCAGCAAGATAGATGACTCCAGCACAGGTCCGGTGTCATCATCCAAACAGGTCTGTGTGACACGTACCAGGACCGCTGAGGAGTCCATAATAAGTGCCTTCAGTACTGCAGTTTTAATCCTCCGGGACCCGGCATTACAGAGAACTGCACAAAGTTGGTCAGAGCAGGATCAGCTGGCCCTCTAGCTACCTGCTCCATAGGAATTGGTGCAGTCCTTGGGATTGGCAGCAGACAGGGAGGTCCTCTATACTGGGCTGTATGCTGAGGATACGTTCTAGACTCGCAGTGTCAATCACACCTCCCATTCCTACTCCACGATGAGCATGCCAACATCTCTGCACCCCCAAAGGATGCCCAACCCCCTGCAATGATCAGTTACCATTGCAAGCAAGGTACATTGCCCACCCCCACCCCAAAGGACGCAGTAGGTGGAGCTGCTCAGGTGAGTAGGTTTTAATAGGACCACCACCCAACTGGCACATTTAAACTAAAACCCAATAAATAAACAAACTCCCAACCCCAAACCAACTGAACCACGTCCTCTCGATCACAATTTAAATAAGCACTTATAGTCAATGTCACACACTTCTACAACAGCATTAATATCACACTTATTCAGCCTCTGTTCTGAAATGACTCCCATAAGTTAATGTTTATGTCCCCTAGTTATTTTTCCCTGACTTTTTGAATGATAGATACAAACGTAGTCTGAGGTCACTATTTTTTTTAAATTTCTTATTCTACCCCTCCATTTCCAGCCCCTTCCTCTGTCTCTGGACCTCCCAGCCACCTCCTGATGTCTCCACCCCAACCACTGTCACTTACCTCCATGGAGCCTTGGATATGCATCCCTGGCGGGATCAGGTTTACCCAGATTTACCCCTAAATTCTTGAATTTCATCAGGTGGTGCCGTGTGCTTGGGGAGGTGGAGACCCAAGATGTACTGTGGCTGTCATCGTGGAGGTGCTGGGGCCAGTTTTTCCTTGTTCCTCCCATCTCCCCAGGGGACGTTGCTTGCGTGGACATCAGTGTGGGCCCACACAAGTTTGTGCTTATGTCCACCCACCAACACTAGTGACGTCCCCGCCCTTCCCATTCCCCCTTTGGCCGCAATAGCACCTATGGTCACCCAGGTGTCAGTATTGTGGCAGAGGATGGAGAACTATCTTCTCGGAGGAGGCAAGCAGCCCCTGAGATGCTGAGTCCTCTTCCCCCTGGCCAGCCCCCGATGACCTGAGCTCGTTCCCAAACTTGGGTTGCCAGCGTCGTGAGCGGTAGCGCTACTGCTGTGCAGATGGGCTGGCCTCTGAGGTCACTATTTGTGGTGGCTTTATACACTGCTATTAAATCCTCACTAATCACTGGGTGGGACAGAAGCCTAAGGTACAAGTTACAGCTCCCAACAGCCCAGGGGGAGCTGGCCCTTCCAAATCCTCTGACTGTATTGCGGAGCTCGCACCTTCTACACGCCTTACACTAGTTAAACACCATTTCTAATCACTATTGGAAACAGAAGTAAGTATACTACCTCAGCCTCCAGAAGACCTGTTATTTAATAGAAAGGGAGGGAACATACTGAAAGTAATGCTACCTGACTGTGCAGATATGATAGTGGAGAACTGGCAAACTCACACAAACAATGGGCTAGATACCTGGAAATAATCTTAGACCCCCTATTTCATCCCACTGAAGTTCTGTAAAACTTTTAAACCTTGGTATAACAAAGGGCTGGAATTTAATTCCCATGTTTATGAAGGAGGAACATTTAAATAATTCCAGCAACAACAATAACAATACTCTCTAGGCCATGCAAATCACTTTAGATATTTACAGCTTTGACTCTGTCTGTGGGGATGGCTGGGATTGACCTGAAACAAAGAAATAACACACTGCTTAGCAGATTTGCTGTTAAAGTCCCTGACGTGCTATTTCTCTGGTTTATAAATTAGTGAAAACTTCACGTTAACGGTTCTGTGCTGCCAATTAGCTAAAAATAGGAAGGGGAAATGCAATGTACAATCACAGAGTATGACTGGAAATGTATCTGTCTCTTCCAACACACACACACTCACTTCCTCATACCTCTGGTGGGAGTATGCTTGGAAGGTCACAATCTGCTATTTCCATACTTCGCACATTACCGAGCAATATGACACCCAAAGGGGTAAGGCTTGTTGGAGGCAGTGTGGGAATTAAAAAGCTACCTATACCCATGTCCTTTGGGATTGCCCCAAACTACATTCCTGTTGGAAAGCAGTTGAATGGGCACTGCAGGATATTGTCCCTTCATTGGGTCCTGTTGCCCTCGTGAAAGTGCTCCTGCAGTTACTACCATGACAGGCGGGGGGAACTACCTGCAGACCCCACTTGGGGATGTGGTTATTAGCAGCCAGAAAAGTTATCACAAAAAAGTGGTTGTCAGTAGACCCCACATTATGAAGATCAGGAAGACACCGTCCAGGAAATTTATAGGATGGAGAAACTGACTGCAGGTATCAGTTTTAAGATAAGGAAATTTTCATAGTCTTTGAGACAGGTGGATAATCTGGATTATAAAACACAGAAATTATTTTATTCCACGACAATTCTCTAGACAATGCAAGGGTGGTGGGAAACTGAGCGATTCTTTCTTTGGGGAGGGGATCAGAGTGGTACTGACTTTTAGCACCTAATTATGTCTTTGTGACCACTGTACTGCATTGTCGTTAAGTATAATTGAATGGTTGTCAACTACGGGAATAGGAACATAGGAAATTAGAGGTTGATGGCAGTAAAGGACCGCCTGGCCCATCCAGTCTGACCATTTTTCCCTGGCTAATGTAAAGCTGCGGACCCTACATCATCTCCCACCACTACCCTCCTGCCCCCTTCCCCCCTCTAATGGTGTGTCCGACCTCTGTTCGAACTCTGGGTTACCTTCCCTACCAGTTTTTATGATGCCCATGTGTCTGTCCTATGCTTTCCTAAATCCTATTACCGTTGTAGCCCCTACCAGTTCTTCTGGGAAGCTGTTCCAGGGGTCCACTACCTTTTCTGTGAAGAAATACTTTCTCCTGTTTTCTCTGATCCTTCCCTCCCTCCAGCTTCATACTGTGACCTCTAGTCCATAGGCATCTTTTTCTCTGAAAGATGCTCTCTTCCCATACCTTGTTTATTCCCTTTAAATATTTGAATGTCTCAATCATGTCTCCCCTTTCTCTCCTGATCTCCAGGGAGTACAGATCTAGATCCCTTAGCCTTTCCGCAGAGGGCTTCTGAGCCCTGCACCATTTTGGCTGCCCTCCTTTGTACCCTCTCCATCCTGTTTATATCCTTACATAGATGAGGCCTCTAGAACTGTACACTGTACTCGCGGTGGGGTCTCACCAGTGATTTATATAAGGGAAGTATCACCTCAATCCGCCTACTGGTTATACCCCTCCCTATGCAGCCCAACATATGATTTTCCTTTCCCACTGCCTTATCACATTGTTTTTAACCCCAGAAATCACACAGTATGATTAAACCAATGCACTCAGCCTTCAATGTTGAACTGCCACAAAGAGATGGAATTTAAGCAAATGATGGCACGTTCATTGGCTCGTCCCAATTTCAAACTGCTGCCCCTAGTAACTGCTGAACTCTGAAATGCTCAGGTTCATTTCTCTGCCTGCCAGTTCAGATGCCTCGGAGAGCTCTCCTCAGCTTTCTTGTAGACATTTACTGTATTTAGTTGATAAGTAATGCTTATGTACTTTGTATTTTGTATTGCTGCCCCTTTCAGGTTAGTTTAGTTTATTGGGTGTTTTAGTTTGTTTTTTGTGTTCCTCACCAGTTCTTTGGAACCATGAGGAACCACTCTTCTGTGAGGTTTGTATCTCAGAAGACACTTAATTTCTTATAAACATTCCAGTTCCCTCTCGGATCCGTAACGTTATTTATTTTTAATATCTTATCTGTGTCAGTCTTCACCATTCATCACCTTTGGGTACTTGGCGAGGTCATGACCCTGTGACTCTTTTTTTTTTTTTTTATATTTGTGGGTCGGCCTTTCCATCAACACGCCCTTGAGCCGGCGCTATCATGCTGGTACCCACGGGTTGGTTACGTTAGGTGTTGTCGACTACTCTCCCACCATGTTCTTCATTACCTGTCAAGGTCACCTTGTGGGAAGCTCTCAGAAAATTTTCAGAGGCCTTCCTCTACCATTGAAGCCTTCAACTGTGTATTCTCGACCCCATGTCGCTTCGTAGTCCGTCGACTCTGAGTATCCTGCCAGTTCTATTCGTTCCACTCGACGTCACCTGGTAAGACTGTTCCTTATTTTATTTTGCAATGTCGGGTCTTGTTTTGGTGTTCTTTTTCCCGTAGGTCATGTCTCGGTCGGAGGGCAAGAAACCTTCTAAAAAGGGACGGCCCCCCATGCGACAGTGCTCATGCAGCCATAAGTACTCCGTCACCGACCAGCATGACCGTTGCCTCGTGTGTCTTGGCCTGCTTCATGACATGGATTCATGCAATGCTTGCTTCTCCATAGACCACCGGGTCATCGAGCAACGCGCATGGAAAGTGGGGTGAGCTCTGCTGACTTTCGGGGGACAGGCGCGCACTTGTCGGCCAGGCTGCGTTCTTTCGGCCTTTCCTCCAGGTCCCCTCCTGGTTCTATATGGACCGAGGAGGAGGGGGCCTCTGCCTCTTGTAGCCTAGCCGTGGCAGAGGCCCCTTCCACAGTGCAGGAGGCCCGGTCTGTCTCCTCCGGGAGACAGGTGGGAGGCACCGCCTTGGCAATCGCTACTTCGGGGGTGAAAGCTTCCTCGGTGTTGTACCCGTGGCTTGGAAGGCCTGGGTTGACACTGTGCTTGACGCAGTCCATCGGTGCTGTTCTGGGCCTCGGTGCTGTTCATGGCACCGTGGGCCCTGATGATGCCATCATCGGAGCCAGTCCGTCGCTTGGCGCTGTTGCTGCTGTCGGCACCATTCGTGATGCCACTGTCGGTGCCATGCAAGGCTCTACGGCACCGTCCCTGACTGTTTCTCACCCTGGCGCTGTTCGTGCCGCCGTGGTTGAGCACGGTACCATGTCCAGTTCTGGAGCCATTCGCGGCTCCGAGCATGGGCATGGCACTGTGGGGGTTTCGGAGCTCGGCGCTGAGAGCACTGTCAGGGTTGTCACTGACACCGTCTCTGTTCTCAGTGCTGCTTATGGCGCCGTGGGGCGGGTCGGTGCTGTGGGGGTCTCCAGCCTCAACGCTGTTTGCGATGCCAAGAGTGTGGTCGGAGCCATCGTCGGCGCTGTTGCTGGTCTCAGCGCCCGGCTTGCGGCGTCGCCGTCGGGATGGGCGTGACAGGCTCCGGCTCGAGGCTGCTACCCTTGGGGCCGTGTCCTCTTCTGGCACCGTTCGCGGTGCGGAGGGGGGCACCGGCGTTGACTCTGGTGCAGTCTCTGGTTCTGGTGCCCTGTTCAGTAGGGATGGCAGTGGGCGTCCACGCACTGTTTGGCACAGGACTTCGATCTCCACCTCTTCGGAGTAGGAGTCGGACTCTGAGTCAGACATGCAGTCTGGTTCCGTGGAGTTGGCTGCTGGCGTGGACACCCTGGTAGTGTCCTCGACAGGCCAGAGTCAGACCCCCTCTGAGGAGCTGACAGCGACTGCTGGGGCCAGGGTCAGGGGTTCTGACCAGCAGGCAGTGGTGCAAGCCACCATTGCCCTGCAGCCTGGTCTCGGAGGGTTCTCTGATCCCTCAGTGGTGGTACCCCCTCAGGTGGTGTGCCTGGATCACCCAACTTTGGGGCCGATCAGAGCACCCATGGGAGGGGAGGGTGCTGCTCCCTGGATAGCCCCTTCGGGGGCCGACCAGGGCTGCCAGCTGCCTAGGCTGGCTCTCTCTCGAGGAGGAGGAGGGTGCTCTCGGATTCTGAGGGGTCGAGGGGCATGGGGTCTGTGCGGCGGCCTTTTTCCGGAGTCCACCCGGGCTCTGGGAGAAGCCGTAGTGCAGATCTCCGCCCTTCCCATTTGGTTTCCTCGAGAGAGCCCCATTCTTTGGAGGTAGGGGACCATCCTTCTGGACCTACATGGCCCCAGTCGCCTCACAGTGGGGATTCTTCAGGGCGCAGCCTAGGCAGTTCCTGTTTGGTTGATCAGCTGTCGGCTGTGGAGTTTTCCGGAGCTCTTTCCTTCCCTAGGGCTCCTGGTGCGCTCCCAGCCCAGGCGGAGGTCAGCCGATTCCTGTTGTCAGCTCTGCTCCCATCCCTCTGCCACATTCTCCTGTGCTCCCTGGCATTCTTGGTCCTAGTGGGCCTCTCTCCTGGGAGCAGTTCAGAGCTCAGTCTCCTCAGTTTCCTTCTTACATTAGGGCTTTGGACAGACAGGTTTTTCAACCTCTCCCTGAGCAGCCAGCTTCTGAACCTTCAAGGTCCTCTGACTCTTCATCCCCCTCTTCTGGGGGAGAGGAGCCATCAGTCCACATCTCTCCAGCTGCTGATCTCACTGAATATCAGCGATTCCTCATGAGGATGTTAGAGGATGTGCACATCACTCCTCCCACTCAACACAATCCAGAGCACTCAGTGCAGGCCTTTCTGGGCAATTTCAATGAGGACACCCTCGTGGTCCCCCCCCTGGCCTGCTCCCTTTCGGGAGGCGTCATTGCGTTTCTTGCAGAGACCCTTTTCCAGAGTTCCTGCCCCTAGGGATCTCTGCCAGCGGTATTGTGCCCCCCCCCCCAGAGTCTCCAGGTTCCATGGCTCATCCTCAGTCAGGATTGACGCAACTGGACACTCCTGATGGACTTTGCGCCCCTCACTGTGACCAGCCCCCAGACCAAGACTCCTCAGATTTTGACTTCTGGGGGAGGAGGACGGTTGCTGCTCTCTGTTGCAGCACATCAGGCCCACTATGCAACCTATGACAGGTTCCTCTGGTCTAGGCTGGGTCAGCTCCTAGCCTCCATGCCTGACATGGAGCAAACCAGACAAGCCATTGCACTCTCTGCATGTGGCCTGGAGCTAGCAAGGCACCAAGCAAGGGCATCGTATGATGCCAGTGAGGTAGCTACCAGGGTCGTAGGGACAGCGATCTGCACTAGGCGGACAGCATGGCTGTATCTTCCCCAGTTGTCACCCTTGGCCCAGCATAGGGTGATTAACTTTGCCCACCAGAGAACCTATCTCTTCTCCCGTAGAGTGAGACGGCGTATGTCAGGGCAAATTCGTACCCTCCCCCGGGGGGGTCCCCGTCTCACTCTCCCCACTATAGGGCCTCTCCAGACCTGTGAAGGTTCTCCCTCTTAGTGGGGGGCTCGGCATTCACCCAAAGGTGATGAATGGTGAAGATTGACACAGATAAGATATGAAATTACGTACCTACTGTAATTCTGATCTTTCTGTGTATCTTCACCATTCATCACAATCCCACCCTCCATCCCCCAGGGGCCTCAGTCTCTGGGTCCTCCTCCCTCTCTTGTCCCCTTCCTTTCTGTTAGTCTGGGCCGGGGTAAACTGAGGCACATAGGGGGATAGTTTTCTTTAGGGGTAGAGTGGTCAGGATTGGGGCACTCTTCAGTGCTTCAGCTCCACCCGTGGGAGTGGGGGTTGGCAGTTGCCCCCTTTTTTTCCCTTCTCCCCTTTGATTTCCTTGTTCTGTGGACATAACTTCAATTAAGTAAAGAAACTAGGTTTCTTGCACCAAAATCTCCTTTGGGGGGGGAGATATCCCTGTTTTCCTGTCTTTTCTTCCAGAATAGCCGATTCTGCTTGTAGGAGTTTTTGCCAGTAATTTTGTGCCTGCAGTTCTGGCATTTAGCCTCTTGGCTACTCCTTCACAGTTCCTATATAAACTGGAGACTGGTCAAGGTTACAAGGTATGTTTCTCCTGTCGCCCCCCCCTCTCAAATTTTTTCCTTACTTCTAAAATCCTTAACCCTCCCTCCCTCCCTCCTTCTTTTCTACTTCCAGAGATTGGGGCCCCTTAGTCTTCGAAATTCTTCTGTCCTCTCAGTCGTTTATTTCTTCTTTTAGTTTTATATCTTTTCCTTTGTCTGTCCCTTGGACTTCCTTTTCCCACCCTCCCAACCTTTTTTCTAACCTCTATGGCGACTTAGAACTGGTGGGAGGTGGAGTCGACTCTAACACTTAACAGCCAACCCCACGGCCATTCCACGCGGTCATTCGTATGAGAGTGCGCGATGGTGCATCAACTGCACCCACCCAAAAAAAAAAAAAAGCTCCTGCGGGGTCATGACCTCCAGCCAAGTTCCCAAAGGTGATGAATGGTGAAGATACACAGAAAGATCAGAATTACGGTAGGTACGTAATTTCCATTTTTCTTAGTCGTGGTTCCTATTACTGACAGGAACCGTATGCTCTCTTTTTTACTGTGTTTAGGGAACCGATCGCTTTGGATTGACTATTTAAATTTTCAAGCGGTTCCTGGAACCAACCATTTGATTATATTTGTGTGTTTTTTTCTGTCTGCCAGACATCCATGTCAGAAGCACCCAAACAAAAGAAAAAGACAGGACCGACTGGGTTCAAAAACTACATTACCTGTGGCCAAATTGTAGCTAAGGCAGACAGGCATGATCTGTGCATTTTCTGTTTGGGTCCCAGTCATATTTTTGCCAACTGTGAGATTTGCAGAACGTTTTGCCTTAAAACTTTAAAGAAAAGGGCTAAAAAGTGGGAAGAAATGGCCACTCCTTCATCTCCTCCTAAGCCTTCTGATGAGGCTCCCTCAGCTTCTGCTTCAAAAAAAGATAAAGGCCTAAAGAGTCATTGGATCCAAAATTCACGGAAAAAGCTGACTCTGCAAAAGCTAAAAGGCCCATGGAACCGTCTGGTGAGCCGGTTCCAGCTGAAAGGAAATATAAAGAAAAGCATGTTGCTGTACCTCTGGCTGAGAAGGCTAAGGAGCTGTCAGCAGACATACTACCTATGCCCTCGGCTGAGGACATAGCAAAGGCCCTGCAAATTCTCCAGGCCCTACAGGCTCCAGTGACCACAGTGGTTCCACCAGTTCCAGCCCAGGTTCCAGTACCTCAGGTAACGGTGTACATTTCTGATGAGGGAGAAGAAGACGAACAAGAGGAAGGGGAATCTATAGAACCAGCGTTATCCCCAGAGCAGGACTTTGTTCTCTCCCCCCGCTACAATACCTAAAGACTAGTCCTTTCACTATTCATTTGTGAAGCAAATGGTCGACACCTTCAATCTATCCATACAGGAGATGGTTGAGGTTGAGGATGAGGAGGAAGCAGAGTTCCTGGATATGATGGGGCTAGCCCCCAATAGACGGCTCCTGCTTCCCATCCACAGATCACTGAGAAAGGCTTCCTTGAAGATTTTACAAACCCCTACTTCAATCCCAGGGATAAAAAAAAAATAAAAATATGAGCTTGACAGGACTAATGCAGCATTCGTGTTTAACCACCCTGACCATGAAGGGGTGGCTCAAGCTGCAGCCTGTGACAAGGCTAAAATACTCTTGTCTTCACCCCCCCCCCCAAACAAAGATTCAAGGAAAATCAATGATATGGGTAAAAAAGGGGTACTTGGCAGCCTCTCTGCTAGTAAGGCAAGCCAATTACATGACTTATGAACCCCATCATCAGAAGGCACTATGGAATACAGTACTGGCTATGACAGACAAAATGTCTGGGGAGATGGCAGTAGACCTGGCAGAGACTGCCATGACGGCACTTGATGCCACCAAGTACCAGTTCCACATGGCTATGGATGCAAAGGACACTGCTGCCAGGCTCATGGCACTCACAGTGTCAGTGAGGCAATTTGCTTGTCTCAGGGCCACAAACCTGTCCCAGGACACTCAGATCAAATCGATGGATTTCCCCTGCGAGGGTGATTCCCTCTTTGGGGACAAGACTGAAGCATACATGAAGAAGGTGGAGGAGTACAAATCCACTTACTGTAGCAACTCTGCAAGGGATAAACCCTCTACCTCAGACAGGTCCCAGTACAGGAGAGGCAGGGGCAGGGGATCCTACTCCAGGCCCTTTTTCCAGGCTCAAGCCATGCCAGACTACCAGCAGGCCAGGGGGTACTTTAGAGGTAGGGGCAGAAGGACTGTGAGATGGGCCGCCCAGGTGCCTCAAGCCCAGGCCTAGCCCAAACAGAACCCCTGACAGGCTAGTACAGGTTGCCTCCCCCCTACCAGTAGGAGGCTGACTGGCTTACTCCCTCCAAACTTGGTATACCATCACCACAGACAAGTGGGTCCTGGAGGTAGTGAGCCAGGGACTGTCAGTCAAATCACTTCCCAAACTAAGAGGCAGAAATTTTGCCCCAGTTACTCCTGTAGACAGAATTCTTCTGGAGGCAGAGGTGGCAAACTTGTTGTCCATCAGGGCAGTGGAGCCTGTTCCCTGCTACAGAGTGGCAAAGACTTCTATTCCTGATACTTTCTTACTCAGAAGAAAAATGGGGACTGGCAGCCCATTCTGGATCTAAGACTCCTGAAGAAACGTGTCAAAACCAAAATTCACGATGGTCACTTTGGCCATGATCATCCCTACCCTGCAAAAAGGAGACTGGTTGGCATTCTTAAACCTAAAGGATGCCCTTTTCCACATCCCAATCTGACCCAGCCACAGAAAGTACCTGAGGTTCAGATTACCCTCAGGTTACTACCAGTTTTCAGCCATGCCATTCAGCCTGACCTCAGCCCCCAGGGCATTCACAAAGTGTCTGGCCGTAGTGGTAGTGCACCTGAGGAGGCAGGGAGTGACTGTGTATCCTTATCTAGATGACTGGCTAGTCATAGGAGAGTCCCTGCAACAAACCAGAGACTCTCTGGCTCTCACCAGAGCCACATTAGAGTCTCTGGGCTTCCTCATAAATGCCCAGAAGTCCCAATTGGAGCCAGTCCAGGTACTGGACTTCATAGGAACAGAGTTGGACACTATCCAGGGAGGAGCTTTTCTTCCACAGGACAGAGTAAACAGTATTCTTCAGCTGGCAGGACCCTTTCAGCTGAACAGACTCAGGCCAGTAAGACAGTTCCTGCGGCTGCTGGGCCATATGGCAGCTGCCACAGCAGTGGTACCAGGTTCCAGTTTCACTTGCAAGCTCACTGGTCTCAAAGAAGAGATTCCCTGATATAACACAACACACTGTTACAGGCCCTGCAGTGATGGCTAGACACCGAGAACCTCAGGGAGGGCACGTCCTTCCTAAAGGAGCATCCATCGGTGGTGCTCACCACAGATGCTTCCCTCCTGGGCTGGGGAGCACACATGCTCGACCTAACACCCAGTGGCATGTGGTCCCCTCAGGAGTCACTACTGCACATAAATTTGTTAGAGCTTAGGGAAGTGTACCTAGCTCTTCAGTCATTTGCTCCACACTTAAAAAACAAGGTGGTACAGTTCAAAACAGACACCACTACCACCACCATGTACTACATCAACAAACAAGAGGGAAGAAGGTCCACCCCACTGTGCACAGAGGCCATGAAGGTGTGGAGCCTGGCCTACTGTCTACAGGTGTCGCTTTCTGCATCCACCTACCAGGGAAGGACAATATTCTGGCAGACTCCCTCAGCTGGATCAGCCAGAATCATCACGAGTGATCACTGAATACACGGGTACTCCAGCCTGTATTCAAACAGTGGGGCACTCCAGAGATAGATCTCTTTGCCTCCACAGACAACCACCAGCTGCCACAGTTCTGTTGCAGGCCTCTGAGCAGGGGCACTGTTCCAGTGGATGCCTTAACACTGGACTGGTCAGGCAGGTTCCTGTATGACTTCCCTCCTTTCCCTCTGAGAACTTTGATAAAGCTCAGGTCACAACCAGCAACAATGATCCTGGTAGCACCAGACTGGGCAAGACTGCCATGGTACTCCCTGCTACTGATGCTATCTGCCTCACAGTCAATCCACCTGCCCCAAACACACAACCTTTGACATCCTCTCAGGGCAGTATCCTGTATCTCAACCTTGGGTCTCAGCGACTGAAGGCTTGCCCTTGAAGACCTAGAGTTTGTTAGTCTAAACCTTTCTGAAGAGGTTAAGACTGTGCTCAGAGGCTCTAGGAAGCCATCAACCAAGAAAACTTACACTTCAGAGTGGAGAAGATTTTCTGTTTGGTGTTCAGGAAGGGGTATTGATCCCTTTAGGGCTGATCTGTCTGTCCTGCTGGACTACCTGACCCACTTCCATGCCCTGAGACTCAAACCTTCTGTTCTGAAAGTCCATCTGGCTGCAACCTCAGCCTTTATCTCGGCTGGCAAAGACAGATCCATGGCCTCTCACCCTGTCTATAAGAAATTCTTCAAAGGCCTCAATCACCTTCACCCTCTTCTTAGGGAGCCAGTTCTAGAATGGAACCTTAACATTTGTATTGCCATGGAGCCCCCTTTTGAGCAAATGGCAACTGCAGATTTGAAGTATGTGACATGGAAAACAGTCTTCCTAGTGTCCATCACTTCAGCCAGGTGAATAAGTGAGTTACAGTCCCTGTGCACAGACATGAACTACATTTCTTTTCACGGGGACAAGGTGGTTCTCAGGACCAACAGGAAATTCCTTCCTAAGGTAGTCTCAGACTTGCATCTGAATCAGTCCATGATATTACCCATCTTCTTCATTGACAATTCCAGCTCATCTGAGCAGAAACTACATAGCCTAGATGTCAAGAGGGCACTAAGCCACTACGTCGACAAGATCAAGGCTTATAGACCAGAACATACCCAGCTGTTCCTCACTTATGGGGAAGTAGGTAAGAGTAAACCTGCATCCAAAGGAACCATTTCACGCTGGATAGTAGCTTGCATACAGTTCTGTTACAGTAAAGTTGGTAAGCAGACTCCCCTGGGCCTCAGAGCATACTATACTAAGGGCACAGCTGCCTCAGTTGTAGCTGCAAGGGATATTCCTTTAGTGAAAATCTTTAAAGCAGCTACATGGAAAACTGTTCACACTTTAACTAAGCACTATTGCTTGGACATACAGTCCAGAAGTGATGCCAGATTTGGCACAGCAGTCCTGCAGAATCTTTTCACAAAGTAGGTGATGTGCCCAACCCCCAAAGGTACTGCTTTGTAGTCTGCATTAGTTTAATCATACTGAATGATTCCTGGGGTTGGAAGAAAAAAATACCATAGCAATCTTTGTTTTTTCCAGGGGATCACTCCAGTATGATGAAAGCTCCCACCCTGCCTCCCCTACCTGAACCAAGGGGAAACGGAAGGACAGATCCTAATTCTGCATCCCTACTGTCACAAACTACATATGCTGTTACTGGTTAATGTTGAGTTTTTCTGTACCCAGTTGATAAACATTGTTGTCCCCTTTTTGGGGACTTTTTTGTGTGGGGATATGATTAAGGGGGCCTAATCTACATAGTATAGCCAGCGAGAGGGTCTTTCCCTATTTAGGCTGTGTAATGAATCTGAGCACTTCAGAGTACAGCAGTTTCTAGGGGCAGCAGTTTGAAATTGGCACGAGCCAATGAGAGTTCCATCATTTGCATAAATTACATCTCTCTGTGGTAGTTCAGCACTGAAGGCTGACTGCATTATTTTAATCGTACTGTATGATCACCTGGAAGAAACAAGTTTACTACCGCAAGTAGTTTTTTCTTCGCCACCTTTAGGTCATCCGATATGATAACCCCTAAGTCCCTCTCCTACCCTGTTACTATGACTACTGCCCCACTCCACCCCCCCCCATTCATATGTGGCTTGTGGGTTTTTGTGCCTTAAGTGCATGATTCTGCACTTCTGTGTGTTGAATCTCAATTGCCAAGTTCTGAACCAGTCCTCCAACTTCCCCAGGTCCTCATTCATCCTTTCCACCCCTCCTAGTGTGTCCACCCTAGTGCAGATTTTTGTATCATCCGCAAATAAGCACACCTTCCCATCTCCATGGGGATTACAAGAGCAACAGAATTATGCATTAAGCAGGTTAGCAAGAGGAAAAGGAAGAGGAGGCCATTATGGTTTCCTAAAGAGGTAGCAAAGAAAGTGAAAGCCAAAAAGATTGCATTCAGGCAATACAAAAAGACACAGGCAGAAGGCAGGAGGTTTGTTATTTTTACCGGGGGCAAAGTAACAAAAGTCCTGATTTTCACGTATCACGACAGTGAAGAGGCCGGGTGGCTTGCGTAATGCAAACAAATCAACCAGCATCAAATAATGCCCAAAAAACATTTAAGACTACAGCTGAATAACTCCTGGGAGGGACCAGCCCAGGCCAAGTCAGAGCACTTCCCCACCCCACCAGTTTTACTGCAGCCTGCTCTCGGCCCAACTCCCCCTGAGACCAGAGTCGAAAAACTGACCGAGATCTGTTTTGTATTCAGTTATTCGCCCTTCTGCCTTGAGAGTGAGGACTTACTTGTAAAGTTGAAAATATGTAAGGAACTTAACTTCCTTCTCAAGAGGACAGGACCTCACCTCAGCTTCAATTCAAATCAGTCTTGACCTAATTTTGCCCCCACCTGAACCTCCAGGTGGATAGCTCACTAGTTTCTCACCCCCCTTTGCTGCTTACATAACCCTTCCAAGTCCAGCCCTTATAGTGGATCCTGAACTTCTTGAAATGTCTGCTTGAGCTAGCCCTCCCACCCTTGAGGAGTGCAAAAAGCATGTTTCAAGGAAGTACAGCAAATGGCTGTGCCACCTCAGTATACCTATAAACATGGATGGTATGGGAAACATCCCAGCATGTGCATCCTCACAGCATGAGCCCTTATTTACATAGATTACATAAAAAAATGAGATTATACAATGACAAGAATGAATGCTGGCCTCTGATTGGTCAGTCTTGGGCTAGACCCATGATGTTATCCCAGTATATCTGATTCATCACAGGTCTAGTCTCAGCCTCTGTGTGAACCTCTTGATGATTGTTAGCATTAGTGTGGTTTTTTGTATCTTCTCTTAAAAATATTTTTCCACACCAAATAAAACATCTTTAAAATTATTTTTTTTAATTCTGTATAACAACACGCCATTGTATAATAGCAATAATGCCCTCCAGGGTGTGTGTCATGGTAGGATAACGTCATGCCTTATGTATTGGATGCACTCGTGCCCAACCACCTGAGGCGTGACGTTATCCAAGATGACACGCCCTGTCGGCATTATTAGCTTACTTGCACCCAGTGTTAACACTTTTCTTTGTTATAACCAAGTTAATTCATTAGTCTCCCATCCCATCCCATATTATTCAATGTCACATGCCTGAATCTGGTTAGGTAAGGTAGCTTAAGAGGATAATGCTCTCCTCAAGCAAGCAAGCATTGCATACATAAGCATGGGACTTGCTGATATCCCTCAGGTGGTGCTCTTAACAAGCATGCTGATGTACCTGGGACAGTGCAACTGAACAATGTAAATCCCCTAATTGTTCAAGATGATCATGGACATGGTGTGGTCACACCACAACCCCTACCACTCTCCTCCCCATGGGCTCCTAAGGAATATGCATCTCTGTCCATGCCCAGGTTTACACAACCCCATCCAAGCAAACACGGACTGCCCTGGCACAAAAGTGGTCGCATCACATAACCTAAGAGAACAGACACCACAGGAAGTTTGCTGGAACAACGACTCCAGATACCTGTGCACAGCCTCGCAGGACCCACCCTGCAAGGTAAGTACTTGGTTGGTGGTTTTTATTAGCATCATCTATGACAGTGTGTGTTGGGCCGGTAGTGGTAGCCCAGGTTGCCGTGGATGTCCCCCCCACACACACACAGACTACTTCAAAATCGTCGCATCTGACAGTTTTGAAGGGTACAAATGAAACATGGTTGGTTCAGTTTGATGTGGTTTAATACAGTTTTTTTTGTCCGAGCGTGTGTCTCTATTCTTCTACACACAGACACAGACAGACACACACCACCAAAAAATGAACTTTTTTTATACCATGTTTACATTCAGGATAGAGACAGGGTAAAACAGGTCCAGGCAGTACAACACAGTAAATGAAACACTGCATTTTACAATGCCCAACAAACCACCAAAAGACCATAAAACAACAGACTTTCCCCCCTGCCCTGGTGGGGGGGAATAGCTAGGTCACAGGTCAGGGTGCTAAATGAGGAGGAGAGACCACAGAACATCTTGTCGAACCACACAGTAAGGTGAAACTACATAAACATGCACAATTTTTATACTGTAGGATTTCATACTTTCCAACAGTTTCTAATTTTGACACAGAAACTTATCTTTAGTGCTCAGAAGCCCCTTGTACGAGGGAGGTAAGCATGGCATGGACCCAGCAGAGTGGCATACATGTTGAAAAAAATATTTCTGTGCCAGTATGCCCGTCCACCCCTCCCTCCTCCATCACCAGTGGCCAGAACCATTTTTTTCAGCATGTGTACCAGTCCGATCTGGTCAGCACAGCAGCACAAAGCTGGCAGGGCAGTAGAAGGCACAGCAAGAAACAGTGAATTAAATGTCCATGCAAAAAGCTACAGCCCACTCTCCCCATCCCAGACCTGCAAGGCCACTATCTCCACCCAGACTGGCCAGCTCAGCTACTCTCTGCACCCTGATGGACTTGCACAGCCACTCTCCACACTCTGTGTCCACCCCACCAGCATAGCCACTCTCCCCACCCCACCCAACCAACACCATTTCCAGCTTCATTTATCTGGTATCCGCTCCAGGCATCCAGGTCTGTGCCTCCCCATCACAGGCACACAAAAAATAAATAAAACCACATTTTATACTGCATTTTGTTTATGTTTCTTTCTTTGTCTGGAAAGAGAGATGTTGAGCTACCGGTCAGCACAGTTTGCCTGGTATACAATTACCACCCCGCCCCACCAACACAATGCCAGTGCCTCCACCCACCCACACAACAGTGCCCCCACCACACCCACACAATGCCTGTATCCCCAACCCCACCCATACAAATGACCAGTGTCCGCAACACCGCACACATACACATGACCAGCAGTGTCCCCAACCCCGCACACACACACGACCAGCAGTGTCTCCAACCCCACACACACACACAACCAGCAGTGTCCGCAACCCCACCCACACACACGACCAGTGTTCCAACCCGCCCAAAAAAATCACGGCCAGTCAGTAGTCGCTATAACAATAGCCAGGTAGTAGTAGTATAATCATTTCTTTAGGGTGCATGTTTTAGTGCAATATTTTTTTTGCTAGTCTTGTAACACTGTACGGGGGAGAACACAAAAAGCAACCCCTTTGGTTGTGTTTGCCAGGCAATGAAGACAGAGACTGCAAGGCCAAGGAATCTGTCTGTTTCACCCCTCCACAATGGACAATCGGAGAAATGAAAAAAGTGAAAGATTACTTTTACAGCCAGGTAAAGGATGAGGGGGAAATAATGTTTCAACATTTACTAATGTTCGTATGCTAGCTGCAGGCACAGGTCAGTGAGATACATCCCTTGACAGGTAAAGGATGAGGTGGAAATTATGTTTTAACATTTACTTATGTTTATATGCTAACACCCAGTCAGCAAGCACAGAATGTCCCCGCTCCTAACCAACATGGACAGTCCACCAGAAACCCAGTCAGCAAACATGGACAGTCCCCCCCTTCACCCCACCTACAAGGACAGTCCCCCCCAGACACCCGAACAGTCCCCCCCCTCCCCACCAGACACCGGGCCAGCGAGCATAGAATACCCCCTCTCAACCAACAAGGACAGTCCCACCAGACACCCAGGCAGCCAGCAAACATGGACGGTCCCCCATATCCCACCAAGGACAGTCCTCACCCCCCGACACACAGCTAGCAAACACAGAATTTCCCCGCCCCACCAACATGAGCAATCCCCCAAACACCTGGCTAGCAAACACGGAGAGTTCCCTCCCCAACAACATTGATAGTCCATCCTAGACATCTGATCAGCAATCACTGACATTCACCCCCCATAAGCCAACATGGAAAGATCCCCCAGACACCCGACCAGCAAATAGTTCCCCTCCCACAAGACACCCGCAGGCAAACATGGACAGTCCCCCCTTTCCACCATTATGGACAGTCCCCCCAGACAAATGGCCAGCCAAGTCCACCAAACAATGGCTAGTGTCACCACCCCACCATCACAGCCAGTGTTCCCCACATCACCATGGCCTGTGTCTCCACCCCACCAGACCCCAGAGTAGAAAACAGACTGTCCCCCAGCCCCACCAAACACTGACTGCTCTCCCAGTCCCAAACACTAACCACCCCAGCCCCAAACACTGATCGTCCCCCCAGCCCCACCAAACGCAGGCCCTCCCCCAGCACCAAACACTGACCATCCTCTCAGTGAGTCAGCCCCAAAACACACAGACTGTCTCCCCCGACCCCAACCCCACAAAACAGACCATCCCCACCAAACACAGACCATCCAGTGAATTTCCCCAACAAACCCCACCACACCAGTAGCACAGTAACTGAGTGTCCCCACCCCACCAACATGACCAGTGTCCGTACCATACCAAAGAAATAGGCCCCCCACCCACCCCACCAACATGGACAGCCTCAACAGCCAGCAAATTCCCTCCCACCCAAAGAAACACAAGCTGACAGCAAACCTTCCTCCCATCCCCCAGACACATGGCCATGGCCAAGACAACACCCCAAAAAAAAAAAAAACACATTTCTGGGATGTGGAATGGTATTATTCATGGCCCTGAAGCTTCCGCGATTCCGCTGCTGCAGTCATCCGTGGAATTAACCGCGGAATTTATGTCCGCTCGCGGAATTAGTGGCCACCCGCGGAATTTGTGGTCGATTGCAGAATTTTCAGTTTCAGACCGCAGAACTTACAATGCATTGCAGTGCATCACCCAGCACTTCTCTGCCCCGTTTGATTAATTCACAGTGTCCTCTCAGCACCCCCAACCCTCCACATAGCCATACCAGTAACAGCCAGGATGTTATGTCAGTCCCAGGTTGAGGTTAAAAAAGGCTACAGATGCATCAAATATTAAATGTAATTTTTGTCCCACTGAAGAAGGTGGGTACCATGCCACAGAAGGGCTTGCCGTAGATAAGCAATGATTACCCCCCCCCCCACAGAGAAAAAAAAAATGTTCCCTCCCCGGCACAGTAAGAGCTACGAAACATACAGGAGCAGTCACAGGAGCATATTTATTAGTAGTCTATCAGCTATCAAGAGAAGCCGGACTGTATTTTTTTTTTTTTTTTTATTTAGTCCAAGTTCCTTCCTAGCAAGCAGAACAGACTGTTAATAAATAAATACAAGAGAAGTGTTCTTCACAGTGTAGTAAAACGTAATTTCTTTCCTCGGGGATTTTAGAATTAGGGGCTGTCTGGAACTGGGATCACGGATAGTTTATTAACGCGCTTATGGCCACCGGAGAGCCACTGAGGGGATGACAGGATCAGCCTTTATCTCCTCACAAGAACTGCAGAAAGAATAACTGTCCTCTATGGTGGAGGGAAATGTTTTTTTTTTTCTCAAAATAATGTTTTTTTCCTGCCCAACAAGGCTGAAATGTGGCCACAAGGTTCGTAGAAACTGGGCAAGGATTAACCCAGCTCGGGCTGATAAAAGAAAAAATTTCCCTCCACCATGGAGAACAGTTCTATATTTATTGTTTTTATTTATTCTTTCCATGGGTTAGGAACTTGTACTAATTGCCGAGCCTGTCAGTCCCTCAGTGGCTCTCCTGTGGGCACTGTTTACCTAATGTAATAAAAAAAAATAATCTGATCCTAGTAGATTCTCCCCGAGTCCTCGGTCACAGCCCCTGCTTCTCTACGGGCACACAATGCTGTTCTTATGCATTGAATATTTCAGCCAGGGAGCCTTCAGTGTAATAAAAAAAAGGTAAACACCCACTCCAAGCCTAGTAAAACATAAGATTTGGGGTTTCTATTTAAAAAAGCAATTTAGAAGCAAGGTGTCCCGTAGATTAATAAATTTTCCACGATCCAAACTCAAGCTGCGTCCACAATCCAAACTCAAGCTGCTTAAACCCAAATAACCTCCACGATCAGATAACACAATGGGGGCTCTGAGGTAGTATACTACATGGCAAGCCCAATATGACTGAGAGAACTTTACAAAAAGAACCAATTCATTTTCAGACGCTTAAGAGCGCCCATCATCTGCAACCATCTGGAAACTACTCTGCATAGTCAAATTAAAAGGAATATTTAAGTATTGTTTCCCGAGACATAAAAACAAAATAATTATACACAAAAGATATTTTCTTTTAATTTCTTCTTTTAAGCCCATGTCATTGGCCATATAAATGTTGAAGTGTCTGGTTATCATAGCGAGATATTTTCGAGAGACCAGAAATGAAAACTAAGGACCTCGACTGTGTTTCCTATATTTAAATGCTTAAATAAAGTTTGGGAGAACAAAGAAGATACGACACCTGAAGTAGAAATCATATTTCTTTTTTTATTTTACAGAATGATCATTTCTTCACTCATGTCCATTCATTCTTTACCAAGGATATTAACTTTAGTTTGTATAAGGTGAGCAATTTGTTTTGTATAGCGCATTATCCCGTGCGCTTGGACCACTTCAAGGAGTATAGTTCAGCATATAGGTATAATAAAATTATTGTAAAATTGATAGGGTATTAATTAGATGTGTCCTGACTGGCTTACAGTGCGTTACCGTGTCTACCCCTATATTTGTCTAATGCACATATACCTTCACAGGGCAGCGGCTATAGTAAACAATTGTAGTTTGTAAAGTACTTGGTTTGGAGTGTTTGTTTTAAAATGTGGGAACTGGAGCTATTAGAAATTACCTCATTGTTGCTGAGTTTGTGTTTAAATGAATTAGCTGTGTCCAGACTGGCTGATAGGGGGTTACAGTGCTTACCTATATACGTCTAACGGCACTGATACCTTCGCAGGGCAGTGCATAAAACAGTAAATACTTGGTTTGTGAAGTACTTAGTTTGGAGTGTATATTTTAAAAGGTAGCGAATGGTGTTTTTAGAAATTCCCATTATAGATGGAATTTGTGATTTCAACACATTAACTGTTCCGTATTGTAGGCAACCATGGAAATAAGCATAAGCTTATACCATCGCAGGGCAATGTGTAATAAGTATTAATTGGTCTTGTAGGGTACTCATTAAGGGGTGCTATTTTTATAAATTAGGAATTGAAGTTATTAGAAATGACCCCATTGTTGTGGAGTTTGTGTTTTAATCAAATCATCTTTTGCTCAGCATATTTTAAGCAAAATGAACAAACCTACACAAGGCAGCAAGTTAAACAGCAAGAATAGGACTTTAAAGTATTTACTGCAGTAAAGTGCACTCATTATAAAAGGTAGGTATCAGTGTTTTTAGATATTACCCCATTTTCGCTGGTGTATGTGTTTTTAAACAAATTACCACCTGTTCTGTTTACAGAAGCATTTATGCCTTCACAAGGCAGCATACTAATAATTGATTTCCATCTATTCACTAGTGGGAGTTTATTTTATAGGGGCAGGGATTGGTATTTTATAAATTACCCCTCTATAGACAAGAGTTTGTGTTTTAATCATATTACCTACTACTCCATTTACTTTAGGCATCCTTAGAAGCAAGTACAGTTATTCATCCCAAATTAGACATACAAATTAATCTGAGAATAGAGGAGCACATCTGACAGAATTACAGTCTGATGTTCTAAAAAGCTAAAATAAATATAGAGGCATTATAGTGTAAATTGAAGTGCTGTCCCACTGCTGGTCCTTAACAATTCTAGTTAGCCCTTTTAAGGCATTACCTCCACCCCCCCATACACACCCTATGTAATCCTCACATATTTCATTATTAATAATGAGCCCAGCTTTGATGCATTAAATATAATAAATGCCAATAATAATAAGACGCACTCTGCTTCCCCATGCTTAGACCCTGGGGAGCCACAGAAGGCTTACACTAAGTTAGTAATTCCCACTTGTAGGGTGTCTTTGGCCAGGAGGGCATTAGTATTTTTAAAATTATTCAGCCCAGGAGCGAATTAGTATTAAATAATTATACACGTAAAGTCATTTTCCTCAGGTATGCAGCAGGACTCAGCTCAGCACAGTGTCCAAGCATGTGGGGGTGCAGTTTACTCTGGTCAGTGCCGGCCAGGTCAGGGCACAAGAAATATTATGTATTATGTATTAAATACATACATTACTTAATTAATTAATAAAGCAAGGGAGGGGCTCAGGTAATTGCCTGTAGCTGGCTCCACAGGATAGCAAAGCATTCTTTTATATATATATATATATATATATATATATATACATTGACAAAAAGAAACCTCACTGACCATCCGAGGCTGTATGCAGTTGCTGGGTAAAGATTTTTCTTTAAATAAATAAATATAAAGAAAATAATCTCCATGGTCTAGCTACACAGTTAATGGGTGAGTAAAAAAATACAAAAAACATAATATGGTGAAAAACAGAAAAAAGGTATAAAAATAAGGGTAAAAGTGTGCCACAGAAAAAAGCATCTAGTGCCCCAGAAGTCATTTTTCACATTTCACCCAAAATGTGTTTTCGCACATGTATCACACAATGGCGTGGACAGTGTGTGAAATCAATGTTCCGGACAGATTAATAAAATCACAGTGATACTGTTCATGAGTGGAGGTCTTAAACTGGCTATGTTAAAATGACTGTGTTACGAGCGTGCATTGTGTCAGATTTGGCAAAAAAAAGGAAAAAAAATTAAGGGTAAAAATGTGCTGCAGAAATTGGTGCTGAGTGCCGCAGAAGTTCTGCGGCAAGTGAGAACCCTGCCGCAGAACTTTGTTCCGATGTGCCGCAGAAAAATCGGGGCCCTAGTATTAATTTCCAACAACCAGGTTGCAGCACAGTTACTCACCAAATCAGTAAGGGCACAGACAGGGCAGCATGCAGCAGGGCACAGCAAGGCCAAGAGGGCAGGTCAGGTAGCCGAGTCTCTCCCAACAGTCCCATTCCTCTCCCGAGTAATCCTCCGACGAGACAGTAACTCATTTTTTCTGACACCAGATGAACGTGTCGCATTATGGGTCTGCTATAGCCTGCATGACCGCCGGCTTCTTCACTGTTCTGGGCCTGGCTGTTCACTGACCTGAATAATCCGTCTCGGTGGACCGTGGAACTGGTGGGCAACGGGCGTGGTGTGGGACTCGCAGACAACACAGTAAATCTTTTTCTGGCCTGCTGGACACAGGAGCTGGGTGTGCAGGCAAGCCTGGCCGTGCCTCAGACTCACTGTAATTGTACTACTCGCTCCTCCGCCCGGTCTGTCCGGTGGTAGAGGCCGTGTGGACGCAGGCCTCCTAGGCTTTCGGGGATGGGAGGCTCAGGTGGCAGCGAGAGAGCCCAGAGCACAGCTGGCTACACTGAGAAACAGAGAGTAGGTAGTCAGAGGACTTGGGTGAGGTATATTTAAACTGGGCTGTTCAGGACAGGAGGAGGGTGGGAACACTAGACTGACTGAGACACTGGTGACACCTGACAGACAACCAACGACTGCTGCTCGACATCCTCGAATAGCTATCTCTTCTCAGCCCTACGCTATATGGATGCTGCTGCTGCTCCTTCATGGAAGGCACGCAGACAACTAAATGGCGCCACTAACGGAGTACTGCTCACGCGATGGCGCCAGTTTGCAGCACTCTCTGATTGGCTGTAACATGTAGGCTACTATAGTTGCAGGCTTGCAGCCAATCGGAAAAGGGGATAGTTTTTGTTTAAGAGACACGGCGCCACGCCGCCACCCCCCTCCCTCCCCGGAGAGGTGTAGGCAGTCCGGGCATAGCCCTGAGCCCATTCAATATTAAAAAAAAAAAATGATAACCAGAGAACGGTGGCTGGGCTCCTAAAAAAAGTTCTGGTCTAATTTCTCAGGGGGGGCAGCTTGCCCCTCTGCCTCCCTGCAATCTACGCCTATGGCAGAAGGGGATAGGGAGAAGTACCAGGAGAAGCAAAGGGAGGCAGGGAGGTCAGTAAGGGAAGCCAAAGCTCAGACAGAAGAGCACATTGCAAAATCAGTGGGTAGAGGGCACAAAACCTTTTACAGGTACATAAATGAAAAAAGAAAGGCAAAGGGAGGGATAGTGAGACTGAAGGGGGAGGATGGGGGCTGTGGAGGATGACAACAGTAAATCTGACATACTGAACAGGTATTTCTGCTCAGTCTTTACTGAGGAAGAGGAGGGTAATGGGTCTGAAGGGGTACAAGGGGTGAGAATGGTGCAGAAATGGACACAAGTCCTTTACGAGAAAGGGTCCTGAAGGAACTGGAAGTAATAAGAGTTGATAAAGCAATGGGGCCAGATGGGGTGCACCCAGGGTCATTAAGAACTCAGAGAGGTGGTTGCTGAACCTCTGGCTATCCTGTTTAGCCGATCACTGGAAACAGGGGAGGTACCCAAAGAGTGGAGGACAGCAGATGTAGTCCCCTTATACAAAAGTGGGAACAAAGAGGAAGTGGGGAACTACAGACCAGTCAGCCTCACCTTGGTAGTGGGGAAGATCATGGAAGCACTACTGAAGGAGAGATTGGTGGAACATCTGGTTGTCAATGGACTGCAGGATCCAAGGCAGCATGGTTTCACCAGGGGGAGGTCATGTCAGACCAACCTCATTGAATTTTTTGACTGGGTGACTAGGGAGGTGGATCAGGGGAGGGCAGTGGACATGGCCTGTCTGAACTTCAGCTAGGCCTTTGATGCTGTGCCACATAGAAGACTATTACACAAACTAGGGAATATGGGTGTGGGCAGGACAGTAGTGTGGTGGGTAGGTAACTGGCTGGGCGGCAGGACACGGAGGGGTAGTGGTAAATGGCTGTCACTCCACAGAGGGAAGAGTGACCAGTGGCATACCACAGGCATCAGTGTTGGGACCGGTCCTGTTCAACATCTTCATCAGTGACATTGCGCAGGACCTAGAAGGCAGAATTTCACTGTTCGCTGATGACACAAAGCTTTGTAACAGAGTAAACACACCAGATGGTGTAGACAGAATGAGAAGGGACCTGCAGAAACTTGTAGAATGGTCAGGGGTGTGGCAGTTGAAATTCAGTGCAAAGAAGTGCAAGATTATGCATATGGGGCAGAAAAACCCTGGCACAATATATCAGTTGGGGGGGGGGTGAGGATATAGCATGCACCAAGCAGGAAAGGGATCTTGGGGTTATCATCTCTGATGACCTCAAGGTAGGGAAACAGTGTGACAAGGCAGCAGGTAAAGTGAATAGGATGCTGAGCTGCATAGGCAGGGGCATCACCAGCAGGAAAAGGGGAGGTCATGATTCCACTATACAAAATACTAGTGAGGCCCCACCTGGAGTACAATGAACAGTTCTGGAGACCTTACCTACATAAGGACATAAGACAGGGTAGAGAAGGTTCAGAGGAGGGCAACCAAGATGGTACATGGATTGCATCACAGGTCCTATGAGGACAGGTTAAAGGAATTGAATATGTACTCCCTGGAGGAGAGGAGGGAGAGAGGGGACATGATAGAGACATACAAGTATCTCACAGGGAGGAACAGGGTGCAAGAATACACTGTTTTTAAGCGAAAAAGATGTTCCAGGACTAGAGGGCATGGGATGAAGTTGGAGGGAGGACGATTCAGAGGAAATGTGAGGAAGAATTTCTTCACAGAATGGGTGGTGGACAAGTGGAACACCCTGCCTGAATAAGTGGTGGGGGCTGAAACAATCACGGGATTTAAGAATGCATGGGATAGACATAAAGGAATTCTGGAGGTCAGGGGTAAGGGGCAACAGAGTTCTAGGAAAACATAAACTGAAGTTACAAACTCAAATGGGCAGACTAGGTGGGCCATAGGCCCTTATCTGCCGACACTGTCTATGTATCTGTGTATCCAATCCTGCCATAACGTCACCAATGTAGATATTAAAGAGGACCAGGCCTAATGCTGACTCCTATGGCACCCCACTTGCCATCCTGCCCTCCCACATCTGAAGCCCATTCACTACCACCCTCTGGCGTCTACCGCTAAGCCAACTTTCCACCCATCTTACTATTTTAGGACCCACTCCCATACTGCTCAGTTTGTTCACCAGCCTTCTGTGAGTGACGGTGTTGAAAGCCCATGTCCACTGCCCCTCCCTGGTCCACCACCCTTGTCACCCAGTCAAAAAACTTGATTAGTTTTGTTTGGCAGGACCTCCCCTCTGTGAATCCATGTTGCTTCTGGTCCTGGAACCCACTGGCTACAAGGTATTAAAAAGTTCTCTCGTTAAGGAGTGACTCCATGACCTTCCCCGCCACCAAGGTCAGGCTGACCAGTCGTAATTACCTGCCTCTTCTCTACTACCACTCTGGTGGAGAGAGGCACCACATCTACCCTCCTCCCAAAAACCTCTCCAGTGTCCAACGACAGGCTGAATAGTGATGTCAGAGATGCCACCAGCACCTCCCTGAGCTCCCTTAGCACCTTAGAATGAACTGCATCTGGACCCATTGCCTTGTCTACCTGTAACCTGGACAGTTCTTTAAGGACACTTTTGTGAATGGACTGGTGTCTGTCACAAATGCACCCTGCAGGTCAGGCCCTCTGCTCCCACTGTGCCAATCTCAGAGCGCAAGAATGTGAACAGGTAAGAGACAGGGTAACCCTCCTCTCTGCTTTTGGGTCCGAATCACCTTTAGTCTCAATTTCTGAGGGGATTCAAACTGTGAACCTTATGCTAGCATTCCCAAACGTACAGGCTCAGATAATATTCTCTTTGGGGGGGGATGCAATATATCTTTCGCCTAAGGGCACCTAACCAGGTATCCAAAATGAACTCTTAAAACTCCATAAGAGATCTTAGATATATTCTTACCTTTTACCAAGCTTAGTAACACCATCAAGCTGTTGAACAGTTGTCAGACTTAACCACTTATACATCACATGCAAAAAGAACTGACAGACACCCAGGCAGTCTCTTAAGAAAATGTTCTTTACTAAAAGATGATAAAAATATCAAAAAAATTTAAACACAGAACAGTATATCAAAGAGCTCACAATCACATCAAGGAACAAGGAAAAATTACAAAACAAATCTAGCTCCTCCTTTTAGAATATAAAATTACAAACATGATTTCCTACCAGGAGGTATTTTAAATAATGTGAACAACAGCAAAAACCCATTTCCCAAATTATGAGTCTTTGATCAACCAGTTCGTTTGAGGTTTACAACCCTGTAGTCCATCACCCAAGTGTGAGATAGCCAACAGGAATCAGCTAAATGACGTCCTTTCCTGATGTAATAAAATTTGTATTTAAGTTCTAACTTCAAAAGCAGAAGCAGGTAATGAGAGCCATAAACTGTCTCTCTCTAGAAGGATGTTCCAATTAACTTTTTCCTTCTGGTCTGTTTAATTACATCCTGGTTTTCAGCTACTGACACTTAAAGTTACAGGCCAGATTCCCCACACACTGAAATGTCATACACAGACCACGTATTTATAATACCGATATCGTACAATAATCATAACCAGCTGGCCAAGAGTCACAGTCCTCCCCACCTAGACTGAATTTGGGGGCTCTATCCCCTGCATGGGATGAGCTCCCTAAGTCAGTTCACTCTTCATATAGATGCGACAAGCCATCTGCGTTCTGATTGGTTGCTTCAGCCCTATGTAAGATCATCATGTCATACCCTTGCAAGGCAAGACTCCATCTTAATAGTCTACCGTTAGTTTTTCCCATTTGTGTCAGCCAAACCAGGGAGTTGTGGTCAGTTTGTACCTCAAAATGCTGCCCATATAAGTGTGGCTCTAACTTCTTTAGGGCCCACACTATGGCAAGACACTCTTTTTCCACAGTAGAGTATGCCTGCTCCCTGGGAAGTAACTTTTTACTCAGGTACACTACGGGGTGATCTTTCCCTTGGTTGGATGTCTGACTCAGTACTGCCCCAATACCCACATCTGAGGCATCAATCTGGACTATAAAGGGTCTGCTATAGTCAGGACTTGTTAATACAGGAGCACTGCACAGTGCCTCCTTCAGTCTGGTAAAGGCTTTTTCACAGGCTGGTTCCCAGGTAATTTTCTTGGGTATCTTTTTCTTTACTAGGTTAGATATAGGAGCAGCCAGGACACTGTAATTGGGTACAAATTTCCTGTAGTACCCTGCTGTCCGTAGAAAACTCCTGACCTGCTTCTGCATTTCGGGTCTGGGCCATGCCTTGATTGCCTCTATTTTTACTTGGGTAGGACGGAGCAGTCACCGGCCTACAATATGCACGAGGTATGCCATTTCAGCCATGGCCACCTGGCACTTCTCAGCTTTGACAGTGAGCCCGGCCCTCTGTGTCCTGCCCAGCACTTCCCTAAGGTGGGACAGGTGTTCCTCCCAGCTGGCACTAAAGATGGCAGTGTCATCCAGGTATGCCACGGCGTACTCCTTAGCACCATTTAACACCTGGTTCACCAACCCTTGGAAAGTGGCCAAGGCATTCTTCATTCCAAAAGGCATTACTTTAAATTCAAATAAGCCTATCGGAGTGATGAAGGCCGACCTCTCCCTAGCTCTGTCAGTTAACTCTACCTGCCAACACAGCTTTGTCAGATCAATAGTTGTAAGGTAGGTCACCCTTCCCAACTTGTCTAGGAGTTCGTCCAGGGCATCGGGTGGGTGTCTGACTTTGTGACTGCATTCAGTCCACGGTAGTCCACACAGAAATGAGTAGAGACATCTGGCTTGGGCACAAGGACTACGGGTGAGTCCCAGGGGCTATGGGATATCTCTGGATTAGCCCTAAATCCAGAATTTCTTCCACCTTCCTCCTAATGTCCTTTTGGACAGCTTCTGACAACCGATATACCGTCCGCTGTATGGGCGTCTGTGTCCCTGTCTCTACATCGTGTGTCGCTAAGGGGGTTAGTCCAGGCTTGGCGCTAAACAGTGGGGCAAAGTCTGCTAAAACCTCCCTTTCTTCCTGGATCTTGTCCAGGGCCAGCTGGGGAGACAATTTAACTGCTCCACAGAGGACTCCCACTTGTTTTCTTCCACAAAGTCCAGAAGGGGGTCTCCTTCATCCGTCCCTTCCCCAGGACTACACACTGCAAACACGTCAGCCCTATTAGCATATGGCTTCATCATGTTGACATGGTACATTCTTTCTGTATGTCTTCTGTCAGGTAATTCTATGATATAGTTCACGTCATTACCTTTCTGACTACTTTGTACTGTCCTGCCCACTCAGCCTGTCTTTTTGGACCAGGATAAGGACTATGACTTCCTGACCCACCGTGTATGAGTGAGCTCTGGCTCTGCGGTCGTACCACACTTTTTGTTTCTGTTGGGCAGCTGCCAGGTTGCTGTGAGCTGCCCCCATAAGCTTCTTCAGCCTTTCCCTAAACCTTAGGACGTAATCCACTTTGGGAGTTCCCTGGGTGGCATGCTTGCCTTCCCAGTCTTCTTGGATCAAGTCTAAGGCCCACGTACCCGGCGTCCATATAAGAGCTCAAAGGGGGAAAATCCTGTTGACTCTTGGGGCACCTCCCTGGATGCAAACAACAGGTGGGGAAGATATTTCTCCCAGTCCCTCCCATGCTGTTCAGCAAACGCTTGGAGCTTTGACTTCAGGGTACCGTTAAATCTTTCCACAAGCCCATTGGCTTGTGGGTGATAAGAAGTCGTGCACCTCTGCACCACCCCACATTTCTCCCACAAACATTTCTTCGGGTCCGACATGAAGGAACCCCCTCGATCGGTGATATCCCACTGCGGAAACCCAGCACAGGAGAAAATCCCAAGTAAGGCATCTGCCACTTTGTCTGTCTTTAGTGAGGATAGGGCGACTGCCTCTGGATACCGGGTGGCATAGTCCACCACAGTCAAGATGAACCTCTTCCCAGAGGAGCTGAGGGTATTAAAAGGCCTCACAATATCCATTCCCACCCTCTGGAATGGCTCCTCCACTATGGGCAATGGAATTAGGGCAGCTTGGGTTCTTTTACCCGCCTTCCCTATTTCTTGGTACCGGTAACAAGACCTGCAGTACTCCTTCACTGGGTGAGGTTGGGCCAATAGAAATTCTGGGCCAACCACTGCATAGTTCACGCGATTCCCAGATGACCAGACAAGGGAATATCTTGTGCAGTCTTGAGCAACTGCTCACGGTACCCCTGGGGAATGACAAGCTGCCTGCCTATCACCCCTCCCTCTGTCTTAGCATCCTGCATATACATCAGTCCATTGTCGCAATAAACTTTTATGTTTCCCGTCACCTCCCTGTGCTCCATCAGAGTCTGCCCAAGCCCTCAGCTTCTGTAGACTAGGGTCACTTTTCTGAGCAGCTGCAAACTCCTTACACATTCCCAAGGCATGGGACAGGTCCCCATCAGTATGTAAACTAGGGTCCCTAGCTCTAGCATCAGGGCACTTCAGATCACTCTCATCCCTAACCCTCTGACATTGGGTCACCCCTCCTCCTTTGGAGTAACCCTCCGTAGCTGTTTGGTTAACTGATACTGGGAAAATTTCTAACCCCTTTTCATTAGTCTCCATATCAGGAGACACTGGCTGGTGAACCAGCCTCCCAGTGGTTTCCACAGTGGATTTTATGGGGTTCAGGGAACTACAGTTTTCCCTTGCCACTTGGCTATGGGTAACTGCACACACCATCCCCTGTTTGAGATCGTTGCCAAGGATGACGTCAACTGCTAAAGTTTTGGCTACTGCCACCTGTTGCAGAGTTCCCCCTGTTTCACCCCAGTCTAGGAGAACACTAGCGAGTGGCAATGTTTTCTCCTCCCCAGTGAAGCCTTGTACAGTTACAGATTTATTGGGTATAAGCTGACCAGGCTCTACCAGATCCCCTTATACCAACATCAGGGATGCCCTTGTGTCTCTTAACCATTGTGTCTGTACACCATTCACAGTGACTGGGTGCATGTGTTCCCTCATGTTCACAGGCATGCTTCCAGGGACACACAAACAACCCACTTCTTTCCTAGCCCCATTTTGTGAATTGCTTCTGCTTTTGGGACACTGTCTGGCAATATACCCAGTTTCTTTGCAAACCCAACATTTGTTTCTTTTCTCAGAAAAATCTTTTGTTTGAAACCTGGGGCTAACTGGTTTCAGTGGAGGCAGTGAGGGTTTTAGTTGCCCTGAAGGTGTGCTTTTCCCTTTCTGCGTTGCCATGCCACCCCATTCACTCTCAGAGCAGGTCTGCTCTTGGCATAGCGGTCCGAGAGTTCAGCAGCCTCTTGCACGGTTTTGGGATCTCGGTCCTCCAGCCAGGTTTTCAGCTGTGCTGGGCATGCCCAAAAAAACTGTTCAAACAATATAGCATTTTCAATTTTATCTACAGAGTTTGCTTCAATTCCTTCCCACCAACGTTTTAAACACTGACATTGTTTTGTGGCTAGCTCCTCATAGCTCATGTCAGGGTTTCTCCTGAGCTTACAGACTTTAGCTCTGTATGCTTCTGCAGTTAAATCAAACTTTTTTAAAAGTGCAGCTTTAAGTTTGCTGTAATCATTACTGTCCTCATTGTCCATTTGACCCAGTGCATCCCAAGCTTTCCCGGTAAGTAGCGGGGATAGCTGGAAGCTCCAGGACCCTCTAGGAATCTTTGCCTGAATACAAACTTTTTCAAAGGAATTTAAAAAGGCATCCATATCCTCCCCCTCTTTAAATTCAGCTGTCAATTTGGAATTTAATTTGTAACCCAGTCCTGTAGTTCCAATTAAACCCAAGCCACTCACCTGCTCTGGTGCTGGTGGTTGGAGTCTTAGCTTCTCCAGTTTATGTGACCTCTGGTGTTCACACTCTTCAGTGTCAGCCTCTTGCTGTTCACATTCCACTTCTCGCTGTTGTCGTTCCCTCTACTCTGCGGCATGCTGTTCTCACTCATCCTCTCTCTGTTCTCACTCCCTCTTCTCCTCTGCAACTTGTTTCTATCGCTCCGCTCTCGCCGTTCCCGCTCACTCTTCTCCTATGCAGCTCATTTCTCTCGCTCTGCTTCTCGCTGTTCCCACTCCGCCTCTCTCTGGAACTCCAGCTCCATTCTGCGCAACACAGTCTGCAGCTCGATTGCTTCTGGCTCCAGAATGCTAGTGACCTTCCCCTGTTGCTGTGGATCTTGGCTTGCACTGGCCCTGCGGTCCTCCTCACCGGATCTGGACACTGCACTGGCCGCTGGCCCCTCCACACCCAAGGTTTGGTTCTTTACAGTCACGGACTGTGACTAGACAGTCTGGGCATCAGCAGCCATCAGAGCATCCATGAGGTTCTGTTTGGTGGCTCTCCCCTCGTGCAGGACTCCTATCTCCTTGCACAACTGCTCCAGGTAGTCTGCAGTGTGCTCACTGTAGTTGGAAGCCATCTTCTTCCCTAACTACGGCTACCCTAACTTGCACTTTAAAAAAAAAAATAAAACAGGTAGGAACTTTGACAGTAAGCAAAATGAAATCATTCTGTTTTCTCTTTTAAAAATAAATCACTGCCTTATTTTGCAAATGAGCTGTACAGTATTAAGCAGACACTCTGAACAGTTAAAGCTTGTGTTCCCAAATTTATTGCACCGCTGTCAGCCAAATCTGTCACAAACGCACTCCGCAGGTCAGGCTCTCTGCTCCCAAAGTGCCAACCTCAGAGCATAGTAGTGTGAACAGGTAACAGACAGGGTAACCCTCCTGTCTGCTTTTGGGTACGAATCACCTTTAGTCTCAAGTTCTGGGGGGATTCAAACTGTGAACCTTATGCTAGTGTGCCCAAACGTACAGGCTTAGATAATATTCTCTTCGGGGGATGCAATATATCTTTCACCTAAGGGCACCTAATGAGGTATCCAAAATGAACCCTTAAAACTCTGTAAGAGACCTTTGGTATATTCTTACCTTTTTACCAAGCTAAGCAACACCATCAAGCTGTTGAACAGTTGTCAGACTTAACCACCTATACGTCACATGCAAAAAGAACTGACAGACACCCAGGCAGTCTCGTAAGAAAATGTTATTTACTAAAAGATGATAAAAATATGAAAAAAATTTAAACACAGAACAATATATCAATGCGCTCTCAATCACATCAAGGAACAAGGGAAAATTACAAAGCAGAACTCCTATCACAATACATTTAAATTTTTGCTATCTAAGGTGTTACCTCTGGAAGTGCATTTAGTTGGATCAGAGAACTGTTTCTCTCGGAGTCCCAAAATAATATGACCTACATTTTCAGTCACAAGTATCAGTTTAAACTCTGTGTCTCCACACCCCTTCTGTGAGTCATCTAGCTCCTCCTTTTAGAATATCAAATTACAAACATGATTTCCTACCAGAAGGTATTTTAAATAATGTGAACATCGCCAAAAACCCATTTCACAAATTATGAGTCTTTGATCAACCAGTTCCTTTGTGGTTTACAATCCTGCAGTCCATCACCCAGGTGTGAGATAGTCAGCAAGAATCAGCTAAATGATGTCCTTTCCTGATGTAATAAAATTTGTATTTAAGTTCTAACTTCAGAAGCAGCAGCAGGTGATGAGGGCCATAAACTCTCTCTCTAGAAGGATGTTCCAATTAACTGTTTCATTCTGGTCTGTTTAATTACATCCTGGTTTTCAGCTACTAACACTTAAAGTTACAGGCCAAATTCCTCACACACTGAAATGTCATACACAGACCATGTATTTATACTACCAATATCATACAATAATCATAACCAGCTGGCCAAGCGTCACACCACCCGACCCTTTGTGCCCTTCTTCTACAACACCGGACCATTTTCTCCCTCTTTTTCCATGAAAACTGAACAGAAGTAATTGTTCAGTAAGTCTGCCTTCTGGCTATCCCCTTCTACTGTAACCCACCCCACCTTCCCCTACCATTCTCACTATTTCTGTGCTGGACTTCCTTTTCTCGTTGATATATGTGAAGAATGCTTAATACCCCTTCTTTACCAACTTGGTTATCTGTTCTTCGGTATCTGCCTTTACCTTCCTATCTGCCCTGCCACCCTCTGTTTCTCCTTGTGTTTTGCTCTGTCCTCCTCCTTCTGTGTACATTTTGTACTTCTGGAATCTACTTTTTTTCCTTTACTGTTCTCGCTACCTCCCTGAAGGACCGAAGTGGCCTCTTCCTATTCTAACCTTTGCTGACCTGTCTTATGCATAGTTCCATGGCCCTTTCAATCCCCCCTCTGATTACTGCCCACTGCTCCTCAACTCCTCCTATTTTCTCAATGCCTGCTAGTGCATTCTTGAGAACTTCCCTGATTTTATTAAAAATCTGCATGTTTGAATTCCATAACCCTTGTCCTTGTGTGACTCATCTCTGGCCTAGTTATGATTTTGAACCGCACTGTGTGATGGCTGCTGGGCCCTAGATTGTCCCCCACTGTGACATTGGTGACACTGTCCCTGTTGCTTAGACCAGGTCGAGTTCACTCCCCCCTAAGTTGGCTCCCGTACATGTTGTTGGAGAAATGCTCCCTGCAAGGAGTCCAGAATGTCTCTGCTCCTGTTTGTTGCTGATGGTGGGAGATGGCAAGATTTAAGTCCCCCACCAGTAACAATTCCCTCTTTCGGGACATCCTTTGTACTGCCTTCATTAACTCCCTACCTACTTTTTCCTCCTGTGTTGGAGGCCTGTAAATCACTCCTCCACGCATTATGACACCTGACTGCTTCTCCAGGGTGACCCATAGAACCTACACTTGCCCTTGCTCCTCCTGCACCACTGAAGCCTGTATACTGTGGCTCCCCCCCCCCCACCTGACCTGTCTCTTCTAAATAGATTAAAGCCCAGGATGGTCAGCTAGGTAACTAGCCCCAGTTATGTCCACCTTTCCATCATACTCCCCCCTTCTTAGTTTAAATCCATAGCCTAGGCTATATATACATATATCTATATACCTGCAGTTTCCCCCTCAGTACCCTGCACCCTGCCTCGTTTAGATGCAGCCTATGTTTCAAATATAACCCTTCATCCTTCCACGTGTTCCCCTTTTCCTCAGTGCTGACAAACCCCATCTCCGTGCACCATTCCCTTAGCCAACTGCTAAATTCTTCTGTCCTCTTTTTTCCTGCCAGTATTAGCATTAGGGACCAGAAGGACTTCCAAGAAATCCAACGAGCTCACCCCCTCTTTGCATCAGCCCCTTGCTAAATCCCTAAACCTTTGCTGTACTTGGCCCAGTTCATTTCCCGCTGAATCATTTGTGCCCACGTGAACAAGCAGGTGTGATTTGCCCCCTGGTTTCCTTATTTCCTCCATTATCTTTGATCCTACCCTCCCAGATTCCATTCCTGTTGTGCAGATGACCACCTTCTTTTATCTTGGTCACACTTCCTAATCCAGTGTACCCCATTTTATTATGGAATCCCTGAAGACCATCAATCTCTCCTTTCCCCCAGTCCTATTTATTTACCCCTTTCTAGCTTCTAGTGAACCAGCCATTTCTCCCTGGGTCTTCCCACCTGATCTCATTTTTTTATCACCTTCTTTCTCTTTCGTCCACCATTCTTCTCTGTTCCCTCTGGTACCCCCTGCTCTGTTCTGTCATGCTCCTTCATCCCTGGACCCCCCCCCCCTTTCTCTTTCTACTTCGTACTGTCCCATGGCTCCTTCCATATTGACTGGACTTCTTTCTCCCCTCCTTCCGCTCTCCTCTCCAGTCTGCTTAACACTGACCTTACCTCTCAAGTTAGTTCATGCCACACGCTCCTCCTGTGCCCCCTGGTCCACCGTACTTGCTAATGGCAAGAATCTGTTTGAAGCTTTCTCCTTGACTGTTGTGCTTACCCTAGTATCCCCTTCTGCAATACCCCCGTTATTCCCATGTGCTACTTTACCTTTTTTTCTCACTTCCTGCCAGTCATTATTTCTAGTACTGGTTGGTTTATTTGGAGATCTTACTTCGAGATAGAGCTCTTGCAGCAGGCTATCACAATTAGGACTATGCCGCAGGCACTAGGACCACACGGAAAAACTTCTGCCAGCAATACCAGCTGGGGACTGCCCCTGACGCCGGCCCCGCCCCGATGTCGGTCAGGGTACAAGAGGGGGCAGACCCAGCTCCACCTCAGTTCTTTCCCGCCGCGTACCACACATGTGAATAGCTGCAGCCAATGATTCACCAGCAAGAACAGAGCTACAATCAAGCCATCTTTAAAATCGACGGTTATTCCGTTTTTTTCATGTTACCATGACTGACGCCTGCACGGTTTTCGTTCGGGGCTAGGTCTTCTCGGCGTTCTTTGTCCTTCCCTCGGTGTTTTCTAGCTGTTGGCGCCGTCAGTACTGCCATAGGTCCACGCGAGTTCGATGTCTTCCCGGGCGTCCCTTTCCCCAGAACACGACAATAAGTGCGAGTGCAGCCGGCAAATTCCCGCCAAGGACGGTGATCGGCAGTGTGTGTTCTGCTTGGGCCCGGACCACGACACTGCGAACTGCGCCGACTGCCAAGCGTTCACGAGCCAGACTCGCGTCCGACGCCTGAAGGCCCTGAAAGCCTATCTACTTGAAAAGAAGATGGACCTGCACTCTTCCGAGGGGAAGAAGAAGAAGGAGAAAAAGCACCATAGTAAGGAGCGCAGTCGGTCCCGGCACCGGTCCCGGTCTTGGTCCGCTCGCAGTCGCGACCTTCCCCAAAGAAGGCCCATCCCTTGGGCTCGGGTGAGTCGCCGCGCTCGTCCCAGGCTAAGGCCGGCCTGTCGGGGGAGCAGCCGGCCAGGCCTAAGGTGGCTCCGCTTAAGGTCATCGCAAAGTCCGTGGCGTTTCCTGCTTTGGCCCTACCGTCCACGGCACCAGCGCCGCCTGCTAAAGGTGCGCGTCCGGAGCGTAAGGACTCTCCGGCGCCCCCTGCCGTCACCCCGTGGTCGGCCATAGCACCGATGCCGGTCGAAGGGGCCAAGGACCCAGGGTCGGTCATTGTCCTGCCGACGACCCCGTCGTCCAAGTTCTCCTCTCCCCTGGGCCAGGTGAGCTGGCCGTTGCGACCCGCAGCGCCTGAAGCTTCTTTCCCGCAGTGGGTGGCAGAAGTTTTATCCCCCGACGAGCTCAAACAACTATTTTCGTTCTGGTGGGGGCAGGTTCATAAGTGTACCACCCTGTCGCCGGCCCAGACACCGGTACCAGATCCTGCGGGTGAACCACAGCCAGAGGGCGAGGCCTCCCCGTTGAGGTCCCCGGAGCGCCGTTTTTCGCCCCCTTCTAGGGCTTGTTCCCGCGCCCAATCTGAAGACCGCCGATGTCGCTCCTTGGGTTCCACTGACCGACGTCGGACACGGTCTCATTCTCGGAGCCCTTCCCGCACTCAGCAGGACGGTTCCTGACATTGGTCCCCTGACCGGCGTCGGTCATCGCTCCGTCGTCGGTCCATGGACCAAAGTCGGTCTTCGGACCGTCGTCGGTCCCCTGCATACCGACATCAGCGAAGGCATGGACATGAGGCAGAACCAGACTACTCTAAATCGGATAGTTGGTCCTCCTCTTCATCATCATCCTCTTCCTCTTCCCTCAGCCTCAAGCGCTCCCCTGAGGAGAAGAACATGCCTTGCTCGCCTCCGGACGATCCCACATTCATGGCCGTCATGAGGCACATCCAGGCTTCTAATGAGTGGGACACAGAAGACCTGGACCCGGAATGCCGGAGATTGGCCAAGTACCTGAGGCAGAAGGAGCCAAAGTCGTTGGTCATTCCTCCTCTGGTGGATACCTTTCAGGACCTGACTAGATCCACCTGGCTGCGCCCAGCCTCCATCCCGGCGGTTCCCAAGAAGTCGGACAGGCTTTGCAAGGCTCCGAGGGCTGAACCTTTTTTGACTGAACACCCTCAGGCAGACTCCACTGTGATCACGGCTGCTCATGACAAGTCTCGACAGCCGAGGCACCTCAGCTCACAGCCTCCCGACCTGGAGTCCCGTTACTTGGATCAGGTGGGCAAGATAGTCTACGCTGCCTCCACCTGTTCTATTAGATCCCTCAACTTCCTCACACATATGGTGCAGTTCCAGAATGCGTTGTGGGAGCGGGGTCTTGAGCTGGCACAGGCCATGCCAGACTTCGATAAAAAGACGGAGCTCCTGGCCCTCTTACAGTCGGGCTCGGACATAGGCACTCATGTTATGAGGGCCTCGTACGACACTGCAGATACAGCTGCCAGAGCAGCTGCCTCTGGGGTTTGTCTCCGGCGCCATGCCTGGTTGTGGCTTCCGGGCTTCCACCGGGATCTGCAGTCTGGTATCCGAGACCTGCCGTTTCAGGGTACCGTTTTATTTGGGCAGGAGACGGAGAATCTGATCTCACGTCTCCAGGAATCGGGCAAGTCTATCTGGTCGGTCTGCCAGCTGTACCGTGGTGACCAGTGACGCCCCCATCGCCGTCGGCTTTTTCGGAAGTCCTCAGGCAACCAGACTTCAGCCCGTGGTTCCCAGCAGGGGCAGAGAGGTGGCTTTCGCTGGCGATCCAGAAACCAGCAGCCTGGTGGATCGTCTGGCCGTGGGCCCAAGTCCTCCCAGGCCTCTCTCTCCACACCCGGTTCCGCCCAATGACTCCCTTCCGTGTCTCCCCCGTGGTCAGACGTCCAGGAAGCGGTCGGGCCGCTTCTCCTTCATCTCAAGGGTGGAGCTCTATTACCACAGATCAATGGGTCTTGGACGTCATTCGAGAGGACACGCTGGAGTTCACAGAGTTCCTCCACGGACTCAACCAAAGCTCTTCCATTATCCTCCTTCTCACATTCCACTCTTGGAAGGAGAAATCCAGACCTCCTGCAGAAGAGGGCACAGAGAGAGTTCCCAGAGCAGCGGGGTCAGGATTCTACCCCACTTTTTTCTGATCCCAAAAAAGACGGGGGACCTTCGCCCCATTCTGGATCTCCGTCCTTTAAATCTCTTTGTAGAGTACAAAAAGTTCAGGATGGTGACTCTTCAGGGTATCCTCCCTCTGCTGTACCAAGGGGATTGGCTCTGTTCTCTCGACATGCAGGATGCGTACATGCATATCGGGGTCTTTCCTCCCCACAGGAAGTTTCTGAGGTTCTACTTCCTAGGAGAGCATTATCAGTTCCGGGTGCTTCCCGTTCTGCCTTTCTTCCGCTCCGCGAGTCTTTACCAAATGCCTAGCAGTGGTGGCTGTGGCTCTCAGGTGATCAGGCCATTATGTTTTCCCTTACCTTGACGACTGGCTTCTCACGGCCCTGTCAAGGGACGGCCTCCTGCGCTCTCTTGGAGATGCCTATACTCTGTTCCGAGAGCTGGGGATCACCCTGAACTTAAAGAAGTCGTCCCTGGAGCCCCGCCAAAACCTCGCCTTCATTGGAGCGACTCTGGACTCCGTCCAGGGCAGGGCTTTTCTCCCTCAGGACAGGGGCACTCACCTGCGAAGTTTGGCAGAACGGATTTCAATAGCACCTCGAGTTCCAGCTCGGAACTTCCTCAGTCTACTGGTGCACATGGCGGCGGGCCATCCCTGTAGTATCCTTGGCCCGCCTCCACATGAGAATCCCACAATGGATGCTCAGGGTGCTGTGGGATCAATACTCCGATGACCTGGACGCCTTAGTCAGGATCTCTGAGCCAGTCAGGAGAACGTTGCTTTGGTGGATGGACCCCAGCAATCTGGAAAAAGGGGTCAGCATTCGTCCGGAGCCTCCAGGTCAGACTCTGACAACGGATGCCTCAGACCTGGGTTGGGGGGCTCATCTCGGAGGTCACCACACGCAAGGGGTTTGGTCCACCGAGGAACAGTCCCTCCATATCAATGTCCTGGAAATGCGAGCGGTCCTCTACGCTCTTCAGGCGTTTCAGGAGAACCTGATACCAGACTCTTTTCTCATTCAGACGGACAACATGGCGGTCGTCTTTTACATCAACAAGCAAGGAGGCACTCATTCCTATCCTCTTTGCCGGGAGGCGATGAGAGTCTGGTATTGGGCACTGGAACAGGGCATTCGTCTGTCGGCGATGCACGTTCCAGGTGTCCTAAACAGTCTGGCCGACGATCTCAGCAGGTCGTGGGCCAGTGCGCACGAGTGGGAATTGCTTCAGTCGTGGTGGATCAGCTCTTCGGTCGGTGGGGCCTTCCAGAGCTAGATCTCTCTGCATCACCACGCAACGCCAAGCTGCCATGCTTCTGCTCGCGAGAGCATGCGCCTGGCGTTTTCTGGCCAGACGCGTTATCCCTTTGTTGGGCTGGGAGGTTTCTTTATGCCTTTCTACCCTTCCCTCTCATCCAGAAGGTTCTGCTCAAGTTACAGGCAGAGGGGGCATGCATGATCCTTCTGGCCCCAACAGATTTGGTTCCCACTTCTGCAGCGGTTGTCCCAGGAACCTCCAGTCCCGCTGCCTCTATGCTCACAACTGCTGTCCCAGGACCAGGGTTCTCTGGTCCGCCCGGATCTCCGATCCCTGCACCTTCATGCTTGGCTCCTCCAGACATAGCTGTGAATCGACATGGGGTTTCCCGAGAAGTGGCTGAGGTCTTAGCGTCTACACGTAAGCCCTCTACTCGCTCTGCTTATGCCATGAAGTGGAAGCGGTTCTGTCTTTGGGCCTTGCCTCACCATTTGGACCCAGTCACGTGCTCTGTGAACTCCGCTTTGCAGTATCTCCTCTCCTTGTATGAGAAAGGCCTGAGCCATTCCTCCATCAAGGTGCACATGTGGGCGATCTCTGCCTACCATGCTCTGGTGGGCGACAGAGCATTAGCCCAGCTAGAACTGGCCCGCACCTTCCTTAGGGGGGTTCTTCACATGAGACCTCCCATCAGGGACCCTGTCCCACCCTGGGACCTCCTTTTTGTGTTGGAGAAACTCACCCATCCCCCTTTTGAACCCGCAGCGACGTGCAAGCTGCGATACTTATCTTGGAAAGTTTGTTTTTTGGTTGCTGTTACTTCCGCTCGAAGAGTTTCCGAGCTGCAGGCTCTGATATCTAAAGAGCCCTATTTGGTTTTTCATAGGGAAAGGGTTTCTTCCGAACTAATCCTAAGTTTCTTCCGAAAGTGGTCTCGGAATTGACCCTCAACCAGTCGGTTGATCTTCCTGTTTTTTTCCTTCTCCCTCCAATAGAGGGGAGGTTCTCCCCTACACATTGGATGTCCACAGCTCCCTGAGGTATTACCTCAGTAGAACAATTCAACACTGTAAATTGGAGCAACTCTTTGTGGCCTTTGCGCCACAATGCTTGGGTCAGCTGGTGTCCAAGCAGACTATCTCCAAATGGATAGTCCATTGCATTTCATTCTGTTACGAGCATCACCACAAATCCCTACCGGGTCCGGTATGGGGTCACTCCACCAGGGGTGTTTCAGCTTCTTTTGCCACGATGCGGAATGTCGCCATTCAAGACATCTATGTGGCTGCGACCTGGAATTCGGTGCATACCTTTGTCAAGCATTACAGCTTGGATATCGTCTCCAGACGCCGTGCTGGCTTCGGCCTGGCGGTTCTACAAGGACTCTTGTCCTGACGGTCTCTGGAGTCAGCATATTCCTCCTCCCGGGGGCGACTGTCTCTTCACTAGGGAACTGCTTGGGACTCAGTCCTAACTGTGATAGCCTGCTGCAAGAGCTCTATCTCGAAGTAAGATCGTACAGTTACGTAAGAACTTACCGTAACAGTAGATCTTCGAGAGGAGCTCTTGCAGCAGGCACTGTTTTCCCTCCCACCTTCCCCCTCGGAGTGTGCAGGTTTCTTCTCTTCTCTTCTCGAGGATGGGCTTCATCTCCTTCTCTTGTCGGGCCATCTGCTAGGTACTGGCGGGAGAACTGAGGTGGAGCTGAGTCCGCCCCCTCTTGTACCCTGACCGACGTCGGGGCGGGGCTGGCGTCGGGGGCGGTCCCCAGCTGGTATTGCTGGCAGAAGTTTTTCCGTGTGGTCCTAGTGCCTGCGGCATAGTCCTAATTGTGATAGCCTGCTGCAAGAGCGCCTCTCGAAGATCTGCTGTTACGGTAAGTTCTTACGTAACTGTACTTTCTCTCTTCCAGTCCTCTTGGCAGCCCCCTTGCATCCTGCCTAGTACTTCCCCTACCCCATCCTTCAGCTAAGCAGCCCTACTCATTTCTCCATTGTTCCCTACCCCATCCACTCGCCCCTCTCTGCACCATACACCTCAGACAATTTATCTCTGCCATACGTTGACCCGGACTCCTATATATTGGGCATCCCCTGGCTCTCCAGATTGTATCCAGGAACACTGCTACCCTACATCCATTACAGTCAACTACTCCCCCCCTTCCTTCCCCCAGAATCTTCCGTCTCCTCCATCCGACATCCCTCTGTCCTCCCCACGTGCCTGTACCTGCTATTAAGCCCCTACATTTTGTTGCTTAACGTTACTGTTTGGTTTTGGCGATTCCCCTCTCTGTTAGTAGGTACCACTGAGACGTTATCATCCTAAATGTTACTTTGTAGGATGTGATATGGACAGTGCTATCGACACCCTAACACATTACCCCTTTGTAGCTGAGCCTGCAAGGCAATATGGACTGTGCTAGTTCTAAGCCAATTGACTGCTCAGCGAACTATGACTTGCTCCAGATAATTCCAATCAGTCTTAATTTCAGTTTCTAAACCAAGTGACTACTCAGTGAACTATTACTTGCTCAAGATAATTTTCAACAATATAGCTTAATACCAACTGAGTAAATAGCAGAAGGAGGACTAAATAGTGATTTAAGCAACAGGATAAGAACTGTAGGTAACTGTACAGCTGTGCAAGAAAATAAGTGGAATTGTTCAACCTGAACTGCTTTGAAGCAGAAGATGGCGCAAGAGCACTACAGGTCAATCTGCATCTCAATCTTCCCTCTCCCACCTACTTTCTGCTTTCCTGCTAAGCTTATTGTCGATTCGTTCACTGCTGCTGTCACTCAACTGAGATGCTCCTTTGGTAATTGGCCAGTGGGGAGTGGGAGGGAGGGAGGTTCTCGGCTCATCGTGTTCTGTGATCAGGAGCGGGACTCCTGAGTTTTTTTGTCCCCCCCCCCCTTTTTTAATTTTGAGAAATATGCAGTCCTCTGTGTGGGGGAAGGGCAGTGGAGAATTGGTCTGTTGCTGCCCTCCAGCCCCCGGTCCTGATGGACTCTGGCTGTGTCTATAGCTTCACTTTCAGTGCCAGCAACTTAAGAAGCCACAGAAAGTTTTAAATCTTGGCACCTTTTTCTGGATCCTCACAACTGGTTGCTGCTGCGGACTTCTCTATTGAGCTGGGAGGTTCGATTTCACAGGAGTGGGTCTCCTGTGTTCTCAGCTTAGTGTGTGCTATGATCAGGAATGGAACTCCTGACTTTTTTTGTCCCCTCTTTTTTTTTATTTCCAAAAATATGCAGTCCTCAGTGTGGGGGAGGGCAGTGGAGAATCATTCTGTTGCTGCCCTTCAACCACCAGTCCTGATGAACTCCGGCGGTGTTTGTAGCTGCACTTTCAATACCAGCAATTTAAAGGAGATAGGAAATGATGTTTCCATATTTAACTGCCTACCATCTTTCTTTCCATGCCAGTTATGTATTCTGATATGCTTTGATGATTTTTTTGATAAATAAATAATCTAGCTTTGGGATGCCCACAGATCTACATAGAGTTGCACTCTCCTCACCAGCTACTGCTCTTGATTTTCATATCTCTTAAGACATTCTATGACATCACAGACTCCCATGCCATTCATCTGAATGGCCTGGAAAGGAGTTTGTGATGTCATAGAATGTTTAGGCAGTATGAAAAGAGACAGCAGCAACTGCTGAACAGAGAGGGATTCAGGGTAGTTACAAAAGCAACAAAATTAGATTAGTAATTTAACAAAAAATGTCAAAAGTATATCAGAATACTGAGTATCCAATAGAGGAACAACTGGAGGGCATCTGGAGGTGTAAAAATGGTTTCCTATCACCTTTAAGGAAGTACAGAAAGTTTTAAATCTTGGTGCCTTTTTCAGGATCCTCACAGTTGGTTGCTACTGCGGACTTCTCCATTGAGCTGCGAGGTCCGATTTCACAGGAGCGGGTCTCCTGTGTTCTCAGCTCAGCATGTCCTGTGATCAGGAGTGGGACTTTTTTTTTTCCCCATCAAAATTTTATTTGATTTTAATATATGCCAAACAGATCTAAAATATTCAGCACACATATATTTGATAAATGTTCTATAAATTCCTACCCAACATGCATTTAAATAAAGACATACAATTTTAAGTGATAAACCTTATACCTATACATAGATTGCAGTAAATGAAAAGGACATTAAATCTACAGTTTTCTCTGTTTGGAGACCACATTTGGTGGGTTTCTTCAACAATTTAGTGATGCCCTAAGGTCCACTTTATATCTTCCTGAATCATCTTTAAGACTGGTGACCATATGGCATCGAATAATCAAAGTTTGCCAGAGAGACTATGGGATATTCGTTCATTATTAATTTTTCCCCCGATTTATTATTACACTCTTGTAAGGAGGGGGCAGAACTTGTGATTTCCAATTTGATAGTAGAACGCATTTGACAACCAGTACTACAGTCCAAGTTCCCACTTTCTGGTGTTTATTATTAAAATCATTGCCTAAATCATTCCCTAAGAGCAGGAATTTGGGAGTATATGGTATTTTGATACTATATGCTGCCTCAAAAAGCCCATGGACTGTCCTCCATAAGTGGGAAGTGCAGGGGCAATCCCAGAGCATGTGCATTAGATTTGCCTGCTTCTGTTGACATTTCCAACATGGCCCGTCTGGCAAATACCCCATTACCTGTGGTCTAAGCAGGGAGTAATAGTAATAGTGCAGTATTTTAAACTGAACAGTTTTGCCTAGACTCTGAGTTCTTTTGTCTTCTTTTTTTTTATTTCAAAGAGTATGCAGTCCTCGTTGGGGGGGGGGGGCAGTGGAGAATCAGTCTGTTGCTGCCCTCTGACCCCCGGTCTTGATGAACTCCAGCAAGGAATACTCTGTATATCTTAACTGTGAATGAAGGTATTATACATGGAATGATGAAATTGCTCCAGAAATGTTTTAATAAACTTTAAATTTAAAAAAATAAATAATTACCCTCTAAGTCTTTTCATTTCTAACGTGTACAGTCCTAAGCTGTTGAACCTTTCTTTATAACTCAGACTCTCCATTCCTATTATGATTTTTGTTGGCTTTTCTGGGCTCTTTCTAGTTTTGCAGCATCACCCCTGTTCTGACGGGCCCCAAATTGCACACAGTACTCCAGATGTGGCTGTATCATAGATCTGTACATTGGTAATATGCTCTCCCTATCCCTGCTAATCATGTTTTTCCTAATACATGCCAGGATTTTAAAGCATCTGGTAACAACTTCGTCACATTGCTTTGTACGTTTGAGGGATTTCTCTACCAGCATACCCAAGTCTGTCTCACAACTTGAGTCCCTTAAAACTACTCCACTCATTTTGCAACTTACCCTGATGTTATTATGGCCAAAATGCATTACAACACACTTCTCTGGGTTAAACTGCATTTTACGATGGCCCGGTGGCGTGGGGGTTGAGGCGCTGGACGCCACACCTCGCGCCACGCAGACGACCCGAGTTCGGAAGTGAGCTTGGGAGTTGGGGTCGGCAGGGGAGGGGTTCGGATCAAATGCCCGCGAACTGCTTTCCTCACCGGGTGGGAGGGCATGGGTTGTCCGGCACTCTGACGACTCCTGGTGGAGACCAGAGGGCACCACAAGCTGCCGGGCTGCACGTAAGGAGCATGGCTGATGCAGGCAGGGTTGCCATGCTCCATAGTGTCAGGCATGCACCACACAGGAGGGAGGGGGAGTCTCGGGCTTACACAACAAGAAATGCCCCTCCAGCCCTGGAAAGGCGACAGCCCTGCCAGAGCTCCTCTGCCACACGCCTAACACTGCCCTCCGCGGTCTCCCCGAGTTGTAGTCCCCCGACCGGGGAACCGTAATGAACTTGAAGATGGCAGGGGAACACAGTGGGTGTTAGAGTAAGAAGGTGAGTGCAGTGGCCTGAGAGAGTTCCAGGCTGGAGGGCTACAAACAGAATAGTAAAAAAAAACAAAAAACTGCATTTTACTATTTCTCGGTCACATATACAACATGATCCAGTTCCTCCTGAAGTAGTGATATTTTTGACCATTGTATGACTGATTTTTGCATCATCTGCAGATTATGTCATCCATCCTTCTTTTATAACCTGCATTCTAGAGATATATGTATGTTAAATAATGCAGGTCCTAAAGCTGAGCCCTGGGGTACTCCACTTGTGATTTCGACTTTATGTGACTCATAACCATTTATTCTCACCATCTGGGTACTATCTGATAACCAAGATGTGATCCATTTTGTTAGTTTAGAATTTACATTCATATTTATAAGGCTGTTCAATAGTTCTGCACAGGGGAGGGTATTGAAAGCTTTACTCAATTCCAAGTGTACCACATCCACCAGTTTACCTTCCTCCATTGCCCTACTAACCCTTTCAAAGAAAGTCATCAGATTTGTCAGGCATGACTGTCCCATTATGAATCCATGATGTGTCTCATCCCCAAGATTGTTATCCCTCAGATGCTTATTGAGGGTTTTGAGCACCTGCCCCACCACAGAGGTAAGACCAACGAGCCTCTAATTTGGTATCTTTGCTTTATTTTGTTTTTTATGTATCGGAACTACAATGGCGGTTTTCCATGCGTTTGTTATTTCCAACCATTCCAGGGTCTTATTAAACAGCAGTACTAGAGGACCAACAATTTCTGACCCCATGGTGCAGTTCTTCTGGACCTGGCAATTTATTTTATATCCACACTTTCTAACAAACTTAGTACTTCTATCTCCTCTACCATGAGTGTTAAATTACCATCTGGTATTTCAACCTTTTCTAACTCAGTTTTCTGGTACACAGATCCAAAAAATTATTTAGGATGTTGGCCATATCCTCCTCTTTATTGTATCATTTATTTTTTCCCTTAGAGGTCCTATAGGAACTGGAAGTAATAAGAGTTGATAAAGCAATGGGGCCAGATGGGGTGCACTCCAGGGTCCTTAAAGAACTAAGAGAGGTGGTGGCTGAACCTCTGGCTATCCTGTTTAGCCGATCACTGGAAACAGGGGAGGTACCCAAACACTGGAGGACAGCAGATGTAGACCCGTTATACAAAAGTGGGAACAAAGAGGAAGCGGGGAACTACAGACCAGTCAGCCTCACTTCGGTAGTGGGGAAGATCATGGAAGCACTACTGAAGGAGAGATTGGTGGAACAACTGGGTGTCAATAGACTACAGGACCCAAGGCAGCATGGTTTCACCAGGGGGAAGTCATGTCAGATCAATCTCGTTGAATTTTTTGACTGGGTGACTAGGGAGGTGGATCAGGGGAGGGCAGTGGACATGGCATATTTGGACTTCATTAAGGCCTTTGACACTATGCCACATAGAAGACTATTACACAAACTAGGGAATATGGGTATGGGCAGGACAGTAGTGCAGTGGGTAGGTAACTGGCTGGGCGGCAGGACACAGAGGGTGGTGGTAAATGGCTGTCCCTCCACAGAGGGAAGAGTGAACAGTGGGGTACCACAGGGATCAGTGCTGGGACGGTCCTATTCAGCATCGTCATCAGTGACATTGCGCAGGACCTAGAAGGCAGAATTTCCCTGTTTGCTGATGACACAAAGCTCTGACACAGAGTAGACACACCAGAGGGTGTAAACAGAATGAGAAGGGATCTGCAGAAACTTGTAGAATGGTCAGGGGTTTGGCAGTTGAAATTCAATGCAAAGAAGTGCAAGATAATGCACATGGGGCACAAAAACCCTGACACAATATATCAGTTGGGGGGTGAGGATATAGCATGCACCAAGCAGGAAAGGGATCTTGAGGTTATCCTCTCTGATGACCTCAAGGTAGGGAAACTGTGACAAGGCAGCAGGTAAAGCAAATAGGATGCTGGGCTGCATAGGCAGGGGTATCACCAGCAGGAAAGGGGAGGTCATAATTCCACTATACAAGACACTAGTGAGGCCCCACCTGGAGTACAGTGTACAGTTCTGGAGACCTTACTTACGTAAGGACATAGACAGGGTAGAGAAGGTTCAGAGGAGGGCAACAAAGATGGTACATGGATTGCATCACAAGTCCTATGAGGACAGGTTGAAGTAATTGAATATGTACTCCCTGGAGGAGAGGAGAGGAGGGAGAGAGGGGATATGATAGAGACATACAAGTATCATGCAGGGAGGAACAGGGTGCAGGAATACACTATTTTTAAGTGAAAATGATGTTCCAGGACTAGAGGGCATGGGATGAAGTTGGAGGGAGGACGAATTTCTTCACAGAACAGGTGGTGGACAAATGGAACACTCTGCCAGAGGAAGTGGTGGGGGCTGAAACAATCACGGGATTTAAGAATGCATGGGATAGACATAAAGGAATTCTGGAGGTCAGGGTTAAGGGGCAACAGACTTCTAGGAAAACAAAGTAAACTTACAAGCACAAATGTGCAGACTGGGTGGGCCATAGGCCCTTATCTGCCGACACTGTCTATGTATTTATGTATCTATGTATTTCCTCCTCTCTTTGATCTAACAAATGACCAGAAGACTTTATCATTTGATGTTGAATTTACTGCTACTTCCAGTTCTTTTTTCCGTTTTGGACAGTACGACAAAAAGTGTCAGTGAGATATATACTCCTGAGAACTGAGTTCTTTATCCAATTGTAATTAAGCACAGTCAGATTATAAAAGAATCCAAAAGAGAATAAGCAATGTAATAAAGTTCAGAAGTGTTACTGTCTCTCACAGGGTTCAAGTATCCTTTGTGGAAGAGTGGACTAGCTGATTGTTCCTGAGAGAGAGTCAGGGACCCTGATCGGTGCCCCCTACTCTGTTGTTCTCCTAAAGAGCCTCCAGCACCACATGGAAAACATCAAAGAATGTAACATTTAGACATCATTCCATTTATAATTCAAAAATTTTCTATAGCTTCTTCCCCTTATATTTTATTACTAATGGTATTTGCATGACAATGGGATTCTCTGTTGCTTCATCTGCTTCTGCTGTTTGTCTACAAGTGATATAACCCAGTGGCAGAAGGTAGTGAAGTCACTTTTAGACAAGCAGCAGGTACAGAGGAAGATCAAGTGACATATATCTGGTTTTCATGAAAATGTCAGAAGTAATAATGTGTCATGGAAGTTAAATATATGAAATATAAACTGAACTGTGGGTACTTAATCTTTTTCTCCAAAGTTGTCCCAGTGGTGTTAAAAGGAGTTTAAGGTTTGAGATGTGGATTCTACTAAAAATTTGTGAGGGATCTTGTACAAAATAAACAGTTCACATTTTTTATAGTTTTAATTTTCAAAAAGTATTATTTAACATTTATAAGTTATTGGTAGGTGCAACAAGGAGATCTTATGGGCATTGGAGCTCAAACTCCCATTCTTAGGATTGTAGAACTGTTCCATTTTATTTTGCAGTTCTGTTACCCTAAGAATGAACAGTACAAAGAGACACTTTCCCCCATAAGAAAACTTCTTTGTCGCACCTGTAAATTTAAACAGAAGGCTTTTGTGTTACAGACCAATAGGACATCTGCCCAGGGCCCACTTCTTGCTGAAGCAGAGCAGCAGATTCTGCAGGACTTGATGAGTGATGCCATGGAGGAGATAGACACTGAACAAACACCCTTCACTGCAGAACCGCAACTAAATGGTGAGTGAAATGTGTAGGGTGGATCATAATTGATATACTCATTGAGGTTAATAGGGGAAGTATCGAGAGGCAGTATAGCCTAGAGGTTCGAGCACCAAGCAGTGAGTGTGCCTGGAGACCCATCAGACCTGGTTTTGAAGCCCTTGCACACTGTGTGACCCTGAGCAAGTCACTTAACCTCCCCATGCTGTCCAGTCATACCTGGAAATGAACTTTGCCTCAGTGTACCCTTCCAAGCCCAAAATAAAAAAGTAAAACAAGGATATTGGTAGCAGTGCAGTATACATTTTATTAATATGCTTAAATATTTACCTCTTCTGAAAGTAGAAAATACCGGAGTATATTAGCATTACCACTTTGACATCAGCATTATACAATTCTGATCGATCTCTCTTGCTCTTATGCCGTTACTTTGAAATAGTGACCTATTTTACTCTGTAGAGACAACTGGAATCAAAACTGAAAAACAATCATCTCCATCTGAACTGCTCATTTATCAGTATGTTGTTTGATAGAGTGTTTACCAAGCCACTTTATAATGGTTTAGAGATTATGCTGTTTCTTTCCAAAAATGCAGACTACAATTTTAGTAATATATTACCTTGTTAGTGAGTTATATGGGAACAACTTAACCTCTAATGCTGGCTTCTGTGATTCAAAACTTTCTTAACCTGTGGTTATGTTTACACCCGCAGGGGTTCACAAGTTAAAGATCGATGTTCAAGAACCATCCTGCTCAGATCTGTTCCTGTTTCCAGATGAAAGTGGGAATGTTTCTCAAGAGCCAAGCCCCACCTGCACTTCATTCAGTAATCACTTGATCTATGATGCTATGAGAGACGTGCCTTCTGAAAGTGATGATTTCTGCATTCTTGATGCACCAAAGACAGCTGCTTCTGTAAGAAGTCTTATTCATTTTCCTAATTTAAATTGTGCATAGAAATGGACTGCAACTGAAAACTGAAGCCCTTTATGCATAAGGGTAGTATCATAGTAACTTTAGGTTGGTGAGTGTAGACTTATGCACATGGCTGTTACGCTAGTGCATCAGTTGCCACACTGACTTACATGGGTGCAAAGTTATTTCCTTTTCTGTGCGTAGTCAATCCTGAGCTGTTTCTCCACATAAATGGTAGATTAGGTGTGTGTAGTGATTATATGATTGTCCACCGAACACAGCTCTGGCCAAACTTTTTTTTTGCCACCTTCCCACAGACCCACTCCTTCAGGCTCTCATGCCAGCATTACGTCCATCTGCCCAGGCGGCATCAGCTCTGTCACTGCTTATCGCCCATTAGACCCCCATTTGGGTCTGACCTGTTGGGCATGCCGACCGGTCCAACAAGTCCCCGACCATGGGCTAATCTGGAGACATTGGTCAGAGGGACAGGAACCGACCGAGGGCTGCATGACCTGGGGTGGCGTAGGAAGCCTAACCAAGGCCATCATTCGGGGCCATTTTCCCATTTTCTGGGGCCCCACCCACCACCCTGCAATGTGTCACAACGGCATCCTGGGGATGGGGGTGCTCGTCGTATGGTCTCCCATGCCAAAAACACCTTTGCATTGACACTACCAGGAGCTGCCACCGAAGCAGTACATAGCAACCCACCCACCTCGGGAGGGAAGTATTCAAGAGACGCACTGAACTCCCTCCCTGCCGGCCTCTGTTCCAACTGGGATTGGGGGCTCAAACCCGGGTCACCAGCGTGCCAGAGCGAAGCCCCATCACTCAGCACCACGGAGCCAGCGACCAGACTTATTTTACAGTAAATATGAACTGAGCTGGGATATGAGCCCAGGTTTGCAACATTAAAGGGACACATTCATGCCGAGTGGGTATCACATTCTGAAAGCCCATGAAAAGCATTTTCAAACGAGGTATTGGGCTCATCTGTAGCTGGAAGCACCCCAGAGATACAGATGACTGAGTCTGTTCAGTATTAATACTACATTTACAGCCATTTTTAGAATGTTGTGATGTAAGTGACAAATGAGCTATGCTTAAGTCACTGCAGTTTGGGACAGGTTGTTCGTCAATGACATTATAATGTTCTAAAAATGGCTGAAATGTAGTATTAATACTAAACAGACTTGGTCGTCTGTATCTCTGGAGTGCTTCCAGCTACAGATGAACCCACTACCTCATTTGAAAGAGCTTTTCATTTTCTTTCAGACTGTGATGGCCACTGCGCATGAATATGTCCCTTTTAAGTTTTCCATTGTCTCTTTTTCTTCCATATTCAAAAGTATAAATTAAATTTAACCCCACATATGAGAGCGTTTTCAGTAAGCATGACAAGTTTGTTTGTCAGTAATCTGATATAAGGGCTAAACTTACTTACCTCGGATAAAAGCAGTGGGATTTCTTCGTAGTACTGCATCCATGGCATTCAAATAGAGCCTGTGTCCATTTTACATTACCAATGCCACCACTGTTTTAAGAAACAGGAATGAAGTCGAAGGTATGACAGCAATAAGTCATAAGCACGTAGTAGTGCTGACATTTTTCAGAGCTTTGATCTTTGGGTCAGGCAGCATGCTGGATCGTGGAACAGCTTCATCAGGAACCACATAGCATTCTGCATTGGCTTCTGGAACAGTTGGAGGGAGGGGGTGTCATTGAGGCACAGGTCAGGAAGCATAGGGGAAAACCCAGAAGCAGTTGTAAAATTCACCAAAACATTATTTATAGTAGCAGTAATATAAAAAAAAAATAAACTTGTTCTTAATAACTATCTACAGAGGCAAAATAAAATCTTTATTGTAATCTTTTGCAGCTCAGCTTAGCTCTTGTATGTTTTTTCAACCCCCATCCTTAGCAAGCATCCTGTTTTTCTGTTCTCGTAAATATCAGGAGCTGCTAGAACAGTGAGCTTCCGGAAGCCCCTCCAGCTTTTGTAAAAGGCTCAGACATTTGCACCCAAGTAACTTGTAGTTTTAAAGTCATGCCAAAGTACAACTAATATACTTTTCAACAGTAATGCTAAATATTTTTAAACAAAAGTGATCCCATTATCAGTTTTGTTCCATACAGTGATTTGCACAAATTTATATATTAGCAGATATAGATATGCAAGGGAGGAATACAGACAGCAAGAGAAAAGTGAGAGACAAAGAATTGCGAGACTTTTCAGGTTGATCAAGTCTAAAGTCTCAAAGGAAAATTTGGTTGCGCAACCTGACAGAGAAGAGACAGCAGAAGGACAGATCCTTGCATTTAAACACATTCTCCATAACAAATGGGACAGGGTCCTTTTCCACCCTGTCACAGGGGAAGGATAGACATTCCACAATACAGCAAGACAGCTGATATAAGAGCTTTCTCACAATATGCAAAATACTGTATAGCACAATTTACTGACGGCTGAACAAGGTTTCCTGCCAAAAAAACTAAAGGTGTCACCACCTCCACCCGTGACACTGTAGGTGATTGTTGTGAGTTGGTTTACTGACTTAATAACCCTACCACCAACCTGGTCACAGCTCACTCTGGACTGCTTCCTTCACGTCCCCCCACTAACTCATGCTAGTTAATCATTCTCTGCTCTGTCAGAAACTTACCATTTTGGGGTTGACTGACTCTGCAGCTGCTTTTATTCATGACTTTTTGCTGGGGTGTTCTCAGTACTTTTCTATTGGTCCTGTTCTGTCAACTGTATGTTCCATCAACTGTATGTTCCACTACCTGTGGTGTGCCTCAGGGGTCCATTTTTGGTCCCCTTTTGTTTTCTTTATTTATTAATCAAGTTCCCTCCATTTTTGACGGGTGTAAATGCTTATTATATGCTTATGATTTGATTTTGTACTATCAGAGGAATTCTGTTGAATACAAAAATTCGATTCTGGAAGTTGAACTACAGAAATTATGTGTTTGGATGTCTTCCAACATGATGATGTTGAATGCTAGTAAGACCAAAGTGATGTTGTTTGGTAGCTCTGCTGGACTTCATGATCCGTCTCCTTTAACAATTCATGGTAATTTACTTGAACAGGTTCTGGAGTTTAAGTACCTGGAAGTCTTACTTGATCCTTCATTAACTTTTTTCTCCCAGATAAAGTTGATAAGAAGGAAGATATATTGTAAATTGGGGTAACTGTACAATATAAATTTAAATCCTATTTGTCATATGATTCTCATTTAAAATTAGCTATCGGGGTTCTAATGCCACACTTAGATTATGTTTCTTCATTGTATTATAAGTTTTTGAAGTTTTAAGTGTTATTTATATAACATCTGCCAGTTTGTGCTGGATGTCCCGATTATAACTCACCATTGTTCATTGTACTCTTCTTTGGGCTGTTTGTCACCCCAGCTCAAATATGAGTATGCTTTAGGTAACCTAGTTCATCAGGCTGTTTATTCTGATGGCTCGTCGCCGTTGACTGATTTAGTTGTGGTTCGAGATGTTCAAGCCAACATAAAATCTCTTCAAGGTGTAGTGTTGGTAGCTCACTGCACTAAAAATAATTACGGTCTTCATGCATTTGTGTATCAGGCTCCCTCCTTATGGAATAACTTACCGCTCTCTTTAAGATCAGTTAAGTCTTATTCAGGATTTAAGGTTGGATTTAAACAGTGTTTGTTAGAATTGTCTGTTTGCACATGTTATGTATGCTTGATGTTTGAAATTTGTATATTGTTCAATATGTATTGTATTTTTGTATCATATTTTTGACTTATGTTTTCTGTCCGGGTCGGACCTGAAAAAGGGCCTCGGCCCAGTGTCCCAACCCAGTTAACAAATAAAATGAAATTAATTCCTCACACAGAACAAGGCTGTGCTCTTACTTACCCAGAATAAGGCATCTTGGACATAGGAATCCCCTAGTTGCTCCAGGTACACCTTAGCCTTGCTCTGTTATCACATTCAGATTTGCTTTTAATTTGGTAGTGCTCTTTCGAAGGCAGATCATGGAATTACCCATAAAACAAATTGCTTGTACATTGCACTTATTAAAATACTGTAGTCACAGAATATTAAACATATTTAATATTTACACAGAGTGTATACCATTGCCTCACATACCAAATGAGAAGGATGCATGTCAGTATTCTCTACACCTTCTCTGATTTTAATCGCCAGTTTATCAAAATGTTTTTTTCATTTTGCTAATATTTAGCCATTTAAAATATAAAATACTACCATCCAAATTAAAAGAACATTGTGAGTCAAGCACATCCCCACCTCTTAGGGGATACTAGTAAAGATGGTATATATGAGACATTTCTAAAATTATCAGAATGATTTGCCAGAGCTTTAGTATCAGATGCAAGTTCATCCAATGTCTTTAAAACTGTAACGTCCACAGACTTTTTGCTATTCATCAGTTTATTAGTAACATTCCAGGGACCCTTGGAAATAGCAAAATGGGTCCTCTGTTTATTTAAAAAATATTCCAGTTTGTTTTTTCTGAGTAAGCTCTTAAACGTTAATTATGTAGTAATTTATAAATATTCAAATTAATAGCATTCCAATTTTTAAAATAAGATTTCCAAGCTCTATTTCTCTCAGACATAAGTGCATGCAAATTGCAACTGGACAGTTCTACATTTTTAGGTGTGCTGATGTGCACCACTCAGTTTGTGGACTTTAGTGTCTCCTACGAATTATCCCTCCCCCTGTATGGTCCATTTGAGGATCTGTGTACATGCAGGGTTTCAATTTAACTTAACTGAGCACAGGTAATCTTTATTATTAAAACTTTGTCCAGTTTGCAAAAGTTCACCCCCCACTACTCGTTCAATTCTGCAGGTGGGAGTGAAACTCGGCAAATAGTCGTTCATTAAAATACCCTGGGGTGAGAGTGCTAACTCCTACGGATTTATTTTTACCTGTCTTTTTCTCCTTCATACTGGGTGGGGTGGAAGTGAGGGCGGCATGAGGGACATTATCTGAATGACATGTTGTATTAACTAATCTTCTAATGCATATCCTGAACAGATGCTGTTTTTTTTGCCTCTGCTCAATGAATGTATATGTATTTTGATTGCATGTACATTTTGCTACTATTTATTATGGTAATTCATAAATAAAAAGTAAAAAAAAATCAGAATTCACCCAAGCTTAATTATTGCCTTTGACCCTCAACTTCCTCCTCATTTTTGATGCAAAGCATCACACATCACCCAAAATTCCATTTGCAAAGTTACCAATGGTCAAATTAACATCTAGAATATAATCAGTCATTGACCAGTCTGTTTTTGTTCATTTTTTCCTTAAGTCGTCAGCAGTCATATTAGTCAAACAATTTGTTTCAATAATCATTGAGGGACAGTGTTGTCTCTTTGCATGACAAATAGAGCAAACTGGGGAATCGTTGCTAATACTGTCCTGTAAAATACCAGAGTATTTAATATTATGTATATATTTTATTTCTAAGGAGAGAGAAGAGGAGCCAGTGGTAAGGATGCTGGTTGATGGACCTGTTCAGATTAAAGAGAATTATTTCACCATTCCAGTAGAGAGGACAGACTCAGCTAAGGCACCACTTCACTTTCCCATACCACAAAACCGATATGTGGTAAAGGAAATTTCTGTCATCTGGCATCTATATGGAGGAAAAGATTTTGGACCTGCACCTCCTGTTGTCTTTCCAACCAAAAATTCTGGGTAAGTTTATCAGGCAGTTATTTTATTTTTCATGCCTGGTAGAGTTTCATTTAAGATAATAAAAGTGTGTGCTTGAAGATTGTTAGGATGTGAAAACTCTGACATCAGTTCTGATGCCATAAGGACAAAGGAGATGACACTCCTATCATATTATCTGTAAAATAATTAGCCATTATTAGAGGTTTCCAAGCACAGGGTTTGAATAAGTGGACAGTTCCATCATGGAGAAGGATTGGATCTTTCTATAAAAGTGAAATTATGGATCTTTTGGGGGATATCTCTGTCATCAGGTCACACCTGTGGAACTCCGTCGCCAGGCACTAGGATCCCACGGAAACTTTCTGCAGCAGTCTACTAGGGGCCGCCCATGCCAATGTCAGGCTCCAACATCACTTACCCTTTAAAAGCGTGGGCAGCCCCTCTTCCTCTTCAGTTCATTCCTCACGGTCGACTATTCACACACGGACTGCGAAGCTTTGTCGCTCAGTTCAGCCGCCAGTTCATATCTTTTTTTTTTTCTCTCTGTCGCTTCATCACTTTCATTTCAAAGTGATTCCTTTCTTCTTTGTATGTCAAGAACTACTCCTTTATCAGCTCTTGTCTGTCACTGTGGAAAGAAGACCTCCTCCACTGATGAACACCAGCTCAGTGTCTGCTGTCTGGGGCCTAGCCACAATGGCCTCACCTGTGAGTCCTGCCAAAAATTCAGCCTCATCACCTAGTACCGACAAAAGAAGGCCCTGCAGAAATTTCTCATGGAGCAACAGGTAGCCAGCAGAGAGCAGGGGTCTTCTGTTGCCCCCACCCACCCACCCAGTCACTGGCATCTTCCATGGGCTCACAGGCCACCAAGGCCCTAGGACAAATACTCAGGGAAGCATGCACAATGGACAGGAATGGCTAAGGACCGCTCCCCACGTCGGCGATCCTGGTCCTGCGCTGGATTCTTCCTCTCCTGAGATCGCCTCGTCGACTGCTTCAGTGTCGGCACCTCTCCCCGTGCAGGCCTCCGCTTCTCCAGGCCTGCCATGGTGGATTCCTCTCCCAGTCGTCATTGGGCCATGGAAGGGCTATCGGCCTCCAGGTCATCGGCCCCTGCCCCACCAGCAAGACCTCTTGCCCCTTGAGGTTCATCGGGACTGGTCCTACCCGCTACGTCTTCTGTTAGAGGTTCATGATTGGACCTGGGCCTTGCACCCCCTCCATCGACGCCAGTGTCAATGACGCTTTCCTTCCCTCCCATTGATCTCAATACTATTTTGACCTCTATTACTACTTCTCTTTTCCAACAGTTAGTGTTATGGCCTGGGCCATCGTCAGCTGTCTCAGTGTCAACGTAAGGTCCGCACGCCCCGTGCCCCCTACAGAGTCATCGTTGCGGTTTTCATTGCCTCTTGTCCAAGAGCAGACTGACGTCGAAGAGGAATACCATCCTGACCTTATCCTCCCAGATTATGATGATGATGTGGGAAACCTCTGACAGGCCCACTGTCTCCATAGGGAGTGAGGAATCTAATAAGCATACTCCCAGGTCCCCCCCAGAGGACCCCTCTTTCTTTAATATCATGAAGCACCTCTCCTCCACTATAGGTTTTCAAACAGAGGAGGAGGAGGATGAATCTAGGAGGAATCTGGTGGAATTCCTAGAGATACCCGAGTCTCCACCAAAAGTTACTCCTCCCCTGCTGCCAGCCTTGAATGATGCATCCACTGCAGCGTGGCACAGGCCCAACATGGTGCCAGTCATGCCTAGGAAGATGGACAAGCTTTATCAGGCATCTTTGGGTTGACTTTCTATGTGGCCCAGCCTGAGATCGAGTCTCTGATCATTAAAGCTGCTCATGACAGGACTAAGGCCCTTAAGCTCTTTACCTCCCTGCCACCTGACCATGAGTCCAGAAAGCAGAAAGTTGGATCTTTGGGGAAAAAGGGCTTTTGCCTCAGCCACCTTTGACCTTCAAATTGGCAGTTATTTGGCTTATCTTATTAAGTACCAAAACACCCTCTGGAGAAAGAGCAAAGCAGCTGCTCAGGTCCTCCCTGAGGGTTACCACAAGCAGGAACTTGTTAAAGTGCTACATGCCTTGGAGGGTATTAGCAAGCCCCTCCTCAGAGCCACCTATGATATGGCTGACACTGCCACTTGGGCAGCTGTCTCTGGCATTTGCCTCAGATGGCACTCTTGGCTGTGGGTCTCTGGCTTTGCCAATGATGTCCAGCAAAAGGTGTTTAATTCCCCTTTTGTGCGTCACAGACCTTTTGTTCCAGATGTGCAGGGCATTATCAGTGAGCTGCAGGCTTCTGGTAGGGTCATTTGGTCTGCCCACTCCTCGTATCATACCCAGCCCAGGAGTAGACCGAGGTCCTCCTTTCAGAAGGTCTCTTACAATTTGGATGCTGGAGGCAAGCTTCAAGACAAACGGAGAGCCAGCTCAGCCTTGCCTGTTCCTCTTCCTGTGTCAGCCCCTCTGCCAAACGACCCAGATCTGGGAGTGTGGCCCCAGCCACCAGTTCAGCCTCTGCCAGACCCTCCCCCTCTCCTTCTACAGGCCAGGAGGTGGTAGTCAGAGGTCATTTCTCCCTCCATTTGCCCCAGTGGAGAACCATCACAACTGATGCTTGCTTCCTGCAGATCATCGAACAGGACCATGCTCTCAAGCTTCTAGAGTAGCCTCCAGATGTTCCCCCAGTCCCCCTGTTTTACCCTCGGGAACACACAGAGGTCCTCAGGGAGGAGGTCCTCACCTTGTTACGCAAACAGGCCATATAGAACCAGTGCCCAGGTGGCAGATGAACAAGAGATCTTGCCGTTGAGGGAGTTCTTGCAGCAGGCAACACCAGTACTGAGTCGCATGAGCCTTAGGACCATGGGAAAACATCTGGCTAGCAGTCTATCATGAGGGACTGCCCCCACCAACAACAGCATGCTGACATCCACCTATTCTACAAAGGGGGTGGTCCCCCAGGCCTAACTCAGTTTTTACCCGCCATTGACTGTTGGACTTTTACGGATGCCTGCTTCAGTCGACTGCCGTTTTCTCATGTTTCACCCACGCTTTACTTTTTTCTTTTTCATTGTTTATAACATCAACTTTTCAGTGTTTTCTCCATCAGGTTTATGTCTTTTTCTCCGGCCTCATCTTCTGAGCAGCCGACATAGTGTGCCTACGGCAAGCAGATACCTGCAAAAGATGGTCACTCTTCCTGCCTACTCTGCTTAGGCCCTAACCACGACACAGAGGCCTGCAGCACTGTCAGGACTTCAACCAGGCCACACGGAGACGACACTTGAAGACCTTAGAGAGCTGCCTGCTTAAGCAGAAGTTGGCCATGATGGAGAAGGAGCTTCAGGCCAAGAGTTCTTCTGTATCCCCCGGCTCAGTCTTCCGGGGCATCTTATTCTTCCCAGAAGGAGAAGAAGTTGAGTGGGAAGCATAAGCACCGGGACAAACACCGGAACCATCCTCAGTCAGCCTCTTGCTGGTGGTCACCACACAGACTGGCCACCATCTCTGTGATCTTCTTCCTGCCGGGGGTCAGCCACTCCTTCCTCATCAGCCCTCACACCCTCTGGGCTGCCGATGGAACAGCCGCCCATCCTCATGTCCATTTTGGGCAGAGGATCGTCTGGGCAGCGGACTTTGTCCCCTGCCTCCCAGACTCTGAAGCTCAGGACCTTAGCTCCCACGGGTCCGCAGCCAGGTGGCTTGGCTGAGGTTGGTTCCTCTAGCAGTGGGTCTTTGCCCATTGCCCCCCCCCCCAGCCAGGGCGTTGCCTTCATTGGTCCCTGACTCTGGGGCCAGCACTAGCCCTTCCAGGCATTCCCCGGAGCAAGTGCTCACCTCCTCATCCACACAGGCAACGCCTCTGCTCCTGCCCTGGGGGACATCTCCCTCCGCAGGCTCCAGCCTCATCACTGGGGCCCATGTCGGCCACCTCGCCTAACCAATGCCAGCCATCGCCTCTCAGGCCAGCACAGGCCCTGACGATGCCTCATCCGATGACTCCTCAACCGTCGTCACCTCAGCCTATTCCACAGCTGATGCTGGCTGGTCCTCCTTGGGATTCTCAGGTGGGCCCACGCCAAGATACCCTACGCTGGCTCCTCCACTGACATATCCGTTCCCTCCTCCTCAGTACCCTTATCCTCCTTATAATCCACCACTGCCTGTGGATTATAATGCTCTGTTTAATGCCTGGTGGTCCTTTGTGCAAAATAAGGATGCACCCCGAAGGCCTCCTCCCCCGGATCCCCCACCTCAGGACCTGGACTGGGCAGGACCTAGCGACCCTCGTACTATGGAGTTTTCTGGGGAATGCATTGGTGGGGGTTCCAGTCAATGTGTGGACGACCATCGCCCTCTGACACCAGTCTCTGATTCTGATCAGTCTGGATACGACTCCTCTTCCCCTTCAGAGTTTTCCGAAGGTTCCAGGGGCTTAGTGGGGCAAGACCAAGTCAGGAAGGCTCCTAAATCCCCTCCCGATGACCCCTCCTTCCTCAACATTATGCATCATATCCAGTCTCTCACGGGCTGGGAAATGGAGGAGCTTGACCCAGAGTGCCGTTGCCTGGCGATATATATCCAGAAAAGGAGACCTTCCCCTTGTTGGTACCTCCTTTAACCCTTAGGATGCCAATAGAATTAGAACATATAGGAATTATGGAATGATGTATCAGTCCGCAGCCCTGCAAGGGTTAATAGACTCTCACGAGGACGTTACTAAAGCAGCGTGGAACCACCTTTCTTCCACCCCGCCTTTACCCAAGAAGGTGGATCACCTTTATCATGAGCCAGTGGGCAAGCGTTTCCTTGGAGAACACCCCACGGCAGACTCAGTGGTCATGAACACAGCCCATGACTGCACAAGAAGGCCCACACACCTTAGTACCCGCCCTCGTGACAAGGAGCCTCAACAACTGGACAAGTGGGGTAAGCAAATGTATTCTTCAAACAACATGAAGTCTTGCTGTATTCTGACTATTGCAGTGATCACAAACCTTTGAACTGCCGTGGAGAACAAAGAGTTAACTTTCCATGCAGGGCATGGAACGCTGAGCTCGAGCTCGGTTGAAGCCTCTGTCTGCTGTTGTTTAAACTCCAACCGTCAGATTCTTTATTCCGCTTCACTGAACAGTCGCTCCAGAGATTTCTCCTTCGCTCGGTTCAAAAAAGTCGGTTTATGTCGCTTTTTCACTTGGTTTCACCAATTTCTGCATTGAACCTGTCGGTTTAAGTCTCTGTCTGTGGTACTGTGAGTACTAGATAGGTTTTGTATTAGTTTCTGTGTGGAACTTGTAAACATTGGATCGGTTCGGTTTGAACCGATCAGGTTTGTGTTAAAAAACTTCTGTCTTTATTAGAGTGTGGTAACCGGTCCGTATCGGTTCTAAAAAAACCGGATTTGATTACGTTTTTTTCCCAAGACCCGTAACACAATCAGGAAACGATAGGGGTGTCTTGCCTGGCGGATTGCCGAAAAAAGGGTAAGTTGTGTTTAGGATTGGCCATGTCTGAGAAACCCAAGAAAAAACACGGGCCCACTGGGTTTCAACACTGCAGTGTGTGTGGGGAAGCCTTTTCTAAGGCTGATCCCCACACCACCTGTGTTTATTGCCTGGGGTTTGACCACCTCAATTCAGACTGCCAAATTTGTAAAAGTTTTCCCAAAGCTACCCTGGATAAGAGAGTAGGTAGACTGCAGGAAAGGGAGGCTGAGAAGTCCGCTGACCCGGATGGCCAGCCCGGTTCGGTTCCGACCGAACCAGAAGGAGTGCCCTCTGACCAGGGCGAAACTTCTTCGGGCAAAAGGAGAACCGATTCTGAGGAGTTGGTTCCGGTTAAAAGAAAGTAAAGGGAAAAATCATCCGGTTCAGATCCACAAGTTCTTTCTCTGACCACTGATGAAATAGCCAAAGTGACAAGGATAGTTCAATCGCTAACTTCAGTTCCGGCCGAACCGGCACCATCTGTCAGGGGCTCGGTTCGCCTGGTTCCGGATTATACTTTAGAATAATTTTATGAACTGGAGGAGGAGGGGGGGGGGGGGGAGAGTATGAAGATGATGATGATGGTGATTATGAAAGTCTGGATGTGCCTATTGACCCGGACATCTCCCCAGACAGGCGTTCAGGTGTTTCTCCTCCTAGGCTTTCTGAGTCCCATTCCCACTTTATGATTTACAAGAAAGTGGCTGAAACCCTCCAGCTTCCTATGGAAGAAGCAGTAGAGGATCAGGAGGAGCCTGATTTTGTTGAGATGATGGACATCCCAGAATCCAGGAGATTGTCTATTCTCCTCCATAAATCTTTTGGGAAACAGACATTTAAAATTCTAAAAGCTCCTAATTCCATACCTCCTGTGGACAGAAGAATGGACAAGAGGTATACCTTTCAGGCTCGGACATGGAGTTCCTTTCCCAGCAATGCAGCCATGTTGGGGTAGTGCAGGCTGCTGCCTGTGATAAGGCAAATATTCTTTTGGCTTCACACCCCCCAGATAAGGACTCCAGGAGGATTGATGCCATGGCAAAGAAACAGTACATGGCAGCATATTTGGGACTCAGGCAGGCTAACTATATGGCCTACACAGCTAGATACCAGAAGTCCAGGTGGGACACTGTGCTGGCTCTAGCTAAACAGACCCCTGACCAGCTTGCCAAGGAGCTGGAGCGGGTGGCTGCGGATGGGATTGAGGCATCCAAGGTGCAATTTCATGCTGCTGTGGACTCCAGTGATGTTTCATCAAGAGTCATGGCTATATCTGTGGCCCTTCGGAGGATGGCTTGGCTCAGATGTACTAGCCTATCACAGGATACCCAGGCTAAAGCCATGGATTTTCCTGTCATTGGTAATTCTCTGTTTGGGGAGCAGACAGAGAACTACATGAAGAAGATGGACAAGTACAGGACCACCTACAGGAGTGCTCAGGCCAAGGAAAGGCAAGCCACTCCTCAGAGGCAGCATTCCAGGGCAGGCCCTTTCAAAGGCCTTTCTACCAAGCCCAGGCCTCCTCTTCTGCTTATGCTCAGAGGGGGTTCTTTCGAGGGAGAGGCAGACGGGGTATGAGCAGGCCTGCTTCCACCCCTCAGCCTAAAGCCCCTGCCAAGCAGACACCCTGATGGGTCTGCCCAGGCCGATTCTCCAATACCTGTAGGGGACAGGCTGGCTTACTTTGTCCAGGACTGGAAGTCTTTAACATCAAACAGGTGAGTCCTAGAAGTAGTAAGCCAGGGACTGGTTCTCAGATTCAAAAAACTTCCCAAGATGAGAACCAGATCCTTTCCACCTGCAAATCCATCAGAGACCCTTGCCCTAGAGGCAGAGGTTTTTCCGTCTTGGCTCTCAGAGCCATAGAAAGGGTTCCTACCCTACACAGGGGCAAAGGATTGTACTCCAGGTATTTCCTAACCCCCAAAAAGACAGGAGAATGGTGGCCCATCCTGGATCTAAGATATCTAAACAAGCACCTTTTAAAACCGAAGTTCAAAATGGTGACTCTGGGAATAATTCTGCCCTCTCTAAGGACTGGCTAGCCTCCCTGGACCTCAAAGATGCCTATTCTCACATTCACATCAGGTGTTCCCACAGAAAGTACCTCAGGTTCAAGTTGCTCTCAGGCCACTATCAATTCAGAGCAATGCCCTTTGGCCTAACATCAGCCCCAAGGGTGTTCACAAAGTGCCTGGCAGTAGTGGTTGCTTTCCTAAGGAGAAAGAAGAATTCCATCTTTCCATATCTGGACGACTGGCTCATAGTGGGTCAGTCTCCAGACCAAGTCAAGTCACATCTGCAAATAGCTCAGCAAGTGCTCACTTCCTTAGGATTCCTCTTCAACCTCCCAAAGTCAGTTCTCGAGCCAGTACAGCTCCTTACCTTCATAGGGGTGGAGCTGGATACAGTAAGGGCAAGAGCCTTCCTTCCCCTGGACAGGGCAAGGACCCTTATGGAACTGGCCTCTTCATTCACCCTACAGGTGTCTTGACCAGCAGGCATTTCCTTCAGCTTCTGGGCCACATGGCAGCTTCCACAGCAGTGGTCCAGGGAGCAAGATTCCAGATGAGGGACATTCAGTTCCACTTAAGAGCCTTCTTGTCCCAAAGAAAGGATTCCCTTACTAAACTAGTCCCAGTGACTCGAACCCTGATCCAGGTTTTGCAATGGTGGCAGGATCAGGACAATTTAAGACGGGGAGTTCCTTTTGTCACTCAGTCTCATTCACTAATACTCACCATAGATGCCTCCCTCTTGGGCTGGGGAGCCCACTTAGGGGATCTTACCACCCAAGGGCTGTGGTCACCTCAAGAATCTCTGCTTCACATCAATCTCTTGGAACTCAGAGCAGTGTTTCTGGCACTGCAAGCTTTTTCCAAATCTGTACAGAACAAGGTGGTCCAGATCAGAACAGACAATATCACCACAGTGTGGTACATCAACAAGCAAGGAAGCACTCGGTCTACGGCCTTGTTCACAGAAGCAATGACGTGGTGGTCTCTGGCCTATTCCCTGCAAACCTCTCTGATAGCAGTTCATCTCCCAGGGAAGGACAATGTCCTAGCAGATGCTCTCAGCAGGATATCTCAGGGCTACCACGAATGGTCCCTAGATCCCCTAATTTTGAAAGTGATTTTCTCCAGATGGGGCACTCCACAAATACATCTTTTGCAGCCCAGACAATCACCAACTTCTCTCTTCTGTTGCAGACCCCAGTCTTGGGCTCAGTCCCCCTGGATGCTCTGGTTCTGAATTGGGAAGGGAAGTTCCTGTATGCTTTTCCCCCCTTCCCTCTCCTGTTCAAGGTGCTAGTCAAGATCAGGTCTCAACCATGCAAAGTGATTCTGATTGCTCCAGACTGGGCCAGACAGCCCTGGTATCCACTGTTGCTGTCCTTAAAAGTCCACCTTCCCCTGTCTCTTCCCAGGAATTACAACCTGTTGACATCCTCTCAGCGAAGGATTTGGTATCCGAATCTCAAATCTCTCAATCTCAAGGCCTGTCTGTTGAAGAGTTAGAGTTTGCTGATCTGCACCTCTCTCAGGGTGTTCTGGATATTCTTAAGGCTTCTCGAAAGCCTTCCACCAGAAAAACTTACAACTCCACATGGAAAAGGTTCACTATTTGGTGCTCTAATAAGCATATTTCTCCAGAATCTGCTGGGTTGCCTACAGTCCTGGACTATATGGTTCATCTTAATGGCTTGGGACTTAGACCAGCTACACTTAAAGTGCATCTGTCAGCTGTTTCTGCCTTCTTGTCAGTAGGCAAGCCCTCTCCTCTATCAGCCCATCCTGTATTTTGTAAATTATTCAAGGGATTACTGCACACCAATCCTCCCTTCAGGGACCCTGCTCCTGCTTGGGACCTTAATGTTTGCATCGCTCAGCTTATGCAACCCCCCTTTGAGCCTTTGTCCTCTGCAGAGCTTAAGTACTTGACTTGGAAAACTGTGTTTTTGGTAGCCATTACCTCTGCCAGGTGCATCAGTGAATTGCAAGCCGTCAGTGGAGCCTGATTTCATCTCTTTCCATAGAGATAAAGTGGTCCTAAGAACTAACAGAAAGATCTTATCTGTGTCAGTCTTCACCATTCATCCCAGATGGGTACTGGCCGGAGATCAGGACCCCGCGGGAGCCTTTTTTTTTTAAAAAAAAGGATGGTGTAGACCGACCCAGCATCGGCGTCACCCTCGAGGCCAGCGTGCACGTAGGCTCGAGGATTAGCCGTTAAGCTGTGTCGACTCCTGCCTTTCACCAGTTCTTCGTCTCCCGTCAGGTCGCCTCGGGAAGCCTTGAAGAAGTGTTTTGAATTTTAGGCTTTAGCCTTCTATCGTCGATAGTTCGTCGGTCTACTAGTTCTAGTCTGCCCTACTCGGCTTCGCTGGTAAGATCTTTCCGTTATTTATAGTTTTGGCGACATCGAGTCTATTTTTGGTGTTTTTTTCCGCAGGTCATGTCACGGTCGGAGGGCAAGAAATCATCTAGGTGGGGGCCCCTATGCGTCGGTGCCTGTGTGGCCGCAATTTCTCCGTGACCGACCAGCATGACCGGTGTCTCTCGTGTCTTGGCCCGCTTCACAACATGGATTCGTGTGATGCCTGCTTCTCTATGGACCGCCGTGTTCTCGAACAGCGCGCGTGGAAAGTTGGACGAGCTCCGCCGACTTTCGGAGGTAGGATCCACACTCGTTGGGCTAAGCTGCGTTTTCTCTGCCTTTCCTCCGGTTCCCCTCCCGGTTCTATACGGACCGTGGAGGAGGGAGTCTCAACCCCCCGTAGCCTAGCCTTGGTTGAGACTCCTCCCGCGAGCATGGAGGCCTGTCCTGCTTCCTCCCGGAAGCGGGCGGAGGCGCCCATGGCGGCAATCACCCCTTCGGGGTGAAGGCCCCAGTGTCGCTCCCGCGTTCGGAAGGCCGGGTCGGCGCCGTCCCTCAACGCCCGTCGGTCGGTGCTGGTCGAGGCCTCTGGTGCCATTCGGGACCTGCGGGGTCATTAGTCGGCGCCGTCTTCGGGCGCCAGCACCAAGCCTGGCGGTGCCGCCCGTGCTGGGTCTGTTTTGGAGCCCGTTGGCGCGGCCGGTTCTCGGTGCCGCTCGCGGCGCCGGGGGCAAAGCGGTGTTGTCGGCGTCGAGCCCTGCTCGGAGGCGGTCGGCGCGCCGACCCGGTGCCGCTCCGGCTCCGGTGGAGCCTGGCGGTGTCTGCGACTCGGGGCCACCGCTGGGGCTGCCGCGGTGCGTCTCTGACCCGGTGCGCTCCGGTGCCGGTGGACTTCAGCGCCGTGGCTGGCTTCAACCCCAGACCTCTGGTCGGCCATCCTGCCACCTTCTGCCAGCCCTCGCTGGCCACACCATGGAAGGCGCGGGCTGCCTGCGACCACTGCCCGACTTCTGGGCCCTTCGCGAAGGTCGCTTTTCCTCCCCCTCCTACCGTCTGGCTTAGGGCCTCGGATTCCACCTCTTCGGGGTCGGAGTCGGGCTCAGAGTCGGATGAGCAGTCACATCCTTCTGGGTTGCCTGCACAGGAGGGTGAACCAGTGGTCTCTTCGACGAGTCAGAGTCAGCCCCCTCTTGAGGAGTGTCGGGTTCCCCTCCAGGTCTGGGTCATTGGCACTGACCAGCAGGCTATGGTGCGTGCCACTATAGCCATGCAACCTGGCCTGGGGGTTCCTGGACCCTCCAGCAGGTGTACCCCTCCGTGGTGTGTCTTGATCGCCCAACTTTGGCACCCATCGAGAAGCCTACGGGTGGGAGGGATGCGCCTGGTTCCCCTGGGGACATCCCAGGGCTGCCAGCTACCTAGGCTGACCCTCCCGAGGACCAGGACTCTCTCGGACTCTGAGGGGTCGAGGGGTGTGGGGTCCGCACGTAGGCCTTTCTCTGGGGTCCACCCGGGTCCTGGAAGAAGCCGGAGTGCGGACTTCCGTCCTTCCCCTTCCGGATCCTTGAGAGGGTCCCATTCTTTGGAGGCAGGGGACCGTCCTTCTGGACCCATACGGCCCCGGTCGCCTCACTGGGGGATCTTCTGGCGCAGCTAGGCAGTACCAACGTGGTTGTACAGCTGTCGGCTCGGAGTCTTCGGACACCTTCCCTGGGTGTTCATGGTCCGCTCCTAGCCTAGCAGAGGCCAGCTGATTCCTTCCCTTGGCTCTGCCCCTACCCCTCTGCTGCATTCTCCAGCGCTCCCGGGCATTCTTGGTTCTACCAGGCCTCTCACCTGGGAGCAGTTCAGAGCGGTGGCTTCTCGGTTCCCTGCCTATGTTAGGGCCTTGGACAGTCAGGTTTTTCAACCTTCCCGAGCAGCCACCCTCGGAGCATATGGTGACGTCCAGCTCCTCATCCCCCTCTTCTGGGGGATAGGAACCATCTGTCCACATCTCTCCTGCCGCTGATCTCTCCGAGTATCAGTGTTTCCTCGCGAGGATGTTGGAGGACCTTCACCTTTCCCTCCTATCCGCGAGCAATCCAGAGCATGCGGCGCACGCCTTTCTAGGCGATTTCGGCGCCACCCTTAGTGCCCCCGTCCTACTCCTCGGGAGGCGTCCATGCGTTCTGGCAGAGGCCCTTCTCTGGAGTTCCTGCCCCAAGGGACCTCAGCCAGAGGTATTGCGCTCCTCCAGAGTCTCCAGGTTCTATACCTCATCCACAGTCCGGATTGACGCACCTGGACACTCCTGATTGGCTTCGCGCCCTCCGCCGTGACCGGCCTCCAGATCAGGACTCTTCGGATTTTGATTTCTGGGGGAGGAGGACTTTCTACTCAGCACGGTTGCTTCTCTCCATCTCTGCTCATCAGGCCCACTAAGCAGCCTACAGCAGGTTCTTGTGGTCAGCGCTGGGTCAATTCCTAGCTGCTTTGCCTGACTCGGAGCAAACCAGGCAAGCCATTGCACTCTCTGCACGTGGCCTGGAGCTAGCACGGCACCAAGCAAGGGCATCTTACGACGCCAGTGAGGTAGCTACCAGGGTAGTAGGGACAACGATCTGCACCAGAAGATCGGCGTGGCTTCACCTTTCCCGGTTGTCACCCTTGGCCCGGCGTAGGGTGATCTGCTCCGCTCACCAGGGAACCTATCTCTCTTCCCGTAGGCGGGGAGCCCGGCGTCTGTCGGGGCAAATTCCTTCCCCCTCCGGGGGGACCCCGTCTCGCTCTCCCCACTCTCGGGCCTCCTCAGGCCCAGAAGGTCCCCCCCCCCTTAGTGTGTCACCCACTGAGGGCTAAGGGACACTGTCCCTTAGGGTGCAATTAGTCAACCCCCTTCGGGGGGGCTTAGTACTCTGAATGGTGAGGATTGGCACAGATATAGAAATTACGTTCTTACCGTAATTATGATCTTTCTGTGTATCTTCACCATTCATCACAATCCCACCCGTCATCCCCCTGGGGCTCCAGTCTCTGGATCCTCCTCCCTCTGTGCCTACCCCTCTTTTGAGCGGGGTAAGTTGGGACACAGGGGGTAATTTTCTTTCCAAGGGGTACAGTTGAGTGGTACTTCCTCTACTTTATCCTCACTTCACGGGTGAGAACTGGTGGTTGCCCTCCTTCTGTTATCCTTCTATTTAAAAAAAAAAAAGACAACCCTTTTTTTCACCAAAAATCTTTACAGAGAGAGTACTGAGTCCCTGTACCCTGTCCTTCTCCAGAATAGCCGACTCTGCTTCTGGGAGTATTGCCAGTTATTCTGTGCCTTGAATTCTGGCAGATGAGCTTTGCCACTTCTTGCAGTTCCTATACAGTCTGGTGACGGACAAGGGTCTTGGATCCTTGTTACCTCTCACTCTCTCCTAAATTCTCTCTCCCCCCCCCACTTCCCTTCTTTTTTAGTTTTACTTCTTCTATGCTGTCCTCTCAGTCATTATTTCTCCTTTTAGTTCAGTTTCCTCTTCCTTTTTCTGTCCCTTGGACTCTCTTGTCCCACCCTCCTTCCCTTCCTCTTACCTCTCCGGCTCAGAACTGGTAGGCAGGTGGAGTCGACACAGCAACGGATAATCCTCAGGCGCCACGTGGTCACGTGGAGCCTCGAGGGGGCAGCTCTATCCTTTTAAAAAAAAAAAAAAAGGCTTCCTCGGGGTCCTGATCTCCGGCCAGTACCCATTGTGATGAATGGTGAAGATACACAGAAAGATCATAATTATGGTAAGAACGTAATTTCTGTTTTTTGCCTAAAGTGGTTTCAGATTTCCACCTTAATCAGTCTATGTCTCTTCCTGTTTTCTTCACTGACCATTCCTCCTCTGGAGAGAGGAGGTTGCACAGCCTGGACATGAAAAGGGCCCTTAGCTACTACATAGAGCACACCAAGGGTCACAGGTTTGAGTCCCTCCAGTTGTTCCTCACTTATGGAGAGGTCAGAAAGGGCAAACCTGCCTCTAAAGATCCATTGCCAGGTGGATTGTCTCTTGTATACAATTCTGCTATGAAAAATTGGGTAGAACACCACCCTCAGGCCTGAGGGCTCACTCTACTAGAGGTACAGCTGCTTCCCTGGCTGCTGCCAGGGATATTCCTATCTTAGAAATCTGTCAAGCAGCCACCTGGAAAACAGTCCATACATTCACCAAGCATTACTCTCTGGATAGCCAGGCTAGGAGTGATGCTCGGTTTGGCACAGCAGTACTTCAGAGCCTTTTCCCAAAGTAGGTTCTGTCCCTCCTCCATAGAGGTACTGCTTGGTAGTCTGCAGTAGTCACAATACAGCAAGACTTCATGTTGTTTGAAGAAAAAATTACTCACCTTAGTAATGTTGTTTCTTCTAATGGAGTCTTGCTGTATTCTGACCTCCCCTGCCTCCCCTCTCAGAACCTGTTTTTGGGATGTGGGTGGGCAGGAGCAGTGTTGACACCTAGAGGTGCCCCTTTCTCACCCTCCTTTATTTTGAGTGTGTGTTGTGTTTTGTTTTTTGGGTTTCCTGACTTGAGTCTTTGCTTTGAAACCAAAAAACCCTTTTGTAACAAATTTAGTTGCCAGTTGGCTAGTGTGAGTTTTACAGTTTCCACACAGAACGTGTAGTGAGTATAGCTCATAAAGATCTGACGGTTGGAGTTTAAACAACAGCAGACAGAGGCTTCAACCGAGCTCGAGCTCAGCATTCCATGCCCTCCGTGGAAAGTTAACTCTTTGTTCTCCGGGGCAGTTCAAAGGTTGGTGATCACTGCAACAGTCAGAATACAGCAAGACTCCATTAGAAGAAACAACATTACTAAGGTGAGTAATTTTTTCTTCTGCCACTCTGGCCATTCAGGCTGTTAACTATTTGGCCCATATGGTACAGTACCAGAATGCCCTGAGGGATCTGGTTCAAACCCTCTCTGAGTATTCTACCAAAATACAGTTGGCCCAACTCCTAAAATCAGGGTTGGATGTGGGCACCCGTGTCCTGCAGGCGGCATATGATACGTTTGATGCCTCCAGGCATGGGACAGCAACAGAGATTTGCCTTCATTGCCATTCATGGCTTAGAGTGTCTGACTTTTCGCCTGATGTTCAAGCCAGCATTTTGGATGCCTCTTTCAGGGCTTCCGTTCTGTTTGAGGGAGATGCCAAGGACATTATCTCCTGCTTCCAGGAGTTGGGCAAAGCCCTTAGATTGGTTCATTCGCTCTACCGGTCTCAGCCTCAGACTGTCCAGCATCAGTCCTTTCATTGGTCCCTTCACCAGACTGCTAAGGGCCAGCAGACAAAGGGCCCCTTCAAATGTAAGGCCCACACCCCACCAGCCAGAATGGCTGACCCTAGGGCCCCAAGAGTGCCCATAGCCTCTTGCTTTCCCCTGGGTCGACCGCCTGACTCCTTGCCCAACCCGCCTTTCCACCAGAGGCCTTGGGCGAGGGGTCAGGGGTCAGTTCTTCCTTTACCTCAAAGGGGGGGCGGTGAACAGTGACCTCAGATCAATGGGTGTTACAGCTTATTGAGCGTGGTCACACCCTAGAATTTCTGCCCCCCCACCAGAAAACCCTCCCTTGGTCTCCCACTACCCTCCAGCTCAATTCTCCCTTGTCTGGAAAAGATTCAGGCTCTCCTGCACAAAAAGGCCATAGAGCCCATCTCTCTCTGGCTCAAAGAGGAAGGGGGTTCTACTCCCGCTTCTTCCTCATCCCCAAGAAAACAGGGGACCTGAGCCCAATTCTGGACTTCAGCCACTTGCACTTGTGCATAGAGTACAAGCACTACAGGATGGTCACTCTCCAAGGGTTACTACCCTTTCTTCACCAGGGGGACTGGCTCTGCTCCCTGGACATGCAAGATCCCTATCTTCATATCCAGGTTTTCCTGGCCCACCACCGCTTCTTCCATTTCTGCTTCCAGGAGGACCACTTTCAGTTCCGAGCTCTGCCTTTTGACCTTTCCTCGGCTCCCCGGTTTTTACCAAGTGCCTATCGGTGGTGGCCGCAGCTCATAGTTTCCTAGTGTGTTACAAGTTTAGGAGACCATAGGTCTATTGGAAACTCGCCGCCTGGGTAGGTGAGAAATTAAGGAAAAACTGTTTAAGATATTGTATTTTTCTATATCCCATAAATTGATCCAACCTATATTTAAACATCACCGTGTTTTCACTGGCTACTACTGTCTAGGGCAGTGTATTCCATGGTGATATAATTCTTTGCATGTACTAATTATGTTTTTTTCTGGTCTTGTTTACCTCTCCTTTCAGTTTGTAGTTATGAGAACTGGTGTTGCCAGCATGCTTCACTAATCCTATAGTCTCCAGCAAAAACTCATTATGCATTGCATTGAATGTAAAACATAAATCCCCTCTTAGGTGTCTATACTGCATTGAAAAAAAGAGCAAACTTTTCAAATCTATTCCCATAATCCAAAGTTTGCATGTTTCTCACTCTCTTAGTAATTCTTCTTTGTACCCCTTCAATTAATTTAATGCTACCTATGGATGAGGGCGCACAAAAAGGGGAGCAGTAGTCTAGATGCTGACGAACTAAGCTAGCATACATGGGTACAGTTACTTTTGGTTCTCTACCCTTTATATTCTTAAGGATGTAGCTGATAATACATTGACACTTCTTGACTGAAGTTCTTGTGTGAGTATCAAATGTTAATTTATTATTGACTTGTCACAAACGCACTCAGCAGGTCAGGCCCTCTGCTCCCACAGTGCCAACCTCCAAGCGCAGTAATGTGAACAGGTAACAGACAGGGTAACCCTCCTGTCTGCTTGTGGGTCCGAATAACCTTTAGTTTCAAGTTCTGGGGGGGGATTCAAACTGTGAACCTTATGCTAGTGTACCCAAATGTACAGGCTCAGATAATATTCTCTTCGGGGGGGATACAATGTATCTTTTGCCTAAGGGCACCTAACCAGGTATCCAAAATGAACCCTTAAAACTCTATAAAAGACCTTAGGTAAATTTTTACCTTTTCCCAGTTTAGTAACACCATCAAGCTTCTGAACAGTTTTTGTCAGTCTTAACCCTCTATACGTCAGATGCAATAAAGAACTGGCAGACCCAGGTAGTCTTTCAAAATAAAGGGTACTTTACTTAAAGATGATAAAAACATGAAAGATGTAAACACAGAACAATATATCAAAGAGCATGCAGTCACTTAAAAGAAAACAAGGAAAAGTACAAAACAAATTTCCTACCACAATACATTTAGACTTTTTCTGTCTAATGTATTACCTCTAAGTGCCTAAGTTAGATCAGAGCAGAGAGTTCTGTCTCTCTAGCATCCCAAGATGGAATATGACAACCCAGTTCAGACACAATATTCAGTTTAAAACTCTGTGTCTCCACATCCCTTCTATGAATCATCTAGCTCCTCCTTTTAGAACAAAAAAAATGTATTTTATTTATTTATTTAAGTCTAGGATTACAATACCTTTGAGCCAGGGCTCTTTTACAAAGGTTCCACATCAGTTACAAGTCAATACACAAAAGAAGGCGACAACAGTGCTAGCGAGACAGTACAGGTAACAAGTACACGTAGTTACAAATAATCTGATATACAAAACAAGTTTTTGGTTGCTAGTTAACAAAGTGATAGTGGATGAGGAGCAGGTAGGATAAGGGAACAAGTGAGAGGGAAAAGTAGGGGGAGGAGGGGGAACAAGGGGAGTACAGCCGCCAGAGGCATTGTCGTTGAGATAACAAGATGAAGTGCTAGCAGAGGGGAGGCCAAGTGAAAGTAGGAGAGAGCTGCATTAGGTTAAAAGAATATTCATGGGGTTAGCTAGTTTTGGCAATCACAGGAGCTAGAGGCAGTGAGAGAGAGGCGGAGCCTTGATTTAAATGCGCCAAGCATGGGAGTGGAGGAGATGTACCTGCTTAGCCCATTTAGCCAGCCAAGTGCCCTATAGGCAAAAGATCTTTGACCTTGTGAGGTATGACAGTGAGGAACCTGCAAGAGCCGAGATTCTGATCCCCTGGTTGTGTGGAGGTTATTACTTGGACGAAGGAGTGCACAGACTCCAGGAGGTGCAATGCCCATAGTTATTTTCTTAGCCATAGTGCAGGTTAGGTATTTTATCTGGTTGGTGAGTTGAAGACATCCAGTTTGTGCATAGAGGTCACATGTATGTGTGAGGCGGTGGGATCCAGTAAGTAACCGACAGGCCTTATTGAGTGTGGTGGAATTGCGTCTAAGAGCGGTAGCGGAGCAGAACCATAGATAATGAGCCCATATTCAATAATGGAAACAACAGAGCTCTGAACAGCAACTATCAGGGCATCTGGGGGAAGATGTTGTCTGTGCCAGTAGACAAGGCTGAGACGAGTATTTGTTGCTTTGGCCACATTGTCAATGTGGGCGCTATAAGTTAGATGAGGGTCAAGGGTGATCCCAAGGTACTTAAAGGCTTGAACCTGTCCCAAGGTGGCTCCATGGCTGGTTTTGATGGATAGAGGGTGCAGTTTATAGAAACATAGAATTTGATGGCAGATAAGGACTGCTTGGCCCACCTAGTCTGCCCATTTCCCTACCTAACAGATAAGCGCAGATCCTAGTTAACCGTCTACTTCCTCCTACCCCCCACTAGAATTGCCTTATGTCTGTCCCATGCATTCTTGAATTCCCCCACTGTTTTTGACTCTACGACCTCCTCAGGAAGGCTGTTCCATATATCCACAACCCCCTCTGTGAAGAAATACTTCCTCACATTACCTCTGAGCCATCCCCTTTCTATCTTCAAATTGTGCCCCCTTGTTTTTGCATATCTCTTTTTCTGAAAGATGCTACCCTCTTGGACTTTGCTGATTTCCTTGAGGTATTTGAAAGTTTCTATCTTGTCCCCCCTCTCCCTCCTTTCCTCAAGGCTATACATCTTTAGTTCCTTTAGTCTTTCTTCATGTGTCTTCTGATGCAGACCTTGCATCATTTTGGTTGCCCTCCTTTGGACAGCCTCCACCCTGTCTATGTCTTTGCGACGATGGGGTCTCCAGAACTGTACACAGTACTCCAGATGTGGTCTTACCAACTGTCTGTACAGAGGGCAAACAACTTCCTGTTTTATTCTGGTGATGCCTTTCCCTATGCATCCCAGTATCCCCCAGCCCTCCTTACTGCCTTCTCACATTGCTGGCCCACCTTTACGTCATCTGATATGACTACCCCAGGTCCCTTTCCAATTTTGCTGTTGTCAGTATCTCACCCCCCTTTGTTTACTCTTCCCCTGGGTTTTTGTTTCCCAGGTGCATTACTTTGCGCTTCTTTGCATCGAATCTAAGCTGCCATACATTTGACCATTCCTCCAACCTTGCCAAGTCCCTTTTCATCCTTTCCACCCCACCTTGTGTATCAACCCTGTTGCAGATCTTTGTGTCATCTGCACAGAGACATAACTTTCCCTTCCAGTCCCTCTGCAATGTCAGTTATGTTTGTTATGTGAGCTGCTGAACAACATAGACTTTGTTTTCTTATGATTGAGTACCAGATTGTGATTTGAGAACCAATTTTCAACAGATGTGAAGCCAAGCTGAAGGTTGTCTTGTAGAGGCATAGGATCCTTGTGAGAGGCAAGGATTATGGCATCGTCTTCATAGAGGATGATTTGTTCGGGGAAAGAGTTCAGAAATACAAACATTATTTCCTGTCAGGAGATATTTTAAATAATGTGACTTCAGCAAAAATATAAGTCTTTAATCAAGCCTTTCCTTTGAACTGGAGGCTGGTTTCTTATTTTCCCAAGGAACATCAAAGGTTTTTACAACTCTGCCATACGTCACTTAGGTGCAAATATAGCCAACAGGAATCAGCTAAGTTATGTCCTGTCATGTTTCTCACTCTCTTAGTAATTCTTCTTTGTAACCCTTCAATTAATTTAATGCTACCTGTGGATGAGGGCGCACAATAAGGGGAGCAGTAGTCTAGATGCAGACAAACTAAGCTAGCATACATGGGTACAGTTACTTTTGGTTCTCTACCCTTTATATTCTTAAGGATGCAGCTGATAATACAATGACACTTCTTGACTGAAGTTCTTGTGTGAGTACCAAATGTTAATTTATTATCGACTGTGATCCCCAGATCTCTTTCATATACTGCCTCATGTAATGTTTCATTATTTAATCTATATCTAAATTTAGGATTATTATGCCCAAAATGCATGACCTTACATTTGGCTGCATTAAAACTCATTTTGTTATTACGGGCTCTTGACTCTAGTCTCTCCAGGTTATCTTGGAGATTGTGTGCTCCTTGTATGTCATTCACAATACAACCCAGTTTACAGTCATCAGCGTATTTAGTCATCCAAACATTGCTAGAGGTGTGCTTTGAAGAGATCAGAATGTTAAGTAATGTCGGAGCCAGGATGGAGCCCTGGGGGACACCGCTTGTAACTGGGCCCCACAGAGAAGAGTATCCCCTTATCACTACTCTTTGTCTTCTGTTAGATAATCATGAAGTAACCCATTTTATGATGTTTGTATGACATTTATATTTAATCATTTGCTCTATTAATATTTTATGTGAGACTTTGTCAAAGGCTTTGGAAAAACCTAGAAACACAACATCTGCTGGAAGGCCTTTGTCTAAGGCTACACTCTCTGGTTCAAAAAAGTGAAATAAGTTGGTCAAACACTATTTTCCAGTGGAAAAAACATGTTGAGTTATGTCTATTGTTATTATCAGATATGTGAGATATTAGACGCTATTGTTTCAATTTCTCAAATAGTTTTCCCACGACCAAGGTCAAACTTGTAGGTCTATCATTTGATGCATCTTTTCTAGTTCCTGCCTTAAATATTGGGGTCACAGTAGCCTCGTTCCACTCAGCGATGGTTTGATCCTCATTCAAAGATGCATTAAAAGGTACAGTCAGTGGGCCTAGTAATTCATGTAAGAGTTCCTTAAGAAACCTAGGATGGATACCATCGGGGCCCGGCAAGCTATTTTCTTTTAAGCCTTGAATTACATCCCTGACCTCTACCATAGAGAATTGCCTGCAGTGCTCAACACTGGTCTGTTTCATTTCTGGATTTGCTTCTTTAGGTTCAAATACACTAAGGAAACATTTATTAAATTGTGGTTGCCATCTTGGTTTTATCACTTATTATTCCATGATCTGTCTCAAGAGGACCCACTCCTGAGCTACTTCCCCTGAGTGAACCAACATGGTTGTAAAACTTATTATTATCTTTAGTGTCAGTGGCTAACTGAAACGCAAGATTTTGTTTTGCCTTTCTTAATATTATTTTGACCTTGTTAGCCTTTTGTTTGTATATATTCCAGTTTGTATCAGAGGGATGCTTTCTGTATTTTCCATACATTGTCTTCTTCCCATTTGTGGCTTTTGTAATATTTTTGTTCCACCACAGTGGAATTCTATTCTTATTTTTATACTTGATTCTTGAGGGGAAACCAGTTATCGATACAGTAGGTTATATTTTGTAGGATTATGTCCCAGATAGTGTTTAAGATTTTGTTGTTCAAATCTGTCATCCAATCGGGCAAGAAAATGCATAATTTTTCCGTAATCAGCCTTACATAAGTCTTTAATCCTTGTAATACCTTTAGCATAATTATTCTTCATTCTTAAACTTAATTTGACCATCTTAAGGTCACTATCTCCAAGTGGCTCCATTATTACAGGAATTGTTATACCTTCCTCAGTATCAGTAAAAATAAGATTAAGTATATGTTCCTCCCTTGTACCTTCTGTCACTAATTGTTCAAGATCGTGTTGTATTATTGCTGCTATAAATTTATTCTCCACCATGGTAGTACCCTGTAATGTAGTCCAATTTACATTAGGAAAATTAAAGTCTCCCATGAGAATATAGTTTGAGTCAACCTAAATACTATTTATGGCTGACAGAAAGTCATCATTTCCCTCTTGGTCTGCGTTCGGGGCACAATAACCTAGACTTATCACTAGACTTCTGGTTGGCGGAGTAATTTGGGCCCATATAATTTCAACCTCAGTCATTCAGTTCAGGAGAACTGACCATATGCGTGTTGTATTTTTCAGATATATACTGTATAATGCCACACCACTGCCTTTTCTGTGTTTGTGGTTTTTAGATATCCTGGTGTAACCTGGGATATCCATGTTCCAGTCAACATCTTGGAACCAAGTTTGTGTTATTCCACAGGCTGTTATATCCTAGTCTGAAAGTATGACCCCGAGTTCATCAATTATATTAGACGAACTTCATGCATTTACCAGTAGGACATTAAACTCATTTGCACAGTTATTTTCCTGTGACTTAGCTTATGTTTAAGTGTACAGTTACCATTCTTATGTAGATCAGAGACTATAATTGTCCTATTATAGACGATCACTGTGTTAGGAGAGATCTTGCCCCTGCCCCTTAGTATTCAGTTTAAATAACTGGAAATGAATGCCGTGATGTTTTTACCAAGAAGAGCACTTCCCCGCTGACTCAAATACAAGCCGTCCCCACTATATAATTCATCAAGGTTAAAGAATTCTTCCCAATGAGTGATATATTTGATTCCTTGTTTTAAGCTCCATTTCCTCATCCATTCATTTATATTTTTAATATTGTTCTGCTGATATTCTGATGCTTTGGGCATTGGCAAAATCTATGATAGGGCAATGTCACACCCTCGTTCTATGAGTTTATTAGCCAGGGATACAAAATCCTGCTTGATGTTTGCAACTGAATGATGGAACACATTATTCGCACCAGCATGTACGATAACAAGCGGCCTATTCCTTGCATTTTTGAGAATGGTATGAGACATTCTTGTGATAGCAGCAGACACCTTGGCTCCACTGAAGCTCGATAGCTTTCTATTTTCTTTATCCAGGTTGTGTACTATGCTGTCCAGATGTTTTACAGTAGAGTTCCCCCAGTACTAGTATCGCTGTAGGCTTACTAGAATGTCTGCTACCAGCATTCATGGGGATATCTATAACAGGGTTCTGAGTGGGTGAGTTTTTGACGCCATTAAAGCCCCCTCCTGTTTTTTGTAGGCTACTTATAGCATTAGCTTGGTCAATATTAATGATTGATTCAAGTTTGCACTGATGGATCAGTCTCCATTATAGTCGATTCAGTGCCCTCTAGGGATGGTGTTAAATATAGCTCATTAGGGGCCGAACTACTGTCATATGATTCTGCCAAATGTGTGCTAATAGGTGTGACACGTGAACAGCCAGTTCTGAGTACACTATGATTTTTTTTGTAATATAAAAATGTGTTATGGACTGTCTCTCATGAGAGATGCTGAGACAGCATGTGAGCTCACATACACTCACCCATGTTTTAGATACAAAGTGTTACCTGGAAGGCCAGAAGCTAATTACAGACCGGAACAGGCCTTAATCAAGAATCTCCTTTTTATCCAAGTTAAATATAGCTTTAACTGCTAAGAGGGAAATCAGTATCAATTTTATGACATTTCGAGGAGGAAACCAGGTTTGGCACACTGGTGCGAAATCATAAATGCTTTGATGTCTGTGTGAGAGGGGATACTGCTCATAGATGAAAGGAAATTTACAGACTTGATTGGGGAAGTCACATAGGGAAATGAATTTCTGCTGATGTAACTTTAATTAACTTTCCTTCTAAAATGATAAAACACCCTGGGTGTATAATTTTTAATAAACAGAGGAGGAGCTAGGTGACCTCACACAAAGGGGTTGGCAAAGACAGTTTTTTTAAACAGTATTCTGTTTTCCTTCAGAGACACTTTTATCTACATTCTGACAAAGAAATATCTTTGAGCACTTTAAGCAAGTATAGAGGCAGAGAGAGAGACAAAATCTAAGTACTGTAGTAGGAATTGCACTGTTAAAACCTTGTTCTTTTAAAAGATTGTATGGTTCTTGTGATATATAGTTCTGTATTTTATCTTTTACATACTTTTATCTATTTTAGTAAAACTCTATTTTTAGAGCCTACTTGCTCTGTCTTTGAATTTCTTTTCTTTAACAAGTGAAGAATATATGGTTAAAGCAGACACTGTGCATAAGCTTGAATGGTGATACCAAACTGGAAAAAGGTAAGAGTAATCTGAGGTCTTTATTAGAGTTTTTTAAGGGTTCATTTTGTACACCTGGTTAGGTGCCCGTAGGCAAAGATATCTGGCCCCCCGAAGACAGAATTATCTGAGCCTGTGCATTGGGTACTCTAGCAAGAGGTTCATAGTTTGAATCCCTCCAGAACTGAGACCAAAGGTTGATTCGAACCCACAGAACAGACAGGAGGGTTACCCTGTTTCTGTTAACTGTTCACAAGACTGCGCTCAGAGGTTGGTACTTTGGGAGTAGAGGGCTGACCTGCTTAGTGGGTTTGTGACAATAGGGTCAAAGTGATTATGTAGTGTTACTGAAAATGTATTCGCTTTGCGTCCCTTCTTTGGGAGTTTTGCACTTTGAACCATATACCATTCTTCATCTGAGGCCTCTACCACTTCATCATCTCTAGACCCTTTTTTATTGGTTTCAGATATTAGGCCAGTGGTTAAGGAAGGTATTAATCCTGATGTGCTTGGTGCAGACAAGTTATTCCCCCTTATAGTCTGGGAAGTATTGTCAGCATGGTTACCCATTTTTAACATTTCCTTATTACATGATGTACTAACTGAATTAACTTTTAGCCTTGCTGCCATCGCTCTTTGGCTCGATTCTAGAGCTGCCTTTCTGGAGTTAAAAAGACTAATCTCTTTGTTTAAGTCATCAGTTTGTGTACATTTATCACATTTAAATGCATTTTTAGGTGTTGTCTTAATAACAATTTTATATATGTGACAGGCAATACACTTGATATCAACTTCTCCTTCCAATTTCATAAGGGTATCTGCCATCTTTAGCTGTGGATGTTGTTCTCCAGTAGCACCATGCATCCAGAGAACAACACAGTATGTGCAACGTGCTACTTTAGTTATATCAATGCAGGAGTTCACTTAAACTCAGTTACACAGCCGTATGTTCCAGGTGGAATATCTCTTGCAGTACTAATGCAGTTCCTGGGGTTTATTGAACAATAACACCAACAAGAGCCCCCATAGATAGAGTTTACCTTGCTGCCTGTTATTTGAGTGGTTGATTCCTTAAGTTGCAAATCACACTAAACACGCGCAAGATGCGCATGTCTTTGCGCTCATCGCCGTGCTCGCAGCAGGATAAGCTAAATAGTTGTGTGTGACCTGGAAGTATCTGAGAGGTCGCACTGCAGTGTTAAGGTTCAAACCACCTCAAACTTCACTATTTTCATGCTAAAACCACTTATGTGTGATTCTAGCACCACAGAAATGGTAAACCTGCCCCCAGAAAGGAATATTTATCTAAAAACAATTGAGTTGTAGTCCTCTGGAAAACGAGGGACTACAGCTCACTTTTCCTGCTTCCTATGAAGTCAGCAGGGCTGCAGGTATACAGCGCAGTCTACAGTCACACAATACACTCTTCACACAATAAACCAAAGTTTTAAAACAACAGTGCAGCAATAGTCATTAAGTTAGCAGCACACCACTACTGCAGACTGTCTCTGAGGAGACAGAGCTTTTATGTGTTCCCTTACCTTGACGACTGGCTGTTAACAGCCCTGTCCAGGGACTTTCTGCTGCAGACCCTGGAATGTACCTTCCTGCTTTTCCAGGCATTGGAGATCATGGTAAGTCTGCCATCGTCTTGTCTGTTTCTGTACCAGCGTATCCAGTATATTGGGGAGTACCTGGATTCTTCCCAGGGCATAGCTTTTCTGCCAGCAGACAGAGCGGAACGCTTGACAGAGCAGGCCCGTCTAGTCTCCTCTAGTCGACAGATCCCGGCCAGAGCATTCCTCCGCCTATTGGGGCACATGGCAGCAGCTATAACCACAGTTCCCCTGGCCCGTCTACATATGAGGGTTCTGCAGTGGACCCTTTCATGTCCAAAGGGACCAACGCACCGACCTGGATCAGTTGGTGATGGTCTCCGACCCAGTGAGGAGGACCTTAGCGTGGTGGCAGAAACCTGCCAGTCTACTGCAAGGAGTCCTCTTCCAAGCTGTGTCCCCTGAGCAGATCCTCACTACGGATTCCTTGGGTCTGGGTTGGGGTGCTCACCTCACCAACCGTCAGACCCAGGAGACCTGGTCTAAGGCGGAGCAGCATCTCCATATCAATGTTCTGGAGATGCGGACAGTTCTTTATGCTCTGCAGGCCTTCCAGACCCACATTCTTCCTGGCCCGCTGCTAATACAGACAGACAACATGTCTGTAGTATAATATATCAGCAAGCAAGGGGCACTCATTCTTACCCCTTTGTCAAGAGGCAATGAGAGTCTGATACTTGGCCTTTGAGCACAGCTTGGAACTATAAGCCATCCAGGTTCCAGGCAACCAAAATGCCCTGGCCAAAGGTCTAAGCCAGTCCAGATCGAGGGCTCATGAATGGGAGCTCCTGTCCTCCGTGGTCGAAGACCTCTTCGACAGGTGGGGCCATCCAGAGTTGGACCTTTTTGTGTCCCCACTCAACGCTAAACTGCTGCTGTTCTACTTGCACGATCCAGGGCCTGGAGTTTTTTGGCATGACGTGTTGTCCCTCTCCTGTAAAAGGGAGGTTCCTGTACGTATTCCCTCTCCTACCGCTTCTGCAGTTGGTTCTTCTCAAGCTCTAGTAAAAGGGGGCAGAAATGATTCTTATAGCTTCCTACTGGCCACATCAGATTTGTTTCTTCCTGCTGCAGCAGCAGTTGTCGGTGGAACCTCCAGTACCCTTACCCCTGTGCACCGGCTTGCTCTTCGAGGAACAGGGCACCCTGGTACATCCTGACCTTAAGTCTCTACATCTTTGGCCCCTGCAGACTTAGCTATCGCCCACTTTGGGGTTTCTTCCAGGGTTGCTGATGTTCTGGTAGCTGCTAGAAAACCTTCCACTAGAGCCACCTACACCTTGAAGTGGAAGCGCTTCTCCCTTTAGGCCGATGCTTGCCACTTGGATCCCTTCACCTGTTTGGTGAATCTGATTTTGGAGTGCCTTCTCTCCCATTCGGACTCAGGCCTGGGGTATTCCTCTCTCAAAGTGCACCTTTCCACTATCTGTGCATACCATGCACCTATTGAGGGCAAATCTGTTGCTCAGTTGGAGGTATCCCGTACTTTTTTGCAGGGTATCCTGCATTTGAAGCCTCCCATTCAAGACCCCGTCCCTCTGTGGGTCCTTCTTTTCATGCTGGAAAAGCTCACTCTGCCTCCCTTTGAGCCAACTGCGAGTTGTGAGCTACGCTTTCTGTCATGGAAAGCATTATTTTTAGTTGCTGTTACTTCTGCTCTGATGATTTCTGAGCTTCAGGCTCTTATGTGTAAAGAGCCTTATTTAGTTTTTCACAAAGACAGGGTGTATTTGCATACTAATCATAAGTTTTTGCCTAAGGTGGTGTCTGAGTTCACATTAAACCAATCCATCCACCTTCCCGTTTATTTCTCTGAGTATTCTAATCAGGAGGAAGCCTTACTCCATACTTTGGATGTCCATCAGGTGCTTCGGTATTATATGCTGTGGTGCTTACATACTGTTGTTCTATTTTTCAGCGTATCACCTATTATCTTTCCAACAATGTATAAGCTGTCTGTATCAAATTTTCGCCTGTATTCTTGTACACAATATGTCTTGTACTCCTGCATTGCTGTTTGTACTTATGTATTATTGTTGTATATAAACTCTGCTTGACTCCCTTGCTCCCCACCCCCCAGGTCGCATCTGAAATAAAGCAGTAGACCGCTCAGTACGATTTCCTGGTAAAACTTTTAAATAAATATATATTAACCGCACCCAGACTGTTAGAAAAACAGACCAGTTGTTTGTTTCATGTTCCCCAAAAGAGAAAGGGCACCTGTTTCGAAACAGTGTTTGTCAAAATGGTTGGCTAATTGCATTGTTTACTGGTTACCGTAAGTACAACAAGCCCTTGCCTGGAGCAGTAAAAGGCCACTGTGCCAGAGGTATGACAGCCTGTTTAAAAAATGTGTCTGCGGACATCTATGCGGCTGCCACCTGGAGTTCTGTTCATGCTTTAATCCGACACTACAGTCTGGACATTACTTCTAGGCACAGGGCCAGTTTCACACTAGCTGTCCTTCAGGGCCTTCTTTCCTGAACCTTCTGCTGACTCCTTCTGCCTCCTCCCAGCTGACTTTTCAGTCAGTTCTGGTACTGCTTGGGACTCAGGCCTACCGGTGTTGCCTGTCGCCAGAGCATCCTCGAAGTAAGATAGTACAGTTATGTAAGAACTTACCGTAACAGTAGATCTTGGAAAGGAGCTCTTGCAGCAGGTGCTGCTTTCCCTCCCTCCTTCCCCCTGATAGTTTCTTCTCTGTTGCACCACTTCTGCTTTTCCTCAGCTCTGAGGAACTACCTTGGTTCTCCTTTTCACTTCTTTTTCTGGGATCTCTGGTGGGAGAACTGAGGTAGGTCTGGGGGGGACCACCTTCTTTATAGGATAGGCGGATGTCAGCATGCTGACGTTCCCACAAGATAGAGTGCTAGCTAGAAGTTTTCCATGTGGTCCTGGTGCCTGGCGGCTTCAGTCCTACCAGTGTTGCCTACTGCAAGAGCTCCTCTTGAAGACCTACTGTTACGGTAAGTTCTTATGTAACTGTACTGTTCTACTCTAGGTTCTTCCTGGTTCCCAAACGAACAAGGGACCTGAGGCCCATTCTAGACCTTTAGGAACTGAACCTTTTTATCTAGTACAAAAAGTTCTGGATGGTCACTTTACACAATCTTCTCCCGCTGCTCAACCAAGGCAACTGGCTATGCTCACTCAATATGCAGAATACCTACTACCTACACATCCTGGTTTGCCCCTACACACACACACACAGGAAGTTCCTGTGGTTCCTTTTCCAGGGGGAGCATTACCAGTTCTGGGTATTGCCCTTCGGCTTATCATCTGTACCACAGATCTTTACCAACGTGCTTAGCCATTGTAGTGGCAGTCCATCTGTGCAAAGGCCTCTATGTGTTACCATACCTGGATGACTGGTTACTGACAGCCAAGTCCAAGGAGCTCCTGTTGTTGACTTTGGAACGCACTCTTCAGTTGTTCCACTCCTTGGCATCCTGGCCAATTGGCCCAAGTCTGTGCTGACCCCTTCTCAGAGATTACAATACATAGGTGCAGTCCTGAACTCTACTCAGGCAAGGCCTTCCTCCCTCAAGACAGGGCAGACCGCCTTATTGACCAGGCCCAGGAGGTGGCTCAGAGTCAGTTTGTTCCAGCCAGAAACTTCCTCAGGCTTCTAGACCTCATGGCTGTGGCCATTGTGACAGTCCCTCTGACCAGGTTGCACATGAGGATTCCACAGTGGACCCTCAGGGTTCAATGGGATCAGCACTCAGACAGTCTAGACCAGCTGGTCCTGGTCTCCTCGCCGGTACGCAGAGTAGTTCACTGGTGGATGGACCCAGCCAGTCTCTTAAAAGGAGTTCCCTTCCTTATCCCTGTTTCACACAAAATTCTTACCACGGATTGTCCAGGTCTGGGTTGATGAGCAAATCTAGGTCCTTATCAGACCCAGGGTCTCTGGTCCTGCTGGGAGGCTCACCTCCACATAAACATTTTAGAAATGAGGGCAGTTCTATAAGCCTTGCAGACCTTCCAGAGCCATCTGTCTCCGGGTCCTCTGTTGGTGCAGTTGGACAATCTCAGTGTGGTCTATTACATCAACAAGCTAGGGGAGATCCATTCCTACCTCTGTGCCAGGAATCAGTGAAGGTCTGGTATTGAGCTCTAGATCATGGTCCAGAACTGTCTGCCATTCATGTGCCAGGTGCCCAAAATGCCTTGGTGGATTATCTCAGCTGGTCACAGTCCAAAGTGCACGAGTGGGTGCTGCTGACAGCGGTCTCAGAAGACCTGTTCAACAGGTGGGGTCTTCCAGAGTTGGACATTTTTGCGTCCCCACTCAATGCAAAACTGCCACATTTCTGCTTGCTAGATCCAGGGCCTGGAGCTTTCTGGCGAGACGCATTGTCCCTCTCCTTGAAAAGGAAGTTTCTTTACACATTTCCTCCCTTTTGAGGGCCCTCATCAAGCTACAGTTGTAGAGTGCCACCCTCCTTCTGGTAGCCCCATTTTGGCTGAGGCAGATATGGTTTCCATTACTGCAACAGTTGGCTGTGGAACCTCCAGTTCCCCTGCCGGGACCTGTTGACACAGGCACAGGGGACCTTGGTGACCTCAGGTCCCTCTATCTGCATGCATGACTCATGGGGACATAGCTATTTGCTCAGTTTGGGGTGGCTCAAAAGGTGGCTGACATCCTGGTGGCTGCCAGAAAACTTTCCACCAGGGCCACTTACTCTATGAAGTGGAAACAGTTTGCTATCTGGGCTGCTTCTCCCCACCTGGACCCCTTCACTTGTCTGGTGAACCAGGGTTTGGAGTATCTCCTGACCTTGTCTAATGCTGGTTTCAAATACTCCTCTCTTAAGGTGCACCTGTCTGCCATATCTGTGAGACTGAGTACGCTGTGGGACAGCATTCTTTGTTTGTTTTTTGATTACTATGTTCTTCAAATACCAACAAATTGGGACACCTTGTCTGTGTAGGGGAGCAGACTGTTGTCAGTTGCCAGGCAACAGACCGAGGGTTCAGACAGGAAATGGTCGGAGGTGGTAGTCCTTTAGACTCAGACTACACATTTAGAACACTGGGGAAAACTAATTTGTGAGGCACAAAAATGTTGTGGGAAAGGACTCTTCGCCAAAAACTTATACCAGCACTAAAAGTAAATTTGTTTTTGGAGCGCTCATTGGGGCGGGTAGTCACATGACCCCGAATACTATTTCCGCGTCACGGCCTACTTAAAGGGCACCCAGAGGGAGCGGGCTCCAAATACCACTATTCTAAAGCTGTGAGACAGCATAGACTGTGGGACAGCATTTGTTTGTTTTTTAAACTTTAATTTTATTGAAGCTCTGCAGGACATTTGAATACATTCGTCAGAGTCATCCTTACAATCACGGTATAGCATAAGAATGTATATTACACAATTGTAACCCCTAGATGGCGCTATCCCAGGGGCTACTACCCCTGCCTGATTTGCCACTAACAGGTTGAGGGGCCTGGATCCAATGGCGGGTGCCTCCACCCAGAGGTCAGGGTTTGCAATAGTTAAACTTACTTGGTCACAGCCCTCTGGGACACTGCAACCCCCCTTTCTTCCCACTAGTGGCCCACACAATATATCAGAATTACCTTCACAGTATACACTTACCACCAGGGCTGGTTCAGGCACTGGGACCTCCTGTAAAATAAGATACAGTGCAACAATCACAGTACAATACTTTAACATAGACAAATACCTCAGGCAGTATAACTTTGCTGAAACAAGCAGCTCTGATTTATTTAAGGGGAATATAACAAGGACAGGGGGAAATCAGGTTAATTAGCTTATCACTTTACTCATCTACCTATGGCTCTGTGCAGAGCCTATCCTACCAGTTACTGTCCCTGGGTACCCAAGCCCTAGTGGCTAGTCCAACCGTGGCAGCTGGTAGGGGCCCTTTCCCACAGAGAAAGAAAAATTAGTTTAAACAGTCAGCAGTACAGTGATTCCATTTGGATTCAATGTGGCAATTCAACAGGGAGCGACCCTGAATTAGTACTCACGACCTCCAAACAAGATAGGGTCCTTCAATGTCAGCAGGGCTACTCTTGAGCTCCACGAGACGCCTCACACATTTATATGGCAAACTGCAACAGGCAAAAGTCCTTTAATGGCAGCAGGATTCACTTGAGCTAACCAAGCCTCCTCACACATTTATATGGTGAACAGTAACAGGCAAAAGTCCTTTAATGGCAGCAGGATTCACTTGAGGTACACAAGCCTCTTCACACATTTATATGGTAAAACAGAAACTACTATACCAGGCAGGCTGCTTCTCTATCCCGATCGCAATTACTGCAAAATACCTGGGAGAACACACAGCAGATTCAGTTCCTGACAGACCGAGTGCAATTCAGCAATTTCTCCAGTCTTCTACAGGGTGAGCCTGGTTTCTACTCTTCAGATATCCTTTGATTCTCTTCACAGGATGGATTCAGTCCTAACAAGCAGTTACACAAGCTGCAGACCGGAACTCTGGGCCTTACACACGTTTCCCGACTAAAACTGCACACTGAAAAGCACAGGGCTCCTTCCTTCTTCTGCCAGAGCTCAACTGAAACTCCAACAGACAAAACCGGGCACTTCCTTTGAGTTCCTCCCAGTTCTTGACTGGATTGGCTGTCACTCACAATAGACTGCTCCTGTTGGTCCAAAAGGCCGAAGTCTAAACTACATCTCCCAGAGTCACTGCCCATACAATCCTCTTGTGGCTGGCTCAGATTATGAGTCCAAGTTCTGATTAGTCCAAGGCACCATTTTAGAGCTAGCTTACCCCACACTGATTGATCCAGTTCAGCAGTTCAAAACCAGAATGGGGAACCAGGCAGACACAGTTCTGACTGCAAAGAAAGCAGGTTAGACAAACTGTAATTTCATTATTACTCTAAATGGTTTCTGGCAAACAGTTACATCTTTCAGATAGGTTCCTTTGCACTCCTAGTGACTGCAAAAATGGAGTGAATTGGCAGCAGCTCGAGTGGTACTCAATCAAAGAAACACACAGTCCCCCATACAAACTAATTATGTCTGCAAGCAGACAGCTCTTAAAGAGACAGTACCAGAGGTTCTAAAAACACTCACTGATAAATGGCTTAAACGCCAAACACCATTCAGGCTTGGAGCATTCAAGCAAGCTCCTGGAAGTCTTTTGGGAACCCCCATTTGCAGGGGGTTACACCCTTCCTGGTCTTGGGAAAGCTTGACGTCCGTCAGGCAAGTACCATAGGTTTTAACTGCAACCATACATTTGCATTAGGCTCACACATGTAATCATCAGTCAATATATAATTTTACCAAGAACACATTTCTGAAACATTGCAGTACATCACTCTTTACAGTATTACATACATTTACCATAACTCAAGTTATTACCTCTTGTACATGAAACCTGAAGAGAGGGGGCCCTTCCCTATCAGTTACCTTGGGGCTGGATGGGGCAAGGGCACCATACTTAGAGGGCAACACAAGTAACTTGGAGTTAGCACTGACGCTCAGTTTGGGCAATGAGCTCGGGGACACATACACTCCTTTATGGACAACATTGAGAGGCAGATCCACTGGCCGGCCCAGGGAATCATAACTGAGGTGCACCACAGGCTTTACAGCTCGACCAGTCTTTCTAGGGGGAACTGTTACAGTCTCTGCACTCTGAGCCTCATTTTCAGCATTGTCCTTACTTGTCAGGAGTCTCCATGGGGTAGAGAGGCTAGAACTTGGGGCACTTTCAGCTCCAGGAGTTACAGTTTCTGAGTCCACAACATTTGGCTCGCATGGAGAGCTTTCGGACACTGGCAGTGGACTGTCAGGGCACTCAAAATACTCTTCTTGTTCTGATGTATCACCAGTCTGCCCCAATCCATCATTTTCCTCCCCTGAAAGCTCAAACAGTTCAACCATGCACAATGATTCCATTTCATCTGATCTGATGCTTTGCACTTCACTTTCTGGGAGCATGGCTCCAGGGACAAAGCTAGGGGGCTTAGACAGTCCAGAAGGCCCAGCCGCCTCCAGTATTGACTAGAGGATTGCCCCGAAACAATTGACTCAGTTCGTAAGAAGGATAGTATTCAAAGTCACTCTCACTTTCTTCTGATATGGACTGACAGTCATGCTCAACTGGGACTTGTGCAGGGGAACACTTTAACTCTGCTTCTGTAGGTGCAGACTTCCTTGATCTTTCTTAGCAGCAGCTCTAGTCACTGGTCCAGAGGGGCATCTTCTGGGGCTCAGACTCAATCAAGATTTGTCCAGTGGGCAGTAAATGATTTCTATGCATTGTTTTACATCTTTGAATTATTCTCAGGCCTTACTTTGTACACTGGCAGATCATCTAGTTTGCCCACTACAATGTGAGGAGATGGTGCCATCTGTCAGCAATCTTGTGCTTGCCATGCAGTCCCAGATTTCTTAGCAATACCCGATCTCCCTCCTGGAGTTCCTGTGCTTTCACCTTTTATCATACCTTTCTTTGTTGGCCAGATTTCTTTTGGCAGCATGGTTTGAGCCAGTTAGTACGCATGAGTTAGCTGGGCCTTTAACTTTCACATACTGTAAATAATTGTCAGCTGAACCCCATCAGGAGAGACCCAAAACACACATCTACGGTAGTCGAGCTTCTTTTCCAAACATCAGGCGGTGGGGGAGAACCCAGTGGCATCACTTTTGGTGCATTATAGCATATACCAGGGTACTAATTTGTTGGCTCCATCTAGTCTTGTCCTTTGGGTGCAGGGTGCCTAGCATATCTAGCAAAGTGCGGTTGAAATGTTCAGGCTGTGGGTCCCCTTGGGGGTGGTAAGGAGTGGTTCTGGACTTTCTCACTCCCCACAGAGAAAGCATCTCTTTGATCAGACGACTCTCAAAGTCTCTCCCTTGATCAAAATGGATTCTTTGTGGAGCCCATAGTGAACAAAAGAGTTTTCTACAAGTACTTTGGCTACAGTGGATGCTTTCTGGTCTTTGGTGGGGAAAGCTTGGGCATATCTCGTGAAATGGTCAGTGACCACCAGCACATTACTGATATTTCTTTGATCTGACTCCAAACTCAAAAATCAATACAGACCAGCTCCATGGGTGACTGGTGGTTATGTTAACAAGGGGCAGCCCTCTGGGCAAAAAGCTTTCTCTGTAAGCAGCGAACTACAAGTCAATGTGTTGCTCCATCAGCCCCATCTTAGGCCAATAGAATCTGGATCTCACCAAGTCAAGTGTTCTGTCTATACCAAGGTGCCCCATGTGGTTGTGCAAGGACCTCAATACTGAGTCTCGAAAGGCGTAAGCAGCACCAGTTGTTGTTTGTCTACTTGTCCCCCTCTGTCTACTGTTTCTCTGTATAACAGTTTATTGATCAGTTTCAACTTAGGACCTTCTTTGTATAACAGTGCAGTTCTCAAATCAGTGGGCGTAATTTGGACACATCTTTTCCTGCATAGAGGGCTTCTAAAGCTGATTTGATCATAGGATCACGGGGATTGAGCTCGCAGAATACTGTCATTGTCCAGCTGAGGCAGTGCACCAATGTCTATTGCAGAAAAGTGGCAATAAGCAGCAGGTATGCAATTCTCAGAGGGTCCCAAGCAATCCACCATGCAGTCCACTGCGTCCGTGGACATTGTTCCTCCCTGTCAAACTTCCGGCAGAGTGCGCAATGTCAGGTTCTGCCAATCGGACCAAATCATTCTGGGGAACAGGCCTCCGGGAGAGAGCATCAGCATCTATGTGGTTCAGACCTGCTCGGTATTCGAGAGCATAGTCATATGTAGATATGCAGAAGCCACCTGTGCCAGTGGCATCCAACTTAGCTGAGGTCTGCACATAGGTCAAAGGATTATTGTCAGTTTTTACTAGTATTTTAGCCCCATACAAGTACTCATGGAATTGGTCAACAATAGCCCACTTCAAAGCTAGGAACTCTAACTTATGTACAGGATAGTTCTTTTCGGATGGGGTCAGGCTTCTACTGGCAAAGGTCACTGGTCTCAGGCCATTCTCGTGCTCTTGGTACAACACAGCCCCAACCCTTGCAAGCTAGCATCAGTGTGCAGGACGTAGGTTTTCTTGGATCGGCATAGGCCAGCACTGGAGCATGGGTAAGTTGATATATGATCTCATGAAAAGCAGTCTCACAATCAGGAGTCCAGCGGGCCCCAAATACTTCACTCGGATGAAAATACACTCTTTCAGTCTTGAGGGACGCTGACTTTTGGTATTTTTGTGGGTTGGGGATACCCTTGAGTAAGGTTAAGTAAAGGCGGATCACTCTTGAATAGTCCTTGATGAAGCACGATAATAACCACAGAATCCCAGGAATCTTTGCAGTTCTTTAGATTTTGGGCTGTGGCCAGGTGGTCAAGGCCTCAACTTTACTTGGGTGGTCTCTATTCCTCGGTGGATACTATGTGTCCCACATACTTTACTGTTGTTTGAAAATTGACACTTATCAATGGACAGTTTAAGGCCAAAGTCCTCCAGTCGGTCCAATACCTTAAATAATCTGCTCTCATGTTCCTCCAGTGAGCTGCCAAACACAATAACATCATCTAGGTATACCAGGCACTCTAGTAAGTTCATGTCCCCCACTGCACGCTCCATCAATCATTGAAAAGTGGCTGGGGCACCTGAAATCCTTGAAGGCATCCTCATGAATTCATAGAAGCCAAGCGGACAGATAAAGGCTGTCTTCTCCACGGTCCTCTGGGGCCATCGGGATCTAGTAGTACCCTCTGGAGATCCAGCACAGAGATCCACTTGCTCCCGTTTAGGCAGTCCAAAGCATCCTGAATGCGGGCATTGTGTACTGATCAGGGATAGTCCACGGTTTAAGGTGCGATAATCACACACATCCTTACTGTCCCATTCTTTTCCTCACTACCACAATGGGGAAGCATAAGGGCTTTGGATTCTTGTATTACACCAGCAGCTAACATCTCTTGCAGATGCCGTCTCACATCATCTATGTCAGCAGGTGCCAGGCGTCGAGACCTCTCACTAAATGGTCTTCGTCATGCAGCCGGATATTGTGCTCAGCTCCTTGCACGCATCCACGTCCCATTCCTTTAAAGAAAACACCTGGTCTCTGGGCAAGCTTCTCACTGATCCTCACTTTCCATTCAGCTGGCAATGAGGAGTCGACGAAATCAAACAAGTCAGGCGTTACTCTGTCATTCTTCCTTGAACTCTTGCTGCTGGTAGCACTGCAGTGTCTGCACAATGCACATTAGCCAGGATGCAACCTCTATTTACTCGAATGTCTCTTTCAGACACATTATGAACTTGGACCATTACCCTTCTGGCATAAGCATGGGCTCTAGCGGGCAAAATACTAGGCTTGACCAGCAGTCCCTCTGGCAATTTTCCATCGCCTGGTGCATCCAACATTAATATTTTATTCTTAACATCCTTTCTGATAGGACCTCTCCTGTAAGGTACACTGGGCATTTGGCTCAGGATCGAGACTCAGGATCCTTCTTCCATACAATTCATTCGGTTCTCTGGTTATTTTCTCAATCTCTCTGTGCCTCATAGGCCTTCTTAATTAAAGCCGGAACTCTTAAAGCTCTACTAGTCTTTGACCCCTGTTTTTCATAACATAACTGTGCCAGCCTTCCGAACATATGAGCATTTGTTCCAATCAACAAAGGGACATCATCATACAGTCAGTGGGGACACACTAAGGCTAGGTCTCTACTTGTTGGCCACTCCAGCCACGGAGGTGGGGAAAGACAGCCAAATTCGGATGTACCCGGAATAGGGTAGGCCTTCTCACTTAACCCCATACATGCAGTCCTTCTAATGGTTGTAAAGTACGTCTGACAAATGCTTCTGATACCAATCTTGGAACATAATTGTCACTTAGGGCCACTGTCTAATACAGCTCTTGTAGACCCTCCATTCACCTTACAGTGGTCTCCATGGAGGGACCCACTATTCTGGACCAGTCTGGAGGCGGTAGTGGGGCCTGGGCAACTGACCTTGCCACAAAAGACGTGAGTTAGCATTTTGGTGCCCTCACTGGGATCATTTTGTGCACCTCTTAACCACTGATTTGTTCTCCGAAGCTCTCCTTGTAGCCTATATGCAACTTTGTCAGTGTCTTTTGGGGACCGGCATTCCCTCTTCATGTGCCCATCCTTCCCTAATTATAGCAAAACATACTTTCTGGAGTTTGAGCTGGCGGCGCCACACTGGGAGCCAGGGCGGGGTACTACTAACTGGAAACCTTGGTGCCATCTCCGCTCATGGCGTGATAAGCATTTGAGACATCTCGTCAGTTTCTCCACTTCCATGGTCAAGGAATTGAGTTTGGAGCTGTTATCAGCAGGAGATACATGGGTGGGTACCCCCACCCCATAGCAGATAGCAGTCGGATATAGGTCAGGGCCCATTTGCAGGCGTGGCCTTACATAAAGGGACTGTTTTGAATTCGGATCTCTCTCAACAGTTCGCCCCATTGTGGCATATCTTTTCCTTGTCAGAGCACTCATTGACTGTCAACCTCTGCCCTGAACTTCACTTGATGGGTCACCTCAGTCACTGGATCGTAGCGCAGCTATTGGTGCAGGTCCCTCCCTAGGTCGCCTTTTCTCAACTCCTCGAATTTCTCTCATTAACTCATTATAGGAGGGTGGGGATTCCAGTCATTGCCAGGCGTAACTGAAGCAACAGCAGTTCTGAGAAGGGGCAGACTTAAGGATCTTGTCCAGCCTGGTTCGGTCCAGTTCAATCGTGGCAAACTACCTCTTCTGGGGCATTCTTGCAACAATTTTCCAGCCGAGATACATACACAGACAACAACTCCCTTGGTACTGTTGTGCATTTCTTACTCTCCACCATACATCCTCATCGGAATCTGGGCTCCATACACATTCTCCAAGGCCTCAAGATAGGCCTGTGCATTCACTTCAGGGTTACTGGCCCGTTTAGCACGGATGGTAGCCAGGGCGGGACCTCGGAGGCTCTCACTAACCCTCTTTCGGCTTTTCGACTTCCGGCATTGCCATTCTAGCACTTGGGGCAACATAGTCTATCCAGGTCTCCCAGTCATCCTCCCTTGGGGTTGGGAGGGTGCCAGAGAAGATCCTCAACCTTCGAAGAGTCGTGACTAATGGCAGGTGCAGAAATAGAGTCTGCATTGGTTCAGCCACCACTCACGGGTACTGGAGCGGAGAGGGTTTTCGGGAGGAACACCCAGGTGGCAGGAATAGTTTCTTCAAGTCCTCCACAGTTTTCCCTTCCCCAGCAACCATTTAGCAAATTTCTCCTCAAAGTTTCAGACAGTGGTGGGGGCTCATTCCCCCGGTCTTTACTGTACTTAGTTATCACTCTCCAGGCAGTGAGGGCTCCCTCTGGGGTAATGGTCTGTGGCACTTTGAAGCTATCTATGGGATCCTTAAACTCTCTACTAGGGCCAGGAAAGTGTGGGTGAGCAGATTAGCATGCCGACCCACCACCACAGGGTTTTGTAAACCTTCCACCTTGAAAGTGCTCCTGTACAGTGTCATATTGATGATACCCAGGGGATGTCCAGGATAAGCATAGCATTTTGAGGGTCAATCTCCTCCCCAGTACACCACCCACCAGCCGGTGCACAGCCACTTCTGTCGGGTACCCATTTTTTTTCTTAACAGTGGTTCGAACATGGCCACCAGAGGACACACAATCCCAGCGGTGAGCCTCAAGATGTAACCCCTAGATGGCGCTATCCCAGGGGCTACTACCCTGCCTGATTTGCCACTAACAGGTTGAGGGGCCTGGATCAATAGTGGTGCCTCCACCCAGAGGTCAGGGGTTTGCAATAGTTAAACTTACTTGGTCACAGCCCTCTGGGACACTGCAACCCCCTTTCTTCCCACTAGTGGCCCACAAATATATCAGAATTACCTTCACAGTATACACTTACCCCAGGGATGGTTCAGGCACTGGGACCTCCTGTAAAATAAGATACAGTCAACAATCACAGTACAATACTTTAACATAGACAAATACCCTCAGGCAGTATAACTTTGCTGAAACAAGCAGCTCTGATTTATTTAGGGGAATATAACAAGGACAGGGGAAATCAGGTTAATTAGCTTATCACTTACTCATCTACCTATGGCTCTGTGCATTAGGCCTATCCCTACCAGTTACTGTCCCTGGGTACCCAAGCCCTAGTGGCTAGTCCAAACCGGGGCAGCTGGTAGGGGCCCTTTCCCACAGAGAAAAGAAAAATTAGTTTAAACAGTCAGCAGTACAGTGATTCCATTTGGATTCAATGTGGCAACTAACAGGGAAGCGACTCTGAATTAGTACTCACGACCTCCAAACAAGATAGGGTCCTTCAATGTCAGCAGGGCTACTCTTGAGCTCCACGAGACTCCTCATACACATTTATATGGCAAACTGCAACAGGCAAAAGTCCTTTAATGGCAGTAGGATTACTTGAGCTAACCAAGCCTCCTACACATTTATATGGTGAACAGTAACAGGCAAAAAGTCCTTTAATGGCAGCAGGATTCACTTGAGTGCACAAGCCTCTTCACACACTTTATATGGTAAAACAGAAAGTACTATACCAGGCAGGCTGCTTCTCTATCCCGATCGCAATTACTGCAAAATACCCGGAGAACACATAGCAGATCTCAGTTCTGACAGACCGAGTGAATTCAGCAATTTCTCCAGTCTTCTACAGGGTGAGCCTGGTTTCTACTCTTCAGATATCCTTTGATTCTCTTCAGGGACAGATTCAGTCCTAACAAGCAGTTACACAAGCTGCAGACCGACTCTGGGCCTTACACCACGCTTCCGACTAAAACTGCACACTGAAAAAGCACAGGCCTCCTCCTTCCTTACTGCCAGAGCTCAACTGAAACTCCAACAGACAAAACCGGCACTTCCTTTGAGTTCCTCCCAGTTCTTGACTGGATTGGCTGTCACTCACAATAGACTGCTCCTGTTGGTCCAAAAGGCGCCCAAGTCTAAACTACATCTCCCAGAGTCACTGACCATACAATCTTCTTGTTGGCTGGCTCAGATTATGAGTCCAAGTTCTGATTCGCCCAAGGCACCATTTTAGAGTTAGCTTACCCCACACTGATTGGTCCAGTTCAGCAGTTCAAAACCAGAATGGGAACTAGGGAGACACAGTTCTGACTGCAAAGAAAGAGGTTAGACAAATTGTAATTTCATTATTACTCTAAATGGTTTCTGGCAAACAGTTACATCTTTCAGATAGGTTCCTTTGCACTCCTAGTGACTGCAAAATGGAGTGAATTAGCAGCAGCTCGAGTGGTACTCAATCAAAAGAAACACACAGTCCTCCATACAAACTAATTATGTCTGCAAGCAGACAGCTCTTAAAGAGACAGTACCAGAGGTTCTAAAAACACTCATTGATAAATGGCTTAAACGCCAAACACCATTCAGGCTTGGAGCATTCAAGCAAGCTCCTGGAAGTCTTTTGGGAACCCCCATTTGCAGGGGGGTTACACAATCACTCAATGTATAAAGTACTTTATCTAACTCAGCATTGACAAATCCATCAGACTTCTTTTACATTACTTAGTACTGAGTTAATTTAATGTAATTTTAATTTACTCCAAGTCACCTCAATTCAAGAGGAGGAGAATTTCCCCAGTCGGCCAACCCAGTTATGTTTCTCCTTCTGTTTGTTGCCAAGTCTCCCACCTCGTCCATCTCTGGACATAAAGTGAAGTCCTGTGGTTTATTTTAAAGGTAAGTTCCTCTAACTCGGCTAGGCTCTGGACAATTGATATCCAGTCCTGTCTCTTGGGCGGTGAGGGACTGAGCCATGCCCTGGTTATGGCCTTGTGGGCTGCCGTAATTAAGATTACCCATAGATACAGAGGGTCAGCTCCCCTGACGTCTGCTGGAGGAGTTCCCAAGATCATTTCCATCCAGTCAAGAGGTTGGTCTAGTGCAAGAACTTCTGGTATAGCTGTTGTCTCGGCCCAGAATCTTTGCAACTTTGGGCATGCCCAGAATATGTGGAGATAGTCCGCTTTCTGTTCCCCACATCCCCTCCAACAGCTAGCTGAGTATTTTGTGTTTCTCTTATTTAAGGTCATAGGAGTGAGGAAGAAGTGGACCCTTACCCTCCAGGCAAACTCTTGCCATAGGAGGGACCTGGTAGTTTTTCTGACAATGTTGAAAATAGATTTCCAGTCAGGGATCGGGGAGTCAGGGCCGATTTCCTCCTGCCATTTATTTTTGATCCTAGATAGTAGATCTATCTTTACAGTTCTAAGAGACCTGTAAAGGAGAGAGATCAAACCCTTTTGGCCTGTAGTAGATTTTATCTTTTGGATGGCTGCCATAAGGGGAGCAGCCCTAATGGGGTCTGTCTCTTTCCTTTGAAGAGATATTATATATGCTCTTACTTGAAGGAACCTAAAGTGGTCCGAATTTTTGAGGCTGAACATGTTCTTAAGGGATACAAAGTCCTGGATCTAGTCTCCCTGAATAAATTGGCCCAGGTATTCCAGCCCCGATTTACCCCACTGTTTATATGTAAGGTCTAGGTGATTAGAAGGGAAGTCTTCGGCCCAGGCCAGGCTTTTTAATGGCCATAAAGAAAATTGTAATTTATATTTTTGCCAGAGCCTATGGACCAAGCGGAGAGTCTTCCCCACAGAATGTAGCTTTGGCATCGGGTGGATGTGAGACAGTAGGGGGATTGCTATACGATCTCCGAGGGGCACCCTGCCTTCTCCCTCCTCCTCGCCCCTCTCCATTTCTCTCCAACCAGAGGTGGAGCCGGGACCGACCCACTGGAGCGCATTTTTCAGTTGGACCGTCAAGAGAATATCCTCCAACTCTGGAAGGGATCTGCCCCCATCCTCCCGGTGAGCCTGCAGGATTTTGAGTTTTATTCTGGGTCTCTTGTTGCCCCAAATAAATCTGGAGATCATTTTGTGCCACAGCTGGAAATCTGACTTGTGTATGTGTAGCGGTATACATTGGAATAGGTACAAGAATTTGGGTAGTACACTCATTGTTGTAGCCTGGATTTTAGAGTGCATGGGCATGTTGGTCAGGGACCATCTTTCCATATCTTTCTTAAGGGAAGCAGTAAGGGGAGAGTAATTTGTTTTAAATAATTTAGAAAAGTGTTTAGTGATATGAACCCCCAGGTATTTCATCCCATCGGCGGACCAGTTCAGGGGCAGGAGCCGACATATATCCTCAGAAGGACTAAAGAAAAAGCTTAAGGCTTCCATTTTAGTTTTATTTAGGGAGTATCCCGAGTGTTTCGAACTCTTTCAATATGGCCATATCTGTCCTATGGACCTATGCGGTTGGGAAAGGCTCAGCAGAACATCGTCTGCATACAGCAGGATTTTTTCTGTACACACCCACCTCGATCCTGATCTCCTCCACCCTCCTCACAGCTTCAGCCAAAGGCTGGATATAAAGGGCGAACAGAAGGGGGGGGAAGAGGGCACCCCTGTCGGGTGCCTCTGCCCAGCTGAAATGTATTTGACAGCCCCCCATTCACCCTGACATATGCCTGCGGGCCCGTGTATAGGGACCTCATGGTGTCTATGAAGGTTCCGGGAAATCCCCTGTGCTCCAGCACCATAAATAGGAAATCCCATGAGACCCCGTCAAAGGCCTTTTCAGCGTCAAGGCTCATCAGACATGCCGGGGTGCGGGTGTGTTGAATCTTATCTGTCATGTTCAGGGCAGAGCGCACTCCATCAGGAGCTTGTCGCCCCATAACAAAACCAGATTGGTCTGTATGAATCAGATCCGGTAGGATAGGATTCAACCTGGAGGCAATAATCAAGGTGAATATCCTGTAATCTTGGTTAAGTAGGGAAATGGGGTGATATGATTCACACCTTGAGGGGTCCTTTCCCTCCTTATGCAAGATGGTTATGGTCGCGTACTGCCAGGAGTGAGGGGGGCCTCCCTTAGACCAGATATTTGAAAAGACTTTAAGAAGCAGGGGAGCTGTTTCTGAAACCAGAGTTTTGTATAATTCAGCCCCATACCCATCTGGGCCTGGGCATTTAGCTGACTTAAGTTTTTTAATTGTGGAAATTATCTCTTGTTGGGTAATGGGCCTAGTCAGCATCCTTACTGAGTCCGGTGAGAGTAAGGAAAGAGGAATGGAACCCAGGTAGTTCCGTTTATCTTGTTTAGAGGTTTTTTCGTCTGGGCTATATAAATTTGAGTCGTACTCAACAAATGCCTCTGCTATCTGTGAAGCCTGTCTAACCATTGGCCTGACTGATAGGATATTATTTTGGTTATTGTAGCTTTTGCTGCATATTGACGTAATCTGAGGGCCAGGAGTTTAGTGCCTCTTGGACCTCCCTCGTAGTATCGTTGTTTTAAGTAAAACAGGGCCTTGTCTGTCTCAGCTTTTTGGATTTTTGTACCAGATTCCTACATGTTATCATCTCCCTACTCCGAGTCTCATCCCACTTAATTTTTTGGGCATCTTCCAATTCTTTAATCTGCGACAATAATTTCTGTTGTTTCTGCTTCATTTCTTGTTTTTTGTGGGAGGCTATAGATATCAATTTGCCTCTAAGTGAGGCTTTAACCGTATCCCACAAAATTTGTGGCGTGGTTTCCTGTCTACTGTTCTAAGGTTATTTTCAGATGCTTATTAAGTTCCTCCACAACCCCTTTATCTTGAAGGAGAGAGGCATTCAGTCTCCAGTGTGTAATGTGCTTAGGCAGTCCCAGCTCCATCTCCAGATAGACCGGGCTATGGTCGGAGAGAATGGTCGTACCCACCCAAACAGAAGAAAACCTGCTTAGGTCTCCCGCAAATGTAAAAAACATATCCAACCGAGAAAAGACCCGAAACCTTGGTGAGAAGCAAGTGTATTCCCTTGCTCTACGATACTTCTGTCTCCAACTATCGGTCAGTCCCAGCTGTTCCAGCAGTATTTTTATGGAGCTGGCTTTAGCCGCGTCCAGTTTTGGGATCTGGGATGTTGAATCAAGAGCTCTATTTAAAACTATGTTCCAGTCCCCTCCCAAAATTAATATGCCTTTAGCCCTTTCTGACACCAGTTGAAGGATATTTGAGTATATTCTGAACGGGGACCCAGGAGGGATGTAGATATTGACCATAGTTACTTGAATGTCTTGTATAGTCCCAATAACTATAAGGTACCTTGCTTCAGGATCCTCTATCACCTCCTACTGTTGGAAGTGGAGGTTCTCCGAAAGGAGGATCGCAACCCCCCTCCTTCTACCCACCGGAAGGGACAAGTGATAAACCAAAGGAAAGGACCTTGATTTAAGCTTTTGAGCTTCCAGGGGGGAGAGGTGGATCTCCTGCAGGAACACTCCCTCACACCCCTGGGACGCAATGAATTGCTGAATCCTCCTCCTCTTGATAGGGCTAGACGATCCATTTACATTAAGTGACATAAATTTCGTAGTGTGATTAGCCATGTTCCAACCAAGTAAAAGCATTTACCTTTTTCTTGAACACTGACTCTCTAAACACTAACAATTTAACGCAGTAGTGAACCTGCAAAGCTTCGAACTTTTTAATACAAACATTAACAAGTTTTAAAGAAACATTCATTATAACTGTTGTACTACTGAACTGTTGCTCTGGCCTCATCCAACTTCGAGCCAAGAGCTGGATTAAGTGCTGGTCAACTTCAGCCGAAACTACTCTCGGCCTGGTTGCCCCACGTCCATTGATTAGACTTCCAAGGGAAGGCTGAACGATGGTTGTCAGCAGAAGGGTGTCTGAATGTACAGACCAAATCAGGGCACTCAATAGTGCCATGAGTGTTCCCTGCGGGCCCCAGGAATATCCAAGGGAAACGCCTCCCATCCAGTTGTCAGTGCGCATCTGCATAGGCACCCAATTCCCGTCTCTTCCCCCACTCCCCACCCCTTAGAAACAAACTCGAAGCCACCTGATAGCCCACCCTAGTCTCAATACTTTGAAGTGATAAGTCCTCAGCATCCCAGGATTTCCTTCCTTCCGTCTCCCATGCTAGCCCCGAGCATTCCTTGTAGTGTGAACCAATGGATCGATCTCCTTTAGGAGGAATCTCCCTCACTCTTGGCCTATATTAATTATTAGTGTTCTCCCATGAGAGTTCGGACCCCCATGGTACCCCAAACAAGTGATCCAGGTGGCCCGAGAGGCCCCAGGTCCAGGGTTCCTCGTTCTTACCTCTAAGAGGGGCAGTTTCACCTGGGATGGCAACTTCGCTTCAGCAGCCACTAAACGATGCCCCAGATCAGGATAAGTGGCTCAGTCAGCATGACCTACCCCTCCCCTCCCTTCCCCGGCCCCTGCCAAAATTATCCCCGAATTGCTCTGACCCGGGAGGCCTGTTCCCCCTAATCCCATGCATCCCGCCGGTACTGCCTGGGAGTAGATCCATCCTAAACCATGAGGCCGAAACCTAAAACAGGAGATTAAGCCTGGGCCAGAGGCATGTCATGGCCATGATTTACTAAGCGGGGCCCCCGGGTAGGTGAAAGTCCCCTCCCCACCTCACACCAACCTCCAGGATTGAGAGTCAGAGAGGCCAAACCAAGATGTCCTAGCTATTAGAGGTCCAGTGGTGTCTTTTGAAGGCGAATGGTCCCAGCGTCCACCTTGCATGGAGAACCCTCATAATGTCCTCCCCATCTGTGTACCCGAAGCTGTGTACAAATTCCCCCTAGACCGATCGGCTATAGGAGGGACATCTTGTGTGTGCCTGAGGGGTTTAATAAAGCCAGCTGTGTAAAGACTCTGGGCAGGATTACCCTCGCCTCCATGGGTCATCAGAAGGGCCTAGCCTGTCTGCTCCCCGCCTCACCTCCTGGGAGTCAAGTGAAGTCGGACACAATCGGGCCTAGCGGACCCTTCCAAAAGCCTACAAACCTCATAGGTCTTGAATCACCCCGTTACACACATAGAAGTCATAAGTATTAAGGCTGCCCTGGTCAATTAAAACAGGCGTTCGTATTTTGTATCGTCACATTACAAGAGGTATTCCCAGCAGATCAGATCTAACATCTCCCCCCCCCCCCGGCAGGACCGGGTGGTGACTGAGATAAGTCTGGAGTAAGTTTTTAGAGGATGAGAGGGGATGAAGCAACAGATCTGCGATTGGCTCAATGAATATAGGGCCAGACAGTCTCAGTTATATGCTGCATAGCTGCAGCAGGTTGTCTATAGTACTCACTGCGGCCCCAACGCAGCTCGATGACCAGGTAGGAAAAGGAAGACAGCCTATGTTCAGCTTTAAGTGGGGGCTCAAGTGGAGCGGGGGGGCCATCGACCCAAGAAGTCCAAAAGAGAGGCAGATCATTCTTTAGGTAGAAACACGGACCTCTCCAGGAGGTCGCTTCATGTATCCGGCATTCGCGTAGGGCCCATCTCGCCTGCTTCACTGTTCACAGTCGCCAATTTCAAGTGTGGGGCGCTTTTATTGATCAAGGCGGGATCCCCAAGTTTCTGGAGCACTGCACCAATGTCTGCTCGAAGGGAGGTCTGTGGCTGCCGCAATGAGGAGCCCATCAAACTATTCCTTTTTGCACCACGGACCATGCGGATGCCAGGAGGTCCTGCTCCAGCCTTTCCTTCATCAGAGGATGTGTACTAATCCCCACATCTTCAAGGTAAGGGGCAGCCGCCAGCAGGTCTTTAAAAATTCTGGTTCCCTGTTCGGTGGTTATCTTCAGCCTCGCTGGGTGCAGCACTTGGGTTTTTATATTCTTAGCTCTGAGCTGCTTTACAATAGGCCAAATCATTTTCCGGGCTTCTTGTACTCCCGATGTGTAGTCATTATCAATCGCTATTTTATGACCCTTGAACTCCAGCGGGCCCTGTCGCCATGCTCGTAGCAAGACCTCTTCCTTGCTGTTGTACAGGGTAAACAGGACCACAAGGGATCTGGGTCTGGCCTCTGCATTGCTTGGCTTTGGGGCCAGGGATCGGTGTGCACGGTCCAGCCTCAAGTCCAGGTCCTCCGGCAGATCAAGGACTTTTTGGAGGATCTTTTATGTGAACTCAGTGGTGTTTGCCGCTCCGTCCTTTAGGCCTTCAGGGACCCCATGTATCCTGGTGTTCTGCCGTCTGCTTCTGCTTTCAAGATCATCAAGACTGTGAGTTAATTCTTGATCCCACGCCAGGAGATACAACAGCAGCCTGTCTTGCCTATCCGTCTGTTCTGAGACGGCTGAAGGGCACAACTCCATCTGGTCAGTTTTGTGGTCAATCCTGCTGAGATCCGCTTGAAGTTCAGATAGGGTCCAGTCAATTTTCGTGACCGTGCGAGCCGTTTGTTTGATGGTCTCGACCAAGTCATCCCCTCGGAGGCTCCCTTGCTGCTCGGCCTGTTGTGTCTCTCCGATAACCTCTGCCTCCTCGTTGCTTTCTTAGTCTTCCTCTTGCATGACTTTAAGCTTCTGGGCCGGGGTTAAGTGGAGCTTCCCCGATTTATTTCTTCTTTGTTTGGCCAGGGATGCCATCATTTAGCGGGTGATTAACTTTGATTTTAGTCAATGGGGAGCGGAGCGGGTAGATTAAGCCGCCATATCGGTCCCTGACGTCACCGGAAGTCCTCAGCATTTGTTTTTTTTTTTTTTTTATTACTACTGTATATTCTTCAAATACCGACAAATTTGGGACACCTTGTCTGTGTAGGAGAGCGGACTATTGCTAGTTGCCAGGCAACAGACCAAGGGTTCAGACAGAAAGTGGTCAAAGGTGGTAGTACTTTAGACTTGGATTACATATTTAGAAAACTGGGGAAAACTAATTTGTGAGGCACAAAAACGTTGTGGGAAGGAATCGTCACTAAAAACTTATACCAATACTAAAAGTTTTGGAGTGCTCATCAGGGCGGGTAGTCACATGACCCTGAATCCTATTTCCAGGTCACAGCCTACTTAAAGAGCACCCAGAGTGAGCGGGCTCAAGCGGGGCGGCCGTTGTGTTGTAAGCGGAGACACGCATGGGTTTTGGTGCATCCCATGATGAGGGACAAGGGCAGGAGGCTATCCACATAAACTAACTGGACAAGTAAGTTTTTAATTACTATATCTCAAAACAAAGAACTTACTTCCACTAAAAGGTGTATTTCTGTTCTGACATAACTAAATTACTTACAGCTGGATATAAAAAAACAGGGAGCTGTGGAGACCTATAACCCATCAGGTGACTTTTTAACAATCCTATGTAACGATGGCACAATTGTTAAATGTTGTAACTGCCTAATGTATACCACTAATAACATTGAGCAGAACCCTGAAAACTACATATGCCAAATATGCATTGAAATGGGTCAGTTATTGTGCGAGGTAAACACCCTAAAAGAACAGGTAAGGGGAAATGCACTAAAAACTGTAAACGCTGCACAAAGACAAAAAAGGAAAAGAGATGGACATGTAGAAAAAGACATGGAGGACCCAGCAATAGGAATAGAGCTTGAAACAAATTACACTGAACAGGCTGAGGAAAACTCTCCACAACTGGACTATTGTACCTAAAATGCCCAAAAATTGGGTAGAAGAGCACTTGGAAATGACCTACCCATAGGAAATAGATATACTCCTCTAGTACCCAGTGAAGATACAGGGGAGAAATATCAAACAAAAAAGTACTTGTAATTACGGACTTTATTCTGCGTAGAATAGATAGCATAATTTGTAGGACAGACAAAATAAACAGAGAATACCAGGAACAAGGGTAAAGGATGTCAGAGATATACTGCCTAAGGTAATAGATCATCAGCTAAACAGACAAACAGTGGTTGTACATGTAGGGATAAATAATGTGCAGAAAAATCATGAAAAGGACATTGTGGATGACATCATGGATCTATGCCATCTTATAAAAAGTAAGGGACAGGGGGCTGTGATTTCAGGTACTTTGCCAATACTGAAGGAGCATGCGGAAAAAAACAGTACAATCCAACGTATAAACACTCGGCTGCAAAATAGATGTACAACTGAGGGACTTACTTTTATAAATACCTGGGAGATATTCTATCAGAAGAAACACTTATGGACTTCCGGTGACGTCATAGAAGAAATGGCAGCCTAGACAAAGGGGCTCCTCGAACGATCCCACAATATCCTTCCTAACACACCTAATCTATCGTCATCTTTATACAATTATAACAGGAGGGCATCCCAAAATGCCAAAGAAGAAAGGGGACAACAAGTTTGCAATTCTGGCACATCTTAATGAAGAGAAATCCCAGGATGAAGGATCAGAGAGCGAAGACTCAAGGGCCTCATCCTCCTCGCACCGAGGCGACATGGCAGCTGAGCAGGCTTCCCACATAACGCTTCAAAAACAAATGGCCCAGATGCTGGCGGAATTAAGAGACTTCTGCCGTGAAATGAGATCTACGGCGACGGCTCTCCACACCGATATCGGGAAACTGGAGCAGAGGCAAGATAACAGCGAGGCCCGAGTAGCAGGAACGGAAGGAAGGCTCAATGATATGGAGCGTGCCATGGCTCAACTACAGGAGGAGGTCAAGGCCTTAAGGGCTGGAGCCGAGGACACAGAGAGCCGCAGTAGAAGGAGCAACATTAGGATATCAGGACTCCCCGAAGGTTTGGAGGGACAAGATATGATAAGCCACATTCAGAAGCTCCTCAGGGAACTGCTTCCCCTACCTGATGGCATTTCGATGGAGATTGAATGGGCGCACTGTACGTTAGGGCCAAGGCCCCCTCCTGGTTCTCGCCCACGAACCGTCCTGGTGAAGTTTCTGAGATTCCAGGACAAGGAGGCGGTTTTAAGAGCAGCCTGGAGGATTGGGAGCATACTATTAGGCTCGCAGCGCCTTTCCTTCGATAATGATTATGCCCCAGATTATAGCGTAAGGCGCGCCTACTCCGCTGTAATGAGAGGCTGAAGACGCCGGATTAATTTCGTACCCCATATCCTGCAAGGATGGTGATCTTATTCCCTGATGGAGCAAGCACGGTGGAGTCGGCGGAGGAGGCTGAAACTGAGCTGAAAAAGAGGCATATCAACATTCCCCAGTCCAGGCCCCAGAAAGAACCCTCAGTGGCAACTAAACTCACCCAGAAGATGTGGAGCAAGGGGCAGAGTGATGCGAGGCGCAGACAAGGAGCAGAGGCCATACAGAGAATTGCCGGGACACTGCGAGCAGCACAGACCACTCCGGATGACCCACAGACGTCTGAAGCCGCCACAGGGACATGAGATTGCCAAGTAACTTTGTTAAATCATAAGGGAGCTGGAGGAGGCCGGGGGGGCCAGACAGCGGGAGAGCACTCACTAATAGGCGGCCGCCTGGGGGAGGGGAGGATCTCCATACAGAATGGGGTTCTGGCTATGGTGGGCTCTGAGACCTATCGAGATAGGAAAGGAGGGGTAAGAGGGAATTGCTGCCAGGAGAACACGGGCAAGCGGGGGGTTAAGGGGTTGGGAGGGTTGAGGTGGATCAGGTACAGTAGGCCCAAACTATACTGGGAAAACCACTCTCCGCTGGGAAAAGGAGTGGGGGAAGCACACGGAGAGCGGATGAAGGATAAAGATAATGGTCATGAGGGTGGAGTGTAACTGGTTTTCGAGCATCAGAAAGACTTAGTGGATAATGTAGAAATTAGACTGGGCCCCGAGCTGGGAATCTGGAACTGAAGAGGAGGGAGAGGGAAAGAAGGAGTGCAGGGGTGAGAGGATGGAGAGATAATGAGGAATGGGCACCAACACATTGGGGACCAACAAATGACTATCGATTGGACTATCCCACGAGGCAACAGCTGCTGTACGGAGATGATTGCGGTGGCCCGAGTGGGGGAGGGTGAGACAGACAGTGATGAAGCTGAACTGAAACGGAACTACGGGAGGATCACAGCAGCACACAACAAAAGACTCTCTCAATGACTTTGTGGACTTGAGTATGACCTAGTAACTATGATTCAGTTTACGTGAATAATTAAAATTGAACAGGAAAGCGGTTCACGGGAATGGGAACAGAGGGGTAGTGAAAAGATAGGATAATGGAAATAAGGTCGCCGGGGAAGGAGGATTTGAGAGGCAGGTATCTGGGAGGGAGGGGGGCCCCCCCCCTTTGGAGGCTGTTGTGAAGGTTTACCCCTCCTTTGTTCGTTCTTCCCACCCCTCGAGGTGGCCGCGGTGGGGAGGCCGGATCGTGCAGGATGTGGGAGGGCAATGATCCCTGAGTGGACACAACAAAGACGGGTCCTACCAGGCAGCTGAACCCACTTCTGTGGGCCCACCATAGACAAAAGAAGTATTGACCCTGATGCCTCCGGGTTAGGCCTTGGGGGGGAGTGAGGGGAGAATGACCTCACAGGCTCGGGGGGTAGATCGGGATCAGAGGGTGAGGAGGATATGCAGGATGGGTCTTGGGGGAGGGAGGGGGCGGGCGGGGGCCCGACGGGGTCTTTCTGAACTGACCCCCTCTGGGAGACCGCCCGGGGTTGGGGGACCTCTTCCAAGCCGCGCCCGGGGGGGGGGGATGCTAGACCTGTTGGAGAGGCGGGTGAGACTGAGTGGGGCTGATGTCAGAGGGAGGTCCACGCCCGGGGCGAGGGGGGAGAGGTGGGGCTTTCTGTAGGAGGGGTGGGAGGTGGCTGATGCCCCGCGTAGATTGGGGCTTGGAGTGGCAACCAGCATCGTACCCTAATCAGACCAAATACACACCATACGCGGCCTGGACCGGGGGGTACTGGCATGTGGGCGGGCCGTGCGCCCATCTCCCCCCTATCGGCTTGATCTGGCAAGGCGTCCACTCTGAAGTCCTGGATAGAAAGCCCAAGGTGCAGAAGTCTCTTCAGCTCAGTCCATTCCCCTACAAATATGTCCAGAGATCTTAGGGGACTACAGGGCTGCATACAACAGTCACCTAATCCACTTACCTTTTCCCAAATAACGCAGTGCTAAAGCCCAGTGACTCTGGGCTCGGCAAAGGATTTCCTTGCCACAGGGTCAGGATCCCTGACTCGTGGAAGTGTCAGTTTGTAAATGTTGAGTGTTAAGATGTTTAAATGTTATGTAATATGGATTAATGTTGAACAAGTACATTTGCTGTATTGTTATTTGTGTTGTGTTAGTCACCAGATATAAACAGTTGACCGCAGGTGGGGGTGCTCTCCAGGGATGGCGGACCTAGGGGCCTGTTGGGGCTAGAGAGAGGTAAATCAGTAAGAAGTTATAGAAAGAAAATGGATACAGTTAAGGTAAAACTACTTTCATTAAATATAAATGGCTTGCATCTCCATCAAGAGATCAAAGACCCTGACCTTTATCAGGCTCCAAAGTTGACTTAACATTCTTACAGGAAACCCACATGAATGCGGCGGAGTACACAAAATTGGCCAGACTCAGCAGGGGGCAGGTTTTCTACTCCTCGGCCAAGACGGGTAGATGCAGGGGAGTCGCTATTTTGGTCTCTCGGCACTCCTTTTAAGGTAAAGGAAACGTGGGCTGACCCAGAGGGCCGCATGATTTTGGTGCAAGGTGTTCTGCATGATAAACAGGTAACATTGGTAAATGTGTATTTCCCCGGAATGTTGGTGATGCAACAAGCAGCTACTAGATAAAATCATCACAAAAAACAGAGGATACTTATGATGGCAGGTGACCTTAACTTTGTTATGGACCCCAACTTAGACTCCACCACACGAAACCCTCCAGGTTGTCAGGCACCCAGAGATTCTTTAAAAGATTTCGTGCGAGGCAGGATGGTGTGATGCCTGAGAGAGCTCCATCCTCACGCAGAGAATTATACTTTCTACTCGCCGGTTCACCAAACTTATACCAGCATTGACCAGGTGTACACACAGGTAGAAAACCTGGGGATGCTGCATAAAGTTCAAATTGGAGACATTGCTGTCTCTGACCATGCCCCCCAGACCTCCTTGTGGGACTTCGACCTCCAAGCCAAATGGACGACTTGGAGGCTTAATCCTTACCACCTGCGTTCTAAAAAATTCTATGACTTTCTCATCGAGAAGATTCAGGAGATTAAAAATGACAACCCGGTCACGGACTGTGCCCCGGCCATGTACTGGGACACGATTAAAACCGTACTTAGGGGACACATAATAAAATTCACAGCAGAACAAGAAAAACAGCGTAAAGCACGGAAACTTAAGTTGGAGGACTCTCTCTGCTTCTTACAAATGGCACACAAACAGGGGAACACAACAGTGCTCCCTCAGTTGCAGCAAACCAGATTTGAATTGGACCGACTGGTGCAGCAGCAGACCAAGATGGCCCTGACCTTTTTACGCCAGAAATTCTACAAGGTTGGACCAAGGGCCACTCGGATGCTGGCGTATCAAGTCCAAAAGAAAAAAAAAAATGGCTACGGTCACATCAATACTCCATCCTACAGGGGGACAACGCCTCACCAAGACCCAGGAAATCGCAGAAGCCTTTACTGAGTATTACAGGTCATTGTACACCCCAGAAAAGCTAGTATCCCCACATCACATGGCGGAATTTTTAAGATCAGTCACCCTTCCACGACTTACAGAAGCCCAAAGCCAGGCTCTGGTTGCCCCGATAACGGACGTGGAGCTGATGACCGCCATAAAGAATGCCAAATCCCAGAAGTCCCCTGGCCCAGATGGATATGGGCCGGAATTCTGTAAGGTGGTGAAGACCCAAATCCTCCCTAACCTCCGTGATGTTTTCAATGGGGTTTGGAAGGGGGCCCCCGTCCTGGGCGTATGCCACGATTTCTGTCATCCCCAAGCCGGATAAGAACCCACAGTTGTGTACCTCCTATAGGCCCATATCTGTACTTAACCAAGACTATAAACTCTTTATGACAGTCTTAACCCATAGGGTAGATCAGGTCCTTCCCTTGCTGATTCATAAGGATCAGACGGGGTTCGTCCGAGCTTGCACTACTACAGATAACATAAGGCGGACCCTACATGTGGTACGCTACATGCACACTGGGGGGTTCCATCCTTACTGGTCAGCTTGGATGCCGAAAAGGCATTTGACAGAGTGGGATGGCCGTTTCTGTATGAAACATTACACAAATTTGGCTTTCCCTCCGCTTTAATAAATGCCTTACAAAATTTATACGCTGCCCCACTGGCATGCGTAAAGGTGAATGGACACCATTCCACCTATTTCCCTCTATACAGAGGGACGAGGCAGGGATGCCCCTTTTCGCCCCTTTTGTTTGCGGCCTTCATAGAGCCCCTAGCCCAGAGGATTAGGGAGGCGCAAGATATAGAGGGGGTGGAGCTAGGAGGATATGAGCACCGAATAGCCCTCTATGCGGATGATATCCTATTATATTTACGCAACCCTGAGCAATCCCTCCCTGCAGTTAAATTAATACTAGAGGCCTTCGGTGCGTTATCTGGGTATAAATTAAATCTCAGTAAAACAGAGATGCTCCCCTTTCACTATGTGCCCACACCAAAAGTCAAAGCGGCTGTCCCGGGAAAGTGGGAATTGGGAAAACTTAAATACCTGGGGATACATATTCCTAGTTCTCCCCTAGAGTTCTATGAATATAATTACATCCCTCTGGTAATGCGACTCAAGGCGGACCTGGCCGTTTGGGCAACCCTCCCTTTGGGGCTAGCCTGAAGGATCGATCTGATTAAGATGATCTCCCTTCCTAGAGCATTGTATCTGTTTCAGAATATACCGGTCCAGCTCTCTGCACAAACCTTTAAGGAAATAAACCGACATATTATCAAATTCATGTGGGCAAACAAAAGACCTCGGGTACGACTCAAAATTCTCACCCTCCCCCGGGATGAGGGAGGCATGGGCCTTCCGGATTTAAGCCGCTACCAGCAGGCAGTGAATGTAATGCATCTGATGTCCAGACAAACTAGAATAAATAATCCACACTGGCTGGACATAGAATGGGCACTGATAGATGACTATACGTTTCATAAGAACCTGTACCAGTCCAGGGAGGATGGGACTCTAGCCTCGCAGGGGAATCCCTGGCTCACAGCTTCGGTTAGAGGCTGGCGGACTATCCGAAAGAACCATCAATTGTCCGCATTTATGCCTCTCATATGCCCAATTCCCAGCCTGAGCGACTTTCCCCAAAGCGCCCTTGATGGTGGTTTTCGGCAGTGGGAAAGGCGAGGTCTGAAATACCTGGAGTCAGATAGTGAGACAAGGTATAATGTGGGCTTACACTGAAATTAAAAGGAATTTAACATAGCGAAGAAGACTTTTTCCGTTACCTACAGCTCAGACATTACATCGACCGTCTTCCTCAGGTGATCTGGGTCCAGGAGCAGCTCCCACCACTAATACAGACCCTAACAATGTTTATCAGGACTTCCAGGCAAAACAACCTGATTTCAGTGTATTACCAGTCCTTGAGGGCCCAGAACCTTATATGCACAGATAGCATCCGGGATTGCTGGAGCCAGGAATCAGGTTATTTGATTACCTCCAGGCCCTTTGCCAGTCCTCAGGGGTTCTCAGCTAAGGTGTCCAGTTCACATGTCTGGAGGGAATTTGCATGGAAATGCTTAATCCGATACTTTAGAACCCCAGCAATCACTAGCCATTATAAGCCAGGTCAGGGGGCAGGATGCTGGCGCCTCTGTGGTACCACAAGGGCGGATCACACACATGTAATGTGGAGCTGTCCATCCCTGAAGCCTTTTTTTACGCTCCTACAGCTACACCTTCAGGAGATATTCGACCCCCAGCTCCGGCTGACAATGGAGGTGGTCCTGTTTCTAATTCTCACGTTAAACATGCACGTGCCGATAACTAGACATCTATTACTCATACTTCTCACGACAGCTAAAAAGGGCATCACGAAGCACTGGCTGACGCCTAAAGTACCCACCATACAAGAATGGTGGAACATCACTAAACAAATCTATGTTATGGAAAAAATAACACATAGCTTAAATAACCAAGAGGGGAAATTTGCAACTAATTGGGCTCGATGGCAAATTTACTATATGCTAAAGGATCCAACATTTGTGCTGTGAGGGATAGGGGCGGGGAGAGTCTCCCCCCTCCCTCCCCACTTCTTCTTCCGTCCCCGGGGTGCCCGGGTTACTTGGGGGCGGGGGAGATGGCCCTGTGAACGGGGGACCTGTGGTCCGCTGTCGTGGAGAGCACCCCCAACAAATCCCTATTATGCAAAGGATGGACAGGAGTGCCTGGGACAGGCAATGCAGTTACATGGTATGGCCCGAAGCCTCTTCCTGAGGAGGATACCGGCCACCCAGTGCATGTGAAGGTAGGGTGCATTTCAAGATTGGATGACCTGAGAACTTGCCTACTGATTAAAAGGCCAAAGTGATCTAAGTAAGAACTACTCTCGCCTGGGTACTGTATCCAACCCTGGACTCTTATTATTTTGCACTATATTGCCGTAGAATATTACACCCTCACTGAATCTGAATTTTATGTACTTATTAACTGTTGTTGATGATCTGGCTGACTTATGTGTAAATAAGTTAAAATACTAATGAAGATGAAATTTAAAAAAAAAAAGAAGAAACACTTATACTTCAAAGACGGATTATGTTTGAATATCTCTGGTACAAAGACCCTGGCAACAATGATTAATAGCTCAATTCCAGCATAAAATTTTAGCTGGATCCCGGGGGACAGGAAAGAAATAAGCATAGTAACCAACAAAAAGTCAAAAACAGCTCAAACCTAAATTATAGAGTGTTACCTGGTAAATGCTAGAAGTTTAAACAGTAAAAAACCAAGGAACATTTACATGGGATAAGGCCAGACATGGACGCCAACAGTTGGTGGGAAATCATTAGGAGGGGGGTGCAGGAGGCTACCAGGATGTGTGCAAGACTGAGGCGCAAATGCGGTAAGGCCCGAAAACCTTGTTGGTGGACCCAGGAGGTTCAGGAGACGGTCAGGGAAAAGAAGGCTACCTATAGGCACTTCAAACGCTCAAGGAGTGAAAGTGATCGAGGGGTGTATGGGCTGAGTGCGAGATGGGTCTCTAGGGTGGTGAGGTCGGCTAAGGCAAGGAAGGAACAGAACTTGGCCAAGGGAATTGGAGGGGGAGGATTCTTCAGATACAGTGGGGGGGAAAGGAGGGTGAAGGGGCAGATTAGCAGGTTTAGAACAGGGGAGGGATGGGCACAGGACCCCGGGGAGCAGGCCGAGGGTATTAAATGAGTACTTGCATCAGTCTTTGTGAGATAGAATGGGGGCTGCATCATGCAGGAGTGGAGACTCAGTAATGGAGGAGGAGGGACCATTAATGATCAGGAGCCTTGGTGGGCCTGGGGAGGGGGGGGGACATCACAGATAGGAGGGGGGAAGGCAGAACAGGGGGCAAGAGGGAAGAAAGTGGAGGAGGAAATCACGGTAGAGAGTGAGCGACGCCCTTAGGATGGAGAAAGTGCCAGGGCCGGATGAATTGCATCCCAGGGTATTGAGGGAGTTGGCGGATGTACTGGCGAAACCCCTGGCAGAGCTTTTCAACATCTCACTGAGGATGGGATGGGTCCCCCAGCATTGGAGGGTGGCACATATTGTGCCCATCCACAAGGGAGGAGGAGGAAAACTACTGGCCCGTCAGCCTGACATCGGTGATGGGCAAGGTGATGGAGGGTATTTTCAAGGAAAGGCTGGGGGGGTACTGGAGAAGTGGGGTACCTGGACTATAGACAGCATGGCCTCGTCCGGGGGAAATCATGTCAGACAAACCTTGTGGAGTTCTATGATTGGGTGACAAGTGCCCTGGACCAGGGTAAGCCAGTGGATGTCTTCTTTCTTGACTTCAGCAAGGCGTTTGACTCGGTTCACCACAGGGGTCTGCTGGATAAGCTGGGGGGATATGGGGGTGGGGAAACAAATGATCAGGTGGAGAGGAAATTGGCTCTTGGAATGTACCCAAAGAGTAGTGGTTGGGGATTAGTCTCATCCCCAAGGAGGGTCATTAGTGGAGTCCCTCAGGGATCAGTCCTAGGACCCCTCCTGTTCAATGCCTGTGAATCGGGCATCAGGAGTGAAATTAGTCTCTTTGCAGATTACTCAAAGCTGGGAGCGATTGTGGATGGGGAGATGGGAAGGGTGGCCCTGCAGGGGGACCTAGATGCTCTGAAGAAGTGGTCAAGGAAGTGGGGACTGAGGTTCAATGCAGGAAAATGCAGGGTCCTGCACCTGGGCACCAGAAACCCAGGCTAGGCATATACCCTGGGGGGGTGGGGGATGCTACAAGTCTCGATGGCTGAGAGGGACCTGGGTATGGTGGTGGTGGATATCATGATGGACAACTCTGAGACTTGTAGGAGAGCGGTGGCAAAAGCCAACAGGATGCTGTGTTGCATCGCAAGGGGGGATTACCTCCAGAAGGCAGGAAATGATGCTCCCTCTGTATACCTGCTTGGTCAGGCTGCACCTTGAGTACTGTGTGCAGTTTTGGAGGCCACACCTAAAAAGGGACATTGAACTCCTGGAAAAGGTCCAGAGGAGGGCAACCAAAATGATCTCGGGCCTAGGGGAAAGGACCTATGTGGAGAAGCACAAGGAACTGAATATGTATACATAGGAGGAGAGAAGGGATGGGGGGGACATGATCGAGATCTTCAAGTGCATGAAGGGGATAAATAGGGGAGGCTCAGTTGGGGTGTTCCAAAAGAAGGAGGAGGGGGCAACTAGAGGGCACGGGTGGAAGCTGGAGGGGGGAGGCTCACCAGGGAAAGGAGGCAATGCTACTTCTCTGAGAGGGTGGTAGATCCATGGAATGTGCTGCCCAGTGGACTAGTGGAGATGGGGACTGTGGAGGGGTTGGAACCAGTATAGGAGAAGGGTTGTGCTGGCTGAGCCCGATACAAGGGGAACATCCTGGGCTGGAAATGGAGAATCCGAGGGGGTGGTGGGGACTGCAGGGTCAGTTCCAAGGTTGGGGGATGACTAAACGAGCAGACATGGTAGGCCGTTAGGCCTACTCTGCTGGCATTTAGTATGTTATGTTAAAAGAGGAATTAGAGGCATTATTAAAACCAAATGGTAAAACTGAAATGGCTTTCATCACAGAAACATGGTGAACAGGAGACAGCAGTTGAAATAAAGATATCCCAGGATATCGTCTTTATCGTTTGGTTGGGACGGGGAGAAGAGGAGGGGAAATAGCAGCATATATATCAAACCAGATACTGTCCAAAAACATTTCTGATAAAATAAAATGGGAAGGCAGTATCACAGAATCCATATGGATCGATATCGAAACTGCAAGGGACAAGAATATTATATTTGGCCTATGTTACAGACCGCCTAATAGTAGCAGTGAGATTTCTGAAGAAATAAACATTGAGCTTGAGAAAGCTTTTGAGGTGGGCCATGTGGTCTTCATGGGAGACTTGAACTTTGGCAGTATTAACTGGGATAAAATGGAAGCTGCAAACTGTCAAAGTATTACATTTCTAAATAAAACAGAATGATTAGGCCTCAGACAGCATATAACGGCTCCAACAAGAGGAGAGACCATTTTGGATATAATTCTAAGTACAAATGAGATAAATGTGACAAACTATAAAATACAGGCTCAGCTTGAGAATAGTGACCACAATAGTGTGTCTCTCTCACTCCAAGAATGTATCCCAATAAACAAACAAAACCCAAATCCATGAAGATCTGAAAAAAAAAAAATTGGGAGGCAGAACTAATTAAAAAAACCACCAGCGAAATGTGGGATATAATTTAAAAACATGTTTTCTCAATATGTGATAGACATATCAAAAAGATAAGGAAATACAATAGCAGAGGCATTAAACCACAATGGCTGACAAAAAGCCTAAAACATTTACTAAAGAAAAAATGCCAGCTATATGATCTATATGTTAGTAACAAAAAAGCCCTAAAACGTGCAAGAATAAAATAAAGAAAAATAAGCAAAAAAATGGAAATAGGACTAGCAAAAAACACTAATAAGCATAACTGCCTTTAAAGTTCAAAAACTGGACTATATTCTGTAATGTCTAATTATCAACTAATTGAAGAACCAGAGACCATAGCTGACATGTTTAATACCCACTTTGGATCTGTATTCTCCAAAAATGAGCCATACCTAGCGGATATCTCAAAAAATAAGAGTAAAATAAACATAACCACAGATTGTATTACTAAAAAAATCAATAACCTAAAAATGACACACTCAGCAGGGCCAGATAACATATCACCAATAATAGCAAGTCCACTTAAAATATATTTTTGAGAGAGCAATATCAAGAAATAAAGTCCCACCAGATTGGCTATCAGCAATGGTTATACCAGTCCACAAAAAGGTATGCAAAGCGAGTTATACAAACTATAGACCAATTAGTGTGACTTCCATCCCCGGGAAGATAATGGAGTCTATAATGTATGGAGACTGTCTGTTACTGTTAAAAAAAACAATTAGATTACAACCTGATAACCCCATCAGTATGACGTCAGAATGCTGTAAACCTAGCCTGCCTACAACATTTCGATGAGATTACAGGTTAGAATGTTACCAGCTGAAGTAAGTCAGTCAACAGAACGTTGATCCGCTGTCCATGACTATAGTTCAAACAAACACACATTCCATACCTTGTTTTTACTCTGCGTTGAGGCAGCTCCTCGGATGTTCGTGCCTATGCCATCCTCCTTTACATCTGACATTGATGTTGAACTGTGACGTATGGAGAAACGTGACTACAGCTGACTAATTGGAAAATAACGGTTTTAAACCATACAGTTGTTGTTTTTTTTTAACACTGTGTTGAATGTTCCGTATTTTAATCTGTTTTCATGTTTTGCATATTTTTTGAACCCAGCGCTATATGTGTTACCTCAATAAACGTCCAAATGGGCATTCTTAGTTCATTATTGACTTGGTGAGTGCATTCATTTGGTGCTAAGCAATGTCACTGCTATGTTCAAAGACAGAATGGCACTCTTTTATACCCAAAGGAAATGATACCCTACCCCTACACTATAAAATACAATGACTAGGTTGCGGTTGTTAGCCATGATAGTAATCACCCCTCGCGATTGCATGCCAACTATAAACCTCTCAAGCTGCACTCTCGAGGTTTATGATATTATCTTGGCAACCGCTTGAGATGACTACAGCATGGTTAACAACTGCGACCTAGTCATTATCCTCTATATAATTAAGGATTTGATAAATGGACACATTGAGAAACTAGGTTTAAGGGATGGGGAACAGCATGGGTTTACATTGGGTAGATCATGTATAGCAAACCTATTGTGCTTTTTTGAGAAAATATCAGCAACTCTGGATAGAGGCTTGGCAGTGGATTGTATATACCTGGACTTAGCAAAGGCATTCAATAAAGTACCACATAAAGCAATCATTCAAAATGATAGGCACACAGATGGATTACAGAGTTGTACAAAGGATTCAGAGTTGGCTGGGGGGGGCAGAAGTCAGAGGGTTAGCATAAATGGTTACTTATCTGAACCAATAGCGGTGACTAGTGGTGTGCCACAGGGCTCGGTACTTGGGCTGATGCTTTTCCAAATATTTGTTTCTGACATGGGCAGACAGGTTACAGACAGGTTAAGTAAATCGCAGATGACATGAAACTCGCCGGTGTTGTCAGTACCCAAGATGATGTGGTTGCACTTCAGAGGTATCTAGAAAACATATCTAAATGGGCCAATACTTGGGGGGATGAGCTTTAACAGTGAGAAGTGCTGCGTTATTCACTTGGGCAGGCAAAATAAGAACGCTGTATACCAACTGAATGGACTGACTCTTAGAGAATCTAATGAAGAAAAAGATTTGGGAATAACAGTCACTGAGACATTAGCATACGACACACATTGCAATGCACAAATAGCAAAGGCTAAGAGACTACTGTAGAATATAAAACACAATTTTAGAAGTAGGGATGAAAGAGTAATAATGTCCCTGTATAGATCATATGTTAGACCCCTGCTTGACTATGGTAGCCCAGTATGGGGACCTATTACTAAAGGTGCTAGAGACAGAATAGAAAGAATCTGGAGACAAGCTACCAAAATTATATATAATATAATATAAGTACTTTATCCTATAAAGAGCGATTACAAACACTAAACCTGATGCTCCTGGAGACAAGAAGAATACGAGATCATCTACTTTTATGTTATGATACAATGCAAGATAGCTATCTTTTAAGTGAACTAAAATTTGACTTTAAATATGATAGAATGGGTACAAGGGGCCATCCCTTGCAACTGAGATCTAAAAGATGCAATACTAATAAAAAGAAAGCATTCTACATGCAAAGAGTGGTTAATCCATGGAATAAACTACCCTTGGATATTACAATCAGCAAAGACAAAAAACAGTTTAAAAAAGGCTAGACATTTACATCTCAAACAGAAATATTTTGTCCTATTGTGGGTAAATGGCAGGAGCGCATATGGGCCAACTGCCTTCTCAGCTCCTTATACCTTCGAATGCACCTTAGTATATCAGTATTTCAGATGCCCACTGATGGCTGTACGGTGGCACAGCTGGATGTGGCCCATACTTTTCTGAGAGTCATTCTCCACTTGAAGCATCCCATCCATAACCTAGTTCCGGCTTGGGACCTCAATTTTGTTTTGGAGAAGCTGACCCTGCCTCCTTTTGAGCCAGCCGTGTCTTGTGAGCTGTGCTTTCTGTCATAGAAAGCATTGTTTTTAGTTGCCATTACTTCTACTCAAAGAATTTCCGAGCTGCAGGTTCTCATGTGAGCAGCCTTTTGATTTCTCACAAAGGCAGGGTCTCTTTGCATACTAATCCTAAATTTCTTCTTAAGGTGTTGTCTGAGTTTACCCTCAACCAATCCATCCACCTGCCTGCCTGTTATCCAGAGCATGCCAGTCCAGGGGTAGCATTGCTCCATGCTTTAGATGTGCATAGAATTTTGCATTACTATACACACCGCACCAAGGACTGCCGGAAGTTCAAACAGTTATTTGTTTCTTTCGCCCCTGGTAGAAAGAATGCTCCATTTTCAAAACAGTGCTCGTCCAAGTGGTTGGCCAACTGTGTTTTTTTTTTGCCTTAGGAAGTATGATCAGAACTTCCTGGAGTTGTCAAGTGCCATTCCACCAGGGGCATGGCCACTTCAGTAGCCTGTTTAAGAGGCATGTCTGCAGCCGAAATTTGTGCTACTGCCACTTAGAGTACTGTCCACACTTTCACCAAGCACTACGGTCTGGACATTGCATCCCGAAGAAGGGCAGGCTTTGACCTTGCTGTGCTTCAGGGCCTTCTTTCTTAGGCCTCTGGCCTCCTACCATCCAGACTCATTGTTGTCAGCCCTGCTTGGGACTTGCTCCTCAGGTGTCACCTGATGACAGAGATATCCCTGAAGAAGATAGAGCAGTTACATAAGAACTTACCATACCAGTAGATCTTAGAGGGAATCTCTGTCATCAGGTCATGCTGTCCCTCTCTCCTCTCTCCATCCCCATTTTCTCTGTGTGTGTGTCTCTCTCTCTCTCTCTCTCGCCTGCTCAGCTGTCTTGTTGTTCAGCCTTGTGCTAGCTGGGTACCTTTCCTGTCTCCTTGGTTCCCTAGTGGGACTCCTGTCTCTCATGGTCTATGGCTAGGGAAACAACTGAGGAGGGAGTGGGAAGGCCCTCACTTTTATAGAGTGAGTGACATCGGAGCCTGACATTGGCATGGGCGGCCCCTAGTAGATAGCTGCAGAAAAGCTTCCGTGGAATCCTAGTGCCTGGCAGCTGAGTTCCTTAGGTGTGACCTGATGACAGAGATTCCCTCGAAGAACTACTGTTACGGTAAGATCTTCCTGTATGTATCTTCACCATTCATCACTGGTGGGTTATACACTGGAAGCAATATGACCACGCGGGAGCTTTCAGCTTGCAAAATTTTCTTGGGGAAGGAGCTGGTGTCAAGGCTGGTGCCGCCCTCAAGGACGACGCAGAGCGTGCTGCTCGCACGTCAGCCAGTAACCAACGCCGACTCCTCCCTCACCTCAGTTTTGTTCTTCCCGCCGTCGAGAGTGCACCTCGTGGGAGCTGAAGAGCAAACTGCGTAGTCTGTCGTTCGAAGCCACCGAAGTTCTGTTTGTTACTCAATGCAGTAGAGCTGCAAACAGGTGAGACCGTTCCCTTTTTTAATAGTATTCTGTCTATTGTTTCTACGGCACCATTTTATTTTATTTTATCTAATTTTGTGTGTAGTCGATCATGTCCAATCCGGGGTCTAAATCGAAATCTAAGGTGGGACATGCCCCTATGCGTTGGTGCCCCTACGGCAAGTCCATCTCTGTAACGGATCGCCATGATTGATGTCTCTCTTGCCTGAGCCCACAGCACAACATGGACAACTGCGACGCATGCTACTCCATGGACCGCTGGGTCCTTGAAACGCGTGCGTTAAAGGTGGGTCAGAATCCTCCTATCTTTGGAGGGCAGCGTCAGTCCCGGGACGCCATGACAAGAACTCTGGACCCTTCCCCTGGGTCGCCCTCCATAACTATATGTACCAAGAGCCGCAAACTGTCAACAGTGTCAGCCTCGCTGGCGCCTCCGGTTTGCTAGATGGGTCAGGTGGACAGTCAACCTCTGCGGGGTCGGTTGAGCACCCCTCTTGGTCGTCGGCCTCCTCGGAGCCACGACCACCTCTGGTGTCGCGATCGAGGCTACACACTGGATCCGAACTGGTGTGGCCCTCAACTCTGTCCGCCAACTCCATTCAAGCTCCTGGCTCCGTCCCTGGAGCTGGTGAGCAGAGCGGTGCCGAAGGTGTGGCGCAGCCTTTGTCTGGTGCCATCATGGTGCCGGACCTGGTAGGGTGCGAGGGGTGGCCTCTCTCCTGGTCAACCTGCTCTCTTCCTCTTCGGAGGAGGAGGAGGAAGACAGGTCTGATCCAGACTAGTCACTCCCCTCTGAGGAGCTCTCCAGCTCCGAAGAGTCTTGCAGCCCTACGAGGCCTAGCAGCACAATTCTGAAGGTCTCTTCAGCTCCCCTGACTGGCTCTGTCTCTAGGGCCGCCATCTCCGAGTCTTCCTGCACCATTAGTGGTGCCGGGGACTCTCTCGGCACCATCCCCGGTGCCGTGTAGAAGGGTGGTGCCATCCCCGGTGCTGTTGAGAAGGGTGGTGCTGATGATGGAGTGAGGCCAGGTCTAGAGGCAGTGCCACACTTGATACCGAGTCAGATGCCAGCACCTCTGTGGGGGCTGAATCCAGTGTTGAAGCTGGGAGCGGCACGGCTTCTGTCCCCTTTTTAGGGGCTAATTCAAGGGTTTCCGTGGCAGGCTTGCAGATGCCTGTGGCTTCTCTGGTGTTGCCCCCCTCGATGCCTCAGGGACGGATGAGGGGCAGGTCTCTCTCTGAAGGGGATGGCTTGAGAGTACCTGGGGTGGCCCAGGGGTCTTCTCTCAGAGCTGCTGGTGGGTGTGGGAAGAGCCGCAGTGCCGATCCCTCGTGCTTTCGCTCTCCTCAGTGGGGGGGGACCTGCTTCTGGTGGGGTAAAGGGCCGCTCACAAGGGCTTGACCAGCCCCAGTCTCCTTACTGTGGGGCTTCTTCCTTAGGGCACCACTCAGGCCATGCCTGCATGGTTGTGTGACCTTGTGTGGATTCTTTGCACAGCCCCACCCTTCTGGAGGGGTCACGTGAACATTCCCAAAGCACTAGCAGGGATCCTCCTCTGGCTTGCCCGTATTCTTCTCCCTCTTCGGATCCTCTGCCTCCCCCTTCTTCTCTCCTGGGCATTTCAGGTCCTACAGGGCCCCTGTCTTGGGACCAATTCAGAGGCTCGGCTGCAGTTTTCCCTCGCTATTTTAGAGCTCTGGACCAGTTCATATTTAGACCAGAAACCCCCACTGCATCCAGGTCTGAATCAAGCTTCTCCACCACCTCATCTTCCTCCCTTGAGGAAGAAGACTCCTCGGTCCACCTGTCCTCAGACGCTGATATCACCAGCTATCAGTGGTTCTTGTCGAGGTTGCTGGAGGAGCTCCACATTTCCCATTTCACAAGTCGCGATCCTGCCCATGTGACATGGGCTCTCCTGGGAGAGTTCTCCTTGGAGAATGTTATCATTCCTCTGTGGCCTGTTCCTTTTCAGGAAGTGTCCCATCGGGTCTGGCAGTCTCCCATTACTCCCTCTCCTGCCCCGAGGGACTGCCATCACAGGTATCGTGCCCCCCAGTGGTCTCCAGGCTCCTTGCCTCATCCCACTTTGGGGATAGAGTTACTAGATACCCCCTCTGGGCATCGCCGCCCGAGACATGACCGCCCCCGGGAGTTCGACTCAGCTGAAGTTAACTGCCAGGGGAGAAGGATTTTTTTCTTGGCGTGTCTCCTTCTATGTAGTTCAGCACATCAGGCCCATATGGCTGTCTATGCTAGACACTTATGGATGGTGCTAGGACAGCTCCTAGCCACTTTGTCTGACTTGGAGACAACCAGGCAGGCCATCCGTCTTTCTGCTTCTGGCCTAGAGCTAGCAAGGCATCTCTCAAGAGCGTCTTACAATGTTAATGAGGTAGCTTCTAAGTTGGCAGGATCTGCAGTCTGCGTAAGACGGGTGGCATGGCTTTGCCTTTCCAGGTTATCGCCCTTGGCCTGGCGTAGGGTGATTGCCCCCCCCTTTTTTCTCCCGCAGGGTGAGATGGGAATTGGCGGGGCGCCTTTCTTCTGCCACGTCACGGGAGTCCCTGTCTCATCCTAATCAGTCTCTGGCCTCTCCAGGCCCATAGGGGGCTTCTCCCCATGTGGTTCTCTCCCACAAAGGGCTGAGGGATCTCCTGCCCTCAGGGATATGCCAGATCCCCTTTGGGGGGCTTGGTACTCTCCCACCGGTGATGAATAGTGAAAATACATACAGAAAGATATGCAAATTACATACCTACCGTAATTCTTGATGATCTTGTATATCTTCACCATTCATCATTGCTTCCAACCCACCATCCCCTCTGGTGCCTCAACTTCTGAGCAGTGCCTCCTCCCTACTTGCTCTCCCCTCTATGGATATCCTTATGGGATAAGCTTTTGTTTCTCTGCTCCTTGTTCCTCCAGGGGATTAATTATTCTCCTTAAAGAGTGGAGGACAAGCGGGGCCTTTTTGCCCTGTGATAATGAGTGCTCCTCGGGTCACCCCCTGCTTCGTCTTGCCTTCTGAGCAGGACCGGAATTCGTTCCCTCCTTGGGCCTTCGAATCCTGGTAAGCCCTGGGGGGCCCAAGGACCTCTCCCCTTGTCTTTCTTCTTCGTGAACCAATCCAGTTGACCTTGGGCAGGTCCCCTCCTTTCAGAACTTCTTCTCCCTTGCCTTGGCTCGGGATGAGTTTCAGGATGTAGCAACACCTGGATGTGGAATTTCTGTTGAAGGGTCTTTTGTGCTGGGGTGGGCTCTGTCCCCACCCCCCGTGCCCTAGGACAGCCTACAGAGACCCCAACACCTTACTCCCCAGGGTTGCAATGGGCGCTCCCTCTGGTTTCAGCCTCAGGGTTGTTTCTCCAGGCTGTCTTGGCTCAAACAGCCCAGTCTCATCTCAGATGGGAGACAGGTTGGTCTCCCCTTGTTAAGAAGTGTCTGGAGTATATAGAGGTGGATGCAGCCTTTGACACTTTCATCCTTCTCCTTGGGGGGAGTGGGGTGTTGTGGGATCTCTCATCATCCTTTACTATCCCTTCTTTTTTTCTTCTCCTGAAATTTCCTTAACCCTTCCCATGTCTCTATCCCTTAGGACTGCCCAGTGGTTAGGGCCCCTCCCTATGCCACACTCTCAGGTAGCCTCCCTCTCCTCCTGTGTCAGGTTTTTCTCCTTTCTGTTTATATCCTTTCCTTTTACTATCTCTCGGGCTCCCTTGCCCAACCCTCTTCTTTTCTCTATTTCTAATTTTCACTCTCTCTGGCGGAAAGAACTGAGGTGAGGGAGTAGTTGGCGTCGGTTACTGGCTGGCCTTGAGCATGCAGCTGTGTGCGTCATGAGGCAGTACTGGCTTCTCCCCAAGAAGAAAATTTGTAAGCTGAAAGCTCCCGTAGGGTCATAGCGCCTCCGGCGTATAACCCACCAACGATGAATGGTGAAGATATACAAAAAGATCAAGAATTACGGTAGGTACGTCATTTTCATTTCTTATGTAATTGTTCTTTTTAGAATTGTTTCTAAAACTTTAAAAGATATGAAAAAAGACCAGTTATCCTTAACGGTATCTCCTCTGTTGAGTTGTGCCACTTGTGCCAGGACCCCACGGTAACATTATAATCTATTTTTTTATACTTTATTGTTATCCATTTATCATGAACATGACATCAGATCAAAAAGCATACAGCAACCAGACCAGTGGATTAATCCACTACTGGGAAACATTTCCCTTAATCAGAGGAGTCTTATGCATTTGCTATATAGTGGTACATCATTGGGGGGAACTATAATAAGTTTCTTCAAGATTAAGTTCAGTTATTTCTGCATAAAGGAGTCCATGAGCTACATGGCTGTTGCAGATGAAAAAGGATTGTCCAGCAATTCCAGTCCAAACAAACAATTATATCCCAAAAAGGGATTAATGTTGCCATGTATTAACCTAAATGAGAAATAAAACATCCCACCATAGTATTCATGCGGCAGAAAACATTCCAGCACTTAAATTGAATCAGTCTGCCCACCTCCTCCTCTAAAATCCCCAACCTTAAAGTGTTAAACAACAAAACCTTAGTACTTATAACCCTGTGAAAACTGACCACATGAAAAACAGTTGATAGTATATTGATTATCCCCTATATTGCCCATAAAGAGACATTTTTCCCACCTTGCTGTGAGCCTTATTCCCAACTTTAAATAGCTTTGTTAAAGAAAGTTGATCCAGTAGTGTAATATTGAACATACAAGAGAAAGGATACCAGTTAGCTTAGAAGTCCAAGCTATATCGTGACATAAGACCCAAGTCCCAACAGGCAGTTCAGGTAGAACTAAACATATCTTCGCCATTGGAGTCTTCTGTTCGGGTACACAACTCAGCCGCCTTGCAGTCTGCCCACTTGCCTGCTTCAATAGGATCCGTAAATATGTAAGTTTGGCTTTGATAAACGATCCGAAGCCAGGCTGGGAAAATCACTGTATGCGGTATACCAAGCTCTCTTAGTACCCGTCAAACTCCATCAAACTTTTTCCTGCACTGTCTCGTGGCATTGCTAATCTTGGGGAATATGTGAACCTGACAGTCATCCTGGGACAGTGGAGCCGCTTGTCTGGCATAACAAAGGATTTTGTCTCGAGCCCCAACTCCCGTGGTGATCAGCATCAAGGTACATGGCTCCTCGGAATTCTGTGAACGGCCGCGGGGGGTAACCCGATATATCGTCTGGCTCTCCCATATTTCTTCTGCTCTTTCCGGTAACAGTTTATCGGTGAGCCATTCCTTAATAAACATTAGCGGGTGATCACCCTCACAACTTTTGGGTGAACCCACTATGCGGACATTTGCGGCTCTAGTTTGATTTTCGAGTGTTTCTAGTCTCGCCCGTAAGTGTTAATTTTCCTTTGCCATTAGGACAGTGGCGCCAATTAAGGCATCAGCCTGTTTTCATACCTCTTTCATGTCCCCTTTCAGTCCATCAACTGCATTCTCTAGGAGTAGAACTCGACTATTGAAATCATCCACTTTTTGGTTAAGGGCGGACAGTGAGTGGATTAACGTTGGCAGTTTATGCTCCAGAGTGATAGCCGTTTCCCCGGAGCTTGATGCTTCTTCAGCCTGTATAGCTTCCTCAAGTCTCAAGGCCCCACCAGTTCCTTTACTTTTACCATCTCCTCCTGCCGTTTTTTTCAAACAACATGAAGTCTTGCTGTATTCTGACTATTGCAGTTAGCCCCAGCACTCAAACTGCCCCGGAGAGTAGATGGTTAATTTTCTATGCAGAGCATAGAACGTTGAGCTCGAGCGTGGTTCAAACCTCTGTCTGCTGCACTTTGAAGCGCAACTGTCAGATTCTTTACTCTGCCTAACTGCACGGCCGCTCTGGAGATTTCTCCTTTGCTCACGGTTTGTAAGTCGGTTAAAGTCCTCGGTTTTACCGATTATTTTTCGGAAGTTTCGGTTCAGATCTCTGTCTGTGGTACAGTAAGTACTAGGTAGTGAACTAGACATAGTAAACGTGTGGAAATTGTAAAATTGATTTTTCAACCGGTTCGTCGGAACTGTCCGTTTAGTGATTTATATATTCTGTCTTTGCTTTTAAACTTAGAGTGTGGTTACCGGTCTTTATCGGTTTTAAAAAAAACTGCATTTTCTTGTGGTTTTTTTCAATACCCATGACACGGTTAGAAACCGATAAGGGTGTCTTGCCTGGTTGTTTGCCATAAAAAGGGTAAGTTTGTGGTTAGGATGGCTATGTCTGAGAAACCCAAAAGAAAAACTGGGCCCACTGGGTTTCAACACTGCAGTGTGTGTGGGGAGGTCTTTGCTAAGGCTGATCCCCACACCACCTGTGTTTATTGTCTGGGGTTTGACCACTTCGATTCAGACTGCCAAATCTATAAAAATGTCCCTAAGTCTACCCTGGAAAAAAGATTAGGTAGGCTCAGGGATAAGGAGGCCGTGAAGTCTGCTGACCCGGATGGCCAGCCCGGTTCAGTTCCGACCAAACCTGAGGGAGTGCCCTCTGACCAGGATGATACTTCTTTGGGTAAGAGGAGAGCCGTTCCTGAGGGATTGGTTCCTACAAAAAGAAAAGAAAAATCGGCCGGTTCGGTTCCAGAGATCCATTTTCCGACCGCCGAAGAGATTGCGAATGCGATAAGGATTGTAGAATTGCTTCATCCAATTCCGTCTGATCCGGCACCTTCTGGCAGGCACTCGGTTCGGTCTGTTCCTCCAGTTCAAGATTATGCCCCCTGAAGATTTCTATGAACCGGATTTGGAGGGGGTTGAAGATTATGATGATGACGATGGTGTGGGAGGTCTGGTTGAGCCCATTGAACCGGACATCTCCCCAGAGAGGCCTTCTGGTGTTTCCCCTCCTAGGTTTTCTGAGTCCCATTCCCACTATAGGTTTTACAGGAAAGTGGCAGAAACCCTCCAGCTCCCTGTGGAAGAAGCTGTAGAGGAAAAAGAGGAACCTGATTATGTGGAGATGGTGGACATCCCAGAGTCCACAAGACTGTCTGTTCCCCTTCATAAGTCTTTTGGGAAACAGACACAAAAAATTTTAAAGACTCCAAATTCTGTACCTCCTGTCAACAGAAGGATAGACAAAAGGTACACCTTATCAGGTTCTGGTACAGAGTACTTGTATCAACAATGCAGCCATGTTAGGGTTGTGCAGGCTACAGTCTGTGATAAGGCTAATATACCCTTGGCTTCACACCCCCCAGATAGAGATTCTAGGAAGCTGGATGCCATGGCAAAGAAACAGTACATGGCATCCGCCTTGGGACTCAGGCAGGCTAATTATATGGCCTATGCAGCCAGGTACCAGAAGTCCAGGTGAGACACTGTACTGGCACTGGCTAAGCAGGCCTCCCCCCAGCTAGCCTCGGAGCTGGAGGGGGTGGCTGCTGATGGGATTGAGGCATCTAAGGTAGAGTTCCATGCTGCTGTGGACTCCAGTGATGTGTTCTCTAGAGTCATGGCTAATCTGTGGCTCTTCGGAGAATGGCTTGGCTCAGATGTACTAGTCTCTCACAAGACACCCAGGCTAAGGCCATGGATTTCCCTGTGGTGGGTAATTCTCTGTCTGGGGAGCAGACAGAGAATTACATGAAAAGATGGATGCGTATAGGACCACCTATAGGAGTGCACAGGCCAGGAAGGCAGGCAACTCCGCAAAGGCAGCAGGCTAGGGGCAGGGGTAGGCCTTTTCATAGGCCTTTCTACCAAGCACAGGCCTCTTCTCCCTTTCCTCAGAGGGGGTTCTTCAGAAGGAGAGGCAGAAGGGGGATGAGCAGGGCTGCATCCATCCCTTAACCTAAGGCTCCTGCCAAGCATACATCCTGATATGTCAGCCCGGGTCGACTCCCCCATTCCTGTAGGAGGCAGGCTGGCTTACTTCATCCAGGACTGGATGTCTGTTACCTCAGACAAGTGGGTCCTGGAGGTGGTAAGCCAGGGGCTGGTTCTCGGCTTCAAGAAATTTCCAAAGCTGAGAGACAGATCTTTTCCACCTGCAAGCATCTCCAAAACCATTACCCTAGAGGCAGAGGTTTCATCTCTACTGGCTCTAAAGGCTGTAGAGAGAGTTCCTACATTGCACAGGGGCAAAGGTCTGTACTCCAGGTACTTCCTTACCGCAGAAAAGACAGGGGAGTGGCGACCCATCCTAGACTTAAGATACCTGAACAAACATCTTTTAAAACCAAAATTCAAAATGGTGACTCTGGGAATAATCCTTCCCTCTCTAAGGCCAGGGGACTGGCTAGTCTCCCTGGACTTAAAAGATGCCTACTTTCACATTCCCATCAGGTGCTCCCACAGAAAGTACCTCAGGTTCGAGTTGCCTTCAGGCCATTATCAGTTCAAAGCTATGCCCTTTGGCCTGACATCAGCTCCAAGGGTATTCACAAAATGCCTAACAGTAGTAGTGGCCTTTTTAAGAAGGAAGAATATTTCCATATTTCCATACCTGGACAACTGGCTCATTGTGGGTCAGTCCCCAGACCAAGTCAAGTCAGACTTTCAGGTGACTCAGCAAGTGCTCACTTCCCTAGGATTCCCTCTCATTCTTCCCAAGTCAGTTCTCGAGCCTGTACAGCTCCTCACCTTCATAGGGGCAGAGCTGGATACAGTCAGAGCAAGAGCTTTTCTTCCCCTGGAAAGGGCAAGGGCTATTGTAGAGCTGGCTTCTTCATTCCACCTTCTGGTCTCTCGGCCAGCAAGGCACTTCCTTCAACTTCTGGGCCACATGGCAACTTCTACAGCAGTGGTCCAAGGGGCCAGATTTCAGATGAGGGACACTCAGTTTCACCTGAGGGCCTTTTGGTCTCAGAAGAAAGATTCTCTAACCAAACTAGTTCCAGTGACCCAGACTCTGATCCAGGCTCTCCAATGGTGGCAGGATCAGGGCAACCTCAGGGAAGGGGTCCCGTTCGTCACTCAGTCTCACTCTGTGGTCCTAACCACGGATGCTTCTCTATTGGGGTGGGGAGACCATCTGGGGGCTCTCACAGCCCAGGGACTGTGGTCCCCTCAGGAATCCCTTCTTCATATGAATCTCTTGGATCTCAGGGTGGTCTTTCTGACCCTGCAAGCTTTCTCTCAGTCAGTGCAGAACAAGGTGGTTCAGGTCAGGACAGAGAACACCACCACCACCATATGGTACATCAACAAGCAGGGAGGCACTCGGTCCATGGCTTTGTGCATGGAAGCCATGAAATTGTGGTCCCTACCTTATTCTCTGCAGGCCTCTGTGATAGCAGTCCACCTTCCAGGGAAGGACAGTGTGCTAGCAGATACATTGAGCAGGATCTCCCAGGGCCATCACGAATGGTCCCTGGACCCTCTGGTGTTGAAAGTGATTTTTTCAAGGTGGGGCACTCCAGAGATAGATCTCTTTGCAGCTCCTGACAATCACCAACTTCCTCTGTTTTGTTGCAGACCCTCAGTATTGGGCTCAGACCCTCTGGATGCTCTGATTTTGAACTGGGAAGGGACATTTCTATATGCCTTCCTTCCCTTTCCTCTACTGTTCAAGGTTCTGGTCAAGGTAAGGTCACAACCTTGCAAAGTGATTCTGATTGCTCCAGACTGGGTCAGGCAGCCTTGGTACCCCCTGTTGCTGTCCCTAGCAGTCCATCTTCCCTTGTCTCTTCCCAGGAATTACAACCTGTTAACCTCCTCTCAGGGGAGGATTTGGTACACCAATCTTCAGTCGCTCAATCTCAAGGCATGGCTCTTGAAGAGTTAGAGTATGCAGATTTGCATCTGTCCCAGGGGAATTCTGGATATTCTCAAAGCCTCTCAAAAGCCTGCCACCAGAAAAACTTGCAACTCCAAATGGAAAAGATTCAGCATTTGGTGTTCCAAGAAGCATACATCCCCAGACACTGCTGAATTGTCTACAGTTCTGGATTATATGGTTCATCTTAATGGCCTAGGCCTCAGACCAGCTACTCTCAAAGTACATTTGTCAGCTGTTTCTGCTTTTCTGTCAACGGGAAAACCTTCCTCACTGTCATCTCACCATGTATTCTGTAAATTTTTCAAGGGATTGCTTCATACCAATGCCCCCTTTAGGGATCCTACCTCTGCTTGGGATCTTAATGTTTGCATTGCTCAGCTTATGCAACCCCCCCTTTTGAGCCTTTGTCTTCAGCAGAGCTTAAGTACTTGACTTGGAAAACTGTGTTCCTGGTAGCTATTACCTCTGCCAGGCATATCAGTGAATTGCAAGCTCTGTCAGTGGAGCCTGATTTTATCTCATTCCATAGAGATAAGGTGGTCCTTAGAACTAATAGGAGGTTTTTACCTAAAGTGGTTTCAGATTTTCATCCGAACCAGTCTGTGTCTCTCCACTGATCATTCTTCTTCAGGAGAAAGAAGTTTACACAGTTTGGATGTTTAAAGAGCCCTTAGTTACTACACTGAGCATACTAAAGCTCACAGGTTTGACTCCCTTCAGTTGTTTCTAACTTATGGGGAAGTGGGTAAGGGCAAACCTGCTACTAAGAGAACTATTGCCAGGTGGATTGTCTCTTGTATTCAATTCTGCTATGAGAAGTTAGGCAAAATACCTCCCTCAGGCCTGAGGGCTCATTCGACTAGACGTACAGCTGCTTCCCCTGGCTGTGGCCAAGGATATTCCTTTGCTAGAGATATGTAAAGCAGCCACCTGGAAAACAGTCCATACATTTACCAAGCATTAATCCCTGGACAGCCACGCTAGGAGTGATGCTTGGTTTGGTACAGCAGTACTGCAGAGTCTATTCCCAGGGTAGGTTCAATTCCCTCCTCCGTGGAGGTACTGCTTGGTAGTCTGCAATAGTCAGAATACAGCAAGACTTCATGTTGTTTGAAGAAAAAATTACTCTCATTAGTAATTATGTTTCTTCTAATGGAGTCTTGCTGTATTCTGACCTCCCTCCCTCCCTACCTCCCCTCTCAGAACCTGTTTTTGGGAAGTGGGCTGGCAGATGCAGTGTTGCACCCCAGGGGTGCATTTGGGTGCTCCCTCCTTTTAGAGAGGGGGGAGTGGGTTATATTATTAATTTAACAGTCTTAAGTTGTTCACTGCCTGGTTTTTGATTTTGGATTTCTTGACTTGAGTCTGTTGGGGATCCAAAATATTTTGTTGCCATTTGGCTAGTAAAAATTTTACAATTTCCACATAGTAGTAGGTTAGTATTAGCTCGTAAGAATCTGACAGTTGCACTTCAAAGTGCAGCAGACAGAAGTTTGAACCGAACTCGAGCTCAACGTTCTATGCTCCGCACAGAAAATTAACCATCTACTCTCTGGGGCAGTTTGAGTACTGGGGCTAACTGCAATAGTCAGAATACAGCAAGACTCCATTAGAAGAAACATAATTACTAAGGTGAGTAATTTTTTCTTCTCTCTCTCTCAGGGTTACCCATTTTGGATAATTAAAGGATGCTCTTTCCACTGCTGTGCTCAGGATTCAGATCTGAAGCTTCTAAAAGGAAGATTAGGACAGATTTCAACAAATATTATAAAGAGCTTTCAAAAGCTGCTGCTCAGGCTCCACAGCCCCCCCCCACAGAACATTATAATTTCAACTATCTGTATCATAGGCACATGGCCACACACCCAATACATGAGGGTGCGCCAAACCACCTGCTGTCAAGTAACATCAGATGTGGGAACTTCTGTAACTTCATGTTGTAGACTTCAGTAAGGTATTCAACACAAATCCACATAGAAGACTATTAACAAGCTAAGTAGCCTAGGAGTGGGTCAAAAGGTGGTAAACTGGGTAAGAACTTGGTTAAGGGATAGGTTACAGAGGGTGATTGTAAATGGAGTTCACTCATAAGAGGGAAGGGTGACCAATGGAGGGCCTTAGGGATCAGTGATGGGACTGGTCCTCTTTAATGTCTTTATAAGTGATATTAAAGAGGATCTGGAGGGAAGGTCTGCCTGTTTACAGATGACACTAAAAATGCAGGAGGGTGGATACTTTTAGGGGAGTAGAAAGGAAGAACAGACCTGAAAAAACTTGAGGAGTGGCACAAGTATGGCAGCTGGGTTTTAATGTGAAAAATTGCAAACTAATGCACTTGGAGCACAGAAACCCAGGGACAGAGTACAAAAAGGGGGGAGTGCTATTGATGACCACAAAGCAGGAGCGAGATCTGGAGGTAATAATCTCTGATTACCTAAGGGTGGCGAGGCATTGCAGCAAAGCAGTTGGCTGGGCAAGTGGGATGCTGGGGTGCATAGGGAGAAGTACCACCAGCAGAAGGAGGGAGGTGGTGCTGCTTCTGTATAAATCTCTGGTAAGACCTCACTTAGAATACTGTACTTTGTACAGTTCTGGTGGCCACATCTCTGAAGGGACATAGACAGAGTGCAGGCGGTTCAGAGGAGAGCAACTAAAATGGTGCGGGGTCCGCATCAAAAGCCCTATGAGGAGAGATTGAAGGAACTCAGTATGTACACCATGGAAGAGAGAGGGGAGATATGATAGAAATCTTTAAATACCTCTCAGGGTTAAATAAGGTACAGGAAGGAAATATTTTTCAGAAAAAAAAGAAGCATGAGAACAAGTGGATGTGCTGTGAAGCTGGAGGGGCTAGACTCAGGAGAGATGTGAGGAAGTACTTCTTCACAGAAAAGGTAGTGGATTTGTGGAACAAACTGCTGTCCGAGGTGGTAGGAGTGAAAACAGTGATGGGGTTCAAGATTGCTTGGGATAAGCATAAGGGGATCTTAGTGAAAACGTATTGGGGGAGGGAAAAAGAGTCAGAGATCAAGTAGGATCTATGGTGATACTGTAGGTAGGGAAAAATAGGCAGATGAGGGTGGGCCAAGTGGTCCTTCTCTGCCGACAAATTCTACATTTTTATGCCTAACTTCATCAGCATTTCACCATTGAGAATTTTCGTCTTGCTAGTTATTTTTTTTCTTCATTTTGTGTTTTACTCATATTTCTAAACTGAATAAAATATTGAATAAAGTACTGCATGTCACAAACGCACTCCACAGGTCAGGCCCTCTGCTACCACAGTACCAACCTCAGAGTGCAATAGTGTGAACAGGTAACAGACAGGGTAACCCTCCTGTCTGCTTTTGGGTGCAAATTACCTTTAGTCTCAAGTTCTGGGGGGATTCAAACTGTGAACCTTATACTAGCATACCCAGATGTACAGGCTCAGATAATATTCTGTTGGTGGGGGGGGGTGCAATATACCTTTCGCCTAAGAGCACCTAACCAGGTATCCAAAATGAATCCTTAAAGCTCTGTAAGAGACCTTAGGTATATTCTTACCTTTTACCAAGCTTAGTAACACCATTAAGTCCTTGAACAGTTGTCAGACTTAATAATACAGGCACTTCACATGCAGAAAGAAAACTAGGAGACCCAGGCAGAATCTTAAAGAATACGTTTACTAAAAATAGATAAAACCAGTAAGGTAAAATACAGAACAAATATCAAAGAGCATCACAATCACATAAAAGAAAAAAAAAAGGAAAACTACAGAACAAACTCCTGCCACAATACATTTAGATCTTTTCTATCTAATGTATTACCTCTGTAAGTGCCTTTTAAAGTTAGATCAGAGAGCTGTGTCTCTCTAGAGTCCCAAGGTAATATGACATTCATTTCAGACACAAGTATCAATTTAAACTATGTGTCTCCACACCCCTTCTGTGAGTCATCTAGCTCCTCATTTTAGAATATAACATTACAAAAAATTATTTCCTATCAGGTGGTACAGTATGTTAATAATGTGACATCAGCAAAAATCAATTTCCCAAATTATGAGTCTTTGATCAACCAGTTCCTTTGAGGTTTACAACCCTGCAGTCCATCACCCAGGTGTGAGATAGCCAACAGGAATCAGTTAAATTATGTCCTTTCCCTATGTAATAAAATGTGTATTTAGTTTCCAACTTCAAAAGCATGAGGTCATAAAAAGGCCATAAAATGCAATTTCTCAAAGAAGTTAATTACATTACAGAGATCTCCTGGTCAGTGTAATACAGCCTGTGATTTCAGCTGCTGACACCTTGTAATTTTAAAGGGTCAGATCTCACAGACTGATATTTCATACACTGACCATTTATTTATACTACCAATATCATGCAATAATCATAACCAGCTGGCGCGTCACACTGCACATCATGATTTTTCAGCTTTTGAGTTTAATCTTTGTCGCACCATTGCCACAGTCATGATTGTTCCCCACACACATTTCTACCAGTTGGCTCTCACGAGAAGTGTCCAGAATGTGTAGGTCTTTACCTAAGTATGGCAGACTGAAGTCACTGCCAGAAGGTTACCAAAAATAACAAGCATTGATCAATACTGAGAATGTTTGATTGCTTGTTTTTATAATCCAAATGTGCTGTGAAGAAGGGCTTGGAGGAGATTAATGAAATGGGGGACAGGGGGCCTAACGATCCTTTATGCTACAGGAGCAGGTTTACCAAGGGGTTGGGTTTTTCAAATATTAAGGCTGGTGGGGGGGAGAGATGCGGGATCACCTTGGAGCTTGGTTCCTATAGAAATGCCCCCTCTTGAAGCAGTCAGGATCAGCGCTGAATGTGGCTCCTATGCAAATGCTCACCCTTTCTTGGGGGGGGGGGCAGGCTAGATCACTGCTCCTGTAGAAGGACCGGATAACCCATCTTGCCAGTGGGCAGGTGGTTCAGTCCCTGTCTCTCTTGTGGGGGGACCGGCACGGCATGCCGTGGCAGCTGGCAGCTTGTTGGGCACTAGCATCCATTGCCGTCCTTGATTCTCTGCAAATTAAACATATTGGTATGGCTTTATTGGAGAAAAGCAGGTTTTGGAGGTGTATCAGGCTGTGAGCCAGTGAGGTGACTGGAAATCAAACTGCAGCCAATGGTGGTTGTTCTGGTTGATGATGCAGGTTTTCCACTGGAAAGCACACTTTTCAAAGGAGTTTTGCCGCTTCAGTAAGTGTGCTGAGTTTTGCAATTTTCATGATGTTGTGCACCAGTACCCTGTTGGACTCTTCCCTCCCATGCCAGTTCCCTTCCCAGTACTATAGTACTGTTGCATGCCTGCAGAGCAGGCTGAGTTTAATGCTGACAGGTATATTTACAGCAGATGTTTTTCTTTTTTTTTTGTATTTATGCTCCAACCCTGTGCTGCTCAGCTGTCCACTCCTTCGGGCTGCCTAGTGGCCCCCTACCTGCTATATTGTCCCCCCTCGCCATCCACTGCTACCCCGAGTTCCGTGCTTCCGAGTGTGCCAGAAATATCCCTTCACCGAGGGGGGGCCCCCTCCCTGGGCCTGAGAGAGTGGAGCCGGGGGTTCAACCTTGACCCAGTGTACAGGGGCAGCGCACAGAAGGAATTCCACCGTGGCTTTGTGGCAGAAGCAACTCGTCGACCGTCATCCAGTCAATCGAGCAGCGATTTTCCCATTTTCTCCCTCATCCCAACCTCTTGCCCACAATGTGGTCACATGTACAGTGCGTCCTGATAGTACACACTGTGGCGCATTGTCACCCACACCACAGTGTGGGCCGCCTCAACGGGCCAACAGGAGCCGCTCAAGAGCATTGCAGGCTCATGCCCACCCCCCAGGGAGGAGAGTGTCCAACAGATGCTGTGAACCCTCCCTGCTGGATTCAGACGGATGTTTTTCAAATGCTACAGACATTGGTATTTTTCAATTCAAGACCACCAGACACTTTTTTAACTTGCATTATCTAATTTCAGTAGGAAATGTATGTCTTCCTGTATTTCACACAGAGTTGTCCCTAAGAGACATGAAAATTGCTGGTTTACCTGTAAGTTTCTGAAAGAAGCTGTAGAGAATTGATTATGCGCTGCACGAGGTACAGACATGCTTACTAAGTATGGCCACCTCACTGTCCTTGGCAGGCTCCGGGTGAGGTCGCTTGAGCATTCCCATAGCCCTGGCAAAGGACCTGGCCTGGTCTTACATGACCCTTCTCCACCTCCTCCTCCTCCTCCTCTCCCGGACATTCTGGGTCCTTCAGGTCCCTTGTCATGGGAACAGTTCAGGTCGGCTGCCTGTACTTTTCCCCAGTACCTCAGTTCCTTAGAGCAGGCCATTTTTCGGCCTGAGGCCCCTGCACTGCCATCCCCTGACTCCAGCTCCTCCTCTTGGACTTCCTCTTCTGAGGAAGAGGACACCTCCCTGTTCTTCTCCTCTGTACCAGCAGTTCCTGACGAAGATGATGAGAGAGCTCAGCCTTGTCTATTTCGCAGGCTGCAATCCTGTTAACCTGGTGCTGTCTTTCCTTGGGGATAACAACCGTGACTCCACAGTCATCCCTCCATGGCGTAGGCCTTTTACTGAGGCAACCAGGGATATCTGGCTCTGTTCTTCTGCTCCTTTTTCAGCTCCAAAGGACATCCAACACAAGTATTGCATGCCCGTGGGGTCTTCAAGAGTCATGCCACATCCCTCTTCTGGGATCCAGCTCCTAGATACCCCCACTGGGCAGTGATGTCCGGCGCATGACTGTCCCTCAGACTCAGAATCTGCGGAGTTTGATGCCTAGGGCGGTATTTTTTTCCCCCGCTTTTATTTCTCTCTTCCCGAGGAACAGAACTGAAATTGATGAAGGAGCTAGCAACGGTTATTGGCTAGCACCTGGCACCACATGGCAGTGTGCAGGCACTGTACCCAGTAGCCTTTGCTAGCCCCCAGGTCAAAGCTGTACTCCTATGGGGTCCTAGTGCCTCCAGTCCAGCCCCATAAGTGATAATCAGTGGTGAAGATATTCTGGAAGATCAACAGTTATGATAAATATGTAACTAGAGATGTGCGAAAAAACTTTTGCTGGAGGAATTTCCATGAAAGTCAGACTTTCGTCAATGAGAAAGTTCAGAAATCCATTTCTGAACTTCTGCTTAAATTCTACCTGCCCTGCACCCACAGTCCATGCCTCGCCCACTACCACCGGTCACCAGACTTGTCAATCGCTGCCTTATGTTAAAATAAATAATTACTTGGGGGCTGGCGGTCCCTCCCCCCACATCGTCACCCGACTTGGAGTAATAAAAAAAAAAAAAAAAAACCTGGTGGCTAGCGGTCTTGAGCCTCACAGCACCCGAGGCGTGGAATAAGTGTCTATAACCCCATACCCTGTTGTGGGTTATTGCTAACTTTGCTCCAACACTGTTAGCGGACTGCACCTGACAGTTTTTAATTCTCATGGAGAATATTGTCAATATGATTCAGTAAACTGGCAGTATGTGACACAATTTATCGTACTGTACGAAGTAAGTACTTTTGTCAGGCACTTAGCTAAGCTTTCTGGTGCATTTTTCAGTGTGGAGAGTTACTACTTTATCAGTATGTTTAGTTATGTCCTGTTTGTTCTGAGTTCAGCAACTCCAGTTTCCTCACAGCTTCTGTCAAGATTTTCCTGGTATTTACAGAGGTCCAAGTCAAGCGAATCATTTTCATCTTTCCACAAATGTATAGTGCATTTTTTCTTCCTTTTTATCACACATGGTATATTGTTGAATAATTATTCAAGTTATTAGTATGGTATGATTATTGTTACTATTTTACTGTATGGCAATAAGTCTGGGCTGCTGAGTGTGAACCTATCGAACCCTTGTGCCACCAACGTGTCATGCTGACTTCAAAGCTTTGCGCTGAGCCAGTGTCCCTAACAGGAGTGCATCTTACTCATTAGTTATGAATTCCAGGTGACAACATTGGCACTAACAGAAAAAGAAATCTTTGTAAATCTGACAGAATTTTCTTCTTTTATGTCATGTTGCCATGTCCTGTGTTTGAGGTACACTGGTAAGATGTGGCTTCTAAGATTTTTGAGCTTGTCTCTTTACCACTCATAACTGATCCTAAATTTTAATGATTCACCACATATCCTCCAGATACAAAGTTGAAACATGGAAATATAGTTGATCTATACTAGGAACAGAAGCCTTGATGGTTATTAGTAGAATAAGACTGGCCAAGATGCTGCGGGGTATAGAGAACTGGCTGCTCATGGTGAATTCTGTTTATTCTTTGGAAAAATTAGTGCTTGTTACTTAGTTTTGTGGAAATGTGATGTTTTCAGATTTTCTTTTTAATAAATGGGTCACTGTAACCATTCTGTAAGTGACATAGCTTTTTTCCACCTTGAGTTCAGTGTGTGACCTCTCTAGGCTTTACTTATGTTGCTATTAGGTATTGAATTATATTATTAAAATTTGATAATAAATTTTTTTGTTTAAAAAAGGGATACTTCCCTTCCTACAGTTCTCTGATTAAAATTTCAAATTACGGTCTGGATGTTCATTTTTCCACTTAATCTAGCTGTTTTCTAGTTAGTTTGTAAGGCACTTTTGAGTGTTTTGTCAAAAGTGCTCCTCAAAAATGGAAATGATAAATAAAACTGAGTTGGGTGTGGCCTTAATGAAGTCCAGCCAGTTGAAACTGGCCCGTTTGTTTGCTAGTTGCTGCACCATAGAGTATGTGAGAATCTGAGCTCTTACTTCGAGTGGGAGCTCTTACAGCAGGCTATAGCCATTAGGACTAACGCTGTAGGCCTTAGGACCCACCGGAAAAATTCTTAGCTAGGAGTACCCAGCAGGGACCGCCCCCCCGACGTCGGCTCCACCCTGACGTCGGTCATGGTACGTAAGGGGGCGGACCCCGGCTCCACCCCAGTTCCTTTCCCGCTGTGACCCACTCACGTTGGGGAAGTTCTTTGCCGACAGAGCAGTTTCCAGCAAAATTCGATTTTTTTTTTGGATTTTGACCATTCTTCTCTCCCTTTTCGACTTCAGTGCGTATGTTGTCCCCATCGTCAGTATCCTCCTCCGGTCCAGAGAGGAACAAGTGCGATTGTGGCTGCCAGATACCATCCAAAGATGACCACTCCAAGTGCGTCTTCTGCCTGGGTCCAGACCACGACAGCACGGCCTGCAGCACTTGTAGAGGCTTCACCAGCAGGAAGACAATTCGATGCCTGAAGGCCTTAAAAGCCTACCTCCTAGAAAAGAAAATGGATGTCCTGCACACCTTGAGGGACAAGGGTAAACACCGGGACAAGCCCCGTAAGCGTTCCTGGGACAAGGACCATAGCCGGTCCCATCATTGGTCCTGTTCTCACCCCCCCCCCCAAGAAAAGCCTCTTCATCCTCTGGCTTGGGAGAACATTGCAATGACCTTAAGAAGCAGAGTCCTCCCGCCAAAAAAAGTGCCGGTCAAGGCAGGACCCCAGGACGAAGGCCTCTTTGGCACAAGCCTCGGCCCTGCCCAAGAAGGCCTCAACTCCGCCAGCTTCAGACAAGCCGCTGGGTGGTACATACACCGCCTCCGGTGAAACCGACGCCAGTCCCAACACCGACACTGGTGGAGGTTCCTCCTGTGGAAGATGCTCCGGGGGAAGGGGTCCTCACTAACGTTCCAGCGACCCCCAGATCTTTCACTCCACAGGGCTATTCAGGGGACTCCCCCAGTCATGCCCTCCCGGATCCTCCGGCATCCCTGGGTCCCTTCCCGGGAACAGCAGCCACTGTTTTTAGCAAAGAAGAGCTGCAAGAGCTCTTTTCTTTTTGGTGGAGTCAGGTGAAAAAAGAGGAGACTCTACCAAAGCCGGACCCGACACCGGTTCCTGACTGGTTAGACAGTCTTGAACCCAAGAGCCTTCCCACTCCTTCTCCGCACAAGATCCCCGAGTGGCCGCTACCTCGTCCGCCCTCGAAGGCTCGTTCCCGGTCCCAGTCTGAGGACCGTTGTCAGCGCCCTTCTCGATCGGGCAGCCATCGTTAGTCACGGTCTCAGCCCAGGAGCCAATCCCGCTCTCCTAGGCGGGCCTGCTCCCACTTCTGACGCCAGTCCCCAGGCCGACGTCAGTTGTTGCTCCGTCATCGGTCCCGCAGCTGTCACTGGTCCTCGGACCGACGTCAGTCCGGTAGCTACCGACGCTCGAGCAGGGGGGGGATTCTAGACGCAGCTCAGGCTATTCTAGGCCCAGTAGCAGGTCGTCTTCTCCTTCTTCTGCTTCCTTATCCCTCTCGGGGGTTGGGGGTTCCCTAGGGGAGAAGGACCAACCCCGCTCGCCTCCTGACGATCCGACTTTTATGGATGTCATGAGGCACATCCGGGCCTCCAGTGAATGGGAAATGAGGACCTAGATCCTGAATGCCGTTGACTAGCCCGTTACCTGAAGCAAAAGGAGCCCAAGCCTCTGGTGGTGTCTCCTTTAGTGGACACCTTCCAAGATCTTAGCAGGATTACTTGGAAGCATCCAGCCTCAGTCCTGGCTGTTCCGAAGAAGGCAGATAGGCTGTATAGAGCCCCGAGGGATGAGTCTTTCCTGGCGGAACCCCCTCAGGCGGACTCATCGGTCATTACGACTGCTCACGACAAGTCTAAGCAGCCTAAGCACCTAAGCTCCCAGCCTCCTGACCCAGGACTAAGTGGGCAAGAAGGTCTACTCTGCCTCCACCTGCTCCATTAGATCCCTTAATCTTCTCACGCATATGGTCCAGTACCAGAATGCATTGTGGGAGAGAGGGCAGGAGCTAGCCAATGTCTTGCCAGACTCCACACAAAAGACGGAGCTTCTGGACATATTACATTCGGGCTCGGACGTAGGCACACATGTTCTCCATGCCTCATACGACACTGCAGATGCTGCGGCCAGAGCGGCAGCATCAGCTGTCTGCCTCCGGCGCCATACCTGGTTGAGAGTCTCAGGTTTTCACCAGGATTTGCAGTCTGGAATCCGGAACCTCCCGTTTCAGGGTTCCGTCCTTTTTGGGCAGGTGACGGAGTCTCTTATCTCTCATTTCCAGGAGTCGGGCAAATCTATCTGGTCCATCAGGCAGATGTACAGAGGGGACCAGAAACGAGCGAGGCGATGGCCATTTCATAAGCCCTCAGGTGCTCAAGCCATGGAAACCAACAGGGCCAGAGAAGTGGCTTCAAAAGGAAAGCCGGCAACCAGCAACCTGGAGGCACTCCTTTTCGAGGCCCCAAGTCCTCCCAAGCCTCTCTGCCCACTCCCAGCTCTGCCCAATCACTCCCTCCCGACCCCCGCTCTTCCGGAGGAGGTTCCAGGGGAGGCAGTAGAGGGTCGCTTCTCCCTTCATCTGAAGGGTTAGAGCTCCATTACAGCAGATCAGTGGGTCCTAGACATTATAAGGAGGGGACATACACTGGAGTTCACCAAAATTCCCCCAGACACTCCACCAAGGTCCTCAAGATATCTTCCTCCTTCTCACGTACCTTTTATAGAAGGAGAGATTCAGGCCCTCTTGCGAAAAAGGGTGATAGAAACAGTTCCTCTGTAGCAGCGGGGAAAGGAATATTGCTCCCACTTTTTCCTAGTTCCAAAAAAAGACACAAGATCTTGGACCCATCCTGGACCTCAGCTCATTCAACAACTATATAGAGTACTGAAGGTTCAGGATGGTGACCCTTCCAGGTCTTATTCCTCTGCTGTACCAGAGAGACTGGCTGTGCTCCCTAGACATGCAAGGTGCGTACATGAACATCGGGATCTTTCCTCCTCACAGGAAGTTCCTGAGGTTCCACTTCAAGGGGGAGCATTATCAGTTTCAGGTTCTTCCGTTTTGGTCTCTCCTCCGCTCTTTGAGTCTTCACCAAATGTTTGGCAGTGTTAGCTGCGGCTAAGGCGCCAGGGGCATTACGTCTTCCCTTACCTCGACGATTGGCTGCTTGCGGCCCCATCAAGAACGCGCCTCCTTCAGGCTCTTGGAGACACCTGTACTCTGTTCTGAGAGGTGGAGATCACCCTGAACCTTCCAAAGTCTTCCCCGAAGCCCAGCCAAAGACTCATCTTCATAGTGGCAGTCCTGGAGTCAGTCCAGATCATGTTCTTTCTACCTCTAGAGAGGGGTGATCGCCTGCGGGAGATAGCTGAATTGGTCCTAGTAACCCCTCAGGTCCAGGCCAGGACCTTCCTCAGACTTGTCGGGCACATGGCGGCAGCCATCCCTGTCACTCCTTTGGCACGCCTCCACTTGAGAATCCCACAATGGATGCTCAGGGTGCAGTGGGATCAATGCTTAGATGACCTAGACCACATGGTCAGAGTCGCAGAGCCGGTCAAGAGGACACTACGTTAGAGGCTGGACCCTCTCAATCTAGAAAAAGGGGTCCCTTTCCATCAGGTGCCCCCAAATTGGACTCTGTAACGATGGATGCATCAGATTTGGGATGGGGGCCACACCTAGGGGCCCGCCAGGCGCAAAGGATCTGGACCCCAGAGGAGCACGACCTTCACATCAATGTCCTGGAGATACGAGAGGTCCTCAATGCGCTGTATGCCTTCCAAGAGGACCTTGTCCCTGGCTCTCTCCTAGTTTAGACGGACAACATGGCAGTCGTCTTTTACATCAACAAGCAAGGGGAAACGCACTCCTACCCCGTATGCAGTGAGGCGATGAGAGTCTGATAATGGGCGCTTGAGTGTCACATCTCTCTGTCTGCAGTGCATGTTCCAGGCATCCTAAATGACTTGGCAGACAGCCTAAGCAGGTCTCAGTCCAAGGCGCACAAGTGGGAGTTACTACAATCTGTAGCAGACCAGCTCTTCGACACATGGGGTCGTCCAGAGCTGGACCTCTTTGTGTCCCCACACAATGCCAAACTGTCAATTTTCTGCTCACGAGATCTCATGCCTGGTGCTTTCTGGCCAGACACGTTGTCCCTTTGTTGGGCAGGGAGGTTTCTTTACGCCTTCCCTCTCACTCAGAGAGTACTGTTGAAAATACAGGTCGAGGGGGCTCGGATGATTCTAATTGTCCCATTGTGGCCTCGGCAGATTTGGTTCCCACTACTTCAGCGGTTGTCCTTGGAACCTCCAATTCCGCTACCAATATGCTCGCAGTTGCTGACCCAGGATTGAGGCACGCTGGTCCATCCAGATCTCAGGTCTTTGCACCTTCATGCTTGGCTCTTGCAGACGTAGCAAAATCAAGGTATGGGGTCTCCCAGGAGGTGGTGAATGTCCTTGTCTCGTCGAGGAAGCCCTCTACTCACTCCACTTATGCTATGAAGTGGAAGCGTTTCTGCTTATGGGCATCATCTCACTGTCTGGACCCCCTTACCTGTCCAGTGAACACAGCATTGCAGTATCTCTTCTCCTTATACCAACAAAACTTGAGCTACTGTTCGATAAAGGTGCACATGTGGGCCATTTCTGCATATCATGTCCTCTTAGGGGATAGAACCTTAGCCCTACTGGACATGGCCCACACCTTTTTATGGGGAATTCTGCATATAAGACCTCCCATTAGGGTTCCTGTCCCTCCCTGGGACCTCCTGTTTGTGTTGGAGAAGCTCACTCTCCCCCCTTTTGAGCCAGTGGCTTATTGTGAGCTATGTTACCTTTCCTGGAAGGTTTGTTTTTTAGTTGCTGATACCTCAGCTCCAAGAGTTTCCGAACTCCAGGCTCTCATGTGTAAAGAGCCCTATTTGGTTTTTCACAGGGGAAGGGTTTCCCTTCGAACAAATCCTAAGTTCCTTCCTAAAGTGGTTTCGGGGTTGACCTTCCAGTTTATTTTTCTTCTCATTCCAATAGAGGAGAAGCTCTCCTTCACACACTGGACGTTCACAGGGTACTGAGGTACTACCTCAAGCACACAGCTACACACCATAAATCGAGGCAACTGTTTGTGGTCTTTGCGCCACAACACTTGGGCAAACCAGTGTCTAAACAGACCACTTCTTAGTGGCTTGTCCACTGCACTGTGTTTTGCTGTGAGAAGCAAAACAAACCCCTTCCGTGACCGGTTAGGGGTCACTCCACCAGAGGAGTCTCGGCTTCTTTTGACGCCTTGAAGAATGTCTCTATCTATGCGGCGGCCACCTGGATTTCTATGCACACATTTGAGAAGCACTATAGCCTGGACATTGCATCCAGATGCCGTGCCGGTTTTGGCTTGGCAGTCCTTCAGGGACTAGTGTCCTGACTTGCTGTGTTGCCAACTTTATTACCATCCTTCCTTCTTCCGGAGTAAGGCACCTCCTTGGCATGGGACTGCTTGGGATTCAGTCCTAATGGTTATAGCCTGCTGCAAGAGCTCCCACTCGAAGTAAGATAGTACAGTTACGTAAGAACTTAATGTAACAGTAGATCTTCGAGAGGAGCTCTTGCAGCAGGTGTTGCTTTCCCGCCCTCTATCCCCCGGTGAGGTGTTCAGCATATCATTGACAGGCTGTGCTTCTTTCTCTCGTTAGGGCCTGTTCACGGGTCTTGGCAGGGGAACCGGGGTGGAGCCAGGGTCCGCCCCCTTACATACCGTGACCAACGTTGGGGTGGAGCCGACGTCAGGGGGCAATCCCTGCTGGGTACTGCTAGCTAAGAATTTTCCCGGTGGGTCCGAAGGCCTGCGGTGTTGGTCCTGATGGTTATAGCCTGCTGCAAGAGCTCCTCTCGAAGATCTACTGTTATGGTAAGTTCTTGCGTAACTGTACTTTTTTTTTTTTCTTAGTATTTTCCCCTCCTTGTCTTGTGGGCTAGGCTCACCTTTAGCCCATCCACACACCTTTCATTCCATGGCTAATGGAGCAATCAGGACTAGTCTTCAGATATCTACTGACTGTCTCTCATATACCTTCCAAACAGAGCCTGTTGGAACTTTCCAACCAGGGAAAGTAGAAGTCTAAACTCTGTAACTGGACAGGGCCATACCAGATTTTAACATCATCCCACTGAGCCCCACTGTAGTTTTTCGTAATCCTGTTTTCCACTCCAGCACCACATGGGTGTGGCCAGAGACAGATAAACACTCTGGCCAGTCTGAACTTGTCCGAAATCTACCCACCCACTACACTCTTGACTGATACTGATACTGATACTGACAGTGCAGTACTACGTGTATTATGCCACTGTCTTTTACATCAGTATCCTGTATAACACTGTTGGTAGAATTTCATCCTCTCCTATGGAGCTGTGTAGCCCAGCCCATAGGACTACCTTCCTATGGGCCACTAGTGGGCAGTATTGTAACAGCAAGAGTCGCACACCCTTCTGATGTAGAAGCAACTCAGCACTGTCTCTGCCACCAAATGTGTGTCAGGCTACGCTGGGTACCTACACCAGAAACATTGTAAATGGCATCCCTTGCCATTGGCTATCAGGAAACCTAAGAAATCCTTTTAAACTGCAGGCTTGTTGTTGGTGCTGCCTTACTTCAGTATCCTGTTGTACTGTACCATATTTCATAACCATGCCCCATGGTAATAGACAGGACTAGAGTGCTGTAAAATAAAAATTTTGATGCAAAAAACAAAGTTACAAAGAAAATTGTCATAGGTTGGGCACTAAACCTATTGGATATTTCCGAGAGTTATGTATGTTCTTTATGCCACATGCCCTGTACATAATGTTTAATCTGGAAAACAGCAGGTCGCTGTAAAATAATTCTTCCAAAGCAAGAAAATCCCCACCTGTGAACTACAGACTAAATGTAAATCAAATTTCAGATTTTTGAGCTATCAAAGACAAAAAAAGGTCTGAAAATCAGTGGGGATTTTTACATTTCACCGCATTCAAAATGACAGAATGCATTTTCACAGAGATTGTTACCCTGACATAAACAAATGAAGTGGCATTTTTAAATGGCTGCACACCTTTGTTTGGCCGTGACAGCATGCCCTCTGCTCAGATAGCTACGCCACCTAAAAGGTGGTCTAACTTCAGGGTGTGATTGCTGTAACTTGCTCCCCACGTCAAAATCTTACTCTTTTTTGTGCCAGAAAGTGGTTCAACTGTCGCAAATGAGTTGGGATGTATGAAAATATGCCACAGGCATCCCAGTGCATTTGCCAGGACACAGCCTGCATCCGAAATACAAACATGACTCTGCGTTCTCTCCTTTGAAAATCCCTACCTTAATCTTCTAAACAGCAGACCTCTAGCTCATATGAAAAAATAGATGATGCTGTTATGTTTAGCAAGTAAAGTTTTTTTTGTGGAAACCAGCAAATCTTAGCTAGTGATGCAGTATTTTTATCTCGAGTTGCTGAGAAGGAGTATTGTCGGGTATTGGAATAATGTCTTCCACATTTTTATTTCATAGCTACAGTCCCCGCAGTTCTCCCTCTCACACACCCACAAGACGGGGATGTACCACCACTCTTGGAGGCAAGGGGAGGAACCCTGATGTCCTGATGGAAATTCAGCTTAGTAAGGTTAGTATTTAGGTTTTTCTTGGAAATGCATTCTCTTTCAAATACCTTGAAATGTCTGCAGACAGCCACATCATATAAATTAAACAATATGTTCGACTTCTGTACTCTAATTTGGCTTATTAATAAATTGTTTTCCCATTCCACTTTAAGATAAAGTTCCAGCATGAGGTTTACCCTCAAAGTGGGTCAGATGTAGAGCCCAGCTTGCCAGAGAGACCAGTATCACGTCAGGTGTTTATCGTCCAGGACCTTGAGATAAGAGATCGACTGGCCTCATCGCAGATGAACAAGTTCCTTTATCTCTATTCCAGCAAAGAGCTACCAAGAAAGGCACATTCTAACATGGTAAAGACTGTCAAATGCAATATAGGAGTTGAAGTTTCATTCCAGATAGAGCAACTCTAATATATCAGTAGATAGGTGCAGAAAGTTTCTGTTTTCTCTGATTTTAAAGGAGTACAAGTTTTCAGTCACATACAGAGCTGAAATTGAAATGTACTGTTATACCTGTACAGTAAAATCTCTGAAGCAAAAATAACTGCTGCATAGGTCAGAGGAATTTAGTTTACAATTTGTTTTTCTGTGCGTATTTTGTAAATATAGTAACACACTCCAGGGTCTGTGGGTTGTGCTGGAATAACTATACCTCAAGTTTTTGAAAGCAACCTACCGGGATTTGGGTCTTTCTTGCATTGAGGATGTATTAGTGATGTCATGCAAAATTGCATCATCTCAGCCCCTAGTCGTTGCCCTGGAGATGGAACTTTAGAATATTAGAATGTCAAAGTTCAAACTCTGCAGTGTGGTCACAATCCCGCTAGGATTTCAATGGCAGATTTATTTCTCTGCTGAAGAGATCAGATGCCCATAATCCTGTTATAGACCTAGTGGCTAGATTTACTTGGTTTGTAATTTTTGTTTTATTATTTTGTAAATGTAACAGTTCAATACTCTGCGTTACTTTAAGGATTTTTTTCTTATTTGTATTGAATTTGGCACTTTCTATCGATTCTGGCCCAGATTCTAGAATGGAGAAAACTGCAGATCTTCTTTGAGGATGTCCCCCTGCATTGAACCACATCATTGAACTGTAAACTGTTGGCATCAAGACCACCTGGAAATTTTCGCTGTCTGGGGCCACCCACTTTGCTGTGCCTCATCGTCGCCAATACAACATGGGAAGAACTCCATCGAACTCTGCAAGTATCGCTGACGCTGCTGCTTCTTGGTTTGTTACGTAAAACTTTTATGCTGCTGCTGCTGAAATAAAAGGAACCATAGTTCCAATATTATTGTTGCAGCGATGTGAAGATCTGTAAGATAATGACTACTCCGTGGGTATTCGCTGCCTAGGCCTCACTCACGACATTAAGGCCTGCAGCATTTGGCAGGGCTTTAACCAGGCCTCCAGGAGATATCACAAGAAAGCCTTAGAGTTATATTTAAAAATAAATGTTATGGAGGAGAAACAAAGTGTGTCAAAGGCAGCTTCACTATCATCAACCTCTCCCTCTTTTCCAGGTTCTCTGTCGACCCGTCGTTCTCCTTGGTCAGTGGCATCCATTGCCAGCTCAACTGAAAAGAAGAAAAAGTCTGCTAAGTTGGCAGATAAACATCGCCACTCAGACAAAGACAGGAGGCACACAGAAAAGACTCTCTCTCCAGACATATCCAGAGCTCCTGTGAAAGTGGTAAGCCATTCAGGAAAGACAGAGCCCAGGCCAAAGCCTCTGGTTCTGCTACCCCCAAACTGTGTCTCAGACACCAAGGTTCAGGGTCTTGCATAGGCTCAACTCCCCTCCGGGATTCACAGCCCATACCACCTTCAGGCCTTGTGCTGTCAACAGTTTAGCCACTGTCAGACCCATCAGGGCCCATCGACATTTAGCTCCTGTACCAGTTTCTGAGATCTTTAGCAACTGATGCCATTCCTTCTGTCATCGATGCCATCTTCGTCGACGTCCTTAGAGTAGCCACAGTCTCCCTCTCCAATGACACAGTAGTTATCTCTGCCCACCGGAATGCTGGGCAAGGATCATCCTCCATTGATGATAATCCTGTTGCTGGTCCCTTTTTCTATATTTCCTTAGCCCATTGACCCATTACTGATGGCATCAACATCGATGAGGAGCTGGAGATATAGAGTCTGGGATGAATCCCCTAGATGAGGTGGGCTCCAGTTCCACTCTGTTCTCCTCTACCAAAGAGAGTGTGAACAACACTCCCAGGTCACCTCCTCAGGATGATTCTTTTCAGGATTTCCTCAATCAGGTCCAAGTTAATTAAACTGGGGTTTGAGGCTGAGGAGAAGGATTCCTCTAAGAAGAATTTTTATGAGTTTCTAGATGTGTGTCTGCCTGCCTGACAGTATTGATCCCTCTGATCTATTTGGATCTAGAGGATGCCACTCTTGCTGCTTGGCACAGACCCTGTGCCCTGCATGCAGTTCCATGGAAGGTGGATAAACAGCATCAGGCACCTTCTAGCAAGTCATATTATTCTTATCAACCAGAAACTGACTATGTAGACATTAAAGCTGTCCATGACAGGTCAAAAACTCCAAAACACATGAGCTGTCTTCCTCCTGATAAGAGTGAAGGAAATTGGATGTCATGAGAAATGAACATTTGCTTCTGCATCCCTTGGACTAAGGATTGACAGTAACCTGGCATATATGATTACGTATCTGAATTAACCTGTGGAAGTCTACGGCCACAATGGCTGAAAAGTTACCTGAAGGCACTGGTAAAATAATGGCTCAACAGACAATTGCTAATGGCTTGTGTAACCCCCCTGCAAATGGGGGTTCATAAAATACTTCCAGGAGCTTGCTTGAATGCTCCAAGCCTGAATGGTGTTTGGCATTTAAGCCATTTATCAGTGAGTGTTTTTAGAACCTCTGGTACTGTCTCTTTAAGAGCTGTCTGCTTGCAGACATAATTAGTTTGTATGGGGGGACTGTGTGCTTCTCTGAGTACCACTCGAGCTGCTGCCAATTCACTTAATTTTGCAGTCACTAGGAGTGCAAAGGGAACCTATCTGAAAGATGTAACTGTTTACCAGAAATTATTTAGAGTAATAATGAAATTACAGTTTGTCTAACCTGCTTTCTTTGCAGTCAGAACTGTGTCTGCTAGTTCCCATTCTAGTTTTGAACTGCTGAACTGGACCAATCAGTGTGGGGTAAGCTAGCTCTAAAATGGTGCCTTGGACGAATCAGAACTTGGACTCATAATCTGAGCCAGCCACAAGAGGATTGTATGGGCAGTGACTCTGGGAGATGTAGTTTAGACTTCAGTGCCTTTTTGGACCAACAGCAGCAGTCTATTGTGAGTGACAGCCAATCCAGTCAAGAACTGGGAGGAACTCAAAGAAGTGCCCGGTTTTTGTCGGTTGGAGTTTCAGTTGAGTTTTGGCAGTGAAGAAGGAAGGAGCCCTGTGCTTTTCCAGTGTGCAGTTTTAGTCAAAACGTGTGTAAGGCCCAGAGTTCCGGTCTGCAGCTTGTGTAACAGCTTGTTAGGACTGAATCGTCCTGTGAAAAGAATCAAAGGATCTCTGAAGAGTAGAAACCAGGCTCACCCTGTAGAAGACTGGAGGAATTGCTGAAAATTGCATTCGGTCTGTCAGGAACTGAATCTGCTGTGTGTTCTCCCGGGTATTGTGCAGTAATTGCGATCGGGATACAGATGCAGCCTGCCTGGTATAGTGCTTTCTTTTATATGGATGTGTGAAGAGGTTTGTGTACCTCAAGTGAGCCCTGCTGACATTGAAGGACCCTATCTTATTTGGAGGTCGTGAGTACTAATTCAGGGTCGCTCCCTGTTGAATTGCCACATTAAATCCAAATGGAATTACTGTACTGCTGACTGTTTAATTCTCCTTTTCTCTGTGTGAAAGGGCCCTACCAGCTGCCACGGTTTGGACTAGCCACTAGGGCTTGGTACCCAGGGACAGTAACTGATAGGGATAGGCCTGTGCACAGAGCCATAGGTAGATTATTAGAGTGATAAGCTAATTAACCTGATTTCCCTGTCCTTGTTATATCTCCTCAAATAAATCAGAACTGCTTGTTTCAGCAAAGTTATACTGCCTGAGGTATTTGTCTATGTTAAAGTACTGTACTGTGATTGTTGCACTGTATCTCATTTCACAGGAGGTCCCAGTGCGGAACCAGACCTGGGGGTAAGTGTATACTGTGAAGGTAATTCTGATATATTGTGTGGGCCACTAGTGGGAAGAAAGGGGGGTTGCAGTGTCCCAGAGGGCTGTGACCAAGTTAGTTTAACTATTGCAAACCCTGACCTCTGGGTGGAGGCACCCGCCATTGGATCCAGGCCCCTCAACCTGTTAGTGGCAAATCAGGCAGGGGTAGTAGCCCCTGGGATAGTGCCATCTAGGGGTTACACTTGGAAGCCAGCAGACACTTGTTGAAATCTGCCTGTGATGCCTTAGATGTGGCTATCTGTGCAGCTGCTTCTGACATTTGTCTGCACTGTCATTCTTGGCTACTTGTTGCTGGATTTGCCTCTGATATCAGTCAGTCAGTCAGTCTTGAATGTTCCCTTTAGAGGGAAACAGCTCTTTGGTAACAATGTGGAGTCTGCTCTGTGAGACCTTCAGACCTCCAAAATGACTTCGAGGTCTCTGCACACTTTGAACCCTAAGCCCGGGGAAGAGGCAGAGGCTTTTTTTGTAGGCCATATGCCCGTCCAGGCAGGAGTTACTGTATGGGTCCCATTCATGGGTCCCAGTGACTGCAGGCCTCCCAGACTCAAATTATTTTTATTTATTTATTTAAACATTTGGTAGCCGGGAGAGGCACACTGAGCCGAGGCTCATTTCCAGGTGTGACCCGGGGCAGGGTAAAGGGATTGTAGTATACAATACAATTATAATACATATACAAAAATACATAGACAAAAATATATACAGGAATACGTGGTATGCAATATGTATTTACAGGATAAAAACATATAGGTACACACGTAGACAAACTGCATGAATCAAGTAGAAGAAAGCTATGCATACACGGTGGTACAATGCCAGGTGATACATGACAGCTAATAGCGGAAGTTGGTAGGTAGATACCAAAAGTGGAGGAGAGCTCAGAGGTATGATACTTGTTGGTTTAGGGGCAGGAGCAGGCGGGTGGTGACAGGAGGTGTAGTTGGATTTTGATAGAGTTGTGAGAGGGCGAGTTTCTGAGGAGAGGCGGTTGTTTGTTCCATAGTGAAGGGAGCCTATAGGTGAAGGCAGTTTTGCCAGTAGTCAAGGAGGGTTTTGGGAGTGAAAAGGAGCGGAAATCCCTAGAACATAGGGTGTAAGGTGACGTCTGTGCGGGTGTTAGCTTCTCAGAGAGATACAAGGGGATCGAGTTAACCAATATTTGGAAATTAGGCAGATGGATGGGGTAAACAACGATGGGACAGAGGTGATTAAATCAAGGGTGGAAAGCAGAGAGCAGTGGTGGGTTCTGAGGAGAGAGTTTGTGGTAAAGTGTCAGAAAGCATAAAAGAGGGAGTGTAGCCTGGCTAATGAATAGGAGAGCACAGTGCAATATATTAGGTCTGCGTAATCAAAAATGGGGATAATCATTTTAGTAAGTAGTTCGCACCTCACAGGATGTGGGAGCGATTCTCTGTTACGGTATAATATACCTAGCTTAGGGCGAAGTTTCAAGGAGATGGCATTGATATGAACTGAGAAATTTAGCTGGGGGTCCAACCATACTCCTAAGTATTTGTAAGATGTGATAGCCAGGGGAGGGGGTACTCTGGCAAGCTTTTGAACAGACCCGAAAGTCATGGAAACTGTCTTGGTTGTGTTGATTTTGAGTAGGTTAGGCTGGAATCAGGAATGCGTGTAAGCTAAAAATGCACCTTTAAGAGTTGTAGCCATATCAGACAGGGCATAGTCACTAAACGAAGTAACATGGTAAAATACAGCTAAATGCAGGCAAAAACACAGCTACATTCAAGTAAATTAATCTGCCTCCAGGTGCCCAAGTCAGGCGTACCAAAGAAGCAGGTATCAGCGGCAGTCCTGCCAACCTTGGTGCTTTCTGATTCCCCTCTTCTGCCTCAGTGCCCCAAGGAGTACTAGTAGGAGACTGGATCTCTCTCTTCCTTTCAAAATGGAGGGAGATAACGACTAATGCTTGGGTGCTGGAGGTAGATCAGCAAGGGCACTCCCAAGAGCTCCTCTCTGTCCCTCTGGTGCACTCTCATTTACCAGTCATTACCCTCCTGGACATCTTGCTCTCCTGCTGGAGGAGATTCAGACCCTCCTCAGCAAGAAGGCTATATAACCTGTCCTAGTTGCCAAAATGAACAAGGGCTATTATTTTCGGTGCTTCCTGGTACCAAAATGGACCAGGGATTTAAGGCCTGTCCTAGACCTGCGAGGCTTCAGTCTGTTTATAGAATACAAGCAGTTTTGAATGGTGTCTCTGCAGTCCCTCCTCCCCCTGCTACTGAAGGAGGACTGGATGGTTGTTCTGGATATGCAGTATGCATACCTCCATATCAACATTTCCAGGTCTCTTAGAAAGTACCTGTGATACTGTGGGGTGGAAAGTATGAAAAGGGACTTGGCAAGGTTGGAGGAATGGTCACATATATGGCAGCTCAGATTCAGTGCAAAGAAGTGCAAGATAATGCACCTGGGAAACAAAAACCGATGGGAAGAGTACACAGTGGGGGGATGAGATAATAACAACAAAAATCGAAAGAGACCTAGGAATAATTATATCAGATGACCTAAAGGTGAGCAAGCAGTGTGAAAAGGCAGTAAGGAGGGCTGGGGGGATACTGGGATGCACAGGGAGAGGCATCAACAGTAGAAAACAGGAAGTTGTTATCCCTCTGTACAGACAGTTGGTGAGACCCCATCTGGAGTACTGCGTGCAAATCTGGAGACCCCATCTCCGCAAAGACATAGACAGAGTGGAGGCTGTTCAGAGGAGGGCAACCAAAATGGTGCAGGGTCTGCACCAGAAGACATACGAAGAGAGACTAAAGCAGCTTAATATATATATACCCTTGAGGAAAGGAGGGAGAGGGGGACATGATAGAAACTTTCAAGTACCTCAAGGGAATTAACAAAGTACAAGAGGGTAGCATCTTTCAGAAAAAGAGATGTGCAAGAACAAGGGGGCACAATTTTAAGATAGAAGGGGGACGGCTCAGAGGTAATGTTAGAAAGTATTTTTTCACAGAGAGGGTTGTGGATGCATGGAACAGCCTTCCTGAGGAGGTTGTGGAGTTGGAAATAGTGGGAGAATTTAAGAATGCATGGGACAGACATAAGGCAATTCTAGTGGGGGTAGGAGGAAGTAAGCTGTTGATTAGCTAGAATCTGTAGCTTGTCCATCAGGTAGGGAAATGGGCAGACTAGGTGGGCCAAGCAGTCCTTATCTGCTGGCAAATTCTGTGTTTCTATGATATGTGCTACAGCGCTCACACTGTTAGTTTTGTGTCTTGTCCTTTGATTGGTCATCTGCACCGCATGTCTTTACCAAGTGTTTTGCAGTGCTGTCCCTCACAAGGACCTGTATGTTTTCCCATATATCGACGCTTGGCTCCTGAAGGCCCTGTCCAATGATGCTATGGTCTGCACACTGTTCTGAACCAGACAGTTGTTTAACTAGTTGAGTATTCTGGTAAACAAACCGAAGTTGGTTACCACTCTGTGCCAATGCTTCCAGTATATAGGAGCTGTTCTGACTTGGGTCTGGATCGGCCTTTCCTGCACTCGGACCATGCTGTGGTGCTGGTTGTCTAGGCTCAGCTGGTCTCTTCCAGCACTATGCCTCAGCCAGATGCCTCTTAAGGCTGTTAGGCTTCTTGGTTGCTGCCATTTTGACTGTTCTGCTGGCATGTTTGCTCATTAGGATTCCACAATATTTCCTCCTTGCCCAGTGAGCTCAGCATTCTGACAAACTGGAGTATCTCATAGCAGTCACCCTTTCGCTCCATCGTGCCCTGCTCTGGTGATTGGACTCCTCCAACCTCCTCCTTTCTCTGTCCATCCCCTCTCCTGGTGATGATGACAAATGCCTCTGGTTCAGGTCCCTTCCAGACTCCGGGTCAGTAGTCCCGCTTGAATATGGTTCAGAACAGCAACACTCTGTAGATAAGGGCTGTTCTGCTTCGGCTACATTCCTTCACTAGCCTCTTTCCAGGACATCAGCTGTTGATCCATACAGTGAGCATTTTGATGATGTACTTCTTCAACTGTTAAGGTGGAGTCCACTTGTATCCTCTTTGGAGAGAGGCGATGAGAGACTGGCACTGGACTGTGGAACATGACATGTCTCTCTCAGCCGTTTTTCTGCCTGGCACCCTAAATGCCCTTCCAGATTGTCTCAGTTCATCCCAGATGCTCTGCCACAAATGGGACCTCTTGGACTCTGTCATGGACAACCTCTTCATAAAATGGGATTGCCCAGACGTAGACGTTTTAGCATATCCACACAACACAAAACTGTCACGTTTCTGCTCGCTGCTCCAGGGCCTGGAGTTTGTGAGTGAGATGAGTTGTTCCTCTTCTGGAAAGGGAGGTTCATGTATATCTTTTTGTCCATCTATATGCAGATGATACAGTTCTTTTTGCCTCTGGTTCCACCCTTCTGATCCTTTTTAATTTTTTAACCCTTATATTTATTTCTCCTTACCGCACCGTCCCTCCACTCAATCAGACACCCTGAATTCGCCTTCCACACATCCCATGGTACCTCCCAGGAGTCTGCTCCTAGAGTGGTCGCCTGCTCAATGGTTCCTTAGGTATCCCGGTATACCCCGGTGGAGCAGGGAAGGGACCGCCCGATCCTCCCCCTAATAATGGTGGAGCTTGCGAATCACATTGGAGTCTGCCCTGGTGAGCGCTGGTGATGTGGACTGGCATCGGAGGAGTCGTCACCTAGGAATGACGGGCTCCATTTTCTCCTGTTCTGCCCTATCCCCTGCAGTTGCCAGCACACTGGGAGAGCCAGTGAGGAGGCACGCATATATACGCTGCTCCTCCCTGGGCTCTCGGTTAGCACTGCCCCTCCCGTTGTGCGTCCCAACCCGCATCACCATTCCCGGCTTCACCCAGGAGGTGGCGATATAGCAGCAGGACAGACTGGTAACCCTCCCCAGAGTGGGAGAGCCGCCATTGGGTGCTGAATCCCTCTCTTTCCCTTGCCGACCCCCGACAGCCCGGGCTCGTTCCCGAACCCGGGTCACCGGCGTGGAGTGAGGTGTGGCGTCCAGCGCCTCAACCCTCAGCGCCACCAGGCCGGGCCTCCACCCTTCTGATCTGATGGCCAAACTCCAGCAAGAATTAGACAACGTCCAACACTGGTTTCATTCAAATCAGTTGTTCCTTAACACAAAAAAAAAAAGTCTCCTTGACCTTTGGCTCGAGGCAGAAGTTCTCCAGGCTTGCTGCCCTCCTGGCCTTCGACACCCTTGATAGGACCGTGATTGACAATGTTCCCTCCTTTAAGTACTTTGGGGTCTGGCTTGACCAACACCTCGACTTTTCTGGTCATGTGGATGCCATCCTTAAAAAGCTACACCCTAAACTATGGGCCCTGTACAGGAACCATGGTTACATCCCCCTGTCGGCTCACAGAGTCATTATCCAGAAAATAATTCTCCCTAATTTTGACTGTGGAGATATTGTCTGTATTGCTGCTGCTAAATCTACCCTGATCAGACCAGATTCCCTCTTCCACTTCTTCTGTCACTTTGCTCTGGACTGTCTGCTCCACACCCGCTATTGCTCCCTTTATACCTCTCTTTCCTGTCCCTCTCTTCAAGCCAGGCACCTCGCTCATTGTACCTCCTTTGTAGCTAAATACTAGCTAGGCTCTTTCTCCTATCTCACCTCTCTCCCTCCCTCCCCCACTTTCTCATTATACCCTTCACAGCTCTGGCTTTCATTCCCTGACACTCCATTCGAGGACATCCTCAGCTGGCCAGACTGCCTTCTACTACCGCTTCCCCAGACATTGGAATTTTCTTCTCCTTCCTATCAGCTCTGCTTCTTTCCTATGCTCTCTTTCCTCGCTTCTCCTCAGATTCTGATCTTCCTGGTCTAAACGTTACCCCCACTCATTTACCCTAATGGGACTACGCCGGAGGCACTAGGATCCAGCGGGAGCCAAAAATCTTCAGGAGGGCCGGCACCAAGATAGGACCACACATGCACGGCGTCGCGAGACTGCCTCTGCCCGTATAGGCTATCTTGGTATCGACTCTCCAACCATCTCAGTTCCTTTTTCCCCACCATCGAGTGCACTTCAGTGATGTCTATCGCCCGCCGGGAGTCAAACCTCTCGTCTGTACGACAGCAACATATAGTCGTTCAGTTCATTTAAGTATTTTTTTTGTACACTCTTCGTCCTCCGTCCTAGGTGGCCCTGCATCTCGCTGACCACCCAGCCCCATCTCCCGCTCGCAGTGCATCTCCTGTCATCCTCCACAGCTTACCCCCATGGCAGGGCGGCGGGGATCCCGCAACCCACCAACATGGATCCGGTTCAGGAGGTGCCTGCCATTCACAGGAGTGGTGCCTGTGGGGGTTGGCATTCATCCAGCTGTGCCCAGGACATTTTTCTCCTCCTGATTTTCTCCCCCTCCACCCCGAGGCAGAGCATTGTTGATGCCAGCAATGACCGAGCTGTACGCGCTTCCGCCCACAGCACGCCAGTCAACTACTCCACCCCCATCCCTAACGTATGGGACCAAGGTGCTCCAACACCCAGCCACTGCTAGGTGGCAGAAGTGCGCCGACCTCCGTGTCCCTCCCTTCCCGGGAGAGGAGAGCTGTCCTCCGGATGCTCAGTCCTCTCCCGCCCCCCGGCCGACCCGCGGTGACCCTCTCACACTGCGAACACGGGTTGCCAGCATGGCAGGTGGTAAGGCATGATGCCTCAGCCCTCCATGCCACTGGGCCGGCACAATTAGTATTATTAACTTTATTTAGTATTATTTTATTGTTGGTAATAAAAAAAAAACTGTTTCTGAAGAAAACCTCTCTCAGCCTGTCATCAATGGAGTCGACCATGGATGGTATTGGTGACGGTAGGGAAACTTCACTTGAAAGTTCTTCTGGCAGTGGGGCTATGTCTTGGTCTGCCGCCATTTGTGGAGGGGGGGAACCCGCTCGGGAGGGAGCAATCTTGGACCTGGTACTCTCAAACGGGAATGGAGAAAAAATCTCGGATTTAGAAGTGGGTAGCCATCTGGGAACGAGCGACCTCCAAACAGTGTGGTTCACGATAAACACAGCCATAGAGTCAAGCCATACAAAAGCAAGAGTATTGGACTTTAGGAGGGCTGACTTTGGGAAAATGAGAGAGTGCCTCAGAAAAGCACTAGCAAACAGGCAAGAAGGAGGGGTGGAGGAACAATGGGGAGTAATCAAAACAGCCATCACAGAAGCAACAAGCAGTTGTGTAAAGCAAATCAACAAAACATAACGAAGGGAAAAAATGCTATGGTTCTCAAAAGTAGTGGCTGGGAAGGTTAAGGAGAAAAGGATAGCATTCAGGAAATATAAGGAAACACAGAAGGAGCAGGACAGAGAACTTTATCAGTTAAAGCAGAAAGAGGCAGGGAAGGCAGTCAGAATAGCAAAGGCCCAAACCGAGGAAAGGATAGCCAACTCTATTAAGAAGGGGGATAAGACCTTCTATAGGTGCATTAGGGAGCGAAGAATGACCAAGGGAGGGATACTGAGGCTTAATAAAGGGGAGGGATACTGAACGAATATTTATGCGCAGTATTCACAAAGGAAGAGGGGGAGGTAGCTAAACCAAACAAGAGAAACACTCTGGAGATGGGGGTTGATACCAGTCCATTTACAGAAGAAAGGGTTCTGAAAGAACTAGTAAAATTGAAGGTGGGCAAAGCAATGGGGCCTGATGGGATTCACCCAAGAATTCTAAAAGAACTAAGGGTAGAACTAGTGACACCGCTGACTACTCTCTCTAACAAATCATGGGAGGATGGGATGGTACCTGAGGACTGGAGGAGGGTGGATGTGATTCCTCTTCACAAAAGTGGGAGCAGGGCAGAGGCAGAAAACTACAGACCAGTTAGTTTGACCTCAGTGGTAGGAAAATGATGGAATCACTTCTGAAGGAAAGAATTGTTGAGTACCTAGAGGCCAGTGGGGCGGGACCCAAGGCAGCATGGATTCTGGAGAAGGTCATGTCAGGCGAATCTAATTGATTTCTTTGACTGGGTGGCCAAAGTAGTAGACCAGGGAGGGGCTGTGGACATAGCCTACCTAGATTTTAGCAAGGCATTTGATACAGTCCCACACAAAAGATTAATACACAAGTTAGCCAGCCTTGGAGTGGGTCCCAAGGTGGTAGCCTGGATAAAAAATTGGCTGGACAACAGGACGCAAAGGGTAGTAGTAAACAGAGTCCACAGTGAAGAAAGGAGGGTTACTAGCGGGGTACCGCAGGGTTCAGTACTGGGACTGGTCCTTTTTAATGTCTTTATAAGTGACATTGCAGAGGAACTGGAAGGAAAAGTATGTCTCTTTGCAGATGACACAAAGATCTGCAACAGGGTTGATACACAAGATGGAGCGGAAAGGATGAGAAAGGACTTGGCAAGGTTGGAGGAATGGTCAAATGTATTGCAGCTTAGATTCAACGCAAAGAAGTGCAAGGTAATGCACCTGGGAAACAAAACCCCAGGGGAAGAGTACACAATGGGGGGTGAGATACTGACAACAATAAAAATAGAAAGGGACATGGGGATAATTATATCAGATGACCTAAAGGTAGGCAAGCAATGTGAGAAGGCAGTAAGGAAGGCTGAGGGGATACTGGGATACATAGGGAGAGGCATCAACAGTAGAAAACAGAAAGTTGTTATCCCTCTGTACAAACAGTTGGTGAGACCCCATCTGGAGTACTGTGTGCAGTTCTGGAGACCCCATCTCTGCAAAGACATAGACAGAGTGGAGGCTGTCCAGAGGAGGGCAACTAAAATGGTGCAGGGTCTGCACCAGAAGACATATGAAGAGAGACTAAAGGAGCTTAACATGTATACCCTTGAGGAAAGAAGGGAGAGGGGGGACATGATAGAAACTTTCAAGTACCTCAAGCCAATCAACAAAGTCCAAAAGGTAGTATCTTTAAGAAAAAAGATGTGCAAGAACAAGGGGCACAATTTGAAGATAGAGGGGGGACGGCTCAGAGGTAAAGTGAGGAAGTGTTTTTTCATGAAGAGGGTTGTGGATGCATGGAACAGCCTTCCTGAGGAGGTAGTGGAGTCAAGAACAGTGGGGGAATTCAAGAATGCATGGAACAGACATAAGGCAGTCCTAGTGGGAGGTAGGAGGACGTAGACTGTTGGTTAATTAGGATCTGCAGCTTATCTGTTAGGTATGAAAATGGCCAGACTAGGTGGGCCAAGTGGTCCTTATCTGCTGTCAAATTCTATGTTTCTAAAGAAAATCTCAGATGGTGGGGACTCTTTTCCTTTCGGTGATTTTGATTCGGACTTGTTTGAGCACAGCTCCAAGATCTGGAAGTCCAGGAAAGTAAGAAGACGCCGAATAAACAGTAGCAACAAAAGACTGATGGACATAAGGGGTTAATATATGAAAATGGTGAAACTAAACTAACTGATTGTGGTTTTGTTTCATTTCAGAGCAAGCTAATACTGTTTCTCTCCAGGGTTATTTTAAGCTGCTGGGGGTGAAACAAAAACAGGGTGAACAATTGTTTAAAAAAATGTAATGGGTTGCTGTACAGAGTCTGGGTTAAACCTCAGACACATGAACAGATGGAACAATTGGTTATACCACAGAAGTATAGATCTGAGTTGTTACAGATAGCACATATGGCTGGTCACTCGGGAAGGGATCACACCCTTGCCAGATTGCTGTGCAGATTTTACTGGCCAGGAATTCATGAAGATGTTGCTACCTATTGCAATTCTTGTGCTGAATATCAGAAAGTAGCTCCAGTGACTAAAAACACAAGGTGCTCTGTTGCCCCTGCCCTTAATAGATGTGCCTTTTGAGTGAATCGCAATGGATGTGGTTGGCCCCTTAGACAAAAGTAAAAAGGGTAATCGATTCATTTTGGTAGTATGTGACTATGCTGTTCGATACCCGGAGCTAGTTCCAATGCGTACTGTCACAGCCTCAAAAGTGGCAGCAGAGCTTGCCAAAATTTTCAGCAGGGTGGGCATACCGAAAGTGATTATTACTGATCATGGTAATAATTTTGATGCTGCATTGCTGACGGAGCTGTACCGATTGCTAGGTATCAGTGCCATAAGATACTCCCCTTATCACCCTCAAATGGATGGTCTTGTTGAACGTTTTAATCAGACCCTAAAACGTATGTTAAAAAGGTTTGTAAAAGGGGAAGAGAAAGATTGGGAGTGGACCAGTATTTACCTTACCCGCTTTTTTGCTTACAGAGAAGTGCCACAAGCCTCAACAGGTTTTTCACCATTTGAAATGCTGTATGGTAGACAACCTATAGGGCCACTAGATGGAATAAAAGAAACATGGGAAGATCACCCCACTCAGAAAAAATCTATTACATTGTTCCCTGAGACAGAATCTGGCAAAATATGTTGAAATTGCCCATAGTAATCGGGAAGACACCCCAAACCAGCAGAAAGCATATTAAGACCATGGAATAAAAGAAAAAGTTTTTGAGCCAGGTGAAAACGTCTTGTTACTGTTATGCACTACTGAAAATAAACTGTTAATAAAGTGGCAAGGGCCTTACAAGGTGCTTAGACATACTGGCACAGTTAGCTACGAGACTGAGGCCCCCCGATAGGAAAAATCCAACCAAGATATACCACGCTAACCTCCTGAAGGAATGGGTTGAAAAAAATCACCATAGGCTACTTTGTTACTTTTACCTGCAATGTCTACAGAATATGTAAGGATTAAGCCATGAGAAAGCATGGGTCTACTGTGGTATTAATCCATGGTTGGACCACGAGGCCGAAGGCCAAGTGGGTCCAACCAACCAACCATGGATTAATTCCACTGTAGACCCATCTTTCAATAAGGCTTAATCGCTATATTTATGGCAATCAGTGCATAACTAATAGTCTTTGAATAAATGAGTACAATCACACTGATTTACTTTTAGAATACTATAAATTGAGCTATTAAACATGATGTACATATACTTGAAAACAATTGGAACACACCTATTTGAAATATCGTGACCGCTATTTCACTTTTGTTAAAATAACTTAGATTACAAGCTTTAAGCTTTCTAACATCAAAACATATTTTACATCTTTTCAAAACCCTGCAATTCACTTTCGATTCTAGGTGCTTTGATTTTCCTCTCTATATATTAGAAGATATGGGCTGCACTGCATGATGGAGTAGTGCTATGGTACATTTAGTTTTTTTCTCCAGTTCCTTTGCAGACCAACAGGTGGCTATCACACAATCCTAGTAGCACAAGCACCTTTTCTCCAAATGTACTGAATTAAGCCAATCTGAAAAACACTTTATTGAACAACTACTATTTTGTGGAATATTATTTTCACTTTTTTTCCCTCTAAGCTACCTAACTCAGCAGGACATAGAACAACATAACGTTCACTGCTTTCATCTTTCAAATACTTGTTTTGACTACTACTGTTAGTCTGTTTCTTTGGTTTCTTTTTGTTTCTCTCAATTTATTTTTCTTTTGACCCACAGAAGTATCCTCTCTGTTTCATTTTGCTTTGTTTATCTCAGTGTCTGTTACTTTTGCTTTCGGTTCTAAAAGCTGCATGCTTATCTTTACCACTGTGTATTCACCAAGACAAGGCTAGGCCAGATAATGTTATTCAGTCATCCACAATGCATTGCACCCACAGTTGCTTAGAAAGCAGTAGATCAGAAGGGATGGTAACAGTATGTAACTGTTCACTTCTACAGAAATATTGCTGCAGCATAATTAACAGTATTTGTGGAGTTTAAATGTACAGTCTTTAGTAACTCATGAACTTCTGTTGTAGTCACAATATAGAACAATCTTGAAAAGTCAAAAATCCTGTGCCAGGAAAATTCTTAGTAAATACAACTTGGGACAATTATACACAGCAAGCTATTTGCATATTGCTTTCACTTGTAAACTGCTTCTTATCTGTAGTGGATTGCCGTGGTATTACAATACAAACCATGATCTATTATGGTATTAGACCATGGTTTCTACTGTACCACATGGTGTGTTTGCACCTGTCTCAGTGCTTCATTTCGTTTTTCTTCTTTATGCCATGTTACAAATTGCTACAGTTTATGACAGACTGGAACAAACTGTAACTGCTGATGCTGTAGAGGTGAAATGTTTCCTTAACCTCTGAAAGAGACTGCAGAAATTCAGAACTTGCTAAAGACATTTAACAGTACTTGTAACATGGCTGAAAAAAGTAGTGGAGAATAAAGAAAAGACACTGGAGGAATCACATCATGTGGTACATCAGAAACCATGGTCTAATACCATAGTAGATCATGGTTGGTGATGTAGTACAAAAAGACACCACAGGAACTGAAAGCAGGATAGTAATGTATGCAAAATCTATAATGTACACATATGCAAATGAGTGAGAGACTATAAAATGATGCAGGCTGTCAGAGAGGGAGTTGCCATTGATAAATACGGCACAGACAGTGGATGACTACACAGTCACAGTTTGTCTCTGTGGAGTCGGTGGAATAAGTAGATAAAATCCGAACTGCAATAGCGAGAACTGAATCCATTGCAAAACGCAGGCTAGCTGTGTAAGCTGGAGGGGAGCAAATTATCTGTGTTGAACTGTGTTCGAGGTTCCTTTTGAGCTGTGCCGTAGAAGGCAAGTGTGGCTGAGTAACACCACAAGCTAGAAAATACCTAGCAGAGCAGAAGTGTTCGGGGCGGGCGGAGTGCAGCAGTGTAATGGTGGGGAACATACAGAGCTAGAAATGTTGCTGCAGGATGGTACCGAGGGGTGCAGGAGAGAGCAGACGATGGAGCCTGAGAGCAAGGGCAAATACAAGTAAGCAAGACAAGCATGAGTGGGAAACATGATGAATGGGGAAAGCGGTAGTGAATTAGGAAGAGAGACGCAGCAAGACGTGTAGCAGGCAACGATGTATGAGAGTCCATGTAGCAGAGCGTCCCACAATGCAGCAGCGCACCACTAGAAATGTAAACAGAACGAGCAGTGTAATCAAAAATCAGCTGTCTCGATAGTTGTAAGAAAACTAGTAGGAAATCACAGTAATCAGTAGTGTTGATTAGTAAAATAAAAAAGTTAGATGTTTTTGAGACCCACGATGTGAGTGAGGTTGTGTACATTTTTTCAACGATCTCAAAGTGTGTTGTGCTTGACAGGAATGAAATGTTTGCATGAAAACAAGACCATTGTCATCACTCAGTGAAAAAGATTACAAAAGCGTGACTCCTACTGCAGAAAAGCCATGTTACAAGCGGATTAAGCCACTCGGAAGCATGGGTCTACAGTGGAATTAATCCATGGTTGGTTGGTTGGACCCACTCGTGCCCCAACCCCCCAACCATGGATTAATTCCACAGTAGACCCATGCTTTCTTGTGGCTTAATCCTTACTTAAACCACAGTGCCAGGATGAGAAAAAGAGGTCAAGCACTGTGGTACATAATAGTGACAGGGAATGCACGCTCTATCAGGCAAAAGACATACAGATAACCAGAGCGGATAAGAGCAGATGTGGTTAAGGCTATACAACAAATGAAAGAACTGGGCATCATAGAAGAGTCGAGAAGTGCTTGGTCATCACTGATGGTGATCGTAAATATAAAAAAGAAGAGGGTGTAAGAATCTGCCTTGATTTTAGGAAACTTAATTAAGTGTCCAAGTTTGACAGTTATCCTGTACCCAGGATAGATGATTTGGTGGACAGATTGGGGAGTGCCAAGTACGTCAGTACCCTCGATCTCACCATAGGTTGCTGGATAAGCTCCCCAGCTAAAAAATCCAAGGACAAAACTGCATTTGCCACTCCTGTTGGATTCTGTCAGTTCACCACCATGCCATTTGATTTGCATGGCGCACCCACTACATTCCAGCAGTACATGGATGTAATTTTATCCCCTCACACTGGTTATTGTGCTGTGTACCTGGATGATGTTGTGGTGTACAGTCCAGACCTGAAAAGCCACCTGGAACACCTACGAGCAGTTACCCAATCTATTAAAAAGGCAGGTCTGACAATTAATCCTACCAAATGTGCATTGGGAATGCAGGAAACCAGATCTTTGGGCTGTGTTTTGGGAAATGGAGAAGTAAAGCCAGAGATTTCTAAAGTAGAAGATGTTGCTAACAGTCTTAGCCCTAAAATAAAAAAACATGTTAGGTTATTTTTAGGCCTGTCTGGTTAGTATCGGAGATTCGTTCCCAACTTTGTCCAGCTGGCTACTCCCCTCACTGAACTCACAAAGAAACGGTTCCTGAATAATGTGAAATGGACCCCACAGTGTGATGAAGCCTTTCAGGCCATCAAGACTGCATTATGTTCAGCCCTTGTTTTAAGAAGCCCAGACTTTGCCGGCCTGTTGGCGCAGTGGTTGGATTTCCGCTTGTGACGCCGATGACCCAAGTTCGGGAATGGATCCGGGAGTCAGAGGGCCAGTCGGTGGAGAAGGATCAAGCATCGTAGGGACTGCTGTCCTTCTCCCGGGGGGGGTGGATGGGAAGAGTGTCCGGCGCATCATGGACCCCTAGCGGAGGCTGGGGGTACCGCAGTGACCGGCACTAGTATATTCGAGCGGGACTTGGATGTTATTGTACCGCCCTGGCCCCAAGGGATACAGCATTTGGGGGAGCCAGCCCCTGGCATGACGACTCGCACTGCACGCTCTCTGCCACCTCCAATACCGCCGAGGGGTGGGGTGTCCGCTCCGTGACTTCAACGGGGGGTAGCGAGGCTCGCCCACATGTGTCCATTGGAGGAAGGACCCCGGCAGCCCAGTCTTGGCGTGGGGACGGTGGGCAGAGGGTCCAAGCTCAAGGGGGATCCAGAACCGAAAAAAAATAAAAAAGAAGCCAAGCTTTTGAGAAACAATATTTGTTACAGACAGATGCATCAGAGGTAGGCCCAAGTGTAGTCTTGAGTCATTATATAGATGGGAAGGAACATCTCATTCTATAGATCAGTAGGAATTTGCATGACGGAGAGAAGAGGTATTCCACCATTGAAAAGGAATGCCTTGTGGCAAAGTGGGCCATGGAGTCCCTTAAATTTTACTTACTAGGAGCTGACTTTGTGCTTATAACAGATCACAATCCTCTCTGTTGGCTTAACCACATGAAGGATAAAAATTCCAGAATCACAAGGTGGTACCTGGCACTACAGCCATTTAAATTTAAAGTGATGCACGAATCTTGGAAAGAGAATATCAATGCTGTTTTTCTGATGAAGATATGGATCAGGAATTAAGAATTCCAAAGGCTGAAAAAACAAAATGTACAAGTTTAAACTTCTCTGTTTGCTAAACTGCATATGCACTGAACTATAAAGGTTATAAGCTAATGTTAGAAGAGAATTAATAGAACGTTTTGGAAACCTGTTTTTTAAAACTGGTTCCCTTTTAAAGAGGGGGTATGTGACAGAATTGAATAAGGCCCTGTCCCATATGTTATGCAGAAAGAGTTAAATGCAAGGATCTATTCTATCCTCTTCTTTTCTGTCTTTTGTCTGACTGGTTGCACAACCAAATGTTCTCGCGAGGCCTAGGAACTGATCATTCTGATGGTCTCGCGATTCTCCACCTCTTGCCATCTCTCTATCTTCACTTGCTGTTTCTTTTCTTTTCTTTTCTTCCTCCTTGCATATCTGTGGTTATAAAAATATATGTGAATCTTTATGCGAAACTGGGATCCCTTTGTTTGAAACTGTATATAGCTATACTGTTGAGATGATTGCAAAAGCTATTTAGAATTTAGAGGGTTAACCTGAGATGTAGTTTGAGCTCCTCTCAGGCTTGTTTGCAAACTCTTTTGCATGCCTGTTCTGCAAAGAAACTGACAAGAACTCTGATACATTTTGTGAGAAAGAAGATGTCTCATTAATGAGCTTGGGATGAAGAAGTTAATTACCAGACAAAGACTTATTATAAAAAGATCAGTAATATTTTTGCTAGAGAGACTTCTTGAAAACTGGAAAAAAAACCTCAGATGAAGGGCTTCTGTTTTTACGGCTGTTGGCGGAGCCTACAGCCATTTTGGGATCAATCTGTTGCCTTAAAACAGCCGATTGCGGCACCTTCTGTTGGACTTTTGGAAGTGTCTTCCGAAAGTCCAGCGGAACTTGTAACACTCCACCACAATCGGCCTTTACGGAGTAACAGACGCACTATTTCAGATGTTACTTCCATATTCCCTTCTGCTGGTGCCGCTATCTTGTGAATCGCAGAATGCCATTCACTGCAGCTGCGCATGTGCGAATGCTGCGCATGCGCAGTTGCGTCACCACTGCCATCTTGCAGCTGGCACTCCTCCCACACCCTCCCACTGCTCCTGTCCTCCCCGCTCTCTCTGTTCCCTCCCAGCACCGGCAGCAAATAAAACCCTCCCGCTCTCTCCCACTGCTGCTGTCCTCCCCGCTCTCTCTGTTCCTTCCCAGCACCGGCAGCAAATAAAACCCTCCCGCTCTCTCCCACTGCTGCTGTTCTCCCCGCTCCCTCTGTTCCCTGTCCCCACGCTGACATCATGTACCCCCCCAACTCATGTGGCACATTGGGAGACCACCTAAATGTGCCCAAATATATGTTTTTTAATTTTTTGCCCCACGCCATCAGGGTGCCCAGTCCCCATGTCGACATCATGTACACCCCCCACTCATGTGACACACTGGGAGTCCACCCCAGTGTGCTCAATATTCTGTTTTTTTCTTCCCCCCCGCCGACATTGGGGTGCCCAATCCCCATGTCAGCATAATGTACCCCTCAGCTCGTGGCACACTGGGAGCTCACCCCCAGTGTGCCCAAATTTATGTTTTTTTCTCCCCTGTAAATAAAGAAAACTGTCCCCCATCTTTTTTTCTTTTTACCTGTAAAACAGAAAACGGTCTCTCGTCGTCACCCCAGTCCCCCCTCCCCACCCTCCACTGAGCACCCACCTCCCTGCACCCCCACCCATACTTACCTATGGAGCTCTGGAGGTTGCTGCTGTCATCTTCTGTGGACCGGGACACGTCTGCACTCTCCAAAGCCGAACCACAAACTGAAGAATCAAAGGTAAGCGTGGTATGATGGCAGTCAGTGGGGTTTTCAACTTATGTTGATATAGCAGCCATTTTTAGGAATTTTGGCTCAAAATTTTCAACATGGGATTCTTGAGACCCCACCTCGTGAACACTATCACTGTCATTTCGTTACTCGGTTCCGAAAGGTGATTTCATGATCGCTATGTGGAATCACCTTTTGGGACCAATTAACGAAACGACAGTGCCACTGTTCATGAGTTGGGCTCCCAAAAAGCCCATGTTGCAGATCTGGTGAACAAATTCCAAAAAGGACTGCATTATGAGCATGCATTGTGCAGTTTCTACACAAGCTTCTAACTTTGCCAATTTTTAATATTTTCACTCCAGATTTTCATTATTGCCATTTTTGTACACCTCCTTATTAACAGTACAGCTGTCATTTTTCACATCCTGCCCGAAACGTGTTTTCGCACCTGTGGCACAGAATGGCATGGTCGCTCTGCAAAATCATCTTTCGGGACAAGTGAACGAAATGACAGTGGCACTCTTCATGAGCTGGGGTCCCAAAAAGGCCATGTTGTAAATTTGGTGAAACAACTCCCAAAAATGGCCGAGTTACACCCAGTCATTCAAACTTTTCTACACACACATGTAACTTTGGTCATGTGGCAGCTTGCCCAGCCGTATCGGCTCTGGCTAGAGCTTGTCTCTGTTTGTATTGCCTTTGTATATCGCTGTCCTGACTTTATTTTTTATTTGTATTCTATTGTTATTGATAATAATGAAACTCTACTTGCAAATTTTACAACTGCTCCTGCTTTTCCAATGCTTCCTGACCTGTGCCTTGATGACACTGTGGCTGACATGAGCAAACACTTAATCGGTTCAGCGTGTGATGCCTCAGCCTGTGCCATTTGCTTGAGACATTCTTTTTATCTCAGGGTAACAGATTTTGCAAGTTCTGTGCAACAAACAGTATGAAATGCCCCTTTCAGAGGTCAGGAGCTGTTTGACCATGAGGTGCAGGAAGCCATAAAACACCTCCAGTCTTCGGGAGTACCACTGGGGCCTAGCAGGCCCCTTCGCCACTCCTCAGGCAGAGGTAAAGGCAGAAATCTTCTTCAAGGTATCACTTTCATCATGCCACACCTATGGAACTATAAGCCACCAGGCACTAGGGCCACATGGAAACTTTGGAAGCAGGCAGGGGCTGTCCACAACGATATCAGACATTGACTCTTATATAAACGTGGGTGGCCCCTCCTCTCTGCAGTTATTTTCCTGTCGTCGACCATACTCATCGGACCACCGAAGGAAATGCCACTGCAATAGCTGCCATTTTATTTCTTTTATTAGACAAGTAATCACTTTTATAGTGATTTTCAGTGACCTGAATGGCATCGATGGAACTGTCAAAACTTTTCCGGTATTGTGAGTGTGGAAATAAGATCTGTACCAGCACCTCCGACGACATCTGTGTCTGCTGCCTAGGTCCAAACCACAATGTGAAAGCCTACAGAATTTGCTGAGATTTTAATTCTGCAACCAGGCAATACCGTAAAGGGGCTCTAGAAAAACACCTCTTCAAGCATGCCATCAGGGTGCCCAGTCCCATGTCAGTATCATGTACACCCCCACTCATGTGACACACTGGGAGTCCACCTCAGTGTGCTCAATATCTGCCTTCTCACGACATTGGGAACAGAGGGAGCGGGAACAGCAGCAGTGGGAGAAAGCGGGAGGGTTTTATTTGCTGCCGGTGCTGGGAGGGAACAGAGAGAGCGGGGAGGACAGGAGCAGTGGGAGGGTGTGGGAGGAGTGCCATCTGCCATTCTAAGTATACTTAGAATGGCAGAAAAAGGGGAGATATTGCTGATGGGTGATCTGAATATGCCAGATGTTACCTGGAGTGTAGTTGCAGCAGCCACTTCTAAGAGTGGGGTTATTCTAGATGCCCTGCAGGGGGCATGCCTTAGACAACTAGTATTGGAGCCCACTCGAGAGGGAGCAATCTTAGACCTGGTTCTCTCAAATGGAGATGAAGAGAGGATCACAGATGTAGAAGTGGTAGCCATCTGGGAACCAGCTACCATCTAACAGTATGGTTCACGTAAACACAGCACAGACAAGCCATACAAAGGTGAAGTACTGAACTTTAGGAGGGCTGACTTTGCCAAATGGGTGAGTGCCCAAGGAATGCACTAGCAAATGGGCAGGAAGGAGGGTGGAAGAACAATGGGAATAATAAAACTGCCATCACAGAGGTAACAAGCCTTTTGTGTGAAGCAAATAAACAAACGAACGATGTAAGAAACCACTATGGTTCTCAAAGGAAGTGGCAGTGAAGGTTTAAGAGAAAAGAAAAGCATTCAGGAAGTACAAGGAATCACAGAAGGAGCAGGACAGAGAACTGTATCAGTTAAAGCAAAAGGAAGCTGGGAAGGCAGTCAGAACAGCAAAGGCCCAAACCGAGGAAAAGATAGCCAACTCAGTTAAGAAGGGGGATAAAACCTTTTATAGGTACATCAGGGAGCGAAGGAAGACCAAAGGAGGGCTAGTGAGGCTTAATAAAGGAGAGGAAGGGTGGGCAGAGGGTGATTGTGAAAAGGCAGAGATACTAAACAAATATTTTTGCTCAGTATTTACAAAGGAAGAGGGAGAGGTACCTAAAACAAACTAGAAACACTCTGGATACAGAAGTTGATACCAGCCCATTTACAGAAGAAAGGGTTCTGAAAGAACTCTTAAAACTGAAGGTGGACAAAGCAATGGGGCCTGATGGGATTCATCCCAGAATTCTAAAAGAACTAAGGGTAGAACTAGTGACACCACTGACTACCCTCTTTAACAAATCATGGGAGGATGGGATGGTACCCGAGGACTGGAGGAGGGTAGATGTGATTCCCTTCACAAAGTGAGAGCAAGGCAGAAGCAGAAACTACAGACCTGTTAGTTTAACCTCAGTGGTAGGAAAATGATGGAATCACTTGAAGGAAAGACTTGTCTAGTATCTAGAGGCCAGAGGGCACAGGACCCTAGGCAGCATGGATTCACAGCGGGAAGGTCATGCCAGACAAATCTGATAGATTTCTTTGACTGGGTGACCAAAGTAGTAGATCAGGGAGGGGCTGTGGACATGGCCTACATAGACTTTAGCAAGGCATTTGACACAGTCCCACACAAAAGATTAATATACAAGTTAGCTAGCCTGTGTGTGGGTCCCAAGATGACAGCCTGGGTAAAGAATTACTTGGAGAATAGGACACAGAGAGTAATAGTAAATGGAGTCCACTCTGAAGAAAGGGGGGTTACTAGTGAGGTACCGCAGGGTTCAGTATTAGGACCGGTCCTCTTCAATGTCTTTATAAGTGACATTGCAGAGGGACTGGAAGGAAAAGTATGTCTCTTTGCAGATGACACAAAGATCTGCAACAGAGTTGATGCACAAGGTGGGTGGAAAGGATGAGAAAGGACTTGGCAAGGTTAGAGGAATGGTCAAATGTATGGCAGCTTAGATTCAATGCTAAGAAGCAAGATAATGCACCTGGGAAACAAAAACCCAGGGGAAGAGTACACAATGGGGGGTGAGATACTAACAACAACAAAAATGGAAAGGGACCTGGCGGTAGTCATATCAGATGACCTAAAGGTGGGCAAGCAATGTGAGAGGGCAGCAAGGAGGGCTGGGGGGATTCTGGGATGCATAGGGAGCGGCATCACCAGTAGAAAACAAGAAGTTATTATCCCTCTGTACAGACAGCTGGTGAGACCCCATCTGGAGTACTGCGTGCAGTTCTGGAGACCCAGTCTCCGCAAAGACATAGACAGGATGGAAGCTGTCCAGAGGAGGGCAGCTAAAATGGTGCAGGGTCTGCACCGGAAGACATATGAAGAGAGACTTAAGCAGCTTACTATGTATAGCCTCGAGGAAAGGAGGGAGGGGGTGGACATGATAGAAACGTTCAAGTACCTCAAGGGAATCAACAATGTCCAAGAGCGTAGCATCTTTCAAAAAAAGAGGTGTGCAAGAACAAGGGGACACAATTTGAAAATAGAATGGGGGCGGCTCAGAGGTAATTTAAGGAAGTATTTTTTTACAGAGAGGGTTGTGGGTGCATGGAACGGCCTTCCGGAGGAGGTTGTCGAGTCAAAATCAGTGGTGGAATTCAAGCATGCATGGGACAGTCATAAGGCAATTCTACGGGGTGGGGGTAGGAAGAAGTAGGCTGCTGGTTAACTAGAATCTGCAGCTTATCCATTAGGTAGGGAAATGGGCAGACTGGGTGGGCCAAGCGGTCCTTATCTACCGTCAAATTCTATGTTTCTATGAGCAGAAGGTGTCTAGAATGCAGAGGGAGCTGCAGCAAAAGAGTACCGCCACATCGCTGACCCGGTCTACCAAGTCCAGGTCCTCCAGATCCCAGGACATGGCATCTGGGAGTCACAAACACAAGCACTGGGACAAAGATAAGGAGAGAACCTACCCAGTGCATTCCAGATCTTCCCTCCACACAGGAGGTACGACCTTCAGCGTCATCATCCTCTCCGGCAGTGACTCCATTCTCTCTCCCCCCCCCCCACCAACTGTCAACATGACACCAAGGTTGGGGCTTGGAGTGGGCACTACCAAACCTAGTATAGCTGGTACATCGGCATCAGGAACTCAGCCTGCACCCCCCATCGACTCCTCCAGTCGCACCCATCGATCCTGTGGGCACTGAGATGATACTATCCACCTCCTCGAATATGATTAGACACCTGCTACCTAACCTCCCGGTTCCAGGGGGTCTGTCGATGGGGCCTACTACTAATCCTCCCTCGATGCCGCAAGGTACACCCTGGCCACAGCCACCTCCTAGAAAGCAGCCAACCCCCTTCTCCCCATCAACTCACTCGACGATGAGTATGAATATAGTCCTGACTTAATAATGCAGGATGAGGAGGAGGCTGAGGACTATGCTGAAAGCCCCTATGACTGGGCACCATCTGCACAATGTCCACTTGCAATGAGGACTCAGTAATAAATACACCAACGTCCCCTCCAGAGAATCCAACTTTCCTCACCATGATGCAGCAGTTACAAGCTGCCATGGGCTTTGATCTTTAGGAACAGGACACTACTAAGAAAAATCCTATAGAGTTCCCGGAGTTGCCAGAATCTCCTACAACAGTGGTACCACCTCTGCTCACTGCTTTAGAGAATGCAACCTTTGCTACCTGGTACAGGCCCAGTGATATCCTAGCTGTACCCAGGAAAGCAGATAAATTGTACATGGCCACCTCTGAGAAGCCATTTTATGTCACCCAGCCTGAGCCAGATTCAGTGGTCATTAATGCTGCCCATGATAGGTCTAGGGCACCTAAGCACCTGAGTTCTCTCCCTCCTGATAAGGAGTCCAGGAGGTTGCATGTATTAGACAAAAGGACCTTTGCCTCAGCATCATTGGACCTTCGCATTGCTAATTACCAGGCCCACATGATAAAGTACCAGAACACCCTCTGGAGGAAGGCCAAGGCAACTGCATGAGCCTTGCTAGAGGGCACCCCAAAACAGGAGCTTGTCAAAGCCCTTTCTGCTGGGGTTGATGTGGGTAAGCATTTGCTCCATTCAGCCTATGATGTCAGAGATGCTTCTGCCAGGACTGTGGCCTCTAGCATATGTCTCGGGAGATATTCTTGCCTTAGCGTGGCAGAGTTTGCGAATGACGTGCAGCCGGCCATTCTTAATGCCCCATTTAGAAGACATAAGTTGTTTGGTTCTGAGGTCCAAGATAGTTTATCAACTCTTCAGGCCTCAGGCAGAACCTTAAAGTCTGTGCATTCCGTCTACCATACCCACCCTAGGGGTAGGAGCAGGGGTCCTTTTCCCTTAGCTGGTGTCAGACAGCTTCCAGCAGCCAGACAGCAGGGTAGGGGCAAGGGAGCAGGAGCCTTGCCCACCACCCAGTACAACCCCAGGTGCCCATTCAAAAGCCCGTAGAGGTGGTGGCGCAGGTGGAGATACCCTAACCGATTCTGTCTGACTCCCTGTACACCCCCAACCATCTTTATCTCCAGGGGTGGTCATAGAGGATCCGCTCCCCCTCCTCTTAAAACCGTGGAAGGAAGGAAGTGACAACAGACACATGGGTTCTGGAAATCTTAGAACAGGGCCATGCCCTGGAACTTCTAGACATACCTCCAGGTCATCCCCTACTAGTGACCCACTGTCCTCCAGAACAACTACGTCTGCTTCTGGAGGAACTACAGACTTTGCTACAGGACAGGGCTATAGAACCTACACCCTTAGAACAAATGCACACAGGTTTTTAGTCTCAGTACTTCCTGGTCCCAAAATGGTCAGGAAACATGTGGCCTGTCTTGGACCTCAGAGAGCTGAACCTCTTTATAGAATACAAGAAGTTCAGCATGGTCACCTTGCAAGGCCTACTCCCACTGCTGCAAGTGGGGGACTGGATGTGTTTCCTAAGTATGAAAAATGCTTACCTCCATATCACAATCCAGAATCCTCACAGAAAATACTTGTGGTTCCTGTTTCAAGGTGAACATTACCAATTCAGATGTTGCCTTTGGCTTGTCTGCTGCGCCATGGGTCTTTAGCAAATGCTTGGCAGTAGTGGCAGCATCCCTTCATAGGGAAGGCCTTTATGTTTTCTCTTACCCAGACAACTGGCTATTGAAAGCCTACATTAGGGATCAGCTTCTGCAGCTTTTAGCTTGAACCAGACAGATGTTTGATGCTGTGGGGGTGACTGTCAGCACATCAGAATCAGTATTGACACCTTGCCAGTGGCTGCAGTATATTGGAGCAGACTTGGACACGGCCCAGAGCTCAGCCTTCCTGCCTCTTGACAGTGCCCACTGCCTGATTGCCCAAGCACAGCTAGTACACGACAGCACGTATGTCTCAGCCAGGACATTCCTACATCTGCTCGGTCTCATGGCACCGGCGACAGTGACAGTACCTTTGGTCAGGCTGCACATGCCCATTCCCTGGTGTACCCTGGGAGTCCAGTGGGATCAGCTCACAGATGACCTAGAACAAATGTTTCTAGTCATATTCCCTCTGTGCAAAGTACTGAAGTGGTGGATGGAACCCAGCAACCCATTAAAGAGAGTTCCCTTCCTGATCCCCTCCTCTCTCCAGATTCTCACAGCAGATGTCTCGGGGATGGGTTGAGGTACCCACCTGGGCTCCCATCAGATGCAGGGTACATGGACCCCAGTGGAGAGCACCTACAAATAAATGTTCTAGAAATGAGAACTGTCCTCTGTGGCTTCCAGGCCTTCCAGAACGACCTATCGTTGGCCCTCTGCTGGTACAGATGGACAATGTCGATGTGATGTATTACATCAACAAGCAAAGGGGGGCTCGTTTTTATCCCCTCTTCAGGGAAGCAGTGAGAGTTTGGTATTGGGCTCTGGAACACGGTCTAGAACTACCAGCAGTACATGTTCCAGGTGTCCAAAACATCTTGGCAGACCGGCTAAGCAGGTCCCAGTCCAGGATGCAAGACTGGGGACTGCTAACCTCAGTAATCGAAGACCTGTTAAACAGATGGGTTGTCCAGAGTTGGGCCTTTTTGCATCCCCACACAATGCAAAACTGCCACTTTTCTGCTCACTTGCTCCAGAGCCTGGAGTTTTCTGGCGAGACACGTTGTCCCCCTCTTGGTGAGGGAGGTTCCTATATGGCTTCCCTCTAATTCTGAGAGTGCTGTTCAGGCTACAGATGGAGGGGGGCAACTCTAATACTCATTGCTGCCCTATGGCCATGACGGATCTGGTTCCCCTTACTGCAGCAGCAAGTGCTGGAACCCCCAGGCCTTTGCCCCTGTGTAAGGGTCTACTGTCACAGGAACAGGGAATCCTAGACCATCCGGACCTCAGATCTCTCCATCTGCATGCATGGCTCTTGAAGACATAGTCATTGCTTGTTTTGGGGTTTCACAAAAAGTGGCTGATGATCTTCCTGGACATAAAGTCTCCATCACTCATTCACACTAATGGGAGTTCATCGGAGGCACTAGGACCCAGCGGGAGCAAACATTTTCAAGAGGGTCGGTGCCAGAGATGGAGCCACGAGGAAGCTCGTACAGTAATGACTGTCTCGGTGTCGACCTTTCAGCCACCTCAGTTCCTTTTTTCCCCGCCATAGAGTGCGCTTCAGTGACAACGTCGCTCGCCCACCAGGAGTCAAACTTCAAACTAGCAGCTTAGTTTTCAGTTTTGTATTTTATCTACAATAAGTACCGATTATATTTAATTCTACTTATACAAAAGAGAAGTCTTCAGCCGTCCATTGACGGAGTCGACCATGAGCGTGTCAGGTGATGGTAGGGAGACTTCGTATGAAAGCTGTTCAGTCAGCCAGGCCAGGTCTGGTCCACCGCCTTCTCCGGGGTTGACAACGGATGGTCTAATGCTCAGGGAGATGGGCAGTCCCCCGGAAAGCACAAAAGGAAATGGTCCCATTCTCGGCACCATTCGGCCTCGAGTTCTTCTTCGACACATAGGTTGAAGAAGAAATGGTATCACTCGAGGTCGCCCTCTGGTATGTCTACACATAGACGGTCAGTTATTAGGGCCAGGCGACGGTCTCCACTTCTGTCGGAGTCACAGGTTTCTGTCTCGGTGGCCAACCTCCTCGACGCCAGAGCTCCTCCCCACCTATTGGAGGAGCTTTCCGATGAGCAGTTTCACCAGTGGGCTGCTGTAATTGAGCAGTGGGCTCGGAGGTTGGTCCAGTTGCCTGAGCCGGTCAGTCCGACACTGGGGCCTTTGGGCCATTCATTTTCGGACAAACGGGTAGGGCGGGTGGGCCTTCCTGGTCGCACGGCGCCTTCTTCATTGCCGGCGACTCCACGCTCGGGTGTTTATCCCTCTCACATGGATGCAGCGCAGGGGTCCACACCGATGCCTCTATCTCCTGCCATTTTTCCCTCTTTTACTTCAAATCACAGTTTTCAGACCCCTGTGACACTCTCAGCGCCGTCCTCAGTGCTGGGGGCTCTGTCTGTGCTGTCCACGGCACCGAAGGCTCTGTTGGTGCCATCTGTGGCACCGCAGGCTTTGTCGGCGCCGTCCACAGTGCCGCCAGCTGAGTCAGCGCTGTGTGCAGTGCTGCAGGCTCTGTCAGCGCGATGCCGTGGGCCCTGTCAGTGCCATGTGCTGTGCCATTTCTGATAGCACCTCCTTCCTTGTTCTCAGTGCCATTTTCCTCAATGGCGTCGGGGTTTGGTACGGTGCCGTCCGGTTTTCAGGGGTTCTTGACTCTGATTCTTTCTTCTTCTGTTCTGCCTCCTGATTTTCACTCCTTTCCTGTCCATACAGTCTGCCCTTGACTATCAGGAGAAGATTTTGAGCCTGACCCAGATCTTCGCTTGGGTGATGATGTTGATGACACTGCCCTGGGCTCAGGGATCAATCCTTCTGCAAAGTCTGTGGTTGAAGACCTTTCCTTTAAGTCTCTGCTCAAAAATTTTAATTCTACTGTTTCTCTCCAGACTACAGAAATCAATCCTGGGAAGCTTTTACGACTCCAATATCTTCATGTCCTGGAGTTCCCAATGGATTTAACACCTCTGGTACAGCCCTCTTTCAAGACCCTCTCACAGATGGTGTGAAGAATCCGGCTCTTATTCCTTCCGTGGCCAAGTCCATAGATAGGAAGGATGCCCCTCACAAGGATTGCCCCATATTGGCCTCACAAGCCTTTGCTGATGCCATTGTAGTCTTGGCAGAGAATGATAAGGCTCTCCTTCCTCAGGGATCTACAACCTGGCCTATAAACAAAGAATCTCACAAGATAGACACCTTAGGTAAGAGAGTATTTGCTGCCTCAACCCCGGGTATGCGCACTGCCAGCTACCAGGGCTATTTTTCTCAATATGAGTATGTCCTTTGGCATTCGCCCAAAGAAATGGTAGAAGCTCTGCCCGAATTGGAGGTTAACTCAGAGCTACTTCAAATCATAAGTAGGGGTATCGAGTCCAGTAACCAACAGGTTAAAGCTCCAATGGACGCTTTTGATACCGCCTTCCGGGTGGCGGCGGCTGGCATCTGCACCCAACACCACTCTTGGCTGCATACTTCAGGCTTCACGAATGATGCCCAGCAGCAGGTCATGGCTTTACCTTTTGACGGTATGTATCTATTTGGCCCCCAGGTGGAGCAAGCTCTGGAAGCCACACAGAAGACTAGGTCTGCCATTAAGACGGCTAGACCTGCACCTGCCCCCTCCCGGGGCAGGGGGTGTGAACAAGCATCAGTTTCACAACCGTCAGTCCTTTCGTGGTAGAGGTAGAGGAGGTTTTAACAAAAACCACAGCCCTCAGCCACAAAAGAAAGCGCAGCAGAAGGTACAAGGGCCCAAAGCACCCAGCGACACCTTCTTAGTTTCTGGCCCAGGACCCACCTAAGCTGTCCAAGGGGGACTCCTCCTCAGCGGTGGGAGGACGTCTGACTCAGTTCTACAACTAGTGTAAATCTATAACATCAGACAAATGGGTCCTCCGGATAATCCGCGAGGGGTACTCGCTCAATTTTTCGGAACCCCCTCCGGATCATCCTCCCAAACGACAGCCCAGGCTGTCGGCAGTACAGTCAGATATTCTTGCTTCCGATGTACCAGGCCTTCTGAACAACAGGGCAGTAGAAGTAGTTCCGCTAGATCAACGAAACACAGGTTTCTACTCCCATTGCTTTCTGGTCCCGAAGAAAACCGGTGGCATGTGCCCCATTCTGAATCTCAGAAAGTTAAAGTTGGTGTTGGTGAGGCAGAGATGTCACTGGTAAGGTTATTGAGCCAGCTCGGGGCCCTATATGCAAATGACCTTTGAGCTTGTGTTGTACGACAGTGAGGGATTCGCAGTAGTTGAGGTTTTGAGCTTCTGGTGTTGCAGTTGCTGACTCTGGTTTTGAGAAGGGAGCAAACCCTTGGGGGGAGGGGCATTTCCCATCATTATGTTCTTGGCTGTGATGCAGGTTTGATACTTTAGTTGGTTGTTGAGTTGCAGCCATCCAGTTTGAGAGTAGAGGTCACAGGTATGGGTGAGATGGTGGGCTTCGGTGATGAGACAATATGCTTTATTTAGCGAGGTAACAACACGTTTGAGTGTGGAGGCAGTGGCAGAGCCATAGACAATGAGTCCATAGTCAGTAACACTCACTATGGAGCTTTGAATGGCAACAGACAGTGCTTCAGGGGTTAGATGTTTTTGGTGACAAAATAGTAGGCCCAGCCTGGTATTTGCTGTCTTGGCCACACTATTGATATGGGCAGCATTGGAGAGTTTGGAGTCAAGGGTGATGCCAAGATATTTGAAGGTATCGACTTGATCAAGGGTGACTCCTTGTTTGGTATTTACGGTGAGGCGATACTGTTTATTTTTGTTTTGTGAGCTACTGAAAAGCATGGCCTTAGTTTTTTTCTGGTTCAGTATCAGTTTGTGCTGCAAGAACCAGTTTTCTATGGATGTAAAACCCCATTGGAGATTTCCTTGTAGTTTTTCTGGATCTTGATGGGAGGCATGAATAACTGCATCATCCGCGTGCAATATAATTTGTTCTGGACAAACGTCCGGCAGTGTGTTCAGGAATAGGCTAAAGAGGAGGGGGCCCAGAATTGACCCTTGTGGAACACCAGAAAGGACCGGTCTGGCATCAGAGAGTGTTTCAGCTATTTTTACTCTTTGGGACTGGTTGTCTAGGTAGCTATTGAGCCAGTCAACTGAATCGGGTGAGAGTCCAGCCTTCCTTAGTTGGACAAGTAGGAGACGGTGGTTAACGGTATCAAAGGCCTTAGATAGATCGATGAAAGCAGCCCCTGTTATTTTACTGTTGTCCAATGAATAGTGAATGGCTCCGGTGAATTCAAGTAGTGCTGTGGAAGTGCTGTGACCCTTTCTAAAACCATGTTGCTGCTTGCACAGAATGTTTTGTATGTCTAGGAATTTAGTAAGCTGGTCAGCCACGATCCGTTCCAGGGCATTGGAGAGTGGCGGTAGGATGGAGATTGGACAGAAATTTTCATGGGCAGTTTTGACACCACTTTCGCGTATAGGGGTCACAGTGGCCGATTTCCATTTGTCCGGAACTGGCTGAGGCTAAGGGAGAGGTTAAAAATCTTAGTCAGAGGCCTGAGGACTTCTTACAGGGTGAGGGATAAAAGTTTGAGGTCAAGTGAGTAACTGCTGGATCTGGACTTGGTAATAGCTTTAGTAACATAGCTGCGAACCTGGTACATCTTGACTGATTTAAAGCGAAAGAGAGGGTGGTCAGTGGGGGCAAAGGGAATTGGGGGCATTGAAGTGTCATCCTCTCTGAAGTAATCAGGGGGAAGTACAGAACTAAGGTCAGTGAAAGCAGCATTAAACGTGTCAGCAATGATTTTCTGATCTAGTGTGGTAACACCATCAATGCAGAGCATGGATGAGGGGGATTTAGACTGCTTCCCGGTGGCTTCTTTAATGTTGTTCCAGAAGTCTCTTCCGTTTCCCCAGGAATTTGTGAGAGAGCTCTTGAAATAGGCAGATTTAGTTTGCCGGATGGCTTTGGTGCAGTCATTTCGAGCACGTTTATAGTTACATATGTCTATTTGCCTCCCAGAGTTTTGAGCTAATTCCCAAAGATGATCCCTTGCTTTTAGACTCCTTAGGAGGTCTCCTGAGAGCCAGGGGTTACAGAGGGCTTTTACTTTATGCTTTTTAAGAGGTGCGAATTTGTTGCAGGCTCCATTAAAGGTTTTGGTAAAGTGGTCCAGGGCGGTGTTTACATCAGTTGCAGTGAAGATTGGTGACCAGTCCAGTTGAAGGAGGTGGCTTTTGAGATGAGTTAGATGGCCACGGGGCAAGACTCTGCTGGTTACGGTTTCGGGGGTGGTTTGCTGAATTTATTGGACCAGGTGCAGCTGACAGGGGAGTGGTCAGTGATTATGTCAGGGAGGACAGTGGTGTTGGACATCCGGGTAGGGTGGCTTGTAAGGATCCAGTCCAGAAGGGTGCTGGTGCCCGTTTTATAGTTCTTCCTGGTAGGGGAGTCAACCATCTGGGTGAGATTTGCCACTGCTGTAGAATCCCTATGCGCCGCTGCCTCTGCAGCAGACCAATTTATATTAAAGTCCCCAAGAAGGATGGACTCAGTGTCCGGTGGGGCATGCCTTAGACAACTAGTATTGGAGCCCACTCGAGAGGGAGCAATCTTAGACCTGATTCTCTCAAATGGAGATGGAGAGAGGATCACAGATGTAGAAGTGGGTAGCCATCTGGGAACTAGCGACCATCGAACAGTATGGTTCACAATAAACACAGCAATAGAGTCAAGCCATACAAAGGCAAAAGTACTGGACTTTAGGAGGGCTGACTTTACCAAAATGAGTGAGTGCCTAAGGAATGCACTAGCAAATGGGCAGGAAGGAAGGGTGGAATAATAAAAACTGCCATCACAGAGGTAACGAGCCTTTGTGTGAAGCAAATAAACAAAACAAAACGATGTAAGAAACCACTATGGTTCTCAAAGGAAGTGGCAGTGAAGGTTCAAGAGAAAAAGAAAGCATTCAGGAAGTACAAGGGATCGCAGAAGGAGCAGGACAGAGAACTGTATCAGTTAAAGCAAAAGGAAGCTGGGAAGGCAGTCAGAACAGCAAAGGCCCAAACTGAGGAAAAGATAGCCAACTCAGTTAAGAAGGGGGATAGAAACCTTTTATAGGTACATCAGGGAGCGAAGGAAGACCAAGGGAGGGATAGGGAGGGTGGGCAGAGGGAGACTGTGAAAAGGCAGAGATACTAAACAAATATTTTTGCTCAGTATTTACAAATGAAGAGGGGGAGGTACCTAAAACAAACAGTAGAAACACTCTGGATACAGAAGTTGATACCAGCCCATTTACAGAAGAAAGGGTTCTGAAAGAACTCTTAAAACTGAAGGTGGACAAAGCAATGGGGCCTGATGGGATTCATCCCAGAATCTAAAAGAACTAAGGGTAGAACTAGTGACACCACTGACTACCCTTTTAACAAATCATGGGAGGATGGGTGGTACCCGAGGACTGGAGGAGGGCAGATATGATTCCCTTCACAAAGTGGGAGCAAGGCAAAGCAGGAAACTACAGACCTGTTAGTTTAACCTCAGTGATAGGAAAATGATGGAATCACTCTGAAGGAAAGAATTGGTCGAGTATCTAGAGGCCAGAGGGGCACAGGACCCTAGGCAGCATGGATTCACAGCGGGAAGGTCATGCCAGACGAATCTGATAGATTTCTTTGACTGGGTGACCCAAGTAGTAGATCAGGGAGGGGCTGTGGACATGGCCTACCTAGACTTTAGCAAGGCATTTGACACAGTCCCACACAAAAGATTAATATACAAGTTAGCCAGCCTGGGAGTGGGTCCCAAGATGACAGCCTGGGTAAAGAATTGGCTGGAGAATAGGACACAGAGAGTAATAGTAAATGGAGTCCACCAGAAGAAAGGAGGGTTACTATTGGGGTACAGAGGTTCAGAATTAGGACGATCCTCTTCAATGTCTTTATAAGCTACATTGCGGAGGGACTGGAAGGAAAAATATCTCTTTGCAGATGACACAAAGATCTGCAACAGAGTTGATGCACAAGGTGGGTGGAAAGGATGAGAAGGGACTTGGCAAGGTTAGAGGAATGGTCAAATGTATGGCAGCTTAGATTCAATACTAAGAAGTGCAAGGTAATGCACCTGGGAAACAAAACCCAGGGAAGAGTACACAATGGGGGGTGAGATACTAACAACAACAAAAATGGAAAGGGACCTGGGGTAGTCATATCAGATGACCTAAAGGTGGGCAAGTAATGTGAGAGGGCAGCAAGGAGGGCTGGGGGATACTGAGATGCATAGGGAGAGGCATCACCAGTAGAAAACAGGAAGTTATTATCCCTCTGTACAGACAGCTGGTGAGACCCCATCTGGAGTACTGTGTGCAGTTCTGGAGACCCAATCTCCGCAAAGACATAGACAGGATGGAAGCTGTCCAGAGGAGGGCACTAAATGGTGCAGGGTCTGCACCGAAGACATATGAAGAGAGACTAAAGGAGCTTAATATGTATAGCCTCGAGGAAAAGAGGGAGGGGGGACATGATAGAAACGTTCAAGTACCTCAAGGGAATCAACAAAGTCCAAGAGGGTAGCATCTTTCAAAAAAGAGGTGTGCAAGAACAAGATGGCACAATTTGAAGATGGGGGAAGCTCAGAGGGTAATTTAAGAGTATTTTTCACAGAGGGTTGTGTGGATGCATGGAGGCGGCCTTCGGAGGAGGTTGTGGAGTCAAAATCAGTGGTGGAATTCAAGCATGCATGGGACAGTCATAAGGCCATTGTGGGGGGGGGGGTAGGAAGAAGTAGGCTGCTGGTTAACTAGGATCTGCAGCTTATCCAGTAGGTAGGGAAATGGGCAGACTGGGTGGGCCCAAGCAGTCCTTATCTGCCATCAAATTCTATGTTTCTTTGTTTCTATGAGACCTGACAAAGTCCAGAGCTGCATTTAGGCCACAACCTTGCTCCTTTGAGGGAATGTAGATTGTGACAACTGTGAAGGCTTTGTTGTGGGCACCAAGGAGGATTTTGATAGGAAGAATCTGTGCCACACTGGTTTGGGGAACAGTGCTAACGTGGTGACCCATGATTGTATCCTTTAGGTATAATGCGCAACCTCCACCTCTTTTAGTTATCCTGTCAAGCCGAAAAACATTGTACCCTGGGAGGGCGATAGCATGATCTGGGACAGATGGAGAAAGCCAGGTTTCAACAATACCTAGGATGTCCGGACAGTGTTGGCTGGCAAAAGTTTGAAGGGCATCAGTTTTGTGTAGGAGACTACAAATGTTTAGCGACATGATAGAGAGTGCACCAGTGTGCTTTTTCAGGTTTGGTACTTTAGTAGGGGTTGGGCCAGGATTAGGGTGGACATTGCCAGATAACAGCAGAAGAAGAAGAAGCACAAGCTTCATGGTACACAGGCGTAGTTCCCTAATCGTGTGCTTTCGCCTTTGTGCCTGGCGAGCGCGTGGTTCACTGATGTGTGTCAAGGGGTGAAAGCATGGGTAAAGGGTAAGAGCAGTGTGAGTGGAGGAGGGGGGAACCAAAGCCCATAGGTGGGAGAGTGTATTTCCATAGGGGAAGGCTATTCCCAGGGCAGGAAACTAGGTTCTTGATGTAGGGTACCTAGGTGTTTATACCTAGGAGCAAGAAGGAAGCTGTTTGGGAGGGAGGGAGGGGAAGCAGGCACTGGGAGGGTGTAGTAGAGGAAAGAGGGGAATAAGGAAGAGGAGAAAGGGGATCAGAGTATGAGTAGGGTGGGTGATTAGCAGTCAAAGAGGATGGCGATGGAAAGATGACACAATGAAATGATAAGGTGAGAAAAGAAAGGCAGAAATGGCAAGTGAGTAGGAAAAGTGCAGGGGGTGCACTGCAAAAGGTAAAACACTGTAACACAGTGGGACTGAGATGTCAGGAATGAGGGATTGGGTGGGCAGTAGGGAAGGATAATAGAGGGGGAGGGACAGGCAAAGGCACCCAATAGAAGATGCGAGAGGAGGAGCAAAAAGGGCATGGAGGGGTCTATTTAATAAGGGGCGGGGTGGGTGAAAATTCATCCGCTACCACTAGCAGTCAATGGACACAGTAGCCCCAGGTCAGGAAGGCTGCAGCAGACCAATGTCTGCACAGGAAAAAACACAGGGTCCAATCAGGGGGCACTGCAGTGAGCGACGGCCAATGGCAGCAGCCCTGGTGAGTCCAAGGGTCTTACCCGGCTTTTCGTCGATCTCAGGGAGTGCCGAGCTGAGGCTGGTCCAGCGGAGGGCTCGTAGTCCAAGAGTTTCAGGCGGTTCTGACTTTCGTCGATCTCAGAGCGGCCAGGAGGTGTGCGGTTTGTTGGCAGGGAGTACCGAGCCACGGCCGGTCCAGCAGAGGGCTCAGATCCCAAGAGTTTGAGGCGTTCAAGCCAGTTAAATTAGCAGTGTGTAAAACATTGGATGTTGACAAAGTCCCCATCAGAGAATGCTTTCTTTATGTTTGAACCATTGTCAGCCACAAAAAAACCTGCAGAAAGCCCTTGTGATGTAAGCCAGTACTATATCTCTCTATTGAGCTCATCCAGGATGTTGGAAGATGTGTGGTCCTGCGGGATGCACTAAGTGTGAAGGGAAGCCAGTTTCAGAGGGGAATTGTCAGTGTTACTGCAGGGAGGAAACTATACTCAATGTGCAGTCTGGCTGGCAGCTTGTCCATATGTCAGTAGTCAGATGGACAACACCAGCAACTGCATCTTTTAAAGCATTTTGCAGTTTAGCACTTACTAAATCATACATCTGTGATATTGCAACAGTCGAGAAATATTTCCTGGATGGAATATTTATCGTGGTGACAGGTGATTCAGAAGCCTTTTGAATCCTACATGCGCCACAATTCTGTAAGTCCAGTGCTGTCATCTCCGAAATTAGTTTTGTTATAGCAGTTGCCACAGGATGACTACGCTGGTACTTAGCTTTACGTTCAGTTGTCTCTGAAATCGTGAGCTGTCTTCTAGCAGTAGAAGTTTTCAGATGCCAGCATTAGGAGTGCTGGATGATGAGAAGGGCAAAAGTGGACTGTTTGTAGTACTTATTCTAGAAGTAGACTGAGAAGGAGTTGACAGTACAACTGAAGCAGCAGGGCTGCTGCTGCTATCACTTGATATAACAGGTGCAGCAGGTGTAGTCTGACTTAACTCATCCTGCATGTTGTCTTCTTTCTCTCTGACCAAAAAATCTCTCCTGAGACGTAATGGGTGACATCTCTCTAAATGTCTTTTTAATGCTGAGGTACCCAAAGCGCCTTTTTTGCTCCATCTGCTGATGGTCTTTTTACATATAGAGCAGACTGCTCATAACTGATTATTGGCAGCCAGAGAAAAGTAAGACCACACATAAGATGTCACCTTTTTTGTTTTATTACGAGGCATACTGTACTGTCCTCCTTTGTCACTTGCACTGTGTTGTTCTTTCTCAACACTGAGAAGCTGCTCATCATGGTCTTTTTCTGTTTCACCAGTATCATCATCCAGCAGCTCCTCCAGGCCACCAACAGAACCTAAATCCGAATGCACTGCCCCCTCATCTGGTTTCTCCTGCACCTGCACCACACTGTTCATGCCCAAACTGCCCATCTCATCATCTAAGTCCAAATCATCACATTCATCCTGCGTCTGTACAACTGCCACCTCTACCTCATTCTGGCTTTCCATTTGCTTCTGTTTTTCTCCATCATCTACATCCTCCATTTCATAATCATTACTCTCATCAGAGCTGGATTGCTCACCTCTGTTTCATTTAAATCTGTACTGGTACTACGGTACACATAGGTACCATATCTTGGCTTGCCACTCCTTGTGGTGCCGACTACTCCTTTAGTTTTAATTAAGGTAGTTTAGGCCTATCATGTCTGTCTGGACAACATTGTAGAGTAACCACTTCTGCTACCAAATGAAGTACCAGCAACTGGTCTTTTACCAGTTAGGCTGTGCAGTGTTGTTTGTGCTATACATTTCCCCATTTCAGCCTCCACCTCACCCAGTCTGGTGCATATTTCCAGTTTTTTTTTTAATTACACACAAAAATGCTTTTTCTAGTATGTGTTTTCTTTTTATTTAGTCCTTTCAGTTGTTCCCACTTTCCTCTGTACACTCAGTACAGGTCCGCCCTCACAACCACACTGCCCCTTCCACGACAGTACCTATTTTTTTTTTAACACACAAGGAAATATTTCTCGACTGTTGCAGTACCGCAGATGTATGTAGTCCTCTCAGTTGTTCCCACTTTCCTCTGCCCACTCAGTACAGGTTTGCCCTCACAGACACACTCCCCACTTCCACCACAGTAGGTACTAGTTTAATTTTTTTTTATTACACACAAAAATGCTTTTGCCTAAATGTGGTTTTGTTTTTAGTTAGACCTCAGTTGTTCCCGAGTACCTCTGCTCTCTCAGGGGCCAGGTGATCCTCTGCTCTCTCAGGGGCCAGGTGACTACTGAATATATATTTTTGTTCACCTTTTGTGATATTTATATATTTACACTCTGGCCCTCCACCAGGAACCTTGAAGACTATCCCCCCACCCCTACCCGATCTTCTCTCCCTTCCTGCACCCCTTCACACTTGTGCCTCAGTCCCTCCTTTAACTTTATCCTTATTCCCTATTTTTTTTTACTAGCCGAGAATGAGTCTGAGATCAAGAAAATGTTGCATAAAAAAAAAAAAAAAAGCGCAGTGCACAGCACACTCAGTACAAAAGATAACTTTATGTCAATGCCAAAATGTGAAGATTCGGGCTAGACTGGGACAGTATCAGTTCTCGCTGATATTTTTCAGCTGTATGGCGTCTCTTCCAAATGACGCCAAGGCCAAGGAAACCGACAGCTCCGCCCACCCACCACATCAGCCAATAGCCAGGACCGACAGGCAGTCTCTAATTCACTTATAGGCTGCCTAGCCTGTCAGTCTGGCTAGGTATGGCCAGTCGAGTTCTCCACCCTTCTGTGGTCCCTCCCAGGTCGGCGTGCTCATTCATGAGTCATATTGGATCACTCCTGCGGCTCCCACATTGCTGTGCTGTGTCTCTTCCCCCACCCGGACAGCCACATGACGAGACTGTGTTACGATCATGTGACTGCCGGACAGATGGGCTCCGAAGCTCCCACTAGAGGAGGCAGAGAGAAGCACTGCGCAAAAGGTAAAAAAAAAAGAAAAAAGCTTTTTAAAAGGGATGCGGCCGACGGACCTGGACTCTATACTTATAAGCACATGACTCTTATTGATCCAGGTCTGTCGGACCGCACTGGATCCGGGGGGGTTCTGATTTTCCACGGGTCGGTCTGCCCAACCCTACTTATTTGATTTTCAATTAAGACAGGGTGTACTTGCATACTAGTCCTAAGTTTTTACCAAAGGTGGTTTTTGAGTTTGCGTTAAATCAAACCATCCACCTGCCATTTTATTATCCAGAGCATACGAATCCAGGGGAAGCATCACTCTTTACTCTAGATATACATAGAATACTCAGGTACTATATACACCGCACAAAGAATTGCAGAAAGTACTTGCAGCTTTTTGCTTCGTTCCCCCCTAGGAAAGAGGGTGCCCCAGTTTCCAAACAGCACTTGTCCAAGAGGCTAGCTAACTGTATTACTTTTTTTGTTTTATTTTACAGGAAGTATAGCAAAGAACTTCCTCGGGTGGCTAATGGCCATTCCACAAGAGGTACTGCATGGCCACCTCTGTTGCTCGTTTTAAAAATGTGTCTGCTGCAGTTGGCTGTGCAACTGCCACCTGGAGTACTGTCCACACCTTCACTAAACACTACAGACTGGACATTGTCTCTCGCAGAAGGGCTGGCTTTGACCTAGCTGTGCTACAAGGCCTACTTTCTTAAGCCTGTAGGCTCCAGCCACCCAGACTATTCACTGTCAGTACTGCTTGTTACTCTTTCCATGGGTGTGGCCTGATAAAAGAGATGTCCTCGAAGAATAGTTACGTACCTACCGTAACAATAGATCTTTGAGAGAATCCTTCCATCATGCCATCCCATCCCACCCTCCTTCCCTCTTATGGGCCTCAATCTCTAGCTTGTGTTGCTGCTATCTCAGTTCTTGTTTACCCTTAGCCCTCTGCTTCACCTTGGTTCACAGAGTACTGGGTTCTCTCCTGGTTCCCTACAGAGAGGTCCTCTGAGTATGATCTCTGGCATTGATCTGAGGAGAGGAGGTACTGCCCACGTTTATATGAGAGCCAACGTCTGACGTTATCGTGGGTGGCCCCTAGCTGACTGCTTGCAAGGTTTCCGTGTAGTCCTAGTACCTGGCCTCTTATAGTTCCATAGGTGTGGCCTGATGAAAGAGATTCTCTTGAAGATCTACTGTTACAGTAAGTATGAAACTGTTCTTTCATTCTCGTTCACATGCAGGGATGGCAGTCAGGCCTACTGTCAGAAATGCAGGGGCAAGAGTGCTGACATTTTACCAGCTCCTCTTCCCTCAAGTACCCATACCGAACTGCCTAAAGGCAGTGGAGCTGCGGGTGTGGTCTCCATTGGCTAAACCTAACTCCTAGTTTAACCCCCAACCACAGTTGTATAACACAGGGGCAGTGGTAAGGGGTCACCTCTCCCTCCATGTAAGATAGTGAAGAGAGGTCACTTTGGACAAATTGGTAACTAATAATCTTACCCAAATCAGTCTTCACCATTCACTACTGATGGGTCCTACCGGAGGTCAGGGTCCTGCATGGAAAAAAGAGCACTGCCTCTTTAAAATTTTCTGCTGGGTGGAGACGACGTCAGGACGGTGCCACCCTCGAGGCCAGCGTTCTATGTGGCACTTGCGGGTTGGCTAGTAACCGACGCCGACTCCTCCCAGCTCTCACTTCTGCTTTCTCCGCCATCGAGGAAGGATCCTGCGTGGGAATCGCTTCAGCTGCGTCAGTCTAGGCCTCAGTTTCTGTGGTGCCATGAGTACTGGTGTCATTCGACGCTGAATGTTTTTTTTTTTTTTTTGTTATCCTAGTTTAATTTCAGTGTCGGTTGTCTTTTTCCTTTAGTTTGTTTGTATTTAAGCCACAACAACGATATGTTGGGGTCGGGGCATTGTCCTAAGTCGAAATGGTCCAGAGTTGCCCCTATGCGCCAGTGCCCCTGTGGCAACTTCATCACGATCACGGACCCCCATGATTGTTGCTTTTCTTGCTTTGGTCCCCGCCATCCGATGGATGAGTGCGACGCCTGTTTTTCTTTTTTTTTTAAGTTGGTACTTTTTTTCCCTGGCCACCAGACTGCTTACCTCTTCATTCACTCGTCCAGGCATCCTCCTGAGGTATCTGGCCACCATTCCCAGGACTCCCCGGCTCCATATTCAGGCCGTGGTGGCTTGCCCCATGGCGGGGAAGTGAGAGCCCCCCCCATGTTCTTCCACCCAGACTGGATCCAGTAGAGCCATGCACCCTCGGTGCCGAGCGAGTTCCTCACAGAGACGGCCATCATGCCACCGTGACTGGTGCCCATTGTTTTTCCTTGTTCTTCCCCCATGACGTCTGTGGCATGCAATGATGCCAAGGGACAGGGGCACGCACGCTACCACACGCACTCCTTCCCAGCGTCTGCCACAGCATGTTCCCCCATGTCTGCCAGTGACCTGCAGTTGTCCCCAGCCACTGCTAGAGGCCACTAGGACACTGAGGCATTGCACCCACCACCCCGGAGAAGGAGAGCAGTCCTACAGACTCTCAGTCCTTCTCCTCCCCTGCTAACCCCCAGTGACCCAGGCTTACTCCCGAACCCGGGTTGCCTGCAAGGTGTGGCATCCAGTGCCTCAACCCTCAGCAGCACCCGGCCAGCCAGCGACGCCTGTTTTTCAATGGATCTCCGTACCTTGGTTGTTCGTGCGGCGCATTGGGGTAGGGAACCCCTGACTTTCGGAGGGCATCAACGAACTCAGGATGCCCAGGCAAGAACTTTGGAATCCACCCTTGAGCCTCCCCCCAGGCCTATACGACCCAGCGGGGTAGGGACTCCTTCTGCTCCTCTTGCTGGAGCATGGGGTCCCTGCGAGGAGTTGGTGGGGAGGTTGTTTTCCCTTGGGGAGGCGACTGGTCATCTCTTGCAGTCCGACTCTTCAGAAGATCGGATGACCCCCGAGGTGGAATCAGAACTATACACGGGCTCTCCTTGGGAGGTCCCCTCGAGACCAGGCTTTCCACTGGCTTCAGCTCTCAGCGCCACCTCCGGTACCGATGAGCAGAGTGGTGGGAGTAGCATGTCCGAGCCTTCCCCTGATGCCTCTGTGGGTGCCGGGGGGGGGCCAGAGTTTCAAGTGTGGCCCAGTTGGAGGTGGCCCTTGTCTCCTCCCCTGTCTTGGGATGATGACGGGAGCGACCCTGATTGAGTCCCAGGCTCTTCGGATTCCACTCGGTTGTCTCCGGGGCAGCTGGGATCTTTGGTGCCAGTATCTCATCTAGGAGGCGATGCCACTGGCGGTGTCGCTACCTCAGACCCTTCTGGGATCTCTCCCGGTTCTGAGGAACCTCTACGGCTTCCTCAGAGGGTTCCAGAGAATGATGGCGTCGTGTCCGGCCATGGTGCCAAGGTTGGTGGTCGGTGTCATGGTCAGCACTGCCTCTCTTAATGGCGCCGAGGTCAGTGTTGGCTCCTCCTCTGCCACGACCACGCCCTCCTTGAAACTTGGCTGTACCTTGTTATCCAGACCGGGCCCTATAATAATCTGGATTCCGACCGACGGAGTAGCCTCAGGGAGACCCTCTAACCTCCTCCAGGTTGGGGGGGGCTCTTCTCCTTTAAGGAGGGCAAGCCCGGATTCCTCCACTGGGCCTCCTGAGAGGGAAAGATCTTCTTCCCAGGAGAAGAGGGCTGGTGGACCTGTATCTAAACGATAACCCATGCGTCCTCGGGCGGGTGGGGTCGTCGTCGGGGACTGTCCAGTTCGGCCTCTCTTCTGGGGAGGGGCTCTGTAGTGGGGGAGAGCAGGAGCCTCCCAAGAAGCGCTGCATGGCTCCAGCCTCACCTTCCGGGGGATTTCCCCCAAGAGCATCCCCCAGCCCGCTCCTTAAGGGTTGGGTGAGCTGGGATATCAGAGTCTACCAGTTCTCACCCTAATCCAGGCATATCTGGATAAAACCAAGACTCTGACAGAGGTACTGCCTGATCCAGCCAGGCTATCCCTCCTCCAGCATCTCTACCTCCCCTACCTCCTTTCCCAGGGTTTCTTAGCCCTGAAGGCCTCCCTTTCTTGGAACAGTTCAGGGCTATGGTGACATTGTTCCTCCATTACTTCAGGGCCATCTCTGAGGTCATTTTCAGACCTTCAACTTCAGCTCCACCAAGCTCTGAATCAGACTCCCTCTCCTCTTTGCCTACCTCAGTACAGGAAGAGGATTCTTCATGCCATTTTTCCACTGTGAGGGATCTTACACCCTACCATCGTTTCCTTTCAGAGATGATGAGGGAGCTCCATATCTCCCACCCAGTCGGACGGAACCCCAATCGTGTGATGCTGTCATTCCTTTGGGAGTACAGTGCTGACAGTCTGGTCATCCCTCCTTGGCCGAGGCCATTACAGAAGGCTTCACACGCCATCTGGCTACGTTCCTCTGCCACCTCTCCTGCCCCTAGGGACTGCATGCGCAGATACTGTGCAGCAGTGGGGTCTCCGGGTGCCATGCTGCAGCCTTCTTCAGGTCTGGCGTTCCTGGATACTCCTTCGGGGTGTCAACGCCTCAGTTGGGACCGCCTCCCTGACTGACTCAGCTGAGCTCGATCGATGGGGTAGAAGGGTGTTTTTTTTCTGCACGACTCCAGTTGCAGAGATTGGCTCATCAGGTGCACCAGGTGGTCTTTGCAAGGCATATCTGTTCCTTGCTGGGGCAAGTCCTAGCAGTGCTGCCTGACGGTGAGGGAACCAGGCAAGCCATTCGCCTAACCGCCCAGGGCCTGGAACTAGCAAGAAACCTCTCCAGGGCAGTCTGTGATGCCAGTGAGGTGGCTTCCAGGCTGGTAGGATATGCAGTCTGCATTAAGCGGGCTGTGTGGCTTCGTCTATCCAAGTTGTCAATTCTGGCACGGCATAAGGTGATGCCCTCACCTTTCCAGGGGGCCCACTTCTTTTCCCGCAGGGCACAGCAAGTCCTTCAGGGGCATTCACTGGCCCTGTCAAGTCCTCGGGCCTAGCTGGGCCCAAATCAGCCCCCTTCTCCTGTGTCTTTTATCTCCCTCACGGGAGGCTGGGGGAATGTTTTTCTCCCCCAGGGTTCGCCTTCTTGGTACTCAGATCCATCTGTAATGAGTGGTGAAGATTGATTTGGGTAAGATATAGAAATTGTGTACTTCTCCCCCCAGGAATACTCCAATATTCGTAACTCTTCTGCTGTATACCTTTAAGGTCAGATCTGCCCGAAGATAGAATGCTATGCTAATGATGGAATCATTGGCATGAGCCACTTTTCAAATGCTGCCACCTATCAACTGCCTACATTTTAACCCTCAGATTTCTCTCTCGCCTGTCAAGACCAGATGCCTGGAGATTTCCTCCTCATCATCTAGTCAAAGAAGCCTTCATTAATAACAAATACTTAAGTATTTTTCATTTATTTTCATTTGCTGCCTCTTATCAGTGTTATTTTAACCATGTTTATTTAGCTAGTTTTGTGTTGTTTTCTTGGTTTCTAACGGTTCGGAATAACCGCTGAGGAACCAAGGTACTTTTAGTTAGTTTCAGGGTTTTTCCCTGGTTGTTTATTAGTTTATGTAAATTTTATGTCCTAATATCCTTGTTTTTTAGAACTGATACCTTCGGTTCCAAACCGCTAATCCTGGTTCTATTGCTATCGGTTCCCGGTTCCGCTCGGTTTTCCCGATCGGTTCTTGAACCAACTGCAACCGATTAAGTTTATTGTTTTTTGAATTTAAAAACCTTTTCTGCTTTGCAGCTGCGGTTTTTCTTCATTATGTCAGAAAAACCTAAAAAGAGAACCGGAGAACCCGGTTTTAAAAACTGTTCTGAGTGTGGTGAAGTCTTTGCCAAGGCAGATAAGCACTCTATTTGTGTTTTCTGCCTTGGTTTTGACCATTTAAAAACTAATTGTGACATTTGTACATTTTTTCCAGAAAAGACATTGGAAAAACGTCTGGAGAGATTAAATAAGAGATTGAAGGGTCTGACCAGTCGAAACCCCTCAGGGTCTGTGGGTGACACCACAACTTCTACTGTTTCTACCCCTGATGCAGGTAAAAAGAAACCCTCTGAACCGGCTAACTCTCCGGTTCCAGTTAAAAAAGCAAAGAAAACAAAGCACATTGAACCCCCTGTGGAAAAGGGGACTTCTGTGATGCCTGCCACTGTGCCTTCTCCTTCAGAGATTGCACAAGCAATAAAAATAATGCAAACCTTGCAGGGTCTGCTGCCTGTGGTTTCACAGTCCTCATTCCAGACCCCTGCACCTTCCAACCCACCCTTCTTTCTTGAGCAGCGTGAAGAGGAGGAGGAGAAGGAAGAAGGTGAGCCTATAGAGCCTGAGCTCTCCCCTGAACAGGAGTTTGGCTCCCCTCCCAGGACTATAGAAGATTATTCTTCTCATTTTTCCATTATTAGGAAAATTGCTAATGTTATCTGTGTCAGTCTTCACCATTCATTACCTTTGGGTATAGTGGCCGGAGGTCATGACCCCCTGGGAGCTCTTTTTTTTGGGATGGGTGGAGTTGACGCACCATCGGCGTCGCCCTCGAGGCCAACGCACTGCGTGACACTCACGGGTTGGCCTCTAGGTGTTGTCGACTCCACCCTCCTGCCAGTTCTTCGTCTCCCGCCGTTGACATCGCACCTCGTGGGTAGCTCTGCTACGTGAGAGGCCTGCTGTTGATCTTGAAGCCTTCGGCTCCGTTTACATAGTCCATCAACTCCGTCCATTGAATTCTTTCCTGCTGGTTCAGTTTCGCTGCACTCGACGTTGCCTGGGATTAAAGTAAGACTGTTCCTTTCTTTATTTTGCTACATCAGGTTTTGTTTGGTGTTATTTTTTCCATAGGTCATGTCTCGGTTGGGGGGCAAGAAAACTATGAAGACAGGACGGTCCCCTATGCATCGGTGCCCATGCGGCCATAAGTACTCCATTACCAGCCAACATGACCTTTGCCTCGCATGTCGTGGCCTGCTACACAACATGGATTTGTGCGACGCCTGCTTCTCCATGGACCGTCGTGTAATCGAACAACATGCGTGGAAAGTTGGACGAGCCCTGCCGACTTTCAGGGGATGGGCGCGCACTCGTCGGGCCAAGCCACATTCTCTTGGCCTTTCCTCCGGGTCCTCTCCTGGTTCTATACTGACTGAGGAGGAGGAGTGGGCTTCTGCTTCTTGTAGCCTCGCCGTTGCAGAAGCCCCTTCCATGGTGCAGGAGGCCCAGTCCGTGCCCCTCGGGGGACGGGCGGGAGGCATTGCCTTGGCAATCGCCCCTTTGGAGGTGAAGGCCCCCCTGGTGTCGTACCCGTGGCTCGGAAGGCCTGGGTCAGCGCCGTCCTCAATGCCATCTGTCGGCGCCGTCTTGGGCCTCAGCGCCATTTGTGCCCGCTCTGGGCCCTGTTGGTAGCGTCATTCACGCCGGTCTGTTGCTCTGCACCATTGCTGCCGTTGGCTCCTTCGCGGTGCTGATGGTGCTCACAGCGCTGTGGGAGGCTGTACGGTGCTGTCCTTGACTGTTTCTCGCCCTGGTGCCGTGGTTGAGCACAGCACCGTGTCTACCTCTGGAGCCGCTTGCAGTGCTGAGCGAGGACACGGCGCCGTTGGGGTTTCTGACCTCGGCGCCAAGATGCCGTCGAGGCCGTTGTCGGCGCCACTCGCGGTGCCATGGGTCGGGATGGCGCCGCAGGGGTTTCCAACCTCAGTGCCGTTCGTGGCATCGAGAGCGTGGTTGGGGCCATCATCAGTGCTGTCTCTGGCCTCGGCTCCACTTGCGACGCTGTGGGTCGGGACAGCACCGTGACATGCTCCGGCTCTGATACTGCTGCCATTGTTGGAGCCATGTCTTCTTCCCGCACCATTCGCGGTGCAGCTGAGGACATTGGCGCCGACTCTGGTGCAGTCTCTGGGTCTGGTGCCCTTTTCAGTCAGGGTGGCAGCAGGCGTCCACGTACCGTTTGGCACAGAACTTCGATCTCCACCTTTTCGGAGGAGGAGGAATCGGACTCTGTGTCAGATAGGCAGTCTGACTCTTTGGAGTTGGCTGCTCACGTGGACTCCTTGGTAGTGTCCTCAACAGGCCAGAACCAGCCCCCCTCTGAGGAGAGGACAGTGGCTCCTGGGACCAGGGTCGGGGTGCTGACCAGCAGGTGGTGGTGTGGGCCACCATTGCTCTGCAGCCTGGACTCGGAAGGTTTGCTGACCCCTCAGTGGTGGTGTCCCCTCAGGTGGTGTGCCTGGATCGCCCAACTTTGGGGCCGATCAGAGCACCTACAGGAGGGGAGGATGCTGCTCCCTGGATAACCTCTTCGGGGGCTGACCAGGGTTGCCAGCTGTCTCAGGCTGGCTCTTTCAAGGAGGAGGGCACTTTTTGGATTCAGAGGGTCGAGGGGTATGGGTTTGATCACGGCGACCTTTTCTGGAGCCACCCGAGCTCTGGGAGAAGTAGGAGGACCTCGCCTTCCCTACGGTTTCCTAAAGAGGGCCCCGTTCTTTGGAGGTGGGGGACTGTCTTTCTGTACTTTCACGGCCCCGGTCACCTCACAGGGGGAATTCTTCAGGGCGCAGCCTAGGTAGTTCCAGTATGGTTGACCAGCTGTCAGCTGCTGAGTTTTCCGGAGCTCCCTCTTCTCTTGGGGCTCCAGGTGCGCTCTCTAGCCCAGGCGGAGGACAGCCGATTCCTCTTGTCGCCTCTGCCCCCTCTCCTCTGCCACATTCTCCTGCTCTCCCAGGTATTCTTGGTCCTAGTGGTCCTCTCTCCTGGGAGCAGTTCAGAGCTGTGGCTGCTTAATTTCCCTCTTATGTTAGGGCCATGGACAGACAGGTTTTCCAAACTCTCCCTGAGCAGCCAACCTCTGAGCCTCTGAGGTCCTCTGACTCCTCATCCTCCTCTTCAGGAGGTCAGGAACTGTCTGTCCACATCTCCCCAGCTGCTGATCCCACTGAGTATCAGCGTTTTCTTGTGAGTATGTTGGAGGACCTGCATGTCACCCCTCCCACTAAGCACAATCCAGAGCATCCAACGCGCGCCTTTTTGGACGATTTCAATGCGGACACTCTTGTAGTGCCCCCTTGGCCTGTTCCCTCTACAGAGGCATCGATGCACTTCTGGCAGAGACCCTTTTCCAGAGTCCCAGCCCCTAGGGGATCTCCGCCAGAGGTATTGTGCCCCCCCGGAGTCTCCAGGTAACCTGTCTCATCCTAGCTCAGGATTGACACAACTGGATACTCCCGACAGGCTTCACGCCCTGCACTATGACCAGCCCCCCCCAGATCAAGATTCCTTGGAGTTTGACTTCTGGGGTAGGAGGACGTTTTACTCTGCACGGTTGCTTCTCTCGATATCTGCTCATCTGGCTCACTATGCTGCCTATGATAGGTTCCTGTGGTCCAGGCTAGGTCAACTCCTAGCCTCGGTGCCTGACACGGAGGAAACCAGACGAGCCATTGCACTCTCTGCACGTGGCCTGGAGCTAGGAAGGCACCAGACAAGGGCATCGTATGACGCCAGTGAGGTAGCTACCATGGTCGTAGGGACAGCGATCTGCACTAGGCGGACGGCATGGCTGCGTCTCTCCCAGTTGTTACCCTTGGACCGGCATAGGGTGATTAACTTCGCTCATCAGAGAAACCTATCTTTTCTCCCATAGGGTGCGATGACGTCTGTCAGGGCAATTTCCTACCCCCTCCGGGGAGTCCCCATCTCACTCTCCCCACTCTCGGGCCTCTCCAGACCCGTGAAGGTTCTCTCTCTCTTAGTGTGTCACCCACTGAGAGCTAAGGGACTCAGTCCCTTAGGGTTGAAGCCCCATTCGGTGGGGTTCGGCACTCACCCAAAGGTGATGAATGGTGAAGATTGACACAGATAAAATGAAAATGACATACCTACTGTAATTCTGATCTTTCTGTATATCTTCACCATTCATCACAATCCCACCCTCCATCCCCCTGGGGCCTCAGTCTCTGGGTTCCCCCTCCCTCTCTGTGCCCTCTTTTGGCCCCCCTGCTCTCTGTTAGTCAGGAGTGGGGTGACCTTGGGCATATAGGGGGATATTTTTCTGTAAGGGGAAGAGTGGTCTGGATGGGGGGGCGCTCCTTCCTCAGTGCCTTGGCTCCACCCCTGTGGGGTGGAGGTTGGTAGTTGCCCTCTTTGTATTCTTTCTCCCATTCTCCCCATCAGTTTTACTTTGATGTCCTTGTCCTTTGGACACAACCACAATTTAATTTAAAAAACTAGGTTTCTTACACCAAAAATGTAACTTTGAGGGGGGGTATTCCGTGTATCCTGTCTTTTCTTCCAGAATAACCAAATCTGCTTATGTTGAAATTATTGCCAGTGATTCTGTGCCTTGAATTCTGGCAGTTTAGCCTTCTGGCTACTCCTTCACAGTTCCTATACAATCTGGAGACAGGTCAAGGTTCCAGGGTATGTTCTCTTCTCTCCCGCCCCCCCCCTCACATCTTTATCCCTAAATTCCTTAACCTTCCCTCCTCCTTTTCTACTTCCAGTGATTGGGGCCCCTGCCCATCCGCTTAGTTTTTACAGCTTATTCTGTCCTCTCAGTCGTTTATTTCTCCTTTTATTTATATATCTTTTCCTTTCTTGTCTCTCCTCCCAACCCTTTCTTACTCATGCGACTCAGAACTGGTGGGAGGGTGGAGTTATCAACACCTAGCAGCCAGCCACGAGTGCCACGCGGTATCGGCCAAGGTGGCCGATGGTGCATTGACTCCGCCCATCCACAAAAAAAAAGAGCTCCCACGGGGTCGTGACTTCCAGCCACCATACCCAAAGGTGATGAATGGTGAAGATACACAAAAAGATCAGAATTACAGTAGGTACGTCATTTTCATATCTTCCCTTGTCAGTCTTCACCATTCATTACTGCTGTGTGTAAGCGGAGGTGAGCACCGCTATGGGAGGTTTTGTTTTGGGGAGAGGAGTCGCCCGACAGCGCTGCCTCGAGTGTGATTCGTGTTGTGCGAGGCCAGGGCACCGCAGACCTTCTCCATCCCAGTTCTGTTTCTCCGCCATTGAGGTAACACCTGCTACGTGGAGTTGAGCAGTCTGCTTCTGCGCCACTAGACCTTTTTGTCGTCGTTTCAACGCCTTCTCCGCTCCTTCATCCCGTTCGACTTCCCGACGCCGTTGAAAACTGGTAAGACCATTTAATTTTATTATTCGACCTCACCGGGAGCTTTTCTGTGTTTTATTAATTATTTCACATCATGTCCGGTTCGGGAGCCAAACAAAAGTCCAAAGCGGGCTGCACCCCCATGCGTCGCTGTTCCTGTGGCCGGCATTTCTCTGTGATGGACTGGCATGATGTCTGCCTTCGGTGCCTGGGACCTAACCATGACATGGATAGATGCGATAGCTGCTTCTCGATGGACAGCCGTGTTCTCTAAGTCTACGCGTTTAAAGTCGGCAAGGCCTCGCCGACTTTCAGAGGGCGGCGTCGGTCTCTGGTTTCCCAGACCAGGACCTTAGGCCCTTCTTCCGGTTCCCCTCCTGGGCCTATACGGTCCGGTGAGGAGAAGGCCTCCTCATCTTCAAGCCTTGCCAAGGAGGAGGCCTCTTTCGCGGTGTTGGAAGAATGTCGTGGCCCCTCCCGGGGTCGCGTCGGAGACACCGCTTCAGCACTCACCTCTTCGGAGGTGCAGGCTCCCCCAGTGTCGCGGCCAACAGTTGCTGGGTCCTGCACTGGTGGACCCTCGATGCTGCCTGCCAGCGCTGTCTTGGATCCCTGCGCTGTCCGCGGTGCTGGGGATCGGGGCGGTGCCGGTTTGGTTCTCGGCACCGTTCATCTGGTTGACGCCGCAGGCGGTACCGCGTTGGATTCGGGGATCGCGCATGGCACCGGGAATTCAACCGGGGTTGTTGGTGGGTTGGGACCGGGTCTCGGAGCGACCGGCATCGCAAGTGGCACCAGCGTCATTCGCGTTGCGGCTTCCCAGCAGCCTCTTGGGGTTGCCAGAATCGAGGTCCTTCTGGTCGACTCTTCTCCAGAAGCAGACAATTCGGACGTGGACCTGGTCTTGCACCCCGATTCTTCGGAGTCAGAGTTCTCTATGAGGCGTGGTGTCAGGCGACCCAGCGCCCCCATTCTTGAGTCCCCACAGCAGTCTTCCTCCGAGGACTCCCAGGCTGGGGGTGGCCTGGAGTCTATGGGGGAGAGTGGTTTGGGGATCGGGAAGGGGGCTGTCCCCCCAGAGGGGGCTGTGGCAGCTGCCAGCCCTGGTGCTGCGGTGCCTTCTCGGGGTGCATTGGAGGTCCTGTCTTCGGAGGCCACCCTCAGGAGGTCTCGGGATCGACGGACCCCATTGCTAGAGTCGAGGAGGAGGAGGAGGACGTCCTCGGAGTCTGAGGTGTTGAGAGGTCACGGTGAGGGGCGTCGGCACCCCCCTGTCACCCCTCAGGGTGTGGGACGGTGCCGTGGCACCAAACCCTGCCTCTCCCTCTTGGGCTCGGGGAACCCTTCCAGTGGCACCGCCATGGGTTGCCCTTCTGGACCCACAGGGGAGATTCCCCAGTTGGGCTCTTCCAGAGTTTGCATCCCCAGGGTTCCATTTTGTGACCTGTTTTTATTTCAGGGACCCCGCCAGCTCGGGCTCCGTTCACTGGATTTCTGAGCCCTGGCAGAGGACAGGTGCCTCCTCGTAGGTGCCCCTCTTCCATTCCTCTGCAGCCACCTCCCTCTCTTCCAGGCCATGTCGGTCCTACAGGGCCGCTATCCTGGGAGACGTTCAGAGGCACTGCGGTGGCGTTCCTGTCATATGTTAGATACATGCATGAACGGGTATTTCGCCTGTCCCCTCCGGCACAGGAGTCATCTGAATATTCAAGTCCCCATCCTCCTTGGCTCCCTCTTCGGAGGGAGAGGAACCCTCTGCTCACCTTTCTTCTGACGCTGATTTCACTGATTATCAGCGCTTACTTTCGAGGATGGTTGGGATCTCCGTATCTCTTATGTCAGACGTAACAATACTGAGCGGGAGATGTGTGAATTCCTCGGTGAATTCAGTGCCCAGCATTTGGTGGTGCCATCCTGGCCTGTTCCATTCCAGGAGGCGTCTATCCGCACCTGGCAGTCTCCAGCCGACCTTGACCCAGCCCCGGCAGACTGCAGAAGGAGATATTGTACTCCATCTGAGTCCCTAGGTTCTCTTTTCAACCCACCCTCGGGATTGGTGTTCCTAGAGACTCCTTCCAGGCGCCGCCGCCTGGCGCACGACCGACCACCGGACTCAGATTCCCTACAGTTTGACCAGTGGGGACAAAGAGTGTTCTCTTCTTCTCATGCAATGCTGTGCATTGCGTCACACCAGGCATACCATGCTGCCTATTACAGGCACTTGTGGTTGATGCTTTCTCAACTTCTAGCATCAATGCCTGATATGGAGCAATCTAGACAGGCCATTGCCGTCTCCGCTATAGAACTACAAAAATGTGCTGCGGTCAGTAGATGAATGGAGTGATGCTGTGAAGTAAGGGCAGCCAGCCCAAAAGTACATGAAATCCAAAAACCCAGCACTCTTCACCTGTAGCGAGATAAATCCAGGTCCAATTCAAAAGGTATGAAGAAATATATTTTATTATGTGCAAATGCACAGAAAGACCAACAGGCACACAGACAATCAAAAAGAGCTTACTAGCCCCAGCACTTCGACTCACAAATGAGTCTTCATCGGGGTGAAGGGTTACATGGTGGAAGATGACCCTATATAGTATGTTCAATTACAACAATCAATAAATCAATCAAAAACACATGTAAGAAATTAAGTACCATCTCAATACAGATCTATGGTCAGTGTAATACCTAAATTCAGTCACTAGATGGTGCTATTATAATATAGCACATACATCCTTAAATATAAACACAAATTGCATTCAGACAGAAAAAACACTGACACGGATGATAACAGATGAAGGATGAAATGGATACAAAATGGACCAAACCTCCAGCAAATCCTGGTTACAGTCAGTGTAGTATCTCAAGGCAACAATATTAAGGGACCTCCTAGAAAGTGAGGACCAGGTAGTTGGAGGGCAGCCGGATGAAATGGAAACAAACCTGGGAAAGAAAAAAAGGGATCATTTTTCAAGCATAAAACATATAAGCAAGCATTATATCTGTATGCTTTAACTTAATTATCATTTCATTGATCTTCTAAAAAATTCAATGAACACAAACTCAGCAACATGTCAGGATCTCCTTAACATTACTTTTTTTTCTTCAAAAAAGGTTTTAAGTCCCACTTGTCATTAAGTTCATAGGGTTTGACACTACGTAAAGTGTAAATCCGAAGAGACTCACGCTGCGTTAGTAAGTTGGGTCTGTCACCTCCATTTCTCATTGGTGGCACATGTTCCAGTCCCACAAATTTTAGGCAGTCTGGTTTTGATTTATGCACATCTGAAAAATGTGTGCCAACTGGGGTGTCTTGTCTACCACTTACAGTCAAACAAATATGTTCCTGCACCCTCTGTTTAAGAGGTCTGACAGTCTTCCCAACACACCGGCAGCCGCGAGGCGGTGGAGGAGGAGGGGATAAGAATATGGCTATACCCATATGGAGCGTATCAAAACCAGCGTCAGGTATTGAGGCGTTGAGTACTCTGCGCGTCTGGAAGCCCGGCGTCGGGTACTGCGGCGTCGGATCACGGTGTTCCAGGTACTGCAGTGTCGAAGAACACGGCGAGGTACCGGAAGCGAGGGGCTGCCTGCACAAACGGCCCGGCTGGGAACCTCGCGGGTGGGTCCGTAGCGGAGTGCCCGGAGGGAGGGCCCGATGGGAGCAGGAACTCTCCCTGAGTCGGTAAGGCCGACGTCAGGGCCAACGGCAGAGGTCCTGACGCCGGAGGTACCGACGTCGGAGGGGCCGGCGTCCGGGGAGCCGACGTCAGGTCCGTCGCTCCAAATGGAGGAGAGACTAATGGAGGCAAAAGATCCCCAGCTGCGCCCGGGGATGGGGGGGAGTCCCCGGGGTCAGGATGGGGGGACTCTGGTTCCCCAGACGGCAGTGAAAGCTGCGGTGAACCGGGGACGACGGACGTAGGAGGGTCCGTCGTCAGTTCCCTCGCCGGCCGGACGTCGGACGAGCCGACGTGAGGCATAGAGGCGAGCTCTCAGTGGGCGCCGGAGGAGCCGACGTCCGACTTACGAGAGGCTTCCCCAGAGGCAGGTCGAGAGGAAAGGTCGGCCTGGTCCAGAGGGGAAGAAGCCATGTGTCGCCCCAAAGGGTCAGACGTCTTACCAGCCTTCTCCGGGTGGACGTCAGATTAGCTAACGCCCGGCTTACCGGAGTCGCCCGTGATGGTAGGCCGCAAGCCTGCAGCTGAACCGGGCGAGAGGCCTCAACTGCCCAGAGGCGCACCCGCAAGGCCTGTTGCCCAGCCAGATGAGCGGGCCGACGCCTCAGAAACCTCCGAGGTGGCCGTCGAGGAGCGATCCCCCGGAGGGGATGTTACCTGAATGCCCGCGACTCCCGATGGATAACATTGTACATTGGCATCGCTTTATTGACAATGTTTTATGTATTTGGGAAGGACCTATTGTTGCCATTTCTGAATTTATGGGATGGCTCAATAACAATACATATAATTTGAGATTTACATATGTGACTGACCCATTCTGTATTTCTGTTTTAGATCTTTGCCTTTTTTGTTAATGAAAATAGAATTGAGACCAGATGCTTCAGAAAAAATACAGCCACCAACTTACTACTGTTAGCTAGCAGTGCTCATCCCTGTAGCCTTAAAAACTCAATTCCATTTGGACAAATATTGAGACTTATGAGAAACTGCAGTTCAGATAATGATTTCATTGTACAAACTGACGAACTGCTGAGGAGATTTGAAGCCAGGGACTATGATAAAAAACTTTTAGAACAAACAAAAGAAAAAGTTCAAAAAAATTAACAGAGATAATCTTCTCAGAAATGATCATAGGGCAAGTGAGGTACAGGACAATATACCGTGCACCTTTGTTATGGATTTCAATCATGTTGCAGGACTGATAGGTAACAACATACATAGAAATTGGCTCATCCTTTTGGGTGATAATTTGGTGGGTGCAACTGTGGGATCTAAACCTAGAGTCACTTTCAATTGGAGTGAGAACCTTAGGGACAAACTGGTCCATAGTAGGACTCCTACACCTGCCAGAACCACTAATACGTGGTTTCCACGTCTTCCTAGTGGTTATTACAGATGTAGTCATTGTAACATTTGTAAATTTGGTGTACCGACTAAGGAATTCATACATCCCCTGAATGCAAACATCAAAGTTGAAATTAGAGAACTTATTACATGTGATACCCCCTATGTTGTGTATGTTTTGTGATGCACTCATAACTTGATTTATGTTGGGAAGACTGTTAGACTTCTTAAACAGAGGGTGCAGGAACATATTTGTTCGATTGTAAGTGGTAGACAAGACACCCCAGTTGGCACATATTTTCAGATGTGCATAAATCAAAACCAGATTGCCTAAAATTTGTGGGACTGGAACATGTGCCACCAATGAGAAATGGAGGTGACGGACCTAACTTACTATTACAGCTTGAGAGTCTTTGGATTTACACTTTACGTAGTGTTAAACCCTATGGACTTAATGACAAGTGGGACTTTTTTGAAGAAAAAAAAGGTAATGTTAAGTAGATCCTGACATGTTGCTGATTTTGTGTTCACTGTATTTTTTAGAAGATTAATGACGCCAGGCTAGCATGTTAGGCTGCCAAGATAAGTGTCTGCATACCTGGATCCGAGTGCTGTGGAGCGGTGACCAGCTGGTTGGCGAGGGAGGAGGGGAGAGCTCCAAAAACTCTGAAAATGCTACCCTCTTGACCCTGATGCTTGCTTGGGTGGCTCTGTCTGAGCTAGTACCTAGATCCGAGTGCTGTGGAGCAGCGACCAGCTGGTTGACGAGGGAGGTGGGGAGGGCTCCAAAAATGCTTCCCTCTCAACCTTGATGTTTGCTCGGGCAGCTCTGTCACTGAGAAGATGCAGTTTCATAAGAGTCACTAATACACCCTCTAGAAGAAACATTACTGTGGTGAATCATTTTTTTTCCAGCACAACCCACACACCATTCTGTGTTATTGGTTTGCTCACAAATAAAAGTGGGTTTTAAGCAAATTCATTGTTTTCTCGGAAACTGGCTTTTGATATGTTTCCGAAGCCTTTAGAAGAGTATATAACAATACAAATACTATATAAGTGGAATTCAGGCTCTTGAGGCCCCATTTACCAAGTTTTTTTTTTTTTTACCAGTAAAAAGTTTGTTTCTCTTTGTTTCTAACAAGATTATTAAAAAAATATATATATTTTTTTAGACACATATTCCGCATACATCACAATAAGGATCGCCTACCACTCCCAGTCCTGCTTTTGGTGTTTGATTATGCAGATGAGGTCTTTGGCACAGCCCCTTCCTCCTCTCTTGGTAGACTGGACACTGTAATACCTTTTGCCACTTTGCTGCTAATGCTCCTTTTCTTACCCACCACTGCTCCCTATACACTAGCCTCCTGATGCCATGTCTTGCCTCTCAGTACTTTTTTCACTGTGCTTAATTTATTTCTAAGTACTGGTTCTCATCTCGCACTTCTTGCCTCTCTTCCCTCCCCTTTTCCAATCCTTCTTCTTCTTATGGACCTGACTCCGTGGGACTGCCTTACTTTCTTCATCCCTTTCACCAAATCTATTGCTGGACAGTCTGCTTTTGCCTTTTGTCTTCTATCCATTTGGGACACCCTCACCCCGCTCCACTTCACCTGTCCCCTCCTATGTTCCTCTCAAACATCAACTCAGACTTTTCTTTGCCCCCTCTTGCTCTTGCATTGGCATTGGCTAGTTTGCCTTTTGACCTCCCATCTTCCTAATTTAGTCCTAATTCCTTCTCTGTCCTATAATGGGTTATTCCAGTCCCCTACCCTCTCCTGTTTTTGGTAGAACCTATTAGTAATTTTTATTTGTACGTCCAGCATTTCCCTTACTCTGTCTCTGTACACTTGTCATTGTATATATTGTTTAATAATGTACATTCTTGATTGACTTCTAATTTCCCTTTACTCCCTATTTTCCTTTACTATAGCCTGTATACTGCTTTTTATTAACCGTGTAGGTCTTAGGTGCCTGTATACCATTTTATTTACTTTGACAATATTTTACCATTGCGTGTACTTGTTCTTACCATCCCATCCTCCCCCGTCACACCTGGAAACAAGCCTTGGCTCAGTGTGCCTTTCCCAGTTGCCAGTTTTCAATAAATAAATATTGATTTATCTAAGTTGTTTCTTACTACAGTCACCTTATAATGATCTTTCACCTATATGGCCCCCCCATTGTGGAACTCTTCCCCCTCCTCAAAGCATGTCAAGCAGTGTGCTCCTTTAGCGAAAACACTACAATGAGAGCTCTCACACAGTGCAGAGGTGCTGCCAGCAAAAAGTCTGTCGAGGTAGAAACACAAAAACGATGCACACAAACATGGCAAAGTGTGGCATTTTCCAAAGTTTTAATCTTCCACAGTACAGGAATGAAGCACAGAGACACAGAAACCCTGCACTTTGACTCTCAAACTGGAGTCTTCGTCAGTTGGTGTGCTCCTTTAAACATACACTTAAGGAATGCATCCTTGAGATATATACATATATATATATATATATATATATATATATTTATGCAATGGGGTGGACGTATATTCAGTGTGATAAATGCATTTATCTGAGTCACTCTATGTATAAATAAATTTGTAGATACAGTGACCATTTTTACATACAGTGCCGGACTACTTTCTAAACTCCCAACCTAAAAACAAAAGGCGAGCCAGTTTCACATCACCTGGGAGACAGCAACACAGCCGCCACCCCCCATCCAAAGTACAAACACCCAAACTGCAATAAAACGTTTGTAGTTTCTTTTTTTAAAACTTGCCTCACATCTTTATAGCACCTTTGTCTTCCTACGTTCACAAAACTAGCTGCCTCCGGATTCTGCACCTGCCCGATCTCACTTGCTCCATTCAGACTGTTCTTTGTCCCTCGTTCCACTCACCTCCATCACGGTCAACGATCTCCTCCACCATTCCAGAAATCATGAAGGAAAAACACCACCATTGGATCCACATTTCAGATAAGCTACGGCTTTCTCCCAACTGTGGCCAAAATTATAAACCGTGATGACGATGCTGTACAAGCCACGTGGCGGCTTCTACTTCCGAGTCAAATTGAAAAAAAATAAATAATAAGGACTACTTCAGCCTCCGACTTCAGCAAATGCAAAAATACCACAGCAAATTCTACTCGTTCACACCACGGCTCTCACTCAAAGAGCTACCGCGTCCTAGCTAAGGGAAAAACAGCCGCAATTTTAAAAAAAAATCATCAACCCACCCACAAACAAAATCACGGGCAATAAAATTGCACGCTACAAATGTACTCACATGTCAATCACTCTTTGCTGCGCAGCGATAAAAGGCAGAGTACAAAAAAATCCCCTATATTTCACACACAAAAAACTAAACAAAATATAAAACAAAATAAAAACTCCGAACAAACAACTATTAACTCTATTGCATAAATAGAATATGCAATAGGAAACTCATTAAATGATTTATGTGCACTTGAGCAGTTTAACCTCGGACACCTCACTCGTAGCTTACGCTACTTGTGAGGTTACCCGAGGTCAAACTGCTCTTGTGCACATAAATCATTTATTTAACTCGTACCCAGTATATATATATTTATATATATGTATAAAATTGCTGACCCTACTTTTGACATCTACATACTAATACCTCTACTCGCAGTGCACACAGGGCTACTCAAAATCCCGAGGGTACGGACCTCACTTGCCCAGAGATCCTCACTGGTACAATGCCCTCCCTACCTCGACTACCCAACTGTCAAAAATAGGTCCATTTAAGGCAGCTCTAAAGAGCCACGTCCTATCCACCCATAGCTGCTTGTGCAACTAACAGGTACTGCCCTAACACTCCGGGCCTTTTTCTCCCTCCCAGGTCTTTATCTTGACCCCAGATGACAATAGCCTCCTCCAGGTTGCACTGCCTAAATTTTGTACTTGTCTGTGAACCGAATTTAGCTGATGTCCTGCATAGGACCTCCTCACTGTTAGTGTAACTGCTGTATGACTAAGGTCTGTAAGATGCCCGTGTTTTTTCTTTATTTGTTTTGTACTGCCACCTGCTAAGACTGTAATCCTTACACCATTACTCTCCTGTTTTTTCATACCTATACCCATGTACTCTGTCTAGTATGTCTTACTGCACCCCGTATTGTTAAGCCTGTGAATCTGTGTGTAATCTGACATGGAGCCTTTTGAAATGAGTCCCTGACTCAAAGGTTTGTAATTCTGAATAAATAAATAACTAAAATAAAATAAATACTGTGCCCCTAACTTTGCACAGATCCTACTGCTGTATACCTGCAGTTGTTCTCCTTTGTGTGTAGCTCTTGTTTCACTTTAAAATGCATTTCTCATTTGCTTTGCTCTGGCAAAACATTGTTCCTGGTGTTGTACCCTAAGGTGTTTGTCTAGTGACTAATCTGCTTACCATTGCAGTCTATGCTTATTGCAGTGCCTAGATGTAGTACAATTGAGCCTGTATGAATGGCTGTTCTGTATTATTCATGTAAAACTGATCCCTTGACTTGTTAGTTTATTGTATTATTTTCTTGTTTCCACTGATGTATAATCCTTGCATGTTCTTATGTGTAACTAATTCCTGGTTGCCCCTAAAAAGGGTCTTTTTGTTTCAGTGAGCTTACCTGGTTACCAAAAACCCAATAAATAATTAAAAAAAAAAGTTCCAATTTAGAAAAAAAGATACTAAGCTAGTAAACTGGGTCCTTTCAGCATGTGTGGGAAGGGGTTGCAGTCAGAATGGACCTGTAATGAGAGGTTGAAAAGCCTGTTCTTTGTTTGCATTTACTTAACTTGCTTTCTGTTATTTTACAGCTGACAATAAAGGCTATGCACATGTGTCCAGAACTGGGTCAAGTGCCGCAGGAATGCTGCCTACGGGTGACTTTGATGCCAATTCGCCTCAACATTGATCAGGTCACTACCACTACTACTAGTACTATAAGAGAATGTTGCACTCTGGGGGGAATTAATGTGGATTATCAAGGAGACTGTGCCTAGTATAAAATGTAGGGGATATACGCTAATACGCATGCCCGAACTCAGAGCTTCAAGTTTCAATAAAAAAGTGAAATAGGTTACGGTGCTTCTTTTTCAGTCGGGTTTGCTTCTAAAAGTGCAGCCCAACAAGTACTACATGGCACATCACTTCTTTTCCCTTCGTGAAAATGTACCCGGCTCGTCATGAACGAGCGTTCCAGCAGATCACAGGAAGCAAAGTAATGAACGGAAGTCACGCACAGTCTTCCGGTGCAGTTGCACTCTTGAAATGGTGGCTTCAGCACAGACCTCAGTACCACTATCAAGGCACAGAAACGGAACAAAATTAATAAGACAGGTTAGTTGGTAAACTGTAAGCACCCAAAAGTTGTGCTAATCGGGTGTTTCTGCAGCCCTAGTAACTGGCTAGAGTTTTTTGGACAGCCTTCCTTTAACCGCTAATAAAAGTTAAACAGACTGTCTTAGTGGTTTCCTCTTTTGGTTTTATTTAAATATGTCAGAAAAACTAAAGAAGAAGACTGGGCTTCCGAGGTTCAAAAACTGCCCTCAGTGTGGAGAGGTGTTTTTCTTGAACAGTGTGTTGTCTGTCTTGGTGAACCCCACTTCACATCTTATTGTGAAATTTGTAAGTCTTTTCCACAGAAAACTATTGAAGAACATATGGAAAGACTTAAAAAAAGTTGGCTTCATCAGGACAGGGAGATAACAGCTCTGACCAGTCTGCTGCTTCAAAAACAGCAGGTGAAACCGCTGATCCAAAGCCAACTACCCCTGACAAGGGTGAACCTTCTACCAGGAAAAGAATTGGTGAACTGAATGGAACACCAGTTCCAGCTAAAAAATTGAAGAAAACAAAACACACTGAACCCCCGGCTGGAACTCCCAAAGAGACTTCTGTAGTGCCAAGTGGGATGCCTACACCTGAGGCTATTGCCCAGGCGATTAAAGTCATTCAAGCTCTCCAGGAAGCTGTACTGGTTCCGGTTCCCCAGACACCAGTTCAAACCCTGGTTCAGCAACTGACACCTTTGGTTCATCCCTCTCTCCTAGAAACTATGGAGTATGAAGAATATGAGGAAGATGATGGGGAATCCATAGAACCTGCGGTATCCCCGGATCAGAAATTTGGGTCACCGCCTAGAACAACTGAAGATTTTTCTTCACATTTTTCTTTTCTGAGGAAAATGGTGGATGCCTTAGATATTGCCACTAATGAAGTGGTAGAGGATGAAGAGGAAGTTGAATATCTTGAACGTATGGGGCTTACTACAACGAAGAAGCTGTTGCTTCCCATGAATAAATTCTTCAAAAAAGACATTCTGAAAATACTGCAGACACCCAATGCTGTGCCACCCTTCGATAAGAGGGCTGACAAAAAGGATCAAATAGACAGGGAAGGGGCTAGGTTTTTATTCACTCACCCTGACCACCAAGGTGTCATGCAGACTGCAGCCTCTGATAGGACAAGGTTACCCTTGGCATCTCACCCGCCTGAAAAAGATTCTAAGAGGATTGACAGCACGACCAAAACGGGCTACCTGTACACTTTCTTGGCTGTTAGACAGGCCAGTTATCAGGCCTACACTGCCCAGTACCAGAAGTTACTGTGGCAGTCTGTATTGGCTATGGCTGATAAGGCTTCTCCTGGCCTTTCAGCTGACCTGGCTGAGACTGCCAGGTTTGGTTTGGAGGCTGCTAAATATCAGTTTCAAATTGCAGCAGATGCCAATGACACTGCTGCCAGCTGGATGGCTGTCTCGGTGGCCTTTGGAAGATTTGCATGGCTTAGAGCCACCAGCCTCAAGCAGGATACCCAGGCAAAGGCCATGGATTTCCCGGTTGAAAACAGTTCTCTGTTTGGGGATCAAACAGACGCCTACATGAAAAATGTGGATGAGTATAAGGCCACCTGTAAGAACAATTCGGCCAAGGAAAAACCCTCACCTTCCTCCAGACCCTATGAAAGGGGAGGCAGGGGTAGAGCTACTTACAGCAGACCTTTTTACCAGGCTCAGGCTGTTCCCCAGTACCAGCAGTACCCCCAGCAGACAGGATACTTCAGGGATAGGGGCAGAAGGGGGGTCTAGGCGTGGGTCCCAGGCTTGACAGGCCCAGCCCCAACCCAAGCAGAATCCCTGACTTAGTTGCCAAGTCCACCTCCCAAATTCCAGTGGGGGCAGACTGGCTCACTACTTCCAGGCATGGAAAAACATTACCACAGATAAAGTGGGTCCTGGAAGTAGCAAGTCAGGGTTTGTCCTTCAGTTTCAAATCCTTACCATCACTAAGAACAAGAGTATTCAGACCAGCTTCCAATTCAGAAAGGACGCTGCTGGAAAAGGAGGTACAAAGCCTGCTTCCATCAAGGGCAGTGGAACCTGTTCCTCCACAGCAAAAGGGAAAGGGTTTTTACTCAAGATACTTCCTCACCACAAAGAAAAATGGAGAGTGGCAGCCTGTTCTAGATCTAAGATTACTAAACAGGCATCTGACAAAACCAAAGTTCAAAATGGTAACTTTGGCTGTGATTCTGCCAACCCTCCAAAGGGGGCTAGCTGCCATCCCTGGATCTAAAGGATGCTTACTTCCACATCCCCATAAGGGAGTCTCACAGAAAATACCTCGGGTTTAGACTCCCATTAGGCTATTACCAGTTCTCAACACTACCTTTCGGCCTCACTTCAACTCCAAGAGTGTTCACAAAGTGCCTGGCAGTGGTGATGGCTCACCTCAGATGGTCAGGAGTGACAGTGTTTCCCTGCCTGGATGATTGGGTGGTAGTGGGAAATTCTCTACAACAGGTAAAGAACCACCTGCAGGTAACCGAGGTACTCTTGGAGTCCCGAGGGTTTCTAATAAACATCAAAAAAAATCTGTCCTGGTACCAGTCCAAGTGTTAAACTTCATAGGCACGACATTGGATACACTGAAAGGGAGGGCTTACCTACCTCAGGACAGAGTAAGCAACATCCTGCAGATTGCTGGCTCGTTCAGACTGAACAAGCCAAAAATAGCAAGGCAGTTCATGGGCCATATGGCGGCAGCCACAGGCACAGTCCTGGGCTCCAGTTTCCAAATGAGAGATATACAGTTTCACCTTAGGGCACATTGGTGCCAAAGAAGAGACTCACTCTCAGTGTTGGTTCCAGTCACAAGGACATTGCTGCGAGCTATAGAGTAGTGGAAGGTAAGAGACAGTCTGAGGGAAAGAGTACCTTTCCAGCAAGAGCCCCCATCGGTAATTCTCACAACAGATGCATCACTACTAGGGTGGGGTGCTCATCTGGGGGATCACACCACCCAAGATACTTAGTCAAGTGCAGAGTCACTGCAGCACATACACCTGCTGGAACTGACAGCAATGTTCCTGGCCTTGCAGGCCTTTGCACCCATGGTACAGGTCAGAAGAAACAATACAACAAAAATGTACTACATAAACAAGCAGGGAGGGACAAGGTCAAACCTCCTATGCACAGAAGCAATGAAGATGCGGAGCCTGGCTTACTTACTTCAAGCATCACTGCGAGCTATTCATCTTCCACGGAAGGACAACACCCTGGCAGATGCCCTGAGTCATATCAATCAGGGCCATCACGAGTGGACCCTGAACAGGCAGGTGTTGGAAGTGGTGTTCAAAAGGTGGGGCATCCCAGAGATAGAGCTCTTTGCGTTCTACGAGAACCACCACCTGCCACAGTACTGTTGCAGACCACCAGCCAGGGGTACAGTATCCTTGGATGCTCTGACTTTGGATTGGTCAGGGAAGCAGCTGTACTTCTTCCATCCTTTTCCTCTGATTTTCAGAGTTCTGATCAAACTCAGATCCCAGCCAGCATCAATGATTTTGATAGCAACAGATTGGGCCAGGCAGTCATGGTACTCTCTGCTGCTGTCCATGTCTGTGGCCAAAACAATTCACCTCCCTTGGAGGCACAATCTGTTAACCTCCAGACAGGGGAGGATCCTGTACCCGAATCTCAGATCCCTCAGACTCAAAGCTTAGCTCTTGAAGACTTATGCAGGCTTGATCTCTCAGAAAGTGCCCTGAATGTTTCAGGGGGTTACAGGAAGCATTCTACTGAGAAAAGCTATGCTTCTAAATGGAAGAGATTTTATATTTGGGGTTCTACCAATGATGTAGTACCTGCACAGGCAGAAATTCCAGCTCTGCTGGGACTATCTTGCCCATTTGCATTCCTTGAGCTAGCATCCCACTACTTTGAAAGTCCATCTGGCTTTAGTATCTGGTTACATTTCAGCTGGGAAAGGGTGTCTCCGTGGCATCCAATCCTATTTTCAAAACGTTCTTCAAAGGTCCAAGGCATAAAGTAGTGTCAGAGACTTGATTACCGGCCTTCGCTAATCAAAGTAAAAAATGATTAGCAATTGGCTGAAGTTGATTAGCAATTACCAAAAATTGATATTTTTGCTAAAAACCCCATAAAATGTACTTATCTTGCTCTATATTGATAAAATACACATTTACACAAGTTTCTGAGACTGATATCTGTTTTATTTAGCCATTTCCAGAGAAATACAGTAATTCAAACAACATGAAGTTTTGCTGTATTCTGACATATGCAGTTAGCCCCAGCACTTGAACTGCTCCGGAGAGGAAAGAGTTAATTTCTATGCCAGGCATAGAATGTTGAGCTTGAGCTCAGTTTCCAAACATCTGTCTGTGGTGCCTCAGAGTGTAACCGTCAGATTGTTTACTCCGCCTGTGAAGTTACTCCGGAGATTGCTCCTTCGCTTTGGTTCAGTAAAATTTCAAAACGCATCGATTTTTCAACCAATTTATTTATTTTTGGTTTCGAGCCTCTGTCTACGGTACAGTAAGTAGTGTAGATAGGTAGTGAACTGTGATTTTTTTTTTTTCGTATGTGGAAATTGTAAACTTCAGTTCCTTCTCGTTTGGTCTGGTTGGGAACTGACCTTTTGTGTTTAAATTTATTTTCTGGGATTGTAGTACGGGTGTGCCGGTTCCTATCGGTTTTAAAAAAAAAAAAAGAACTTTTTTCAGTTTCTTTACATAACCCGTGACACGGTTGGTAACCGATAGGGGTGTAGTACCTGGCTTAAAGCTGTAAAGGGTAATTTTTTGTAGTCTGGCCATGTCTGAGAAACCCAAGAAAAAAACTGCTCCAACTGGGTTTCAACACTGTACAGAGTGTGGGGAGGCCTTTGCTGTGTTTATTGTCTGGGGTTTGATCACCTCAAAACAGACTGCCAAATCTGCAGATATTTTCCTAAGGGCACTCTGGAGAAAGATTGAGTGGGCTAAAAGAAAAGGAGGCCGAGAAGTCTGCTGACCTGGATGGCCAGCCTGGTTCGGTTCCAACCGAACCTGAGGAGGTGGCCAGGGACCTGGGCGAGACGTCATCAGGCAAAAGGAGAGTCGACCCCAAGGGGTCGGTTCTGTCAAAAAGGCGGAAAAAGTCAGCTGGTTTGGATCCAGCATCCTTTACTCCAACCGCTGAAAAAATAGCCAAAGCGATCAGTATCGTACAATCGCTTCGCCTGGTTCCGTCTGAACTGGCGCTGTCGGTTAGGCACTCGGTTCTGTCGGATCCGACTCCATCGGATTATGATCCAGATGCTTATTATGAATTGGAGTGGGAGGGGGACGAAGAGTTACCAGAGGATGACGATGACAATGATTATGAAGGTCTGGATGTGCCCATTGAACCGTACATCTCCCCAGACAGACCCTCCAGTGTCTCCCCTCCAAGGCTTTCTGAGTCCCCATCTCACTTTTTGTTTTGCAAAAAGGTGGCTGAAACTCTACAGCTCCCTATGGTTGAAGCTGTTGAGGAGGAAGAAGTGCCTGATTTTGTGGAGATAATGGACATCCCAGAGCCCAAGAGGTTGTCTATTCCCCTCCATAAATCCCTGGGGAAACAGACACAAAAGATTTTATAGATACCAAATTCTTTACCTCATGTGGATAAGAGAATGGACAGGAAGTATATGCTATCAGGCTCAGGTATGGAATTTTTGTTCAATCATTGCAGCCGTGTTGGTGTAGTGCAGGCTACAGCCAGTGACAGGGCTAATATACATTTGGCTTCACACCCCCCAGATAAAAACTCCAGGAAGGTGGATGCCATGGCCAAGAAACAATATTTGGCATCCTTCTTGGGACTCAGGCAGGCTAATTATATGGCCTACACAGCCAGATGCCAGAAGTCCAGGTGGGATACGGTTCTGGAACTGGCTAAACAGACTTCCCCCCAGCTAGCCAAAGAGCTGGAGGAGATGGCTGCTGATGGGATTGAAGTATCCAAAGTGCAATTCCATGCTGCTGTGGACTCTACGATGTGGCATCGAGAGTCATGGCTACATCTGTCTCTCTCAGGAGATTTGCTTGGCTCAGACGCACTAGCCTTTTTCAGGACACCCAGGCTAAGGCCATGTATTTCCCTGTGGTGGGTAATTCTCTGTTTGGGGAGCAAACAGAGGCTTACATGAAGAAACTGGATGAGTACAGGACCACATACAGGAGTGCACAGGCCAAAGAACAGCAAGCCACTCCTCAAAAGCAGCAGTCTAGGGGCGGGGCAGGCCTTTTCACAGGCCTTTCTACCAAGCCCAGGCCTCCTCTCCCTTCCCATCGAGGGGGTTCTTTCGAGGGAGAGGCAGAAGGGGGATGAGCAGGGCTGCATCCTCTTCCCAGTCCAAGGCTCCTGCCAAGCAGACACCCTGATGTGTCAGCCCGGGTTGACTCCCCAATTCCAGTAGGAGGCAGGCTGGCTTACTACTTCCATGCCTAGAAGTCTGTTGCCTCAGACAAGTGGGTCCTGGAGGTAGTAAGCCTGGGACTGGCTCTCAGTTTCAAGAAGTTTCCAAAAATGAGGGTCAGGTCTTTTCCACCTGCAAACATCTCCGAAACCACTTCTGTAGAAGCAGAGGTTTCCTGTCGGCTGGTTCTCAGAGCCATGGAGACAGTTCTACTGTACACAGGGGTGCAAGGGTCTGTACTCCAGATATTTCCTTACCCCAAAAAAGACAGGGGAGTGGCGGCCCATCCTAGACTTAAGGTATTTGAACAAACACCATGGTTCAAAATGGTGACTTTGGGAGTAATTCTTCCCTCTTTAAGGCCAGGGGATTGGTTAGCATCCCTGGACCTCAAGGATGCCTATTTCCACACTCCTATCAGGTGCTCCCACAGAAAGTAGCTCAGGTTCGAGCTGCCTTCAGGCCATTATCAGTTCAGAGCCATGCCTTTCTGCCTAACATCGGCTCCAAGAGTGTTTACAAAGTGCCTTGCAGTAGTAATGGCCTTCCTCAGAAGGCAGGGGATTTCTCTATTCCCATACCTGGACGACTGGCTCATTGTAGGACAGTCTCCCGACCAGGTCAGATCAGCTCTTCAAGTCACTCAAGATTTTCTCAGTTGTCTGGGATTCCTTCTCAGTCTGCCAAAGTCAGTTCTTGAACCAGTACAACTCCTTACTTTCACAGGAATAGAGTTAGATACTGTACAAGCAAAGGCCTTCCTTCCGCTAGCAAGGGTAAAGGCCCTTACAGATCTTGCATCCTCATTTCATCCTCTGGTTTCTCGCCCAGCAAGACATTTTCTTCAGGTCCTAGGCCACATGGCAGCTTCCACTGCAGTGGTAGAAGGAGCCAGGTTCCAAATGAGGGACATTCAGTTTCACCTTAGGTCTTTTTGGTCTCAGAAAAGAGATTCTCTCACCAAATCGGTTCTAGTGACTCAGACTCTGGTCCTAGCTGTCCAGTGGTGGCTGAATCAGGACAATCTCAGACAAGGTGTCCCATTCCTCAATCAATTTCATTCAGTGGTACTAACCACAGATGCTTCTCTCCTGGGCTGGAGAGCCCACCTAGGAGCCCTCACAGCACAGGGTGTTTGCTCTCCACAAGAGTCTCTCCTTCATATCAGTCTTCTGGAACTTAGGGCAGTATTTCTAGCCCTTCAATCTTTCTCGGACTCAGTAAGGGACAAGGTGGTTCAGATCAGGACAGACACCACCACGTCGTACATCAACAAGCAGGGGGGCACTCGGTCTACGGCCTTGTGCATGGAGGCCATGAAAGTATGGTCTCTGGCCTACTTCCTGCAAACTTCCCTAATAGCAGTGCACCTCCCATGGAAGGACAATGTGCTAGCAGATGCTCTGAGCAGAATCTCCCAGGGCCATCACGAGTGAACCTTGGATCCTCTCATACTGAAAGTAATCTTCACCAGGTTGGGCACTCCAGAGATAGATCTCTTCGCAGCCCCAGACAATCCCCAGCTTCCCCTCTTCTGCTGCAGACCCCCAGTCCTAGGGACGGTTTCCCTGGGTGCCCTGATATTGGACTGGGAAGGCAAGTTCCTTTATGCCTTTCCTCACTTACCCCTGTTGTTCAGGGTTCTAGTCAAGATCAGGTCACAACCCTGCACAGTGATTCTGCTGGCTCCAGACTGGGCCAGACAGCCTTGGTATCCTCTGTTGTTGTCCCTAGCAGTCTCACTCCCCCTTGTCTCTTCCCAAAAGACACAATCTCCTAACCTCCTCTCAGGGGAGGATCTGGTACCCCAATCTCCAGTCTCTCAATCTCAAGCCCTGGCTCTTGAAGAGTTAGAATATGCAGGCCTGCGTCTTTCTCAGGGAGTTTTGGACATCCTTAAGGTTTCTCGGAAACCCTCTACCACAAAAACTTATAATTCCAAATGGAAAAGAGTCAGCATTTGGTGTTCCCATAAGGATATTCTACCAGATGCTGCTGGCATTGCTACACTTTTGGTTTACCTGGTTCACCTTAATGGCTTAGGCCAGCCACACTAAAAGTTCATTGAGCATCTGTGTCTGCATTCCCCTCAGCAAGGAAGGGCTCTTCCCTGGCGTCTCACCCTATCTTTGGTAAGTTCTTTAAAGGTCTGGTTCATATCAACCCTCCTTTTAGAGAGCCTACTCTGGCTTGGGATCTCAATATCTGCATTGCTCAGCTTATGCAGCCATCCTTTGAACTTGTGGCTTCGGCTGAGCTTAGGTACCTGACCTAGAAAACTGTGTTTCTGGTAGCTATCACTTCTGCCAGGCGAATTAGTGAATTACAGGCCCTGTCAGTTGAACCTGATTTTATCTCATTCCATAGAGATAAAGTGGTCCTTAGAACCAATAGGAGGTTCTTATCCAAAGTGGTCTCAGATTTTCATCTGAACCAGTCCATGTCTCTTCCTATGTTTTTCACTGATGATTCTTCTTCAGGAGAAAGAAGATTACACAGTTTGGATGTTAAAAGGTCACTTAGCTACTACATTGAGCATACTAAGGCACACAGGAATGACTGTCTTCAATTGTTTCTCACTTATGGTGAAGTGGGAAAAGGTAGGCCTGCTACTAAGAGAACTATTTCCAGGTGGATTGTCTCTTGTATACAATTCTGCTATGCCAAGCTAAGTAAAACACCTCCCTCAGGTCTGAAGGCTCACTCGACTAGGGGTACAGCTGCTTCTCTGGCTGCTGCCGGAGATATACCCTTGTTAGAGATCTGCAAAGCAGCCACCTGGAAAACAGTCCTTAGTTCAACCAAGCATTACTCTCTGGATATCCAGGCTAGGAGTGATGCTAGGTTTGGTAGAGCATATTCCCCAAATAGGTTTGGTACCCTCCTCCATGGAGGTACTGCTTGGTAGTCTACAGATGTCAGAATGCAGCAAAACTTCATGTTGTTTTTAAGAAAAAATTACTCACCTTAGTAATTGTGTTTCTTCTAATGGAGTCTTGCTGTATTCTGACCTCCCCCCCGCCTCCCCTCTCAGAACCTAGATCTTCCTGGACTCAAGTCTCCACCACTCATTCACACTAGTGAGATTGTGCCAGAGGCGCTAGGACCAACCGGGAGCCAACATTTTTCTGAAGGGCTGGCACCAAGACAGGACCACACATGCGCAGCATCGCGAGATTAGCCCACTCCTGTGTAGGCTATCTTGGCGTCTACCCTCCAACCACCTCAGTTCCTTTTCTCCCGCCGTCGAGTACACTTGGATGTCAATGTCGCTCGTCTGCCGGAGTCAACGTTTTCGTCTATACGACAGCAGCGTTTAGCCATTTAATATTTGTTACCATTTTTAGTAGTATTTTCTTATTTTACGAAGAAGAAAAAGAAGATTATGAAGAAGAAGAAAAAGAAATTCTCACCTGCCATCAGCAGTCCTCCGTAGATGGCAGCGGTGACAGTAGGAAGACTTTGTTTTAAGTTGTTATGGCAGAGGGACTGTGTTCGGTCCGCCGCCCTTTGCTAAAGGGGGGTCCAACTATGGACAGTCCTGTGCTCGGCGGGGGACAGTCCACGAAGCACAAATCTGGCAGTTCTGGGGATCCGGCTCCGCGTAACCTCAAGCTCTTCTTCCTCGTTCGGGGAAGAAGAATCGGTGCCGCTCGAGGTTGCCCTCTGGTATGTCTGCATGGGGATGGTCGGTCAGGGCAATAAGCCTGAACCGACTTTGGTTGGTTCCCCTTGGTCCCACTCTTAACAGCCGCGTTCTTCGACTCCGGACTCCATCTCTGTCCTCGATGGAGTTCCAGTGAGCAGTTTCACCTCTGGGCCGCTCCTGTGGAGCAGGAGGTTTGACTTCTGTCCAGTTTTCCTGTCCAGTGTTCCCGATTTCGGGGCCTCGGAGCCGCTGGACCAGGGTCAGGTCAATTGGATCAGGATGTGCGCGGTGCCCTCTTGGTGCCTTCGCCATCGCTTTGACCCCTCGTGCCTACCCCCTCCCTCTTTCCATGCAGGGGCTGGCATGGGCACCACTTTTTTCTTCTCCCCCTCTCATCAGGATTTTCTCCATTGGCATTCTCCACGATGCTGTTGGTCCTGGCACCGCGGCCGATGCCGTGGGTGATGCTGCAGGTCTGGCATCATAAAGCGGCACCATGGCAGCGCCGCTGGAATTGGCATCGGTGCCATAGGTGGCACTGCTGGTGTTGGTGTCGGCGCTGTGGGTGGCACCGTTGCTGCTGTGCGATGCTGCGGGTGCTGTTGGTGCCGCACGGCACCACAGCTGACGTTATGGAGCAGCACCATGGCGGCACCACTGGAATTGCCATTGGTGCCATGGGTGGCACCTCTGGTGTTGGTGTCAGTGCCCGTGGGTGGGCGCAGTTGCTGCCATGCAGTACGCTGGTGCTAGCAGCCATGCGCGCTGCAGGTGCTGTTGTTGGTGCTTTTGGTTCCTAGGGTGCCGCTGGCGGTTCTGTGGGTGTCGAGCAGTGCCGTGGGTGGCACTGGGCACCCACGGGTGCCATGGTCACTCATGGGTACCGCAGGTGCCATCGGTGCCATGAATGCCATGGGTGCCAGAAGTGCCTGGGGTGCCGCCGCAGGTGTCCTCAGGTGCCATGGGTGCCTGCAGGTGCTGCTGCAGGTGCTCTCGGGTGTCACCCAGGATGGCATAGGCACTGCTTGGTGCCGTCCTGTGCCGTGAGTGATGCTGGTGCCACGGGGGGTGCCAGTTGGTGCTGTCCGGTAGAAGTAGTGGCGGATTTTTCCTTCTGCAGACCTCTTCTTCCACGGGAAACTTGTGACGAGATGTTTTCCGCAGAATGAAGTCCTGTTCTGCAGATTATTTTTCCACAGATCTTAGTGAGTGGCGGGTGCGTGGGATCTTGTGACATCCAGTGGTTTTCCACTGATGGAACTTTCCTGTGCGTTTCTGCCAGCGGAATCCCTCATTCCGTTCAGCACTTTCTCGGCTCCTTATGTGGTGCCGAGCTCCTCGACACCCTTGCTGGTGGCGGAGTCTCAAGTGGCTCTGACCTAGACCTCCTTTTAGGGGTCCTTCTGGGGTAGAAGTGCATCTGGATGAGTTAGACTGGTGGGCAAGCCTTCTCTATCACCAGAGTCCGTGATGGAAGATCTTTTCAGTTGTTCCTCAGTGATGGGGTCCACTATAGTATTTCGGACTGCATCCGTGGACCAAACGCCTACGTGTCTTCTTTTCAGTCATCAGGACAATTACTGTCTGTGGAACATTCTAATTCAGTGGTCGGGAGCCGTACAGGTTCTTCCGCTCCTTTGATAGGGGTATATAGCCCTCTTGTGGTACTGTCCCTTCAGTGGCTTCATCAGCAGCAGGGGTTTAACATCTCTTCAGCTGTGATTATTGGTCTAGTCATTATTTCAATTATGGACGCTCAGGCTCCTCCTGCCCCTCAGATGGACGACATCTTCATCATTTTTGTATCAGGTAATCCTTGCGAGATAGCAGCCTGAAAGCCTTGTCAGGCTCGGATTAATGGTTAAAAAAAAAAAAAAAATTGAAAATCGACACGGTACAGGGCTTAGCCCGAAATTACCCGATACCATCCTTTTGGATCTGGCCAGGTTCCGCCTCAGCCCCTGAAATGGTCGTCTCTAAACTATGGTGAAGAGTACCTGACTTTTACCCCTAGGGGGAGTCCGATCCAGCGGAGGTATGGGTCATCTCTTTTCTCCAAGAGAAATTTCTCTTATTCAGAGATATTCCCTAGGCCTAGGTGGATGCCCAGTCTGTTGGTTTCCCTTTTATAATCGGGCTTTCTTCTCTTGATCAGAGAAACAGAAGCGACTCTCCAGCGAGTTGTAACTCAGGTTACTAATTCCTTGCTTGCTTCAGGTTAACAGACTTCATGCTCCTTTCTTGACTGTAGGTCAAGTAGGTCTTTTTTCAGAGATGGCTTCTCGATAGTCACACCTTTGGTTCCTATGCACTGATTCCATGCCAGTCGCTCATGAAGTTGCACACTTCGAGTGGGTGATGAAACTGTGATATTTGTTTTTCATCAGCAAGCAGACTAGAGTCCTTTCCTACTCCCTTTCAGGAAAGCCGGAGCGAGTGGTGCCTCACCACATTGAGTCACTTCTGCCATTATTCAGTCACTTTCAGCGAATGGGTGAGCCCGAACTTAGTCATGCTGCGTTCCCCCTCAATGCACATCTGCCTCTATTTGCCTTACAAATCCAGACCCTGTTTTTTTTCTGTCTGAATGTTTTTCCACAGTGACACGTCCTCCTGTACACTTTACCTCTTTTCCCTTAGTTCAGAGACTGCTATTACAGTTGTAGGCACACAGGGGCAGAATGATTCCTTTTGGAATATGAAGTGTGTAGGATCTGGTCTCACCAGACCACCACAAGAGGCTTCTACATCGTGCTTGGCCTTTCATCAGGAAGGTTTCAATGACTAAGTGGAAACCATTCTCCCTGATGGGCTAACCCCACCTGGACCCACTTTTGCTCACCAAGTAAGGGGTTCAAGTGCTCCTGGACCTGTTGTTCACAGGTCAGTCATTCTTGGTAGTGGGGGTTTCCATCTGCGCTTCCGGTCTACTCTGAACCAGTAGACTTTACCTCCGGCTCTTTCAGTTCCTGAGGTCCCTTTACGTTAGATTAGTACATGTCTTTGACGCCATTAATTTTTGTCCTAGACCAAATTGTGGGGCCGGGTTCTCGCCGCTCTCCTAGAGTGGTTGCAGCCTCCTGGCCGAATTTCATTTTGTGTCCATTACAGTTTTCTGCACGTTGGTGAGCTGGAACTCAAGCGCTTATCTTGTAAGCACTATGTTCTAGCTGATCTTTCCAAGACAGCTCTTTTTATTAGCAGGACAGTCCTTGGCCGTCCTTTCTGAGTGAGCACTATCTCCTACCACCTTACTCAGGGTTGTTGGTTTTGGCTTGGTACTCTCCCACTAGTGTGAATGAGTGGTGGAGACTTGAGTCCAGGAAGATATGGAAATTACGCACTTAACATAATTGTTGATCTTCTTGGACACAGTCTCCATCACTCATTCACACGCCCGCCCTCCATCCCCTGGACTCACTCGTTTTCTTTCCTGATCTTCACGGTCCTATGGTTCAGGCTGTGAAGTCATTGTTCTTTGACCCTTCTTGCAAGAGCCCTCTCAGGCCCAGAAAGTCAGGGTAAGTTATTTTCATTAGTTATGCTGTACCTCCTTGGTCAAAAAGGTACTGAGGCGGTTGGAGGATCGACGCCGAGATAGCCTACACAGGCGCGAGCTAGTCTCGTGGTGCCACGCATGTGTGGTCCTGTCTCGGCGCCGACCCTTCAGAAACATTTTGGCTCCCGTTTGGTCCTAGAGCATCCAGCGCTATCCCACTAGTGTGAATGAATGTTGAAGACTGTGTGCAAGAAGATCAACAATTACGGTAAGTACGTAATTTCCATTTTTGGGTCATGGGCTGGCAGGTACAGTGTTGCACCTCAGGGGTGTACCTTGCACCGCTCCTCTTCAGGGTGGAGTTGTTGTTATTATGTTTTAACTTAGATTTATATATCTTGTTCACTACCTGTTTTTTCTCTTGGGTTCTCGACTTGAGTCTTTTGGACCCAAGTTGTTGCCTGTTGGCTTATATGTTTTACAATTTCCACACTGGAAGTGTAGTTAGTTTGCTCGTAAGAATCTAATGGTTACACTCTGAGGCACCACAGACAGAGGTTTGAAAACCGAGCTCGAGCTCAACATTCTATGCCTGGCATAGAAATTAACTCTTTCCTCTCCAGGGCAGTTCAAGTGTTGGGGCTAACTGCATATGTCAGAATACAGCAAGACTCATTAGAAGAAACACAATTACTAAGGTGAGTAATTTTTTTCTTGTGCTGCATCACATGCATTTTAGGAGCTGAGATTGGATGTCTGCCAAAGCAGACCATGAATTCGTGAGCGTGATCGTGAGTCGTGACAAATTAAACATAATGAAGCCCTGCCCCAGCACAAAAACTCCACCTGGTACCGTGATTGATCACTCAGTAACCGCCTGGGACCGTGATTGACCACACAGTTACCAATGAGGACTGGGTGCAATCTATTTGCTACTTTTCTCCACCAGGCATGTAGCCAGTAATTCTGGCCTGTTTTTGGGGGGCGGGACCTGGTGTGGTCCACTATCCTCAGCTGCCAAATCACCAGGACACATTGGTTTAGCTCTAAAAAATATGTCTACAGCCCTGTCTGGGTTGAATTCAGATGGAGGGGGGCACTGCTTTTTAATGCGAATCAATGTTTCTACAGTATCCTCTGCCAGACTTGCTCTCCAGTCAGTTTTTACCTTGTTCATAGTTGAAAAACACCTTTCTACAATTGCATTAGACACAAGTAATACTCTCAACACATTGACAAGCTTCAACAGATTTGGATAAGAATTTTGGAAATCATATGCCAGCTTTGACCAACTAGCAGAGGCAGAAAGATTGATGAAACTGGTCTGAGCAAAAATCTTAAACTCTTGCCATTCCCCAAGTAGCACAGTGCTGTCACAGTCAGGCTGAAAAAGTGCTGAAAAGTGGTCAGCTACTACAGTAATGTCACTGTTACCATACAGCTCCAGTTCCTTTCTGTCTGCAACTGCTGGCCAAAGTCTGGTATCTAACACTTTTGCATGGTTATAGATGTTACTTTCATCAGTCAAACTGAACCTTTGTTCACAGCAGTACTCAGTGTTTGTAATGTATTTCTTAGTTTGCTATTTAAATGTTTTAGCAACTTGGCCACTAAAATGTGTTAATTTCACACCCTTGTATGTGACTTGAGCACATGCTCCTGAAGGAACATCAGACCGATTTTTGTAGAGAATCTCAAGTTCACTGCCACCTATGGGACCACTCTGCTTAGCACGGTCAAGAGTGTTTCTCAAAGTTTCAACAGAGCTAAGTAGCTCTGGCATTTCAACTACTTTTTTTAAGTGCTAGTGAGAACCTGGTAAGTTGCTGAAGCAGCTGTTCAAAATACAAAAGGTGTACCACCATTTGGAATTTAGTTATAATTTGCAACACTCCCTTGGCTTTGGCCTGGTCATGAGTTGGGTCTGCGGCCATAGATTGTAAATGGGCACAAATGATGGGGAATGATTTGGTAACAGCACGGGTGACAAGAAGTTTATGCTGCATCCAACATGTGCCATGGGCCTTCTTGGGCTTTTCAACTGACATCTCCATGGTCTGGGCAAGGGACAGTAACTTTCAGAGTCTCTTAGGACTTTTCTGATAGCAATAAAACAGTTGGGTCAGAAAGTTTGAAACATCATTGAAATAGATGTTATCCAAAGCATCTTTTATGGCCAGTACTAATCTGTGTGAGAAACAATGAACACCAACTAACCGCGGTAGGTCTTCCCTTAAAAGAGCAGCAAGACCCCGTCTTACACCCATGTGAAAAGACAGATGCCCCATCAGCCCCAAACCCAACCATGTGTTTTATATTAAGGCCAGACTCTCTAAAAATGTCTAAAAGGAGATTTTTCAATCACTGACTTGTGCCATCTGATACAGCTTTCATTTATAAAAACTTAGTCTCCACTTGACCATTGATGGGATTCACATAAAGTACGTAAACCAGCTCCTTTTCAGTTACACCACTATCAGTACTACCGTCCATAAGCACTGAAAAATATTTGCATTTTTGACAGTTGCCAGCAAGTTTTCTTCTAGGTGCTTGCCAATACACATTGTGAGTTCTTTTCCACCAACAGCGTTAATGTATTTACTACCCAAATGAACTCCATGGCGCTTCTGTTGTTCTGCTGTCGCTTCAGACTTTTTAATAGGGATGTCCTCTTTGGCCATCATGTACAGGATCTCCATCAGCCTGCCTAGAATCGTTCTATGCTGTACTTCTGCATTACTGAAAGCTCTCCCTGCAAGTAAAGTAAATAAGTTTTAAGTCTTAGTCCAAACCCCTAACACCCCATTTTAAACTTACCAATTGTGGTATGGTGATATACGTCAAATGGTGACCTTGTTCTACCAAATTTAAAAATGTTAACAGCTTTCTTGTGCTGCTCTGTCAGAAGATGTTTCCGGATGGTGTCAGCTTTTAGCTGGGGGCCTGTAATCCCTGCAATTAATGCCTCACTGAAGTTCCTCAACCCATGTAGCTCATCTCTGTACTCACAGCACAATTTGCAACTAATACGCACTGCACAGTCTTCCTCACTGCTAATCTGTAGCCAGTTTTTTTCTGGATCATATTTTTGGTGCCATCCCTCTGCAATCCAATCTGTCTCCAGTCCGGAAGAGCTTTTTCACAATTTAAGTGTGATGAGCTAGCTCGGTTATTCGCAGATAAGGTTGCCAGCATCAGGTCCTGGATCGGTCCGGCTCTCTCTATGAGGGGTTGCGGAGGTCGACGGGAGGTGGTGAGCACCCGGTCTGTCTGGACAGATTTCAGCCGACCAGAATTCGTGAAGATTGTCCAGACTCAGCGCCCTACCTGTTGTAGTTTGGATCCAACCCTACCCCCCTTTTAGAGGGGTGTGTAGATGTTATCTTCCCGATCCTAGCTGAAATTGTATGGCGATCCTTGGAGAGAGGGGTCTTTCCAGACCCCCTAAAGGAGGTAGTTATTTGACTACTCCTTAAAAAATCCTCCTTGGACCCCAGTGATCCAGCTAACTACCGTCCTGTCTCTAACCTTCCCTTTATGGGGAAGGTTATTGAGAAGGTAGTTGCGTTGTAACTGGACGATCACCTTGTAACCCACAATGTCTATGAAGCTCTTCAGTCTGGTTTCAGGAAGAGGCATAGCATTGAGACTGCCCTTGTTCGGGTACTAAATGATCTCCTAATGGCGAGAGATGAAATACTCGTACCATCTTGGTCCTTCTTGATCTCTCAGCAGCCTTTGACACTGTGGACAATGGGGTACTTTTGGAGACCCTGCGGTTTCTCTGTGGACTGTCTGGTACAGTCCTCGAATGGTTTTGATCGTTCCTCGTAGGCAGGGTTCAGAGGGTGGTCACTGGAATTTATTCCTCTGACGCCCTCCCTCTGTCTGTTGGCACCCATGTTGTTCGTAGTGTATATGCTGCCACTGGGAGCTATCATCAGGGGATACGGCTTGAGTTTTCACTGCTATGCAGATGACACTCAGCTGTATATGTCCTTTGTGCCTGGACAGGTTGATGCGGTCTCTGTGCTAAATAATTGCCTCTCCGAGATCAAAGACTGGATGAGCTCCAGTTGGCTGAGACTGAATCTGGATAAGACTGAGGTATTGGTTGTGGACCCGGGTCACCCGGGGGTGGGTTTGTGGGCTGGGCACGTGTCAGGCCTGTGGCTTGACAGTCCAACTCACTACCTCAGATTGGGTGCGGAACCTGGGCATTATCTTTGACGACAGCTTGACCATGAAATCTCAGGTACCAGCTGTGGTTAAATCCTCATTCTACCATCTGAGGAATATTGCCCGGGTGAAACACCTGGTTCCACCGGGCGACCTTCCAACATTGGTCCATGCCTTCATTACTATCCTTCTTGACTGCTGCAGTGCCCTCTACCTAGGGCTGTCTGGGGTTGATATCCGCCCGCTTGCAGCTTGTGCAGAAACGCTGTAGCCAGGCTGTTAACTGGTACCTCTAGGTCCAGTCACATAACGCCTGTGCTGCACAGACTGCACTGTCTGCCGGTCCAGTGGTGGATCACCTGTAAGGTAGGCTTGCTTACCTTTAAAGCCCTACATGAACAGGGACCCGACCACCTGAAGATCTTCTGACTCCCTACTCCCCCAATCGCTCCCTCGGATCCGCCGATGAGGGATTGCCTAGAGATTCCCAGGGTTCCTCTTAAAACATCTGGAGCTTGTGCTTTTTCATTTGCAGCACCAACCCTGTGGAATTCTCTGCCTCTTTGGTTAAGAGAATGCCTGACCATCAGTAGTTTTAAATCTTTGTTAAAAACTTATTTATTTTCACTGGCTTTCCCAGACTGATTTTAAATTTATACTGCTGTTTGCTTGCTCATTTATGGTTTATATTTTGTACAGCACCTTGATATTGAAAGGCGCTATATAAATAAATATTTGCTTGCTTGCTTGCTTGCAGTTGCTAATTTAACTCCAACCATGTTGGACTGTAATTAGTTAGCAAAACTAGGTGTTAGGGTGTGCAACTACTTAAATTAACACATGATGAGGCTTTTCCTGAAAAAAAGAAAATGGCAACGAGCAGGTGTGTGACTCCCAGCCCCACCCAGCCCAGTCGCTGGCACTTCTCAGACCAAACCCTGTTCCTAACTGGGGCAATCCCTCCCACTGTGACTCAGGTCACAAGTCTTTTTAGTTCCCTCATGGATCTCTACAAAAGGCATGCACATAGTCTATTCTGTGTGCATAACACTTAGCAGGGCACATTTTCTGGTCCCCTTGGATTTTCTGAAAAGCTGCAGGGCATAACTTAGTCTTTTTCTGTTCCCAGATTGTTCACTGCAAGTGCGAGGCTCACATCATTGACAACATAAGCACTGGAACATAATTCTTAAGTGCCATGTTCCCCTCATCTCTGCAAAGCAAGTCTTTTTCCCAAGTGTTCACTGCAGACGCAGGGCACACGACATAAGCAGGGCACAATAAATATTGGACAGAGTACAGATCTCTGCAAAGCATGGTATATTAATTTAGTCTTATTCTGTTCCCAAATGTTCACTGCAGACGAAGGGCACACAAGCAGGGCACATTAAATAAGTTCTGGTTCCCCCAATCTCTGCAAAGTAGGGCACATTAACTTAGTCTTATTCTGTTCCCAGATGTTCACTGCAGACGAAGGGCACATAAGCAGGACACATTAAATAGCATTAGTCTCTTTTTCTGTTCCCAAATTGTTCACTGCATGTGGGCACACAACTAGCTGCAGGGCACACAGATCTCTGCAAAGCAGGGCACATTAACTTAGTCTTATTCTGTTCCCAAATTCACTGCAGACTAAGGGCACGGAAGTCAGGGCACATAAAATGTAAGTTCTGGTTCCCCCAATCTCTGCAAACCAGGGCACATTAACTTAGTCTTATTCTGTTCCCAAATTCACTGCAGACGAAGGGCACATACAATTTAAGTTCTGGTTCCCCTAATCTCTGCAAAACAGGGCACATTAACTTAGTCTTATTCTGTTCCCAAATTCACTGCAGACGAAGGGCACATACAATTTAAGTTCTGGTTCCCCCAATCTCTGCAAAACAGGGCACATTAACTTAGTCTTATTCTGTTCCCAAATTCACTGCAAAGTCAAGAGCAGGGCAGAACTAGCAGGGCACATTACTTCTTGGTTACTGAGATCTCAAAGCAGGCAGGGCTGCTTACTTAGTCTTTATCTGTTTCCAGATGTTCACTGCAAAGACGCAGGGCACACAACATAGTAGCAGGGCACATTAAGTTCTGGTTCCCCCATAATATCTGCCAAAGCAGGGCACATAGTCTTTTTATTCTGTTCCCAAATGTTCACTGCAGTTACGTTCACTGTTTGTTCCCAAATTCACTGCAAGCAGGGCACAAACTTAAAGTTCAAGGCAGGGCACCCTTTCATGCCCTTGTTCTCACACCACCCACAGTCCAGCTCTAGGCCTTGCCCATTCGTTGCCATTACGCAGTCCCCCCCCCCCATTTGTGCCCTGAAGTCCGTGTGCCCCTCTTCCCTCCTTCAGCTCCCAGACCAAATGAAAATGTTTTACTTGTTTTGCTGCTGAGCTCCCCAATTCTGCTGCACTCCTGCTCTCCTCTGAATCTGCTCATCCAACCATGCTTAGCCCTGCAATGCAGCTGCCTGCTCTGTGCTCTGTCCAGGTCGCCCCTGTGCCCTCTCGCAGTTCCGGCCATGCCTTCTCTCTCTGGCTCCTCCTCGGTGCGGCCATCACTCCTCCCGACTCCGGCTTATCTCCGACCACCTGCAAAACAAAAAGACACGATTAGTTAACCGGACGATGGCGCAACGACGATAAACAAAAAAGTAAAATAAAATAAAGAAAACTCGCCTTTGGACTCCTGCTCGACCTACTGACATCTGCTTCCTCTTCTGGGTGTGCTGTAAAAGGACTCAGTCATGTTTCTTCCACATGGAGACCTGGTTGAGGGGAAGTAGGAGCATCACTGGACCAATCAGGGAACAGCTCGGGGTTCATGGGGCGGGGCGCGGCAGAGGAGGCCAAAAAATAGATACCAGGACAAAAAAAATAAATTAAGTGATAGTGCCCAATAAGGCACTTTTACAGGACCCAGGAGCGATTGGCAATGATTAGCAATGACTGCTAACCAGTGCCAGATCTGACTCGCTTTTTACTGATCTTGGGTCAGAAATTGTGATGCAAACCGCTTATTTTATGCCTTGAGATCTGGCCCACCTGCACCCCCTTCACGGGGAACCGGTCCCAGCTTGGGACCTTAATGTGTGCATTGCCAAGCTCATGGGTCCCCCATTTGAGCCAATGGTCTCAACTCACTTGAAATGTGTTACCTGGAAAACAGTGTTCCTGGTGGCCATCACTTCTTTTGTGTTTTGTTTCCAATTGTTTAACCAGGAGTAGTACACTAAGCTGTAAGCTTGTTTACAGGTGTGACCTGGGTGCACAGGGAAGTTAAGTGACTTGCTCAGAGTCGCACAGTATGCAAATGGGGGCTGTGGGATTCAAACCCAGGTCTCCAGATTTGCAGTTCAGAGCCTTAAACCACTGCACTATACTGCCTCCCAGAGCCTCCCCACTGCCTTCTGCCAGAAGGATTAGTGAGCTTCAGGCCTTGTGCATTGAGCAGACAAGGTAGTGATTAGAACCAATAGGAAATTCATTCCTAAAGTGGTTTCTGATTTTCACTTGAGTCAATCCATTACTTTACCAGTCTTTTTCACTGAACACTCTAGCTCAGGTGAATACAGACTCCATAGTCTTAATGTCAAGAGAGCTTTGAGCTACCACATGATGCTCACCAAGGATCATAGACAGGACAGGCAACAACTGTTACTGATCTATGGGGATATGGGTAAAAGAAATCCAGCATCTAAACCAACCATTTTTCACTGGATTGTTTGATGCATCCAGTTCTGTTATTCGAAAGCTGGAAAGGAGCCCCCAGTAGGACTAAGTGCCCCTTCCACAAGAGGTACAGCTGCTACTGTAGCAGCTGCCAGGGATATCCCATTGTTGGAAATCTGTAAAGCAGCTACCTGGAGAACAGTGCACACCTTTACAAAGCATTACAGTCTAGAAGTGATGCCAGGTTTGACACAGCAGTCCTGCAGAGTCTATTCCTAAAGTAGATTCTGACCCACCTCCAAATGTACTGCTTCTTAGTCTGCAAAGAGTTAGGAATATTGAAGAATTCCTGGGGTTAGAAGAAAAAATTACTCACCATAGTTCAATATTCATAACTATTCCACCCTGCCTCCCCTTCTAGAACCAGTGGCCTCTGCACTGCAAGCCGAAAAACTACGTGAAAGGGTGCCACACACTGGCATAGTCTAAGCTTTTCTTGAGCCCGGTCGGCATTGTTTCCCTTTTTCAGGTTTCTCTGACATTAAGAAGGATTGGTTCCTCCTTAGGGAGGTTAGTTAGTGTTAGTTATAATTGTTAGTAGATATGTTGTTTTTTTTATGGGCCTCCCCTTGCAGGCTGTCCATGAAATCTGAGGCATTAATAGAACACAGCAGTTGGTAAGGGCAGCGTTCCACGAGCCAATGATGGTTCCATCATTAGCATAACGTTCTATCTCCGGGCAGTTCTACTTTAAAGGCTGACTACAAAGAGTTATGAATATTGAAGAATACCTTGGAGGAAACAAGATTACTATGGTGAGTAATTTTTTTCTTAATTCTGTGACCTCCCCCTTCACATGGGTAGTCTAATATGCAGCACACATAATAATAACACAACTACAACACGACACATCAGTTTACACAGAATAAAAGTTAGCATTACACCTTCATGGTCTATCTATGTCATTATTACTAGCCTTATCTTCCAGTACAAGAGTCTGGTAAGTCCATGACAATGTGCTTTTTATGTCACCTTATAAATGAGGATCACCCATCAAGTCTGATCATGGCAGCTTCTTTTGGTAAGAGGGTGTCTATGAAGGACCTTCACTGCCTCTCAAACATGTCTCCCCAACCTCTGAATTCATAAGTCAAGTGATCTTCCTGGACATAAGTCTCCACCACTCATTCACACTAGTGGGATTAGCGCCGGAGGCACTAGGACCCATCGGGAGCAAACTTTTGCTGGAGGGTGGTAGCGAGGAACGGCGCCGCTACGGCGGCTTTCAGTGGTAATGACTATCTCGGCCGCCCACCCTCCAACCGCCTCAGTTCCTTTTTCCTGCCGTCCGAGTGTGTTCGTTACACGTTGCGCCTGTCGGGAGTCAAACTTCAAACCAGCGCATAGTTTTCAGTTTTTGTAACATTATCACGATAGTAGTATCGCTTAATTTTATTCTATTTTCGTAAAATGTTTCTAATATTTTAAATTTAACTTACTTGAAGAAGTCTCGGCCTACTGGACGGAGTTGACCATGAGCAGGTCAGGTGATGGTAGGGAGACTTGGTATGAAAGCTGTTCAGTCAGCCAGGCTGGGTCCGGTCAGCCTCCTTCTCCTCAGCGGGGTTCCGACAATGGTCAGTCCGATGCCCGGGGGGATGGGCGGTCCCCCCCCCGGCACAAAAATAAACGGTCGCATTCTCGCACCATTCGGCCTCGAGCTCTTCTTGACCCACAGGTCAAAAGAGAAGGCATCACTCGAGGTCGCCTCTGGTATGTCTGCATCGACGGTCGGTTATCGCTGATAGTTGCCGGTCTCCTTCTTCGGAGTCGCCAACTTCCGATAATCGCTGTCCTCGACATCGGAGCCCCTCCCCGCCTATAGGTAGGGCTCCAGATGAGCAGTTTCATCAGTGGGCCGCTCTTATGGAGCGATGGGCTCGGAGGTTGGTTCTTCTGCCTGGCTCGGTTGCCTCGGAGCCCTCGGGCCTCTCCGGTGATCAGGTAGGGCGGTTGGACCTTCCTAGTTGCCCGGCGCCTTCTTCGGTGCCAGCGACTCCGTGCTTAGGTGTTTCCCTCACATGGCTGCGCGCAGGGGCCACACCGATGCCCTTATCTCCTGTTTTTTCCTTCTCTTGCTTTCCAGGTTCTTGGGGCTTTTCTGGCACCCTTCCGCGGAGGGTCTGTTGTCTGACGCAGGCGCTCCGCCCGGGTGGTGCCGACGATCTGCGTGGCGCCCGCCGGGCGGCGCCGCTTGGTTGGGCGGCGCCATCGGCTTTGGCGGCTTTGCTTGTAGTGCTGTCTCGCAGGGCCGGCTGGGTTTCGCCGGTGTCATGGCTGAGCTGCGGCTCTTCGCGGCGCGCCTGCCGCCCCAGCCGCCTCGCCCGCTTTGCTGCCCCAGCACCGGGACCCTTGGGGACTCCTCCTGTTTTTCTGCTATTTCCTCCTCTCCTAATTTTCACTCCTTTCCTGTCCAAACAGTCCTTCCTGGACCATCAGGAGATGATGTTGAGCTCGGACCCAGACCTTCGGTTGGGTGATGAAGTGGAGGAAACAGGATCTTCTTTGCATAGAGCCTGTGGTCGAGGACCTGTCCTTTAAGTCTCTGTTGAAGAACCTGAGATCCACTCTTTCTCCAGACTACAGACATCGATCCTGGGAAGATATTAAGACTCCAGTACCTTCATGCTTCGGAGATCCCTACGGATATGACTCCTCCGATCCAGCCTTCCTTCGAGACGCTGTCTCAAATGGTATGGAATAATCCTGCTCTTATTCCCTCAGTGGCTAAATCCATTGATAAGAAGTATTCAGCTCCCAAGGATCGTCCTATTTTGGCATCCCAAGCCTTTATGGATCCTATTGTAGTCCTGGCAGAGAATGACAAGGTCGTTTCTTCCTCAACTACTACAGCTCGACCTATTAACAAAGAGTCTCGTAAGATTGATACATTAGGTAAGAGAGCTCTTGCTGCCTCCACTCTAAGTATGCGTATTGCCAGTTATCAAGGCTATTTTTCTCAGTATGAGTATATCCTGTGGCACTCTATGAAAAGAATGGTTGAAGCTCTTCCAGATTCGGACTCAAGTCAGAGCTTCTTCTGACCGTTATTAGAGGTATTGAGTCCAATAACCAACAAGTCAAAGCCACCATGGACGCTTCGACACTGCTTCTCGTCAGCAGCCGGGATTTGTACTCGGCGCCATTCCTGGCTGCGACTTCTGGCTTCACGAATGATGCTCAGCAGCAGGTAATGGCGCCTTTGATGGCTCCTATCTTTTGGCCTCAGGTGGAGCAAGCCTAGAGGCCACTCAGAAGACTAGATCGGCCATTAAATTGGCCAGACCTCTCGCCTGCCGCTTCTCAGGGCATGTGAACAGGCGTCAGTTTCATAGTCGTCAGTCCTTTCGAGGCAGAGGCAGGGAAGCTTCATAAAAGCCAACCTGCCCAACCTCAAAAGAAGACGCAGAAAGCGCAGGGCCTAAAGCCCCAGCGCCACCTTATGAGTTGTTGGCCCAAGTTCCATCCACTATTGCCCAAGGTGGAACTTTCTCTCCGTGGGAGGTCGTCTGATGTACTTCTACAACCAGTGGAAGTCCATAACTTCGGACAAATGGGTCCTTCGGATAATTCGCGAGGGTTATTCTCTCAATTTCTTGGAAACCCCCGCGAATTGTCCTCCCAGACGACAACCCAGGTTGTCGGCCTCTCAGTCAGACCTCCTCACCGCCGAGATCCGTGGCCTTCTGAACAACGGGGCAATAGAACTGGTGCCCCCGCATCTGCGGAACACAGGGTTCTACTCCCATTACTTTCTGGATCCAAAGAAATCTGGGGGGATGCGCCCCATCCTAGACCTCGAAAGTTGAACAAATTCCTCCCCAGGAGAAATTCAAAATGATTTCCTAGGTACCCTGTTACCCTTGCTGCATCAGCATGACTGGCTGGCCTCTCTGGATATGCAGGATGCTTACCAGCATATCCCGTCCACCCGACCCACATAAGTTCCTCAGGTTTGTAGCTTTGGGTCAGCATTATCAGTTCAGAGTCCTGCCCTTTGGGCTATCCTCAGCGCCACGAGTTTTTACAAAGTGTTGTGCAGTTCTCGCGGCGCATCTCAGGAAAGGCGGACTCCGAGTGTTTCCCTACCTGGACGATTGGCTTCTTGCAAGCCCTTCCAGCCAAGGGACTTTGGAAGCCGTGCAAACGACTTCTCGTCTTCTCACGTCCATGGGAGTTCTGCTGAATTTGAAAAAATCTCAACTGCAGCCCTCCCAGAGGCTCCTTTTCTTAGGGACACTTCTAGACACCTCTTCCGCGAAGGCTTTCCTTCCAGAGGACAGAAGACTCGACATCCTTCGGATGGCCCGTTACATCGGGGAGAACCAATCGGTTACAGCTCTCTCGATGCAACGCATGTTGGGTCTCATGGCGTCCTCGGTGTTCACTGTACCCCTGGCCCGGTTGCACATGAGAACCACCCAATGGATGCTCTCCACTCAGTGGTCTCCGACCTCTCACCCCCAGTCTTATCCCATCAGGGTGACGCAGCCCTTGAAGGTCTCTCACCTGGTGGTCTCAAGAGCAATCTCCTGGAAGGATTCCCTTTGCTCTTCGGATCATCAGATCTCCATCACCACAGGCGCGTCGCTAATGGGATGGGGGCTCACTGTCTCTCCTCCACACTCAAGGTGTATGGACTCAGTTGAAACTCATCTCACATAAATGTCCTGGAGATGAGGCGGTCCTCTATGCGATCCGAGCTCTGAAGGATGTCCTTTGTCACAAGAACATTCTCCTTCAAACGGACAACAAAGCTGTGATGTATTACATCAACAAGCAGGCGGTGCTCATTCTTATCCCTTTGCAGGGAAGCAATGAGGGTGTGGGAGTGGTGCTTGGAGCACAAGTCTCTGATTCAAGCGGTTTATCTGCCAGGTATACAAAACGACCTAGCAGATCACCTCAGCAGAACAGAGGCAGACCCTCATGAGTGGTCTCTCGACCCAGCCGTAGCTCGGTCCCTGTTCAAAGAGTGGGGAACTCCAGACCTGGACCTTTTTGCATCCCCACTCAACGCAAAACTGCCTCTCTTCTGCTCCAGAAATCCAGGGCCTGGCATTTTCTGTCAGGATGCGTTCAGGCTGCGGTGGACAAACGCTTTCTTCGCCTTTCCACGCTTCTCTAATCCAGAGTACTCCTCAAATTCGAGTCTCAGGGGACCAAGATGATTCTCATTGCTCCCTCCTGGCCTCGGCAACTATGGTTTCCTCTACTCAACAGTATGTTGGCAGCCTCTCGAGACCACTTCCCTTGCAAATCAATCTTTGACTCAGGGTTCGTTGGTCCATCCCAACCTGAAATCACTTCACCTTCATGCTTGGCTCCTGAAGAGATAGAAGTGAATCGGTTCCGCGTCTCGTAGATTCTCGGACATCCTTCTGGCTGCTCGGAAGCCAACCACCAAGGCATCTGCGTCAAATGGAAACGTTTTTCTCTCTGGTGTGCAAAGTCCTCTTGGAATCCCTTTTCCTGTCCTCCTGACAAGGTTCTGGAGTATCTTTTGGACCTATCTAACTCAGGTCTTCAGTACTCCACAGTTAAAGTTCACCTTAGTGCCATCTCAGCATTCCATGAGCGGTTTCGTCCTTGACTCTGGCTCAGTTACCTATAGTGAAGAGATTTCTTAAGGGATTCTTCATACCAGACCCCTGTTAAGCGTCCAGTTGCAGCCTGGGACATTAACCTGGTGCTGGACATGCTCACTCGAGCCTTCCGAACCCCTAGCTACCTGTGAGCTGAAATTTCTTACCTGGAAGACTGCCTTCCTGGTGGCCGTACCTCAGCCATAGGTCTCTGAGATACATGCCTGGTTACGGACCCTCCGTATACTGTATTCCATAAAGACATGGTAGTTCTCCGTACTCATCCTAAATTTCTTCCCAAGGTTGTGTCAGAATTCCATCTAAACCAACCTCTGGTACTTCCAGCTTGCCGCTAATTTCCAAAATGAAGGGAGCGAGCTCTTCATTCCTTGGATGTTAGAGAGCCTTGCGGTTCTATTTAGATAGAACCAGGATGTTATAAGACTCAGCAACTCTTTGTTTCTTTCAGCGACACCGGCTGGGTCAACCTGTCGCTATCAGATGCATCTCATCATGGTTAGTGGCATGCCTTCGACATTGCTATTCCATGGCTCAGGTTAAATTAGAAGGTAGAGTGTACGCTCACTCTACTAGGGCGGACGCGGCATCCCTAGCGGAAATTTGCAATGTTCCAATTGCAGATATCCTGCGCCGCCACCTGGAGCTCAGTGCATACCTTCCGTTAAGCACTATGCACTGGATGTTCATGCCAGGCGACATTCCGCATTCGGCAGAACTATCGTAATGGGCTTCTATCTTAGGCCAGCGTGAGCTCTGGCTCTCCTGCCGCCCTTTTGGGGATTATCAGCTTGGTACTCTCCACTGAGTGTGAATGAGTGGTGGAGACTTATGTCCAGGAAGATATGAAATTGCACGTACACGTAATTCTTGATCTTCTTGGACAAGTCTCCACCACTCGATCCTACGCGCCCTCTCCATCCCGAGCTCACCGCTGTGTTGATCTTCACTCCCTCAAATCTTTAGGCCGTGAGGACTTCTTTGCTGACCCTTCTTACACGGGTCGTACGGACTATCTTATGTCCGTGTTTTAATGTTAGGTTTACTCTTTACGTTAGTTGCGCTGCACCTCCTTGGTAAAAAAGGTACTGAGGCAGTTGGAGGGTCGGCGCCGAGATAGTCATTACCGCTCGAGCCGCTGCTCGCGGCGCCGTCTCACGCGCCGACCCTCCAGCAAAAAGTTTGCTCCCGATGGGTCCTAGTGCCTCCGGCGCTAATCCCACTAGTGTGAATGAGTGGTGGAGACTCGTCCAAGAAGATCAAGAATTACGGTAGGTACGTAATTTTCATTTCTAGATGGAGTACTTGAAGCATGATTTCTTGCCACATTTTAAGTATGAGTGTCATACAAAAGCCCCAGGTATTTTGCTAATGGCTAAAACCAGCATGATTCTAACAGGTCTGGGATACAAGTCCCAGTCCTCCTCTTCCTTTGCCTCCACGCCAAACAAGAGTGATGTAGGCTTGTCTGGAACAGGCCTTCCAGCTATCTGGGTAACTTTTTGGGAGACAGCTGTCCAGAAGGGTTGTAAAGTGGGACACTCCTAAAAGTAGTGGAAGTATGCACTCTGCTGTTTTTATCTGCCCCAGGTAGGTGAAAGCCCTCAATTGAATTTGCTTACTATGTGTGGGGGCATATACAGCCTATACAGAAACTTGTACTGGGCCTCCTTGTAATTGCTGCAGACCATGAGCCCCATATGGAATTCACAGAGCCCACTCCATGCTCTCTGTGGAGTGGGGCATTGCAAGTCCCACTCCCATATTTGTTTAATTTTTTACGAGTGATCTGGGGATTTATTCTGTAGCACCTGATATGCTTTGGCTAGAGTCCCTTTCGGATTCAGCCTGGCTTGCAGGATACACTGTTCCATTTCGTGTAACTGTGAGGTTTGAAGCTCCAGCCTGCCTATGCTCTGGGCCCAGTTCCTGACCTGGAAATACTTGAACCTGTATGTGCGACATGTCCCCAGTTCTTCCATGATATGTGCAAAAGATCTTAAAGCCCTGTGAAGTGTAAAAGTCACCTAGGCATTTTACCACTTCTGTGTCCCAGGTTTGAAACCTGTGATCCTCCAACCCTAGCACAAATTCAGGATCAGCATCTATTAGAGCAAGTATTGTGTTTTTTACCTCCCTCAGTTTCCTTCTGATCTGCCTCAAACATCTTATTGTCCCTTCCCCAAGTTGAAATCACTCAGACTGCCTAACCCCCCCCCCCCAGCTCTAGTATGCTGTCAGTGGATGGGGTATCTCGCCTCTCTGTAGGGAGACCAGGCCTCCCTGTCCCTTGACCCATTCTGGCAGTAGTCTTGTCCGTATGGCCAGATGATAAAGAGAAAATCCTGGAAACCGCCCCAGCTGTGGGACATCTTAGTCTGTGGAGGCTTACCCATGGCCTCTTCTTAACCCAAATAAACTCAGCACAGCTTTTTTACCAGGTTCTGCAGGTCTGTTCACGTTAAGCCCATAGGTAGCATCTGGATGGGGTAGAGTACACATGGGAGGATGTTCATTTTAATTAAATTATTTCTCTCCCCAGCCAGGCTATCAGTGGCCTTGCCATCTTTGCAGATCCCCTCTAATTGTCGAGAGAAGGGATTTATAGTTTGTTATGAAGAGTAGTCAAAGGTTTTCCCACCTTAGTGCCCAGGTTTTTTATGTGCGAGTTAACAACCTTGTATCTGAATGCAACTATGTCCCAAGAATCTACTATTTCAATTCCCATCAGCTCTAACGTACTAGAATTGATTTGGTATTCTAAGAAACTGGCAAAATGTTTTATGATCCTGGTGGCTGCCAGGACCTGGGCTGGGTTAAAAACAGCAGAACATCATCTGCATATAGGGAGAGCTTATGGTGTCTTCCCTTCTATCCCTCTCACCTCCTCACTGTTGCTGACGGTCTCCATTAGGGGTTCTGTGGCCAAAGTGAATAGCAACAGGGACAGAGGGCACCCCTGCCATGTCCTCCTTGCTAACGTGAAGTGCTCCAAGAATTTCTCATTCACTAGTGTGTTCGCTCTGTATAACCAACTTACATCTCTGTTGTCTCCTAGATTAAATGAACCAAGGAAATATATCCCCATTCTACCCTGTCAAACACTTTCTCGATGTCAGGAGAGACACAAATCCCCCACCCACTGGATGCCGATATCTCCACTGTAGTACATTCAGAAGGCATCTGACATTGTGGAATGAGGATACCCTGACAAATCCTGTCTAACCATCTGTAACCAAAGATGGGAGGATCCTGTCCAGTTGCTTGGCCATCATGTTTCCTAGGATTTCAGTGTCGCAGTTCAGAAGTGAGAAGGGCTGTAGGCTGCTCATTCTGTGGGTTCTTTCCTCTCCTTATGTATTGCTGATCTTCCAGGAATCAATCTGCACTATTGATCCTCACTTATGTGTCTGGGGCAGGTGATACTAGGACCCCACGGAAATAAATATTTTGCAGGGAGAAAGATGACATTAGCTACTGATGGTGTCTGTGCACCTCACATGGTGCTGAGTGCATCAGTTAATAACTGTTTCCAGCTCCTTCACACACCTCAGTTCTGGTCTTCGTGCCATAGAGTACACACTGTGGGAGTGACAAGCGCCTCAGTTCACCTCATCATCATCGAATTTTGACCCCATCACCACCGAAGTTAACTGTGGCGCCTTTCTTTTTCATTATTTTACTTTTCCACAATGCTGAAGTCCAAAACTAAGGGGGCTAAGAAGATCAAGAATAAGTCTGGCAGCCTCCCATTTTGTGTTGAAATGGCTACGTTTGACCAGCATCACTGCTGTGTGGTTGGCCTTGGCCCTCAGTACAGTATGGATATATGTGACACATGCTTCTCAGCGGATCGCCGTACCCTTGAGATCCACACCATGGGGTTTGGGAACCCAACCCCTACCTTTAGAGGTAGAAATCCCACATGTGCAGTAAAGGCGTGGTCGTAGGCCTTCTCTTCCTCTTCCTGGGGCCTCTGGTTCAAAGGAAATACAGGGACCTCCTTAACCTCACACTGCTGAGTTGTCAGATGCCCTGGTGTACAGCTGTTTCTTTCTGGGACGCTGACTACAACCCCCCCCCCCAACAGTCTGCCTACCCTGAGTAGCAGACATCCCCAGTGGTGAGGCCAAAGCTGTATGCTCAGTCTACACTGGTGGGCACCTTGGTACCATTGTCTGGTTGGCATCCATGCTGCTATCACTGTCCATGGTGATGGCAACTCAAGAGGTGCCAGACATGATGCTGGACGCCCCTCTGACACACTTTGTGGTGTCAGAGGAGGGACTGGCACTGGGGCTGTTGTGCATCCAGCTGCCGGGGTGGATGTTTTTCTTTCCCCGGTGTCACTAGTGGTGCCAAGGGGAAGGATGACACCACACCCAGTGACGGACGCAGCAGCGACCATAGTGTCGGTCCAGGGCCCGGCACCGGGTGCAGCACCGGTGACAGTGTCATCCCTGGGATCATCACTGGTCCTGGTGCTGTTCGCGGCACAAGGGTCGTGAATTGCTCTGGGGTCAATATCTGGCCCAGCGCAGAGGATGGTACTGGGTGCGGCATTGGGAGTGAACCCAACTCCAAGGACATCGGCGACCCTGAGCCTGGCACCAGAGCTGGCGTAGCTCATAATCTGATGATGGCCTGGAGACGTTGTTCTCCCCAGAGCCACTGGTGGACACTGCCACCAGTGAGGACCTGGGCTGTCCAATGGGGACTGAATGGCTCCACTTTCCTCACTTGTTAGAATCCTCCCCATGAGCGTGAACTGTGGGTCACTCCTCTGATGTAGCAGAACCCTGTTCAGGTGACTTTGCCAGACCCTGCCTTGGACGAGGCCCTCTGTGCAGTTACACAGCTCAGGTAAAAGCCATCAGACCCCGAGTCTCATCCCGATCTGGGATCTCACCACTTCCTAGAAAGGTTGCCTGTGTTCATAAGCCCAGAGGGGTCACTTACATGGGAGCAACACAGCGAGTTCATTGGTGCCGTAGATACTTTCCACAGGGATTCCAGCAGGGTCCAGTTCTTGCCCTTCTCCCCAGCACCAACAACCTCTGGGGCCAGTGCCTCATTCCCATCAGTGCCCTCCTTAAAGAACAATGAATCATTTACCCACATGTGCTTGGCTGCTGAATACTTCCTGTACCAGACATTCCTGGCAGAGATGCATGAAGCACTTGACACTGGGTCCTACACAGGCCACAATCCTGTAGCCCTGCCTTTGGGAGTTCTTGGAGTTCCCAGTGATGGCACTGTTGTCATACCTCTCTAACCTAGTGCCTTCAAGGAGGCATCATAGGTAGCATGGAGGTGTCCCTACTCTTGCCCTCCGCCCCAGGAACCTCCTACTCTGGTATTGCGCACCAACAGGTCTGCAGGTGCAGTATGACAAAACCAAATAAGGTTTGCACTCTCCAGTACAAGGCGGGTGCCGGCTAGGGGGGCTTGTTGTCCCCTAGAACATAGAACACTCCAGGATAGCTAGCACTCAGTAGGTCTGTGATGATGGACATGGAATCTTCTGATACAAAATTGTGGTTGTCAGCACTAATAGAAATTTATTTCTGAAAATGCATGATGACTCTGTTACTGGTGGGGTAAGTAAAAATAATCAACACTACAAAGCAGGTACCACAGCTCTTCACTTGGTAGAGCTTTGTCAGGGGGCAGGTACCTGTGTGGACTAACATCCCTTAAGTACTGCCAAGTAAATGATGTGATAGATGTGAAGATGACATCACAAAAGTGTGACCGCAATAGCTGTAGTGGGACTAGAACATACCACAATGAATACATAGCTACAATGTAAGTTGGAGTATTTCCCTTACAGACATTACTATATGATACAAATTACAATTAGTTTGGTAGGTGCTGGCAAAAAGGAAAAAAGATACGATTAAGCTGCATTACATAATTATAATATATTAGCCATCATGATCTCCTGATTCATATATATATATATATATATATATATATATTTGAGAAAACTGGCACACAGGAAGGCTCTTCCTAAATGATATCCCTGCACTCTCCCGACACAGCTGCACCCTTATGTACGTCGACGACCTAGTACTCTACTCCGGATCCAAATCAATAGATTACATCAACTCCACTCTCTCAAATGACTTTCAAGTCCTTCAGTGTTGGCTCTCGAACAACCATCAAAACCTTAACCAGGATAAAACTCGAGCTATGCTGTTCGGTTCTTCAAAAAAACTGCCCTCAACTGCCCCCAGACTCTCGGTTCAATGCCTTGACGGTTCCCCCATCACCAACACGGCGTCCATCAAATACCTGGGGGTCACACTTGATCCCTCCCTCGACCTGTCTCTACACATCAGCATGGTTTGCTGACCTGTCAGTACAAAAATTGGCGGAGCCTATCGTGTACGTCACTCCCTCACTCCCTCAGCCAGACTTACAGTGGCAAGGGGAATCCTCTTACCCCAGCTCCAATATGCTCTTCCCCTTATCTATACTGCCAACTCTTCTATACTCAGTAAATGGGACACCGTCTATAACAACATCTGCAGATTCGCCTTAACTGCCCCTCACCTTACTCATCACTGCCTCCTCTACTCTGGTTTAAACTGACTATCACCTAAGGATCTATGGGCCTACTCCCTGGGATGCTTTATTGACTCTCTGACAAGACTTCCTAGCCCTGACAAACTGGCGAACCTGCTGACTCCTGCCTCCCATACCCGATCCCTCAGATCCTCCTCTGTCCCTATGCTCTCTACCAGACTTTACACTACAAAAATGGGTGAACAGGCATTCTCTCACTTTGCTCCTAAGCTCTGGAACTCACTCCCCCTACAGGTTAAAAACTCTGCCTCCCACCGGGAATTCAAAAGCTCGCTCTTCTCTCACCTGCATGACAGTGGACACTGCAAGTGTTTGTAACCTATTTCACCCTATTGTTGGTCTGTGGCACGGACACAAGCCTATTTCTTGTTCTGCATGTCACTTATTATGATTGTATTTTGATTGTGATTGTTATTTGCTGCTCTAATAACCTACGTTTGTTGTTACTGCTCCTGCTGTCTTATGTTTACCTTATTGTCATGATGTGCTACTGTAATATGTATAACAATGTCCTGTACTCTCCCGGGTCGTGCCTGAAAATAGGCAGGTTTGTTGCCTAGTGCACTTACCCGGTTACCAAAAGCTAATAAATAAATAAATAAAAATTGCTGATATGGAGGGCTGGCCCAAAAGTAGTCACTTATCAAACATTGAATATTTAATATTTGTTTGATACCAGTCAGTTCAAAAAATGCCGTTCATAAAGATGAAAGGTAGAGAGGTTTAGGTAGGATGTTTGACAGAGTCTTGAGGTTCAGGTAAAAGGTAGGTGTAGTACTTCACCCTTTTTCATGGATAAATGTGCTGCAGACCCCATCAGGGCCTAGATACCCCAAGTGTGATCAACCTCCAGAGGCAGATTCCATTCAGACAGATGCCTTTGGGAAGAGGGTTTTTACCTGGGCACGTGCCCTTATTTGCATAGCCACACACTATGCACATCAGGCAGCTTTCAGTCGCCACCTCTGGTTGCAGCTAGGTCAGCTCACTCCTAGCTGCAGTGCCATAAAGTGAGTTAGTTGGGCAGACCATTTGCCTTTCTGCTCAAGGCCTGGAGGTAGCTCGGCACCAGTCAGGGACATCATATTTTTACAGTGAGGTGGGCTTCAGGCATGCAGGAACTGCATCTGCCTCAGGTGGATCAGGCAGATAGTATGGCTTCACTTTTCAAGACTGGCACGTTTGGCCTGGCATAAGGTGCTAAACTTGCCGTTCTAGGGGGCTAATTTCTTCCCCACAGGTGTTGGGGCAGCCTCCCGCCCCCGTGCCACGGGAGCTCGCAGCTGGCCATAACCAATCACGGGTCCTTACAGACCTATGAGGAGCACTACCCTCAGGTGTTCTCCCATACACAGAGGGCTGAGGGTACCTGTTACCCTCAGGGTAAGCCAGCTTCTTCCTTAGAGAAGAAGGGGAAGCTTGGTGTTGTGACTTGTAAATGGGAATCAGTGGTAAAGATTGATTCTTGGAAGCTATGAAAATTACTTACTAACTGTAATTGTTGATCTTCCAGAATATCTTCATAATTGAGTACCACACCCCACCCATCATCCCCCCACTCAGAAGACAAAGCCAGGGCATCTGGGCATGCTCACTCTGCTAGTGCTGGCAGCACCACAGACACACTGTATTGGGCATCTCCCTAGTTGCCTTCCACTAGAGGTATATCTTTTTCATTATATATGAAAAAGGGAGCTGGGCATTCGTCTTGGTAGCCACTCCCAAAAACAAAACAACAAAAAATACAAGAGAAAATACAAAACTGGGGTGAGGGTCCTGTGGGTCCTTCACACCAATCCAAAAAAAAAAAGGCATTTAGTGGAAGGTTACCCTTCCTCCCCTTTTCTTTCACATCCTCCTCCTCCCCCTCCTTCTCCCTGCCAGGGGTATATCCACCATGTGGGGTATCTGTATTAGCTGCTAAATGTAGCATGTGCCCCTAGACACTATCCATTTTAACTCCACTTTGCAGCTGTATTGCATGTGGGGACGCGCTGCACCTTTTTAGATCACCTACACTAGTTCTCACACAGAGTATGTCCCTGTGGTTGCAGGAGAAGCATGTCTTTTTTTTTTTTTTTCTCCTTTCCCTGCCACTCGACCACTCCTTCAGGCTGCCAAGAGACCTGCCTACTGGCCAGGTCACTTAATGTCACTTAATGCATAAGGAACTAAAAAGGGCCAAAGCCCAAGTACACCTTAGGTCAGGTTATAATATATCATATTACCTCCTTCTGGGGACGGCAGGGAGTCTCCTTTAGAAGGCTAGTCTGGCAGCTGAGCTGTGTCCAATTCACCGTGCCCTCTTGGGGGGTGACAGTCCCCCCTCCTGGCATTCCCTGTGAACCTGATTCCATGCCCCTGGACAGCCCGGTTGTATCCTTTCGCCAAAGGGGCCCCCCTCCCCTAGGAGGACTGGGAGGGGAAACTGGGATTCCATTCTAGAACCGAAGCACAGGGCTACAGACACAGCCTTGAGAGGGCATCCCACTGGGGCTTCTTGCGGAGAGGCACTAGGTGACCGTCATCCGGTCAGGTGGCCATTTTCTGTTTTTCTCACTGCCCACCCCTCCACTCCATTGGTGCTGCACACCACAGCATCCTGTCTGAACGCACCCATGGCATGTGGTCACCCACACCGCAAGGTGCATTGCCACAGGCCAGCCACTAGGAGCTGCTCAAGGATGGTGCTGGCTTGCGCCCTTCTCTCCCCATCCCCGGGTGGAGAGTGTCCCTCGGATGCTCTTAACCCTCCTTGTTGGTCTCTGCTCTTGTCGTCCTGGGCATGAACCCGAATCGCCAGCATGCCATGCGAACCCCCTTCGCCTGGCACCACGGAGCTGGCTAAAAGCAGGTATTTTTTTTTATGTACTCTTTCCGACTATATTGACTACTTTGTTTGGTATCCCCCTTCTTCATTATGTATCTGGGCCTTTGCTCACTACCCTCAGGGGTACCTAGGGAGATGAACACATCTTGACTTAACAAAGAAACATAACATAGAATGTGTCAGCAGAAAAGTACTGCCAGGCCCACCCAGTCTGTCCAACATGCATAGCTAGCTGCTAGGTCTTTGCTGTTTGCTACCATCCCCCCCAGGTCCAAAAGATCCCTGTGTCTGTCCCACAGTCCTTGCCCCCACCACCTCCTCTAGGAGTTTGTTCCAGCTATCTACTACCCTCTCCATGAAGTAGGATTTTCTAATGTTTCCTCTGAACCTCCCACCTACTATCTGCATATCATGCCCCCTAGTTTTCGATTGCCTCTTTAGCTAGAAGATGTCCCCTACTGGCACCCTGTTAATATCCTAGATATATTTGAAGGTCTCAATCATGTCCCCCCTTTCCCTTCTTTAGCCATTCCTCGTATGACAAATGACTGAGTCCCTTCACCATTTTTGTCGCCCTCCTCTGGACCTGCTCCACTCTATCCACATCCTTCGTGAGGTATGGCCTCCAGAACTGGACTCCATACTCAAGATGTGGCCTGATCAGTTGCCTGTACAAGGGCAATATGACCTCCCTCTTCCTGCTAGTGATTCCCCCACCGATACAACCCAGCATCCTACTGGCTCTTACCACCGCCTTCTCACACTGCTTTGTCACATTCAGGTCCCGCGGAATGATTATACCGAGGGCCCTTTCCAACTCTGTTACTTCTAGGGCATGCCCCCAATCTGGTATTCCACTCCCTGGTTTTTCTTGCCTAAATACATGATACATAGATACATAGACAGTGTCGGCAGATAAGGGCCTATGGCCAACCCAGTCTGCCCATTTGAGCTTGTAAGTTCAGTTTGTTTTCCTAGAAGTCTGTTGTACCTTACCCCTGACCTCCAGAATTCCTTTATGTCTATCCCATGCATTCTTAAATCCCGTGATTGTTTCAGCCCCCACCACTTCCTCTGGCAGGGTGTTCCACTTGTCCACCACCCGTTCTGTGAAGAAATTCTTTCTCATGTTTCCTCTGAATCGTCCTCCCTCCAACTTCATCCCATGCCCTCTAGTCCTGGAACATCTTTTTCTTTTTCTTTTTTGCTTAAAAATAGTGTTTTCCTGCACCCTGTTCCTCCCTGTAAGATCTTGCACTTTTTTGTATTGAAAGACAGTTGCCGCTCCCTGGACCATTCCTCCAGTCTCTCCAGATCCCTGCGCATACTCTCATGCTGTATCAGATCTATTGCAGACCTTTGTGTCATCCGCAAATAGACACACTCTACATTCCAGCCCCTCTGCTATGTCCCCTATGAGGATATTAAATAGGAGTGTCCCCAACACTGACCCCGTGAGGTACCCCACTGGTGACCATGCCCTCCTTTGAAGGTACTCCATTAACAATTACCCTCTGTCTTCTGCCCCCTAGCCAGTTCTGCACCCACGTTACTATTACCAAACTCAACCCCAGACATCTAATTTTGTGCAGCAGTCTCCTGTGCGGTACGGAATCGAGTGCCTTCTTAAAGTCAAGGTACGCAATGTCTACAAACCTCCCTGATCCACTATCCTGGTGACCCAGTCAAAGAACTCTGTCAAGTTCATTTGACACAACCTTCCCTGAGTAAACCCGTGTTGCCATTGGTCCTGTAGGCCACTGGCTTCCAGGTAGTTGGTGATTCTTTTCTTTAGCAGTTTCTCCATGAGCTTGCCTACCACTGATGTTAAGCTCACTGGTCTATAGTTGCCTGCCTCCTCTGCCCCAACCCTTATGAGGGGACCACATCTGCCCTTCTCCAGGCATCCGGGTCCTCCCCTGAGTCCAAAGATTTGTTGAAGAGGCTGGTCAGAGGTTCTGCTAATACTTTACTAAGTTCCCTCAGTACCCTGAGGTGCACCCCATCCAGCCCCATGGCCTTGTCCACCTTCAACCCCTCCAGCTCCCTTTGGACCTCCTCTACCTGGAATGGACTGGAGTAAACCCTCCCCCCACCTCCTCATTTTCCCTGATTGACCTACCCTCCCCATCCTTCCCCACTGTGAACACTGAGCATAAATAGCTGTGTAGTATTTCCACCTTCTCCCGGTCATCTTCCACTAACCCCCTTCTTTGTTTTTCAGCCTAACTGTCCCCTCCTTTGATTTTCTCCTCTCGCTCACATACCGGAAGGTTTTATCCCCTTCCTTGACTGAATTGACTTCCTTGGACTGTCCAGTCCTGCAAATCCAGATGCACCTAGGCCCTTCCTTTCTTCTTCCCTGGTGTAAGAAAGAGGGACATGGTTAACTCACAAATTTGTTAATTCTCTGTGTAGTAACATGGAGTTGCCCACTTTTTTCCTGGAGTTTGTATGTGTGTCTCTCTTTTTTTGGCACATTGTGCCATCTCATTTACAAGGATGTCCCAGTCATGGGCTTCTGCCAGAGCCACATGCTCAGGGCTGCTGACCCATTTTTTTAGACCACTATCCACCTTATGTCTGGCTAGTGGTATGAGGCTCTGACTCAATAGACCCAGCTAGCCTTTGTTGCAACTAGTGTGCCCTGTTCTTCTTTCTAGGTTGGTAGTCAGGTTTTACTTTGTTGTTTATTTTTGTTTCCTATATCCTTTCCCTATCCCTTTGTGCTAGAAACTCTCTATCCCTCTCTTATTTTTCCCACTTTGCTTCTCTCCTGGCAAACAGAACTGAAGTGAATGAGGGATCCAGCAGTGGTTATTCGCTGGTGCATGCAGCACCACGTTAGGTGGGAAGACTCCATCAGTAACTGACGTTGGCTCCCTCCCTCCAAAAGATTTGCTCCTGTGGGGTTCTAGTGCCTCTGACCCCAGTTCCATAAGTGGTAATCAATGGTGAAGATATTCTGGAAGATCAACAATTACAGGAAGCATGTCATTTTCATTTCTTGTGACTACATTGCTATTACTAGGAAATTTCCCATTCTCTTGGGCCTCTTTAAAAATTATGCACATGTTTTCATATTGACCCATCTAATCCTCTCCAATATTCGGTAAGGAGGCCATCTGACCCAGCTGCCCTGTCCCTTGCAAACCCCGCTGCCACATCCCTAACCTCTTCCAGCGAGACAGACATACACAGATCTTGCTTTGAGAGGGCTTTTGCAGTGGGCAATAACCATTAGGACTAAGCCGCCAGGCGCTAGGACCACATGGAAAACTTAGCTAGCAGTGTCTGGTGGGGGACCACCCACCCAGTGTCACGTGACCAACGTAGGCCTGGCACTATATAGTGGGCAGTCCCCATGCCCACCCTCCAGTTTGTTCACTCCATTGACCTGCGTACATTGAACCTTGTGGAACGCTGCTGTTGTCGCCCTCCATTTTCGATAAGTATACACTTTTGAATTTCTTTATTGTCTTAAAAAAACTCTGTAATTTGTCATCGGATTGCAAGTCTTCTTCAACTCCTTCCAAATCGCATAAGAACAAGTCTGCCTGCAGCAAGCAGATTCCTGAGTAGGATGGCCATACCTCGTGTCTCCTGTGCCTGACCAAACCCTGTTCCTAACTGGGGCAATCCCTCCCACTGTGACTCAGGTCACAAGTCTTTTTAGTTCCCTCATGGATCTCTACAAAAGGCATGCACATAGTCTATTCTGTGTGCATAACACTTAGCAGGGCACATTTTCTGGTCCCCTTGGATTTTCTGAAAAGCTGCAGGGCATAACTTAGTCTTTTTCTGTTCCCAGATTGTTCACTGCAAGTGCGGGGCACACATCATTGACAACATAAGCACTGGAACATAATTCTTAAGTGCCATGTTCCCCTCATCTCTGCAAAGCAAGTCTTTTTCCCAAGTGTTCACTGCAGACGCAGGGCACAGGACGTAAGCAGGGCACAATAAATATTGGACAGAGTACAGATCTCTGCAAAGCAGGGTACATTAATTTAGTCTTATTCTGTTCCCAGATGTTCACTGCAGACGAAGGGCACACAAGCAGGGCACATTAAATAAGTTCTGGTTTCCCCCAATCTCTGCAAAGCAGGGCACATTAACTTAGTCTTATTCTGTTCCCAAATGTTCACTGCAGACGAAGGGCACACAAGCAGGACACATTAAATAGCATTAGTCTCTTTTTCTGTTCCCAAATTGTTCACTGCATGTGGGCACAAAACTAGCTGCAGGGCACACAGATCTCTGCAAAGCAGGGCACATTAACTTAGTCTTATTCTGTTCCCAGATTCACTGCAGACGAAGGGCACGCAAGTCAGGGCACATAAAATGTAAGTTCTGGTTCCCCCAATCTCTGCAAACCAGGGCACATTAACTTAGTCTTATTCTGTTCCCAAATTCACTGCAGACGAAGGGCACATACAATTTAAGTTCTGGTTCCCCCAATCTCTGCAAAACAGGGCACATTAACTTAGTCTTATTCTGTTCCCAAATTCACTGCAAAGTCAAGAGCAGGGCAGAACTAGCAGGGCACATTACTTCTTGGTTACTGAGATCTCTGGGTCCTGACCACGACACCAAGGACTGTGAGGCCTGCCAGAAGTTCAACCGGGCTACACGGAAATGCCGTCAGCAAGCCTTGGAAGCCCATCTTCTCAAGCAAAAACTGGCTTCCATGGAGAAGGAGCTGCAGCAGGTGCAGAGCTCTTCATCTTCCCCAGGAGGATCTTGTGGCTCCCACAAGCAGAAGAAGAAGAAGGAGGACAAGGGAGAAGCACCGGGACCGGGATTGGTCTTCCTCCAGGCCATGACTCTCTCTGGGGACTGCAGCCAACGAGTGGCCTTTCTCCAGAAGGATGCTGCTCCTCCGACCAAGCCTGTTCCATCCTCTTCAGTGCAGCCCTTGGTCCCCCTGCCTACACTGGTTATGGTGCAGGCAGCAACCTCCGGGGATTCAGAAGCTTCCACCGCTCTTAGGCCTTTCAAATCCTTCAGGTCTAAGCCGAGTGGTTTATCTGGTAAGTTGGACGCCAGTTCTACCAACGACTGCACAGCCCTGGCGCTCACGTCGGACTCCACCTTGGGGTCCAGCATCAGTCCTCCAGACCAGCGCCCACTGCCGCTTCTGCCGCAGCCATCCCAGGAGGAATCGCCCTCTCAGGACACTTTTCATTGCCTCTGATGCATCCTTCTACCTCTCCCTCTCCCTCCCACCTGGAGCTGGAGGAGCTGACGCCCGCTGACCTGATCGATCAGCCAGTGCCGACCAGCCCTATGTTGAATACCCCCGGGGACATTCTGATTGATCTGCCTCCATCTGGGCTGCCCCCCCCCAGCCCCAGAACCAGGATGTGCAACTTGATTTTAATACTTTCAGCCTCAAAGGTGATTGGCAAGTCTGTGTGTGCCATAGCACTATGTGTGACATTCTGAGAAGTAACAATGAATGTATCACAGAATTTGGTATTAAATACCTCTGCCATAGAAGCAGCATCAAAGATAAGTTCATTATTTTCTAGTAGAGAACCAACCTGACAGCAGTTTTTTTTTAAAGAATTAATGTAGGAGAAAAATGCTTAGTATTAGATTTTCTTGAGTTTAAGGCCAGATTAAATTCCCATCTGCTTTTAGCTCTTTTTAGCATGGGTTTACACCTTTTTTGGACTTCACAATAAGAAATCCAATTCAAGTTAGATTTGTTTCTAAGGAAAATGTTATACTTTTTCCTTTTAAGTCGGATTAATTTTTTGATGGTGCTATTCATCCATTTGGGACTCCGTTTATGATTAATAGTTTTTGACATAGATGGAATAAATAAGTTTCTGACAGTACACAGTATGTGTTTGAATATGTCCCAACATTGTTCAGGGGATTTGTTAAGGAACGTAGTATCCCAGTTGAGTGCACTCATATAATTATTAATTAACTAGAGGTCTGCCCTATCATACAGATAGACTACTGTAGAGTTAGAGTGATATACACTCTCAACACAGATTGTGAATAATATGGTATCATGGTCACTGTTAGCGATAGGGTCACTAACTATCACATTGTCAATAACCAGCACCTCATTACTGATTACTAAATCAAGACATTTGTGACCTCTACTGGGAGAAAGCACATTCTGTTTAAGACTTAAATTTAAACAAGTAGACAAAAATGTATTACAGTAACTGCCATTTGCAGTATGATTATGCCAATTAATGTTACCTAAGTTAAAATCACCAGTAATAATGATATTTCCTAACGAACTAGCAAGTTCTATTTTACTAAGTATAGCATCCAAAATGTCTACTGAGGAATCTGGGGGGCAATAACACGACCCCAGAAACAAAACCTCATCATCAGACAAAAACACTTTTACCCAGATAGATTCAGTATGTTTATCGTGTTTTTTTTAATATAATTAGTCACTGCTATAGACCTAAGTTGATTGTTAATAAATAGGGCAACCCCACCACCCTTTCTATTAGATCTGTTTAAATTATATGTAATATAGCCAGGGATAATGTTTTCCCAGTATGCCTTATCATCTCCCCAGGTTTCGCAAATTGAAATAATATCAATATTATCAGTAGAGATTTTTGTTTTTAAAGCATCAAGTTTATTAGTCAAACATCTAGCGTTGAAACTCAGACACTGTAGATGATGGAGGAGACATTTACTGATATCTGATTGGGTTATATGGGATGAATAAAAAATACCTGTCCTTCCCCCCTTGATTAGTTTAAATGTTTATGAATAACTGATATCAATTTGTGTCCCAGAAGAGTGTTGCCCTGTCTACTAAGGTGTAAACCATCCATACTAAACCAGTTATTGACACTATTACATTCTTCCCAGTGTGTAACACAAGTGATGCCTTGATATAGACACCACTTACGTAAACATTCATTGATGCTTTTAATTTTGCGATTAAGTGATAGGGAGAAATGGGGGGATCGGGAGGATTTCAGATAAACAAATATCACAACCATATTCAACGAGCTTGTTGGTCATGGCCACATAGGATTCTAATGTGCTGTATCGAGTCCCCATATATATTATTAGCCCCGACATGTATGATTGTGAGAGGATTAGGCCCAAAGTCCCTATGGATGTTGTCTAACATACCAGTAATGTCAGTAATCTTGGCCCCACTAAAACTTGAGCATGTTCTGTTCACCTTGTCTGGGTTGCAAATAGATGTATCCAAATGTTTAATGATAGAATCATCCAGAACAAACATTTGTTTTGAAACAGATGATGAATCATTAACCAAAGGGGGGGTGATTCATTAGATATATCAGTTTGAGGCTCAATGGATGTAGATAAATCAATTTAATTTGAGCAAGTATGGGACAAACCCTCATTGCTAGGCATACGTGCTTCTACTCAATAGATGTAGATAAAGTAATAGCATCTGAGCTTACAGGGGGAAGTCCCTCAATATTAGTCATTAAAGTATTTTGTACTGGACCATTAAAATTAACCACAACATCATTGGCTTGACTAAGATCCACAGGGCAGGGGCCATCTGTGTCAGTAAATGGGGTCAAATCTATTGTGTACCTGAATGGTGTATTGTTGTGCCTTTCTTCCCCTTTTACTGACTCTTGCACTTTGAACTGAAAATCAGGCATTATTTTCCTCACTTTCATCATTATTTATCACATCGTCTTCCCTCACTCGTTTTCTAGGGATAACAGGTAGTTCCTTTATTGCAGTGGCCAAATTTGCAGTGCAATCAAAAGTAGGGGCTCTGATTCTGCTCTTCCCGCCGTCAAGGCTACAGGTGCTCCATGGGACAGCGATACCTAAGAGGATCAACTGTGTCACTATCCATTTTGCTGTTTCAGTTCACTCAAAAGTTACTGGACGCCATTTTCAGTTCCATTTTATTCTTTTCCTTAAAGTTTAGTCGGTGTCAAGTTTTTCACTTCATTTTATTTTCTGTTGTGTGGTTGGTGCCATGTCGGGTTCAGGGCGTAAAATTTCAAAGGCGAGGACTTCCCCCATATATCGGTGAAAATTAGTTCACCATAACAGACAGGCATGACTGATGCTTCACTTGCCTAAGGCAGAACCATGATGTAGACTGTTGTGTCGCGTGCTTCAGTATGGACTGCCGTACCCTTGAACTCAGCACGGTGAGGTTGGGACGCTACCCCCCAATCTTCAGTGGCAAGCGTCGAACAAGGGCCACTAAGTTAAGGATCTTGGGCCTGTCTCCCGGGCCTCCCCCCATTGCTACATGCACCAGAGGAAAGTAGGCCACCACAGACTCACGTCCCGCTGAGTCCGGGCGCCTGGGGGAGCAGTCGGAGGACTGGTCAGCCTCATCCAGGAGGTCGGCTGCTGACTGCTCCAGGACGGTTCCCACCCTGGTGTCAAGGAGGCCTCAGCTGCACGTGGGGCTTACACCAGTGGGCCTTTCAGGGATTTCGTAGGGTGCAGCTTCAGCTCCCGACACCATTTCTGATGTTTGTAAGCGAGGCCGGCCCTCCGATGCCATGGAGTTCCTTCCCAACACCACCCTCAGTGCCAGGATGAGCTGGGTGACCGAAATTGCCTCTCTTGGGCTCTCTGTGATCTCCTCCTTAGATTCAGGGGATGACCTGGAGGATCCAGACTGGCAACCCAGCTTTCCAGAGCAGTTGCCCCCAGATTCCGCTCGAGGATTTCTTCAGTGGGATCAGAACTTGGACTTGACACTGTAAACCCTTTCTGCAGAGGACTCCGGCACCGTCCTCGGTGCCATCTCGGGCAACAATGTCGCTTGCAGTGTCATGCCCCATGACAGTGCCATGGTCGGTGTTGTTGATGCATCTAGTGACAGCACCGTGGTCTGTGCCATCTCTGATGTCTGTGCCACCTCTAAGGTTGACGTCAAGGTCGATGTTGATGCCGCGTCTGGGGATGCACCAAAGTCCGTGCTGCTATGGGCTCAGGTGCCGCTTTTGGTGCCACCCTTGGTGACGGTGCGGGGTTGGGACATGTCTCTAGGGAGGAGGAGGAGGATTTCAGTGCCAGGTCTCTGTTGGGTGCCGCCGTGGAGTTGGGGGAGTCAGAGGCCGACCCTGGTGCTGGATTTTTTCTTCCCTCGTCCTTGAGGTCGATCACCATAGGGAGACCTCGCTCGAGGGGCAGGTCTCTGTCTTATCCTGGGGTGGGGGCCAGTCCACACCATGCTTTGCCTGGGTGGCCTTGGCCACTGTGGAGTGGAGTAGGAGTGCTGGTCCGAGCACCCCTTCCTCCCTCAGGGGACGGAGCCGTACTTCAGCTGGGACAGGGGCTGCCCTGTTGGGCTCGCTGGGCTCCGGTCTCCCCACCAGGGTTCTTTTTCCCTTGGGCTTCCCCCTGCCGGAATGGGGACAGTTGAGCAGCAGGTGGAGTCTGGGCAGCACACCCCCCCTCGTGGTAGAGGGGTCCTCTGCTGGTGCCCACAGTCCTGACAGGGAGGGCGTGGTCTTTCACGAGCATCCTGCCCAGCCCATGCCCTCCTGCAACCTCCCCCCATTCTCTCTTGGGTCCCTTGGGGCCCATTACCTGAGACCAGTATAGGGCCACGACAAGTGCTTTCCAGACATTCTACAGGGCCATGGATGAGTTGGTCTTTGCAGCTTCTTGTACAGAACTGTTGTTCCCTATGCGGATCCCCTCCAGTTCGTTGGCTTCCTCCTCTGAGGAAGAGGACTCCCCATCATATCGGTCGTCTGATGCTGACTTTGCGGAGTATCAGTGGTTTCTGGCGGCAATGCTGGAGGAGCTCAGTTTAACCCCAGTGCTACAGTGCAGTACTGCGCGTGCAGCTATGGTGTTCCTTGGAGAGTACAGCCAGGAATCCTTAGTGATCCCTCCATGGCCTCGGCCCTTTGCGGAGTCGCCGCACTGTGCCTGGCAGTCACCCGCATCCACTTCCCCAGCCCCTGCATACTCCAAAGCTGGTATTGTGCTCCCTTGGGGTCTCCAGGGTCATTGCCCCACCCTTCCTCAGGTCTGGAGTGGCTGAACACCCTTTCTGGGCATCTGCACCTAACAAGAGACCATGCTCTGGATGTGAACTCTGTGGAGTTCGACCACTGGGGCAGGCGGATTTTTGCCTGTGTGCATTTCTTGTTGTCTGTTGCAGCACATCAGGCACACATGGTGGCCTGTGAGAGGCGCCTGTGGGCCACAGTGGGATCCTTCCTATCAGCCTTGCCTGATGAGGCAACCAGGCGAGCTGTTGCCATCACCACTAGGGGTCTGGAGCTAGTGAGGCACCAGACACAGGTGTCATATGACGCCAGTGTGGTAGCTTCCAGACTGATGGGCTCTGTGGTCTGCATTAGGTGGACAGCATGGCTGCGCCTCTTCTGGTGGTCACCCTTGGCCCGGTTTAAAGGTGACTGCCCCGCCTTTCCTGTGGGCCTGGTTTTTCACCCAGAGGGCCAGGCAGGAACTGACGGGGTGCCCTCCTTCTCCTGCTGGTCAGGAGACCCATCCTGGCTCTCAGCAGTTGCGGGTCTGGCCAGACCTGTGATGGGCCCTTCCCAACCCCTCCTCTCCTCTCCCCCCTCGTGACTCCAGTCCACATTGTGGGTTTGGTACTCACCTACAGTACCAGTGATGAATGGTGAAGATTGATACAGGGAGTATATGAAAATTACATACCTACCATAATTCTTGATCTTCCTGTATATCTTCATTCATCACTGCTTCCTGACCACCATCCCCTCATGGGCCTCAGCTTCTGGGCAGTGCCTCCACCCTGCTCACCCCCCCCAATTGAGGCCAATTGTGGGCTCAGTCCCACTGGTACCTCAGGGCCCTGTGCCACATCTCTGAAGCAACAGGGGCCCACCTAGGGGGGCAAGTATGGGCTCTGGTCTTTTTTCCTTTTGCTTCCCAGGGCCCTATTTACAGTAGTTTGGGTCCTCATATCTCTCTGAGTTCTGTTTGTCCCCCCTACCTCGGGTCCGACTATTCTGGCCCCTGTGCTGGGATTAGGGTCATGGGGGCCCCTGTATCGTGTTCTACAATTCCCTTTCAGGGGACACCTCCAGGATCCCTTGTTATACTTACAGTCCTCCTGGACTTCAGGTTAAGAACCTCCAGGAGTTTTTTTTCCATGACGGTCACCTCCCCAGTGGTGCTGTGATTAAGGGATTCTGTCCCTTTTCACCCCAGGTCCCAACTGTGCACCAGAGCGATCTCTGGCTGGAAGACTGTCTCTCTTATGCCTCCAGCTTAAAAGGGTATGGGAAGAAGGAACATTCAAAAACCTGGTGTTCTCCCTTGTGGACCAGCGAGGGTAGCTTGGCCTGTAAGCCTCATCTCCTATCGAATACTCCTTGTGGGTGAGGGTTACACTTTCCTTCTTCTTTTGGGATGCCCCAGGTTCTGGGCTAATGCCTCCAGGCTCTCTCAAAAAAAAAAAAAAAAGGAGGGCAGATGCCGTTGTTTCGCAAAGAGTGAAACTGGTCGACTTAAAGTTACCCTGATCCATAGGGATTCTAAACGTGGGGGACATAGTCCATCTCTGCCCCGCTTTGTTTCCTTCTCCCCCTGCCTCTTCTCTGTCTCTCTCTCTCTCTCTCTCTCTCTCTCTCATTCCTTTATTCTTTCCTTATCTCCCTCTCTAACTCTTCTCCCTCCCTGGCTGCCCAAAGGTTGGGGACCCTCCTCCAGGCCTAGCTAGGCTCCAACCTTGTAAAAAAAACAAAGAAAAAAAACAGCTTTATCCTCTCTTGCTGGCTTATCCTTTTTCAGTTTATATTCATTCCTTTTATTGTCCCCTGGGTTCCTTGCCCACCCTCCACCCTTGTTTTCTCTTATCTAGTTTAGTCTCTGACGAGCATAACTGAGGGAATGGAGGGGACGACGTCAGTTCAAACACCATGAAGTCTTGCTATATTAGGACTTATTGCAGTTAGCCACTGCACTTGAACTGCCCCGGAGAGGAAAGAGTTAACTCCAGAGAATCTGGAGTTCTAAAGCACGAGGGCGCTATACCAAAGCTCTATCTGGGCAGTTTCAAATGAAACTGTCAGATTCTTCTCCTTCACTGAACAGTCGCTCCGGAGATCAGCTCCTTCAGCTCGGTTCATTTCGGTCAAGCGAGTATTTTCGGTTCATTTGAACCGCAAAAGTAATTATTTTACCGCATTTCAGTTAAAGCTCTATCTGTAAACCGTAAGTACAAATGTAAAGTCTGTGTGAAATTTAGTTATTGGTTCGGTTTTGAACCGATCGGTTTGCTTATTTTAACGTTTTAAAGTTTTGGGCTTTTAGAGTGCGGTACCGGTTCTTATCGGTTCTAAAAACCTTGATTTTAAATAGGGTTTTTCAAATACCCGTGAAACGGTTAGGAACCCATAAGGGTGTCTTGTGCCTGGCACGCCATAAAAGGGCAAGTTTTTGGTTAGGCTGGCATTATGTCTGGAAACCCAAAGAAAAACCGGCCCACTGGGTTTCAACATCTGTGATGCTGGGGAAGCCCTTGCCAAGGCTGTCCCACACACCACTTGTGTTTATTGTCCGGGGCTGACCACCTCCTGTCAGACTGCCAGGTGTTTAAAATTTCTCTGCAGCCACCCTGAAAAGAGATAGGCCGGCTCAGGAACTATTGGCCAAAAAGTCCGCTGACCCGATGGCCAGCCTGGTCCAGTACCCACTGGACCAGAGGGAGTGCCCTCTGACCAGGGCTAGACTTCCTCGGGCAAAAGGATGGTTCAGAGGAACCAGTTTAAAACAAAAAAAAAAGAATATGACAGAGAAATCAGTAGGTTTGGAGTCCAAGATTGTCTCTCCAACTGCTGCAGAAGTAGTTAAGCAATACAGATTGTCCAGTCACTGTTTCTAGGTCCTGTCGAACCATCTACAGTTGGTAAAGGTGGCTCGTTCAGTTCCAGTGGTTCAGGTTTATGATGTTGAGGAATTGTTATGAACCACAGGAGTGGGAGGAGGAAAATTGATCAATGCATGTGTGGCTGGTAGGGTCTGGACGTGCCACTTATGCGGACATTTCTCCAGACAGACTTTTAGAATCTCCTCCTATTCTGTCTGAGTCCCTTTCTCAGTTTATGTTTTACAAAAAGCTTGCAGAATCCCCCCAGCTTCCTTTAGAGGAGGCTATGGATGAGTAAAGGGGAGCCTGATTATGTAGGAATGATGGGCTAGGAGGTTGTCTTTCCTTTGCATAAGTCATTTAGGAAGTAAACAACTAAGATTTTATAAGATTCTTCTTTCTGTCCCTCCTGTAAGATAAAAAAATGGGCAGAAGGTGTATTTCGTCAGGCTCTGTTACAGACTTCCTCACTGAGCAGTGTAGTCATGTAGGTGTGGTACAAGCTGCAGCCTGTGTCAAGGCTAGTTCCCCTGGCCTCACATCCTCCTGAATAGGATTCCAGGAGGATTGATGCCATGGCAAGAAACAGTATGGCAGCTTCTGTGGGACTCAGACAGGCAAGTTGTATGGCTTATGTGGCTAGATTTGGAAATCTAGGTGGACGAGTATTGCAGTTAGCCAAGCAGGCCCATGGGCCAGCTGGCCAGCTGGATTGGGACAGGTGGCTGCAATGGCACTGAAGCCTCTAAGTTCAAGTTCATACTGCTGTTGGTGTTAATCTTGTTTTCTCTAGGGTCATGACCACTTCTGTAGCTTCCGTGAGGTTGGCATGGCTCAGATGCACTAATCTGTCCCAAGATACTCTGTCAAAGTCTATGGATTTGTTTCTTGTTGTGGGTAATTCTCTGTTTGAGGAACAAACAGAAAGCTATATAAAAACATGGATGATTACCTACAAAGTGCCCAGGTAGAGGCTCAGGCCTCCTCTGCTTTCGCCAGAGGGTCTCTTCAGAGGCAGAGATGAAGCGGGGCACAAGTAAACGTCCCCTCCCTTAGCCTAAGACTATTGCCAAGCAGGCACCATGATGGGGTGCCCAGGGCCGATTCTCCTATACCAGTGGGCAGGTTGGTTTTTATTTCAGCCAGAACTGTGTGTCCCAACTCGGACAAGTGGGTTCTGGAAGTAATAGGTCTGGTTCTCAGCTTCAAACAGTTTCCAAAGATGAGAGCCAGACAGGTCCACCTGCAAACTTCGAATCCCTTGCTTTGGGAGCAGAAGTTTCTTCTCTCTGAACTGCAAAGCAGTAGAAAGATCCTCCGTGCACACGGGGCAAGGGGCTGTGCTCATGATACTTTCTTAACCTATAGAAGGCAGGAGATTGGCGGCCCATCTCAGATTTAAGGTACCTGAACAAGCATCTTTGAAAACAAAGTTAAAATGTTAACTCTGGCTGAGGCCAGGGACTGGCTAGCTTTCCTGGACCTCAAGGATGCCTATTTTTCATGTCTTGATCAGGCCTTCTCACCGAAAGTACCTCAGGTTACCCTCAGGCCACTACCAGTTCAGGGCAATGCCCTTCGGCCTTACCTCTGCGCCAAGGGTATTCAAGAAATTCTAGCTGTGGTAGTGGCTCTTTTAAAAAGGCAAGGGATTGCTTTGTTTCCTTTCCTGGATGACTGGCTCTTAGTGGGTCAGTCTCCAGATCAAGTAAAATCCCACCTTTCTGGGATTCCTGCTGAATTTACCAAAGTCAGTTCTCGAACCAGTTCAGGTACTAACTTTCATAGGTGCAGAGTTGAACACAAAGTTAGCCAGGGCATTTCTCCTCTAAAAGGGTAGGCAGTCTCTTGCCCTGGCATCTTCCATTACTCTAGTCTCTTGACCAGCAAAGCATTTGCTACAACTACTAGGGCACATGGCTGCTTCCACAGCTGTAGTGCAGGGAGCAAGATTCCAGATGAGGGACATTCAGTTCCATCTGAGGCCTATTGGTCCCAAAGGAGGATTCCTTCCAAATTGGTTCTAGTGACCCAATCCTGATCCTGGCCTTACACTGTGGCAGGATCAAAGCAATCTAAAACTAGGGTCCTCTTCATTCCCTCACCACGGATGCTCCTGTGTTAGGGTGAGGAGCTCGCTTAGCGACCTGTCCACTAGGGGAGTGTGGTCTCCTAGGAATCTCTGCTCCACATCAATTTTTGGAACTCAGAGCTGTCTTCTAGCTCTTAGGAGTTTTCAGCTTCTGTCCAGAACAAGGTAGTTCAAGTCAGGACAGACAACACCACAATAATGTGGTACATCAACAGGCAGGGGGGCACTCGGTCATCAGCCTTGTGCACCGAAGCAATGAAGTGGTGGTCTCTGGCTTACTCCCTGAACACCTCCCTGATAGCAGTTCACCTCCCAGGGAAGGACAATGCCCTGGCAGATGCCTCAACAGGATTCTCAGGGCCATCACGATTGGGCTCTGAATCCTCAGGTGCTGGGTTCAGTCCTTGCCAGATGGGGCTCATTTTCAGATAGATCTTTCGCAGCCCCAGATAACCACTAACTTTCTCTGTTTTGTTGAGGCCTCCAGTGCTGGGATCAGCCCCTGGAGCGCTTTTCACTTGGATTGGAAAGGGAAGTTTCTGTTCACCTTTCCTCCCTTTTCCCTTTCTTTCAGGGTACTAGTAAAAATCAGATCTCAGCCCTGCAAAGCGATTCTGATTGTTCCAAGCTGGGCCAGACAGCCCTGGTACCCATTGTCTCTGTCCTTGACAGTCCACCCTACCCTGAGCTTGCCCAGAGTCCCGACTTACTGGCCTTTGCACGAGGGAGAGTGTGGTATCCGAACCTCAAATTCCTCCTTCTCAAGGCAGCTCTTGAGGAGTTAGAATTTGCTGATTTACCTTTTCAAGGTGTCGCGGATATTTTAAAGGCTTCAAGGAAGCTTTTTCACTGGCGCCACTTACAATTCTAAGTGGAACAGGTTTTCAGTCTGGTGCGCTGAGAAGCAGATTATACCACAGTCTGCTTATCTGCCCATTTTCTGGACTTTTTAGTCCATTTTAAATTCTTTAGGTCTTAGGCCAGCTACCTTAAGGGTTCCTTTGGCAGCTGTCTCTGTTTTTTTCTGCAAGCAGAAAGCCTGCTTCCTTTTCTTCTCAACCTGTGTTTTCCAAGTTTTAAGGGGTTGCTTCACACCAACCCTCCTTTTAGGAACCAGCTTCTGCATGGAGCCGAATGTTTGCGTGCTCAGTTAATGCAAACCCCTTTGGACCTCTGTCCCCAGCAGAGCTCAAGCTTCTCACTTGGAAAATGTTTTTTCTGGTGGTTTCACTTCTGCCAGGCGCATAAGTGAACTACAGGCCCTGGCAGTGGAAGAAGATTTTCTCTCCCCACAGGGATAAGACAGTCCCTAGGACTAACACAGGGTTTGTCCTAAGTGGTTCCAGGTTTCCACCTGAACCAATCCATCTCTCCCAGGATTTTTCACTGAGCATTCTTCCTCAGGTGAGAGGAGACTGCACAGCTTGACGCTAAAAGAGCCTTATGCTACTATTTGTAACGCACCAAGGGTCACAGGTTTGAATCCTCCAACTCTTCCTTACCTAGGGCGAGGTTGGCAAAGGGAACCTGCCACTAAGAGGACAATTGCAAGGTGGATTGTCTCTTGTATCCATTTTTGTTATCAAAGACTAGGTAGGAGAGCCCCCCTCAGGACTGAGGGCTCACTCCACCAGGTGTACAGCTGCATCTCTAGCGGCTGCTAGAGATATTCCCATTCTGGAAATCTGTCGAGCTGTTACTTGGAAGACAGTTCACACTTTTACCAAGCATTATTCCCTGGATTTCAGTCCAGGAGAGATGCTCGTTTTTGGCACAGCTGTGCTTCAGAGCCTATTTCCTAAGTAGGTTCTGGACCCTCCATGGAGGTACTGTTGTGTAATCTGCACAGTCCTAATATAGCAAGACTTCATGGTGTTTGAAGAAAAATTACTCACCTTAGTAATTGCTTTTCTTCTCATGGAGTCTTGCTATATAAGACCACCCCAACCTGCCCTCTCAGAACTTCTACTGGGGTGGGGTGGCAAATTAGTGCAAGCACTGTGTCATGCCATTGTAGTTCTTCCTTCACCTCTTTTATTTAGGGTTAGGGAACTAGGGTTTTCTGGTTGAGTGATTTTTGGCCCCTTCCTGGACTTGAGTCTTTGGGAAGGGGGTTCCTAATAGTGCTTGTCGGGGAAACTAATAATACCATTATTCATTCTTATTATTGTTATTGTTGTTTCTATTGTTGTTATTACTACTAGTAGGTAGCCATTTGCCTAGTGTAGAGCTTTCCACACAGACTTGTTGCTTAGTGTTAGCTTCGTAAAGATCTGACAATTTCATTTGAAACTGCCCAGATAGAGCTTTGGTATAGCGCACTCGCGCTTTAGAACTCCAGATTCTCTGGAGTTAACTCTTTCCTCTCCGGGGCAGTTCAAGTGCAGTGGCTAACTGCAATAAGTCCTAATATAGCAAGACTCCGTGAGAAGAAAAGCAATTACTAAGGTGAGTAATTTTTTCTTACTGGCCAACCCACGAGCACCACACAGTGTGTCAGCTTTGAGGGCAGCGCCATCTGCATCATCTGGAGTCCTGCGTCTTCTGCTTAAATCCCATCAGTGATGAATGGTGAAGATATAGAGGAAGATTAAGAATTATGGTAGGCATGTAATTTTCATTTCTCGCAGTGCACATTCGAAATCTCAGCATTCAAGTATTCCCCTACCTGGAAGACTGGCTCTTAGTAAGCCTGTCAATACAGGATACAGAAAGAGCAGTAGTCACAGCTTCAACATTCTCAGCAGCTCCTTTTCATAGTGACCCTCTTAAACACCACAAAAGCGAGGGCCTTTCTCCCGCAGGACAGGAGGAACAATATCCTTTATCATGGAAAACAACCCTGTCCGGGCTCACTCCATGCAGTGGATGTTAGGCCTCATGGCCTCTTCTGTCTTCACAGTGTCTCTGGCTCGACTGCACATGAGGACCACTCAGTGGATGCTTAGTACACAGTGATCCCCAAGAACACATCCTCAGTCTTACCCCATCAAAGTGACAGAGCCCCTGTGTTGGTCACTTGCATGGTGGACACAGGAGGACAACCTGCTTCAAGATCTCCCCTTTGCTCCACTGGATTCTCAGATAACCATCACTACAGATGCATCTCTTCTCGGCTGGGGAGCCCACTGCCAGGGTCATCACACTCAGGGACTTTGGACCCAGGTGGAGTTGCACCTCCATATCAACATTCTGGAGATGAGGGCAGTTCTGTAGTTCTCTCAGAGTCTTGGAAGATGTTGTCAGTCACAAGGTAATCCTTTTTTAGATAGACAACAAAGCAGTGATATATTACATCAATAACAAGGGGGAGCACACTCCCACCCTCTCTGCAGGGAAGCCATGAGGATATGGGAATGGTGCCTCGACCACAGTGCCCTGATTCAAGCAGTTTACCTGCCAGGGACTCAGAATGATCTGGCGAGCCACCTCAGCAGGACAGAAGTAGATCCTCACGAGTGGTCGTTAGCACCAGACGTCATATATTTGCCCTTCAACGGGTGGGGTACTACAGACCTGGACCTTTTAGTGTCCCCACTGAATGCAAAACTGCCTCAGTTCTGCTCCAGAAATCCAGAACCTGGCATTTTCTGTCAGGATGCATTGTGGCTACGGTGGACAAATCGCTTTCTGTATGCATTTCTTCCTCTTCCATTAATTCAGAGAGTGCTGATCAGACTGGAGGTGCACGAGGGCAACTTGATTCTCATTGCACTGTACTGGCCTCGGCAGATTTGGTTTGCCTTGATCAGCAAGTTGTCAGTGCTTCCTCCATGGCAGTTGCTGCTATGGACTGGCCTTCTGAGCATACCTCTCAACTGTCACACATTATGAGGTACGTCACTCATTTTACCCCTCAGAAATCCTCTGCCCCACATGAAGAAGGGGATATTACACATTTCCTACTGAGACTTTAAAGCAGAAATTCATAATTATCTATTATGCTCTGTTATCAGCAAACATTATTAACATTAGTGAACTGACAGCAATAATGTTCTGAACTTGCAGTGCCAAGTTTGATGATATGTCACACATTTTGGTCATTTGTCACACATCGTGTCACACATTTCAGGGAAGAAAGGTTGAGAGGTATGCTTCTGAGGTAGGGATCCTGGTTCATCCCAACCTGTGCTCCCTTCATCTCCATGTCTGGCCCCCTGGGGAGATAGAAGTGGGCAGGTTTAATGTGTCTCAGAGATCCTTCTGGCTGCACATAAGCCATCCACTAGGAAAACTTACACAGCCAAATGGAAATGTTTCTCAGAATGGTGTGCTAAGATCTCCATGGACACATTCCGATGTCCCTCCAAAAAAGTGTTGGGAGAAGGACAGTCTTACAGGATTTAGGACACTGTTCTACATGCTGGGCCTTCGGAGATCTTAGGGCTCAGCTCCGGGCAGCATGGGCAGAGATTGCACGCCTCAAATTTCATATTCAAGAGGAAATACATTATAAGAACCACCCGCCATTTCCCCAGCATCCAACAGAAAAACCTCGACCGCAGAGGGTAGTTGGTCCAGGAGGTTGGCAGGTGGTTAGGAGGGGCAAATCGGGTGCCCCATCACTCTCTGCTCTCCAACATATTACCTCCAAAAAACCATATAAACACTACAAACAGGTATCTGCCTCTATCTCTGAAATCAAACAAAGAGGCAGAAGACACTGCAGAGCAGGACACTGCAGCACAGGAGCTAGCACAACAAAACTCACCCAAATCAGGAACCAAAACAAAAAAAGCAAAAAGGAAATCTAAAAAACTTCTGATCATAGGAGACTCCATGATTCGGGGAGTTGATACCCATCTCCATCAGGGGTAATGGTCAGATGTCTCCCAGGTACATCAGCAAGGAGAGACACTGACCGCATTGCTAAAATTGTTCACAAAGCAGGAGAAAACATTGATGTCCTAGTACACAATAGGGACTATCGATCTCCGCAGCCGGGTCAGTTGTGGAGACCAAGGAACACCTGACCAGGCTGGGTGACAAACTATCATCTATTTCGTCCGGCATCTCCTTCTCTGAGATCCTGCCAGTCTGGGAGAGGGAGCAGATGGACGGAAGGTCAGAGAAGGGGAGATAGGGAGCTAAACATGTGGCTCAAGGGCTGGTGCCAGGAAAAAGGACAGAGATTTGTAGGGAACTGGCAACAGTTCTGGGAGCGAAAGTTCTTTAAATTTGATGGACTGCATCTGACTAAGGAGGGAGTCAGTGCATTGGGGCAGAAGTTTGACGTCTTTGCAGAATATTTAAACTAGCAATCGGGAGGGGTGCAACACCCCACACGCCGAATGGAAGAACACCCTCCCCTCAGCTAGTGGTCAAACAGGGATTCAGCATGTTTGCAGTTCATTTGCATCACCAGGTAAGAAAAAGGTTTGTCTCCCATACGCACTTACAGGGGTAATGCCAAACCTCACCCAACAACTAACACACAAAATCTGGCCAATGGAAAATCATGTACACAATGCTCACAGCCTGGGAAATAAGATCCCAGACCTGCAGGCAATAATGTCAGAGGCTAAACTGGACATAGTAGCAATTAGTGAGACGTGGTTTACCAGTAACCACACTTGGGAGACTTCAGTACCTGGCTATGTATTGTTCAGAAGAGACCGAGGTGCAAAAAGGGGGGGAGGAATGACCCTGTATGTCAATGAAAATATCAAAGCTACAGAACAGAATACACATAAGGAGCCAGAAGAGCTGTGGGTCACCCTGGAAACAGGAAATGGGACAGCCATAAGAACTGGGGTGGTCTACAGGCCCCCAGACCAGGGGGATGACATAGACACATTAATGTTAGAAGATATACAAAACATGACAGCTAAAGGGGAGGTTCTGATAATGGGAGACTTCAACATGCCGGATACAGATTGGTCAATACCAGCAGGAACATCTGCCAGAACTAGACACGTAGTAGATTCCCTGCAGGGGGAGGGCCTTAAACAACTGGTACAGCAACCCACGAGAGACAGGGCTATCCTAGATCTAGTACTGACTAACAAGGAAGGGATCACAGATCTCCAGGTAGAAGGTCACCTGGGGCCAGTGACCATCACATGGTATGGTTCAGTTTGGCTACTATATCTAAATCATCCCATTCCAAGGCAAAATATGGGACTTCAGAGGAGCTGACTTTGATAAGATGGCCAACAGAGTTAAGCTAGCCCTGGCAAAAGAAACACAGGTGAGGGGTACAGGAAAAGTGGGCAAGCATTAAGGATGCAATACTTGAAGCAACATCCCATTGTGTTAGACAGAAAAGGAAGTGCAAAGAAGAAGGAACCACTTTGGTTCTCAAATACAGTAGCAGAAAAGGTCAGAGCCAAAAGGCTGGCCTTCAGGAAATATAAGGGAACACAGCGGGATGAAGATAGGGAGGCATACCAAACTGCCCTAAGGGAAGCAGGGAAGGCAGTAAGGCAGGCAAAGTCCCAAACTGAGGAAAAACTAGCACGAACAGTAAAAGAAGGTGACAAGACTTTCTATAGATACATTAGTGAAAGGAGAAAGTCCAGAGGGGGTATTGCTAAGCTTAATGGAGAAGAGGAGCATGTGAGGAGGAGGACCCTGTAAAGGCATCTATCGTAAATAGATACTTTTGCTCAGTATTTACTGAAGAGAAGGTAGGGCAGGGCCCACAGCTCAGCATCATGGACACAGGGGGGAGGGAGGTGAGCACTACTCCCTTCACAAAAGAAAGCTTCCTACAAGAGCTTGCTAAGCTCAGGGTGGATAAGGCAATGGGACCTGATGGCATACATCCCAGGGTACTTAAGGAGCTAAAGGTGAAACTAGCAGAGCCATTAGCAGAACTGTTTAGTGAGTCTCTGAGCACAGGAGAGGTCCCAGAAGACTGGAGAAGGGCTCATGCAATCCTGCTCCACAAGAGTGGTAGCAGGGAGGAGGCGGGGAACTAGAGACCAGTCAGTCTTACCTCATTAGTGGGCAAGATTATGGAGGCACTCCTTAAGGAAAGGATAGTGCAACACCTGGAATCCATAGGGCACAGGATCCAAGACAGCATGGGTTTACAAAGGAAGGTCCTGTCAAACTAATCTCATGATTTCTTTGGCTGGGTAACCAGAGTGGTGGACCAAGGGGAGCAGTTGATGTCGCCTACCTTGGCGTCAGCAAAGCTTTTGACACTGTTCCACATAGAAGATTGATAAATAAGCTGGGTAGGCTCGGGGTGCGGTCAGAAGTTGGTACAACTGGGTGGCAAACTGGTTGTGGGCAGAAAACAGAGAGTGGTGGTAAATGGTATACAGTCAGAAGAGATGCAAGTCACAAGTGGGGTACCTCAGGGATCAGTCCTGGGGCCAGTCCTCTTCAACATCTTCATTAGTGACCTTGCCGATGGACTAGAGGGTAAGGCTTGTCTGTTTGCAGATGACACCAAGATCTGCAACAGAGTAGATGATCCAGATGGGGTGGGCAGAATGAGAAGAGATCTGGATAAACTAGCAAAATAGTCAGAAGAGTGGCAACTGGGATTTAATGCAAAGAAGTGCAAAATCATGCACATAGGGAAGAGAAACCCTGAAGCCACCTATAGGCTGGGAGGGGAGTTGCTTGCAGTCACAAAGGAAGAAAGAGACTTGGGCATCATCATCACTGATGACCTGAAATCATCCAAGCAGACCTCTAAAGCAGTGAGCTAGGTGGGTGTTAGGGTGTATTAGTAGGGTATCACAAGTCGCCAGAGGAGTAATAATCCTCTTTACAAGACACTAGGTTGGGCCCATCTGGAGCTGAGTGCAGTATTGGAGGCCACACCTTCACAAGGACATTAACCAAATTGAGGCAGTCCAGAGAAGGGCAACCAAAATGGTGCAGGGACTGCATCAGAAGACATATGAGGACAGATTAACAGAGCTCAATATGTGTACCCTTGAGCAAAGGAGGAGAGAGGTGATATGATCGAGGCATTCAAACACCTTAAGGGCATTAACAAGGTGAAAGAGTCTAACATGTTTAAATATAAGAAAAATAGCAGGACGAGAGGACACAGCATGAGATTAGAGGGTCCGATTAAGGGGAATGTGAGAAATTCTTTTTCACAGAAAAAGTGGTGGATGCATGGAATGGCTACCACAAGAAGTGGTGCTATGAATACAGTGCAGGGCTTCAAACAGGCATGGGATAGGCATAAGGGAGCAATACAAATGACTATGAATAGATAGGCCACTGACAGAGCAAAGGCCGATGGCACATTTATAAGGTAGAAAAAGAAATGGGCAGACTGGATGGGCCTTGCGGTCCTTATCTGCCGTCAACTTCTATGTTTCTGTGTTTCAATGAGTACTTGCTAGACCTTTCAGACATGGGACTTCAATACTCATCTGTAAAGGTACATCTCTGTGCACTCTCTGCCTATCATGAGCAAGTCCAGAACATGACTCTGGCTCAGCTACCTCTGTTAAGGCCCCCGGTCAGGAAGCTGGTTGGCCCCTGGGATATTAACCTCGTATTAGACATGCTCACCCATAAACCCTTTGAGCCTCTAGCTACATGTGATCTCAAGTTTCTGACTTGGAAAACTGCCTTTCTGGTGGCCATCACTTCTGCTCGTAGGGTCTCTGAGATACATGCTTTGGTCATAGACCCTCATTATACCGTCTTTCACAAAGACAAAGTGGTGCTCCGTACACACCCTAAGTTCCTACCAAAAATGGTTTCAGAGTTCCACCTCAACCAACCTTTGGTACAGCCTACTTATTTTCCTAACTTCCAAAAAGGAGAACACACCCTTCACTCCCTGGATGTTAAAAGAGCCCTTCGGTTCTACATTGATAGAACAAAGGACATCCGTAAATCCAAGAAGCTCTTTGTGTCCTTCAATGCTTCCTGGCTCAGTAAGCCAGTTTCCATTAAGTGTATTTCTGCTTGAATAATGGCATGCATTCGCCACTGTTACTTTGTGGTGCAGATCAAGTTGGAAGGCCAAGTGCGCACCCGCTTTGTCAGAGCTGTTGCTACAACTTTGGCAGAGATCTGCTCTGTTCCCATTGATGACATTTGCAAAGAGGCTACTTGGAGCTCAGTGCATATTTTCGTTAAGCACTCTGCTCTGGATGTTCATGCCTGACAGCATGCTTCCTTTGACAAGACAATCCTTAATGGACTTCTGTCCTGAGTGAGCGCCATCTCCTACCACCATGCTTGGGGGATTTGGTTTTAGCTTGGTACTCTAACTCAGCAGTACGAATAAATTGTGAAGATTTAAGTCCAGAAAGATATGGAAATTACGTACTCACCATAATTCTTGATCTTCTTGGACAGGTCTTCACCATTTATTCATAAGCCCACCCACCATCCACCGAGCTCACACAGTCTGTTCTGGTCTTCACCTTCCTGGTTTCCATTTGTTTTGTGAAGATATTGCTCTAGTTGACCCTTCTTATGTGGATCAGAAGGGCTATCTTATGCCCATGTTAAGTTAGGTGTTTCTTAGTTAGAATACACTGCACCTCCTCAGTAAAAAAAGGTACTGATGTGGTTGGAGGGTTGATGCCGAGATAGCCTACACAGCACGAGCCAGCCTTGCAGTGCTGTGCATGCGCGGTCCTACCTTGATGCCAGCCCTACTGAAGATTTTTGGCTCCCGCAGGTCCCAGCACCTCTGACTTGAACTCAGCAGTATGAATAAATGGTGAAGACTTGTCCAAGAAGATCAAGAATTATGGTGAGTATGTAATTTCCATTTCTGGCATAGTCTGAGATCACAGTTGGGCTTAGCTGTGTACTTCTGACTCTTTGGTACCACACTCTGGGTATCATTAGGTAATTGATGTGTGTTCATGATCTGTGGAGGTGTGAAAAAAGTGAATTCTTTAGCCCCCAGGTTAGCCTCCCTCTAAACATCTGGTAGGTCCAGTTCCACTAGTCTCTTCCACCACCTACTAGTGGCCGGGTCTGTTCTAACCCTCCTCCTAACTTATCCATCATGGGATTCAACATACGGTTAAAATCACCCCTAGGATTAAGTTGGGAAATTACTCTCCCTGCAGGAGGGATAAAACTTGATCATAAAAATGGGATCATTGGCTGAGGGAGCATGTGTGTGAACCGTTCTCCACAGAAACAAACCTCCCATTTGTCGGAACTGCTGCTACCCTCTCTTCTGTAAAGCAGTGGTTCCTGTTCACTAGGATAGCCACCCCTCTTTTGTGGCCTTTAAAGCAGGCTGCAAAACACTGGCTCACCCACTTGCACACCTGCTTTTGGTGTTCCTTATCCATGAAGTGGGTTTCCTGGAGCATGGCAACCTGCTTGTTCTGTTTTTTAAGCACATTCAAATTTTTCTCCTCTTTACTGGGGAGAGAATACCCTGAACATTCCAGGTGCATACTGATAATTTCTCCATCTAATTGGATATATTCAGGCAGTTCTGGAGGAGGGCCGACCCCTACTGCACAGATCCACAACCACCAGCATTTCAGTGTTCCTCCCTGTATACATACATTGGAGATGATGTACATACATAGAAGATATCCGAGATCATGGGCCCAGTTTTCAACATGGGTTGGAACACCACAAGGGACTTGGCGGCCGAGAGTTTGACGCAAGTAGTGACTTGCGTCTAACACAGGGGATATTGTGATTATAGAACAGGGGCAGCCACAAATCCTGGATGCAAACCCCTTGCGGCAGCTCCCCCCACCGTAACTTTGCATCCGAGGGTGACCCCTCCTATGGGGCTGGTGGCACAGGTTGGGCGCAATCTGCCGTAAAATGGATCAACTGTCGCAAACAGCACCAAACATTGTAAAATTGGACTGCACTGCGTCCAAGGTGTTTGGCGCAGTTGCGGCCGATAGGAAGGACACAGGGCCAGATGCAAGCCCTGTGTTCGCCTTTGAAAATCGGGCCCCATATATCTGACCGTGTCACAGAACATTTCATAACAACTAATATAAAACGCAACAGTAACATAGAACTTTTTGAGGTTGCAGAACCCTCCCTCCTATGCCCTTGCACCCCTCCTCCTCTTCTTCCCCTCCATTCTACCCTTAGATCCTAGCAAAGACCTGGGGTAGAATGATCAGGTGCGAGCCTCCTTCCTCTCCTCCCCCCCCCACTCCTCCTGTCAGTAATTATCAGCATTGCTTGACATCCCAACATCACCATCCTGTACATATTCATGGAGCGCCATAGATGCATCACAGCACTTTGATACTCCATTTTCTTCCCACCCCGCTGCCCCTCCCGAGCTCAGCTCCTCCCTCCCCACATCAGTATTTGGTATTGTCAGGAGAAGGGCATGATCCTGCCATTTCTTTCCTTGCCTGCCTGCTTGCACTCCAAGAGTTGTTTTTTTTTTTTTTGACTCTGCACCCTCACCCAAGCCTTGCAACTCAGGTGCTATATTAGACCACTCTAGGCAGTTGGCGATTCCTGCGGGGAGGCCCTAGAGCAGTTAGCCACTTCACAGGCGCTGCCCACGGTATTGTCCCTCCTCCTTGAAGCAGTTTCACAATAGTAACCCTGCTTTTCAGATTGTATATTCATGCTGAGCTATACATAAAAATGGCTGCTTACTTTTGTGAGTCCTCCTCTCCATTCGCAGAGGATCCCCCCCAGTGCCAGTCTCTGTATAGTGCAGAAGCCGCCATCATTTTATTTATTTATTTACTGTGTAATCGGAATTACAATCCTTTGAGTCATAGACTCCACATCATTTACAGGGGGTGGAGGGAGAACAAAGTACAAGGATGACAGACGGAATGAGCAATTATATACAGGTTTCAGTATAGACAATATTTATACAATGGCTCCACGATGGTTACAGGGGGTGGAGAGACACAAGACAGTATAAACAATAAAATGAAGCAAAATTTTATATACACTTAGATTTTTTACAGGTTACAGAATTGACATGGCAGTTGAGAGGCGTTTTGAAAGCATTTAGGAGGCATACATGTGAGCCCAAGATAGAGCTAATGCATAGGGCGGTACGTAGGGTGTAGGAAGTCCCTGAGTCAGTTATGGGGATGAGGGAGGAGAGTGCGAAGGCCTTATTGGCATTCACATTTAGCGTTTTCAAAGAGGTATGTTCGAAGGCCAGTTTTGAAAAGTGAGATGCTGTGGGTCTGGGAGAGAATAGGCGGAAGGGTGTTGAGCCATTTGGGGGTACTGTAGCGGAATGATCTCTGCCCTAGGGACATTCGACATGGGGGAACCGTGAAGGATGAGGTAGCCGAAAGTCTGGTAATCCGCCTGTGAGGGGCCGAGCTGACGATGGGGAGTAGACCGGCTGGAGTAAGCTGGAGGTGGATCTTTTTTGCTAAGATGCAGGTCTGATATTTGAGTCTTTGATGGAAATTAAGCCAACCAGTTAGTGTGTACAGATCGCAGGTGTGGGTGAGTCTGTCACAGCCAGTAACGAGGCGGCAGGCTTTATTAAGCACTGTGATTATGCTACTTAGGGTGGAGTTGTCAGCAGTGCCGTAGATAACAATCTCGTAATCGATAAGTGAGAGGATGGAGGAGGTGACAGCTATCTGCATGGCTTGGGCAGGCAGGCTGTGTTTGATCCTGTAGCGGGTACCAATTCTGGAATTGATCGCTGACGAGAGGAGGCGTACATGTCTGTGGTAGGAGAGGGAGGTAACTAAGGTGACACCCAGGTATTTAAAATGAGTAACATGTTCCAGACTGGTACCATCCAAGTTAGTAATATGGAGTGTCATCTGGCTGTGTGGGCTTTCGCGATGTGCAAAGGTCATGGACTTAGTTTTGGAATAGTTAATGATCAGGCGGTGATCAGTGAACCAATTCTCCAGCTCCCTGAAAAACCCCTGAAGGGTGAGCTGGAGGGTGTCTGGCTGTGGGTGTTGCCAGTAAAGAACAGCATCATCAGCATAAAGCAAGAGATGACCGCTGCAAGCTTTGGGGAGAGAGTTAAGGAAGAGTATGAAAAGCAGTGGGCCCAGAATTGACCCCTGCGGGACGCCAGAGCAAACAGATTTGGGAGTGGAGATGGTGGAGTTGATTCTTACTTGCTGAGAGCAACCCGAGAGGTAGTCCTTAAAGCAGGCCGAGGCCTCAGAGGCCACATTTAGTTGTGGCAGGACTTGGATGAGTAGATCGTGATTGACCGTGTCAAATGCCTTTGTTAAGTCAACATAGATGGCCCCGGCAATAGACCCTTGGTCTAGGACCCCGTGGATGAATGTTGTTAGTTCAGTGAGAGCCGTGATGGTGCTGTGGCCAGCTCGGAACTCATGTTGTTCCTTGAGCTCCACGTGTACGGGCCATGCATTTCCCCCTAAGCGACCATGTGCTTACACCCAAGGGGACCCCTTTCATGACTAAAGATGAGTTTAGGCACAAATCATCAGGCAGACAGACTTTAATTGGGTCCTAATATGGTCACAGGGCTTGCCCCATGTAACCCCTGTCTGCGAAATGTTCTCAGTTCGGAGGTAGTCAGCAGCGGCAGATGGAGCACAGATACAGCAGCCAGGACAGAACGGAGTTTCACCAAGTCCAGTTTAGAGTAAGTTCAGATATCACACAGCCTAGTGTTTCTTCTTTAAGAAGCTTTTTTTCTCGCAGGACGGCTTTGCCTTCTGTAATTCCCCAGAATGAGTTAGAGAGTTCCTACTGTTTGATGGTGAGCAGTGCTGGATATTGAAATAAGAATTCAATCTTTGAAACCCTGAGTTCATTCTTCAAGGAGGGGCAAAGGCCTTTTGTAGGGTTGCCACCTTTGGATGAGGCAAAAAACGGATCCTAAGCTCCGCCTCTAGTCCCAGCCCTTTTCATGACTCATCATGCACTGTTCCTCCAATAAAAGGCAACCCTTAAAGCAGCAGTGAAATAAAAATGTTAAGATACTGTACTGTACCTGTTAAAGTTACTTTCCAAGGTTCTTCCTATTTATTTATTTATTGACTGATTGACATTGGTTAACCAGATAAACATATAGAGATAAAAGAAATCTCATTTACAGATATGATCTGGGGGGAGTAAGGGAAATACTGTTAATAGCATACAACAGTATACATACTTTATATCTTTTTCTGCCTCCATTTCCTGTTCTTGTCCACAGTACTGTTTCAAAGCCAAAGAAGTGATCATACTTTTTTCTTGTGGGGAAAAAATAATTTAAAACATTTAAAAATGCCTAAATTCTGTTAGAGATGAAAATGTTTACCAGCAAATGAAAGTGGAGGACTGGACAACAGGCTCTGTTACTGTTACAAAAGGTGGGGGCAGCTTTGCTGCTATGCCACTTTAAGATGCAGTGGAAAGATTAGCTTAAGTAAGTGCTAATGGTGTTGATGGCCATAACTTTACACCTCCCAGGGTGACTGCATTCACAAACAAAAGGCTACACTGACAGCAGAACTTGTTTGTAACCTGGACATGTAGCTGAAACAATGAGTGATATGACAAAATTTGTTTCAAAAGTATGTGAGCACTCAAAATGGCTCAAAAACCTGACCAGCACAGAGCAAAACCGGATTACCTGATAGGGACCCTGAAAACCTGATCACCAGGTAAAAAACCTGACAGGTGGCAACCCTACTTTTCTGTTCGCCTGCACAGTTCTTGTAGAGTCCTGAAGGATGGAGAGCTGCTTTTTATTGTGTTTCAGGAGGCTAAGCGATTGGAATACTCGCATCACTTTCTATTTGTCAGGGTAATGGTGGAGTCACAGAACAATCTGTCGAGAGGGGGTGTCTGCTAGCGGCTTGGACCCAAGTGCCCCATGGGTGCAGTTGATCCTCACCTTCCCCTTTGGCAGCTGTAGATTTAATTTTTCTGGTATCCATTTCTCCAGAAAGGTCACCATGACAGAGCCTTCCACTCTCTACAGTAGGCCCCCTGATACATAAGTTGTTCCAACGTTGGTTCTTCTCCTGCACATCGATTTGGTCTCTGAGCTTGCCCAGCTCTTTTTTCAGCTTCTTTACCCTCTCAGGCAGCCCCTTTATACTGTCTTCAACTGATAAGACCCGTTCCTTTACTTCCTGGATTCGGGCTGATTTGTTTATCGTGCTTCATAGCCAATGCCTCAGTTTTACTGGAAACCTCAGTTAGCCCCAGTGGGAAGCAGTTCTAGGACTCGGTCCAAAACTGCACGGCCTAGGGCTGCCATTCTCTCCTCTGAGACCTCCGAGTAGGCACTGGCTACTGCCTTGAAACATGGTCTGTCCTATATCCAGTGCTATTTTTACAAAATTAGCCTAAATGCCTAGTGTGTGCCAGACATACACATGGCATTTAGGCTAAATTTGTAAAAATAGTGCTGGGCATGGTAGATACAGAGATCATTCAATCTCTGTACATATGGGCATACTACAGGAAAGGGAAAAGCCATGTCAGCATATCACGGTATTTGCAGCATGATTTCCGGGCCGCCACTACCCCCTATGCCGACTGCACTGATACAGTGATACAGTTATAGGAACTTACAAGTAATAAGGTACGAAAACTATTAAATGTGTAATTTGACTGCAGGGGGGATTGGGGTACTGGAGCACCAGACTGTGTTTTGATCCTGTCATTAAGGTTCCCAGTAGTTGTCATTTAAAGGAGTACTACAGTCAAAATTTGCTAAAACAAATGTTCTAGGGACATGGATATGTTGTTCAATCCACACTTACTGGCAGGTTCCTTGCCGCTTTAAATCTTGCCGGAAAGTCTTCAAGCTGGCTCCTCCCACCCACCCGGGTGGTAAAACTCTTGGCTCCGCCCCATGACGCCAGATCTTCCTTACCGCTTGGAAGCTCAGGTACCCTCCTTGACGCTCTGCGTATGGATTGGATCCTAACTCTTCGGTTCACCCGAAAATAATTTTAAAATTCTCAAGACTTCGGTCAAATTCTTCCCTTGCGGCTGCGATGGACAAATCAACTCCCTGTTTTCGGCGGTGCCCATGCGGGCAGAAGATGTCTAGGATGGACCCGCACTCCACGTGTGTCTACTGCCTCGGCCTTGACCACGACCCGCAGGCCTGCAAGTTGTGTAGATCTTTCTCGGCCAACGCCCTTGAAGACCATGCTGCCCGCTGCAACTTGGTGTCCCCGAAACGCCATCCGCCGGTGAAGTCCAAGGAGGCCCATTGGGCGGTGTCCGCGGCGGCTGGCTCGGCTGAGCAACTCAAGCAGATGATCGCCCTCGAGGAGGAGGCGGCCCAGGCCGCATCCTCATCTTCCTCGGTCACGGCATTTATCCCACTCTCTGGGATCCTCCTACAGCTTCTTTTAAGGGCTTTGCCAATCCCTCTCACCACGAGAGGAGGGGCCATCGGACACTCTTCTCGGTCAAAAGAAGGACTTGAAGGGTAAGTCCCATCGTCGACGTTCGTGGGAGAGAGGTCCCTTCCCGGACACTGACTGTCGAGGTTGCGGCTAAGGCTGCTGGCTTCACGGTGTCCCCGTCAGGTCAGCTGGCTGAGACACCCATCGATGCGGTCGAGATTTTTCTCGACCCGTCGGACGGGCTGTCGACTGGTGAAGCCGACAACCCCTCTTCACCGGTTCCCCCAGTGGAAACCGAGGACTTGCCTGCGCCTCCTGTGCCAGAGTCCCCGGTCAAGGTTCCCGAGCCAAGGGAGGAGCAGGTGTCCCCCGCTCCCTCCCAGACCCACCCTCGGAAACCCCGAGGGTCTCGGTCTCGGACCTCGTCTCGGTCCAGCCGATCCTGTCGACATCGGCGGTCTCGGTCTCGGCACCGAGGTGAGCGGCAGCGCCGCTCGTCCTCATCTTCCTCCTCGGAAGAGGAGAGGCTTCGGTGCAAATTGCGTCGACGCTACGAGGACTTAATGTGGCAGCAGCTCCTTTTGTCCGGGAACAAGCAGACGCCGTCGCCTTCCCCAGCCATTAAGTGGCTGTCACCCAAAAAGCCGAAACAACCCCTCACGGTGGTCGAGGTGCCCAAGCCTGGGCTGGTTGTTTGGCCGAAACCAGCTGCCCCACTGAGTGTGGTGGAACCTCCGCCTCCACAACCAAAATCGGGGGCTCCGACCAAGGCCTCTCGGTCGGGTCAGGGTCTGCCCAACCGGTTGTCGGTCACCCTCACTCCCGACTGTCCTCGGCAGGTGAAGGGTGGCTCAGGCCCCAGGCAGCTCTTCGCAGACTCCTCGGAGTCTGACGACGACTCCTCCCTGTTTTCCAGGCCCCTTGACCTGGAGTCCTCCGGGGCAGTCGATGGACGAGAGACCATCATCGTTCATGGGTCTGCTTCGGCTCATCTCGGAGTCCACCAGGATGCAGCTCGAGCCCATATCCAAGCGGGCCAAGTATCCCCTCACGGAGATACTGGACCGAGGGGATTCTCCCACGGAGGCCTTTCCGGTGGCTGAAGCCATTGTTGGCCGAGCCTTGGAGCTTTGGCAGCGGCCAGCTTCCTGTCTCGCACCTTTGGCCAGGAAGTATGCGGTCCCTACCATCTCTTTGTCTGGTTTTGGAACACCCCTCTGGAGGGTTGGTCCTCAATAAGCGTTTTCGACTCCGGGAATGTTAGGATGTGATAAGCCCCGACAAGGAGTCCAAAAGCTGGACGGTGCCGGGCGCAAGGTGTACGCTGCATCCTCCCTCGGCCTCCGTCAGGCCAGCTCAGCCGTACTGATGGCGCACTTCTCCCACGCCCTCATGGGCTCCCTGGATGAGGTGATCTCTCATCTCCCGGCTGACCTGCAGACTACGGTCAAGCAGGTGCGGGATCAGGGAAGGGCAGTGGCAAAACAGCAGCTCCAAACGGCTCTAGATATTGGAGACTCCTGTGCCCGATCGGTAGCGGCCACAGTGGCCATACGCCGCAGAGCCTGGCTGTGGATATCCACCTTTACGGCGGATACCCAGCACAAATTGGCGGATGTCCTTTTCTTGGGGACCGACCTGTTCGGCCCTGGAGTGGAAGGCCACCTCCAGAGGATCGAAAAGTCCAACGCTACCCTGGACTCGGTCACGTCCGCTCAGAAGGACAGGGGCCATCGTCAGCAACATAAGTCCTTTTGACCTTCAGCCACTGCGGCACGTCCGGCCCAGCAACACCAGCATCAGGGCCAGCAGGCTTGTGCTTGGCATCCCAAAGCCAAGCCTATGGCTTCCTCCAACAGGAAGCAGGGAGGGAAAGGCCCAGGAGGTCCCTTGGCTGGTCCTTCTTCCAAGCTTGCCCAGTGACGAGTTGAGGGGTGTCGCCCCCAGCCTCGTTGCTCTCCCTGGGTTCCCCCCCATGGGAGAACGGCTCTGCCACTTCCTTTCTGCCTGGTCTGGTGTCACCACAAACCGCTGGGTGTTGGAGGTGGTAGGAAAGGGTCTGCCTCTGGAGTTCGAGAAGGCCCCGCCCTTCCGAGCCATCGCCCCATGGGGGGCTACAGGGTCCGCAGGGTCCCTGTCGGCTTGTCGAGCCGACATTGCCCTGCTCCTCGAAAAGGAGGTGATCAGGAAAGTGGCGGATCCTCCACCAAGCCTGGGATTTGTGTCCAGGTATTTCCTGGTCCCAAAACGGATAGGGGGCTGGTGCCCCATTTTAGACCTGCACAACCTGAACAGGTTCCTAAGGTCTCGAACCTTCAGGATGGTCATTCTGGCTCAGATCATTCCATCCTTGGAACAAGGCATGTGGTTCTGTTCTCTGGACCTCCAGGATGCGTTCTTTCACGTCCCAATCCGTCCGTCCCACCAAAGAGTCCTCCACTTCAGGGCAGAGGGGTCCCTCTACGAGTTCCAGACCATGCCCTTCGGTCTTTCTCTAGCTCCCAGAGTCTTCACCAAATGCATGGCAGTGGTGACAGCATTCCTGCGGCGCTGAAGGGTCCGTGTGTACCCCTACCTGGACGACTGGCTGATTGCGGCCGCCACTACCCCCTATGCCGACTGCACTGATACAGTAATACAGTTATAGGAACTTACAAGTAATGAGGTACGAAAACTATTAAATGTGTAATTTGACTGCAGGGGGAATTGGGGTACTGGAACACCAAACTGTGTTTTGATCCTGTCATTAAGGTTCCCAGTAGTTGTCATTTAAAGGGTACTACAGTCCAGGGGTGTAGCCAGGGATTTCAGATCTGCACACCAAGTGGACTCACTGCTACCCCCCCCCGTTAGGGTGAGCTACCCCCCCCCCCCAGGGGTGTAGCCATGCATGGGTAAATACAAATGCCATGCATTGCTCCCTAAGACACCCACATACCAGCCCAGAGCCTGTAAAGTTGTATTGTCCTTGAGATGCAAAGATAGTATTAGTGACCAGTCCTTCTAGTTTCAACGCCTATGAATAAAATTACAGAAAAGTTCAGCATTTTCTTTGTTAGTTTTTGTGGAAAAAGGAAGCAGTTTAGAGCCTATTTGCTACCCCCCCTTAAATAAAATTGCACACCATGGAGTGCTTGGAGTATGCCTGCCTACACCCATGCTACAGTCAAAATTTGCTAAAACAAATGTTCTAGGGACATGGATATGTTGTTCAATCCACACTTACTGGCAGGTTCCTTGCCGCTTTAAATCTTGCCGGAATGCTTTAAATCCTCCTGAATGGAGGTGGAGCGGTCCAGGGATCTGGCCCTCCAGGTTTGCTCTCAAGTTGGCCTCCTTATCAACGAGGTCAAGTCGGAACTCATGCCAAAGCAGGTGATACAATTCATCGTGGCAGAGCTCGACTCTCTGCGAGCCAGAGCACGGCTCCTGGCAGACAGGGCCGAGGTTCTTTCCTCCTTTGCCCAGTCATTTCAGGTTGGGCAATTGTGCCCAGCCCGGGACTTCCTGGGCCTCATGGCGGCCTGCACCAGCGTGGTCCGTTGGGCCCGCTGGCACATCGTCCCCACCATGGCGACTGGCGGCCAATGGTCTGGCGCTCCGATCCTTTGGATCAGCTAGTGACAGTGACCCAGGAGATGTGGAACGCTCTCCAGTGGTGGACCGTTCCAGCTCATCTGCAGGAGGGCATCCCGTTTGTCCGCCCCAAGCCGACGGTCTCTCTATCGATCGATGCCTCTCTGATGGGTTGGGGTGCCCATCTGGGGGAGCATAGAGCGCATGGCCTCTGGTCCCCTCGGGAGTCCTAATGCCACATCAACCTGCTGGAGCTTCGAGCTGTTCGTCTAGCCCTCACTGCCTTCGCTCCATTTGTATGGGGTCAAGTAGTCCAGGTTCAGACGGACAATACCACGACCATGTACTACTTAAACCGCCAGGGCGGGACATGCTCCATGCTTCTGTGCAGGGAAACTCTCTGCATTTGGTCCCTCGTGCGCAGCCTGGAGGCAGATCTCCTTGCCATCCATGTGGCAGGAGCCTCCAACATTCTGACCGATGCCCTAAACCAGATAGGAGCTGCGTCCCACGAGTGGTCTCTCCTGCCGGAGGTAGTACAAGATCTGTTCTCCCACTGGGTCATGCCTCAGGTGGACCTGTTTGCCTCCAGGGAGACTGCGAAGCTGAGACTGTTTCATGCCCGCCCCCCTCAGCAGGGGGATGCCTTCTCGAGGCCGAGGACCCCGGGCCTCTTCTACGCCTTTCCCCCATTTCTCTTGATCCACAAGGTGCTCCTCAAGGCGAGGAGGGACAAGGTGCAGGTGATTCTGGTAGCCCCAGACTGGCCCCGCCAGCTCTGGTATACAGATCTCCTCAGTCTCAGCTCCAGGCTCCCGAGGCGGCTTCCAGCCTGCCCGGACCTGATCTCAGTCAATCAGGGAAAGGTATTCCATTCGGACCTTCAATCCCTGCACCTGACAGCCTGGTTCCTGAGCGGCTAGAGTTCCAGGCCTTGGGTCTTTCCGACGAGGTCCTCAACATTGTTGAGGCTTCCCGTAAGGAGTTGACCAGAAAATGCTACGCCTTTAAATGGAAAAGATTCTCTATTTGGTGTCAGGGCAAGGGTCTGGACCCTTCCTCCTGCTCCTTGGCAAGCATCCTGGACTACCTATGGTCCCTTTCTCAGCAAGGGCTTCGGTCGACAACTCTTAAGGTGCATCTGGCAGCCATCTCTGCTTACTGGGCGTGGGCTGGGAAGCAGTCGTTGGCGCAGGAGAAGGTGGTTGGGTGCTTTTCAAAGGCCTTGACCACATATCCCCTCCGGTGCGAGAACCTCCACCTCCTTGGGATTTATTGCTGGTATTGGCTAAGCTCATGGGCAAGCCATTCGAACTGATGCACAGGTGTGACAGCTCTCACCTGTCATGGAGGACCACCTTCTTGGTGGCTATCACATCAGCCAGAAGGATGGGAGAGCTCCTGGCGCTTTCCATCGAGTCTCCTTATCTGGTCTTCTACAGGGACAAGGTTGTCCTGCGCCCCAACCCGAAATTCCTTCCAAAGGTGGTGTCGGAGTTTCACCTTAACCAGGTGTTGACTCTGCAGGTGTTCTACCTGGATCACACCTCGGAGGCCGAATCTAGGCTCCATACTTTGGACATTAGAAAAGCGCTCGCTTATTACAAGGAGCGGACGGCTGAAGTTCGGGGAGAGGTTCGCCAGCTGTTTGTCACCTACGCTGAAGCCGCACCTGGCAGACCTGCAGCCAAGCAGACAATAGGCAGGTGGGTCACCTCCTGCATCGATCTCTGCTATAGGTTGGCGGGCATGGAGCCTCCCAAAGGGATAAGAGCTCATTCTACCCGCCATACCGCTGCTTCGTTGGCTGCTTCCTGGGACGTCCCTATCCAGGAAATCTGCAGGGCTGCTACCTGGAAGTCAGCACACACCTTCATTACCCACTACCACATCGACCTTGAGTCACGCCGGGATGCTGGTTTTGGGACCTCGGTTCTCCAGTCCTTATTTCCTAAGTAGGGTGTGCGCCTTGCCTCCCTCCTCCCGGAGAACTGCTAGGAGTCTGCCAGTAAGTGTGGATTGAACAACATATCCATGTCCCTAGAAATACAGGTTACTCACCTGTAACAGGAGTTCTAGAAATGGTATATGTTGTTCTTCCACTAACCCACCGACCTCTCCGGCCGACGCACAACACAACTCAGCGGACAGATCTGGCGTCATGGGGCGGGCGAGGTTTTACCACCCGGTGGGTGGGAGGAGCCAGCTTGAAGACCTTCTGGCAAGATTTAAAGCGGCAAGGAACCTGCCAGTAAGTGTGGATGAACAACATATACCATTCCTAGAACTTCTTCTACAGGTGAGTAATCTGTATTTTTGCAGAGAGTTTTGATTTGTGTGTATAGTCCTGGTGGGTCCTTCCCTTTGTTTGCTATTAAGATTTTTTTTCAAAATTTGCTTGCTAGTTTTATGGCTCCTGGTGATCTCCATGTTCATATGTAACCCCTAGATGGCGCTATCCCAGGGGCTACTACCCCTGCCTGATTTGCCACTAACAGGTTGAGGGGCCTGGAGCCAATGGCGGGTGCCTCCACCCAGAGGTCAGGGTTTGCAATAGTTAAACTAACTTGGTCACAGCCCTCTGGGACACTGCAACCCCCCTTTCTTCCCACTAGTGGCCCACACAATATATCAGAATTACCTTCACAGTATACACTTACCCCCAGGTCTGGTTCGGCACTGGGACCTCCTGTGAAATGAGATACAGTGCAACAATCACAGTACAGTACTTTAACATAGACAAATACCTCAGGCAGTATAACTTTGCTGAAACAAGCAGCTCTGATTTATTTAGGGGATATAACAAGGACAGGGGAAATCAGGTTAATTAGCTTATCACTCTAATAATCACTATGGCTCTGTGCACAGGCCTATCCCTATCAGTTACTGTCCCTGGGTACCCAAGCCCTAGTGGCTAGTCCAAACCGTGGCAGCTGGTAGGGGCCCTTTCACACAGAGAAAAGGAGAATTAAACAGTCAGCAGTACAGTAATTCCATTTGGATTTAATGTGGCAATTCAACAGGAGTGACCCTGAATTAGTACTCACGACCTCCAAATAAGATAGGGTCCTTCAATGTCAGCAGGGCTCACTTGAGGTACACAAACCTCTTCACACATCCATATAAAGAAAGCACTATACCAGGCAGGCTGCATCTGTATCCCGATCGAATTACTGCACAATACCGGAGAACACACAGCAGATTCAGTTCCTGACAGACCGAGTGTAATTTTCAGCAATTCCTCCAGTCTTCTACAGGGTGAGCCTGGTTTCTACTCTTCAGAGATCCTTTGATTCTTTTCACAGGACGGATTCAGTCCTAACAAGCTGTTACACAAGCTGCAGACCGGAACTCTGGGCCTTACACACGTTTTGGACTAAAACTGCACACTGAAAAGCACAGGGCTCCTTCCTTCTTCACTGCCAAAGCTCAACTGAAACTCCAACCCGACAAAACCGGGCACTTCCTTTGAGTTCCTCCCAGTTCTTGACTGGATTGGCTGTCACTCACAATAGACTGCTGCTGTTGGTCCAAAAGGCACTGAAGTCTAACTACATCTCCCAGAGTCACTGCCCATACAATCCTCTTGTGGCTGGCTCAGATTATGAGTCCAAGTTCTGATTCAGTCAAGGCACCATTTTAGAGCTAGCTTACCCACACTGATTGGTCCAGTTCAGCAGTTCAAAACTAGAATGGGGAACTAGCAGACACAGTTCTGACTGCAAAGAAAGCAGGTTAGACAAACTGTAATTTCATTATTACTCTAAAGAATTTCTGGCAAACAGTTACATCTTTCAGATAGGTTCCCTTTGCACTCCTAGTGACTGCAAAATGAAGTGAATTGGCAGCAGCTCGAGTGGTACTCAGAGAAGCACACAGTCCCCCCATACAAACTAATTATGTCTGCAAGCAGACAGCTCTTAAAGAGACAGTACCAGAGGTTCTAAAAACACTCACTGATAAATGGCTTAAATGCCAAACACCATTCAGGCTTGGAGCATTCAAGCAAGCTCCTGGAAGTCTTTTGGGAAACCCCATTCGCAGGGGGGTTACACATATTTTTTATAGCTCCTCTTTTTACTACAGTGCATTCTGTCCCATGTGACAGTGATGCATCTGGGACCATAGATTCAGCAAGTACTGGTTTAGAGTCAGTTTTACAGCAGCAGAGCTACAATTTTAAGTAACGCTTCTTAACCAAAGAGCACTGAAGATTACATTTACAGTTTAGCAAACACTTGAGGGCTAACTGAGTGTGTTATTCTGTAATAAAACTCCTAGTCTTTACCAATTATAGCATTGATGACCTGGGTGATTTGAATGCTTTTGATGGCTGTTTGTGGTTAGATGAAATGAAAAGCTTTAAAAACTAGAGAATAAAAATACCGGATTAGAGTTATTTAGTTGAGGCCAGAACATCAGGCTCCTATTTGCAGACTACTACTGCAGTACTTTCCCCTCACTGAATCAATGGCCCTGGACGCAGCACTGTCACATGAGACAAGAGGCATTGTAGGGAAAAAAAAGAGCAATAAACCTTGCTAACATGGAGATCCCCAGAGGCCATAAAACTAGCAGGCAAATTTAGAAAAAATTCCTAATAACTAAGGGAAAGACACACCAGGACTACACACATGAATCAAAACACTCTACGTAACATATGTGTTTGAAAATGTCTACTGTAGTACCCCTTTAATAGTACAGCAAACAACAAACAAAAGAAATATTACCATAAATAAGGTGATTTTTGTTATTATTTCGAAAGTTGTGTTTATTGCTCATGATCATTTTTTGTGTACTTAGGATGCCCTATTTTTCCTGAAGGATTTTTTCACCAGTCTTGCTGCAGAAGTGGAACTTATGGTGCCTCCAGATCCAGAAGGTACTTTCAGTTTTTTATTAAAAAATTTACATAAAAGATCAGCTGACATGACCATAGGCCCCAGGCAGGCAACCCATACCAAGGAGTTGTCTGCCCTAGGAACTAATTTAACCATATTTGAAAATGTTATGTATAGTGTAAGGTAAAATATTTACCTCGTAATGCTTGGCTCACGGCTTCTAAATATGAGCTGATTGACTGCCAAGCTGTAATATGTATTATATCCCCATCATGTAGAACTGTCAGCAGAAATAACCCAGGTTCATTTAGACAGCCTCCCCAATGCTATTACTATCTACATAGAGCATCTGCAGTCCCGTTCCCTACTTCGCGTCATCATTAAAGAGAACAGGAAATTAGTGCTAACTGGCAGCGGTTAATAATGTTCCTGTTTACAGCAGTGAACTTCATACCTCCACATGATTCATATTTAGCTGTACCTGAATAAACACTGATATTAAAATCTGTTTTTCAGTTGTTTTCTTTTCATGAACAACATTCTGCACAGTTCTTTTCTTGGGATCGATAGTTTGGAGTTTTTACTATGTCGCGGTTTGCGGAGAGTTCTGTGCACAAACCATGACATAGTTAAAGCTCCAGCTTACAGGTTCCATGAAGAGAATTGTAACAGAATGCTGCACATAAAAACAAAACAATGCGAAATACAGTTTTTCAAGTTGATTTTTATTCAGATACAGTTAAATATAGATAATTTAGGGGACTGAATATAATTTCTGAAAATAAGGACTTTGTAAACAGCTACCAGTTAGAAATGATTTCTTGTCCTCTTAAAGCTCATCTCAACAGCTGCTTGACTCATACATGGAAGTTACAAGCTAACATTAAAAGGTAAATATTTCATTTTATGCTGCACAAATTTTTTTTTTAAATATGACTAAATTTGATCCTAAAGCAGGAACTCCTTTGTATGGGTTGCCTGCCCCAAGTATGTTAGCAGCTCTTTAACTAGCAGGTAACAAGAATAGGACAGAGAAAAAAATTATCGTGGTGCATATCCCAGGGCATGCCACAGTTTAGGATCACATCCTATCTGCAACATTTCTAAATTCACATATTTATGTAGGGTTGAAAAAAATCGATACCCTTAGAATACCATTGCCACTTTTCTACATGTGGCGTTGGTACACAAATTTAATGATGTCATTTGGGAAAGGCTGGGCAAAAGGGTCCCAACTGATTTCATCTGAGTGGATTTTTCTTGTTTTTTTGTTTGTTTGTTTTAAACATATTTTTCTGCCTTGCTTCTGGCTGGGCAGGGACCTCCTTCTACCCCAGCCAGCTTGCCCTTATACTATCCAGCCAAGAACCTGCCACCTATGACACACCGCTGTGCTGCCCCCTGGCATACCCCCCAGGGCTGGGTACACCTTCAGCTCCACGGCGTTTCTTCCCTGCATCAATCTGGTCACCCACAGCAGAGGTGAAGACCAGCAGCATCCCCTGGCGGAAGGTGGCTTGGTTCCAGTGTTGGACATGGTGGACAAGCTGGGGCTTCATCCTCCCCTCCTGTGTCTCAGTTTCATAGCACACACACACCCCTCTAGGACCAAAATGGGATTGGTGCACCAGCAGAGCCAGTCCAGTCAATCCTTGCGCTCAGTCTGAGGGTCCCTCCCTGCAAGTTGCTGAACCCCTGCACTGGCACCCGTGGTTACCCAGATGGCGGTACTGCAGCAGGTCGCAGCCCCCTTCTTCCCCTAAGGAGGAGAGCGTCCTGTGGGATGCTCGATCCTGCCTACTCCCCTGCCGGCCCTCCAATGGCCTGGGCTCGCTCTGGAACTCAGGTTGGGCTTTTTACTTGTTAATTTACTTTCACAAAAAGATTGAACAGGTCCCCATTTCATGTTTTAGTAACTGGATGTCTTAACTACTGAAAGAAGAAATTGGAACCCATCTGATCCCAATAGAAATGTAAATCAACAAAAGAAAGATGGTCCTCACCTTCTTCTTTGAAATCAGTAGGGAGTGTTATTGAAAGGGTGTTCCAGCTCTGCATGTATACAGAGTGCTGCTGCCAGCCTGAGGAGTTGTTCACGCTCCCTGAAGAAATGCCCCAATTTAAGAAACTGCCATAAATATCTGGTAACTCTCTTCTGTGGCATACTCTGGGACAAGGTGCATTCCAAATTTGCTTTCCATTCAGAACTGGTATGTATGGGTGTGGTGTGTACTGTTAGAAAAAAATTGAACTCTGAAAAAAGTCTCTCTTTCCACTGGAGAAAGAGCTACAGATCTTACTTTGAGAGGGCTCTTGCAGTAGGCAATTACATATAGGACTGACGTCGACAGGCGGCAGGACCCCATGGAAAAATTTCTAGCTAGCAGTCCCTGGCGAGGGACCGCCCCCACATCAGGTGACCAGCATTAGGAGACGGTATAAAGGGGCAGTCCCTGACGCCCGCCTTCCAGTTCTTTCCCACCGTTAGCTCATGCAGCGCCTCGGGGAAAAGTTCTTGTCACAGCCTCCCTTCGCCGGGTTTTTACCGAGTAATTTTGCTTTTTTTCGACAATCATCAGCCATCCGTCAGTGTATGTTGTCCCCTACACCCTCCGAGCACAAATATAAGTGCGACTCGTGCGGCGCCCAACTCCCGCACAAGGATGGCCATTCTCTGTGTCTGTTCTGTCTAGGCCCCGATCACCCGGTCGAGAAGTGCCAGCACTGCCTCAGCTTCAACGCGGCTACCCGGAAAAGGCAGCAGAAATCCCTGGAAGCCCACATCCTGAAGAAAAAGATGAATTTGATGGAGAAGGAGCTCAAAAAACTGAGGTAGGCTTCCACTTCCCCCAAAGGCCATTGGAAGGAGAAAGACAAGGAGAGGCACCGGGACAAGGGCTCCTCCACCGCGTCTCCCTTGGGAGTTGCCGTGACTAGGTAATGTCCTCAGGGGACCGCTCCTGGCGGCCGCCTTGGGCTCCCGGCGGCGCGACCCGCCCGTCTGGCTCACGCTGGGCCTTCGGGTGCCTCGAACGGTGGAGGCCTCCGCCCCAGTTCGGCTGTACGTTGTGGCCTACTGGTGTGGGCGACTCCGGTAGCTGGGCGTTGAGCTCCTCCGGCGTCAGCAGCGGGAGAAAGCCGGTAAAGCGCGACCACGACCCGGGGTGGTGCGCGGCACCTCTCCTGTCGGACCAGTCCGATCCTTCTTCTCGGTCTGCCTCCGGCGAAAGGTCCCATAAGTCGGACGCCGGCTTCTCCGGCGCCGGCCGGGATCTCGCTGTAAAACTACACGTCGGCTCGTCCGACGTTCGGTCGGCAAAAGAACCGATGATGGACCCACCCACATCTTTCGTGCCCGGTTCTTCTCAGACTTCTCTGCCCTCCGGGGACCCTGAGTCCCCCCAGCCCAACCCCGGGGATTTTTCCCCTCCATCCCCGGGCGACGCTGGGGTTCCTTGTCCATGGAGCCGTCCTCCTTTGAGTGCGCCGGATCAGCGTGGCTCCCTGGATGCGGCTGCGGCGCCGGCACCTCGATGCCAGCTCAGGCGCCGGGGCCTCGACGCCAGCCCCAACGCCGGTTTTACCGACTCCGGCCGACATCCCGCTCCCGGATGTCGCCCCGACGTCGAGCCCTCCAGGTCCTCCAATCTGGACCCGCCCGTGAGGCTGCCGGCCAGGCCGTCTGCTCTGGCAGCTCCTCCAGCTCCCGGATACCCGCCATCCTATCTGTTGCCACTGTATCCGGGACCACAGTATCCGGTGCCGCAGTACCTGACGCCGGTCTTTCTGACGCCGCAGTACCCGACGCCACAATACCTGACGCCTGGTTTTCCACCGTCGGGTTTCGGATACTCTCCGTATGGATATAATTCATACCCTCCTCCCCCTCCTCCTCCTCCTCCACTGCCCCCGCAGCCGCCGGTGGATTTGCAGGAGACTCTGGCCTCCTGGTGGGCTGAGGCCAAGGCTCAGCTCACCAGGGAGGTGGAGAGCCGCCTACCGACGACGGTGCTGACCCAGGTTCCCATACGTCCACTGTGGCACACTCCCTTACCGCCTCCGGACACCAGGGCTAATCCCTCTGGGTCCAGAGAGGGGCAGGACACACTTTCTCTTGGGCTTCCCAAGGGGTCCGTTCCTCCCCCGGGTCGGGAAAGGGAGTCTTTTTCCTCTTCTTCTTACTCTTCCCCCTCGGATTCCTCCAACGGTTGCTCCGAAAGGGACGACGAGCCACGCTCTCCGTCAAAGCCCAGGCCAAGGACTCCTCCAAAGTCTCTTCCGGAAGATCCTTCCTTTACGGAGTTGCTGCACAAAATCCAGGAGGTTCATCGGTGGCATTCTTTGGAACCAGACCCTCAGCGGTTGAAACTCGCTGAGCTTCTGGATCTGCCTATGATAGCTCCCACTCTGGTGCCATCCTGGATAGAGCCTCATGCCGACCTCGTGACCACCATTTGAAAGCAGCCGTCGGCTCTAGCCCCACTTCTGCGGAAGTCGAATAGGCTATACCAGGCTCCCGAGGGTGTTGACTTCTTTGATTCTCATCCTCGTGCTGACTCGGTAGTGATTAGCGCCACTCACGGCCGGTCGGCTAATCCAAAACATCTAAGCTCGTCGCCACCTGACAAAGAATCCCGCCTACTGACCAGTATGGTAAGAAGATCTTTGCTTCTTCCACGTTGGGGATTAGGGCCCTGAACTATGCATGTCATATGGGGGATTACCAGAAGGCCAATCTTACTCAGGTGGAAGCCAAACTAGACTCCCTGCCGGACTCTCAGGTCATGCAGGAGTTAGCTGATCTTGTCCGCTCTGCACGTTCGGCCAGTCAACACATGCTTCGTGCGACCTACGATGCAGTGGACACTGCTGGATGGAGCTCAGCTTTCGCCGTAGGCTTACGGCGTCACGCTTGGCTCTGTGTGTCAGGGTTGGTCCCGGAAGTGTAGTCCGCTATCCAGGAAGCGCCCTTCCAAGGGTCAGTGCTTTCGGTGGGGATGTCAAGGACATCATCACTGATTTGCAAGAGAAGGGGATGACACTAAAGTCTGTTGACTCCATGTACCATCTCCATCAGCCAGCGCCATCCTTTCACAGGCAGAATCGGTCAGGGCGAAACCCCAGGAGCGGGCCACAAAACATCGGGCCCCACCAGAAAAGCAGCGTAAGAGCCAGCTGCGCGCTGCCCCACAACACCTGACTCCTCCTCTCCTCACAGCCTCCGGACTCTCCGGAGGAACCGGTAGGAGGGAGTTTTTCCCTCCACCTTCTGGGCTGGGAGAGGATAACATCAGATTCTTGGGTGCTGTAGCTGATCACAGAAGGACACTCAATAGAGTTTCTACAGAAACCGCCTCACCACCACCCCCACCCCCACCCCAAAGTCGTCATATTCACGGGAACATCTTCTCTTGGTCCAGGAAGAGATTTCAGCTCTGCTTCTGAAAGAAGCAATAGAACCGGTCCCTCTCCATCTTCAAGGGACAGGTTTCTATTCCCAATTCTTCCTGGTCCCAAAGAAGACAGGAGATCTAAGACCCATTCTAGATCTCAGTTCCCTGAATCTTTTTGTGGAATACAAAAGGCTCAGAATGCTCTCGTTGCAGAGCCTTCTGCCCCTCCTTCGGTCGGGACAATGGCTGTATGCTGTGGATATGCAGGATGCTTACCTGCACATTTCCATTCGCCTGTCTCATCGCAAATATCTTCGTTTTGCATTCCAAGGGGACCACTACCAGTTCAAGGCACTTCCGTTTGGCCTATCCTCGGCTCTCCGAGTATTTACCAAATGCCTGGCGGTGGTGGTGGCCTTCCTGCGTACTCGGGGGGAGGGGGTGCAGGTTTTCCGTGCACCTGGACGATTGGCTCCCTGGCGGCCTCGTCCAGGAAGGAACTCGTCATACGCCCCCTTACCCAGCAGGGTTTTGCCTGCCTGGGTATTACCATCAACCATTCCAAGTCTCACTTGATCCCATCTCAGAGACTACAGTTTATAGGGGCGATTCTAGACACGACCATGGGCAGGGCCTTCCTGCCACTGGACCGGGTGTCCACCCTCCAGACTCAAATAAGTCTGTTGTCCGGCCTCAGGCGGGTCAGTGCAAGGTCGGTCCTTCGCCTTCTCGGGCTCATGGCGGCTGCTATCCCGACAGTCCCTCGCACTCGGATTCACATGAGAGTTTCTCAGTGAACTCTCCGCTCCCAATGGGATCAGTTAGTGGACGACTTAGATCACCCAGTTCTGGTCTCCTCACCAATGCTTTGAGACTTGCAGTGGTGGATGGTTCGAGAGAACCTGCTTCGGGGAGTTCCTTTCTTTCATCCTCCCCCTTCCCAGACTCTAACCACAGACACCTCGGGCGAAGGTTGGGGAGCCCATCTAGGTCACCATTGGAACCAGAGCTCTTGGTCCAAGCTCGAACAGACTCTCCACATCAATGTGCTCGAGCTTCGGACAGTGTTGTACGCTCTCCAAGCCCTTCACCCATACATTCTTCCCGGCCACTTAGCCGTTCAGACGGACAGTATGTGCGTGGTTTGGTACATCAACAAACAGGGAGGGACTCGGTCCTACCCTCTTTGCAGGGAAGCAATGAGGGTTTGGGATTGGGCAACACAACACGACCTTCACCTCATGGCAATTCATGTTCCGGGAGTCGACAACATCTTGGCAGACAAGCTAAGTCACTCATCTGCTCTGGCTCACGAGTGGAAACTGGAACAAGGGGTCCTAGAAGGTATCTTCCGACTCTAGGGAACACCACAGGTCAACCTGTTCGCATCTCCTCTAAACGCAAAGCTTCCTGTCTTCTGCTCACTCGTTCCAGAGCGAGGCGCTTTCTGGAGAGACGCTCTGTCTCTAGACTGGAAGGACAGATTTGTCTATACCTTTCTTCAATTCCGCTTATCCCACGAGTCTTACAGAAACTAGCTTCAGAAGGAGCACGAATGATTCTGATTGCTCCTTTCTGGCCCAGGCAAGTTTGATTCTCTCTTCTACAACAATACTCTGAAGATCATCCTCTTCCTCTTCCTCTATCACGAGGTTTGCTGACCCAGGATCAGGGGACCCTGGTCCATCCAGGCCTCAAGTCTCTTCAGCTGCATGCATGGCTCCTGCAGACTTAGCTCAATCCCGCTTTGGGGTTTCTCCCCAAGTGGCGGAGATTTTGGTAGAGGCTAGAAAACACTCTACTAGTTCTACTTATGCCATGAAGTGGAAAAGGTTCACTATCTGGGCTGCCTCTAAGGACGTGGAACCCTTTTCTTGTTCAGCGGGGCTTCTGCTGGAGTACCTATGCCATCTTTTCGACCTGGGTCTTAGCCGTTCTTCTCTGAAAGTCCACATGGCGGCCATCTCGGCCTATCATGTCCCCTTGGCAGACAGGACATTCGCTCAACTGGAGGTCTCTACTCCATACTATGGACAATACAAAATCTCACATGCCCCCACAATGCAAAGCATCATAGGCTGCATATGCAAATCACCACAGAATGTTATGCTGGTCCAACTTTAAGCAGAATTGCATGGTGCCAAAAGGCCTCTCACACAGTTTGCAAAGGGTGCTAACAGAAGACATAGACACGTGTTTCGTCCTACCAGGACTCATCAGTATGCCTCGTCTGTGGGGGCATGTGAGATTTTGTATTTTCTTGAAACTTGGCTTCTCAGCCAAATGCCCTTTGGGGTAACCCTTGCCTCAGTGTTTGTGCACAGAGGTTCTTTGTCTTTTAAATAGTTTTTTATTTTAATGGGTTCACCACAGTATATCCAAGGCACACTGCCTTAAGGGTAGCTGGTCCATTCCACTGGGGTGTCAAACAGGCGAGGCATACTGATGAGTCCTGGTAGGACGAAACACGTGTCTATGTCTTCTGTTAGCACCCTTTGCAAACTGTGTGAGAGGCCTTTTGGCACCATGCAATTCTGCTTAAAGTTGGACCAGCATAACATTCTGTGGTGATTTGCATATGCAGCCTATGATGCTTTGCATTGTGGGGGCATGTGAGATTTTGTATTTTCTTGAAACTTGGCTTCCCAGCCAAATGCCCTTTGGGGTAACCCATACTATGGACATTCACCGGATTCTGAGATACTACACTAACAGGACAAAAGATCCCAGGAAGACCGATCAATTGTTTGTCTCTTTTGCACCCAAAAGAGAAGGCAATGCCATTTCTAAACAATGCCTATCCAAATGGTTGGCTCATTGCATTACTTTCTGTTATGACAAGTACAACAAGACCCTGCCGGGTCAAATAAGAGACCACTCCACCAGGGAAGTTGCTGCCTCAGCAGCTTGTTTTAAGAATGTGTCAGCAGCAGACATCTGTGCTGCCGCCACTTGGACCTCCGTCCACACCTTTACAAAACACTACAGTTTGGATATTGCCTCTCGCCGTAGAGCATGGAGTAGATTTCCTCCTCCCCGGTGCTTCTCCTTGTTCCAGACTGCTTGGGACTCAGTCCTGTATGTAATTACCTACTGCAAGAGCCCTCTCGAAGTAAGATAGTACAGTTACGCAAGAACTTGCAGTAACAGTAGATCTTGAGAGGCTCTTACAATAAATAATACCTTCCGCCCTCCATCCCCTAAGCTTTTCAGCTCCTTTTCCATGGAAGGAAATATCCAGCTCCTCTCTCGTCCGGCCTCTTTTGGCATGTGCGGGAAAGAACTGGAAAAGCGGGCGTCAGGGACCCGCCCTTTATACCGGCGTCTCTGATGCGGTCACCTGGCGTGGGGCGGTTTCGCCCTTCTTGGCTAGAAATTTTTCTGTGGGGTCCTGCTGCCTGCCGACATCAGTCCTATATGTAATTACCTACTGCAAGAGCCTCTCTCGAAGATCTACTGTTACGGTAAGTTCTTACATAACTGTACTTTTGGGTTTTCAGTTGAATCCATTGTTCCTCCAAGCTGGATCCAAAATGAAAGCTTTGAAAAACAAAATTTATTGTTCGTTTCACTTTTGCCAGGCCACTATTAAGCAACATTTTTATCAGTGGTTTGAACAAGGATTAACTAGTAGTGTCATTGTCGTAGATTATGCCTATGTGACATGGGTGCTGGAATATGATGAGGATAGATGATTGTTGGAAAATGTCCTGGTTACATTGGCACATAAATTCAAACTACTCAGCCCTCCAGTGCTGAACCACCACACTCACTGCTGCTCGAAGGAACATTGGTGAGGTGTGTGGGCATACTATAAAATCCCATCTCCCTTGCCAGCAGACCCTGTTCCCTGACCCAGTTTCACACCAGTCAGGTGCATGGAGAGACACAGGAAGGTCAGGAGATTTGCTGCCGCCAGTTGGGCTGCAACAAAGACTTGGCACAGAAATTCAAACTTTTACCAGCACTCTGGTGCTGAACCACCACACCTACTAATGCAGTTGGTTAGAGGAGCATCTCTGAGGTGCGTTGACTTGCTGTGAAGCCCCTCCCTCGGCAGTAACCTACAGGACCTATTCAATACCAGTCATTCTACAGAGAGACACTGGAGGGTCTTGAGATTTCCTGCAGCCAATTGGGCTGTGTCAGGGACTTGTAGCACCACCCTCTTGGACTTCGTATAGTCACCATTTACCAGCAGTATTCAGTGTAAGGGCCACAGCATAAGAATGTCTTTTTGTGGGTGTCAGCGTGTGTGGCTGCATGTTAAGCTTTCCAACTGACCCCTGGTCTTCCACTGATCTACATTGTTACTTTGTATACCTCTGTTGTGCACCTAACTGTCATAACCTACTCTACCGTTAGCCTTATACTACCCCATCTATTAATAGGAGATATTCATTCGTATGTACCAAAATTTCCTTTTTCTTTTAGTTCCAGCAATGTCAGTGGGGAGTTAATACACATGGCAAATGTGCACCCTTACCAGGGAGTAGTGATACAGTCAGAACTCTTGGATTGTTCCAGCAGCTCTGGAACCTTAAGCACATGAATATTCCAATTGTGTCAGTTAGCCAGTGCACATATAGTATTTGCCAAGTAGTACGAAAATATCAAACCTTCGCTGTTCACGAACAAGGGTGAACCCTTTTCAAAGACATATAACCAACCATTAATTTTCTGAAACAATAAAGAATGCGTGGTCCTGCCTTAAAGGGGAACTAAAGTCAAAATTTATGAAAAAAAATGTTGTGCAGAGTATTTTGATTTGTAGTGTAGTCCTAATGTGTCCTTCCCTTTGTTTGCTGTAAGGAGTGTTTTTGTTAATTTGCCTACTAGTTTTATGACTACTGGAGATCTCCATGTTAGCATATTTGTGTCTGTTCTTTCTTCTACAGTGCCTCCTATCCCATGTGCCAGTATGTCACAAAGACATGCAGTGTCCTCATGTATATAATGTGGGCAACCCCATCACTCTTCAGTTCTTTCTGCTACCGTCTATCATCTTCGTCAGACCTGCAGAAGGAAATGTTGTCAAAGTAGCCATTACCGTTTATTATTTTACTTTTCTTAGTGTTTGGTCGTCATTTCTGTATGCCTTTGAAAGTTGAAAAAGCCTTTATTTCAATATTGTAAGTGTAGATGTAAAAATGTATAAAGAGGATACACACACAGTTTATGTGTGCTGTTTGGGCCTATCTCACAATGTGAGGACTAGTGAGAGTTGCCAGAGCTTCAGTCAGGCTACGAGATGACACCATAATAAAGCTCTAGAAAATTTCCATATATTAAAGGTGTTGACAGTCATGGAGTAAGAAAAAGGTTAAAAATCTACTTCTCCCTTACCGTCATCCGAGAAGTGTCCATCGTAGTCTGAGGATAAGGACAAGGAACGGTCATCATCAAGGACCTCCTCCTCATCTGGCTATAAGCACATACACAGAGCAGAGGACAAGCCTGCTTCACCAGCAAGGTCCCAGTTGCCAGTTGAATTTTATCCTGGAGAAGCTTACTCTGCCTCCCTTCGAGCCAGCAGCTACAGCTGATTTGAAGTTCCTTTCATGGAAGACATTCTTCCTAGAGGCCATTACTTCTGCTCTGTGCATTTCCGAGCTTCAGGCCTTGATGTGTAAAATCCCGTACTTGATTTTCCACAAGGAACGTGTGGCTCTACCACCAACCCTAAGTTTCTTCTTAAGGTGGTGGCAGAATCTACGCTGAATCAATCCATGGAGTTACCCACTTTCTTTACCCAGTATTCCAGTCAAGGGGAGTACCTCTTGCATACTTTGAATGTTCACAGAATCCTGAGATACTACACCACTCGGACAAAGGATCTTAGGGAGACTGATCAGCTTTTTGTCTCTTTTGCTCACAAAGAGAAGGCAATGCTGTTTCTTAGCAATGCCTATCAAAATGGTTGGCACATTGTATCACTTTCTGTTACGACAAGTACAACAAGACCCTTCCGGGTCAAGTCAGAGGTCACTCCACCAGAGGAGTAGCTGCCTCTGCGGCTTGCTTCAAAAATGTGTCAGCGGCAGACATCTGTGCAGCCGCAGCTTGGTCCTCTGTCCATACCTTCACGAAACGCTACAGTTTGGACATCGCCTTTTGCCGTAAAGCAGGCTTCGGGTTGACTGTCCTATAAGATCTCCTTTCAGGAGACCCGTTCAGCCCTGAGGTTCCATGCTATGAATAACAATCCTCCTCCTGAGTGCCTTTCCTTGTTCCAGACTGCTTGGAACTCAGTCCTATATGTGAATACTTACTGCAGGAGCCCTCTCGAAGTCAGATAGTACGGTTACGTAAGAACTTAACGTAACAGTAGATCTTTGAAAGCGGCTCTTGCAGTAGGTATTGCCTTCATGCCCTCCGTCCCCCGAAGTTTTCTTTGCTTCATTTCCATGGGGGGAAATATTCTCATCTTCCTGGACATAAAGTCTCCACCACTCATTCACACTAATGGGATCTACACCAGAGGCGCTAGGACCCAGTGGGAGCAAACCTTTTTGCAAGAGGGCCGGCACCAGAGATGGAGTCACAAGCCTCAGCTCGTGCGGCAGTGACTATCTTGGTGTCAACCTCCAACCACCTCAGTTCCTTTTTTCCCACCGTCGAGTGTGCTTCAGTGACAACGTCGCTCGCCCGCCAGGAGTCAAACTTCAAACTAGCAGCATAGTTTTCAGTTTATTATTTAGTAGTATTTTTTGAATAAAGTACCGCTTACGATAACGTATTCTTATTAAAGAAAGAAGTCTCAGCTTACATTGACGGAGTCGACCATGAACAAGTCAGGTGACGGTAGGGAGACTTCGTATGAAAGCTGTTCAGTCAGCCAGGCTGGGTCCAGTCCGTCGCCTTCTCTGGAGGGGTGGTCTGACAATGGATGGTCTAGTGCCCGAGGGGAGGGGCGGTCCCCCCGGAAGCATAATAGAAAATTGTTGCATTCTTGACACCGTTCGGCCTCGAGCTCTTCTTCAACCCGTAGGTCAAAAAAGAGAAGTCATCACTCGAGGTCACCCTCTGATAAGTCTGCGCATCGATGATCGTTCATTGGGGTCAGTTGCGGGTCTCCTCGTACAGAGTCGCCGACTTCTGGTTCTGGTCACTGACCTCTTCAACATCGGCACCCTTCCCCGCCTTCTGGTAGGGCTCCTGACGAGCAGTTTCATCAGTGGGTCACTCTGATGGAGTAATGGGCTCGGAGGTTGGTCCAGCTGCCTGGCCCGGTCACTCCGGGGCCCTCGGGCTCTTCGAGGGATCGGGCAGGGCGATTGGGCCTCCCTAGTTGTGTGGCGCCCTCTTCGGTGCCGTCGACTCCGCGCTCAGGTGTTTTCCCACCTCACATGGCTGCGGCGCAGGGGGCCACACTGATGCCTCAGTCTCCTGGTATTCTTCCTTCTTTTCCCTCAAATCCTAATTTTCGGGGCCCTGGGTTGGTTTCGGCGTCGATGGGTCGCTTGGCGCCGATTTTGGTGGCAATGCGCCTGTCAGCACCATCCTCGGCGGTGTGCAGTTTTCCGGCGCCATTGAGTTTCTCGGCACTGTGCGGCTTTTCGGCACCTTGTTCTTCTTCAGCGCCGTCTGCTTTGTTGGCGCTGTGCGGCCTTTCGGCGCCGGGTTCTTCTTCAGCACTGAGGCCTGGCTTTTCATTTGCCAATCTTCAGGACTTCTCCTCTCCGTATTCTTTTCCTTCCTCTCTTCCTGCTGATTTTCATTCCTTTCCTGTCCATGCACTCCCTCCTGGACTGTCAGGAGATGATGTTGAGCCTGACCCAGATCTTAGACTGGGTGATGATGTGGAAGGAGCAGGACCTAATCCTGTTGCAGAGCCTGTGGTCAAGGACCTGTCATTTAAGTGTCTGCTGACAAATCTGAATTCCACTCTTTCTCTCCAGACTATGGACATCGATCCTGGGAAGCTTTTAAGACTCCAATATCTTCATATCCGGGACATCCCTATGGATTTAACTCCCCCGGTACAACCCTCCTTTGAGACGCTTTCTCAAACAGTATGGAATAACCCTGCTCTCATTCCTTCTGTGGCTAAGTCCATAGATGGGAAGTATGCTGCTACCAAGGATCGAACTATTTTGGCCTCTCAAGCCTTTGCGGATCCTATTGTAGTCTTGGCAGAGAATGATAAGGTCGTCCTTCCTCAGGCTACTACAGTTCGACCTATAAACAAAGAATCTCGTAAGTTAGATTCTTTAGGTAAGAGAGTCTTTGCTGCATCCACCCTGGGTATGCGTATTGCCAGCTACCAGGGCTATTTTTCTCAATATGAGTATATTCTTTGGCATTCACTCAAACAAATGGTAGAAGCTCTACCGGAGTCAGACGCTAATTCAGAGCTTCTTCAAACCATAATCAGGGGTATCGAGTCCAACAACCAGCAGATTAAAGCAGCTATGGACGCCTTTGATACCGCCTCCTAAGCGGCAGCGGCAGGCATTTGTACCCGCTGTCATTCCTGGCTGCACACTTCAGGTTTCACAAATGATGCCCAGCAACAGGTAATGGCGTTGCCCTTCGATGGTATATATCTCTTCGGTCCTCAAGTAGAGCAGGCTCTAGAGGCCACACAAAAGACTAGGTCAGCCAATAAATTAGCTCGACCTCCTCCTGCCCCTTCTCGGGAGGAGTTAACAAATGCCAGTTTCATAACCGTCAGTCCTTTCGAGGCAAAGGCAGGGGAGGTTTTAATAAAAGTCAAGCCCCTCGGCCTCAAAAGAAAACGCAACAGAAAGTGTAAGGACCGAAAGCGCCCAGTGCTGCCTTCTGAGTTTGTGGCCCAAGTCCCCCCTCAGCTGCCCGAGGGGGACTTCTTAGCAGTGGGAGGTCATCTGACTCAATTCTACAACCAGTGGAATTCCATAACATTGGACAAATGGGTCCTCCAGATAATCTGCGAGGGATATTCCCTCAATTTCTCAGAGAACCCTCCGGATTGTCCCCCCAAAACAGCAGCCAAAACTGTCAATACTTCAGTCAGAACTTCTCGCCTCCGAGATACAAGGCCTTCTGAACAACAGGGCAGTAGAAGTAGTTCCGCTGGATCAACGGAACACAGGGTTCTATTCCCATTACTTTCTAGTTCCAAAGAAAACTGGGGGCATGTGCCCCATTTTGGACCTCAGAAAATTGAACAAATTTCTTCCCAAAGAGGAATTCAAAATGATATCGCTAGGAACCCTGTTACCTTTGCTTCGTCAACACGACTGGTTAGCCTCCCTGGACATGCAGGATGCTTACCAACATATTCCTATTCACCCAAAGCATCACAAATACCTAAGGTTCATGGCTTTGGGTCAGCATTATCAGTTCAGAGTCCTGCCCTTTGGGCTATCCTCGGCACCGCAAGTTTTTACAAAGTGTTGTGCAATTCTCGCAGCGCACCTCAGGAAAATTGGAATTCAAGTGTTCCCATACCTGGACGACTGGCTTCTAGCAAGCCCTTCCAGGCAAGGAAGTCTCGATGCTGTAGCCATGGCCTCAGACTTTCTCACACCCATGGGAGTCCTGCTACATCTCAAGAAATCGCAGTTGCACCCTCCCAGAAGCTCCTTTTCATAGGAACTCTTCTGGACACCTCTTGTCCGAAAGCTTTTCTACCAGAGGACAGAAGGAACGATATCCTGCAGATGGTCCAATACATCAGAGAGAACAGCTCGATTCGAGCCATCTCGATGCAACGGATGCTAGGTCTCATGGCATCCTCGGTGTTCACTGTACCCCTAGCATGCCTCCACATGAGAACCTCTCAATGGATGCTCAGTACTCAGTGGTCCCCAACCACTCACCCTCAGTCCTTTCTCATCAAGGTGACAGAACCTCTGAAGAAGTCACTCACCTGGTGGTCGCTAGAGGACAATCTTCTTGAAGGGTATCCCTTTGCTCCCCTGGATCATCAGATTTCCATTACCACAGACGCGTCCCTGATGGGGTGGGGAGCTCACTATCAGAATCTCCACACTCAAGGTACGTGGACTCAGGACGAGTCCCAGCTTCACATAAATGTCTTAGAAATGAGAGCGGCCCTTTATGCAGTCCAGGCTTTGAAGGACATTCTCTGTCACTAGAACATTCTCCTTCAAATGGACAAGAAAGCAGTGATGTATTACATCAACAAGCAGGGCGGTGCTCACTCTTACCTTTTATGCAGGGAAGTGATGAGAGTGTGGGAATGGTGCTTGGAGCACAAGGCTCTAATTCAAGTGGTCTACCTGCCGGGAGTGCAGAACGAACTGGCAGACAATCTCAGCAAAACAGAGACAGATCCTCACGAATGGTCTCTTGACTCAACTGTAGTTCAGTCACTATTCGCAGAGTGGGGAACTCTAGACCTGGACCTTTCTGCATCCCCACTCAACACAAAACTGCCTCTCTTCTGCTCCAGAAATCCAGGGCCTGGAATTTTCTGTCAGGATGGGTTCAGGCTGCAGTGGAGAAAATGCTTTCTATACGCCTTTTCGCCTCTTCCTCCAATTCAGAGGGTACTTCTCAAGTTTGAGTCCCAGGGGGACAAAATGATCCTCAATGCTACCTTCTGGCCTCGACAAATATGGTTTCCATTACTCAACAGTACGTTGAAAACCTCTCCAAAAGTGCTTCCCCTTCAGACGAACCGTCTGACTCTGGGGCCTGTGGTACATCCCAATCTGAGATCGCTTCACCTTCACGCTTGGCTCCTGAAGAGATAGAAGTGAACGGGTTCAATGTCTCTCGCAGAGTTTCAGATATTCTTTTGGCTGCGTGCAAGCCAGCCACTAGGAAAACTTACACAGCCAAATGGAAGCATTTTTCGCTCTGTTGTGCAAAATCCTCTTTGAATCCTTTTTCCTGTCCACCTGATAAAGTTCTAGAGTACCTTTTAGACCTCTCAAATTCAGGTCTGCAGTACTCTACAGTCAAGGTTCACCTTTGTGTCTTTTCAGCTTATCATGAGCCAGTACTTTCCTTGTCACTGGCTCAGTTACCTGTGGTTAAGAGGTTTCTTAAGGGAATTCTGCATACCAGACCTCCTATCAGACATCCAGTCGCAGCCTGGGACATTAATATTGTACTAGACATGCTCACTCAAAAGGCCTTCGAGCCTCTAGCTACATGTGAGCTGAAATTTCTCACTTGGAAAACGGCCTTCCTGGTGGCCGTTACCTCGGCCCGCAGTGTCTCTGAGATGCACGCCTTGGTCACAGACCCTCAGTATACTGTGTTTCATAAGGACCCATCCTAAGTTTCTCCCTAAGGTTGATTCAGAATTCCATCTAAACCAACCTTTGGTCCTTCCTACTTACTTTGCGAACTTCCAAAATGACGGAGAACGTTCCCTTCATACTTTGGATGTCAAAAGAGCTCTGCATTTCTATTTAGATAGAACAAAGGAGATTCGCAAAGCTCAACAACTGTTTGTTTCCTTTGGGTCAACCTGTTGCTATCAGATGTATTTCAGCATGGCGGGTAGCATGCCTCTGCCAATGTTATTCCATGGTGCAGGTTAAGCTGGAGGGCAGAGTATACGCTCACTCTACTAGAGCGGTCATGGCATCCCTGGCGGAAATCTGGAACGTGCCTATTGCAGATATTTGCAGTGCGGCTACCTGGAGCTCAGTGCATACTTTCGTCAAGCACTATGCCCTGGATGTCCATGCCAGGCGACATATTTCGTTTGGCAGAACCATCCTTAATGGACTTCTGTCCTAAATTGTTTGAGCTCTTGGTCTCTCCTGCCGCTTTCTCGGGGGATTATTAGCTTGGTACTCTCCCATCACTGTGAATGAGTGGTGGAGACTTTATGTCCAGGAAGATATGGAAATTACATACCTACCGTAATTCTTGATCTTCTTGGACGAAGTCTCCACCACTCATTCACACGCCCACCCACCATCCCCTGAGCTCACCTCTGTTGTTTGTCTTCACCCCCTTAATCTTTAGGCTGTGAAGACTTCTTTCTTGACCCTTCTTATACGGGTCTCCCAGACTATCTTATGTCCGTTTTTTTAATTAGGGTATCCTTCTAGGTTAGTTACGCAACACCTCCTTGGAGAAAAAAGGTACTGAGGCGGTTGGAGGGTCGACGCCGAGATAGTCATTGCCGCACGAGCTGAGGCTCGCGGTGCTGCTCCTCGCGGCTCCATTTCTGGTGCCGGCCCTCTTGCAAAAAGGTTTGCTCCCGCTGGGTCCTAGCACCTCTGACGTAGATCCCATTAGTGTGAATGAGTGGTGGAGACTTCGTCCAAGAAGATCAAGAATTACGGTAGGTACGTAATTTCTATTTCTCTCTCTCGTCTTGCCTCTTTTGGCCTTTGGCGGGAAAGAACTGGAAGGCTGGCGTGGGGGACCGCCCCTTTATACCGACATTGTATGATGATGGTCACCTGACGTGGGGCGGTCCCCCGCCAGAGACTGCTAACTAGAAATTTTTCCGTGGGGTCCTGACGCTTGGTGGCTTAGTCCTCTATGTCAATACCTACTGCAAGAGCCTCTCTCGAAGATCTACTGTACGATGGGAGACGAAGAACTGGCGGGAGTTTGAGGTCAACGACACCTAATGGCCAACCCGCAAGCGCCATGTAGTGTGTCGGCCTCGAGGGCGACTCCATCTGTGCGTCGACTCTGCCCATCCAAAAAAAAAAAAAAAAAAAAGCTTCCGCAGGGTTATGACCTCCAGCCAGAAACCCAAAGGTGATGAATGGTGAAGTTACACAGAAAGATCAGGAATCACAGTATGTACGTAATTTTCATTTACAGGCACTGGGCTGCAGACCCAGGGACCTGGGTTCGAATCCCACAGCCCCCCATTCCAACTAGGGATCTTTGCAAAAAACATGATCTCTAACAAGGTTACAATTTCTTTATGGCAGACTGGCTGGGCCTTGAGGTCCTTATCTGATGTCAGCTTCTATGCTTCTATGACACATGGTTAAATACCAACGCACCCTCTGGTCCTCTGCTATAGAACTAGTCAGTAAACTCACTCCTTCTCAGGAGAAGGACCAATTATTGGCAACAGTTTCAACTGGCAACTCCATCTCTCGACATCTGCTCCATTTAGAGTAAGATGCAGTGGATACCTCTGCCCGAATATCAGCCAAGGTGTTACTCTCAGATGGCACACCTGGTTACGTGTATCAGGCTTTACACCAGATGTGCAGTACAAAATGGTAAATGCCCCCTTCAGTGGAACCAGACTTTTTGGTCGTGGCACTCAGACGCTTCTGGATGCTCTCCAGGATTCCGGTCGGACTTTACGTACGGTACATGGCATGTATCATTCCTTACAGCCATCTTACCAGTACCACTCCTAGTCCTCTTTTCAATCAAAGAGAAGCGTCAAACACAGAGATACCCATAGAGATGGATTCCGTGGTCATTCTCAGCCATCCTCTAGGACCGCCACTCCTACCTCCAAGGGCTCCCGCTCCCACCCTCTGGGTGGAGCCAGTGACCAACTGAGGCATTGCCCAGGCTTCCTTGATCAGGCCTCTGAAGCCATGGGTGGTCACTTTGCCCTCCATTTAGAGGCCTGGCAAGCGATAACATCAGACAAGTGGATGCTTCAGATCATCTGGATGGGACACACACTGGAACTCGCATCATTGCCTCGCCCCCATCCTCCCCACTCTGTCTCTTACCCACCCGACCATATCCTCATTCTTCAAGAGGAACTGCAGGCACTTCTTCACAAGAATGCAGTCTATCCGGTCCCTCCTTCAGAGTGCCATCGGGGATTCTAATCCCATTTTTTTCTGGTACCCAAATGCACGGGGGGATCTCAGACCTATACTAGACCTCAGACAACTGAACCTACATATTCAGTACAAGAAGTTCCAGATGATCACTGTAACATCCATCATGCCAATGTCAAAACAAGGGGATTGGCTATGTCTATTAGATAAGAAAGATGCCTACCTGCATATCCCCATACACCCTGCCCACCACCGTGTCCTTTGCTTCTACCTGCTAGGACAGCATTACCAATTTTGGGCATTCCCATTTGGTGTCTCATCCGCCCTGAGAGTCTTTTCCAAGTGCCTAGCGGTGGCTCTGAGATGGGACGGACACTTTGTCTTCCTGTACTTAGACAATTGGCTCATAACAGTGGGTTCCAAAACCTCACTGCTTTTGTCCCTCCAGGCAACCCTCACTTAGTTCCAGACCCTGAGAATTACGGTCAACTGGCCCAAATCCAATCCAACTCCTAACCAGCTGCTCCAGTATATAGGAGCCATTATGGACACCGCCTCCACCAGGGCTTATCTCCCCAGACATGATAGACTTATATCTCTGGCTTCCCAGATACAAACTCAGCAATTTATCATAGCCAGACACCTGTTATGCCTTTTGGGGATATGGCCGCAGCCATCCCCACGGTGGCCTTTGCCCGTCTACATGAGACCAATCCAATGGACTCTTCAAAGTCAGTGGAGGCAAAAAACAGGATTTTGAAGACAGAATTCGAGTCATTCCTGTTCTACAATCGGCCCTAGACTGGTGGACCTATGGTGCCAACCTATCTCAAGGCATGCCTTTCCAGTCCCCTCCTCCCCAGCAGACATTGACCACGTATGTTTCCTATGACAGCTGGGGGGTACACCTGGGTCCTTACATGACCCAGAGCAGGTGGCCCCGATATTCCATCCCTCCTCATATGAATGTACTGGAAATGAGAGCGGTCTGCCTCGCCCTTCGGGCTTTTCATCCCTACCTTACCCTGGGACCCCTACTGATTCAATCAGACAACACTTCGGTGTATTACTTGAACAAACATGGCGATACTAAATCCTGCGCTCTTTGCAGGGAAGCAATGGCGGTTTGGCAGGAAGCCATACTTCAGCATCTGTCATTGATTGCCATCCATCTACTGGGATGCCACAGTACCTTGGCCAACATTCTCAGTTGTCAGACCTCCACACACAAGTGGACACTTCATCACAAAGTTCTTCAGATGGTCTTTCGGTTGTGAGGAACCCCACACCTCGACTTCTTGCCTTCCCCGACATTCACCACCTACCCAGATACTATTCCATTATACCGAACAAAAAGGGACTGTCTATTGATGCCCTGTCCCAGCCGTGGACAGGACTCCTCTTATATGCTTTCCCTCCCGCTCCCGCTCCTGCAATGGACTTTACTGAAACTGCAACTCAAACCTACCACCATGATCCTCATAGCCCCTCTGTGGCCCTGGCAGGTGTGGTTTCCCTACTTGAGCAATTCCCAGTCATGGATCCACTCCCGTTGCCCATCAGGCCAGACCTGTTGGCACAGGATCAGGGAACTCTCCTTCACCCCAACCTGAAATCATTACACCTTCACGCTTGGTTCCTGAGGACACTTTCATAGCCTGCCTTCAAGTCTCCTCACCACTGGCCAACATTCTTTTGGCCTCACGTCAACCATCTACCAGGCAAACCTATAATGCCAAATGGAAACGCTTCTCCATATGGGCCGCTTCCCGGTCTTTGAACCCTTATTCATGTCCATTGACTAAGGTATTGGACTACTTGGCTTCACTCGCCTCGACGGGTTTGAGCTACTCCTCTATCAAAGTCCATTTGGCCTCCATCTTGGCCTTTCATGAACCTTTAGAAGGGAGACTACTTTATCAATACCACCCTGCCAAGATGTTTCTAAGAGGAATGTTGCACCCCAGACCTCCTATTAGACGGCCCACCCCTCCATAGGACTTGAATTTCCTGTTGGAAAAGCTGACCCTCGACACCTTTGATCCTGTGGCTACTTGCGACCTGCGCTTCCTAGCCTGGAAGACATTATTCTTAGTTGCTGTCACTTCAGCTCGACGTATTTCTGAGCTTCATGTCCTTATGTGTAGGGAACCTTACTTAATCTTCCATAAAGACAGTGTCACTTCATACCAATCCCTCCTTTTTACCTAAGGTGGTCTTGGAGCACACCTTAAATCAGTCTATAGAACTGCCAGTCTACTTCCCTGAGAATTCTAATTCAGGAGAATACCTTCTACACACTTTAGATGGTCATCATATTTTGAGATACGATATAAATCGTACCATATCTTTCAGAAAGACTCCTCAGCTTTTTGTTACTTTTGCCCCTACCAGGGAAGGCTTTCCGGTCGCTAAACAAGACCCTCTTCAACTGGTTGGCACACTGCATAACCTTTTGTTATAAGAAGTGTAATAAGCCATTACCAGGACCTGTGCAAGCCCATTCTACCCAAGCCATGGCCACTTCAGTGTCCTGCTTCAAAGGGGCATCTATCACAGATATCTGCAATGCAGCCACATGGTCCACAATACATACCTTCATGAAGCACTACAATTTAGATGTTGCTTCTCGCTGTAGGACGGCCTTTGGTCACGCTGTCCTACAAAGCCTTCTACCATAACTGTTCCACCCTTCCTGGGTCTAATGCTTGGGAGTCATCCAAAGTGTATTACCTGCTGCAAGAGATTATACCCGTGGAAGATATTATAGTTGCGTACTTACAGTAATGGTAGAACTTCAAGGGGTATCTATTGCAGCAGGTACGATCCCTCCCTCCATCCCCCTCCTTCTCTAAGAGAACAACTTCTGATCCAAATACATATATACATACATATGTGGGGACACCTAAGGTACCTCGGCTCTCCATCGGTCCTCGCTTAGCGAGCTGAATCCGGCGGGGAACTGAGGATGCCTGGGGCTGCCCACTCTTATATAGGTGCAGGATGATGATGTCATGTGTGGGTGACCCCTAGGAAAGGCTGCTAGAAAAATGGCTGCCGTGCACAAGAGTGCTATCTAGTGATGACCCAAGTGTACTACCTGCTGCAAGAGATACCCCTCAAAGATCTACCGTTACGGTAACTACGCAACTGTACTTTCTAAAAGTGGTATATGATGTTCATCCACATGGACCCACCCGACCTCCCCAGCTTCAGCGCACACATTCTGCTTCCAGCGGGCAAGATCTGGCATGATGGGGTGGAGCCAAGGGAGTTACCACCCAGGTGGGTGTGAGGAGCCAGCTTGAAGGTGTTTCCGGCAAGTCTTAAAGGGAAAGGCAACTGCCAGAAAGTGTGGATGAACATCATATACCACTCCTAGAACAACTGTTACAGGTGGGTAACCTGTGTTTTCATGGCCAGAGCAGAGTGCCAGTCAGACAGCAACCTCCTCAGCTGCAAAAGAAAACACAACATGAGGCACAGGTTCCAACAGCGCCCAGTGTTACCCTCTGAGTCACTGGCCCTGTTTCTGCCTCAGCTGCCCGAGGCAGATCCCTCTTCTCCTGTGGGAGGTCATCGGACCCAATTTTACCGTCAGTGGAGCTCCATCACTACAGACAAATGGGTCTTGGAAATCATCTGAGAAGGGTACTTACTGATCTATTCAGAAATCCCCCCTGATTGTCCGCCCAAGAGGAAGCACACCCTATCGACACTGTAACTTCTCCTTTCACCTTTTTTCCAGCACTACTTTTCTTCTCTGTCATTTTACAGCACCAGGCTCTTTATTTTTGCTTGTTTCTGTTATTCCCCAGAGTCACTCATGTCCAAGTCTCAGGGACTTCAGAAGTCAAATAAGAAGATGGAGTCTTCCCCCATGCTTCAGTATCCCTGTGGGAGAAATATGCCTGTCTTCAACTGACATGAACATTGCTGGATTTGCTTTGGAGTGCAACACGACATGGACCATTACAACACCTGTTTCTCCATGGGCTTCTGCACACTTGAGATCCATGCAGTGAAGTGGGGTTATTCGCCCCCCACTTTCGGAGCTGGGTGTCACACAAGTAACTCCAAGGTAAGGTCCCTGGGCTCTTCCCCATAGCCCCTCCCCAGTACTGTACATACTGAGGGAGACCAGGCCTCCTCTGGTCCTCATCTCACTGAGACAGAGAACCTGGGGGAAGGGTCTGTGGGACAGCCAGCTCCTTCCGAGGGGCCTGTTGCGCACTCTTCCCAGTCCAGAGCCCCCTCGGAGACACGGACTCCCCTGTTGATGAGGTCGGAGCTACACACTTGGCCTGTACTGGTGGGTTTCTTGGGGACACGACCAATGCCGCTTTGGCTTCCGGCGCTGAGAGCGGTGTCAGTGAGCGGAGCAGTGCTATATGCATGGCCGGGTCCCCTTCTGATGCTGCTTGTGGCATTGGGAGACAGAAGGTTTCTGGAGTCAGCAGCCTGCTGGAGATCTTCTGGATCTCTTCCCCTGAATGGTCGGAAGAGCCAGGGTTGTGGACCAGGATCATCCCAAGCAGCTTCTGGGCTCTGGCGATTAAAGAGGCATTTCTGAGACTAGTTCTAGCTCTGTGTTTTGTTCTCAGCATCGTCTCTAGCTGTTTCCCAATCTGGTGCCGGTCATGGTACTGCCCCCCGTTCTGTCTCCCAGAACTGCCCACGGCACTGAGACAGCCACAGTGCCAGTTCCAGTGTTGGGAGGGGGGATGGTGCTGGCTGGGTTCCGGCACTGCCCTCGGTGTCTGGTCAAGTTCTGGCGCTTTCCCCAGTTCCGGGTCTGACTCTGGCACTCTTCGCTGTTCCAAGGTGGGTTCCGTTGACTCTTGCAGTGCTGACTTTCCATCAGCTTAGGTATACGATGCTAGTTCTGACATTAGCCCTAGCCCAAAAGGGCGGTGTTCATTGTGGTGAGGTGGAGGCTGGTAGGTCTCTATGCCCAGAACTTCTGGTAGCTCTGGCAGGAGTCATAGCGCTGACTCGGGTCCTCTGGTCTCACTGGAACAGGCTGGGCCTGTCATAGGTGGAGATAGGGACTACTCTTTGGGACCTCTACTGCTACAATCTCCCTTCCTGGGGGTTCCTCTTCCAAGGGCGCCACCTAGACCACCCCTCCATGGTTGGGTGTTCTCAGGTAGACAAGTTGGTCAGGCCCTCCCCTTGGGTGAAGTCCCCCATACAATCTCATAGCCCTGGCAGAGGATCTGGCCTGGCCCACCACAACTCCCCCCCTCCTCCTCCTCCTCCTTTTCTGTCTACCCTCCCGCCCTCCCAGGCATTTCAGGTCCTACAGGGCCCTTGACCTGCGAACAGTATAGGGCGTCAGAGTGCCATTCCCAGTTACCTTTGGCACTAGATCAGGCTGATCTTACCTGTGTCATTCTTCACCACTCATCACCTTTGGGTACATGGCCAGATCATGACCCCACAGGGCTCTTTTTTTTTTTTGGTATCACGGAGCAGCTTTTGCTTAGCGCCACCCTTGAGGTCCGACGATTGCGTGGCGCCACTGGTTGGACGTTAGGCGCTGTCGACTCCACCTGCCTGCCAGTTCTTCATCTCCGCCGCCGAGGTCATCTCGTGGAAGCTCTGCAGAACTTGAGGCCTCAGTTGCCTTTACTCAACGCCGCTTGGTAAGATCTTTCCATTTATTTTTATTCTTGGTGACGCCGAGTCTGTTTTGGTGTTTTTCCTGTAGGTCATGTCTGGGTCAGAGGCAAGAAGACTTTGAAGGCAGGATGGCCCCCCATCTGACAGTGCCCATGCCAGGGACGAAATTTTCCGTCACCAACCAGCACGCACCATTGCCTTGGCGTGTCTTGGGCCCGCTTCACGACATGGATTCGTGTGACGCCTGTTTCTCCATGGATCGCCGGGTCATTGAACAACGCGCATGGAAAGTGGGTCGAGCTCCGCCGACTTTCAGGGGTCGGGTGCACACTCGTCGGGCCAAGCCACGTACTCATGGCCTTTCCTGTGGGTCCCCTCCTGGTTCCACACGAACCGAGGAGGAGGGAGCCTTGACTTCCAGTAGCCTCGCCGTTGCCGAGGCTCCTTCCACGCGGTGCAGGAGGCCTGTCCCGCTCATTTCAGGGGGTGGGCTGGAGGGGCCGCCAAGGCAATCGCCCCTTCGGGGGTGACGACTTCCCTGGTGTCGGACCCGCGGTTTGCAAGGCCTAGGTCGGCACCGTCCTTGACGCCGTTGGTCGGCGCTGTTTGCCTACCAAAAAAATTTAAAAAAAAAAAAAGATCCTACGGGGTCATGACCTCCGGCCATGTACCCAAAGGTGATGAATGGTGAAGATACACAGAAAGATCATAATTACGGAAGGTACATAATTTTCATTTTTCCAGACTGAGACCCCGGCACCACCACCCCGAGTCCAGCTCCTCATCATCCTCGTCTTCCTCCTCAGAGAAAGGGGACTCTTCCCTTCATCTCTTCTCAGATGCTGAGTACCTTCATTGCCAGCAGTTCCTTGTGGAGATGATGAGGGAGCTGAGACTAGACTATTTTTCAGGTCACATACCTGCTCGTCTGACTCGGGAAGTACAGTCAGGACTATTCAATCATTCCTCAGTGGCCTAGGCCTTTTGTGGAGGTGTCTAGCTATGTCTGGCTCCATCCATCTGCTCCCTTGCCTTCCCCAAGGGACACCCAGCGCATGTACTGCGCACCTGTGATATCTCCAGAAGCCATGCCACACCCCACTTTTGGGGTCCAGCTCCTGAACACCCCTTCTAGGCCTAGGCACCCAGGGCATGACCGTCTCCCAGACTTGGACACCATGGGGTTTGATGCCTGGGGTCAGAGAGTGTTCTTGGCAGCGTGCACCATGTTGTGCATCTCTGCACACCAAGTGCACCAGGAGTCCTATAGCAGGCACCTGTGTGACGCTGGGACAGCCTGTGATGTCCATGTAGACTGTGAGCAAACCAGACAAGTTATACACCTATCTGCTTAGGGCCTGGAACTGGCGAGATGTCAAGCAAGAGCATCTCACAATGCCAATGAGTTAGCCTCCAGGTTGGTGGGAATGCAGTCTGCATTAGGCGGACAGCGTGGCTTTGTCTCTCTAAGTTGTCACCCATGGCCCGCCATAGGGTGATTGTATCATGGTTCCAGGGTGCCCATTTCTTCTCCCACAGGTCCAGGCATGAGCTCGCAGTGAGCCCTCCTGCTCACAGGCCATGGGAGCCTCCGCCTGCCCCTTTCCAGCATCGGACCTCACCAGACCCTTAAGGGGCCCCCACCTCTTTGTTTTCCCCCCACAGGAGACTGAGGGAAGAACCGTTTCCCTCAGGGTGAGCCAACACCACCCTTGGTGGTAAGCTTGGTACTCTGACCCATGAGTAATGAATGGTGAAGATTGATTCTTGGAAGATACGAATATAACATACTCACTGTAATTCTTGATCTTCCAGAATATCCTCACCATTCATTACTGCAACCCCTCCACCTTTCTCCTCAGTAGCTAGGCATCTCGACAGCTGTCCTACCTTTTCTTCTGCCTCTCTGTCCCCTTTTGCCTCTGTTGCTAGGTGCAGCAGTTTTAAAAAAAAGGCGGGAGGCACAAGGTGGAAAAACATGATTAAGGTTTATTTTAGCTTGTTTGTGGCCCTTAATAAAAAAATTAAAAAAAACTTTTTTTTGGGGGGGTAGGGGTTCTATCTGTTCCAGTCCCTATTATGTCTTTGTGTTAAAAATAAAAAGGTTTTTGAAAAAATAATTTTTCCCCCCCATCCTTTTTTTTATGGGGGAGCCTGTAACTTGTTTAATGTTGGAGATCTTATTTCCCCCATTTCTGTTTCAAAAGGGAAAAGGGGTATAGAACTGGCGTGGGAGAGAACCAAGTACCAGCCCATACTGCTTCACCTGGTGCAACTCTCTCCCTTTCCCTTGCAGTATGCCTCCTGCATATCCTTCCCAGCCATCTTGCTATATTTTTACTTCACTTTTTCTGGAGTTTTTTTTTTTTTTTAAGAAAGGGAAAGATGTGGTAGAATTGTAGGATATCTTTGATTCTCTCAGTTGATATATGTCCTTTCTAGCAGGGATCCCCTTGTCCTGACTTGTTTGTTTTCCCAACTTGGGATTGCTCTGTTGGCTTTTGAACTCCTAGGTGTCTCCTCCTCTATTCGAGAACCTTGGTTAGTATCACATTTCTTGGGCCCTGGCTCTTCTAGTTACTATGCTTCAGTTAAACAGAACTCCTTCAATAAATTTCATCCCATATTTTTGCATTGGTTCTATGGGATCTCTGAGTCTATGACTCCTCTGAGGTTCATGTAATCTGCAGGTGGAAAACCTTTGCTGGCACCACAGTTTCAGGGCTCACAGCTCTGCTAGGATTCCTGTGTTTTTCAAAGAAGTGCAACCCTCCTCAAGAGATTTCATACTGTACTTTTACATTGGTTATATGTGATTTAAAGGAAGTCACGTAATCTGCAGTAGTAGGTAAATTGCCCCTGAGTTGCCTGCAAAGCCAACTCTACTGCAAGCACTGCTCTCCTGATGGGAGCTCGGGATCCCCATTACTCTCTCTCCTGTCCAGTTGTCCTTGTCATTATTTAACCCGCTACCTAGGCCCTCCCTCCCCACCTCTTCTATCTCTTATTTTGTAGCTGGTTTTTATTGCTTTGTTCTTTTTATATCCTGTATCCTTCTTCTATCCTTTGAGCAACCTTGCCACATCCTTTCTTATTTCTAACCCTTTGTTTTCCCTCCTGGCGAATAGAACTGAGACGAGCAGGGAGCCAGCATCAGTTACTGGCCAGCCCATGAGCACCACCTCATGCATCTGTTTCGTGGTCAGCACTGTCCCCAACATCAGTCCACTAGTTCAAACATTTTAAAGCTTTATGATCCCTCGGGGTCCTAGCACTTACGGCACAGACCCATAAGTAATAAATGGTGAAGATATTCTGGAAGATCAAGAATTACAGTGACTATGTAATTTTCATTTCGTTTGACTGGTGTCAGACAGCGCCCAGCCACCAGACTGCATGGAAAGAGAATGGGAGCAGGACCCCTGACAGTCCCCCGTACGACCCCAGGTGCTCACTCAAAAGCTCCTAGAGGTAGTGGTGCATAGGGAGCCGCCCCAACCGGCTCCACCTGACTCCTTATACAGCCCCCAACCACATTGACCTTCAGGAGACTGTTGTCGAGGCACAGCTATAGAAGCATAGGAAAACCAGGAGCAGTTATAAACTTTGCTGGTAGCATTTTAATATTATCAATAGCTGTAAAATAAAAAATAAAAATGGTTCAGTAAAACTATTTACAAAGGCAGTACAAACAGAGAAAACAAAGTCCTTCGTCCGAGGGTATCTCTAATTCCAAGTTTCAGTCTCTCTAACAAAAGATTGCTCTCCTTATATAAGAAGTCTTTGCCTGTCAATGAACTTTTACAGCCCGAGCTCGTTAAAAAAAAATCATATTTTTCACAAATGTATTAGAACTTTGTCAGTTTCCTTCCTTGCACGTGCAACAAAATACTACATAGTGACCCTGAACTGAACTCTTGTTGACAGCTCTGTAAAAGAGTTTGTAGTGGTCAAACTGCATTTCAGTGTTAACCCCCTAAGTTCCAAATAACTTTTTGCATTCATTTCAACAATATAACTATATACATTTTCAAATCAAAGGATCTCAGGTTCATGCAAACAGTTTCACGTACACTTTTACAACTTACCTGATAATATTTGCAGTTGGGGCCACAAATATTGGTGCCCTTGCAGTTTTTTCTTATAATGCACCATTCCTTCCAGAAAATTGTTGAAATTAAAAAATATTTTGGTATCCACATATGTATTTCTTTGGTTTGCAGTGGAATAAAATACAAAAAGCAGAAAAATTTACTAAGCCTTAGCTTATTCCACACAGAAATCCTTAAATGGCCCGGACAAAATTATTGGCACCTTTTAGAAGTAGTTAGAAATAATTAGATTTCAAGCAGGTGATTCTCCTTCACTTTGGAACTGAACTCACCTGCGGTGAGCTGCAGGTGCCTGCAATATAAAAATCACTCATTCAACCAGTTTGAATAGAGAAAAGGACTCATTCTCCTGTTTTGTGTCACTGTGTGTACCGCATTGAGCATGGAGAAAAGAAAGGCAGCCAGAGAATTGTCTGAGGAGGTCAGACAGAAGATTGTAGCCAAGCATGGATAATCTCAAGGCTACAAATCAATCTCCAGAGACCTTGATGTTCTTGTTTCCACCATACGTAATGTTATCAGGATGTTTAAGGCCCATGGTACTGTAGTCAACCTCTCTGGATGTGGCCGCAAGAGAAAACTTGATCGAAAATTGCAGCGCAGGATTGTTCGAGTGGTGGAGAAAGCACCTCGATCAACTGCCAAACAGATTCAAGCTGACCTTCAGACACAAGGAACGACAGTTTCAACTCGCACCATCCGTCGCCAACTCAGTGAAAGGGGGTTATATGGTAGGAGGCCCAGGAGGACCCCACTGCTGAGAGAGAGGCATAAGAAAGCTCGACTGGGGTTTGCCAAAACACACCTGAACAAGCCAAAATCCTTCTGGGAGAATGTCCTGTGGACAGATGAGACCAAATTAGAGCTTTTTGGTAAAGCACATCATCTCTATGTTTACAGAAAACAAAATGAAGCCTTCAAAGAAAATAACACCTTCCCTACAGTCAAACGTGGAGGAGGTTCAGTGATGTTTTGGGGTTGCTGTGCTGCCTCTGGCACTGGGTGCCTTGAACGTGTGCATGGCATCATGAAATCTGGAGACTACCAGGCCATTTTGGAGCGCAATGTTGAACCCAGTGTCAGAAAGCTGGGTCTCCGTCGAAGGTCTTGGGTCTTCCAGCAGGACAATGACCCCAAACACACTTCAAAAAGCACCCAGGAATGGTTCAAGACAAGACGCTGAACTGTTCTGAAGTGGCCAGCAATGAGTCCAGATCTAAATCCCATTGAAAACCTGTGGAGAGATCTGAAAACAGCAGTTGGGAGAAGGCACCCTTCAAATCTGGGAGAACTGGAGCAGTTTGCACAAGAAGAGTGGGCCAAACTACCAGTAGAGAGGTGCAGGAAGCTCATCCATGGCTATAGGAAGTGGTTGATTGCAGTTATTTTGACCAAAGGCTGTGCTACCAAATATTAAGTCTAGGGTGTCAATAATTTTGTCAATGCCATTTCTTTTTATTTTCTGATTTAAAAGGATATATTAAATTCTGAATCAAAAACAAAGGTTCTGTAATATTAACAGAGAAATAAAGAATTGTGGAGACCAAATACTGTACTGTTGTTAATTTCAACTTATGTTTAGAGGAAGTTGTGAGTTATTTGAAAAAGTGCAAGGGCGCCAATATTTTTGGCCACGACTGTATTATAAAGTTGAAATCCTGAATTTTATTTTATGGTTAAATTATCTTGTTTTGCTTCTTGTTTTATTCTGTGATCCGTTTTATTGTTAGGCGCCCAGAGCCCCTGGGAATGGGCGCCATAGAAATAAAAGTTGCCTTGCCTTGCATCTGCAGAAAAGCAAGGAGAAAGAAAAGACAGAAACAGCAAGTGAAGGCAGAGAGATAGTGGTAGGCAGAGCATCGTCTCATAAGAAAATCTGACTGCGCAGTCAGGCAGACAAAAAACAGAAAAGGAGAGAACAGAACAGATCCTTGCTTTCAACTCTTTCTGCATAACAAATTGGACAGGGCCTTATTCAACCCTGTCACAAGGATGGTTGTAGGGGGTCACCTCTCCCTACACTCCTTCATTTAAACTAGTGGAAGGAGGTGACTGCAGATGCATGGGTTCTGGAGATCACAGAATAGGATCACGCTCTTATCCTACTCTACCCACAACTTATCCTCTGCAACATTTACCTCTGCTACTGGAGGAAGCGCAGACCTTGCTTCAAAAGCAGTCCATGGAACCTGTACCCTTAGAACAAAGAAACACAGTTTGTTTCTGACGGTATGTCCTAGTCCTAAACTGGACGAGAGACCTAAGGCCTTTTCTGGATCTTACAGAACTCAACTTCTTCATAGAGTACAAGACGTTCAGAGTAGTCACCCTGCAAGGCCGCCTCCCACTGCTGCAAGCAGGGGATTGGATCTGTTCCCTCAATATAAAGGTTGCATGCCTCCGTATCAAAATTCAGAAGACTTGCAGAAAATACTTGAGGTTCCTGTTTCAAGGGGAACATTACCAGTTCAGAGTGTTGCCCTTTGGCTTATCGTCTGCACAGCGGGTCTTTACCAAATGCATGGAAGTGGTGGCAGCAGCCCTTCACAGGGAAGGCCTCTATATTTTCCCTTACCTGGACGATTGGCTGTTGAAAGCCCCCTCCAGGGATCAGCTTCTGCAGACTTTAGCCCAACCCAGACAGCTGTTCGATGCTTTGGAGGGTGACAGTCAACATTCCAAAATCAGTGTTGACACCATGCCAGTAACTGCAGTACATAGGAGCAGTCCTGGGCATGGACCAGAGCTCTGCCTTCCTGCCCTTGGACAGGGCCAGCTGCCTGGTTGCCCAAGCACTGTTCGTGCACGATAGCCATTATGTCTGAGCCAGGACATTCCTACGGCTTGTAGGACTCATGGCAGCGGTCATTGTCAGTACTTCTGGCTAGCCTGCATATGCCACTTCCCCAGTGGACCCTAAAGAATCCAAGGGGATCAGCTCTAAGACAACCTATAACAGATAGTTCTAGTCACGCCCCCTGTCCACAAAGTGCTCTAATGGTGGATGGAACCCAGCAACTTGTTTAAAAGGGTTCCATTCCTCATTCCCTCCCCTCTACAACTTCTCGCCACAGATACTTTGGGGCTGGGCTGCGGAGTACACTTGGGCCCCCATTTACACAGGGCAAGTGGACTCCAGTGGAAAGCACCTTGAACATAAATGTTCTGGAAATGCTAGCTATTCTGTATGGACTCCAGGCCTTCCAGAACCACTTGTCCCCAGGTCCTCTGCTAATACAGACGAACAGTGTCAGTGTGATGCACTAGACTGACAAACAACGGGGGATTCATTCCTATCTGCTGTGCAGGGAAGCAGTGAGGGTTTGCTATTGGACTCTGGAACACAGTCTAGAACTGTCAGCAATACATGTTCCAGGCACCCAAAACACCTTGGCAGACAAGCTAAGCCGGTCACAGTCCGAGATGCGTGAGTGGGTACTGCTGACCTCGGTGGTTGATTACCTATTAGAAAGGTGGGGTCATGCAGAGTTGGACCTTTTTGTGTCCCCACACAATGCAAAACTGCCGCTTTTCTACTCGCTGTCTCCAGGACCTGGAGTTTTCTGGCGAGATGCATTGTCCCTTTCTTGGAAAGGGAGGTTCTTGTATGCCTTCCCTCCCTTTCATCTAATTCAGAGAGTACTTCTCAAGCTCCAAATGGAGGGGGCAACTCTGATACTCCTTGCTCCCCTGTGGCCTCAACAGATCTGGTTCCCCTTGTAACAACTAGCGGTGGAATCCCTGATGCCTCTACCCCTGTGCAAAGGTCAACTGTCACAGGAATAGGGAACCCTGGCCCATCTGGACCTGAAGTCCCTTCATCTGGATGCATGACTCCTGAAAACATAGCCATTGCTGATTTTGGGGTTTCCCAAAAAGTGGCTGATGTTCTGGTGGCTTTCATAAAGCTTTCCACTAGATCCACTTATTCCATGAAGTGGAAGCAGTTCGCTTTATGAGCTGCTTTTCACCACCTGGATCCATTCACCTGTTCAGATAATCGGGTCCTAGAGTACCTGCTGTACTGTGCTTATCGAATTCAAGCCTGCATTACTCCTCAGTCAAAGTGCACCTGGCTACCATATCAGCTTTCCATGTGCCTGTAGATGGTTGTACAGTTGCCCAGCTGGAGGTGGCCCGTACGTTCTTAAGAGGCATTTTACATCTGAAGTCTCCCATCCATAACCCACTACCAGTTTTGGACCTGAATTTTATTCTGGAAAATCTTACTGTGGCTCCTTTTGAGCCAGCTGCGCCCTATGGCTTACACTTTCTTTATTGGAAAGCATTGTTTTTAGTTTCAGTCACTAATGCTCGAAGGATTTTAGAGCTACACTCTAATGTGTGAGCCTCATTTGATTTTCCACAAAAACAGGGTGTCTTTGCATACAAAATTTTTCTACCAAAGGTGGTGTCTGAGTTTACTATAAGTCAAACCTCCACCTGCCAGTTTATTTTCCAGAGCATGCCATTCCAGGGGAAGCATCACTCCATACTTCAGATCTGCAAAGAATACTCAGGTTCTATACATACCATACCAAACTTTGCAGGAAGTCTTCACAGCCTTTTGTTTTGTTTGCCTCTGGGAAAGAGGGCACCCCAGTTTCAAAACAGTGCATGTCGAAAAGGCTGGCAAACTGTAGTACTTTTTGTTACATAAGTACGGTGAGGAACTTCCTGGGGTGGTCCATGGTCACTGTACCAGAGGCATGGCCATGTCTATTGCTTGCTACAAAAATGTATTTGCTGCAGAAATCTGTGCAGCTGCTGCGTGGAGTACTGTCCACACCTTCACCAAGCACTACAGTCTGGACATTGTCTCTTGTCAAAGGGCTGGCTTTGGCCTAGCTGTACTACAAGACCTACTTTCATAAGTCTAGAGGCTCCAGCCTCCCAGACTGTTCACTATCAGCACTGCTTGGTATTCGTTCCATAGGTGTGGCCTGATGAAAGAGAGCTCCTTGAAGAAGATAGAACAGTTACATACTTACCGTAACAGTAGACCTTTGAGAGAATCTCTTTCATTGGGCCATGCCATCCCACCCTTCTTCCCCCTTGTGGGCCTGCACCTCTGGGGTTGCTGCTCCTATCTCCATTGATTCATTTCCCAATCATGTGCCTTGCCTGGCTCATGGAGTGCTGGGTTCTCTCCTGGTTCCCTACAGCGATGTCCTCTGAGTATAGTCTCCAGCTAGTAACTAAGGATGTTACACTGACATATGACATCATCATAAGCGGCCCCTGGAAGACCGTTTGCAAAAGTTTCCATGTGGGCCTTGCACCTGGTGGCTATAAGTTCGATAGGTGTGGCCTGATGAAAGAGATCCTCTTGAAGATCTACTGTTACAGTAAGTATGTAGCTGTTCTTTCTTGTCTTAGTAAGGCATGGCAAAAACTGTATGAAATTTATTTCATGTTTTCTTTTCTTTATCTGTAGTAAAAAAGGCCCCTGGTGCTGATGTAACTTGCAGTTTACCTAGACATCTTAGCAGCTCTAGGACACGGCAGCCAGTCACTTCTCTCCACGAGCAGACACAACTCAGCCAGAATGGTGTGACTGATTCTGCTGGTGCCATTAATGGAGATGCAGATGTTTTCTGCCCTACAGTAACCTCATGTAGTGATCAGCCAGTCTTCTTCAGGTATGTTTCTTTTTCAACTCTTTATGATTGTTCTGGGGTAATCCATAGTGTAACTTGTGGTGTGCACGATCTTTTATTCAACACATTTGAATTTTACCATGACTGACTCTAACCTTGACCCAGTGCCAAAATGGTGTAATATGGTGTAATATTAAAATATTAATATTTTATCAATTTTTATTATGGGTGTACATACTTACAGTTACCCTTAATCTGCTGGCATCTAGTGGGTTCAGTGAGTTAAGTGACTGAGTCTACAGCCTTGGCGGTGCATTCAAAGAAGGAAGACACAGACCCTAAAAATTAGCCCATTTCCTTAGTTCTGAATTAGCAGTTTCTGTGCCTTTGAGTACCTTTGTGTTCCATTACCCTGCTGCTGCCAATCGTACTAATAAGACTGTGCAAGTTCAGGCCACGAGGGCTGTTCTCAAATAACGGAATTTTCCTCTTGGTCAGCTTCAACTTGATAATCATGTGAGCTTGTGAGTAAGTGAGGAGCATGTTCAGAACCATTATAAATCTTAATATTTACTTAATATCCTGCTTAGATATTGCAGTTTAATATGTTAAAAAATGTATATATCCTTCTTAAGCCACCCCCGCCCAAACACTGCCAGTGTCTAACAAATTGCCCGGGTATTATTATTTATTTATTTATTTTTTTTTTACACTTTATTTCTTCACTGCCTCTACGGGGAACTCTCTCAGGCATCCACATTACCCCCAACTCTACCTCCTAGACTGAAACTCCCACTGCGTCCTGGCACCAGCCCGGCTATCAGCTCGGCTCTGAGCCCCCTGAGTAAGGGCCGCCCTATCTGCCCAGGACACTCTATCTACAATTTGGGCTGGACTGGGCTCGGCCCAGGACAGGAGGTAGTCCAGCCTGTGGAGTGTGGATGGTGGTAAGTGGTGCCGTCACCTGTCTCCGAGGGCAGGGTATTTCCATTTTTTCTTCCGGTTCCCCGATGTTTGGTCGTGCAGTGGCGTCAATGGCACTATTGCCACCGACCGCCGCAGCACTGCCCCCTTGCACTACGTAGTGACACAGACTCGGCATTCCCCTGGTCTCCACCAGAGGTCACCCCTGTGCGACGCATCCCCTGGAACCCTCCCTGGGAGGAGAGAGCAGTCCTCCGGATGCTCGATCTCCTCACTCCCCTGCCGACCCCCAATGACCCATGCTCGTTCCTGAACCCGGGTCACCAGCGTGGCGTGAGGTGTGGCATCCAGCACCTCAACCCTCAGCACCGCCGGGACGGGCCCGGTTATTATTGTTGATCTTCCATGAATCAGTCTTCACCATTCAGTCACACTAATTGGTCTTAACCAGAGGTGCTAGGACCTGGGAAAAGCAAAGTGTTATACAACTTTGGGAGGGGATCGACATTAATGTTGGCGCTGCCCACAAGGCCGACGTAGTGACATTGTGCACATGAGCTAGCCAGTAACCAACACTGCTCCACCCAGTTCTGTTTTTCCCACCATGGAGTGTGCACCATGGGAGCAGGCTGAGTCATCTAACTGCGTCATCACAGTTTTCTCCTCAGTCCAGCACCACCTTAGTAGTTTTTCTGTAGCACTCCACATTGTCGGTAGGTAATTGGAACACATGGGTAATATGCAACCCTACTAGGGGAAATGGCACAACCCAAAGCTGTAATCAGCAGAGAATCTTGGGTACATGAACATTCTGGACAGCAACAACTCTCCAGTCTTGCAGGGCCATTGCAGGGGGGAAACAGCACAGGAGATTCTCTGAAGAAGAAAATTGACGTTGGTGTTTACTCCTTAAGGTTGCGATTCTGCTGAGCAGGCTGGTGCTACCTGGTGATAGGGAGCACCCCTAAATTTAAAATCATGCCTGCTAAGTTGCAGCTTTCAAATTTGCTAGCCTGCCTGTTTTCCCCTTTTCCACTGCCTGGTTGTGCTTGGATTGGGGACCACATCTGCCACACTATTCTAAGGGTGTTTTTTTCTCTTATCAGGTATCTGATTTTTCTCTGTCATGGTACCTTAGGTAAGTACCCTTTCTAGGGATGTGGATATGTTGTTCATCCACACTTCTTGGCATGTACCTTTCCCCTTTAATTCTTGCTGGAAGGTCTTAAAGCTGGTTCCTCCCATCCACCCAGGTGTATAACCCTCTGCTCTGCCCCATGACCCCAGATCTTCCTTTCCGCTGGAAGATTCAGGTTGCCTCACCCGCTCCCGCGTTCTGTAGGCCCTGGCTTAATTTCTTTCGGATTCTTTGAAGATTAAGTTCATTCGAGCTAGCGATTGCAATCATTGTTTCTTGATCATGGAAGATAAATCTTCCCCTGGTTTCTGCCGGTGCCCATGCGGCCAGAAAGTGTCACGCACAGACCCACATACCGCATGCGTCTACTGTTTGGGTGTTGGCCATGACACCCAGGCCTGCGAGATTTGTCTCGCATTCCACCTGAACGTCCTCAATGATCATCTCGCACGACTCAAGCTGGGCAGGGCCGAAAAACAGAATCCACCAGTGAAATCAAAGGCAGCGGCTGCGGGGTCTGCCGAGCAGTTAGAGCAAATACAGGCCTTCGAGGCAGAAGCAGCGCGAGCCTCGTAACTCTCCTCTCGGACGATTTTTGTTCCACTCAATCTGGGCTCCACCTTCTCAAGCTCCTTTCAGGAGATATGCCAGGCTCTCCTCACTAAGGGCGAGGGACCCTCGGGCGCACATGTCTCCTGGTTCCGTAAAAAGGACAAGGAACTGAGAGATTTTTTGTCTCGTCGAAGTCGTTCTTGGGATCGAGAACGATCTCGGTCCTAGGAATCTCCAGTCTCAACCTCGGTCGAGATTGCGACTTCGGCCGCTGGCTTCTCGGTCCCGCCGTCTTGTCAGCCAGCCGAAGTCTCGATCGATGATGCGATTGAGGTCACACTCGACCCTGTCGATCTGTTGTCGCCCGATGAGGCCAACAACTCTCTTAACAGGACCCCTGTTCTGTTTGTTCCTGATGGGGGGACACACCCTACTGGCAATCCCATCGAGGAGCCGGTCCCTGATCAGTGAAAATCAACGGTTCCACCAGTGTCTCCCGAGCAACCCAGTTGGCCAGTCCGATCGAGGTCAAGATTTTGGACCCCACTCGACCGATAGGCCAAGGAAGGGCCATAAGCGCTCAATGAAAGGCGATGCCGACATTCATCTTCGTCCTCCTCGGATGAGGAGAGGCTTCGATGGAAACTCCCTTGATGCTACAAAGATCTCATGTGGCAACAGCTGATTTTGTCTGGCCAGAAACTGGCTTCAGTTACCTCACCGGCCATTATCTGGCTTATACCTTCTAGGCCGAAGCTGGCTCCATCGAAACCGATCATCTCGGTTCCTCTGCCCGCTGAGCTGGTACAACCCGCCCCGGTTCAGCCAAAATTGACCTCTCCACTGATTGTGGTGGAGCCGCTGCCTAAACAGCCCATGCTAGAGGCTCCACTGAAGGAAGCTCGGACTGTTCCGGGTCTTCCCCGCAGGATTTTGGTCACCCTCATGCCTGACCACCCCAGGCGCGTGGAAGAGGACCTTGGTGGCCGGCAGATTTATCTGAATACTTCGGATTCTGATGACTCTAACCTACACTCTCGTCCGCTTGACAGTGAGTCAGTGGGCAGTCTGTCGATGGAGAAAGGTCCTTTGTCCTTCTTGGGGATTCTCCGCCTCATCTCCGAATCCACAGGGATGCCCCTGGAGTCTGTCCAGAAATGGGCGGAGTACCCTCTTACAGACATTCTTAAGAGAGGGGATACCCCTACAGAAGCCTTCCCAGTGGCCGAGGCCATTGTTGGCCCAGCTTTGGAGCTTTGGCAACACCCTGCCTCCTGCCTAGTGCCATCTGTACGGATGGCCTGCAAGTACGCGGTGCCCGTTGGGTCCCGCTCGGGGTTCTCAGAACACCCCTTGGCTGAGGGAGTTGGTGACCACTTCTGTGTTCAGCCACACAGGCAGTTCAGCCAATACCAGTAGACCTCCAGACAAGGAGTCCAAAAAATTGGACCACTCTGCCAGGAAGGTTTATGCCGCCTCCTCACAAGGCCTCCGACAGACAAGCTCGGCCGTCATCATGGCGCACTTCTCTCATGCACTGTTGGGCTCCTTGGATGAGGTTCTCCCGCACCTCCACTCAGATCTTCAGACTACGGTCAAGCAGGTCCGGGATCAGGGCCAGACCTTTGCCAGGCAGCAACTTCAGATGGTCTTGGACCTCGGGGATTCATGTGCCCATTCAGTGGCAGCCGCGGTTGCCATGCGCTGCAGGGCTTGGCTGAGGCTTTCCACCTTCACGGCGGATACCCAGCACAAACTCACTGATGATCCTTTCCTGGGCACTGATCTCTTTGGCCCAGGTGTGGATGGTCACCTTCAGTGAATCGAGCAATCCAGTGCCACCTTGGACTCAGCTACTTCTGCTCAGAAAGACACCCCTGGTGCCAAGAAACAGCAGCAGAAGAAGCCATTTCAGCACCCTGGTCCTGCGGCCAAGCAGCCCTCCTTCCAGGGTGGGCAGCAACAGCAGGCACAGGCTTGGCATCCTTGGCCCAAGTCTGGGATCCAGTGGCCCGCAGAGGAGGTCGAGGTTCAGGCAGATTCCAACCCGTACCCTTTTCCTGCCCAGTGATGGGATGGGGGCTGCCATCCCTATTTCTGTCACGCCAGCTCTGGGTCCTCCCGTGGGGGGGCCGGCTCTGACACTTTCTTTCTGTCTGGTCCACTGTTACCATGGACAGGTGGGTCTTAGAAGTGGTTGGCCAAGGTCTGCCTCTAGAGGTCGAGCAGTACCTTCCCAGCCAAGCCCATGCCCTACGGGAGGAAAATATATCACTCCATAATCAGTAGGCTCTGAGAGACAACATAGCCCAGCTCCTGCTCAAGGAGGTAGTGGCCTGAGTGACAGATCCTCCAGTCAACCCAGGGTTCATTTCCAGGTACTTCCTGATCCCGAAGCAGACAGGGGGCTGGCATCCATTCTAGATCTGCATGACCTGAACCAGTTTCTCAGACCACACACCTTCAGGATGGTAACTCTGTCCCAGATCCTACCATCCCTGTAGCAGAACATGTGGTTCTGCTTACTGGATCTCCAGGATGCGTTCTTTCACATCCCAATCCATCCATCTCACCAGTTGCTCCTTCGCTTCAGGGAAGAAGGAACTCTATACGAGTTCCAAACCATGCCATTCTTTTTTTTTTTTTTTTAACTTTCTTTATTGAGTTTTCAATAATATAAGCCATACAGCTAATTCCATCTGGAAATATTGCAAATTGTACAATACATTCTTTCAATCATGTTAGCATCAGGATTATTTTAAGTTTACAGAGGTGATACTACATTTGGGGGTATACCCACACTGGTTAATAATAAAAAGGATTATACCCATGTGCTGAGCCTCGCAAGAAGTGTGTGGCATTTACAGCATAGGCAGAAAGGAAGTATCGGTATCTGTAACCTAGTCAGTTACTATGCCCACAATCTTAATGGTATTAATTTCTAGGAATCTGTTAGGCTTCAATCATCATTATTCCCCCCACCTCACAACTCATATATAAAACCCATATGAAACTTGTATGAAACTTACTGTGAATAACTGCAGAATACATAACTCCAGGACTTTTAACAAAAACACCCCAGTTCTACCAGAGTTAAATCCCCAACATCTCCATTCCTACATTACCAATGATGAAAATATATATTATTTCCAAACATACACATAGGAATCATGTCCTTTTAAAACTTAAAATGTCCAAATATTTGTGTTTCTCATATCAGTCGCCATTTTAAACTACGGTTCTGATTACAGACAAAAAAGAAAAAAACATTTGTAACCAGAGAAAGCAATGTTCTTTCTGATTATTAGGCAAGTCCTCAGTAATACACATAGTTTATTGGCTTCTTAGCCAATCAGTACAAAAAGGGCCAAGGCACAGAGTTCTGCTGGATTATTCAAAATTTCTCCTTCTTGCTCACAGTCCCTCCGACTGATCGTCTGAGTCGTCTTGGCGGCAATTCTCTGAAGCGCTCCGGAATTCTGCAGCTGTCTTTTGAGTCCATTTCCCTGCATCTTTGGCATCGTTAAAATGGTAGGTTTTACCTCTGTATTGAATTCAGAGACGTACTGGAGCCAACAGTGAGTGTGCAATCCCCAAACCATGAAGTTGCTGACGGATGTTATCAAACTGATCTTATCTGTGTCAGTCTTCACCATTCATCACCTTTGGGTTATTGGCTGGAGGTCATGACCTGCGGGAGTTTTTTTTTTTTTTTTGGGATGGGGCGGAGCTGACGCACCATCGGGCGCCACCCTCGAGGCTGGACACTGTGTAGCGCCGTGGTTGGCCGGGTGCTGTTGCTGACTTCACCACCACCACTCTTCATCTCCCGCCATCCAGGTCACCTCGTGGGAAACTTCTAAGAGCAACTTTGAGGCCTGTTGCTATGCAGTTTTGTTTCTTCATTTTCAACTCTGTTGACTCCAAGCTGTAGTTTGTCGGCCCTGTTCTCCTGCTGGTTGTGATAGCTTACTCGACTTCGCTTGGTAAGATTGTTCCTTTATTTGTTTAATTCTGCGACGTCGAGTCTTGTTTTGGTGTTTCTTTTTGTAGGTCATGTCTCGGTTGGAGGGCAAGAAATCTTCGAAGACGGGACGGCCCCCCATGCGACGGTGCTCTTGTGGCCATAAGTTTTCTGTCGCCGACCAGCACAACTGTTGCCTCGTGTGTCTTGGCCCGCTTCACATCACAACATGGATTCGTGTGACGCCTGCTTCTCCATGGACTGCCAGGTCATCGAACAGCGCATGTGAAAAGTGGGGCAAACTCCGCCGACTTTTGGGGGTCGGGCGCGCATTCGTTGGGCCAAGCAGCATTCTCTCGGCCTTTCTTCTGGGTCCCCTCCCGGTTCTATACGGACTGAGGAGGAGGGAGCCTCGACCTCTCGTAGCCTAGCCATGGCCAAGGCTCCTCCCATGGTGCAGGATGCCCAGTCTGTTCCCTCCGGGGGACGGGAGGGAGGCACCGCATTGGCAGTCACCTCTTCAGGGGCGAAGGCTCCCCTGGTGTCGGATTTGCAGCTCGGAAGGCCCAGGTCGACACCGTCCTCGATGCCATCTGTCGGCGCCGTTCATGGTGCCGTGGGCCCTGATGTCGCCGTCGTCGGCATCGTGGCTGCTGTTGGCACCATTCGCAGAGCCGATGGTGCTAGCGGCACCGTGGGCGGTTCTACAATGCCATCTCTGACTTTTTCTCGCTTCAGTGCCATCCACGGTGCTGAGGTTGAGCATGGCGCCACGTCCAGCTCTGGAGCCATTCATGGTTCCGGGCATGGGCACGGCACCATGGGGGTTTCGGATCTCGGCGCAGAGAGCGCTGTCAGAGCCATCGTCGGCACTGTCTCTGCCCTCATCACCGCGGGGTGGGACGGCGCCATGGAGGTCTCTGGCCTCTGCGCCAAGAGCACTGTCGAAGCCATCGTCGGTGCTGTCTCTGCCCTCAGTGCCGTGGGGCGGGACGGCGCCATGGAGGTCTCTGACCTTGGCGCCAAGAGCACTGTCGGAGCCGTCATTGGTGCCGTTTCTCTCCTCACCGCCGTGGGGCAGAACGGCGCTGTGTCAGGTTCTGGCTGTGAGACTGCAGTCCTTGTTGGAGCCGTGTCCTCTTCTGCCACCGTTTGCGGTGCTGTGGAGGACGCTGGTACAGACTCTGGTGTGGTCTGTGTTTCTGGTACCGTAGTTGGTCAGGATGGCAGCAGGCGCCCACCAACTGTTTGGCACAGGGCTTCGGTTTCCACATCTTCGGAGGAGGAGTCGGACTCTGAGTCAGACAGGCAGTCTGGCTCTTTTAGCTGCTGGGGTGGGCACCCTCGTAGTGTCCTCGACAGGCCAAAGTCAGCCGCCACTCTGAGGAGTGGACAGTGACTGCCGGGGCCGGGGTCAGGGGTTATGACCACCAGGCAGTGGTGCAGGCCTCCACTGCACTGCAGCCCGGCCTCGGAGGGTTCTCTGACCCCTCAGCGGTGGTACCCCCTCAGGTGGTGTGTGTAGATCGCCCAACTTTGGGGCCGATCGGAGCACCCACAGAAGGGGTAGCTTCTTTGGGGGCTGACCAGTGCTGTCAGTTGCCTAGGCTGGCTCTCTGGAGGAGGAGGGCACTCTCGGATTCTGAGGGGTCGAGGGGCTTGGGGTCTGTGCGTCAACTTTTTTCTGGAACCCACCCAGGCTCTGGGAGAAGCCGTAGTGCAGATCTCCACTCTTCCCCCTCGGTTTCCTTGAGAGGGCCCCATTCTTTGGAGGTAGGGGACTGTCCTTCTGGATCTGCACTGCCCTGGGGGATTCTTCCGGGTGCAACCAAGGCAGTTCCGGTATGGTTGTTCAGCTGTCGGCTGTGGGGTCGTCTGGAGCACCTTCACCTTCTGGGGCTCCTGGTGCGCTCCCTAGTCCAGGCAGAGGTCAGTCGATTTCTCTTGTTGCCTCGTCCCTATCCCTCTGCCACATTCTCCTGTGCTCCCAGGCATCCTTGGTCCTAGCGGGCCTCTCTCCTGGGAGCAGTTCAGGGCCGTGGCTGCTCGGTTCCGCGCTTACGTCAGGGCCATGGACAGACACATTTTTCAACCTCCCCCCGAGCAGCCACCCTCTGAGCATTTGAGGTCCTCTGACTCTTCATCCCCCTGTTCTGGGGGAGAGGAGCCATCTGTCCACATCTCTCCAGCTGCTGATCTTGCAGAGTATCAGCGATTCCTCATGAGGATGTTGGAGGACCTGCACATCACCCCTCCCACTCAAAGCAATACAAAGCACTTGGCGCACGCCTTTCTAGGCGATTTCAGTGAGGACACCCTTGTGGTGTCCCCTTGGCCTGCTCCCTTTCGGGAGGCGTCGTTGCGTTCCTGGCAGAGGCCTTTCTCTGGAGTTCCTGCCCCTAGGGATCTCTGCCAGCAGTATTGCGCCCCGCCCCTGGAGTCTCCAGGTTTCATGCCTCATCCTCAGTCAGGATTGACACAACTGGACACTCCTGATAGGCTTCACGCCCTCCACCATGACCGGCCCCCAGATCAAGATTCCTTGGATTTTGACTTCTGGGGGAGGAGGACATTCTACTCAGCATGGTTGCTGCTCTCTATCGCAGCACATCAGGTCCACTACGCAGCCTATAATAGGTTCCTGTGGTCCAGGCTGGGTCAGCTCCTAGCCTCATTGCCTGATGCGGAGCAAACCAGACAAGCCGTTGCACTCTCTGCATGTGGCCTGGAGCTAGCAAAGGTACCAAGCAAGGGCATCATACGATGCCAGTGAGGTAGCTATCGGGGTCGTAGGGACAGCGATCTGCACTAGGCAGATGGCATGGCTGCGTCTTTCCCGGTTGTCACCCTTGGCCCGGTGTAGGGTGATTAACTCCGCTCACCAGAGAACCTATCTCTTCTCCCGTAGAGTGAGACGGCGTCTGTCAAGGCAACTTCTTCCCACTCCGGGGGTTCCCCGTCTCACTCTCCCCACTCTCGGGCCTCTCCAGGCCCAGAAGGTTCTCTCTCTCTCTCTTAGTGTGTCACCCACTGAGAGCTAAGGGACTCTGTCCCTTAGAGTTGAAAACCCCCTTAGGTGGGGCTCGGCACTCACCCGTAGATGATGAATGGTGAAGACTGACACAGATAAGCTATGAAAATTACGTACCTACCGTAATTATGATCTTTCTGTGTATCTTCACCATTCATCACAATCACACCTGCCATCCCCCTGGGGCCTCAGTCTCTGGGTCCCCCTCCCTCCCTCTCTGTGTCCTTTTTGGCCCCCGTCCTTTCTGTTCATCAGGGGCGGGGTAAGGCGAGGACACATGGGGGATAATTTTTTAGAGGGAGTGGTCGGGATGGGGGCACTCCTTCTCCAGTGCTTTGGCTCCACCCCTGTGAGGTGGGAGTTGGTAGCTGTCCTCTGTTCTCTCCACTTCCTTGTCCCGTCATTCCTTAGTTCCCTTGTCCTGTGGACATACCCTTAATTTCCTCAAGAAATCAAAATTTCTTACACCAAAAATTTTTTTCCCCTGAGAGTGGGGAGAATAACCCTGTGTCCTGTCTTTCTCCAGAATAGCCGTTTTTCTGCTTTTGGAGTTATTGCCAGTGATTCTGTGCCTTGAATTCTGACAGTGAGCCTTTTGGCTACTCCTTGCAGTTCCTATACAATCTGGAGACAAGTCAACGTTCAAGGTTGCAGGGTATGGTTGTTACCCCCCCAAGCTTATCCTTCCTCTCTTTCCTTTTCTTATTTCAGAGATTGGGACCCCTACCCAATCCCTTAGTTTTCCTTCTTCTTCTGTCCTCTCAGTCATTTATTTCTCCTTTTGGTTTATATATCCTTTCCTTTGTCTGTCCCTTGGACTTCCTTGTCCCACCCTCCCACCCCTTTTTCCTCACCTCTCTGTGACTCAGAACTGGCGGGAGGCGAGTCGACAGCACCGAACGGCCAACCTGCGAGCGCTATGCGGTGCATCGGCCTCGAGGGCAGTGCTAATGGTGCGTCGGCTCCGCCCATCCCAAAAAAGAGCTCCCGCGGGTCATGACCTCCGGCCAGTAACCCAAAGGTGATGAATGGTGAAGATACACAGAAAGATCATAATTACGGTAGGTACGTAATTTTCATTTTTCACCTATTGCGAGTTGCGTAGGCCCAGTCTGGGAATAGGCGCACATCCTGACCCTCGCATTGCAAAGGATGACCAGCTTGAGCTGCTGCAAGGAGAATGTCCCTTATCTCCGGTCCCGCTGTGACCAGCATGATGGTACATGGTTGGGAAGAATTAGTGCGGGAGGAACAGTGGTTTATTCGATAGGTCTGCCGCAGGTCAGAGTCTTGCCAATTGTCCTGCAACTGTAGCGATTCTCTTACCCAGGTACACAGGAACTGTAGAATGCTGACCCCCTCTATTCCTTCCTGGAATCTGACAGTGCGCACATTCATTGCCCTGGCTCCATTCTCTAAAGTTTCTAACCTGGCATGGAGATGGGAATTCTCTTGAGTTAGCTTATTTACTGTAGATGGGGTTTTTGTTGATCATTCATCAGCATCTTTGGTAGATGAGGCAGGAGATTCAATTTTGGCATCCTGGTTGCCCATTCGTTCCAGGATACACTCAATTTTCCGATCCATGTCTCTAACTGCTTTTAGCACAGTGTCCCAAGAGGCAGCTTCTCCCGATGGTTGTTGGCCACTAGGTTGTGAAGGGCCTGGTATTTCATTTGAGGCCTGTTGCGTAGCTGTCCCAGATTTCTGAACTGCTCCTCCCATGCCTTTATTATGTCTCATGTTGTTGTTGGTTTTTCACAGAGAGAGTCCTACTATGAGACTCTCTCTAGTATTGTATTCACAGTTCGGAAGTCTTGGAAAAAAGGTTAAGTATTTTGGGTTTTAAGTTGTGAGGTATCTATTTATTTATTTATTTAGGGATTCGGATCATACCTTTGAGCTCAGAGCTCTTTTACAAAGGTTCCACGTCAAACAGTGACAATGACAGCAGTAACAAACAGTTTACATGCAATACTCGAATAGTAGGTGGCTAGTATACAATAAGGTCACAATGTCATTCATAGTACCAGTGGTGATAGTACAGCGTCAAGAGCATTCAACTAGGGTAAAGGACAGTGTTTATATGTAGCGAAGGAGATAAAGAGGTGTGACACCTAGTGTGAGAGTCCAAGGAGGAGTCATGGGAGGGGAGACTGGGGGGTGAGAGGCCAAAGAACTGGCTTTGTCTAGGAGATTGGGAGGTAGTGGTAGTAGGTTGGTTTTAAGGTTGATCCAGTGGGAGAAAAGGCAGAGGGTATTGAGAGCTGAAGTGAAGCACGTCATCTCTATAGCGTGGCTCTCTAGCGCCCGAGCCGAGTCATGCCATTCGGCCTGTCATCGGCCCCATGGGTCTTCAACAAATGCATTGCAGTGGTGGCAGCCCACCTCAGGCATCAAAGGGACAGAATATACCCCTACCTCGACAATTGGCTCTTAGCGGGTTCCACCCAGCAAGAGGTGGAGAGGTCCAGGGACCTGGCCCTCCAAACCTGCTTTAAGCTTGGCCTCCTGATCAACGAGGCCAAGTTGGAGCGCGTGCCTTCGGAGGTGATATGCTTCATCGGGGTAGAGCTCGACTCCTGCCGAGCCAGAGCCTGTCTCCCGGCAGACAGGGCGGAGGTTCTTGCCTCCCTTGCCCAGTCATTTCTGATTGGGCACTTAAGCCCTGCCTGGGACCTTCTGCGCCTTCTGGGGTACATGTTGGCCTGCGCCACCATGGTCCAGTGGGCTTGGTGGCATGTGCACCCCCTTCAGTGGGAGCTGGCCACCCAGTGGACTCAGCGCCAAGGTCATTTCGACCAGCTGATCACAGTGTGACCCAGAAGATGTAGGACGCTCTCCAGTGGTGGACTCTTCCTGGATCACCTGCAGGAAGGTTTCCTGTTTGTCTGCCCCGAGCCAGTGGTTGTCCTGATGACCGATGCCTCTGTCACGGGCTGGGGAGCCCACATGGGGGACAACAGGACCCACAGGTTCTGGACCCCTGAGGAATCCCGATACCATACCAACCTGTCAGAGCTCAGAGCAGTCAGACTGGCTCAGCAGCTTCGGGGTCAAGTGGTTCAAGTCCAGATGGACAACACCACGACCATGTACTACCTCAACAAACAGGGTGGCATGCACTGCCGACTTCTGTGCAGGGAAGCACTCTGCATCTGGACACTCATGAGCCGACTGGAGGCAGATCTCCTAGCCATCCATGTGGCAGGAGCCTCAAATCAACTGGCGGATGCCCTCAGCCGCATAGGTGAGACATCCCACGAGTGGTCTCTCCACCCAGAGGTAGCTCACAGCCTGTTCTCCCACTGGGGCAAACCGATGGTGGACCTGTTTGCTTCCAGGGAAAACACCAAGCTGAGGCTGTTTCATGCTTGCCCCCTTCAGCAGGGCTTACTGCAGGGGGATGCCTTCTCGATGCAGTGGACCCCAGGCCTCTTCTATGCCTTCCCTCCAATTCCCTTGATCCACAGGGTGCTTCTCAAGGTGAGGAGGGACAAGGCGCAGGTGATGCTGGTAGCCCCAGACTGGCCACGCCAGTTCTGATATCCAGATCTCCTCAGCCTCAGCAACAGGCTCCCGAGGCATCTTCCAGCACGCCCAGACCCGATCTCAGTCAATCAGGAGACGGTATTCCATCTGGATTTCAATCCCTGCACCTAGCAGCCTGGTACCTGAGCGGCTAGAGTTCCAGGCTTTGGGTCTCTCTGAGGATGTACTCACAGTAGTGGAAGCATCCAGAAAAGAGTCGACCAGAAGGTGTTATGCCTTCAGATGGAAAATGTTTTCCATTTGGTGTCAGGGCAAGGGCCTGGACCCTCTGTCCTGTCCAGTGGCTATCATCTTAGACTACCTTTGGTCTCTGTCCAAAGGGGGTCTTCACTCTACTACCCTTAAGGTGCACCTGGCAGCCATCTCTGCTTACCAGGTGTGGGCCAGTCAGCAGATGGTGGCACAGGAGCACATGGTCTGGCACTTTTTCAAGGGCCTAGATCACATATCCCCTCCGGTGCGTGAACCTCCACCTCAGTGGGATTTACTGCTGGTTTTGGCAAAACTCATGGGCAAGCCATTTGAACCGGTTCACGAATGTGAGATGTCACACTTGTCATGGAAGACCACCTTCCTGGTGGCTGTCATGATAGCCAGAAGGACTGGGGAGCTCCAGGCGCTTTCGGTGGAGTCTTCTTACCTAGTCTTCCACAGGGACAAAGTTGTCTTGCGCCCCCACCCGAAATTCCTCCCGAAGGTGGTGTCAGAGTTCCATCTCAACCAGGTGATGCCTCTACCTGTGTTCTACCCGAACTACACGTCAGATGCCAAGTACAGGCTCCATACTCTGGACCTGAGACAAGCTCTGTCCTATTACAAGGAGAGAACGGTGGAAATTTGGGGAGAGGTTCGCCAGCTGTTTGTCACCTGCGCTGAAGTCGCATCTGGCAGACCTGCAGCAAAGTGGACGATTGGCAAGTGGATCACTTCCTGCATTGATCTCTGCTATAGGTTGGAGGGTATGGAGCCTCCCATATGGCTAAGGGCTCATTTCACCTGCCATACCGCTGCGTTGGTGGCTGCTTTCAGGGACATCCATATCCAGGAAATCTGTTGGGCTGCTACCTGGAAGACCTCAAACACCTTCATCACCCACTACCACATCGACCTTGAGTCATGCCGGGATGCTGGTTTTGGGGCCCCAGTTCTCCAGTCTCTGTTCCCTAAGTAGGGGGTGTGCGCCTTGCCTCCCTTCTCCTGGAGAACTGCTAGGACTCTGCCAGGAAGTGTGGATGAACAACATATCCATGTCCCTAGAAAAACAGGTTACTCACCTGTAACAGTAGATTTTCTATGAACTGGTCTCTTGCAATAAGTTATTACTTATGGAGTATCCACCAGTTGGTGCTGTCACATGGCAGCTTCTTCCAACAGTCTTCCGTGGGGGCCGCCCAACGACATCACTTCCTGTGGATGTGTATAAGAGTGGGCGGCCCCCAGTACCCTCTGTTCATTTTCCTGCTGGCTTCAGCTTGCACACTCAGCTCTCCTGACCTCCTGGGTTGCAGTCTTCGACTCAAACTTGAACCAATTTTCTATCTTTGGATCTGGGACCTGGGACTTGCTCTCAGCACCCTTGGACTTCCATAGCAGCCTGTGACCCACTCACAGTACCCCTGCTGCTCCCAGACTCAGGTTCTCTTGCTGGGTCTGGAGCTCCTCTAGGGCCTAGCCCGACTTTTTATTCAACTGCAGGCCCAGTGTTCCATTAGTACTCATGGTCCACCTGCTGTCCCCAAGCCCAGGCACTTCTTGCTGGGTCTTGGGTCTTCCTCATGGCTGATCACCCAGCCAGGCCAGAATGGACCTGGCGGGGGTTGCCTTCAAGGCTCCCCGGCCAAGGGCACTCGTTCAAGGCATAGCAGGGAGAGGGATTCACACTCCTCACACTCCCACTGCATTACTCCATTGACGATGGCTCCTCCGTCATTGATGGTACCCTTCTCATCCACGGAGCTGCTGCCCCCGTCGACGGAGCCTGATGGGCTTGTTGTATCATCAATGGGCCATGTCCAATCGATGGAGCTTGTTTCTGAATGTTTTCCATCGACGGGCAGTGTTGTCCCATCGACGGTACATTCCTCGTCGACAGGGATGCTCCCCCGTCGACAACACGTGTTTTTTCTTCTCTCTCATCGACGGGAACTCTTCCCCCATCAACGGGCCATGTTTCTCCTGCTCTCATCAACAGAGCCCTTTTCTCCGTCAACAGAGCGCTCCTTGTCACCGTGGCAGCCTCTCTCGTTGATGGGACAGCATGCCTTGCATGCCTCGTCAACAAGGTGGCTTCCTTTTGCTTCCTCGTCAGTGGGGATGATTCCACCGTCGACGGGGCCTCTACTCATTCCTTCATCAACAGGGCTACCTCTCTCATCGACGATGGGGGCTTCCCACCCTGGGACTCCCCCTGCTTGGGGCTCTGCTTCCATGCCCCCCTGCTTGTCCCAGCACCAGGTGGCATCCTTGGGGGTTCCTCCCCCGTCGCCCTTTCGCACCCTTCATTGCAACTTTTTCTGGGCCTTCGACCTGCTGCATGGACCTCACCCTGAGTCCTTTGCTCCCTTTCTGGTCCCGGTCCACAGGGGTCAGGGTGCCTCCCCCCGCTGTTCACGGTCGACAGTTTCCAGGCTGACTTGCCGTCCTCCTGATGCCGCCCTTTTGCGTCCTCCATCTCTGGACCCATCATAGGCTCTGGGCATTGCCCGCATTGTGATGGAGGTCCTGCGGAACATGGGTCAGGGTCCGGCCTCGTCCCGTTCCCCCTCCCCATAGCCCAAGTGCTTGCACCCGGACCTGGCGCTTCCCACCTGGTCTCCCCCTCCTCCCATTTATGAGAACTCCCTTTATTGGGATTTCGGGAGGCGGATCCCTTCATGGGGAATGTCCCCGGTGGGCACCTTTTGGACCATGGGGACCTTGGTTCCCCTCGGTCCACATCCTCCCTAATGGAGGTCGCCCCACCTGACCCCCCGATCCCTCCTCGCTCCCGGATCCCTCCTTCACGGAGCTCATGTGCAGATCCAGCACACTTTTGCTACCCTGCTGCGGATCAGGACTCCTTTCATCGGGACTTGGCTGCCTGCCATGGTGGTCCCGCCATTGATTCCTGCGTATTTTAATGCATTTTCTCATCCTGCTTCTGCCCAGCCTGCCCTTCGTGGCCTTGATCGGCTCTACCGTGCCCCTTCTGACCACCCCTCCGTGTCTACCACCCCTGTGGCGGACTCGGTTGTCAGGGAAGCGACCCATGACCAAACTCCCCAACCTCATCATACCAGTTCCGTGGCGTTCAGGTTTATGCCTCCAGTACTTTGCTACTTTGTATTCTTAATTATCTGGATCATATGGTCCGGTACCTTCGTACTCTTAGTGCCTCAGCTTTGGACCTCCTGTCCGATTTGCCTTCCTCCCCTGAGTCAATCAGGCTGGCTCAGCCGCTATCTGCCATTTCCTCCCTTTCCCCATCACCTGCTCCATGCGTGCTTCGATGCATTCGATGCCTTGGCCTGACACTCAGCCACCAGCGTCGCCCTTCGGCGCTTCGCCTGGCTGCGGATTTCAGGTTTGCCACCCAACGTCTAGCTGTCTGTCGCCGATGCTCCCTTTTCTGGGAACCTGCTGTTGGACCTGGTGCCCAGTCCATCTTGGATTCCCTTATGGCTTCGAGGCATACTCTTCAGTCTGTTAAGAACCTCTTTCATGCCCCCAAGCCCCACACCTACAGCCCCGTGGACGGGCCATCTCATTTCCGGCCCCCCTACCGTGGTGTCTATAGAGACGGCGGTAGGGCCTCCAGGGGGGTGGCTCAGTCTGCCCCTCTGTGGCGTTCCCGTCCCTCACGTGGGGCAGGACCCACTTCTGTGCCCTAAACCACTTTTCAGGTGTCCTCCACGTCCTCTTGCAGGCCTCGGAGGTGCCCGGGGATCTCTCTACCTTTCTTGGAGGATTGCTTCCGGACTGGATGCTTCACTCCTCTATGCAGATCTGATTGGAACTCCTACTTCTCTCCCTCCTGGAGCCCTTCAGTTGTTCCTTCCTCTGACCATCTGGGATGTGTTTTCCCCCGGTGCTCCTTTTTTCTGCTGTCTGATGTGCTATACTCGTATATTTCTGACTTTGACTTCATGCCAGAGCTTGTCAACCTCTGCCTCATCAGGTTGAATCGCTGTGCCTGGCCACCTACAGTTCTTTCTCCATCATGCCTCCTGCATGCTGTCCTCACCCTCCTTTGATCCTTTCTGCCTGAGCTGGTGTGGTTTGAGTTGACATTTCTCCTGGTTTCATGCCAAATGTCTTCTCTTAACCGTTGGCCTATCTGCCTGCATGGAAGATGTTTGAGTTGGACATTTCTCCTGGTTTCATGCCCGATGTCTTCGCCTAATCGCTGTCTTATCTGCCTGCACGGAAGAGGCTCGAGTTGGACATTTCTGTTACTTATCAAACATTTAGTCCTTACCCAACCCCGGCCTGTCTGCCTCTGGGGGTGCAGTTGAAGTTGACATTTTATTGTGCTTTTACATCTTTGGCTTTTCCTTTCCTCCCATTTGGATTTTACTGCTTGGTAATCTCCCATAAGTAATGACTTACTGCAAGAGACCAGTCTGTAGAAGATAGTACAGTTACGTAAGACCTTACTTTAACAGTATATCTTCCGAGGACTGTCTCTTGCAGTAAATCCCCTGCCCTCCATCCCCCTGCCTTGTTGTCTCGAATCTGCAACTCAGGATGTTAGATGGGATTGCTGTTCTCTGTTTTTTCTGGCCCTCGTTTACCTCGGTCCAGGCCGTGCTCGCTGAAGCCGATGGTGAACAGAGGGTACTGGGAGCCACCCACTCTTATACACATCCACAGGAAGTGATGTCATGTGAGCAGCCCCCACGGAAGACTGCTGGAAGAAGCTGCCGTGTGACAGTGCCACCTGGTGGATACTCCCATAAGTAATGACTTACTGCAAGAGACGGTCCTTGGAAGATCTGCTGTTATGGTAAGTTCTTATGTAACTGTATTTGCTAGGAGTGGTATATGTTGTTCATTCACACTGACGCACTCGACCTCCCCGGCTGCGACGCACAAGCTGGCTTCCAGTGGGCTAAGATCTGGCATCATGGGGCAGAGCCGAGACTTATACCACCCGGGTGGATGGGAGGAGCCAGCTTTAAGACCTTCCGGCAAGAATTAAAGGGGAAAGGGACATGCCAAGAAGTGGGGATGAATAACATATACCACTCCTAGAATTACTGTTAAAGATGAGTAACCTGTTTTTTTGGGGAGGTGATGGCGAGTGTCTAGCCCCTTCTCCCTCTGTCTGTTTAGCATCAACCCCCCCACCAAAGGACTTATTCTAGAGTTGTTGTGTTTTTAACTTGCAATAGGCGCCCTGACTGCTTTTCACTGTCTGTGAGAAATTGTCTGTCTTGCCTTGGGGAGCCGTTTTTTCTTTTGTAGGAGTAGCTATCTAGGTATATCTAAAAACAGACTAAAAAAATTTAAAGAAGACAGTACGCAGCCTCTAGCCTTTTAGCAGTTTTTTTACGGGGGGGGGGCAGAATTCAGAGAGCTTCCAATCTCTGTAGAACAGCTCTCATGTGCCGCACGGATTCCTGCCATTTCTCAGAGCTCTGTCAGTTGGGTACATGCTCTGTTTTGTCTGCTATGTTGTTGCCCCTAGCCTCAGCACTTCAGTTTTGCACCGCTGGGCTTGGGCACATGCCCCCATCTTGATGACGTCATGTGCAACATCGTGACATCATGGACACATGCCTTCGCATCAGCACTTGCCATCAGTGATATTTCAAGCCCTAGATGCGGCGTCTTGAATTCATCAGCTCAGATTTTCCTTTTTTTAACCACAGTCATTCCTGTTACAGCCTGTTAGTTCTTTAGGCTCGTAGGAACATTTCTATTTGGTAGATCCATTTAGTCTTTTTGCCTTTTCCCCTCACATTAGAGGACTGGGGATCAGAGCAGCATCCTCCTATTACACACACACACACACCCCTGTTTTCTTGCCATTTTCTGAGCTGTAACCCCTTTTTCGGGTAGTGACTTGGGCACCATGGCTTATCAGAGACCTCTAGTGTTTAAATGAGTAACCAGCTTAGACACTGAAGTGGATAGCCACTTTAATTGCCTTGCACTGTGGTGTGCTACGTTGTATTTGTGCCTGACTGCCTTAGAGCTCATTTCTGGTAATCGCTTACTGTTGTATTTGCTTACTTTGTTTGTCTCTGCTGCTCCTTTGTTCTGGACACGGTCGGGATTGCTCTGGGTGATGCATGTGCATTGCGCTCTGTACATCCCCAACCCAAGTCCTTCTCCTGTTCCTACTGTTTCCTTAATGGTTTCTTTGTCTGCCATTACATTATCCCTTCTATTCCTCCTCTCCCACAGGGACTCCCCCGTTTCAGCTCCCTGAACAGAGCTCACGGTGCAAGCAGCTCATTCAAGCCTGGCCCCCTGCCAAGAAGCTGCTGCAAGGTGAGCGTTTTCTGCAATCGGGGTCCTGCTTAAAGAGAGCTGAACTCTCAAGAGAGTGTTTACCCATTGATGCTTCACGTCAACTCCCCACTCGCCCTCCCACCCAAGGCCGGCCCTCTTTTTATTGTCGGCATCTGGGCACGTGACCCTCAGTCGCTAAGTACCTATTTCCTCTTCTGCAGATTATAACTACTGACCACCAGGGATCAGTCTTGTACCCTCTACTTCTCTATATTCTTCCTAGTCTTTCCTTCTGTTCCAGCCCCATTTCTCATCTCTACTGCTATACTTCTCTCCTCTCTCTTTCTCTCTCTCTCACCTTCTCTGCCCTTTACTGGTGCTCCCTTTCTAGTCCCTGACCCAGGATTTGAACCTTGTACCCTGGTCTCCGTAGTCTGTTGCCTTTCCACTGCACTATCTGTTCAGACTAACAGCTGGTCTTTCGTTACCTAACCTTAATAATTCTCTCTCCATTTCTCCTCTGAAAGGCCTTTTTTCCCCTCTTCTCCCAACCTCCCACCTACTCATGTTTTCCCTTCTCTTCTTGAGAATAGGTCTTAATCTGAAACTCTCCATTATTGTTTCTCTCATTCTTCTTTTCCTCCATCTCCTTCCCCTCTCCTTATTGGCACCTTCTTGCCCCCCCCCCCACACTGTCTCCATTGGTCCCACCGGCAGTCCATTTCCCTCCTTTAGTGCTTATCCTCACCCCCTTGCCTGAACTCCCCAGCCCAGCTCCCCTACCCTCAAGCTTCTTATGTGCATACACATCCACCTTCTCAATGACCCAGTAGTGGTTTCTAAGCCACACCTCTGTGCCTGTCACCGCTATTTAAGCTTCTTAAATCTGCCTTGCTCCATCATGCCGTCATCTTGCTGCTCCTGTCGGGTAATATTCACCTAAACCTGGGGCCTGCTCTTTCCCGCTTGAAATCCAGCAAGACTGTAAGTGGGCTAAAGAGTGCCTTGATCAGTATCTGTAGCTTGTTAAAAAAGCTTAATGTCCTGCAAGGTTGGGTTGCCTTGCAGAATCCTGACTTACTGGCAGTCATCGAGACCTGGCTCTCACCTAATACACATAACTCGGCAGTCACCTTAAATGGCTATTCCATCTTTCGGTTAGATAGAGTTGGGGGGGGCTGTGCCCTCTATGTTAAGGACTCCCTCCAGGATAATCTGTTCTCCACCTTTCCCTCTGAACATGGGGCACAGGCCTTAATAGTCAAAGTTATGCCAGGTCTGTTTATTATTATGCCTGTTGCTAGCCTTAGCCTGTTGCTAGCCTTGCTTGTAGAGCAGAAAGCAGCTAACTAAAAGAAGCTACATTTTCTTATTAATTTAACACTTATATCGCAGCAGGAGTCAGGGTCTGTTGAGATTAAGCAGACAGATACTTTATTAGAAGTAGAAGGGGTCTTATTTAGGGTTAAAAAAAGAAAGAAAAGAAAAGAAAGAAAGTCAATGTGTGTTCTGTACTGTGAAAGGTACTGTATCAACTTACTTTGCTAAACCAGTAGGAGGAGAGAGAGCTTAATTGGGGGTGTGGCTTAGATACTATAAAAGCAGGTGACTCAAATTACAACTTCCTGTTCCTAGCCTTTTTTCTTACTAATTGCCCTCCACCCACCCACCCTAAGTCAGTTCTACTTTTATAGCCACTGGATTTGACTGTCAACAGTGACTTCCTGTTTGGCAGTAGGAAGGAAGGATCATAGAGAAACATTGGTTTTGTCAACCCAAAGGAAAAAGTAGCTCACTCCCCCAGCTGGTGGTGGTCTGACACTGAGCAAGGAAGAAGGCGGCTACTGAAGAATATAGGAAGTTGCTGTCTCAGAACAGGAAGGGTAGGAGTTGTAAGGAGAGGAGAGAGTAAGCATACAGAGAAACAGGAGAGGGGACACGAAATAAGACATGATAGGAATGGTGCAGTGTAATGGCTGTGGGGCAACAGTGTTCTTGGAGACATTCTGGAGGCTGTGATGCTGCCCTATTTGCAGGCACCTCTCTGGTCTGAGGGAGCAGGTTGCCCGTCTCCAGGGTAACCTGGCTAGGATTCGTGAAACCTCCTCCCCCACCCAGGGACCACCAGGGCCAATGCCACTACCTCAGAGGTTGCAAAGAAAGAGGAGAGGCTGGACCAGGGTGGGCTCAGGGAGGGAGAGGGTGGTGGAACAGAGTTGCATCCCTCCTGCTGTACCTCTCCACAGTTCATTCACTCTTCTGGTGGATAGTGGTTCCTCTATGGAGGCACCTGCAGTGGAGACCAAGGAGGATGCTTGGAACCTTCACAAAGGAGACCCACAAGAGGGTGGCATTGGACCTCACAGGGGAAGGAAATAACTCCTGGTGGGGTACTCAATCATTAGGGGGGTAGAAATGGGGGAGGAAGGGGAGAGGGAGGTAAGGTGCCTGCCTGGCGCCACGGCTTGTAGGGACAGGAAGCGAATCCTCAGGATCGTGGGAGCAGCTGCACAAGGGAGGGAGCTGGATGTCATTGTCCACCTAGGGACAAATGACCTGGCTAGGAATGGGATCAGAGCAGAGCAAGAGGAGTTTGTAGAGTTGGGGAGGGGCCTTAGACAAGTAGCGCATACAGTAACCTTCTCGGAGGTGCTGCCTGTCTATGGCAAGGGCGATGCTAGGGTACTCCTCAGCAGGGAATTCAATGAATGGTTGCAAAACTGGTGTGGAGCTCAACGTTTTGGCTTCATTGGGGACTGGGGAGCCACATGGAGGGATGCAGACCTATACTGGTGCGATGGTCTGCATCTGTCCAGTGGGGGAACCAGGATCCTAGGTGAGAGGTTTAAATGCTTCATTGGAAAACATTTAAACTAGCCAAGGGGGGAGGCACTGAAAAGGAGCAGGGAAATCCCAGCCTCCCCCCCACAAAACACTGTAATTAGTGAGGTAAACACCAAGGTAGAGAAGTCATTAGGGAGAAGGACAGAGGTAAATGTAAAAAGGCAAAGGCAGTAAGGACAGGAATGGGGCTAAAAGGGGTGAGCCATCCAAAGTGGAGGGTGATGAGTACCAATGCCCGTGGTCTGTGTAACAAGCTCCCTGAACTAGTGGCCTTGATGGAAGAGGTTGCCTGGATAGTGTGGCAGTCACAGAAACATGGTACACAGAGAACCATGACTGGGATGTCAACATACCAGGACACACAAGCTACAGGAGGGACAGGGAGGGTAAAAGAGGAGGAGGAGTAGCTCTCTATATAAAGGAAGGGATCAAAGCAACAGAACTAAAGAGTAAACAGGGAGCAGATGAGGCACTCTGGGTCACCCTGGAGACAGGAAATGGCACCACAATCCGCATGGTCATTCTTGATGCGCTGCAGGGGGCATGCCTCAGACAGCTAGTATTGGAATCCACTCGGGAGGGAGCAATCTTAGACCTGGTACTCTCAAATGGGGATGGAGAAAGAATCTCAGCCAGCCTGGGAGTGGGTCCCAAGATGACAGCCTGGGTAAAGAATTGGCTGGAGAATAGGACACAGAGAATAATAGTATATGGAGTCCACTCAGAAGAAAGGAAGCTTACTAGTGGGTTACCGGAGGGTTCAGTACTAGGACCGGTCCTTTTTAATGGCTTTATAAGTGACATTGCAGAGGAACTGGAAGGAACAGTATGTCTCTTTGCAGACGACACAAAGATCTGCAACAGGTTTGATACACAAGATGGAGTGGAAAGGATGAGAAGGGACTTGGCAAGGTTGGAGGAATGGTCAAATGTATGGCAGCTCAGATTCAATGCAAAGAAGTGCAAGGTAATGACCTGAGAAACAAAAACCAGGGAAGAGTACACAATGGGGGTGAGATACTGACAACAGTAAAAATGGAAAGGACCTGGGGGTAATTATATCAGATGACCTAAAGGTGGGTAAGTAATGTGAAGGCAGTAAGGAAGGCTGGGGGATACTGGGATGCATAGGGAGAAGCATCAATAGTAGAAAACAGGAAGTTGTTAGCCCTCTGTACAGACAGTTGGTGAGACCCCATCTGGAGTACTGTGTGCAGTTCTGGAGACCCCACCTCCACCAAATACAGGCAGAGTGGAGGCTGTCAGAGGAGGCAACAAAATGGTGCAGGGTCTGCACCAGAAGACATCTGAAGAAAGACTAAAGGAGCTTAATATGTATACCTTTGAGGAAAGAAGGAGAGAGGGACATGATAGAAACTTTCAAGTACCTCAAGGGAATCAACAAAGTCAAGAGGGTAGCATCTTTCAGAAAAAAATGTGCAAGAACAAGGGGCACAATTTGAAGATGGGGGACTGGCTCAGAGGTAATGTGAGAAGTATTTTTTCATGGAGAGGGTTGTGGATGCATGGAACAGCCTCCATGAGGAGGTGAGTGGAGTCAAGAACAGTGGGGGAATTCAAGAATACATGGGACCGACATAAGGCAGTCCTAATGGGGGGTAGGAGGAAGTAAGCTGTTGGTTAACTAGGATCTGCAGCTTATCTGTTAGGTAGGAAAATGGGCAGACTAGGTGGGCCAAGCAGTCCTTAATCTGCCGTCACATTCTATGTTTCTAGGTACCTCTTCCAAATCATAGAAACATAGAATTTGACGGCAGATAAGGACCGCTTGGCCCACCCAGTCTGCCCATTTCCCTACCTACTGGATAAGCTGCAGATCCTAGTTAACCAGCAGCCTACTTCTTCCAACCCCCACTCCCTAGAATTGCCTTATGACTGTCCCATGCATGCTTGAATTCCACCACTGATTTTGACTCCACAACCTCCTCCGGAAGGCTGTTCCATGCATCCACAACCCTCTCTGTGAAAAAATGCTTCCTTAAATTACCTCTGAGCCGCCCCATCTTCAAATTGTGCCCTCTTGTTCTTGCACACCTCTTTTTGAAAGATGCTCCCTCTTGGACTTTGTTGATCCCTTGAGGTACTTGAACGTTTCTATCATGTCCCCTCTCCCTCCTTTCCTTGAGGCTATACATATTAAGCTCCTTCCTCTCTCTTCATATGTCTTCTGGTGCAGACCCTGCACCATTTTAGTTGCCCTCCTCTGGACAGCTTCCATCCTGTCTATGTCTTTCGGAGATTGGGTCTCCAGAACTCACACAGTACTCAGATGGGGTCTCACCAGCTGTCAGTACAGAGGGATAATAACTTCCTGTTTTCTACTGGTGATGCCTCTCATGCATCCCAGTATCCCCCAGCCCTCCTTTTGCTGCCCTCTCACATTGCTTGCCCACCTTTAGGTCATCTGATATGACTACCCCCAGGTCCTCTTCCATTTTGTTGTTGTTAGTATCTCACCCCCATTGTATACTCTTCCCTGGGTTTTGTTCCCAGGTGCATTACCTTGCACTTCTTAGCATTGAATCTAAGCTGCCATACATTTGACCATTCCTCTAACCTTGCCAAGTCCCTTCTCATCCTTTCCACCCCACCCTGTGCATCAACTCTGTTGCAGATCTTTGTGTCATCTGCAAAGCTACATATTTTTTTCCTTCCAGTCCTTCTGCAATGTCGCTTGTAAGACATTGAAGAGGACCGGTCCTAATACTGAACTTCACGGTAACCCACTAGTAAGCTTCCTTCTTCTGAGTGGACCTATATACTATTACTCTCTGTGTCCTATTCTCCAGCCAATTCTTTACCCAGGCTGTCATCTTGGGACCCACTCCCAGGCTGGCTAGCTTGTATATTAATCTTTGTGTGGGACTATGTCAAATGCCTTGCTAAAGTCTAGGTAGGCCATGTCACAGCCCTCCCTGATCTACTACTTTGGTCACCCAGTCAAAGAAATCTATCAGATTCGTCTGGCATGACCTTCCCGCTGTGAATCCATGCTGCCTAGGGTCCTGTGCCCCTCTGACCTCTAGATACTCAACAATTCTTTTCCTTCAGAAGTGATTCCATCATTTTCCCTATCACTGAGGTTAAACTAACAGGTCTGTAGTTTCCTGCTTCTGCCTTGCTCCCACTTTTGTGAAGAGGAATCACATCTGCCCTCCTCCAGTCCTCAGGTACCACCCCATCCTCCCATGATTTGTTAAAAAGGGTAGTCAGTGGTGTTACTAATTCTACCCTTAGTTCTTTTAGAATTCTGGGATGAATCCCATCAGGCCCCATTGCTTTGTCCACCTTCAGTTTTAAGAGTTCTTTCAGAACCCTTTCTTCTGTAAATGGGCTGGTATCAACTTCTGTATCCAGAGTGTTTCTGCTGTTTGTTTTATGCACCTCCTCCTCTTCATTTGTAAATACTGAGCAAAAATATTTGTTTAGTATCTCTGCCTTTTCACAGTCTCCTCTGCCCACCCTCCCTCCCCTTTATTAAGCCTCATTATCCCTCCCTTGGTCTTCCTTCGCTCTCTGATGTACCTATAAAAGGTTTTACCCCTTCTTAACTGAGTTGGCTATCTTTCCTCGGTTTGGGCCTTTGCTGTTCTGACTGCCTTCCCAGCCTCCTTTTGCTTTAACTGATACAGTTCTCTGTCCTGCTCCTTCTGCGATTCCTTGTACTTCCTGAATGCTTTCTTTTTCTCTTGAACCTTCATTGCCACTTCCTTTGAGAACCATAGTGGTTTCTTACATCGTTTTGTTTTGTTTATTTGCTTCACACAAAGGCTTGTTACCTCTGTGATGGCAGTTTTTATTATTCCCCATTGTTCTTCCACCCCTCCTTGCTGCCCATTTGCTAGTGCATTCCTTAGGCACTCACCCATTTTGGCAAAGTCAGCCCTCCTAAAGTCCAGTACTTTTGTCTTTGTATGGCTTGACTCTATTGCTGTGTTTATTGTGAACCATACTGTTCGATGGTCGCTAGTTCCCAGATGGCTACCCACTTCTACATCTGTGATCCTCTCTCCATCTCCAAATCTCTCCTAGTCTGCTCAGTCTGTATTCCACCCCAGAAACAAAAGCTAGCTTTAAGTGCAGTTGTAAACTACATCTCACTTCTAACTGTGTTAGAACTGTCTTCTGTCTTCTAACTGTGTTTAGAACTATCGGGATACTGCTGCAAGGGTAGTACTTAGCATCTGCTCGAACTGTGAAAATTGTTATGCAGTGCATGGTGCTCCGTATCACTAGCTGAGTTAATTTGCAGCCGATAGCCTGCAAAACCCCCCACCACTTGACTGGAAGGCAGAGCTTGGCTCAGCGCCGCCACCTTGGTGCTCTTTCGTTTGTCCCTTGTTTAAATTCACAAAAGAAGTGCTCTAACTCTGAGTTGCGACACTTGGTGTGCTTCTGTCTGTCCCTGTGCTCAAATTTAATTTAAACTGAGCTCTAACCTAGTGCCGCCACCTTGGTGCGCTTTTTCAATCGGTCCCTTTGTTTAAATTGTATAAGACTATGTGGTTGGCGCTTGCTTTGCTAACTCCACCACACAACTTGTCTCCTGCAACCCTCTCCCAGCTCAAACTTAGTCCCTTCATTGTTCTTCTCTCCTCCCACCAGTTAATTTGTATTTAGCCTTTGTTCTGAACACAATTTAACCTCTTTAACCTCCTCCCCTCCCCAGGCAGCCCCCTCGAGCCTACCTCACCCCTGCTAACAGCTGAAACCCTCGGACTGATTCACCGACTCCTACCGGACCAGCGCCGGGCTACCCTTTCGGAGCCCTGATTGGTCTCCTGGGTGGCACCGCAGCTCCCGATTGGACGCTGCTGGCCCAGCCGCCTAGCCGATTGGCTACCACTACTGCCCAAAACGCTACCTGGAGCTTAGCTAACCTGGGTTTTGCTGAAATTTTACACCCTCTTCTCCACCTCACACCTTAATTAAATAGACCCACACCACGCCTCCCCATGAGGCCGCTCCTCTTTTCTCGTATTCTACAGGGTGCCTTGCTAGGCCCTCCTCCTTCTCCCTCCCACCTTGCTCACTCCCTCGTAATTTCTTTTTTCACTGTGATTCCTGTGCTGCCTGGCTTCACATCCCTCGCTGTGCAGCTGCCTTTTTTGCACCGTACCATTTCCCCACTCACTTGCCTCCCTTACTTTTCCTTTCTCAACCTTGCCTATTCGCTGCACCTGCTTTACTGTGCCACCTCTCTATCCTCTTAACATACGCTCCCCCCATACTCTGTTCACCCTTCTCCTCTTCCTCTTCCTCTCTCTTCTCTTCCACCTCCTTCACCCTCCCAGAGCCTGCTTCCCCTCTCCTCTCCACAACTTCCAGCTTGACACTGCATACTGCCACCTAGGTACTCTGCACTTTGAGCTCAGCCCTCTACCCTGGGCTCCCCCTTCTTCTAAGGAACTGTCCCCTCCTGCCTATGGGCATTGGGTGCTCCCCTCCTCCTCCTATGCAACTTTGATCCTGAACCTTCCCTATCACTCCATGGCACATTCCAACACGAAAAGAAGTCGCAAGCTTTGCCTTAGGGAATTGTGTTTGAGCACGCTGAAGCTCGTTCTCCTCCTCCTGCTGCTGTCGGGCAACGTTCATCCAAACCCTGGCCCAATCTCTGCCAGGGTCTCCAACCAGAACAAACACTCAGGTGCCCTCTCAATCATGTCTGTTTAATATTTGCAGCCTTCTTCACAAACTTGATGCTCAACAAATCTTTACTAGCCAACATAACCTGGACATCCTGGCAGTTGTAGAAACCTGTCTCACTCCATTGGTCCCTGACCAGGCAATCACCCTTCCTGGCTACAATGTCTTTAAACTTGATCGGATGTCAAAAAAAGGTGGTGGATGCGCCCTATACCTTAAAGATACTCTCTGGGCCACAACATAAATACTGCTCTCCAGACTACCACTGCTCAGATTCTTCCCATCAGAATCCTACTAGGTGCACACAGTAAAGCCCTCACAGTTGTTACTGTTTACATCCCACCTAAAGGGCAAGGAAATGGACTAACCACTGTATTGGATTTCGTCAGATCACTCCCACCAGACTCTGAATCTATCTTTCTAGGTGACTTTAACATAAACTGGCTCACTACTGAGGCAGGGGCACATAAGGACTCCATTGCTGTGGCCAACCTTACACAGATGGTCAACTCACCAACCAGGAAAAACTACAAGACTGGCACTAGCACCCTCTTGGACTGGATCCTGGCCAGCCACCCTACCTGGATTACGAACATATCTGTCCTCCCTGACTCACTCAGTGACCACTCCCCTGTCAGCTGCTTATGGTCTAACAAATTCCCTAACCCCCCCCCCAAAAAAAACCCATCACCAGTAGAGTATTACCTCGTGTTCAGTTAACTCATCTTAAATCTCACCTCCTCCTACAAGACTGGTCACAATCTTCAATGCAACCAATGTTAATACGGCTCTGGACTATTTCTTCAAAATCTTTAATGAGGCCTGTAACAAATACGCTTCTTTTAAAAAATGGAAAGTTAAAGCCCTGTGTAACCCTTGGCTCTCAGGTGACCTCCTAAGGCAACTAAAAACAAAGGATCATCTCTGGGAATTGGCTAGAATCACTGGGAAGCAAGCTGTCATCATAAACTACAAACGTGCACGGAATGACTGTACCAAATCTTTTCGGCAAAAGAAATCAACAAGAGTGCCCTTACTAACTCCTGGGGTAATGGAAGAGACTTCTGGAATAACATAAATGAAGTCACTGGGAAGTAGTCAAAATCTCCACCTTCCGTGCTCAACATAAATGGGTGTGCCACGCTTGACCCGAAAACCATTGCGAACACCTTCAACACTGCTTTCACTGACCTCAGCAGTGTTCTCCCCCAGGATTTTTTCAAAGAAGATGATGCCCCCATGTCCCCAATCCCCACTGTCGCTTCTAGTCACCCGCCCTTCTATTTTAAAGCAGTCAAGATATACCAAGTTGCAAGTACGTTACTAAAGCCATTAGCAAATCCAGATCAAGCAACGATTCACTTCCTCAAACTGCTGTCCCTCACTCTAGAAGAGGTACTTGGGCCCTTGACCAGGATCTTTAACCTCTCTCTCAGCCTTAGCCAGTTCCCTGATAAGTGGAAATCGGCCACTGTTACCCCATCCACAAAAGTAGTGACAAGACCGCCCATGATAACTACCGCCCAATCTCCATTCTTCCTCCCCTCTCTAAAGCCCTGCAACGTATTGTTGCAGACCAGCTTACTGACTTTCTGGACAAACACGACATCCTGTGCAGGTAGCAACACTGCTTCAGAAAAGGACATAGCACCTCCTCGGCACTACTGGAATTCACCGACACCATCCACAGTGCACTGGACAACCGTCATCAAACTGGTTCCATCTTCATCAATTTAACCAAGGCCTTTGATACTGTCCACCACCACCTCCTGCGTGTCCAGCTTCAGAATGCGGGGCTCTCACCCGACTCAATTAACTGGTTTAAAAGCTACCTAGACAACTGGACTCAAAGAGTAAAAATTGCTGATATGCTCTCTGATGCCAAACTTGTCCGCTCAGGTGTTCCCCAGGGTTCTATCCTGGGCCCCCTCCCGTTTAGCTTGTTCCTGAACACGCTACCGGATTCCTGTCCAGAACAAATCATACTCTACGCTGATGATGCGGTAATCCTAGCCTCCCACCATGATCCAAAACTGCTGCAAGATAACCTCCAGCTGGGCTTTTCGTCAGTCGAAAACTGGTTCTTAAAGCACAAACTGATCCTAAATCAGAAAAAAATAAAGCCCATGATCTTCAGCAGCTCCCATAACAAAAACAAGCAGCACCACCTATCCATTAAAACCAAGCAAGGAGTCACTCTGGAACAAATCCAAACCTTCAAGCTGCTAATACTCGGCTGAGCCTGTTGTTCCGTCACAGGAAACATCTAACCCTTGAAGCCTTGTCTGCCACCATCCAAAGCTCTATTGTTAGCATTATTGACTGTGGTCTTATCATTTATGGCTCCGCCACCACCACCTCTCTCAAATGAGTTTTGACCTCCCTCAACAAGGCCTGTCGGCTCATCACTGGATCCCACTGTCTCACTCATACATGTGACCTCTAGTCTCAAACCGGGTGGTTGCAACTCACCAGTTGAACAAAATATCAAACCTGCATCATTGCAAACAAAATAATGATGAGCCTTGCTCCTCATAGAGTCTGTGCTCTCTTTCAACCCAAAATCAACACACGGTAACACCAGGAGGTCTAAACCACAGCTTCTGCAAATCCCCCGCTGTCGCACAACCCAAGGTCAAAGATCCTTTGTCTACAGGGCTCCCAGCTGGATAAACAGACTTAACAGTGACATCTCTGCTTCACCCATGCTTGGTGCTTTCTAGTCAAGGCTCCACCTCTCTCTCTCCTTGCCTCCAGCTCCTGTGACTGCCCTGATTAGGTTGTCCTCCCTCCTAGTTCCCCTTACTGTTGCCCCTTGATGTGCCTCAACACCTAGTGCTTAGCAAACACCACTGCCCCAATGATGCACCCTCCGCTTTCTGTCCCAGACAATGCCACCTGGCTGCTATACTCCCTTCCCCTCACTTCTCCCTCTTCCCCCTCCGACCTCCCCTTCTGCTACTGCCGTCCCTTTTATCACTCACCTCCTTACACCCTGTGTCCATCTCGTCCCCCTCCACCCCTCCTTCAATACTGTCTCTGTCAGTTTCCACCTCCCCTTGTGTCTCCTGTATTCCATGTTAGTTCATAACTTAGACTATTCAGTATTACAAAATGTTATATACTGGAAGTGTAGTAAATGTTTTTTAATGTTTTTTATTCTGTAAATCATGCTGTTTGGTTGTACTCATTGTCGCGGGACCTTTGTAAAAGAGCCTCAGCTCAAAGGTACTTGTAATCCTAGACTTCAATAAATAAAATAAACTAATCACCTGGAGATCATCGCTCTGGGTGATTTCAACATTAATTGGCTATCCTACACTGCTGCCCCCTATATGGATGCCGTTGCAGTGCTAGATCTCTCTCAGCTTGTAACCTCCCCAATGAGGCTTGATCATAAAACTGGGATGCCCACCCTTATTGACCTTATACTTACAAACCACCCAAACAGACTCTCCAGTGTCTCCGTTCTCCTTGATGTGCTTAGTGATCACTCGCCAGTACTTTGTCATTGGTTCTCTAGGGCAAAAAATTCCCCCCCAAAAGTCACCTATCAACGCCGCCTAAAAATGGTATGCTTGATAAAGTCAAGAACTACCTGTCCAGTTGCAACTGGTCTCCACTTGACTCAGCACCTAACATTGATGCGGCACTCCCCTTTTTTATTGGTACCTGCAACCACGTCTGTGATCTATTTGCCCCCTTCTCAAAGAGTACTGTCAAAACACGGGACTCGCTATGGATCGCCAAGGCTCTGCTGGATGTTATGCACCACAGAGATAACCTCTGATATAAAGCCCTTGAATCTGGCTGACCCTCAGACAGAAAGTTGTATAGGGCTGCCAGGAATATATGCACCAGGGAGATAAGACAGGCTAAGGCCACCTGCTACCAAGAAACCCTCATGTCCACCTGGAGTTCGAGACGCAAGTTCTAGAATAACTTTAAGGAACTTAATGGAACCTCATGTCCCCCCCCCAATTCCTGCTTAACATTAATGGGACTCCTACTCTGGACCTGCAGGTCATTACTGACTCTCTCAACACTACTATTTCGGATCTCAGCAGTGTTCTCCCCACTGATTTTTTTGACTCTCCTTCATCCCCCCTCCCACCCCCTACCTCCACATCTCTCCTTTTCTCTTCAGAACTATTTTGACCCGTGAGGCCAAATCTTTTCTGTCCAAAGTCTTGGGTAAAACACGTCATAGTGGTGATTCCTTAGACCTTAAGCTCCTTCACCTGGCCATTAATGCTGTCCTCTCTTCCATCACAAAAATGTTCAACCTTTCACTTTGTCTTGGTCAGTTCCCCTCCCATTGGAAATCTACCGTTGTCACACCTATCTTGAAAGGTGGTGACCACACCGTACCAGAGAATTACTGTCCATTTCTATCCTTCTTCCACTCTCCAGGGCTCTTGAAAAAATAGTTGCTGAACAGCTCTCTGACTGTCTAGCTAAACAACCTACTTTGCCCGGAACAGCTTGATTTCCGGAAGGGTCACAGTACCACCTTGCCTCTTCTGGAATATACCACCTTCATTCACCAGGCACTTGACAAAGGATATCTAGTTGGATCTGTGTACATTGACCTGGCAAAGGCATTTGACACTGTAAACCACAACCTCCTCTGCAGGTCCCTCCTCTCTCTGGGACTATCTCAGGACACCTCCATCTGGTTTTCTGGTTACCTACGGAACAGGTCCTAGCAAGTCAGAATTAACAATATCCTCTCCTCCAGCCTCCCAATGAGGTCCTTGGACCGCTCCTGTTCAGTTTGTTCCTGAAGTCTCTTCCCAAGGCTTGCTCCAGAAAACTGCTACTCTTTGCAGATGATGCTGTTTTCTTCAGCCACCTTGACCCCACCCCTCTCCAGCTAGCCCTCCAAAATTAATTATTTGAGGCTGAAACTTGGTTCTCTGCCCATAAACTTGTACTTAATTACGAGAAAACGAAGGTCATGTTCTTCTCGCACCACCGGAATAAATATAATGGTGCCCCTCTGCATATCCGCAACCTTCATAACTCCTATCTAGATCAAGTTAGCTCCTTTAAATATCTAGGAATCACACTCGACTCTGCCCATACATTCTGTGAACATATCCATCTACTTAGCTCTGCCCTGAACACCAGAATAGGGTTCCTGTATCGCTATAGATGCTGCCTACCCCCTGATGCGCTTAGCCTAGCAGTCTCATCCTCTGTTCTCCCCCTAGTGGACTATGGGATTACTGTCTGTGGAGCAACTGACCATACTGCCCTCCGTAGGATTAAAGTGTCAATAAAGCATGTCGACTTGTCATGGGTTGTGTCAGGCGCACCCATCCCTGCGACCTCTACAGTCTGTCTAATTGGCTGAATTTTGATGGCAGGCTAAAATATCAGACCTGTATGCTTGCCAAAAACGTATCAATGGGCCTTTCCCCTCCTGGACTCCTAAATCTCCTTCAAACTACCCCTTCGCAAAGAGCCACTAGAAATTCTTCCAAAGCCTCTATGCAGGTTCCTCACTGTAGGACCTCCCTTGGTCAGTGATCTTTCCACTATGGGGCCCCCCCTTTGGTTAAACTCTCTACCAGCTGCTACCTCAACTGTATCCAAACTTGGCCCTTTCAAAACTCTCCTTAGGGAACATATAATTTCTTCCAGCTCCTGCAATTGCTTCTAACTTTACTTCCTGCCTACCCCTATTCCTCTCCACTATTTGTTAATTAACTCCCTCTTGCTCTCTCTCCCTTTCCTCTCCCTCGCCAACCCCTCCCCACTTTAGTCTTCCATACTGACTACTCATTCCCTTGTCCAGCTCTGTCTGGCTCTACTTACCTGATTTCAGTTTTGTTGCTTGCCTGATTATTTATTAATATGGTTACCTGACCTTGATAGTTTTTATCCTGTTTAATATTGTTTATTACCTGTACATGATATGCATGTCTGCTTGTGTGAGTAATTATTTAATGTGTTTACTCGACCTTGGATAGTTTTTATCCTGTATAATATTGTTTATTACCTGTTCCTGATTTACTTGTCATTTCCTATATACTTGTGTTGTACCTCCCTGACAAGGAGCCTTTGCAAGAGAGTCTCTGACTCAAAGGTTTGTAATTCTGATTCTCTTAATAAAATAAACAATGTAAGACCTGCAGAAGGGTAATGCAGTGCTCTCTGGTGACTCCCTGTTGTGTTACTTAAGCTACTGTGTCTCTCACAATTCTCCCCAGTTAGAATCCCAAGCTGGGGGGGGGGGGTGCACACCTGGTGTACCGGCTGGCAGTGACAAAGCAGAGTTGCATAAATCTTTGTTGTTGCTGTTAGGTGAACTTTTGAGCCCTGATGTTCCACAGAACATCCCTCTTGACACACCCAACCCCAAGCCTGGCCTTTCAGGTCACGGGGCCCACACAGACACGTCCAGGTGAACCAGAGCAGGAAAAGTATACCAATTCTGATCTACAGGCAGACCCTGACCTTGACCATCTGAAGCATCAGGAGGAGGATACCGGGGATCTTAAGGAAAATCCTGACCCAAAACAGTTGCTTGATGATGAGGACAAGCCCTCTGATGAGGAGGAGTGGGAGTGGATGGAGCCAAACAGGAGGATTCCTATCCTTCCCCTGTTCAATATCAAAATCTCTGTTCTGTCTGATAACTGAGGCTTGTAGGACATTATAGCTGAAGAAGGTGCAATCCATCGAAGCCTTATTTGTGAATCCTATCCTGTCTGTGTTCTCCTCTGCTCTGAAGCGTTTTCCAGATTTTATTCGCTGTGACGAGATTATTGAAAAAGAAATGGGCAGGAGTGGACCAGAGGAAATATCTGCCAAAACCCAGGATACGGTGTTTTCCCTTTTATGAAAGAAAATACCTGCAAGTGGGAAACTCCACCCCGGTTGATAAGGCTGCACATAACTTCGTAAGGTACATGACTATCCCAGTTGAGGGATCTCTGGCTTTAGCAGATACGCATGATAAGTGAGTGGATGCTTCAAACAGAAGAGCCTTTGCCCCCAACAGAACAAACCTCTGCACCCCTTATGCATCCTGTTTTGTCACCAGAGCATTAAGTGGTTTTGTTCCTCCGGATTCTGAAGGGGTGAGCATTTTGCAGCCGGTATCCATGGCCTCCATCTTTCTAGGGTATTCCACGGTGGAGAACTTACACATGTCAACTCGCTCCGCTTATCACATTGTGTCCACCTTGCGAGGGGTACGGCTATGGCATTGGGTCATGGACCAGGTGTCGAAAACCAAGTTTAACTTAGCCTTTGAGGGAGGCTTATGATTTGGTTCAGACCTGGATGACATTTTGAAGGATATCCAGCCACTATGGCTGCAAATGCATTAACTAGATAAGGGTGTTTCATGGGCTTAAACATATACATTGTCGTTGCATACACTAACTGAATCAAAGTACGGTACATTGAGAAAGGGCAGATATAAAAATAATGCCACTGTCTGTATTATAGTTACTTATATGTTTTACATTTTATTCTAGTCACTGTTAAAGCAATCAATTCAACAGAACCAGAATATCGTATACATGAAGGTACTGTACCTTAACTGCAAACACCGCTGAGACAACTATATGTTGTAACAAGGTGGAAGATAAAGACAATGTTGAGACATGTTTACAAAGACATTTGATGTGTTTAATTGATTTTTTTATGCCGCTTTTGTATGCTCACTATGTGTCGGTACACTATCCACATTAGTTAAATAAAGGACTTCGAATAATATTTTTGCGGTCCTGGTGCTTTCTGCATATGTAGTTGCTCTTCATCCTTTTGCTTGTCCCTGTGGAACAGCAGGCTGAGATGGGATATGAGCTCAGTATTCCCATTCTCAGAGGTATTGACAGGATTGAGCATATGGATATGTTCTCCAGCAGGACACAGGGACATGCTCTGAAGGTCACAGATGGCAAGTTTAGGGTTAACATTATGAAGCATATTTTGCCCCAGAAGGTGGTGGTCTTCTAAACTGACCTGCCAATAGAAACTGTGGACATGAGGACAGTAGAGTGGTCCCCAGTGTTGCCCATCCCTTAGCTTTTGCCATCACTGAGCCGATACGGCTGTGGAGAGCTTTTAGGAGTGGCAAGAGTGTTGAAAAGAAAATGTGGTGCTCTCGCCACACCAGAGTCAGATGTAACTGGTACTGCTGCTATACATGTGTGATACTCACACGTGCACAATTTGCCTCGTAGTCAGCCGTAACATGACAGCACTGGCATGACTACATATTCACCATACTCACATATACATAGTTTAAGTCAGCACTAGTAAAAGTAAGACCCCACTGAAAATGAGATACTGCATCTTAGCCAGGCTAACCTGTATTAGTACATTGTAGAAGTTGGTAAAATTAGGACCCCTCTGAAAATGAGATCCTGCATCTCAAAGCTATCCTGTGTCAGTACATTGCCAAAATGGATAAAAGTATGACCCCACTGAATATGACATACTGCATCTCAGTCAGGCTATCAGGCTGTCAGTACATTGTAACAATGCTATAATACCATCAAGAGGTTCTGCAGACATGTGAACATTAAGAGCAAAGCTTGAGAGATTCCAGCATTTTTCCAGAGGCTCTGTGATATGTTGAAAGTGCCTTTTACCATTTCAAAAAAATAAAATCAGCCTTAACATTTGTTATGGTGATTTTACTGACAGCATAATGAAGTCAGTTGCATACATGTATTGATTTGAGATTACAGGAAAATATACAGGAGTTTTGTCACAGTTTTACATGGAAAATACAGGGAAAAGGAGGGTACCCTACAGGGAAATGCTTTGTTCAATCTGGGAACACGGCAGTTAACACTGCTATTATTCTTTGTAATTCCTTAGGATGCCCCTTGCAACCTCTGAAAACCCCTAAAACATTAGCTGCCTAGCATTTATTTACCCTTCCTACAAGTATAAAGCCATGAGCATTTCAGTGCCACTAATTAGGTCCAGAAAGGGTTAACATAAATCAAGTCTTCAGCGGAAATACTTGTAAATCATTGCTACACACTCACATATACACACACTGGGAGAGATGATGGTAATTTGAAACTACTCTGCAGTTAGATGCTGTTATCTGTTGAAAGTCATGTCAGTGAAGTATTAGTCTCCAAAGATAGCAGGTCACATTGCAATAAAAAAAAGATGAGAAAATAGTGTTGGAATTGGTCTACTCAAGAGACAAAGTATTTTATTTAACTGGCAAGTTGGAGAAGGATAAACCAAAAACTCCCAAAATGTGTGCCATGGTACTCCATTTTTCCAGCTACAGGCAGCAAGATGGCTGTATGCAGCCCTCTTGCATTAACTCTAAAAATGCTGTTTACCAAGTTGGATTCAAAAGAAAAAGTGTTTCTTGTACTCACTGAAGCACTACAAGGTTGGGAGGAGAGGTGATTCTCCAGAGCATGTGTTTCTTAATCCCTAGGCTGCAGAAAGAACTAGAATTAATCTATTGGGATTGAGCTCTGGATAGATGTTCAGTCTGCAGAACTGCAGGGGTTAAATTGAAGGGCTGCAAAGACGTGGAAGGATCATTTGAAAACTCCTAAGGAAGTGTTCCATGGTCTGAATCCAGTAGCTCATTATGGCTGCAGTGGGCGAAGCCTGCAGACGTTTTGCATGTACAAAAGGACTGATGTCATGTTTTCTGTCCGTGGAACTGGCTGAAGGTGTAAATGGTCTCCACTGCCTTATCCTCCTCCAAGAAATGCTTTCCGTCCTCAAATAAATACACTTTCTTGTTAGTCAGTGGTTGCAGGGCACTATTTTCTTTCTTAAATGGGAGGTACAAGAACTGGAACCTGAGTAGTGGGAGGCAACATTAGTTTTTTTTGGGGGGGGGGTTAAGATCCACCCCCACCTCCACCTGAGAAGCTCCTAAAGATTCACACCTATTTTTTTTTTGGTTCATATGGGAGGGGCATGAGGTGGATCTATCATGTTGGAACAACTGGCTATCAGAGCTGCCTGGGGCATCAGAGCTTAAGGTTCAGAAGGAAAGAAAAAGTAATTAATGAGTGCCTGAAACTCCATCCTTATACAGCACTTGTGAAACTACATCCTGAATTTACAGCACTTGAGGAAAGCAAGCACTTGCAACACAAGAATGACAATTAAGGTTTAAGCCCACAAAGGAATAAATTATATCTCCCAAATAAGACTATCCCATATTGGATACTAGAGTGTCTGTTTATTAAAAGCTTGTTATCCCCCCCCCCAACCACACACACACACACATACACACACATTTAGCTGAAGCACCCACCCAAATAGCTAAGGGAAACTCTACATTTTTATCTCTCTTGGACCTGAAGTTTAGCAATAATGTGTGAAGAGAATAAAGTCTTGTGTTTTGTGCATTTGAATAGGTTTAGTGCTTTGAAATTAAAGATATATATATATATATATATATATATATACATATACACACACACACACTCATAGTGTAATGGGCACCTGAAAAGGAAGGAGATACTACTGAAATAAATGTTATTCTGATGATTTATTTATTTATGTGTAAGATTTTAAGTGTAGTTCTGCCTAGGTCACAGACACATAAGCTATAAAAAGTACATTTAAGGATGGATGTATTAGTTAAAGCTTGTAGTAGCAAAATAAAGCAAGAAAAATAATATATTGTATTTTTTTTTCTTTCAATTGTTTAACCAAGAGAGGCACACTAAACTGAAAGCTTGTTTATAGGGGCAACCTAAGAGCACATGGAAGTTAAGTGACTTGCTCAGGGTCACCCAGTATGCAAGTGGGGGCTGTGGATTCAAAACCAGATCTGCAGCTCAGAGCCTTAAACCACTGTGCTATACTGCCTCCCTAGTTATGTCATCTGTTTTATGGTTCATGATGTTGGTGTAGTAAGCAGCAGTACATTGCATAGCAGGTGTAAAATGTCAATAAGTAGGTTATGCAGTAGATGTGCTGAGCAGTTCCCGAAGCAAGAAATGTATTTAGGATAGTAAAATATTCTTGTTAGAAAACTAATAAATGTGTGACATTTGCATCTCAATTTCAAGGAGGTCCTTATGGGGTATCAATGTGCAATATAAAGGAGATATAGTTTTCACGTTGTCTGGGTAATTGCTTTGTACTACCACCATTACTAAATTTAAATTATTCTATGAATAAAATTAAGTGTATGTAACTGTCTGTAAATGAATTAAAAACATTTACTTGTCCTTGTAATGTAATGCATTAAATGCTGTTTCTAGGTTAAGAAGTCATATAACAACGCCCAGGACGTTAGATTTTCTGACCATACCACCCTACCCTATAGGGACTGACAAGCATCAGGGGTGTGATTTGGGATTGTCAACAGTAATGCTCATGCCGTTCCACCCCCATCCCCACCCTGCAGCAAGTGACAGGTATCAAGGTGTACCTTTGACTCTTCAGCCCCAAAGTTCACTCCATTTTCTTATACAGTACTGTACCCATTTCAGTGCATTTCCTTATGGAATGGGGTGAGTGTAAAGCTTGAACACCCCAAGGCACACCTCGACACTTGTCTGTGTCTGCAGGGTAGGGTGAGGTGAAATGGCGTGAGCGTTATGGGCAGCGACCCAAAGGCACACCCTAATGCCTGTCCATGTATTAAATAGAGAATAATGGATGGGGAAGGATTTGATATGAGAATTTAATGCACACCTGAGTTATGGGATGCTACATAAACCCTGAGGGCAAAGCCCGAGGGGTTTATCAAAGCATCCCACACCGAGGGTGTGCATTAAATTCTCATATGAAACACCCTCCCCATCATTTATTTTTTATAATAACAGATCAGCAATTTTTCTCCAGCAGTTTGTGAGACTGTTTGGCCCCGCCCACATACAGAATGTTGGCCAATGAGGCAGCAGCATAGTTTGACTGGCATGGCTCATGAATGTCATAACAACCAGCTGGTTGTTATGGAAAATATCAACCAGGTCAGTACATTGAGAGAAATTGCTGACCAGTTATTATAAGCATTTACTTGTCCTTATAATGTAATGCATTTAAATGCTGTTGCTAGGTTGAGAAGTCACATAACGCCCAGGGCATTAGGGTTTCTGACCATAACACCCTGCCTTGTAGGTACTGACAGACATCAGGGGTGTCACTTGGGATTGTCAACAGTAATGCTCACGCCATTCCACCCCCATCCCCGCCCTGCAGCCAGTGACAGGTATCGAGGTGTGCTTTTGACTCTTCAGTCCCAAAGTTCACTCCATTTTCTTATACAGTACTGTACCCATTTCAGCATATTTCCTTATGGAATGGGGTGAGTGTAAAGCTTGAACACCCCAAGGCACACCTCAACATTTGTCTGCAGGGTAGGGTGAGGTGAAATGGCGTGAGCATTCTGGACAATGACCCAAAGGCACACCCCAGTGCCTGTCCATCTCTTAATGGTGGGGGTGAGGTTGGCGTCACTTCAGTATTTCACTGCCATTCCTATTGTGCCTGTCTGTCTGTCTGTCTGTCTCTCTCTCTCTCTCTGTCTATATGTCTATGTAATTATCTATCTTTCTATAAATTGCATGTATCGCTATTTTTACCTATTTCTAAAACAAACCTGCATATCACATTTGCCTGCACTCTGAGCACATACTTATGAAACTGTGCATATTTGTACTCCACTTCTGCATAGGCTTCATGCTTTCCTAATATTTCCATTATCGTAAGCATAACTACCTTGCCCTTATCAATAGCGACCCCCTCTGAAAGTTACTATCACGGTTTTCTCTGCTAACAGTCCGTCATTACACCTGACTTCCTGACATCAACACATTGCTTAAATATAACTTGCATCACCTCATGTACAAAAAACGTTTCTCTAAATAAAAAAAAACAAAAAACTCTGTAAATAATCCCAAGGCTGAACATATGCCAGCCATTACTTTTTCATGTACTGCTACTTTCTGTACAATCGTGGGGATTTGCATACATTTCCCATGATGCTTTGCATTATTGGAGTATGTGCAATTGTGTTTTCTTTAAAATTTGGCTGTCCAGCCAGTATCATCCGGGGATAGCACATATCTCAGTAGCATTTGCTCTGGGGTTCTTTTGTAAACCTATATTGCTTCCTATTCCTTCCATTAAAATGTACACCTCCATATATTTTTCTAATAATGTGTATGCCTTCCTTAGAACAGAAACTAAAACAAATCTTACTACTTACGAATCATTGTGTTGTTTCTCCATACCTCCTTAACAATTCCACACAACTTCACTAACTTCATTATGCAGCTGTGGTGGATCTGACCAGAATTTGTTTTTAGAGCTGATGCAGTAGGGCTGCAGGTTCCGCCTACCTGCAGCCCTAAAAATGAGAACGGGGAGAAGCAAGTATGTAGCAAAATGACACAATACTTTGGGGCTGATTAAGATCTAGAGGCTGTGAAAGGAAAATATTACTGCGATAGAAACCACAAAAAAACAGAAAAGATCAGAGATGGAAATGGCACAACCAAAACAAGGAACCCAATGCATTATAACAAAACGTATCACTCAGTTAGAAATGCTGTAACTATGTAATGCTGTGTGTAAGTGAAGTGCCTGACACAAAAAAAAAACAGACAAAATATTTTGTTAATCAATGAACTGGAATCCTAGAAAGGCAGACAACTCTAATATCTTCACTAGAAAATAAATGTATAAATCAGAAATACAGGCCCGGCTTGGTGGCGCTGAGGGTTGAGGTGCTGGACGCCACACCGGCGACCCAAGTTCGGGAGCGAGCTCGGTGCCGGGGGTCGGCAAGGAGGGAATGGATTGAACATCCTCAGGACGGCTGTCCTTTCCCGGGGGGAGGGTATTGGAGATGGCCGGTGTCCCAGCGACCCCCAGTGGAGACCGGGGGCACTGCAGGATAGTGGTCCAGACAGTTGCGTGGGTTGAGCATGGCAGACGCCGGCAGGGTTGCCATACGCCATGGCATCATTGCACGCCACGCTCGGGGGGGGGCAGGGAAGTACCTAGAAACCCCCCCTACCGGCTGGATAGGCGACGGCTCCACAGTGCCTGACAGCCACAGTTCCATAACTGGACCTCCGCCTCTGCCTCTTGAACTCCCCGTGGACCTAGGGGCCACGGGTCCCATGGGGAGAGCTAATGACTTTGAGGAGGTTGGGGTCTCAGTGGGCAGTAGAGCGGCAGGCGAGCTGGTAGCCTGAGAGAGTTCCAGTCCGGTGGAGCGCCATAAAGAGAATAAAAAAAAATTAATAAATCAGAGGTACCGCAGTATACTGTACATCTGGGGAAAACACACATCATAACCAACTGTAATTAACAGATCAGATAAATATACAAAACAACTAAGAGAGATGTTACTTTTCTTTATTTTTTTGTATGCACTTTATATTTACTGTTTTGTACTGTCCCCCAATATAGGAAGCTTCTGGAAATGAGCCGTTACAGCTCAGAATGTCTTTCCTGGTGAAAAATAAATGTTTAGAAGGAAAACCACTCCTTATAAGAACCTGTGCCCCAACAGACATCGTCTGTTCTGACCCTACCATGAACCTACTATTACATAAAAACATCAGGCCAGTGGCTTGCATGCATTGCACCAAGCCCCATATGAATAAGCAAGCCATTCCAGTGATCTTGCATCAGCATATATACAGTTTTAGGATAAAAGGTGAGGGACTGCTTGTACAGGGAAGGGATGCTAAGTTTCACTTGTAGGAAGTTTACCAGGCAGTCACCCCAACAACTGGATATGATATGGGCACACAGAAATCTAAAGGGAAACAATAAGCAGCTGTGCCATTTGAAAAGCTTGGGAGGGGTGGATAGAAAGCATTTGATTTATTAAACAGATTACACCAAAAATTAAAAAAAAAATTGAAAAATAGTGTGTGTTGAAAGGTAAAAAGAAAATAAAAGTTTGGGAAAGAAAAAGGAGCAGAAATGAAGCTGGCACTATCAGCACACATTTTTTGCTAGAAACACAGATTAATAAATGAAGCGACATAAGGTCAAGAGATACTTCACTTTAAGTGAGAGGAATGAAGTTAATAAACATAAAACAGAAAGTGGAATGGAAGAGAAGTAGTAGCTATAAAATGAAAGGGGGTGCAAATATTGCTCTGCATCTCTGGTGGGTGCATAGGCAAAAATAATATAACATATACTAAAGCCATCCGACTCACCAAAAGCAAATACTACAAAGAAGCCCCCTCCAGCACCTGGAATGACAGCAAGTCATTCTGGGATAAATCTCAATGACATAACCAGCAAGGACCCCAGATCTGCACCAGCCATGCTCTTGATCGATGGCATACCATCCTTGGACCACATGCACATTGCCAACGAACTTAACATCACATTCACGGACCTAAGCAGTGTGCCACCAGCAGACTACTTCAACCCCCCACCACCAACTGATCCTAATACGGCCAAACAACCATCACTTAACCGCCTACTCTTCTACTTTAAAGAAGTCTCTCAAGCCGATGCTAAAAAGTACCTGGAGAAGGCGCTGGGGAAATCTAGACATAGCGGGGAAAATCTGTACCTAAAATTCATCAACCTGGCCCTGTTTGAAGTTCTAGGCCCACTCACCAAACTAATCAACCTCTCCCTCTGCCTCTCACAGTTCCTCCAGAGATGGAAATCAGCCACAGTAACTCCAGTGCACAAAGGCGGAGACAGGACCCTACATAACAACTACAGACTTATCTCCATACTCCCCCCTCTCTCCAGAGCCCTTGAGCGGATAGTGGCGGACCTGTTAGTCGAACACCTGAACCAGTACCAACTTCTCTGTCCTGAGCAACACGGCTTCTGACCAGGTCCCAGTACTATCAAGGCCTTGCTCGAATTCACTGGACACATTCACCATCCAATTGATCAAGGTCTCCTGGTTGGCGCAACTTTCATCGATCTATCAAAAGCATTTGATACGGTGCATCACAAGCTCCTGCTGGACCAGCTATCAACTACAGGACTGTCCTCAGAATCAGTACGCTGGTTCAGCAGCTACCTTCACAGTCGCTCACAAAGGGACAAAATAGGGGGATCACCTCTGATAACAGACCAGTCTGCTCGGGAGTCCCACAGGGATCAGTTCTGGGACCCCTACTGTTCAGTTTATTCATAAACAAACTGCCATCCACATGCTGGGGCCAAATGCTCCTATACGCAGATAACGTGGTCATATTCAACAGCAACCCTAATCCCGAACAGCTGGTGGTGGATCTCCAAAAGGGGTTTACAGCCACTGAAAAATGGTTTACGGATCACAGACTAGTCATGAACTGCAAAACAACTAAGACTATGATGTTCACCAGCACACAGAGCAAGCATAAGGCCTCCCTCTTTGCAATCAGGAACGCCAATGGGGACCCACTGGGACACGTCCAGGTACCTGGGCATCACACTCCACTCTACACTTTCATATGCCCAACTCATCGACAACACAGCAAGGGCAATTAATACAAGAATAGGGATCCTATACAAGCATAGACACTGCCTAACACATGAGGCATTGAACCTGGCCATCAACAGCTCGATAATCTCCCTCGCAAGATAAAGAGCCGCACAAGGAACAGGGTGCTCAGAGACAGAAATAATAATACAAGATTAAACAATCACTGCACACCTACACACCAAATAAAAGGCAGTAGTCCAGTACTTAACCAAATGCAATAATTTATTCACTGGCCACCTCAACAGTGCATTATCACCTGGAGTCTCACAACACAAGTTGTGTTGTGAGACTTTAGGCAATATTGCACTGTTGTGGTGGCCAGTGAATAAATTATTGCATTTGGTTAAGTATTGGACTACTGCCTTTTGTTTGGTGTGTAGGTGTGCCATGACTGTTTAATCTTGTAGCTCGATAGTCTCCCTCATCGACTATGGCCTGGCAATCTACGGGTCGGCGACAGACACAGCCCTAAACTGCATCACCACTGCACTAAACAAGGTAGGCCGACTGCTTATAGATGCGGAAAGACTAACGTACACCTGTGAGCTCCAAACCAGGGCAGACTGGCTACTACTAAAGGACTGAATAAACTACCAAACCTGCCTCATTGCCAGGAAATGCTCCCTCAGCCAACTACCCACAGGGGTCAAGAACCTCCTAACTCCACACTCAAGCACCAAACCCACAAGGAACTCCTCCACTCAGACCTACAAAGTTCCCATATGCCACACAGCCCAGGCACAATGTGCATTTTATTATCGTGCTCCACTATGGCCCAGTGCCTTACCTCTTGACATTATCAGTGCCACATCTATTGGATCATTCAAATGCAGACTCCGGCAGCACCTAGTAAAATCTAGTAAATGTGACTGTTACCATTAGCACCCAACCAACTAGCATCAGCCAACTGCCTGTACTTACCTACTGACAACTCATTGCGTTGAGGGACCCCACTCCCAGCACTTTAGGCTACACCTACCCCCCCAATCGTGACATTGCTCCCACTTCCCTACCCCCTCAGATGCTCCCAACTACCTTACTTCTTCCACCCATGTTTGCAACCCCTCCTTCTTCTCACCTCTGAGAGCTTCCAAGTAGGGTGTTAACCTCTGACACCGGCTAGCTGCTATACTGCCTAAGCTGTTTAATGCTGTTGTACCCTGTAACTTACCTGTACCATATGTAACCCTGTCATCTGTATTGTATTGTCTATGTAACTGATGCAGAACCTATAAATGAGCATCTGCTCACTGGTGTAATCCAAGACCTCAATAAATGAAAAAAAATAAAAAAAATACACAGTAGTAAAGAAAAATAAATAAAATACTGCTCACTGCAGAGTAGATTTGCAGTCATATATGAGCCAAAACAAGTTAAGTGATCAAGTGCCCTGCCTTACAGAGAGTAGCACTTTCCAACATAATAACAAATGAAACAGGAATGGAAAATTAAGTCGCAGCTAATGGCAAAACATCCCAGTTGGTGTTAACACTTGAGCTGCAGAAAAAGAAAAAACAGTAAGACCACGTCCGTAACAGTATTAGATACTATTATAAAATGGCAAGAAAAAAAACTAGAAATCTCATTGGCCAAGAGATGTCAGCTGATCGTACATTAAATCTCTGAAAACAAACAGTCATCCTGGTCCTAAACTACATCACACAATGAGCAAATCAGTCCTCCAACAACAAGCTCTATCTCCCATCAGTCCCCCTACAGCCAGAGCTGATCTTCCATTACAAACATGGCTGCTACCTTTACATTGTAAAAACCTTCAACTGAGCCCTAAAAATAAAACTACCTTAAATAAAACAAATTAATTAAATGTCGTTTTCTTGATTATCACACTCTCCTTACACACATAAACAAGTTAGAAACATAAAGAATTGTTAATAGTTTTCATTACAACTGTTTCTTTGCTGACAGTGAAAAATCCCCCCTTCTGTCTTTAACATGCTCACCAGGGAAAGCTCTTCTGCTTGCCCTGACAGTGAAATAATTGAGTCTGTGGCTGTAGAAGAGGCATTTGTTATATATGTGTGTGTGTGTGTGTGTACAGTATGTTAGGAGAGGAACATTCCACCAGTGGAACAGAGCATTTTGAATCCCTGTGTTCCATGATAAACATTCCATAATAAAATTCCATATCTTGAAAGTGGGGAAAACAGAAAAAGAAAACAGGAAGAAGAAAGTAGGCAATGATACTTTATTATCAAAGTGAAATGGTGGCAAAACACAGTTACATAGGCAGAGGCAGACCCAAACTACTCAAACACATTTCTAAAGTTTATAAAAGCATGTGCATTTGAATCATATATGGGTATTTTCAGGTGAAATCTATTAATCCCCCCCCCCCACCTCCACCAGCGCCAAAAAAAGGCAACCTGGTAGGTTTAAAGTTTTGAACACACTTCCATTAAGATACAGTACTTGTACTGATTTGAAATGCAAGGTAATATGTTTTTTCTTACCAACATTTCACCTCAGTCCTATAAATAAGAGAATATTGCCAGAAACTATATTACAGCACTGTAATGAAAATAGTTTGAAAGACAGCTTATTTTTACAAATTTACAGATGTTGCAGATTCATATGAGAATTTACGTTAGAGAAAATATATATTTCAACTAACACTGCTAAGAAATACTTTTACTGCAAAGTACTAATCTATTGCTGAAATATGCTATTTATGCATTAATAGGGACTATTTTTTCAATTTTTTAACAGTTTCAGAGTTAATGTATTGTACACTTTGTTTGAAATTAGTAAAGAAGGCTTAATCCTATCAGAGTGACTCAAACTAATTCTTTTACGATGGTGGCCCATTTTAAAAGTGTGATAAGCCACTCCAGGGTGTGCATTTTTAAGGATTTTAATGCACTCCCCAGGGGCATAAGGACACTTGGCCTTCAGCCTCGTGCCTTAGTACACCCCTGGGGCAGGCATTAAAATCCTTGAAATGCACACCCTGTCGTGGCTTATTACTTACATATAGAACTAGAGCTTGGAGGTCATGGGAGTCACAGTGTCCCACACGCCCACCCACCATCCCCCGAGCTCACCTCTGTTGTTTGGTCTTCACTCCCTCAATCATTAGGCTGTGAAGACTTCTTTCTTGACCATTCTTATACGGGTCTTCTGGACTATCTTATGTCCGGTTTTTGTTAGGCTATCCTTCTAGGTTTGTTACGCTGCACCTCCTCGGAAAAAAAAGGTACTGAGGCAGTTGGAGGGGGGCGATGCCGAGATAGTCATTGCTGCACGAGCCGAGGCTAGCGGCACTGCTCCTCACGGCTCCATCTCTGGCGCCGACCCTCCTGCAAAAAGTTTGCTTCCGCTGGGTCCTAGCACCTCGGCATAGATCCCATTAGTGTGACTGAGTGGTGGAGACTTAAGTCTAAGAATATCAAAATTACGGTAGATACGTAATTTCCATTTCCTGCTCCACGGGTGGAGGCTGGTGGATAAGCGTGGGTGGTAGTGTGACACACGCCTAGGGGCATGGGACAGGGAGAAAATCGGGGGGACTAGATAAAATCTATATATAAAAATCTCTCTTCCTCTTGAGGATCTCTCTTGGGCATATTCCTGTTGCTGCTCTGTAGTTTTTATATTGTCCATACTGCTAAGCTTCTGATTTACAGCAGTACCTGACTCTTGGACTCGATGCAGTTGTTAACCTTACTGTATTGCAGGGAGAGGTTGTAAGATTTTTTGTGCTATATTTCCTAGCCTGTCGGGCTGGGTACTTTTTCCATGTTTAGTTCTGAAAACTCATGTTCTTTCACTTCTTCATGTTTTCAAGTTCTTTTTCTTTTCCTCTCTTCATTCCTTTTGGAGTGGCACGAATACAGTATTTGTGTTCTGACCTCGGTCCGATCATACCTGCTATCTGCTCCTCTGGAGCATTTTTGGGGTTCATATCCTACTAAATTCTTTGTCCACTTTGGAGTACAAAGATCTTATTAGGTGACATTCTACCATCTTAATTGCACAGTGGTCCCCCAGACTTCAGTGTACTAGCCAGAGCTATATACCAGTGCTGCTGCTCATTCCTCACTACCTCTCTGTCTGGGTGTCTGAGTCAGGCTCTGGCTCTGATACCCACTAGCCTTGTGCCACCCTTAGGCCCAACCCTTAGTTTCTCCTAAGTTGGTAGTCGGGTTTTATTTTGTTATTGTTTTTTTATATTCTGTATCCTTTGCCTATCCTTTTGGACTAGTAGTCTAAAGCACTCTCTCTTTGTTTTGCTCTCTCACTTGTTGCCATTTTGGTAGTTTCACAGTATCAGTGGCACAGTAGGACAGAACAGGCACCTTGAGGAGCTGCTGCGGCTAAGGGACTTAAGCTGTTACTTGTTTCTGTGTAGGCTGTGAAATTGGGAATGTTACCTTAAATGAGGGGCTGAGTATAGTAGTTGGAGGGTATTTGTTGTGACAGGGCAGTGGGAGGACACTGAGTGAGGGAGGGTAAGGGAGGGACACTGGGGAGGAGTAAACAGTGATCACGTGACCTGGCAAGGCCAATCGGGCGGCTGGAGTCACTACATATTACCCAGGGGGCCAAGCGACCCTGATGCATGAGTGCCACCATGCAGGAGTGTAGCGTCTCGAGTAGTGTCTGCAGGGCATCAGCAGAGAGAACAGCAGGCTGTGCTGGGGAGCAGAGAGTAGGACACAGGGGAAAGGAGTCTCTAAAGGGAGAGCTGACCAGGTATAGCTCAGAAATATACCATATGGCAGGGAGACCGAGGATGATGGAGGGTCCTAGGGTGTGGGCCAATAAGAAGGAATGGGGAGGGAGCATGTTTGTGGGCAGTCAAGAGGGATGGGTGGTAAGTTGTAATGGATGTGGGGCAGCTATATTCTTGAGGATTGCATGGAGGGCAAGTGGGTGTATGGTGTGTAGGTAGTTGATGCAACTTAGGGAGGAGCTTGGATGGCTGAGAAGGGAGCTGGGTAGATGTGGGAGACTGGGGTGGGGGGAACAACAAGCAAAAGGGGAATTTAGGAGGCAGACACCAGAGGGTGCAGCAGACAAAAGAAAGGATAATCAAGTTGGGGGACAAGAGGAGCAGATAATCAGGAGCAGCTGGGGCAAGCACCAATGACTGGAGGGTGGTCAAGCACCAAGGGAAGATAAGAACAAGGGCAGGGGTATAAGTCACAAAGAGGGGTGGCTAGAGTAGCTCAGAGGAGGGAGAATGACAACAGGAACAGATTCTCTGTTTTGGCTAGGCTGGAGGAGCAGGAAGGGGGGGAGGTAAACTACAGAGAAGGGAAGGGTGGAGGGCACTACGGAGGGTAAGGGATATAACAGTGAGGCGGAAGGCAAAAGAGGTAGCCCGTGTGGCAGCAGATGCAGTGGGGGGCAGAAGGAAGGTGGAGAAGCAGCAGAGTACGAGAGGGGAAGGAGGGGTAGACAGAGAACAGTCCGGGGGTGCTGCAGGCAGCCCTGAAAGGATAGCACAGGGGAAGGGAAAGCGAGGAAGAGGACAGGTCAGTGGGAACACAGGGAGCCAGTGGCAAGGGGAATGTTAGGGAGGGGTGGGAAGGCATGCACAGGAAAGGGGAGTTAGAGCAGAAGAGGAAGGGTATGAGGGTGGAATCAGATAGTCTGGGCACAAGTGGTACAGGGGAAAGGACAGGGCAAAGAACAGAGGACATACATGTCTCGGGGAAGGCACGGGTACAGAGGCAGGGGGAAAGGTGGGGGAGATTAAGTCGGGGCAGAGAATTAACAGGCAGCAGGAGGGTGAAAAGGATAAAGGGAGGAAAGTCATCATTCTGGGGGATTTAATACTTAAGGGTGCAAGATAGGGGAGAAGGGGTGCCAGGAAAAACAGCATTTGGTTGGAGTGCATGCCAGGCATTACAGCGGGTAGTGTGGGATTGCATATTAGCAGATGTGTGAGGAAGGTGGGGAAAAAACACACATTGTGGTACACCTTGGCATGAATGACCTGGAGGAGAGAAGGATAGAAGAGATGCAGGGCAGTTTCAAGGAACTGGGGAAACTGTGTACTATGAGTGGAAGGTTGGTAGCTTTCTCAGAAATCCTACTAGTGCCAAGAGCGAGTACAGCCAGGAAGCAGAGAATCACTGAATTCAGTAGATGGCTAAAGGAATGGCGTGGGTCCATGAGGTATGGATTGGTGGGAGTGGGTTGGGGAAACAAGTGGGAGAACACAGACCTGTATGCAGAGGATAGGTTGCTGCTTAGTAAAGAAGGCTCACAGGTACCAAAGCATAGGTTGGGGAGTTTATCAAAGAAAATTATAATTTAAACTAGGTAAGAGGGGGCAAAGGGGTGGGAATTCACCATGAGCGGGGGTCTTTTAGACCTCCCCCCACAGAAAGGCAGGAGCCAAATTCAGATTGGAGGGGTAAAGGAGGGAAGGGGAGGGTACAGGCACAGAGCGCAGTAGATCAAAATGGAGAGTGCTATCATTGAATGCTAGGAGTCTGGGGAACAAGTTGGCAGAGTTGCAGGCATTGATGGTGGAAGAGGAGGTGAACATAGCCACCATCACCAAGACATGGACAACCCAATACCATGACTGGGACCTAGCCATCCCAGGTTTCAAGCTATTCTGGAGGGATAGGGAAAAGGGGGAAGGGGGTGGCCATCTACATTAGGGAAGGGATAAAGTGTAATATGGAGGGGGAGAAAAGCAGGTCAGAGGCCATATGGCTGCAGCTATACAACCCGAGGGGTAACAAGATTAGACTGGAGTAATTTATAGGCCTCCAACACAGAATGAGGAAATTGATAAGGAGCTGGAGGAGCAGTTAGAGGCTCAGCGGCAAAGGGAGCACTGTGGTGGTGGGGGACTTTCATCTACCGGGGTGGATTGGAGCATCCCTGTTACCTCATGTGCCAGGGAGCAGGTCCCCCTGGAAGCCTTCCAGGACAGCTTTCTGACAGGAGGGGAACATCCTGGACCTAGTGCTGGAGGATGAGGAGCAAGTCAGGGAGGTTGGAGTGGAGGAACCCCTGGCGGGAAGTGACCACCACAAAGTGTAGTTCTCAATCAGTCTAGGTAGGGAGGTAGCCACTACAAAGACTAAGGTCCTGGACTTCAGAAGGGCAGACTTTGGCAGGATGGGTAGTACACTGGAAGAGCACATACTGTAGCTAGCATCTGCCTAAACATGGACGCCGAGCAAAAATGGGCAGTCATCAAGCTGGGCCTGGCTGAGGCCACTAGCACTTGTGTCAAGAGCCAGAGCAAGAAATCCAGGATCAGGAAGCTGAGCTGGATGAACAGGGACGTAAGGGAGAGGGTGAGGGAAAAGAGAGCTGCATTTAGAACCTACAAAAGATCCAGCAGGGAAGAGGACAGGGAGAAATACGTAAGGAAATCCTGGGAAGAAAGTAGAACAGTAAAGGCAGCCAAGGCATCAAGGGAACTGAGGCTGGCCCAATGGATCAAAGAAGGTGAAAAGGATTTCTTTAGATATATAAGGGAGAAGAGAGAGTAAGGATCAGATTGTTGGGATCAAGAATGGCAGTGGGTGGGTGGGTGGGTGGAAAAGGGCAAAGCAGGCAAAAGTACTCAACGAATACTTCTGTTCAGTATTCACCAAAGAGAGGGCTGGGCCTGTACCTAAGTGGAAGGGCAGGGTGGTAGTGTGGGGGAGAAGAGATCATGGATGGGCAAATCACCGAGGGTGTTGGAGGGACTTAAGTCCCTGAGGGTTGATAAGGCACCTCGGCCGTATGGTATTCATCCGAGAGTACTGAGAGAGTTGGCAGTTGTCCTGGTGGGGCTGTTGGCGAGGCTGTTCAACATCTGTCTGGAAATGGGATGCTTACCCAGGTATTGGAAGGTGGTGCATGTGTTGCCCCTCCATAAGAGCAGGCCCAAGGACGAACCAGAGAACTATAGAATAGTCAGCCTAACCTCAGTTGTGGGAAAGCTAATGGAGACTATCCTCAAGGAAAGGCTAATAAACTTTCTGGAGGATAATGATCTCCAGGACGGCAGACAGCACGGGTTCGTCTCTGGCAGATACTGCCAGACGAACCTGGTACACTTTTTTGATTGGTTTGCATGGGCACTGGACAAGGATCATGCAGTGGATGTCCTATACCTGGACTTCAGCAAGGCTTTTGATTCAGTGCCACATGGTAGGCTGACCAGCAAACTGAGCAACCTGGGAGCGGGGAGGAAGCAGGTTAGATGGGTCAGGAGCTGGCTACAGGATAGACAGCAGAAGTTAATAGTTGGGGGTGAGTTATCTGAGCCCAGGGCAGTAACAAGTGGGGTCCCACAGGACTTGGTGCTGGGACCAGTACTGTTTAACATTTTCATTGCCGACAACACAGAAGGGATAAAAAGTAAGATCAGTCTCTTTGCCGATGACACCAAGATCTGTGTGGATGTTAATGGAGGAGAAGGAGGTACAGTACTCTATGAGGATTTGGCAAAACTGGAGGAATGGTCCAACACATGGTAACTTGGGTTCAATGCCAAGAAGTGCAAAGTCATGCATTTGGGAGCCAGGAACCCCAGAAATAGTTACTGATTGAGGGGAGTAGTTATCCAAGTCAAAGGAGGAGAAGGATCTTGGTGTGCTGGTGACAAGAGAAATGAACCATTCAGCCTAGTGCAGGAAGTCAGTGGCAAAGGCCAACAGAATGCTGGGGTGCATCGCAAGAGGAATTACCTCTAGGAGAGAGCTCAATATGTATTCCCTGAAGGATAGAAGGGAGAGAGGGGATTTGATTGAGACCTTCAAGTACCTGAAGGGTTTGAACAGAGTAAGCACCGGAAGTATTTTCAAATTAAAAGGTGGAAGGGAAACCAGGGGACACAGTCTGAAGTTGGAAGGAGGCAGATTCAGGAGGGAAATGAGGAGGCACTATTTCACTGAAAGGGTGGTGGCAGGGTGGAACGCGCTGCTGGAGGAGATGATATCACTGCAGACAGTGGGCAGCTTCAAAAGAGGGTGGGACAGGATCAGAGGAGGGTTCAAACTGTGGGGGCATGGGTGGGCAAAATCAATGGGGAGGAGACACGGGAAGGGGTAGCTGTAGTCTGAAAAACTGAAGTGCTGCACACAGCAAACTAGATAGACCATTAAACCTATATCTGCTGGCAATTTTGTATGTTCGTATGTTCTCCTGACAGACAGAACGGGGGAAGGGGGGTTACTGGCTAGCTCCCATGCACAACATCACTACGTCCGCCTCGTAGGCAGCATCGGCACCGGCGCCAGTCTCCTTCCAAAGCTGCAAAACACTTTGCTCCTGTGAGGTATTAGTACCTCCTACAAAGACCCTTTAGTGTGACTCAGTGGTGAACATTTTCTGGAAGATCAACAATTACAGTGAGTGTAGTTTTTATTTACTGACTGAACAGCTTGCTCGAGTCTACTTTTTTTAATACCCTGCATGTACAGTATTTGAATGTTTCTGTCATGTTCCCTCCCCTACTACCGTCTGGTCTCCATCAAGTACATATTGAGGCTTTCCATTCTTTGCTCATATGCCATCCATTGCTGACCCTGTGTAATCTTGGGCATCCTCCTCTGCACTGTCTCCAGTCTTTTTCTATCCTTCCTTAGATGAAGGTCCGAAAATTGCACAGTACTTCATGTACAGTCCCACCAGGGTCCTGTACAGAGGCAAGATGGGTTATTTCTTCCTGCTGTTGAACCCCCTACCGTGGCATTTTAGCATTCTGCTCACATCCCATTATTCTTTTCACCTTCTTTATCAGCTTATTACCATGTTGTGCTGACATGAGTTTGATTGAGATCACCACACCTAGATTCCTTTCCTTCTCAGACACAGTGACTGAATTTCATTTATTTATTTATTTACTTACTTGTTTATGATACCAGCTAAGATACACTAGGCATTCATATGCCTATTTTCAGGCATGACCTGAGAGAATTACAGACTAACAGCAGGGAAAATATACAGCAGACAGTATACATGAATTGAGAGCAACATCATCGGGGGTTACATTTAACAGACATAAGGAAATAAGCAGTAGTGCAAACCCCAAAAATACAGTAATCAGTGCTGTCAAAAAATGAGCTTGCAAAACGGACACACAGTACAGAGCATAGGGAAAAAAATTGATGATGCCAACTTTGTGGGTGCAGGTACAACATACAGAGAGCAGTAACATTTGCTATAAAAGATAATACACATCAGATAGATTGAGTGGAAAGTGCAACAGTGCTAGGGCAGCTAGTCCTGCGGTTTCTAGCAGCCAGGAAGACACAGTGAGTCCTTTAGAGCCTTACAGAAGATCAGGTGGCTAGAAGAGAGGCATAATTCTAGGGGAAAGGGAGTTCTAGTAGATAGGGGCATAGACAGCAAAAGCCAGTTTTCCTAAGCCAGTGGAGCATTGATGCTCAATGAAAGGGTGGGAACCCCCAGACCTTAGCAAGTATGTAGGGAATGGGTGCTACAGATATCTTGCTAGGGAAGATAAGGGAACCTGTTTGAAGCAGTTCTTCCACAAAATGGCCTAGAGCAAGAGATTGTTGACAAGCAGGGTAGGGCCAGTCCAGACCAATGTAGAGGAGATAGTGATGAGTGATCTTTGGAGAGGCCAGTGCAAAGTGACACACATTATTTTTTATGGTTTCCCATCTAACAAGGACAGTTTTGTTTGCGCCAAGGAAAGCCAGATGGTAATACGTGAGACCTGGCAGAAGTACACCTTGAGGTATAGACTATTGGGAAGTCAGGGATAGGCAGTGTGTGACCCTAAAGGCCATGCCTAGCTTATCGTTAAGAGATTTGCAGACTGAGGAGACATGGAGGAAGAAATCAAGGGGTCTAGCCATACCGAGTATTTGAAACTGTTGACACCCTTAAGTGTGGATCCATCTTTACAGGTGATGGAGAGATATGAGTGGGTGACACAGAGGTTCGTCTTTGAACCAAAGAGCATGGACTTGGTCTTTTTCCTGCTCAGGATGAGCTTGTTTGCCGATAGTGAAGACTGAGTGATTGCAGTGGCAACTGAGATGGATTTTTGGATGGCGGGAATAGTTTGGGCACTGTAGTATGGGACAAGATCGACCACGTACAACAGTAAGCTGCAGCCAGAGGCAACATCAGGGAGATCATTGATAGAAATAGAGAAAAGGACTGTCTTAGGATTGAGCCCTGTCAAACCCCAACGGTAATGTCAGCAAGGCTGGAGGTAGCAGAGTGGAGTCAAACTTCGTGTTTCCTGCCAGTAAGTTAGTTGGAGGACTAGAATTATGCCTCTCTTCTAGCCCCCTGATCTTCTGTAAGGCTCTAAAGGACTCACTGTGTTTTCCTGGCTGCTAGAAACTACAGGACTAGCTGCCCTAGCACTGTTGCACTTTCCACTCAATCTATCCTGAACCTGAATTGGTTCTCAAGCTACCTGCACAACAGGTCCCAAAGAGTTAAGCTAAATAGGACCCTCTCCACCAACCTACCGGTACTCTCAGGGGTCCCGCAAGGCTCCATCCTTGGACCCACCCTTTTCAGTCTATTCCTAAACACCCTCCCAAGCTCCTGTTCCAACAAAATACTGCTCTATGCAGATGATGCAGTGATCTTAGCATCACACTCAGACCCACTCCTACTCCAGTGCACGCTGCAAAGCACCTTCCTCCAAGCTGAAAAATGGTTCAGTAACCATCGGCTAGTCCTGAACCTGAAAAAAAACAAAGTCAATGCTGTTCTCACATTGGCAAAACAGCGCCATGGGTACTCCCCTTCTCATCACCACCAGCACGCTCCTTCCACTAGAACAGGTGACAACATATAAGTATCTGGGCATCACCTTTGACGCAGGCTTTACATTCCATGCCCACCTAAAAGCCCTGTCATCAGCCATGAACTCCAGGATTGGGCTCCTCTACCGCCATAAAGATTGCCTCCCAGAATCTGCCTTAAAATTAGCCATCGCCTCATCTGTGTTTGTCCCTGGCCGACTCGGACTTCCAATATACGCAGCGGCTGACCCTCCTCCCTGTCAAAAGTCCAGACCTCTATTAACAAAGCCTGTAGGCTCCTGACCGGTGCCCATAGCAGAACACACACTTGTCTGCTATACTCCACCGCTAACATACTCACTCTTGAGGAACGATTGAAATACCACACCTGCCTACTGGCCAAAAAATCCCTGTCTGGGTTATGCCCACCAGGGGTCTCCGCATCCCTGCATCCGGCTGTCTGGCCTACGCTGACCCGTAACTCCACCAAAGCCACCTTCCTTGTACCCAGGGCAAGGACCTCTCTCTGCCAAAGATCCTTTCATCATAAAGCTCCGGCCTGGTTTAACTCCCTTCTTAAGGGAATCACAAAGATCCCCGGGATTGGCCGGTTTAAAATAGCTCTCCGTCAACACATTATTGACAGCTGGTGCTGTAAATGCCTGTAGTGGGACATAACCCTGTCTCGAATAGCCCTAAGCCCTCTGGGTCCCATTGATGACTGGGTAATGGTACAATTGAACAACTGTAACAACTGTGTTTATATAATGATGCATGTAACTCAATGTTTGTATGTATTTATATAATGATGCCTGTAACTCAACGTATGTATGTATCTCACCTGTATGTAACCTCTGTCCTAAACCTCACTTAATTGTTGTCTCCCCGAGATGAGGTACCTTTGTAAACGAGTCTCTGACTCAAAGGTTGTAAAACTGATTATTTAAATAAATAAATAAATAAATATCTGATGTGTATTATCTTTTATAGCAAAGGAGCAGGACAGAGAACTGTACCAGTTAAGGCAGAAGGAAGCAGGGAGGGTAGTCAGAATAGCAAAGGCACAAACTGAGGAAAAGATAGCTAACGGTTAAGAAGTGGGATAAAACCTTTTATAGGTATATCAGGGAGTGTAGAAAGACAAAGGGAGGGATAGTGAGGCTGAATAGAATGGATGGTGGGTGGGCAGAGAGTGACAGTGATAAAGCAGGGATACTGAATGAATACTTCTGTTCAGTATTCACAAAAGAGGAAGTGGGGGAGGTGCCTAATCCAATTAACAGAAGCACTCTGGAGAGGGGGGTTGATCCCAGTCCTTTCACAGAAGAAAGGGTTCTGAAAGAACTCCTAAAACTGAAGGTGGACAAAGCAATGGGGCCAGATGGAATTCACCCCAGAATTCTAAAAGAATTAAGCAGAGAACTAGTGACACCACTGACTACACTTTTTAACAAATCATGGGAGGATGGTGTGGTAGCTGAGGACTGGAAGAAGGCGGATGTGATTCCCCTTCACAAAAGTGGGACCAAGATGGAGGCAGGAAACTACAGACCTGTCAGTTTGACCTCTGTGGTAGGGAAAGTGATGGAATCACTTCTGAAGGAAAGAATTGTTGAGTACCTAGAGGCCAGTGGGGCACAGGACCCAAGGCAGCATGGGTTCTCAGCAGGGAAGGTCATGTCAGACGAATCTAATTGATTTCTTTGACTGGGTGACCAAAGTAGTAGACCAGGGAGGGGCTGTGGACATAGCCTACCTAGACTTTAGCAAAGCATTTGACACAGTCCCACACAAAAGATTAGTAGTCAAATTTACCTGCCTGGGAGTGGGTCCCAAGGTGGTAGCCTGGGTAAAACATTGGCCGAACAACAGGACACAGAAGGTAATTATAAATGGAGTCCACTCTGAAGAAAGAGGGGTTACTAGTGGGGTACCTCAGGGTTCAGTACTGGGTCCAGTCCTTTTTAATGTCTTTATAAGTGACATTGCAGAGGGACTGGAAGGAAAAGTATGCCTCTTTGCAGATGACACAAAGATCTGCAACAGGGTTGATACACAAGGAGGCATGGAAAGGATGAGAGGGACTTGGCAAGGTTGGAGGAATGTCAGAAGTATGGCAGCTTGGATTCAATGCAAAGAAGTGCAAAGTAATGCACCTGGGAAACAAAAACCCTGGGGGAGATTACACAATGGGGGGGAGGTAGTAACAACAACAAAAATGGAAAGAGACCTAGGGGTAATCATATCAGATGGCCTTAAGGTTGACGGCAGTGCGAGAAGGCAGTAGGGAGGCTGGGAGGATACTGGATGTATGCGGAGAGGTATCACCAGCAGAAAACAGGAAGTTGTTATCCCCTGTACAGACAGTTGGTGAGACCCCATCTGGAGTACTGCGTCCAGTTCTGGAGACCTCATCTCCGTAAGGACATAGACAGGATGGAGGCAGTTCAGAGGAGGGCAACTAAAATGGTGCAGGGTCTGCAAGAGAAGCCATACGAGGAGAGACTAAAGGAGCTTAATATCTATACCCTTGTGGAAAGGAGGGAGGGGGGACACGATAGAAGCTTAAGTACCTCAGTGGAATCAACAAAAGTCCAAGAGGTAGCATCTTTCAGAAAAGAGGCGTGCAAGAACAAGGGACACAATTTGAAGATAGAGGGAGGGCTCAGGGCAATGTGAGAAGTATTTTTTCACAGAGAGGGTCGTGGACGCATGGAACAGCCTTCCTGAGGAGGTTGTGGGCTCTAAAACTGTGCGAGAATTCAAGAATGCATGGGACAGACATAAGGCAATTTTTGTGGGGGGTAGGAAGAAATAGGCTGTTGGTTAAATAGAATCTGCAGCTTATCCTCTAGGTAGGGAAATGGGCAGACTAGGTGGGCAAAGCGGTCCTTATCTGCCATCAAAGTCTATGTTTCTATGAGACACCAAGGGAAGAGACTTTGGTTTTGAGGAGCGAGTGATTGACCTGGTCAAATGCTTTCATAGGAATTTTACTGAGCCTGAAGACTTACATCCATTACACTCACCATGGATGTCAGTTAACATTTGTAAAATGTGTCCAGTTTATGTTTAAAGGACTGTGTGGTGCTACTAGCCACCACCTCAGTGGGTAATCTGTTCCAGTCATTTACCACCCTTTGATTAAACCAGTTTATTGATCTCAGAAGCCTTGATTGTCTTGCCTTTAACTGTAATGGGTGGGATCTAGTGCTATAAACTTTGTTCATTGTTTCTAGGCCCAGGTTGTCCCATAGGTCGTTGTTTGTCCATGCCTTGTACACTAGACACATGTCTCCCCCTGTTTCTCCTGTATTCCAGGGAAAACATTTAATTCATCCAGCCTTTCTTGGTATGATTTACCCTTCATGTTTGCTGTTCCTCTTGTGACCCTCTTTTGGATCCTTTCCAACATAGCTACATCTCCCTTTTTATAGGGAGACCAAACCTGGACTCCATACTCCAATATAGGCCTCACCAAATGTATGTAAAGAGGCAAAATAACCTCCCTGCTTCTTGCATTAATATGCCTAAAGATGCAGTTTAAGATATTATTCCCGTTCTGTGATATCTGCCTACAATGTGATGATCCAGAAGCAAATGATTTGGTACTTTTGTACTAAATCTACTAAAATACTAAATCTAGATTACGATGTGATGTAAATTTCATGTCCTTTGAAACTATAATCTCCAAATCGCTTTACTCTAATGTAGTTCTTAATAGTTTATTATCTAATACATATTCCTGCTCTGGGTTATTTCTCCCCTAAATGCATAATGGCACATTTATCTGAGTTTAATGATAAATCAGCATTATTTGTCCATCCTGAAACATGATTTAATGCTGCTTGTAGTGTGGAATTTGTGCTGCCGTGGTTAACTATAGCTCCTAACCTGCAGTCATCTGCAAATTTATATAGCCAGACAACCTCTGTATCATACTGTAATATAGATATATATAAATTAAAAAGGCAAGGTCCCAATACTGAACCCTGGGGGACATCCCTTGTTACTTCTGTCCATGTAGAATAAGATCCTTTTATACTAACTCTTTGATTTCTGTTAGTTAGCCAACCTTGCAACCAGCATATTATAGGATATGGGATACCTATATTGCGCATGGCTAACAATAGACCTGCATGTGGTAGCTTGTTGAAAGCGTTTGAAAAATCCAGGAAGGCCACATCCACCGCCCTCCCGTTGTCAAGCTCCCTTACCACTTTGTCATAAAATTTCAACATGTTTGTCTGGCAGGATCTACCTTTGACAAAACCATGTTATGTGCTGTCCATAAAATTATTTTGATTTACGGTATCTAATATATTATCCTTTAGTATGCCCTCTAATATTTTTGATGGAATAGAGGTCGGACTCACTGGTCTATAGTTAGCCGGGTCAGATCGTGCTCCCTTTTTAAATAAGGGAATTAAAGTAGCCTTTTTCCAGTCGTCTACTACTTCCCCTCTATCCAGAGAAGCCTGAAAAATTTATGTCGGGGTGCTGCAATTTGGTTGCTTAGTTCTTTCAGTACTCTTGGATGCAGACAATCAGGCCCTGGTGATTTATTAGGATCAAGTTTATTCAGTCTAGCCTCTACATCAGTTGGGTTTATAATTATTCTTTGTTGGTATTTATTTATTTAAAATTTGGTTTCCAGGAAAGGCACACTGAGCCACGGCTTGTTTCCAGGTGCCACCCGAGTACATGTGTACACTGAGTTATACAAGAGGTACAAAAGTATTTAGGAATACAGGCGGTATGTACAAACATCAGAAAAAGTACAAACAGTATTACAGATTACAAGCATTAAGTACAACATCAGAAAAACTGTACAGGCATTTAAACAATTTGCAGTATGGTAGAAACAAGTCCTGGAGTTATACGATAGAGAGGCGTGAATTCACTTTGGGACCTGCTGTACAGTGATGGCCCTAGTAGCCTCTGAGAATTTGGCCCAAGTAGTGGTGGGCCCCATGGAGCATCTGTGGCAGGGAGGTGGGGGGAGGAGCCTAAGAAGTTGTTTAACGACTGAAAGGGAGGAGGCCTGGCAAAGGTAAGGTGGAAGATTGTTCCATTGGAGGGGGAGATTGTATGAAAAGGCAGCTTTGCCGGCAGCGTTGTGGGGCGCGCGAGAGGTGGAAAGTCTTGTGATGTCCCTGTGGCAGAGTGAGTAGTCTAGTGAATTTGCTGGCAAAAGGCAGGAAGTGAGGTAGGGGGATAAGGAGCCTAGCCAATATTTAGCTATAAGAGGGAGGCGCTGTGGACAGTTCTGTGTGAGAGCGGGGCCAGGGAAAGGGTGGTGTATAGGAGGCAGTGATGAGTAAGGTGGGGGAGGGCAGTGGCAAAATGACAAAAAGAGTTGAGTAGTATGTCAAGCTTGGAAAGGGATGAGGTTGGGGCCGTTCCATAGATGATGTCCGCATAGTCCAGCACGGGCAGTATTGTTTTCCGCACAAGTTCGCTACGGGTGGAAAGGGGAAGACTGGCTTTGTGGTGATAGAGAATGGTGAACGTCGGCTGGAGTTTGGCGCAGATGGCCTCGACATTAGTGGAGAAGTTGAAGTGGCTGTCCAGCCAGACTCCCGGGTACTTGAAGGCAGGGACCAACTCGAGGGGGAAGTTGTCCAGAGTGGTGATTGCAGGGGGGGCAGGTAGGGAGGCAAGCTTTTGTCTAGAGCCAAAGACCATGGTTACAGTATGTTGTGTCAGTGACCTGTAAACTCTGAATGCTACTTACTTTGTTATTAAATACAGATGTAAAATATACAGTAAGTAGGTTGGACATGGAATTATCATCAGATATTAATTCCCCATTTTGATTTTTTAAAGGTCCCACATTGTGTGAATTTCCTTTTTTGTTATTAATATATAAATAAAATAATTAATAGTTTTGGCTGACTGAAGAAGCTAATTTATGCTCATAGTTTGCTTTTGCAGTTTTAATTTTATTTTTTAGAGTTTTTAGAATGTGTCTATAATTAAGACTATTTATTTCTGTGCCACTAGCTCTCCATTTTTTATATAACTTATGTTTCCTGTTTGTAAGTTTCTTTATTGCTTGAGTAAGCCACTGGGGTTTTGATCTATTATTATTATTATTTTTGTTTACAGGGTATATTATTGGTAATTTCCTTAATTATTTTGTTTTTCGAAATGTGTCCCACATACTGTTTAATGGTTTATTAGTTAGATCTTGTTACCAATTCCATTTAGCAATATTAGTTTTTATAAGATTAAAGTCAGCTTTGCTGAAATCCATTTTGGTAGTTTGCCCTACATTGTTATACAAGGGTTCTGTAATTTTAAATTCTATTTTTTCATGGTCACTAGTACCCAAGGGAATAGATGTTACACAGTCCATGATGTTATCGCCCATATTTGTTAACACTAAATCGAGTATGTTATGATCTCTAGTTGGTTCCTTGACTATTTGTAACAGCCCTGTATTATGGCCTTAGTGAGGTCAATAAACATGGCACCATTTAGGAGTCCAGAGTTCACAGATAAGCTGATGTTTGTCAGTTTGGCCAGGGCTGTGTGTGCTATGTTTTTTCCTAGAACAGTGTTGGGCAGGAGACAGGAGATTGTACTTGAATATATGGTCATTTAACTGTGATGCTACAATCCTTTCCAAGAGTTTGCCGAATACTGATGGTATGGCAGTGGGGTGATAGTTGTCCATGAGTCTGCATCTCTTGCTTTAAACACGGGTGATTTTTCAAACATCAGGGACGACTTAAGGGGAGAGGAAGAGATATAAAATGTTTTACGTAGGGAGCCTTATGGAGAGTGCTGCAGGCGTCAACAGTGTTGTTTCAAGGCCATCAGACCCTGAGTTGTTGGGTGTGATAGAGAGCAGTAGTTTCCTCATCTCTGCTACCTTAATAGATTGAAGGTAGAAGGGGAGATATGGTGCGGTAGGTGGTAGAGGGCATGTGATAGATGCCAAGGTCACCAGGCTGGCGTCATCAAATTCTGTGAAAGCAGAGAGGTCTGAGAATTTGGAGTTAAAAGCATTTGCGATTGTGGTATACTACAGTTTATACCACTGATGATGTCAGATAGGTAACGTTTCGTTTTTGTGCCCAAGGGGCTTTCTATGCCATCCTAGAATTTTTGTGGGTTTCCATCAGAGGCAACAAATTTGTTTTTACAAAACGAGCTCTTGCCAAACCTAACTCCTGATTGCAGATGTTTCTCCATCTCCTGTACTCAGCCCAGTCAGGGGCTGGGCCAGATTGCTTATATTTATCCCAAAGTTTCACCCTATTCTTCATTTGAGCTAGAAAGTCATTGGTGGGCCAATTTGTGGCTGAGCCCCACAACCAAGGCTTCATATATTTTTGCTGAAAATTGGAGAAAACATCAGTGAATTTTGCTAGCACCTCATTTATACATGTCAAGGCAATTGGGAAGGGCATAGATCACACAGGAAGTCCTGCGAGTTTGTTTTTTTGAGAAGTCACCGAAGTGGAACAGTTGGGGAGGGGGGCCTGTGGTGTGGCAGGACTGCCAGAGCACAAAAATGGAGCAGTGATCTGAGATGGCATCAGGTAAGGTGCCAGCTAGTACTATTTTATCACTCCTGTTTGTGAGGAATCAGTCCAACAGGGAATGCTTGGAGTTTTTTGAAGAGGACCTGCTAGTAGGAGTGGTAATTATCTGGGCAAGATTTAATTTTTTGATACACAGTTCAACTTATCCCTTGGCATAAGTAAAGGAGACACAGAGAAGTCCCATTCATGTTCCTGATTTTCCCAGAAAGAGTTGGGGAGAAGCTAAAACAACTTAACGCTCTGTAAGGCAAAGGGCACAGGACTGATATTGCTCCTGTGATATGTTTCATTGTTAATGCTTCATTGTTAAGTGGGGAACTCTCTACATCATTGTATCAAGGTGAAGTGGCACCTATTCCCAACAAGAAAGTGAGTAGTTTCCAATGACTTGGGACTAATATCTTTGACCGCTGTTATCAGCAAAGTAATTGGTTTTGTTTATCAATAGATTCGCAATTTCAGAAAAGATCAAATAAATTCTAATTAATTTGGGTAACTTCTCATGCCCAGAAGATTGGTGTTTTTTTTGGAGGGCAGTAGACCAGAGACCACTGCCCACTGTCATGGCAATAGGGCTGGAGTACAAAAGGAAAGCTCTTCCAATAATCAGCCTTCACCATTGATTTATACTCATGGGTCTAGTGCCAGAGGCACTAGGACCCCGCGGGAGCCTTTTCCCCCCTCAGGGAGGGAACTGGCATTGACTAATGACATCACCCATGCATCTCACATGGTGCCGCACTTGCTATCCAATAACAGTTGCTGGCACTCTCAAGTACCTTAGTTTTTTCCTTATGCCATGAAGTACACATTGTGGGAGCGATTGTGCCACAGTTTGACTGTCGTCCAGTTGTCTTCTGCATCACCACCAAAATGTTTCTGTCTGCGGTGCTGCCTTTGGTTTTTTTATTTTCTGTGATGTCACAATCTTGAGAAATCAAAGAAGAGGCTAAGAGGAAAGACCATCCGCCCCCATCATGCGTTGTTCCACTATGGGGAAACCCACTGGGGCAATGGATCGACATCAGCTGTGCTGGACCTGCCTTGGCTTGGCTCACAACATGGATTCATGCGACACTTGCTTCTCTATGGACTGTTGAACATTAGAGATCCTTGCACTGAAGTGGGGATACCCAGTCCCCACCTTTGGAGGAAGGCACTGCATGTGTGAGGCCAGAGCATGGTCTCTGGCCCCTTCCCAGCACTTCCTATGCTGATGAAGCACAGGGTCCTCCTCCAGCTCACCTTACCAAGGTGTCAGAAGCCATGGGTGGGGGTCTGATGGACAGACAGCTCCTTCTGGGCAGCTGGCTGCGCACCTCCCCCAGTCTGACTGCCCTAGACCGCAAATGTCCCTGGTGGTGAGGTCGAAGCTATATGCTTGGTCTACACCTATGGACACCTTGGTGTCACAGCCTGGCACTACCTCGGCTTCTAACACTGTCTACCATGTCGGTGAGCAGGGTGGTGCTAGCCATGACATCGGGTCCCCTCCTGAAACCGTATGCAGTGTTGTGAGTTGGACTGGAACTGCGGCCTTGCGACAGCTGGTTGCCGAGGTGCTGGTGTTAATTTCTCCCCCAAGTAGCCCTGTGGTTTCAGGGTGAGGTTGATGCCAGCCCTAGTGTCGGCATGGCACAGGCCTTGGTGTTGGTCCTGGGCCACACCAGGTCTGTTCCCAGTGCTGGACTGCTCATGGTGTTAGTAGTAGGGATGGACCTAGGACAGCATCGGACCAGGCCCGGCACGGAGGGTGGTACCCACCACAGCACCAGGAAGGAACCTTTTACCAGGCCACTGCCTGGCTGTGGGCCTGGTGAAGGGGGCGGCACTGGCTCGGGGCTGGAGGAGGGCTGGGGTGTGAAGTTCTTCCCTGACCAGCAGGCTGAGCCTGCCACCAGTGAGGACTGGAGCATCTCCCAGGAGATTGTATGACTCCGCTCTCCACATCAGGGCGTCTTCCCCCATGGGCACCAGCCAAGTCATTCCTCTTCTGTAAGTCAACCTTATTCAGGTGATCCTGCCAGGCCCTCCCCTTGGGCGAGGTCTTCTGAGAATCCCCACAGCCCAGGTATAGGTCCTGGAGCCCCTGGCTCCCACGTCCATCTTGGTCTTATACTACTTCTGCCAGAACTTACAGGGAACATGGGTCCTTTGGTGCCAGTCATCCGGAGTAAGCACGGAAGTACTGGTGGTGCCTTGTAGCAGTATCAGGCATGCCAACCAAGAACATTTTACACCTAGTACCCTGGCACCACCCACTTCCATGTCCTCTCTGTCAACCTCCTCCTCTGAGGGCACGGAATCTTCCCTTCACTTGTCCTCAGCTTCTGAATACTCCCTGTACCAAAGAGTCATGTTAGACATTTTGGAAGCACTGGACATTGGTACAGTTGCTAGCTGCATTATTGTGTCCTTGCTGAGACTGATAGGAGATTTCAGCGATGCCAACTGTGTCATCCCTCCCTTGCCTTTAGCCTTTGAAGAGTGTTCAAGGGCAGTCTGAAGATGTCCCTTCACATCCCCTCCAGTCCCAAGGGACGTCCAGCTTTGGTACTACACATGTACACCCTCCAGCGCTGCAGGAGCAGTGCCTCACTCCACCTCAGGGATTGAGGACATGGATACTCTTGTAGGGCCTCAATGCCTGGTGTGTGACTGACCTTCTGAAGCTGACTCTGCTCAGGCAAATGCTTTAGGTAGGAAGGTAGTCACCTCAACTCTCACCTTGATGTACATTGCAGCACATCAGGCAGCTTACAACAAGCACCTGTGGGTGCAGCTGGATCAGCTCCTAGCTGCCATGCCATACATGGAGATAGTCGGTTAAGCAATCTGCCTTTCTGCCAGGGACCTGGAGTTGGTGAGGCACCAGTCAAGGGCATTGTACAGTGCCAAACAGGTGGCCTCCAGGATGGTGGGAATTGCTGTCTGCACTGAGCAGATGGTGTGGCTTTGCCTTGCATGAATGGCACCTATGACCCTGCGAAAAGTGCTTGACTCCCAGTTCTGGGAGGCTTACTTCTTCTCTCGTAGGGTCAGGTGGGAGCTAACGGGGTGCCCTTCCACTTACGCTCTTACCCCGATCAGTCTTAGGTCTCACCAGACCCATAGGGAGCCCATGCCCTCAGGTGTTCTCCCCCATGCAAAGAGCTGAGGGTAATCTTACTCTTAGGGTGAGACAGCTCCTTCCTGTTGTGGGAAGCTTGGTGCTCAGACCCATGAGTATGCATCAGTGGTGAAGATTGATTCTTGGAAGATATGAAAATTACGTACTTACTGTAATTGTTGATCTTCCAGAATAGCTTCACCATCGATTCATATGACCGCCTACCATCCCACAATCAGCTCAGAACCAGGGCCTCTGGAGTCTCACTCTGTGGATGCTGGTGGCACTTTTAATCTGCCTGTGTCTCCTCTGCCATGGTCATTTTGGTGGTAATTTTTTTGTGCTTTGTATTTATTGATTTTCTGTATAATCGTACTTTGTACAGCTACATTGCTCGTACAGGGAACAATAGGAAAAAAAACAGCTACATAAGCTCTACGCATTTGTTATGGAGTACACACATATCATAACCCTGTAATCTGTTACAGAAGGAGTTGGGGAGAGTTTGTAATCTTAGGACCACAAAGGTCAAGTCCCAAAAGTCTTAAAAGTTGCCAGCTTCTTCAAAGGCAAAAGGTATATCCTTTAGATAGAACAACAGGAAGAAAGACACAATCCTGAGATTGCTGTTTAAACCTGGTTACTATTAGGGAGAAGAAACAAACAGTAGGCAAACTTTCTCAACAATCCCATTTCACCTCTTATATGCCACAACCCATGAGTAATATTTGTATTAAGAAATTCAAACTTTAAACTCTGGTAGATATATCATGTAAACTAGCAGTTCCATAGAAAGAAAAAAACTTAGCATTTATTGCAAGTTGAAGCTGCATTGCTGCTGAAGACTGATAGGTGGCAGCATTAATGGGCCCACCAGAGAGGACAAAAAAAGGTAACCCATCGTTCCTCTCCTGGTTTCAAATTAAATTTATATTTAATTTATATAATCAAGTGCAGTGATCCTACTAACGATCACCATTTTTCAACATGCCCCACTGCTTCATACGTTCAGTCCAGTGTAGACAGTCTGGTCTCAGTGATGTGATCAGTCCTCAGAATCTGAGTCCGAACTAGTAGGCTCCGGAACAGACATGTGACTATTGAACTCCCCCTCAATCTTCTCTAGCCAACATCCTGCATCCTGTAGGCAGCTAAATTGCCACGTTTTTTCCCCCGTAGATTATTCTAAGACGAGCAGGCAATAAAAAGGAGTGAATAATCCCTAATGCCCTTAAGCGCTATCTCACTGCATCGAAGGCCTTCCGACGGGCTCGAGTTTGGAAGGATAGGTTAGGGAACAGTTTAATATCTGACTCAGCAGTTTGCAATGGGTAAACTGATCGAGCCACAGAAATCACAGCATCCCTGATTTCCGAACCAGTAGATCTGATTAAAACAGTGCGAGGTTGGTTTGGTGTAGCAGATCGCCCTCTTGGGTTAATCCTGTAAGCTTTAATTAAAGCAGCCCAATTAAAACCATCTGGAAGGGGCAGATTTTCTTGGAGCCAGTGTAGCAAAAAAAAGCAGTAATGCAGTACCTTCAGCCCCTTCAGGTAGCCCGATAATTCTGATGTTGCCAGAGTGAATGTCGATCTTCCTGGACTAAGTCTCCAACACTCATTCACACTAGTGGGATAGCGCCGGAGGCACTAGGACCAAGCGGGAGCCAAAAATTTTCAGAAGGGTCAGCGCCGAGACAGGACACGCATGCACCTTCCCAGAGACTGCTTCGGCACTGTGAAGCTATCTACGGCATCGACACTCAAACCGTGTCAGTTCCTTTTCTCCCGTCGTCGAATGCGCATGGATGTCGACGTTGCTCGTCTGCCGGAGTCAAAGTTTTCGTCTATACGACAGCAGCATTTAGCATTTAATTTAACATTTTAGTAGTAATTTCTTATTTTATGAACAAGAAAAGAAGATTATGAAGAAAAGGAAAAAGAAATTCTTTCCCGCCATCAACGGAGTCATTCTTAGATGGTAGCGGTGACAGTAGGAAGACTTCGTTTGAAAGTTGTTATGGCAGAGGAGCAGTGTCGGGTCCACTGCCCTTGAGAACAGGGGAGTGGGGTGGGTGGGGGTGTCTGACTCACGGATAGTCCTGTGCTCGGGGGACAGTCCACTGAAGCACGAATCTAATGGTTCCGGGGATCTGGCTCCGTTTAACCTCGAGCTTTTCTTCCTCGTTGGGGGAAAAAGAATCTGTGCCGCTCGAGGTTCCCCTTTGGTACGTCTGCATGAGGTTTGTTCATCGGGAGGGGTGATAGGCTTGAACCCACTTTGGTGGGTTCCCCTTGGCCCCACTCCTAATGGCCGCATTCTCGACTCCGGACTCCACCTCTGTCCTTGTTGGAGCTCCGGTGAGCAGTTTCACCTCTGGGCCACGCCTGTGGAGGTGTTTGACTTCTTCCTGTTTTCCTGGCTGTGTTCCTGATTTCGGGCCCTCTGAGCCACTGGACCGGAGCTGGGTCGATTGGATAAGGATGAGTGCGGTGCCTTTGCCTTCGTGTCGACCCCTCGTGCCTACCCCCCTCTACCTTTTCCATGCAGGGGCTGGCACGGGCACCATCTTTTTCCTTCTCCCCTCTTTCTCAGGATTTCCATTGGCATTTTCCATCGGTGCCGTACCTCGGAGCCGTGGCTCGGTGCCTTGGTCGGCGCCATGTCTCGGCGCTGTGCTCGGCACCATTGGTCGGTACCATTGGTCGACACCATCACTGTGTGTGGAGCTGCAGGTGCTGTTGTTGCTGCTGTTGGTTGCCGGCGCCGCTGGTGGTGCTGCGGGTGTCTCACAGAGCCGTGGGTGACGCCAAGCACCCACGGGTGGCCGAGCACCCTCAGGTGGTGCTGAGCACCTGCAGGTGCTGCGGGTGGTGCCGTGGGCACCTGCGGGTGCCACGGGCACCCATGAGTGCCATAGGTGCCATGAATTTCACGAGTGCCCTCGGGTGCCATTGCTGCATGGGTGCTGGGGGTGCCTGTGGGTACCGCCGTGGGTGCCCTCGGGTGTCGCCCAGGTTGGCATAGGCACTGCATGATGCCCTCCTGTGCCACGAGTGATGCTGGTGCTAGTGGGTGCTGTCTGGCAGAACTTGTAACAAATCTTCCTTCTACAGACTTCTCTGCAGAACTTGTGTCGGGATGTTTTCTGCAGAATGAAGTCCTGTTCTGCGGATTATTTTTTCCACACATCTTAATGAGTGGTGGTCTACGTGGGATCTTGTGACATCCAGCGGTTTTCTGCTGATGGAACTCTTTCATACTGTTCTGCCAGTGGAATCTCTCATTCCTCTCAGCACTTTCTCAGCTCCCTACGTGGTGCCAAGCTCCTCAACATCCTTCCTGGTGGCAGAGTCTCTAGGGGCTCTGACCTAGATCTCCCTTAGGGGTCTTCTGGGGTAGAAGTGCATCTAGACGAGTCTCTCCCTGTCCTTCTGGTCAGTAATACAGCGGGAGACTCATTTTATATACAGAAGGACATGCCCTCTCTATCATCAGAGTCCGTGATGGAAGATCTTTTCAGTAGTTCCTCAGTGATAGGGTCCACTATAGTATTTCAGACTGCACCTGTGGATAATACACTTCTGCGTCTAGACTTTTTCAGTCGTCAAGACAATTACACACTGTGGAACATTCTAACTCAATGGTCGGGAGCTGCTCAGGCTCTTCCGCTCCTTTGACAGGGGTATATAGCCCTCTTGTGATATTGCCCCTTCGGTGTCTTCTTTGGCACAGGTGGTTATCATCTCTCCAGCTGTGATTATTAGTCTGGTCATGATTCAGTATGGATGCTCAGGCTCCTCCTGCCCCTCAGATGGAGGACATCTTCGTCATTTTTGTATCAGGCAGTCCTTGCGAAATAGCAGCCTGAAAGCCTTGTTAGGCTCGGACTAATGGTAAAAAAAAAAAAAAAAAATGACAAAAAATAAATAAATACATACATAAAATTTATCACAGCACAGGGCCTAGCCAAAATTGCTCGATACCATCCTTTTGCATTGGGTCAGGTTCTACCTCAGCCCCCTGAGGCACTCGTCTCTAGAATACGGTAAAGAGTACCTGATTCAAACAACATGAAGTCTTGCTATATTATAGACATTAGCAGTTTGTTCCAGCTCTAGAACTGCCCTGGAGTGAAATGGTTAAAACCATTCCAAAATAGAATTTTGGCACGAGAGCAGCTCTATCTGTGTCATTTCAAACTTGAACTGTCAGATTCTTTACTCCGCCTCAGTGAACAGTCGCTCGGAGATTTCTCCTTCTGCTCAGGTTCATTTCTCGGTTTAAAAGTGTTTTCTCGGTTGGATTTAACCGAGAATAGTTTTATTTTAACCGCAAAACCGTTGGTTCAAGCTCTATCTGTGGTAACCGTAAGTAAATGAAGGTTTTGTCTGTGTGGAACTTGTAAGTTATTGGTTCGGTTTTGAACGATCAGTGAGTTTAAAACTCATTTAAAACTAAAGTTACTATTTTAGAGTGCGGTTCCGGTTCTTATCGGTTCTAAAAAAGCGGATTTATTACGGTTTTTCCAATACCGTGACGGTTAGGAACCGATAAAGAGGTGTCTTGCCTAGCACTGTCGTTAAAAGGGCAAGTTTTTGGTTAGGCTGGCATTATGTCTGAGAAACCCAAAAGAAAACCGGCCCACTGGGTTTCAACACTGTGATGTTTGTGGGAAGTCTTTGCCAAGGCTGACCCAACACCTATGTTTATTGTCTGGGTTTGACCACCTCCAGTCAGACTGCCAGGTAATAAGAATTTCCTGCAGCCACCCTGGAAAAAAGATTGGGCAGGCTCAGGGAACGAGAGGCCAAAAAGTCCGCTGACCCGGATGGCCAGCCCGGTTCGGTGCCAACCGAACCAGAGGGAGTGCCCTCTGACCAGGGCCAGACTTCCTCGGGCAAAAGAAAAGCTGGTTCTGAGGAACCAATTCCAGTAAAGAAAACAAGAAAATCAGCAGGTCTGGAGTCCAAAATTCCTTCTCCAACTGCTGCAGAGATAGCAAAAGCCATACAAATTGTCCAGTCACTGTCTCAGGGTCCGTCCGAGCCACCACTATCTGGTAAAAGGTCGGTTTGTCCGCTCCCAGTGGTTCAGGATTATGATATTGAGGAATTTTATGAACCAG